>OX346721.1:12936250-15862500 GCA_947063395.1 Hemistola chrysoprasaria | reverse complement strand
AACCTAACCTAACCTAACCTAACCTAACCTAACCTAACCTAACCTAACCTAACCTAACCTAACCTAACCTAACCTAACCTAACCTAACCTAACCTAACCTAACCTAACCTAACCTAACCTAACCTAACCTAACCTAACCTAACCTAACCTAACCTAACCTAACCTAACCTAACCTAACCTAACCTAACCTAACCTAACCTAACCTAACCTAACCTAACCTAACCTAACCTAACCTAACCTAACCTAACCTAACCTAACCTAACCTAACCTAACCTAACCTAACCTAACCTAACCTAACCTAACCTAACCTAACCTAACCTAACCTAACCTAACCTAACCTAACCTAACCTAACCTAACCTAACCTAACCTAACCTAACCTAACCTAACCTAACCTAACCTAACCTAACCTAACCTAACCTAACCTAACCTAACCTAACCTAACCTAACCTAACCTAACCTAACCTAACCTAACCTAACCTAACCTAACCTAACCTAACCTAACCTAACCTAACCTAACCTAACCTAACCTAACCTAACCTAACCTAACCTAACCTAACCTAACCTAACCTAACCTAACCTAACCTAACCTAACCTAACCTAACCTAACCTAACCTAACCTAACCTAACCTAACCTAACCTAACCTAACCTAACCTAACCTAACCTAACCTAACCTAACCTAACCTAACCTAACCTAACCTAACCTAACCTAACCTAACCTAACCTAACCTAACCTAACCTAACCTAACCTAACCTAACCTAACCTAACCTAACCTAACCTAACCTAACCTAACCTAACCTAACCTAACCTAACCTAACCTAACCTAACCTAACCTAACCTAACCTAACCTAACCTAACCTAACCTAACCTAACCTAACCTAACCTAACCTAACCTAACCTAACCTAACCTAACCTAACCTAACCTAACCTAACCTAACCTAACCTAACCTAACCTAACCTAACCTAACCTAACCTAACCTAACCTAACCTAACCTAACCTAACCTAACCTAACCTAACCTAACCTAACCTAACCTAACCTAACCTAACCTAACCTAACCTAACCTAACCTAACCTAACCTAACCTAACCTAACCTAACCTAACCTAACCTAACCTAACCTAACCTAACCTAACCTAACCTAACCTAACCTAACCTAACCTAACCTAACCTAACCTAACCTAACCTAACCTAACCTAACCTAACCTAACCTAACCTAACCTAACCTAACCTAACCTAACCTAACCTAACCTAACCTAACCTAACCTAACCTAACCTAACCTAACCTAACCTAACCTAACCTAACCTAACCTAACCTAACCTAACCTAACCTAACCTAACCTAACCTAACCTAACCTAACCTAACCTAACCTAACCTAACCTAACCTAACCTAACCTAACCTAACCTAACCTAACCTAACCTAACCTAACCTAACCTAACCTAACCTAACCTAACCTAACCTAACCTAACCTAACCTAACCTAACCTAACCTAACCTAACCTAACCTAACCTAACCTAACCTAACCTAACCTAACCTAACCTAACCTAACCTAACCTAACCTAACCTAACCTAACCTAACCTAACCTAACCTAACCTAACCTAACCTAACCTAACCTAACCTAACCTAACCTAACCTAACCTAACCTAACCTAACCTAACCTAACCTAACCTAACCTAACCTAACCTAACCTAACCTAACCTAACCTAACCTAACCTAACCTAACCTAACCTAACCTAACCTAACCTAACCTAACCTAACCTAACCTAACCTAACCTAACCTAACCTAACCTAACCTAACCTAACCTAACCTAACCTAACCTAACCTAACCTAACCTAACCTAACCTAACCTAACCTAACCTAACCTAACCTAACCTAACCTAACCTAACCTAACCTAACCTAACCTAACCTAACCTAACCTAACCTAACCTAACCTAACCTAACCTAACCTAACCTAACCTAACCTAACCTAACCTAACCTAACCTAACCTAACCTAACCTAACCTAACCTAACCTAACCTAACCTAACCTAACCTAACCTAACCTAACCTAACCTAACCTAACCTAACCTAACCTAACCTAACCTAACCTAACCTAACCTAACCTAACCTAACCTAACCTAACCTAACCTAACCTAACCTAACCTAACCTAACCTAACCTAACCTAACCTAACCTAACCTAACCTAACCTAACCTAACCTAACCTAACCTAACCTAACCTAACCTAACCTAACCTAACCTAACCTAACCTAACCTAACCTAACCTAACCTAACCTAACCTAACCTAACCTAACCTAACCTAACCTAACCTAACCTAACCTAACCTAACCTAACCTAACCTAACCTAACCTAACCTAACCTAACCTAACCTAACCTAACCTAACCTAACCTAACCTAACCTAACCTAACCTAACCTAACCTAACCTAACCTAACCTAACCTAACCTAACCTAACCTAACCTAACCTAACCTAACCTAACCTAACCTAACCTAACCTAACCTAACCTAACCTAACCTAACCTAACCTAACCTAACCTAACCTAACCTAACCTAACCTAACCTAACCTAACCTAACCTAACCTAACCTAACCTAACCTAACCTAACCTAACCTAACCTAACCTAACCTAACCTAACCTAACCTAACCTAACCTAACCTAACCTAACCTAACCTAACCTAACCTAACCTAACCTAACCTAACCTAACCTAACCTAACCTAACCTAACCTAACCTAACCTAACCTAACCTAACCTAACCTAACCTAACCTAACCTAACCTAACCTAACCTAACCTAACCTAACCTAACCTAACCTAACCTAACCTAACCTAACCTAACCTAACCTAACCTAACCTAACCTAACCTAACCTAACCTAACCTAACCTAACCTAACCTAACCTAACCTAACCTAACCTAACCTAACCTAACCTAACCTAACCTAACCTAACCTAACCTAACCTAACCTAACCTAACCTAACCTAACCTAACCTAACCTAACCTAACCTAACCTAACCTAACCTAACCTAACCTAACCTAACCTAACCTAACCTAACCTAACCTAACCTAACCTAACCTAACCTAACCTAACCTAACCTAACCTAACCTAACCTAACCTAACCTAACCTAACCTAACCTAACCTAACCTAACCTAACCTAACCTAACCTAACCTAACCTAACCTAACCTAACCTAACCTAACCTAACCTAACCTAACCTAACCTAACCTAACCTAACCTAACCTAACCTAACCTAACCTAACCTAACCTAACCTAACCTAACCTAACCTAACCTAACCTAACCTAACCTAACCTAACCTAACCTAACCTAACCTAACCTAACCTAACCTAACCTAACCTAACCTAACCTAACCTAACCTAACCTAACCTAACCTAACCTAACCTAACCTAACCTAACCTAACCTAACCTAACCTAACCTAACCTAACCTAACCTAACCTAACCTAACCTAACCTAACCTAACCTAACCTAACCTAACCTAACCTAACCTAACCTAACCTAACCTAACCTAACCTAACCTAACCTAACCTAACCTAACCTAACCTAACCTAACCTAACCTAACCTAACCTAACCTAACCTAACCTAACCTAACCTAACCTAACCTAACCTAACCTAACCTAACCTAACCTAACCTAACCTAACCTAACCTAACCTAACCTAACCTAACCTAACCTAACCTAACCTAACCTAACCTAACCTAACCTAACCTAACCTAACCTAACCTAACCTAACCTAACCTAACCTAACCTAACCTAACCTAACCTAACCTAACCTAACCTAACCTAACCTAACCTAACCTAACCTAACCTAACCTAACCTAACCTAACCTAACCTAACCTAACCTAACCTAACCTAACCTAACCTAACCTAACCTAACCTAACCTAACCTAACCTAACCTAACCTAACCTAACCTAACCTAACCTAACCTAACCTAACCTAACCTAACCTAACCTAACCTAACCTAACCTAACCTAACCTAACCTAACCTAACCTAACCTAACCTAACCTAACCTAACCTAACCTAACCTAACCTAACCTAACCTAACCTAACCTAACCTAACCTAACCTAACCTAACCTAACCTAACCTAACCTAACCTAACCTAACCTAACCTAACCTAACCTAACCTAACCTAACCTAACCTAACCTAACCTAACCTAACCTAACCTAACCTAACCTAACCTAACCTAACCTAACCTAACCTAACCTAACCTAACCTAACCTAACCTAACCTAACCTAACCTAACCTAACCTAACCTAACCTAACCTAACCTAACCTAACCTAACCTAACCTAACCTAACCTAACCTAACCTAACCTAACCTAACCTAACCTAACCTAACCTAACCTAACCTAACCTAACCTAACCTAACCTAACCTAACCTAACCTAACCTAACCTAACCTAACCTAACCTAACCTAACCTAACCTAACCTAACCTAACCTAACCTAACCTAACCTAACCTAACCTAACCTAACCTAACCTAACCTAACCTAACCTAACCTAACCTAACCTAACCTAACCTAACCTAACCTAACCTAACCTAACCTAACCTAACCTAACCTAACCTAACCTAACCTAACCTAACCTAACCTAACCTAACCTAACCTAACCTAACCTAACCTAACCTAACCTAACCTAACCTAACCTAACCTAACCTAACCTAACCTAACCTAACCTAACCTAACCTAACCTAACCTAACCTAACCTAACCTAACCTAACCTAACCTAACCTAACCTAACCTAACCTAACCTAACCTAACCTAACCTAACCTAACCTAACCTAACCTAACCTAACCTAACCTAACCTAACCTAACCTAACCTAACCTAACCTAACCTAACCTAACCTAACCTAACCTAACCTAACCTAACCTAACCTAACCTAACCTAACCTAACCTAACCTAACCTAACCTAACCTAACCTAACCTAACCTAACCTAACCTAACCTAACCTAACCTAACCTAACCTAACCTAACCTAACCTAACCTAACCTAACCTAACCTAACCTAACCTAACCTAACCTAACCTAACCTAACCTAACCTAACCTAACCTAACCTAACCTAACCTAACCTAACCTAACCTAACCTAACCTAACCTAACCTAACCTAACCTAACCTAACCTAACCTAACCTAACCTAACCTAACCTAACCTAACCTAACCTAACCTAACCTAACCTAACCTAACCTAACCTAACCTAACCTAACCTAACCTAACCTAACCTAACCTAACCTAACCTAACCTAACCTAACCTAACCTAACCTAACCTAACCTAACCTAACCTAACCTAACCTAACCTAACCTAACCTAACCTAACCTAACCTAACCTAACCTAACCTAACCTAACCTAACCTAACCTAACCTAACCTAACCTAACCTAACCTAACCTAACCTAACCTAACCTAACCTAACCTAACCTAACCTAACCTAACCTAACCTAACCTAACCTAACCTAACCTAACCTAACCTAACCTAACCTAACCTAACCTAACCTAACCTAACCTAACCTAACCTAACCTAACCTAACCTAACCTAACCTAACCTAACCTAACCTAACCTAACCTAACCTAACCTAACCTAACCTAACCTAACCTAACCTAACCTAACCTAACCTAACCTAACCTAACCTAACCTAACCTAACCTAACCTAACCTAACCTAACCTAACCTAACCTAACCTAACCTAACCTAACCTAACCTAACCTAACCTAACCTAACCTAACCTAACCTAACCTAACCTAACCTAACCTAACCTAACCTAACCTAACCTAACCTAACCTAACCTAACCTAACCTAACCTAACCTAACCTAACCTAACCTAACCTAACCTAACCTAACCTAACCTAACCTAACCTAACCTAACCTAACCTAACCTAACCTAACCTAACCTAACCTAACCTAACCTAACCTAACCTAACCTAACCTAACCTAACCTAACCTAACCTAACCTAACCTAACCTAACCTAACCTAACCTAACCTAACCTAACCTAACCTAACCTAACCTAACCTAACCTAACCTAACCTAACCTAACCTAACCTAACCTAACCTAACCTAACCTAACCTAACCTAACCTAACCTAACCTAACCTAACCTAACCTAACCTAACCTAACCTAACCTAACCTAACCGACACCTCACCGCTAACCTAACCTCACCACACCTAACCGACACCTCACCGCTAACCTAACCGACACCTCACCGCTAACCTAACCTCACCGCACCTAACCGACACCTCACCGCTAACCTAACATACACCTCACCGCTAACCTAACCTCACCGCTAACCTAACCTAACCTCACCGCTAACCTAACCTCACCGCACCTAACCGACACCTCACCGCTAACCTAACCGACACCTCACCACTAACCTAACCGACACCTCACCGCTAACCTAACCTCACCGCACCTAACCGACACCTCACCGCTAACCTAACCGACACCTCACCGCTAACCTAACCTCACCACACCTAACCGACACCTCACCGCTAACCTAACCTCACCACACCTAACCGACACCTCACCGCTAACCTAACCGACACCTCACCGCTATCCTAACCTCACCGCACCTAACCGACACCTCACCGCTAACCTAACATACACCTCACCGCTAACCTAACCTCACCGCTAACCTAACCGATACCTCACCGCTAACCTAACCTCACCGCACCTAACCGACACCTCACCGCTAACCTAACCTCACCACACCTAACCGACACCTCACCGCTAACCTAACCGACACCTCACCGCTAACCTAACCTCACCGCACCTAACCGACACCTCACTGCTAACCTAACCGACACCTCACCGCTAACCTAACCTCGCCGCACCTGACCGACACCTCACCGCTGGCCTAACCGACACCTCACCGCTAACCTAACCTCACCGCACCTCACCATCACCTCACCGCACCTAACCGACACCTCACCGCTAACCTAACCTCACCGTACCTAACCGACACCTCACCGCTAACCTAACCGACACCTCACAGCTAACCTTACCTCACCGCACCTAACCGACACCTCACCGCTAACCTAACCGACACCTCACCGCTAACCTAACCTCACCGCACCTAACCGACACCTCACCGCTAACCTAACCTCACCACACCAAACCGACACCTCACCGCTAACCTAACCTCACCACACCTAACCGACCCCTCACCGCTAACCTAACCGACACCTCACCGCTAACCTAACCTCACCGCACCTAACCGACACCTCACTGCTAACCTAACCGACACCTCACCGCTAACCTAACCTCACCGCACCTAACCGACACCTCACCGCTAACCTAACCGACACCTCACCGCTAACCTAACCCCACCGCACCTCACCATCACCTCACCGCACCTAACCGACACCTCACCGCTAACCTAACCTCACCGTACCTAACCGACACCTCACCGCTAACCTAACCGACACCTCACAGCTAACCTTACCTCACCGCACCTAACCGACACCTCACCGCTAACCTAACCGACACCTCACCGCTAACCTAACCTCACCGCACCTAACCGACACCTCACCGCTAACCTAACCGACACCTCACCGCTAACCTAACCTCACCGCACCTAACCGACACCTCACCGCTAACCTAACCGACACCACACCGCTAACCTAACCTCACCACACCTAACCGACACCTCACCGCTAACCTAACCTCACCACACCTAACCGACACCTCACCGCTAACCTAACCGACACCTCACCGCTAACCTAACCGACACCTCACCGCTAACTTAACCTCACCACACCTAACCAACACCTCACCACTAACCTAACCGACACCTCACCGCTAACCTAACATCACCGCACCTCACCGACACCTCACCGCACCTAACCGACACCTCACCGCTAACCTAACCTCACCGCTCCTCACTGACACTGCACCCAACCGCACCACAACTCACATCGCCTTGCCTGGTTTGGCTTGGCGGTGCTGACTGGCCGTTTGCTACATTTGTTTACTGCTTTCGTAACAAATGGAATTTTGAAATCGTGGAAATTGTGAAATTTGTGGGGACCTGAGCGCGGGAGTGTATCTGAATGATTGTCACCTAGGACATATTTTAAATATTGTTCTGTGTATATAATTAAGTAATTGCTACATACTAGAAGTAAATGAAGCTGAACTGAGAGTAATGTAACCATAATGTAAGTAAATAATTGCTGAATATAAGCAATACTGTCTGTAAATAGTAATAAAATAGGATTAAATTATTATTTAATAATGTAGCTCTTAATAACTTGTAAATTAACTTAACTTGAAAATATATTTTGCAAATCATATTATGTGCACACCATACTCACTCACACTTAACTAATGTTATAAGTGATATTATAATAAGATAATGTAGCTCTTAATAATTTGTAATTTACTTAACTCTAAAATATTCCTGTAAATCATATATGTTGTGCACATAACATATGATATATACTCACTCACACTCAACTAATATTATAAAAGATAAGATATTGTAAAATTTGTTCTGTACACATAAATTAGTAATCGTTCCGATTTAATAATTATATTTTATAAATATGTAAATATTGACACAAATAATAAAAAAAAAAAAAATAAAAATAAAAATAAAAAAAAAATAATAAAAAAACAAACAAAAAAAAAAAATTAAATAAAAAAAAAAAAAAAAAATATTATTATTTGTGTCTTATAATTTAGATGGTAAATATAATGTAGCTGTAATATTACAATAGATAACATTTTGTAAACTTTGCTCCGAACATATATATATAAATAAGCAATTGCTCTATGTTTCAATTAATATTTAAATCAGGTATATTAATAACTATGTTAATAACATACCTATGCAATATTATTATAAAATAAAGTAGCTGTAATATTACAATAGATAACATTTTTAGTACAAGCCTGACTTCGGTCACACCAACATCACGCTCAGCCTTAAAAATTCAAAAAATCAGTAAAACATTTGTTACGCGCACGCGAGTGACACAGTGTGAGAGGGAGTGTTCTCAGGCATCCGGAAACGAGTGGGCAAGTGTCCAGGACCTACGAATCGGGAGAAACGGGAGAAAATCTTTGAAGCCTTACAACATCAAGAGGATAACAGCTAGGAGCACGTGAAAAGTGTGCCAAGATAGCTACCACATAAAGCTATCTTATGGTGGACACCGCATGCACATCAGACTAGCGGAAGGTACACTTTGACACCCTTAAACCCTTAGCTGGAATCATTGCAAGAAATATAAGTGTAACATCTAACAACAAGGCTCCACACGAAACCTACATACAAGCACGTACATGAACGTGACGTTGGACCAAGACGCGGAAGATATCTTTTCCGGTCCAAATAACTTGTCGCGACGTGTTGAATCTCAATCTGAGTCAGCAACAAAGTTTTGCACCCCACCTCACCGCCCCCTCACCCCCACGGACGGGACTCCGGAACCAGAAGACTTGGACCCCTCGAGTTCATCACCGAAAAGGATTCGAGGAGAACATAAACCCAGCCCCCACGGAATCCCGGAATTCCACACTTCAGCTACACGGATCCTGCGTGACGGCACTATTCCCACACCGTCGCACTCGAAAGCCCCACCATTGCTCTGCGCGCGTACTCAAGGCGTTTGAAGGCGTACTCAAGTGGACAACTACTAGCAGCACCACCATCAGCAGCGAAATAACACCGTGAGTCCATAGCGTAAAAAAAAAAAAATAAAAAAAAAAAATATATATATATATTAATACTATATATATTATATTATACTATATATTTTATATATTTTTTATTTAGTTGTATATTGGTATTTAATAAAGAGAACATCATGTCTTCAGTTAGCGTAAAAAGCGAGTCCGCGAAACAGAAGCGCACGTCCACAATCGAGCTTGGCGCTCCAAGAAAAACGAGATCCCTTCGGGAGAAAGTTCTCGGAAAAACAGCACAAGCGGTTTCTGCACTGAGGTCGATGCCCTCGCCTCTCAGGAAGGCTCCAGAAATAACATCCACCTCGACGCTCGTAATAGTAGGAACACCCGAGAATCGCTTGGAGGGCGCGTCGTTAACTACACCTGAAGACGCCTCAGGAGCGCCCACTGAGCATCAGGTCTCTGTGGGGGAGTCGGAGCTAGTCGACGACTTCGACACGTCGTCGATCGGCTCTGCCTCTTCCACCAGACGACGAGTAAGCCTTCTATACACCACCCGTAAGGGCGCAGGTGTCGAAATGGACGCAGCTACACGAGCAGCCAATGACCTGCTTCTTAGAGGTAAGGAAGCCCTGGAGACGGCGGGAAATATGAAGAAGGAGTATAAGACAGTTGCTCACGAAAGCCTTCAAGGCCTATATGAGATAGTGCTCTCAGTGGCCGACTCGAGGTCCCGACACCTTAATAATCTGGAGAGGGAGCGCACTCGGCACGCACAAGAAATTGTGCGAATCGAGAGGGCTCACTCAAAGGAACTGTTGGCGGTAAAAAACAACCTCGTTGTCGAGATGAGGCTAGCCCGGGCTGATATCACTGGGACTCTGGAGGAGGCGAAGGCGATTCGCAGCTGGCTCGGCTACGAAACGGATGAGCCCTTCAGAAACATGAAGGCTGCAAAGGACGGAGTAGCCGCTTTGGAGACAACGCTACGAGAAGAGCTCAGAACACTAATGAAAGAGACAGGAACAGCCACCGCTGGCGATTTCAAGTGGGAGAATACGGTGGCAAACCTGTCTAGCCTGAACACCAAGGCAACGTCATTAAGCAATCAAATAGATACTCTTAGGAGATCTATAGATGATGTGAAAAGCTCTGTCGTGGCGCTGTCGGCTGATAAACCTGCTTTGGCATCCCCTACTGTGTCGCCTGACGTCACCAGCAAACTAGACATTCTACTGCACAAACTTTCAGATATTACACAGACATTAACAACACACATAGACAGATTAACACCACTACTGGCGCCCCCCCCTCCCTTGACACCGTCACCTGTAATCGATCTGACCTCCTACCTTGAACCACTTCACGAACGACTGGAAATAGTGTCATCTGACCTTCGCGAATTGCGAAACTCCGCAACGAGGCCGGCTAGTCCATCAAAGCCCGCCCTTGGAACGGAACTCGCAATGGCGGAGGTTAAACAGACATTAGAAACTATTGCAACTGGAGTGTCGGAGCTTACTAATTCAGAAAGACCACAACAGCCCCCTACCGTTACCACTTACGCGCAGGTTGCAGCGAAACCGAAGCCTCCGAAACTGCCTAACCACACACTTATCATATCATCTAAGGACCCGCGATCTACCAGTGACAAGGTCATCGAAAGGGTGCGGGTAGCCCTAGATTTCAAAAATACCGGGGCCCGTGTTGATAGGTGTCGCAAAGCGCGGAACCAGAAGGTGATACTCAGCTGCGCCACTAAGGAAGACCTGACAGTGGTCAAGAGACAAGTAGACTCAGCAAAGGACTTGCAGGTCATGGAGCCGAAAAGCGGAAATCCCTTAGCATGCGTCAGAAACGTTCTGGCCAGCCATACCGATGTCGAAATAATCGAAATGCTGAAGATGCAGAATAAACACCTACTGCAGGGCGTCGACATGGCTGTTCAGACAATCAAAGTTCGATATAGAAAAAGAGCCCGGAATGCTCTGGAGTGCCATCCAGTCCTGGAGCTTTCTCCAGTAGTCTGGCAGCGCCTCACTGAAGCAGGTAAGATTCATTTAGGAATTAGAAGGAGCCCGATAGAGGATCAGTCTCCCCTCGTGCAGTGCACCAAGTGCCTTGGGTATGGACACACGCGGGCCGTATGCAAGGAGAAAAGCGATATCTGCTGTTACTGCAGCGGTGCACACACAGGGAGGACATGTCCCGTAAGGGTAAGTTCCGCTTCCCCGACCTGCGTTAACTGCGTGAGAGCACGTAAAGAGAAAGGGGACCTAGCACACGTAGCCTTCAGTGAAGATTGCCAGGAACGACAACGGTGGGACTTCATAGCAAGGTCCAGGATTTCCTATTGCTAAGGGCACCTTGGTGATTAACGGGTCAGTCAGCTCCCAGCGTTCGGACACAGCCTCAAGAAGCAGTTTACTGTTTGTTCAGGCTAATCTTTAACGATCCAAATCGGCAACAAGCGAGCTCTTTGTCGCGGCACAGGAGAAGGGTGTTTCAGTAGCACTTGTTCAGGAACCCTACGTAGGAGGAACAGGAGTCATGAAACAAGTCTCGGGCACGAAAGTCATCCAGTGCTCCCTGAGTCGCCAAAAGCCTGTAAAGGCGGCCGTCGTTGTGTTCGGAGACAAGCTGGAGGTCATCCATGACCCCCAACTTGTAACCGAGAACGTTGCGGCTGTCCTTATAAAAGCCGGTCAGCTAAAATTAGGGGTGGTGTCCGTGTATTTCGAGCCAAACCAGGATTTAGACCCGTACCTCCAAACTATAAAAGATTTCTGCAATCGGCTCCAGACAAACAATATATTGGTAGGGGGAGATGTGAACGCCTGGAGTCACTGGTGGGGGAGCAATTCCGAGAACCACCGCGGAGCGGAGTACAACACCTTTCTAAATGAAATGGACTTCCAGATACTGAATACGGGACAAACGCCAACTTTCGAGACATATAGGGGTGAAAGGCTATACACAAGCATCGTAGATGTGACTGCTTGTAGCCAATCCCTTCTTGGTAGAATCGACGGATGGAGAGTAGATAGGAGTCTCACAACATCAGACCACAATGCAATTATCTTCCATATGCGTTTGGAAAAGGTCTTAGAATCTTTACGGCCAATATCCACACGCATCTACAACACGAAGAAGGCAAAGTGGTTAGATTTTGCTGAGAACCTGAAACTCGGTCTTGTCGAAAACAACATCACTCCCGAACATGTCTCGTTGATTACGAATTCAGAGGAACTGGAAGTGTGTTTAACATCATACACGGAAGCTATCCACGGATCATGTGAAAAAACGATCCCAAAAATCAAACCTTGGAAAGGCGATGTAAGACCTCCTTGGTGGTCTCCTTCTCTTGAAGATCTGAAAAGAGATGTTACTCGAAAGAAACAAAGAATACGGAATGCAGCCCCCAGCCGCAGGCAATATGTGGTGGAGGAATACATACTGGCGAGAGACACGTATCAGGAGAAAGCAATAGAAGCAGCGACCACCAGCTGGAAAGAATATTGCTCGACGCAGAACAGAGAGAGTATGTGGGACGGCATTTACAGAGTTATCAGGAAAACAGCTAAGAGGCAGGAAGACAGCCTTCTTCGTGATTCCACGGGTAAAACACTCAGCCCCGAAGAATCAGCTGAACTTCTGGCGAAAACGTTTTATCCCGATGATTCTGTGGAAACCGAACTAGATTATCACCGCTCGGTGAGAAGACAAACGGATGAGAAATACCTGGCGGAGACACAGCGGATGTCGGACGACGATCCACCATTCACCGCTGCGGAGCTAGAAGTGGTCCTTAGAGACCTTAACCCGAAAAAAGCTCCCGGCCCCGATGGACTGACGGCCGATATCTGCATGGCGACCATTCAGTGTGACAGGGAGGTGTTTTTGGCTCTGGCTAACAAATGCCTAGCGCTTCCGCACTTTCCTAAGCAATGGAAGGTCGCCCATGTGTGTATCATCAGAAAGCCAGGTAAGGAGGACTACACTCATCCCAAGTCCTACAGACCGATCGGTCTCCTCTCTGTGCTAGGAAAAATTGTCGAGAAGCTCCTGGTGCGACGACTGCAATGGCACTTGTTACCATCTCTGAGTGCCAGCCAGTATGGATTCATGCCACAGCGTGGAACCGAAGACGCCCTTTATGACCTGTTAGCTCATATACGGAGGGAGGTCAAATCTAAAAAACTTGTCCTTCTAGTATCGCTGGACATAGAGGGCGCCTTCGATAACGCGTGGTGGCCGGCTTTACGACAACAACTCGTTGCTAAAAAGTGCCCGAAGAACTTGTACGCTCTCGTAGCCTCATACCTCAAAGACCGAAAAATCATAGTCAATTACGCCAGAGCAACTAGCGAGAAGGGAACAACGAAGGGTTGCGTCCAGGGCTCCATTGGTGGACCAACCTTCTGGAACCTGATCCTAGACTCACTCCTAACAACAATGGCCAGTTTAGGAGTATATTGTCAAGCATTCGCGGATGATGTTGTCCTAGTGTTTTCCGACCTTGAAGTCAGCACCCTTCAGCATAAAGCCTCCACCACCTTAGATGCCGTTCATGATTGGGGAATCCAAAATAAACTAAACTTCGCAGCTCACAAAACCAACGTGATGCTTATAACGAAGAAGCTCAAGTACGAAATCCCCAAAGTCTACATGTCTGGCACTAGGCTAAATCTCGTCCCGGAAATTAAGCTGTTGGGACTCGTCATCGACTGCAAGCTCACCTTTAATGCACATGTTACAGCAACTTGCAAAAAAGCTGCGGACATCTACAAGCAGCTGGCATGCGCAGCAAAAGTGACGTGGGGTCTAAATACCGAGGTCATAAGGACGATATATGTATCTGTGATAGAGCCTATCGTTCTGTATGCTGCGAGTGCGTGGTCTTGTGCGGTGGAGAAACTGATGGTCCGTAAACAGTTAGACTCACTGCAAAGAAGTTTTGCCCAGAAGATCTGCAAGTCATACAGGACGGTGTCTCTGACATCGGCGCTCATATTGGCAGGACTATTGCCCCTTGATCTCCGAGTAAAAGAAGCCGCCACCCTCTTTAAAATAAAAAAAGGATACATTGAGGATTTTATACCACCTGGCAGAGAAGTGGAGCGCGCTGTGGGCTACCTCCAAAACCCACATCCATCAAAACTCGTCATAACTGAGTATGAGCGCTTAGATAACCTGGAACCCGAAACCCTAAACTCCCACCAAGTAAATGGTCCCCAGATTTATACGGACGGCAGCAAAATCGAGGGTAAAGTTGGTGCTGCCCTTACTTGGTGGAATGAAGGCAGGGAAACTAGATACTCCACTTTTCGCCTGGAACCGCATAACACTGTGTTCCAATCGGAGATGTACGCACTCTATAGAGCGGTTAAGATGGTGAAAGAATCAAAGGTGAGGACGGCCAACATCTTGAGTGACTCAAGATCGTCGCTTGATTTGTTGGGGAATCCTTCGGTCACTCACCATCTTGCCCTGAAGATTAAGAGTCTGGTACAGGTAATCCGAGAGGAGGACAGAGTCGTGAGGTTTTTTTGGTTGAAGGCCCACGTTGGAACCCCGGGTAATGAGAGAGCGGATGAGTTGGCAAAAAAAGCAGCGTTAACCAAGAGAACAGCCCCAGACTACAGCAACGTAGCCATGTCGTACATCAGGAGGCAGATACGAGAGAACACAGTCAGGATGTGGCAGGAGCGATATGAGTCATCCACGACTGGTCAGGTCACCAAGGCTTTTTTCCCTACCGTCTCGATGGCGAGACGCGTACTTAAAGATGTGACGCTTACGCCCATACACGTCCAAGCTGTGACCGGTCACGGAGGTTTTGCGGCATACCTGCACCGATTCAAAATCAAGGATAGCCCCTCTTGTATCTGCGATCCGGAGAAGGAAGAGACAATTTGGCACCTGCTTCTCGAATGTCCAAGGTTTGGCCGCGACAGGATGGACTTGGAGCTCCAAATCCAAGCCAAACTTACTAAAGACGCTGTCCCAAATATTATGGATAGGCCAAACTCCAGAACACCTTTCTTGGACTTCATTACAAGGGTGGTCTCAGTTGCTGCTTTGAGGAACGGAAGTACAATGATTAAGCCGAACACTATCAGCGCAGGTACGAACCAACTTCCACCATCGCGTGACACACACACAACACCGATAATCACTACACAAACACTAGTCCAAACCATCGACCTCACAGCCCGGGCCGCGGAGGATAGATCCAGGCATCCAGCAAACGAGAACGAGCCACGATTAGATCTACTGGCGTATGCGGGAGGCGGGGTGCCAGGGATCAGAATCCGCGGGGTGGCACTGTTCATGGACAACCAAACGGAAAGCCTTGGCATATGTTTCTGTCGCGAGGGAACCGGAAACCGCATTTTCATATCTCCAGGATTCGCTAATCTACTGAATGGGAATACTCACAGAACAAGCATCAAGCGCGATAAAATCAGCGCACTACCTGTAATGAAGGTACTTGGCCGCTCCTGTCGAATAATGCGACTACAAGACAAGATAGTTGCATTATTCGAACAGGATACGGAGACTGCTTTCGCACAGGTATGCACAGTGTTAACCAGGATGGGAGAGGCGACTCAGGCCGCGGACGGTAGACCTCGTAAAGTAAGCGTAGACGCGATGGTACTCGGAGTCGAAAAAGGAACAGTCGCCGATAGATACGGTTGCCTAATAGCCTCGGAACATCACGAGGTTGTCGTATATGAGGATAGAGGGGAAAATCTGAGTTACCTCAAAACCCCCAAACACGACTTAGCAACAGCGACAAGCCCCAGCCACCCCAGTTTGACCTCAAGTACATTAAGCGGCTCAGAACGCTTGCAAAATAGGATAGCAGATGCCAGAGAGAGGCAAAAACATCAGCTCAGTTTGGTTGCCCAGGAAAAGAGGAGTGAGACAAGAAGGCAACTCCACACAATTTTTAACACCCTAATGGCACAACTTTCTAAACCCACACGATCCGTCAGACAGGCCGCGGTCACTGAGAAGTTACTGAAAAAATCCCCTACTAAGCCAGAAACACCGCGGACTGCTCGATCGAGAGCTGATAGAGGACAGGTCAGCTCACCGAGTCTGATCCAAGCTACTAGCGCAAGAGACCACGCAATCAATGCATTCCTCGAGTTTCAGGCCGTTATCAGAGCTACCAGAGAGGTAAACTTGGCCACGTGCAAGAACATCCTGCAGCCAGCGTACCAGAGTCGTCTGAGTCTGGCACTGCTAGACGCCAAGCTCAAGGAAGCCGAAGCGGCCATATACAACAATGACACATGTCGTGTTATCAAGGGCACGATGTCGGGAAGATATATGGCTGCCTATAACGCCACGGGCGGTTTTGTAGCATTGGACGAGGAGGAGACTCGGCGGACGGGCAATTTGAAGTTTTATACACCACCTGAAGACCCCGTCGTAGTTACCGCCCACTGTACTCGTATTATGCTCGACGACAGAATCCTTGGAATTATGGACGCCATATCTGGGGATGCTGCCGCTGGGAATGCATGGGAAAATTGGGCGGTACCGAAGTTTACATGGGTTAATGGGGTTCCCGGATGTGGCAAGACAACGTTCTTGGTAGACACCTTCGATGAGAACAATGATGTACTTGTGACAACGACCATAGAGGCGGCCAGGGACTTGAGGTCAAAGTTAGCACTCAGATTGGGCAAGAGGGGCTTCATTGGAGTGCGGACTATGGCGTCAATCCTTGCAAACGGTTTCAAGGAGCCTCAGAGATGCGGACGCTTGATGGTAGATGAGGCTCTCATGAACCACTTTGGAGCTATTATCTTGGCCGCCAGACTGTCCCAAACGGAAGAAGTTGTTCTCATCGGAGATGTAAACCAACTGCCGTATATTGATCGCGAGAATCTATTTGAGATGAAGTATCATCGCCCTCATCAGACGGTCAGTATCGGCAAGGAGCTGTATTGCACGCATCGGTGCCCTATGGACGTCGCATACGCCTTAAGAGAAGTTTACTCCGGTATGTACTCATCGTCATCTAGAGTACGTTCCCTTGAGCTGGTCAGATATACGGATGCGAATATCCCTATGGAGCTCCCGAAAACCTTATACCTTGTGCACACTCAAGAAGAAAAGGGAACCCTCGGCACCCAAGGGTTCGGTTCGGGTACAGGGTCTCGTATCCTAACAATCCACGAAGCTCAGGGACTTACCCCCGGGGCCATGACGAGCGTGTCGTCAGCGTAGCACGTCACGCTGGCCCCAGGGGGGAGATCCCCGCGCAGCACCCAGTCGTACCCGATGTTCCACAGGAGCGGTCCTAAGACCGAACCCTGTGGAACACCGCATGACATCTCCCTTCTCAGCGACCGTCCCTCCGTCCCCGGATAGGTTATATACCTATCCGAGAGGTAGGCCCCGACAATTCGGCATAGGTAGGGAGGCACATTGAACCTAACCTAACCTAACCTAACCGACACCTCACCGCTAACTTAACCTCACCACACCTAACCAACACCTCACCACTAACCTAACCGACACCTCACCGCTAACCTAACATCACCGCACCTCACCGACACCTCACCGCACCTAACCGACACCTCACCGTTAACCTAACCTCACCGCTCCTCACCGACACTGCACCTAACCGCACCACAACTCACATCGCCTTGCCTGGTTTGGCTTGGCGGTGCTGACTGGCCGTTTGCTACATTTGTTTACTGCTTTCGTAACAAATGGAATCTTGAAATCGTGGAAATTGTGAAATTTGTGGGGACCTGAGCGCGGGAGTGTATCTGAATGATTGTCACCTAGGACATATTTTAAATATTGTTCTGTGTATATAATTAAGTAATTGCTACATACTAGAAGTAAATGAAGCTGAACTGAGAGTAATGTAACCATAATGTAAGTAAATAATTGCTGAATATAAGCAATACTGTCTGTAAATAGTAATAAAATAGGATTAAATTATTATTTAATAATGTAGCTCTTAATAACTTGTAAATTAACTTAACTTGAAAATATGTTTTGCAAATCATATTATGTGCACACCATACTCACTCACACTTAACTAATGTTATAAGTGATATTATAATAAGATAATGTAGCTCTTAATAATTTGTAATTTACTTAACTCTAAAATATTCCTGTAAATCATATATGTTGTGCACATAACATATGATATATACTCACTCACACTCAACTAATATTATAAAAGATAAGATATTGTAAAATTTGTTCTGTACACATAAATTAGTAATCGTTCCGATTTAATAATTATATTTTATAAATATGTAAATATTGACACAAATAAAAAAAAAAAAAAAAAAAAAAAAAATATATATAAAAAAAAAAATATTTTAAAAAAAAAAAAAAAAAAATTATTTGTACATAATAATATTTTAATCAGGTATATTAATAACTATGTTATTATAAAATAAAGTAGCAGTAATATTACAATAGATAACATTTTGTAAAGTTTGCTCCGAACATATCACAATAAGTAATTGCTCTGTTTCAATTGTAAATATGTTAAAAATTATTTTTGTTGTTATATATATGCATGTATGTGTGTGTATATGTATGTATATGTATATATATGTGTATGTTCGTATGTATGTATGTATGTGTGTGTATGTATATATATGTATGAATATATGTTTGTGTATATATGTGTATATATATATATATATATATTTTGCCACTATATATATACATAAATATATATATAACATATATCTTTTCTTATACCTAGTATCTTCTACATACAACCTTCTCTTACTTCTACTTAAAACCTATAATAATATTACCCACCCCTTCAATCCAACTTCTTCGACCACCACTCACTTCTTTATCCAATAACCATCTCCACACCCTTCTTCTGCTTGATCCCCATAACATCTTCCAAACCAACTCCAACTTTATCTTTCCCCCAACCTAGTATCTTCTACATACAACTTTCTCTTACTAATTACCTACCCCTTCATCCCAACTTCTTCTTCAACCAACCACTCACTTCTTTATCCAATAACCATCTCCACACCCTCCTTCTACTTAAAACCTATAATATTATTACCTACCCCTTCAATCCAACTTCTCCAACCAACCACTCACTTCTTTATCTAATAACCATCTCCACACGCTTCTTCAACCACCACTCACTTCTTTTTCCAATAACCATCTCAACACCCTTCTTCGCTTAAATCCCCATAATATCTTCCAAAACCAACTCCAACTCCATCTTTCCCCCTACCAAGCATCTTATACATACAACTTTCTCTCACTAATTACTTACCCCGTTATTCCAACTTCTTCAACCAACCACTCACTTCATCATTTTATAACCATCTTAAAACCCTCCTTCTACTTCAACCCTATAACATTATTACCTACCCCTTCAAATCCAACTTCTCCAACCAACCACTCACTTCTCTATCCAATATCCATCTCCACACCCTCCTTCTGCTTAATCCCTATAATATCTTCCAAACCAACTCCAACTTCATTTTTCCAAACCTATCTTCTCCCAAAATCCATTCCAACTTAATTCCGCGTGAGGGTAAGAAGTATCCCATTAGCATCGAGCCCTCACACATGCGTCAAATCTAAACAACTCAACTCTAAAAAAAAAAAACCTAACCTAACCTAACCTAACCCAACTCCAAACCTTTTTTTTTTTTTTTTTTTGTGACCCAGGGAAATCTGCATACAGATACCCGGCCATGCCGGGGGGCAGGGCCGGGTTATGTCAGGATGGAAAGTCCCTGAAGGGGATCTTCCCGACTGACTAAAACCCTGGGGTATATATCCTGCGGGACGCCATGTGTCGGGGCTGCGGGTACGCCGAAGCACTCATCCGCAACCCGGACGGCGTTTGGTCCTCCCGGGAGGACCCCACCGCGGGGGGCGAAGAGGAGCCTTCGCCCCCACATCTTAAGGGGCGCGCGGGATTCCGCGCGCGCGCCACCTCTCGGGTCTAATATATTCGGCGGTGAATGCCCCCGCACTCACCGCCTAGACCCGTGTTATGGAGGATGGAGGAGGGCGTGGTAGATTCTCCTACGACGCCCTGGCCTCCGTGCGCGCATCGGGAGGTCGGTAGTGGCCTCCCGATCGCGCTCCGCGGTCTCCTTCTGCGAGATTACAACCTCGACCGCGGCCCTCCACGAACCCTCGCTCTCAACCATGGCTCGAACCATGGTTGCTAGCGAGAGTTCGGCCCCCATAACTGCGACGAGGGTACGACGCTCACTGACCCATGATGGGCACTCCTCCAGTGTGTGCTGCGCCGTATCCACGTCACAACCACAGTGGTGGCAAGCAGGGGTCGGTTCCCTACCGGCTATGTGGTGCAGGTACTTGCCGAAGCATCCGTGCCCCGTAAGCACCTGCACAAGCCGGAAGGTAAGCGACCCGTGCTGTCTGTCCGTCCACTCCTGGAGTAGTGGACGGACTGCCTCCACTGTCCAGCTGCCTGCTCGAGGGTGGGCCAGACGCGTACTCCACCTCTCGAGCAATGCCTCTCTGGCGAGCTCCCTCCACCGCACAACCTCCCCAGGGGCCGGGTATTCCCCACGGAGGCGGAGTGCCACGCGCCACTCGTAACGAGCGGCGTAAAGCTCCGCCTCCAAATCCCAGGGAGGTGAGCCCGCCAACAGGCATGCCGCCTCAAAGGAGACGGTGCGGTAGCCCCGTATTACCCCGACGGCCATCACCCTCTGAGGTTTCCTCAGAAGGGCGATGGTACGTTCCGTCAGGGCATCTACCCATACGGGGGCCCCGTACAGGGCCATCGACCGCACCACCCCCAAATAAAGGCGGCGGCAACTGGCCTTGGGTCCGCCAAGGTTGGGCAGCAGCCGCTTGAGTGCAGCCGCCGCTCCCATCAGGCGGGGAGACAACCGGGAGAAGTGCTCCCGGAAGTTCCACCGCCCGTCGAGGACGAGTCCAAGATATTTCATCGAGGGCTCGACCCCGATGCGGACCTCCCCGATAGGGATGCTGGCACCCCTTGGTGGCGCCCTCCGAGGACCGTGAAAACACAGTGCCTCGGTTTTATTGAGCGCCACCCGGAGTCCCAATCTCCCTATCTTTTGCACCACCTCTCCCACCGCCACGGTGGCAAAACTGGCAGCCTCCTCAAATGTCCTCCCTGGGGCCATGACAAGCGTGTCGTCTGCGTAACATATTACGCTGGCCCCAGAGGGGAGATCTCCGCGCAGCACCCAGTCGTATCCGATGTTCCACAGGAGCGGTCCGAGGACCGATCCCTGTGGAACACCGCACGACATCTCTCTCCGCAGCATTCGCCCCTCCGCACCCGGATAGGTTATAAACCTATCGGAGAGATAGTCCCCGACAATCCGGCTCAGGTAGGGAGGCACTTCGTGGAATTTCAGCGCCTCCCTGATGCAAGCCCACGGCATGGTGTTGAATGCGTTGGCGATATCAAGAGACACCGCCAACATCACACCGCCGCGGGCAACCACCTCGTCCGAGTGGGCCTTGACGCGTTTGACCGCGTCAATTGTCGACCTACCCACTCGGAAGCCGAACTGTCGGTCGGACAGGTCCGGGCCTATCTCTCCAAGGTGCTTGGTGAGGCGGCAAGCCACCACTCGCTCAAATAGCTTGTCCGCCTCGTCAAGCAGTACGATGGGGCGAAATGCTGCGGGAGAGTCTGCTGCGCGCCCCTCCTTCTTGAGGAGCACAAGGCTGCCCATTTTCCACCGTGAGGGAAACCGCCCCGACTCCAGGCAGGCATCCATGAGCCTGCGGAAGCGGTCTCCGAGGGCATCCAGCGCCAGGACCCAGGCGATGCCGGGAATGCCATCCGGCCCCGGTGCTTTGCGCTTGTTGCGCATCCGGAGCACGGCAACTCCCAGCTCAGCCTCCGACACTGGCGGCACTGTAGTGCCGTCCTGGCGTGCCCTCCGCGGAGGCGCCATCTCCGGGGGCTGGTGCTCTCCCCCGGAGGGAAAGAGCGTGCTTACCACCTCCTCCAGCAGGCGGGGCTGAAGAGTTTCTGTAAGCGGGGGGGCCCACGGTCGGAGTTTCCCCCGGACCATCTTGTACGGCCGCCCCCACGGATTGCTGTTCAGAGACTCAAGTAGCTCCGCCCGAGCCCGCTCTTTGGAATTGTGAATCAGGAGCTGCAGAGCCTTTGTACGCTCCCTGTACTCGTCATACAGCTCCTGATTCACCTCCTCCCTCGCCTCTCCCACGCGTCTTCCCCCCCTGAAGCGTCGTGTGTACTGGCGTCTCGACTCCACGCAATCGGAGCGCAGGACTGCGATCTCCTGAGACCACCAGTACACACAAGTTTTCTCACGACGAGGCCTGGCTCGGGACATGCCAGCATCGCAAACCCAACTCCAAACCTAACCTAACCCAACTCCAAACCTAACCTAACCCAACTCCAAACCTAACCTAACTCTATATTTTGTTTTCTATAAGCGGTAGAGACATACTAAATAAGCTCAATACATTAATAAATAAGCTCAAGATCGACCCACTACAACATTTATTTACTACTAGCGACCCGCCCCGGCTTCGCGCGGGTAGCAGAAGTAGGTATAGTGAACGTTTAACAGGAGTAAATTCGTGATACATTGTATTTTAATAGATATACCCCAAATGGTTTACGCAGCCTCGGTGACTCGGTGCCTCGATGGCGTAGAGGGCGCATGCTCGACTGCCAATCAAATACCTAGCTGATGCCGTTTTCACGATACACGAACGAAATCGAGAAATAAATTTTGAGCAAAAACACGTTGCTTGTACGGAGAGTACCTTTAATTATAAACTTTTTTTTAATATTATTATTTGTCGTTGTAGCGGCATTAGGGATACATGTTTTGTGAAAATTACAAGCACCTAGCTATTACGGTTTATGAGATAGAGCCCTGTGACAGACGGACGGACGGACAGCGGAGGCTTAGTAATAGGGCTCCTTCGGCACCCTTTTAGGGTTCGGAGCCCTAAAAACAAAAAAACAAAGTTTCTCTCTTTATAATATTAGTATAGATAGATGAAACATATAATATCTGGTCTGTACCCTGTCATATGTAGTGTTAATTCTCAATTCCTTCTTGATAAAAAACATTTCTAGCAATATTATTTTCCTCTCCTGTGTGACAATCGGTCATATTGAATCGTGAGAGGAGGAGCGGAGTGACAGAGGTCTCATAAGGGCTCTAATATCCATCGCCCCACTGGTGGGGCATAGTGGAATGCAACAAATTATTTCGCGGAATATGCCCCACTAAATTGACTTGGTGGGGCGGATTCTGCGACTTAAATCCTAGTGGATTTTGTCCCACCAGGGTTATCACGTTACTGTTTGTGTAGAATTTTCATACGACTCCATGTTTCTCCACATGTAAGCGTAATGCCATCTAGAGGTAGCCTGTGAACTTTCGTTGCTTAGTGTGCCATCTAAGGGCAACATGAGAACTTGCATCTCTCCAAAGCATTGGACTGTGTGAATCTCTGAGAAAATTATTTAAAAAATAAATATACTGACACTACCATCCTTATATATCTGTTGGAGCACAACGGACATCCAAATGAGTGGTGCCACCTATCTGTTTTTGACTAACAAATTATTATTTTTTTTTATGATAATGAGTGACAAGACGAGCAAATCAGGTGCCTGATGGTATAAGCATCATGATTGCCCATATTAGATACAGTGCCACCCAGTGTTTTAAAATTCAAAATTCTGCACTGCACTGCGCCTGTCACCCTGAGATATGAGCTATTGATTCTCATCATGCCCAGTATTTTCGCTGGTAACATTGCCCTTCAGACCGGAACACAATATTATTTGCCCATTACTGCTTGGTGGATGAATAACTGGCAAAGGTGTGGTACTTCCCCAGGCGGCCCCCTGCAAAAGAGGCCTACCACTACAAAAACACAGTTAGTAAAATACAGTTTAGAGGAAATCCGTAGACTAACGAAAGTTACCGACATAGCCCAGCGGATTAAAAAGTTGAAGTGGCAATGGGCAGGGCACATAGCACGTAGAACTGATGGCCGATGGGGCTGTAAAGTTCTAGAATGGAGACTTCGGACCAGCTAACGCAGCATAGGACGTCCACCCACAAGGTGGACAAACTTTCTGATAAGGACGGCAGTAACATGCTGGTAGCGGGCCACTTACTACCGGACTGGATGGAAATCTCTATAGATTTCCAGTTTGAGTTGTTTGACCTTTGGCAATCGTCGCGTGTGGTTGTGACTAACACCACTCCGTGTCGGGTTATTCGTAACGTAACGTAACGTTATTCGTTAAGTACGAGTATATACCTTCCGCGTTATTATAGTGTGATACTCCGTGTCTATATACTCACCGCGTTATGTAAAGTCATAGTTAGTTATTCTGGGCCTATACACCTACCGCGTTGTGCGAAGCCATACAGTGTGTCTAGTGTCTATATACCTACCGCGTTAAGTAAAGTCATAGTTCGCTACCCTGGGTCTATTTACCTACCACGTTATGTAAAGTGATAATGAGACATTCCGTGCCTCCTTATCTCCCGCGTATTGTTAAGAGTTATTGTAAATAGTGTTAATTGTTATCAATGAAAAGAATAAGGCCCTACAAGTTTCTTGTGCGTTCTTCTTGTAGAGGTGATTTCCGAACGCACGGTATACATAAAAAAAAGGGTTTAGAGTCTAAGAGTACTTTCATTTCTGCATCCAACATTACCCGTTGACGCCCACAGTAGTTCAAAGGTTGAGGATTATAAGTTGAAAATAATCCTCATCCTATATGTAGTCTCTAAATCAACTGCTGAACATAGACCTCCCCTATGGGAGGTCTATGTTCAGCAGTGGATGTTCTATCTGAGATGATGATGATGAGAATGACTTTCAGGTCGTCAACATTTTACACCATTCAACACCTACAAGGCCTGCGTCATGACCAAACGACTGCCTCCTACATAATATTTTGTAGGAAACAGCCGGGACCATAGTTAACGAGCCAACCAAAATACGGTAGTGACCAGATAAAAAATGCACATTATGTGAGTTTCAGATTGTTCCACCCTGCCCCACCAAGCCGCCCCACTAGTGGGGCAAAGTGGAGTGCTACGAGTCCGGATTTGAAGCCAAGCGTAATATTTCCGCTAGATGGCACCCTAAGCAACGAAAGTTCACAGGCTGCCGCTAGTAGACGTTTCACTTATATGTGGAGGAACATGGAGTCGTATGAAAATTCTAACAAACAATAATGTGATAGCCCTGGTGGGGCAAAATCCACCAGGCTTTTCAAGTCGTGGAATCCGCCCAACCGAGTCAATTTAGTGAGGCATATTCCGCGCCATAATTTGTAGCATTACACTATGCCCCACCAGTGGGGCAAAGAGGAGTGCTACGACTCCAGATTTGAAGCCAAGAGTAATATTTCCGCTAGATGGCACCCTAAGCAACTAAAAAGTTCACAGGCTGCCGCTAGATGGCGTTTCACTTACATGTGGAGGAACATGGAGTCGTATATAAAAATTCTAACAAACAGTAATGTGATCCCCACCGCATCAACTAACATATTCCGTTACAAAATTTATAGCATTCCACTATGCCTTACCAGTGGAGGGGCTTGGTGGGGCAGGGTGGAACAATCTCGTATAATAAAACCTGCTGCGGATTATTTTTCTCGACGAGTCTCTGAGGCGCTAACTGCCTCGGTGGCGTAGTGGGCGCATGCTCGACTGCCAATCAAGAGGTCCCGGGTTCGATTCCCAGGTCAGGCAAAATGTTAAATATTGAGTTTTTCCATTAGGAATTATCTCAATAACTGCCTGGAGTCTGGAACTGTGCCCGGTAGATGGCAATAGGCTCGCCCCCTATTACATGGGACCAAATAACATACCGGCGAAATGTGGGTGGTATCTACTATGGGACTGAGTCCTGGGTACACACCTCTGCCTACCCCTTCGGGAAAAAGGCGTGAATGTATGTTGTTGTTGTTGTTGAGTCTCTAAGGTGAAGGGGAGTTTTCTATTTCCTGTTGTCCTTGTGCTTTTATTGGGGTGTTAGCAATGACGTTGAATTGCTTCTGGTATCCTTACTCTGAGGGTGTTAGTGTTGTCCTGCCGTGGTGTACTAGCAACACAACCCGGGCACAACCATTTCTTAGGAGTGTGAGATGTTAAATTAACTCATTGGTTGTGGAACATTCCCTTGCACTTGGTACACACAGCGCCACCTGTTAAGAATTTGCCACAACCGCCACACTTACTGCTCATCTTGGCACTCTACGTACTTGTATTCGAGTCGATGCGTCGAACTAGTAAATGTGAAATCGACATAAGACCTTAGTTCTATGTGCGCTCGACAGATGTCACTCTTAAAATGTTGCTAACTGATTTCGATATATTAATAAAATTTTATCTTAGTTATAGTCACTAACCCGGATTTCTTATTGTGCGCTGTCTGTGTCCATATGTGTATATGGCATTTCCGCTACTATAATATAGTAATGTCACTCCCTGCCCGCTTAGCATGGCACGGGGATAACTAGATTTTTTCCTCGTTTACTCTCTCTTTCGCGCCGGAACTATTCACATCTGCTGTCTCGTTCTAACCCCCTGGGATTTCGTTTTCCCTACTCACTGTGCTACCGGGGCTGGAGTCAATTACGTCCGGCCGTCGATAGTCCCAACCCAACTTTGTGTTAATTTAACCACCTATTATATAAAACTTCTGTAGGTGTACAATAACACTTCCACTCATAATATCCGTCTATAAACTATATAACATGTGATATAATTTGCCTAAAAACACTTAAAAAAACTATTCAAGCAAGCAAGCAAGAAGGAGCCACTTCTCATGTTACAATGACTCATTAGCTGGTCTTCACGATTTATTCCCTGGAAGAGTGATAAGTCGCCGAGGAGACATCAATTGGCCACCGAGGAGCCCTGATTTAACGCCTGCTGATTTGTTACCTAAAAAGCAAAGTTTACAATCCATTGCCATCCAACCTGAATGTTTTGAAGCAAAGATTCACTGAAGAAATCAACTCTATTCCAAGAGCGATGCTCCAGCGAGTTATTGAACATTTTAGCTCCAGGTCAAATGAGTGTGAACAAATGAATGGTGCGCATTTGCAAACGGTTGTTTTTCATAAATAAACTTCAACAATTGCTCTTTAAATTAACATTAGGTAAATGAAACGAGATTTAATGGATATTTTGTTTTTTATTTAACATCTAAAAACGAAAAACATTCTGAAGAACCCTTTACAATGTATCACGAATTTACTCCTGCTAAAACGTTATCTTTACCTATGCTCTCTGCTACCCGTGCCAAGCCCGCATATTAATTTTATTCAGTCATAATTATTTCATAGTATAGCAATTATAAACATTAATATTCCGTATTAAAAGCAAACACCTAGCTGATGCCGATTTCACGATACAAGAACGAAATCTAGAAATAAATTTTGAGCAAAAACATGTTGTTTGTATGAAGAGTACCTTGAATGATAAAACTTTTTTTTATTTTTATTATATGTTGTAGCGGCAATAGGGATACATGTTTTGTGAAAATTACAAGTATCTAGCTATTACGGTTTATGAGATAGAGCCCTGTGACAGAAGGACGGACGTACGGACGGACAGCGGAGGCATAGTAATAGGGTTCCTTCGGCACCCCGTTGGGGTTCGAAACCCTAAAAATTGCATTACAATGTGTACCTAACGCGAGCAGGAGCAGATTTTAATATGGTTGCGTTCTGGCCACGTCTTCTTCTTCTTCTAAGTCGGGCACTCTTGACAGAGTGGTCGTGGTTGCTATGCGTCTTCACTTTCGATCCCTCGGATGGCCTTTGCGATATTACTCCATTTCTGGCGATTTATAGCGTTGCGGGAGCATTGAACCATAGATGACTCCGTAGCTTTCTTAATCAGATCAGTCCAGCGCGTTGGTGAGCGGCCTCTAGCTCTCTTTCCTTCAACAAGTCCCTGGACAACAAGTCTTTCCATGGAATGCTCTTTTCTGGAGATGTGGCCAAAGAACTTCAGAACTCGCATCTGCACAATCGACGAGAGTCTCTCTTTTATGTGAAGCTCCTTGAGGATTGAAATGTTGGTACGAAACGCCGTCCATGGTATCTTCAAGAGACGTCTCCAACACCACATCTCCAGAGCGTCGCTCTTGCATTCGCAGCGTCCAGGTTTCAGCCCCATAAAGAAAGATTGGAAAGACAAAGATCTCATAAGTCGAACCTTGGTAGTCTTGGTTATCCTCCTGTCTCTCCAAATCTTTCCCAGCCTTTCTACTGCCGACCTTGTGATGGCGCATCGTCGTCGGATCTCAGCTTCACAACCGCCTATATTAGAGATAGTAGAGCCGAGGTAGATGTAGCTCTGAACTACTTGACAGTTGCCCACAGTCAGCCAATCGGGTCTATTATGTTCTGCCCGGTCTACTATCATCATTTTTGTCTTTTCCCGATTAATGGCAAGACCGAATTGGAAGCTAGTTGTTTCTAGACGAGATAAAAGATTTTCCATATCTTCTCGAGTTCTGGTAAGAAGAGTAGTATCATCAGCATAACGTAGATTATTTATCACATGTCCCCCGATTGATACACCTTTATTCCATCCCTCTAGGACAATACGCATTATGTACTCCGTATAAATGTTAAAGAGCAACGGTGAAAGAATGCAACCTTGTCGGACACCAGATTCAGTTTTAAAGTTATTGGAAAGAGTATCCTCTACTCGTACTGTTGCTGTACCATCCTCGTAAAGTCTTCGTAGGAGGTATATTAGATGTTGTGGTACGCCCATTTCTGTCATTATCTTCCAGAGGTGTTCCCATATGACAGTATCAAAAGCTTTCCGAAAATCGACGAAGCAAATGTAAACAGGAGTGTTAAACTCCCGGGATTTTTCTATTATTTGGCGCAGTATGAGTATTTGTTCACGAGTGCCTCTTCCTTTAACGAAACCAGGTTGTTCCGGCGCAATTTGCGGCGAGAGGTAGGTCTGTAGTCGTGTGTTTAAGACGTGAAGTAACACTTTACTAGCAGAGATCAGTCTGTAGTTATAACACTTTTTATTTGATCCTTTTTTATGCAATGGTATAAACACAGATTGTGACCATTCGTCTGGCCACACTCCTGATTCCCATATTTTGCAACAAATAGTGTGCAATACTTCTACTCCCAAATCTCCCATCGCTTTAAAGACTTCAATAGGTATTCCGTCTACTCCTAAGGCCTTATTGTGTTTAAGGTGTTTTATGGCCACCTTCACTTCGTCTTTTAGGATACCAGGTTCTTGGTCGCTGTAGGAGTCTGTATTCAATGTGGCACCCACTGTAGAGTTGTTTTTGAACAGTGTTTTACAATATTCCATCCAAACATTCACAATGTCCTTAATATCTGGCCACGTAATGAATGGAAATACGCGGCAGACGGGGAGAGGCTAGATAGATCTTTTGACTTCAGCCTTGAGCTTAAGTTTAACATGAAGACCTTCATTATGCCCCACCAGTCACCCCGGCCACCCCGGCTCGGAGCAAAGTGGAACAAGCCGATTTAATGAACATTTTTGTTTCATTTCATTATTTCACCAAAGTACGTTACAAGTATAACAGGCAAGTCATTTCTCCATCTCAATGCTTGCAAGAACTCGAAACAGACAACGGTGAAGACGTTTCTACACCTCAAGCTCGTGACATTATATCTAGGTGTTTATATTCTGAGGGAACAGGAAAACAATAAATAACATTAAATACAAAATATATTATGTTATCCCAGAGGCAGATAAAATACAGAGATAATATCAATAATCTCATACTATTCTAGTACATAATATATAGGTAACCGTAATTAATTTACCTTTTATGATACCTAGTAATTATTAATGCACCAAAAGCTCTCGGAGCACACCGGTGTTCATTAAAGTATGTAAATATATAATAATATTTTTATTTACAATAACTCTTTCATATAAAATTTGACATGGATCAACAGACAGAGGTAGGAGTGGAGGAGCCTCCGCAGGCCACAGGCACAGTTCCGATAGAAGGCATCGATCATAGTGGAGGCGGCGGGTAGCGGTCGGCGTCGTGCGGCGCGCGGGGCCACGCGTCCGCGGCCCCCGGCCAGCTCAGCACCCGCGCGCCCTCCACCACGCCCCAGCCCACCAGCGAGCCGCCGCCGGCCGCGCGCTTCGGCGCCGCCGTGGAGATGTTCACCGACACGCCCTTGATGATGTGGTCCTGGCCGCACAGCGACTGCGCCACCTCCGCCTCCAGGAACGTGACGAAGCCGAACGCGCGGAACGGCCGCGGCACGAACACGTCGGTCACGTGGCCGAACGCGGCGAAGTACTCGCGCAGGTCGTCCGCCGTGAGGCTCTCGGTGCAGCGGCCGACGAACACCTTCCTGTGCGCGGCGGCGACGCCCTCCCCGTGGCGCGCGTGCGGCACGCGCACGTCGCACCAGCGCCCGTCGATCATGTGGCGCCGCCCGAGCGCGCGCCGCTGCGCCTCGTATTCCGCGAACTTGACGAATCCGAACCCCTTCGAGAGGCCGGTGCGCGAGTCACGCTTCACCTGCACCATCACCAGCTCGCCGAACGCGGAGAAGTACTCGCGTACCGCCTCCTCGCTCGTCCTCCACGGCAAGCCGAGCACCACCAGGTCGGAGGGCCGCGGACGTGCGGCGGCGGGGGCGGGCGCGGCCCGCGGGAAGGCGCACCAGTAGCGGTGCGCGGGCCAGCCCTCGGCCGGCGGCGACAGGCGCGAGTCCACGAGCCGCAGCCCGCGCAGCCTGCCGCCGGCGCGGTACTTGAGGCCGCTCGCGCCCGCGAACTGCGCCGCCACCGTGCTCAGCAGCAGCGAGCCGTCTTCCTCCGTGGGCAGCTCGATGGGCTCGTCGTGCTCGTCCGCGCTCACCGGGACGTACTCGATCGACATCTGGCCCGTCGGCGCCCGCTCGCTCGCTCACCGAACCGCCTCGTCTCCCGTGTACCGCATTACGGTTCACTTCGTTCGCCGCTCGATCGGCCGTCGGCCTGCACCGTCGCGACGTAATCTCAATCTGAGATACTCGACCGAGATCAACCGAGAAACAAATCGGAATAGGACTTTTGAAGCGAGACCACAGAACACAATACCCGTGAATACCCCACAGATCACTATAATTAGTACGAATACCCTCGAGACCTAAACCACAGAATACATTTATATAATCTAAAACACAGAATACAAAAGAACTACCTACCTACTTTATTTTTTTTTTTGCACAATCGAGTAAAGTGGGTGACGTCTGTCACCTGTCTAGGCGAACTTAAAGTATGCGATTTTTAAGCTCGCGTTCTTACTCGGCTCGACGCCGGTGACACACGTGAACTAAGTTCATAATGTTACGAGTTAGGAGACGTCGTCGGTGGAGATAACCTTGTGCTATTTATTAAGCCCGGTTTTCACAGTACGAGTACACTAGAACCAAGTGCACTCGGACGCTACTAGGATGCTACTCGCATTGTGTAAACACGTCGTCCTAGTCCACTTTTGACACAGCAGTTGACTAGGACGGTGCTCTATTCTTACAAGCTGACTTGGATGAAGTTTATAAAACAAAATGGCGACAAGTGAAATATTAGGATCACGTCAATATTATCTTAAGCTTTAAAGTATCGTTGGCGTTCTGGCTTCGGGTTTTTATTATTGCGAGTTAAAGTAAATTCTGATAAGGACGGCAGGAACATGCTGGAAACGGGTCGCTTACAACCGGACTGGATGGAAAAATATGGGGGAGGCCTAAGTTCAGCAGTGGACGTCCTTTGCCTGTGATGATGATAATAATGATGAAAGCAAAATCATTAAAAATGAAAAAGTGGAGTGAAAGAGAGAGTGTCTGCTTTTTGTATGCGTGGCGCTACTTTACAATGTGCAACAGATAGGGTACTACTCAAAAGTCTCAAATGATTAATATTTTTTTTTTAAATTTTTGACAGCTTCGTTTCCTCTGATAACTCTGCTTTCTGTGTCGCAGGTCCCGGGTTTGATCCCCGGCCAGGTCAAACATTTGTGTCCATGAACATGTCTGTTTAATCTGTGTCTGGGTGTTATAAGTTATAAGCCTATATAAGTATGTATATCAGGTTACATACATCGGGTTACCATAATGGTATGAACAGACGATCGTACTTGGTACGGCCGAACCACAGTGCTACCTAATCTGTGACCCGAATTGTTCGGTACGGCGTTCACGCCACACGATCGCACCGAACCACAGTCCGTTCAGGGACCTAATTCTCGTTCTAAAATATAAGCGCAATCGTACTTTTTTTTAAAATACGAAACTATACGTCATTATAAAACACCTATGGAAAACGATTGATCTCTTAATATTAAACCCAATCCACTAAGACTGTGGTGGTCAATAATAATATGGGACAACTTACACACACGGTCATCTGGTCCCAAACTAGGCTAGAAGCCTGTACTATGGTAACCAGATGACTGATATACATACTTATATAAGCTTATAACATCCAGACACAGATTAAACAGACATGTTCATATGCACATAAATGTTTGACCTGGCCGGGGATCGAACCCGAGGCTGCCAGCGGCACAGCCTGCAGAGTTACTACCATCTGAGCCATCGAGGCTGTCAAATTCAATGCAATGTCGATGTCGTAATTGATACTCACCATGCTTGGCGAGATATAGTGATGAATAATACAACAAAAAAAAAAAAAAAAAGAAAATATCGATAAAAAACATTACGTACTAGGTGTTTTCATTGATTTGAAAAAAGCCTTCGATACCGTGAGTCATAAACTGCTCTTAGAAAAGCTAGAAAATACCGGTATCAAAGGCAATGCACTTAAAATGTTAAAATCTTATCTAACAAATAGACTTCAGATAGTAAAAATTGATAATTTTGAGAGTAGCGCTTTACCTATTACATACGGAGTCCCGCAAGGGTCTATACTAGGGCCATTATTGTTTCTAACTTACATAAATAGCATCACCGAGCTCAATCTACATGGTCATATAACTTTATATGCGGACGACACGTGCCTGTTCTATTTCGGAACCAACATGAATGATATCGTTTCGAAAGCCCAAAATGATCTCGATGTTCTATCCGAATGGTTTAAGTATAATTTGTTAACAATAAATATTTCTAAAACTTGTTACGTTGTCTTTAAAGCTAAGAACAAAAAAATTCCGCTGCACGACCCTCTAACAATTGATAACATACCATTAGATAAAAAAACCTGCGAAAAGTATCTTGGCCTGAGAATGGATAGTCAGTTAACATGGCACAACCAAATCGAACATATTAAAAATAAACTAACTGCACTTGTAGGCTCTCTTCACAATATTAATAAATGTATACCTAAAACCATACGCTACACTATTTATAATTCCCTTGTTAAATCACATCTCTTATACCTCATCGAAATTTGGGGGAGTGCCAGCAAAACGAAGTTACAGAAATTGCAAAGGATACAAAATAAAATCATAAAAATACTATTCCGCTATCCATACTTAACCCCAACTTGTAAAATATTCAAAGATACAAAATTAATGAATATAAAACAACTGTATATATATAATACCTGTGTTCTCATTAGGAAAATTGTAGACAAAACCATACACACTAAAGTTTCTTTTATAACAAAATCCCAAATATCCAAACGCAGTCTTCGTCAACCAAGTCTTCTTGTTTTGCCAAGGGTACGCACCAAGTATGCAAAAAAGAGTGTCACCTATGAAGGAGCACAGCTATTCAATAATATACCCTCACACATAAAACATGTTAACTCATTCAGTACTTTCAAATCTCGGCTATTTAAACACGTGATTGAAAAATATTACGATTAAGTCTCCATACATACCTATTCAAACGGCCGAGGGTATGAACTGCTGAATGAGCGTTCAAGTATGATACTTGTTACCTTTTTTATATTGTACCTATTACCTATATTATATTATACTATACCTTTATAAGTCTGGTGACGGTTACTTAAATTATTTTACAAAATGTTTAGTTTCTCATGTAAGTGACTGTTTTGTCTTTATGAGAATAAATGATTTAAACCTAATAATATGATGTTTTACCTGAAATAAAACAGTTATTATATGCGAAACCTTATTCTAGACCTATAAAGTGAGACAGCATCATCCGGTTCTGACGTCACGACCTCTTTTGTCTCCCTCTCGCATGGCCCCGCCCCACAGAGAGTCATGGAGGGGAGTGCAGCTTGCCCGACTCGCCACATTGGGATCTCACTTTCGGTGGACTATAGAAAGTCCACCAGGCAGAATTTAAAATAGGTCTAGAATAAGGTTTCGCATATAATAACTGTTTTATTTCAGGTAAAACATCATATTATATGCTTGAACCGTTATTCTAGACCTATAAAGTGAGATGTGTTTGTTATCGCCTGGTGGCAATAAGTGGCAAGCTGAGAAAATAAAAAGGATGCCAATGTGTGATATTATGATGAAGATGATTATGTAATTATTAGGAAAATTACATAAGTATTAAAAGATGAGAAATTAGATGAGTTCTAAATATAATAGAGAACTTTAATTAGGTATCTTATTTTTTATGTACATTGTAAGTATTTATAATTAAAAATATTTTAACTAAGTTAAACATGCTTTTCGATACTAATCAAATAAATAGCCTTAATTATTGATGGCTTCAAATGTATGTGATAAATTATTATTGTGGCTGTAAGAGCGCTTGATTTCAGCAGAGTAAAATCGTGCGAAAGTATTAGGGGTACGCCAGTTTCCCTTAGCCATAATTTCATCAATGTTACAGTTCTCGAGCCAATTAAGAGATGCAGAAGCACTACGAGTGCTACCTGGAGAGGCTTCGACGCCTGCTTCCCTTAACAGGGTCTTGACCCAGCCGCCAATTATTGTTCGGGAAGCTGGCCTAACTTTCCCTAGAGTCGATACAAACAATTGTTTAATATGAGTATTTGCTCTACGAGTTGTTGAAACATCTTTTAACCTTCGTAACCATTGGACTGGGCAGATAGCATGGTTTGAGTGAGAATTTAATCTCCAAGATGATTGTCTGTGAGTATAATTGTCAGTTTTTGAGCCAAATGAGGGATGTAAAAGTATATAATCCGATTGGTCTTCAAAATATGCTTCATCAACTCGTAAAAGAGTAAGGTCATGAACTCTAAGACTAGATGCTAACAATAATATAAGGGCTGTGCGACGAGACACATTGAACAAATCCAAACTAGGCGGTTCATTTGATATGAGCCATTCTACCACTATTCTGGGATCCCATATAATGGATCTTTTAGGATGTGAATCAATATTTGCCAGTGATATAGATTTTAAGATCCTTTGTATAATAGGGTCGCTACTTAGTGATTGACCGCTAGAGCATTACAATGTTGTTATTGTAGACTTATAAACTAAAATAGTCTTGTAAGACAGCTTACGACATAAGTGTAAAAATGCTAGGTACTTAGCTAATTGAGCACTAGATGGATTAGAAAAGTCACATTCGTTATGAGAACACCACTCTTGCCATTTTTTCCATATACCGGCGTATACCTTTTTTATAGACGGTCGCCAGCTAGAGTTTAATAGATTAATCTCCTCTTGGGACCAGCCCGTTAGGTTTTTATTCCACCCTTCACTAGCCATGCTTCTAATTGAATCAGATTCATCTGAACGGGCGGAAGCAGGGTCCGTGTGTCTATCAGGTGCTCGTGGAGATTGTGGAATTGAAACGGTGCACTCACCGATCTCTTCTTGAGGTCCGGGCGCCAAAACACTTTGGGCCAGCATGGGACTATCAGAATGTAACGTCCCCTGCACGTGTTGAGATGTGCCAATACTCGTGGTACTAGATATGGTGGGGGAAATACCCATGCTCGCCGGTACCGCCATCTTCTGCTGAAGGCGTCGTGAAATTCTGCGCTCGAGTCTTTGCAGTCTCGAGACACGTAACGCGCAAGCACGTGTGCGTTCTTGGAGGCGAATAAGTCTATTTTGGGTGTTCCGAATTTTAAGAAAACTTCTCGGCATGCCTTTTTTGACAGCATCCACTCCCCGGGCTGTTTGAGTCTTGAGAGCAGATCGGCGTCTGTGTTGAGCTGTCCGGGAATGTACTGGGGAACAAGATGAATCTTGTTCTTTGTCAGAATTTTGAACAGGGTGTACGTTTGTTGGTAAAGATTCATGGATCGAAGTCCTCCTTCTTTCTTTATGTAACTCACGACACTTCTGTTGTCCGACTGGACTAGGACAGTCGAGTTTCGCAGGGAGTGTTGACACCTGGTTAAGGTTTGTATGACAGCCCACATTTCTTTCACATTGCTGTGCCACTGTTTCTGATGTGGTGACCATAATCCATTCAGGACATTGTCGTCCATTATGGCACCCCAGCCCTTGCCTGAGGCATCGGTTGTGAGAAAGTGTGATACCGGATCTGGGTGGATCACTGTGCTCTCCGTTAGCATTCGTAACCACCAACGTAGTGTTGTCGACACTCCTAGATCGATCAAGTGTTTTTGAGACGGGTAGCGCTTCGAAAACACTTTGGCAGCCATCTGTAGCGGGCGACAATGGAGTCGACCCGTCGGTACGACAAAAGCTGCGAAGTTCAGCATGCCTAGTAGGCGTTGAGCGTCTTTTAGATTCCACCGATTTGCTTCGAGTATGTGGTGTATTGTAGTAGAGATTTTCAGAACTTTGTTCTCTGGTAGGTACTTGGAATTCAGGTTGAGATTCCAAACTATGCCGAGGTATTCCATGACCTTGGTTGGTGTCAGTATTGACTTCTGGTGGTTGATAACCCAGCCCAGAGTGGTTAGGACCCAAATAGCTTCCGCAGCTTGGTCCGTTAGAACATGACGATCCTGATTGGCAATCAGGTAATCGTCGAGGTATACGACTATTCGCATACCTTTGTCGCGTAGAAGATGTGCGACCCAATTCGACACTGTCGTGAATGCCTTGGGTGCAGATGACAGCCCGAATGGCAGACAGGTGAGCTGAAGTAGTTCCGGGGTCGACGTTTGTGATGCGTAAAGTATTCTCAAAAAAGGTTGGTGTGTTGTTGATATCGGTACATGAAAATAGGCCTGTGATAGGTCTATTTTGATCATCCAATCGTTGGTTTGCAAGAAATCCGGTATCCGGTGCATGTTTATTAATCGAAAATTCATTTGAGCTACGTATTGATTTAAATTTCTTAGATTGAAAATCGGTCGATTGCTCGAATCTGATTTTTGTACCAAAAACATTGGGCAGATAAAACTTGGTGTGAGATTTGCCCGTACTAAAACTCCCTGTTGTTTTAGCTTGTTTATTTGCTCGGTCATTAAATGACTCGTTGGAGTTTGAAATCGAGTCAGCAGGTTTGGATCTTGAAGCGGGGGTATTTTGCAAAAGGGGATGCGATAGCCTTTTATCATTTTCAGAAGATGTTCTGGAGCGCCGAAACTTTTCCAAATTTGAATGTAATCTTTTAACCGCCCGCCATAAAAACAATCTATCATGTAGTCACTTACGGTATCTATCAGATTTACGGTTGCCGGAATGACCTTTTTCTTTATTGTTATTGAATTTTGGCCCGGATTTTTTGCTTTGTTTTGGTTTACCTTTCGAATTCGATGCTTGATAGCTTGTTGAAGCTCGGGGCTCGAAATCCCTGTTGGATCCTTGAAACGACATACGAGGTCGTTTGGCAGGGCCATCATCTTGTCTATTCCGCATAGACATAGAATGTGGCTCCTCCGCAGAGCGTTTTTGGCCTGAAAACAATTTGTTTGTGCCACCAGCCTTCTGTAAGAAGGAAGTTAAATCCTGTGGATTGAAGAGATTAGTGTGGGTAGGAGGAATTTTTTGCAAATCTTCCTTAACATATTTATCTTTTACACTAGATAATATGCAGTCCCGGCGCCTCTGAATAATATCAGCGCGTCTTCCACAGGCCATTTGTAAGAGATCTTCAGAGACCTTCATGTATGCTGATTTTTCAGAGAAAAGATTGTTGATCTTAGCAAAAAGTGTATCTGCATTCAAAACACAGTCTGGAGTGGTAGACCACTCCAAAATTTGTTGGAAGCTACTTTTGAGCAGCTCATTTTGTTGAATGAGCCCATGCGTTAAGGCGCCAAACGATCTATCAAGTAATCTTAACCACGAAGAGTTCGGATCACAATGTCTTAGTTCGGTATTGACATCCAGTTCGTAAAACCCAGGTTTAGCAGTATATTTCTTCTCAGTTTCGAGGTACCTAACCCTTTGCCAGTCGTTAGAGTCGAAATGGTTGAGTTTCTTTAGTACTGTGAGTCTACTCTCCGTGGCATTTTCGACTACTGGCTCCTTTAGATTCGTTTCTATTGTGAAATTGAACACTTTAGGCGTTTTGGGTTTATGTAAGAGGGTCTGGTCGCAGAGTGACACTCTTAAATCATCCGCGACATGTATTGACACAGAATCAGAATCCGAGTCCGATTCTATTTGACGGCTCGGGGCCCTTTGCTTTAGGTAGTTTAAAATTTCACTTACTTGATTGGTCAGCATATCTAACCGTTTACTATCAGGCTCCTTCTGCTCCTTGCGCGCACGAAGATGCCGGTGGTTGCTGCGTTGTGAGGCTGGACTCGACGACGATGACGACGATGAAGATCCTCCGGGTGAAACCGTTAGAGGCGGGCGACTCTTTTCACCCTGATTGTCTTCCATATTTTTATTATAAAGTATTATAATAAAAATATATTTAAAAAATAAAACGATAAACAGCAATGCTGTTACCCGCGAGAACTAGAGGTGTGATCGCACCCACAGATCACTATAATTAGTACTACGTACAGATGCGACAGTGGAACGGCGCCGGAAAGTTTTGCAATATGTGCGTTTGTCGCTGTTGTCGCACATCTACTTTTTTTTTTTTTCTAATTCCATAGAGTTCTTAATCTCCTTCGGTGGAGTTTTGCACATTTTATGAATGGCATTGACATTTTATAATTCATTGCAATGTGACAACTAGTGATGTGAAAATATTACACTAGGTATCGACTAACACTTAGACCACTTAGACCAAAAGAGTGACGTCACTTAGTGACGTCACTCTTTTGGTCCTGTATTACTTGAAAACTTAATTTTAAAGTAAAAAATAAATCAAACATACATAGATCGAACGGATAAGTATGGAGTTCCGGCTACAGTTAAACAGTTAACAGTTACTGAATTAGAGGTCCTAAAAGTTGTAGCCGTCATGACTTGCTGACCATCTGTATTTCCCTATGACTGAAATAAAATTAGCTTTTTTACTATTTAAAAGAGTTTAATCACTTATAATCCAAATAAATCTTATTATAAAAATATTGTTATTAATATATATTAATAAACCTAAATAATATTATAAACATAACATACATTCACGCCTTTTTTTCCTGAAGGGGTAGGCAGAGGTGTACCCAGGACTCAGTCCCATAGTAGATAAATAAATTATAATAATATTATGTATAATATTATAAACTTTGTTTTTTTTTGTTTGTAACGAATAGGCTCCGAAACTTCTGGACGATTTAAAAAAAACTTTCACTTATAAACAGCTCAATTCGGTGTGAGTGATATAGGCTATATGAGATTTTGAAAAAAATAGGGATCCGTAAGGTAACTGCAATATGGTGAACCAAGGTGTCACATTATTACCAAATATATTCATTAATTTGCGTGCGCTGAATGAAATCCATTGATGGTAGGGTAAAATAATGTACTAGGGGTTTTTAGTACTTACCAATATGTACAATATAGTGAACGAACATTATCCTAATCCTAATCCTTCCTAATATACTATTATAAAGGCGAAAGTTTGTAAGTATGGATGTATGTATGGATGTTTGTTACTCTTTCACGCCAAAACTACTGAACCGATTGGGCTGAAATTTGGTACGTAAGTAGCTTAGACCCTGGAATAACACATAGGGTACTTTTTATCCCGATATTCCCACGGGAACGAAGACTACGCGGGTGAAACCGCGGGTCACAGCTAGTATACATCTATTTTGAAGGAGTCATTATTTTTCATGCGGTGTGAAAACTATCGATGGTAGATTAAAATAATAATAAACAAAAAATAATAGTTTGTAGAACTTATCAATTATCAATATCTACAAAATAGTGAACGAACATTGTATTCATCTATTTTGGTTTAGTCACAATAATTTTTGGCTTTTGGCTAGTATAGTTTTTGGCTTCTCCTGCGTCCTGCATCCTCAGGCCCCAGCATATATAACTGATGCATGTTATTTTTTAATAATAAACCCATATTAGCAAATAGCAATAATAAGCATGCTTAAAAATTAATGCTAAATTACATTAATTACCATCACTATCACTATAGGTCTCCCAATAATTTTTTCAAAACTGAAAAATAAAGTTACGTAAGTTATTAATGTTATAATTTTATAAAAACAACACTTTTTGGTTTGCCAAGGTATAAAAATTATGAGTTTCATATCTCATTTTTACTCAATTAGTGGTCAACCTATACCTTCTGAACTTAGGGGCATGCCATATTCTATTTCTTTAGCTGTAAACAAGCAGGGGTATGAATAGCGTGTCCTTCGTCCTTCTCAATCTAACTGGCGTATTTCTAAGTGTCTGTGACACACACTCTTTCTTATCAGCTGCTCCTTGGAAAGTCCGACGAGAAGGGGATTAGTTGGCACTAAGAACTGCAACCACAAGCTTCTAAATTTATCGTCCTTTGGAATGTTAAATAAGCGGTGAGTAGCGCTTGTTGCATCTCAACCACTAACACAGCACTTAAGCGTCGCCATGGCAAAAGAGGCGTAAAAAATCTGGCTAAACTCGAGTATTCAAACAATTAGGAAAAATTCTGATCAGGATTCTACAACTCAACGAGAAAATCACAGGATTCTTGCAGACATGACATGACTCATGACAGTGCATTACGTGCTCAGTGACAGTGCAATCAAGATGACGTGTTGTTTTTTTTATTATTCGTGCACAGTAGCGACAAACGGGACATTGGGAAACAAGCTGTCTCAGCCGTGATCGCACCGAAAGTCGATGCCAATGTGGCGAGTCGGGCAAGCTGCACTCCCCTCCATGACTCTCTGTGGGGCGGGGCCATGCGAGAGGGAGACAAAAGAGGTCGTGACGTCAGAACCGGATGATGCTGTCTCACTTTATAGGTCTAGAATAACGGTTCAAGCATATAATAGAATATATCTGTGTACATTTTTCTATTGAATTAATTTCAATAGTTTAAATTTTAACTGAGACTGCCTCGGTGGCGTAGAGGGCGCATGCTCGACTGCCAATCAAGAGGTCCCGGGTTCGATCCCCAGGTCATGCAGTGTTAAATATTGGATTTTTCCATTAGGAATTATCTCAATAACTGCCTGGAGTCTAGAACTGTGCCCGGTAGATGGCAATAGGCTCGCCCCCTATTTCATGGGACCAATAACATACTGGCAAAATGTGGGTGTATCTACTATGGGACCGAGTCCTGGGTACACCTCTGCCTACCCCTTCGGGAAAAAGGCGTGTCTTATGTTATGTTAAATCATAATAGATTCAAATTTTTAGTAAAGCTTATTAAAAAATATTTTTATTTATTTAAAAAATTAACTCAATATTATGATGACATGCCAGGTTGTATGAGTACCATAATATTTCGTAATCTTATTACACCAGTAAAAGTTAAATGCTAGCAATAACGTGCAACTTTGTTGCAAAAAGTCATATTATTTAGCTATATTACTGTGTATTATGTTATGTAGGCTTACCATAATTATGAAGAGCCAAACCGGGACGTATGGCCTGGTTTGCTTTTCATATTTTTTATTTTATTTTTTATGGTGTCGACAACCAAAAACACAAAGAACAAAACAAAATGAGCCGATTGCTGCGAGCGTGGCAAAAAAAAACAAAACTTCGATATTATAGGTGCTAGCAGCTTGCTGCGAACGAGGTGAAAAATTGTATGTAGACTTTGGCCAATGAAGGCGCGAGCAGCAGCAGCTGGCGTGACGAAATTTTTAGAATTTCGACAATGAAGGCGCGAGCAAATTACTCCGAGCGAGGCGAAAAATTGTAGGATTTCGACACAATGAAGGCGCGAGCAGCTTGCTGCGACCGTGACGTAAATTTTTAGGATCTCAATACTTCGAGAGCTTACTGCGAGCGCGGCGAACATTTTAAAAATTCCAGTAATGATGGCGCGAGCAAATTGAAGGGGCGCCTGCGGCGCCTTTTATATCTGGCGCCCGGGGCGGTCACCCAACCGCGCCCTACCCTTACACCGCTACTAATCGTACGTCTACAATTTAAACTTGCAAGCAGCCCAAATCTGTAGGTCTAACTTCGAGAAAGAGTCCAACTCGTATACTCTAGTCACCGAGAACGCCAATAGCCCCACTGGCGGAAAGCAAATTAAACTGTTAGCAACACTGAGTGCGGGCGCTCGCTTCTAGTTTGACCGGGACGCTGTTGCAAACCGGCCGGGACGCCGGGACAGGGGGTTTAAACCGGGACCGTCCCGGTCAAACCGGGACGTATGGTAAGCCTAATGTTATGTGAAGCTAAGGAGTACATAGTGTAAAATAACTAACTGTTGATCAATAAAGTGATTGATGACATTTATGCAGTATTATTTTCTCAATAAGTTAGTATAGTATAAAGTGCTGGCTGTGAAGAGTGAAGTGTGTTGCAAGCATATTTGTAGTTGTTTGAAAGTCTTCTAAACATACTATACATTGTATCCAAATCGGCCAAATAAATAAATAAATAAAATCACAGTTTTCTCTATATGATATTATTCCTTCTGATATCCCTCGTCCTGTCTCCTTTAAATTCCTCTTATCCTTGGTTTTTTCACCATTTATTAGGCTATTGTGTAGATATATTAAAGTTTATTAATAAAATAAAATTATAAGTATAAACTTAAAACATAATATATTAATGTGTATTCGTTATATAGCTTTGTGTATAGATTGTAATTAGTTGTATACCTATTCAATATTCTTAGTAAATAGTTTATGATTTAATAAAGGAGATATGAGTTTTATTTTAATATTTATTGTAGTGTTGCTTATTATAATAGTTTAGTATCATGCTGTAGAATATATAGGATTGTTGATTGTGTTCAAAATTCAAAAGCACATAATGGTTAATTTCCATCGTTTGATGTCCAATCTCCCAACGTGATATTGGCAAAGTTGTGGTGTTAAAAACACTTTCACAAGCCACAAAATAAGAATTGAATTGAATTGAGAACCACAGAACCACCACAGAACCAAAACACATTTATATCACAGATTTTTATACAAGAGAGAACCCAGGCCTAGAATCAACTCAATGTACTAGATTATTAATGAGCCGGTTGGTTTGGATAAAATGAAGTCGACGTAGCCTACCTACATGGCAGTAGCTACCTATATATTTAGTAGAATAATGTGTCGTAACGATGAGTGGCGTTTTATCTCGGAGTAGAGTAAGCTCCGAACAGCTGGACCTGCTTCTTTCGTTTATGGAAGAGCATCCCGACTTCGCCGCTGGGAAGCTGTCGGTGTTCTCGCGGTTCACGTCGAGCAAGCTGTGGCGGCTGCTGGCCGAGCGCCTGAACGCAGCGGCCGGAGAGAGCGGCGGCGCGCACAAGTCGCCGGACAAGTGGTGCCGGGTCAGTGCGCGTGCCTAGTGGCTCTCGGCTCTAGCTAGTGTGCGGACTGCGCTCGATAATATCCGAGTACGTGGCTTGTTGCAGTATTGGGCCGATATCAAATATAAAGCTCGCAAGAAGTGTGCGGCGGGCGGTGCGCTCGGCGACCTCTCCACTGCCGAGGAGCGTATACAGACCATATTCAACGGCGCGCCCCGAGACCGTGAGTCTAGTTTTTTTTTATGATAGTAACAAGACGAGCAAATCAGGTGCCTGATGGTAAGCAACATGATTGTCCATATCAGACAAAATGCTTATATTAGATACTCTGTACTAAACATCTATGGTTATGGTCCCACAAGTATATAATATAAGTAAATAATGTAGGTACCTTTAAGATAAGGACTAAGTCATTAATCTGAGCATAATAAAGGTAGTATTCGGATCTTGCTGTCGCTGCGACCCAGCAGCAGCAGCGGCCATGATCGCGACGTTCAGCTCTATAGGGATTTGTATGTAGACCTTTCCCATGCAGGCAACTGTATTGTGCAGCTGGGGGCATGGCCAACTAGTGACCATGGACAAGGAGCATTTGAATATTTGAGCGACTCTCATCATGGCCGCTTCGATCCAAATGCTCCTTGTCTGCTTATAATAATAATAATTCATTTATTTCAGGCAATAGTACGTATAACAATAAATTATACGCACCAGAGGCCCATATTAATAAATACAGTCACACCTTGTTCCCGGCGGGGTAGGCAGAGACTATTTCCCTCCACTATAACTTTCGCCTCGGTGACAACTGACTGCCTCAGTGGCGTAGAGGGCGCATGCTCGACTGCCAATCAAGAGGTCCCGGGTTCGATCCCCAGGTCTTGAACAGGTGAACAAAACTAAAAACCGTTTTGTTCACCTGTTAAAAACGTAAGCTTTTTACTGATTTTTAATATTTAAAAAGAGCGGTCCTAGAATAGATCCTTGTGGGATCCCAAATGAAAATTATGTCAAGTGAAATTATATCAAATTTTAAGTAGGTATATCAAGCGAAATTATATAAATTATTTTTATACCAGATGATTCGCACCCAATATAACCCGACAGACCGATATTATAATTAATCACTTTTGTTGCATAGCGTAGCTCATTAGTCATAACACCCTCTATCACACAGTCCGTATCTAAATATCGTCTTCTTTGATACAAAGAGGTGCGTAGTGGGTATTTAGAAATGGGATTGAATTTTATCATATTCTTTAAGGAACATAAAAGAGTGTACGATGTGCATATATTTATTTGTATCGTGTTTTCAACTACACGTCGACGGCGGTACAATGGACGCGGGGAGCCGCGCGCCCGCCGTCTGCTGTCTACACGTGGACGATGTGTGTGTGTGTGTGTGTGTGTGTACACAGCGGCGGCCGGCGGCGCGCCGCGGCGGCCCAGCTCCGAGGACGAGCGCAAGCCCGCGCCCGACGACGACATGTGCTCCGAGGCGTCCGGCGGGGCGGGGGCGGGGGCGGGGGCGGGGCCGGGGGCGGCCGACGCGCGCCTCGCCACCGAGGAGCTGCTGGCCGAGGCCGCCATGCGCAGCGCGCTCGCCGCCGAGAAGCAGGCCGAGGCCGTCGCGCAGGTGCGTCGCCGGGCCGCTCGCCGCGCCGCGCGCCCCGCCCGAGCCTCACCGGCGGCTCCTGTCGCAGGCCGTGGAGCTGCTGCGCGAGCTGGTGGCGCTGATGCGGCGGCGCGGCGGCGGCGCGGGCGAGTGACTAGCGCAGGCCGGCGGCGGCCGCCACGCGCGCCCACACCTCGTCGGCCCGCAGGCGCGCGCGCGCCGCGCCGTGCGCCAGGGCGTCGCGCAGCAGGTGCGGGCGCGCGCGCCACCACGCCGCGCGCTCGCGCACCGGCGCCACCGCCTCCACCACGGCGTCCGCCACCGCCGCCTTGTAGCGCGCCGTCGTCAGCCCCTCGGCCTCGGCGACCGCCTCCTCGGGCGTCTTGTCCGCCGCGAGGCAGTGCAGCGCGACCAGGTTGGAGACGCCGGGCCGCGTCTCCGGCTCGTACGTGACGCGCGGCTCGAAGTCCGTCACCGCCTTGCGGATCTTGAGCCGGATCGCGTCGTCCGAGTCGACGAGCAGCACGCGCGACTTGGGGTCCGGGTCCGACTTGGACATCTTGCGCGCGGGGTCGCGCAGGCTCAGCAGGCGGTCGGCGCCGTCCGGCTCGAGCAGCGGCAGCGGCGCGCGCAGCTCCACGCCGAGCCGGTGGCGGGCCGAGCGCGCCAGCTGCGCCGCCAGCTGCAGGTGCGGCAGCTGGTCGCGGCCCACGGGCACGTGCGTGGCGCCGTGCAGCAGCACGTCGGCCGCCTGCAGCACGGGGTACAGCAGCACGCCCAGCGGCACGTCGCCGGCGGCGGCGCGCTCGCGGTACTGCGGCAGGTGCGCCAGGCGCGCCTGCGTGGCGAGGCACGCCAGCACCCAGCACAGCTCGGCGTGGCGCGGCACGGCGCTCTGCGCGAACACGACGCCGCGCTCGGGGTCGGCGCCGGCGGCCAGCAGCAGCGCCGCGGCGTCCAGCACGCTGGCGCGCAGGCGCGGGCCGCCGCGCGGCGCCGTCAGCGAGTGCAGGTCGGCCACGAACAGCGTGAGGTGGTCGCCGCGCGCCTGCAGCCGCACGCAGCGCCGCACCGCGCCGAAGTAGTTGCCGAGGTGCAGCTCGCCCGTGGGCTGCACGCCGGACACGATGCGCCGCGCCGCCCCCTCCGCCCCCGCCGCACCCCCGCCCTCGCCCTCGCCCGACCTCTGCGAGGGGCAGACCGTGAGCGATACCGAGTGATGAACTCTCGAGTGCTCGGACGTCGATCGTCACTACACGATAGGTTAACCGTCCAGACCACGGTAAATATATCTAATTGTGCCTTTATACAGACGCTCGGAACGCGATTCATACTTACGCGCCTCGAGGTCGGTACTAACAGAGTGAAGATTGCGCCTCGGCCCTGTCCTCGAAATAGATACCTACATACGCTCGCGGTACGCGATCGAGAGATAGGGCTGCCTCGGCGACGACGCTACGACTCAGCGAGAGCGAGACGGCTATATTTTCGTTTCGCTCACCTATTATCTACGAATAATATTCGTAGCCTATTATCTATATTATAAAGCGAGAAACTGATTCACCGACTGACTCATCAACGCAAAACTACTGGACCGATGTTGATATCAAAAGATTTTTTTTTAATAACGTAGACAAGTAATAAGAAGGGATTTTTTTTAAATACCATCTCTTAAGTGTGTTAAATGGGGGTTAAGTTTGTGTGAATAAAAAAACTAAAACGGAACTACTACATGGATCCTCCTTTTAATAAATATACGTACATGTGTATGTATGTATACTGATTCAGGGTTTCTTAAAAAACAACCCTAAGCGCGAAATATAGCGGTTTAAAAAATTGTATGATGAAAATATTATTTTTGAGATTATCTTTGCACAAATATATACTAAAAAATGTATTGAAATAAATCCGTATTTAAAGTATCATTATAATCCGTATATTATAATATAAGGCTTTTCAAAATTTAACCCCTAGGGCAAATATAAGGGTTGTAAATTGTTCAATTTTCAATGGATTTGAACTTTGCACTAATTGTATCTACGAGTAGATAATATACTAATATAATAAAGAGGGAAACTTTGTATTTTTGTTTGTTTTTGTAATGAATAGGCTCCGAAACTACTGGACCGACTTAAAACATTCTTTCATTTATGGAAAGCTTAAGTGTGAGCAGCAAAGGCTATAAAAGATATAAACATAAATTGCATACACTGTGTATAAAATAATGTACTATTGGTGGTAGAATAAAATAATGTACTAGGGGCTTGTAGTACTTATCAATATGAACAAAATAGTCTGCAGTAATTATATTTCATGCGCTGTGAAAACTATTGGTGGTACAATATAATATATTCCGATACAACCATCACACTGCGGCGCATTCCCGACTGTGCGTATGCTGAGTGTGTGTCGAACTCGAGGTTTGACTCCGACCGTTTGTAATGATGTCACCATACTGTAGATATCTTAACCGTGGTCACAGAATAGAAAGGAATATTAACTCGGGACGCACTCAGACGCGAATGCGCCGCAATGGTGTCGACATCAGATAGGTGACCGAAAAATCGAATTATGATAATTATTTGAAGTTTTCCGTGCTGTAGATAATAGCTGATTTTATTTTAAATTATCATACTTAATACTTACAGACTTTCTGAGCCATGTTTATAAGTTGTTATCAAGGGTCATTACGAATCGTCTCAGTCGCAGGTTCGATGACTTCCAGCCGTCCGCAAGCCGGTTTCCGAAAAGGCTACAGCACCATAGACCACATCCACACGCTACGCCAAGTTATACAGAAGACCGAACAGTATAAATTGCCACTTTGTTTAGCGTTCGTGGACTATGAAAAGGCCTTTGATTCGATCGAGACATGGGCGGTGCTCGAGTCTCTCCAGCGATGCCATATCGACTATCGGTATATCGAAGTGTTGAAGTGCTTGTTTAATAACGCCCCTTGTTTGAATGATCTGAGATAACGCCACTATGTCGGTACGAGTACAGGACCAGAGTTCGAAGGCGATCCCGTTGAAAAGAGGCGTAAGACAGGGAGATGTAATATCTCCGAAACTGTTTACTGCCGCAATGGAGGACGCTTTCAAGGTTTTGGAATGGCAAAGACACGGCCTCAATATTAATGGCGAATACATATCACTCACCTTCGGTTTGCCGACGATATTGTAGTCATGGCAGAAACGATGGAAGATCTCGGCACGATGCTCGAAGACCTCAAGCGAGTTTCTCAAAGGGTCGGTCTTAAAATGAAGAAGACGAGCACCTTCGTCTAGTGCCCATGACGTGCCGACCCCAGTATCGGTTGGGAACTCTATTCTAGATGTTGTTGACTCATACGTCTACCTAGGACAAGTAGTCCAACTCGGTAGGTCCAACTTCGAGAAAGAGGTCAATCGTCGAATCCAAATAGGCTGGGCAGCGTTCGGAAACTTACGCAATGTCTTCTCGTCCAAAATACCTCAGTGCCTGAAGTCGAAGGTCTTCGACCAGTGATGACTTATGAATCTGAAACGTGGTCTCTGACTGTGGGCCTTATCAGCAGGCTCAAAATAGCGCAACGAGCTATGGAGAGAGGGCTATGCTCGGAATTTCTCTACGAGATCGAATCAGAAATGAGGAGATCCGTAGACGGACGAAAGTTACCGACATCGCCCAGCGGATTAGCAAGTTAAGTGGCAATGGACAGGGCACATAGCACGTAGAACTGATGGACGATGGGGCTGCAAAGTTCTCGAATGGAGACCACGGACTGGTAAGCGCAGCGTAGGACGTCCTCCCACAAGGTGGACAGACGATCTGATAAGTACAGCAGGAGCACACTGGATGCAGGCCGCTTACAACCGGACTGGATGGAAATCTAAGGGGGATGCCAATGTTCAGCAGTGGACGTCCTATGGCTGAGATGATGATGATAATGATGAAACAATTAATGTTTTTCTCGTAAACATTTATACCCCAGAGATAGGTACACTTTTAAGAAAGTTGCGCTTCTGTTCCTTATAGGTATATCTAATTTTAGTAAATATAGTAATACACAGATAGAAAAGTTTTCAATATTCCCATACGTTCATTAAGTGTCCTGCGTGTGCGCGCGTGCGAATGAAAATTAGCCGTCCCGCTCTTGCGGAGTCGTCGTCGAGGCAACCCTACGTAGCGCTGTTCGTAGCGCTGTAGATATATCAATGACGTTGAATTGCTTCCAGCCCGCCTAGCATGGCACGGGGATAACTTGTTTTCCCAGCTTTTTTTCTCTTTCGCACCCGAACATTGGATATCTGCTTTCTCGTTCTAACCCCCTAGGACATCGTTTTCCCTGCGTTACTGTGCTACCGGGGCTGGATTTATATATATATTTCAAGGACAGGGCCGACTCACAATACATAGATATCTTTACTGTGCCATGACCGAAAAGGTTACACGCTTATTTTGGCGTCAGTATAATGCATAATTGATGGTCCAGAATGATGGTTATTAAATATTTTGATAATTTTTGTCAGTCTGCTCAGACTGACGCCAGAGTGAACGTGTTTTAACAGCTATCAGTCTAATGTCAGTCACCGCTTAGACAGCGATGGAGTCGTCCAACTCAACCGTTAGCCCAGGAGAAGAATTTATTAAATACTTAGAAGTCTGTGTCCCTTGTCTAATTCAATAAATTTAAGTGTGTGTATAAATCTCTTTTCATTAGCCTCTTTTACACCACCGCTTTTTTCTACGATCTCTTGTAGACAGCGCTAATATTATAGCAACCATTTAAAGAAAAGGGGAGTTAGGGTACGTTCTCTCAACGCTTACTCAACTGGCATGTGCAATCTGAAACAATAAAGATAGGAAGATTTATCTAAAACCGAAGTGCGAACGAGACAATTAACTTTACGGACGTAAATTGACCAAATGGGACCTAATTTGAGCTTTCCATTATCGAGAAGCCGCATTCCCCTTTTCTTTAAATCAATGATCTATACTAATATTATGAAGAGAGAATCTTTGTTTCCACGACATTTTGTTTGTAACGAATAGGCTCCGAAACTACTGGACAGATTTAAACAATTCTTTCATATATGGAAAGCCATTAATTCGCGTATCCTGTGAAATCTAATGACACAATCACGCCTTTTTCCCGAAGGGGTAGGCCGAGGTGTACCCAGGGCCCAGGGCCCAGGACTCTAATAAACTATTGACTTAGGAAAACTATTGATGTTACAATAAAATAATATAGTTTGTAGTATAGTTATTAACAAACTTCTACAACATAGTCTGTGGATGTTATATCCATCTTTTTGGTTTAGTCACAATAAGTGACAGTCATTATTATCATGCGCTGTGAAAACTATTGGTGGTACAATAAAGGGGTACCTATGAATAAAGAACTTAATATAGTAGGGTTTCGTAGTACTTATCAATCTACACAACATTTCCATCTATTTTGGTTTAGTCACAATACCTACATACAATGTATCATGAATTTACTCCTGTTGAAACATGGACTACACCTATGCTTACTGCTACCCGTGCGGAGCCGGGGCGGGTCACGGGTCACTAATATATAAACTAACATATATTACTGACCCGTGCGGAGCCGGGGCGGGTCACGGGTCACTAATATATAAACTAACATATATTACTGACCCCTTATAGGACTTTGTTGTCCGTCTGTTTGTCAGACTGTCAAGACACTTTTTAACGGGAATGCGAGGAGGTATCGAGTTGAATTGATATCAACTAATCAGATCTGTGGTCTCTTGAGGCTGTAAAAAATCATACTTCTAAGTAAACGCAATCAAAAGTTATGGCCATTTACTGCATATTTCCATGCCTTGCACGAGGAACTAATAGATGGCGCTGTATGTTCTTGGTGTCTAGGTATGGAACCCTACACTGCATACATACTATGCCTTAACAATTTATTGTTTTTAATGCTATAATGAGGCTTATTATTCTGTATGTATGCATTCCTGTCAGAAAAAATTCGTTCTTATGTGGCTTCATATTCAAATCCTTGCAACAAGTTAGAAAAGCTCTGCCCTTTGTCGACCACCTGTAATATTAACAAAAACGTAAGTATATTAATTTAGACTAAAATGTTAAATTTCCGGTCAACCGGCACATCTAGGTATAGGTACTTTAGGTTAGGTAAGTAGGTAACACATTAATATTATCTATTTTAAAGGTAGATTGCAATAAGCTAACCCCTATCGCATGGGACATAAAATATAACATACTGGCGAAATGTGCGTGTGCCTACTATGGGACTGAGTCCTGGGTACACCTCTGCCTACCCCTTAGGGAAAAAGGCGTGATTTTACGTTTTTAGATTGGCACCTTATCACTGTAACAACGTAGTAAGCCACGATTCTGCAGACATCTCTGAGAATGTGCTATGATTCTTCTATCAAACTTCATTTCTTTAATGAAAAGTATAGGTATTTATAATCATTATGAAAAACAATTTAGCTGTAAATGATGCATTGGCGGAATGAATCAAATAATAATTATTTTTAGAAGATAAGATAGTTTTAGGTACACAAATGAGCCGGCACTCAACACTGGGTCTGGGTCACAGAGTCACAGATCACTAACACAGAGTACTTTAATAAATGTCACTAATAAGCACTGGGTCAAACTTATTATATCACTTTTAAACTGAGACCACAGAACAAAAGGAAACTGAGACCGAGCCGACGGGAGACGACGTAGTGATTACTTGCCACAGATCACTATATTAGTACTAGTTACTTGCTCAGTGGATGTGACTTGGAACTTGGAAATTGGAACCGTATGTTTTTAGTTTTTACTGATTCAGTAGGTAGACTAAGTACTAGGTAGTGTGGTGCAGTTGACAGTGCTACCCTCAGATCATACAAACAAGGCCTCCTCCAGGGGGGCTATTGGCGTTCTGTATAGTCACCAGTCGCTATCAGGCTTGAGTCTTTATGTTCTGTGGCTTGAGTTAGTTACAAAGACGTTTTACCCTTCTAACAAGTCTGTGCACTATCAAATTTGGAAGAGAGAAAAGGAAAAGGATAGACACTGCGAGTGGTTCTCACTCGGGACCGACACAGTGCATAGTCTACTTAGTAAGTTTATCATAATGTCTTTGGTTAGTAACCTGACTTTGACATTTGTAGATAATGTCAAATCAAGATATTAGTCAAGTGGGAAAAACAAAAGAGGGTTGATAGGTGTCACACGTATAAGAGAAATTATTTTCGGAAAAAATATTTTTTAATATCTTGTGATACAACCAATCAACATTCAATAGCGGTAAAAATTGTAATTAGGTCCTAGGCATTGTTATATAGTAAGTCTGTAGTTGTACATATTTCTTGGTTAGTTAATTTATAGTATAGGGACTAGTTTAAATAAAAAAACCCAGGAACCGGTAATGGATTCGATTCCTCCTGACCGGCCGCCGGATCCGCCGGACATACCAATGGGATCAGGCCTAAAAAGGCGATCAGAGGACCTTCTTAATGACGGTGCGGCTAAAAAAGCCATATATAATAAGGATTTGTCAGGTGCCTCCACACAAAACTTATATACCCATCCCTGCTACATTTTGGGAATTAAGGCTTACACGGATAACGACAATGGGCCCTTCATTGTGCATGTGTCTCACTCTGATCCAGACCCCTCCTCTGGAGTGGTCTTAAAACCACTTAAATTTGGCCAATTTCTGCATTCGAATAAAGTTCCTAACATTTGCCCCGATGGTATTAAAAAGGTGGGAAGAAACAAAATTTCAGTAGAGTTTAAAACTGGCACAGACGCGAATAAGTTTTTGGATAATCCAATTTTAAGTGCACACAAATATGTAGCTAACATTCCTTCCTACAACATCACCAAAATGGGAATCGTCCGTAATGTGCCAACTGACTTGGCGATGGAGGACTTTGTGGCATCTGTCGTTCTACCCAAAGGGGTAGGTGACGTTATGAAAGCGAGAAGATTAAATCGAAAAGTAAATATAGCAAACAATACATCATGGATCCCAACGCAAACCGTTGTAATCACTTTTCATGGTCAGGTTTTACCACAGAGGGTATTTTGCTTTTATTCTTCGCTTCCTGTGGAGCCATATAAATTTCCTACTATCCAATGTTTACAATGTTGCAGATTTGGACATGTCAAAGCGCAATGTAGATCAAAACCTCGCTGTTTTCGCTGTGCGCAGCCTCATACGGGAGACTCCTGCAGCGTGGAGGAATCGGTGGCGTCTTGTCTCCACTGTTCGGGCAGCCACTTTGCTAATAGCAAAGACTGCCCCGAGCGGGGGAGGCAAGAGGCTATCAAAATCTTGATGTCGCAGGATAGCCTCTCCTATGAGGATGCGGCAGCGCGCTACCCCAGGGTAAGGAAGCCATATTCTGAAGTGTCACAAGCTAGCTGTTCCTCTTCTTCCTTTTCTCCCTCTCAACCTAGCCAATTCTATTCCCAACAGCAGTCTACCAGTTACTCAAAAACTGTAATTTCAACCCCGCGCCCTAGAGCTCCTCTTGGAAAATCTTTCAATAGACAGGCTCATCAGGCTATAGTAGCTGAAGTGCCATCCACCTCCCCAAATGGCGTTGCCTTATTGGCTGCCAATCCATCTTCTTCTCTGGCTATTTCTTCTGATTCTGTTCAAAATGGCAAACTTCTCGACTTATTACTGTCCTTAATCATTTCCATTGTTTCCCACAATAACACCAACCTACCGTCCAACGTTGCCAGCAAACTTTCAGAAATTTTTTCAATTCTTAATCATGGGTCTGGTTCTGATTCAATGGAACACAAAAAGCATTCGACGCAGGAAGCCTGAGCTCCTGTATCTCATTAATCAACACAAACCGTCAGTCATTTCCATTGCGGAGACATGGCTTGTGCCTGGGTCCCGTTTTCGGGTTCCAGGCTTCGCCTGCCTCCGGGATGACAGGGCTGACGGTTATGCAGGCTGCGCTTTACTAGTGAGGCGTTGTCTTCCTTTTTCTCAAATTTCCTTACCTCCTTTTCCTCCGGAACTTAATATCGTAGCAATAAGAGCTTTGGACATATCTTTTATATCTGTCTATATTCCCCATCCTCAATCAAGATTCATCCCGGATATCCTGCATGTAATATTTTCTGTTCCTCCCCCTATCATAATTATGGGCGATTTTAATGCCCACCATTTTCTTTGGGGTTCCAACCATAACGATATATTCGCTCTTTCTCTTCTTGAAATATTTGATGAGGCAAATCTTTGCGTCATAAATAATGGCTCCCCTACCCGCAGGGTTCTTCCCTCCCAAAACCCTCAAAGCGCTGTAGACATTACCATATGTTCTCCTACTCTTTCCTCTGTCCTGTCCTGGAATGTCCTCCCCTTTACGTATGGGAGTGATCACTTTCCTATTCTCATCACCATTTCTGATAGGGTAACTCCTTCAGTGAGTTTTTGTCCCACCCTTAAATATAGGTTATCTAATGTTGACTGGTCTTCATATTCTTCTTCTGTTGATAACAAGATAGATAATTTGCCAGTATGTGACCCAATAAACATCGATCAGTGTTATGCTAATTTTGTGGACGCCATTATTTCTAGTGCAGATGAGTATTTCCCCTTGAAAAAGGCTTTTCAATTTAAAGTTTCAACCCCTTGGTGGGATTCTGAATGCTCTGCTGCTGTTAGAGCAAGGAAAAAAGCTGAGGAGGATTACAATTTGGCCATGACTAGGGCTAACTTTATAACCTATAAGAAGGTAGCTGCGAAGACAAGGCGAATTTTGTCCATAAAAAAGAGGGATGGTTGGAAAAAATTCTGTTCGCTGCTGTCTCCTAGAACTCCACCTTCTCTGGTCTGGAAAATGATAAAACGATTCAGAGGCTCATGTTCTGTCCCTAACATATATATGCATGACCCCTCATCGTGGGTTGGAGGATTTGCTGATAAAATGACCCCCCCTTCTGTTCCAAATATAGACTGTCTTGTTCCGGCTCCTCGTTTCCTTCCTAGCCTCAATACTTTTGACTCTCCTTTCTCATTTATAGAACTTGAGTTGGCTCTCGATGGTTTGGTGGATTCTTCCCCAGGCATAGATGGTATTCCGTATTCATTCTTAAAGAATTCTTCCAAAAAGTGTAAAGAATATTATTTGGGTCTCATTAATGGTGTTTTTGAATATGGTGAGATTCCACAACCTTGGAAAACCCAGGTAATTATTCCCATTGTAAAGCCAGGTAAAAATGCCTCAGATCCAAATAGTTATAGGCCAATCGCGTTATCTTCTTGTTTAGCTAAGGTTGCAGAACATATGATTAAACATCGTCTTGAGTGGTTTGTTGAAAACAGAAGCTTGTTGGCTAAAACTCAATTTGGTTTTAGAAAAGGCATGAGCACTATGGACAGTTTAAGTATTCTTACTTCTGATATCCGGATATCATACCTTAAAAAGGAATTTCTTGTGGGCGCTTTTCTAGATGTTTCTTCTGCTTACGATAATGTCTTACTTCCCTTACTGAGAAATAAACTTACTCGGTTCCAGAGAAGTTCCAGAGAAAGTAATCCGTTTCGTATGTAATTTATTAATGGAAAGATCAATTATTATAAAAAATCAAAACACTTTTCTTCCTTCTCGAACTTGCTGGAAAGGTTTGCCGCAAGGGTCAGTGCTAAGCCCTTTACTTTATGCCCTTTATACGTTCGACCTAGAACTGACCGTTCTTCCCTTTTGCAACATTTTGCAATATGCAGATGACTTGGTTCTTTATGTATCCGACAAGTCCATAGAAGAAGCCGAAAAAAGTTTGAACACAGCCCTCAGCTATCTTCATGACTGGCTCCTAGATCATGGCCTATCCCTTTCAGCTTCTAAAAGCAGTGTAGTTACATTCTCAACAAAGCGATTTATTCCTCCTGCATTGATCAAAGTTAATAATCAGTTAATCCCACTACAGAATGAAGTTAAATTCCTAGGTATATGGCTTGATCGCAAATTGTCAGGATCCACTCATTCCAATTATGTAGTTAAGAAATGTGAGAGCAATATAAACATTCTTAGATCTCTTTCTGGTGTATGGTGGGGTGCTCATCCATATACACAAAAGCTTCTTTATAATGCGATTGTCCGTAGCCACATAGATTACGGATCATTTATTCTAAGCAATAAGTCTGCCTGCCGAGAGATTGAGAAGGTGCAATCCAAGTCCTTGCGGATAATTCTGGGGGCGATGAAGTCGTCCCCAATCAATGCAATGCAAGTGGAGTGTGTGGAACCTCCTCTATCCCTCCGCAGGCAATATCTATGCAATAGATTCGTATGCAAACTATTGCAAAATTCTAACCACATCCTTATTCAAAAATTGGACTTGTTGTCTGATTTATATGGACCTCGTTCACCTCAATTACTTCCTGATCTTCTTCGCAGCTATCTTCATCTAACTCGTCTACCAAATCCATTACACCAGTGCTCTAAAATGCCATTATATTCTACGCCGTTTGAAGCACTTACGTTCAAGCCTAATATAATACTGAATTTTGGTATTAATAAGAACACGGTAGAGGCTAATAGTGTATTTATTAATAATATTCAATCTGAGTATAAGGATTGGGTATTATTTTTTACGGATGCCTCCAAGTCCCCTGATGAGCCAGTTGGTGCGGCGGTTTGGATTCCATCATCTAGGATCATTCTAAGCTACAAATGCCCTCCTCTTACTTCTGTTTTCACGGGAGAAGCTATTGCTATCCTGGAAGCTATACTGTTTATAAAGTCACACAATTTAAGTCATTGCATAATTTTCTCGGACTCCGCAAGCTGCTTGCAAGCTATTCTCTCCAATCAATTCCGTTCTAAGTCCAGATTTCCCATAATTCTCAGAATAAGAGACTCCCTTCTTCAGTGTCATATTCTTGGAATTAGTATTATCCTCGCATGGATTCCTGGCCACATGGGTATCCTGGGGAATGAGTCAGCGGACTCATGTGCCAGGAACGCTGCTCTTACTGGTTCTCTGGTTCATCCTCATGTTTATTCTCATGACATCTGTGCCACTTTTAATCCCAAATTATATGAAGCCTGGTCAAAACAGTGGCAAATTTCAAAGTGCATAAAAGGCAAATTTTATGGTGATATTCAGCCAGATGGGGGATATCTGGCATAAACCCTGGTTTTCAAAATTCCAAGGGGCAGATAAAGTTACTACTTCAACGATTTGCCGGTTACGCTTGAATCACTCGTGTACCCCTGTCTTTTTGGCTAAACTAAGAATAAGAGACCATTCCATATGCGAGTGTGGTTTAGATTATGGAAATGTGGACCATATCTTTTTTTCTTGTCCAAAGCAACAGTTTTCTTTATATGATATTATTCCTTCTGATATCCCCCGTCCTGTCTCCTTTAAATTCCTCTTATCCTTGGTTTTTTCACCGTTTATTAGACTTTTGTGTAGATATATTAAAGTTAATAAGATAAAATTATAAGTTTAATATTAAAACATAATGTGTAAATATATTTATGTGTATTCGTAATTATGTTATATAGGTTTGTGTATAGATTGTAATTATTAGTTGTATATACTTAGTAAATAGTTTATCAAAGGAGGTATGAGTTTTTTTTTATACTTATTGTAGTGTAGAAAATAGTTTAGTATCAAGCTGTAGATTAAGATTGCTGATTGTGTTCAAAATTCAAAAGCACTTGTTGGTTAATTTCCATCGTTTGATGTCCAATCTCCCAACGTGTTATTGGCAAAGTTGTGGTGTTAAAAACACTTTCACAAGCCACAAATTAAGAATTGAATTGAATTAGTCAAGTGATAGTCACCAAGAACGCCAACGGCTGAGACCACAGGCTGAGACAGCTTGTTTCCTAATGTCCCGTTTGTCGCTACTCTGCACGAATAATAAAAAAAACAACACGTCATCTTGACTGCACTGTCATGAGTCATGTCATGTCTGCAAGAATCCTGTGATTTTCTCGTTGAGTTGTAGAATCCTGATCAGAATTTTTCCTAATTGTTTGAATACTTGAGTCTAGCCAGATTTTTTACGCCTCTTTTGCCATGGCGACGCTAAAGTGCTGTGTTAGTGGTTGCGATGCAACAAGCGCTACTCACCGCTTATTTAACATTCCAAAGGACGATAAATTTAGAAGCTTGTGGTTGCAGTTCTTAGTGCCAACTAATCCCCTTCTCGTCGGACTTTCCAAGGAGCAGCTGATAAGAAAGAGTTTGTGTCACAGACACTTCGAAATACGCCAGTTAGATAGACAAGGACGAAGGACACGCTATTCATACCCCTGCTTGTTTACAGCTAAAGAAATAGAATATGGCATGCCCCTAAATTCAGAAGGTATAGGTTGACCACTAATTGAGTAAAAATGAGATTTGAAACTCATAATTTTTATACCTTGGCAAACCAAAAAGAGTTGTTTTTATAAAATTATAACATTAATAACTTACGTAACTTTATTTTTCAGATTTTAAAAAATTATTGGGAGACCTATAGTGATAGTGATGGTAATTAATGTAATTTAGCATTAATTTTAGGCTGAGTCTATTAATACGGTTACCGTACGAACAATTTATTATTATTCGTACAGAAGTCGGACGAATAATTTTATTTTTTCAAATTAGAATGTGAAAAAATAAAAAAAAAAAAAAAAAACCTTAAACCTAACCTACAGAAGTCGGTTTGCTGTGTATTATAATATTACATGGCCGCCTTTAAAATGAGCATTCATTTTGTCTATATATCTTAATAATAATTTACAAAAAACTTTAATCCAATATAAGTATTTATTACTTACGTTGTCATACATTATATATATAAATCAGAAATAGAGGCTCTATCTCTAATTTGTATATTCCAATCTAAATTTTAATGTGATTTTATTTTCTATTTATGAATAAGCTAATCATCCAATAAATGTACGAATAAATATAATTTATTCGTCCAGTACCCGTACAAATAGTCACTTCGTTAATTTTATAAGCATGCATATTATTGCTATTTGCTAATATGGGCTTATTATAAAAAAATAACATGCATCAGTTATATATGCTGGGGCCTGAGGATGCAGGACGCAGGAGAAGCCAAAAACTATACTAGCCAAAAGCCAAAAATTATTGTGACTAAACCAAAATAGATGAATACAATGTTCGTTCACTATTTTATAGATATTGATAATTGATAAGTTCTACAAACTATTATTTTTTTGTTTATTATTTAATTTATTATTATTTTAATCTACCATCGATAGTTTTCACACCGCATGAAAAATAATGACTCCTTCAAAATAGATGTATATAATGTTCGTTAACTATATTGTACATATTGGTAAGTACTAAAAACCCCTAGTACATTATTTTACCCTACCATCAATGGATTTCATCCGGCGCACGCAAATTAATGAATATATTTGGTAATAATGTGACACCTTGGTTCACCAAATTGCAGTTACCTTACGGATCCCTATTTTTTTCAAAATCTCATATAGCCTATATCACTCACACCGAATTGAGCTGTTTATGAAGTGAAAGTTTTTTTTAAATCGTCCAGAAGTTTCGGAGCCTATTTGTTACAAACAAAAAAAAACAAAGTTTATAATATTATACATAATATTATTATAATTTATTTATTTACTATGGGACTGAGTCCTGGGTACACCTCTGCCTACCCCTTCAGGAAAAAAAGGCGTGAATGTATGTTATGTTTATAATATTATTTATTATAGTAAGATTTATTTGGATTATAAGTGATTAAACTCTTTTAAATAGTAAAAAAGCTAATTTTATTTCAGTCATAGGGAAATACAGATGGTCAGCAAGTCATGACGGCTAACCTCTAATTCAGTTACTGTTAACTGTTTAACTGTAGCCGGAACTCCATACTTATCCGGTCGATCTATGTATGTTTGTTTTATTTTTTACTTTAAAATTAAGTTTTCAAGTAATACAGGACCAAAAGAGTGACGTCACTAATTATGTATCGATAAAAGGGACATCATTAATTTAGTCGATACCTAGTGTAATATTTTCACAACACTAGTTGTCACATTGCAATGAATTATAAAGACTGCGCGGCAGTTGCAATAGTATTCTTAAGACCATAGCTGATAAACCAGACTGCCCTATTCAGTTACACTGGGTGGGGATCATTACTGGTCAATTAAAATAAGTGTATATTATAATAAGTGTATGTGTAACTGATCTCAATTTGTAAAACTATTATTACTATGGACCAAGTTGTCTGAAATAAAGATATTTTATTTTATTTTATTTATTTTATAAAATGTCAATGCCATTCATAAAATGTGCAAAACTCCACCGAAGGAGATTAAGAACTCTATGGAGTTAGAAAAAAAAAAAGTAGATGTGCGACAACAGCGACAAACGCACATATTGCAAAACTTTCCGGCGCCGTTCCACTGTCGCATCTGTACGTAGTACTAATTATAGTGATCTGTGAATACGTAGTACTAATTATAGTGATCTGTGTCTGTGAACGCCAATAGCCCCCCAGGTATTTCCATTCAGTTTTGTTACGTATTATGTGTAAGTCGCTAACTACAACTCGATTTCTGGACTAAAGCAACTGGGCCCTTATATAATCAACTTCCAGTCCATGTAGATAATAAACTTGTCAAATGCGTGTTGGGACGCGCATGTGAAGGGCTCCTCACTCTCCACCGTATGTACTGATATAGCTATAGAAATCACGTCTCCTCATCAAATTAATATATAATATGGGACAACTTCCACACATGGTCATTTGGTCCCAAACTAGGCTAGAACCCTGTATTATGGTAACTGGATGACTGATATACATACTTAAATAAGCTTATAACACCCACAAACAGACATGTTCATGTACACAAATGTTTGATCTGGCCGGGGATCGAACCCGGGCCCTGCGGCACAGAAAGCAGAGTTACTACCATCTGAGCCAACGAGGCTGTCAAAATTAATGTACCTTACACAGCAAATTAATAAAAAACAATTGTCGGTCAAGTAAGTCACATAATAAATTCTTTTTAAACGTCAATTTCTAAAGCAAGTATCAAAAAATCTGCGGGTCTACCACTTTTATTGAAAAACACGTTCCTTGTACTATTCGGGACTCTATTGTTCCTCTTGAAACCAATCTTCAAAATTGTTTGTCCATTTTTTTCTGACCATTGAAGTGCCACTTGACGATGAACTTTTTGTAGTATTTTACTTTGTTTTTAAGAGGTAACTGATCGTTTTACAAAAATACCAATATGTAATATGATAGGCTAGATGGCTAGATAGGATTGATGTAATATGTGTGGCTTCTAAGCCGCACATATTACATCTATTTACATATGTACTATGTACATATGTATGTACTATGTATGTATGTACATCTATGTAATATTATGTTATGTATTCTTTATCTTTTTATTTAACAGTTCCTAAATAGGTTAACCTCACTGCTGCTGTTCAATAGGTACAAATCATAGATAAACAAATATCTATGATTATCTGAAATTCATTATTTTATCATACTTACTTATTTTTGTTTTTAAAAATCAAAAATGAAAACTAGAAAACGTCCTTTCCCGGGACTCAAGCTATCTCTACACCAAATTTCAGCTAAATCGGTTCACCGGTTTAAAGCGTGAAGAGGTAACAAATATACACACTTTCGCATTTATAATATTAGTATGGATTTCTATCGTTCATCTATGCATTCTCTACAAAATTCAATGTTAGAAGGCATAACTTATTAATAGTACGATGAGTTTGCGTAGTTTTCTCATCTTAGTTCAAAAGTTAATATGCCAAGGTTTCAGCAATAGCGTCCAGGTGCTTATAGAAAGTTCCAGGTGCAAAGTTACCGTCGAATAACATAAAACTTTGTCTCTATAATGCAATGCAGAAATAATCACCCAATATATAGGAAACTCGTTTATTAGTGACTAGGTGTGCCCCCGGTTTTACCCGGGTGATCACCGTTCCCATGGAAATATCAGAAATTAATTTCTTGTTGATTGTTTACATCTCAATGGAAACTTAATATAATGTGCATAATAATTTCAGCTTTCTAGACTTAAGAGTTGGTTGTTGGGGCTGGGCGTTGATGAGTGGGTGTGTCAGTCATTCAGCCAGTAGAAGATTCATACTACCTATGAACTATTATAATAGGTAGGTACCTACTTATACATAATATTTTAATGACTTTAAAAACCTTATAAAAAATTTAAATTGATTTATCCTCCATGCATTGGTTGTATTGTTTACTCATGATTATTGCCATTTACCTATAATGGTCATTAGTTTATTTAAATTGATTTATCCTCCATGCATTGGTTGTATTGTTTACTCATGATTATTGCCATTTACCTATAATGGTCATTAGTTTATTTAAATTGATTTATCCTCCATGCATTGGTTGTATTGTTTACTCATGATTATTGCCATTTACCTATAATGGTCATTAGTTTATTTAAATTGATTTATCCTCCATGCATTGGTTGTATTGTTTACTCATGATTATTGCCATTTACCTATAATGGTCATTAGTTTATTTAAATTGATTTATCCTCCATGCATTGGTTGTATTGTTTACTCATGATTATTGCCATTTACCTATAATGGTCATTAGTTTATTTAAATTGATTTATCCTCCATGCATTGGTTGTATTGTTTACTCATGATTATTGCCATTTACCTATAATGGTCATTAGTTTATTTAAATTGATTTATCCTCCATGCATTGGTTGTATTGTTTACTCATGATTATTGTCATTTACCTATAATGGTCATTAGTTTATTTAAATTGATTTATCCTCCATGCATTGGTTGTATTGTTTACTCATGATTATTGCCATTTACCTATAATGGTCATTAGTTTATTTAAATTGATTTATCCTCCATGCATTGGTTGTATTGTTTACTCATGATTATTGCCATTTACCTATAATGGTCATTAGTTTATTTAAATTGATTTATCCTCCATGCATTGGTTGTATTGTTTACTCATGATTATTGCCATTTACCTATAATGGTCATTAGTTTATTTAAATTGATTTATCCTCCATGCATTGGTTGTATTGTTTACTCATGATTATTGCCATTTACCTATAATGGTCATTAGTTTATTTAAATTGATTTATCCTCCATGCATTGGTTGTATTGTTTACTCATGATTATTGCCATTTACCTATAATGGTCATTAGTTTATTTAAATTGATTTATCCTCCATGCATTGGTTGTATTGTTTACTCATGATTATTGCCATTTACCTATAATGGTCATTAGTTTATTTAAATTGATTTATCCTCCATGCATTGGTTGTATTGTTTACTCATGATTATTGTCATTTACCTATAATGGTCATTAGTTTATTTAAATTGATTTATCCTCCATGCATTGGTTGTATTGTTTACTCATGATTATTGCCATTTACCTATAATGGTCATTAGTTTATTTAAATTGATTTATCCTCCATGCATTGGTTGTATTGTTTACTCATGATTATTGCCATTTACCTATAATGGTCATTAGTTTATTTAAATTGATTTATCCTCCATGCATTGGTTGTATTGTTTACTCATGATTATTGCCATTTACCTATAATGGTCATTAGTTTATTTAAATTGATTTATCCTCCATGCATTGGTTGTATTGTTTACTCATGATTATTGTCATTTACCTATAATGGTCATTAGTTTATTTAAATTGATTTATCCTCCATGCATTGGTTGTATTGTTTACTCATGATTATTGCCATTTACCTATAATGGTCATTAGTTTATTTAAATTGATTTATCCTCCATGCATTGGTTGTATTGTTTACTCATGATTATTGTCATTTACCTATAATGGTCATTAGTTTATTTAAATTGATTTATCCTCCATGCATTGGTTGTATTGTTTACTCATGATTATTGCCATTTACCTATAATGGTCATTAGTTTATTTAAATTGATTTATCCTCCATGCATTGGTTGTATTGTTTACTCATGATTATTGCCATTTACCTATAATGGTCATTAGTTTATTTAAATTGATTTATCCTCCATGCATTGGTTGTATTGTTTACTCATGATTATTGCCATTTACCTATAATGGTCATTAGTTTATTTAAATTGATTTATCCTCCATGCATTGGTTGTATTGTTTACTCATGATTATTGCCATTTACCTATAATGGTCATTAGTTTATTTAAATTGATTTATCCTCCATGCATTGGTTGTATTGTTTACTCATGATTATTGCCATTTACCTATAATGGTCATTAGTTTATTTAAATTGATTTATCCTCCATGCATTGGTTGTATTGTTTACTCATGATTATTGCCATTTACCTATAATGGTCATTAGTTTATTTAAATTGATTTATCCTCCATGCATTGGTTGTATTGTTTACTCATGATTATTGCCATTTACCTATAATGGTCATTAGTTTATTTAAATTGATTTATCCTCCATGCATTGGTTGTATTGTTTACTCATGATTATTGCCATTTACCTATAATGGTCATTAGTTTATTTAAATTGATTTATCCTCCATGCATTGGTTGTATTGTTTACTCATGATTATTGCCATTTACCTATAATGGTCATTAGTTTATTTAAATTGATTTATCCTCCATGCATTGGTTGTATTGTTTACTCATGATTATTGTCATTTACCTATAATGGTCATTAGTTTATTTAAATTGATTTATCCTCCATGCATTGGTTGTATTGTTTACTCATGATTATTGCCATTTACCTATAATGGTCATTAGTTTATTTAAATTGATTTATCCTCCATGCATTGGTTGTATTGTTTACTCATGATTATTGCCATTTACCTATAATGGTCATTAGTTTATTTAAATTGATTTATCCTCCATGCATTGGTTGTATTGTTTACTCATGATTATTGCCATTTACCTATAATGGTCATTAGTTTATTTAAATTGATTTATCCTCCATGCATTGGTTGTATTGTTTACTCATGATTATTGCCATTTACCTATAATGGTCATTAGTTTATTTAAATTGATTTATCCTCCATGCATTGGTTGTATTGTTTACTCATGATTATTGCCATTTACCTATAATGGTCATTAGTTTATTTAAATTGATTTATCCTCCATGCATTGGTTGTATTGTTTACTCATGATTATTGCCATTTACCTATAATGGTCATTAGTTTATTTAAATTGATTTATCCTCCATGCATTGGTTGTATTGTTTACTCATGATTATTGCCATTTACCTATAATGGTCATTAGTTTATTTAAATTGATTTATCCTCCATGCATTGGTTGTATTGTTTACTCATGATTATTGCCATTTACCTATAATGGTCATTAGTTTATTTAAATTGATTTATCCTCCATGCATTGGTTGTATTGTTTACTCATGATTATTGCCATTTACCTATAATGGTCATTAGTTTATTTAAATTGATTTATCCTCCATGCATTGGTTGTATTGTTTACTCATGATTATTGCCATTTACCTATAATGGTCATTAGTTTATTTAAATTGATTTATCCTCCATGCATTGGTTGTATTGTTTACTCATGATTATTGCCATTTACCTATAATGGTCATTAGTTTATTTAAATTGATTTATCCTCCATGCATTGGTTGTATTGTTTACTCATGATTATTGCCATTTACCTATAATGGTCATTAGTTTATTTAAATTGATTTATCCTCCATGCATTGGTTGTATTGTTTACTACTCATGATTATTGCCATTTACCTATAATGGTCATTAGTTTATTTAAATTGATTTATCCTCCATGCATTGGTTGTATTGTTTACTCATGATTATTGCCATTTACCTATAATGGTCATTAGTTTATTTAAATTGATTTATCCTCCATGCATTGGTTGTATTGTTTACTCATGATTATTGCCATTTACCTATAATGGTCATTAGTTTATTTAAATTGATTTATCCTCCATGCATTGGTTGTATTGTTTACTCAAGATTATTGCCATTTACCTATAATGGTCATTAGTTTATTTAAATTGATTTATCCTCCATGCATTGGTTGTATTGTTTACTCATGATTATTGCCATTTACCTATAATGGTCATTAGTTTATTTAAATTGATTTATCCTCCATGCATTGGTTGTATTGTTTACTCATGATTATTGCCATTTACCTATAATGGTCATTAGTTTTAAAGCTTATATTTTCATAATAAAATAGAAAGCTTATCAAATGCCTACATTTTTTATTTTACAATTTTTATTTTATTTTATTATTTATTTTATTTTTAGTATTTGTTGTTATAGCTATTATAGTTACCCATATTGTGTAAGATTTTCAAGTAGATAACTATTGCCATTATGGTGTTACAGCGTGAAACGTTGAAAAAAAAATCGTGATTTGTATGAACGCTCCATTTATTTATTAATTTTATTTAGTCATAATTATTTCATATTATAGCAATCAAAATCATTAACGTTCCGTGACAAAATCAAATACCTAGCTGATGCCGTTTTCACGATACACGAACGAAAACGAGAAATAAATTTTAAGCAAAAACACGTTGCTTGTATGGAGAGTACCTTTAATTATAAACTTTTATTTAATTTTATTATTTGTCGTTGTAGCGGCATTAGGGATACATGTTTTGTGAAAATTACAAGTATATAGCTATTACGGTTTATGAGATAGAGCCCTGTGACAGACGGATGGACGGACGGACGGACAGCGGAGGCTTAGTAATAGGGCTCCTTCGGCACCCCGTTAGGGTTCGGAGCCCTAAAAAGGCGTTGTGCTGGCAACACTACACAAACACTGCTTGGTTTGTGTGAACACTAAAAATTGTCTATTCTCTATGATTAAAGTTTTAGACAACAGAATCCTTAGAGGCAATTTTCTTCCGTTAGTGTGTTAAATAAAGCTTCAATGTGGATAGTGGATAGGGGGTATAAAATACATAATATGTTCTGTGACATAATGTACAGTTTTCCCAGGGTTTACCTACTGCTGAAAGTCTGAAAGTTAATCATTAAAATAATAGGTATGTATTACATACATATTCCTATTTTAATATTACTCAACACTACATGCATTTAAACACACACATTATATAATTACAAATTATTAAAAGAAATACTCCGGACTGGTCAGGACAATAAACAATAGGTGCCTGTCATAATTAAGTAAGTACCTACTTTTAATATGACAATATTAATTTAAAGAATACTCATGTAATAAAAATAATTTATGTCAGACTAGTCAACTTAATTATTACTTATCCCAGTTTATTATTTTTCTCACCTGCAAAAGCTGTAAAACAAGTTAATATTGCTATAAAGTTGGTTGGAAGGTATATAATGTACCATCTACATATAATGTACTACATATAATCGCTATGGGTGATCAGTATCAAATATAATGTGTATTATAATATTATGTGACAGGCCTGAATCCGACAATCGTGGTGAGCAATCCCAGGATTCCTGGTACTGTGCCCGGGGCTGTTATTGCACATGTTACCGTTCTGAGCTCACCATTAGGCACCTGATTTGCTCGTCTCGTCTCGTCACTCACTATCATAAAAACAAAAATATGAATCAGCGCCTTTGTGAGCCGACAGTCCATTTTTTCTGGAAGCGCCTGCTTTGTCTGTCTGTGCTCACTGTGATTTCCCCAGTAAATGAATTTCTCCAGACTTGATAATTCGTGAGCTTTAGTGAGGGGGTAAATAATAATTAATAATAATAATTTGAATTTATACTCTAACAGAATGTGCATTAAGAGCAGGCTATTAAGATAAATTTCCTAATGGAAAAATCCAATATTTAACACTGCCTGACCTGGGGATCGCACCCGGGACCTCTTGATTGGCAGTCGAGCATGCACCCTCTACTCCATCAAGGCATTCATATACTTAGAATAATAATTATAATTTTATTATATGTATAATAATATAATATAATATAATAATATATAAAAAGATTTGTTATCCACATAAGTATGAATCCGCAGAATTCCTAATATATATTAAAATACAGCCCGCGATTCGTTATCCCTATCTAATAAAAAAAGCCATGACTGATGAAAAGTCTCGGAAAAAAAATCTAACTTCGCCGCCATTATTTGCAACCTTTTTTTTTTCCAACAGGTTACACTGTTACCCGTTGGCACCTTTTATTTTTTATCCGTCCCATCCAGTCACACTGTGCAACAAGTGTTACTCGATGGGAATTTTTATCCCAACGTATCACACTGTGACTCGTTTAGTGTAACTAGTTGGGAACCCACCTATTGAGTCTGTCAAATTACTTGGTAGAGTGCACTGTTTGCCAAATACAAGTTCGTATGGAGAATATTTGGTTTGTGTATGAACTGTGGTATATATTCGAAACACCAGTATGGAACCCATGAGCTCCAAAATTGTGGGTCGTTATTAGTCTGAGTTCTTAGATAACTGCCTAAGTGTTTATGATTATTTTCAAGGCTGCCTAATGTTGTAAATTTCTTGGAAAACCGATGACATAAATTCGGTTCCCTGATCGGTCAATATAACACGTGGTGTTCCGTATCTCATAAATTATTTACAAAGCTTGAGCTACTGTGACCGTATCTTTATTTGAAATCGGATATGCCTCTATGTATTTTGTTAAGTCACATTGTAGGGTTAGTATATAAACGTTATCTGCGCTATCTTTCTGCAATGTTCCTACTATATCTAAAGTTAACTTATCAAAAGCACTATTTCCTAAGTCTGTAATTACTACAGGTTGTTTAATATAATAACACTGTAATTGCTAAAATATCGCAACACTAGAGACAGTTCACATTAGGTATATTATTTATATACGGAGACTTTCAAGTATTTCATTATTTATTTACTCGTTCTGCTGTTTGCTGCATCTGACCAGCTCGTTGGCTTCTGTATGCAGTTCCGCGCCCCTGTCGCACCAGTTCCTTCACAAGTCCGTTCCGTTCCGTGTATCCGTTTCTCCTTCATAGCACCAAAAATCCTTGTGGGCCTCGGAGAATACTAGCGCCACTTCCCCTACCATCTCGAGCTGCTGAGATGATGTCGCTGGTTGCTTCACCATGATGTGAGCGGTGGCCGTAATCAGCAGAGTGAGGAGCGCGAAGACGCGTTCCATTAATGCGGCACCGCCATTTTACGATTATTATTCCACAGGTTCTCGTACAACCATTTTCATTTTTGAATATCTTTATAATTTTTACGTTAAAAAAAGTCTTTATGCTAATAAAATATAATAAACGCGCTCTACCTAGCGCACCCCAGGCATATGGCTCGGGTCGCCATGAGTTGGGTGCGGGAGGTGATGTAGAAATCAGACAACCTGTCTTCTCTAAGGTTCGATTATTACTACTTTATAATTAGGTCATACATGAGTTACATCATATAGGTATAAACATATAGCTCTCCACCACACTAAGGAAAAATTACTAAATAGGTGTTTTGTATTCCCCTGTGTCCTCCGAATACAGTAAATCTATTTGATATATTTATATATCCTGATATTTTATGGTTGAAGTAAAGTATGTCCCTAACATTATATTTCTGTTTATAAACACTACATTTTTTTTAGTAAACGTCCAATCACGCGAGTAAAACTGCGATTTTTGGAAGTTCACTATGAAAAAACCAAGGGTTTATAAGAAAAATTCAAATGACAGGGGTTACTTCTCTATAATTAAGCTGTGCTTCTAACAGCAGGCCTAAATCTTTTATTTGATAGACTCTTGACTCTTGCCATCGACGTTTCGCCGATTTTGTAATCGCAATAGTTTGGATTGGATAGATTGAACCTATATAATGATATTAATATTTTACATTTATTATTATTAGTGCAATCGATTAGACTCGCTCCAGTCGTTTAAGCGATTAAGCGATTTAATATCAATTTGAATAAACTAGAGAGACTACAAATTTTATGCTTATGATTTATATTTGGTTTTCGCAAATATGATCATGTTTGAGAATTTCGCTCAAAACTCAAGTGGCTTACATAGAACACACGTTCGTTACACGTTCTACGAAAAATCACGGTTAAGGCCATTCGTCTGGAATGTCTTACCTGTCGAAATTAAGCGCGCTCCCACACTGGATGTTTTTAATGGTGTGAACCACAGATCAAGGGAGATTTGGCTATTACGCAAAATTGTTCGGGTCCCGATGTCTGCACATTTCTCCCTCCAATTACACTAACACAAAAACAAAAACAATGAGTACGACGCACATGCTCATATTTCTCACGCACACTAAGAAACTTGCAGGCACATCAAAGACCTTATTGATTGTACACATGCATAAAAGGGTGGTGCATCAACCCAGTAGCTACGGACTCTGCATAAACACACATATGTAACTAGAGATAGAAACTGGCAATCGATATAAGAAAAATGCGGGTAGTCCGCCAAGATACAACAGCTAATTTTAAATTTTTATTGTAAAAATAGAATTCCTAGTTAAAACCTAAATAAGATTTGTTATAATTATAAGTAACAGTGAAACATAGCAGCGCGAGTGTTATCCACAAAAAAGTGAACTTATTAAGACGTGAATTTATGGGTCGAATATCATCGCACCTCAGAAGCTTTCACACAGTGCTAAAAAGGATTAAACGCAACGATCTGCCGTGGAATCTGCTTCAGCACTCTTGACCGGTCAGTCGCTTTATTATTTATGACCCTTGTACATAATAAAATATAATCATTTATTACTGGAGATTATATTTTATAGAGGTGTCTATACAGCGCCATCTACTGGCTTGGCATAGAACTTTTGAAGGCTAACGTTAGCAAACACGGCGCTCGGCGAGCTTGCGCATACACACATACTACGGTCAACGGTTCACCGTGCGCTAACTCGTGCGACCTCCCAAAATGAGTAAGTGCGGAGGTTGCGGTAGATTTCTGACAGGTGGCGCTACCTGTACCAAATGTAATGCGATGTATCACCGACAATGTGTCAACCTCCCAGCAACCGGCGGCACCCCTAAGCACTGGCATTGCCCATGCTGCGTTGCTAATATATCACGGAAAGACAATACAGATACGCCTGTAAAAGGATCAATGGAGCACAGGTCACCGGAGTCTGAAGACTCAACTCAGCCGGAAGATTCAGCTCAGCCGGAAGTTTCACCTCAACCGCAGCCCGATCCTGAGAACACCAACAGCAAGAATGACTTAGTACTGCAGCAAATACGTGCCTTGCGAAAGGATATGAACATATTTCATAAAGACTTTGGGTCATTCCGGGATGAAGTCCGCGGCGAAATGAGGGACCTCCGGGGAATGTATAAAAAAGGTGACAATCGGATGAACGGGCTATCCGACAGACTTAACGATCAAGAATCTAGACTTGTACGTCTTGAAGATATCTGCAAGGTGTCGCAGCGGGAGAAGGAGGAGCTGAAAATGGAGGTAGAACACTTGAAACGGGAGCTCGACAACAGGGAACAACTGGCCTTATGTAACGATATCGAAGTCACTGGCATCACTGAACACAGTGGAGAAAACCTCATGCATGTTACCATGTGCTTGATGACCACTATTGGCGCTAAAGATATTAACGAACGTGACATAGTGGAGGCGCGACGAGTTGGTCCAGTACGTGTCGGTCAAGACGGAGGACCGGTTGCGCGTCCGCTGGTGGTGCGAGTGACCCGACGCGCGGTCCACGAGCAAGTGCTGCGCTGTGCCCGCACCAGACGCAACGTGAAGACGGCCGATATCGGTGTGGCGGGAATTCCGCGATCTGTCTACATAAACGAGCGACTTACGAGAAAGAACAGGCTGCTTTTTGGTCAAGCCCGTAACCTATGCAAACAATACAAGTGGAGCTTTGCTTGGACCCGCGAGGGAAAAGTTTTCATACGGGAAGCAAGTGGAAAGCCCGGATTTCGTATTTCCAGCGAAGTGGACCTTAGAAAGCATTTTCAAAATGACTCGTGATCTTCTGTATATTAGAATAATGATCGGTATTTCAGGTATACTAATATTAATACTTGTTATTGTAAGTAGCTTATCACACACTTTAACATACACCAAACACTCACCACACAGTACACACCACAGAACAGCATCAACAACTATTTTTAACAGAGGACCTCTTCTTTCATATAAATTTTTAAACACTCAGTATGGTTAGTACAAACAAGAACACGTTAAAATTAGGTCTTTTAAATGTGCGATCGTTAAACACAGGTAGAGATGAATTAGAAGCGGCTATCTTCACCTATCAACCGGATATACTAGCTTTGAATGAAACCTGGATTAGAGAGGGACAAGAAGCTATAGCGCCCGTAATACCTGGCTACATATTCAAACATAGAGCTCGTAAATCTAATTCAAGAGGCGGAGGAGTCGGGTTTTATATAAGGAAGGGATTAAGGGCCCGTGTCCGACCTCATCCGGACTCACAACTTGAGCAACTTTGGTTAGAACTAATTCTTCCTGGAGCTCGGATGGCGGTTGGCACTGCGTATAGGCCTGAAAGCGTCAAAGTCGAGTATGCAATTGACTCCCTTAACGAGTCTTTCAGTGCCTTTGCTGCTTGTAATTATATATTTCTTTTAACAGATTTCAATGTGGACATACTTAAAGACCAAACTGGTAGAGCACAAGATCTCGCGACTTTCTGTTCGCAGCTGAGTCTGTACGTACGTACGTAGTTAACGAACCGACTAGAATAACGGACGACTCCGAAAGCCTAATAGATTTAATTATCACTGACTCGCCGGAGAAATGCAGGAAGGTAACGGTAGTGCACAACCGATGTTTAAGTGATCATGCGTTGGTTCTTACTGATGTTAGTGTCAAAAAGCCCAAACCTCAAGTTCGGTATATCGAAACTCGATCTTTAAATAATATTAACATTGAACTATTTAATCACGACTTAGATTCAATATTGTGGTCGGATATTATTAACTTGAGTGACGTAAATGACATGATACTGAAATTTAATAATGAAATAATATGCCTGTTCGATAAACATGCACCTTTACGGCGAAGGAAAGTTAAAGACTCTCCTAAGCCATGGATAACAGACACGGTAAGGTTCATGATGCAGCTTAGAAATAATTCGCTTAGTAGAGCTCAATCGAAAAAGACAGTGTGTTCGAAGAATTATTACAAAAGTCTGAAAAATTTAGTAACAGGGACCATTGAAAGAGAAAGAAGGGCTTTTTACACACACTATATTAACAAAAACATAAAATGTCCAACTAAGCTGTGGAAATATATAAAAAATAGTAATACACTAAATAACAAAAGTACATCCAGTATTCCTCAGTCACTTAATAATCCAGATTTAATTAATAATCATTTTCTTAATATCCCTGGCGATGGAATTATTGATAATAATATATTAGAATTCTATAAAACACATAATATGACTCAGAATATTTTTACTCTTGATACCGTCTCAATTGAAAATGTAAGTAAAATATTACTCCAAATTAAAACCAACGCTGCCGGATCAGACAACATAAACATTGATATGGTAAAGCTTACTCTACCACAGACGTTACCAGTTATTACTGCGATAATTAACTGCTCTATTACCTCCAACACCTTCTCCGACCCGTGGAAACAAGCATTAGTCAGACCTTTACCTAAATCCAGTAATGTAGAAGAGTTAAAGGACTTACGGCCCATAAGTATTTTGCCAGTATTGTCTAAGGTATTGGAGAGAGTCATATTATCTCAATTAGAAAAATTCATAGCTGCAGAGGAAATTATACCTAAGTTTCAATCAGGATTTAGAAAGTATCACGGTACTGAGACGGCGCTACTTCAAGTAACAGACGACCTGATCACTGCTTCAGACGCAGGAATGAGCAGTGTGATGGTATTGCTCGATTTTTCAAGGGCTTTCGACTGCCTTAACCCAGATTTGTTGTTAGCAAAGTTGTCTTATTACGGATTCTCAGATCATACTTGTCATTGGTTCAAAACGTACCTAACCGACAGAACACAGTATGTAGAGACCGTTAATATCGACGGTAACAAAATAGTATCCAACGTAGGAAAATTATGTAGAGGCACGCCACAAGGGTCAATTTTAAGTCCTATCCTATTCTCGATATTTACAGCGGATATGCCCGAACTCATCCGAACTTGCAAGTACCACTTATACGCGGACGACACACAGGTGTACCATTCCTTTAAGGCAGAGGACACTGATGCGAATATGGCACTTATAAATAAAGACCTCGCCAGTATATACAGCTGGGCGACTAACAACTCCTTGGTTCTTAATCCATCCAAGTCAAAAATGCTAGTAATTGGTACAAAAAAACAGGTGATCAATGTATTGGACCGCAAACCCAAGGCATTAATAAATGATGTACATATTCCCATAGAAACAGAAGCCAGAAACTTGGGTCTAATAGTGGATAGAGAATTAAGGTTTGTTAGTCACATAAATGAAAAGATAAAAAATGCATTTTATAAACTAAAAGTTCTTTATAGCATTCAAAAATATTTATCAGAAGAAATTAAAATACTTTTGTGTGATCTTATAGTACTCTCACCATTTAACTACTGTTGTGCCGTTTATGGTCCAAGATTGTGGGCTAAAACGGAACACTCTATACAAAAAGTCCAGAACGCGTGCGCTAGGTTCTGTTTTAACATCCCCCGTAGAGATCATGTGACTCCTTATCTTGTGAACAAAGGCATACTAAATATGAAATATAGGCGGGAGATTCACCTAGCGTGCACAACACAGAAGGTACTTTGGAGCGGTAGGCCGGAATACCTCTTTGAAAAGATGACTTGGATGAAAGATGCCCATACATTAAACACACGTTCTAGAGTTCATAACATACTGTTACTTCCCCATCATAAAACTGTGTCTTTTAAGGGTTGCTTCAAATTTAGATCGGCTAAAATCTGGAACGATCTTCCACCACCTCTTAGGAAAAAGATTTGCCCATTAACATTCAAACTTAAAATGAGGCGTGTCTTGCTGGATCGACAGAGACATCATTTTGAGGCAACCTTTAAAATAAAACACACATAACTCTCTTGGGGTCAAACTCTACCTCACATTACCTCTCACACTACCACGCACATTGTCATGAGCACACACACACACCCACACCCTCACACACACACACCCTCACCCTCAAACTGACACCTTCACCCTCAACACACACATCCTCACCCCCACACACAGACACACACACTCACCCCTCGCACAAATGCACGCACCGACAATTCAATTTGTACTTAATACTTTACTACTTACCAATCTATCTATTTCTTTTTTTTCTTGATGTTCTTATATACCTAGCTGTTATTTCGTTACCTTTTAAGCACTGATTGTATAACCCGCGTATCACACAAAACTCGACTAACATCTAAGTGCTCGCACGGGAGCATCCTGAAAATCAGCAAGTGCGTCAACTTCGTGTTGACGTGGTTACATGCTGAGGATGCTCCCATTGCCTAATTACTAATAATCTAATATTGTAATTGTCTAATATTTTTATTGTATGTATGTGTAAAAAGGCAATAAATGTTTTTCTATTCTATTCTATAATAGTAAAATCGATACTTTTCAATTATTATCTGCTCTTTCCCTTAGGATACATCATTTACGGTGAAATAAAACATTAGGTATAATAAGAATTTTAAGTATTTTATGACTGGTCCGTAAAATGTAAATATTTGCCACCATAACGTATTTGCCATGCGTATTTTCAATATGGGTACCGACCATTCGAAGAGGCGATGAACTTTCTTCAAAGGTTGAATTATAAACGTTTTATGAACTATTTATATCATACAAACATGAAATGGGTACAAATTGTTTAAAAATACTAATATTAGTAACCAAAGTAAAATCACCCAGTACAGTAAAATAATCGACAACTAAAAGGAATCACATCTCATCTCTATTTTACGCAAGCCAGTGCAGCGGCCGGACTACGAAATTATTTTGTTAGAGAGAGTAACTATAAAATATATTATCCATTGCGCCATTACAACCGACTGATTTTTTATCGAGTTGTACTAAGCAAGCAATGGTGTCTGACCTATCCTACTAGTTAGATAATGTAATGAACTTGGTACTTTATCTTCAATTTATATATTTTTGCTTAAATTTACTGAAAATACAATATTATTTTAGTACTTACGCATGAAAAGAGATGCCATTATTCACGTAGTTCACTTTGCTGCTGGTATTATTACATACAACTACTGAACAACTCGGTATTTTGTTAAATTCGTTAGAGATGATGCCGCGCGACATAACATTCGACTACTGAGGCGCAATTTTGGCATCAAGCCCGTTTTGTGCCTGATGCGTTCCCAAGAGCCACGCCCCCTCGCCAAATCTCCCTTGTTTGAATGATCTGAGGTGTGAACAGACGATCATACTTGGTACGGCCGAACCACAGTGCTACCTAATCTGTGACCCGAATTGTTCGGTACGGCGTTCACGCCACACGATCGCACCGAACCACAGTCCGTCCAGGGGCTTAATTCTCGTTCTAAAATATAAGCGCAATCGTACTTTTTTTTTAAATACGTAACTATACGTCACACATAAAACACCTATGGAAAACGGATGAAATCAGAATGAACATTTGAGCTGTCGTTGATCTCTTAATATTAAACCCAATTCACTAAGACTGTGGTGGTCAATAATAATATGGGACAACTTACACACACGGTCATCTGGTCCCAAACTAGGCTAGAAGACTGTAGTAAGGTAACCAGATGACTGATACACATACTTATATAAGCTTATAACACCCTGACACAGATCAAACAGACATGTTCGTGGACACAAATGTTGGACCTGGCCGGGGATCGAACCCGAGGCCAGGCCCGAGGCCCGAGGCGAGACCAGATGACCGTGTGTGGAAGTTGTCCCATATTATTAAATATTATTATTATTATTAAACAAAATTAATTTTCAATAGTTTAAATTTTAATAGATTCAAATTTTTAGTAAAGGTTTCATTTTATAAAATTGTTTTAAAATGACCCTAGACTTATTTAAAAAATTAACTCTATATTATTATGACATGCCAGGTTGTATGTGTGTACCTATATAGCCTTCATATCTCTATAATCTTATTACGCCAATAAAAGTTAAAATGCTAGTAATAAAGTGCAACTTTGTTGCAAAACGTCATAGTATTTAACTATACTAGTAGTTCGCCTCGAACTGAGACCTCGCAAACCTCAATTTCCTGTAACTTCTAGACCTCTTATGGTCTAGAAGGGTAAAGTCTAAGGTCTTTAGGTATAATTGAGGTATATGAGGTAATTAGTTTTTAAGATTAGCTCTGAAATTGTGATTAGGGATGTGAAAAAATAATCGATTAAAAAAAAAATATCGATTATTATTCAAAGAAAACTTCACAAATACAATTCACAAGAACGTTACCTATTTGACTAAGAAAAACGTATTCAGTGTGCGCACTCAATTGAGTAGCCCACTTGCAAGACGCGCTATGTAACGCCTACAGCCTCTAAGTCACTGACGTTATAATCGTATCGGCCTATCGGTCACGTCGGAATGGTCGTGAAATAAAGGGACCGGTAGAGAATTGAGCCCCTGATTGGTACGGTTCGCCGTCCAGACGATCGAACCTGTCCGGTCCATACCAAGTTCGATGCCGAACCACCGTACCAAGTAATAATAATAATAATGTTCGCCGTCAGTGCGCCAGACGATCGAACATGGTATGGTGGCGAACCAAGTTTGGGTCACAGATTAGGTAGCACTTTGGTTCGGCCGTACCAAGTATCATAGATAATACATATAAACAAGTATGATCGTCTGTTCACACCATAAGTCCCGTGTGTTTACCCACTACTCTCACTACCTGTCGATTTAGCTCTCTCTTTCCTTTTAGACTTATTATATTTTTTTACCTATCTATACTAATATTAAAAACAAAGAAACTTGGTTTATGTGGACTGGACCGATTTTAAAAATTCTTACACTAACTTATAAACTCTTATAAACTTATAAACCTGACAACATTATTTCACAATTTTTAATATAATAATAACATAAAATAACGTTTCCATGTATTTGTTGTTCTTCTTTCTAGTTCTTTTTGAGCCATATTTATTTGTAGGTGTAATTAGTTGGCATAGATATATTCGTCCACATACTCAATTTCGTCCTGTTCTACCTTAATTTTTATTCGAGCTCTGTTTGTCATGATCTTTGTTTTACTGGGATTCATTGAGAGACCTGCCTTTTTGCTTTCATGGGCCAGTTGTTGTAGCATTGTTTGGATCGTCTCAGGTTCTTCTGCAAACAAGACTAGATCATCGGCGAATCTAAGATGATTAAGTTTGGATCCGTTTATATTTATTCCCCAGTTCCAGTCTAGATTCCTGAAAATATTTTCTAGGACTGCGGTGAACAGCTTATAACTTATAAAGAAGATTAAAAACTCATTCCTGCCCGCTAAAAGTTTCATAATGGAAAACACCACCTTTGGGCGCACTCAAAGGCGAACCGAGTCGTCATTTCGAATAGATGGGATGAAAATAATATTACAGGTAAAGTTACAATCGCGTGATGAACCTCGCGGCGACGGCGGCGCGAGCGGCGGCGGCGCGCGGCGGCGGCGGGCGCATGCGCGCCTGGCGCCTGCACGCGCACGGCGGCGCCGCCGAGCTGCGCCTCGACTGCGTGCGCGTGCCGCCGCTGCGCGCGCCCGACGAGCTGCTCGTGCGCGTGCGCGCCGCCAGCCTCAACCCGCTCGACCTCGCCATGAGCGAGGGCCACGGCGCGCGCGCGCTGGCCGCGCTGCGGGCGCTCGACCCCGGCGCGCCGCCCGACCTGCCCCTCGTCTGCGGCCGCGACTTCCTCGGGACCGTCGAGCGCGCCGGCGCCGCCTCGCGCCTGCCGCCCGGCGCGCGCGTGTGGGGCGTCGTGCCGCCGCACCGCGCCGGCGCGCACGCCGAGTACGTCGTCGTGCGGGACGCGTGGGTGAGCGGGGGCCGCGGGCCGGGGGCGGGCCGACGCTCGCCCGCCGCCCGCCGTCACGCGTCGCTCGCTCGCAGGCGACGGAGGCGCCGACCCGGCTCGAGGACGCCGAGTGCGGCGGCGCGCCGTACGCGGCGCTGACGGCGGCGGCGGCGGTGCGCGCGTGCGGCGGCGGCGCGGCGGAGGGCGCGCGCGTGCTGCTGCTCGGGCTGGGCGGCGTGGGGCAGGCGGCGCTGCAGCTGCTGACGGCGCGCGGCGCGAGCGTGGTGGTGGGGTGCGCCGGCGACCTCGCCGAGGTGGCGCTGCGGCTCGGCGCCGCGCACGCGCTCGACCGCCACGCGCCGGAGTACGCGGCGCGGCTGCGCTCCGAGGGCCCGTGAGTGTCGCGCGGGCGGGAGGGGAGGGGGCGGGGCGCGGGCTCGGCTGACGGCGGCGCGTTGCAGGTTCGCGGCGGTGGTGGACTGCGCGGGCGTGGGCGCGGAGCGCGCGGCGGCGGCGGCCGCGGGCGCGCGGTACGTGACGCTGACGTCGCCGCTGCTGCGCGAGATGGAGGCGCGCGGCGTGTGGTGCGGCGCGGCGGCGGCGGCGGCGACGCTGGCGGGGCAGCGCGCGCGCGCCGGCGCGAGCGTGCGCTGGGCGATGTTCTCGGCGCGCGGGCGCGAGCTGGCGGCGGTGCGCGCGCTGGCGGAGCGCGGCGGGTTCCGCGCGCGGGTGGAGCGCGTGTTCCCGTGGTGGGAGGCTCCGGCGGCGTACGCGCGCGCGGCCGCGGGGGGCGCGCGCGGGAAGCTCGTGCTGGATTGGACGGCGACGCCGCCGCGGGACATGATATGATTTAATAAATTGTACTAAGTGCTATACTCTTTAAAGGTTTTTTTCTCGATCGTATATCCGACGGGCTAATGGCGAGGCCGTCCACGGCCGTCGGTCGGTACATATGTCGCTTCGCTCGAATATGGCGCTCACGTAGCTCGACGCCGTCGACGCAATGCACGCTGTACACAGAAAAAAGTAGACTGCAGAGAAAAGTAGACTCACGTTATCAAACAAATGAACCCACGCGGCTAACGTGCGCCGCGTGCCCGTGCACAGCGCACGACATGTGCAGCGGTGGGTTTGAGCCTTGAAATGAAATAAGCCGGACATTATGAGAACTTTTTGTTAAAGAATAAACTCAAACTCAAACAGATTTATTCAAATAGGTCATAATCGGACACTTTTGCACGTCAATAAAGATAAACAGTACTGAGTCTACCGTGCGTGTTTTGGTTTGGTTAATTGGTTAGTTTTAAATACCTGGGTGACTGGGCAGTGTTGTAAGTAGATTGTTTGTTGTTCGTTTAAAAATTACTACTGATAGACTGGATAGTCTGAAGTTGGGGAAGGCTGAGGCTCACGCGGGCAATGCCGCGGGCGGAAATTAGTCTTGGATAAAAATTAATCATAAAAGCCGCTAAAATTCCATTTCGGTATCTTACGATAGTTTTCTCACCACAAAATTTTAAGTGACAAAACTTTCGTCAAGCGCTTTATAGCCAGCCTTCGTCGACCGATGTTACGTTTCCTTCGTGCTTACATTTTTCAAATTAAGTATATTCGAATAAGGAATTACGTGGCAATACGATTGCGATACGCAAGTTGATTCGAAAGTTTTCATTCTACCAAAATTAGTTCCATTTACACCCGCTAGGGGCGCTGCTCAAAATCCCATACATTCTGCTATCGTCGACAATACGAATGTTTTGACGCAAATCTTCCTGCTAGGGCTAATGGTTAAAACTTTTCTAATAAATAGTTTTCCAAATTCAAAATTCATTTCGTCATTGTTATTAAGTGCGCCGAAATGACCTACTTTCCGCGCACTTATCGAGGAAGAAATCGCCTCTTTTCGAATAGATGGGATGAAAACAAAAGTTCTCTCCTAATAATTTTAGCGTAGACTTACATTATAAATGTGAAAGTTTGTGAGGATGGATGTATGGATATTTGTTTGTTACGGCAAAACTACTGAACCGAATGAGTTGAAATTTGGTATGTAGGTAGCTTAGACTCTGGAATAACACATAGGGCACTTTATTCTCGATATTGCCTCGGGAACGATGTCTGCGCGGGTGAGACCGCGGGGCGCAGCTCGTACGTATATAAGATAGGAACCTAGAGCCGGGTTACGTACCTACTCTACTACTCGTACATGTATGCGTAGGTAGCTAGAGGTAGTGTTGAATGATGGCCTCATGACTCTCACGAGCAGATACGTACGTTATTGCAAACTTGACCTGTGACCTGACATGCGACTATCTACTGCTACAATTACTGGCCACTACCAGATAATACCTTGTTAATACATTAGTTTATCATTTATAATGATTATGTTATACCTATTATATGCGACGTGTTACAAAAGTAGTGTTACTATCTACCCGTCAACCTAAACTACTTGCAAAAGACGGAATTTAGAAATTCTCAAAAAGATGTCAACTTCTCATACAAACCTGCCGAACAGCTGATCCGTTTTGTATGCTCCAGATTGCTCCCTTGGCTGACACCCGACCTAGTATAGTATAGAACTCCGGATCTGTGCAATTGCAGCTGTACATATTGACGGCGGTCTATTAGATAGCTCGCAAAATATCTCAGCAGCCCTGGAGACGCTCCCAATAACGACAGCTTCATGAGCAGAATATCGTTGTCTACTACATCGAATGCCCGCCTGGCATCTAGGAAGGCAGTGTCTACCTGCCTCAGAGCTGCTAGCTGCATTTGCAGCTAAGAGCGACACGTCGGGAAGGAATACGGAACTAAATTATTCAGCGAATGCATTGGCCGCCTCCCGCCCAACCGGCGCTTTACCATCATGCGTATATTGATTTATTTGGCCTCTCTCTGTGCGCCTATCTCTACCGTGCCGCCAGAATTGTTGGTCATTACAAATATTAGTCTATGATTTCAATATGTTTCTTATACGATATATCAATCAACATTTTAGTGTAACATCTGCTGTAGTACCTATTATGTATGAAAACTTCATAATTATTCTCTAAGCCTAGTTCCCTGTACGAGTATTTACACAGATGAAAATGTTTAATTTTAAGTTTATTTATGATTTCTGCCGTAAGCCAAGGTGGGTAACAATATTGTGCCCACTATTGTTCCTAAGCGGCATCATTCAACCTGTCTTTGTCGTCATCCTCCTGTTTGTCTGAGTGTTTCCGTCCGATCAAGAGTATAGGGTACACTAGAGAGTATAGGGACAGAAAACTAGCTTCCTAAAATTCCACTCACGGCTCAGAGTAAGAAATTCAACGTCATTGACTCAGGGGCATACTTTATGTTTATAGGAGACGTTGGAGTATTATCACGAGACATACCAGTACTAACACCGCGATATTATAAGTTGGATATAGGTACAACGCTTGCAGGAGTTTCAACTCGGAAAATCACTTTCTCCTTTGAATGATGTTTACAAGAGAACGAACGAAAGTTATCGACATAGCTCAGCGGATTAGTAAGTTGAAGTGGCAATGTGCAGGGCACATAGCACGTAGAACTGATGGCCGATGGGGTTGCAAAGTTCTCGAATGGAGACCACGGACCGGTAAGCGCACCGTAGGACGTCCACCCACAAGGTGGACAGAGGATCTGATAAAGACGGCAGGAACACGCTGGAGGCGGGCCGCTTACAACCGAACTGGATGGAAATCTATGGGGGAGGCCTATTTTCAGCAGTGGACGTCCTGTGGCTGAGATGATGATGATGGTGAAAATATATACATAGAATTGTTTGTACCTATTATAATACGTGCATCAAACTTCAAACTATGCGCACGGGTTTCCGTACAAACTATTATTGTAGTAATAGTTATTATTCTTCTGGAACTGTGCCCGGTAAATGGCAATAGGCTCGCCCCCTATTACATGGGACCAAGAACATACTGGCGAAATGTGGGTGTATCTACTATGGGACTGGGTCCTGGGTACACCTCTGCCTACCCCTTCGGGAAAAAGGTGTGAATGTATGTTATGTAGTATAAGCAAAGAATAATAACTATTACTGCGTTAATATTTGTGTTGTGTTCACACCAAAAACGACGTACACTGTTGTAAATGTCTTGAATAATAATTTTCTGTATGACATAATATGTGAAACGTCCAGTTTTGTGGACCAAATAAAAAAAAAAAAAGTTATTACGCTATAATATATATATAACTAGTGGCCCGCCCCGGCTTCGCACGGGAGAAGTAGAAGTGAACGTTTTAACAGGAGTAAATTCGTGATACATTGTATTTTTATAGGTATAACCCTAATGGTTTACGCAACGCACGCAAATTAATGACTATTTCTGTTACAGTGACCAAATCTTAACAGATGGAAACAATTTCCGAGGCCTATTTTGATGATATATAAGTACTACAAACCCCTAGTACATTATTTCTACCACCATTAATTTTCATACCGCATAAAAATAATGACTTCTTCGATTATTGTGACTAAACCAAAACAGAATGATATAATGTCCGTGGACTATTTTTTGTAGATAGTGATAATTACTACAAACCCTGGCCCTAGAACATTATTTTATTCTACCATGAATAGTTTTCACCGCATGCATATAATGACCGTTCGATAATTGTGACTAAGCCAAAATAGATGAATATAATGTCCGTTCACTATTTTGTAGATATTGGTAAATACTACAAACCCCTAGTACATTACTTTATTCTACCACAAATAGATTTCCCAGCGCATGAAAGTTAATGACTGCTTCGATTATTGTGACTAAACCAAAATTGATGGATATAATTTCCGTAGACTATTTTGTAGATATTGATAAGTCCTACAAACCCCTAGTACATTACTTTAATCTACCACCAATAGTTTTCACACTGCATGAAAAATAATGACTGCTTCGATTATTGTGACTAAACTAAAATATATGGATATAATGTCCGTTCACTATTTTGTACATATTGGTAAGTACTGCAAACCCCTAGTACATTACTTTATTCTACCACTAATACTTTTCACAGCGCATGCATATAATGACTGTTTCGATTATTGTACATACATCATACATACATTCACGCCTTTTTCCCGAAGGGGTAGGCAGAGGTGTACCCAGGACTCAGTCCCACAGTAGATACACCCACATTTCGCCAGTATGTTATTGGTATATACCGGGCACAGTTGCAGACTCCAGGCAGTTATTGAGATAATTCCTAATGGAAAAATTCAATATTTATCACTTTGCCTGACCTGGGTTTCGAACCCGGGACCTCTGGATTGGCAGTCGAGCATGCGCCCTCTACGCCATAGAGGCAGTCGCTTATGATTTCGCCAAGGCCTCCGACATGACCTAACGACTGCCCCGCTGCATATCTTATAGGGAACAGCCGGGGGACCTACAGTTTAACGTGCCATCCGAAACACGGTAGCGCCCAAGCAAAAAGTCCACAATGGTGAGATTCGATCCAGGGCTTCCGGATTTAAAGCCGGGCATATTCCCGCAGGACCACAGACGCTACACTTACTTAATTTGCACAGTGTTGCTTGCTACCTTACATAAGTTTTATTCTTGAATACGGGTGTAAATGTATATAACCTATATCCATCCTTCTATCCTACTAATATTATAGATGCGATAGTTTGTGAGGAAGGATGGATAAATGGATGGATTTTTATTATTACCCTATAGCTCAGTAATAGCTACCCAGACACAGATCAAAGTCTGAACCTCACGAATTTTCTTACTTCCAATGGCCATCGAAAGGTAATAATGCATGACTATTAGTAAATAAGTCAAATGTTAAGCTATTCTTAATTCTTACAAACATGTCACCTGCCACTCGTATTACCTTACACTGCTTACACCTAAAACCTAAGATAATTATATAGTGTCATAGACAAATTAAAAAGATTACATCCCTAACGTCGTAAAAAGGAATAAGAGATACGCGATAGAAAGAGAGGCAGCTTGAACGATAATTAGTTGGGCGCCGTGCGACCTGAATTGCACTTTATTGCGTCGAGCTAAAGTGGCTATTTATTTGAATGATTTTGAGGAGTGTCCCTTCTGTCCCTTATTAGTATTCTGTGCTTTAGGGTAGTTATGTCTTGCAAGAAAATATTTAAATTTTTCTGTAGCGCCATCTAGTAAGCATTGTTGGAACTAAAATATTCATAAGAAACTTTAAAACTGTATTTTTCCACAAAAGAGCTGAAATTTTTGAAAACGCTGAAACACGTGTTTAATTATTTTCATTTTAGAATGTTTCCACAAAATTTGAAATTAATCGGCTGAAAAATGAAGTCTACTCCATACAAACTTTCAACCCCTATTTAATACACTTAGGGGTAAAATTTTGGAAAATCCTTTCTTATTACTTGTCTAGACTGTAAAAATAATCTATTGTCAAAATTTCATCATAATCGGTCCAGTAGTTTTGGCTCTGGGTTGATGAGTCAGTCAGTCAGTCAGTCAGTGAATCACTTTCTCTCTTTATATAATAGTATAGATATATTATTACGCTAAAACTATGGACTCTAACCGAAATAAAAGCTTTTTGAATTTTACAATTGAGTATTTGCAAAAAAAAAAAATTTTTAAAATTTACTCTGACGGTTAAATGAGAATTACTTGAGCTCGGGTCCGTACTTCATGCGTCTGGGGATATAGACCACGACGTCAAAGCCCGTATTGGTGCCGCGTGGGCAAGATGGCGCGAGGTCACCGGTGTGCTCTGTGACAAAAAGATGCCACTGAGACTTAAAGGTCTCATATACAAAAGCATCGTTCGACCTGTTCTCTTATACGGTAGCGAGACGTGGCCTACGCTGCAGCGACATGTCCAAGAGCTTCACGTCACGGAAATGAAAATGCTGCGATGGATTTGTGACGTTACGAGACGTGATCGTATTCGTAACGAATACATCCGTGGCAGCCTTCATGTACGAGACGTACCTAGCGGATAAGCTTCAGGAGAGTCGCTTGAGATGGTATGGCCATGTCTTGAGTAGACCAGCCGAGTATGTAGGGAACAGGTGCCTAGACCTCATTGTCACAGGAGCAAGACCTGACGGTAGGCCAAAGCGACGCTGGCTTGACGTAGTAAGGGACGACATGAGTGCCAATAAACTCTCCGTAGAAGATGCACAAGACCGAGGGAACTGGAGGAGAAATAGCCGGAAAGCAGACCCCGGCTATAGCCGGGAAAATTGCTAGGGAGAAGAAGAAGAGTTAAATGAGAATTACTTATGTGAACCAAGGTATCACATTTTTTTTTAATGATAGTGAGTGACAAGACGAGCTAATCAGGTACCTGATGGTAAGCATCATGATTGCCTATATCAGACACAGTGCCACCCAGTGTTTTAAATTTCATCATGCCCAGTAATTTCGCTGGTAACATTGCCCTTCATACCGAAACACAGTAATGTTAGCACATTACTGCTTGGCGGATGAATAACTGGCAAAGGTGTGGTACTTCCCCAGGCGGCCCCCTGCTAAAGAGGCCTACCACTACATTATGTGACAAGTAATTATGTGACACCTTGGTTCAAAATATTGCAGTTTTCTTACGGATCCCTAATTTTTTTCAATATCTATGCCTATGTCACTCACATTGAATTAAGCTTTCCATAAGTGAAAGAGTTTTTTAAATAACATAGAAACAAAGTTAATTTATTTACTTAATTTATTTATTATAGGCACTAGGCATTGTAGATTTTGGTTTTGTAGAAAAATAACAGATATATATGTGACAATTTAAAGTAATACATAACTTTTTATGGCGATTTACTCTTAATTAAAGCTAAATATTATAAAAGTAAATAAAAGTTTCTCTCTTTATAATATTAGTATAGAAGTATAGATAAAACTTAAAAAATACTATCTGACGGAATTTTTATAATTAGGCAAATATTAGCACAGCAACCTGACCACATTATGTCATATTAATTAATCCTTCAGCAGACAACTAAATAAGTTATTTACTTTACTAATTGAAGTCCATAAATACAATTCATTTGATTTAATTTATTCGCCGTATAACAAAATTAAATAGTACGTTGTGGAATTAGGTACGTAGAATAGGTATTTGTTAAAAATAACTTTGCTTGTACCTACCAATTACCAATCTTACTGCACCTTCCAATCACATCACACATCAAATAAAGATGCATCCTATGGTGTATGAGACCCATGCATAGTGCAAAACTGTTTATAGCTTACATCGCGTCCAACTACTAACTACACAATCCATTATTATTTACACCAATATTCAATAATATGTAAATGCTTGTCCGCAATGTCATGCAATACGTCATAAGTATAATCTCGTCCAGTTCAATCTATCAGCGTGTTTACCTATACATTATATTAAGTAGTTTAAAAAAAAGCCACAACTCAAAATCATAACTCGCGCAAACTTTGACTCTTTGACCCAACGTAACAACATGTATCGCCAGTCTCGCCTAATCCATAGCCAATACATATTGATATGCCATGATGCAGATTATGAGTTACCCAGCCGGTTCGAATTCGAGAGACGAGATATTTAGGAAAATCACGAATGGAATGAACTGTGTCTAGCCTTTGACTAGCACACTGAAATATCGCAGAGCGGACAGAGATTCGACCACTGGCATTCACGCATCACAGGCGTGCTCTCGCCCACCACAGTACCCTGTCAAACCTCTGAGAAATCTAAGAAAACACCAGCATCAACAGCAACTAGTGAAACATATATACGATTATCAAACGTTACGTAAAACGATTATCAAAATTTCATTAGGTATTCCTGAATGATCATAACCGAAGTTGAGAGACAAGTCATAACACAAAGATAATACCTATACAGTTGAGAGACAAGTCATAACACAAAGATAATACCTATACAGTTGAGAGACAAGTCATAACACAAAGATAATACCTATACAGTTGAGAGACAAGTCATAACACAAAGATAATACCTATACATCGTTGTTACCAAACTTACTAACCAAAAATTATTATCATTTAACGACAGGAAATACTCTTGAAAATCTCATCCATACAGAATTTGTTCCTTATTATTTTATTTGTTTATTTACTTATTGTAATAATATGAACGCAGACATATTAATGGTGTGGCTGCAGTGTGGGTTGCGCCTCCGCGTGTCCCTATGAAGGCAGCATAGGGCACAGTGGATGGCGCAGGCAGGGCTCACTTGAGCCCTGCGGTGATGGTGGTTCTTCCGTGTCCTCTCGCACGTTCGGTAGGCGTTCGAGAGGGCACGGAACACCTTTCCAAGCCTTTAGAGTGAGGAGGGCTCTCTGCTTTCCCCTGTGCAGATCTCTACCTCTGCACCGGGGCAACCAGAGAGCCTCCTGCGCTATTTGCGCGTGGTGGTGGGCGGGAGTGGGCCTTCCGTGTCCTCTCGCACGTTCGGTAGGCGTTCGAGAGGGCACGGAACTCCCTTCTTAGCCCTTAGAGATGTAGGGCCCGGGCAACAGATGCGGGGGTATCCGTTGCCCACCTAAAGGGCCTGCGAGGAGGCGCGCGCGTGTTTCCGCGCGCCCCTTGGGAGGGTTGGGGTGAAGGATTACCCTCACCCCATCGTGGCGGGGTCCTCCATGGAGGACCAAACGCCGTCGGAGCCGCGGATGAGTGCTTCGGCGTGCCCGCAGCCCCGACACATGGCGTCGCGAAGGAACACTCCGGGGTTTTTTAGTATACCCGCCGGCACAGCAACGTACCGACGTACGGTGCTGTGCCGGCGGGGAGTCCCACATAACCACCCTGCGCTCCCCCGGGTGCGGGTGGTATGCGTCATGCATTTTTCCCCGGGCAACAAAAAAAAAAAGATATTATTTGTTACCTCTACTCTTAGAATATTACCCATTTTATCTAAGCCTCTACTTTATTTATTTTGCACCCAAATAGAACGTAAAAATGTCACTGCTCATTTAAGCCCTGCTGATTATACTTGCTACTTGCAACATTTCTCCAGCATGAAACATGCCCACGAGCAATGTGAGAGCAATGTGCAACACTTATTACATTTACTCGAATTATAACAGTAATTGTAACAATAAAACATTTATATTCTTATGCAAAGATTATTATAATAGGTTTACCTATTATAAAAGGTTTTGAGAATAATATAGATAGGTAATGAGTTCAAGCCAGATAAATTATGTACTCCATCCATTATATTATATATAAATTTTATAATCATTAAGTTCTCTCTTACTCTTTTCTATTTTCCTCTGATATACCTACTTAACTCCTTCTAAATTGAATTATGGTTTAAACAAGAATAAAATATGGACATAGATTAATAGCTTTCATTGTATTAATACGTGCATCAAACTATGCACGGGTTTCCGTACAAACTATTATCGTAAAATAGTTATTATTATTTGCTATATTATGATTATTTTATGTAGTAAGCAGGAATAATAACTATTACTAAGTTATTATTAAGGTGAGATCGCACTAAGCCGAACTGCACTGCAGAGGAGCGACGCGACACGACGCGACCAAATATTATTTGTAGGAACTAGTATGACATAAAACGCACTACGCAGCCCGCAGCAGTGGAACTACATGCCGCGTCCCGGCCGCGGAAAATTGACCAAATCACCAAAAGTGACGCGCCATGGCGTGTCGCTCGGTTCCGCTGCAGTTTAGTGCGATATAGCAAGCAACTCGACATTGCACGTTACCTGCCTATGATTAATTTATAATCTGTTACACGCTGTACTCTATGGAAAATACCAATATGCGCCACAATACGCTGACTCCGCGCAAAAATTGCGAGTGGTCGGTTTTAAAGATAGCTTATTTCAACGGGTATTCAAATGAATAAGTTTTATAATATTCTAATTTTAAACAAATTACATATTAAATGCACTATGCACCCATATTCTTTGCCTTTTTTTGAGCTTGTACTAGCTCGAACCTTTTTTTTTCGTCGCATAGGACAGAAACTATTATCATAAGCATAGGTATTAAATTCTTCCATTTTGTTCAGAAGTTGCCAACCGGTACCAGTTCTATTGCGGTATATCAAAAAAGGTCGCGCTGTGTCGCGTCGCTCCGCTGCAGTGTGGTTCTGCCTAGTGCTTGAACACGAACGTGCTTCGAGTGGTCGCCATGATTGTGACGTCATTATGTTATACGAGTAGTTATGTATGATACTTTGTCACATTGTGACGTCATTACAGGTCACGAGCTCGTTCGGGTACTATCGGCGTGTTTTCGGTACTGGATTAAAAAAGATTTTTTAATTTGATATATGTTTGTAATCAAGTGAATAAAAAAAAATTTAAAATAGTTTTGTTACAAAACTTATATATGATCTTTCAGTAAAGTAGGTACCCCTATGTACCTACCATGTACCTACTTAATAAGTTATTTTTTAAAGGGTAAGTAGGTAATTAATTTTTCAAAATTGTTCTGATGCAGTGTGATGCAGTTTTAGTTTTTATCAAAATCGGTCACATTGAATAGGTATACTCCTTTCAGTATTTTTCGTAATTCGCCGTAGTTTCGGAGATGGTTTAAACTATTCACTCTGTATAGTAGGTATAGGTATTAAACGTGGTACCTACTACCTACCTACGGTATCGAGCGCAGTCGGCAGACGTGACACGGTGGCCCGCGCGGTCCGCGGTGGCCGGCGCGGTCCGCGATGGCCGGCACGGCGGCACGGCGGCGCGGCGTGCTCCGCTCCTGCCGGCTCCCATTGGCCGCGTGCACGTGGCCTGATCGAGTCGCACCATGGCAACGAGTCTCGCCCCGCACCTCCCGCTCCGCTCGATGTAGTCTCGCCGCTCGCCTCTCCACAGCCGCAGCTGACTCACACTCGGAGCGAGCAGTCGGCAGTCGCGCCACAAACACATCCGCGACGGACGTCCGTCGCACGCTTTATCCGTTGGCTAAATATATTTCGCGCATTCTAATACGTACTTACCTGTAGACCGCGAGTCGCGTCGCTCCGCCTGCGCGAGTTACCTATATAATTTATTATCAACGGCAACAATCGGGTGCTCCGCTCCGGTCGCAGCAGGCAGCGGGCGGGAGTTCAGCGCGAGCGCCAGGAACCAGGAGACGAGCGCCGATCTCCAGGATTCATAATCACCATTATAATATATACCTATCACATAGCTACGTTGCGGCGCGAAGTGGCCTGATTTTTATTGGATGTAAGTAGATCTCTTCTCAAAACATAATAAACCCTCTCCCCATTCTCCCTCTGTTTTTTTGAGTCCAGATATTTGGTCCAAATAGGTACCTACATTAGGTATTTATGTGAATGTAACGAATAAATACCTAGGTTTCTACATTATAATATGCTACCTACTTAGGGTGATTGTGCCGGTGTACGGACACTTTAATTTAGTACTTTAATGAAACAAATATTTTAATAGATTCAAAAAACATCAAACTAATTAGATGAATATCCAGAATATCCCTTTTAATTATAAAATTTCACGTATCTATACTAATATTATAAAGAGAGAAACTTTGTTTTTTTGTTTTTTTGTTTTTTTGTTTGTAACGAATAGGCTCCGAAACTACTGGACCGATTTTAAAAATTCTTTCACTTATGGATAGCTTAATTCAGTGTGAGTGCCATAGGCTATATGAGATTTTGAAAAAAAATGGGGATCCGTAAGAAAACTGCAATATTGTGAACCAAGGCGTTACATAATATAATTACCATATTCATAAATTTGCGTGCGCTGTGAAATGCATTGATGGTAGAATAATATAATGTACTAGGGGTTTGTAGTACTTATCAATACCTACAAAACAGTATACATAGATTATATCCATCTTTTTTGGTTTAGTCACAATAATCGAAAAAGTGATTATTTTCATGCGGTGTGAAAACTATTGGTGGTAGAGTAAAGTAATGTACTAAGGGTTTGTAGTACTTATCAATACCTACAAAACAGTATACATAGATTATATCCATCTTTTTTGGTTTAGTCACAATAATCGAAAAAGTGATTATTTTTCATGCGGTGTGAAAACTATTGGTGGTAGAGTAAAGTAATGTACTAGGGGTTTGTAGTACTTATCAATACCTACAAAACAGTATACATAGATTATATCCATCTTTTTTGGTTTAGTCACAATAATGGAAGCAGTGATTATTTTTCATGCGGTGTGAAAACTATTGGTGGTAGAGTAAAGTAATGTACTAGGGGTTTGTAGTACTTATCAATACCTACAAAACAGTATACATAGATTATATCCATCTTTTTTGGTTTAGTCACAATAATCGAAAAAGTGATTATTTTTCATGCGGTGTGAAAACTATTGGTGGTAGAGTAAAGTAATGTACTAGGGGTTTGTAGTACTTATCAATACCTACAAAACAGTATACATAGATTATATCCATCTTTTTTGGTTTAGTCACAATAATCGAAAAAGTGATTATTTTTCATGCGGTGTGAAAACTATTGGTGGTAGAGTAAAGTAATGTACTAGGGGTTTGTAGTACTTATCAATACCTACAAAACAGTATACATAGATTATATCCATCTTTTTTGGTTTAGTCACAATAATCGAAAAAGTGATTATTTTTCATGCGGTGTGAAAACTATTGGTGGTAGAGTAAAGTAATGTACTAGGGGTTTGTAGTACTTATCAATACCTACAAAACAGTATACATAGATTATATCCATCTTTTTTGGTTTAGTCACAATAATCGAAAAAATGATTATTTTTCATGCGGTGTGAAAACTTTTGGTGGTAGAGTAAAGTAATGTACTAGGGGTTTGTAGTACTTATCAATACCTACAAAACAGTATACATAGATTATATCCATCTATTTTGCTTTAGTCACAATAATTGAAGCAGTGATTATTTTTCATGCGGTGTGAAAACTATTGGTGGTAGAGTAAAATAATGTACTAGGGGTTTGTAGTACTTATTAATACCTACAAAACAGTATACATAGATTATATCCATCTTTTTTGGTTTAGTCACAATAATCGAAGCAGTGATTATTTTTCATGTGGTGTGAAAAGTATTGGTGGTAGAATAAAGTAATGTACTAGGGGTTTGTAGTACTCATCAATATCTTCAAAATAGCCCACGATAAATTATAACATGTGTTAAGGTTTGGTCATTGTAACAGAAATATTCATTAATTTGCGCGCGCTGCGTAAACCATTAGGGTTATATTTATTAAAATACAATGTATCACGAATTTACTCCTGATAAACGTCCACTATACCTACTTCTGCTACCCGTGCGAAGCCGGGGCGGGTCGCTAGTAATTCATAATTTAAGATGCGCGGACACCTTTCATCTGTAAACGTCTACAATTTAAGTCACACTGAAACACCGTCCTCGGAAAAAAGACTATGTAAATGATATTAATTGCAAGCTTAAAAATAAGGCCCATGCATACTATGTTAACAAGCAGTGATTTCCTTTTTCGTATATTCCAACACAATACTCAATTAATTATCTAATTTTTGTTTGTTTGTAATTTTATAATAAATATTTATAAAATGACACAACTTACATCAATACTTACCATTTTAGAATAAAATTTAATGACGTTTGTGTCTTTGTGATCTTAATTTATTGAATTTTATATAATTTCAATTTTTACTTGGTCGTAACTCGCCCAATATAAGTATATTAAATGCTGTCTTCGCCTGTAATTGCAATAACATTAATCATGTATAAGTATTAGTTTAATTTTTATTTGAATTTAAAAATGTATATTGTGTTGGCGATCAATAAATAAATAAATAAATATAAAGATTCATAATTAATTGTATTAATTAATTTTCAAAAACATTTATTTGTTTATTTTAATGAAATCTGTAATTATTTATTATTGCAATAAATAATAAAATCAATTTTATAAAAACAAAAAACTAAATTTATGTCCAATAAATTCGCCTAAACTCTGCATACCATTAGCATAAAATATTTATATTATAACACGTGTTTGAGGTCTCAAAAGAGACAAAAATATACTTACAAAGTCCTTGCATCAAGTTAGAAAAGCATAGAAATAATTTCTCAAAAATGGCCAGTGTACGGACACCTGTCCGTATACACAAGCAGAGGCTTAGTTTCGCTCTGCCCCTTGGCGACTATCTTTTACAAAACCATTGACAAAATCTTAATTATTTAATACATACTATTAATTTAGACTATAATCGAACTATATTTTAACTCTAAGCACAAAATATATGTATTAACTTCACTAAAATAATTGATGATACCTATTGAAAATTGAACTTCTGCTTCCTCATTCTTCCTTTACTAACTTTTCCTACGATTTCAATGTCTTCACCTTGTATTCTTTAATTTATTATGCTAAAACGAAATAAATAAAGTACCTATATGAATATTAGGTTAATATATAGTACAGAGGATAAATGACAAATAAAGCTATACAGCTATATATCGCAAATAATTTCTGATATTGTAGTATACGTATTCTTAGGCAGTGTCCGTGTACCGGAGGTGGTCGGTCAACCGGCACATCCACCCTATATATTTAACTGTTTAATTACCCAAGTTGTAGGTATATTTATGTAAAGTACTGATTTATCTGAACCACAGAGCAGACCTCTTTGATCTGCTCTGTGATCTGAACCTTGGTACCTAATTGGTTATCTGTATCTGATTACTCTGCAGTCGCCAGTCGCCAGTCGCCGGTTAGGTACCATGACTGCAATATTATTGAAGCACAAAACACCCTCCTCCTAGTGTTCCTGCTTCATCAGACCCTGGTCACCATCTTTTTGTAAAATATTCAGTAGAGTAAAAATTAATGACGAAATGAACGTCCAATGAACCTGATCACGATACTCACTCAACTACTAGCACAAAACAGATAATTATACTACGCTACTAGCCCACCTGAAGCTGAAGCTGCAGCATCAGGTCAAAGGTACCAGTCGGTGCAATATTGCTGAAGCGACAGGATGCCGGATAGGTATCAAATCGATCAGCCCATTGGAAGTTGCTCATATCGTTTCAAGCATTAGAATGTACCTAGCTGATAATCTACAATAAATGGCTGAATATATTTTCATAACATAATATTATATACATATACCTATGTATATTTCGAGTCGAGATTCTTGACCACACTAGACAATCTCGATCGGTCAGCTTATATCTTTCATATAAAAAAAATCCGCATCAAAATAGCGCCACTAGCTTAAGTATAGGAGCTACGATGTATTTAAATAAGTCTTCAAAAGAAATTTTTAAACGTCAATCAATAATATCAGTATGAAACAAGTTAATTTCATTTCATTTACAGTGCGTTCGGAACTACAAGAAGAACGCACAATATTTGGTTACAATATTTGGTTTGGTTACATTTGTTGGCTTGTAAGGTGCCGGGTGGTGGCTATGCACAAGTTACCAAGCATCTTTGTCCTCTATGTATTGGCTAGGACGATGTGGTTAATTCGTTCAAGTGTATTGGTTAATATAATACTATAATAAGCCTTTCCTAACAAATTCGATTTTATACAGGTTTTGAATTAACCCTCTGAGGGCCGGATTGTTCTACTGTGTCCCACTAAACCGCCCCACCGGTGGGGCACGTAGGGCCTATTGTTTACTTTACCACACGTCTCAAAGTACTATCACAGATTAACTAATAGTTCCTTAGTGCTATCAACAAACCAAGTTCTAGAAAATTTAACTCGATTACATTGCTTCGACAAAAGTGTGGTAGGTAAGTAAGTGGTAAGTTTATGGTACGTTTTTTTTTTTTTTTTTTTTATTAATAGGCTCCTGTCCCCCGACAGAATCAGGGATCGTTTCTTCATTCATCCTTTCACTCACACTCCTTCATCCATCATCTTGCGCTGTCGCGCATTCGTCCATATCTTATCTTTCACAATCCTCATCCTTTCTCACAGACCTGACCTCAGGACCTGAGTCAGGATCCCGGACGGGTGAATTTTCCTCACTATCCTGTACGCCCCGAGCGCGCAAGGGAAGAACATGCGGGTAATACCTGCGGTCGTTCCCGTCACGTATCTCCGGTTCCATTCGTCAAGCGTTTCCAGGCGAAGCTGTCTCTTGACGAATGAAACCGGGCACCGGTCATAATCCGCCCTCTTCTTCAGCTTCAGTGCAGCATCTTTAGCGAGCGTATCGGCTCGCTCATTACCTTCCACCCCTACGTGTGCCTTCACCCAAAAAAGCTTCAGCTTTTTCTGCAGAATGGAAGCTGCCCGGATATTCTGCCGCACTTTAGTCGCTAGTTATGGTACGATTAGCTCAACTCATGATTAATAGAATAGAATAATACTTTATTGCATACAAAACAAAACAAAAGACACGGTAAACAATCGGCGGTCTTATCGCGTAAAACAATTAATTAATATATTTTGTGTTAAATTCACTCCGTTTTGAGTTGTGATTTGCGACAAGCTACGATAATATCAGAATATCAGTATCTGGCGGCACCTAAGTAAGTATTTAAATCCATACTTATTACCGTCGTCATAATATAAAACAACCGCTCTACTCGTTCAGTGTTTCTTCGCTAACGCAACCTAAGTAAGAGTGGGATCATCTTGACCGCAATGAACTCGACCGCGCGGTATATGGTCCACCGTGCTTAGGAACTACACATAGGTAACACTACCTATTTCAATATAGGCAATTTAAGTATCATAATGAATGTAGAGACGCCATCAACCGTAAGTCGTAAGTCGTCCGCCGTCCGCAGCGACTGGAGAAGTTATACGTCATCGTCGCCATGACCGTCGGTTAAAGTTAGAGCTATCGCGGCGGCTGCCGACCGTCACCGTGACCTTGTCCGCGGACCGCGGACCACGAGCACATGCAGGCTAGCGGCACTCCACTGTCGACTGTCGACTGTCGGATATGAACCAGTGCCGTCAACTGAACTGTGAGAGACCGGCGACCGGTTAAGTTAATCTACTCGGTTACCGTCCGCTGCTCCTACACCTCTATTAACTTATTTTACAAAGAGGTGCGCGAATGACATAAAATTAATATAATATCACGCCTTCTCCACCGAAGGAAGGTGTACCTACCCGTTCCTATAAAGACCCAAACTTCGCCAGACTTTTTTAAACCGTATGTCGTAAAAGGGGCGGGGCGAGCCTATAATAGCCATCGGCCAAGAACTAATCTAGACTAGCCAGGCGAGACAATTCAACTTGCTTTACATGGGACCCGTGACACCATCGAGTGTAATGTGCCCACTCCCACTACACCATCGAGTGTAGTGCGCCCACTCCCACTACACCATCGAGTGTAGTGCGCCCACTCCCACTACACCATCGAGCCAGTCCATAGTCCATACCTATTATTGATTTTTAAAGTTGATAGGAAGGATACCTCAATCGTACATGTTAACAATGCTTCAGCACGTATATCCAGATGTTCACAGCAAACAATCTGTTATTGAATGCGAAAAAGATAAAATGTTTGAAATTTTCATGCTATCATTTGTCTCAGTCAGTTGGTTATGTTGGATGTCTTGTGGCCACAACAATAACTAAAACTCCCTAACGTAGAACATGTAGACAGGGACTACGTTTGTAACACGTAACCTATTGTTTGGAACCAGGAAAGCTTGAGCTTGAATATAGTGACGCGGCGCAGGATGAATGACGAATGACGCAGTTGGGCGGCGGGCGGTTGTACCGGTTATAATATGATGTTATTATCTATGGTCGGTTGGGACCCAAGTAATTGACGCACAAAGGCTGGTCATTGACGGGCGTGAGATGCTTTTGCGAAACGCCGAGACTCGACTAGGTAGTTAGTAGGAACCTAAGTAGGTACTCGACTGCTCACTGCTCAGTGATTCTGTTCAAAGTTTAAAAGGTAGATGTACCTAGTCGGCGCGCGAGCTCCGTGACATCGATCGTCGGCATATGTTATTTTATTTTATATCCTATCCTACTTCCAACTAATATTATAAATGCGAAAGTTTGAGAAGATAGTGGATGGATGGTGGATAATAATAATATTAAAATAATATGGGACAACTTCCACACACGGTTCCTGGTCCCAAACTAGGCTAGAAGCCTGTATTATGGTAACCATATGACTGATATACATACTTATATAAGCTTATAACACCCAGACACAGATCAAATAGACATGTTCATGCACACAAATATTTGACCTGGCCGGGGATCGAACCCGGGGCCTGCGTCACAGAAAACAGAGTTACTACCATCTGAGCCTACGAGGCTGTGATGGATGTTGTTACTCTTTCACGCCAAAACTACTGAACCGATTGGGGGAAATTCGGTGTGTAAGTAGAACGTTTAGACGCTGGAATAACACAGGGTACTTTTTATATTCTCACGGGAACGATGACTACACGAGTGAAACCGCGGGGCACAGCTAGTCCTCCATACTATAATAATCTAAGGTGAATTGAAACGTCGCGCTTGTTCCCGTCGCCTCCCCGGCAGAGACTAGTATATGAGTATAAAATTTTTAATAATACTCTACATAAATCTAATTCTATAGATACTTATTATTCATATAAAAAAACTTTGAGTGCGACAGTGAGTGCCGTACATTAATTAGTTCAAGTAAATCCTCTATCTACATACAAAAAGAAATGATATGCCATCAAAAAAAACCAACTCTCGCAACTCTACTTCTTCTATCGTAAAAAGTTGTGAAATCCATTTTATTTAATCTATTTTATTTAATACATACATAAAAGATTTTTAATATTGATAATATGGTCACTATAAGATATTGTTAGGTTAGCTTATAATTAGATAGAAGGTGCCTTAAAAGTAACCGACTTGGTATTACCATATCTCACAACTTTTTACGGTAGATGAACTAAGTTACGAGACTTGTTTTTTTTTTACAAGTTTTGTTTTTGATGGCATAAAATATACTTTACCAAAGAAGGCTTATTATAAAGTCAATCAGTACTTATGTTCTACAAAGATGCCTGAAAACTTCTGCATAGCCACCACGAATTTAACAAACGAATTTAACCAAACCAAATATTAAAACTATCTGTTGAAAAAAATTAAGCCCTACAAGTTTTTCGACCGGCAGTTAAAAACCAAATGGTATAAAATTACATAATTACTAGCTGACCCGGCGAACTTCGTACCGCCATATTTTATTTCTCTAATCGCAACTGAGGAAATAAAACCAAGGGCGTCGCCAGCCGATGATCAAGGGGGGGGCTAGTCAAGGAATTTCTACCCGAATTCCCCATTTGGGTAGACGGTATATATGTATATACAACAGGTATTTGCCTGTATACAATTCACAATTACAAATTTCTATAAAACAGAAAAGCCCTACAATCATACAATTTTGTAGATTTTTTACAGTTTTGTAGATTATTTTTTTATATAGGGCACATATCTGTATCTATTTAAAAATACGTGCCTATCGTATGGCGGCACTTGAATTTCAACATTGACAATAAAGGCTAAATTTTTTCGATTCTCTAGGGGGGGCAGTAGCCTCGCCTGCCCCCCCTTGGCGACGCCCTTGAATAAAACCCTTCCGGTAAAATCGAATTAGCTAAATTGAAAATAAAACTGGAGTACTCAATTGAACAATTCATATTGTTGTACAAAATGCGTGGGGTGCTTATTATAATTACTACAGGTATACTAAACTATCGTTAAAATATTTACAGCAATGAAAATCAAACCCCCCACGCTTTTTGTACAACAATATGAATTTTTCAATAGTACTCCAGTTTTATTTTTAAGTTCAATTTCAAAAGCGTGTCTTTTTAGTTTTTACAAACTATAATAATATTAAATATAGATTTTATTTTTCTTATCTTTAACTATTCTTTATAAACAATGACTTCTTTACAAAATATATACAAAAATTAATTGATAATTTTCAAAACTCAAATTCATAAATGAGGTACCTAGATAACATTGATTTTGACCCATTGTTTCCATTTAATTTTTTTTTAATAAATGGTAATAATATTGTAACATAATACGCAGTATAATTATAAAAATATCAGTCACAAACCATTAAAATAATACGGTTATATCGTGAGCATAAATAAATATTACGTGAAATAAAGTAATAGAATTTTTATTCTAAGAAACAGAACACAGCGCCATCTTATTTGCAACCTAGATGTCAAACAATATTGAAGAATTGTATCGATGAATCAACGTACACCGCCATCTATGAGAACTTCATAAAACTAAACAGTAAAATAAACACTTGCTTATGAAACAATTAATAGATACATTTTATTCGTTTATATTCACGACATATGCGAATAATTGAGATGATAACTATCCTATCCAGTAAGTTAGACCAAAATACGGGTACATGTGAAATTTGATTGAAATCGGTTTAGTAGTTTCGGAGTTTATTGGCAACATACCTACATCGTGACACAAGATTTTTATATATGTAAGATAATAAATTATAGAAAACATGAAATAAAATAGCATAAGACAGCATTGTACCTTTGTTGACTGCCTCGGTGGCGTAGAGGGCGCATGCTCGACTGCCAATCAAGAGGTCCCGGGTTCGATCCCCAGGTCAGGCAAGTGTTAAATATTGGATTTTTCCATTAGGAATTATCTCAATAACTGCCTGAAGTCTGGAACTGTGCCCGGTAGATGGCAATAGGCTCGCCCCCTATTACATGGGACCAATAACATACTGGCGAAATGTGGGTGTATCTACTATGGGACTGAGTCCTGGGTACACCTCTGCCTACCCCTTCGGGAAAAAGGCGTGAATGTATGTTATGTTATGTTATGTACCTTTGTTCCAGCCCGCTGTAAAACAAAGACCTTGTATTGTATCTCCCTATATCCTGTAGGTGTACCTACTTATCTCGGTAGGCTCCGAGAATGACATTTCAGACATCACGATACGACCAAATCTTGGACACGTGATTCGCGAACCGATTAATGATTGCGTATTAAACTTACCTAATATGATTTCCGAGATGAGCGCGGGGCCCGGGCCCGGGTCAAGCTAATGAACGCATCGCCGATAACGGCTCGCGAGGTCGAAGCGGACGCGGTCGCGCTGCACCCGAGCTCGAGGCGAGCCCGTCCGCGGCTGCGACCCGCCGTCCGAGGAGGAACACCGCGGCGGCGACCTTGCTCGTCCTTGCGGCCGCGCTGCCGCCGCGCCACGCAGAGATAACGTCGAGGTCTCGTGGAAACGTGGAGCCGGGCTGCCGGGCCGCGACCCCGCTATCGCGCTCTTTTAACTGCGACACGATCCGCCCGAGCGTCACTCGAGTGGCGCTCTCCTCGCGCTCATCACTCGCCGTCTGTCCATCACTTCCTTAGTAGTGCGCCTCCGCGCGACATCATCAGCGCCCGGTGAGCGAGCGCGTGCGATCTGCGGAGAGCGGTGCGGGTCGGCCGCCCACGTCCACTGAACGAACGTTTCTGTTCCAGAGAAGATGCCGAGCGCGGTAGTGAACGGTTCCCATGGAGAGGACGAAGTGGTGCTGACGGGGCTGTCGGGCCGCCTGCCCGAGTCCTCTACCATCGAGGAGTTCGCCGACAATCTGTTTGCCGGCGTCGACCTCGTCACCGCCGATGACCGCCGCTGGACTCCAGGTACCCATTGTATAAACATTAGGTTATACCGCATTTTCATACTCGCTACTCTGTAGCTGGTTGGTAGAGCTATTGCGATGCTTCGGCTCGGCTTGTCTAGTCTAGTATCCACTCATCAGTGGACATATTGTACCTGTAGCCTGTAATGTATGTGCTTACATGATGTATGTACATATACACCGAACTAGGTAGGTACTATAAGTAAGTGGTACCTTACACCTGCCTCCGTACTCTCGTACAATCGAATACAGTGTGCTAAAAGTTAGCATCATAGTCTTACTCATGATCGCAAACAGAAGCTACTTGCGACTCTGCGACCTGCGCAATACTAAACAAAAAATATTATACTACCGCCTACTCGTACCTAACCCGGAAATGATAAATGCCACTTACCTATACAGGTAATATTAATATTAATATATCAAGCTAAAAATAATGCAAATAAAATACTTGCAAGTTACTGTAATTACTTAATGACGAGACGAAAGCGAGTTTGTAATAGTTTGTAATCTATATGTATATATAGATATACTAATATTATAAAGAGAGAACCGTTGGAACGAATAGACTCCGGAACTACTAGACCGATTAAAAAAAAATCACTTATGGAAAGCTTAAACTCAGTGGGAGTACATAATATAGGCTATATTAGATTATTCATAGTTGAAAAAAATCTACAAAATGTACTTACAATATCTACAAAATAGTCCGCGGACATTATATCCATCTATTTTGGTTCAGTCACAATAATCGAAACCGACATTATATTTCATGCGCTTTGAAAACGATTGGTGATAGAATAGAGTAATGTATCTACTGTAACATAAAGTCTTTAATTTACGTGCGATGCGTAAACTTTAGGGTTATATTTATAAAAATACAATATAGCACGAACAGCGGTGACTCTCCTAGCGGTGACGCTAGGAGAGTCACCGTTGTGCGGAGCGGCGTCGCGGGACAGGACTCATCGATTAGGGCACGTTTCTAATTTACTCCTGTTAAATAGTTCTTTATACCTACTTTTCTACAACCCGTGCCGGGGCGGGCCACTAGTGCTTAATAAAATAAGTGTAATTAGAATGGTTCTTATCGATTTGTATCGAAGCAACTCTAATAATGACAGTTCCTTTAGGTATTAGGTATCACAAAATCACACGTATTAGGTATATAAATGTTACGTAATCACGGAAAACCTAGGACGAGTACAGTTGGTAGTAGTCATTGATTGCGAACGATAATAATTGTAATAACACAACAATTGTTTCTCGATTCTTGATCTTCCGAGCAGCTATTTTAAGGATCATTGCAAACATCCAGTGGACCAGGAAACGAGTTGTTCTGTATTTCATCGAAAAATGAACTGCTCATTGGTTAATATTATGATGATAATATTAAATTGGTAAGTGTTCTTCTCGATGTTTGTGCTTTACGCATGTTTACCACCCCTCGGGTGAGAGACACAGGGTGATTATTGGTTATGTGGGAGTCCCCGACATGTCAATTAAGCTAGCGGGTAGTATAGCGTGCCTTTACTAAAACCGCTGTGGAGAGAGACGATGGAAGTACGCATTCGCTCACGCATTCTTTTCTCATTGAAGTATCTCCAACGTACCAAGACTACCAACAGAGTCGGCCTTCTGATAGCGATGTTCGCCAATCAGTGTCTGTTGAGTTCATCATCTAATCAATGCTCATAAAGTGATGGTTATCGAGAGTTTTCTCGAGATTTTCCGTTGGTTTATTGCACAGATCAGGATGAAAAAAGTTAGATTGGAAATAGTTCCTGATTTGTATCAGAACGCTTGTCGCCGCTTGTCTCCCACTTCTCAACTCCACTACAAGCAAGAGACCAATACGCGCACGCATTACGCACACAAATTAACCATACACACATCGATCGCGAGTTTGCTATTGATTATCACACTAACGCAAACACTGCGTTTGACATGTACTCACACACGCGCAAAAGCTCATACATGTTACGTCACCTAAAGGTCGATTATCGATATCGATAAAAATACTGTAATATTATTTGACTTTAACTTTTCGCTATATTTATTTATTTGTTATTAACTAATACGCCTTCATAGCCTATTAAACTAATTAATTAACTACTATACAATGTCCTTACAATGTAATGTTGCTACAATATAATTTCAGTGTCGGGGTGTTATAAGCTTATCTAAGTAGGTATGTATATCAGTCATCTGGTTGCCATAGTACATGCTTCTAGCCTGGTTTGAAACCAGATGACCGTGCGTGGAAGTTGTCCCATATTATTATTATTTTTGACATATTATAATTTTATTAATTCTATGTTTTTTTGGTCTGTGAGTTACCGCGAAAAACGTCGTTCATGCATAGAAATAAGCTGTGTGAACTTGGCACCCGACTTTGAAAAAAAAATTTTTTTTTCTTTTTTTCCGAATGTATTCGATATGTAGTGGATTGTAGTGAAACTATTTTCGTAAGTAGTAACTCCATAAATAATAAAAAAATTAAAAAAAGTTGTCCCCCCAAATTGAAAAACCAACGTTTTACCAATTGTTTCTCATAGATACGAGTACATGTTAGTAGTGGATTGTAGTGACTTTTTTTTGTAAGAAGTAACTCCAAAAAAATAAAAAAAATTTAAGAAAAAAAAACTTTGGTTATATATACATATATATAAATACATGGGTTAAAGCTATAGTAAGTAAATAAATGACAAGTTAAAAATACAAGCGTATTTATTAAATTATCATTTCCCTTAACTCACACTAGGTGGAGACGCATAGCACAGCATCTTCTTCCGTTAATATACAGTCTATCATCCGTCATCTCTGCACTCACTCCTTTTTCTCGCATATCCTCATTCACACTTATTTAATATTGAATAATATTTTCTTTTACTATTGCAAAGTGCCTTTATTGATAAAAGATTAAACAATACAGCTACTTACTTACTATCTACCCTAACTAAATAGGTACACTATGCCTTAGAACACTTCGAAAACTCACAGGCCGACATGTCAGCTTATAGAATATCCAAGTGCTCTATACCACTATCAGATTACTACGACAGATCACTAGTACGCTGCTATTAGCAGCGTACCCAAGGTGGTGGAAACATTGCCACGTTGAATAGCAACCTTTGGCCGAGAGCGTATTTTTTGGAAACCTAAAAACATAATTTTAGACGAAAACCCACACTCGACAACTAAATTAATAATCACAATTAACATGGTGACAGACCACAGTAGATGCCACGTATATATTTCGCGTGACAAAGAGGAGAACAACTTTTATTACGCTTTTTTACTTATTTAGACGATGTTTCACAGACAGACAGAAAGAGACACACACACACTTGATACTATCCTGACACACGGCTTTCGCTTCTTCCACTTTTATGGAATTCTTCATACTACATGCACGTCGGTTGTAGGTACTTTTGATTTATTGATCTTTCCTTAGGACAACATCTACTTGTTCTTAAAAAGTACGCCTACAAAGAGGTATTTTAATTACAAAATATTACTCATAATAATCATTTGCATACGACACTTAATATCGACAATGTTTACAACATGGCACAACACCATCGATGCGCGGAGATTTTCCGGAATTCAAGTTTTGCCTTGGCGCACGCGACTCTCGCACAAAGAACGCAGTTAATTGCGCGATCGCCTACGAGTTCAAAGTCCAGGAACCTATAATTTCAAATATGTTTCGCAAGTGTGTCGTTTTTGTCTAACAATTACATAATACTTTTGTAATAATTACAAATATCACTTGAATTTAAAGGTTTTATATTTAGGACTTACCGGTGAAAAGAAATCCCTTCTCGGGCTACACTACACACCTGGCTTCTTTTTCGACGAGTTATAATAGCGCAGGACGGCATTATACACTATTTTCGCGGAGCTACGTACGTTGTCACCACATGGGCGCGACTGTTAGCCGGTAAAGCTAATTTCGGCGGACATACGAGCGTCTGATCATAAAGGTTGCAACGCCGGCCCCGCCCACAAGGCCCCTCTAACCTCTTTCATCTCCTCTGTGGTTTATTGGGTTTTTTAACGATCCTTAAAATATCTCGGAAGATCGAAAAAATCTTTCCCGGTCTTATTTATTTTGGTTTAATTATCCGGTATTTTAAAATAGTTAGTATTTAATAATAATATATACAATTTCCACACACGGTCATCTGGTCAAACTAGGCTAGAAGCCTGTACTATGGTAACCAGATGACTGATATATACATACTTATATAAGCTTATAACACCCAGATACAGATCAAACAGACATGTTCATGCACACAAATGTTTGACCTGGCCGGGGATCGAACCCGGCGCCTGAGACACAGAAAGCAGAGTTACTACCATCAGTGTCAACCAGGCTGTCAAATAAATAGTTTATAATAGTAGTAGGACGTTCGCAATAAATTATTGACCTGATACTTAAAATAATAATAATAAAAATAATTCGTTTATTTCATGGCTCCCATAAATTGTTAATAAGGACTTATACCACTTATACTATAATTTATTAGTAAAAATATCCTACGTTTGGGGTCTGGAAAAAATTGCGAGGTCGGCGGTTCAGAGCGCCGGTTGGACAGGTGACAGGTGGACGTCCACACAATGCTTCGAAAATGGATTTTCCAACCCACACATTTAATCGCACAACAGATAAAAACGTTCTTCAGTTGCTGAAATATGTATATATATATATTTTTTTTATTGAAAATCCACCAAACAAAAAATGCAACAGGTCTGACTTGATGCATGAAAGCAATACCTAACTTACAAAAATGCATTCCCCTTTACTACGTGAATCTAGCTTGCGTTTTATAATCCAACATTAATAATTCGCTAACTTGCAACAGCAAGCCAGAGATGTTTGTGTTCGTTACCACAGACCACAATGATATATTGATGATAGGTATATGAATGTTATAATAATAGCTAGGATATAATAATATCCTAGCTAACTAGCAGAAATTTGTGAACAATTTGCCAAATGGGTGTTGTTTCAAACTGCCTTGTTTCCTGTGGAATGTAATTAACCCATTCGACAAATTTATTTTCTTATATTTAAATATGCATATTATGTTGTTCGCTCGTGACTCGTGACTTGGAAATTAGTTTAAATAGACTACAGACAACTCGACCTAGTTGTATTGTAAGTGATATCGTTCAATGTTTCTCATTGAACTTGAACTTTACTTTGTTACACTTATTGACTTATATATTGGGTCCTTACATAATATGAAATTAGCGAATATATATTTATATAAATATATGTATGTATGTAAATATATTTATATAATATAAATAATAATAATAATAATATGGGACAACCTTCACACACGGTCATCTGGTCCCAAACTAGGCTAGAAGCCTGTACTATGGTAACCGGATGACTGATATACATACTTATATAAGCTTATAACACCCAGCCACAGATCAAACAGACATATTCATGCACACAAATGTTTGATCTGGCCGGGGATCGAACCCGGGGCCTGCGGCACAGAAAGCAGAGTTACTACCGTCTGCGCCAACGAGGCTGTCGTTATATTTGACATAACGTTTATTTTATATAGTTTCACTTGATTTTTATTTCATACTAGCGACCCGCCCCGGCTTCGCACGGGTAGCAGAAGTAGGTATAGTGAACGTTTAACAGGAGCAAAATTCGTGATACATTGTATTTTAATAGATATAACCCTAATGGTTTACGCAGCGCACGCAAATTAATGACTATTTCTGTTACAATAACCAAACCTTAACACATGTATAAATTTATCGTGGGCTATTTTGTAGATATTGATAAGTACTACAAACCCCTAGTACATTACTTTATTCTACCACCAATACTTTTCACAGCGCATGCATATAATGTCCGTTTCGATTATTGTGACTAAACCAAAATAGATGGATAAAATTTCCGTGGACTATTTTGTAGATATTGATAAGTACTACAAACCCCTATTACATTATATTATTCTACCATTAATGGATTTCACAGCGCACGCAAATTTATGAATATGGTAATTATATTATGTGATACCTTGGTTCACAATATTGCAGTTTTCTTACGGATCCCTATTTTTTTGACGTGACAACGTCTTATATTATATATTCGATAGAGCCGGCTGCACGCACGAAAAAACATGACTCATGCGGCGTTACCTCGCTCTGAGGCGTTCCAGGGCTTGAAGGCTTGAAGTGCAAGCGAGAGCGCGGAACGAGCGACAAAGAAGCACAATCGGCCTTTGCGTTCGGCAGCGTTCGACATCCGTCTCTCTCCTACTTGAGTGAGCGATGCGTCTGCGTGGACAGCTCAGAACACGCTGCTATACTATAGTACATTTACATGTTTTGATCGAGTATCAAGTGCAGTGAAAAGTGAAACAAATGAAATTAAAATTTTCTTTTGAAAAATGCTACCATTCCATCGGTATTTTCTTAAGACGTTGTCACGTTCAACTATCGTCAGTAAACCGACTTTACAGACAACCAATTTTTTTCAAAATCTCATATAGCCTATGTCACTCACACTGAATTAAGCTATCCATAAGTAAAAGAATTTTTAAAATCGGTCCAGTAGTTTGGGAGCCTATACGTTACAAACAAAAAAAAACAAATAATAAAAAAACAAAGTTTCTCTCTTTATAATATTAGTATAGATTAGTATAGACTAGTATAGATTACTATTGATATAAAACTTAAATAAGTAGTAAAAGTATTTGATATAACAATCATTTTATATCATTATATAAAATGATTGTTATTATTATAACTATTGATGTAATACTAAATGGATAAAATTCTTATTCGATAAATTTCGAATGCCGATCATGAGGTGCCGGGTTCGATCCCCAGGTCAGGCAAAGTATTAACATTGGATTTTTCCATTGGGAATTATCTCAATAACTGCCTGGAGTCTGTTCCTTTACGATCAAGTTGGTGGGCGGTGAGTAGGGACATAGGATCTTGCCAAGTCGTTATACTCATTATTATACTCAATAATATAATAACAATTAAATTTTAGGACAAATTCTTAGTATGTCTATAGAAAAATATGCGTATCTAATATTATGACTACAGCATGTTATGACAAATGACGATAAGCGAATCAATAATAGGACACCATGAGGTAGATCATGCTATTGTTATATGTGTTTTGCCAAATATTGTTTGAAATCTTCTTCGAAAACTCTAGTCAGAATTAGTCTTATTTGATTTTGATAAGTCGGAAAAGTGTCTTGTATGGGAAAGTCCTTGAATTTTCGAATTTATTTAATTACTAGCTGTGACCCGCGGTTTCACCCGCGTAGTCTTCGTTCCCGTGGGAATATCGGGATAAAAAGTGTCCTATGTGTTATTCCAGGGTCTAAGCTACTTACGTACCAAATTTCAGCCCAATCGGTTCAGTAGTTTTGGCGTGAAAGAGTAACAAACATCCATACATACATCCATACTTACAAACTTTCGCCTTTATAATAGTAATATAATATAGGAAGGATTAGTATTTGTTTTTATAGCTATTATAGTTACCCATATTTTGTAAGATTTTCAAGTTGATAACTATTTCCATTATGGTGTTTACAGTGTATGAACGCTCCAGTTATTTATTAATTTTATTTAGTCATAATTATTTCATAGTATAGCAATCATAATCATTTACATTCCGTGAAAAAATCAAATACCTAGCTGATGGCATTTTCACGATACACGAATGAAATCGAGAAATAAATTTTGAGCAAAAACACGTTGCTTGTATGGAGAGCACCTCTAATTACAAACTTTTTTTAATTTTATTATTTGTCGTTGTAGCGGCATTAGGGATACATGTTTTGTAAAAATTACAAGTACCTAGCTATTACTGTTTATGAGATAGAGTCCTGTGACAGACGCACGGACGGACGGACGGACGGACAGCGGAGGCTTAGTAATAGGGCCCCTTCGGCACGGTATATGCGAGGTGTGGTCGTGGACGCGGTCGTGGTCGGTAGAATAGAATACTCTTTATTATCACCAAAGAGAACATAATACATATTAAACTAAAATAATATAAACATAATTCTTGGCGGCCTTATCGGTAATGTAGTAAGTTGGTACACCTACATCATTATATAAATACAAGAGGCAGGCGGCGCGGCGCGGCGCGGCGATCGATCAGCGCGCCCCGCCGCCCTCCACGGCACTAGCCGCTAGCCGCAGCCTAGGGCTAGCGAGGTGACTAGGTGCGTACTGACACGAGACACGCGGCTAGCTAGCGGTCTAGCAGCTGGATCTAAAGCCTATCCTTTATATATATATACTTTAAATGTAGCCCCACAGGACTACGACACCGTAGGGTGGACTCCGAATCGAGCCGCACCGAGTGCTCACACTGTTTATTAACTACATCGGATATTTTCGGTGCAATTATTATAACCTTGTCTAATTTAGCTTGATCAATGACACCTGAACAAATATCGATTTTGTTCTTTTTTTCTAAAATATCAATGTTTGTCAGTGTACTGGCAGTTGGCAGCTGCTGCTGGTCACTGCTGGTAGCGCCTTTCATTGACTGAGAATATTTAAATGTTTCGCTGCGGAATAAACGTAATAAATCACCAAAACGTATAATTTTACAAAAAAATTGTCAACAATTAACATGTCGTTAGTAGTAGATTGGAACTAGATACGATGTTCTTAGAACGCGGTAGCGTTTTATTCAATCATCTAAGTATGGAACCCTACACTACACTGAGACTGAGCATACTATTCAAGGTGTGCCATCAGTTAGGGTACACGTGCCAGACCATGCCAGACCATGCCAGACCATGCCAGACCATGCCAGACTATGGAATAGACAATACAAGTGCTTCCTTTAGGACCACTGTCAGATTCACAGAATACTATTATACTAATAAAGGTCAGATTGCAGCTTGGGCTAAAATTCATTTTTATTTATTTTTATTTAAATCCACCAAACAGAAAATATCAACAACAACAACATAATATCTGACTTATTTGATGCATGAAAGCAATAACTTCCAAAATGCCTTTACTAGGTGAATCTAGCTTGCGTTTTATAGCAAACTAATTAACTTCCAACAGAAAGCCACAAATGTGTAAGTTCATTACTTTATTGATAAAATGATGATATTTGCGTACAAAATAATCGCGAAAAATAAGTTTAACAACAAACATGTAGGTATGCTTATCAATAACTACTAATAATCATCATCATCATCTCAGCCATAGGACGTCCACTGCTGAACATAGGCCTCCCCCATAGATTTTCATCCAGTCCGGTTGTAAGCGGATCGGCTCCAGCGTGTTCCTGCCGTCTTTATCAGATCGTCTGTCACCTTGATAATCTGATAAAGTAATAATCTGATCTGAAAAATAAAGTAAAACACAGCTCTACAAACAAAACTTTTTTTTTGTTGCCCTGGATATCATCGCAAAATTTTACTTTTTCAAGTGCCCAGATTACGAATATATTCATAAAAATTCTCAATATGCTCGTATTTTCATGATTTTTGCATATCTTATATTTTGAACAATTAGGTCTTTGAAAAGAGATTGTCCCCTGAAAAATTATAAAAGAAAAGCTCATAAAAAGCGTTTTATGGAAATATAAAGTATATTTTCGACATTTTCCTCTTTATTTACTTCGATGTATCCTAATTTCTCAAAACATAACTGACATTATAATAAATATCTGTTATTTTGTTTCTCGTTTTTTGTAATGTAAAATGAATATAAAGATTTTAATGTACGCGGTCGCGTGGTCCGTGGTCCGTCGCCGGCACGACCGCCGAGCAGCCGGCCGACGCGGCCTCTGCTCGCCTCATATCACCGTCCACCGTCCACTGTCCACTGTCCACTGTCACATATTGCGGAAGTAGATCTCGCGCTCGCGATATCTCTATACTCAATTTGATATTATTATCATTTTAGGTATTATTTCCAGAGCAGGTGTATTTATAGTAGGTAGGTATCTTCGATCTGATATCATCACTACGTCCATTGTGTAGAATGCCGTCATTCGCAGTTAATATGTTTTTCTTAGTTTTATTAATAGGTGTAGCTACTCACTGGACATTCGCTTGTTTGTTATGTTCGCTGTTACCGAAATTTGTTTATAAGGATAAATAGCTATTTATCCTATAATATAATATGTAGATAGGGTATTAGTAATAGTATAAAGTAAGTAAGTAGGTACATGTGTACCGACACCGACTACCGACCAAAGGTTAATCTAACTCGAGATAACCTTAAGAAGGCTCCTTCCTGTACTCGCTCGCCGCTACACTACCTACCACCATTGCCTACCCCCTATATATTATACTCTATATATTGCATTACCCCCTTATATAGGTAGGGCCGGTAACCTTCATGTCGATGATGATCTCCGAATATTCCCCTCGGTGGGGATATTTTTACTTTTTGTATATACCTATATATATATAAATATATATATATAATAGGTAGAGATGACAACAAGAGTCATCCAAGCACTCTTTGCTTCAGCCAAATTAATAATAATAATAAATTAGAAACATCGAAAACTCCTAAAGAGGGGAGCGAGAATTTTTCGAATTAGGTTGTCCGAACTGTGCACTGAGGACAAAAAAGCCGGGAGAGAGACACTTAAAATTTTGCGGATTCTCCTAGGCCTCCAAATGTGACGGGTAAGGATGCATGAGACCAAGCCCTGTCATCCAAGTTTAAATTTAGTACAGACGTTAGGGTATTCTTTATGACATTGTCTAAGCTTACGAGAAGCTCATTGTGTTTCCACAACGGACAACATCATGAAGCAATATTAAGCACACGTAAATTTTGGCACAAATAAGCAGAATCCGATAGTGGTGAATGCCATATGGGCATTAATTTTCAGTAATCTGTCCGAAGCAGATCTGCAAATTTGAATTTTTTCATCTACCTACGAAAGATGGGAATGATTCTTTAAGAATCGGGGAACCAAGGAGGCGAGCACTATTTATTTATTTATTTATTATTAGAACACCAACACTATGTACACCGTGGCTTAAGTTTAAAACATTCATAATTTGTAGATGTTAAGTGTCATTATATTTACTGGTGCAAACAGCATGCAAGATAATTTAAACATTAATTAAATTAAAGCGAGAACATAATTTAGTATATATATGGCCTTGCCAACAATAGTGAATCATAAAATATAAAACTTGTGAAAATACTTAAAATGAGGTTGCTACAACAAAACATATAAAAATAAAACTAAAAATATAATAATAATACAAACCAAAAATTATGTACCAGCCTACAAATATGTGTGACCAGGAAACATTTGTATTAGGACAATTTCCAAACCAAGACATGCTAATAATTCATTGATCGAGCATATAGTAATATTGTTAAAACTTAGAAATACAATATAAACAACTTTAATGTTAGGTGCCAAACGCTTGAATGTTTTGGTAGTTAGAACAATTAAATTACCTAAACAAATGTATATTGTAAGTAATAAATGAATGTAACCTCATTTTAAATACTTCTCTTAATTTAAAAATCCGTTTTAATAACTTAACGGAAGGGACTTCAATGCCTAATAAAGATCAATAAAATATATTAGACATAAACACACATACCTAATCACTATGCGTGAAAAATAATACGATATAAACTAAACTCACGACAAAAAACACGCCGGACCGGCCGCCGATCTGAGAACTGACGATTGCGGGTGACACGCGAGTTACGAACTCTCCCGAAGTCAACCAAACGACGCGCGATAGTTTACGAACGTAGTTTCAGTGTGGCCGAAGATTCGGCCATTATTTGGCCGAAACAGAAACTCATGCCGAAACTAGATTTTTTAAGGAGAAACTGACCGAAACCGAAACCGAATCTTCGGTCGCTCACTACTTCATTCTGTCAGAGTCGATATGAGAGTCAATTTATGTGCTTTTATTATATTTGAGCTAGCATATTTATTTTATAAGTTTTTTGTTTAAAACATATCGGTTATAGAAAAGGAAATACACTGACAATAACGATGGTCCGTCCGGACGCTACCTGTGCAGGTCTGCACGGGCTGCCGGAGCGGAACGGCAAGCTGAAGGATCTGACTCACTTCGACGCGACGTTCTTCGGCGTGCACGCCAAGCAAGCACACCTCATGGACCCGCAGCTGCGGCTGCTGCTCGAGCTCACGCATGAAGCCATCGTGGACGCCGGAGTCAGCCCCGCCGAGCTGCGGGGCTCCCGCACCGGAGTCTACGTGGGCGTCTCCAACTCCGAGACCGAGGAGCTGTGGACCGCCGACCCCGATAAGATCAACGGGTACGCGCTCACCGGGTGCTGCCGCGCCATGTTCCCCAATCGCATCTCGTACACGTTCGACCTGAAGGGCCCCTCGTACGCGGTGGACACCGCCTGCTCGAGCTCGATGTTCGCGCTCGCTCAGGCGTACACGGCGATCCGCGCGGGCCACTGCGACGCGGCCGTCGTCGCCGGCTGCAACCTGTGCCTCAAGCCGGCCAACTCGCTCAACTTCCACCGGCTGAGCATGCTGTCGCCGGAGGGGCGCTGCGCCGCCTTCGACGCGTCCGGGCGCGGCTACGTGCGCTCGGAGGCGGCGGTCGTCGTGCTGCTGCAGCGGCGCGGGGCCGCGCGCCGCGTGTACGCCACCGTGCGCAACGCGCGCACCAACACCGACGGCAGCAAGGTGCAGGGCATCACCTTCCCCTCGGGCGACATGCAGCGCCGCCTCGCCGAGGAGACGTTCGCCGAGGTCGGCCTGCGACCCGCCGACGTCGCCTACGTGGAGGCGCACGGCACCGGCACCAAGGTGAGGACCGGCCCTCTCCCTCCGCCCGCCGGCGTCCGCACACCCCCCGCCGACACGAGCGCGTCTGTTGCAGGTGGGCGACCCGCAGGAGGTGAACGCCATAGCGGGCCTGTTCTGCGAGGGGCGCGACCGCCCTCTGCTGCTCGGCTCCGTCAAGTCTAACATGGGTCACTCGGAGCCCGCCTCGGGCCTCTGCTCCATAGCGAAGGTGGTCGTGGCGATGGAGCGCGGGGTGATCCCCGCCAACCTGCACTATAAATCTCCGAACACCGACATACCGGCTCTCGGCGACGGCACAATACAGGTGGTGGACAAGAACACGCCGTGGGAGGGCGGGCTGGTGGCCGTGAACTCGTTCGGGTTCGGCGGTGCCAACGCGCACGTGATCCTGGAGTCGGAGCGCGGCGGCGGGGCGGCGCGCGCGGCGCAGTACGCGGTGCCGCGGCTGGTGCTGGCCTCGGGGCGCACGGAGGCGGCGGTGCAGGAGCTGCTGGCGCTGGCCGCGGCGCGCCGCCAGGACGCCGACCTGCACGCGCTGCTGGACGCCGTGCACGCGCACAACATCCCCGGACACGCGCACCGCGGGTACGCGCTGCTCGCCGACACCCCGCAACAGGAGATATTCGTGAGTCACCGCGCTTACCTCACTCGTTGCTCCTTTCCCTTCGTTATAATCGGCGAAACATTATCCTATACCTACTAGCATGTTGGGATGTTAGGAGATCATTTACGTTAGAACTGTTATCTATTCTGTGACTATACAAAGCTCGCTGATGAAATGAAATGAAATGATTTATTTGCATAAAACATGATAGATAGAGCTTGTTAAAACTTCAATATATATGTACAGCATGTTTGGTCAGTTTCTCTGGCGTACAAAATATAAGAAATACAATAATAATTATGTCAAGATATTAAAATTGAGATTGGATTTAATATCATTATTGAATTATAAGAGGAATTGTATTTAAATTTAAGAATTGGAGTTAAAAATTAAGTCGAATATCAAAGTCAGTGATAATTAATAATTCAAAATAAAAAATCTATGTCGTCTTTATTCAAAATTGATTCAAATCCAATGTCAACAGCATTATTACACATTTTAATTACAATGGATACAATGGATATAAAAGAACTCATGATTTTACATCGAAAAATTCATTCTAGTCATAAAAACAATTTTCCGATAGCCACTTATGTAATTTCGTTTTAAAATATTTATATGGGAGCTCTCTAATGTCCATATGAATTTGATTAAACACTTTTACTGTCATATTAATACAGTTTTTTGCCGAAAACGCAGTTCTGCAAATGGGCTTAAGTTTTAAAGGATCTCTCCTCGACAATCTTAGATTCTCGTTCTCATCTATTTTCTCGAACAATAGAGAATGCTCCCTAAAAAAAAGTCCAATCTGCATTATATATAAGCCTGTCAGAGTCAAAATATTCAATTCTTTGAACAGAGGCCTACATGAAACCAGTGGGCCCACAGCTCTAACGCTAATAAATACTTTATTGACTTCAGTGGAATTTCCCCAAAGTAAAAGTCCATACCGGAGAACCGAAGCTATGTATCCATGATAGGCAGTGAGAGCTGCCTTCATGTTGACCGTACGCCTTAACCGATTTAATGCGAAAACAAATCGGTTAAGTTTGGAACATACATACATGGCTTTTCCAGTTACAGTGTTGGTCAACAATTATACTTAGAAACTTATACTGAAGTGTGAAGGTCTAATTCTTGGTCTCTACATTTTACGTCATAAAATAATCATATAATAATCATAAATATGGTCAACTGATGACGGCAAGTCGTTTATGTAAATAAGAAATAATAACGGTCCCAAATTACTGCCTTGAGGCATTCCGCATTTATTTATTTTATAATATATTGACCTACACGTCAGTGATGTACGTGCATCATTTAAATATAATAATAATATAATTAATATGGGACAACTTCCACACACGGTCACCTGGTCCCAAACTAGGCTAGAAGCCTGTACTATGGTAACCAGATGACTGATATACATACTTAAATACGCTTATAACACCCAGACACAGATCAAACAGACATGTTCATGCACACAAATGTTTGACCTGGCCGGGGATCGAACCCGGGGCCTGCGGCACAGAAAGCAGAGTTACTACCGTCTGCGCCAACGAGGCTGAAATAACTGATTTCTACACATTGCATTCGATCAGATAAGTAGCTTCGAATCCAACTTAGCGCCGGACCTCTGATTCCATATTTTCCGCATTTGGACAAGAGCCTCTCATGGTTTACGCAGTCTAACGCCTTACTCATATCAAAGAATAGTACAGTAGCTGGCATGCGTTTGTCAATTTGTAAGTGTTAGGGACAGATCTGCGATACGCGTCCTATGATAATGATAATGATGGCGAGTCAATTTGGCTTTTGCCACGTAGTATTGTTATCTATTCTGTGCTTTTGCGTCCTAAGACAGCTTTTATATATGTATTATCGTTCGATTATATCAGTCTAGTCGGTGTATGTTTCAGGAGATCGAGAGCGGTGAGCCGCGGCCGATCTGGTTCGTGTTCTCGGGCATGGGGTCGCAGTGGGCGGGCATGGCGCGCGCGCTCATGGCGCTGCCCGTGTTCGCCGCGTCCGTGCGCCGCTCCGCCGCCGCGCTGCGACCGCACGGCTTCGACCTCGTGCACGTCGTCACCGAGGCGCCCGACTCCACCTTCGAAGACGTGATCGCCTCCTTCGTGTCGATCGCCGCCGTGCAGGTGGCGCTCGTCGACGTGCTGCGCGAGCTCGGCGTGCGCCCCGACGGCATCGTGGGACACTCCGTCGGCGAGATCGGTGAGTGCCGCGCCGCCCCCCGTCCGGCCGCTCCCCTCCGGGCCGGGGGCAACGCTGACCGCCGCCTCGATGCGCAGGGTGCGCGTACGCGGACGAGACGCTGACGGGCGAACAGGCCGTGCTCGCGGCGTACTGGCGCGGGCGCAGCATCGTGGACGCGCGGCTGCCGCCGGGCGCGATGGCCGCCGTGGGCCTGTCGTGGGAGCGCTGCCTGGAGCGCTGCCCGCCCGGCATAGTGCCCGCGTGCCACAATGCCGCCGAGAGCGTGACCGTGTCGGGGCCGGTCGCCGCCATCGAGAGCTTCGTCGCCGAGCTGGCGGCCGAGGGCGTGTTCGCGCGCAGCGTCAACTCCTCCGGCGTCGCGTTCCACAGCGAGTACATCGCGGCCGCGGCGCCGCAGCTCCGCCGCAGCCTCGAGCGCGTCATCCCGGAGCCGAAGCCTCGCTCCGCGCGCTGGATCTCCTCGTCGCTGCCGCGCGACCGCTGGGACTCCTCGATAGGTGAGCGCGCCGCCCTCCCGCGCGAGTGGGGTGAGGAGGCGGGCCTCACCGCGGTGCTATGTGTGTCGGCAGCGGCGCTGAGCTCGGCGGAGTACCACGTGAACAACCTGCTGTCGCCGGTGCGGTTCGCCGAGGCGCTGAGCGCGGTGCCGGAGCGCGCGCTGCTGGTGGAGGTGGCGCCGCACGCGCTGCTGCAGGCGGTGCTGAAGCGCGCGCTGCCGGGGGCCGCGCACGTGCCGCTGGTGCGGCGCGACGCGGCCGACCCGCTGCTGCACCTGCTGGGCGCGGTGGGGCGGCTGTACGGCGCGGGCGCGCAGCCGGCCAGCGCGCGCCTGTACCCGGCGCCGGCGTGGCCCGTGGCGCGCGGGACGCCGCCGCTGGCGCCGCGCGTGCTCTGGGACCACTCCGCCGAGTGGAGCGTGGCGCACTACGGCGGGGCGCCGCGCTCCGGGGAGAACGTGATCGAGGTGGACCTGTCGCGCGCGGAGGACGCCTACATCGCGGGACACGACATCGACGGCCGCGTGCTCTTCCCGGCCACCGGATACCTGGTGAGTCTCGCCCGCCCGACCTTATCTCATAGATTTGCCGAACAGAATCGCTCGTATGAAACGGTCGTAGCTAATTATCTGTCATAAAATCTGTAGTCTCTACTACGTGACGTATACATTTGTTCGTGACGCTAACATTTGTTTTTTTATTGAAATTCCACCAAACAGAAAATGCAACAGGTCTGACTCATATGACGAATGACGCATGAAAGCAATAACTTACAAAATGCATTCCCCTTTCATAGGTTAATGTAGCATGCGTTTTATAATCCAACATTAAACTACTTTTTTTTTTTTTTTTTTTTTTTTAATTAATTAGGTCCACAAAACTGGGCGTTACACATATGTCATACAGAAAATTATTATTTAAGGCATTTACAATAGTGTACGTCCTTCTCGATGTGAACACAACATGCATATGAAATTATTTAGCACTCAACAAAGATAAATAAATAAATAATTTGTAAAAATATATATATATAAATAAATAAAATAAATACATAGTGTATTATCGTTAATATACATTATAGATAAGTATTTAGAATAAATATGTAGCAAATATTATATAATATTATTATGGGTACATAAATGTATTTTTATTAATTTGACCGATGCACTGAAAATGTCTATGTCACTGCAAATTGCGTTATAATCGGAGCACATTCGATGCAATGGTGAATGACGTCCATAATTAGTTCGGTGGAAAGTAAGACTGAAAGTTTTTCGATTTTGAAGGTCGCGGGATGGTGAACATGATCCTAGTTAGTAAGTCAGGACTGTCTATTTTGCTCAAAATTAGTTTTTGTAGGAATAATATATCTGCTAATTTGCGTCTGGAATGCAGTGATGACATGTTATAATGAGAGAGTCTGGAATCGTATGATGTGAGTCTATGACAGAGCTTATTGGCGTATGGTAGATGGTATAGGAATTGTTTTTGAAGATTTTCCAGCCTTTGTATATGAACAGCGTAGGAGGGGTTCCATATGGGACTGCAGTACTCTAATAAAGATCGCACGTAACAGTTGAAAAGTATGATAGGTATTTCCGGGTCATTGAAAAATTTTGTCTTGCGCGATACAAATCCTGCCAAACGAGCTCCCTTTTTTACAATATGGTCAATATGCTCACGGAAATCTAATTTAGAATCTATCATTACACCCAGGTCACGTATACTCGAGACCATATAGCAAAGACCAATATAGCTCGAGATAGCGGGGTATTATTTATAAAGTAAGTTGCCGTAGTGGGTTCTTTTTTTCTAGTGAATTTCATATGGTAGCATTTAGAAGCATTCAACACCATTTTGTTTTGTGAGCACCATTCACTAATTTTAGACAAATCGGCTTGTAATTTAACGATGTCGTGAGGATTATGAATCACTTTGTATATTTTGAGATCGTCAGCAAATAATTGATATTTAGATGTGATGGAGTTACATAGGTCGTTAATGAACGTTAGGAAGAACAGAGGTCCGATATGAGAGCCCTGAGGTACTCCTGATGGAACAGTTTTGATGGAGGACTTGTAGCCTCTGACGATGACCAGCTGGGAGCGATTTAAGAGATAGGATTCGCACCACCGTATTAAGGACCCACAGATCCCTGCATGACCCAGTTTTTGGACAAGTAAGCCGTGATTGACCACGTCAAATGCTTTAGAGAAATCTGTATAGATCGCATGGACTTCGAACTTGTCTTCTAATGCCTCGACAACGTCGCTCACGTATCCCAAAAGATTTGACGTGGTTGACCTTCCGGGTAGGAATCCGTGTTGGTAGGAGTTAAGTACGGGTTTTAGGTGGTAATATATTTGCTTTTGAACAAGTGATTCGAAGAGTTTGCCAATAGAGCTTAGAATAGAGATTGGTCGGTAGTTGGTAATATCGTTCTGGTCACCTTTTTTGAAGATCGGAGTGACATGAGCGACTTTCCACAAAGTGGGAAAGGTACCACAGGTATGGGATTTGTTAAAGATGTAGTGGAGAGGTTTAGCTAATTGTGATGAACATGTTTTTAGGAATATTGGAGGAATGTTATCGGGCCCAGGTCCTTTGTTAGGATCTAAGAGTTTTGCAGCCAAGACTTCACAGACGGAAAGTTTGCAGGAGCTAAAGGTGCCAAGGAGGTTAACGTCTGAGGAAATTGTTGATGAAGTTGTTGATGATGTGCTTGTGGGGTATATTGAATGAAAATGTTCCGAGAATAGATCTGCGATTTTTTGCCCCCCTTGTAGAGTTTGGTGGTTTAGAAACATTTCGTCAGGTATGTCGTTACAGTTTGATCTAATGGATTTAATGAATTTCCAAAAATTTTTGGGGTCTTCTTTTATTTGTTTTTTGGCCTCGCATTTAAATTTAATATAACAGTCATGAATCATTTTTTCACAGCGGATTCTTAGTAATTGAAATGCTAGATTGTCTCTAGGGTTCGAGTATAGCTTGTAACGTCTGTGAAATTTGGCTTTCTCTTTTAAAGATTTCAGCAATGAGGAGCTATACCAAAACGGGTATTGATTGTTACGTTTCCTGGAAGTCGGAGTGTGTTTTACTATTATTGGGGTTAGTATATCATAAAAAATGTCTATTGTTTCATCAACTGTTTGATTTGGCTTGAAATGCTCATCCCAGTCTATTGAATCAAGGTCTTCTTTAATATTATTGTAATTTGCTTTAAGAAAATTTTGAAATGTTTGTCGTTTGACTCTGCGGCATTTGACTCTTTTAAGTGTTAATGCAATATTTAAAGCTGGGTGATGTGAGTCTAAGTTTACTAAGGGAGTGGAGCTTTCAGAGATATTGAAAATTTCGTAAGAGTTTGTAATAATTAAGTCTAAAATACGATCATTGACATTAGATATTGAATTAATTTGAAATAACCCATTGAAGGATAGCGCGTCTATAAGTAAATTTTCAGTTTGATTTGCAGAGCAGGAGGCATTTAAAGATGTCGATTGGTTGTCATACTGCCACTTAATATTAGGTAGATTGAAGTCACCAGCTATTAATAGCAAGGAATTTTGAGGTAATTTGTACTGGACAACATTGGTTATGTTCGATAATACTGCGTCAAGGTTATTATATAATACTGGTGGAGGAACATAGGCTGTATAAATACAAAGTGGAGTGATTGTATTACCATGGCTTAACTTAATTACAACCCATAGATCCTCATCATCAGATTCCCATTTCAACTTACGTATAGGTTGAAATTTTTTATTTACTGCAATAAGGACACCTCCACCTTCTTTTCCATCACGAATTGAACTACTACGATCTCTTCGGAATATAGCATATCTGTTGTCTAGAATTTCGTAGTCAAAAACCGAATCGTTCAACCATGTTTCTGTCAAAAGTATAACATCTAGATACTTGACCGTTACTGGAAGCTTTATTAGCTTTGAGAAAGCATTTCCGTTCGTCCGTCGTTCTGTCTAGTTGTTAGCAAGGTTTGTGCTTCAAAATGGCCTCGTTTCCGATGAAGTGGCGCCACCTGGCGTATGCGTGGAGTTTATCTTGGGCCACGCCATTTTTTTCATTGACGTTTTTGTTTCCGTCAAGGCAACACGTGCAGAAAACTCGGAAGACGTAGATTTATTTATGACGAATCAAAACTTGTTCAAGGTCCTAATAAGCAAGAAATTCTTTATCTAACCCCTGTAACTTTATTATTCGTTTATTTATCTTAAATATTTTAGTTGTCTTCATTACCTAATTATTGGCTTCCACTTTCAATTCTCCATATTTAGGCACCCATTAGGCTCTCAAAAATCTTATCTTTATTCCTACAATTTTTTTTTTTTTTTTTGTTCTTTTATTTTACCTGCGCATAGTATATGGCTTTGATTCAATTATAATAAATGACACAACATTTATTATTTATTTTATAATCATTATTGTATTACATCATAATCTATTTGTTTCTATCAGTGGAAACTATTTAGGCTAAGTGTTTATTGTATTCCTGTTTGTTTTCCTAATAAAATAAATACAATAAGTAAGATAGCCGCTGCCCAGAAACCAACAACTCCTTTATTTTATTTTATTCGGAAAACAAACAGCTTTTAACACTTAGAATAACAGGAGTACAAAGCAGTTAGCTAAGTAGTTTTTAAATATATAATACTAGTGGCCCGCCCCGGCTTCGCACGGGTAGCAGAAGTAGGTATAGTGAACGTTTTAACAGGATACAGGACCTCTTAGCAGTTTGACACAATCCTATATAAAATTTACGAAATCGATGTTTTGTATTCACCTGTTTCCTCCGAGAATAATAGATTTTATCCATAAATTTATATATTCTGAAAATTAGAAGATGAATAAGGCTATGTCTCTGTTATTTTATTTTTGTTCCTTAACTCTTCATTTATTTCAAGTGAACGTCTTATTACGCGAGTAAAACTGCAAGAGTTTATCATGTTTTTAAAGGATCATACTTCATTTAACAATGAGTTTGTAGAAAAATTTAAATGACAGGGACATGCTCACTGAAGACCTAGATTTTATAAAAAAAACCATTGCTCTGACGCAGTTATCTAGGGAGGAAACACGGGAATACGTTTGTAAGGAAAAATCACCCCTCATGTAACCTCTTAACAATGTGGAGTAAATTCGTGATACATTGTATTTTTATAGATATAGCTAACTCTAATGGTTTACGCAGCGCACGCAAATTAATGACTATTTCTGTTACAGTGACCAAACCATAACAGATGGAAACATTTTCCGAGGCCTTTTTTGAATATATATAAGTACTACTACAAACCCCTAGTACATTATTTCTACCATCATTAATTTACATACCGTACACGTAAAAATAATGACTTCTTCGATTATTGTGACTAAACCAAAACGGACGGATATAATGTCCGTGGACTATTTTTTGTAGATAGTGATAATTACTACAAACCCCTAGCCCAAGAACATTACTTTATCCTACCACGAATAGTTTTCACCGCATGCATATAATGACAGTTTCGATAATTGTGACTAAACCAAAATAGATGAATATACTAATGTACGTTCACTATTTTGTAAATACTAAAAAAACCCCTAGTCAATTACTTTATTCTACCACCAATACTTTTCACAGCGCATGTATATAATAACTGTTTCGATTATTGTGACTAAACCAAAATAGATGGATATAATGACCGTGGACTATTTTGTAGTTATTGATAAGTACAACAAACCTCTAATACATTATTCTACCACCAATACTTTTTACAGCGCATGCATATAATGTCTGTTTTGATTATTGTGACTAAACCAAAATAGATGGATATAATGACCGTGGACTATTTTGTAGTTATTGATAAGTACAACAAACCTCTAATACATTATTCTACCACCAATACTTTTTACAGCGCATGCATATAATGTCTGTTTTGATTATTGTGACTAAACCAAAATAGATGGATATTTTGTCCGTGGACTATTTTTTAAGTACTACAAACCCCTAGTACGTTATTTTATTTACCATCAATAGATTTCACAGCGCACGCAAGTTAATGAATATATTTGGTAATTACGTGACATCTTAGTTCACAATATTGCAGTTTTCTTACGGATCCCTAATATTTTTTAAAACCTTATATAGCCTATTAGGATAAGAAAAGTGAATATTCAAATAGAATTAATTGCGAACCGTTTGAAATTAATACTGATATGTTTAGAAAAATATACTGATCAATGGGAAAATTTTTGCTTTCTTGTAAAATACCCCATAACAACTGAAATTAATTAAAAACAAGAATATTATTCCGATGTAACTTACATAAACTCTCACCGTTTTGATTTAACGTTGAGTTGAAAGAACACATTACATTTGTAGACAAGAAAATTCTTTCCAACTTTCATTACGAGCATTATGTGCAAATTGTTTTCGTTTTCGCATTATATAAATCTAAAGCTAAACAAATAATTTTACTATTACGAAATAAACACAAGTAAGATAAACCGAAAATCCTTCCACAGAACACAAAGAATCTTACTTTATTTTTTTTTATTTACGAAGGAGAAAATGGACCATACGTTCGTGTATTTGCCACTGTCAAGTATTTTATATTAAATCATAATAAAGATTCATTGTTCTTAATTTCATGTGTATTATGATTTACTTCACTGTACATAATATTTTGTTTGCTAATAATATGAATAAAAAATAATTATGAAAATTAAGCAGCAAGTAGACGATCCGACATGGTACGGCTGTACTACGAACTTGGTTCGCTACCTGGTTTGATAGCGAGCCAAGTAATATTCGATCGTGTGGCACACTGTACGGCGAACATTATTATTAGTATTACTCGGTACCGTATGTCGGTACGGTGGTACGGGAGCTTGCATATCAAACTTGGTACGGTACCGGACTGGTTCGGTTGTCTGCACGGCGCACCGTACTGGTTCTGAGTTCAGTCGCTCGCCGTCATTGGTCGTCGCGCAGCACGTTGCGATGTCACACGTAATGGATGAAATAAAAATAAATACTGGTTCCGATATTGATCACATCTTAATTAAAAACAATAAAACCTGTTACCTTTTTATTTGTTTTAAATAATCTAAAGCTAGGTACAGCTATTTTGTCTTTATTCCTAGTATTAAAATTATGAAGGTCACTATTTAATTTTAATTTATGTAAATTTTTACGCACATACATGATGTTCTTGCACATAAATGTATAAGGATGGTAGGGTCAGTATGTTTATTTCTTTAAATAATTCCCTCAGGGATTCGCGTGGACGCATCTCATAGATGGCACGAATCGCACGTTTTTGTAGTATAAAGGTATTTTCTATATCTGCGGCTGACCCCCACAACAGAATCCCATAAGACATCAAGCTATGGAAATATGCAAAGTACACTAATCTCGCCGTGGCTATATCTGTTAGTTGCCTAATTTCATAAACCGCGTAAGCTGCAGAGCTTAGTTTCCCTGAGAGCTCGGTGATATGAGTGCTCCATTGCAGTTTAGAGTCTATATTTATGCCAAGGAACAAAGTTGCATTGTCAATATTGAGTCTTTCACCGTCAAGAACTATGATTGGTTCTATACTTCTGACGTTAGGCAACGGCAACGAAAATTTCAAACATTTAGTCTTTTTCGCATTCAATAACAGATTGCCAGTATGTTATAGATCCCATGTAATAGGGGGCGAGCCTATTGCCATCTACCGGGCACAGTCATCAGTCGGGCTGGCGAAATGTGGGTGTATCTACTATGGGACTGAGTCCTGGGTACACCTCTGCCTACCTCTTCGGGAAAAAAAGGCGTGAATGCATGTTATGTTGTTTTTAATAACAGATTGTTTGCTGTGAACCATCTGGATATACTTGCTAAAGTATTATTAACATGTACTAGAGAAGTATCCTTCCTATCAACTTTAAAAATCAATGACGTATCATCGGCAAACAGAACTATATCTGCTATACCGTGGACCATGTAAGGCAAATCGTTAATATATACCTAAAACAGGAAAGGACCCAAAATTGATCCCTGTGGGACTCCCATCTTGACAGGAGAACTAGCAGATGTGATACTATTGACGCTAACCTTCTGCTGCCTACTAGACAAGTATGATTCCACCAGGTTCAGGGCATTCCCATGAATTCCATATACTTCTAACTTGCGCAGTAACGTGCAGTGTTCTGCACAGTCGAATGCTTTGGAAAGATCACAAAACACTCCAATGGCATCCTGTGAACTCTCCCAAGCCTCCAAGACAAGAGTCATGAGATGACAGCCCGCATCGGTTGTTGATCTGCATTTGGTGAAACCATACTGATTTGAATGCAGTATTCTGTTTCTATTGAAATGTGACAGCAGTTGGTTTAGCATCAATTTCTCAAAGATTTTACTTAATACTGGCAAAACAGAGATTGGCCTATAGTTTGAGGGATCTGTCTTACTTCCCGATTTAAAGATTTTTCAAATTTCAAAATTCAAATTATTTTTTTATTTATTATAATTTATTGTACTTATTTTCATAGTTATTTCTTCTTCTTCTTCTTCCTAGCAATTATCCTGGCTATAGCCAGGGTCTGCTTTCCGGCTATTTCTCCTCCACTTCGCTCGGTCTTGTGCATCCTCTACGGAGAGTTCATTGGCACTCATGTCATCCCTATTTATCCCATTTTCATAGCTACTATTATTAGAGAAATCGTTATGAAATATCTATTGCTTTTTACGATAAGTTAAATACATAGTAGTATTAATATTAATCGTTATAATATAATTATGGAAGTCGTATTTTCGCTATAACCATGTTTCTGGGATTACAATTCAAAAGCGTTGTTTTTTTCAATTTCCGTCGTTTGATCTGTTTTCTTATGTGACATTGACAATATTGAATGTTGATTGAGGTAGAGAAAAGAGTAGAAAATAATGGGGGCGCCACTGTCTTTCACAAGAGTAAGAACAATTTAATCAACACATACACTTTAAATTAGTTCCGTTTCTACTCTTTTCTGTCGAGCTATATTCCTTAGAGTTTTGACAAGCCAAAATAAATAAATTAAATATTTTCTTGTTTTTAATTATTATCAATCGTTATGGGGTAATAAAAAGGAAAGCAAAAGTTTTCCATTTGTTCAGTATATTTTGCTGAACATATCGGTATTTATTTCAAACGGTTCAAAATTAATACTGTTTCACCTAGAAAATTCAGGCAATCTGATTAGTCTTAGTCTATATGTCACTCAAACTGAAATTCATCACTGAATTAATCTTTACATAAGTGAAAGATTTTTTTTGATCGGTCCAGTAGTTTCGGAGCCTATTCGTTGCAAATGAAAATACAAAGTTTCTTTCTTTAGGATATTGGTATCTGGTATTGATTGAATAATCTGGAGACATTATACGGATTCACTGAAAACAGTAAGAGCATCGATAATTCGATGTCACAGAACACATATACAAGTTCGATGTCGTTGCAACCCAGTTTAGAGGGGCTAAGATAAAGAGAAGCGAAATAATCATAAGCGCGTGTTAATTATTTGCAGAACGCCATCTATTATGCAATGTTGGAACTAAATTACCTAAAAATTTTGCCTTAGGATAGTTATGTCTTGGAAGAAAATATTGTCAGCGAGTTCTTATTTATTTTTCTGTAGCGCCATCTATTGAGCATTGTTGGAACTAAAATATTCATAACAAACTTTAAAACTTTATTATTCCTCAAAAGGGTTGAAATTTTTGAAAACGCTGAAACACGTGTTTAATTATTTTCATTTTAGAATGTTTCTACAAAATTTGAAATTAATCGGCCGAAAAATTAAGTCTACTCCATACAAACTTTCAACCCCTATTTATTACACTTAGGGGTAAAATTTTGAAAAACCCTTTCTTATTACTTCTCTAGATTGTAAAAATAATCTATTGTCAAAATTTCATCATAATCGGTCCAGTAGTTTTGGCTCTGGGTTGATGAGTCAGTCAGTGAATCACTTTCTCTCTTTATATAATAGTATAGATAATAAGTATACTTATATAATAAGTATAATTATATAATAAGTAGCACTTATAAAATAAGAGTACAATTATTTTGTTGTTTCATGCCAATCATAAGGAAAAGAAGCAATCTACATACTATATAGGGAGAAATTATAAATACCAAAAATATTATAAAGAATTAAGATCAAAGCCATATTATATTATATTATATTAAGCACAGAGAAGGAGAAAAAGACAGAGGTTAGATAGCAATTCAGTTAGTTATAGGAATCAGGTGAAGAAATTTTTTTTTTAATTTTTTTTTTCTTTAAATAAGAAAAAATATATTCAATCATACTTTATAATCGGTATCGTAACAGACGCTCGTGTGGCGCACGATGGCCAAGCTGCACAATAAGAAGCCCGAGGAGACGGCGGTCGTGCTCGAGAACGTTCAATTCCGGCGCGCGACCATCCTGTCGCGCGACGCTCCCGTGCGCTTCCTGATCAACGTGTTGGAGGGCACGGGCCAGTTCGACGTGTGCGAGGGCGGCGCCGTGGTCGCCACCGGGCTCGTGCGGCTCGCGGCCGAGCCCGCCGCCGAGCGCCTGCCCGCGCCCGCCGAGCCCGCCCTGCCCGCCCTGCCCGCCCTGCCGCCGCTCGACAAGGACGACGTCTACAAGGAGCTGCGCCTGCGCGGGTACCGGTACGCGGGCGTGTTCCGCGGCATCGACGCTTCAGACGCGCGCGGCCTCGCCGGCGAGCTCGCCTGGGACGGAGACTGGATCCCCTTCATGGACACGATGCTGCAGTTCGGCATCATCGGCGTGGACACGCGCGAGCTGTACCTGCCGACGCGGCTGCGGCGCGCGCTCATCGACCCGAGCGCGCAGCCGCCGCCCGGAGCGCGCGTGCCCGTGCGCATGGACCGCGACCTCGACGTCATCGTGGCCGGTGGCGTCGAGCTGCGCGGAGTCAAGACGAGCCTGGCGCCGCGCCGCGCGAACCCGCAGCCGCCGCCGAAGCTCGAGCGGTACGCGTTTCTTCCGTACGAGAACGCGACGCCCTCCTCCGAGGACGCGACGCGGTCGAAGCGCGACGCGCTCGCCGTCTGCCTGCAGATCGCACTCGAGAACGCCGGCACGCTGCGGCTCAAGGTGTGCGAGGCGGCGCTCGATCGCGCGCCCGAGGCGCTGCTGCTGCCGGCCGCGCTCGCCGCGCTCGACGCCGAGCCGCAGGTGCGCGTCGAGGCGAGCGTGGCCGCCGGCGCTGCCGCCGCCGACCACAAGGCGCTGCAGGATCTCGGCGTGAAGGTGACCGCGCGTGACGCCCTCGCCGCGCCGCCCGACGCGGACTGCCACGTGGTGCTCGCTGCGGACGTGCTCGCGCGGCACGGAGCCGGCGCGCTGATCTCGCTCGCGGCCGCGCTCGCGCCCACCGGCGTGCTGCTGCTCGAGGAGCCGCGCCGCGCCGCCGACGAGCCGGCGGCGAGGGACGCCGTGCGCCGCGCCGGCCTGCTGCTCGCCGCGCGCCAGGCGGCCGCCGGCTGCGAGTACGTGCTGCTGCGGCCGGCCGCCGCGCTGCCGCCCACCGCCGAGGTCGTCGACGTGACCGACGACCGCGAGTTCGCGTGGGTGGACACGCTGCGCGCGGCGCTCGGGCGCGCCGAGAGCGAGGACACGCGCGTGTACGCGGTGTCGCGCGCGGCCGAGAGCGGCGCGCTCGGACTGGCGACGTGCCTGCGCGCGGAGCCCGGCGGCCGCGCGCTGCGCCTCTACTGCCTGCCGCCGGACGCGGCCGAGTTCGACCCGCGCGCCGCCGCCTACTCGGCGCGCGTGGAGCTCGACCTCGCCGTGAACGTGCTGCGCGGCGGCGCGTGGGGCTCGCACCGCCACCTGGAGCTGGACGCGGACGAGGCGCAGCTGCGCGTCGAGCACGCGTACGTGAACACGCTGACGCGCGGCGACCTCTCCTCGCTGCGGTGGATAGAGTCGGAGCTGGCGTGGGCCCACGCGCGGCCGCGGCCGCCCGGCGTGGACCTCTGCCGCGTCTACTACGCGCCGCTCAACTTCCGCGACATCATGCTGGCGACCGGCAAGCTGCCGCCGGACGCGCTGCCCGGGAACCTCGCCGGCCAGGAGTGCATCCTCGGGCTCGAGTTCAGCGGGCGGTCGTCGAGCGGCGCGCGCGTCATGGGCATGGTCGCGGCGAAGGGGCTCGCGACCACGGTGCTCGCGGACGAGGGCTTCCTGTGGGAGGTGCCGGCGCGCTGGTCGCTGGAGGAGGCGGCCACGGTGCCGGTGGCGTACTCGACCGCGTACTACGCGCTGAGCGTGCGCGGGCGCATGCGGCGCGGCGAGAGCGTGCTGGTGCACGCGGGCACGGGCGGCGTGGGGCAGGCGGCCATCGCCATCGCGCTGCACGCCGGCTGCACCGTGTTCACGACGGTGGGCACGTCGGACAAGCGCGCGTTCCTGCGCGAGCGATTCCCGCAGCTGCCGCCGGAGAACGTGGGCAACTCGCGCGACACGTCCTTCGAGCAGCTGGTGATGCGGCGCACGCGCGGCCGCGGCGTCGACCTCGTGCTCAACTCGCTGGCGGCGGACAAGCTCGCGGCGTCCGTGCGCTGCCTCGCGGTCGGCGGCCGCTTCCTCGAGATCGGCAAGCTCGACCTCTCGAACGACACGCCGCTCGGCATGGCCGTCTTCCTGAAGAACACGACCTTCCACGGCATCCTGCTGGACGCGTTGTTCGACGCGGCCGGCGACCACCCCGAGAAGGCGGCGGTGGTGCGGTGCGTGACGGAGGGCATCGCGTCCGGCGCCGTGCGGCCGCTGCCCGCCACCGTGTACTCGGACCAGCAGCTGGAGCAGGCGTTCAGGTGAGCGGCGCCGCGCGAGCGCCGGCGAGCGCCCCGCGAGCCAGCTGACGGCGTGCTCCCCGCAGGTACATGGCGACGGGGCGGCACATCGGCAAGGTGTTGCTGCGCGTGCGCGAGGAGGAGGCGGCCGGGGCGCCGGCGGACCCCCCGCGTCTAGTCTCCGCGGTGCCGCGCACATACATGCATCCCGGCAAGAGCTACGTTCTCGTCGGTGAGTTATTTAACTTTCGAGACGGTTTTTTTATCTAATATCTTTAAATGAGCAATTCTTGTATATATATATATATATATATATATAATTGGAATCTCGGAATCGGCTCCAACGATTTTCATAAAATTTAGTATATAGGGGGTTTCGGGGGCGATAAATCGATCTAGCTAGGAATCATTTTTAGAAAATGTCATTTTATTAAAAAAAAAAAAAGCAAAGCTCGGTCATCCAGGTACTATTATCATAACCAATGACGTTGAATTGCTTCATAACCTTAAAACGACAAATCTGGCTAGTTATGTAAATTAGAATCAAGGGCGCTTGACTCGGGAGCAGAAGTGCATACAGTGTACACCGATTTTGTAGACTTTTAAATAAATAAAAAAGAATGTAATTGATAAGCATACCTGTACGTCTTTGCGTTGTTAAACTAAATTTTTCGATAATTTGCAAATATCATCATTTTATCATTATAGAAAGGAACTTAGTACACATTTTGGGCTTGCTGTTGCAAGTTAGCGAATTATTAATGTAGATAATAAAATGCATGCTAGATTCACCTAGTAAAGGGGAATGCATTTTGTAAGTTGTTATTGCTTTCATGCATCATATGTGTCAAACCTGTTGCATTTTCTGTTACGTGGATATTCAATAATAAAAAAAAGTTCACTATACCTATGCTTTCTGCTAGGTACCCTTGCGAAGCTGGGGCGGGTCACAAGTGGGAAATAAAAAATATCAAAATTTTTGCCTATTTAAAAACTTTGAGCAGAATCGGTCTAGAGGTCGCGAAGTTATAGAAGGGTCACTGAATAATTTGATAATAAATAAGTGGTTTGTAAGTATTTCTCCGTATATTTCAATAATTATTAATATAGTTGCACACAAATCTTTTTCTCAGAGACACACAATGACAGTAAGATATAAAAAAAGGCTAGTGCATAAGTTCTAATAACTTATCATAAGGCGTCACACGGTCGGTGCATGTGCCAATACTTCTACGATTTAGACATGCCGCCCACCAAGGACTTGTCCTTTACAAGTGATACAAATATCACTAGGTACATCAACATAGTACAAACAAATGTAACACAATAGTAATAAGTAGTAAGTTTGTAAAACCAAAAGTTAAATTTTTTTTAACCTAAGTATAAAAATAGTAGTTTTACACCGCCCACCATGAGATACATTGCAAAAGATAAAAGTTCACAAAATTAACTGAAAATTCAACTTCTGTAAACAAAATTATACTCAGTAGTTACTTAATCTCCTAAAGATTCATTTTTCTAAAACAATTACCTTTGACAATGGTCTTTTCAATAAACTATTCTTAGTTCGTATGGTTACCACACGTGTCATTCCATCAAGTCCTACATGTTTATTAGTAATCTGTCCTAACAACCATGTGGATGGTGGGGTGTTTGTCTTCTCTAATTATTACAATATCTCCTACATCTGGTTCAGGTTTCTTAGTATACCATTTGTATCTTTGATTTAAAGTACATAAATATTCTTTAGACCAACGTTTCCATAGATCGTTTAACATTTTCTGAAGCAATCTCCATCTGTCTAAGTTTGTTACATTACAATTAGTATAAGTCTCGTCAGTTACATTTATCAATGGTTCGCCTACTAAAAAATGGCCTGGTGTCAGTGGACGAGGATCATGTGGATCATCGCTTAATAAAGAAATCGGCCGCGAGTTAAGGCAAGCTTCAATTTGTGTTAGTAACGTCGAAAGTTCCTCAAACGTAAGAGTATTGTCGCCTATGACTCTTTTTAAATGACTTTTTATAGATTTCACGCCAGCTTCCCATAAACCACCCTGATTGGGAGCCTGTGGAGGTATGAAATGCCATGTAGTGTGTTCGAGTGTTAACACTTGGGCTATCTCGTTACGTAGTTCAGACTTGGCATCACTAAACATTTTGTGAAGTAATTTTTCAGCTCCAATGAAATTAGTACCATTATCGCTATAAAGATCTTGACAATGACCTCTCCGTGATGTAAAACGTCGAAAAGCTGCGATAAATCCCTTCGATGTTAAGTCTGACACTGCTTCTATGTGTATGGCTTTCGTAGCCATGCATACGAATATACAAATGTATCCTTTGTATGATTTCGAACCTCTGCCTGGTGAGAACCTTATATTAATAGGTCCTGCGTAATCCACGCCTGTCGCTTTGAAAGGTTTATTAGGTGTAAGTCGCACTTCAGGTAGTTGACCCATTAGTTGTGTACTCGGCTTTGAATACCTCCTACACGTGGTGCATTTCCTGTAACATTTCTTTATTTGTTCTCGTGCACGTAATATCCAATATTTGGAGCGTATATGATTGTGCATAAGCTGTATTCCACCATGAAGGGTTCTTGAATGCGCGTCTTGTATAATTAGCTGTGAAAGATGACTCTTAGCAGGTAAGATGATTGGATGGCGTTCATCATAATTCAAATGAGCGTACTCAATACGACCGCCCACCCTTAACATACCATTTTTGTCTAAAATTGGGCAAAGAGTGTGTAGAATACTCCTCTTTAACACCGTTCCTTTTTCTCTTATATGTTTCATCTCTTCTCCAAACTCTACTCCTTGTGCTTGTTTAATGCAAATCTGTAAAATGTTGCTCATTTCTTCTCTAGTTATGTATTTTGCTTGATTTTTACGTTCTTCTTTTGGTTTTTTCCAATTCAATGCTCTTTTGCATTGTGATAATACTCGTAGCATTCTGTTAAGTCTTGAAAATCTTGTGAACTCGTACTCTTCCTCTTTCTTAACTGTAACATTCATTGTTCTGACTCTTTCTTCCTCTTGTGTCTCAAATAATTCTGAGTTGTTTGTCTTTAGGTTTGTGTCGTATAACCAATTGGGTCCTTTCCACCAAAGAGTGTGTGTCTGCAATTCTGCCGGTCGTAATCCACGAGACGCACAATCAGCCGGATTGGTTTCTGTTGTTACATGACCCCACTGTTCATAGTCTAGTATGGTAAGTATATCTGATACACGGTTACTTACGAATGTTGTCCATTTACTTGCTCCTCCTTTTAACCACGCTAGTACAATAGTTGAATCTGTCCAAGCAAACAAACGTTCTTTAGGTATGTGCATGACTTGAGAGATCTCCGAAAGCAATTTAGCAGCTAAAGCAGCGCCACATAGTTCCAGTCTTGGTACTGAAAGTTCTTTCTCTATAGGAGCCACCTTTGTCTTTGCCGATACAATTGACATATATACATTGTCTTGTTTGTCTAATACTCTCAAGTATACTAGTGCTGCATAAGCTGATGTGGATGCGTCTGAAAACGCGTGAAGCTCTAGTGTGCATTCAGGTGTACAGTTCTGCCATCTGGGTATAGTTATAGCCTTGATTTCCAGAAGCTCTCTTCTATATCTCAACCATTCTTCAAGTAGCTCTGCATTTAATTCGTCATCCCATTCTAGTTGAGCCTTCCAGACTTTTTGAATGATGATTTTAGCACGAATCACTACTGGTGCTATCCAGCCTAAAGGATCGTATAGTCGTGCAATGTCCGATAGAATTTGTCTCTTTGTTATAGGAGCCTGTTCCTGGGGTAAGTTTATCGTGTACTCAAAACAGTCTGTTTTTCTATTCCAACAAATTCCTAGTACTTTCATCATGTTGTCACTTTTGATGGGTACTGATGTCTCTTTACTCTGTTTATCATGTCCAATATGTTCCAGTAACTTGTCGCTATTGCTACTCCATTTCTGTAACTGAAAACCTCCACTATTCATTAATTTGTTCAACTCTTCATAAATATGTATTGCCTGTTTTTCAGTAGAGCATCCAGCCATGACATCATCGACATAACAATAGTTCCTTGCGATTTCAGCTGCTGTTGGGTATTTATCCTTCTCTTCATCGGCCAATCTTTGTAGTGTCTTCACGGCAAGGTATGGTGCACTTGCTGTGCCAAATGTGAGTGTCACAAGTCTGTATTGTTGTATGGGCATGTCAGTGTTTGTCCTCCATAGTATACGCTGGAAATTAGCATCATCTTTGTGGACCAATACATTTCTATACATCTTTACCAAATCAGATATGATACATATCGGATTTGTACGCCACCTCATTAATAAATGTCTAAGATCTGGTTGCAGTTTAGGCCCGATGAGTAAGTCATCATTGAGTGAATAACCATTCTTTCCTTTAGAAGAAGCATTCATGACTACTCTTACCTTGGTAGTTTCTCGGTCTTCTCTCACCACCGCATGATGAGGAAGAAATGATGTTCTAGGAATATCAAGTTCGTTCTGAGGCACTGGTTCCATGTGGTTTAGCGTCTCATATTCTTCGATTACATTTGTGTACTCCTTTCTCAAGTTGTCATCTTTTGCCAATCTTTTCTCCAGACTCAGTAGTTTTCTTTCAGCAATTAGTTTGGTATTCCCATATTGGCATCTTGGTTCCTCAGTCTTGAAAGGTAGTCTCACAACGAATTTACCAGTCTCAGTCCTTGTTGTAGTCATGTCGTAGAATTTTTCACAGTATTCTTCTTCTGCAGTATGTTTCTTTTTGATTAGATCAGGTTCAGCCTCTAGTTCCCAAAACATCTTTAGGTAGTTGTCTGTCTTAACCTGTAAGTGCATGTTAATCACTTTAGTATTAAAGTTATCTCTTGTAGTCATTCTCCCGGACAGAATCCATCCAAAAGCCGTTTGTTGTGCAATAAGATTGCCCTCAGGGTGTCTCAACATGTTGTTTTGGAGTATTTCGCTATAAACGTCAGCTCCTAGTAGGATGTCAATTTTACCTGGTTTTGCATATCCTGGATCCGCCAACTGTAAAGTCTCCAGTTCTACCCACTCAGAAGTGGCCAGATTGTTACTCGGCAGCATTGACGTCAGCGCTCCTAGAATGTAGGCATTGATCTGAAATGTGACTTGTGGATTATAGCGTGACTCTACCTGTAATGAAACAGAATATTTAATTCGCATTTGACCATCGCCCAGACCTGACACCACGCCATTTACCGGAATGCGTTTAAGACCTAGTAATTGTACAGTCGACTCGCTAATAAATGAAGCCTGCGATCCTTGGTCGAGTAGCGCACGAATTACGTACTTCTTCCCGTTGTGTGCTTGTGCGTTTATAGTAGCTGTAGCTAGTAGAATGTCGTGTGCGTGTAATTTTTCTCTTGAAAAGTTAGCCACGATTCTCGTCTCAGTTGTGGGTTTACTCGTTTGTCCTTGTGTCTTAGATTGTGTCTCTCTAGTGTTTGTGTTCTCGTTGTGCACGGAGTCCTCAATGTGTAGCATTGTATGATGTTTCTTTCCACACTTCCTACAAGATGTGGATTGTCGACAATTATGTACGATGTGGTTAGGGCACATGCAGTTGAAACATAGTCCCTTTCCTTGTATGTAATTTATTCTTTCTTGGATGGGTTTCTCTCCAAATTTCTCACAATGGTAAATGTAATGTTGCCCGTTACATAGTACACAACTCGCTGTTTTGTTAGTATCCTGTGTAGTTGCCAGAAAAGACTTGGTAGTTGAAGATTTGGATGTGGTGTTCGACTTGTAAGTAGTGAATGTTTTCGCGGTTTGTTTTCCGCCCTCGATCATCTCTAAACTGCGAAATCTACTCTCCAAAAACTCTTTTAGTTGTGACCATGTAGGTAAATCGGTGTTCAACGTGCTTAGCTTCTGTTCCCATTGTCGGTGTGTTTCAGTGTCGAGTCTTGAGACCACAAAGTAGATGATGAATACGTCAGATGAGGTCACTGTCACTTCTAGGTTTACAAGTGATTGTATGCATGCATTGGAGTGGTCTAATAACTGTTTTATTGCAGCGGAACTCTCAGTTATAACTTGTTTTTGTGAAAAGAATGTCTTTAATGTAGCATTAATATTATAACGTTTGTTGTTGTATCTCTTCACAAGTTGTTTCCATGCTTCGTCATAATTCTGTTCGGTAGTAGCGTACTGGCTCAGCAAAGTTGCAGGTTCACCTGAGATACTGCTCTTTAAGTATTGTAATTTTTGCACTTTTGGTACGTCAGGATTGTTGTGAATTAGCGAAAGGTACATATCGTGAAAGCTTTGCCACTCCTCGTATTTTCCATTGAAGGTACATAGTTGTATGCGCGGAAGCTTTACTGCTTGAGTTTGTTTCGTAGGTGATACATGCTCTGTGCTAGATGATGATGAAGAAGTTGAAGACATAGTGAGTGAATTTATCGCAGTTTTAAGCATCGATTTATAAATGGCGTATCTTTCCTCGCATCGTTCATAATAATCGTCAGTGAAATATTTCAGAGAATCTCTTACCGATTTTTCAACTAACGGCAATAGTTTTTTGTGACCGTCTCTGAAATCCTTCCATAAATCGTCCAAGTTTTGTAGTTTAGTTTCGATATATGGAATTTTCAATCGTTCTTTGGGAGCTTTCTTGAAGTTGATCTCATCCTTGATTATTCGTTCAAAGAGTTCACTTTGAATCATTAGAATGTCGTTCGCCATTTTGTTCGTAATTAGTATGAAATTCACAGGTTTTAAAATATGTAGTAATTTTCACAATAAAGTTCACAGATTCGTTCGGGTTTTCGGCACCATGAATAATTTGATAATAAATAAGTGGTTTGTAAGTATTTCTCCGTATATTTCAATAATTATTAATATAGTTGCACACAAATCTTTTTCTCAGAGACACACAATGACAGTAAGATATAAAAAAAGGCTAGTGCATAAGTTCTAATAACTTATCATAAGGCGTCACACGGTCGGTGCATGTGCCAATACTTCTACGATTTAGACAGTCACGAACTAGTCACGAATAACGAAGAATATTTTTGATATTTTGAGTGATATGTCTCAGGCGGACTCGGCGGGTTCGGGCTGGAGCTGGCGCAGTGGCTGGTGACGCGCGGCGCCACCAAGCTCGTGCTCAACTCGCGCTCCGGCGTGCGCACCGGCTACCAGGCGTGGTGCATCCGCAGGTGTGTGTGTGTGCGCGGCGAGTGTACGGACACACGGCGCGGCGCGCGCTGACCGCGTGTGTGTGTGCGCGGCGAGTGTACGGACACACGGCGCGGCGCGCGCTGACCGCGTGTGTGTGTGCGCGGCGAGTGTACGGACACACGGCGCGGCGCGCGCTGACCGCGTGTGTGTGTGCGCGGCGAGTGTACGGACACACGGCGCGGCGCGCGCTGACCGCGTGTGTGTGTGCGCGGCGAGTGTACGGACACACGGCGCGGCGCGCGCTGACCGCGTGTGTGTGTGCGCGGCGAGTGTACGGACACACGGCGCGGCGCGCGCTGACCGCGTGTGTGTGTGCGCGGCGAGTGTACGGACACACGGCGCGGCGCGCGCTGACCGCGTGTGTGTGTGCGCGGCGAGTGTACGGACACACGGCGCGGCGCGCGCTGACCGCGTGTGTGTGTGCGCGGCGAGTGTACGGACACACGGCGCGGCGCGCGCTGACCGCGTGTGTGTGTGCGCGGCGAGTGTACGGACACACGGCGCGGCGCGCGCTGACCGCGTGTGTGTGTGCGCGGCGAGTGTACGGACACACGGCGCGGCGCGCGCTGACTGCGTGTGTGTGTGCGCGGCGAGTGTACGGACACACGGCGCGGCGCGCGCTGACCGCGTGTGTGTGTGCGCGGCGAGTGTACGGACACACGGCGCGGCGCGCGCTGACCGCGTGTGTGTGTGTGCAGGTGGCGCGCGCTGGGCGCCGACGTGGCCGTGTCCACGGAGGACGCGAGCGCGGCCGGCGGCGCGCGCGCGCTGCTGCGGGCCGCGGCTGCGCTGGGCCCCGTCGGCGGCGTGTTCAACCTCGCCGCCGTGCTGCGCGACGCCTTCCTCGACAAGCAGACGCCGGCGGACTTCCGCCTCGTCGCCAAGCCTAAGATCGACGGTGAGTGTCCGCCGCGGCGCGCCCCCGCCCCCCCGGCCCCGCTCTCACGGCCCCCTCTCGTCCCGCAGCCACCAGGGCGCTCGACGAGGCGACGCGCGAGCTGGCGCCGGAGCTCGACTACTTCGTCGCCTTCTCGTCGGTGTCGTGCGGCCGCGGCAACCCCGGCCAGAGCAACTACGGTCTCGCCAACTCCGCCATGGAGCGGATCGTGGAGCGGCGTCGGACCGACGGGCTGCCCGGCCTCGCCGTGCAGTGGGGCGCCATAGGTACGTAGCGAGTGTTCCCCTCCCGCTCCCCGCGCGGGGGCGACACTCACGCGGCGGCTGCGGCCCGCAGGCGAGGTGGGACTGGTGGTGGACACGATGGGCGGCGGCGACGACGCCGTGGTCGGCGGCACGGTGCCGCAGCGCATCGCGTCCTGCATGGAGGCGCTGGGCGCGCTGCTGGCGCGGCCGCACGCGGTGGCGGCCAGCATGGTGCTGGCGGACAAGCGCCGCAGCGCCGCCGCGCCCACGCAGGACCTCGTGCACGCCGTCGCCAACATCCTCGGCATCAAGGACCCGACCAAAGTGTCCGAGTCGGCGAACCTCGCCGAGCTCGGCATGGACTCGCTGATGGGCGCCGAGATCAAGCAGACGCTCGAGCGCGGCTACGACGTCGTGCTCGCCGTGCAGGAGATCCGCGCGCTCACCTTCGGCAAACTGCGCGCGCTCGCCGGCGGCGAGGAGTCGCCCCCCGCGCCCGCCGCCCCGCCCGCGCCCGCAGCTCCCGCCTCGCCCGCCGACCTCGTGCAGATGGCGCTCGTGGGCGAGCTCGTCCCGAAGCAGGTGGTCGTGAAGCTGCCGAGCGACGCGCCCGCGAGACCCGACGCCGGCCCCGTGTTCATGGTGAGTCCGGCCCCTCCCCTCCTCTCCCCCCCCGGCCCGGGGGCCGGCGGGCGGGCGGCTAGGCGGCGCTGACGGCGGAGTGTCGGCAGGTGCACCCGATCGAGGGCGTGGTGGACGCGCTGCGCGGCGTGGCGCGCGGCGTGCGCGGCGCGGTGTTCGGGCTGCAGTGCGCGCCGCCCGCGCCGCTCGACTCCATGCCGGCGCTGGCCGCCTTCTACGTGACGCAGGTGCGCGCGCTGCAGCCGCGCCCGCCCTACACGCTGCTCGGCTACTCCTTCGGAGCCGGCGTCGCCTTCGAGATGGCGCTGCAGCTGGAGCAGGTGAGCGAACGACGCCCCCGAGGCGCGCGTCCCCCCCGCGCCCCGCGCTGACCCCCCGCTCTCGTCCCAGGCCGGGTGCGAGGCGCGGCTGGTGCTGGTGGACGGGTCGCCGGCGTACCTGAGCGCGCACACGACGCGCGGCAAGAGCAAGCGCGCGGCGCGGTCGGCGCGCACGGACGAGGCGGACGCGCTCGCGTACTTCGCGCAGCAGTTCGCGCCGGAGACGGACGCGGCGCGCGTGGCGGCGGAGCTGGAGCGGCTGCAGTCGTGGGAGGCGCGCGTGGAGCGCGCGGTGGAGCTGGTGGCGGGCGCCACGGAGCACGCGCGCGGCGAGCTGGCCGCCGCCGCCGCCGCCTTCTACCGCAAGCTGGTGGCCGCCGACACGTACCGGCCGGAGCGCGAGCTGCGCGCGCCGGTGACGCTGTTCACGGCGCGCGACAACTACGTGACGCTGGGCGAGGACTACGGGCTGCGCGCGGTGTGCTCCGGCGCGCTGACGACGCGCCAGCTGGCGGCCACGCACCGCTCCATCCTGGCGGGCGAGCCGGCGGCGGCCATCGCGGCGCACGTGTCGGACCTGCTGGCGCGCCAGTAGCCGCCGTCTCCCTCTAGCACACTATATCGACTGTAGATACTGTGGCGCGTGCGGCGAGCGCATGTGATACGCGACATTCCGTAGTGAGAGGCCTCCGCTCGACCCCGCTCGTGTAGCGTCGGCCCGGGTCGGCCCGGGTCGGGCGGGTCGGGCGGGTCGGGATGCGCCCGCAGCCCGACTGCGCCCGCGTTGTAAATAGAATGTTATTTATGTATGTAGTCTTAATTAGTTCCTGTGTACGGTTGTTGAGGTAATAATTTATTTTGTTATGTTGACGGAGGCAGTGTCCTGTGATTAAAAGTGCATTATTTTCTTATATATGGTTTTATTATGCAACCTATCGGAGCAAGATTAGTAAGATATCATTCGATCACTCGTAACTATAGACGTGAACAACTTAATACACTTACTACACTCGACTTAGGAAGCCCCTGAGCTAAATAATATTCAACTAGAGGTCGGATGGCGAGCGAGCCGCGAGCGGCTCAAACTCAATCTGACACTTTTGCACGTCAATGAAGGTAAACAGTACTGAGTCTACCGTGCGTTCGGAAAGATACCTCTACAAAAAGAACGCACAAGAAACTTGTAGGGATTAATTTATTCAATAGATAGTTTCACAATATTTTCTTTGGTTACATTCGTTTTCTTTGAAGGTGCCTTTGTGGTGGAAGGTGGTTTTGGCGGGAGACCGAAGAATACAGTTTGGCTCCCGTATCTTTATCAATTATCGGTGCATTTTCGAGTGTTTAACGTGTAATAATGGTGGAATATTACGTGTTGAGTGTTTTCGAAGATACACAAGTCTCTTGGCAAGTAATGCGAGAGTTGAAATGTGATTTTTTTGACTAATTATTGACCATATTAACTTGAAAATTTATATAAATTGACACTGGCAATACATTCGTGTGGGTCCATAAAAAAAGAAAAAAAAAACATCTAAAGCGAAGGAACTTTGTATTGGGCCGCCATCTTGAATCTGCTATCTTAGATTTTTTCAAAATTATTTTTTTAAAGTCTCGTCTTTTTAAATCTCTACAACATATATTTGCGGCGGGGCGGGGCTTGAAAATTAGAAGATGAATCCCTATGTCCCTGTTATTTTATTTTCTTTAATAAATTCTACATTTAGTCCTAGTGAACGTCTAACTACGCGAGTAAAACTGGGACAGTTTTTCATGTTTTCAAAGGGTCATATTTCATTTAACAATGAGTTTGTATAAAAAAAAAAACTTTTTTTTTATGACAGTGAGTGCAAATCAAGAGCTCGATGGGTAAACATCATGACCACCTCGCACAACAAGCGCAATGATTCGCTAGTTACCCTCGTGCGGGGGTGGATCTGCACATGGGAAAATAGAGAATCCATCTCTCGGCGGGGCTCAATTGAGCCCGTCCGCGCCGTCCGCTGTGCCCCATTCTAACTTCATGGGTACACGCGGAGGCACTCCTCCCGGGCATGGCGGTCTACTCACTGAAGAGCCCACCACAGCTCATTTAGCAGGATATCGGCCGGCGTTTGGCAACAGAAGAACAGACGGACGTCTGTTGCCAGACGCCGTTGCCCAGGGTGCACCAAGGGAAGTTTTCCTGCACGCACCCCATAGTTTGGGTACCTAATGGTACATAGATACAGTCACGCCTCGTCTATCAATAAATGTCAACCCAGTTATAGGTTCTTCTCATCTTCACAGAATTAATTTTACTTTCGTGCTTCTTCTGCAAGACCCAACATTCCCCTCTATGGACCCTCTATGGACAGCTAGTTGTGCCAGTTTAGAGACTTTCTGGTTGTTCGTAAAGGTACGCAACGCAAAACTCAAATCAAATGAATGAGTCATTTGATTTCCTGCCAAAACTCTTCATATAATATCACAGTCATACTCTCCATCACTTAAAAACGTTGAACCCAGATATAAAAATTCTTGTACTTGTTCCACTCTTTCTCTATCAATCGGATCATTGCAGACTGTCATACTTTCTTCTCTTTCAAAGACCATTACTTTCGTCTTGCTAACATTCACTTCCATCCCTTTGCCAGTGATGGGTAATGGTAAATTATACAAGTACTCTGCTTTATCTATTTTACTAATATTCTCTTTATATTTCGTATTATCAATTCTACTAAGATTGGTTGACTCTAACGCCCCTTCCAAACTACTGCGAGAGTACGACAATAATGGACAAGAAACTCGGAACGTAAATATAAAAATAATTATTAACATTAATAGTTACTTCATAATAATCTTATTCAAGCAAGGGTACATATATTTAAAGAAATAAGGGTCATAAGTTAGGATGATAGGCCATTAATACATATATAATTTTTTATGAATTTTTGAACATCATATTTTATGTGCGTAAAAAATACTGAAATTAAAATGAAATAGCGACCTCAATAATTTTAAAACTAGGAATAAAACAAAGAGCTGTACCCTAGCTTTACGAAATGTCATCCTTAGGAAACTGTGTAGGTATAAATTTATATCTATACTTCTATACTATCTATACTAATATTATAAAGAAAGAAACTTTGTTTTTTTGATTTTTTGTTTTTTTTGTTTGTAACGAATAGGCTCCGAAACTACTGGACCGATTTTAAAAATTCTTTCACTTATGGATAGCTTAATTCAGTGTGAGTGACATAGGCTATATGAGATTTTGAAAAAAAATAGGGATCCGTAAGAAAACTGCAATATTGTGAACCAAGGTGTCACATAATATAATTACCATATTCATAAATTTGCGTGCGCTGTGAAATCCATTGATGGTAGAATAATATAATGTACTAGGGATTTTTAGTAGGTAGGTTAGTCACAATAATCGAAACAGACATTATTTTTCATGCGTTGTGAAAACTATTGGTGGTAGATTAAAGTAATGTACTAGGGGTTTGTAGTACTTATCAATATCTTCAAAATAGCCCACGATAAATTTATACATGTGTTAAGGTTTGGTCATTGTAACAGAAATAGTCATTAATTTGCGTGCGCTGCGTAAACCATTAGAGTTATATCTATTAAAATATAATGTATCACGAATTTACTCCTATTAAACGTTCACTATACCTACTTCTGCTACCGTGCGAAGCCGGGGCGGGCCGCTAGTAATATTATAAAGAGAGAATCTTTGTTTTATTGTTTTTTTGTTTGTAACGAATAGGCTCCGAAACTACTAAACCGATCATAAAAATTCTTTCACTTATAGATAGACATAGGCTATATGAGATTTTGAAAAATATTAGGGATCCGTAAGAAAACTGCACTATTGTGAACCAAGATGTCACATATATTCATTAATTTGAGTGCCCTGTGAAAACTATTGATGGTAGAATAAAATAATGTACTAGGGGTTTGTAGTACTTACTAATATCTACAAAATAGTCCTCGGATATTTCATCCATCTTTTTTGGTTTAGTCACAATAATCCAAGCAGTGATTATTTTTCATGCGGTGTGAAAACTACTGGTGGTAGAGTAAAGTAATGTACTAGGGGTTTGTAGTATTTACCAATATCTACAAAATAGTCTACGGACATTATATCCATCTATTTTGGTTTAGTCACAATAATCGAAAGTCATTATATGCATGCGATGTGAAAAGTATTGGTGGTAGAATAAAGGAATGTACTAGGGGTTTGTAGTACTTATAAATAAATAATAAATAAATAAAAATGATTTATTTCAGGCAAAAAATACCCATATACAATATGCAGTTAAAATAGACTGAGCATTAAAATAAAAATAATAACAATAAAAAAAAAAAAATATGGAAATAGAAACATTTTACGTCATTACTTTTTTGTTGGTAAGCATCCTAACAAAAGTAGGTAAGGGTGCCTACCATCCGTCATTTTTTGTTCTCGTTCAGGTGAACAGCAGTCCAATACTTAAATATTTGACTGCTCAGATTGTCAGAGACTGCTCTAAGGATCACATTTCCAGAACGACTCAGTCTGCTCCAGAAAGCAGCAATACGAGTTCTTATAATTGCAAAAAAGTCAGAAACCCTCGCCTCAGCGAACATGCTTGACGCACTGCAGTATCTAGGCAACTTCATAAGAGTCCTATATATGCGTCATTATATTGGACCCTTATTGTGGTAAATGTCTTTCGCGTAAATGACGTCCATAGTTGACACGTATAAAGGCATAGGCAATACGCTTTAAAAAGTGTGGTTTTGACATCCTTACTACATTTCGCAAACCTGCGAGCAATCATGTTGCTTCTGACGGCGAGGGCTCTCCGTTCCCGCTCAATGTCGCAGTCGTCCTGGAGTCGCTCCGTTAACATGTGTCCCAAATATTTGAACTGCTGCACAACCTTAATAGTTGTGCCATTCAAAAATACCTTAGGCACCCTCTCCGGACCATGACCTGATTTGAAAATCATGACCTCGGTTTTGAGGACGTTATATTTCAGCCCGTGCACATTCGCATAATGTTCACAGACTGAAAGTAACCTCCTCAGTCCTTTGATCGAGGGACTGAGAAGCACCATGTCATCTGCATAGCTTTGAGATTATTGACACATACGCTTCCTAAGTGGCAGCCTATCCTGGTGCCTCTCAGTTCCTCGATTAAGTCATTAACATATAGGTTAAATAGGTCCGGCGAGGTGAGCCCCCCTTGACGAACGCCATATTCTAATATTTAATATATTTATTTATTTAATCAATTAGACGGCTATTGCCAATTACCTAATTAATAATAATATAATTACAAAATAACATTCAAATAACAAGTCAATCAAATTATATAAATAATGGTCAAATGATCTAGATAATTACAATGTCATAATAATAAAAATTCAAATAATTAAAATCGATATAAGTCATGTCAAACAAAAAGATTACAATTACAATTTAGCTAATAACATTCATTTTAATAATTAATAGACGACACTACCCTATCATTCTTCTCACAAAAATTCAAACACTCAGCCAGAAAAACCTTCCATCCATCCGCAAACATGTCGCAGTCAGGGTTGGCTTCCAGGAGAGCATTGAGCGCAGATAGAGTGCGCGGGATAGGGGAGCGCGCTCGCGCGACTGTACGGGACAGTGGCACATGGAATAATCTGTGTCGTCTCACGCGCCTGTAGTTATCGGGTACATATAACTGACATAGCTCATCATGGAGATCGGGTGCATCAATTTTCCCATTGAGGATTTTGCACATCGTCACTAATTGGTCCTTAGCTCTCCTTACTTCAAGTGAGTTATAACCCAGCGTTCCCAAGAGGAACTTAGTTGGGTACATAAATGGGTAATACCCATACACTTTCCTGTACAGAAACCTTAGGAAGGCCTTTTGCACTTTCTCTAACATGAGAGCATACGTGCTCTCATACGGGTGCCATATACAAGAACCTGCTTCCAGCTTGCTACGAACTAGGGCACTGAAAACTAGCTTAATCACTTTCTGACTCTGGAAATCTCTAGAATTCCTCAAGACGAAACCAAGTCTTCTGAAGGAATCTTTAGCTGTCTCAACTATATGATCATGAAATGTAAGTTTTCGGTCGAATGTTACACCCAAATCCTTCATATTTGTAACTCTAGTGATGCTGTAGTGTATAGCTACTAGAAGTTGTGTCGCCCCATTTCACAACATTCGTTTGGCCTCCGTACCAGACTTTCAACAGATTAACCAGCTGTCCGGGAACCTTGGAGGCTAGTAATTTGGCCCAGAGAATTTTATAATTCACTAAGTCAAACGCGCGACTCAGGTCTAAAAAGCAGGCATAGACCGATGTTTTACGGCTAGTATAGTAGTGAACTGCACTTTTCAGGCTCATAATTGCTGCATCTGTTGAAAGCCCATTACGGAAACCAAACTGAGCATCGTCAATCCTAATGTTCTCCTGCAGTTTAGGGTGTATAAGGCGTTCTAGTATTTTTCCAACTATCGTCCCTAATGAAATAGGACGATAGTTGGAAGAAGAACTCAGATTACCGGTCCTATTTTTCGCTACTGGGATAACAGTTGTTCTCATCAGGTCACCAGGTAGGTGACTGTGTTTTAAAATTAGGTTGAACAGAGAACATAGATGGATATTGATTCTGTCACCGCCCCAGAGAATGTGCTCTACTTATCAATATCTTCAAAATAGCCCACGATAAATTTATACATGTGTTAAGGTTTGGTCATTGTAACAGAAATAGTCATTAATTTGCGTGCGCTGCGTAAACCATTAGGGTTATATCTATTAAAATACAATGTATCACGAATTTACTCCTGTTAAACGTTCACTATACCTACTTTTGCTACCCGTGCGAAGCCGGGGCGGGTCGCTAGTAATAAAATAAAAAGCAGATTTAAGAATTTAAGACATAAGATTTATTTAGAGTGAATAGAGTGTTGAAGTGTCGGCAACATATGACAATACCCCTGGTGATGCAGGTATCCTGCAGGCGGTAACCGCGAGCCATCAGACACACCACCGGCTGCTTGTGCGGCCACTTATGGCGTAAAAAATCTCAAATGAGATAACAGGGCTCTCTCTCCATGTTGGGGCTTTATCTTGATTGACGTCACAGAACAGACAGTAATATTATAGTATTGAGGTGGAAAAGTAAGTGTCAGTGTGACCTAATTCAGGCCAAAATTGTGGATCCATCGTATGCTCTGTGATCGGATGGACGTAGTCGCAGCGAGAACGGTGCCACGATGGTTGCGGGCGCGTCGTGATCGATGTTGCTCTCCGCGTGGGTAAGTAAACGCACAGCGCTTGCGTGGTATATACTGGATTGGGATTGGGATGAACTTCGGTATAGAGATATCATCTTGTTTACCCGATATCTATTTGAATTTGCTATAATACTTTTGTTGTCGAATCTCTGCCCAAATTGATGTAGAAAATATTTTTGTTTTGTGTAATTTTTATTAAATTTGAATTAATTATTTTAAATAATTGCTGTTGATGTCATTTGTTTGTTTTTTTTATGTTTTCGTAATTTAGAAAAATATAATAAAATCGATGCGAGCGTGTTGAGCGTGCGCTGCGCTGCGGTTGCGTCGCGTCCATTTGATCAGATTACCTCAAGGAGCATCGAGTCTCTATCTCTGTACCGTTCGTGAAGGGTACAGTATAAAAACGTTGTGGTATTGTTTTCAAACTGGTTAGGTACTCCTAAAGGGAAACAGTACACCTACGCCTCGCGCCGTACCTATATAGGTACTTACTACTTACACTCACCTATCTAATATGGATGATTGTTAATTTAGTTCCCCGGGTCATTCACCTGCTAGCAAATGAAATGTATTAAATAAATAGAAAACGAATCACATTTTGACTAACACTACAATTAAGGCATTTCGTTTTTACTAACACTACATAGTCAAGTGACTCATTAAATGAATTTTAATTAAATCAGTCATATCACCCGATTCGGCTTATTCATTGAGCATTATTCAACATGCCCAATTACCTAATCACAACAGGAATAGTGCCCAATATGAGAGGTCAATGCCGCAATACGATAGTTAAGATTGAATTAATCAAATTGTCCGCGGGCATTATATTATTTATACGTAATATCTATCACATACTGGGCGGGAGTAATACATTATTAAGCTCATGATCACGGCATTATGAATATTGCTCAATTAATCTCATTGGCCATATCATATATGCATAGGTGCATTGTTGTCTAATATAATCTAAATATAAGTACTAGACAATGCACCTATAATCCGGTAACTGGTAACATATTAATACTAAGGTATATTATAGCTACGTGCCCGAGCCTAAGATGGGTTGGTTTGTGTCAATATTTGAGACGAAGTCTGTATGCGATATGCGTCATGCGTATGTCAATATGCGAGCGAAGCCGCGGAGCTACTCTAAGCTCCGCGGCTTCGCTCGCTCGTGATTAGTTCCCATGTTATCCGCAGAAAGTTCGGGAAACCCTCGGCACAGAACAGATAATAATACTACCCTCGATACCGTTAGACATCCCAAGAGATATATCTCCAGCGAGGACGTCGACGTCACTCGCTTGATCGGGAGAGAGCGTTTTATTAATATAGATTAGATCCGCGTCGTGAAGACGCGGACGCAGCCTGCGCCTGCACCGCGCCGCGCCGGCCGCCGCGGTCGAGCGAACGTTCGCAAAAAGCTCGACGACATTCCGCGGGAGGAGGTACACCGTCCCCTCCCGGCCTCGGCTCCAGCTCCGGCGCTCACTCGGCGTGTGTGCTGTGTCGCCGGCGCGGGCGGCCCGATGTGCACACTCATCGTACCTAATGATGCGCCACATTTATATAGTGTAGGTACGAGTACCTACCGCCTCCGTCTACCCAGTGACGCTTCCGTAAGCGGTGGGTCAGTGTCGTGTTTACTCGTACTGGAGCGCGGCGCGGCGGACGACGCGATGCTCGCAGCGCGGCATGCTGCTGCCGGACCAGACGTACGAGGCGGCGCGAGCGACCGGCCCCGGCGCCCCGCATGTGGCGCCGCACCCGCTGCAAGCGCTGCTGCAGGCGCACAGACTCCCGCCAGATTTCTTCTGTGCAAATCGTTCGCGTCGAGTGCGCGACACGGCCAGGTCGGTCGGGAACACTATGCGATTGTTGAAATATATGTAGTGAGGTGTCAGTTGTAACGGAGTGTATGGTGGCGCAGGCGACGGCGGGCGCGCGCGGAGCACCAGCCGCACGCCTGCGCACGCGCGCCGTCGGCCGCACCTGCACCGGCCGCCTGCGCACGCGCGCCGCCTGCCGCACCTGCACCGGCGCGCGGAACTCTACGCACATACTACTATACTGGTGAGGGATTTATTGCACATATTATATCGGCGCTTTACTATTTTACTATTTCAAAGGTTACAGTTAGGTACAGATATGAAGTAAGTACAGTTTCATCTGGGTACCGATGAGTGCGGGCGGGGATTACTGGGCACACATTATATATAGACAGGTAGGTAAGGTACTCGGTGAACGATTATTGTTATGATGTGTGACTAATGAGGAATCGCGTGCGGCTCTCGGAGGCAGATGATAACTGTCGGAGAATGGCAGCGGCCGGTGGCGAACCCACCCGGCCAGCGAGTGCCGGTCGACACTCTACGCGGCTCCGACCTCCGCGATATAACACGACACGCTCTCATATCCTCCGGTACACCGGAGCAGCTGAACGTAATCTAACACAGACCAGTGCAGTGTAGATACATAATATATAACAACAATCAGGTGACAAGGAGTGAGCACATGTGACATGTCGACAGTAGATGTGGTTCCGGCCGACGTCGGACCGGACGCGGTGCGCGCCCTGCCAGGTCAGTATATACTCAGCACTTACCCGACGCATCTACCTCTAAAAATCGTAAATTTGCTCGCTATGCGTATAAACGTAGCTATGGGTACTATCCATTCTTGTACCCATCACTATTTGTCTCCGGGATGGTAGGGCTCGACACACTGGAACTGAGGCGGAAACTGCTGCTCATTGTGCATTACTGCAAGATATTGCGCGGTGAGCTGCACAATCCGCATAATATACTGTCTAGTGTTGGGTTGTATGTGCCAAATAACTATTTACGTTCCGTACGTAGGCATCACCGGTTGCTGGTGGGTCCACCGCCACCTAGGACGCGTCATGCCAGCAATACGCCGACACGCCGAGCCGTATCTCTCTTGACCGCGTTTCTGAGCGAGAACCAACATGTCGACATATTTCACGATAGTATAAGCATTCTAATAACTAACTTAAGGTTATTTCTAAGCCGTTCCTAACATAGTTTGCGTTTGGTGTATACTGTAAGCATTCTATGTCTTATCAATGAATAAATAAATAAATAAAATAAATAAAGCCTCTTAGAGCTCTCCGCGTACGTTATTCTATCTTTATCAAGGAGGCAGTGCTCCACACTGACTGCCTCGGTGCGGTGCCGTTCGTGGTCGCAAGCTCTACTGCCGATCATCAAGTCGCGGGTTCGATCCCCAGGTAAGACAAACTTTTTCTATTAGGAATTTTATCAATTGAGCCGAGCCAGCCTGAGTCTGGAATCTGGAACTGTGCCCGGGTAGACGGCAACAGCCACGCCCCCATATTATTACATGCGACCAAAAAGAACATAACTTGTGGGTGGACGTCCTACGCTACGCTTGCTAGGCCGTGGAATGATACAGTATGTCTAATGAAAATTATACAAAATCAGTTTAAAGATTTATTCTCAAAAAAGACATAACATTACTTATATGAGAACAATATTGGCTTATGTTAATTTTTACATATCGTTCGGTAACAATAATTATATTTTACACGACCTCATTTACTTTAGAAATTTTATTTTGTTTTACTTGAAGTGATGAGCGTACGCGGCCTTCTAGGAATTTGACACAATCCTTTATATTCCCTATTCAGTGACACAATCCTATGAAAAATTTACCAAATCGATGTTTTGTATTCCGCTGTATCCTCCGAATATAAATTTATATCCTGATATTTTTATAGTGAAGTAACCTATGTCGCTATCATTTTATTTTTTCTTATAAACTCTTGATTGTATTAACGTGAACTTCCAAAAATTCCAGTTTTACTCACGTGATTAGAGGTTCACTACAAAAAAAAAGTAGAGTTTATAAACAAAGATATAATGATAGGGACAGATACTTCACTTCAACTTTAAAATATGATTATATATAAATATATTAAATAGGTTTACTGTATCTATTTAGTAAATTTTCCATAGGATTGTGTCACACTGCTAAGAGGTCCTGTAACCTGTTAAGGAATTTAAATATTACCAGCACAGACTTAGAAAATCTGTTATTACCAGTTAATCATAACATACTCGTATTAACTGAGTTTAGATTTGAATATATTAACTGAGGTAATGTCAAACAATAATAACTATTACTAGAAATGTGTATAATAGCAGACGGTAGTTTATGATGGTATAACTGCGCACCTTCGTATGTTTTTTTTCTGCCATGACATGACATTGTATTTAAATAATAGGAAACAATATGTCCAAATAAAAGGCTTCAATCAAAACGCGGTTGCAACCAGTTTTAATTCGGAATATAAAATAAATGCATGTGGTGTACCCCAAGGCAGTGTGCTCGGGCCATTACTTTTTCTGTACTATATAAATGACTAGCGACCCGCCCAGGCTTCGCACGGGTAGCAGAAGTAGGTATAGTGAACGTTTAACAGGAGTAAATTCGTGATACATTGTATTTTAATAGATATAACCCTAATGGTTTACGCAGCGCACGCAAATTAATGACTATTTCTGTTACAATGACCAAACCTTAACACATGTATAAATTTATCGTGGGCTGTTTTGAAGATATTAGTAAATACTACAAACCCCTAGAACATTACTTTAATCTACCACCAATAGTTTTCACACCGCATGAAAAATAATCACTGCTTCGATTATTGTGACTAAACCAAAAAAGATGGATATAATCTATCTATACTGTTTTGTAGGTATTGATAAGTACTACAAACCCTTAGTACATTACTTTACTCTACCACTAATAGTTTTCACACCGCATGAAAAATAATCACTTTTTCGATTATTGTGACTAAACCAAAAAAGATGGATATAATCTATCTATACTGTTTTGTAGGTATTGATAAGTACTACAAACCCTTAGTACATTACTTTACTCTACCACTAATAGTTTTCACACCGCATGAAAAATAATCACTTTTTCGATTATTGTGACTAAACCAAAAAAGATGGATATAATCTATGTATACTATTTTGTAGGTATTGATAAGTACTACAAACTCCTAGTACATTACTTTATTCTATCTCCAATACTTATTACAGCGCATTCATATTATGTCTGTTTCGATTAATGTGACTAAACCAAAATAGATGGATGAAATATCCGTGGACTATTTTGTAGATATTAGTAAGTACTACAAACCCCTAGTACATTATTTTATTCTACCATCAATAGATTTCACAGCGCACGCAAATTAATGAATATATGTGACACCTTGGTTCACAATATTGCAGTTTTCGGATCCCTAATATTTTTCAAAATCTCATATAAACTATGTCACTCACACTGAATTAAGCTATCCATAAGTGAAAGAATTTTTAAAATCGGTCCAGTAGTTTCGGAGCCTATTCGTTACAAACAAAAAAACAAAGATTCTCTCTTTATAATATTAGTATAGATTTGCCGGATGCAATCAGACATTAATGTACACTGTTTGCGGACGACATCTCAATAATTATTCCATGCAATAATACGATAATTAATTATGAAAACGAACTCAACAGCTCAATATATGACGTAACGGAATGGTTAAACGCTAATAGTCTAAATGTAAACTTGACGAAAACTAATTATATCCAATTTCAAAACTATAAAACTAAATAACTAAAACTTGACATAAATTATAACAAAACAATTATCAGTGAGGTAAATGAAACAAAATTTTTAGGGGTCTACTTAGATAAAAACTTACATTGGAAAGCCAATATACAATACGTGTGTAGCAAATTAAACAGATATGTACATGTGCTCAATAGATTGAGACAAACTTCAGCCCTAAGCACAGTCCTTGCAGCCTACCACGGCTATGTAGCGTCAATAATTAAATATGGCCTGTTGATGTGGGGAAACTCGCCTGACATTAATAGAGTATTTATTGCCCAAAAGAAGTGTGTCCTCGCAATTTGTGGTGTACCTCCCTTTGAATCGTGTAAGCCTCTATTTAAAAATCTTAATATACTACCGCTGCCATGTATGTATATTTTTGAACTCGCGATCTTTGCAAAACTGAACCCGCAATTGTTCACAAAGGTTTCTGATATTTTCTATAGAAATACGCTAAACTCAAGCAGACTGATCCATGAAACTGTGCCTAGAACCTCTTTGTATAATAAGCAATGCCATTCTATGTGTTTAATGCTCTCCCGAAACTCATGAAATATCATGCACTAAACCATTTAAAAATGAGTTAACGAGTTGGCTTCGCAGTTTACAGTATGGCGCCCATTTTTTCACATTCCTTAGTCTATTGTATTGTTAATAAACATACAAAAGCTTATTATTTTTCGTCGTTGTTAAAAAAAGTTTTGCAGATGGAAGTCAAACGAAACAGTGTCATTTCTTTGTATTTGGCTGGAAAATCGCAGTCAGTCATCGTTAATGAGCTAGGACATTTACATTTGAACAAAATGTTTGTGTATCGGACCATCACGCGTTACAATGATATGGGTAGCATCAAAAAACGCCATGGAGGTGGACATCCAACAACAGCAACATCATCAGAAATGGTTCGAAAGGTAAAGGCTAGAATTGAATGAAATCCACGACAAAGCGCAGTTAAATTGGCGAAAAGTCTTAATGTACTCGTATCTGCCCGGAGCATAGGACGCATATTGAAAAATAAACTTCAGTTTTCATTGACCAGGGTGTAAAGATAAACCAGCAGATCTACCGTAAAAACATTTTAAACGATGCTTTGTTACCTTGGGCACGTAAACAATTTGGTAGAAATCATTGGACCTTTCAACAAGACTCGGCACCATCCCACAAAGCACGTGAAACCCAAATTTTTTTACAAGAAAATGTTCCGAGCTTCATTTCTCGCAACAATGGCCACCATATTCCCCGGACTTAAACCCAATGGATTTTTCTATATGGTCAATTCTAGAAGCCAAAGTGTCAACAAAAAAATATGTGACGGTCGACGCCTTAAGATTGCTCTCCGCCGAGAATGGAACAAAATACCAGCAGACCACATTCGTGCAGCTTGTGAAGCCTTCTCGGTCAGACTCGATGCTGTTATCCACGCTAAAGGTGGTCATATTGAACAATAATTTCTTTTTTATTTATTTTATATGTTTTCTTTTCGATACTAAAGTTTTAAAATAAATATGCTCATAAGTAGTAACACTTCGAGTGCCGAACCCTGTATATAGAGCTGACAGTACCGTTTGTGACTTTATTATATTATTTTGACCCATGCTAGATAAATTTACTAAATAATAGAATGGACTGCGAAATTAAATTAATTAAAATACATACTTTAACATAATATTATATAGACTAAGTTAAGTCGCACACCCGATGTAGGGTAGATTGTACAGGATCGAAAAAATCTATTGTAGGTAGCTAAAAAACCTATAATCTGTGACAATAAAGTATTTGTATTTGTATTTGAACTCCGTGCCTCTATCTGTTGCTACTTGTTTTGGGATTCAATACCGTAGTATGAAATCGTTAACAAAGGCTCGTGCTACTTCACTAGATGATTTTGAAGTAAGGGGTATCGCACATATGTACTTGGATAGTTCGCATTGTAACGTGAGAATATATGTATAATTATTGCTGTTATCTCATTCAGTGGACCTACTAAATCTAAATATATTTTCTCAAAAGCCGTATTTGCCGTTAACGTAATTTCCATTGGTTCTTTGACTATAATAGTATACTTTTGTTATTGACATTTAGGACATTTTTACATTTTACACAACATTTAAAAAAAATTACTGACATCTCTCGCTAGTCCAGGCCAAAAATAATACTTTTTGATCTTTTGATGTTGTTTACCATTCGCCTGATGCCCGCGCAACCGCGTAGTGGGCAACAGATGAAAATCGTTCAGTATTACTTTTCTATCGTCTATTTTATCAATTCGCTCAATATCTTTTAAAAAACACAAACGAGGGCCTTCCGCCACTTTTTATTACTTTTTATCTCTTTCTCTACAAATACTTTCGTATCGTTATTTTTTAGTAAATACAAATAATCGATCGATATTTCTTTTCAAAATTTACTCAGTTCTCTCGCAAATTCGGCTCGCGTCATTCGTGATTGAGAAGCTGGGTTTATAAATAAATTATGGTGAGTGCTATCAAATGAAAAAATATTATTCTCATATTTAATTCTATTCTTATTCCGCAATAAATCTAAAGTCTGTCTATCTGTAAATCTCAAATCTACTCCTTTCTTGGGCTTAGTGTTAATTTCGACTACATTTGGTTGATCGGGCCAAATGTCGCCGTTATCACTTATTGTATCAATCGGTAATTCATTGTCATTCATTCTTCGTCTTTGAGCACGCGTCATCACAAGTACTCATTTATTCATCTCTTTCAAATCTTTCGAAGTAACTATCACTCGTGATAATGCATTTGCAGCAGCATTCTCTATTCCTTTCACGTATTCATTCAATTGTAAAGTCATATTCTTCAAGCAAAAGTCGAAATTTAATCAATCTGCTGGATGGATCTTTCATACTAAATAAATATACTAAAGGTTTATGATCGGTAACAATTTTAAAATTACGACCATATAAATAAGGACGAAAATATTTGACCGCCCAGACTACTGCTAACAGTTCTTTTTCTATTGTTGGATAATTTCGTTCTGCTTTGTTAATACTCCTACTGGCAAAAGAAACAGGACGACCATCCGAATTAGATAAAATTGCTCCGATTGCGTAGCCGGAGGCATCTGTTTGAACTATAAATTGATTTTTATCTGATAAATCAGGATATTGCAATATTGGTGGAGTCATAATACATGTTTTTAACGTTTCAAAAGAATTTTGACAATTTTGTTCCCAATTAAATTTCACGTTTTTACGACATAAAGAATTTAAAGGATAAGCAATGTCTGCAAAATTCGGTATGAATTTTTTATAATAATTTGCCAAAGCTACGAATCTTCTGGTATCGTCAGTATTTTGACGGACGGGGTAATTGCTAATAATATTAGTCATTTCTGGATCCGGTAGAACACCTTCACTAGACACTACGTTTCTAAATAAAGTAATTCTTTTGTGAGAAAATCGCATTTAGCTGGATTCAATTTTAAGTTTGTATTACGAATTCTTTCAAAAACTTCAATTAAATTCTTATAACGATCTGCAAGGTTTCTTCCCATTACAATCAAGTCGTCAAGATAACAAAGAAATTTATCATATTATGTTAAACCAGCCATTGCCATCGTCATCATCCGTGAAAATGAACTGGGGCTAGTTTTAAGACCCATCGGCATTCTTGTCATTTGATATTGACCGGAAGAGAATGCTGTATACTTCCTACTTGACTCTTCTAACTCAATATTATAAAATCCTTGATTAAGATCTAAATGTGTGAAATATATGCAACCAGATAATGAGTCTAAAATTTCATTAATATCGGGTAGGGGAAATTTGTCATCTACAATAGAATTATTTAATTTTCGGTAGTCAATAACTAGACGCCATTTCTTCTCTCCGTCTGAACGTTTGGGTATTAAAAGAACAGGACTACTCCATTCACTATTACATGGTTCAATTATACCTTGTTCTAGCATATAGTCAATTTGTTTTTTAATTTCGCCCTTTTGAGAATGTGGAAGTCGGTAAGGTTTAGAGTACACTGGGGGAACATTGGGTTTTAATGTAATAGAATGTTTATACAACGGAGTGGTTGTTAATCTATCTCCCTGAATATAAAAAATATCGTTGTATTTAGCACAAATAGATAAGATAGTGTCTTTTTCTTCTTTATTCAAATGATCTGATTGTAATATTGGTAACAATGTTAATCTCTGTCAGTATGTTTAATTGGTTTATCGAATGTTAATATATCAAATTCGCTGGCTAAAAATATAACGGGGTTGAATTCAGTTTAACTGTAAATCTTGTTCAGTTGTTTTTAAGAGACGTATTGGAATTCGCCCATGTGTTGGTTGTGCTAAAGTACTGGCAATGAAAACTCCTTTCTGAATTTCTGAAGGGTTAATAACACATTCCTCAGATACAGATGTATGAATAAAATGGATAGATTCTGATCTAGCTGGTAGATTTATTAAATCAGGGTTCATTATTAAGGGAAGATTTATTTTAAAAACTTTATTCCGCAAACTTAATGCGTAATTTACAAAATTCAAAACTGCATCATGTTTACTAAAAAAGTCATGTCCCAGCATGCCACTAGCTTTACAAGGCAAGGAATTAAAAACATAGAACTTATGTGTCACGATTTGATCCTCCATGAATAGATCAAGATAAACATTATATCCGAGTGCATTTATTGTACCTCCAAGACCCGTGACTATAAGTTCCTCTTTATGGATCGGAATATTCAGGTCGATTACGTGTTTATAAGTGACTAGCGACCCGCCCCGGCTTCGCACGGGTAGCAGAAGTAGGTATAGTGAACGTTTAACAGGAGTAAATTCGTGATACATTGTATTTTAATAGATATAACCCTAATGGTTTACGCAGCGCACGCAAATTAATGACTATTTCTGTTACAATGACCAAACCTTAACACATGTATAAATTTATCGTGGGCTATTTTGAAGATATTGATAAGTACTACAAACCCCTAGTACATTACTTTATTCTACCACCAATACTTTGCACATCGCATGCATATAATGACTTTCGATTATTGTGACTAAACCAAAATAGATGGATATAATGTCCTATTTTGTAAATATTGTTAAATACTACAAACGCCTAGTACATTACTTTAATCTATCACCAATAGTTTTCACACCGCATGAAAAATAATCCCTGCTTCCATTATTGTGACTAAACCAAAAAAGATGTATATATTCTATGTTTACTGTTTTGTAGGTATTGATAAGTACTACAAACCCCTAGTACATTACTTTACTCTACCACCAATAGTTTTCACACCGCATGAAAAAAAATCACTGCTTCCATTATTATGACTAAACCAAAAAAGATGGATATAATCTATGTATACTGTTTTGTAGGTATTGATAATTACTACAAACCCCTAGTACATTACTCTACCACCAATAGTTTTCACACCGCATGAAAAATAATCACTGCTTCGATTGTTGTGACTAAACCAAAAAAGATGGATATAATCTATGTATACTGTTTTGTAGGTATTTATAAGTACTACAAACCCCTAGTACATTACTTTACTCTACCACCAATAGTTTTCACACCGCATGAAAAATAATCACTGCTTCGATTGTTGTGACTAAACCAAAAAAGATGGATATAATCTATGTATACTGTTTTGTAGGTATTGATAAGTACTACAAACCCCTAGTACATTACTTTACTCTACCACCAATAGTTTTCACACCGCATGAAAAATAATCACTGCTTCGATTATTGTGACTAAACCAAAAAAGATGGATATAATCTATGTATACTGTTTTGTAGGTATTAAAAAGTACTACAAATCCCTAGTACATTACTTTATTCTACCACCAATAGTTTTCACACCGCATGAAAAATAATCACTGCTTCGATTATTGTGACTAAACCAAAAAAGATGGATATAATCTATGTATACTGTTTTGTAGGTATTAATAAGTACTACAAACCCCTAGTACATTACTTTACTCTACCACCAATAGTTTTCACACCGCATGAAAAATAATCACTGCTTCGATTATTGTGACTAAAACAAAAAGGATGGATATAATCTATGTATACTGTTTTGTAGGTATTAATAAGTACTACAAACCCCTAGTACATTACTTTACTCTACCACCAATAGTTTTCACACCGCATGAAAAATAATCACTGCTTCGATTATTGTAACTAAACCAAAAAAGATGGATATAATCTATGTATACTGTTTTGTAGGTATTGATAATTACTACAAACCCCTAGTACATTACTTTACTCTACCACCAATAGTTTTCACACCGCATGAAAAATAATCACTGCTTCGATTATTGTGACTAAACCAAAAAAGATGGATATAATCTATGTATACTGTTTTGTAGGTATTGATAAGTACTACAAACCCCTAATACATTACTTTATTCTATCTCCAATACTTATTACAGCGCATTCACATTATGTCTGTTTCGATTATTGTGACTAAACCAAAATAGATGGATGAAATATCCGTGGACTATTTTGTAGATATTAGTTAGTACTACAAACCCCTAGTACATTATTTTATTCTACCATCAATAGATTTCACAGCGCACGCAAATTAATGAATATATGTGACACCTTGGTTCACAATATTGCAGTTTTCTTACGGATCCCTAATATTTTTCAAAATCTCATATAGCCTATGTCACTTACACTGAATTAAGCTATCCATAAGTGAAAGAATTTTTAAAATCGGTCCAGTAGTTTGGAGCCTATTCGTTGCAAACAAAAAAACAAAGATTCTCTCTTTATAATATTAAGTATAGATTGTATTGATGCGCCGGTATCAGCAGATTATATTGTTTATTATCTAGGGTACTAACTGTTATGTGGCAGGTATTATTACATGACATAATTATGTTTTTAGTCTCGAAAAAACTCTGATGCGTTGTTAGAGTTTTGACTGTTATTTTGTTGGACCTCTGGATTTGTCAAAACATGCATTGATTGCTGTTCTTGTTGTCCTGATTTCTGTTGATACCCATATCTGTTATAATTATAATGAGACCTACCTCGGTAACCGCGTGGTCTAGATGTTCCTTGAAAATTACCGCGTCTCCAGCCTCTTACCGTGCCTCGTCCTTGGTTGTTCGTGTTTTGATTTTGGTGTCCTCCTCGCCAATTTGATCCTCGATATCCTCTCTGTTGCTAGTTATAACGACTCCTGTAATTGTTATATCTGTTATTATAGTTGTTATTATTACGCAGACTCAAAATATTACCAGTTTGAGGTGGCGGAGAGTCTTCATCTAGGGCCGCTTGCACTGCGTCGTTCAATGACGAATAGTTTCTGGCTGTTATGATCGTGCCGAGGCGACGATTTCTCAGTCCGTCCGAAAATACTTTAATTGCATATTTCTCATTAATTTGTTTTAAAACTTTAAAGTTAGACTCGTTTCCTTCGGATTGGGATATCGCCAAGTCAACAAACATGGTCGTAATTTGCTTGCCATATTCTTCTAATGAAAAGCTATTTTAAAATTATTTAGCTTCGCCTGAATAGCCGGAGCAGATTTCTTTGGCAATAGGCAAGTGATGTTTCATAGCCCCAATCAAGTCATCGACAGTGGCATATTTTGTCTCTAATTTTAATTTAGCATTTTGCAAAAGTCTGTTTTTAAGTACAACATTTATTAATTTCTTATAATCGATAGTACCAAATCTATGCCGTCAATTAATTGTTTGACACTTACCTGATGAAATTGGTAATAAATTCATCGCAACCTTTATATCAAATTTCGCCATTTTGTCGTCTTCTTTGGGTAAGTTACTACTACACAAATCTAAAATACTTTCATACAAATTAATTAATTCTAATCTCTTTTTGTCTATTCTTAAGCTTTCCTCAATCTCAATTTTATTTGCCAAGTTACTTATTTCTTCAAAAATTATATCAAATTTAGCAACTAGTGTACCGGCCTCTTTAATTTTTCTAATTAGAAAATCACCTTTTCTCCTACTAGGGCCTATTTTTAAAAGATATATTCGTATGCTTAAAATTAACACACAATTGGCTTAAATCCGCTTCAGTCATATCATATTTCAAAACAAAACGTTAGTTTCATACATGCAACTTAATTATAAATACTACGTCAAATGTTATTATAGTCTTAATTCACCGCATAGTTAAATAATATTTGAAAACTGTATTTAAGTCTGTAATAGTCCGCAATTCTTAGATACGCATAAGGGGTAATCCACATACACAACGCAATTACTTTTTACTCACGCCGCAATAGTCCGCAATTGTTAGATAGGTACCGCACTTTAAATACGCACAACACAATCACATTTTACGCATGCCGCCAAAACTTAGAAGAGAAGATCTGGAACAGTCTCATTTCGGATTGACATCACCGCCAGCTCGGTCAGCTCGATAGCTAGCTTCGTAGACATCACCTCGGGCTCTGTTTCGGTTAAGAGAGCGTTGTAGAATGCTGCCAGAGACTTGTTCTTGAATCCACGACTGGTTGCATTTCTTGTACTGCTTATAGATTAAAAAGCAGACTCCCAGAAACAAAATCGTGCAGATTATTATCAGAAAAACGGATATTGTAGACAAATGGAACTTCAATTGTTCATTTGAGGCCGTATTGGAACCCGCAGCAGCATTTTGAGTTATGAAAACATCTTCTTTTTCCATCCGCGAGTTACACATTTTAATTTTTGGTCTTCAGAATAATATTGAATTTAATACGAAACTCGCGCGGCGCGAGTCGTTTCCTTTTTGGGCAGGGTCGACTTCAACTCGGATCTTCTAGGAAAGCGTGCTCCATCTTAGGCCTCATTTTCACTTTCCATCAGGTGAGATTGAGGTCAAACGCAGACCAATTTAATATAAAAAAAAAAGATCATACTTGTTTGTGATCTGAGTTTCAAGTAGTCCCCGCGGCAGTAGTGTGGCGCCCCGCGGCGGGCGCGCGCGGAACTAGCGCGCGCCTGCAGCACTCCTCCCGGCCGCCACCCGCCTAGTCAAAATTGCTAATTTTGTCACTCACTGAATGATCATCAAAACTTTAAGGCACTTTTATTTTTTTCTTCTTTTATGGACCCACACGAATATATTGCCAGTGTCAAGTTACATAAATTTTCAAGTTAATATATGGTCAATTAGTCAATTCAGAGTCAGGGCAAGCCCAGTCAAGTCACAGCTCTAATAAAGTGGTGGTCTTCACAAGAAGCTACCGAAATTTTGGGAACAAGAAAAATCACATTTTAACTTTTGCATCACTCGCCAAGAGACTTGTGTATCTTCGAAAACACTCAACACGTAATATTCCACCATTGTCACACGTTAAACACTCGAAAATGCGCCAATAATTGATAAAGATACGGGAGCCAAACTGTACTCTTCGGCTTCCCCCCAAAACTCCTCCTCTAAGACACTTCAAATTTAGAATACAATTAGTGTTTAGTGTATAAATCAAGAAAATATTAAAAATATTTTGTTATTTCGGTCCAGTTTTCTAGATACACCAACTACATAAATGAGATACATTGTGTTTTCATGCGATCGCCAAGTCAATCCATATTATTTAAAACATAGAAGATAGTTAATATTGATATGGTCACTATAAGATGTTGTGATGACCTCTTAACCTCTCCCGACTCCCGACCGACCCGACCCGACCGAAGTAACCGACTTGGTATTACATGGATAAAATATTTCTGTAATGTGAAATGATACGGCTACGAAGCGTAGCACCGCGTAGCAAGGCGTAGCACCGAGTAGCACCGCGTAGCACTGCTCGAGCATTAGTTCATTAGACATCAACGCGGTCGCACGACACGCGCTCTACATGTTGTTCATAGTGTTAGGAATATGAAATATGTACGTATGTCTAAATACATTCAATCAATAATATATGGAACATTAATAATAATAATAATAATTCATTTATTTCAGGCAATAGTGCGTATAATAAATTATACGCACCAGAGGCCCATATTAATAAATACCTTACAGACTAACATACATAAAAAATATAAAACACTTAATTTAATTATGGCTTAGGGATATTATTGTTCGGTTTCGCCTCCCTGAAGCGACGGAAAACGATGCCTTCGGGCCAAAATTGTGGGTCCAGGAACGTCTCCTTGTATTTCGCCGGAAACCGGAGCACGTATGACTTGAAAGTCTGCGTCCGCGTAGCCTCCAGCCTCGACAGCGAAATCTTGGAGAAGTCCTTTCCCGGAGCTCGTTCTGTGCGCTTTTCGTCGATGTAGCGATCGATCTCCTCACCGGATGTGGTTTTATCAAACCGGGAGAGATATATCGCCATCGTGGGCTCTGCGACTCGGATGACTGTAGTCGCAGCAGGAGCAGTGCCGCGTTGGTTGCGGGCGGGTCGAGGTCGAGGTCATTAGTTTTTTACATTTATTTTTAAATTTTTACACATTAGTGTTGCCTACTATATATGAATGTAATCGTATATAACATATGTGTGTCATATACATAATAAGTAAGTAGTTGTTTGTAGTTGATCAACATAACATATTGATAGTGTCTATCAACTACACAATCAACTAAACTACGCGTATTTAAACGCGATATATCGGTTATCTTTAGTTTATTAATTCTCAGAACCCCCGCGCTGCGCTCGTGATTCACTAACAAACACTTAGGTGATAACCCTGGTGGGGCAAATTCCACACGGCTTTTCCGAGTTTTCACCGAGTCAACTTAGTAGGGCATATTCCGCTACAAAATTCATAGCAATCCACTATGCCCCACCAGTGGGGCATAGTGGAGAATAGTAGTTGAGCACGCGGTTAAAAAGCAACTTTGCACTCTTGTATAACAAATAACTATTAACTAACAGTTTAACTTTATTTAAGTACATAAATTAGTTCCCGCTCTCGTTAGCTATGTTCCCAAATACTATGTCGTGTATGTCCATGGTGTATACACGACTAAGGGTTTTGTTGTTCGAGTGCAATAGATAGAGTGCAAGACATCGCGGGCGGGGTGGCGCGCGGCCGGAGGGTCATACTCGTAGCTTTCGGCGCGAGCTTAATAAACCAGTCCCCCCCCGTCTCCCCCCCCCCCCCACCTGCACTCCTGCGCCGCCGCGCAGCCTCCCAACAACCTGCGACCTCTCGTACTAATGCCCGCTTCATGCACCGAATCATACTAATATCGGATAGCATTTGCCGAATATCACTATCAGTCAATAAACCGGTACCGATGTTGGTTGTGGGATGTAGGTTGCAGCGAAGCCTTCTTATCACTTTAACTGCTGTCCTGCCTTCAATGATTACTCGGTTTTATTTCTAAACCAATTTTCCTTCCGTGGTGACAACGATGTCATGTCATAATGTCATGGAAGCACAACGTAAGGTAGATAGGTACTATGGCGATAGGTAGTTTATTAATCTAAAATGGGTTTTCCCATAATCCATGTCAAATATCAAAAATATGTATCTCTGGTGTCGCGAGCGGCGGGCGAGGCGGGGAGGCGGGGAGGCGGGGAGGTGGGTGGAGGCTGTGGAGCAGTTCGCGGAGAGAGGCGCTCGCGAGTGGTCGTGGTCGCCCGAGTGCGGAGTGTAAGCGGCGCGGCCGCCGTGTGTGATGGTAGCGCGCCGCCCGCAATGGCCACGCTCGGCCTCTCCAAGGTGTTCATCCTCGACAAGTACTTCACCGAGCTGCAGAAATTCTGGGAGACGGAGAAAAAGCTGCAAGGTGAGCGCCGCGCCGCCTGCGCCCGCGCACCCGCCGCACTGACGATTATTACTTTTTGTGTCGTGTCGAAGGCTCGAAAGCTCGGCGTGGTAGTGGTGTGCGTGTCTCTGTGTCGGTGTGTGTCGATGCCGCGTCTGTAATATCGCGGGAGGTTCGGCCCCACTGGAGCTGGAGCAGGGGGCTCCTCTCCTCACGAGTCATTGTTATTTATATTGGAATGTTGGGATGAGGTAGCGGCCGCGGCCGCGGGTGCACGCGTTCGTGACTCACCGAACTCTTCGCTACACAACTCTCTTATTCGACGAAACTTAGCTAAAGAATGCGGTTACTATTCGGAAATGTTTATTATGACACAAATATAACGTTGTTTTATATAATAGGTACTAGCGGACCGCCCCGGCTTCGCACGGGTAGCAAAAGTAGGTATAGTGAACGTTTTATAGTGAATAGTTTTCCCAGCGCATGAAAAATAATCACTGCTTCGATTATTGTGACTAAACCAAAATGGATGCATATAACTTTGCCAGTTATTCATCCGCTAAGCAGTAATGTGTTACCAGCGAAATTACTGGGCATGACGAGATTCAACAACTCATATCTCAGGGTGACAGGCGCAGTGCAGTGCCGCGCAGAATTATGGATTTTAAAACCCTGGGTGGCACTGTGTCTAATATGGGCGATCATGATGCATCATCAGGCACCTGATTTGCTCGTCTTATCACGCACTATCATAAAAAATAGATATTGATAAGTACTACAAACCCCTAGTACATTACTTTATTCTACCACCAATATTTTTCACAGCGCATGCATATAATGTCTGTTTCGATTATTGTGACTAATAAACCAAAATAGATGGATATAATGTCCTTGGATTATTTTGTAGATAATGATAAGTACTACAAACCATTACATTATTTTATTCTACCATTAATAGATTTCACAGCGCACGCAAATGAATGAATATATTTGGTAATTATGTGACACCTTGGTTCACAATATTGGAGTTTTCTTACGGATCCCTAATTTGTTTTCAAAATCTCATATAGCCTATGTCACTCACACTGAATTAAGCTTTCCATAAGTGAAAGAATTTTTAAAATCAGTCCAGTAGTTTCGGAGCCTATTCGTTATCTCAAACTCAAACAGATTTATTCAAATAGGTCATAATCTGACACTTTTGCACGTCAACAAAGATACAGTACTGAGTCTACCGTGCGTTCGGAAAGATACCTCTACAAGAAGAACGCACAAGAAACTTGTAGGGCTTAATTTTTTCAACAGATAGTTTTACAATATTTGGTTTGGTTACATTCGTTTTCTTTGAAGGTGCCGCGAGGCGGCTATGCAGAAGTTTCCAGGCATCTTTGTCCTCTATGTACTGGTTGACTTTATAATAAGCCTTCTTTAGTAAAGTAGATTTTATATAGGTTTTGAATTTACCCTCTGAGAGCCCAGTTATCTCTTTTGGGATTTTATTATAGAAACGTACACAATTTCCTAAGAATGTCTTTTTATTTGTTTTAGATAATCTAAAGCTAGGTGCAGCTATTTTGTCTTTATTCCTAGTATTAAAATTATGAAGGTCACTATTTAATTTGAATTTATGTAAATTTTTACGCACATACATGATGTTCTCATAAATGTATAAGGATGGTAGGGTCAGTATGTTTATATCTTTAAATAATTCCCTCAGGGATTCGCGTGGACGCATCTCATAGATGGCACGAATCGCACGTTTTTATAGTATAAAGATAGTTTCTATATCTGCGGCTGACCCCCACAACAGAATCCCATAAGACATCAAGCTATGGAAATATGCAAAGTACACTAATCTCGCCGTGGCTATATCTGTTAGTTGCCTAATTTTATAAACCGCGTAAGCTGCAGAGCTTAGTTTCCCTGAGAGCTCGGTGATATGAGTGCTCCATTGCAGTTTAGAGTCTATATTTATGCCAAGGAACAAAGTTGCATTGTCAATATTCAAGTCAGTCAGTCAATATAAACAAAAAACCAATAAAACAAAAACACAAAAATATAAGTTTCTCTCTTAATATTAGTATAGTAAGTATAGTAGGTACATAATACCAGAGCAGCTGCCGCCTGCATACAGGTACATAGAGGTACACAACTTACTTACTTGTACTTGAAGCGTGTGAATCTCAATCTAAACCAGAATTTCTTATCCATTTTAAGGGGAATTTTTTGAGGGGAAATCCGGAATAAGCCATTAATAGGTCATGGATAGGATCGCGTCATATCCTTATAACATAATTGATATTCTCAAAAATGAAAGATGAAAGCTTTGATTTGATAATACAAAAAGATATATGAAAAGCTTTGGCTTATTCGTTATAAATTAATAAGAACGCTCTTTATTAGGTAATGTATAACAGTTTAGATTATACCGGAAGCATAATCAAGAGTTCCTTATACCTACATAACTAACATTCCATATTGGTTCAAGGAGATGTATGATGCAACAATTTCATAATAAATAAAATTTTACATCGCATAATGCATAATAATATTATGTCGTGCATAATATAAGTGTAGTACTAATGTGCCCACTCACACGACTCACACGCGCCGGGTGTGGAGTGTCGAGCTCGCTAATGTCTCTAGTGCGCTGCAACATTAAGTTTTTGCTCAGGTTAGAATGTTAATGGAAGTCCGCAGAAGACGCGCGTCTCCTTTCGTCACGGTTGCGGCGAGCCGTCGACATCCCGCGCGTTTATAACATGCCCCGTGTGTTATTACTGTGGACTCACCGTGTTCGACATACTAACACTGTAGTCTATAGCTAGACGTAGGTCCAGCTGGTGTCGACTCGCACGCGGGCACAAGGTATCGGCTCCCTTATTGTTCCCTATGGTCGGTCGCGGCTGTACGGAGCTACCTGCTCATTGTATCTATCTATAGCTGTCCATGAAGCTCCGTTATATTATAAGCGCGGCATCCATCCATCTACCTGCTGTATCTTTGTTTCAACTTTACAATTATGTTCATTGTTAAACCCTCAGTTCATAGAGCGAGGGGTGTGCAAACGCTACTATACCTATGTACTACATTTATTTGTTGCGGGGGGTGAGGACTGGTACAAGTATAGGGTACTGTGCTTTAGGTATACAATGCATATTTACATAAACACGCAACCCATTCAGAAAATGATGTGTCAACATAACCATAACATATGCAAGTTAGGTATAAAATAATAATTTATTCACAAGATGACACTTGCACGAGCACGAGTCCATTATGAATGAATACCGTGTTCAAAAAAACCCTCAAATTACTTAATTATTATTATTAGCTGGTTTTGGTTACTATTGCACCTCTGCGCAAGAGCTCTAGTTTTAATTCAATGATCCATTTAGACTGCCTCGGTGGTGTAGAGGGCGCATGCTCGACTGCCAATCGAGAGCTTCCGGGTTCGATCCCCAGGTCAGGCAATGTTAAATATTGGATTTTTCCATTAAGAATTATGTCAATAAATGCCTGGAGTCTGGAACCTGAGCCCGGTAGATGGCAATAATAGGCTCGCCCCCTATTATATGGGACCAATAACATACTGGCGAAATGTGGGTGTATCTACTGTGGGACTGAGTCCTGGGTACACCTCTGCCTACCCCTTCGGGAAAAAGGCGTGAATGTATGTTTTATAATCCATTTAAATTTTCAAGCTTCTTGGACAAATATTTACTATTAAAAGTTTTATTAAAAAAAATGTGTAGAAGCTACTATTCTTAGCGCAGAGTTTTAAATAAGTGTCTGGTGTCTCCAGTTTTCCTGAAAACCTTCGCTGTGAATAAATAAATAAAACCAGGAACCACAACTCTCTCTCAGATACATACGCGCCTACATTATTATACCTATATATAAGCATGAGTAATCATAACGTACTCTAATCGTAGCTATATAATATGTAGTTAGGATACTAGGCGCACGGAGCACGCGACACTCCGAGCATGCGAGCATACGAGCAGTGAGCAGTATATTCGTACGTACCGGATGTGTCCACAGAAACGTTGAATAGTATCAACAAGTACGAACCTATAAGGGATTTGCATGCAATTATAAAGTCCATAGGTTTAGGAGAGTAACGGAGAGGTGAGGGGTGAGGCACGCTGGAGAAGGGAGAGGGCTAGGGGGGAGGAGGTATGTCGGATAATGGCTTGTAATAGATAGCAGAATAGGTGCTTGAGTTGAGACACCAAATAAATAGGTACAGAACACTCGCTTTATACGTATAAACTAGGTTTAAACACCGACAACACGTACACACAGGAGGGAGCAGGAGGGCACGCGACTCACGCAGGAGGGAGGGAGAGGGCCGTCGCCTCTCGCGCAGATACTATTCTACTCGATATAAACCAGTCTCACAAAAGGTTGTGAGAAGTTTATGAGAATGATAAGAAAATAGGGAAGGCCCCTATATTCTAATCATTCTGTAATAAGATTATTATTTTCTGTTATAATTATAAGATATGTAGGGAGCAGTCGTTAGGTCATGGCGGAGGCCTTGTAGGAATCTTGGCGACCTGAAACTCTGACAATATGTGTTGTCCACATGACCCATATGAGTTGACTCGAGCAGTGTAATTGGGGTAACCCGTTCTGTTAGAGTATAAATTCAAATTAGGTATTATTATTATAATATTTATCATTCCCTATTCCCTACGTACCTATGTTTGTTATTTACATTAATGATCCACCCGGCCCGCGACCACGTACATGCCCACGCTCACCCCGACCATTAACTGTATAAAATGTATGGTACGAGTATAATAATTATAATATTACATTATTATGATATGTTTTGTGACGTCGGGTCTGCGCCGAGTCGGCATTATTTTCCGATCTCTTCAAGTTTCATCGTCATATTTTCCATTTACTATAAAACTAAAATTATAAATAAATCACAACCAATAATAAACCTTCCTCTTTCTTCCATAACTGCTCCGTCAGTAAAAGCGAGCGGACGCGGCCTTCTAAGAATTTGACACAATCCTATGAAAAATTTACCAAATCGATGTTATGTATTCCCTTGTTTCCTCCGAATATAATAAACCCATTCCATAAATTTATATCCTGATATTTTTATAGTGAAATAACCCATGTGTCCTTGTCATTATATTTTATTAACCCTTGGTTTTTTCAAATTGAACTTCCATAAATCCCAGCTTTACTGGCGTGATTGGACGTTCACTACAAAAATATGTAGAGTTTATATACATAAATAAAATGATAGGGACATACTTAACTTCAACTTTAATTTGAATTTATAATTTGAATTTATACTCTAACAGAACGGGTTAGAGTATAAATTCCCCCCAATTACACTGCTCGAGTCAACTCATATGGGTCATGTGGACAACACATATTGTCAGAGTTTCAGGTCGCCAAGATTCCTGCAAGGCCTCCGACATGACCTAACGACGGCTCCCTACATATCTTATAGGAAACAGCCGGGACCTACTGTTTAACGTCCTATCCGAAACACGGTAGCGCCCAGGCGAAAAGTCCACATGGTGAGATTCGATCCAGGGATTCTCCGGATTTAAAGCCGGATATTCCAGCTGGACTACGGACACTACAAAGTATCTAATCTAATCTAAAGTATTGCTTAAAATATCAGGATATTAAATATATCAAATACCGAAACCGCGGCCCTCTACTAGGTTTATATGTTTTACGTATGCTCCGATTATGTCATTTTACAAACGAGATTTAACAGTTTTTGATTTTTAATGCATAACATGAAACATAAACTTATTTAATTTTTTTTACAGTTTTTTATTTTAATTATGGTCGAATAAATGAGCTCCTTTTTAATTTTATTCAATTTTGATTAATGAACTCAAACCACCGACTGTTTTGGAAATTATACTGTGTGGTCAAATTCATTTACTGAAAATGAAATGAAAAAAAAAAAAAAGAAACCACAGCGCATCTGGCCCGCGAGCGTATGACTCGGACACGAAATACTCGGTGCAAAGTGCAAAGCTGTTTAGTACAGTCAGATAAAAAAATCAATTTGACTAGTATCTCTCCTGTGCCGAGCAACATAGGTACATCAACGCGCGGGCTGTATTCTGTGACGCGGGCTAGGTGTCCGCGTGCAATTACATACTCGTATTATATCAAATATGCAACTTATTCTAATGAGTAATGACATTATGTATTTAGGTGTGTTATGACACTGTAATGTTAGGTAACTACTACATTATAAACACGGCTCATGTATAACGAGTACAGCCAGAGTGAGAGGTTTCGGAGTTTAGAATCAAACTTAAAGAAAATTTATTTAAATAAGTCTTAAAAATTACATTTTAAACGTCAATCAATAAATACCGTGCGTTCTGAAATATATATATATATATATATATTCTACGAGAAGAACGCACAAGAACCTCGTAGGGCAAATGTAACCAAGCCAAATTAGGCTTAGTTACATTTGTTCGCTTGTAAGGTGCCGGGTGGTAGCTATGCAGAAGTATCCAGGCATCTTCGAAACGTACACAGTTCTATGAGAAATACTTCATTCTCGGGCGCGCGAGCGGCGGCAGCGCGTGGCGGACGCGTGCTGGCCGCGAGCGGGAAGCACGCGGAGATGATTAGCGCTCGCGGTTCACTCTCATGATACAATTCCACTAGTTCCATAATTGTAGTGCAGTAATAGACGTGTCCCATACATATTAACATTCATGAGCTCTCTCCACACACTGCACCGCGCCGCGCCGCGTTGAAAGTAAAAGCTGTAGACATTCCGCGCGCTCCACACCGCCGCATCCGCACGTCCACGCGCCGCACCGACTTCCTCGTCGCGTCGCGTGTTTTTACATCACCTGCGCCTGCGCCTGCGCACGGATAGGTCTCATTCATAATGTTGTTACTGATGCATGCTCGCCAACAATGTGCGAAAGGTAATCGCGTCTGAATGAACCGATTGCGTTAACAGGTAAGGGGACTTCTGCGCTGTTTGACACAATCATGGAACATTTACTAAATCGATGGTTTGCATTCCTCCCCTGTTTCCTCTGAATACAGTAAACCTATTTGATTTAGTTATGTCCTGATATTTTAAAGATGAAGTAAGGTATGTCCCTCTATCATTTTATTTTTGTTTATAAACTCTAAATTATTTTGTAGTGAACCTCCAATCACGCGAGAAAAACTGGGATTTTCGAAAGTTCACTATGAAAAAAACCAAGGGTTTATATAGAAGGAAGCGATTCAACGTCATTGGGTTTATAAGAAAAATTAAAATGACAGACATAGGTTACTTCACTATAAAAATATCAGGATATAAATTTATAGAATGGGTTTATGATATTCGGAGGATAATTCGGAATACAAAACATCATACATACATACAAAACATCGATTTGGTTAATTTTTCATAGGATTGTGTCAAATTCCAAGAAGGCCGCTCTTACGCTCTTAATAGAAAGATCGCATCAAACATACTCGTATTAGAACTGGAACCCAACACACTTTCATAATAAATTATCGCGTACTTTAATATTTTTATACTTTTGGCTTTTGGGTCTGCGTATTCTGTGTTAAAAGGTAGGTCGTATAGTTTGTGTTCGCATTAGTTTTAAAATGAACCGTTATATTTGAGGCGTGGAATGTCTCTCGACTCTCAACGCAACGTAACGTTTGAAGTGCTACTCGCATTATAAACCGGTAATATGATAGTATAGCCGGCGCTGAGAGCGCTGGGCCGAGCCCCGGGCCGCGGGCTCGAGGCGGCGCTCGCGCTCGCTGGGACAACTACGCTATTTACGACTCATTGGATTCTATTACCGTCTTCCGTTAAATCCTAATTAAAACAGGTACCGACTCACAACCCGCACATGCCACATGTCTATGAGATATAAATCGCCGGCGTGCCGTTTCTATTCGTACGATTCAATGATAACTATACCTAATGGAACAGCTGCACATATTGTCTATCGATGACGACCTATCCATATCGATGACGAGCTTAGATTATTAACTATAGTGTAAGAGCTTCTAAGCAGTAGAGCAGCCTGGCCACGACCGATACACATTTTAGGTTTTTGAATGAATTTTATTTAGAGTCAATTACAAATAGAATATATTAAGTTGTAACGGCTTAGACACGAATCACATTTGAGATTGAGATATACGTATAAAATAAAACGGCATTTAACGCTGCTCCTTATACCCCTAATACTTTTAAAGGAGACGGACCCAAGGAATTTTTTATGATGGTGACAAGACGACCAAATCAGACACAGTGCCATCTGTAGACGTGCCTTTTCCATTAAATAATACTCGAACACTTCAGCATATTTTAAATGATTTATTCCTAGCCCACCATCTTCAATCTCGCTCTACAATCATCTGTCGCGCTGGCATCCACCTCCCTGTATTGCCATCGCGCCCTCACACATGCCATAGATCTTCCTTAAACCACACGTTGCCATTACTTTCCATCAAACCACCAAAACGTTCACAGAATCCGTAGCATTCACGTCAAAAAATAACATCAACCCTACACACCCAGTGTTTTATAATTCAAAATTCTGCGCGGCACTGCACTGCGCCTGTCGCCCTGAGATATTAGTTGTTGAATCTCGTCATACCCAGTAATTTCGCTGGTAACATTGTCCTTCAGACCGGAACACAGTAATGTTTGCACATTACTGCTTGGCGGATGAATAACTGGCAAAGGTGTGGTATTTCCCCGGGCGGCCCCCTACAAAAGAGGCCTACCACTACAAAATTAATGGCAATTCTAAAAATATAACTTATGTACATTTGAAAATAATATAATGTAAAGGCCGACGTGGACCAGAAACTCATTTCCAACCCAAATACAAAAAAAACATTTCCAAACCCATGCCGTGCCGGCTTTGGTCGTTTGGAGAGATACCCGGGAATCACTTTTATTTAACATCTTTTTTTTTGTGGGGATTTGAACGGAATGCTCTAGCATTAAAAGGAGTTGTTAGTTTTTGGGCCACGTCGACTTTGATTTTATTTGATAGGCCTAATAATAAGATTTTCAAATATAAAAATAAAATACATTTCTGAAGTAATAATAAAATAAGCTAATGTTCTACTAAAATAAGAACGCAAAAAATATTTAGTGCTTAACCTCACTTTCTTCAAATTCAATCATATAAATAAAAACGGCGGTAATAAAGGAAGCTGACCCAATAAACCTTACATTACACTGTCTATCTTAAGATACTACTTGTATCTTAAGATACTACTACTCTTTGGGAATATTATTGGAAATTACATTCTCTACCCGGCAATAAAGGATAGACAGTTTAATGTTACGTTTATTGGGTCAGCTTCCTTAGATTCTAAACTCTTTGAACTTATATTTGACTCCGGACGCGAAGATGACATATTAACTGAAGCGGGCGTAGCGACGCGACGGCATGAAGTGTACTCGTATGTAACCGTCGGCGAGCGGAGAGCTCGGGTGGAGGCGGGGGCATACACAACATACAGGAGTGGAATCTTGTTGCAGACGCTTCGTCGTCCAACGAAGCCGTGCACCTGCAGCGGCGGCTGCTGAGCCTCAGCTCGGAGCTGGTGACGCTCCGGCACCACCTGCACGTGGGCGCGCCGCCGGCCGCCCCGGCGCCCCCGGCCGCCCCGGCGCCCCCGGCCGCGCCCGCCGCCCCGGGGCAGCCGGCGGTGCCGCCCCGCGCGCCGCAGCCGCCGGCGCCCCAGGCCGGGGCGGAGGCGCGGTGGCGCGCGGCGGCGGCGGGCGCGGCCGCGGACGTCGACGACCTCATCCACCTGCGCGGCCCGCTCACCGAGGACGCCGTCGTGCGCGCGCTGCAGGCCCGCTTCTACCAGCACAAGTTCTATGTGAGTATTAAGCTGTCTATATAATTATCTCGCACGGAACTGAATATCGGGATATCGCAACTCAAAATCAAACTCCAGTGGCCGCGATATCGCGGTATCCCGTATGATTTTAGGCCGCAAGGGTGTAGTGCATCTATCGACAGCCTCGTTGGCTCAGACGGTGGTAACTCTGCTTTCTGTGCCGCAGGCCCCGGGTTCGATCCCGGCCAGGTCAAACATTTGTGTGCATGAACATGTCTGTTTGATCTGGGTCTGGGTGTTATAAGCTTATATAAGTATGTAAATCAGTCATCTGGTTTATACCATAGTACAGACTTCTAGCCTAGTTTGGGACCAAATGACCGTGTGTGGAAATTGTAATTTTATATAATATATAATATTATATAATATTACTTGAACAGAGCGTGAAATATTTTGAAACTGTATGTGAATAGATAATAATAATAATATGGGACAACTTCCACACACGGTCATCTGGTCCCAAACTAGGCAAGAAGCATGTACTATGGAAACCAGATGACTAATATACATACTTATATAAGCTTATAACAGCCAGACACAGATCAAACAGACATGTTCATGCACACAAATGTTTGACCTGGCCGGGATCGAACCCGGGACCTGCGGCACAGAAAGCAGAGTTACCACCGTCTGAGCCAACGAGGCTGTCGATGGATGCACTACACCCTTGCGGCCTAAAATCATACGGGATACCGCGATATCGCGTCAAATAATTTTAGTCAAATACATTGATTGAAATATATTTCAAATATCTGTATGGAACTTGCATTTATTTAATATTCAAGACGGTCCAGCGGTTTAGTTGCGTATCAAGTGATATCTGTATAAATGGCGTGAACCACCACTGTCCAAAATTTCACTGATGGTAGAAATACCTATATCCTAAAAGATTGATAGATGTGGATTTGCGAGGAAGGAAGCCATGCTGATTACGGTCGAGCCGGTGGTGCACATGCAAATAAATATATTTAACAACCAACGACTCTAGTAATTTACCGAGCCCTGACAATATTGAGACCGGTCTATAATTTTCAACACTAGACAAATCGTGCTTCTTGTGGATAGGAGTAATAAACGCCACCTTCCATTCAGATAGAAGCTTACGCAGTGTCTAACGATTTCTGAAATAGCAGAGTTAATGGTTCTGCGATCATACGAGCACATCTCTTTAGAACGACGGCAGGAAGTATGTCAGGTGGTCCTTCTCGTGCATTAGGTAATGAGTATATTGATATAATGTTGTCAGACAATGGTGGGTCCGATCCTGGTGGCGGTGAACGCGTACACGGACGCGCGCAACGCGCTGACGCTGTCGGCGGCGCGCGCGCAGCGGCCCGAGCTGGCGCGGCTCGTGCTCGACGCCGTGCGCCACCAGGCCGACTCCGGGTACCCGCAGGCCATCATACTCTCCGGTACCTGCCACCTACCTGCTAGCTTGAATACCTTCTCGCCGTCACAGGAAGCGTTATAATATACCGGACTACTCCTATCGCACTATTCGTGTTGTGAAGACTAAGGTGGTACATTCGAATAACACACGTAACTTTAACTAAATTGGATGCAAGTGCAATTAAAACATTCAAAATATCCCCTCCGTTTGTTCCCGGTCAATCATCACACCGTCTATCTGTACTTACTATATGTATTGAGGTGATCCTAGCGAGCCCAAACACGATATTATATTGATTACTGGCCCATCTGGACTCGACGCTGTAGCATCGGGTGAATGTTATCGTTCGTTCGTTGCTTTAAATATTTTAATTTTGTAATAGGGCTCTCAATAGCAACTTCCAATGGTCTGATCGATTTGAAATTTGTTATCCTTTTACTTCAGTGTCATATTGTAACGAAACGATGGCAAAGGTGATGTTGCAGCATTAGGTTCAAAAAGTTTAGAAGCGCAATTATATTTTGTTAAAAGATGAAGATAAAGCGGTCATAGGGATGACGATAGAGCGGGAAAGAGAAAAGGAACAATCTGCTCCTTCTTTTTAATTTGCACTTTTATAAATTACCTGCGTCTCGACCGTGCTAATAAAATACCTAGACTCTGTCATGACGACTTAAAAGCGAAAACCTCTTCGATGATGTCACGTACTTATTTTGAAACAAACGTAGCCCATATAAATATAACATTACAATGTATGAGTATCGTGTGTCAGGCGTGTCGGGTTCGGGCAAGACGTACGCGTCGATGGTGCTGCTGCGGCGGCTGTTCGACGTCGCCGGCGGCGGGCCCGAGACCGACGCCTTCAAGCACCTCGCCGCCGCCTTCACCGTGCTGCGCGCGCTCGGCACCGCCGCCACGCCCGCCAACTCGCACTCCAGCCGCATCGTGAGTGTGCCCCGCGCCGCCCCCGCCCCGCCCCCGCCCCCGCCCGACTACACCGCGCCGCTCCTCCGCAGGGACACTTCATCGAGGTGCAGGTGACCGACGGCGCGCTCTACCGCACCAAGATCCACTGCTACTTCCTGGACCAGACGCGCGTCGTGCGGCCGCCGCCCGGCGAGCGCAACTACCACATATTCTACCAGATGGTCGCGGGCCTGACGGCGGAGGAGCGCGCGCAGCTGCACCTGGAGGGGTACTCGGCGCAGGAGCTGCGCTACCTGGCGGCGCCGCAGCCGCGCCGGCCCGAGCCCGAGGACGCGGCGCGGTTCCGCGCGTGGAAGACCTGCCTCGTGACGCTCGGCATCCCGTTCCTGGACGTGGTGCGCGTGCTGGCCGCCGTGCTCGTGCTCGGCAACGTGCAGTTCGCGGAGCGCGCGGACGGCGGCGCCGAGCCCGCGGGCGAGGCCGAGCTGGCGGCGGCGGCGGCGCTGCTGGGCGTGCCGGCGCCCGCGCTGCTGCGCGCGCTGGCCACGCGCGCCGGCCCGCGGGACGTGCGCGCGCCCGCCACGCCGCCCGCCGCCGCGGCCGCGCGCGACGCGCTCGCCAAGGCGCTCTACTGCCGCACCGTGGCGACCATCGTGCGCCGCGCCAACTCGCTCAAGCGGCTCGGCTCGACGCTCGGCACGCTCTCCTCGGACTCGAACGAGTCGGTGCACGACCGGGACGCGGCGTCCTCGCGGCGGGCCTCCTCCTCGGCGGAGGGCGGGGGGCGGGGGCGCGCCGGAGCGCGCTCCATGGCCGCGCTCAACGACGCCGTGCGGCACGCGACCGACGGCTTCGTCGGCATCCTCGACATGTTCGGGTTCGAGGACGCGTCGCCGTCGCGGCTCGAGCAGCTGTGCGCAAACCTGTGCGCGGAGACGATGCAGCACTTCTACAACACGCACGTGTTCAAGTCGGCGGCGGAATCGTGCCGCGAGGAGGGCGTGCGCGGCGGCGCGGCGCTGGAGTACGCCGACAACGTGCCGTGCATCGACCTGGTGTCGAGCCTGCGCGGCGGGCTGCTGGCGGCGCTGGACGGCGAGTGCGCGGCGCCGGGCGGCGGCTCGCCGGAGCGGTACGTGGCGCGCGTGCGCCTGGCGCACCGCCTGCACCCGCGGCTGGCGGACGCGCGCCCGCCGCACCCGCGCCGCTTCGCCGTACGCCACTACGCCGGCGAGGTGGTGTACGACGCGGCCGACTTCCTCGAGGCGAACCGCGACGCCGCACCGGACGAGCTGCTCGCCGCGTTCGAGTCGCGCGCCTGCGAGTTCGGCTTCGCGACGCACCTGTTCGGAGCCGAGCTGAAGGCGCGCGCGGCCTCCTCCCCCGCGGAGGCGCGCGGTCCGTTCCGCGCGTCGCCCACGGCCGCGCCCGACTCCACCTTCACGCAGGACTTCCACACGCGGCTCGACAACCTGCTCCGCACGCTCGTGCACGCGCGCCCGCACTTCGTCCGCTGCCTGCGCGCCAACGCCACCGAGACGCCGATGCTCTTCGAGCGCGCCACCGTCGCCAAGCAGGTGCGTCCGTCTCCCTCGTTCTCTCTCTCTCGTCTGTTCGTCATGCCCAGTAATTTCGCTGGTAACATTGTCCTTCAGACCGAAACACAGTAATGTTTGCACATTACTGCTTGGCGAATGAATAACCGGCGAAGGTGTGGTACTTCCCCAGGCGGCCCCCTGCAAGAGAGGTCTACCCGCACTACAAAAAAAAGTGCGGAGATGACGTGATGATAGACCGATATGGCAGAAAAAGACGTGTCGTCCCGACTCCACCCGATGTGGGATAAGGGCAGGAAGATGACGATGAGTCCATTGAGACTCCGCCTCTCATATTAATCGACGCGGTCGGTCGGATCGTTCCAGGTGCGCGCGCTGCAGATCCTGGAGACGACACAGCTGATGGCGAGCGGGTACCCGCACCGCATGCGTTTCCGCGCGTTCGGCACGCGGTACCGCGCGCTGTGGGGGCGAGCGCGGGGCGCGGCGGGGGGCGGCGGGGAGGAGAGCGGCGGGGCGTGCGCCGCCGTGCTGCGCGCCGTGCAGGCCGCCGCCGCGCCGCCCGCGCCCGCCTCCCCCGCCGCCGTCGCCTGGGCGCTCGGCAAGCGCCACGTGTTCCTCAGCGAGGGCATGCGACAGGTGGGTGTGGAGAGTGTAGAGTGCGGGGCGCCGAGCTCGCCCGCGGGTGCGATGAGTGTCGTGTGCGCAGGTGCTGGAGCGCATGCGGCGCGCGCGGCGCGAGGCGGCCGCGGCGCGCATCCAGGCGGCGTGGCGGCGGCACCGCGCGCGCGCCCGCGCCCCCGCGCCCGCGCCCGCGCCGGCGCCGCGCCCGCGCCCCGCGCCCATCGCCGGCACGCCGCCGCCGGAGCCGGCCGCGTGCGACCCGGGGCTCGTGAAGCGCACCTGCTCGCTGTTCGGGCTGGACCTGGAGCGGCCGCCGCCGCTGCCGCCGTCGCGCGCGTACACGGTGTCGGGCGGCGTGAAGCTCGGCTACCCGCAGCAGCGCACGGTGGCGGCGGAGTGGAGCGACGAGGCGGGCGCGCGCCTGCGCCCCGGGGACGCCGTGCTCGTGGTCGGCGCCGCCCGCCGCGGACACCTCGCCGTGCAGGTGACTCTCGCTTACGCCTCGCTTATTTTACGTCCCGGTGTGACTGTGTGTGTCCTTAGATCATACAAACGAGGGAGATTTGGCTATTACGCCAAATTGTTCGTGTCCCGATGTCTCCACATTTCTCCCACCAATTACACTCACTAAAAACAATGAGTACGGCGCACATGCTCATATTTCTCACGCACAATAGGAAACTTGCAGGCACACCAAAGACCTTATTGATAGTACACATGCATAAAAGAGCGGCGCATCAACCCTGTAGCTACGTACTCTGCATAAACACACATGCAACTAGAGATAGAAAGTAGCTATCGATAAAAGTAAACTTTTTTTTTATTTCCTGAGGATAAATTATTTACAGTGAAATAAGACATTATAAGTTTTTTAAAGTATTTTATTACTGGTCCGTAAAATATTAATATTTGCCACCATAATGTATAGGTGAACTTTCGATAAACTTTCTTCAACGGTTGAAAGCGCTTTGGCTCAGTAAGACGAGCATAATATTGTCCTGTTATTGGTTGGAAATTAGGTTGGACCTCTTCCTGTTGCATTTATCCATTTTTCTTATAAGTTTGGATCCTTCGGATAGCTAAAATTAAAAAAAACAAGCAAGACATGAATGAATGATTCACGACGTACCAACATAAATAAATAATTGACTACACAACAATGTGTTCGTCTCGTTTATTATGTCATAGTTTTTTAATAGACACGGATTGATTCCGTCATACAATGCAGGCTACTATTTGAAATTTAATATATATTTTATTACAAAAGTTATCAGACTCGATACATATAAAAAATACATTTCTCTTTTTCGTGATCACCGCGAGAGAAACCGCGGGGCACAGCTAGTATATTTCATAACATTATACACAATAATCACACTTTAGGAGACAACCTTATTACTTTCCTATTTTTAAACGTTTCATGAACTATTAATATCAAGCAAACAATGGGTACAAATTGTTTAAAAAAAATTAGTACCAAAATAAAATCATCCAGTACAGTAAAATCATCGACAACTAAACGCAATCACATCTCATCTCTTATTTTACGGAAGCCAGTGCTGCGGCCGCACTACGAAACTATTTTGTAGAGAGTAACTGTAATATTCATTGCGCCGTTACCACCAATTGATTTTTTATCGACTTGTACTAAGCAAGCAATGGTGTCTGACTATATCCTACTAGTAGATAATATAATGAACTTGGTACTTCATGTCGTGTGCTTAAATTTATTGAAAATACAATATTATTTTAGTACTTACGTGTGAAAAGAGATGCCATTCTTCACGTTATTCACTTTGCTGGTGATATTATTACATACAACTACTGATCAACTCGGTATTTTGTTAAATTCGTTAGAGATGATGCCGCGCGACACAACATTCGACTACTGAGGCGCAATTTTGGTATCAAGCCCGTTTTGTGCCTGATGCGTTCCCAAGGGCCGCGCCCCCTCGCCAAATCTCCCTTGTTTGTATGATCTGAAGTCGTGTCCCTGACCGATAATGTTGTGTGTCAGCTGGGCGGGCGCTCGGTGTGCGTGCCGCACGGCGTGCTGGCGCCCCCGCGCGCCCCGCGCCCCCACCCCCCGGCGCCGGTCCCCGCGCCCCCGCACCCGCCGCGACCCTGATCCACCGTACTGCACCGTACTGCACAGACTGCGACACTACGATCATATTCCGAATGTGTACATATAACGTGATGAACTGCACGTCTTGTAGTGTTTCCTTCGAACTCTATCATCGGTGCCTTATTGAAGACATCTACTGTACATATAATATTATATTATTTTTATAATGTAGGTAGAATATATGTTATGATCCCGGAGCTCGTATCGTCGACTTATGATGTGTGGTACCCACTACCTACCCGCATGTACCTGTATAAGTACATGTTTCATGACCGAGTACGTATGTACTCTGTCATGAAACAGATGTAAATAATGAACATGCTCGCTACAAGTTCAATGTAGATAGATTGTGTGAACCACTAGGACGCCTCTCACTAGATAGATAGGTACCTAGTACCTACTATACAATACTCAATACATCGGTAGCTATTATAATAACTCCACAAAACGAATAATAGTAAACATATAATTATTATTATTATTGATATTGCGGTCGAATATATTATAAGTGCTATTGAATAATCATTTTACCTAAATTAGCGTATTCATTATTCTTTGTTATTATTATTATTAATTCCTTGATGTTACTTTTATTTCGACATCAGAAATAGCAACAATATTATTACACAGATTATAGAATTATAGATCGTTTATAAATGAATGATCGTATAGCAAAATGAGAAAAATATATTTAATAACTCGGGTGGCGGCTAGCGGCGACCATCTGACGAACCCTCCGCGAGAGGGCCACAGGCCACAGGGCACGAGCCCAACATATCTAAACAGTGGAGGGAGAAATAGCGACCCTCGTGAATTAAACGAATTGATTATGAAAATCACAGCCTCTGTTACATACGATCAATTTCTGAGAAGTAGGGTAATAATTACTAGGTGCAGGTAATTATTGAGAAATAAGAATGGTGCAGTTTAAGTTATAATCACATAATTAAAGGCTGTTTTAATGTAAATCGGTCACAATACTCCTTTCAGCATTTTTCGAATTTCACCATAAAGGCCATATTAAAAATGTCAACCCTGTATTAAGGGTAATATCAGGGGATATTATAATGATATCATTCTATATCGATTCCCTTCTATTTTTCTAACTCTACTTTATATTATATACACTATATATACCTATAAACATATTTTTATATTGACCTAAGTAATGCCATATTGTACCTAACAGTGTAATATATTGCGAGCTCGAGCTATGTAATGTGGATTTAAATTATTATTATTAGGGTATATTATATTATAATAAGATCAAGTGTTGTGCTACAATAGGTGTAAATTTAAGAATAATCAATATAAGAGTAGGGAGATAACAGACTAATATTATTGTGTAACTAGCCATTCTCCTCTGAAGGTTTCTTCCACTATGAGGAACGTCCCACATCTCAGCCAATAGAAAGTCAACAATTTGTTATTCTTTATGCCATAGGCGGTAAACAAGCAGCCGGTCTCCCTGTTGGGTCGCGCGGATACCGCCGCCTATGGATACCTACAACACCGGGAGTATTGCCAGTATGTGCCGCCTAGCGACCGACACTATTCACTGTCCTTTGGTCAACGGGAGGACCGCAGCAGGGGCACGTATGTAACGTGAAGCCCTAGTGCTGCCATAGACTCTAGCGGATATTTCAGAGGACAATGGTTAATTATAATGAATAATGTCTAGCGCCGCTTGCCTGCATGAGTCTGACTATGTCTAATATTATAATGACTGTACAGTGTGCTACGGACTGTAGTTATACTTCTAGAGGAATATCCAACAGTACTTGTCAGAAGGTACTTACTGGTCATGAATCAGTCGATCGATATATTCAGCGAGTATAATGTGAGATGAGTCAAGTATAACTACACCCCTCACCCCTCACCCTCGGTGGCGCCGCGCGCGGTACAACGATAGCTTGTAGGGTGTCAATATATCGCGAGAATATCACAATATGTAAACTAGAGTAACTTACAAAATAAAATATATTTTCAAATAGCCACAAGTTTTATTTCGCTTTGCTTTTAGTGAACAACAAATGGTTATATAATTCTACACATGACGTCATAATAATATGTATATTGTAGCATCTGGAATGTGAAACCGATCCGGAATATTTCACATTTAATGCAAGTTAACAACAGAGATTAACAGGAAAGAGGACCTCTTAGCAGTTTGACACAATCATATGGAAAATTAACCAAATCGATGTATTGTATTCCCCTGTTTCCTCCGAATATCATAAACTCATTCTATAAATTCATATCCTGATATTTTACAGTGAACTTAAAATTTATCCCTGTCATTTGAATTTTTCTAATAGACCCTTGGATTTTTCATAGTGTACTTCCAAAAATACCAGTTTTACTTGCATGATTGGACGTTCAATATTAAAATGTTTAGTTTATAAACAAAAATAAAATGATAGGGACATACTTTACTTCAACTTTAAAATATCAGGATATAAATATATCAAATAGGTTTACAGTATTCGGAGGAAACAGGAGAATACAAAACATCGATTTAGTAAATTTTCCATAGGTTTGTGTCAAACTGCTAAGAGATCCTCTTTCCTGTTAATGATTAATAAAATGAAGTGTCCTGTGTTAGTTATGAGGCAGTGACTATAGAATAGATCCGCTCATTAGCCAACACCTAGAGACTAGAGCCTTCGCACAGAGCACGAAGTTACACGTATTCCTTTGATTCTACACAACACACCATTACTAACACGTATACTGTCATGCCTTTTTGTCACAAAATAATCACAAGGAATATTATGGAGGTGACGAGAAGTCACAGAACTATACATGCATTACATTAGAACTATTATACGCTTCGTGTGCGAAGGCTCTTAACAAATAGTTGAACTAAACTCTGGTATGTAAAATGAAATGAGAATGTAATGTAAGTATAGAAAATATAAACAAGTGGACCGGGGGCAGAGAGCCAGTATTTGATTGAACACATCGATACGGCAGTGGCAGTGGATACATTACATACTAATTAAACATTATATTATACTATCTATGTTCCCCACGATCACTAATACAATAATATAACCGAACTGCACATCTAGCGCAAGCTTCATTAACAATACACAGTGCTGCCAACGGAGCTACGGGCAGGCGGTCACACTTGGAACTACGAGAGGTCCCCCGTCGGTTCTACAACGTCACCTACACTAGCGACGTTCTCTCAACGGATACGATGGCACATGAGTCTGTGACACGCACACTACCGATTAGAATATAGATGGAACATTAATTTCATCAGTATTACTTCATCTATATGTTGATATATACATGAGTACGAGGAGCGTGTACTACAACAGGTGTAGCGATACTTCAAGGGAACAATCTCTACAGTTTCTAACTAAATCACTAATAAAGATAGCTCGACCGTTCCATTTTATACAAGTATATGTAGGTATCCTTAAACCTCGAGTCGAGTATCGACGTAGTACACGTTCTTGTAACACGTGGTATTTGTAAATCAGCTTCGTTATAAAGCGTTAGTACCAACACAAACATATAATTCATTATGTTATATAATTAAATTAACTATAAATCATTAATACAACTCGAAGATCTCTGCTCATAGCTCGGCTTCGTAAGACCACGGCTTGATAACGACGCTCGTTCTTATCATATAAATATGTATTATTATATAAATATATCTATTAATAACTATTTAAAACAAACAATCAAAAAATCACAATTTTAGAAAACATTGACTTTCCATACAAACATCACCAATCGATAAATATCTACAATGAAATATGTTCCATCAATACATTTGCACGGAAAGTATTTTTTTGCAAATGATGTGATATTATGACGGGTACATATACCTCCTTAAAAGGAAAGAGGACCTCTTAGCAGTTTGACTAAATCCTATGAAAAATTTCCTAAATCGATGTTTTGTATTCTCCTGTTTCCTCCGAATACAGTAAACCTATTTGATATATTTATAATATCCTGATATTTTAAAGATGAAGTAAAATATGTCCCTATCATTTTATTTTTATTTATAAACTAAATTTTTTTTGTAGTGAACGTCCAATCACGCGAGTAAATATGGGATTTTCAAAAGTTCACTATGAAAAAACCAAAGGTTTATAAGAAAAATTAAAATGACAGGGACATTGGTTACTTCACTATAAAAATTAAGGGTATTATAAATATATCAAATAGGTTTACTGTATTCGGAGGAAACAGGGGAATACAAAACATCGATTTGGTGAATTTTTGATAGGATTGTGTCAAATTCGTGACGCTACGCTCTCAATGATTATCATAGATAATATAAGCTCTATAATATGTACATAAAATACACGCTAATAATTTGATCTCTCTTCGAAGCTAACAATAGTTATAAAGGCGGTTTTACGCTATCGTGAGTTTGAGAGTGGATGTCACCACGAGCGGCCTCTCTCACCCATGTGTACATGACACTACATTCATTTGACCTGTTGCAGTCCATTTCAAATGCGGAGAGGAGAGCGGCCGTCGACTCCATAGGTAACTTGGTACAGGAACAGGAACAAGGTAGGAACGTTACGGAGATTCGACTTCGGTTCCGAACTTTCGATTGATATAACTCCCGACGACGGTTCGGAACAAGAGGTTATTATTTCGGAAGGACGGCACAGCCGCGGCCGTCGCGCACAAACAATAACATTACGAGCTAGTCTCGCGCGGAGGTTCCGACTCCGATAAACCAAATTTAAATTCCTCGAAATCTGTTCCGATAAGAACACCTCCGCAACACCTCCCGTACGCAGGATAAAGAGAGTGCGACATTTCCTAACGTGCAATAGTTGTTTCTCTCTCTGCATTTGTCACAGAGTATATAATATGAGACATGAAAGTCGCAGTGACTCGGTGACAGCTAGCGGATAACTATCGATAAATGGCGAAATGGCATATAATATAATCACGACAACAATATAATATAATTATAATAAGTAATAAGGTCCCACTTGAATGAATACATCGAGAGTTACGATAAACATCTAATATTATGTCTCGTTGATATATCTAATATATCACATTCACATAGCGATCTAACAGTTCATCACTAATAATAACTTTGATCATTCGATTTGTTTAAAACATTACATTTGTTAAGTGTGCTGGGTGACGTCCCCCGTCCCAGGGTGGACGCTGAGCGACGCCGCGAAGGAAGCGATACAAGTATTCGAAGCAGATCATAGTGATCGCCGAGCGGTACACTCTGAGCGGTCTGCCCACTGCACTACGCTACACCGACAACTCAGCACTAGAAACTACGTTTTAGCAGGAATACGAGTATACTTTCGCCAAGGTTATGCAGTGTTTGCGCATGACATGACATGAACTATGCCATATTCGAAGCCAAACGATCCGATAACAACTCCTCTCGTCCTATTACGTTCCGGTTCAGTGGGCAGACAGCTTCATGTACATGTAATCTATTCGACAAGATGATCTATGATCTGATGAGCCGCCGGTGCACTAGAGTCTAGAGGCAGCCCACAGTGGATACGCGACCATACAATAGTGTTCTCCGAGGAAGCTCTACAGATACACACACACAATATAGGCACATACAACAATATTACATAGTATAATATGAACAGCAAGAGGTAGATGCTCCGTACATTATGATAAAGCTCTTACCACTATATAAGAAGAATATATTCATATAAGTAAATAGACTAATAAAATTTGGCAACATTAAGAGTACAATACTCAAGAGATACACACACATACGTAACATTATATAACATACATAAATGCATCATATTATAACACTAGAACACCGACGAGGAGATATACATACATATTTAATATGTCGTATTGTAAATGCATTCATAAATATATTATATAAAAATGTAATACTGAGTGGAGCGTCTCTTTTGATAGAGATAGGTACATAAATAAAAACTCACTTAGTATTATATAAAGTTAATGTTAAAAACTAGATAGGAATTATAGAATAGATAGAAAGAACGCACGTATAAAATAGGTAAACACACTCGGAACACGATGTTGCATCGAGTCAAAGGACGCCTTTGGAGGAAACACTCGAGTATGTTGAAATAACATGTAGTGCCTCACCTGGCCACGTAGGCGCGTGGGCACGTGGGCAAGTGGGCACGTGGGCACGTGGGCACGTCGGCACGCGGGCAGGAGACACGATATAAAGGTATACGGTCAGATCGCGCGACAATCGAGATCGACTCAGGAGATTATATCTAACAATAATTGTAAAAAGATCCAAAACCTACATAATAATTATAATTAATTAGCGATACATGCAGTTGTGCGGCCATAGTTCGATACACCCGCACTCGTACCGTAGACGACACACGACACGACCCGACCAGTGCACCCGAGCCCACGCATTATAGTATATAGGCGGCGCTAGTCCCGCGGGATGGGCGTGCTGCACGCGGCCGCCGGCGCCGGCGAGCGCGGGGACTCGAGCCCCCGCCCCCGCCCCCGCCCCCGCGCCTCCACCTCCCCCGCGCCCGCGCCCTCCACCTCCCCCGCCCCCGCCCCCGCCCCGCACAGCGCGGTGAACACGCGGCTGGCGGACACCTCGCGCACGCACCGCCGCTGCTCCGCTGGAAGCACACACACACAACCTCAACCAAATCACTCCGTCACTCCATACGAACGCTCGCACTTAATAGCCTACTACTGATGATGGTGACTACTACATAGAACACGTATAAGTATGTAGGGCCCTCGCGTCGCCGTCCGCTAGTGGTACGGATTGTATCGATGAGATGGCGTACGCGTCGCAAACTATGGTATATTGATATAAAAAGAAAACTTAATTATAATGTAAAACAATCATATTGATACTAGACTTTTCCCCGCGTTACATGACTTAAAAAGTACCTATATAAACCATGAAATGTTAATCCAAGCTATCGATTATCATCTACATATCTATTAATGATTTACGAAGATTTCGATGAGTCATCATCATCATCGTCGGCTCCCATATAGAACGCTATAAACTATTCATATGGGGGATATATGTTTTATTTAGCCGTAATCACCACGTTTGTTATGTAGCTTGGCTTCACAGTAGTTGTAATACTGGGTGCCGGAGAGCGCTGCTGCCCACTCGAGGAATATGTCCCTCTGCGGGTCTCACGACTCCCCGTGGGAGTGGCCCTATTTACCCTATATAGCCGGGAACCACACGGTCAACGGAACTACGGGTTTCGATGAGTGCGAGTGAAATATTGTAAAGTTCAACGATGAAGCATATATTATGAGACTACGGTCGGAATGCCAACGTTTTTCATACCTATCCGAATATTACATGCTCCCACATCTGAGGCATGTTCCATGACAAGGAGAGTACAAACATCGGTATTAGGATCGTGGATAATACGCCAGTGAGCCTTCCCGAGCCTCCCCTAATGGCTAATGGCATGTATTTAGACCGACGGCGAAGACTCACTGGAACACGCACCGAGCGTTACTTAGTCCTTCGACATAAATCACAATAAAACCGCGCAGTTTCGGTAATTCGGAACTATCCTGTATAGTCTGTAGTCTGTATGTTTTATTTCCATCAGATATCAAGTTTCAAACATCCTAACTATGTCAGAATATTAACGTACTCTCAGTCAGTAGTTATAGGTTGGGTACGTATTACGTAGGTAGTATGATAATGTTTCAAGGGGCAACACAGCGTAATCCCGTTCGGCCGTTAATCGCGCCACACCACGCCGAACCATTATGATCGGCTTTCAGCCTCAGAGTTTTAAATCATATGAATCTTGAATAAGATCATATTTTACAACGCGTCGGAAACAGACCACCGGCCGAGAATATCGTACACTTCAACTTTATTTTAATACATAATAATAAATACAAATTTATAGGTATTATAGCGCGAGGTAACATAGGCACTCCATCTGTGCACTCGCCTGAGGCGAGTTCCAATTCATACCTTCCCATCGACGAGAAGGTAACATCACCTGAGCCGCGACGACGCACGCCATCTAGCGCGGACATAGGAAATACTACTCGCGCAGGCGCGATACCTCGCCGCCCGCGCAGACCCCCCGCCCGCTACCGGGACGCGTGAACGCTTTTCGAACTAGATTGTGCTTTTATTAATTATTCTTTAGTGTTTTTCAAGTTTATTTGTCGTATGAATATAAATACTACCTTATTTTAACTGAAGTTTTGTTTTCCCGCCACACTGAGCCAGTCGGGCACTAAATCTGGCTGCCCTACACGTGGGGCCTACAAGTACTGTGGTGCGGAAAATAAGTGTGAACACTAAATTCTGTAATAAACTACCTACTTACTAGTGTGTGTGTGTGTGTAACGGTAAACATTAATTATGCCGCAAACGCGTTCACGACGTCAGTCACGCCGGAATTCGAACGACGATGCTAATGAAGAGGCAGCAGCAGCAGCCCCCGCGACAGTGACGTCGCCGAGCGTCGTCGGCCTTGACGACATGGCGTCGCTCATGGCGGCGTTACAGCGTACCCAGTCGGAGGCGATGGAGCGATTGTTGGATCGAGTACTAAGCCACGAGGCGCGTCGGGAGTCGCCGACGTCTACCCCGGTGCCCAGCCCCGTTCCCGCGCAAGCGAACGGCAACTTCGCGCGCTGTACCGCGCGCTTTAGTGGAGAGCAGGGGGAGAGCCTCGACGCTTTCTTAGATGCCGTCGAGGCCTACCGGGAGTGCACCGGCATCGCGGACCTGAACGCCGTCAGGGGCCTTTCCCTACTGCTCACCGGCGAGGCCGCGGTCTGGTGGCTTGGGGTAAAAGGCACCGTAGACGAATGGAGCGGCGCCGTGACGGCGCTTCGAGGCGCTTTTGGTGACCGGCGCCCACCGCATCGTATCTACGTCACGCTATTTAGCACCCGTCAAAAACAGGGGGAACGGACGGAACGCTTCGTCGCCGGAGCACGCGCCCTTCTCGCGCGCCTCCCGCCTGGTGACTTAAATGTAAAGGTAGAGTTAGACATGGTCTACGGGCTCTTGCATCACCGAGTGAGGGAAAGACTTCGGAGGGACGAGTTCGAGTCGTTTGAAGGCCTACTGCGCAAAGCGCGTGAAATAGAAGACGCCGTAGATGAAGGCAATAATTATCAGCGGGCCATTTCCGAGCGACCTTCAGCCAATACGGACAAAACGCCAGCCAAGTCGCCAACGACGGCGGCACTTCCGCAGCAGCACCGCAACGAATCGACGACCCCGCGCGCTGAGCGCGGATCCACCGCGTCGAGCGCCGGCGGTCGCAGCGGCGCCGGCGGGGACTTTGGCGGCGGCGACGCTGCGCGGCGCACAAACACCGCCGCAGCGAGACCGTTGAGCGCCGAAGGAACGACCCGAGGTCGCTATTGCGTTTATTGTAAAACTTACGGACATATCCGTGAAAACTGTTTGAGATTAAAAAAAAATAATAACAATAGTGTAAATAACGTGCCGAATGTTAACGTTAACAGTTCACAACCAGTACCGACATGCTACGGCTGCGGGCAAAGCGGAGTGAGATCACAGTGCAAGACGTGTAATTCATCTGCGTGCTTTGCGTTGGACTGCGTCGACGCCGCTCAGGTTCAAAGGTCGCGCCGCCGTTCGATTTCACCTACCGGTAAGGTAGAGGCCCAGGTGAGTGCTCCTTTTTATAAAGAGTGCGACTTAATTCTTTCGCCTATAGTCTCCCCTCTAAGAGTGGTAGAGTCACCTGTTTATATTAAAAGTCAAGATTGGGGTGACCATAGCGTTGGCAAAAATTTTGAGACTGAGTATTTTCCGATAGATTTTAAGAGATCTCTTCCTGAACGTTTTTTCGGTGCTAATTTCGTACCTAATTCGACCGAGTACTTTCCGAGTGAGTTTAAGAGATCGCTTCCCGAAACTTTTTTCCGTGGTAATTTTGAACCTACTACGAGCGAGTACTTTCCGACTAAGATTAAGCGATCGCATTCCGTTGTTAATTTTGAGTCTTATCATAGGAATAATAATAATAATGAAATTCAAGGGAGTAGGGTGACAATGAAAAACGTGGACGGAAAGGAAAAAGGAGGTTATGAAAATATTTTCACGCTAAATTCTAACGAGCACTACAGTGGACTTAGGCCCATATTAAGTATACAAGTTTTAGGGTTTCGCGGTAATGCCTTAGTAGACTCCGGAGCGAAGAGTAGCGTAGCTGGCGCTTTGCTTTACGAGCTCTTGAAGAAACATGACCACCCATGCGAGGAAGCTACTCGACAGGTGAGACTTGCGGATGGTTCATCGCGCAGTCGCCGAGTCCTACTCACTGTCCTCGAAGTGATAATAGCTCCGGAAAGGTCTGTTACCATAGAGTTTACTATATTTCCAGATGCTCAGAACAATGAGACGCTTCTAGGAATGGACTTCTTGGTCGCCTCTGGCTTAGTGCTAGACTTTGCTTCGTCGAGCTGGCACTTCTCTGGGAGTCCGATCGTTTATCCGATGGAGTACGAAACCCCAAGGTATGTCACAGAGATATCAGCTGCTGACCTTTTACGTGAAAATGAGGGTGCCATGTTAAGTTCTGAGGAGAGACAGCAGTTATCAGATTTATTGCATCTAAACGAGGATGTTTTTGAGGAAGGGGGAGCCCCGACGCCTTACGCTGAGCACCACATTGACACCGGCGACCATCCGCCTATTTCGGTACCACCTTATAGGCTCACTCCAGCCAAGAAAGAAGTTATGAAGGTGGAGTTAGAGAAGATGCTAGATGGTGGGATCATTGAAGAGTGTGAGTCTGCCTGGACATCCCCTGCTGTGCTCGTACCTAAAGCGGGAGGTAAGGTAAGATTCTGCGTGGATTACCGCAAGCTCAATGTCATCACAAAATCCGACGTCTACCCTATGCCTCTTATAGACGAGTTGGTACAGTCGACCAAACGTCACTGCGTGATGAGTACGTTAGACTTGCGAAGCGGATTCTGGCAAGTGGCCGTCAGGGAGTGTGATAAGGACAAAACTGCTTTCCAGACACCGTTTGGTACGTATCGTTTTACCCGCATGCCTTTCGGACTCAAAAATGCGCCGTCAACCTTTCAGCGCCTAATAGACAAGCTCCGCTCATATGTAAACCGAACACTAAGCCGAATAGAGGGCGATAGTATAACTCTACTAGCGTACCAAGATGACTTGCTCCTAATTAGCGAAACGTATTCTGGTCATATTGCCGCGCTGGTGGCCGTGTTTGAAGGTTTAAGGTCGTTTAATCTTAAGGCTAACCGTGACAAGTGCGTATTTGCTAGACAACAGGTGAAGTATTTGGGACACGTCATCACCCAAGACGGTGTATCTCCTGACTTTGGGAAGGTGCAGGCCGTTGTAGAGTTGAATCCACCGCCTAATCTCAAACATCTCAGGTCGTTTCTGCAGACATGTTCATGGTTCAGGAAGTTTGTGCCGAACTTTTCAGCTATAGCTGAACCCCTTACCCGACTGACACGGAAAAACCAGCCATGGCAATGGGGGTCGGAACAAGAAGACGCTTTCAAGAAACTGAAGTCTTGTCTCACATCTGCACCCATACTGGTACAGGCTGAGTATTCTGAACCTTTTGTTCTTAGGACTGACGCCAGCAATTATGCTTTAGGTGCAGTACTTATGCAGGGCGAAGGTGTGAATGAACGGCCCATAGAATATGCCAGTCGGTTACTAACGTCGGCCGAACGAAATTATAGTACGACTGAACGCGAAGCGTTAGCCGTGGTCTGGGCGGTTGAGCGTTTCAGAGGATATATCGACGGACATCAGGTAATAGTTAAAAGTGACCATCAACCGTTAAAATGGTTGCTCACCGTCAAGTCCCCTTCTGGTAGATTGGTACGGTGGGCATTGAAGCTCCAGGCCTACAACATTACCTATCAGTACACACCAGGTAAGGCGAACGTTTTGGCTGATAGTTTGAGCCGCCCACCATGTGCCGTAGAAGAGGAGAATCAGTACAGCGTATGTTCCGTCGTGGTAAATTTACCATCTAGAAGTCCAGCCGAACTGCGCACAGCTCAGCTGTCCGATCCTGAGGTCGAGAAGATCATCGTAGATTTGGAGGATCCGGACGAGTTGACAAACTGCCGATGGTTAGAGAGAGGGTATGTCTTGTCACAAGGTGTCCTTTATCGGTATGATCCAGATTCGGACCCAGATGATGCCCAGTTAGTGGTGCCTGCCTCAATGAGGGAAGATATCTTAAGGGAGTTTCACAACTCACCAACTGCTGGCCACCAAGGGATTGAAAGAACTATTCAACGAGTGAAGACACGATACTTCTTCCCTGGCATGCGTAGGTTTGTAACCGAGTACCTTAAGAGTTGTCCTGACTGTCTTAAATATAAGCCTAGCAACCAGAAGCCGATGGGATTGTTAAGGACCCCTGTGCTCCAACAACGAGGAGAAGTCCTTGCAATGGACTTGTTTGGTCCCTTACCGGAAGGAGAACAGGGGGAGCGATGGGTGCTCTTAGTTGAGGACGTGGCTACAAGGTGGGTAGAGATTTTCGCTCTGGTGGATGCGACTGCTGAAACATGTGCTCGAGTGCTGATAGAAGAGTATTTCTTGCGTTATGGCTTACCACGTCGCATCATCTCTGACAATGGGACGCAGTTTGTATCCGCCGTGATGCAACAGTGCATGTACGTAATGGGAATCAAACAGGAGCTAATACCTCTGTACCATCCAGAAGCTAACCCCGCCGAGCGTAAAAATCGTGACTTAAAGGTACAATTGTCGATACTTGTCAAGACCGCTCATGCTGACTGGCCGAAGCATTTAGCTCACGTCCGATTCGCTATGAACAGCGCTGTATGCTCTACAACTGGTAAGTCGCCAGCTTATTTGACGCTGGCACGTGAGTTGCGTACCCCTTTCGAGGTACACCATGATCTAAGAGGGATTCTGGAAAAGGACAATTTTGTCCCACAGATAACACCTTATTTGAGGACTTTCATAAACTCCTTTTCTGATATGAGGGAGCGTGTAGAAAAGTCACAGGACATACGTAAAGAAGTAGCTGACAGAAAGAGAGACAGCTTAGAACCCAAGTATAAAGTGGGAGATTTAGTGCTTATTAAGACACATGATGCGAGTAATGCATCAAAAGGGGTAACACGTAAGTTCATGCCACGTCGCGACGGCCCTTACCGTGTTCGGGAGGTGGTTAGCCCTACTAGTTGCGTTATTGAAGACATGTCATCAAACATCTTAGGAAAGTACCATTCTTCGGACTTGACTCCCTTTTCTTTGCCGTCAGACGCCACGAACCCTATAATGCCTAGGAAACGTAAAGGAAGAGCGCGCTATCGTCATAATCCTAAGTTTAACTCGGGACGCGTTGCCAACTTAGAGGGGGAGTATATAGCGCGAGGTAACATAGGCACTCCATCTGTGCACTCGCCTGAGGCGAGTTCCAATTCATACCTTCCCATCGACGAGAAGGTAACATCACCTGAGCCGCGACGACGCACGCCATCTAGCGCGGACATAGGAAATACTACTCGCGCAGGCGCGATACCTCGCCGCCCGCGCAGACCCCCCGCCCGCTACCGGGACGCGTGAACGCTTTTCGAACTAGATTGTGCTTTTATTAATTATTCTTTAGTGTTTTTCAAGTTTATTTGTCGTATGAATATAAATACTACCTTATTTTAACTGAAGTTTTGTTTTCCCGCCACACTGAGCCAGTCGGGCACTAAAGTATTTGTAATTACCAATGACGTTATGTATATTGTCGATGACTATCTCTGTGTTGTATGTGGCGTCGACGGCGCGGTGCAGGAACGCCGTCCACGTGCTCAGCTCTGCTTCCTGGAACACCACGAGCACACCGCACTTTAACACATATACTACATAACACCGCGACTACAGGCCGCTCTCCATATGGGATACGCTCTCCACAGACGTTGACATCCTTAAAAAGTTTGTGAGGATAGATCGATGGATGTTTGTTACCCTTTCACGCAAAAAACTACTGAACCGAATGGGTTGAAATTAGGTTTTAGGTCCTGTAATAACACACTGTACTTTTATTCCGATATTCAAACGGGAACAATGCCTACGCGAGTGAAACCGCGGGGCACAGCTTAGTCAAGTAAGTACATATAATACTAGTTACTAGTGTTGTTAGTTGCAATATGGTCAAAGCATCAATATAAGAAATAAGTTTTTGGATACTATGTGAAACTGTTTCTGGTGATAACCGGCACGGTGATCGTGGCGATAGCTCCCGTGCTATCACGCGACACGGACATATCATATAAGGAAACCGTGCAATATACTGTATTCATGGTCCGAGATGGTTCGCGGTGGTAACTCCAGGAGTCAACGGTCGCGCGGAACAGTACCGCGCCGCGCCGCCTCACGACACCATCGTAATTTTTTGCTGATAGCAAGCTCCGGCACGTGTTTCTATTTTACCGAAACGTTCTTTAATTGTAGCCATAATTATTTTGAAATATTATTTACTTAGTAACTTTTTTAAGAATGTTAAGGATTATTTTTGAGTTTGAGTTTATTGATCTATGTAGGACAGAGTAAAATCTCTTACTGTGGACCTTATTAGTAAGCTCAAAATAGCGCAACGAGCTATGGCGAGGTCTATGCTCGGGATTTCTCTGAAAGATCAAATCAGAAATGAGGAGTTCCGTAGACGGACGAAAGTTACCGACGTAGCCCAGAGAATTAGCAAGGTGTGATATAAGTGCGGTCGTGAGTCGTGATGTACACATTGGTGGTAGTCATAGTAGAATACATAATATTATGTCAGTAGTGTAGTTGCCACGGCGCGGTTGTATATAAATAGAGATGATGGCGGTCATGGTCGCGGTCGCTGCACTGTTTTAGACAAGTGTATCGCCGCCCACGCCCTCACCGCGCCGCTCCACGCTCCGGCCTTGCTCCGCACCAGCATCACGTCACGGGAGGGACTAGTGACGCGTCTGCTAGGGTTAGGGGTACCACCGAATGCCACGGGTAATAAAATAAGAAAGCCTCATGTATATAGGTATATATTATTTTCAAAACAAAATTTCGCTACAACATGGATATCGACATCCATAGACCCTGAGACTTTGAGCCGTTACTGTTATAATAATATCACCCCAAACGAGTTCCCGAACTCTGGCCATAACTGAAACAGAATGATCGAACTCTATCGACACAATATTAATAATAATATAATTCAATTGTTACGTGAACCGTATCGTTGACTCCTCCAAGTCGTGTCCAGTAGACAGTCGGATGATTAGATGCGTGCGGCAGTGATGCGGTGAGCTAGGTGTCAGATATAGAGGTGACGCGATGTCGAGGTGACGCCGAGGACCCTGACCTGTGTGATTCCCACAGGACTCTGGCTAATAGTGCCGACTACAGGCACCGGCCACCGGTCACCGATGAGATATGACCGCCTCCGCATGGTGGCTCATTGCTTATTGTGCAACCACAACAACGCCTAAGTGTTGTCGCGTCGTCATGTTATATCGAAAGGATACCTTTTCTTACTAACACACTTGAGAATATTCGCAGATGATTATTGATTTTGTTATTCCCTATAGTCACGAACCTAGGAGCTATCATTTGTTTTCCACTTGTCAAGGGATGGGAAAGTATGTGTGCGAAGGCTTCGAGCTATTTTTTTTTGGCATAGAATAAATATTTCACTTTCTTTCGAAATGCCACAGTGATATTACACTGTGTCATCAAAGAGCAGAGTCGCGTATTACCTACCATATTGATGTTCGATAAACTATTACCGGTCTCGATGTCAACCATCCGAGTATGTATGTCGGTGTCAGTATATATATATGTATAATATACCTAGACATCCTTTGCCCGTTACATCCCCATAGCTCAACAAGATTGCTCAACTTTATACAGTTGAGCAATGGGTAATACCCGTTACTTCCCCATAGCTCAAGTAGATTGCTCAAAATCATACTGCCACCTTCATTATAACGTAGTAGAAAATCTTTTTTTTCTGGTTTTCGCGATATTTACTTGTTGGATTAAATAAAAAATTTTGTTCTAAATAATCCGTTAGTATAATTATATTTTTTTTTACTACTACAAAGATATTGAAGATAGCACCCATCCATCGTGTAGGATTTCCCTTGCGCCCTTTCGCCATCAATATGTAAGTAGCACCCTGACTCCAGATAGTGATGACCAGCGGAGCTCCCTGCTCGTGACGTCACTACTGCCACTACCACTTCAATCAACAAACACTACACATACCTCCTTGTACCGCTACAGCCGCGGAGTAAACGAAGCTTTTTCCACTAACAAACCCACGCATTATGCTATGTTCATGAGAACGCCTTACACATTATGTAGGAGTAAGAGAAGAGTGAATAATTATCTTCTAGGAAAGCGTGCTCCATCATAGGCCTCATCTTCACTTCCCATCAGGTGAGATTGGGGTCAAACGCAGATCTATTTATTATAAAAAAGAGATATACTACGGAATAGTGATATTTTATAGCCACAAGTAACAGACACGACGAACTCCAGGCTGTCATATATAGATAATTCCTAAGGGAAAATCCCGGGGCGAACCCGGGACCTCATAATCGCCACCGAGGCTATCGTTCAAACTCAAATTATATTATGTACCTACGAGTACACACGTATTATGTAGGTGTACATTTGGATGAATTTTGTTCTTATGAGTTCAGTATGTATCAGATACATACATGATACATAGTAGAAAATATGGCATAGGTACCGATATAGAACGTAGTGTCTCCACTTGTAACGAAATGTAGGTTACGAGGCGAAGGTCGAGCCCGAGCGGTCCTGTGACCTGCTCACTATCCTCGCCGCCTCTCTGCTTGTACGGAGATATGAGCTTGAAGGCGGACTTAGTAATGGATGGTGGTACAAAGGTACAACCTAACTAATTGGTCACCAATCTCACACTGACGATCATACTCATTTGTGCAATTAATTATAACGAAGCAACCACCCACATACAACCAATAAATTATATAGGTGGCTTACGTATAAATCATACAGTTCATTTTATGCCATGTAATATCACGACTGTATAATGTTATCTTGGTCCCGAATGGCCAATAAAGTAAATATAGAGTAGGTTAATTCGAACCCCGGGCGGCGCGACGCGACCCGGCGGCTAGGCTGTCTGACCTACGTAAGTGCCTCCGAAGCTAAGGGTAGCGCTCACGAAAGCTTTCAACCATAAAATGTTCACTGCATTAGTAGTACATCAATTAGGTTTTGTTAATTAGATAAAGCCAGTTAATGCTGTCTTCTGAACCTCGTGTATGCCAGAAACGTTACAAATGAGAATCTGTGCGTCATTATTCTCAAGAGGTCGATGATATCTCAACAAGCTAATTTACGCAGAAAGCCGTCGTTAATTGAGTTCTCAGAAGAAGCAAATACCTCGGTCCGCGGTCCTCTCGGACTCAAATCGCAAAAGAGAGTGATCGTAAACGAGCGTTCCACTTTCTTTGTTCTTGTTTAAGTGAAGATTATTAGCACAAACGGCTCGTTCCCGTGAACAATGGCGAAAGGCAAATAAAACTAGAGAACAGTTTCAGAATAACTGCATCAGGAAGTGTGCACACGCGTGAAACGGTCGCCAGTTACTGTTGGTATGGAGAGCCATGCCAGGACGGCACCATCATGCACTTCGCGGGACTCCCACTCGATAATGTACTAAAATGGATAGCATTCACTTTTCTCAACGGACTATAAGCGTTCAAGACTGTGGTGACTTTCCCTAACAAATCCAATATTTAGACACACCACACGATATATTTAATAAATTTACATTTAAAATTATATTACATGTAAAGTAGGTATGTTTTGAAGGTTAATTTATGTATAGTATATTATCCTCACAGAATCAGTAAAATAGGTACCTACCTAAACAATAGTATTTGTTTTATGATGTTATTTTCAGCGGAAAATGGCGAGAAGTATTTGAATGTTTCTCAGGGAAATTAAACACAAACACCAGGAACTTTATCAATAAACATTTAGAATGAACTATTGAGGAAACAAAACTGCACCGACTGAGAACCGATACATTAAAAAAAAGTAATATAATCGGAGATATGAATGAATGAATGAATGAATGAAGTACGTTTATTTGGACCACACGGACACAAAACTAAAACACTCATAAATAAAAATAAAAATAAAAACAAAAACAAACAGATAATATAACAATATTAAAAATAAATGGATTAAATCATAATTGGGTGAAGTTCATAGTCGCGTCGTGCAGTGTCGCCCGAATGGGTGCGAGCTCAGCATGTGTTGCAGACAGACAAGTCAGCAACGCTGATTTTCAGCTCGCACCTTGACGTGACGACACAAACAAGGCATTTAGGAAAAATTAGAGTTAACATTTTTGCAATACCGTCAGAGTTACCTCTACCAACATATTAGTATTAGTTTACCAACATATTATTATTAAATTTGTCAAAGAGAATACTAAGTTAATATATCAAAGTGGTACGTGAACAACTGAAACCATTCACCGTTATCAGATTGAAACCAGCTAATCTCGAGTGGTTACCATTTAGCGATGATAGGCGTAATGCAACCTCCACTGTCCACCCACAGCCCACGGCCCACGAGCTACAGCACTCACAGCGCGCACCATGACACCACAGTATTTATTTGGGTACATGGATTAGAAACTAGCACTCGTAGGGATTATGGAACCGGTCGCGCCAAGTTACAAGGGTCCGCCGTCCGCGCTTGATCTTATAGCGGTCAACTATACCGACCGCTTTCAAAACAACTATCCAAACACACATTATACACACACCTGAAATAACCAGGCGTCCTAGTAACCAGGGCTTTATCCATAGCCGATATACCCGAGGAGTCATAACGTCTCATTACTCGAATTATTGAGGTCATTTCTACATTCACTTCGCGGAGGTCTATCGATATATTGGCATTAATTGACGGGAAGTCAGAGCTGCATTTAAATCTGACCCCTGCTCTATTTTGAGACATGATTCCAGTGTAAAAGTGCGTTATTTTAATCGTAAAGTAACGGATATGTCAGTTGTAAAAGATTAAATGTGGAGTTGTAAAATACTGCATCCTCATCACCTACGCATATTGACATCAACCATTATAACAATATAGTAGAGCAATATAAAGAGTAAATATATAAAGAAAGAAAGAAATATATAAAGAGTTATCATGAAAGGTATTCATACGTATAAGCCCGAAGGCCGTAAGATATCCCAGCCTGAAGTGCGGCACCCGAGACACGGCTCACAGCGCTGGTTGTCACGGGTTCCTGCGCTTTCACTCTCATTACCGCATCCGTCGCCACACTCCAGTCATTACGAGTAGAAAGCGATTCCGTTTATATGCAAATCCCAGCATCACCGCTATTAGCGCCTATTGTCTGACGACCGCTTATTGTTACATTTTTTCCGCAGTTTCACGGCCGCGTGCGCACACACATCCACGCATTAGATCGAACAAAGAGATTTTAATATTGAATAACGGTGAAAGTGTTCATCATACTGAGGGATTAATGTACTCGTATGTATCCGGACCTCGCGGACAATACTTCGTTATCGTGCTCAGTAGGTATTATTACCAACACACTAGTTTTTGTTGAAATATGAAATCAGGTGTCTTATGGAGGTCTGAGGTCAGTAACTATTTATTGAGCTCACAATACTGATAACCCAATTTTGTCGTTATCACACGAGACGCTTTCTCTGGTATCGTTATCGTCACACGACTTGTACCTACTCAATATTAACATGATAAGGACCACGCGTTATCCAACAATACACAAATAATACTTACCTACAAAAACAGCTTTCACATAATCAGGTCTTGTTATTATAATCCGTAATTAACATCATAGACTCTTCATATATAATCTAATTAGGTTATAATAATTACATCTAGAGCATAATATCTTAGCTGCGAGAAATTTGACACAATCCTGTGGAAAATTTACCAAATCGATGTTTTGTATTCCCCTGTTTCCTCCGAATATATGTGAAGTGAATTTCTTAAAATCCCAGTTTTACTCGCGTGATTAGAAGGTCACTACAAAAAAAAAGTATAGTTAAAAACAAAAATAAAATGATTGGGACACTTATTCATCTTCAAAATATCAGAATATAAATATGTCAAATATAGGGGAATACAAAACATCGATTTGGTAAATTTTCCATTTTCCATTCGTGATTGTATGTTGTCTTATATTAATAAGACAACATACAATCATGCCTTTTTCCCGTAGGCAGAGGTACCTAGGACTAAGTCCCATAGTAGGTACACCCACATTTTGCCAGTATGTTATTGGTCCCATGTAATAAGGGGCGAGCCTTTTGCCATATACCGGGCACAGTTCCAGACTCCAGGCAGCTATTGAGATAATTCCTAATGGAAAAATCCAATATTTAACACTATGCCTGACCTGGGGATCGAACCCGGGACCTCTTGATTCGCAGTCGAGCATGCGCCCACTGCGCCACCGATGTAGTCTATTATTGTACTGCTTCAATTATTGTGACTAAACCAAAAAAGATGGATATAAGGAGTCCTGGGTACACCTCTGCCAACCCCTTCGGGAAAAAGGCGTGAATGTATGTTAATTGAAGCAGTGATTATTTTCATGCGGTGTAAAAACTATCGGTGGTAGATTAAAGTAATGTACTAAGTGATTGTAGTAATTATCAATACCTACAAAATAGTATACATAGATTATTTCCATCTTTTCTGGTTTAGTCACAATAATCGAAGCAGTGATTATTTTTCATGCTGTGTGAAAACTATTGGTGGTAGATTAAAGTAATGTACTAGGGGTTTGTAGTATTAACCAATATCTACAAAATAGTCTACGGACATTATATCCATCTATTTTGGTTTAGTCACAATAATCGAAAAAAAAATATGCATGCGCTGTGAAAAGTATTGGTGGAAGAATAAAGTAATGTACTAGGGGTTTGTAGTACTTATCAATATCTTCAAAATAGCCCACGATAAATTTATACACGTGTTAAGGTTTGGTCATTGTAACAGAATTAGTCATTAATTTGCGTGCGCTGCGTAAACCATTAGGGTTATATCTATTAAAATACAATGTATCACGAATTTACTCCTGTTAAACGTTCACTATACCTACTTCTGCTACCCGTGCGAAGCCGGGGCGGGTCGCTAGTATATTATATTTTAATATAATAGGCTCGCCCCCTATTACATGGGACCAATAACATACTGGCGAAATGTGGCTGTATCTACTGTGCGACTGAGTCCTGGGTACACCTCTGCCTACCCCTTCGGGATAAAGGCGTGAATGTATGTAAAATAAGTTTTTACTGTAATTTAACTCATCTCAATTTGTGAAACTAATATTATTTACGCAGCTGTCTTATTTATTTATTTTATTTAACTCTTTGTCTGACCTTAGGATTGAATATTGGACCTCATGGTCGGCACGAGCTTGCACGCACTACGCCATCGAGGCAGACCATACGATTTGAGTTTCCATAGGATTGTGTTAAACTGCTGAGAGGTAAAGTGAGAATTTTCAGTAGCATTGTTTGTATCGGCACTTATCAAAGGTCATCCATCATAAATTGGAAAGTAGAAAAGTACCTATCGAGCAACAGTCACGAGTGACAAGCGAGGGCGACAGCGCGCCGCGGCGGCCGGTCATTAGGGACATGGCTGACACGCTATTGCACCCCACTTGCTTATTATATCATGAGTCAATCCACATTTCTATTTACCACGTAGATATATGATTTGAGCTGAAGGGATTCATATATAAGTAACCATTCAGATAGAATAAAGAAAGCCGGGTCGCCGACACGACTCGACACGACATGGCACCCACTCCAACAGATCTTGACTCGGAATGTACCAATAAACTTTCGTAATGGCGCACTTTAAAACACGCTATAAGCCCGACGATATTAAAATATAATTAATTCCAAAGGATGTGTCTGGCTGCAGCATACAGGAGGAGGGAGACTGCTGCCAGGATTCAAAGGAATTCGGCAACAACCACTGCATTACGCATGCATGCTACATCAGGCTGTGAATTTCTTTTTTCTTAATCCATTCTAGTTTGCCTTTTATTTTAAGTAGGATCAAGTTATCCGAATTGTCTTCGTCATAAAATGATTTATAATTAAACGCATTTCCGTGCGCCGTGAATACACCGGAATGTTGTGGTCTTACACGACATGATCTACGCGTTTGTTCACTTGGTTGCCCCTGTAACTTGGCGCATGCGGAGATCATACTTATTACTTACAAAGCGTCTTCGTCCGTGCGTGAAATGTGATCTCGAATAACAGCCGCGACTTAGAGCCATGTTCGCGACAGTTTATATCGAAGCCAACAAACACTCTTAGACTTTTTGCTTGGTGCGGTTACGAATCAATCATAGCAGTTCTGCTCAGTCATCCGCGATAACGGTATCTTCTTAACCTTACGAGATCAATGTGTTATTATGCTCTTTAATTCACCTTTACGGAGCTTTCCCTATTTCAATGATTCTAATACGAGTAGGAGTAGGTTCGAGACACTTTCAGTTTCTCAGCATTAGCGAACTGAAGCTGAGAAGTCTAATGCCCTCAACCACTTAAGCTAATGCCTATTAAAAACTATTACGGTTACAAAAAGTGTAAGATCTTAATCGGATAATGCGTGTGACCCAACGCATCAACGCATTAGGGTCATAATTGGTGTCGCGCGGCACCGCTCATCACACCGCTTCCAATTGGATAATGTCTAGTAATTGGTGGTGTAACGTGTGATTTGACCGCCGCCGCGCCACGCCGCGTGCACCTCTATGCCATACCATACTTATATACTCGGAACCTGTAGCAGATATTCCGTTGATAACAGTGCGGTATGTATACTATGCCTACTGAGGCATGATGTCACGATTTACTCAAATGAGGGAGAAATTGTAATAGAACCCATGGTTTACAAGGAACTGAACAAACTTTCACTCAATGATACCAAACCGCAATCAACGTGCGTCGATCGGAAAACATTTGAACGCACCGTGACCCGCTTGGCTATTTCAATCATTCGAACATCCATCCTGACGAAGAGAATTTATTATTATAATATTATTAGAAACCATGTCGAATGTGCATGCAGAATTAGCAATGAGCTTAATTTGTTGGTGATCAATGATCGGTCAAGAGCACCACGTTCCGGGTGAATGGGAGACTAAGAGTTCACGGTGCGGATCCACGCTTCACCCGTTATTAACGATTTCACACCAACACCGTTTCAATAACGTTATCTAATTATACCGCACCGCAGTTCGTAATAAAGTATATCCATTTAAAATGCTCGTTTCCCTGTGCCCACGTATATTATGATCACAAATGACAAATCGTGTTAATTCAAATTGTGTTCCATTCCATATCTGAATTAAGAGAATGACCTGTCGGATCTATCAGAAAGCAATAAGAGCAACTCAAGCGAGCGCGGAGTGCCTGCCGGTGCTCTTGTTTCTCTAATACATAAAGATAGGGCAACGATACTATAATATTATATTAATGAATTGAGGACGCAGTCGGGGGAAGAGGGTGGAGATTGACATAGATAGACATGGGGATCAATTTGGACAAATTCCGATTTATTAGTTTGTTTAGTCTGGTTAGTACCTAGTACCTACCTGTTAAAGTTTGAACGAACCTTGACGTTAGAGATGACACGGTGGATAAGTAACGAGGGTCGACAACCGACGGTCAGGTTAAAAACACTGAACCGTGGCCTTACTAGCACTAATTACTGTTACTGTCATCGCAAATAAATCATTGTACCGCCTAGACAGAAACATGATGAGTCGAAGCGAATTTCCGTTACATTATTTCGACGCGAATCTTAAAGTTGCTGCTTCTAATAGTCAATATTGAGCCTGTGAATACGCCACGCTGTTTAGATGAATTTTAGTAAGGACATACAACTACCTTAACAATAACTAGCCGCAGTAATGAAATTCAGTATACACAGTTGAGCCACCCTGTGACTGTAGAGGTTCTAACCCGTACAAGTGCTGCGCTCGAATCGGGTCGACACGACAACTGCAAGGGAATGAGGTAGCTAGGTTAAGCTTCCTGGTCTCAATCACTGCCCACTGCTGTATACAGTTACACCATAATATTAAAAACAAAACACGAAGAAACCATACAAATATTGACTTGTGAGCAGAGCAGAGGTAATTATGTACCCACAGGTTACCCTTTCAGTGTAAGGTTACTTCGGTGAGAGTTTGTAGCAATCGCCGTGAAACAGGATGTAAAGGAAAACACGCGAATTGAGTACCGAAGGTAGCCCTGGTCATAAATATCACGCAAGCAATTGTATGTACTTTTGGGTGGAGGGCGTCAGGCGTCGCGGCACAAGCAAATAAGCACTTAGCAAGGTGTGTGCGTGATACATTGATTCAGTTCTCTCTGACGGTATAGGCAAGAATCAAGAGTACTTACTTTTCGCTCTACTAAGATGAGAGCAGTAACTTTTACGAGTGGAGACCTCATTTCTAGTACTTATTAATTAATTGTCATGGTTAATTTGTTACGAGAAGCAGTGAATCCAATCAGAAGCACCACTAAACTAGCACTAGGTCTGTACTAGTGAGTGGGTAAAGCAATCAACCGCTGAATCCCTCTGCAGCATTACCTGGATGGTTGCTAATTGCAACCAATGAAACCTAAACCCATGTCTAATGGACCTTAATGACTCACTATTTTATTACCTGTTCGTGTAATTGGTGATATAGGTACTTAGCCTCACTACTTTGCTACCTTCGTTCTATAGATAGATAGAGATAAACACTTTATTGTACACCAAAATATGGACATAACAGTACAGTAATAACAATTAAAAGAATCGTAGACTAGTACAAGTAGCGGTCTTATAGGTAGACCATAAGATTCTATAGGTATAATTAAAATTAGAATTAACTTTGACGATGTTAAAAGTATGATAATTTACTAAACCCAAAACAACAAACCTTTGAATTTACCTAGACTCAGTTAAAACTCACTAAAAACCCTAATACCTACCACACATACTACTAATTACGATCAAAGAAATTCACGCCGCGCCGCGTACTTACTTCATTGGCAGACAGACAGACAGACGCAGTTAATGCCAACTCGGTTCAAGAACCATTGCACAATACTGAGACGATACGCAAACATACGTCAAATTGGTAAACAAAGTGTACTCGTACATAGTAGATTGCGGCGGCATGTGTCGAGCGTCGACAGTTGAGAGAAATGTCAATGTCTAGCGTCTAGCCAAACATCAGGCTCCATCCACTAGAGACGTCCGTCTGTACGTCCGTCCACCGGTGGCCGCCCGGCCTCGGTTGGAATACATTATATTGTTATGAGAATGTTTACTCATTTGCATACATATACGAATAGGTACGTTGGATTGGAAAACCCCATAATATATTCGTGCACGTATATAGGAATAGGCATTATTTTATTGGATTTATAAAAGAATTAGACCTGTTTCTTATTAGAGGAGCTTTAGCTATTATGTAACATGGAATTCGTAAAATCCGGGCGTGTGCTTTGAATAATGAATAGATTCGCTTCAGATCTCTACGAGCATACGACGCTCCTCCGCTCTCGCTCGGCTCGCTCTCAAGGTATCTCGTTTAATATTCGCATGAGAAATTCATGAAGGGCGCTCGAGCTCGGTGGAAACCATTTCTCTCAAGAACGTACCTATACTCATAAAGCAGCGTCCAGGAACTGCCACATTTATATGTTGAAATTAGCCCACATCACATGTTTGATGTCACTTTTATAACCACTTTCGAATTTTATAACGACACTAGGATATATTTAATAATCAGCTAAAGCTCAATAAAATGATGAAACCAGCAGAGACGTCTCGCAACATCCTGCTTGAGGGATATCGCGAGGCGAAACATCAAAAATCATAGAAACGCACTAGGTAAGGTACCTCATACTCATAAAATATCATCCCAAATCCCAACTATTCAATCTACATAGGTAGGTAGGTAACTGCTACCACAGGTATTTGATGAACAGAAATATTACTGCGATTATGATAGTGACAATGTATTGAAACTACGCGACGCATAGTATCAATGTTCGCAGAACTTGGTTCAGCTAGTGTTCAGGCGTGGGCGGTAATAATGGTTGCACATAAAATAATATCAGCTCGTTGTTTAATGACACAACTAATTATACCCACAAATCATTTTTACAACTGAAAGTTTCCGGGCGATGGCGATTTGGTTACCCTCGAACATTTTGGACCGTAATTATTTTAAAAGTTTAAATATACTTAAATAACTTATGTTTGAAAACGGAATAATTAAGTGAACTTTTGTGTCTCCGTATTAAATTGTAGACAAGTTCAGTTCCTTGAACAATGATTTTATTCCAATCATAATAATTAATTTAGCCCTTGATGTTGACTGCGGAAATAATTTGTATGTCTGTTGTTCACTAACATTACCAACAAGATTGACAAAAAACTGTGTAAAAAAGAAGTAATTTTAATTTTAGGCAAATATACTACATACATACTAGTAGGTAATCACAGAAGGCATTATTTACGAGTTCTTACGAGTTCAAGTGATCATCACTGTTTGATTTTAATAAGGTCCGTCACCAAATTACCTGTGGAGACAGATGAGAATTGACTAACATATAAATCATCATTAGATTTACTTCAGGCGAAATTTGTTGAACTATCTCTACGAAATTTGTTGAACCAATGCCATCGGCGTGATGTGTGACTAACATCTTAGGTATTAGATTCAACGAAAGCACTCATAAGTCATTCTTATTAGTACAAAACGCAATGGTAAAGTAAACATTGTATAGTGGGAATGTTGGTCAACGGTACTGAAAGCCGGCTCGAAGGACCTCCACGAAACAATGCCTTCGCTCCGACCGAGGGGTTACGCAAACGTTAGCATTTACAAGGAATAGAGAACAGAGACAATACCGTGATCAACGCAGCAATGGGAACTACAGTCCGCCACAGAACAGATAATAATACTCCGCGATGACAAGCCGGAGAACAAACACTTGCGAAATGTCTCCATTTTTAAGTAGAGCAGGGTAGTCTCATGCATACAGTATAAGGTACACACTACGGGTACCTTATACTGTAACATACGCTTGCAAGAAGTGTAGTGATACCTATACAATCATTAAGTGCAAATAAGTATTAATGTATACTAAATGTGTAGCGGACTGCGTGCGGACTGAAGACCTCAGACTGAAGTTAAACACGTCCACAAGTCATGGATACTCGAATTGAAATGTTTATGTTAAAAATTAAAAAAAAGTCTGCCTCCTTAGCATGGCACGGGTGGAAAATTCGATTTGCCTTCTTTATAGATGTCATCGAATGGAATTGATCCACTGCTATGGAGGTAAAACCATAGCAGTGGATCAAATGTGGCATTCTTAGGCGCTGCCAAGCACTAGGCGAGTGGTGCGTGATCAGTGGTTTAGTTATCGGTCAAGGAATGTCTACTAATGTAAATATATGTTGTGTTACAACGTAACTATTTGCTATTGAAGTGTATAAGCAACTGGTGTTTTTTTGCGATCGTTGCACTCGCACCTGTTGCGCTCACGATCCCCGGTGACTGGGACTGATTCATTACCACTTATCAGGCAGAAGTTCTCACGAACTGAATTACTCCATTCGTTTAATTAAAATATCAGTGTTCTTCTGTGAACCTGTCGTGCAATGACGATATTTATATATCGGACAGCTGCCCGTTCGCCGGACCCGACTGATCTATCGATAAGCAAATCATTTTACTGTGGCATTTCTTATGTTCGTATTCGTACATAATATTATAGTATGAGGAAAAATATTCTCAAAAATTAGAAACGAATCTCGAAAGTTTTGTCTCTTTCAACGTAACATAATCTAATTTTAGTTACGATGCACGACATTAAGATAATTATTTTAGACGGAGATATTAATTATATATACTGGATAAACTTTTACTGCATCTACTCGTCTGCAACTACGGTGAATTTCGAAAAATGGTGAAAGCACAAGACTGTATCATCGCACGTTTAAAAAAACAATTATTTTCGCCGAAAATAGAACGAGTCGATTATCCAGTCTTTCGATAGTGTTACACTGGTTGGTTGGTTTACCACATAATGTTACTTCCCAGAAATTGATCCTTATCGTTAGTATCACTGAACAATATCGTGAATTTTTATAATTATTGTTCTATTCCCGGTGGCCGGTGACGGTAATTAAAAATAAAAACGGTTTATTTTTATTAAAGTCTCTTTCAGAGATGGTCCTGAAGATTAATATTAATAAATTCACCCTTTATATGCTCACAGTGCGACGTTGTTTTCAAGCGGGAAGTGTAACAAACCATGGGTCATAACACTCGATCACACATTCATATGAAATAGATACTACTGTTTGCGATTGCTACGGTATCGGTGCTCTAACAGTGTTTACTCACGTGGGTAAGTAGGTACTAGGTACCTACCGTTTATGAGAGAATGCAATGGATGTCCCATAATGGCATATCAATAGATATAGTGTAATTGTCGGGCGTGTTTCCTGGTAGGTATCTGGCACCGACAGCGACCCTTATCCCACTAATATTATTATAAATGCGAAAGTTTGTGAGGATGGATGGATGGAATGATGGATGTTTGTTACTCTTTCACGGCGAAACTATTGAACCGATCGGGCTGAAATTTGGTATAGGTATACAGATACTTAGTTTAGATGGAATAGCATAAAAAGTACCGAGTTTCCGGGTGAAACCTCGGGGACAGCTAGTAATATATAAGCAGATATGATAATGTAGGTAGAGAACTGTAACAGAGCACAGACCATCTTGGCGAGCATGGTGTCCATCTGCGGCTGGTGCGTGGCGGCGAGCAGGTGGCGGATGCGCGCGGCGTTGGCCACGCACTGCTGCATGCAGCGCTGCAGCGGCGCCGCCTGCCGCACCAGCGCCGCGGACAGCGGCACGGGCTCCCCCCCCGCCCCGCCGCCGCCCGCCTGCCGCGCCACCGACTCCAGCACGTGCGCGTGCTGCGACACGTAGTCCAGGCAGCGCCGCAGCTCCGCCGCCTCGCCGCACTGACGGTCTGTATCGCACGCAGTGTGACACGGTCAAACATGGCATCGTTCATGTCGTGTCATGCGCAAACGTCGAATATAACGAGATTTGACCCTTAGCCTTAGCTCAACCCTCTAAAGTCTAAAGCGTCGTCTTTGGGTTCAGTTGTCTGTGTCAACCGAGTTCCTGATGCTAGAGGCGCAATTACTAAGGAATGTTTTTAATTCCCACACTACCATAGCAGCAGTAATATTGTAGGAAAACACAACTGCAGGAATTGCTCTGATCTTTCATAATATTATACATAATCTATACTAATATTATAAAGACAGAAACTTTGATTTTTTGTTTGTAACGAATGGGCTCCGAAACTACTGGATCGATTTAAAAATATCTATCAATTTAGTGTGAGTAACATAATAATAAAATATTAGATTTTGAAAAAATATTGGGATCTGTAAAAAATCTACAATATTGTAAACAGGTTGACAGATAATTGCCAAAAATAATCATTAATTTGCATGTGCTGTGAAAACTATTGATGTCAGAATAAAACAATGTACTAGGGGCGTAGACTAGGGGTTTGTAGTACTTATCAACAAAACTACTTATCTACAAAATAGTCCGCAGACAGTGTATCCATCCACACTTTTTTTTCTAGGTTCATGATAATATGAAGTATGAAGTTACTGTATCTGTTCTAAACCTACACTTTCGTACCTAAGCCAGTGGGCCGGCTTTGATGGAATTTTAGAGATAGATGGCACCTTGGGTCCATCTACCCTATGTAAGGACATAGGGATATATAAGGATATAGGGTACCTAATTTTTAACCTGATATTTTTTTATCATAAGTTGACACTGCGCTCCCTTGTGTCACAGACGAAGCTGGACTCAAAAAGGATGAAGACGTTCTAGTCCTACATGCTCCAGTGTCCAGCGAAGCACAGGGATATAATCCTGGATCTTTCGTTTTGGCCCGAAGGTACTTCTGGCGCTATCGGGGAGCAATACCGAAAATTATTGTGTAATTTTTGGTATTGCTCCAGTATTGTGTTATTATTATTTACCTGCGCAGAGTATGGCTTTGAATCAATTATAATAAATGAGAACATTTATTATTTAGTTTATACTTGTTTATTGTATTACTTATTACATCCTAATCTCTTTGTTTCCACCAGTGAAAACTATTTGTTTATTGAAGGCTATGTGTTTATTGTATTCCTGTTTATATCCTATGTAAGAAACAAGTTGTAAACAAACAAGTTTACCTAATAAAATAAAATAAAATATTATGTATATAAGTCTATAAGGTATATGTTTATTTGGGCCTCTATTACTTTAGATTTAAGTTTACTATAATATTGTCTGAAATAAATGATTTATTTATTATTCAAGTGTACCTATACCTACCTACCTAGTTGAGGTAGTTCAGTAATAATAAAAATAGAGGCATTGTTTATAAACGATAAAATTATACACAAAACTTACATTCTGTATATAACTTCTCTATGTATTATATTAATATAGCCTTTAAAATATAAAAAAAAAAAATTTGAAATCTATTGATTGTTTACAGCACTGATAACACTAACGGTCAAAACGCGGCAAATGAAACTTTTGCACGCAACAAGCTCACCGTGGAAATCGTAGATCTTTTGCGTCCTTCTGAGAAACTTTTCCTCCTGCAGTTGACGGTCAGCCTGTGCTTGTCGCTCCCTCGCCTCCAGCACCTCCAGGAGTGACGAGAAAATAAGAGATTTTCTCTCGCTAGGGTTTGTAACGGTTTCTTGCATTTTTATAACTAAAATCTCAACAACCGATGTTTTATAAAATCGCTATCCCACTGCTTTTGTTGTAGAAATTAAAAATATTATATTTTTTAACAGATAATATTCATATATCGTCGAAAATTTGGTAATAATTTGATCCTCAAATTCAAAATCACAGGACCACTTTTCTCGCCTGACTGACATTTACTGACTGACTGACAAACTCAGTGTGACCAGATTTAATTAAATATTATGCCAACACGTCTAAATTCTGCTAAAATCTGTTATCTTCTTCTTCTATTTATATAAAAGAAAGTCGTGTTAGTTACACTATTTATAACTCAAGAACGGTTGAACCGATTTGGCTGAAAATTGGTGGGAGGTAGCTTAGAACCAGGAGACGGACATAGAATACTTTTTATCCCGGTAAAATTGATCTCAATCAATAAAAAAATCGGTCTAGCACAGACAACGATGATTTACATATTGTACCAGGCTCACATAAATATAAGGAGATATTCCCATAGGGTGATATAGCAAAGAGCTTTTGGTGATAGAGAAATGAGCTTATATAGCACCAGGCCCACATAAACATAAGGATATATTCCCAAATGGTGATATAGGAAAGAAAATATATATGACCAGGCTCCCATAAACGTAAGATATTCCCACATGGTGATACAGTAAGGAACTTAATAAGGAAATATTCCCACATAGTAATAGAAGAAATCTATATATATAAGAAAGAAAGAAAGAAAAATTTGTTTATTACCCAACCTTAATACGATATTACAATCTGTTAGAACATATATTTTACAGTGGTTGTGGTAATGGGCTTGTGCTCAGCATGTGCTGCGCTCGGCTAACCGTGCACAGCGCTGTTTTTCAGCACGCACCGTCTTATTTAAATTTTTACATCCTTGAGGCATATGCATACCATGCCAAGTGACTTAATATATTATTGTCTACATAATATATTTTTACATAATATTATATTGTCTTAACATATCATCTTTTATATATATATATATATATGTTTTTGTGTATCCATACAATGAATATATATTATTTATTATCACCACCTTACAGTTTATTGCTTTTTGTTTTTGTTTACTGAACACAGGACGCGAAACCCAAACCATGTTCGATCATTATATCAGAGACTAGCGACCCGCCCCGGCTTCGCACGGGTAGCAGAAGTAGGTATAGTGGACGTTTATCAGGAGTAAATTCGTGATACATTGTATTTTAATAAATATAACCCTAATGGTTTACGCAGCGCACGCAAATTAATGACTATTTCTGTTACAATGACCAAACCTTAACACATGTTATAATTTATCGTGGGCTATTTTGAAGATATTGATGAGTACTACAAACCCCTAGTACATTACTTTATTCTACCACCAATACTTTTCACACCACATGAAAAATTATCACTGCTTCGATTATTGTGACTAAACCAGAAAAGATGGATATAATCTATGTATACTGTTTTGTAGGTATTGATAATTAATACAATCCCCTAGTACATTACTTTAATCTACCACCGATAGTTTTCACACCGCATGAAAAATAATCACTGCTTCGATTATTGTGACTAAACCAAAAAAGATGGATAGAATCTATGTATACTGTTTTGTAGGTATTGATAAGTACTACAAACCCCTAGTACATTACTTTACTCTACCACCAATAGTTTTCACACCGCATGAAAAATAATCACTTTTTCGATTATTGTGACTAAACCAAAAAAGATGGATATAATCTATGTATACTGTTTTGTAGGTATTGATAAGTACTACAAACCCCTAGTACATTACTTTACTCTACCACCAATAGTTTTCACACCGCATGAAAAATAATCACTTTTTCGATTATTGTGACTAAACCAAAAAAGATGGATATAATCTATGTATACTGTTTTGTAGGTATTGATAATTAATACAATCCCCTAGTACATTACTTTAATCTACCACCGATAGTTTTCACACCGCATGAAAAATAATCACTGCTTCGATTATTGTGACTAAACCAAAAAAGATGGATATAATTTATGTATACTGTTTTGTAGGTATTAATAAGTTCTACAAACCCCTAGTACATTATTTTACTCTACCACCAATAGTTTTCACACCGCATGAAAAATAATCACTGCTTCAATTATTGTGACTAAACCAAAATAGATGGATATAATCTATGTATACTGTTTTGTAGGTATTGATAAGTATTACAAACCCCTAGTACATTACTTTACTCTACCACCAATAGTTTTCACACCGCATGAAAAATAATCACTTTTTCGATTATTGTGACTAAACCAAAAAAGATGGATAGAATCTATGTATACTGTTTTGTAGGTATTGATAAGTACTACAAACCCCATGTTGGAGGATTTAACACCTTTTTAGAACTATTACGAATTATCGATGGTTTTATGTCAGTGAACAAAAAACAAAAGAAAAAAGGTGAAGGCGTCAATTATATTATATTATATTTTTTCTGGAAACTATGTAATGTTTGGATTATATATTTAAAATTTATCATGGTGGTTTAATTAGAACTCGACAGCTTCAGCTCCGCCAGAATTTTGGGTACATTTTTTGGTCCTTCTTTGGCGGATGGCCTTGCAGAGGAGCAAGGCAGGATCGGCAGGGGCGGACTGAAGCCGACGTACGAGTTCCCGAGAGTTCCCAGTGGAACACATACATGGCCATGGGCATGTGCGATTACAAAGGGGTAATCGTGTGCTAAAGTGATAATAGTGAGCATAATATTCATGTGAGGCATAAGGTTTGCAGTGCAATAGGGGAAAACCGTGAGTTACTTTTGAACATTATTTGGTAGCAGTGAAAACTAGTGAAAAGTCAAGCTGACACTTATTTGTGAGTGAACAATTGCGAAGCAATTTTATTTTTGATAATTTTTTGGGACTTTATTTAGTAGATATTTTTGGAACTCAGTTGTAGATTTTTGGAAGTAGTTATAGAATTCGGGTATATTTAAAATGGAGGGTTTATTGGAGTTTCAAGTAGAACTGAGCGAGCGATTGCACAAAGCACTTGTCAATTATAAAAAATCTCCTAAGCATAGACTAACTAAGGAATACATTGAAACGCGATTGGACCAGGTTGAACAGTTGTGGGCAGAGTTTTTGGGGGGTCATAAAACATTCATGTGCACTTATTATACTAGGGAAACTAAATCGAGTAACTATGTTAGGGACGAGATTTACGATAAAACTGAGGAGTTTTATATGGATAGTAAGTGCTTAATGAAAACTGCTTTGTCCGAGTTCAGTATCCAGGCGACGCGTACAGTCTCATCCAATGTGAATGGAAAATCGCCTCAGATCAAACTTCCAAAAATTGATATACCTAAGTTTAGCGGAAAATATTCTGAGTGGTCCACTTTCCGGGATCTTTTCACCTCGTTAGTGCATACCAACGATGGCCTCGATGAAGTACAAAAACTTCATTATTTAAAAGCTTACCTTACCGGAGAGGCGGAGCAGTTATTGAGAAATATACCTATAGTCAACTCAAATTATGATGTTTGTTGGAAGTTGTTGGAAGAACGGTATAATAACAAGAGGTATATTTGTCATCAAATACTGTCTAAATTGTTCAATCAGAAAAACATAGTAGTAGAGTCAGCAAAATATTTAAGGGAATTGTTGGATACTACAAACGATTGCATGCATGCACTGTCCAACATAGGCATTGATGTAAAGAGTTGGGATGTAATGATCATTTATATTGTTACATTGAAGTTGGATCCAGAATCCAGGCGGCAGTGGGAATTTAGCGTCAACAACGGTTCTTTGGAGGAGTTGCCTACCTATGATCAATTCAAAGAATTCATGATCAACAGATATCGCGCAATAGAATTTCTGGAATCTGCATCCACTTCAATCAAACGGAATCCAACTCAGTCAAACTCTGTAAATAAAGTGAAATCACTACATGTAACTAAACTCACGTGTCCATTCTGTTCCGAGGAACATAAATTAAATGTCTGCAAATCATTTCAGAAGGAAACGGTTGAGGCGCGACGCAAGTTTGTACTTGATGGTAACTTGTGCTACAATTGTTTAGGCAATAACCATACAGCGAGGAACTGCCGCACCACCAACAAGTGTTCAATTTGCAGACGTAGCCATCACTCACTATTACACCCGAAGGGTGGGGTAGTTCCTGAAGCCAAGGCCATCAGTGAACAGGATGGGACGTCCAGACAGCCTGCGGACGTCGTTTCGAAGAGCGCTGAGTCTGGAGGTACCACAGCAGTGGTCTCATGTTTCTCGACAGGGAAGGTCATGTATAATCAGGTCCTGCTGGCTACTGCGCTAGTTGAGGCCACGTCGAGAACAGGAGAAGGGTACATGATTCGAGCTTTGTTGGACCAAGGCTCGCAGTCATCTTTTGTCACCGAATCCACAGTGCAGTACCTAGGCTTGAAGAAGTCCAAGGTACAAAGTCAGATATCTGGCTTGGGTGGAGGTAATAACTTTACCTCCAAGGCTTCGGTGTCAATCAACATAAGGTCACGTGTTGATCCAAAGGTGATCATCACAGTTAAGGCATATGTACTCAAGTGCATAACCAGTCTCGTGCCAGCACAGAGACTGGAGGTTATTCAGTGGAAGGAGCTCGACGAGCTTACACTCGCCGATCCTCAGTACCACATTCCTAACAAAATTGACATATTGTTAGGTGCGGAGGTTTACGGGGAAGTATTGCTAGATGGTTTGAAGAAGGGGCCACGGGGATCACCAGTTGTGCAGTCCACGAGCCTGGGATGGATTTTGTCAGGGGTAGTAAATACTACAGGCAATCAATCTTCAAACATCAAGGCGATGCACTGTCAAGTCACTGACATTGACGATGACAACAATCTCCTCAAGAGATTTTGGGAAATTGAATCGGATGTTCAAATGCCGAAGGAAAAGCTTTTCACAGATGAAGAGAAATACTGTGAACAGTATTTTGCCGAGACTACACATCGGGATGCAGAAGGCAGATATATTGTGTGTCTTCCATTCAAAACGGACCAACCCGAAGTGACCGGTTCTCGTGATATAGCTGAAAAAAGATTGAAGTCATTAGAACATAAACTAATGAAGGATAATACATTGCGAGAGAGATATCAAGAAGTTATAAATGAATATGTAAGATTAAATCTCATGGAACTAGTACCACCGGAAGATATAAATAATACTCAAGCAGTGTACTTACCACATCACGCTGTGGTTCGTGAAGATAAGGAGACGACCAAAGTCAGAGTGGTCTACGACGCATCCTGCAAAGGAAGAAATAATTTATCGCTCAACGATCATCTGATGGTTGGACCTACCTTGCAACAAGAACTTCGCCATATAGTGATGCGTTGGAGAAGTCAGCCGATTTGCATTACTGCAGACATTACCAAAATGTATTGCCAAGTTAAGGTTCATACGAAAGATGTGGATTACCAAAGAATTCTCTGGAGGGATGGACCTGAAACACAGCATTATCGACTTCTGAGGGTAACATTTGGTACAGCATCAGCGCCTTATCTGGCAGTTAAGGCATTGCAGCAAGTCGCGGTAGACGAAGGCGAAAAGTTTCCTCTGGCCTGTAACAGAGTAAAAAGTGATTTTTATGTGGATGATTTACTTACGGGATGCCAGAGTAAAGAAGAAGGCATCGAAATTTATAAACAGTTGAATGAATTGTTAGCAATGGGAGGGTTTGAATTGATGAAGTGGTCAAGTAATAATGATGATTTGCTAACAGAAATGAAAAGCCAGGAAAAAGGTAAAGATATAAAGGATGGGATCAAGATCAAAGAAAATGAAATTATGAAAGTAATGGGACTTACCTGGAATCGCAGCGACGACACTTTCCGCTATACAATAACGCTTCCAGAGTTGCAGCAACCTGTAACAAAAAGAAGAATAATATCGGACATTTCACGTTTTTATGATCCTCTGGGATGGGTAGGACCTAGCATTGTCATAGCGAAAATCATTATTCAAAAGCTATGGTTGGCAGGGATTGCTTGGGATGAAGAGGTACCGAATGAAATTTTAAAGGAATGGCTTACTTATCGGGAAGAATTGAGGACGCTGTCGCAGATTAAAATTCCACGATGGACTGGAACTAAAAATGATGACAAACTGGTTGAATTACATGGTTTCTGCGATGCATCCAAGGCAGCGTATGCAGCGGTGGTATACACCCGTGTGCTTAATTCTGCAGGGGAAATTCATGTCACTTTAGTTTCCTCAAAATCCAAAGTAGCCCCAGTGAAACAAGTTTCGATACCGAGGTTGGAGCTGTGTGGCGCGGTGCTGCTATCCAGACTAATGGCGGAGATAGGAAAAGTGATGAACGTTAAGAAGGAAAATCTCCACGCTTGGACAGACTCAACTGTTGTTCTGGCCTGGCTAAACAGTCATCCAAGCAGATGGAACGTTTTCGTGGCCAACAGAGTCTCGGAAATTTGGACCACTCTTGATCCGCTTAACTGGTCGCATATCAAGTCTAAGCAAAATCCAGCAGATTGTGCATCACGAGGGATGCCCCCATCCACTTTATTATATGAAGAAATGTGGGTTTCGGGGCCCGGTTTCTTGAAGCAGCCTGAAATAAAATACGTAAAGCCCAAGCACATTTCGACCAATCTGGAAGAAACTAAATTATGTAATTGTGCTATGTTACAAACGCCAATCGTGGAGAGGTTTTCCTCTCTGACAAGGATGATTAGAGTCATTTCTTGGTGTAAGAGGTTCGCTAATAATGCGAAGAAGACTAGATGCAGATGTAGGGAAACTGGTTATCTCACTAGTAAGGAATTAAGCGATACGCTTACACTCTGCATCAAAGATATTCAGCGAAATGGTTTTGGCCAAGAAATCGATCTTATCAAACAGGGGAAAGACTTACCCAAGCGAAGCAAGCTCAGAGCGCTGAATCCGTATCTGGATATTGACGAGGTATTGAGAGTTGGGGGTAGGCTGGATCATTCATCTTTGGCAGCTAGTCAAAGACACCCCATTATCCTACCAAAGTCGTCGCACTTAACGGATCTTATAGTCGCTGATGCTCATCAGCAAACACTTCATGGCGGTCCGCAACTTATGCTGAACTTTATTCAGTCTAAGTATTGGATATTAGGGGCAAAACCACTAGTTAAAAGGATGTATCGCAAATGTGCTATATGCGCAAAGTACACTGCAGCAACGAAGGCGCCCTTAATGGGACAGGTACCAGCAGCTCGCGTAACGCCAGCCCGGGCCTTTAGCTGCAGCGGTGTGGATTTTGCAGGACCCGTACAGGTCCGGACTGCCAAGGGAAGAGGACATAAGTCATATAAGGGATATATATGCGTGTTTGTTTGCATGGTAACCCGTGCCATGCACTTAGAAGTCGTAAGCGACTTAACTTCAGAGGGTTTTTTACAAGCATATAAAAGGTTCGTCGCCAGAAGGGGCCGTTGCTCACAAATGTGGAGTGACAACGGTACGAATTTTGTTGGGGCAGCAGGGGAATTAACCAGGCTCGGTAAATCAGAGCATCACGCCATGCTCAAACAAGTGGCCGAGTCAGTAGCAACCAATGGGTGCGAGTGGCATTTCACACCACCTCACTCACCTAATTTCGGCGGATTATGGGAGGCCGGGGTGAAATCTGTCAAGTATCATCTCAAAAGAGTACTCGGCGGTTCTACTTTGACATATGAAGAGTTGGCAACAGTCCTTGCTCAAATTGAGGCGTGTCTCAACTCGCGGCCGCTTTCGGTTCACGTCGAGGATCCAGATCATCCGAGTGCTTTAACACCAGGACACTTCCTTGTCGGGGAACCTCTGATAACTGCACCAGATCGCAACTTCGAGACTTGCAATGAGAATTCGTTACGGAGATGGCAGCATACTCAACGCATGTTACAGGGTTTCTGGCGGCAATGGTCTAGGGAGTACCTCACCCGGTTTATGCGACGGGACAAATGGTCGAAGCAGGTTGATCATCACCCTACGGTTGGTGATGTGGTAGTTATTAAGGAGGATGGATTGCCACCATGTAGATGGCTATATGGTCGCATTATTACAGTCCACAAGGGTAGAGATAACATTGCTAGAGTAGTCACGCTAAAGACTAAAAATGGCACCTTGAAGAGACCCGTATCTAAACTATGCTTCTTGCCGATAACAGTTTAGACACGTGAGGTTGGGCTTTGCTTGTTGTTATGGGATATTTTAGTTAGGTAAAGCTATGTTATTTTTTGTTACAAATGGATGGTTCATTATGTTACTTGTGTTGGTTTATTTTTGTTTGTTATCTTCTGTATTATTTGGGGGTTAATAATAATCATGTAATTTGTTTTACCACTAAGGACAAAGGGCCAACCACTGGTCCAATTGCAACCGTTGCAATTGATGGGTTCTCTCACGGTGGGCGGACAGTCAGTTCAGATATAGATAACATCCTTGTGTGAAGGACAAATAAATCATTTTGTCCTTGGTGGGCGGAATGTTGGAGGATTTAACACCTTTTTAGAACTATTACGAATTATCGATGGTTTTATGTCAGTGAACAAAAAACAAAAGAAAAAAGGTGAAGGCGTCAATTATATTATATTATATTTTTTCTGGAAACTATGTAATGTTTGGATTATATATTTAAAATTTATCATGGTGGTTTAATTAGAACTCGACAGCTTCAGCTCCGCCAGAATTTTGGGTACACCCCAAGTACATTACTTTACTCTACCACCAATAGTTTTCACACCGCATGAAAAATAATCACTTTTTCGATTATTGTGACTAAACCAAAAAAGATGGATATAATCTATGTATACTGTTTTGTAGGTATTGATAAGTACTACAAACCCCTAGTACATTACTTTACTCTACCACCAATAGTTTTCACACCGCATGAAAAATAATCACTTTTTCGATTATTGTGACTAAACCAAAAAAGATGGATATAATCTATGTATACTGTTTTGTAGGTATTGATAAGTACTACAAACCCCTAGTACATTACTTTACTCTACCACCAATAGTTTTCACACCGCATGAAAAATAATCACTTTTTCGATTATTGTGACTAAACCAAAAAAGATGGATATAATCTATGCATACTGTTTTGTAGGTATTGATAAGTACTACAAACCCTTAGTACATTACTTTACTCTACCACCAATAGTTTTCACACCGCATGAAAATAATCACTTTTTCGATTATTGTGACTAAACCAAAAAAGATGGATATAATCTATGTATACTGTTTTGTAGGTATTGATAAGTACTACAAACCCCTAGTACATTATATTATTCCACCATCAATGCATTTCACAGCGCACGCAAATTTATGAATATGGTAATTATATTATGTAACACCTTGGTTCACAATATTGCAGTTTTCTTACGGATCCCCATTTTTTTTCAAAATCTCATATAGCCTATGGCACTCACACTGAATTAAGCTATCCATAAGTGAAAGAATTTTTAAAATCGGTCCAGTAGTTTCGGAGCCTATTCGTTACAAACAAAAAAACAAAAAAACAAAAAAACAAAAAAACAAAGTTTCTCTCTTTATAATATTAGTATAGATATGTAACACCTTGGTTCACAATATTGCAGTTTTCTTACGGATCCCCATTTTTTTTCAAAATCTCATATAGCCTATGGCACTCACACTGAATTAAGCTATCCATAAGTGAAAGAATTTTTAAAATCGGTCCAGTAGTTTCGGAGCCTATTCGTTACAAACAAAAAAACAAAAAAACAAAAAAACAAAAAAACAAAAAAACAAAAAAACAAAGTTTCTCTCTTTATAATATTAGTATAGATAAGTATCTAACAACCGATATCCACCTATGCTGCGTATTATTATTATTATCATTAACACGTCCGCTGCAACTTCTGATTAACCAAGAGTATATGCTTAAGCTTACGTTTTAGAGTAGTAGTATGGAGTTTGAGTCTCAGCGGCGGGGGCAGATCATTCCACACCTTCGCCGCAGCAAACTTACTCAGGCATGAGACTAATTTTGTCGACTCCTGTCCGAATCTTGATTTTTAACGCCTACATCGCTCGCGAAATAATCACCTTTCTCTATGATTATTTTATCTGTGGTGCGTTTTTCGCTATATATACGCTAGCTTGCACGTTATGAAAATCTCACGTTTTTAATCATAATTATTTATATAGCGCAACTTCTATAAAATCTGTCAATATCTAATCCTGCTAATTTTCTGTGGAGATGTTATACAATTATATAGAATACAATTCTGCCAAAAACTGCTTTCTTTTCAGATCTACGACACAATCTGCTAAACCCTAAATTGGAGATCTTATTCTGCCACAATCGCAGAATTCTGCTAAATCTGGTTACACTACTGATTGTCAACAGTTAACAGCTTAGTTGCCAGTTGCATGTCATGTTACGGCCCAGTTTATATGTATTATCTATGTTACGGCCGCACACATTGCGATAACGTGAATATTCGTGTTATCGCGATAATATGTAGCCAACTTCGTCATTTGGTACGAAGCTTCTAGCACATCGCTCTGCAGTCGGTTAACTTGCGCGCATCAAAGTACTTTAGCGCAATAGACTTCGCTTGCGCGGCCGCACTTCAGTCGGATGTCGGTCCTCAGTCCTTAGCTTGTATGTGTTCTGTGGTCCTTAGACATCAGGCGCAGCGGACGTGTGCGTTAACGACCTACATTAACAATCAAACTACCAACCTTACTTACTAATAGTTAGTACATAGTTAGAAACTATGTATTATTATAATTTATTAAAATGAAATGGTGTACATAATGAAAGAATATGAATTTATTATGTATTATGAAGCCGAGCTAATTTTCTAGAACCCCAGAGAACCTGGCCACAAGCGCAAGGATCTAACTCATGATGCTTTGCTTAGAATCCAAAGCAACTTAACATAATATTATCTTGTTCAGTGGAGGATCTAAAAAAAAAGATTCACTGATGGCCTACCATTTAGACAGCATTTCAATGAAATAAAAAGTGTCAAGCCGGGGTCTAAAATCTAAACCAATGCAAATTGGTCCGCTTTTTATCTTATTTTTTTAAATATCATAGAGCGACCGCGTCGTCCATTGTGTTATTCTATAATAATCTATGTAGACCGCAAAATTGAGTCTTCAGTCCTCGCCTGCGGGGTTAAGGGGCGTAGGGCCGGAGAGATGCGGGCGGCAGGCACCACCCGCCCGCATCTCTTGCGGCCCCCGTTCACGTCTACCTCCGCGCCCCCGCCACCCTTGTACCACGCAGGTGAAGGACTCAATTAAGCGGTCTAGCTATAGCAATAGTTATCGCGATAAACTTTACTGCGATGATCTGGCCATTGATGTGACCTATTGATTTAAAGAAATGGGGAGGTGAGGTACTGGCTTCTCAAAAACGGAAAGCTCAAATTAGGTCCCATTAGGTCCACGTACGTCAGTAAAGTTAATTGTCTCGTTTGCACTTCGGTCTTAGGTCCGTCTTTCTATTTTTTGTTGTTTTAAATTGCACATGTTAGTTGTTGAATAAGCGCTGAGAGAACGAACCCTATCTCCCCTTTTCTTTAAATCAATGATGTGGCCATGCATATATTCGCTGTAGCCCGAAGGCGATAAACTTCGTCTACGGTCTACGGTCTACGGCGAATATTATCGCGATGTGTGCGGCCGTAGCGTCAGCCTGTCGCGCTGTCAGTCGACGGCTTTTGAAGCGCTAAATAGTAAAGCTGACGTCAATCTGTCACTAAATATGCAGTCAAAGTCAGACGGTCAAACTGTCAGTTGTCACCATAAATAATGAATGAAACGAACGAAGCAATCGAAGAGCGATGATGTTTGAAAATTGAAGTTCTTTTTAATCTTTGCACATATTATACAGAAAAAAAACCTGGAGCATGTTGCCAGATGGGGAAGGATTCCCTGCAAATTCGGGGGTTTTTTTTCAGCTGTGGGAGGAAATTTAGGGATGAGATTCTTTGGGCGGACTTTCGGCGAGAAAATAATGTTTATTATAGGGTTCCCTATTCATTCGCATAATATTATTAGTCATAATTTTACAACTCATAAAATTTTTAGCCATAATATATGTAATAGCTAATGATCACTAGTCATAACGTCAATACTCCTATTATAACTTGTTATAGTTTTAATTGTCCTAACATTTGAAACCTATAATATTCTATGTCCTAACCATTGATAACCATATTATTTTATGCCATAATCCTAACATGTCCTAACTATTGATATCACTAAAATTATCATATATTGCTCGAATGTTAACTTTGTCATAATATAAATTAAACCTAACCTAACCTAACCAATAGAATTTTGAATGTCCTTAACTCATTAACGTAGTAAACATCTTTTCTATGTAGAAAACTATTGACATATCACATTGCTATAAAAAATATTATAGTAACGCGCTATTACTGATTATGAATAAAAATGAAGGTAGTTTCATTATTATTATAAAAATAACACAAAGTCAAATTTAGGTGTTAAACATACTTAATAAGCAATATTCAGGACAACACTACAATTTACCTTACTTGCAAAAACACGTACAATACCGATTATATACAATAACAATTATGAACAATGAAGATTAGGACATACACCATTATTAACTATTATATTATACATAACAACCATTATGACAACTAACAATAGGAATAAAAACTATTATACACAAAAATATTATAGCAATTAAATTTTAGGACAATTTATCAGTATTACTACAAAAAAATATGTATTTCCAATATTATGACTAGAGGAGGTTATGACAAATGATGTATGCGGAAAAATGTTATGACAAAAGACATTATGCGAATCAATAGGACACCTTATTATAGACCATTAGCGCAACCAAATGGCAATAAAACTGTCGTAGTGGTCCTAAGAATACAGTATACATCCCCAAACAGTATCAATTTTGTTCCTACATCAGAAATTTTTAATATGTTTAGTGTTAAAAACGTGTTAATAATGTTAAATAAAAATAACTGTGAATATGCAATCATATTCACATTTATTGTATAACTCCCATAACTTGAAGTTAAGGGAGATGTTAATTAAAATTTAAATGAAAGTTTGTTACTTTGTTATAAAATTAATTAAAAATAGTTTTGTTTTTTTTGAAAAAACAAGCTTATTTTCGGTTGGCTTTCGGGAAAAGTTGGGGGGAACTTTACATAGTCATCTGGTAACACTGGTGGAAGCCGTGGAAGCAGTACTCAGTCACTCAGTCCTAATATTACGTGCTCAGTGAACTCAGCAGTAGTTTCTGTGGCAAAGTAGTAGTCTGTGGTAGGGATGGCGATTCTTTACGAAAAAGATCGATTTTTAAATCGATTCGAATCGTAGTCTAATGAATCGATTCACGAAAAAATCGAGGCCTACAAAATCGATTCTTAAAAAATCGATTTCAAGTTTGCGTTTACAATGTAAATTTGTATCAATTTTACTAAAAACAAGATTAATATTGCAATTAACGATATCTTATCAATAAAATCAGTTCAATAAAATAAATTCAAAATTATCTAAACGTAAATTTAAATGACTTACATACTTAGTTAGATTTAATGATCACAACTAACAGAACAAACTGAAAATAATAGCATCAAAGTAAAAAATACTGCATAGAAGAAAGAGCCTCTTCTATGATTTACTGTATATTACTGTATATCGATTCAGTGAATCGATATACAGTAATATACAGTATATACTTCACCCTTGAAAATCGACATTCGATTTTTTTTAATTTTTTGGTATAAACCAAAAAAGTATTTACAATTAATAGAATGTACCCGTATTATAAGAGTGCTGCCGGTTAAAGCCTTTTAACCGGCAGCACTCTTATATGGTTATACGGTTTATACCAAATTAGTCTTATATGGTTAATATTACTGGTTTATACCAAAAATAAAATAAATTCGAATGTCGATTTTCAAGGGTGAAGTATCGATTCACTGAATCGATTCAGTACAACATATCGATTTAAAAAATCGATCTTTTTGGCGCCAAAAATCGATTCTTCGATTAATCGATCTCAGATCGCCATCCCTAGTCTGTGGCAGTGGAAAATAAAACTTTGTAGTGACAGAAAAGCAAATTTGATTTCCTTGAAATAAAATTTTATTATAGTTTTTAACAATAATATAAATAATCATTTAAAATGGCCCGAGAAAGCAGTGCCGGTTTCGATAGACATATTACTATCTTTTCTCCTGAAGGAAGACTTTATCAAGTTGGTGAGTTTCTGATACAAAAATGTTGACGAAGCGGTAACCAAAAATATTTTTTATTAAGATTAATAATTATTATCAAAAGTATCTATTTGGACACTGGAAAATATGACAATTTTAATGACGACGATTATCGACGTTGAGATATACAGTTTATTCTCAGAATATACCACACCAACAGAATCTGCCTCATAAAAATTGTCAAGTCACTCTGTCATACCGTCTCCAAAACTGTATTTTGAGTTGCCTACTGGCTACAGGTGGTGGCAAATGAGTGAACGTTTCTAAATAATAATTGCAGAGTATGCATTGAAAGCAATAAACCAAGGCGGTCTGACGTCGGTGGCGCTCCGCGGGTCAGACACGGCGGTTGTGGCGGCGCAGAGGAAGGTACCGGACCGGCTGCTCGACCCGCTCTCTGTCACGCATCTCTTCAGTATTACTAAGAAGATCGGCTGCGTGATGACTGGCATGATTGGTATGTTACACATCTTATAATGTGGTACTTCAATGAAAATAAGTATTAAAGGTAAGCACTATGTTTGCCGGATGCCATGAACTCGTAGTGTTAGATCATGCTATACATAGGATTAACATAATTGGTCTTATTATTCCCTGAGGCATAATGAGTTAGGCTTCTAGCCTTGGTTAGTTCCAAACCAGAGGTACAATATTACAGCCTCAGGTGAGGTTGTGCCTGAGACTGAGCCTCAGCAGTCACACTGCTGAGCATGAAGTCCCAGGTCTGCCAAAAATTGTTATTGCATTATTTTGCAATGTTCTCAATATCAGCAATGAATCTGGATTAGTGCCTGGCTAACTTTCACTTATCTGGTGGCTTTTCATCTATTACATGGGACATTTTTAAAGGGTTTTGTGTAGAGATCATGCCACCCTGGTCTTATCATAATCACTAGAATTAGGTTTGTATACATTTTTATTTTATTAATTTATAAAGCATTCTGGCTGGATCTGATTGAGGTTCCGTCAGAATGCTGTTAAAAAGTCCCAACTTGGTAGGCACCAATGTCTATTTGACTTCTTATATCTTCAATGAGGACATTCCATAAGTCTAATAGGTCATCGGTAATATTGCAGTCTGAACAATTTGGAGAGGTGATTTGTCTCATTATAAATGCGAACTTATATCATGGAATGTGTCTACAGCAGAGTCTTAATGCAGCAACTGTTTCCCCTCTGCTCATACTGCTATTATCTATCCATGGGGTGTGGCTCGATTAATCTGTACCATTTTACACATTCCTTTTCTTTGGATCTCAGGTTAAAGTATTCTTTATTCTCACTTACTGTGATTTGACTGTACTACTGTGTAGCGTACCTACAATGGGACTGGGTCCTGGGTACGCCTCTGCCATCTGCCTTGAGGGCAAAAGATGTGATGTCATGTTATGATACTGTTATGTTATTTGTGCAGCGGACAGCAAGTCTCAGGTGCAGCGTGCGCGGTACGAAGCAGCCAACTGGCAGTACAAGTATGGGTGCGACATCCCCGTGCACATTCTGTGTCGCCGCATCGCTGACATCTCACAAGTCTACACACAGAACGCAGAGATGAGGCCACTCGGGTGCAGTCAGTATATAACCTTTGCCAGTTATTCATCTGCCAAGCAGTGATGTGCAAACATAACTGTGTTCCGATCTGAAGGTCAATGTTACCAGCGAAATTACTGGGCATGACGAGTTTAAGAACTAATATCACAGGGTGACAGGCGCAGTGCAGTGCCACACAGCATTTTGAATTTTAAAACACTGCGCGGCACTGTGTCTGATATGGGCAATCATGATGTTTACCATTCGACATCTGATTTGCTTGTCTTGTCACTCACTATCATAAAATAAATGACATGGCAGGTATGATGCTGATAGCATATGACGAGGAGTCGGGCCCGAGCGTGTACAAGACAGATCCCTCCGGGTACTACTGCTCATACAAGGCTGTGGCTGCCGGGGCCAAGGCTACTGATGCTAACGCCTACTTAGAGAAAAAGGTATATTTGTTGACAAATTGTTTCATACATTCTATTAATCATAGTGGACAAGTAGTTAGCGTGTTACAACTGATGGCCAATGGGGATGTGAGTTTGTTGAATGCTGTGCGACAGAAGCCAGTCAGTGGTGGACCGGCAAGTGTAGCATAGGATGTCCACCCATAAGGTGAACAGACCACCTAATAAAGATTGCAGGAACACGCTGGACGTAAGCTATTTAATGCCGGTCTAGACAGATTTCAATATTTTTTTTATTAATTGGTCATAACAAAATAAAAAAAAAAAATTTTTACAATTTTCTTATATAAAATCACTATTTACATCATTATTATTATTATTAAAATGAATGAATGTTATTATTATTATATGCTTCCTATCTCTGTAAAACATATCATAATCTATACTAATATTATAAAGAGAGAAACTTTGTTTTTTTGTTTTTTTGTTTGTAACGAATAGGCTCCGAAACTACTGGACCGATTTTAAAAATTCTTTCACTTATGGATAGCTTAATTGAGATTTTGAAAAAAATAGGGATCCGTAAGAAAACTGCAATATTGTGAACCAAGGTGTCACATAATATAATTACCATATTCATAAATTTGCGTGCGCTGTGAAATCCATTGATGGTACAATAATATAATGTACTAGGGGTTTGTAGTACTTAACAATATCTACAAAATAGTCCACGGAAATTTTATCCATCTATTTTGGTTTAGTCACAATAATCGAAACAGACATTATATGCATGCGCTGTGAAAAGTATTGGTGGTAGAATAATATAATGTACTAGGGGTTTGTAGTAATTATCAATGCCTACAAAACGGTATACATAGATTATATCCATCTTTTTTGGTTTAGTCAAAATAATCGAAGCAGTGATTATTTTTCATGCGGTGTGAAAACTATTGGTGGTAGAGTAAAGTAATGTACTAGGAGTTTGTAGTACTTATCAATACCTACAAAACAGTATACATAGATTATATCCATCTTTTTTGGTTTAGTCACAATAATCGAAGCAGTGATTATTTTTCATGCGGTGTGAAAACTTTTGGTGGTAGAGTAAAGTAATGTACTAGGGGTTTGTAGTACTTATCAATACCTACAAAACAGTATACATAGATTATATCCATCTTTTTTGGTTTAGTCACAATAATCGAAGCAATGATTATTTTTCATGCGGTGTGAAAACTATTGGTGGTAGAGTAAAGTAATGTACTAGGGGTTTGTAGTAATTATCAATACCTACAAAACAGTATACATAGATTATATACATCTTTTTTGGTTTAGTCACAATAATCGAATCAGTGATTATTTTTCAAGCGGTGTGAAAACTATTGGGGGTAGAGTAAAGTAATGTACTAGGGGTTTGTAGTAATTATCAATACCTACAAAACAGTATACATAGATTATATACATCTTTTTTGGTTTAGTCACAATAATCGAATCAGTGATTATTTTTCATGCGGTGTGAAAACTATTGGTGGTAGAGTAAAGTAATGTACTAGGAGATTGTAGTACTTATCAATACCTACAAAACAGTATACATAGATTATATCCATCTTTTCTGGTTTAGTCACAATAATCGAAGCAGTGATTATTTTTCATGCGGTGTGAAAACTATTGGTGGTAGATTAAAGTAATGTACTAGAGGTTTGTAGTACTTATCAATATCTTTAAAATAGCCCACGATAAATTTATACATGTGTTAAGGTTTGGTCAGTGTAACAGAAATAGTCCTTAATTTGCGTGCGCTGCGTAAACCATTAGGGTTATATCTATTAAAATACAATGTATCACGAATTTACTTCTGTTAAACGTTCACTATACCTACTTCTGCTACCGTGCGAAGCCGGGGCGGGCCGCTAGTAATATTATATTTGTCTGAATGTTCTTGAGTTTTAGATTTCGAGAGGTACTATCCTAGGAATGTGAAAATCCAATAAATCAAATAATTGTAGGAAATGTACCTAGTCCATGTGTGTGTTGTGTGTGCAGTTGAAGAAACGTTCCGAGTTGAGTTCGGACGAGGCGGTGCAGCTCGCCATCTCGTGCCTCTCGCAGGTGCTCTGCGTGGACTTCAAGGCTGCCGAGATCGAGGTCGCCGTCGTCACCAAGGACAACCCAGACTACACGTTAGTACCTGCGCTATACACCCGGACCTGACCCTAACCTCTTTATACTATTGCTATTCTTTATTGTGCTTATCTTCATTCTCATGTTCCAGGGTGCTGCCGGAGAACGAGATCGACAGACATCTGACCGCGATCTCCGAAAAGGACTAAATCATACAATATTATATACTAATAATAAATATCACTCTTACGTTTTATGTACATCTTTTTATTATTTGTTTTATTTATGTTTTAATCTAGACAATGAGCCTAAAGGGCTGTTGTGGATGGAAAGAATTTTTTTTCAAAAGCTAATAATGAAACACAATCATTATCATCATCATTTTAGCTGTAGGAAGTTCACTGACTGGACATAAGGTTCCGTCTACTCTTGACGAGTTGGCGAGCACAATAATATTTTTTTACGTAGACGACGCTGTAGCCCGACCTTTGAATCTAATAAAAACCGTTTCCACTGTTGTCTAAATTCTCTGCTACTAACAATTGTAATTCTGTAGGTACACATTTATTTACTTTCTACTCGTTGTCAATAATGAGTTCCGAACGGCTGCTGTAAAAAATGTGATAATACTATAATAAAGTTTGTCATTATTTTTTCAGTTTGCAAACAGTTTATCTGAGAAAAAGGTCCCCAAAAAGATTTCTAGTCCTTTCGGTTACTTTTCTATCCTCATTAGGTACATTCATTCGTCGACTACGCTATATTGTAGATCGATATTAGATTGTAATAATTATATTATATCGACGAGTCGTGCGACACTAGAGTTGAATACGTTAGGCATCTCGGGCACATGTGCGGCGAACTGCATCAGGTCGCAGCAGAAGACGAGGCCCTCGATCGGTCGCTCGTAGTGTCTGTGTCTGGTGAGCTCCTCGAGCCAGGAGATCTCCCCGCACGAGCTCTCGCAGAACACCGCCGCGCGGATCTCGCTCACGGCCACGAACGGATCGTTGAGCACCACCAGCGCCACCCCGCGGCTCCCGTCGCGCGTCACCACCGCCGTCCAGATGTACCGCGGCACCGGGAACCGCCGCCCCTCCCGCAGGAACAGCTCGCGGCCCGCCGCCGCCCACACGCCGTGCGTGCCCGCGTACACCTGCAGCCCCCGCCCGCGCCGCAGCAGCGCCGCCACGTCCGCCTGCAGCAGGCGCAGGTTGCCGTGCGCCACGCTGCGCCACGCCGCCACCTTGTTGGACGCGAACTCCGTCACCGGCCGGTGCTCGGCGGCGAAGTACAGGCCGCTCAGCAGGCGCGCCGACGTCGGCGACTGGCCCGCGAACGCGAACCGCTCGTGCTTGAACCGCTCCCTCACGCGCCGCGCGACGCTCGCGTCGTCCGAGTATAGGCGCTCGGCGTCGCGGCGCGTGCTCGCGTCGAACATGCGGTTGAAGTTGCCGAGCAGGCTGAGCGGCGCGGCGCCGTGCTCGTGCGCGCCGAGCTCCAGCGCGCCGCCGGTCGCGCGCACGAACGCCGCCACGCCGCGGTCGCCGTCGAAACATAGCGTCGCCAGGTGCAGCGTGCGGGACCTAGACTCGCGCATCTGGTACGCTCGACCCTCCAGCGGGGGCGCGCACCGCTCCACCTGCAACCGGTTCGATATCGGACACGGTCCTCCGAGGCGGGCGGTCACGGCGGAGCGAACGGCGCACGGACCTGGTGCAGCACGTCCTCGAACACGCTCTCCTGGCAGCCGAGGTCGAGCAGGGGCCGCGTGGAGTTGTCGTGCGCGAGCCGGTACAGGCCGCGGTGGCAGCGCGCGCTGAGGGCGGCGTGCAGCGGGTACGCGAGGAACCTGCCGGCGCCGCACGCGAGCCGCACCTCGTCCCCGGGCGCGAGCCGCACCGCGCCCGCCGCGTCCGCGCCCGCCCCCGCTCCCGCCCAGTGACGTCACCGTCGGCATGTGCTCCGGCACGCACTCCGCGCACTGCAGCTCGATCGTACATCCCTCTCCTTCCGCTGTACACACGTTATACAGTACTATATACCACCGTACTCTACCTACTTCCACATGTATCGATAGTTGGCACACCCTGCATGCTTGTCCACCAGGGGGTAGAGAACTACATCAACAAATAGATCATAATATGTACTTACTATTATAAATAACGAGATTGAAATTGAATTGAATGAAAAAACTTAATGATGAAATGCCTTATAGCGAGAAATTATTAATACCGATTTGTAGCGGAAAATATAATGTCGTTCTATATTATAGTGATGACGACCATAATCATTTATGTAAAGAAAAGGGGAGATAGGGTACGTTCTCCCAGCGCTCACTCAACCGAGTGAGCAAACTGCTCAGCTTAATTCAGCTCAACTCAATTTGCTCAGTGTGAAGTTTGCACAGTGACATATTGAACTGAACAACAAAGATAGAAAAGACGTACCTTAAACAGAAGTGAGACCGAGACGATATTATTCGCTCGTACAACCCTACTCTACTGACGTACGTGGACCTAATGGGACCTAATTTGAGCTTTCCATTTGCGAGAAGCCAGTACCTCATCTCTCCTTATCTTTATATCAATGGATGACGACACAATAATATTTACAACAAACTTATCTCGAGTGCCCTAATTTGCAGAACGTGTTAATAATTTAGTATTTTAGAATAATACTCACGAGATGTGAGCTGCAGCTGCACCAAGGGGCAGCACCACACAATAAACACAAATAGCAGCGCAGCCATCGGCGTCGTCGTAGGAAGAGCGCGAGCAGACCGCCAGCAGCAGCGCGCCGCGACTCTCTGTGTCCCGGCAGCGGCACCAACAATATCATGTCTGTTCTTGTGACCCGCCGATATCCCTTATCTCGTCACTCGTCACTCGTCGGAGCACAGCTGCTGCTCTCGATTATACCTACTATATCTATATTAATATAAAGAGAGAAACTTTGTTTTTTTTGTTTGTAACGAATAGGCTCCGAAACTACTGGATCGATTTTTAAAATTCTTTCACTTATGTATAGCTTAATTCAGTGTGAGTGACACTATATGAGATTTTGAAAAAAAATAGGTATCCGTAAGAAAACTGCAATATTGTGAACCAAGGTGTCACATAATATAATTACCATATTCATAAATTTGCGTGCGCTGTGAAATCCATTGATGGTAGAATAATATAATGTACCAGGGGTTTGTAGTACTTATCAATATCTACTACAAATTAGTCCACGGAAATTTTATCCATCTATTTTGGTTTAGTCACAATAATCGAAACAGACATAAATGCATATGCGCTGTGAAAAGTATTGGTGGTAGAATAAAGTAATGTACTAGGGGTTTGTAGTAATTATCAATACCTACAAAACAGTAACATAACATACATTCACGCCTTTTTCCCGAAGGGGTAGGCAGAGGTGTACCCAGGACTCAGTCCTATAGTAGATACACCCACATTTCGCCAGTATGTTATTGGTCCCATGTCATAGGGGGCGAGCCTATTGCCATCTAACGGGCACAGTTCCAGACTCCAGGCAGTTATTGAGATAATTCCTAATGGAAAAATCCAATATTTAACACTTTGCCTGACCTGGGGATCGAGCCCGAGACCTCTTGATTGGCAGTCGAGCATGCGTCCTCTACGCCACCGAGGCAGTCAGTACAAAACAGTATACATAGATTATATCCATCTTTTTTGGTTTAGTCACAATAATCGAAGCAGTGATTATTTTTCATGCGGTGTGAAAACTATTGGTGGTAGATTAAAGTAATGTACTAGGGGTTTGTAGTACTTATCAATATCTTCAAAATATCCCGCACGATAAATTGATACATATGTTAAGGTTTGGTTATTGTAACAGAAATAGTCATTAATTTGCGTGCGCTGCGTAAACCATTAGGGTTATATCTATAAAAATACAATGTATCACGAATTTACTCCTGTTAAATGTTCACTATATCTACTTTTGCTACCCGTGCGAAGCCGGGGCGGGCCGCTAGTACTTTAATAAATATCTAGGTAGGTACCTATATTTAAACTGAAAAAAATATGGAGAAACCGTAATATTACTAAAGCCACTAAGATCCGACTTGTTCGAGCACTTGTGTTTCCCATATGCAGCGGAGACTTGGACTCTGAGAGAAAGCGAGAAAAAGAAGGTGGACGCTCTAGAGATGTGGTGCTGGAGAAAAATGCTTGAGTATCGTGGACCGAATTTAGAACCAACGTCTCAATACTCCAAGAGCTCGGCATTAAGCAGCGTCTATCATCTTTTGTCCAGGCTCGTATGCTCAGTTTCTTTGGACATACCTATATCGCGGAGAGACGGCCCATCTATTGAACGTTTGGTGGTCCAAGGCCGAGTGGAGGGAACACGACCTCGCGGCAGATCACCAATGCGATGGACTGACCAAGTAAAAACAGCCGTGGGTGGTCCGTTGCACGAGTGTTCAAAGAAGGCATCAGTTAGAGAAGAATGGCGACGGATTGTGAAACGGATCACATCACAACCATCGTAACGGCCACGACCACTCTGTCAAGAGTGATGCGACAAAGAAGAAGCTATATTTATTCTATTCCATTCATATTTTGTGAATTTCCTCGATGTTATTTGAAATATTTGATATAGTACATATAGTGATCTGTGTTTGTCTGTAAAATTAATGGTGAATGACAATAATTTACAAGGTAAGGCATATTACCATAAATCGGTATGAATGTATTAAAACTTCCTTGCTGAAAGTAGTCTTAAGAATATCCGTGTCACAGTGTGACTCGCATAGGGCCGGTTTTTTGAACGTAAGTTACGGTTAAGTTAACCATTTGTCAAACTAACTATAGTTAAATTTCTAACCAATGGTTAAATAACTAACGATAAAAAAACCAGCCCTTAGTGTTACTCGATGGGAACCCACCATATCTAGGATACTCCTAGATTAGACCCATTGAAAACAAAGAGTATTATTTCTTAATTTGTTCTAAGTACCTTTTAACGGTGTTCGTAAGCTGCTAAAAATTAGGAATTGGACGAATTGCCCAGGATCCCTGATAAATTCGTGTGAGCTACCGCGGCCTACTGATGTCACATCGTCACGGTAATATTTGCCGTGGCGACGCTATTGTAATAAAAGTCAGAGCTTCCGTTAAGTCGTTTATTATGAACATAATATACAATGCCGATGTTTATTTTATAAAAGCACGTAAAAACCGACGAGACACATATACACCGTACGATAAAATAGTAATTTATTTTTTATTCACCAACATGTACTATTACTTAATTTACTTGTAGAATAGTGGCGACTGGCGACCGTGGTGCAGCTCCGACTGACAATGTTCTCAGTGAGAGGTGCATCACGCACTCCATCAGTATCGACTGTTCTATTATGTTAAGAAGGTTACTCTGAGCGGGTCCACATCGCGTCGTCGACATCAACGGTTTACTGACTAGTCATTAAATAAGATCTAGGGATGTGCCACATCGCCTCGTCCTGTCGATATCGACTCCTGCACACACCGGGTGCAGGTCGGCTCGCATGCGCCCTGTGACGTCACTCCACACATTATATTGCATACTAATGTGACAACTAAATACCATTTAAAACCCTATAGAATTAAGTAAAAATAATGCGCATTTACTGTATACAATTAAAAAGCTAGCTTATAAAACAGATATATCCGTTAGCCGATTCACAAAAAACAAACTTGATCGAGGATAACAATATCATCGTAACATGCAGATGAGGCAACATGATACTATCTACACATATTCAAGCAGAATAATAGAAACATTTGTAACAACACCATGAAGAAAAACCGCAATGTAATTGTATTAAAATGAGATGAAATGCAACAAGCAAAGCACCCGACGATGAGAGGTTCGCTACACACTACGACACTGAAGCTTTATAGAACATCGTAATCATTTTATAATTGACTAACACATTGAAATCTTGCATCTGACACTTATATACATATTGTTGAGTTATGTTATATTACTCATTGCACTTATTTATTGATCAGACTTCTTGAGAACTATATAGACCGCTGGCCGTTACGTTCGAAAGTAAATAAAGCATTTCTGATTTCACTATTCATGAAACTAATTCAAGCGCTCACAAAAAATAAATAAATACAATTATCTGAGCAAAATTATATAGATTGCCATGTTCCCCATTTCACTGACCGCCTTAACTTAATCCATAGACTTTATACTTAACATTTATTACAAACATAATATAATGTTCACTGAACTAAGAGTCGCCATAACATTGTTCCGTAACAACATTTCAATACAATATTATTGATCTCTGCTGTTTGCAATCGTCGTCGTCGTAACCCTCCGTCTAACTCCATCGCTGATAAACTGCTCTACATAATAATAATTTTATTAATAAATACCGACTATTATATACTTAAACATAATCTCAACAGGAAAACAACATGCAACATGTAATGTGTAAATCGCACAAAAAGCAAACCTCTGCACTAAAATAAATATAATAATATTTTTTTATTCCAAGGTATGAGTGAAATAAAAAAAAAAAAAACCTGTTGAGATCATGTTATGTATTACTCACGAGTACTTTAAGTTACCGATCGCCTTATATAGGATACAGTTATTATTATATAGGGTTATTTTTTTAAACGAGTTCAAATATATACAATAGTTTAAACTATTCTCTTTTACACTCATCGGGAGCCTCATTGCGAAGGAGATGAACATGTACCATTATCTGATAATCGAGGGTATTATCAGGAAGATGGCGGCTCGCTAGTCGTGTAGTCAGAATATATAGATACAGAAGGACTGCTCCACGCCACCGGGCGTATGTCGGCCGCGGCGACAGTGGCATATCCGTAGTAGACGGCGCGGCGGCGTGCAGTGCACAGAGGAGACCTAGGAGGAGCAGCAGGCGCGCGCGGGCGGCGCGCGGGAGGGGCGGCGCTCCACGGCGATGCGCGCGTGGTCCGCGTCCGCCTCGCGACCGGACGTCTTGTCCAGGATGGCCTCCGCCAGCTCGGAGAACGCGCGGTCTATGTTGATGTTGGCCTTCGCCGACGTCTCCATGAACCTGATGCTGTGCTCGCGCGCTATCTGCACACGAATACGTCACGCTATACCTATCGAGCTCCGCAGCATCGTCACGCGCTCAGATCATACAAACAAGGGAGATTAGGCGAGGGGGCGTGGCCCTTGGGAACCCATCAGGCACAAAACGAGCTTGATACCAAAATTGACCACTGAGAGTCGAATGTTGTGTCGTGCGGTATCATCTCTAACGAATTTAACAAAATACCGAGTTGTTCAGTAGTTGTATGTAATAATACCAGCAGCAAAGTGAATTACGTGAAGAATGGCATCTCTTTTCACACGTAAGTACTAAAATAATATTGTATTTTCAATAAATATAAGCAAAAGAACACATTGTGACATTAAACACGAGAGGAAGTACCAAGTTCATTATATTATCTAACTAGTAGAATATGTCAGACACCATTGCTTGCTTAGTACAAGTCGATAAAAAATCAATCGGTTGTAACGGCGCAATAGACATTTAATTTACAGTTCATCTCTCTAAAAAAATAGTTTCGTAGTGCGGCCGCTGCACTGGGTTCCGTAAAATAGACATGAGATGTGATTGCGTTTAGTTGTCGATGATTTTACTGTACTGGCTGATTTTATTTTTGTTACTAAAATTTAGTATTTTTAAAACAATTTGTACCCATTTCATGTTTGCTTGATATTAATAGTTCATGAAAAGTTTAAAAATAGAAAAGTTATATAAGGTTGTCTCCTAAAATGTGATGTTATGTTTCTCTCGCGGTGGTCACGAAAAAGAGAAATGTATTTTTTATAATATGTATCGAGTGTTATAACTTTTGTAATAAAATATATATTATATTTCAAATAAGTAGCCTGCATTGTATGACGTACTCAATCCGTGCCTATTAAAAATTATGACATGATGAGCAGACGAACCCATTGTAGTGTTGCCAATTTGACAGCCTCGTTGGCTCAGATGGTAGTAACTCTGCTATCTGTGCCGCAGGCCCCGGATTCCATCCCCGGCCAGATTAAACATTTGTGTGCATGAACACACATGATGATGTCTGTTGGATCCGTGTCTGGGTGTTATTAGCTTATGTAAGTATGTATATCAGTCATCTGGTTACCATAGTACAGTAGTTACCTAGTTTGGGACCAGAATTTAACAAAATACCGAGTTGTTCAGTAGTTGTATGTAATAATACCAGCAGCAAAGTGAATTACGTGAAGAATGGCATCTCTTTTCACACGTAAGTACTAAAATAATATTGTATTTTCAATAAATATAAGCAAAAGAACACATTGTGACATTAAACACGAGAGGAAGTACCAAGTTCATTATATTATCTAACTAGTAGAATATGTCAGACACCATTGCTTGCTTAGTACAAGTCGATAAAAAATCAATCGGTTGTAACGGCGCAATAGACATTTAATTTACAGTTCATCTCTCTAAAAAAATAGTTTCGTAGTGCGGCCGCTGCACTGGGTTCCGTAAAATAGACATGAGATGTGATTGCGTTTAGTTGTCGATGATTTTACTGTACTGGCTGATTTTATTTTTGTTACTAAAATTTAGTATTTTTAAAACAATTTGTACCCATTTCATGTTTGCTTGATATTAATAGTTCATGAAAAGTTTAAAAATAGAAAAGTTATATAAGGTTGTCTCCTAAAATGTGATGTTATGTTTCTCTCGCGGTGGTCACGAAAAAGAGAAATGTATTTTTTATAATATGTATCGAGTGTTATAACTTTTGTAATAAAATATATATTATATTTCAAATAAGTAGCCTGCATTGTATGACGTACTCAATCCGTGCCTATTAAAAATTATGACATGATGAGCAGACGAACCCATTGTAGTGTTGCCAATTTGACAGCCTCGTTGGCTCAGATGGTAGTAACTCTGCTATCTGTGCCGCAGGCCCCGGATTCCATCCCCGGCCAGATTAAACATTTGTGTGCATGAACACACATGATGATGTCTGTTGGATCCGTGTCTGGGTGTTATTAGCTTATGTAAGTATGTATATCAGTCATCTGGTTACCATAGTACAGTAGTTACCTAGTTTGGGACCAGATGACCGTGTGTAGAAGTGGTCCCATAATATAATATTATTATTTATTTTGGTACATCGTGTACCATTCATTAATTGTCTTGTAAAAAACTTGCATATATTTTTAATTGTAGCTATCTGAAGGATTCAAACTTAAAAGAAAAGCTTTAAATGCAACAGAAAGAGGCACAACCTGGTTTCCAAACAAAAACAGCACAATATGCTCGTCTCACTTTGGGCCAGTGTTTTCAACCATTGAAGAAAATTCATCGTCTCTTCGAATGGTCGGTGCCCATATTGAAAATACGTATGGCAAATACTTATAATGTTTTATTTCACTGTAAATAATGCATCCTCAGGAAAAGAGCAGATAATAATTGAAAAGTATCGATTTTACTTATATCGATTGCTACTTCCTCTCTAGTTACATATGTGTGTTTATGCGGAGTCCATAGCTTCAGGGTTGATGGACCGCCCTTTTATGCATGTGTACTATCAATATGGTCTTTGGTGTGCCTGCAAGTTTCTTAGTGTGGGTGACAAATATGAGCTTGTGTGCCGTACTCATTGTTTTTGTATTTAATGTTAGTGTAATTGGTGGGAGAAATGTGGAGACATCGGACACAAACAATTTGGCGTAATAGCCAAATCTCCCTTGTTTGTATGATCTGAGGTCACGCGAGTCGCTATTACTTATAATCGAATTGAGGCCGCGATAGTATGATTTGCGACCGCAGCAAGATGCAGGTTCAATGTTCGCTTTGACCGTACAGTAAGAAGAGTACTAGAAACCGAGCACAGAGACTGAGATAGGTTTGGAATATTACTTCACTAAAACTTCCTCTCAAATTGACAAATAGTCTGTGGATGACACGACTGCTCAAAGATATATCCAGGAAGGGATGCCTTTACAAAAGACTGCATGATTGTAACAATAATATCTATACATTATAAGTATTGTTATTACTTGCCAACATTCTCAATCTAAACCAAATGGAATGACATTTCAAGGGCACTCCATCTACTAATTAATTTGAAAGCATATTTTTGTAGCAAAAATGTGTAATTATAAATAGAAGGATTGTGAGTCATGCCAATGTGATTGGTGTCGGCGGATTCTTATACAACTGTTGTCTCAATAACACGATACCTATACTTAGCCTACTTAACGCAACTTAAAGCATAATAATATACAAAATTATGCTTACTTATGCCATAGGTCTTCATAATTTAACCAATAATCAACACTTTCACTAATGTAGATGCAAGTGTTTGGATATTGGATGTGTGTATGTAACCAAAGCTTATTAGAGTGATTTGCTTGAATTTAGGCACCTATGGAAATATTAAATAATATATGTTAGTATGTTATTGTGTTAATAATGTATGTAGTGTGTTTATTGTGTGGAAACATACAATCACGCCTTTTTCCCGAAGGGGTAGGCAGAGTTTGTACCCAGGACTTAGTCCCATAGTAGGTACACACACATTTCGCCAGTATGTTATTGGTCCCATGTACAGGTCGCGTCTCAGTTTAATAGCGCTGACCTTAAATGCGTGCAGAAATGGATTTATAGATCTGTTAGGACTTTTTAGACCAATACACCTGTGCAAAGCACCCCTCCAATTTAGCCGAGCGCTATTAAACCGTGACGCGACCTGTAATAGGGGCGAGATTACCGCGCACAGTTCCAGACTTCAGGATTTCATAGAGATAATTCCTAATGGAAAAATTAAATAACACTTAAATGACCTGGGGATTGAACCCAGGACCTCATGATCGGCAGTGGAGCTCCACTGCCGATCATGAGGTCCCGGGTGGTGACTGCCCAGACTGCCTCGGTGGCGTAAGCTTACGCCACAGTCGCCGCAGTCTGGGCAGTATTGGGCAGTATAGTGATAATGTAAGCAGTGACTCACAGCCTCTCCCCGCTCCTTGCTGACCACCCTCTTCTCCTCCATGTCACACTTGTTGCCCAAGATCATCTTCTCTACATCTTCATTAGCATGCTGGAATGTACGTACGGTTACTTAATATTTATCTAAAAAGTTTATTTTATAAAGTAAACAAATCATTTTCAGATTTCCTGGATACCTAGACAGGGTTACCTAGTGACTAGTGAGGAAATCAATAGATAATAGTGTATCACATCACATTAGTAGTTTCTGCACAAAATTACTTATTAGATTATTAGATTGTAATATAAGTCTAATATAAGTTCATTCTATTGCAACATATTTGCAGTAATAAATATTTTTTCAATTTTTGTGGCTATAAATTGTGTCAGTTTTCTAAAAGCCCCAATGACTCAAACTCAAAAAGATTTATTCAAATAGGTCATAATCTGACATTTTTGCATGTCAATGAAGATAAACAGTACTGGGTCTACCGTGCATTCGGAAAGATACCATGACTAACATACCAGACTGATACGATTAACATGAATATTGTATAGGGGGCGAGCTTATTGCCATCTACCAGGCACAGTTCCAGACTCCAGGCAGTTATTGATAATTCCTAATGGAAAAATCCAATATTTAACACTGCCTGACCTGGGGATTGAACCCGGGACCTCTTGATTGGCAGTCGAGCATGCACCCTCTACGTCACTGAGGCAGTCCATCAATCAATCTAACCATTGGTGGTAGCTAATGGTCATTGATCTAATTAGATACCAGTCAAAAGTTGCTTGACCTTGGCAATCAGTCAGGAATGACTGACTATAGGCCCTACAGTCTATACATACTATGCTAGTAGTGAATGAAAAGACAAGCAAATCTGGTCTGATGGTAAACATCATGATTGCCCATATCGGACACAGTGCCACCCTGTGTTTTAAAGTTCATAATTCTGCACAGCACTGCACTGCAGAAGTCACCATGAGATATGAGTTGTTGAATCTCGTCATGCCCAGTAATTTCGCTGGTAACATTGCCCTTCAGACCGGAACACAGTAATATCTGCACATTACTGCTTGGCAGATGAATAACTGGCAAAGGTGTGGTACTTCCCCAGGCGGCCCCCTGCAAAAGAGGCCTACCACTACAAAAAAGGTCGCCAAGCTTCCTACAAGGCCTCCAACATGACCAAATGACTGCTTCCCACATATCTTAAAGAAAACAGCCGGGACATACAGTTTAACATCTGAAACATGGTAGAGCTCAGGTGAAAAGTTCACATGGTGAGATTCGATCCAGAGACTCGGGATTTAAAGCCAGGCATATTCCCGCTGGATCACGGACGCTACATCGCCACGGGCCATGGACGCCGCGATAAGTAGTGGGTATACATACCTCGTCTATATTTCGTAACCACTTGACGATATCATCGAAGGTCTTCTCGTTGGTGATATCGTACACGAGCATGATGCCCATCGCGCCTCGGTAGTACGACGTCGTGATCGTGTGGAACCGCTCCTGACCTGCTGTGTCCCAGATCTGCAGCTTGATCTTCTTCCCTCGGAGCTCCACTGTCTTTATTTTGAAGTCGATACCTATAACGCCCAGTCATTTTTAGATAGCTCGTAGGTTTACCATAATGGTTGTCAGTACTAACTAGGATACGAGCCCGCTGCGCCTCATTAATAGAGAGTCAAACTAAATATAAAAGCACTGTCCGTCGAATGTATAATAGTTCGTAAAGCAAATAGTATAAAATCACATTAAATACAAAGGTGGTTCCTACCGATTGTTGATATAAATGTCGTTGTGAAATGATTATCTGAGAATCTGAACAATATACATGTCTTCCCGACACCAGAGTCACCGATAAGCAGAAGCTTGAACAATAAATCGTAAGTTTTCTTGGCCATTTTTAAAAATTTTTGTGTGGAAATATTAAAAATTAAAATTTATGATTCCAAAATCATCCAGTCCAGTCCAGGAAATTCACGGAAATTGACAGTATGAAAAATGACAGATAGCAGGTAAAGACAATTTTAAAATTTACATTTATTAAAATAGATTGCCATTAAACAAAAAATATAACTCGTAGTGTGTTCGAAAATCGATTCCGATTAAATCGACTAAGGTTATTATCTGCTCGCTCAAAAATACTATACTGATTCATGTACGGCGGCGTCAGATGGCGTCACCAATTTATGAACCCTTGTCATGGAGGGAGATTTAAACATTTGTAAATATATTATTATTTTGGGGCAACACTGAATATTGTTGCGTGCTGCGGATTGTGCGCGTTCTTCTCATGGTGTGAACAGACGATCATACTTGGTACGACCGAACCACAGTGCTACCTAATCTGTGACCCGAATTGTTCGGTACGGCGTTCACGCCACACGATCGCACCGAACCACAGTCCGTCCAGGGGCCTAATTCTCGATCTAAAATATATAAGCGCAATCGTAGTTTTTTTTAAATACGAAACTATACGACATTATAAAACACCTATGGAAAACGGAGGAAATCAGAATGAACATTTGAGCTGTCATTGATCTCTTAATATTAAACCCAATTCACTAAGACTGTCGTGGTCAATAATAATATGGGACAAGCCTCGTTGGCTCAGATGGTAGTAACTCTGATTTCTGTGCCGTAGGCCCCGGGTTCGATCCCCGGCCACGTCAAACATTTGTGTGCATGAACATGTCTGTTTGATCTGTGTCTGGATGTTATAAGCGTATAAAAGTATGTATATCAGTCATCTGGTTGCCATAGTACAAGCTTCTTGCCTAGTTTGGGACCAGATGACCGTGTGTGGGAATTGTCCCATATTATTAAATATTATTAAAAAAAAAATTCAATAGTTTAAATTTTAATAGATTCAAATTTTTAGTGAAGGGTTCATTTTATAAAATTCTAAATTTATATTAGCTCTTGTTTTAAAATGACCCTAGACAAATTAACTCTGTATTATTATGACATGCCAGGTTGTATGTGTGTACCTATATAGACTTCATATCTCTATAATCTTACACCAATAAAAGTTAAAATGCTAATAATAAAATTCAACTTTGTTGCAAAACGTCATAGTATTTAGCTATATTACTGTGTATTATGTTATGTGAAGCTAAGTTTTACATAGTGTACCTACCTTCAATAACTAACTGTTGATCAATAAAGTGATTGATGACGTTTGTGTAGTTTTATTTTCTTAATAAGTTAGTATAGTATGAAGTGAGGGGCAAACTTAATGCCAGGTGTAAAGAGTGAAGTGTGTTGCAAGTATTGACTGCCACTTGCCTGACTGCCCAGTTTCTGAAGTGTGCTATTTTATTTATATAAATAATTTGTTAACAGGTGGAGTGATGATCTGCGAGTCCCAAAAAGTAGGAAAGGTATATGTCCAGCATGGGCTAATGGAGAATAAAGGACCCATCACTCTGACAGTATGTCCTGTGAAGGACAGGACATGTTATGCGCCACAGTTTTTCAACCTTTAATTATTTTGCTACTGTAGTCTCAGACAGGTTGTGCATTCAAACTGAGTAAATAAGTAAAAAAACTTGAGGTTACTTTATATTATGTAAATAAATATTTGAAATTAAATTAAAAATGTCGTTAATCTAATTTTTTTTTAATTAGATGTCGCTTTCACTGGCATCCAGCCAATCATTATACACATCAATTGGTTAGGACAATATATTTGTAGTTGTTTGAAAGTCTTTTAAATATACTCTACATATTGTGTATCCTTGCTGTATTTCTTCGGTTCCTGAAAAATAAGCTTTTTATACTAGATAATGATGTAAAACCAGTAGGTTTTACATCATTAGATTTGGATTTTAAAATACATTCATACGTTGAAACTTAAAAAATGGATGTAAAAATTTTTATTAACTTGGTTTTCAAAGAAAACTTCACAAATACGATGTTACTAGAACGTTACCTATTTGACTAAGAAAAACATATTCAGTAATAACAATAATAACTCTGATGTTATAATCGTATCGGCCTATCAGTCACGTCGGAATGGTCGTGAAATAAAGGGACCGTTAGGGAATTGAGCCCCTGATTGGTACGGTTCGCCGTCCAGACGATCGAACCTGTCCGGCCCGTACCAAGTTCGATGCCGAACCACCGTACCAAGTAATAATAATAATAATGTTCGCCGAACAGTGCGCCAGACGATCGAACATGGTATGGTGGCGAACCAAGTTTGGGTCACAGATTAGGTAGCACTGTGGTTCGGTCGTACCAAGTATGATCGTCTGTTCACACCATTGTGATCTGTGTTGAGTTGCGCGCACAGAAAAGGAACGTTGCGCGGTGCGCGCGTCTATCCACAGAACAAAAAGGATCGTCTCTATTCTCTATGTTTATAGTTAAATTATGTTACACTTCTTTCGTCAGCATTTTGTGAATTGTATCTCTTGAATTAATTAATCTTCTCACTTTTCCATCCTCTTAGCACTTCCCGTATTCTATTTCGTTTGGAGTTCGGGTCGGGATTCGTTTGTATTCTGTGGGGTGGGGTCGGGCCGCTTTACGCTTTCTTTTGACCGTTCCTCTTGTTCTGTGCCTGTGAACAGTAACTGAAAATCAATAAATCAATTTATTTGTTCATCGTATCGTCATCGGTCTATAATAATGTAATTCCACACAATTTACTTCAGTGATCAGCGTGTAGTTTATAGAGTTCATCGCTCAAAATGCATCGGCGAGGCGGGAAACGTATCCGGATGGACGATCCTCCCCCGGAGTACGTAAACCCGATGACCCCGGCGACACCGATGACAGAGTACGGCGGGCAATCGGTGCACGAGCCGGAGACGCCGAGTTACACGGGGTTCAATGCGGGGACGGTGGCCAACTCGACCGCGATCGAGCCGCAGAGGGACGCGGAGGGCGAGGAATCGGAGGAGGCCCGGAGCGAGTCGCCGGCGCCGACGAAGCGTGTGACGCGGAGCCGCGGGCGGCGCGGCGGCGACGGCGGGTTCCCGGGGCGGCTGGCGGAGTCCCCTCCGCCGCCACCGCTGCGCCGGCGCGGACGCGGGGGGCGCGGCCGCGGTCGAGGCCGGGGCGCCGCGCCGCCGCCCGCCTGCTCGCCGCCGCCCGTGCTGCTGCCCGGAGACGACGAGAATAGCCTCTACAACATATTGAGATTCAACAAGACCGCTATCAATGTAAGCCAGGTCTTAATTACTCTAGATGCCAAGTACCTATGTGGTATTATGGAGCCCACACAGTACTATGATAATTTTAATAACAATGTAAAGATTTCAATGTAGGTAAATGAACATGAAAAGTTTTGACCTAGTATTGTGTATGATGCTCTTCCAGCAAGTGGTAGACATGTGGATAGAGGAGTACAAGACGAACCGAGAGGTTGCGCTGGTGCAGCTGATGCAGTTCTTCATCAACTCCTCGGGCTGTAGGGGGACGGTCACACCTGACATGGCACAGATGGACCACACCCTCATCATCAAGAAGATGACGCAGGAGTTTGATGAGGTATGGATCATTTAGAACTAGTTGGTGCCTGCAACTTCATCTGCATGGAGTCTGTCTTCTATACTACCTTTCATTCTTTATTTCACCCCTTTTAAGTTAAGTTTTATAATATAACCTAAGTTCTATTATCTTGGCAAATTGCAGTCTTATCTACATTTATAAGGTCCGGTCCATCTTCATTGGTTATAATAATTTAATATCATGAATGTGCATTCAGCAATCACCTCCCTCACCTTACCTCATCACCTTATAGACTGATTGTATGATAACAAACATTCATACCCTCGGGAGCGAAGCAGAATGTGCCTACATGATTCCATATCTTAAAACATTTTGTTTTGCAGGAGAGTGGTGAATACCCCCTGATAATGTCAGGGCAGACGTGGAAGAAGTTCAGGTCAAACTTCTGTGAGTTCATCCAGACCCTGGTGAAGATGTGTCAGTACTCCATCATCTATGATCAGTACTTGATGGATAACATCATATCTCTGCTCACGGGACTGTCTGACTCACAAGTTAGAGCATTTAGGCACACTGCTACATTGGCAGGTATTTTATTTCCACCATGTTATTTATATTTTACTGTATATGTAATTTGAAGACTGCCTCGGTAGCGTAGAGGGCGCATGCTCGACTGCCAATCAAGAGGTCCCGGGTTCGATCCTCAGGTCAGGCAGTGTTAAATATTTGATTTTTCCATTAGGAATTATCTCAATAACTGCCTGGAGTCTGGAACTGTGCCCGGTAGATGGCAATAGGCTTGCCCCCTATTACATGGGACCAATAACATACTAGCGAAATGTGGGTGTATCTACTATGAGGACTGAGTCCTGGGTACACCTCTGCCTACCCCTTCGGGAAAAAGGCGTGAATGTATGTTTTATGTCTGAAGAAAAAAACAACTAGAACCTTATAGTACTTTTTATTGTTTTTCAAAGTTTTCACCATGTAGCTACACTTTTCCATTCGCTCAAACCAGTTATTATAACATTTATTCCACTCTAAAGTGGGGGTGTTCAAAATGGCTGACTTGAAAGCGTTGACTGCTTCTTCACCGGGCTGGAACCTTTGACTACGAAGACTTTTCTTAATTTTAGGAAATGTAAAGAAATCTTTAGGGCTTAGGTCAGGACTGTATGGAGGATGGTCAAGAATTTCTACTTCTTCCTGCTTCAAATACTCAATCGTTTGACGAGCGCTGTGTGAGCTTGCATTGTGCTGCAGGATGATGCGTCGCTTTGAGTTAGATTTTCTAAGTTCGGCTATGATTTGTGGTAAACAAACTGTGGTATACCAACTCTGCGTTAACCGTTCTACGATCTTCAAGTGCAATAGTCGCAACATGGCCGGTTTTTCCAACGAACGTGGCCATCATCTTCTTTGAAGTACTTCGAGTATGAACAACTTTAGTCGGCTTTGGCTCGTCTTGAAAGACCCAGATTGTAGATTGTTGTTTGGAATCAGGATCGTAGGCATAGATCCAAGATTCGTCACCATTGATGATGTCGTAGACGTGATTTGGTTCTCCTCGGTTGAACCTTTGCAAAGTTTTCTTACACCATCTGACGCGGGCCGCCTTGTGATCGTCGGAAAGCAGATTCGGTATCCAACGGCAAACTAGCTTTCTCACACCAAGCGCTTCATGTAAGATCTTCTAAATGGTTTTCCCTGAGATGCCTAATAGAGCCTCTATCTCTCGATATCACATGACGATCGTCACATGACGATCTTCGAGAATTAGTTGTCTCACAGCAATAATGTTATCTTAGTGAAGTCGGATTTTGGGCGTCCTTCGCAAAATTTGTCACTAACACTAGTATGTCCACGCTGGAATTCTAAATACCAGCGTTCGACAGTCCGCAGACATGGGGCTTCATCAATGAACACAGATGTTAGCTCTTCAAAACTCTGAAGCCATGTCAGGCCTCTTCTAAAGTTGTAGAAAATTATTGCACGAACATTTTCCTTAGAAAGATTGATTTTCGTACGTAACCTGACAGATTCCAAGGCCTGCCCCGGCCTCGCACGGGTAGCAGAAGTAGGTAAAGTGAACGTTTTAACAGGAGTAAATTCGTGATACAGTGTATTTTTATAGATATAACCCTAATGGTTTACGCAGCACACACAAATTAATGACTATTTCTGTTACAGTGACTAAACCTTAACACATGTATAAATTTTCCGCGGGCTATTTCGAAGATATAAGTACTAAATACCCCTAGTACATTACTTTATTCTACCACCAATACTTTTCACAGTGCATGCATATATTGACTTTCGATTATTGTGACTAAACCAAAATAATAAATGGATATAATGTTCGTTCACTATTTTGTAGATATTGGTAAATACTACAAACCCCTAGTACATTATTTAATCTATTCTACCACCAATAGTTTTCATATCGCATAAAATAAATGTCTTCTTCGATTATTGTGACTAAACCAAAACAGACGGATATACTGTCCATGGACTGTTTTGTAGGTGTTGATAATTACTACAAAGCCCTAGTACATTACTTTATTCTACCACCAATACTTTTCACAGTGCATGCATATAATGACTTTCGATTATTGTGACTAAACCAAAATAGATGGATATAATGTCCGTTCACTATTTTGTAGATATTGGTAAATACTACAAACCCCTAGAACATTACTTTAATCTACCACCAATAGTTTTCACCCCGCATGAAAAATAATCACTGCTTCGATTATTGTGACTAAACCAAAAAAGATGGATATAATATATGTAGACTGTTTTGTAGATATTGGTAAGTTCTACAAACCCCCAGTACATTACTTTAATCTACTACCAATAGTTTTCACACTGCATGAAAAATAATGACTGCTTCAATTATTGCGACTAAACCAAAATAGATGGATATAATGTCCGTTCACTATTTTGTAGATATTGGTGAATACTACAAACCCCTAATACACTACTTTAATCTACCACCAATAGTTTTCACAGCGCACGCAAATTAATGAATATGGTAATTAAATTATGTGACACCTTGGTTCACAATATTGCGGTTTTCTTATGGATCCTTATTTTTTTTTCAAAATCTCATATTATAGCCTATGTCACTCACACTGAATTAAGCTATCCATAACTGAAAGAATTTTAAAAATCGGTCCAGTTTCGGAGCCTATTCGTTACAAACAAAAAAACAAAGTTTCTCTCTTTATAATATTAGTATAGATTATTTTCATTTCATATAATGTAACGTTTGATAAAAACATATTTGACATAACTTTTATTTCATATAATTGTTAATTTGGTATACTACTACATTTGATATAAACATAATATTTAGAAACAGATCCGACTTTACTGTATTATAGAGTTTGGAACATTCCGTCGTCTGTAGTTTAAGTTTAGGTTTGACTTTTTAAAAATATCTTTGGTGATGTTATTGTTTTTATTCTTAATTGTTTTTAATCTTAATATTCTACCAACAAAAAAAAACCTGCTTAATTAAGATAATTGAGTATTTAAAAAAAATTTATATTTTTTTATTTATTCTGAAAGTTAAATGAAAATTATGTATCATCAGATTCAAAAATATATTTTTTTAATTAATCATAAGTAATTCAAAATTGATGAACTTCCAATAAGAATCACTTGATCACGACCGCGCTACGAGTGGTCGCCATGATTGTGACGTCATTATGTTAGTTATAATTTTATAACTATTTTTAGCTTAATTTACATATTATAAAGGATTTCTCACTAAAAGTCGCACCGTACGTAGTATGGTCTGTTCTTTTAGCGTGAATATTTTAGCGCATCTGTAGGTGTAAAGGTAGAGTGTAGAATGTAATGTAATGACACGACGACAGTGATGAAGCTGATGACGGCGCTGGTGGACGTGGCGCTGCTGACGAGCGTCAACTGCGACAACTGTCTGCGGCAGTACGAGGCCGAGCGGATCAAGGGCCGAGACAAGCGCGCCTCCGAGCGCCTCGAGGTGCTCGTCGCCAAGAGGCAGGAGCTCGAGGAGAACATGGAGGAGATCAAGAACATGCTCTCCTACATGTTCAAGTCTGTCTTCGTGCATAGATACAGGTCGGTCCACTCATTCATAAACTAGCGGACGACAATAACAATTGACAGATCACTTCGCCTACCGTGATCGTGATTTGAGGAACTTTGAAACTACTCTGGGTCCAAACACATCTCATTTCTTTTATGAGGAATGTTATCCAGTTTTATCCATAACCAAATAATCGATCATATTTCCGACGGGTTGTAGGCTCGGTTCGACGATGGAAGGATCCAACGCTTCGATGTCTACGTGAGATACTCATCATGACTTCGTTTAATGTTCTGACACGATTCGCTCCAATCGAAAGGGCGACAAGTATCGGTCGGCGAGTCGCGTAGCATCAGTCGAATTTTGTCGTAGTTCCGATCCGATGGGTCGAAAAGGCAAAAGTTTTATTTATATCGCTAATTTTCAGTGGAGCAATCGTACAGTACGGCCACCGTTAAATAATCTTCATATGAAATACCATTCGTCAGGGACACGCTGCCGGAGATAAGATCGATAACGATGTCGGAGATCGGCAACTGGATGGAGAAGTTCCCGGCGCACTTCCTGGACGACCTGTACCTGAAGTACATCGGCTGGACGCTGCACGACAAGGTGGGCGAGGTGCGCCTGCGCTGCCTGCAGGCGCTGCAGCCGCTCTACGAGTGCGACGAGCTCAAGGGCAAGCTGGAGCTCTTCACCTCCAAGTTCAAGGACCGCATCGTGTCCATGTCGCTGGACAAGGAGACCGACGTCGCCGTGCACGCCGTCAAGCTCGTCATAGCTATACTGAAGTGAGTGTGGTCGCCGCCTCTACTCACTACTCTCACTACGGATCTCGGGGAAAAATATTCATTCATCCCAATGTGTCATTTGAACGACGTGGAAACTTAAAAATAGCCAGTTTTGAAAATTAAAAGCAGAATCCAAACGATATTAAAACTGAGTTGTGTTCGCATTTGGATAAAATTGAAACATGTCGTTCGTTTTCGATTTCTTTCTGTCGTCCTTATTATACCTATCGAAAACCTCGTTAAAAACACGCCGGCAGAGTTCGATACGGATATGAGACGAATTAAATTATTTTTTTAAAGGGGGGCGTAAAGGACTCGTCGGAGCCGGGGGCGCGAGGGCTCCGTCCGCGGGCGATAATATAGCGATAGACAGTCAGCGCCGGTTAATTTAAAATGTTTATTTGAAATTCTTTTCGCGAGAAATTTTAAAACTTTCGAATTAACAACAAGAAAGAATCGAGAATGAAATCGGAGATCCCGGGAGACGGATGTCCCCGGACGAGCCCGGTCGGTGGGTCGGAGTGACACATGCGGCGTGCGCAGGATGCACCCGGACGTGCTGACGGACAAGGACTGCGAGAACGTGTACGAGCTGGTGTACTCGTCGTGCCGCGGCGTGGCGGCGGCCGCGGGCGAGTTCCTCAACGTGCGCCTGTTCCAGCCCGCCGCGCCGCCCGACCCGCCCCAGCCCGCGCCCGAGCCGGCCCGCTCGCGCCGCGGCAAGCTGCGCGCGCCCGCCACGCCGCTCGTGCGCGACCTCGTGCAGTTCTTCATCGAGTCCGAGGTCAGCCCGAGATCACTCCCACCTCACTCCACTCCACTCCACTCCACTCCACTCCACTTACGCTGCACATATTATTATTACACTTTATTGTCATTTTGATTAACTTAACATTACGGCTACATTCGTTATAATATTACAGTTTCCTGCTGGAAATTAGTGAATAATCTTATGTTATAAAACATAAAAACATACATTCACGCCTTTTTCCCGAAGGGGTAGGCAGAGGTGTACCCAGGACTCAGTCCCATAGTAGATACACCCACATTTCGCCAGTATGTTATTGGTCCCATGTAATAGGGGGCGAGCCTATTGCCATACTAACGGGCACAGTTCCAGACTCCAGGCAGTTATTGAGATAATTCCTAATGGAAAAATCCAATATTTTTCACTTTGCCTGACCTGGGGATCGAACCCGGGACCTCTTGATTGGCAGTCGAGCATGCGCCCTCTACGCCACCGAGGCAGTTTTGTATTTAATAAATACAAAATAAATTGTCTATTGAAGTGGAACGCATCTCGATTATCACTATAGCACTGACTGATGGTAGTGATAATTTTTATTTCTGAATTTCAACCCATTTTTCCATAACATTGACCGAGCGGGGAAATATCAATAGAAAAACCGGCCCTAGCCCGGAGTCGAGGTCACTAGGTGGTACCAACCGGGTAACCGGGTCGCGTTCCCACAGCTGCACGAGCACGGCGCCTACCTGGTGGACTCGCTGATCGACTCCAACCCCATGATGAAGGACTGGGAGTGCATGACGGACCTGCTGCTGGAGGAGGCCGGCGCGGGCGAGGAGGCGCTGGACAACCGGCAGGAGTCCTCGCTCATCGAGCTCATGGTGTGCTGCGTGCGCCAGGCCAGCACCGGCGAGCCGCCCGTGGGCCGCGCCTCCACCAGGAAGCACCACCCGCTGTCCAAGGAGCAGGCCAAGGTGGGGCGCACTGCACTGCACTCCCCGCACGCTGTCCGCGCACTGTGACGCCACGTGTCCGCCTGTCCGCAGACCGTGAGCGACGACCGCGCGCGCATGACGTCCCACTTCATGTCCACGCTGCCGGCGCTGCTCGACAAGTTCGGCGCCGACCCCGAGAAGCTCACCAACCTGGTCTCCATCCCGCAGTACATGGACCTCGACCTCTACACCACGCAGCGGCAGGAGGCCGTGAGTACACACCCGCACACCCGCACACCCGCACACCCGCACACCCGCACACCCGCACACCGCCCACGCCGTCACCGTACACACACACACATCACATCATTTACTGATAATATTACAATTACACATAACACAAAAAAAAAACCCAATAAATTATTATTTATTAATTACAAAATATTTTATTTTGATTTATGTGTCATGAATTCATCGAAGCTGTAGAATGTTTGCTCGATTAGCCGGCGCTGGAGTCTATGCTTGAAAGTGTCTACAGAGGTTATAATATTTACTGGTAATATATTGAGCGCTGTTGGGCGCTTACATATTATGATACCTGCCGGATTTGTTCCCTGCTGTGAGTATAGTGGAGTATAATGCACATTGCTATGTGTAATCAGACCAGATTTATCCTCACATACACCGCCACCTGAAAGATTACAAGTGAAGACAATGTAAGAACTCTCAGCCTCATTAAAAAGGAACAATAATAGGTATAATATTGTTTTAATTATTATTATTGTTATTTGTTCGCATATCCGTGAGGACCTATTATTGGCTCTCTGTTGTCTAATAACATAAATGTATTTTTAAGCTGTTGGTCCCCTAAATTAAATAAATAACGCCTTGGAATTAAGCTGCATCAACAACAATTGTTTAGTAGTCTGTTGTATTGACAGCTTTTCGTCCCATTGTTTTATACGTTCTAAATTGTACTACATTTATTTGTCAGTATTCATTCATAAATTATTTTGATTTAGCCAGTCAAAAGTATTATTAAGCGTCTCATTAATTTCTCTTTCAAATATCAATTTATTATCCCCTCTTATTAATAGAGTAGTATTGTCCGCCAATAATATAATTTTGTTAGGTAAAATAATAGTAAATAAGAAATAAAAAGGACCAAGAACGCAGCCCCGTGGAACAAATGTTTTCATCTCGAAGTGAGATCTTACAGTAAATTTTTAGATAGATAGATAATACTTTATCGTACACCACACTTATAGAACCAACACAAAAGATACAGATAAACTAAAGGTAAATATAGAAACGGGGCATTAAAGGTTCGGGTATGTAGTAGGACGAAAGGCACCTATCTCCCGCAGAACCTGAGCCTGCTGCTGAACAAGATCCGCGACGTGGTGAGCGCGCAGGCCGAGGGCGAGGTGGTGGAGGCCTGCGCGCGCTCGCTGGAGGCCTTGTGCAGCGAGCGCTGCGCCGTGTTCCTGCGCTGCAGCGTGGCGCGGGCCACCATCACCGACCTCTGCGTCAACCGGTACAAGGAGGCCATCGACGACTTCCGCACGCTCATCGAGGGGGTAACTGATACTCATACGTCACGACACTATAGCTTTCATTAAACGTTCGACTGAATACAATAGAACACTCTTTATTATGACCAAGGTGCACGGAATACGATCAACTTAAAAATTAAGTTATTGGTCGACAATGGGCGGTCTTATCGCTTTAAGCGATCTCTTCCAGGCAACCAGCCTTAGGCGGGTAGGGCATGATATGAGGAGTAGGGGGTGGGAAAGGGTATACATTATATTTCGCTTAATATAAGATCTTATTATGATTATTATGAAAAAAAAAACCATAATATTATTATAATAATATATTACACTAGCGGCCCGCCCCGGATTCGCACGGGTAGTAGAAGTAGGTATAGTGAACGTTTTAATTCGAGTAAATTCGTGATACATTGTATTTTTATAGGTATAACCCTAATGGTTTACGCAGCACACACAAATTAATGACTATTTCTGTTACAATGACCAAACCTTAACACATGTATAAATTTTCCGTGGGCTATTTTGAAGATATATAAATACTACAAACCCCTAGTACATTACTTTATTCTACCACCAATAGTTTTCATACTGCATAAAAATAATGACTTCTTCGATTACTGTGACTGAACCAAAATAGGTGAATATAATGTCCATGGACTATTTTGTAGATTTTGATAAGTACTACAAACCTCTAGTACATTATTTTATTCTACCGTCAATAGATTTCACAGCGCACGCAATTTAATGAATATATTTGGTAATTATTTGACACCTTAGTTCATTTTGCATCATATTGCAGTTTTTTTACGGATCCCTAATATTTTTCAAAATCTCATATAGCCTATGTCGCTCACACTGAATTAAGCTTTCCATAAGTGAAAGTATTTTTTTAATCGGTCCAGTAGTTTCGGAGCCTATTCATTACATGATATAATGTTCGTGTACAGGGCGAGACCCCGGACGCGGACGAGACGTTCAACGTGGTGAACTCTCTGCGGAAGGTGTCCATCATGTACACGTGCCACGACCTCAACGACACCAACATATGGGACTCGCTGATGGAGGACCTGCCCAAGTGCATCAAGGACAACGACTCGCAGATGCCCGAACAGGTGACGCATACATCTACAGGAATGTGTCTCGTGCGATCCCATCGCCTCCTCGAGCCGGGAGGGCGGCGATCGAATGCCGGATACCTCGTAAGGACGCTACGGAAGTAGAATATAACAGTGGAGGCGGGTGCGGTCGCGGTTGTCTGTGGCAGGCGCTGGTGTACGTGGTGCGCAGCCTGTTCTACTCCGTGGTGTGGTCGCTGCACGCGCTGGAGGGGCGCGCGGGCGCGGGGGCGGGGGCGGGGGCGGGGGCGGCGCTGGGCCCCCCCGCGCAGGAGCTGCGCGCGCGGCTGCGGGCGTACGTGGACCTGTGCAAGGAGATCGTGCGGCGCCCCGCGCACCACGACCTCAGGGAGGAGGTGAGCCGCCCTGGACCGCTCCACTAGGACGCTTTCGGAACTGATCGTTCGAAACCGGTCGGTGACCGCGGTAATTTTACCGCGGTGAAAAGTTTTCGCTTTTTACTCGATTACGAAACATGAGGATTTCTTATTTGTAGGAAAGATACTATAAAATGGAAATGATACGATAGAGCCGATGGACGGGTTTTAATGCGTGCCCGTTCTATTTGCGAATTCGCTTTATTTCGAGTACCTAGTTATTATTGAAACTTCGAAAGAAGATTGAATATTCTTTATGCGAAACTAGTTTCCGAAACAGATTTATTTTTCTTTCGATGAAAGAAGAATCGTTCCGTTTCGGAAACCGGTTTCGAATCATTAGTTTCCAAAGTGATCGAAGGGGAGCCGGTTCATATGTTTATGACTATTGGAATTATCGGAGCATCTCATATTATTATTATTCTTTTTTTAACTTGGTTGATGAAACCGCTCGGCACATGCAAACGAGCGCGTGCGTCACACGCATCTCACACGCGACTGTTTATTTGTACGGAACCAATATCACGTCAACGCGCGAGTTCTCTCTGTCTGGACAGACTTCACACTCGACACACGTTGCCCTCAATTTCTAGTTTATTTGTCGATATCAATTTCGCCGTTCTTTAATTTCGAGAAATCGGCCAGTCTCGACAAAAATGTATATGTAACGTTCCAGGCGTACACGAGTCTCTGCGACCTGTTGATATTCTTCGCGGAGCAGCTGTCGATGCACGCGAGCGCGCCGGAGCTGAGAGCGCTGGTCCTGACTCCGGACAACGACCTGCTCGACATGCTCAACGACTTCATACAGGAGTTCGTCTTCGTGCATCATAACTACGGTATGCGACGCTCCGTGCATGGATACTTATATGTCGTCTGTTTATATATATATAGGGTATACATCTGAGCTGTCCGTCCGCTCAAATGGAACGGATTAGGAACGTAGTAGGACCGTCTACATTATAAAGAAGTATTCAAATGTACGTGTGCGTCCACACAGTGTTGGCCGGCGGAGGCGACCTTTGTTAGTTCTTAGACATATTTCAGGTGTTGCAAACCGAGACCAAGAATTCTATATTTTTACTGACAGTCCGATCCTGAGATCGCAGGCGTAAAACGAGAAACGGTGAATAAAAAATAAATAAAACTAGCTGTTCTAACATTTGTATTTATCGCCGTAATAAAATAAAAGTTTGTATCCCCCGTCTCCCCGAATCAGGCCGCCTGCTAGATAGCGCCGCGGTGTGGCCCCACTTGCGGACAGGAACATTAGAACAGGCGCGTCACACAATATGGTGGACCTGCACTATCAGCCCGCCCACTAGACCGTGGTATCACGGTCCTATTCCGTTCCGTGCCGGTGGTCGGACCGAAGCGACCGTTACAATCCCATACATACAATTTTCAGAGCGCTAATTTTTATGTGCAGTGCGAAATATAAATTAAAAAAAAAAAATTTAAAATTAAAATTTCTTTATTGCAGGTTTCACAGACCCATAAATTTTTAACACATTATATTATATTAAATTATTATTATTTTCACTATATTAATATTAAAACTGCATACTAATAATTAAATTAAAATAAAATAAAATTAAAATTAATTATTATAAGGATCACCGTCTGCCCTAATATAATGCTTACGAAATTAGGACGCTGGCGCATCTAGCGCGCTGAAAACTGGGTAGTGTAATGTTCGCTTTAAGATAAGGCAAGAGAATAATGGTCCGTTTAAATAGCTAAGTGCGAACCTAGCGATCGATTACGATCTAGATGAATATGGTAAATATTTGAACTATTTATTCCCATATATTATGTCCCATATTATTATTATATTATTATAAATAATAAAAATAAATCGCATTATTGCAAGCGTAAAACGGAACCTGTATATGAACACTAGTCCGCGTTCATTTAGATATTTGTTGTTGGAGTGTACTTACTTTCTGTGCAGATAATGGTCCCGCCGAGTCCCGCTGAAACTTTAAACTATTGCCTCTATTTCTACACAAAACCTATGGCGAAATATCATCGTGTATATAATAAATTAATAATGTAATTTTATGATAGAAAATAATACAATAAATTGTATCTACTATTGTCTGAAATAAATGATTATTATTAACATCGTTCTCCGGGACCATTATCTGCACGTGGCATTCATCTTAACAAATATAAAACAAAGTAACATTACACAATTGTCGAAAGTGTAAATAAATGATGTACGAAGAAGTATGTATATTCTAGTAAAATAGAGAGGCGGTATATCATTATTGTTTGTGGGTGTGTGTGTGCACATGGTATTTTCCAAATTGGGTGTGGCCTACTCGTAAGATAGTACTAAACGTTGGTGTCGTGCACAGGCGGGGCTACCGTCCACCGTCCACCTTCCACCGTCCACCGTCCACTGTCCACTGTCCACTGTCACCACTCTGGCAGCGTTCTCTATTATTTCAATAATGACATGTATGCCGCTCGACAAATGTACCCGCAGTATTATAACAGCTAAATAATAATAAACTATTTGTTAAACTGTCATCATGATAAGGATCGTACCTCGCGTTGCGAGGGTACTCTTTACCAGTTGCTGCGATTCTAACACTTACAATGTAAATACAAAATGGATCAATGCCATAGATACCTTCAAATATGAGGAACGTTTTTGCCACAACATATGCCGTTAAATTAAACAAAATTTAATAGATTTTATCGCGTATATTATGATGACATATAATATGTCGTCTAGTCGTTCCCGTGAACACGAACACATGAAACGTCAGCGATATAGGTATAATATGTGTAAATATACGCGACAAAATCCGTTAAATTTTGTTTAATTTAATGAGTAACGATCGCGAAAATCTTAAGAAATCACTATGATAAATATGTCGTCGACAAATAGTGCAGCCGCCCCCGGTACAATATCGTTTCAGAGAAAAAATATGCATTATTTAGGAAATGTTGGACTTTGTATTATCGCCGATCGAGTGTAGGGTCAGCGCGGAGACGAGCGGCGCATACCGAGGACTGCACTCATCGCTGTCCACAGACATTCATATATGGCGGGACATCTCGCTAGGGGATGACATCGGAAACTACTCGGATCATCCGATCACCGTACAAATATCTCACACATAATATAAATAACGAGTAACACTCGAGGTAGTTTTCAAAGTCGTATTCTGTAGCAATTAAGATTTAAAGAAGCACAAAAATAACTTCAAAAACGTCTCATGGCGTAGATCGCTTTTATGGCCGATATGTCTTTTAAAATAACGACAATGAATTCACGTTTATGTAATTTCAATAGATTGTTACAATTCGCGAATAGTTGAAATCGATAATGTGACGGTCTCGTCTCGTGTCGGTCGGCGTCGGCCGGCGTCGGCCAGCGGCAGCGATGAGTGCAGTAGGTGTGCGTGTAGAGGTGTGGGTGAGGCGAGTCGTGTAACGCGACGTAACGTTTGGTTGCATGTGTGGGCGCCCGGGGCCGCGTCACGCCGCCGTACATTCGGTAAGCTGCAGTGTCCGGTGACACAGCGAGGCGACGCGACGGCGAACCTTAGTAATGTCCGCGCCTCGTCTCCGTCGCGTCCGTCGTCCGCTCTCTCCGCTCCGCTCCGCTCCGACGCCTCGTATAATGCATATTCGGTCTCGATGCGACGCCGCGACTCTAACATTACTAAGGGAAAACATGTCGCGCCGCTTCTGCGATCCGATACCGCTCCGTCTGCGTGCGAGAACACGTCGCGGGCGGCGTCGGTTCCGCCGACGTCCTAGTTCAGAGCCGACACCGGGCTCTGTGGAATCCGGCTCGTCCCCGGCTCGACTTTTTTCGAACTACGCCTCCGACTTCCGAAGTCTGACCCCCGCAATATGTGGCATATATTTTATTATCTCATGAAAGGACGATTGTCGGCGGTATCGGATCGTTCCATCTATTGACACTCGAATAGTTCTGTGATTTGAGCATGACTAGAATTGGTTTTTCGTTGCCTCACTTTATTATTTATACCGCTGTATCGTTTCTAGTATAACATTAGTTCGGTATTCGGTGATGGTGCAGAGGTGCCTCGGAGTAGAGCACGCGGCTTGTACTGAGTTTCTTTACTGTTACGATGGCCACTCGGCGTCGGCTCCTTCTCGAGTGACTTAGTGTGATGGACACTGTGCACGTCTCTGATCAGTCGGCGTCGACGGTTGCTAACGACGTGTAGACAGTATTAAAAAAAGTATAGCCGACCGATGCGCGATCAATGTGTGACAGTAATCGGAAAAATTGTCGGTATCTTGCGCACTTCATCGTGACGTGATTTAGTGCAACATCGATGCCGACTGCTCACGATTGTGCTTGTGAGCTTAACGGTAGCGCTGCATGGCTCACGCTCGGACCGCGTCGTCGCCCTGATAACTATACATTATCATTATATTATCGGCGCGTGGTCACGAGATACACCTTCATCTCTGGTGATGCCTCTAAACTGTGATATGGATCATATCTAACGTGGGTGACTAACTGATACGAACGTCTGCCTAATCTCTAATCTCTGCTCATCTAGCGTTCCTGTCATTGTACGTACAAATATAGCCTATGAATAAACAACGATGGAGATTGAACGTATCGTGTCGTTGACATTTGGACGTTAGTCACGTAGAATGATCTTTTTTCGGTAATAAGAGACCTATCACCGATCTTTATCCGCGCGATTAATGCGGGCTTTACACGAGTCATAATATTATAGTATTACATGATACATTTTGTTCAATTATTACATCTTTAACTCTCGTTTAACAAAATTTTAAAACGAATTTGATTTATGTTCGGGAATGTGTGAAACTGAAAGAAAAAAACCGAAAATATTTTTATATTAAAAGTCTATTCAGACGGTTGGAAACGCATGCGATTTACTAGTTGATCAACTATTATATCTTCATGGGTCCGTGTAAACCCGGTAGAAGGCATCACAAGAGATCGCTGGCTTACAGTACAGTAACCTCGCGCACGGAAATACTCGATACGAGTGGAGAGAGAGAGGGGTTGAGTCGCGTGATGGGTTGCAGACGGTCAAGACGAGCGACGTATCGAGGAGCTGCACAAGCGGCGTAACTTCCTCGCGGCGTACTGCAAGCTCATCGTGTACAACGTGGCGCCGATACGACGCGCCGCCGACGTATTCAAACATTATATCAAAGTAAGTTGGGCATATGAATAGCCGCGACACGGGGTTTTATTCGTCGAGAATACATTTTGTGTTATTCCAGGTACTAATCTACATTTCGAAGTCTCGCTCCGATCAGTTTTGGTGCCGAGACGTAACAAACAACACACACTTTCAAACTGTTACTTTTATATCGAAGGTGGTTTACTTTCGTGCGGTCGATGGCGTAAACTCGAGTCTATGGATCGTCAGTTACCCTTCATATTTCGTTAAAAGATTTTTCGGACATGTTTCGAAATGGTCCTCGTAATATTATGTAAACGTTTCTGTCGGGTAGTGTTACAACGACTACGGCGACATAATAAAGGCGACCCTGAGCAAGGCTAGAGAGATCAACAAGCTGAACTGCGCTCTCACCATGGAGCTGGCGATGCAGGCGCTCTTCACCGACATCATGCAGCGGAACCAACCCGACCTCAGCGAACTGAAGGTATACCCACTGATAGGGTTCTCTCGTCTAGTGGAGGTTTATAATCGGGAAAGACTTTTCGACTTCGACTCGGACTTCGAGAGACAACAAATGTGGTCCGTCTGGGAGCGAAAGAAAAATCAGTCAACGAGATCAGGCGACGAAGTTTGATATTTTTTACAACTGGGTAGTTCAAAGAATACTCTCTTTTTATGATAGTGAGTGACGAGACGAGCTAATCGGGTGCCTGATGGTGAGCACCATGATCGCCCATATCAGACAATGCCACCCAGCGTTTTAAAATTCAAATTCTGCGCGGCACTGCACTGCGCCTGATACCTTGAGATATCAGTTGTTGAAACTCGTCATGGCCAGTAATTTCGCTGGTAACAATGCCCTTCGGACCGGAACAGAGTAATGTTTGCACATTACTGTTCGGCGGATGAATAACTGGCAAAGGTGTGGTACTTCCCCAGGCGGCACCCTGCAAGAGAGGCCTACCACTACAAAAAAATATGTTTGTAACGTAAATGCGCGCCGGTAGAGTTGTTGTGCCGGTGTGCTGTGTGCTGTGTGCCGTGTGCCGGTGTGCTGTGTGCCGTGTGCCGGTGTGCGGTGTGACGGTGTGCGGTGTGCAGGAGCTGGGCAAGCGGTTCTCGGTGATGTTCGGTCTGGACGCGGTGAAGAACCGCGAGGCGCTGACGGCGCTGCACCGCGCCGGCATCGCCTTCGCGGCGCTGGAGCAGGCGCCCCCCGCGCCCCCCCCGCGCCTCGCCTTCCTCGAGCCGCTCGCCGAGTTCTCCGGCAAGCTGCTGCGACAGGTAACCCCTGCCGAGCGTTTCCATCGACGGCGACTTTAGCTCCGACCTAATAAAGTGCGATTCGGGACGCACGGCGCCCGACTCATTATATTAACTCTTCTCTTTCTATCGCGTATCTCTATCTGTTCTCTCCGTGTAGCCCGTAGAGATGTCCCCGGCCCTCCGACGCGGAGTGTCTCGGGCCCGGTAGAAGCCGCATAAAAATATTTACGACGTGTATATAATACCGGCTATGCTCCGCGGTTTCACCCGCGTAGTCTTCGTCTTCATCGGTTCCGTTCCCGTATATCGGGATCAAGAGTACCCCATGTGTCATTCCAGGGTTTAAACTATCTACCTACATACGGAATTTCGGCTCGATCGGTTCAATAGTTTCGGCGTGAAAGATCAACAGACATCCATCCTCACAAGCTTTCGTATTGACTATCAGTAGGAAGAGTGGGAGTTAGTTGATCGTAATGGCGTGTGTGTGTGCGTGCGCGCAGGACAAGCGCGCCGTGGTGCGGCTGCTGGAGCAGCGCATCCAGTACAGCGTGCAGTGGGGCGAGGAGTGGGCGCCGCTCGTGGCCTACCGCGCCTCGCTGCTGAGCGACGCCGCGCCCGCGCCCGCGCCCGCGCCCGCCGCGCGCCGCCACTACGCCCGCGCCCGCCGTCAGTACACTCTCTGTATACTATACATCCAGTACAGCGTGCAGTGGGGCGAGGAGTGGGCGCCGCTCGTGGCCTACCGCGCCTCGCTGCTGAGCGACGCCGCGCCCGCGCCCGCGCCCGCGCCCGCCGCGCGCCGCCACTACGCCCGCGCCCGCCGTCAGTACACTCTCTGTATACTATACATCCAGTACAGCGTGCAGTGGGGCGAGGAGTGGGCGCCGCTCGTGGCCTACCGCGCCTCGCTGCTGAGCGACGCCGCGCCCGCGCCCGCGCCCGCGCCCGCCGCGCGCCGCCACTACGCCCGCGCCCGCCGTCAGTACACTCTCTGTATACTATACATCCAGTACAGCGTGCAGTGGGGCGAGGAGTGGGCGCCGCTCGTGGCCTACCGCGCCTCGCTGCTGAGCGACGCCGCGCCCGCGCCCGCGCCCGCGCCCGCCGCGCGCCGCCACTACGCCCGCGCCCGCCGTCAGTACACTCTCTGTATACTATACATCCAGTACAGCGTGCAGTGGGGCGAGGAGTGGGCGCCGCTCGTGGCCTACCGCGCCTCGCTGCTGAGCGACGCCGCGCCCGCGCCCGCGCCCGCGCCCGCCGCGCGCCGCCACTACGCCCGCGCCCGCCGTCAGTACACTCTCTGTATACTATACATCCAGTACAGCGTGCAGTGGGGCGAGGAGTGGGCGCCGCTCGTGGCCTACCGCGCCTCGCTGCTGAGCGACGCCGCGCCCGCGCCCGCGCCCGCGCCCGCCGCGCGCCGCCACTACGCCCGCGCCCGCCGTCAGTACACTCTCTGTATACTATACATCCAGTACAGCGTGCAGTGGGGCGAGGAGTGGGCGCCGCTCGTGGCCTACCGCGCCTCGCTGCTGAGCGACGCCGCGCCCGCGCCCGCGCCCGCGCCCGCCGCGCGCCGCCACTACGCCCGCGCCCGCCGTCAGTACACTCTCTGTATACTATACATCCAGTACAGCGTGCAGTGGGGCGAGGAGTGGGCGCCGCTCGTGGCCTACCGCGCCTCGCTGCTGAGCGACGCCGCGCCCGCGCCCGCGCCCGCGCCCGCCGCGCGCCGCCACTACGCCCGCGCCCGCCGTCAGTACACTCTCTGTATACTATACATCCAGTACAGCGTGCAGTGGGGCGAGGAGTGGGCGCCGCTCGTGGCCTACCGCGCCTCGCTGCTGAGCGACGCCGCGCCCGCGCCCGCGCCCGCGCCCGCCGCGCGCCGCCACTACGCCCGCGCCCGCCGTCAGTACACTCTCTGTATACTATACATCCAGTACAGCGTGCAGTGGGGCGAGGAGTGGGCGCCGCTCGTGGCCTACCGCGCCTCGCTGCTGAGCGACGCCGCGCCCGCGCCCGCGCCCGCCGCGCGCCGCCACTACGCCCGCGCCCGCCGTCAGTACACTCTCTGTATACTATACATCCAGTACAGCGTGCAGTGGGGCGAGGAGTGGGCGCCGCTCGTGGCCTACCGCGCCTCGCTGCTGAGCGACGCCGCGCCCGCGCCCGCGCCCGCGCCCGCCGCGCGCCGCCACTACGCCCGCGCCCGCCGTCAGTACACTCTCTGTATACTATACATCCAGTACAGCGTGCAGTGGGGCGAGGAGTGGGCGCCGCTCGTGGCCTACCGCGCCTCGCTGCTGAGCGACGCCGCGCCCGCGCCCGCGCCCGCGCCCGCCGCGCGCCGCCACTACGCCCGCGCCCGCCGTCAGTACACTCTCTGTATACTATACATCCAGTACAGCGTGCAGTGGGGCGAGGAGTGGGCGCCGCTCGTGGCCTACCGCGCCTCGCTGCTGAGCGACGCCGCGCCCGCGCCCGCGCCCGCGCCCGCCGCGCGCCGCCACTACGCCCGCGCCCGCCGTCAGTACACTCTCTGTATACTATACATCCAGTACAGCGTGCAGTGGGGCGAGGAGTGGGCGCCGCTCGTGGCCTACCGCGCCTCGCTGCTGAGCGACGCCGCGCCCGCGCCCGCGCCCGCGCCCGCCGCGCGCCGCCACTACGCCCGCGCCCGCCGTCAGTACACTCTCTGTATACTATACATCCAGTACAGCGTGCAGTGGGGCGAGGAGTGGGCGCCGCTCGTGGCCTACCGCGCCTCGCTGCTGAGCGACGCCGCGCCCGCGCCCGCGCCCGCGCCCGCCGCGCGCCGCCACTACGCCCGCGCCCGCCGTCAGTACACTCTCTGTATACTATACATCCAGTACAGCGTGCAGTGGGGCGAGGAGTGGGCGCCGCTCGTGGCCTACCGCGCCTCGCTGCTGAGCGACGCCGCGCCCGCGCCCGCGCCCGCGCCCGCCGCGCGCCGCCACTACGCCCGCGCCCGCCGTCAGTACACTCTCTGTATACTATACATCCAGTACAGCGTGCAGTGGGGCGAGGAGTGGGCGCCGCTCGTGGCCTACCGCGCCTCGCTGCTGAGCGACGCCGCGCCCGCGCCCGCGCCCGCGCCCGCCGCGCGCCGCCACTACGCCCGCGCCCGCCGTCAGTACACTCTCTGTATACTATACATCCAGTACAGCGTGCAGTGGGGCGAGGAGTGGGCGCCGCTCGTGGCCTACCGCGTACACTCTCTCTATACTCTCTGTATATTCTCTGTATACTCTCTGTGCCCGAATAGGGCTTTTGTATTTTTCCATTAAAAAAAAACTGTCTCGGTGGCATAGAGGGCGCATGCTCGACTGCCAAGCAAGAGGTCCCGGGTTCGATCCCCAGGTCAGGCAGTGTTAAATATTGGATTTTTCCATTTGGATTTATCTCAATAACTGTCTGGAGTCTGGAACTGTGCCCGGTAGATGGCAATAGGCTCGCCCCCTATTACATGGGACCAATAATATACTGGCGAAATGTGGGTGTATCTACTATGGGACTGAGTCCTGGGTACACCTCTGCCTACCCCTTCGGGAAAAAGGCGTGAATGTATGTTATGTTATGTTATGTTAAAAAAAATCGATCGATGGCGATCGGCCGGCCCCCTCTCGCCGGTAATTAAAACCGTAACCGGCGTGCCGACCTCGACTTCGACGCTCGGAAACGTAAACTCGGTGCCGAGTTCGATACTCTCGACCCGCACGTCGAGTTCACCGATCCGTCGAATCTCTCGTTGAACTCCACTACAACACCGGCGCGGTCGCAGTGAATCTGCGCGGGCGAGATGGCGACCGCGGCGGCTACGGAACCGTTGAGTGCTCGTCCACGTCGACTCGCAGGCGCGAAGATGAGCGCGGTCACGAAATATCACACACACACAACAACATTGCATACTACCTATATGCAATGTTCATGTACACGAACGGGTGCGGCGCGAGTGCGACCGATGTGTAGCCGATGTGTGTGTTCACCGCCAACCAGCGGCCGAGCGCGCGAATACTCTCTCACGGTCTCGGATAACTTCAACCATTTCGAACATGTGGTTGAACAGCTACAAATGATAGCACGTTTTTATTATGTCGTTCAATACGGAATTTATAGCTGCTGTTCGGAACAGAAACGTTCGTGAAAAAAAAATTATAGGATTTCTCTCCTATTACATGGGACCAATAACATACTGGAGAAATGTGGGTCTACTATGAGACTGAGTCCTGGGTACACCTCTGCCTACCCCTTCGGGAAAAAAGGCGTGAATGTATGTATGTATGTATGACTATAAAAAAGTATGAAATTCATTATACCGTTCTCTTTCTATTAATTTCATGAAATTTTGTCATCTGCTGGGAGATAGGAATTTTCGATTAAAAATAAAAGATCGTCGTCCATGTTTTCAACGTTTTCAAAGGCGTTGGCAGTCATCGGCCAACATGCACAAGCACTAATACGAGCGATCTCGTGATTATATTGAAGTAGAAACACCCGGCGAGCGCGAGTGCAAACGGCTCCATAGTTTTCTAGTCCGATCCGTCTCCTTCCCTTCTGCCGATCGTTTCCCAGGAGTCGTGCAATAATGTAACCAATGTGTGAGTAGTGAAAGTCCATTTTCCCCCGGCAGGTGGTCAGCCCGAGGAGGAGGAGGGCGAGGACAACGTGGACTCCGACCAGGAGCAGCCCGGGTGAGGACCACGACCTCACCCTCACCCTATCTTCCTAGTTAGTTTGTAATGTTATATGTATGTACTAGTATAGAACTACATTCGTTTAGTTAGCGTTGTGACTTGTATCCACTCGCCTCACTGTGTACTCGGATCGGCTGCGTGGTACTAACGGTGCTGTTACTTAAGGGGGAGCATCTTCTACCCGTCGAACTGAACTACTTAAAAAAAAAATCCAAAATTCCCAAAAATTGTCGACTCCCATATCTTACCCATTAACTGATTTGTTTTGTATGGGAACCCTGCAATATTTATTGCGAATTTAGCAATTCTATCCTTTGAAAGTTGTTGAGTTTGACGGGTATATCTTTTTGTAATATCTTTAATGCATAATTATACCCTAAACATCTTCAAAACTTTTTTAACAAGCTGTATTGTTAATGAAAAAGTGTTCCTCTTATAACAATAAGTACAAACGGTTCCAGATGCCGCGATCATTACTCTACACTCTGCTGTAACTCTATTGTAATATTTTTATTGATCATCATAAATACAAATAAAAAACCCGCGACCTCAAAAAGGTATAAATTAAATTCATACGAAATTTAATTGAGTTAGAAAAAGTTATCGGAAAATCCGTGTTAATTTTTTAAATATATTTTTCCTTTGAAAATAACTTGTCGCTTTTGTGTTATATTGTGGTGCCAAAAGAGAGTTTTCATTTTTTTTTTTTTTTTTTTTTTTTATTAGGTCCACAAAACTGGGCGTTACACATATGTCATACAGAAAATTATTATTTAAGCCATTTACAATAGTGTACGTCCTTCTCGATGTGAACACAACATGCATAAGAAATTATTTAGCACTCAACAAAGATAAATAAATAAATAATTTGTAAAATATATATATAAATAAATAAATAAAATAAATACATAGTATAATATCGTAAATATACATTATGGATAAGTATTTAGAATAAATATGTAGCAAATATTATATAATATTAATAAGTGTACATAAATGTTTTTTTATTAATTTGACCGATGCACTGAAAATGTCTATGTCACTGCAAATTGCGTTATAATCGGAGCACATACGATGCAATGGTGAATGACGTCCATAATTGGTTCGGTGGAAAGTAAGACTGAATGTTTTTCGATTGTGAAGCCGACTACCTGGTCGCGGGATGGTGAACATGATCCTAGTGAGTAAGTCAGGACTGTCTATTTTGCTCAAAATTAGTTTTTGTAGGAATAATATATCTGCTAATTTGCGTCTGGAGTGCAGTGATGACATGTTATAATGAGAGAGTCTGGAATCGTATGATGTGAGTCTATGACAGAGCTTATTGGCGTATGATAGATGGTATAGGAATTGTTTTTGAAGATTTTCCAGCCTTTGTATATGAACAGCGTAGGAGGGGTTCCATATGGGACTGCAGTACTCTAATAAAGATCGCACGTAACAGTTGAAGAGTATGATAGGTATTTCCGGGTCATTGAAAAATTTTGTCTTGCGCGATACAAATCCTGCCAAACGAGCTCCCTTTTTTACAATATGGTCAATATGCTCACGGAAATCTAATTTAGAATCTATCATTACACCCAGGTCACGTATACTCGAGACCTCAGATAGCGGGGTATTATTTATAAAGTAAGTTGCCATAGTGGGTTCTTTTTTTCTAGTGAATTTCATATGGTAGCATTTAGAAGCATTCAACACCATTTTGTTTTGTGAGCACCATTCACTAATTTTAGACAAATCGGCTTGTAATTTAACGATGTCGTCAGGATTATGAATCACTTTGTATATTTTGAGATCGTCAGCAAATAATTGATATTTAGATGTGATGGTGTTACATAGGTCGTTAATGAACGTTAGGAAGAACAGAGGTCCGATATGAGAGCCCTGAGGTACTCCTGATGGAACAGTTTTGATGGAGGACTTGTAGCCTCTGACGATGACCAGCTGGGAGCGATTTAAGAGATAGGATTCGCACCACCGTAATAAGGACCCACAGATCCCTGCATGACCCAGTTTTTGGACAAGTAAGCCGTGATTGACCACGTCAAATGCTTTAGAGAAATCTGTATAGATCGCATGGACTTCGAACTTGTCTTCTAATGCCTCGAAAACGTCGCTCACGTATCCCAAAAGATTTGACGTGGTTGACCTTCCGGGTAGGAATCCGTGTTGGTAGGAGTTAAGTACGGGTTTTAGGTGGTAATATATTTGCTTTTGAACAAGTGATTCGAAGAGTTTGCCAATAGAGCTTAGAATAGAGATTGGTCGGTAGTTGGTAATATCGTTCTGGTCACCTTTTTTGAAGATCGGAGTGACATGAGCGATGATCATTCATTCATAATATTCGCTGTAATAGTGTTACGATATTATCTAATGATATTATGACGGTTACAAATAACAGTATTCCCTTATCAAATGATATAATACATAATAACAACAACAGATTAGATATCATCAACGATATTAATGTACAACGTACTAGATTTCGCGTTCCGAACACTCACTTTGCTCGACTAAAGTGCACTTCAATCCGTGCACCTTACTTTAGTGTTGCTTCAACATCCATGCAGTTTGAACGCGTACGGAGCTGTGCTAATATTACCGGAAAACAAAACGAATATTTATTTTTCGTTTGATTTGATTACAATCTATTGTTAACGTATTCGACCTTAATAAATAAACGCATCTTCAATAAAGTAAGTAACATAATTTAAGCAAATATTTTTAAGAATGTTCTTGTCTATCGTAGAATGTACGTCAATAGATATCACAGACTACTCAAACACTCGACTGATAGGTCGACCCAGAAGGTCGTGTACCATCTGGCAAAAAGTCGAGCAATGTTCTCAGAAGATCTGAAAACAGTGGCTTCTGAGGATGCCTGTTGATACAATATCAGCCAATACGAACCCTCTGTTCCCTCGTCCCGCGACCGCGATGGTGATTCGTTTCTGAGCAATATCACCTTCGTTAACGTTTCGTGATCTGCTCAATTTACGACTTGGAATTTGGAACACTATTTAAATTAAAAGTGAGAACGCAAAACGCTTCGATAAAGTTCTGGCGTATTAAAAACAGCGCCTGCCGACGCGGCATTGGTTAACCAAATAAAAAAAAAAACAATAATCTAAAATTGCGAATACGTATTTAATATGAACATAAACATAATATTTAATATGAATATAAGGGATGAACAGCAGTGTGCCACACGGTACCAACATTATATGATTTCGAGCGACGAACTTTAAATCTCTCGCTACGCTTAGGATTCTACTCTAGAATGCTTCGCTTCGCTCTGGATTTAAAAAATCGCTTTCGCCCTCAGTACATTATTTTGGTATTTGTAAAAAAAAAATAAAGATTTATTTGTATATTACATAATACAAATAATCAGAGAACTCCCAATGGTTCTGGGTACACAGTACACAGAAGTAACGCTGAATAAAGTAAATGTCACTTTATCTCATAATCTACCGAGTTTGGGCCTTATTATGTAAGTATTTAATTGTAATTATTAATGACCTATAAATGTCGGAATCATTGTTATGTATTACATTTAGTATATATTATATGTTTAATGGTATTGTAGTGTAGAAGTATGAATGTACCTAGTTTTAGTCTGACTCTCGGATAAATGGTATTTTGTAAGACGCCGTATATTTTTGTAATAAATTGAATTTATTATAATGTCATATTTGTATTTTATTTATTTATAAATAAATAATAAATAATAATAATAAATTTGTTTATTTCACGAAAATACTTATGCTAATAATTATACAAACACCTAAAAACATCCGTAAAAAAATTTGCGCATAAATATATATATTAATCTAAGTTATATTTCCAGTGGGTCCCTAAACTAGGCAAGAGCCTGTATCTTAGGGCCCAGAGATGCGATTTACAACTTTATGCTGTCAGTCACAAGTTATTCTATTTATAGCGGTGTGTAACGTTCCAATTTAACAAAAGCAAGGGAAGGGCTGATAGACAATACCTTGAAAATAGAATACCTTGATTTATATAGATAATTACATTAATAAGAACAAATAAATTAAATTTAATTCAGTACAATTCATACATTTATGAGCTAGCAATTATTGTTACTAACTTCTAATGATTCCAATTGATTCAAAATATTATTACTATTCTACTACTTTATTACACGTACAGGTGATGGCATTGTTGTCTGAGTGCGAGAGCTTGTGAGGGTGTGGGGTGTGTGTGCGGTGTGTGAGGGTGTGTGTGTGTAAATGATGGGTGCAAGACTAACATACTGAAAACTAGATGAGTCCTTCTGTTTCGTTGTAATTGTAATATCACTGTTGTTGTAATATCACTATATATCATAAAATCCTAAATGACTCGCTGACTGACGTGCAACTCCGAGCCCAAACCGCTGATCCCGGAGACTTGAAACTCGAAACGTAGGTTCTTTTCATTATCTGAACGTGTAACTGAGAAAGTATTTTTGTATATTCACATTTTAAGGGGTCCAAAAAGGGCGGCAGAGGTAAGATAAAAAACTCCCATAGTTGGAATAAGCGAGCGAGCGAAGCCGCCGGGCTCACGCTAGTTAATATTAATACAGTTTATTTATCTCCCTTAGAACAGCTCCACAAAGGAATAGTGTAGTTTTCTGAATATCTGTGTCAAGTATACTAATATAGATAGTATTTGAGCGTGTTAAAGTCAACCATGAATATTAAGGTGAGTACGTAATTTATATTTCTAATGGCTATTATATGTCTGGTTCAGTAGTGGTTTGTAGAACACGTATTATTCAGTGCACGCATTATAGTTTGTATATTTTGTTCGATCTACGTACTGTTTTTCAATTTATTTATTTATTTATTTAATAGCAAACAAAACAGTTTACAGCACATTTTGCACAATTTGCGTTAAATTATTTCTCAATGGTTGCCGTTATAAATTTTTTCGTTATTACATAAAATGAGATGCATTCGTAACGTCCACAACACCGACACAATACGAGTCCAACAGTACCTAACACAAGTACATAATGTCCCCACAGTCACGGTGTCACGGCAGTGTCCCGCCTGACCGTCCCCCCCTCCCCCTCCATACACGACACCAGCCCGTCCTCGGGGCGCTCGGGGCGAGCCCAGAGCAGGGCCTAGAGCCGGGCGCGCGGCCCAGTCCACGGAGAGTGCAGACGGGGCAGGTGTGGTGGGGGATACGGGGCCTTGGTAAGCTTCCCACTATGCTAGCTGTGCCCCGCGGTTTCATCCTAAGCGGTCTTCGTTCGCGCCCGAATCACGGGGTAAAAAGTACCCTGTGTTATTCCCGAGTCTTTGCTATCTACATATACCTACCTAATTTCAGCTCGATCGGTTCGGTAGTTTCGGCGTGAAAGACTAACGAAATCCATCCATCGGTTCATCCTCGCAAACTTTCACATTTAAAATCCTATCCCAACTTCCTACTATCCTACTAATATTAGTTTCAGTACGATGTAAAACCATACGTTTGTAACGCAGGTGAACAGAACGCTTGCGAGTTCTAACTCACCTCCGGCGCCATCTAGCGCGGTTTTGGTTACATTGATGAATGGATGGATGTTTGTTACTCTTTCACGACAAAACTACTGAACAGATTGAGCTGAAATTTGGTATGCAGATAGCTACGGTGTCGGAGACTTTGGTACTGCAGCTTTGGGGAGATAATCTGAAATCGCGAAAAAAATATCAGCTCTTCCATACGAAATGTTGCTCGACTTAAAACATAATGTGTGCATGAGCTGATTTATTATCGCGATTTGAGAGTAGTCTTCATAGTTGTTGTTCCAATTGATCAGTATAATGACCCCCTAAAATGTCCGACACCGATGTCAGGAGTCAGTATCGTATGATCGGGGAACCCGTTGGAGTACAATTTACTTATTCAGATAAGTAAATATACCTATACATAAAATGTTTGAAAAGTGTTTGATGAAGGTTGCCGACACCGTATCAGACATTATTATAACGTAATCAGTAGATACAATAAGTACTACAAGTATCCGATTGTGTGATACACTCGTATGAGTCAAACATTTGATAAGTATTACATAGATCGTCGTAATATCTCCACGGTATCTGATCTGCATGTGTCCGAAGATAGAGTGATGTATCACGCCGCGCTAGAAACTATCATAACGGTGACTCGTCTTTATTGTACACATTGAACACTTTCAATATTCTTACTGAACTACTGCAGAGGCACCATTCGCCATAGTAGGTACGTACGGTATACGAACAACGTAATGTACGTTCTACGTGTGGTGTCCGTGGCTTAGTGGAAATAGAGTCCCTTGGTTCAAATCTTATTTCATGTGGAGTCAATAATAGTACAGTTGTCGAATCTCGGCGACCTTAAACTATGAGAGCGGTTACGCACTTCGTCCGACGCGAATCCGGTCCGAATCCGTTATTTGGAAGGCTGACCGAATTCGGATATTGTTTTTCGCACTACCTCCGATCTAAATCCGTGATCACGGACTTAGATCGTCGACTCGGTCCGGACGCAGCGCGCGAGTGTTCAAACAAATAACACTGGCTTCTTCGGTCCGTCAATATCGTCTGCGAAATGGAGATTCACGGAGACGGAGAGAAATCGGACGACGGAAATCGTATCTAGTGCGTTAACTACCACACAAACTGTTCTACGTCTACTTCGGAGGCCTTCGGACCGTATTTCACGAATTCGGATCGGATTCGTTTCGGACGTACTGCGTCCGCTCTAACTATACGGGTCTTTCACATAATCCATTAAATAATAATAGAATAGAAGAGTAATAATTGAAGAAAACCGTTCTTTAATAATCTGAATGTATAGGTACCTTAACAGTACTTATAGTTAATACTTTAACAAGGCGTTCGATTTCAATACGACATGAAATTACACAAATATAAATAAAGAGAGAACAATGTTCACTTCAACTGTTTGTGGCTGGCTCTTGATCTGGCCTTTAATCCCGGCAAAACATATCTGGTTTTTGGCTCTGCGGCCCTGATTCGACATAATAATACAGATTCTGGCATGAAATATGAATGTTTAATAATCTATGAATTTATCAATAGGTGCTTTATTTCCTTGTGTTAGTTTTGTATATCTACCTAGCTGTAATACCTGAGAAGTAACAACAAACACAAAAATTTGTTATTATAGGAGCAGCGGCAGAGCCGACATGTCTCTAACGTCACCCGAACAGAGCTTCGGTAAATGATTCAACAAACATACTAACTAACAAACACCTTGTACTCACCGGACCGTTCATTGTATTAACTTATTTTATAAACATTAGCACCTTAAGTTTATATATTTTTGGTGATCTGTTGTGAAAGACGTATATTTTTCATTATCACTATGCACTATTTTAAGCTCTATTATTTTAGGCTTAGAGTTTATTTTTTAAATGATGGTATGTCATATAAATCTCAATTGTAATTGTCAAAGTTGAGTCGCATGCGCTGGAGTTGCGCACGCTCTCACAAATAGTCAAATATTTCTAATTAATAGTGTGTTATTGGTACGTGGTGTGGTAGTGTGTAGTTGGTTTCATGAAATTGTGATCGTTTTACCTGTTTATGGTAAACATATTATTTGTTAAAAAAAAGTGTGATTTACGTTATTACCGATTGTGTTGAATATGTGCTTTTATAAATTTACTTTTTATCCAAAACGGATACACTTTAACGGATAGTACTTGTGACTTTCTTAACAATATTGTGCGTAATTTAAGCACTGTTACTCTTGTTGTAGCCAAGTGTTTTTGATTTCCTAAAGGAATTGTTTTGTTTCGTTATTTTTTATAGATTTTTCTTGCGTCACCGCCCGTGTTTTCTAATAAACGTTTATATTACTATAAAGTTATTTTCGTATCATTTCAACTAAAATCCTTTTTTGCAATAAATGTATCAATCCAAATAAAATCCAGAGCCGCTCTGTATCTCTGTATCTGTATATACCTGCATAAGTTGTGTTTATAGCAATGACGTTGAATCGCTTTCTTCTACAGACGAACAATCCCTGAACAAGCTTCACAAAAACGTGTCCATCACTGACAATTACGCGCTTTGACATATACTGAATTCCTATTATTTGAATTTAAACTCTATTTACAAGATTGGTTTAAAGCCTAATTTGGATTGAACGATTTTCCACCCTATGAAGTTCAATGTTAAATTTGACATTAAGCGACGCGGGCGAACATAGGAGCATTAGAGTAGACTTATATGCACTAAAATATTTAGTGATTTAAATATTTAATTTTTTTAAATAAATTAATCACACATACTTTTTAACTTTTATAAATATATATTACAAGAATTAAAATTTCAAAGAGTTCAAAATTAAAATGTATTTATGTTTGTAAAGACAATTAAGTTACATGATAGAATCTCGGTTTATTAGTGAGTCAGGTTCGTGGGCCTAATTCTAGCACGAAGAAAGGCCCTTTGAGGATATTATTCTAAATTGTTACGTAATATGAATTCTTTTATACTCTTAATAAATAGTCGAAAGTCACAAAAATATAAAAATGTTATCATAAATGTAAAATTAACGAGGACTATGCAATGTAAACCAATTAGAAACAAAATGTATAATATTATAATGCACAGTACGTAATTGAGATAAAATAAACAAATATTTAATTCAATGTTAAAAATGTTTGTATTTCACTAGGTAATTAATGCCAAACCTTAATTTATGTAAAAAAAATATATTTATGTTCGGATAATATTATGCAAAAATATTTAAAATATAATCCACTTCATAGTTTTTCATTCGAACAAAGCGCTGTTGTCCATTTTATTGTGTTTAAAAAATTAAAATAAAATAGAAACACGCAATGTGGATACATAAATTCCTAAAATTATTGTAAATACATGCCTAAATTATGAAAAGCTATCGCTTTCATGCACGTATCTGTTGTTATTCGGTTAGCTTTTTACCTAACACTGACATCACGCGCACGGCCTACGGTTGCCATGCAACTAACCACATAGTATCAGACTATATTGCGGCGGTACCAGACTCGCGGCTTGGAACAGATTTTTGTGCGACTGGTTCTCTTTGGTATCCTTACTCTGAGGTTTATAGTTATATCACTTATAATATAATATATTAACTATAGGGGGCGTTTCGGACAACAGGAGTTTAGAATAGAAATCACCTTTTAAATCCCGAGCATAGCCCTCTCCATAGCTCGTTCCACTATTTGAGTTTACTGATAAGGCCCACAGTCAGAGACCACGTTTCACATTGTGTGTGATGTGTCTCAAGAAGGTGTACCTACCTAGTGATAGTAACTAAGGAAGAACATGGTGAATCTAAGTGTAAAGGTATAAAAATGTCGTCACTCTCTGTCATCTGATGATAGGAGTCAAAATTTATGTCCGTTTTGTATGAAAAGTAAACATTAATTACCTACTTGCCTATATTTAGCCTCGGGGAAAGGTCATGGGAATGAGATCGAACCATTCTCAATTGCATTTCATCAGTTGCTTCTTAAAAGACTTAAAAGGACTAAACCTTTCGAGTTAGTGCAGTGATAATGTTAGTGTAGTGCTTATAAACAAGAACACATGGACAAGTGTCTACCTCATCATAACAGAGACAGTAAGAAAACGTGTTCATGGACACATTCTTAGTTATAAATATTTACGTAGCAATATAAGTTAGAACTAAATTACTCATTAGCCTTAAATAGGCAAGATTGTAATAAGATGGCAAATCTAACTAGGTTTCGCCACATATAAAAAAAAATCAGTTGCTTCATTTTATAGGTATGGTGGACCGTATCGGCTATCGACAAACGGTCGAAGATGTACCTCGGTTGCGTAGGGTGTACTGTGTACTTTAAAATTTAATTTCTAATTTATCTTATGAATAATAATGGCACGCGTCTCACAGGAAGGAAAGAGGAAAACTTGTGTGTTCACAGTTCCCACGGTAGTAGCGGCCTGTCCGATGATGTCACGACACTACTTACATACTCTCATCTACATGCACACGTACTTACAATATTATGTTTGTATGTTGAAATGTACGCCGCACGTCATAGGGATTGCAGGAAGTTTTCTTTTACGGAACCAGAACGGATAGTATAGTAAGAATTAATGAAGAAATAAACGCGTGGTACTTCCTAGCCGCGCCACAGTCAGAATTTGAATTGAAAATAGTTTTAAAAAAATGTACTATAAAGGTTCGCAAGAAATTAAACAAAATCAGTGGCGCGGCCAGGTACTATGATTCCTAGTCGCGCCACCGCGTACACTGTAATAAATAGTCTAACTAAGCACCAAATTACTGTCAAATAATTGCACGTCTATTGTTCGCTCTACCGATAGTGAGAAATACCGCGAAAAATCATTATCTTCACGATCAATATCAAAAAGAAAATAAGTCGTCTATCGCGATTCTGTCTGGCGTTCGGCCCATGTATTTTATATAAAAATCAGGATAATTTTGTTTGTAAGCAGAGAGTGTACTAAATCACGGACAAACAACGCTTTTACTATTTATTGTGTTGACTTACGAGGTTGATAATTTTCACGGCACCAAGTGACTACAGATTTGAGTATCTATGTAATTCGATAAATTTTAACACGTCCACGCGCGTTTTGAGATAAAGTGTCTTGACCAACATATTGAAAACCGAATAAGTGATCTTATAAGGGTTCCTATTGAACCCTAAGAGCCAACGCACACAGAGAGCGGTCAGAGTTCTGCGTTCTAGTGACCGTTGACCGCGCAAGAGTTCCAACGCACACAAGCGGCGTGCAAATTCTCGCGTTCTAGTTTCGTTTGGGTCTTTGCACATGCAACATGTCACTAGAAAGTTCGTCATCCGGTGAAGAATTATTGCTCTTGTAGAGCTCAGCAGCTTCTAAGAAGAAAAGGAAGTATTGGGTGCACCCAATTAACACAACGCGAGAAGAACAAAGCGAATTCAGTAATATTTTTCAGGATCGCGGTTTTTATAGTCTATATTACTTAAATCGTATAATAAACTCCTTTCCCTAACCAATTCAATTAACTTTTCCGTTTTTCCAAACTCATCAGACATCGCGGCGTTCCGGCGTTCTCTGCCTCGGCGGGAAAAGAACTCTTGGAACGCGACGTTCCGCTTTGACCGCCGCGGTCAGACTGCCCGCTGTGTGCGTTGTTGTTATAGACTCAGTATATTCTAAATTCTAATGAACGCCGAACGCGGAACTCGGAACTCCTGACCGCTCTCTGTGTGCGCGGGCTCTAAAATAGGTTTGCTTTCAAATAAATTACAGGCGTTTGTCCCATAAACAACAATAATGTATCGAAAATGGTACGGCGCGGCCGTACCACGAATTCGAATGTAGACCACGGACTGACAAGCGTAGCGTAGGACGTCTACCCACAAGACTTCTTAGTGGACAGACGAAGCACATAGGTATATTATAGATATATATTATGTAGTACATATACTATGATTTATTTGTGATAGGTATATTATATATCTACTAGACATGAAACCTATTATTTAGGTAGTTATACTAGCCTTCGTTTAAAAAATAGTAGGTATCTCCTACATAGGTTAGACAGGTAATGAAATGCAAAATGAATTAGTAATAAGACAATTTATAACTATTACATAGATATATCGATCACGATCACCATGGTTATGATTATTAGGTACTAGGTATGTACATCAGTTATTATGTATCTCTACCTTGTTACCCTACCTAAGTCGCAGTATGATACTACTAATTAGGTAGGTTTATTTAATCAGAAAATATGATGAATATTTTAGATTATATCCAAAAACATATCGAAACAAAATCTTTGCAAGATAATCAATTACTCTGTTATTATATATTAGACACAGTGCCACCCAATGTTTAAAATTTAAAATTTTACGCGGCACAGCACTGCGCCTATCACCCTGAGATATTGGTTGTTAAAACTCGTCATGCCCAATAATTTCGCGGTTAACATTGCCCTTCATACCGGAACACAGTTTTGTTTGCACATTACTGCTTGGCGAATGAATAACTGGCAAAGGTGTTCCCCAGGCTTCCTTTTTTTTGTGACAACCCTTGAATATTTTAAACAACGACAGCCGTGTAAGTATTGGCAATAGGCTCGCCCCCTATTACATGGGACTAATAACATACTGGCGAAATGTGGGTGTATCTACTATGGGACTAAGTCCTGGGTACACCTCGGCCTACCCCTTCGGGAAAAAGAAGTGAATATGAAAGTTGTGTATGTATGGTGGCGAATCGAATTCGTGGTACGGCCGCGCCGTACCATTTGTGATACATTATTTGTTGTTTATGGGACAAACGCCTGTAATTTATTTGAGAGCAACCTATTTTAGGGTTCAATAAGAACCCTTATAAGATCACTTATTTGGTTTTCAATCTGTTGGTCAAGACGCTTTATCTCAAAAACGCGCGTGGACGTGTTAAAATTTATCGAAATACATTGATACTCAAATCCGTAGTCACTTGGTGCCGTGAAAATGTATAAAAATTATCAACCTCGTAAGTCAATATAATAAATAGTAAAAGCGTTCTTTGTCCGTGATTTAGTACTTTCTCTGTTTACAAACAAACTTACTCTGATTTTTATATAAAATCCATGGGCCGAACGCCAGACAGAATCGCGATAGTCGACTTATTTTCTTTTTGATATTGATCGTGAAGATAATGATTTTTCGCGGTATTTCTCACTATTAGACGTACAATTATTTGACAGTGTAACACCTGAGGGCTTAACCTTCTTGAAATTCAAGTAATAAAATTAATCCTAATAAATTTTAAAGGTATTCGTCTCACATATTTAGAAGGACCATTGCTATGAACACTAAATTCCAAAAACAAATATAATATTTTGAACATTTTCATCTGCTATTTGGGGAGCATCTACAAGGGTCACTTGGTCGGGGAGGGCCATGCCTTCGGGCGTGGTCAACCCCGACATTGTTCTTAAGGGGTTATCGTTAACATGTGCTTAGAAATATTTTTATTTTTCGTTCCCAGAATTGGGACAAGTAGTATATTAAAATCAGTGATCCATCCTTTTCTTCGGTAAGCATCTCATTGGTTTTTTTTTTTTGTTACCGTCTTCTAACGGCGAGGTTCCCCTCGCCGATCTCGTCATAGGCATTTGTGTATAATGTGTTTCTTAATTGTCGATAGGAACTTATCTACATCAAACCAGGCGTGGACAATCTGGAGGGTGCAGATATTCCCCACGTGAATCGTGGTAAGTTCTCTTTGGATACCTACTCTCTCTCTCTCTCTCTCTCTCTCGTAATACCTACCTCATGCTCATGCCCCACCTAGATTTTTCTGGAACACGACTCGAATCTGTGATTGTTCACAGGGTTCAGGGTACGGGCTGTGTATCCAGTCATCCTTCCGGGTACGGGTTCATTACCCGTCGAGTACGCGGGTACGGGCTGTGTTCCCACTCGAGTTCGAGGGCGCAGGCCGATCTCCTGACGTATCTCGTGGGTACACGCCGATCGCACCGCGCATCGCACGGGTACAGGCTGTTTTCCCAGGCGAGTCCGTGGGAACGGACACGCGGACGCGTCGATTTGTGTGCCGACGCCATTTTGTCGTGCACCACGGCTTGACCCCCCTTTGCCTCATTTATCATTAATTTTTGAACTGCTTCACCGTATATATTTTTAATTTAGCTTATTTAATTTTATTCTGGCCAAAATAGGTAGGAAAGCCTAGTATTTAAGGAGGTCCTAGGATAAGAATATCCCTATACTACTTAGGTTGTATTTAGGACTCTTCTCTCATTTAATAAAGTCGTAACCCTATATTATAATAATTATCTGTGTACATATTTAGGGTGTTACTTTAAGGTTTTCTATATCAATTTCATTTTTATTTCTGTGATTGCCTAATTTATATTTAATGCTTTGTGACAATATATTGAACTTGTGATCTTATTTTGTGTTCTGTTTTATTTGCATCCAACATCTCATGCTTGTGATGAGAACATCGACTGGCGCTCTTTATAAATATTAGTCGGTATTCTCATCCTCTAGGCCAAACGAACACCCATGCTCTGAGAACCCATTTCTCGTGCTCATTTTATTATTTACCGCTGGCTAGTTCCTGGAGCAAGGGCTTTCTCTAACGATCTCACAGTGGGCTCAGTGCCACACAACACCTATAGGCACACTATAAGAACCCACGCCCATCTGGCCCAAAATCACGCACATTACAGTGTGCGCCCAACGTGAAGCCTAGAATGAGATTTTGGTTGTAAAACTTTATTTATTTTAAATTTTAATTTTGTAATATTTTTTGTGTAAAATTTAGCATTTCTCAATCATCAATTTTACTTAACTATTTTTATACTGTATATAGGTGAAGATAAAGTTCATAGTACGTAGATAACCACTGATTAACATTCCACCATTTTATTTAAACTTGTCCCATTCTGACTCATGCATTTCTCTCTGGCACCTAGGTTGCCGAGGGACTTATAATTATTTTTATGTATGATTGTTCCACAGCTACCCTCCACAACTTAACTTATTTGATTTTATTTTGTTTTTTGTGTCTGTATTTTTTGTGGCAGAATTTTTCTTGGTCGTGGAACTCCTTCGGGTACATACATTCCTGGCACAGCAGCGAGTCGGTGAGACCTTTTAATTTTTTCACTGATTTTCTGTTTTCTTCTGTTTTCGGTTGTGCTATTTTATTTTGTTTTATCCTGTCTTATCTTGTTTTGTTGTATTGGTTTTATCTTGTTCTATCTTGTTATGTGGTATTAGTATATTGGAGCTTAGTTTTTTTTTCTTGGTCCGTGGTTTACCCACATCAATTTAGTGTTACAGTCCTTACAATATAGTTAGGTAGTGAACTTACTCAATAACATAGCCGTATTAGGTCAATAATTTTTTCACTTAGTTTTTTTATTATGCTTTCACACGTACGTTTTTTTTTATTTTTTTTTGCGCATAACTACGTTGTTTATTACTAGTAGTAGTGTACACTTCTTAGTAATTTTTCTATAGTGATTATTTTTGCGTAAATTATTATTTAGGATTTTTTTGAATTCTCATTTTCCTCAACACTTCTACTCATTTTATTAATTACTTTTTGTATTTCATTTGATTTGTTTTGTAAATTCGCAAATGTGTAAATAATTTTTTTTTGTAAACAATCTTCATAATGAATTTTATAAAGGCAGGTAGTAAAATAAAATTTTACATATTAGGCCCCTTTTCATATTAGTTTACGAGGAATCTATTTGTATGTTCCGATTACTCTAGTAAATATTTCACCTTATTGTAGTTATTTTATAATCCTCGATATCATCCCCAGACCAACTAGACTGAACGGGTCAATCGCGAGTTAGTACGCACCATTGCATCATATGTGAGTTTCGATCATAGAAATTGGGATAAAAACTTAGCTGAGATGCAATGTGCACTAAATACCGCTGTTCATGACATTACTAAACATACCCCGTATTCACTCATGGTAGGGAGATGATTATCGACAACCACTTATATAACTCTGACCACCCCGAGGATAGGAACGTGATAGATGAGGTTGTCTATGGTTTTACTGACTCACTGAAGGACTTTTAGATTCACATACTCGTAATGCGAAATACTATAACTTTAAAAGACGTCCCGTAGAACTTAGTGAAGGACAATTTGTTTATAAAAGGTGTTTTCCATTGTCTAACGCGGCGAAATATTTCTCTGCCAAGCTCGCCCCGCGTCACGAGAAATGTGTCATTCATAAAAAATTAGGTCCCCTGGTCTATAATTTGAAATCCTTATCAGGTAAGGACTTAGGTAATTTTCACATTAAAGATATTGTTCGACCAGGTGAATTAGCCCCTAGTAACTAATTGGCGGTTGGTAAATAATAATATTAATGAGCGGAAGGAAGTGTTGAGCGAAATTATTAAGTACGTGTTTTCAATTAATTCATTTCTTTTATAATGCCTAACTTTAATTTTAAAATTATTTTATTTACTAGCTCCAATAACTGTTAACTTATATTATATTTTGTTCATCCATGCATAATCGTAGTGAGGTGAATGACCTCCCGTGATAGTAATAAGCTGTCTCGTATTTATTGTCGTGTAGGCACAATTATACCTAGTCGGTGAGTGTGCCACACTGACCTTCCGAGCAGCATTGTAACTTACTTTTTTAAACGAGACCTTATAATTCTCGTCAATAGAATAGAAAACACCTATTCAATTACTAGTTAATAACTATTTATTCTTCATTCAGTAGATAACTATATAACAGTTATTAAGGTTTGTACACTTTAGATACACTTTAATCCTAAATATAACATCTGGTTCTTATGACCATTTATTAATTAGTAGCCTTAGATAATAACGGTACTATTTACTTGTATTTTATAGGTAACCGGCCCTCTTATCGCCGTGTTTACTGTTTAGATCTTGAACAATGATCGACCGTGCGAGTGACATAAACTCGCCGTGTCGTAGTCGGATCGTTTTAAATTACTTTGCGGACGATTGATGCTGTCTCAGTCTAACATGGAAGACTGATCAGCGATACGATAATCGTTCACTTAGGTATTTCGTTTAAATAGCTCAGTTCATATTTTAACTGCTGCGTTAACTGCTGTAGGACTCCTAATGTAGTTTAGCTGAGTGTCTCGCGCTCATTAGGTCTACAAGTAGGTTTTATTATTCCGTGGGATTAATGAGGTGTCTAAGCTGAGTGTCTCGCTCACCTCACTCCCATCGGCCTATTATTTTACAGTGAAACATAAACTCGCTGCCTAGCACTTTAGGTACTTAGGTACTTTGTTGCATTTTACTCGTAAATTGCACAATAGTTGCACGCTTCGGATACAGTGATCCGATATAATCACTGCCTAGTTATTACTTTGTTTATATGTAGTATAATATTCTTACGTAACAAAGTATTTTTTTTTCTCACTTTTCATTTTTGTATTTTAACGGTGTATTAGCCACATCATGTAATTATAACGGCTCAAAACATCGTATTAGAATCAGTTTATTGTTGAACGGTGCTATAACTCAAACCCTTGCATATTAACAACTCAAACCATGTGCCCATAGCTTGTTCGATTTTCTTTAATGGATGGAGTTCTGGCCTTCTGCATTTTACTCGGTCTCAGAACTTCGCCCCTCTGTTTTAACATTTGACTTGTGCCCATCTCATCCTTGGGGTTTATGTATGATTTGTGATATGAGAGATGAATGTAAGGTTACTAAAATATTACTTTCATAAATATAATATATATATTAAGGGGAAATATTATAAAATATTAAATACATGTATATATTGCGTGAATGGAAGTATGTAAGAGTCAGGATGGGAGGTGCACAGTCACTTGTCAAAACATAAATTGATGAGCACTAAACTGGCAGCAAGGTACATCGTTCCACAGTGTAGAATCCTTTTTTTTTCTGGTTGGTCCATCAGTTATCTAGTTAGATAGTTACATCTAGGACGTAACGTAGTATAGTAACTGACGGACGTAGGCATTCTCAAGTCGTGAGTCATCGCGCTGATAACTCGAGTGCGAATGACTTTGAATTCTAGTTTGTTTTTGTTTTGTTTATTATATTTCTTTTTATTAAATGTGATATTGATCAGTTCTATAATTCAGCATTCAATTACAACTTTCATTTTTTTTAAGGTATTGAGTTGAGGTAGGAAGAGAGTTTTTTTTTAAACTTATTTAAGTATTTCATTTCAAAATTTTTTTTGATTTTTTTTTATTTCTATTAGATCAGAGATTAGGAAGAGAGATTTTTTTTTAAACTTATTTATTTCATTTCAAATTTTTTTTTTTGAATTTTTTTTATTTCAATTTATTGAAATAAAAAAAAATTCAAAACCCACCTTTAATGGTACTGTAACACCTGAGGGCTTAACCTTCTTGAAATTCAAGTAATAAAATTAATCCTAATAAATTTTAAAGGTATTCGTCTCACATATTTAGAAGGACCATTGCTATGAACACTAAATTCCAAAAACAAATATAATATTTTGAACATTTTCATCTGCTATTTGGGGAGCATCTACAAGGGTCACTTGGTCGGGGAGGGCCATGCCTTCGGGCGTGGTCAACCCCGACATTGTTCTTAAGGGGTTATCGTTAACATGTGCTTAGAAATATTTTTATTTTTCGTTCCCAGAATTGGGACAAGTAGTATATTAAAATCAGTGATCCATCCTTTTCTTCGGTAAGCATCTCATTGGTTTTTTTTTTTTGTTACCGTCTTCTAACGGCGAGGTTCCCCTCGCCGATCTCGTCATAGGCATTTGTGTATAATGTGTTTCTTAATTGTCGATAGGAACTTATCTACATCAAACCAGGCGTGGACAATCTGGAGGGTGCAGATATTCCCCACGTGAATCGTGGTAAGTTCTCTTTGGATACCTACTCTCTCTCTCTCTCTCTCTCTCTCTCGTAATACCTACCTCATGCTCATGCCCCACCTAGATTTTTCTGGAACACGGCTCGAATCTGTGATTGTTCACAGGGTTCAGGGTACGGGCTGTGTATCCAGTCATCCTTCCGGGTACGGGTTCATTACCCGTCGAGTACGCGGGTACGGGCTGTGTTCCCACTCGAGTTCGAGGGCGCAGGCCGATCTCCTGACGTATCTCGTGGGTACACGCCGATCGCACCGCGCATCGCACGGGTACAGGCTGTTTTCCCAGGCGAGTCCGTGGGAACGGACACGCGGACGCGTCGATTTGTGTGCCGACGCCATTTTGTCGTGCACCACGGCTTGACCCCCCTTTGCCTCATTTATCATTAATTTTTGAACTGCTTCACCGTATATATTTTTAATTTAGCTTATTTAATTTTATTCTGGCCAAAATAGGTAGGAAAGCCTAGTATTTAAGGAGGTCCTAGGATAAGAATATCCCTATACTACTTAGGTTGTATTTAGGACTCTTCTCTCATTTAATAAAGTCGTAACCCTATATTATAATAATTATCTGTGTACATATTTAGGGTGTTACTTTAAGGTTTTCTATATCAATTTCATTTTTATTTCTGTGATTGCCTAATTTATATTTAATGCTTTGTGACAATATATTGAACTTGTGATCTTATTTTGTGTTCAGTTTTATTTGCATCCAACATCTCATGCTTGTGATGAGAACATCGACTGGCGCTCTTTATAAATATTAGTCGGTATTCTCATCCTCTAGGCCAAACGAACACCCATGCTCTGAGATCCCAGTTCTCATGCTCATTTAATTATTAACCGCTGGCTAGTTCCCGGAGCAAGGGCTTTCGTGAACAACCTCACAGTGGGCTCAGTGCCACACAACACCTATAGGCACACTATAAGAACCCACGCCCTTCTGGCCCGAAATTACGCACATCACAACAGTAATTTGGTGCTTAGACTATTTATTACAGTGTACGCGGTGGCGCGGCTAGGAATCATAGTACCTGGCCGCGCCACTGATTTTGTTTAATTTCTTGCGAACCTTTATAGTACAATTTTTTTTAATATATGTACAATAATGTAGGTACATATTAAGAACATTTTTTTAAAACTATTTTCAATTCAAATTCTGACTGTGGCGCGGCTAGGAAGTACCACGCAAATAAACAACGTTCGTTGCCGTTGCGTCGGCGTTTGTTTTAGATGTCCTTCCTTGTGAAGAAGGATCTGGGAGACGTGCGTTGTAGGTATATACCTACAGATACCTCTAAGTATAGTAAACTTTAGATGTAGGACATAGGTAAGTATATCTACTTTGAATAAATTATAAAAAAATTATAAAACCCGACTGTTTTAGAATAATATTAACATAATTACTGCTGATGTGTTTTTTTTAATTGTTCAATAAAGTAAAAACACGCTAGGCGTGTGTGAAAGAAGGCTTAACGCGCCTGTCGTGTGTGGCCACACCGACGTTGCGCAAAAAAAACAATGTACAAACCTACCTATGTGTTTTAGCAGGGGTCGTGTAAAGTGAAAAGCTAAAAAACAAGCTTTTAGCAAGTATGGCAGATGGAGATACTATATTTAGTGCGTAGATTAGCTCGTCCCCGTCTGCCATACAAATTAATTAATAAGTAATTTTATGTACATTTTAGTCAATTAAAATAAAGCATCTACTTAAAATCTTAAAATAGACTTCTAAACTCAGAACCTTTTCCCTGTAATCTAGTTCATAGCAATCCGACTTTCTGTTGGTTATGTTATGTTTGAACTGCGTTTACAATGAGCGAGCGAAGCGAGCGTGCTGCGGCAGCGGTCGGCGAAGCGCCTGAACCAATTTTTCCTATTGTAGAGTTTAGAACATTCACGTCATCTGTAGGTTTACGGTTTACCTTTAGTACGTAATTAAGTATATCGATTATTTTTAAATAATAAATGTTATACCCTATTGATAATCATTTTTATTATTAAGAAATATGCGTTGTTAAGTTTATGCCTATTGATAATTATGCTGTTTTAATATGATGCTTAAAAAAAGTTGTCTTTACGTTGAGTTCTCTGTGGCACTAACAGTGTAGACAGTAGTCGGGAGGTATACATACGACTATACATTTCATTCTGAAAAAAAAATCTGGGAAGGTTTTAGATGCGTTATATTTATCAACAAACGTGGTAATGCTGGTTTTCTTGCGATTTGAATGTAGGTATATAGTGAAAGTATCTGTTGCGGTGTGGAGGCGTGGCGTGCGCACGCGCCGCGCGCCGCCTCCCGCCTCCCGGCTCCCATCTCCCGCCTCCCGCTCTCACAACACCTACTGTTCTACACCCGTATTCAAGAACAACACTATGATGGCACGAACGCATAGGGCCGATAAATGATAAATCCAATTGGAATCAATTGCCTGCCGTGACGATCGCGGTGAGAAATTCCTTACTTAGCACAGAACCTCACATATGTATATTGTTCTTGAATACGGTTGTAACACTACCTTCACTACTTCAATCTCGCTCGCTGCAACCTACGTAGGTATAGGTACTTGTGGTAGGTACCTGTCAAAGATGAAGCGGCCAACTAGTAGACAAAAAATGTATCTAAACAATTACTCTTCCCCTCTCTCAATCTGATAGGTCCTTCACTGGCAACACATTAGCTAAAATGTCGTTTAATAGTTTAACTGTACACGATTAAAGTGTAGATAGGTACAACAAATATAAAACGAGGTTAAAAATATGTAAACTAGTCACATATCATCGGAATTTTTTTTCGTAAATTAATTTAATTTATTATAAGTAAATTGATTTGTTTATAATTTAGCACAACGCTAGAACTAACTGAATGCTAGTGTAGAATTTTCTACCGGTTATCCTAAAACTAGACAAAATGTTACAGAAATGGGGCGGAGTGCAAGACGAAAAGTTTAAAATAACTAAAACTAAGTACTTAATTAAGTAAAACATAAAACAAACAGCTAATAATTATATACAAAAACAAAAAAAATATAATAAACAAAATATATAATAGGCATAATATAAGTATACTACATAAATAAAATAATATGTATAAAAATGTATGCCTGCCTACATAATAATATAGATAAATGACATTAGCCTGATAGTTTCCCGATGTACGCATGAATCTAGAAAAACATGGAATATGGAATTAATAAAACTCGACACTGACAAATCCTTAAAAGCGAAAGCATAAAAGAAGAATAGTGCACTAGGAGTCAAGAAATAAATGAAAGGGAGGAGATTAGTACACATTATCATAGTTGGTGAACCTTTTTACAAAAGTGGTCACGTAACAGATTTTTGAAGGACATTTTGGAAGTCGCACTCTTTAACTAACACATCTGAAATTAAGTCTAATCCGTGTAATCGTCATGCACATAATAGGTATGTACGAATGGCTAACCAGAGCTTTTTCTCCTAAGGAATTGTATAGATTTTACCGTTTAAGTATAGGCCGTTTAAGATATATATCTTTGGTAGGTACCTTATACATCTTTACTTAGTTTTACATTTTTTAATAGTTGTTGCGGTAAAGTACTATCTACATAAAATATTTCGTCTACACTAATTAAGTGTACTTATACATAGGTACGATTTGTAAAACTTACAAATTCTTTGCTTCGTATACTCATGCGCCGTCAGTAGTTAGCTATGGTTTGATCGACAAGGTTAACCTCTCGAGCGAAGATCAGACGATATAGGTTATAGTGCGCGGGAAGGTCGCGTCCCCGACACACAGGGTCGGATGGCGGCTGCCGGCTGCCGGCCGGGGCCACTCACCCGGAGGTCACCTATTCACCTCAGACAAGCGACCAGTGATTGGCTCGGTTACCCCGCAACAGAGGCAATTAGGTACGTATACCTTCCCTCCACACGTAAACATTATCTGGGTCGTTGAGATGAGCAGCGGGGGCTCCCACTCGCGCCGCGCGCCCGCCCTTGAACCTGATTCCAGGAAACCTACCTGTCGCCTTCGTCTGTCCAGTCTGTCTGTCAGTCCGGTAATGCACACAACTATTACTATACTTATTTACCTACCTAAATGTTTCTAAATGTATGTTACAGTAGTTCATATTCAAGGTACATCATAGCTTGAAAAATCACATAAGTAGGTCGGGTAGAACCTACACGTTCACTGCGCACAGACAGTACTGAATGGTATTAGGTAAGGTATACTTACTGAGTACATAGTACGTACTAGGGGTACTCTGATAGTAAAATGTATACGTCGTATATACAATGTATGTATACAATGTATATATACAATGTACATACGTCGTGATTTTCTTATTTAAACAAAATTATCGACTTACTAACATACCTATATATATTATATTAAAATGAGACGCAAAGATGTTGAATAAGTTGGGATAGGTAATGAAGGATGATTAGTTGATGATCATCGGTAGATTATCTCGAGCGTACTTATCAGTTGTGAGAGTAAGAGCAAGTACCTACGACAAATTGCCGTAGGTCTATACATTACAATACAATACTGTCTGATGAGCGTAGCTTACCTACCTGTGGTAGCCTTTGTATCCATTCGTTTGTAAAACTAAATTACGGATAATTTCGTCAGTAGGTATGTTATTGGTCCTATGTAATAAGGGGCGGGCCTATTGCCGAATACCAGGCACAGTTCCAGGTTCCAGGCTGTCGTAGAGATATTTCTTAATGGAAAAATCCAATAACACTGCTTGACCTGGGGATCGAACCCGGGACCTCATGATCGACAGTCGAGTTTACGCCCAGGACGCCACCGGGCAGTCTAAATTAAATAAATATTAAAGTGATGTCATATCAGTCAATGTAGATATCTGTCTAATATTATGATAAGAGGGTGAGTCCGTATCTGTGAGTCACGCAGATGAATGGATCTCTCCGTTATAGGTATAGGTACTTATCGAGTATTCCCTGAGTCACTAGGTAAGGTCGCTGCACTCGGTGTGGCCGCCGCTGCCTCGGCCTACAGTCTATAGTCTAGACTCGACCTCGTCGGTCGGTACCACGGGGACCGCGGAAGGTCTGAAGAGATGTTCAATCTCTCGCAGTCTTCACTTCTTCTTCTTTTCGAGTCAATATGGCTAGTTTTCTACTTATAATATTTCGGTTAAGTATTGTGCAAGATCTACGGCGTTTTCGTTTGGTTCACTACAAATGTGGATAATTGACTTTCAAATTATACGTTAGATATAATTAATTATCAATTTGGTATCTTATTTTATAAATATTCATAAATCCACTGAATTTGGGTTAGGTTGTAGCAAAGGGGGTACAGGACAAAATAATTTCGATGACTTCCGTATTTAGATGATTCTACTTTTTTATGGGTGGTAGGTACGTGTAGAGCACCTCTTCAGGAGCAACGTTTGTATAGACCTATTTGCTAGGAAATGATTTCCTAATAAGTTATTAAGCAAATTGTGACCCTTTATTTTAAAGGCAAAAACACAACACAATAAGTTCAATGTAATGCGTATTTTGATGACACTACTCTTTGATAGTTATTATATGTACCTTCATTAATTTTATTTTATTTGATAAGATAATAATAACATAATATTATAATGATATACTTGCGAGTAGGTAAAACATTTCTTTAAACTTCTAGATAGATAGATATCTATTTTAAGTTGGTTGATTGGTTCCCACCGCTCATTCTTGAAGAATACAAAAAGAGCCTTGACACGTTCACTGATATTAGGTATAAGTACGTAGTATTATTATCTGTTCTGTGGTATAAAATAGTATAATTATTATTCTTGTTTACCTTTTTATTAGGCTCAAACTCAAACTCAAACAGATTTATTCAAATAGGTCATAATCTGACACTTTTGCTTACGTCAATAAAAAGGTCAATAAAAAGGCTAGTAGGTAGATAATATTATCTCCTTACTATCCGCTCACTATCTTATGTGTCGCGGTTATATCTAGATAAATAAGGTAATTATTTGGAATTGAAATTTTGATTTTCCTCAAGAATGTTTATCAACTATGATTTTAATCATAGAACGCTATTATACCTACTTACCCAGACTAGAAATCTCGCGACGGCCTGCCGACCGAGATGGTCGAGCAATAGTAGTAGCGTACTAGCGTACGTAGCGTAGTCCGCAGAAGTGTGATCTCGGTATACTTAGGTAATTAAAAAGTGGATTTTTTTTCATAATTCTCTATTGATATCTCTTAACTTAACCGACTTCTGAATACAGCGCTCGTCGGGTAAAACTTAACAATAAAAAATAGATTCTTCGAAATACTCAGCCGCGACCGGTCGCAAAATAATACTTACAAATCACAAATACGTAGATAATTTTCAATGGTATATTTCCAGGGTGTCGCCCTAGAGGCGCACCCGGCCGGCCACGCGGGGCCTACACTACTCTACTCGTCCTGCAGGAGCGGCGCGGGAGTCTGCAGGACGCAGGCGCAGCCCACGGGCACGCGGATGACCGCCTGCGTGGCGTTGCGCGGGTCCGCGCCCTCCGCCGACAGGTACTGCACCACCACCTTGTCGTACACCTCCACGCACTGCGTCCGCCGGCCGCGCGGCTCGCGCAGCAGGCAGCACGCGGGCGCGGCGGCGGCGCACGCCAGGAACTTGATGCGGCGCGGCAGGCGCAGCGGGTCCTCGTCCACGCGCACGGCCAGCGGGCACACGGTGCGCCCCAGCACCTGCTCCAGGTCCAGCCGCGGCACGGGCTCGCGGGGCGCGGGGTGCGCGCGCGCCGCCGCCAGCGCCGCGCACACCGCCACCAGCGCGCCGATCTTCACTCGACACCGAAGGTCGCACATCGAGCTTTCGTAGAACCTCCGTCTCCTCGAACTGAATGATTGCGCGCGTTTCGGCACCGACACCGGTTGAATGATAGGAATCGCCAAAGATCGCACGCTTTTATGTCGATAAAGAGAAGCCCTTTAGATTAGGATTCGCGACGCCGACGCACGGTGCTCGGCGTCCGCGCGCTCTTCGCGCGGCTCGAGACAGTAACTTGCGGGCGTTCGACTCCGCTATACTTACATTGGCTGATAATTTAAAATATTCAAGTTATTCGGAAGGTAGCTCAGTGTTCATAAGAACGTGGAACGTAGAGGCACATACATAATAAAATATGAGCGCATAGTTACGTGATAACATTGTTATAAAATATCCAAGTGAATTTTAGAAAAGTTTAAAAGGATAAATCGGAGTGACATAATAATGGTAACCAGTGTATAATTTGGAGCCAGTGCAGTGTGACTTGCGGCCGCTGCGGCTCTACGTCTAGGCTCTAGATACGGTCTAGAACACTGTCCGACATGTAGGTGCATTTTCGAACAAAATGGTTAGACGAAATGTAGTAATAATTTTCATAAGAGCTCGAAATAAGTGATTTACACAGGTAGGTACATTGTAAGTTCCACAAGTTTTTATTGTACCCACTTCTAATGCATTTATTTAAGACAGTACCTAAGTAGGTCAGTCAAAGTATTAAATATTGGATTTTTCCATTAAGAATTATCTCAATAACTGCCTGGAGTCTGGAACTGTGCCCGGTAGATGACGATAGACTCGTCCTCTATTACATGGGACCCATAACATACTGGCGAAATGTGGGTGTATCTACTATGGGACATGGGAAAAAGGCGTGAATGTATGTTTTTTTTTATTTATTTATTAGTATTGTCTATAAATATAAATATTGAGTAGTCAATTATATCAACTATGTACTTGTAATGAAAGCTTTATACTCAACACTGAATATTGAGTAATGTTCAGATGAAATTGTAAGGGTTTAAAATATTAATGTGTGTTACCTAATAGATAATACGTAAAATGCACCTGTATATTATCGTGCGTGAAGTTTTATCTAACACATCGGCACGACGGTCCGCTCGCGACGCTGACTCACTACTGACTACTGACTCATGCCATGCTCGCTCTTGCTCACCGCACTTCTCAGTTTAACTTTTTTTTACAATTACCAAAGGGATGTTATAGGGGATGTTATATGTTTCCAAAAGTCGGACCTTCAGATTGATATGAAACATCTCCGCCTTGCTTCGGTTCCTATATTACACTTTTAAACCGGAGGTTATAGATCTATCGGTGGTCGAAGCATGGCGCGTACAAACAAGTTTATGCAAGTGGTCCGGGGTTCCAAATAATCAATAAAAATGAGCCCGCTTCCGATAAAAGGTCCGGCTCCGACTTTGTTTCCTATAAAACTCCTCCGTAATCCCTGGCCTATACATATTAACATAATAACTCTACCTCTATAGACTTAGGGCCGGTTTTTTGATCGTTAGTTACGGTTAAGTTAACCATTTGTCAAACTAACTATAGTTAAATTTCTAACAAATGGTTAAATCGCGTGGAAAATAATAGTTAACGAGGGATGAAAAAACGAATTTTGTCGAATTTTAATTACTTCTCAAAAAAATTAATCATTGGTCGACTTAACCAGTGATCAAAAAACCCAGCCTTAGACATCCCTTGATAAGGGTTCTCGTAGCAAAACCTGTGAGCATAACCATGTAATCCAGGTTATCTATAATATATAAAAATAAATCCCTGTTTCCTTTTGTCAAGCCATAACTTGAAAACGAAAATTTCGCTGAAAATTCGAAATTTTCAGATAATCATCGAAGTAAGCTGCCGACTACTGCATCTGCGCGTATTTGATGACGTTAGGGTTTTGTGATCGTGTAGGTACTATATACTAGGAGATCTGGATCTGGAAAGAACTAGGTGACAAAATAACTATTTGATGATTTTGAGTTTATTTATTTGTTTTATACAAAAAAGTAAATGTTACTCAGCTAATAACTTAACACAAAACATTTAATAATTTCAAAAGCTCTACGAAGTACCTACGCTGCTTCAGCTAGTAGATATACATTAAAAATATATTAGTAAATAATGTATTACACCTGTCCGAAGCCGGGTCATTTCAAGTCCTAATGATGTTGCTATCGGGATCAAAAGACACGCCGATCCAACGCCGGTTGTCTTTACATTATCTACCTATACACAGCGTACTCAATTAGGTAAATTAGTTATGTTTTATCAGCGCAGTAAAGTATCATAAAAATCGTGTGAAATGATAACGATACAGTGAGCGGTAGCAACACTCTTGTTAAAATATTACCTATCGTTGACACCTGCGCAGCGGTAGCGGCTGATAACAAACACTTTAATGATAATATTTTATTGTGTATTAGGAACGTGCTGCTTTTTATGTCTGTGTCATCGACCATGTCTACAGAATACTGCTGATATAATATATTATATATAGCACCGGTATCGTAGCATGGCGTGACCAGTGGATGGTGGGTGTAATCCGGAGAAACAGGGACATTATTTTCTAAATAATAATGGCTCGAAAATATTAAACTACCTCTATCTAATTATATCCATACCGGTATTCGGTCGATATGGTCGGTATAGTCGGTCGTAAGTATGACATGATTTTTCTCGTTTAAATACGATGTAAGTAAAAGAAAAAGTAAAGGAAAAGAAGTAAGATTAAATCATATGTTAGTTTGAATTACTGAACATATTAATGAGCCAGTATAATATAATGTCTTTTTCTACTAACGTACTTAGATGTTATATCTCTAAATTTTTATAATAAATCGTCCTCTGATACCTTTTGGTAAAAACAGAGCATAATAGGCAATTATCAAATAAATAAGAGCTAAAGGTTGGAGGATTAAAATTACGATTTTTCATGTATGTAAAACAAATTTAATAAAAAACATAAATACGCCTTAATAAGGCGACAGGCCGATCAACAGCGAGTCTACAACGAATAAGTCTTCAACGGCTTACATTTAGTATCTTACTGGAATGTCATATTACTCATTAATTACTATTATATCACTAAACTGTACAATATGCGAGGAAGTCGCGCCAGCGAGACTTCCCCGCGATCACTCACAATAAATTAAATAAATTATCTAACACTAGCAATACTACGAGTAGCCTGCGAGTGGCTTAATCAATACATTAATGAGTAGATTACACTAATAGGAACTTGAGGGTCGGTGGAGAGCGTGGAGGTGCAAAGGGCGCACGAACGGCGGCGCTCACGGTGACACGGTGACGGCGGACGCGCCCTCGCGGATCATACACGTGCACCCCACCGACACCGGGATCGCCATCGGCGTCTTCTTGTCCCGAAACGACACCAGCACGTTGTCCGTCACCTCGACGCACTCCGTCGTGAAGTTGTGGTGGTGGTGATGGCAGCACGCGTGCGTCATGTTGATGTTTTGGCACAGCGGGTTCGGCGTGTTCGCGCACTTCAGCATCTTGATGCGGCGCGGGATGCGGTTCGGATCCTCGTCGATCACCACCTTTATCGGACACACGGAGCGGTCGAGCACCGCGGACAGCTCCACCTTTATCTTGTTTCCCTGGTCGTGGGTCGGGGCGCAGAGGGCGCACAGGCCGAGCGCCGCCACCAGCGTCAGTATCGCGTGAACGCTCAAGTTAGACATTACGATTTCAGCTCGCGTCTGGTCTGGAGAGAAGGCGTTCGTTACCGCAGGAGGCGAGTCGTGAATAGAATGTGGTCTCGAGCTAACTGCCGGAGTATAAATATGGTGTTGGCGACGGGCCACGGAGGCGGCCGGTGTAGGGCCGCGCTCGTGCGGCGGCGGCGGCGGCTCGCGGCGAGTCAGACGCGTGCGGCTCGCGGCGCGTGCGGCCGTCTGCCGCCGTCCTCTCGCCGTCCGCGCTACGTCCGTCGCCGCGACTCCTTCACGCGTATTTGTGACTTTTAAGTGTTGTGCTGCATTCGTCTAGCTCATATATCATTTGGATATTTTGGAAAGTTTTGAACTGTATAGATATACAGATGGACCATGGACATACTTAGTTCTTTTGATTGTTGTGTGTATATTGTGTTAAGTGTACTCTCATTTTTTAAATATGCATGTTAATGTGTGAATGTAAATAATATTGATTGTAGGAGATGGTAGGCGTGTATCGCGATCGGTTGGCCTTTTTTACAGTAGTACCACGTTGTAAGAAGCATCGAGTCGTGAGCGAGCGTCGTGAGGACCAATGATAGCGATATGGTCGCGGTGGGCTCGTGATTGGTCGCTCCTATCGCCCAATAGGTTCCATTCTATTACTTGCTCGTTGTTCATGGTGTTCCGCTAGTTTGACACCTCTTGGTGTTAATTATTTCCATAGCTTTTCTCCCTTTCTGTGACTATATCATTTTCCATACTTGCCATCGAACTAGTAGGTATGATAGTCTAATTCGTTCTAAAACTCAACAGAAGTATAGGTGAAACGAACATTTTGTATCTTATTATATATTATATATTAAATTTTAAATATTATATATTAAATATATATATTATATATATTTTGTAGGAATAAATATTTATATTTAATTATTAATGGAATAAATATTTAATTTTATAGTTTAGAAAATGTCATTAAATTTTGTTAGAAACTTAAGAGAGTTACCATCGGCTACAAATTATTATGACTATTGTATTATTGTTACCATCACAAGTTTCCAAATTCTTGACCAGTATTTAAATAGTGTTAGGAAATAAAGAGCATTATTGTAAAATTAATTCATATCCACCAATAAAAAAATCAAGGTCTACGAAAATGCTACGGCGTAGCGCTACGCCGCATCATAGAGGGAGAAAGACATTAACGTGTGCAATAGGTATTTGATTGATATGATTTGGTTGGAATAATATATCATACAATTACGCCTTTTTCCCGAAGGGGTAGGCAGAGGTGTACCCAGGACTCAGTCTCATAAAATTGGTAACATTTCGCCGTATGTTATTGTCTCATATTATAAGGGGGAGCGTACTGCCATCTACCGGGCACAGTTCCAGATTCCAGACTGTCATAGTCTTAGTAACTTCTAATGAAAAATTCAATAACACTGCCTGAACTGGAGATCAAACCCGGGACCTCATGGTCGGTAGAAGAGCTACGTCACCGAGGTAGCCAATGTCATGGTTGGAATATGATATAACCTTATTGTAATGTAAATAAAGCTTTGTTATTATAATAGAATAGATAATATTATAATGTTGAAAGTTTGTGAGCACAGTTTGTGAGACGACTGCGCTGGACGGAACGTTATCGGACATGACCTACTCCAACAATATGCGAGTGGAGTAGTCTCTGTACACTACAGACTACACTACAGTGGTGGCAGTCAGAGCAGAGCCACGGTGCGGTTGTTATCGTCGCAGGCGACACGCAGATGGGACGCGTATTATACGCGATTCTAATGCTAATCGAAAACAAACCAATGCAGATTTATGAACATGTACGGCGCCGCAAGCGCGCGTCCGTAAAGCCGCGGCTTCGGCGACGATACCAAACGCAATCTGCAAAGGCTCTTTCTTACCTGTCATTATAATTGATGATTGTATCGTTAGTTTATGTATTTTGATTTATACTTTCTCTTATACATGTTAGGAAATAATTCATTTCTAAACATATCATGCAATTATATAATTATAGGATCGACAGGAACCGAGCAGTCACGTCAATCTTACATTATAATTTTATTGGATAGGCCTACTAATAAGATCTTCAAATGTGCATAAATTATTATTTTATTGTATCGCCATTAATTATAATAAATTAAGCAAATGTAACGCGTGTTGCCATTATAAAAATAGTTAGTACTTAATAGTTAGTCTTTAAACTGTAACCCTATATATTATGATGCTAGAGGTATTGTTTGCTAGATATTTATAACATATCAGATAACATAAATAGATATTTATGTCGAATTATATAGATTTAATTGAAAGTTTTTGATAGTAACAATTGTCGGATAGTAACTTAACGTGTCTTACTTGTTGAAATTTGCTTTAATCGCATGGTATTATTTTGACGTCACAAAAATATTAACAATTTATCAGAAAATTACGTAGTGTGTAAACGTAAACCCCGAGATGGTCCTTCACTTAGTAATTGTAAACAGGACAGACTCCGCACGAGTACAGCTCGCTGCCGGCTATCAATGTGTTGGCAAACGACCCACACGTCACACACGACAACGTCACGCCGTGTCATGCAAACAATATAATGTAAACATTAAAAGGCTCGTCCTGTGACTCACTAGCATTATATTGACGCCGGGAATACACGCCACATGTGCGTATGTAAACAAACATTACAGAGGTTCAACATCAAGAGTTACGGAGGTGAATATTTTCACAACAACTAAAGTCTTTACTGTCGAGGCTGGAGTAAACGAGGACACAGAACTTTTAAGTTCTACGTGCTCCGGCTTCCGGTGAAATATGAGGAGATTTTCCTGTCACCCGAATTTCGGCCTGAAGGATTTGTGTTCCGCTTCAGGGAGGCGAGACCGTAAATAATCCCTACCTAGTGTTTAATATTAAGACATTATGATACAAGTGTGCTAAGTTGAACATTACGCACGAGGTGGTATTGTTCGCGCGAGCCAAAGGCTAGCGTGAATAAATGATACCGAGTAGCGAAATTTTCATAGCATACGTGTTTCATACGACGTTTTTCAACACCTTTAACATAACATACATTCACGCCTTTTTTCCTGAAGGGGTAGGCAGAAGTCTCAGGACCTAGGACTCACTCCCATAGTAGATTGTGGATAAATTTATAAAAATACAATGTTTCACGAAATTATTACTGTTAAAACGTTCTCTATACCTAGGCTTTCTGCTACCCGTGCGAAGCCGGGGCGGGCCACTAGTATAATAATAATATTACGTGCTTATTTAAATAAATTGTAAGATAGCGTTACAATAAATCACTTCAATTATTCTAAGTTCATTCACGTGCTAATTGTTAATGGTCGATGCGGTTTTCCTGTACGTATATATATATATTAAGTATTACATATTATTATATAACAATCTTGGTGTGAACTGTTAACTGTCATTAATATTATGAAAATAAATTATGATTATTGATGAGGTATTTTGTTTTTAAATTTTTCAAAATTTTCTCCTATACTCAGTATACTCGTATTTTAGTTGGACAGAGAGTTTTTAATTAACTCGGTGACTATTTAGTATATGATTTTGTAGAAAGTTTCTTAATGCCTATAGCATTAGCTATTATTTATTATAACATAACATAACATAACATACATTCACGCCTTTTTCCCGAAGGGGTAGGCAGAGGTGTACCCAGGACTCAGTCCCATAGTAGATACACCCACATTTCGCCAGTATGTTATTGGTCCCATGTAATTATTTATTATAATGTTATTAAGGGGTACACAGAGTTGTACCCAGGACTGAGTCCCATGGTACAAGGCACACCCACATTTCTGGATAAATAGTTTAATATTCTACATAATGGTTCTCAATAGTTAGCGTACTCGTAGTTAAACTAAGTATTTCATCATCACTATATATTATAAAATCCTAAATGACTCACAGACTGACACGCAACGCAGAGCCCAAACCACTGATCCTAGAGACTTGAAAATTGGAATGATGGTTGTTTCGTTATCTGGACGAGTGGTAAGAAGGGTTTTTGAAAAGTCACATTCTAAGGGATCCAAAAAGGGCGTCAAAGTTTTGGTATAAAACCAAAATATTTCATACTAGCGAGCGGGCAAAGCCGCTGGTCATACACTAGTCCTAACATAATATTAGAAAATACAATTAAGAAGCATTAATCGGAAGACGAAATGACGAAAGATTTGAAAGTAGATTTAATACATATCCATTAGCTATATCGTCGGACTAAAGTTAAAGGTAGAAATATAGTATATGTGAGATCGCATGCAGATGTCGCGTGCTGGTCCGCAGACACCCGTTACTACATGAGACTATGTGTTTCCCATACCGTCCATACAAGGTACTAACATCAAGATCACTATGATAGTGCCTACTTAAGTCATTCATTCCGTATATTGCTGTATTGTGTATATACGTAGGTGTACTTTTGTATTTCCATTTGTGAGTTCACTACGAGGTAAACTCAGTTAAGTTTTTAACTGCCGATGGTAAGTCTAGAATTATTGGGGTTTACCTAAGATAAACTCATGTAAAAAGTGGGATAAACGTTTTTTATAGGGTATCTGCTCTGTTATTTAGATAATCATATATTTCGTAATTTGATTATAATATTTATTCCTTAAATCCATGTCCTTGCTGATTCAAACGAGTCAATAATTTGATTCTTAGATGATTAGTAATAGAGTAATAGTAAAAACTCGAGTGAAGCCAACGATATTATAAGATTACAGCTCATAAGGTTATATGCCAATAAAGTCTGTCGGAGTCAATGTCCGCGCGACCTTGCGCTTGCGGCGCTGTTTATTAAACACATTGACACTTTTTCAGTTCACTAGGTCTTTAAGCCCATACGATAGTGAATATATTATGTCTAGACATACAAGTATTATTGCAGCTCTAGATGATGATATAGTGTAGGTATAGTAGCTGATCGGGATGTTTCAATGAATGTAGATATGATGTAGGTGGGTAATACTCGTATTCTCAGACGACCTTGTGTGAGCGTGCTAAATATTTCGGTGCCGCGTCACTCGATAGGAATCGCCTCGCTGCTTCAACGTAAGTGTAAAAAAGTGAGAAAATCCCGTTATAAGTCATATAAGTATGTTTCGAGAAACTGTGTCTGATACTTCTAAGAGTTCGCAATATTTACCCAATCATTATTAATATGTGTTCACATATTTGGGCGCCTGCATCATGTAGACTGTGTGTTGGCGGAGAGCCCCCGGTGGCGGTGGTTTTACCGATGTGTATCTATTGCACAATTAGGGACAAGTTCCTACAAATGTAGTAATAGGTACACGTGTAAATATACGAATTCAAAATTGACTATATAATATGAAAGAGACGGGACTTAATCGCGCTAAAAACATTTATTATTTATTTACCTCGACGTTTCGACTGAGTGCTCCAGCGACTTGTAGGTAATACACAGTCTTTTGTAAAAGATTCCCGTCATTTTGTCGAGATTGTCGAGGACATGAAGTTGGAACCGGATGATATGATGGTGAGTTTTGATGTGGAGTCACTTTTCACCAATGTTCCAGTGAAGGAGTGTCTCGAAGTAGTGAGAGAAAAGCTGAAGGAGAACCACCTCTCGGAAAATTGGATTGTCTTGTTGCGGAATTGTTTGGAAGGTAATTATTTTGTGTACCAAGGGCAGCATTACCTCCAGATAGATGGTGTAGCTATGGGTAGTCCAGTGGGTCCGGTGATGGCCAATATCTGGATGGAACATATTGAACAGGCTCTAGACCTACGACCTACGGTTAAATTGTGGAAGCGGTACGTTGATGACGTCTTTTGCGTTATAAAGGGGAATGAGCAGGACGTAAAAGATATTGTTGGCAAGCTAAATTCGATTCATTCAAAAATCAAGTTCACCTATGAACTAGAGGTGGAAAAGGCTCTTTCTTTTCTCGATGTCAAAATGATGGTGAGACCTGATGGTTCGGTTTCACATTCTGTTTATAGGAAACCGACACACACAGACAGATATTTGAACGCCTCTTCGCATCACCATCCGCGTCATTTGCAGTCGGTGGCCAAGTCATTATTGGACAGAGCTTATGACCTCTGTGACCCTGAACATTTGGATGCAGAGTTAGTGCACGTTCAGGAGGTACTTAAACAAAATGGCTATTCTGGGAGAGAAACAGGGCGTTCAAAGCGCAGAAATAAAAGGAGTTGTTTCGACGTCCAAAGGCAGCCGGCGTTCTTACCATATGTCAAAGGAGTGACGGATAAGGTAGGCACTTTATTGAGACACTACTCCATCAGGACGATTTTCACGCCCTTATCCAAATTGTCGCGACATTTAAGAACGCCCAAAGACGTCATACCTCTGCAGACTCCTGGCGTGTATAAAATTGATTGCAGCTGTGGTAGTGCATACATTGGTCAAACCAAGCGCACTATAGCCGAAAGGGTTAAGGAGCATATAGCAGCTGTAAAAAACCGCCAAGTGTATAAATCGGCGATTGCTGAGCACTTGCTGGAATCTGGACCCAACCACTGGATAGAGCTTCACGCCCCAAAAGTCCTCTCCACCGAGCGTCACTACTACTCCAGAATTGTACGCGAAGCTGTGGAAATTAAGAAACATCCTAATTTCAACCGGGAGGGTGGTTACAAGTTAGGTGTTTCTTGGAATCCAGTAATCAGTATGTGTTCGCGGCGTGATTTATCCCAAGATAGATCTGCGGATATCGTGAGTGTTGTGTGTCGCGATAACAATTATTTACAAGACCAAGTGCGGGTAGTTGAAGATAATACTCGCTCTTCCCGACGGTGACACTCGCATTCTCCAGTCTTCTCGTGACCACGGCTGATGCAACTCAGTCGAAACGTCGAGGTAAATAAATAATAAATGTTGACTATATAAGTCTAAAAGCTCCCAGATAATTAATTTAATAATTTGAATCTTTTGTTGAATTTATTGAATGATCCAAATTGAATCACATTATCCAAATCAAAAGCATATATATTTATATTTTTTTAATTGTTTGTAAATATTTTGAAAACTACCTATTGTAAATTTCTAAAGTAATTCAAGTGAAATGTAAGCTCGGAGCATGCCAGTAGCCTCCGGGTCCTCATAATAAAAATAAATATCTAAATACCTAAATATGTGATAATACCTACCCCCCTTTATGTACCCGTACCTTAACTTAAATATACTTAAATACTTATTACTTAAACTTAAATACTGTATTATTACATCATTAAATCCAAATTACTACCTATGTATTAGGTATGTATTGTACATAATATGACGGCTTATATACAATGTAACCTAACGTGCAATTTCAGTTTCGATGATGTACTTCGTTATATAATAGTAAATAAATATCGAAAGTGCCAGTTTCGATAATTTTCTGCGTTTTAAAGTAGGGAATGTGTATCGAATCTACCCTTTTCGATAGTATTTCACGAATTGAGAGGACAACCTCATGGCTCGTGGTAGTAACTCTGCTTTCTGTGCCGCAGGCTCCGGGTTCGATCCCCGGCCAGGTCAAACATTTGTGTGCATGAACACGTCTGTTTGATCTATGTCTGGGTGTTATAAGTTTATATAAGTATGTATATCAGTCATCTGGTTACCATAGTACAGGCTCTGCCTAGTTTGGGACCAGATGACCGTGTGTGGAAGTTGTCCCATATTATACATTCGAATATAATGTTATACTTTCGATATTTAATATATCATTAACTTTATTGTGATATTAGTATCTGATCTCTTTTGAATATTACCAAGTAAATACTTAGAAAGTAATATAACTATTAAGGTCTTATTATTATTAAGGTTTTCTTAAAACTTATCTGCATTATAAATAAACGAAATATGTAAAGTTCTGTAGTTAATACGGTATTGCTAAAGTTTACCGAGGTGCGATTCATAAAATAAACATGTGTTTCATTTCATAATGTTACACGGCGTGTATTAGTTATTTCGTTAGCACGCGCCGGGGATTCTCAGTTTTTTAGCAGCGAGGAATCATACGGTGGCGGCGCATGCCTCGGTAGCGGTAGCATAGCGGCGAGCGGTGAGGTGCGCCGGGCGGTGGGACCGGAGACTGTGACACGCGGCTCGAGCCACGCAGCGTCGGCGGCTGAGGTCGGCGGTCGCGCGAGCCCAGCTAATGCTCGCACGCGCTACTTTGGGTTTACCGTCTATTAGCCGTCGCGTTGTCGGCTCAAACTCGACATACAGGTTCTTGCTCAACGACACGAAGGAAAATTGTGACAATGATATTGGAAAACATTGTGACGTCTGTGGTTTTTTAATTGGACCATCTGTTATGGATTTTCGCCAACACATCTATTTTATTGCTCTCGAAACGAGAATGATTGAATCCACGCCGCATCTAGTTAAACTATTTACGTTTTATTTTAATATAATCTGTCGCATCATAATTGCGAATAAAATTTAAATATAACTACCTAAAATTTTAGGAATCGACGATAAAATCTGCTAACCACAGGTGCACTATATATTTGACAAAATTAAATAATAATTATTGTTTTGTTTCTGGGAAGCATCTTAATTCGCTTCACAGGTGTTGGTTTGACTTTTCTACTACAAAAAATTTATTAAGTTAAGTATTTACATATCCTTAAAGATCTTATAGATACTAGCTGGATCCCGCGCGGCTTCGCACGCGCACGTGGGTTATGCAGGCAATTTTTTCTTGAAACAAGTACGAGAAACTGTTTAAAAAGTTCTACTGGACCCTTTTAGTAGAGCTTTTCAAAAATTCAAACCGCGTTTGATGAGACATGCAAGTGTGTCTTACCCTGGGCCTGTTGCTACAGCATCAGTATCAGATTGGTCAAAATAGTCCTTTATTATATCGTGTTTGGGCTCAATTGAATCGGCTCAAACTATCGCTCGATCTGTAACATAATCTTTGAGCCGATTCCATTGAACCCAAACGCGATATTATAATAACACTTCTAAACAACCTGACTTATACTGCAGCAACAGGCCAAAGAGGTTAATATGCCGTGGAAATATTTGTATAGTAACAGGATACTAAATTTCGAAACAATCAGACCATTGGAAGTTGCTCATATCAGTTCTGCCGCTAGAAAAAACTGATAACTTTTAAATGACCGAACCGATCTTCATGAAATATGCCTTACAACCTTAGAGTAATACCAGAAAGAAAGCAATTCAAAGTCATTGATTAAAATACTCCTGATCATGTAATCTTTCAAGAAAAATACTTAATTATGCAGTGCATAGTTATATCAAACAGAATTAATATTTAAAGATTTTCCAATATTTCGACACCGATTTTGGACCCCTAAAATGTGAACTTTGAACAAACCTGAAACACGTCTGCGATTATTATATCTTAGGTATTTACATGTCAAATTTGAACGGGCTCTCGTGTAGAGTTGCAGAATTAGGGGCATATTTAGTGAAAAACTTTAACCCCTTTTTTGGACCCTTTAGAATATGAATTTTCAAAAATCCTTTCTTAGCACACGACCACATTACGAACCTAAACTATATTCCAGCTATACCCAAAGTAATTGTTATTGCGGTACTTAATTTTTGTTTCGAATTAAAATAAATACCCAAGTAACTCTATGCGGCAAAAATACTAGTTACATACCTCATACAAGTCACAGCCTATCACTGGCCTCAGTATAATATTACCTAATATTGCACCACAAGCTACGGCCCAGCCCGCGGACTACGGACCTCCACGACCGGTGTGCGTCACAGCGACTACTTTCACTGGCATCTCTCACCCGCCACCGGCTACCGGCCACCGGACGTAGCAAATTGCATTATAATATAAACATTGCGAGCTTGCGATCTGCTCCCGATCCGTCCTTGACCGCCGACCGATGATCGTTACTGACTCACATGCGGACCTCTCCACACTCCCCGCTCTCTCAGATCTTTCGGAATTGTACTCAATGGAGAGTGTAATAAAATAGATATTTAGGATAGCAATAGAACGAAGATAAGGCTAAAGTTTCGCAAGAGAGTTATATTAAACCTGAGTCACCCAGGTCCGTTGTCCAGACATTTTGATGTGGATTCACCAAAATTATTCGTACTTCCGACAGCCTAGTTGGCTCAGATGGTAGTAACTCTGCTTTCTGTGCTGCAGGTCCCAGGTTCGATCGCCGGCCAGGTCAAACATTTGTGTGCATGAACATGTCTGTTTGATCTGTGTCTGGGTGTTATAAGCTTATAATATAAGTATGTATATCAGTCATCTGGTTACCATAGTAAGGGCTTCTAGCCTAGTTTGGGACTAAATGACCGTGTGTGGAAGTTGTCCCATATTATTATTATACTTATTATACTTATTTTATGTGACATACAGATTAATTATCAGATTATTCGCTGCAAACCTACTACCAGAAATACAGCGTGAATAGAAAATATCAATCTCGCATAATAGGTAGGTATATAACGGCTATTATAAAACGGAAAATCTTTAATCCACATAAGTACCAAGGTATATATATACAAGCCCAGTAGTGGAGCGTGTTTCAAATACCAAGACATAGAAAGCACACAAAGTTGCGCAAGTAGAGATTACATACAACTAAATCATCCGAAAACATTTCCACATGGATTATTAAATGGTATCGTAGCGAATTCAAGTGATAGGCGATAGGTGTTGCAACCTCCTGCGTCACATACATCCTTGAATCGACCGAGATTTCGGATGTTGTAAAATATGCAACCGGATTGTCATATATCGTACGGTAGTTGACGTAGATCTCGCCCTCGTGACCCACTGTTGCTATAGGTGCAGAGGTGACGAAAATGAGTGCAATATTTAATTAATAAACGTCATAGTCTGCGTCGAAGTGATTGTGTAAATAATATTTTCTGTGATATTCTGGTAGCATATGTCGTGGCACAAAAAATAACATAAAAAACATACATTCACGCCTTTTTTCCCGAAGAGGTAGGCAGAGGTGTACCCAGGACTCAGTCCCATAGTAGATACACCCACATTTCGCCAGTATGTTATTTGTCCCATGTAATAGGGGGCGAGCCTATTGCCATCTACCGGGCACAGTTCCAGACTCAGGCAGTTATTGAGATAATTTCTCATGGAAAAATCCAATATTTAGCACTGTCAGACCTGGGGATCGAACCCGGGACCTCTTGATTGGCAATCGAGCATGCGCCCTCTACGCCACCGAGGCAGTCACAAAAAATAACCTTCTAAATAATCGCAATTTCCAGGTTCTAGGGTCAATGTTAGTGCCTTCAGACTTAAAGATAATTCTAATCAAGTGGTGAGATTTTCAGGAGTAGGAAGTATATTAGTAATAGCTGCTTGCATCTAAAATGATAATACCTCTACATCGTTACAAAATTATTTTAATCACGCTTCGTCACCGTTTCGACATTGAAATTATATGAAGCAATGAGCAGAATGGACTTTGATCGATCGTCGGCCGAGTAAAGTACAAGGCGGCTCAAGGTTCACAGGATACGTCACGAGAGCGGTGTCACTTCAAGGAGTGACGTCACAACGCGTCACATGTCGACACACCCACTACAAGAACGTAGGAGTTTCATAAAAAACCTTATTTCAAAGAACTGCGGTATTTGGAACATCTATTTGTTCTCTTATCTAAACAAGGATAAGATATACAAGGAGATGATCATTAAAATCTATTCCTAGTGCGATTGTCGTCAAGTTCTTCGAACTGATTGCAAATTGACGGTCAATTTAATGTTGAGAAGGGCGAAGCAAATTGACGTAAAATTATGTAGAAGGTTTTGGGTTTTTATTTCGATTGTTGCACAATAAAATTGGTTAGTAGAGCTTCGAGCATTACTCAGCACAGCACTGCAGTGCAGTGAAACTAGTTAAACATAAAATGGAAATTCCAATATCCGATGGTGCATTGCATGTCCTTTGCCTAGTCAACCGTAGAGAGAAACCAGTTGGTCGTGGGAATACCAGCGCCAGCCGTGCCAGTTCAGCCTCTGTACGTCCTCGGTAGTTATCTCTATTTAACGAATACAATAATTTAGGAGCTCATAGCTTTATCTGATCGATGAGCAAGCAGGTTTAAAATCTTATTGACGCTAGACTAAATAGTTCTACGCCGTAGAGAGTATTGTAGACGCTCTACGATATCTTAACCTTCCCTAAAACAACGATCTTTAAGCAAACTTATGTATGTAATGTTTCCTTTGACTAGTACAAACTAAAGCAATATATACTGAAAGCGAATGAACTAGTTGTAATATATTAATGAATGCATGTGTGTTGCGTGCTGGATGTCGCGTACATAACTGCTGCGCCCATACTAACTATGCGTGTATCTGTGTCGGTACGGTCGCGGTCAAGGACCCGCCTCGCTGCCTTGCGGCTGACGTTACGCTATACTAATGTATAGCGTAACGTCAGCACAGCAATATGTGTGACTTTGATATTGACCTGGCTTCGCTGACAACCTCGGAAGATGTTGACATCATCTTGTATCCTATAATATTATGGGTTTTATTTTGTCTCTTGCATATTAAATAATATATATGGTGGTCTATCATTATCTTACTCGTATCGGGGTAAATAGTTAAGTTCATTTTTTATGCGTAACACGGTAATTGTAGCTAAACTAGTATAGGTACAAATACGTTTCTCAAAATTTATACGGCTTCATCCTGATATAGTACTCGTACATATACAAAAAAACTAAAACCTATGGAGTGGAGTTACTGGCTATATAATAGTACCCCACCCTCTCTGCTCTCTACCCGTGGTTGCCGTAAGAGACAGATTCAGAGGACGGGCAGCAGCCTCCTTTGCAAAAATAAGCCATTGAACTGCGAATGAAGAATGGAAGAAGTTGTTTACACTGGTTTAAAAAAGCAGGAAGTGTCAAGGTCATTTGGTCATATAACTAAGTAGTCCGGTGGGCGTAGCTCTTTGTCATCGAGACTCCAAAATTCATAAAAATTGGTTCGACGTAAGAGCACACGAAATCTCTAACGTACATTACAGACTCTAAAATTAAGTGACACAGCAAATTAAGGTTTCGCATGAGCCATGGCTCATGTCACAGGTTCTTTTCTGAAATGATGATATCATACCACTAAAGCAATGACAATGCAACAAAAATAATAGATATAACTCTCCTTATTTAGAGTTACGAGTCCAGTGTCCAGTAGGATACACACGCACACAGGCACAGGATTCCTAGTGTGATCTAGATGACTAGTTGGTATCCTGTGAAATCCAAGAATAGGGCGACGTAAAAACCGGCACTTTGTATGAAACTCATCGGGCGTCATAAGAACCGGTAGTGATAATATGAGCCGCCACGAAATACACGGTGTCACCCATACCGAGTCTTATCTCAGAGATACTAGCCGAATCCCACACGGAATCGCACGCGCACGCGGGTTATGCAGGCAAATTTTCCTTGCAAAAGGTACGAGAAACTTTTTAAAAAGTTCTACTGGACTAGAAGAATTTTCAAAAAGTCAAACCGAGTTTATTGAAACATGCAAGTGTGTCTAAGTCTCAGTCGAAAAATATTTAAACAAATTTTCATGAGTATGCCTCATGAAAATCGGTTCGGTAATTTAAAATTATCAGTTTTTTTCTAGCGGCAGAACCTATATGAGCAACTTCCAGTGCTCTGATTGTTTCGAACTTTGGTATTCTGTTACTATAAAAATATTTGTTTCCACGTCATAGTAACCTTGGCCTGTTGCTGCAGCATCAACGTCAGGTTGGTCAGAATAGTCCTTTATAATATCTTGTATGGGCTAAGTTGAATGGGCTCAAACTATTGTGAATTTTGAAAAAACCTGAAACACGTGTTCGATTATTATATCTTAGGGCTCACGTTTAGGGTTTCAGAATTAGGGGCATACTTAGTGAAACAATTTAACCCTTTTTTTGACCCCTTAGAATAGGAATTTTCAAAAATCCTTTCTTAGCTCACGCATTACGAAACAAAACTATATTCCAAAGTTCAAGTAGGCTCAGCGTTGCATGTCAGTCAGTGAGTCATTAAGAATTTTATAATATTAAATATAGTGATAGTTATTATATTATACAATCTAACATCGTACGATTTACATTTAGATGGTGATTATCAATAGCTTTTTCATTTTTTAAATACAATATAGATCTCGACATCTTTTACCATATTTGGCGAGACTGACTATGGCAAACATGTATATGCAAGTTATGAATGGGCGCGTTATCTCAACAAATAGCGGGAGTAGTATGCGCGCGTCGAGCCCCGAGGCGGATGCCAAACAATGCATTGACGACACTTACTGGAACTCATCAAAGGGACTGACAACACTGTTTGCTCTGCAGGCGATTTATGGCAAGCGCCGGCGTCATCTCACATCTCACAGTGCGTCACTTGAGCTCGTTTCATCAGCCGACTACTGAGAACCTCGGGTCTGTATACCACCCACTAGGATTCTGCACAGGATTTACTAATCGATGATGCATCACTTATTATGTACGCACTTTACAGTTTCATATCCTGAAAGTGTAGTTAAGTCGTTGCATCATATTTATGCAACTTTACCAAAATTAGTGTGAAAAGCAACATGTGAACACGATCAGGTCTCATTGATGATATGTGAGTCATCGGCCGTCACGCCATGCCACGCCGTACCACGCGAACATTTTGCAACACGTTACTTATCTTCCTGTCTATTATTTGTTTAGGCAGTGCAATGATGTAGATAGAGGTAGATAATGTAGGTGAGCGAAACTGAGGGTTTTCCAAATGATTACTGACTATTTGTAATTTTAAATGGAAAACAGCGAAGGCTAAATCTACAATTGAAGTCTCATCGTGGCACGTGGCGGGGCTGGTTTTCGGCCCCCTCTTTGCGTTTCCTTGAACTTGACTCATCTGATGTTTCGAGTTTCGCCTTAATCACTAAATGGATGATTAGGTTACTCATATCTCGAACATCTTGTTAAATGTAGAGATGGACATGTACGGCGGTCGACAGTAACGGTATCTACCGGCGGATCGACGGGCCGGCCGACTCCGCCGTCCTTATGACACCAAGGACGGACTGGCGGCGACTTGTCGTTGCACTCTCATTGACTAACTGCATAAGAATGCACCTTATAAAAGGACCCAAAGCAAAAAGTTGCAATCATTGAGTAGTTACGGAGAAGCTGGGTGTTCTCAGTTCTCACCGGTCGCCGGCTCGCTAATGATCAGGGAATCGAGGGATGAATGAAACCCGCAGGAATGTGAAATAACAATTCTGGCAACTGTCAGGCGGCGGCGGCGCGGTACTCTTCACACGTACTTTTGAAGATAATCAGAACTTACTTTCGCATTGTGAGGTCGAGACACCTCTGGGATAAGATGAACTTGTACAAACTTGCACCACTCTAATTTATAAAGTAAGGTTTAGTTAAAAATTCTTATTTGTCAACTTTTAGTAAAAAATCTTAGAAAGGTGCTTTTTGTTTATTTATAAAATTGGTATTTCTTTTGAGCACCATGACAATGTGTTCATTGTTCACGCACAATAAGTAAATGTAGATTATGCGGTTACTCGCTGCAAGCTCGCTGAATGTTTAAACGACTTTATTACGTCTTTTACGAGGTTACAAGTCAACTCATTAAATGTTGACACATCGGTTTTTAAGTTTATATATTTTAAGTTATTACTTAAATAATAATAATAACAATTAGATAAAGAGCAGAATGGCCGAGGAGTTGCATCTAGTGTGGGATACGGGCAGGAAGTTTGGTGATGACTTCTAATAGAACTCGTTTGTTCCCACGAGATTAGATGACTCGAAGATGACTTATTTGAGTCGACTGAACTCTGCTGAATTTTTTTTAACAAAGTTTCAGTTGACTGAACTCTACTGAAACATCTTCTCTCGTTATTTAAAAGGCGTTTCGTAAAGGCGAAAGTTTTTGTGTATGATTGTAACATTACTGTTTTTAATTTGAACTCCAGTATAATCCAGTAGCTGTAGTTATCGGATCTACCTACTTTTAGGTTTTTCATAACAAAATTTAATGTATCTTATAGGTAAAATCACAATTGTAGGTCATGAATTCGGACGTTAGTGGTCAATTTCCTGACCGCTGCTCTTGACCGGGTTGATTCATGCTACTTGCTGTCGAATTTCACTTGTGAGTCTAGATCGGATATGTTGGCGATTGTTTGGACGCGGAGTGTACCGACTGTGAGACCTAGACATATTCCCATGAGTAATGCATTTCAAAGATTTAGGGTATTACGTGCAGCTCGTAGCGTAGGCACGCGATGATGAATGATGTGGTCGTCACTGGGTGTCAGGAAACGGGCCTCGACTCTTTACACGTGAGCTGACTGAGAATTAGGTACACTTCTATGATTACAGTACTCAAAAGATACTATTATTCGTTTGGACCCTATTAGTCCAATAATAATTTAATCACTCGCATTATGAATTTGAACCTGTTATATTTTAAGAGCCCTATCACAAAATGTATGTCCTCATAGGCGGCGCGCCGGGCGCTCGACGCATCGCATTTTATAGCATTTTAGCAGTTAATATAAAGTTGTTTTATTAATTATTTCCCAAAATAAATATCGATTTCTTTATGAACTGACGTAACTTTAGGTATAAAATTTTCGTAATAATAATAATGAAGTAATAAGGACAAATTCACAACAGTAACTATTACGCTTTTGAATGTGATTTTTTTTTCTAGATATCCCATATACATATCAAAATTTTGAGGCCGCTGTGAACTAGATCACTACGTAAGATATATTATTATATATACTTTTTATTTACTTTGAACTAAGTATAGTTCAAACTAAGAGCTCAAAAAGGTGTTGACGTACATTTTACGAAAAACTAGCTTCGGAATTACTTAAGACAAAATTCATAAAAGCGAGGCCACTATGGTCAATACTAATAAATAAACTTCATTATTCAGTAATTCATAGTGTAGACGAAACAAAATTCCTAGGGTTACATATTGACTGCAACCTTAATCGGAAGACCCACATCGAAAGCATTCGTGTAAGAGTGAATCAATTTTCTTATCTCTCCACATGCTCAGAAAAACAGCAAGCTTAGAAACCATTATAACAGCGTATCATGGCTATGTCGACTCTTTGTTGAGATATGGTATCATGTTTTGGGGAAACTCGACCGACAAAGATGTTGCATTTAGAGCGCAAAAGAAATGTTTAAGAGCGATCTGTAAACTTAAACAGACAGACAGCTGTAAACCTCATTTCAAACAATTAAGGATTCTTGCACTACCTAGTCTATATATACTTGAGAGCGCTGCATATGTTAAAAGTAACGTAGGTATGTATACATACTACAAAAGTAAGCGACATAAAATAAAGTGTGTGGTCCTGCATGTAACACCAGTCTGTCTAACAGGAGTGTCTTGTGCACGGGTCCACGTGTGTACAACCATCTGCCGAAGGCACTGAACACTAGCCTGGAACTGGAAACCACCTTGAAACGAGCAATATAGTATATACATATAGTTTCAAGAGTAACTTAAAGAAGTTACTAATTGACAAAGCGTATTATTCGGTGGCTGAGTACTTATCAGAGAAATCTTTTTGACATGAAATTTAAATATTTAAAATAATTGTTATATCTACACTAAATTCTGGACCTACTTATAACTATACAATTAACATCAATCTATATAATATATAATATCTATATAATATGCCGCCTTGGAGTCGGCGTACGAGTTTGTCCCGTTTGCCGTCGAGACGGCTGGTCCATGGTGTCTGGAGGCCAAAAGGTTTGTGTCGGACCTGGGAAGGCGTATGCAGGAGAGGGGCAAAGATTGCCGGTCCCGACAGTACCTAGTCCAGCAGATCTCTTTGGCCATACAGCGGGGGAACTCTGCCAGCCTGATGGGTACCTTCGGACGTGGGGGTGCACGGGGCTACGACCGGGAATAGCCAACCACTTGGTGTGGAATTGATGACGATGTTACTGATAGTAATTTAAAAAAGTGATGTACATTTAAAATAATACTAATAAAGAGAGTTAGTTACAAGAAATAAAACTTAATGTATTAACGATATAATATTATGACATTATTTTAATGTTATTTGATATGTATACTTAATTTAATTTAAAGATCTATATAATTGTAATAATAAGAACACGTATGTTTGCATGCCGTATGGTAGAATAAGGCGATCCTATGTATACATAACATCTTTATCATGTTACCCTTATCCGCAATAAATGATATGATTTATGATTCAATAAATTAAATATTAGTCTTTTAGTTTCTTTAATTAAGAACGCCAAATTTGGCTATTTAATACAAAAATTAACTGGTATTCTTTTTTTTACTGGAATATTGATTTATCCCTCTGCCCTTTTGCCTGGAGTCTGGAACTGTGCCCGGTAGATGGCAATAGGCTCGCCCCCTATTACATGGGACCAATAACATACTGGCGAAATGTGGGTGTATCTACTATGGGACTGAGTCCTGGGTACACCTCTGCCTACCCCTTCGGGAAAAAGGCGTGAATGTATGTTATGTTATGTTATTGATTTATTTTATTATAATTTTTTTAATGACAAAATATATAGAGGCGATATATAAGTATAGAGTACTTAGATTATCAATAACAAAAAATATATATATATATATATATATGTGAAACATAAAATAGATAACTAAAAGTAGCAAACATGAACCAATGGCCCCCAAATAAAGTTTACCCTAACACATCAACATTAACTGAATCAGAAAACCCGATGAGATAATATCAAGGAAAATCATTGCCATCTCTCCCCATTTTAGTTAAACCGTTTATAGACGTAGGTACTTGCGTACGAGAATACCATAAATGTTGGGAAAACCAGCAAAATAAATATAACCTTAAAACCTAACATTTTGGAAAGCTTTTCAGCAGAGAGAAATTGTTTAGTAAGTATATTAAACGTTAACACCGAAAGAAACTATTTATAAGGAACCAACCAAACTAATATTAACCATATGTATATATGCATAGGATTTACATTAGCTTGTATGATCAGTTGAAGAATTGTCAAGGTAACAGAACGGTAAGACAGGTGAACCCCTGAGCCCGATGTATTAACTGTGTCGTAGTGACGTCACAGCGATGCAATACTATTAGTATTCAATGCGTTTAGTGTGACATTGAACCGATGGCCCTGTGGACCGATCTTAATGTGAACAGGTATACACAGGTATATACAGAATACATTTATAATTGTTATTATATTATCTACGTCTTATATCGTGATTATTATTTTATATTTTGTACTCATGGTGAAATGTCATTATTTTAAGAGATGAGGTTAAGTACTTTAAGTGATAACAGGGAATATCTTAACTTGTTATACTTCCTAATTCCTAGTACTATTATAAATCTCAAATCTCAGTACAATGTAAAAAACTTACGTTTATAATAACAGGTGAACAAAACGCTAGCGAGTAATTCTCTAACTCACCTCCAGCACCATCTAGCGTGGTTTTGGTTAGATTGATGGATGGATGGATGTTTGTTACTCTTTCACGCCAAAACTACTGAACAGATTGGGCTGAAATTTGGTATGTAAATAGCTTAGACCCTGGAATAACACATTGGGTAGTTTTGATCCCGATATTCCCGCGGGAACGAACACTGCGCGGGCGAGACCGCGGGGCGCAGCTAGTAATACTATATAATATGTAGAATAAAACCAAGCTCATGGGCACATGTGAAAAGGTCCCAAGATAAAGAATACAAATCATTATATTAAGTTTAATTGTTACACCCTATGAGTTCTGGAGCAATATTTTTTCATCAGCAGCCTAACAAAAAAGTTGTCTCGGTGTATACATTTTACGTACATGTATGATGATAGCACTAATTCCCTCTGAATCAGTGAAGAATTTGGGTTTACCGTTCACTGTACCTATTACTTCCTCGCACACGTCATTTCTTATACACACACCAGACATAACTACACACATCCATATTTGATGTCAAACACCACGTGGGGCTCGATTCTGTAATTCTGCACAACTATTGTATCTACATAACATAAAAAATTTCTTCGTGCTAGATAAAATAGCATACCTATCTTAATTTTGTATTTAGGATTAAAATGTCATAAACATGTTACATAATAAATGTTATAAACATATTTAAATATTTTCGTAATAAGTAATCCTGCTGTAACGATGATTAATAAATTATAAATAATATATTATACAGTAAATATTATATGGTTTTTCTAAAATGCAGGATCGAAAATTCCCAAACGAACTAATTAACATAATAATATGTAAACATCTTTATTAGGTATATTATAAATATTATAATGTTATAATAGGTAAAAATATTATAATTCCAAATATAGGTGTATTAATTATTACATAAATTATATAATTAGGTAATTATTTACCTAATAATATAAATCATGCGGTTACCTCTTTTAGGTAAACGTAAAGGCCGATGACTATGATTACCATAATAAATTATTTTATAATAAATTGCTTAACCTATTAATCCGTCGCCAAATCGAGCGCGGCAGTAGCATGCTTTCATGAAGCCACTCGCGCCATTTTCGACCCCCTGTAACTTCGTTGTGGATAAAGTGGATATATTCATAAATTAATTTACATTGATGTGTTATAGTTTAGGAATAATTGCTCGTCGAATTTCTCAGACGTTGTCATAATAATATATTCACTGTAATAATTTTAGATACATGTAGCGGACCGATCAACCTGACATTTTGTATTTAGACTGGGCTTTATCTATTAAGAAAAAATACAGACATTTCACTCCCGTTATTATCTGCGGTTGGTAGCCACTAGCCACACACCTTGTATGACGGCCTTGTATCATCTGTCGCATAATATAGAAACTATCTTTATACTACAAAAACGTGCGATTCGTGCCATCTATGAGATGCGTCCACGCGAATCCCTGAGGGAATTATTTAAAGAAATAAACATACTGACCCTACCATCCTTATACATTTATGAGAACATCATGTATGTGCGTAAAAATTTACATAAATTAAAATTAAATAGTGACCTTCATAATTTTAATACTAGGAATAAAGACAAAATAGCTGTACCTAGCTTTAGATTATCTAAAACAAATAAAAAGACATTCTTAGGAAATAGTGTACGTTTCTATAATAAAATCCCAAAAGAGATAACTGGGCTCTCAGAGGGTAAATTCAAAACCTATATAAAATCTACTTTACTTAAGAAGGCTTATTATAAAGTCAACCAGTACATAGAGGACAAAGATGCCTGGAAACTTCTGCATAGCCGCCTCGCGGCACCTTCAAAGAAAACGAATGTAACCAAACCAAATATTGTGAAACTATCTGTTGAAAAAATTAAGCCCTACAAGTTTCTTGTGCGTTCTTCTTGTAGAGGTATCTTTCCGAACGCACGGTAGACTCAGTACTGTATCTTCATTGACGTACAAAAGTGTCAGATTATGACCTATTTGAATAAATCTGTTTGAGTTTGAGTTTGAGTTTGAATAATATACTTCATCATCATCATCATCTCAGCCACAGGACGTCCACTGCTGAACATAGGCCTCCCCCATAGATTTCCACTCAGTCCGGTTGTAAGCGGCCCGCCTCCATCGTGTTCCTGCCGATAAACTTATTAATGTTCTGAAATACATAATATTAGTGTACTCGTATTAAAAGGATACCACGACGAGTGAATGACTCATCTATTAATGCAAACGCTCGATGCTCCGCTCGCCGTAATGCTCACAATGAACATAACATCGAGCGTCATGTTCGAAGTTCGGTTCGATATAATTAAGGGAAGGCGAATGCTCGATGTTATGTTACAAGTAAAGTGCTAAAGTGTGTCACCACCTTTACAGGTCGCTTCGAGTCATGTCGCATTTAGTATAATATCTGGCCGACAGTGCGCGGGCGCCGGCCTGTCTACCGCCGCGCCGCGCCGCGCATGCGCACTGCTCCGCTCATCGCTCGGCTAGTGACGTCACCACCTATCAACAAGACGAATACTGTGCCACTTGTCTTACTGACTTTATGTAAATACTAGCTGTGCCCCGCGGTGTTACCCGCGTAGTCTTCGTTCCCCTGGGAATATCAGGAAAGTACCCTATGTGTTATTCTGGGGTCTAAGTTACCTGTATACCAAATTTCAACTCAATCGGTTCAGTAGTTTTGGCGTGAAAGAGTAACAAACGTCCATCCATCCATCCTCACAAACTTTCCCATTTACCTATATGATATTAGTAGGATAATGGACGGGTAATAATGGTACAGCACACTAACTGCTGTTGCTCTGTTGACGTTGGAATTTATAATTTTACATATACTCGTAATAACATCGGAAAAATAAAATAAGGCCCCTCACTGGCGTTCCTTGATTGTGTGTGTTTATGTAAACACTAAAAAACTTGAATGATTAAAAAACCAACTAACCGAAAACTGTAAAGAAAATGTACGCGCGCGTTGATGTCTTCTTGTTGGTAATGTTAATGAAAACCTTCGTCGTTTACAGTTTAATTTAAAATATTACCTATAGTCACACAAACGAGTCGATCCTCAGCGAACTACTGATACAAGCACGGCTCTCAACAATATGTAGGCCGAGGGTCCTGCAACTGATTGGGCACACAGTCAAGAGAGACCCAGATAGCCTGGATAGGCTAAGTGTCATCGAGGCCAAGAGAGGCACAGGACGCTCTCCTACGAGATGGACGTCACGGACGCCGCGCCGATAGCATCTTTACAGATGGCGCAGGACAGGAATGTCTGGAGGGAGATGGTGGCGAGGGTCTTGACGCAACATAATCACGACACGAATAAGAAGAAAAAATAATATATCTTTTTATTTCCTGCTGAATAATAATTATTATATTCATAAATTTTTTTAAAAAACTTAAATTAATCCCTTTTTTTTGCATAATAAACACCGATTAACTATATATCTATAACTATTATCTATGACAACAACAGACTGGAACCAACAACCAACCACCACGTTCATATACTATTCCTAAGCATATTCTGTACCCCAACAAACAATCAAGAACTTATAAAAAAAGCTGCACTCAAAGGAATGGCATTAATATATTTCACTGGAGCCCTAGTCTCCAACAAACGTCACGGTAAATGTGGCACGAGACGATCGAGATAAACACACTGATACGACACATCTTTTTGTTTAAGCATAAATGTAATGTCATAATTTCATGAATTTTTTAAATAAATTTAATTTAATTCTATCTATTGAAAAGGATCATATGGTGAGAGCTGTTCTCTGTGTAGCGAGCGCCGACACTTGGTGTGGGCAATTTTTGCTCGTTGTGTTATTCAATGTTATTCAACCTCTTTGGCCACGGGCCTGGGCCAGGGGGCGCGTGCGGTGTGGTTTGGTGTGGTGGTGGCATCGCGTGATGATGGTGAAACAAGGGCAGCGTGGCGTGGCGTGACGTGACGTGGCGTGACGTGGCGTGAGCCTCACACCACGTGGAACCTATCACTTTAGGTACATCATACTGGTTACAAGCTGCTATATGACCTCGTCGTACAATGCAATATTGACGGCTCTTTCATCATGCTTGCTTACATATTATTACAAAAAAATAGGAAGTAGAAAATAGGCTAAGTTCAAATGACACTTCGTGATGGATCACTATTTATTTTATGCCATATTCGGCCGCACAAGCAGCCGGTGTGCGGTGATGGCTCGCGGTTGCCTATCGACACCTGCAACACCAGTGGTATTGCCAGTATTATGATAAATTTGATAAAAGATCTATTTAAATATGTTCTGTTGCCACCCGGCCGTTATCATATAAATCAACAAGCGAGCATCGTGCGAGCGCGTGCTCGGACTCGGCCCTTACTCACCAATTATTCGCGTGACGATTGCCTAACATAATTACCTATAATCGTTGCAATAAACATCTTATAAATAACAATCTTAACCAACAACACCATACCTTATCACGATTACGTAAGGTTCAATATTGTTTTTTTTTGAAATCAGTGCATTATGATCTGCAATTAACTCGGATCATGTTGTCTTTGGGATTTCTATCGAGCTATCTTGTGTTGGGAAAATCATAACGTCTAAACTTTTTGCAATGTATATTTTTTATTGCTCATGTCTTAAATGGATTATTTATTTTTCTCCTAATATATATATAAAAAACGAAAGAACAAACGTTACAAATTGACTTGCTATTAGTCTGGTTTTGTCCTAATAATGTGATCATTTCGTTCTTAGATTTTTCCATAATGATCCATCCATAATGGTGTATGTTCGGTACGTAGTACGTGTACGTAGAACTGTATCGATGCTTTTTGTTACATTCCGGTTTAATTTCGAGACACTATCACATAATCTGCGCCCGCATACAGAACTAAAGCCGCGGGAAAGCCAGCGTGATTCATTCCTGTAATCGTAACGCTATCGAGCCAATACCGATCTTACAGTTTCATGTTAAGGCTCACATCTCTTTGAAATGTAGAGCTTAGATAGAATTGCTTTCGAATCATTATGAAGTGAGCCGCAATGTGCGTGGAAAATCCTTTATGTTTTACTCCTCTCCATGCGTCTGCACCTAAATTATAAGTTTAAATCTATACTCTAACGATGAATAATTTAGCAAAAAATATAAAATTAAGTAATTTGTTACACGTTGACGTGAGCTTTATAATAATATATAATATTATGTGGATGTTAATGACCCATGCGTCATGAGTGTTTATTAAATTAGGGTTTCCCAAACAAATGGGAACTTTTTAGATACTGAACTGAAATACAACGCAACTTTGACCGCGAACATACTCCTGAAAAGCTTACAAGTGTAGGGTTGATGTTATTTTGTGACGCGCATGCTACGGATTCTGTGAACGTTTTGGTGGTTTTATGGAAAGTATTAATGGCAACGTGTGATTTCACGGAGATCTATGGCATGTGCGAGGGCGCGATGGCAACACAGGGAGGTGGATGCCAGCGCGACAGATGATTGTAGAGCGAGATTGAAGATGGTGGCCTTGAAATAAATCATGTAAAATATGCTGAAGTGTTCGAGTATTATTTAATGGAAAAGGCACGTTTACATCCCAGAAGTGGGATAAATACCCACAATAAACCTATGAAGTGGTACTGTGACCTGGTTCGTGACCAGATCTGAGATTTTTAAATATCGTGACGGTCAGGATTCTGACAATATGTCGGCGAATTTTCGCTTATGGATATTGGAAAACGTACGTACGTAATTGTATTTAATTTATATGGAAATAAAATAAAAGTTATATGGATCGTAGGAAATAAAATCACACCTCGTTGTGACCTACATAAAAGGTATTGTTTTTGCGATGTCTATTTGTTGAAAATTTTGACAAATATCTAATTGTCATAAATTTTACATAATCGTAAAATCTGTGAAAAATCTGAAGGAAAATGATAAAATTGCTAATGAATTATAATTAATTTCTTCGTATATGAAATGTAGGACTAGTAATAATGTGGTGAGTGAGTGATTATTGTTGGCACGCGTATTTGGTGGAATAGGCTTTGTTTGCTAGCGTTATATAGGAGGAAATGCAAGTTCAGTGTTTCTGACCAAGTTTGTCCAAGTTTCAGACACGATGAAGGAGAGTAAATTTCGTTCATGTACTCAAAGCCGAAGAAGTTTTCGGTCAAACGGTGTGTTTCAAGCGTCGGGATCACAGAATAAAGCGCCGGGTTCGGCGCGCGGAGTTCGGGTTTACGGCCCGATTTTTTGTGACAAGATTCTCGAAGCCGTAGCTGGTAACGGCCGAGTGGTACTAATGGAGATGAACGTCAGGCTCTGCGCTCAACGCGCGTCAGATGGGAGTGGTATCTACGCCGGGCTTTATGTGTCCGTCTTCGCGGCGCATGGACATAGCGCACCCGAGTTTCAGCAAGGACCGAGCAAAGGTCACCTATTATTTGTTTTTTCTATAGAGGTCATTAAGTCAATTCCTAGGTCGGTCTAAGTATTAAATGTTAAAATATTTTCAATGACAGTCATGAGTCTGGCACTGGACCCGCCCGGTAGATGGCAGTTGACTCGCCCCTACGGTTTGATTCTTAGACACACAATTAGCTGAGATTAGTGCCTACTATTAGATTGTGTTTTGAGTACACCCCTGCCTACTCATTTGAAGAAAATGTACGATGTTATTTTGACCTATTTATCTGGAGAAGTTCGAAAATGTCGGATTAACGATAAAGTTTTTGGCATAATAAATAAGTATAGAAAGAGATGTAATTTGTAGGTTGATGAAATATTATGATAGGTGGCTGGGCACTGTGACCTGTATTGCGTCAGCACTATGGTCGCTAGTACTATGGTATTTTATGGTTATGAATAACCTACTAGAGAAAATTTTATTAAATTTTAATGTAGACAATAGAGTATGAGCCCAATTTAAATGATGTATGTATCAACAATCGGAATATTTCGGGAGATTGTTGAATGGATGTACGAATGGGACTACAGACGTATGTAGTGGGTGCATTTCACACAAATAAATAATATAGATGCTGTAGTTTCAGTTTTCCCTGGGGATGGCCAGAGGAACAAATTAAAGAATAAATGAAAAAGTTTTATTAAGATCAAATAAAACAGGTATAATGTAATATAATGTGGTGGAACTGTGAGTCGCTTGGTCGAGCGGAGACTGGCTCTATTGAAGAGGGGTTTGATGGCGGCTGGGTCGAGCAGAGGATTGGTCCTCTTGGCGCTGGACGGCGGTAGACGAAACACCGATGGATGGAATTGGGATCAGATCCCTAGCCGGGGCTCTACAGTCGGTCTGTAGCGCAGTCGATGGGTGTGTGGTAAGAAAAAAAAAAAAAACCCTGGGAACACTAATGAGTGGGTATAACACCAGGTAATAAGAGAAGTATGGGGTAAAGGTTGATGTTTATAAGCAAAGTTATTTATGGAATTTTCTAAGTAAATGATGGAAAATTCGGAGGAAATCGCACTTTAAAACATGAGGGGTTTAAAACCTTTATCTTCTTAAGGTGAGAGAACATGGCTTGTTTGTAAGATTTTGGTGAGAATATGCTAATTTGTATTTGGCGTGACACGTGTGAAAGGCTACTTTTCGGAACCAAAATTGTGTAGGAAATCGGTGCCTTCCGTCGCATGGAAGAGCGATTTCGGACCTTCCTCGCACAGCGCACGAGCTTAGAAACTTATGGTTTTATTCTTCAAGATTACTCCGAATGAACATCAAAATACCTATGACCCCACGTTGAGGGATGAAATCGCTTGTGAGTCCCGTCATCGAGAACCGAGATTAATCTAGTCAATTTTGTAATCGATTGGAATAATAATTTGAAAAATTATGTACGATTACAGTATTGCATATAAGGGGGTAAATAATTTAGATTTTCGGTTCCTTTTCCTGACAACGCTAAATCGAGACTCGAGACGATTAGATGATTATTTGTAAACAAAAACAATGATAAAAGATGAGGTAATACTATAGTCAAAAAATCGATTTGTGATTCCATAATCGATCGTATTTATAGAAATTGCAAAATGGTCAACTGCTCGAGGTCACAGACTGATCAACTACTATACATACGTTTGTTCACCGCGCTTGCACAGATTAGGATGCTACGGTACCAAGAAAATAAGGTTACACGAAATGCACAAATAGTTTTGTTGCTATGTAGTGGTCTAGTCCAGACAACCGAGGGTTGGCGAGAGCTAGTTTACAGCATAAGACAGGCGTATACTATTTGTGACAGGAGTTTCCGTTCAATATTAGGTAACGAAAATATTTGTACAATATTTACAATGCATGTTATGTATCTGCATATATACGTGTATTGAATACTCAAACCAAATTTCTTATATATTAATAATATAATTCCTTAATAGTTTTAGCATCAAGTTTTAAGGTAAATTGTGTTTGATAAAATAATTCGGGGACCCTGGATGGGAAAATGAGTTTTAAAATTCCACAATTTTCAGAACAAATTTAATAGGTAATACTGATTTTGGGTAGTTTGTGTCCAGAATAGAGATCAATGAGTTGGAGGCCGATGATATCATATTCGTTAGTACTTGATGAGATTGACAAAAGCTGTGTTTTTTTTGCCCAAAGTAAACGGTATTACAGGTTTTCGTTTTGAAAAGAGATAATGGTTACATCACAACTGGTTGTCTATAATATTATTTGAGGAGCTTACATCTAAATACAGGCTATATATACAAGGAATTCGAATACTCTTTCCAAAAGGCACTTCCTGTATTATTGGTTGTCAAGTATTGATTTGTACTATTTATAAGACCTTTTTGTAAGTAGGTAAGGTAAACTCAGTTGTCAAGTTTTTCGTAGCGTCTCTTAGAGAGTTACAACTGCCCCGGTAGCACAGTGACCAGGGGAAACGAACCAGGGGGTTAGAACTTGACAGTAGATATGCAATGTTCACGCGCGAGAGAAAACACGTTTTCTCCACGGCGTGCTAGGTGGGCTAGAGCAACTAGTTAGTTGGTAGGTACCAACCTATAGTTTGTGAAACTTTAGGCGGGGAAATTAAATATATATATTGCATAAATTATGAATAAATCATCAATATATATATATATAGGTACAGTATGTTTTGCCAGTTTCTCTAAAATTCATAAGAAATAATACTAATAATACTATTACGCCAGGATAAAAGAATTGAGATTGGTTTGAAATTATTTATTTGCAAATAGTTTTCTTTACTTTTGTAGGATTTTTCCTCGACAATCTAAGGTTTTCAAAAAAACCTTTGGGTCCACAGAAAAAATAGCTCGAATGCATTATCGACAGTCGACAGCCTCGATGGCACAGATAGTAGTAACTCTGCTTTCTGTGCCGCAGGCCCCGGGTTCGATCCCCGGCCAGGTCAAACAATTGTGTGCATGAACATGTCTGTTTGTTTTGTGTCTGGGTGTTATAAGATTATATAAGTATGTATATCAGTCATCTGGTTACCATATAGTACAGGCTTATAGCCTAGTTTGGGACCAGATGACCGTGTGTGGAAATTCAGTTTAAAGACATTTATTCCCATTACGACAATTGCCATTTACATGAGAATCTTAAAATTTAAATCTAACAATTTATTGAACATCGTCCAGAGAGTAAATTTCAAATGTTATTATACATTATACAAAGACTTATCTGAAATTATGTGCTTATATAAGGAAATCTTAAAAGTATTGAAATTGTCCCATATTATTTTTTTTTTTGTTGTACTACAATAAATACTTTTTTGACTTCGGTGGAATTTCTTTATAGTAAAAGTTCATACCGGAGAACTGAGGCTATGTATACATAAAAGGCAGTCTTTTTATTGACTATACGTTTAACCGATATAATGCGAAAATAAACCGGTTTGGTTTGGAACATAATACATACTCCACGTGGTTTTCCAAGTTACAGTTGTGGTCAAGAACTATATCTGGGAAATCGAGTCTGATTCTGCAGACTTGTTTAGATCTAGGAGTTTCAGTAGTTTGAGAAACAGGTAGTGGCTGATCTTAGTAATCTCAGCATGACAGTGGGAAAAACTGACACGAATAAATGAAAGTACAGAATCAAGTGAAATAAGCAAAGTTTAAAAGTTGATTACAAATAATCAGAGTAATATAAGATCTATTATAGGACACAATGAAGAAATTGTGATCCATATGTTTGTTTTTCCTTTAAGTACCTATATATATAGAGCGGGTGGTTAATAAACACCCGAAGAAATAGGCAATATAGGCTCGCCCCCTATTACATGGGACCAATAACATACTGGCGAAATGTGGGTGTATCTACTATGGGACTGAGTCCTGGGTACACCTCTGCCTACCCCTTCAGGAAAAAGGCGTGAAAAAGGCGTGAAAAAAAAAAAACGCGTGAAAGGCGTTGAATGTTATATGTTTATGTTATGAAATTCAATGAACGTAGTTAGTAGCTGAGGGCATTAAATGCTAGTTACGAAAGATAATAAAAAGAGAAAGAAGTAATATTATTAAGGACCTCTTAGAGTAGTAAGCAATAAGTAAGAATCTTTTTGCTACAGAGAGAATTTTATTGTTTCAGTTATCGGTTTTCCGTGAGCGGGCGGAAAACGGCAAGAAACAGGTGATCAATGGAAAGATATGACGACGATACCCTAGGTGGAGGGTCGTCGAGTGAAGATACCCTAGGTGGTGGGTTGACCTCGAAAAAGGATACCCTAGGTTGAGGGTTAAGCATAATGAATGATACCCGAGGTGGAGGGTCGTCGAGTGAAGATACCCTAGGTGGTGGGTTGAACTCGAAAAAGGATACCCTAGGTGGAGGGTTAGACTCGAGGAGGGATACCCTAGGTGGTGGGTTAACCTCGAAAAAGGATACCCTAGGTTGAGGGTTAAGCATAATGAATGATACCCTAGGTGGAGGGTCGTCGAGTGAAGATACCCTAGGTGGTGGGTTGAACTCGAAAAAGGATACCCTAGGTGGAGGGTTAGATTCGAGGAGGGATACCCTAGGTGGTGGGTTGACCTTGGAAAAGGATACCCTAGGTTGAGGGTTAAGCATAATGAATGACACCCTAGGTGGAGGGTCGATTTCAAGGAACGGAACCGAAGTGATGGGTCAGGTGGAGAAGGAGCAGCAGGTAGAGAAGGAGAAACAGGTGAAGACGGAGCAGCAGGTAGAGAAGGAGCAACAGGTGGAGAAGGAGCAGCAGGTAGAGAAGGAGCAGCATGTGGAGAAGGAGCAGCAGATGGAGAAGGGATAGCTGGTGAAGAAGGAGCAGCAGGTAGAGAAGGAGAAACAGGTGAAGACAGAGCAGCAGGTAGAGAAGGAGCAGCAGGTGGAGAAGGAGCAGCGGGTAGAGAAGGAGCAACAGGTAGAGACGGAGCAGCAGGTAGAAAAGGAGCAGCAGGTGGAGGAGGAGCAGCAGATGGAGAAGGGATAGCTGGTGAAGAAGGATTAGCAGGTAGAGAAGGAGCAGCAGGTGGAGAAGGAGCAGCAGGTGGAGAAGGAGTAGCAGGTGAAGAAGGAGCAGCAGGTGGAGAAGGAGCAGCAAGTAGAGAAGGAGCAGCAGGTGGAAAAGGAGCAGCAGGTGGAGAAGGAGCAGCGGGTGGAGATGGAGTAGCAGGTGAAGAAAGAACAGCAGGTAGAGAAGGAGCAGCAGGTGGAGAAGGAGCAGCAGGTAGAGAAGGAGCAACATGTGAAGACGGAGCAGCAGGAAGAGAAGGAGCAACAGGTGGAGACGGAGCAGCAGGTAGAGAAGGAGCAGCAGGTGGAGAAGAAGCAGCAGTTGGAGAAGGAGTAGCAGGTAGAGCAAGAAGCTGCGTGTAGACACTCGACGTAATGGAAATTCATTGTTTTTGTCGGAATCGTTGTAAAGATAATAATGGAGGCAAAAAGACAGTCTAGCAAGGGAAGCCGGGAGCAAGTCAGTTAAATAGAAACCTAGAACTAGCCCAGAGTACATCTAAAAGCCGAAGTTTATGATGTAAACAAGGAGTAACAATATTCAGCCATACTCAATAATCAGCAATTCAAGATGAGATATTCCGTGCTGATTAAGATATTTTTATTTGTTTTGTATAATGTTTTCTAAATGGTTTGTCTGTGTAATATTTTGTACAATAGTTACATTATACTCTGGCCTTAGTGTAGGGTTATTATACGAGTATAATGCGTGTATGGGGGCATACACGTTGTCAGGTTGGCCGAGTGTAGGGTTGATGTTATTTTGTGACGCGCATGCTACGGATTCTGTGAACGTTTTGGTGGTTTTATGGAAAGTATTAATGGCAACGTGTGATTTCACGGAGATCTATGGCATGTGCGAGGGCGCGATGGCAACACAGGGAGGTGGATGCCAGCGCGACAGATGATTGTAGAGCGAGATTGAAGATGGTGGCCTTGAAATAAATCATGTAAAATATGCTGAAGTGTTCGAGTATTATTTAATGGAAAAGGCACGTTTACACAAGATAATAAAACAAATATTTAAATGGCGAAACAAATATCTCACGAGATATATATATATATATATATATATATATATATATATATATATATATATATAAATCCCTTAAAAGAATCGACAGTTAAGAGAATAACAGTATTTGATACTGGTAAATAAAACATGATAGAGATTAAAATTTGGCTCTAAATGTTTAAAAGAAACGGCTGTCCGCTATCTTACATCAGTCTCTGAATAACAATAGAAATGAATTAATGAAGTGTTAAAATTAACATATTATTAAGTATATATCTTGAATGATATAAATAATATGATTCGTCCGCTGAACAGGTGGCTCGTGTAGTTTATGAGTCAGATATTGAACGTTGACATAATATTATACGATCAGCATTCAGGACACATCGTAGAATCTAAACAAACAATATCGGGGCTGACTTTATTGCAATACTATTATATGACCGCAAGGGCTGGATTTGTTCGATAGCTCCTACCTTTGATATATCAAACATACCTGGTTTTCAATAAATAAGTTCATACATGTTAAGAAGTTTAGGTACGGACATAATCATTATCATTATGCACAATATTATTATAAAATTAAAATAAAAAAAGATTTATTTCAATTTAGCGGTCAATATAATAATTGTTAGTAACTTATTTGTATACGTTCTTCTAGGGTTGGCATACTCACAATATTATTTTGAAGTGTGCAGTTGCATCTAGTGTGCAAAGATGCGCGAATCCCAGCTATCTGATAACACATTCAAGATATGATGCGTACTGCCACGAAGTCTCCTTAATATCGGGGCACTTCGCTTGCACATAATGTGCATCGATATGCATTTTAGAGAACATGCCTGATGCGCTACATAATGGTGGCAGCCCCAATAATGTGTAAAATAAAGTAAAATGCCTGAATGTGTTATTATATTAAACACGTAGAGCGCTGTATTATGTGTCCTGAGGTTTCACTAAAGAATTTAAGGATCATTTCCATTGTTATGAAATCCAGATTCCGTTACATCGATGAGCTTCACGATCGAATGATAAACCCAAAATGAGTACCTATCTAACCTCGCGTGTGACATAGTTATTGGGGAATTTCAACAATATTCTCAAAATCGAATAGCATCATAGTTCAGCTGGTAGATATTACTGTATAGGTATATTATTATATTATAGGAAACTCATCATGATCGGAGGCTGCGTCCGGTAGGTTGCTCATGACTTCATTATCTTGACCGCAAACGATCTTATGTTCTTGCGTCACAGAGTTTTAAGCTTTAAACCTACATGACTGCTGACGATCATCTCGAACGTCATCACTCATTATTTAAAGGAACATTTCCAAAGTGAGAAAAAACTCATGATGTGAAAGACCTTTCCAATGCTCTCGCAAAACGTTGAAATTCGACGTTTTTCGACGGTCGAATCATGGTACATATCCCGTAATAAGTGATCCTTGCTTTCCAATCTTAACTCAGGAATCAGGGCAAACATAGGTACAAGAAAAATACTTAGATAATAATTATTATCGTGTAATTGAATGCACGAGAGGTGAACACGGTTTTAAAAGATCTGAAAATAATCTCCAAGCCGAGTGTTGACAAGAAACTACGACTACAAATAAACAGTCAACGCTGATAATTTTTCTACACTTCTGTGTATATTATAATGTGATTTGTATGCAGAAAGGTGGTTTTATAATTAAATAGGAGGTGCAGTGGCACTAAACACAAGTCTGGTAACTTTGGTATATCTCTCTCTCTCTCCTTCCTCGTGAGATTATACCAAAGTACCGAATTTTAACTACACATAAGTTGGGTGCGGGTACACTCAGTTACAAAAACACTTGACTGGTTGTATGCTAGACAAATTGAATGAACATTCGTCACCAGGTTCGTGGTGGAACATCTGCAGCCCATCAATAACCAATGGTATACAAATGAGAACGACTCTCACATATTGATAGCTGGGAGTCAGGTGCGTGTGTCATTATTTCGATATTTGCTTGACTTTCGTGAGTGAGTCACGGTTGAGTCGGGGCGGATCTCCCACGATCACATTTATCCATTCAGGTATCGTAACTAAGGCAAGTGGTGTTGTTTCACTAGCGATGCGTCCCGGGTGCGGCTGCGGTGGCGGACGCTTTGACGCACAAAATGTTACTTGAAATCTTCGCGTGGGATCTAAGTAAAGTTGCCGCCGCCCTGTGACGCAGCCATTGTCTCACGCGGTGACTCGATCATTCTTTTACGTGAATAATAGAGATTGCGGAACCAGCGCGAGCGGTTACTACTCCTATAATACATGATTAGTGTATTTTATACAAATTAATATAAATATGGATATTAATTATGGAGAGGGTTATACTCAGAATTTATTTACGATATCGAATCAGAACTGATGAGATCCGTAAAAGAACGAAAATTAGCGACAATAGCCCAGCAGATTAGCAAGTTGAAGCAATGGGCAGAGCACACGTGCTATGTGCCTGTAATGTTCTCGAATGGACACCACAGACCAGCAAGCGCACCGTAGGACGTCCTCCCATAAGGTAGACAGACGATCTAAAAAAAGGTCGCAGTAACATGTTGGATGCTGGCCGCTTACATCCGGACTAGATGGAAATCTATGGGGTAGGCCTATGTTCAGCAGTGGACGACCTATGTCTGAGATGATGATGTCTATGGGGTAGGCCTATGTTCAGCAGTGGACGACCTATGTCTGAGATGATGATGTCTATGGGGTAGGCCTATGTTCAGCAGTGGACGACCTATGTCTGAGATGATGATGTCTATGGGGTAGGCCTATGTTCAGCAGTGGACGACCTATGTCTGAGATGATGATGTCTATGGGGTAGGCCTATGTTCAGCAGTGGACGACCTATGTCTGAGATGATGATGTCTATGGGGTAGGCCTATGTTCAGCAGTGGACGACCTATGTCTGAGATGATGATGTCTATGGGGTAGGCCTATGTTCAGCAGTGGACGACCTATGTCTGAGATGATGATGTCTATGGGGTAGGCCTATGTTCAGCAGTGGACGACCTATGTCTGAGATGATGATGTCTATGGGGTAGGCCTATGTTCAGCAGTGGACGACCTATGTCTGAGATGATGATGTCTATGGGGTAGGCCTATGTTCAGCAGTGGACGACCTATGTCTGAGATGATGATGTCTATGGGGTAGGCCTATGTTCAGCAGTGGACGACCTATGTCTGAGATGATGATGTCTATGGGGTAGGCCTATGTTCAGCAGTGGACGACCTATGTCTGAGATGATGATGTCTATGGGGTAGGCCTATGTTCAGCAGTGGACGACCTGTCTGAGATGATGATGATGACACGCATAAATATTGTAAATATTATATCGGCACACAAGTTTTTAAAAAACAAAAAAATATCTCTTAAAATTATTATTTAAGATAATTGATTGAATTTGGCGTTACTTTTCGGAACTCTTATTATTATTTAAGTAACACTGAAGAAGACTACAGTTAAACGCCAGTGACTAATAAATATACCGTGCGTTCGGAAAAATAATAAATACCATATACCATACCTAATATTACATAATATGCTATATATAATATTATATCTACCAGGAGAACGCACAAGATACTTACAGAGTTTTGATATTTTCAAATACGAGTTTTACAATATTTGGTTTGGTTACATTTGTTTGGTTACATTTGTTTGGTTACATTTGTTTGGTTACATTTGTTTGGTTACATTTGTTTGGTTACATTTGTTTGGTTACATTTGTTTGCTTGTAATTGGTTATTATGATTTTGCGCAAAATCTTTCTTAGAAGCTATTGCGCCTAACGAGGACATCAATTCATTAGGTTGAAATGTCAGACATCGCAAATGATTTCCCCAGAAATTCATGTCTTGTTAATATTCACATCGCGAGTGTTTTGTGAAAAGCCAACGTTTCCACTAAACCTTACCTAAGTGGGCGTGTAAGGTTATCAGCAGTCGCGTCGGTGCGCCCTGCGGTTACATACAACTGTCTGCTACAAACTAGGTCGAGCTTTTTAATAAAACTTCTTCAAAATAAGCTTACACTACGGTTTTTGTACGATTAGAGTAATATTTCGGCGTTGTAAAGCAGTAATGATCAGGGTATAAGTTGGAGAGCCGTTGCGAAGGGCGTCTCTCGGTGGAGTACAAGGCAAGGCTTTGAAAGTCGTCTACCACTCCGGACATGCCGTGCATAGAAGCACCTCAAGTTTAGAACATATTGCTGGTTTTAGTTGCTAGTGCCAGATTGGTTGTGAAGTTTCGCAGCGATGGATAGGGTAGGGACAGTGAGTCCCGGACCGTGGGACAGTGACTCACCGGAAGGAGTCGACATTGCAAAGCCTCCTCAGCTCAAGTCAGAGTAACAAGATTGGCGCCATATTGGTCGCCGGGCAGGTCGTGCACCCGAGTCCTTGACCGCACTCTGTTTGTAAACATCAAACGCTGCGGTTTACAATAAATCTCCAATCTAATCGAGTTTTTTGCTATATTTAATTGTAATAACTGTTAAACCATAATGAAAGAAAATTGCTATATCCGGGATATAGGGATGGGGTAAAAATCTAATTTATCCAACACTACACGGATAGCATTTTCATTAAAGTATATAATTATTATCATATCAAGACATTTTTGTTTTATTGAATAATAGTTTTTAAATAGTGACTTTTGCAATTTGAAATAGTTAATGAATGTCTGTTTTTGGACTTACTACTGAATTACTATAGTACAAAAGTGCTTAGCTATTAACGCTATTAACTTGTACTTTAATGGGCCAGGGGCGAAACCGCGCGGCGCCGCGCCGCGTATAGTTTAATATTTATCGACATTTTGAACTCACTATTACAATATATCACCCCATCACTATTTGTTCCGATTATAAAATATACACCGTTGTTGTATTCCAAAGTAAATGAGTAAATATTGTGGAGAATTCCGTCGGATCATTGACCTCTCACTGGAGTCGATGTAATGGAGGTTTCCGGATCTTCAGACTACCACCAAATTGATCTAAACCGCTAAACTATCTATTATCTATATAATACATTAAATTATACCTACATCATATATAGTAAATTGATTTAATTATTCAACTCGCCGATATGGTCAGAGTGTGGGGGAATATTTCATTATATTTTTTGTGGATGACATTCGTTTATTAGAGTACTTTACTTTCCAAAAAGCATCGGAAGGATTTATAAATATTATCGTATTTATAATATTTTTATTGGCGATCAATGAGTAACATCAAATTGATTGTTTTAAATTTAACCAAAACCTTGGCAGTCTCAACTGGTGTCGGATACAGGTAGGAAGCAGAAGAAGAAAACAAAATCCTATATTGCATGAACTAGTAGGTACGTCTGGTACGTACTACGCTAATATACGAGTACTTGTAAATGATGAAAGCAGAGGCAGCTTGGTGTACGTGACTGCAAGCAAGGTTCTGTCGGGTCGGTAGCAAAGTAATAGATAGGCAATAAGTTAATATTGGGCAAGCGCGGCTCATCTCCGGAACGAAAGCCGCCCACGTGTGCGGCCGAGTCGCGCCGCGCACGTGCCGCATGCTGCGTTAACATAATATCACACATTTTTATATTGTACTAGTGGCGCCCTGTGGTTTCACATGCCTAATCTTCTTACCCGTGTTAATATCCTGAAATGACCCTACGTGTTATACCACATATAAGCTTATAACACCCAGACACAGATCAAACAGACATGTTCATGCACACAAATGTTTGACCTGGCCGGGGATCGACCCAAGGCCTGCGGCACAAAAAGCAGAGTTACTACCATCTGAGCTATCGAGGCTATCAATCTGATAATAAAACATTAGAAGACAGATGGGCTAATCCGCAAATTGGGATAAGACGCTTTTTTTCATTTCATTATTTTGTTAACTTCTTGTATAAACAGAATACAGGTGTAACTGCATCGGTTTGTTATCCACTTTCTTCTCCGTAGGTCATCTATCAATTTACAAGTCGGAATTAAATACTAACCACGAAACCGCAGTCATGAGTAGAATTCTAAAAATAAATACGCGATTGAAAGCTTAAACAGGAACTAATTATTACAATGAAAGGTGTGTTGTGGTCAATTAGTGGTCAATGCTCACTAATGGGATGAGATAAACAGTAGGAATAATGTGCACTTTCACTATTCTGATTGGACCTGTTGATTTGGTGATATTATTGAAAAATATGAAGTCAAAGTAATAATAACTTTATATTTAATTCACTTTGTTGCAGTTATAGTAATAAACACCACTCAATTTAGTTTAAAATAATATAATTTATTCATAATCCGAATACCACGCTTCTTAGAGGTTCAAGGAATACTGCCCGAAGCCCCGTGTTACGCAATAGAGATAGGACATACATAGGTAATACAATGAAAAATTACCTAATCAATGGATTCCCGCTTAAAAGTTCGGCCATCCTGCAGTCCTTCGGTCCCTGGAGGAAAGAATCGCTGACCGGCATGGCAGCTGAAGTCACAATTCATACTCTTCTTGCTTAATATACGTTGGCCTCAGTTCATGCTTGGATGGAGAGTTGTTCAACGCTATGTAGGCTCCGGAGGCAAGCGTGTTATAAAATGTTTAACGCTTTGTAGGGCCCGAAGGCAAGCCTATGAAATATATCAACGCTGTATAGGGCCCGAAGGCAAGCGTGTTATAAGGTATTCAACGCTCTGTAGGCTTCGAAGGCAAGCGTGTAAAATATGAATATTCAACGCTGTGTGTAGGCCCCGAATGCAAGCGTGTTATAAAGTATTCAACGCTATCTAGGCCCCGTGAGTAGCACTTCGTAGCTTCACGTAGAGGTCAGATCTCAGTACGAAGTAATCATTATAAAGAGCTTCACTTGTACAAAGAGGCTTAACGAATCATGACGACATGATCTTTTGCAAATTGATAACATAATATCTTTTTGAGCTTTCTACACTTAACATTTGTCTGCTCAATTTATCATTAATCATTACATAATATTATTTATTTTAAACTAAGCTTGGTTTAATATGAAGTTTTTAATTTTATGCTTGGAAGATTTCGGATTTAAATATATTTATGTATTAATTAATCGGTATTGAAGAGAAGTGTATTAACAATTTGATTCTTCGAAAAAGAAATTAAAATCTGCCGCAAAGCAAAAAGTAAATTGAATGATAGTGAGGCTGTGCTAGAACTTACTAGGCGATTGGTTATTTTAAGAAAACTATATTATTATCTATTTTCTAACAACTCTAAAGCTTATTTGCACCTACTAAGTTTAACTGGTTGATCGGTCGTCAAGTCAAGTTGGTGTAGCCCAGCCTAAGTATATCTTATATTTTTTGTCACCAAAATGTTTAAAGTATGTAGAAGGGTACAATAGAAGGGTCATTGATGCCGACGTGCCGACACCCGTGTAGGTAGAAAGCGAAGCCCTACGTGACGGCCAGCACGGAGCCCGGCCCTTAAGGAGATGAACTACTTTTTATACCGGGGAACAAGAAACTCCAGACCTTTTTATAAAGTTTTACCTTTTGTAATCGTAGAGAATTTAATTGGCATATGTACATGGAACAGGTTATGTCTGACTGACCAGTTGGTTCAGCTGGTAGTAAATCTGCCTTCTGAGCGGCAGGTTCCGGGTTCGATCCCCGGGATAGTCAAACTTATGTGCGCATGAGAGTCTCTTAGACCTCTTAGACCCAAATCCAGCCTTTGATGTGTTCGCTCATTAGAGGAATACCGTTACGACAACTTGTCAAATATCATATCTCACAAAAGTAAGACGTATTAATTTTTGAATTTGTGTAATATGACTGTACTTTTAGAATTTTTATTATTTTAATTTTTAATTTTATTTATCTTTTGACATTTTAATTAATTTTTTACTACTTAAGAAATTGTCTAATATATTTTTTGTAATATTTTTTATGTAATGTACCTAATATTATCAATGTGTCATTTAGTGTAAGTGGTATTTTGTAGTGCCGTACTAATTATCAATAAATAAATAAATGAGCATATCTGTTTGGGTACTGTATGTGTACTATTAGTCATCCGGTTACCATAGCACAGGCTCCGCTAGTTTGGGATAGATGGCGGTGTGTGGAGTTGTCCCATATATTGTGCTGGAGCTATTCCTCTCTACTAAGGGCTTAAATGATTGCCAGATCTAGATTTTTCGATATTTTTAGTGAATTGTTCCACGCCCTCCACTTATGGGTGGCTTGGTGGGGACCAAGCCACCCATAAGTGGAATGACAAAAATATTGTGGTGGAATATGCCGCACTAGTCAGGTAATATTCTCGCTAGCTTTCACGTTACATTGATACACTAGCTGTGCCCCGCGGTGTCACCCGCGTGGTTTCGTTCCCGTGGGGCCCGCGGTGTCACCCGCGTGGTTTCGTTCCCGTGGGGAATATAGGGATAAAAAGTTCTCTATAATATATTATCTATATATTCCAGGGTCTAAAATACCAAACTACATACAAACTTTAGTCCAATTTGTTCAGGAGTTTTGGGGTTTTATTTAATAACTTAACCCAAAAACTTATAAATTATTTGTATTTCACGAAGAACATTAATTAAATAAACAAATAAATCGTGTAAACAAATCGAATTGTAATCAATTTGCAGTGAATAATAATGAATTTGCAGCGGAAAATCAGTATTCGCATGCGTGTGGCACAGTCGTCTGCCCTCACGTGTCAGCCCGTTCGGGTAAGCACACTTAGGCATATTTTCCTACCTACACTGCGTCGTACCACGCCGCGCTCCGCCGACAGATAGATGAGGTTGAAGACTCCGCAATTGTATTATTTAATTTTAATTTTACATCTCACGAAAAGACGTATTATTCTGAGTCTATTACTCTCTCTGAATAAAGTACCACAAAATTTGACGTGTCGTTTTGATAAAAAATTTAAAATATAACATCAAATTATTTAATTTACGCATGCCCGAACCGCTTATAACGTGTCACACTGTGACTCGTTTAGTGTAACTCGTTGGGAACCCACCGCTTATTGCACCATTTCTCATATTTTTATACTACTAATTTGACAAATTAGGTAGTCAAACCCTACAACTTTGCCTCCAGGGGTATCTTTGCCCAAAATGCATTTTTTAAGGAAAATCGTTTATAGGAAAAAAATCTCTTGCATTATGGCAGCATTAATATTTTTGGTAGAAACTAGATTATGTTTCTGGCATCACTGTCTATAGCGACTGCAGCCAACTTCATTCAGTATCCTGTCATAAATTGCTGAGTGAGGGGCATAATTTTGCGGGCAAATTTTTTGCGAAATACCCGGGTTACATTGCCAACTCATTTTATGAGGAAAGTTTTGTCTGTATTAGTAGGAATTTGAAAGAAAACGGCCTAAATTGCCCTGAAGTTTATACTAGTTCTTATAACATTGATCTTAAAGTTATAATTTCCTTAAAAAAACGACATGGGTAATGTTGGCTAAAAGTCGAGATAACTTCGCCCGCCATCAAAATCATCGAAATCATGTAATAAATATCGTCCTAAAAATATAAACACTATTCTAATCCATGCACATCATCCCAATGTTGCAGACTATAGCGAAAAATACCAATGCGTCAGTAGAAAAAACATGAGATATCTTAATTTTATTGAAAAAAGTGGGCAAAGTTGTAGGGTTTTACTAGTTACTTAAAAACTTGCTTAATAATTATATGCGCGACTGTACACTTGCGCAAAGCACCCCTCCACTTTTGTCGAGCGCTATTAAACCGTGACGCGACCTATAACTTCAGTTTCACATTTTGTAATGACTGTAAATGTTACATCAGAATAGCTCTAATATTTTCTCTCTCATATAACATAAAAGATATGTCTACATTATGATTTAGGAGACTCGATAGAGATAATCCTATTAATAATTATAATATGTATATATACCTGAGCGAATAAGTTGTCACGTAGGACTCTGGACTACTATTGCGAAAAACTAGTCTTCCATTTCCATTGATTTTGCACCTACTTCTTTTTCTTCTTCTATTTGAGTCAAAATGGCTAGTTTTCTACTTATGATATTTTGGTCTAGTATTTTGCCAGATCTACGGCGTTTTTGTTTGCTTCATGAAGGTCCGTCATTGTAGCTATCGTGGGGCAGTTAGGACACTGCAGGAGGTGAGCCATTGACTGGACAGCCCTACAATCACACTTGTCGTCGCTTGAGAAACCCCACCTAACCCGGTTTTCTTGGCATCTTCCGACGCCACGACCTCTTGCACCTACTGATATTGTTGGTGTTATATAGGTATATTAGTTTGCAGTATAATAATGCGTTTAGGGTATTGGTGGGGCTCCCGCGTAGATGAAGTGCTTCGGGTATGCTAGCAGAGGCCTCGGTGAATGGTTTTCATGCCATCCTGTGCTCGAGGATTGCATCACTGATGAGGCGAGCGCGCGGGAGCTCTCATAGCATCCTGAACGTATTAGCTGAAAGACCTGACTGTTCCATATGGAAACTCTGGGTTGGTGTTCATGTAGTGGTAGGCCTGTTTAGCAGGGGGCCGCCTGGGAAATTACCACACCTTTGCCAGTTATTCATCCGCCAAGCAGTAATGTGCAAACATTACTGTGTTCCGGTCTGAAGGACAATGTTACCAGCGAAATTACTGGGCATGACGAGATTCAACAACTCATATCTCAGGGTGATAGGCGCAGTGCAGTGCCGCGCAGAATTTTGAACTTTAGAACACGGGGTGGCACTGTGTCTGATATGGGCAATCATGATGCTAACCATCTGGCACCTGATTTGCTCGTCTGTCATTCGCTACCATAAAAAAAAAAATTACGTAGGTAAGGTAGGTAGGTACATGGAATCAAAAGAAAATAAAAAGTTACTTTCGTCAGAATGTTTGCCGAAACATAAGTACCTATATTGGGCAAAAGTGAAGAAGCTTCAAGAGTGAGTAATACTATACCATGAAAAGAAGAACTAATAAAAAATTAAAGGCGCGTAGTGCGTAGCTCCGTTGGACATTGATAGGTTTACAGACTTCACGGGAATTCGAGACGAGGACCGCTGGATGTTGGGCGACCACCGACCATAGAGTACAGGCCACAGAAGGGCTAATCTACTTCTACCTATTAATTTTGTTTGGCAAAACAATAATGAAAATTGTACAAAGAAGCTAATTCGACTCGAAAAGCATAATTAGACTCACGGATAATATTATGGTGTCAATTAGGTTCTGGGGGTCCTTTTATTTGGTAGTGGTAGGCGAGGAGAGGTGACTCCTCTATGTACCTAAGTGCCTGAGGTGGTAAGTACCTAGAGGGTAGAAACCTTGAACGAATTAATCGTCCTAGGTAGAAACCCTTCATATGTGTGTTCCATTGCCATTTGATATTTTTTTAATTTACGTCATCATAATCATCATCCGCCCATGATCGTCCACTGCTGGACATAGGCCTCTCCTATGGCATGCCACTCAACTCGATGCTGTGTTCTCTTTCTCCACCCACTCCCAGCGACTTTGCGTATACCGTCGCTCCATCTAGCCCAAGGATGTCCTACAATCCGCTTGTCAAGACGCGGTCTCCACCCTAGAACACGCTTTGTCATATGAATGGTGTCAATAACAAATAAAATACCTAATAGCATTTCCTCTTCGCATGCAATTTTGCGGGCGGGAGGGCGGTGCAATGTGCATATTATTTTTGACACTAAAAATCTGAACTAAAAACTAAATATTCTTGTTCATGCCCGCCTAGCATGACACGGGGATAACTAGTTTTCCCTGTATTTTCTCTCTTTCGCGCCTGAACCATTCATATCTGCTATCTCGTTCTAACCCCCAGGAACTTCGATTTCCCTGGTCACTGTGCTACCGAGGCAGAAGTCTTAAGTAATTGTAGTAATTGCTAGATACTTAAGTAATTGTATATAATTCCATGTTCTTGTTTCTATGAGTCTTTTCTTGATTTATACATACCTTCTGTCATGTGATTACACTGTGTCAAGTCGGCGCTATCAAACAAAAAGTTATTACAGATTTAGGAAAAGTTTTCTCGGAATCCCTTGTATCTGCAGTAAGTATGCACTGATGCACCCCTGCCTCGGGCTCATCCGTTCTCGTGAATTCAGGCTTATTTCAATAATTTAAGGAAAATCCATTGTTCCATCGAAGACTGTAAGTTATAACGACGACAGGCGATATGCATTCTATTCTAAAAATGGGCGCATTCATCATTAAAGCATTTGGATGCAGTTTTTAAAATGTTTCACAGAATTTGGATTTGTTGCAAATTGGTACCTACCAAATTTGTCGATTTGTTTAATGTTTTAAGGAAAAATAGACACCTAAATTAAACACTCCATTCTACCTGATGCAAAATTTGCGCTTTAAAATGAGAGTTGTTAACTGATTGGGACTATTGGGACTTTCCTAGTCCAATAACAACAAACCGTATCCAATATCCAAACTGAGTGTAAAGCTGGAGTAAAACCCGCGAAATGGCGTCTATTGTTCATTAATCAATTACGAGCCAGTGACCGGGCCATTGCATTGTCACTTAGCACAGTGTTGGGTGCTAAGCGTCGCTCATCTGTGAAATTGCGGGAAAACACGCAGGTTTACACCAGCACCAGCCTCGTCAATATGGGACAAACCTACGACTCTGAAAAAGGTGGAAAGTTCTACAGAGTTTAGTGCTTTGTTTTGGTAACAACAAGTTATCATCATACTCCACATAGCTAAATAATAAGGTGAGTTTGTTCTTCTTTGTGGGAAAGAAGCTATATATAGCGGTACGAAATTGGATAACATTAATAATTCTGAAGTATGAGTATGCGCAGCAATCACGCATTCTGACTGTAGGGATACCTACTTATACCTGTGTCGAACCTATATATTATGGTACCTACCTACCTATATAATACCTATAACCTTCATCATCAGAGATCATTAGCTCGTCCATCGAAATTGTGGCTCCCCGATACAAATCTCTGCGGGAAGAACCCGTTGCGCCATCCTACCTATTTTTGATTAATTGTGTACTAGGTAGGTATGCCTCATCGGTATCGCTTCTTGGTCCTTCCCACTTGGTTATTTGATTTATATTTCAAGTAGAACATGACTTACCCAAAAGAGTGATCCCCAGAATATTGTAAGCACAACGTCACAGCACGTGGCCGACCGCAGCATTCTATTATTGCTACATCTTCAAACCACAGTTTCCCCGACGTCACCTAAGAATGCACCTGCTAAGTTAACCCAGTTACGCAGTGGAGTGCTGACCAGATTAGTAAACAAAACATACGTCACTAATTATCCTGTTTGACCACAACATATTAATTCATTTACTAAGCGGTGCTTTACATCTTGCAATGTAGGTATACGTAGACGATTTCGTGAGAATGAGTTGAAAGTGAGTCCGTAGCAGAGTAAGAGCACAGAGGAAATAATAGTACTAACGTAGTAAGAGTAGACGAAGTGGCTCGATTCCATCGGTCCAAAGTCCATTATTTTCGGAAAAAAATATTTTGATGAAGTTAGAGCTCAAAATCTAAACTACAGAACACATTCTATTTACTACAGGTTACGAGTAGATATATAGGTACTAGGAATAATAACAGAGATTAGGCATTTTTATTTGATTTCAATTAGGTACGTTTGTAATACCTACGCATTTTAGTTTTGTATCTCGATGTTGAGAACCTAAAATTTCTATAGAGTTACCTAGGTTTTTATTAATAAACGGATGAGTGGCGTCACAATACTACCAATAATGACAATAAACGTAGCGTACGTGTACGTGTATTATACTTCTTGTAGCGTAGGTCACTTGTCATTACAAGTCAAGGTACGGACAGCCGACAGGTGACAGGCGACAGGGGACAGGCGACAAGGGACAGGCGACAGGGGACAGGCGACAGGGGACAGGCGACAGGGGACAGGCGACAGGGGACAGGCGGCGGGCGGAAAACTTCATATACTTACCTATAAATGATGTCACAAGAAACTTTGCTTGTCATGAAAACCGCACTGCGTTACTCCAATTATTATTATGTGTTATTGTTTCGCAATAATTCAGATAATTCCGTATAAGTTGCCTACGTATGTAGGTTTTTACCTCTTTTACATGGAATTTGTTTAGACGCTCCCACTTAGGACAGAGAGCTCCAGAATCATCTGGATTACTTAAATATTAAAAGGTACTTATAGTACATAAGATATCAAGTAAGTATCAACCTTATGAACTATTCCAATTTATATTCAAGTAAGAAGTGTACACAAAAATAAGCTCTACCTCTACAATGAATAAATACTTGTATAAGTTTTACTGTAGTACAGGCTCCAGATATAAGGAAATAAAGGTGCAAAAGTGGATATTTGAAACTTATCCAAAAATCGAAGCATGAGACAATCCGCTGGGGAACATGGTTATGTAACCAAATCCTTAAATTAGGTACGGTAGGTATTTATCTATTGTATACCTATATTATATTTAAAAATTATGCTCTTTGTTTTTTAACAATACGTATATAACGTAGTAATATTGTTGCGGTAGGTCGATACCTATTGTATCTACCAATAAGAATTATTATTACTTATGACGTCTATTTCTATGTACCTAAGTACATAATATTATGTGTCGGTAGATCGGCACGCGCCTCGTAATTAATTACGATTCTACAATATAAAGACAAATTGCTTGGTCATACCTACCTAAGATAATTTACCTTCATATGGCGGGCATTTACTCCAGTTTCCTCAGCGTATGGTTCCCAGTGCGTCTCACGACGACATTAAGCGCCACGTTGTTTACTCGTGATTATTGTTAATCATTTTGTAATGACGTACATTTCAATAATGAAATTACCCTTGATCAGTTCTCAACGAAGCAGGTACCTATGTGCTATGTTGTCACTAGGTTTTTACTTAATTAAACTACCTATCTATTTAGGTTTCTTCGGCGAATATGAACGGACTTTTTAAGTCGACCCAAGTTTCCCAAAAACTTTCAAAACATTCACTATATAGTCCAAAACATTAACCATATACTCTGTTCATCTACAGTCGTACAGTCGTGTATCTACAGTCTATCTATCTATCTATCTATCTACTCAGTCCGTATCCACCCACTGCTGGGTATAAACTATAGACCTCATTTTCCGGTCGTGTGCGAGTCTCATCCAACATGTTCCGACAAAGACGATGTCATCTGACCATCGGGCCGGTGTGGTCTGCCGTGATCGCTGTTTTCTTTTTCTCGGGAGCCAAACTGTCGCAACTGTAATAAGTATGGTGTAATTTTTGATTTTTAAAAAACTTTCGATATATTTACGTACTAAAGGTAAACCTAGAGATGACTGAATGTTCTACATTCTACAAAACGAAAAGTCAGTTCTGGCGCTTCGCCGGCCGCATCGCATAACTTTTTTTATTTTTATTAGCATAATTTATTATTGGCATACTTTTTCTATAGGTACAAACACTTTCAACCATTTGGATAGGTACTTAAGCCTTACAATGAGTACCTAGTACTTATGCCTAAAGATGTTAAGCGAAGCATAATTATTGATATGCCAAAACAAAATATGCGTAACTTTCATTATGCAAATAAGTTATGCCTCATAACATTATGCGAAATACAACTATTTCAAATGATCATCATGCCTTAATCGTTATGCCAAATAAAATTGTGCCAATAAAAATTATGCTTATCAAAGGAATCCCGTCTAGGTATAGATACAACTACAACCTTAGAACTAAGTACCTATGTAGAAACTTTAGTTTGTTGAACCTGATTTTCTCATTAATAATAATTATTTTTATAGGTAAGAATAGTATTTATTACTCGATGTAAGTAGGTATAGAAAATTAGGTAGGTACATACCTAATAGACCCGTTTTACAATGTTGACATAATTAGGAATTCACTAATAATTTTTATAACTGGTAAGTATGTTAGATAGGTTCTCACTTATTACTTGATATTACTACAATTATTACCTAATTATTATAAAATAAAACGGGAAATACCTCATATTATGCAGCACTAAGTAATTTGTATCTAATTAGCCCACTTTTAAACATTGCTATTACCTATTGTCATAGATCGAGCGATCATTATCTCAACAGTAGTGCTATTAGGATATTATAAGCACTGCATTCATTACCTAAATGACTTATCATTATCATCATCATAATCATCTCAGCCATAGGACGTCCACTGCTGAACATAGGCCGCCCCATAGATTTCCATCCAGTCTGGTCGTATGCGGGCTGCATCCAGCGTGTTCCTGCCGTCCTTATCAGATCGTCTGTCAACCTTGTGGGTGGATGTCCTACGCTGTGCTTGCCAGTCCGTGTTCTCCATTCTAAAACTTTACAGCCCCGTCGGGCATCAGCTCTACGTGCTAGGTACGTGTCCTGCCCATTGCCACTTCAACATGCTAATCCGCTGGGCTATGTCGGTAACTTTCGTCCGTCTACGGATCTCCTCGCTTCTGATTCGATCTGATGATTCTGATAAATGCCTTGTAGTACATAGACATAATAGACAGAGAACTAGAGTCACCGACATGGAATATCTCAAAGAATAAGCAAGCTGAAGTGGCAGTGGGCTGGTCACATTGTGCGCAGAACTGATAACCGCTGGGGGAGAGGAGTTCTACCTGCGAAGGATAGCCGGTAGCAACAGGATGAGTAGAACTGAGGACCGGTCTCAGTGGTTAACGATAGAGATACACGTACTTAGAGCAAAAGGACATGAGAGAGTGCGAGGTTAGTAGTGACGAAGTCAAGGATAGACCGAAGGGGAGACGTTTAGGAAGGCTGACCCCAGCATCACGTGGGATGCATAGTCAGGAAGAGAGAGAACTCAGTTGTATACAATAATAATATACATACCAACGACCCACAGTCAGACAATAAATTAATGTAAGTAGGTACGAATATCTATGTTGCGAGTGGTCGGTGACCCTTGTCGTCAAGTGGAGAGTTTGTATCTATCGAGTCGAGAGGATCCGTTGACAACAATTACCAATAGGAACTAAACAAGTTCACAGTGTTCAGTTAACGACAGAATCATCGACTATTTACAATTCACCATGGTGCCAACATTCACTAATTAAAATCTGCCCGCTCTGGGTTTTTCGTGAATTTAACACATATTGCTTGATTGTCTCGGCATTGTAAATAATACAATATTTTTAGTTTTTGTCTTCTAACAACTTCCGGCTTCGGTAATTAGTTCACTGATTGCCACAATAATTGTTATTTTTTGTTATTAACTATTAACGTTTTGAGTAAATGGGATAGTTGAAAAATTATTTCTTTACTGTTAGATTTTAATTTGGAATATACAACCGTTTGAATATATGAAAAAAACCAATAGACACCGCCATGTCTCGCAGGATATCACAATATTTAGTAAATTTTATTTGAAACAGCATGCATTCTGAATACATGTAGCGTCATCTAGATGTTACTCACTGAAGTTAAGTGTAATCGAGAGAATAAGACCTAGGTATGCCGCGCTACTGTCTATACGTTAACACATTTTATATTCATCCTCAGTCCATATTATCATCCCACTGCTGTGCATAGGCATCCTCCCTCTTATGCCATTCATCTCTGTATTAGTTGATCGAATACAGGAATTCCCTGTGATGTTATCGATGTCGTCGACTTCCTTCTCGAGGCGCCCATTTTTTAGAGTAAGGGACTACCTCCAGCTATGACCGCGCCTGGCAACGTGTCCTGCCCCTACCTACTTACAGACAGACTTTCGTCATACGACGTACCTTTATGAAAAAGGAATAATACAAATTAGTTATGTAAAATATTACGTTTATTTGAGTAAAATTAAAATCATGTACAAAATATTTTACGTAAGCGATAGAAAAAACATAATATCTTAAAAATTACTATTACTTATTTACTAAAAAATTTAAACGCTGCCCAAGTCATAACAGTGTTAAAAATACTCGCAAACCATCATTTTTGTAAAATGCGTCTGTACATCGGTGTCGGAGGTCGGAGACTCGGGTGTCATTGTATTCATTGTTTGTAACAACTGCAACTATGGACGACAACTCTTAACAAATCTATTCTTCCACACATTTTGTTTAAGGTCAAGCAACATTTAGCATGGAACAGCTGAGATAGAATAGATATCACATTTGTCTCTCTACATCCAATGTATGCAATGGCCCCTTAAAATGTGCGACATTGACGACCGGATACAGTATAGGGAACGTATCTGATGAATTCGTAAGAACTTTTGCAGTTGTTGGAGATCAACAGATGCATTAGTTGTGTTTATGTGTGAATATCTCGTAGTCCCGGACAGTGAAGTTATAGTCGGGAGCGAGCGAGGCGGGCGCGAGCGAGTCGCCGTACGAGTGCAGGTTGCTGTAGCTGTCGTTGTTGCTGTTGCAGTTGTTGTAGATCAACAGATGTATTAGTTGTGTTTATGTGTGAATATCTCGTAGTCCCGGACAGTAAAGTTATAGTCGGGAGCGAGCGAGGCGGGCGCGAGCGAGTCGCCGTACGAGTGCAGGTTGCTGTAGCTGTCGTTGTTGCTGTTGCAGTTGTCGGAGATCAACAGATGTATTAGTTGTGTTTATGTGTGAATATCTCGTAGTCCCGGACAGTGAAGTTATAGTCGGGAGCGAGCGAGGCGGGCGCGAGCGAGTCGCCGTACGAGTGCAGGTTGCTGTAGCTGTCGTTGTTGCTGTTGCAGTTGTTGTAGATCAACAGATGTATTAGTTGTGTTTATGTGTGAATATCTCGTAGTCCCGGACAGTGAAGTTATAGTCGGGAGCGAGCGAGGCGGGCGCGAGCGAGTCGCCGTACGAGTGCAGGTTGCTGTAGCTGTCGTTGTTGCTGTTGCAGTTGTTGTAGATCAACAGATGTATTAGTTGTGTTTATGTGTGAATATCTCGTAGTCCCGGACAGTGAAGTTATAGTCGGGAGCGAGCGAGGCGGGCGCAAGCGAGTCGCCGTACGAGTGCAGGTTGCTGTAGCTGTCGTTGTTGCTGTTGCAGTTGTCGGAGATCAACAGATGTATTAGTTGTGTTTATGTGTGAATATCTCGTAGTCCCGGACAGTGAAGTTATAGTCGGGAGCGAGCGAGGCGGGCGCGAGCGAGTCGCCGTACGAGTGCAGGTTGCTGTAGCTGTCGTTGTTGCTGTTGCAGTTGTTGTAGATCAACAGATGTATTAGTTGTGTTTATGTGTGAATATCTCGTAGTCCCGGACAGTGAAGTTATAGTCGGGAGCGAGCGAGGCGGGCGCGAGCGAGTCGCCGTACGAGTGCAGGTTGCTGTAGCTGTCGTTGTTGCTGTTGCAGTTGTTGTAGATCAACAGATGCATTAGTTGTGTTTATGTGTGAATATCTCGTAGTCCCGGACAGTGAAGTTATAGTCGGGAGCGAGCGAGGCGGGCGCGAGCGAGTCGCCGTACGAGTGCAGGTTGCTGTAGCTGTCGTTGTTGCTGTTGCAGTTGTTGGAGATCAACAGGTCGGCGCCCGCGCCAAATATTGGACCGCAACTGAGACAAAATAATTATTCGTTAAACCAATAATATATTATATGTTTAGAAAAAAGACCGCCTTCGCTTTCGGTAAAATTTATCCACAAATTACAAAATTTCTTTTCAAAGGACACATCTCTTGAGAGTGCGAACATAATTGAGAGAATGCTAATATTTTATATCAACTTGGCATAATATTTTGGGATCTTAATTATTTTTCGATGTTACGAAGGCGTGGCGGGACATTTATACATTTAACTATGTTTTTGAAACCGCGGGGCACAGCTAGTGCTATATATTCAAAGGATTGATTTGGTACACACCTTTAGTTCTGATGTCAGTAATACAATAAAAACGTTTAATTTTGAGTGATGTTAGAACTAAGAATCATGAATATTGAATATATTTTATGTACAGGTAGTAGTATGGAATACATACTCAGGATGATAGCAGAGAGCGAAGGGTTTCTTGAGCAGCGTGTACCGCGCGGGAGGCTCCGTGAGAGAGAAGAGGAAGGCGCGCTCCGCCGCCGCGTACCCGCCCGTGCCTGTACCAGTCCCTGCGCCCGTACCCGTACCCGCGCCCGACGGGCTCCACCCCACCTCGCTGTACCCACCGATCACTGGCCCGCGGCTCAACTGGATACATACAGTAAAGCATAACACACGAGAAGGATGTCTCGAATGCGAACAGCGATAAATAGCGTAAGCGATTATCCTGCTCCATGCGATTCTCTCTGCGATGTAGTTGTTTACATTATTGGAAAACATGTCAAGATTCAAGTGTCAAAGGCGAGACTCGCTCCTATGTTTGTTGAAAATCTAATGGCGATCTGTCTACACGCGGTAACCTAGCAGAATTAAGGTGGGCGATAATTGCTTTAGAGTGACAAAGTCACACTATCTTGTTCCAGTAGGCGACAGATTATCACATAGCCAGAACCTGCTCGCGTGCGAGTAACTTCTTGTGTAACTTTGGTTTAAAGATAATGAACAAAACAAACCCTAAAATTGAATCACTCGCATTTAAAAGCAAAATCTTTGTGCACGGGTATCGGGCATGTTACATGTTAGATCTGTGTTAGGTACATTCATCATCATCTCGATGTTTTCACTCAGAGGTCGCTTCTGCCCGTCCTCCGATAGCCTTAAGCCTACTCTTACTGCACCCATGGGTAGAGAGGGCGGGCTACTTTTCTATTCTAAAACCGGTAATCTCACGGCACGACCTAACAACTATTTATGACAAAAGCCGAAAAGAATACATTTACGTGCATGTATGGTAGCGTCCCTGATGTAATATTACATTTTAAGATTGAAACTCACGGGCCACGGTCATCTAAAGAAAGAAGAAAAATACGTTTAATACCCAGCCTTACTAACCAACGCATACTTAATTGAGTATTTCTCAAAATATGTGTAAGTATATTTGCAAAAAACGAGGTGGAGGAAACCCAAATGCAATTATAAATAAAAAATGTTAATATTCTACTATACCGAATAAAATAAAGGTATTGCAAAGAAAATATATCCTATTTTAATACAATAACCACTAAAATAGGTATTTATTGATAATCAACCATTTTAAACAAAACATTTATTTAGAGGTCAATTTTACCATTCATACAAAAACAAAATGGAAAAACAAAATCCCTTCTTCGAGTGTTTAAAGCTTCACTACATTGTTTATATAAACGTTAATGCCATTTGTTCTTGTTCCTAGGCCTAAATGAAACGTAGTTTCATATGCCATTTGATTTGATACATCATATCATATCATATCATCATCAAGAGGTCCCGGGTTCGATCCCCAGGTCAGGCATAGTGCTAAATATTGGATTTTTCCATTAGGAATTATCTCAATAGCTGCCTGGAGTCTGGAACTGTGCCCGGTATATGGCAATAGGCTCGCCCCCTATTACATGGGACCAATAACATACTGGCGAAATGTGGGTGTATCTACTATGGGACTGAGTTCTGGGTACACCTCTGCCTACCCCTTCGGGAAAAAGGCGTGAATGTATGTTATGTTATATCATAGAAATAATTGAATTGAAATCAAGGAATTAAAGTATCTCGCATCGATTTACTTTTTAGTAACTACTCTTTCGTTACGCATTATTCAGTTGGTTCCGCTATGCTTTAGTTTCGCTATGCTCGACTCGAAAAATACCTACTAAAAAGTTTCGCTATGCACGAAATGCTTCGAATCTGCGTAAACAATGGAAGATACAGTTTGTAAAGAAAATCGTTTGAATTTAAGTTTATCTTTTAAAATCGCTATTTGGAAACGTCTGTTAGTTAAAATTCGTTTTGTCTTGTCCTGACAATCAAAAAGTCAAAATTAAAGATAAGACGAATTTCATAGCTGCTCTAAGTTAAGAAATGTGTATGAATAGAGCTGCAAGTAAGTCAGCACTGGACCCACAAGATTTAAGACTTACAAGACTTACTTTACAAATCCTAAAATATAACATAATAAGCGAAAGAATGTTTGAATGTTTGTTCCGCACTCATGCTTCAAAGGCTGGATCGGGATGAAATTCGTTACACAGATAGTACAAATCCTGAATAACATATAGATGAAGTCGTGGGCAGAAAACTAGTATCATGTAAAAGTCCTTTCTCGAAGTCAAATCACCTGTATTCATAATATTGTGCGTCTTATTAATTATCCAAATAAAATGTAAATCATCATCATCAGCCAGAAGACGTCCACTGCTGAACATAGGCCAACAGTAAGGGACGACGTCACTGGCAACACACACTAGTCGAAGACCTTCAGAAGTCTTCAAACCCTGGCGTATTTTGAACGAAAAGATGTCGCGCAGTTTCCCGAATGCTCCCCATCCAAGTTTCTTTCATGGACCACTTGCTTGAAGAACTAAGCGACAGGCGACAACTAACCTAATTACCCTTATCAGTAAGTTGCAGCTGCCAATTAATAATGCAATTATATTGTCTCTACCTATTCACATAATAGCGAAAGAGAAGGAGTAGGTAATGCGGAAGGTGTCATTGTTATGGTTAGATTATAGATTAAACATACCAGTTTGACGCATGCTTCATAACGAGCGCAAAGTTGACTTGTTTTAATATAAATAATAATGGTGATTAAGAACAGGATAACTTAATATTTACATACTACGAGGGGAGGTCAAAAAGTTAAAGATAAAGATAAGGAATGAAAGGGAAGGGGGGTGAATTTAAACATGAAATTATTATTCCTTTTCAATATATTCTCCATTAACCCTAATACACTTTTCAGACCTTAAAAATAATTTGTTTATACCTTCGAAAAAAAAATTATTTGTCAAGGCCTTCAAAATAAGCAGATATTGCCGACTTCACTTCATCGTCATCCGTAATTTTTTTTCCACGAAGCTCTTTTTTCATGTTTGGGAACAAATAATAATCACAAGGGGCCAAATCTGGACTATAGGGAGGGTGGTATAAAGTTTCGAAGCCGCACTTGTGTAAGGCAGCCATCGCAACATGACTCTTGTGAACGGGTGCGTTGTCGTGCAAAAGGAGCACACCTCGAGACCATTTTCCCCTTCTCTTTTCTTTAATTGCTACTTTTAATTTTTCCAGTAGTGTAGCGTAGTACTTCCCCGTGATATTGACACCTTTATGTTTATAATCGATCAATAAAATCCCCTTGGAATCCCAAAAAACTGTAGCCATAATCTTTCCGGCCAATTGTGACACCTTTAACTTCTTGGGCGGTGCTGCGCCTTTTTTATGCCACTGCATTGACTCCTGCTTCAACTCAGGTTCATAGTGATGAACCCAAGTTTCATCTCCAGTCACAATTCGGTTCAGAAATTCATCCCTGTTTTCACTACACAGCTCCAAAAACTCGCGCGAACACTCGACGCGCTGCTGTTTTTGAAGCGCTGTGAGCATTCTCGGTACCCATCTTGCACTGACCTTAGACATGCCAAGATGGTCATGAAGAATATTCAAAATGGTCGTAGATGATACTCCAGTCATCTCTGCGATTTGTTTCTTCTTTAGGCGTGCATCTTCTAAAACAAGTTTTTCAACTTTTTCAACAATGTCTGAGGACGTTGTTTCAATTGGCCGACCTGAGCGCTGATCGTCTTCAATTGAGTCTCTGCCTTGCTTGAAAAGACTATGCCACTTGTAAATCATTGTTTTTCCAGGGCAGGAGTCCCCGTAAACTGATGACATTTCTTCCATAATGTTCTGAGGCGTTTTTCCTTGCTTAGTGAGAAACTTAATCACGACACGATACTCAATTTTCTCCATAGTTGATATTTTCTACCCGATTGACTTGTTTATCCAGCGATATCTCAAAGGTTTATGAACCGATTGGGCTGAAACTTAGTATTTATAATTGTATTGAGTCAACAAGTAGCGACAGGTAAAAATAACTACCCCCTTCCCTCTCTAAACCCTCCATTCCGCGAACTTTTTGACCTCCCCTCGTAGTTTATGTAGTTTTTCTTTCTTAATTTACTTTTTAAATGGTCAAATAAAATATAACATTTAACACCTTTCTTCATCACTGTCCGCGAATGTGATTTCGTGCATAGTGAAACTTTTAGTAGGTATTTTTCGAGTCGAGCATAGCGAAACTAGAGCATAGCGGGACTAACCGGCATTATTTGTATTCAAACTAATATCTGGACGCATCTGTTAGATTTTAGCAGTTCGCAACTTGGAGATTTTCTGGTTGGTTGCTCATTTGGTGTCTACGCCATATTTTTTCTACTCGGAGGGTGTCAATAGAGGTACTTTTTCGAGACAATAAAATGAAGGTGGGATTTTTTTGATAAGGGAAGCCTTGTTTTGATTATTTCTCTGTCGTACTCGTAGAATTAACGGTTTTTAAGCTTATTTCATATGTAATTTGAAGCTCTGATAAATTTTTGCCGTTTTAGAATCATGTTACGGTGGCAAACTTATGACTTTTTCGTTACTTTTTTTGTGAATTTCTTTCGTTACGAAAAAGTACTCCATAAGGCTGGCTGGCTTCTATTAGTTTCTATAGTAGCGTCCGTGGTCCAGCGGGAATATACCCGGCTTTAAATCCGGAGTCCCTGGATTGAATCTCACCATGTGGACTTTTCACTTAGGTGCTACCGTGTTTCGGATGACACGTTAAACTGTAGGTCCCCCGGCTGTTCCCTATAAGATATGTAGGGGGCAGTCGTTATAGCTCATGTCGGAGGCTGTGTAGGAATTTTGGCGACCTGAAACTCTGACAATGTGGGTTTTCTACATGACCCATATGAATTGACTCGAGCAGTGTAATTGGGGTAACCCGTTCTGTTAGAATATACATTCAAATTATTCTTATTATTATTAATATAAAAAAAATTAATGCATGTATAGCTATAATATGTGATGACGTTTATGAATACACAAATTGGTCAAAAATTGACAAGATTTAACGTTAATTTCGTAACAATATTTCGTCACGACTTTTTCGTTACGTATAAAAATTTTGAAAAATACTCAATTAATAGCCAACGTAATTACATTAATATAGTACCTACTAATATTGAAACAGTGTAGGGACTGCAATCCACCACCCAAATGATAATCCCCCAGTCCCGCAGGATTCCGCGGGACTCCGGGACCGCCCATAAAATTTGAGAATATATTATGAAACTATTTGTTAAAATCACTATATGGCGCTCTATATTAAACTAAAATTTGGTGTTAGTAAATTATTAGAACCTTTTGAATAAAAATTAAACACCTGAAAACAAAACCATTCAATTACAAATTACATCCATGCCCATATTATTATTTATCTATTACAGAAGTTAAATGTATGTTTAGTCTTGTTTCAGAAAGTATTCTATTAAAAAACACAATGTGTCGATAGTTTTGTCATCATAAGATAACTTCTTACTTCAGTGCATAATGTAAGCGGCGCGGCGGTAGATAATGCACTACGCTTGTAGCTGGGGTTTGAGCACCAAATCGAGGTATTCTCCTCTATATCCTCCGCATTCGAAGAGCATCATTTCTGTCTTTAAAATGATATCGAGTGAAGAAACCAACTGGACGAGTAGCCTACTGAGATTGCAAGGTGCGCTTCCTGATTTTGTTTTTTATGATAATGAGTGACAAGACGAGCATATCAGGTGCCCGATGGTAAGCATCATGAGCACCCATATCAGACACAGTGCCACCCAGTGATTTAAAATTCAAAATTCTGCGCGGCACTGCACTATGCCTGTCACCCTGAGATATTAGTTGTTGAAACTCGTCATGCCCAGAAATTTCGCCGGTAACATTGCTCTTCAGACCGGAACATAGTAATGTTTGCACATTACTGCTCGGCGGATGAATAACTGGCAAAGGTGTGGTACTTCCCCGGGCGGCCCCCTGCAAAAGAGGCCTACCACAACAAAAAAAAAACTGAGTACAGGCCCTAGTTTAGTTAGGCACCAGTAGACGTAGTGTTCGATCGACATCACCTGTACAAGCAGCAGTACGGGCGCGACGTTGTCGACGTGCGAGTGGAACGCTTGCGCAGAGAACCCGTGAGTAGACGCGCGGAACACGAGCTGCCACGACTGCTTCGGAGCGCCGCACCTTCAACACATTACATTCTAATATTACACCCATTCCAAATAATACATACCCGTTGAATTTTATGGTTCTTCGGCTCTATTATCTATTAAAAGCATTGACTATTATAATATGTTTAAAAATGCCCTATGTAAACTTTTAATTTCTAAGGCATACTACACAATTAATGATTTTCTTAATGACAAAAATTTTAAATGAACAGAACCATGACAATTTGTTTTTACAATGTAATTTTACATGCCTATTTAGGTGGAATGTGGAGCACATGTATTTTTATGTTTAAGACCAATTTTTTGTACCCATGTTCGCAAATAAACGTTTGAGTTTGAGTTCATCAATCAGTAGTATCATCAATAATAACTATTACTACGTAAAGATTTTATGTTCGCCTGCGACCAGTGAGTAGTGAGTAAACGAGCGGGTAACGGTGTGCTTACGTCACACGGTTGTCAATGCTCACGTTCGCTGCGTGCGCGTTAAATTATATTTACTTATATTTACCTATTAAAAATAGTCCGTGCATTAGTGAACATCTAATCACGTGAATTAAACTGAGATTTTCAGACGTTCACCAGAAAGCATGAAAAGTTGATATGGGACAATAAAATTATATACACATGCATGGAGCGCTTTCGTAAAAACTCCTAATGGCATTATAACATAACGCTTTTATGTTTTACGAAAATCAACTGATCAAAAATAGGCTTAAATTAATGCGCATTCCACATTCGCAATTCCAGATGAAACCGCTTCTCCTATCTCTAGCTATGGAGTATCACAGAAGTGCGACAAAATAAAGTCTCAAAAACGCCGCAAAGCAGTGCGCGCTAGGCCTTATTGTTCGGTGTATGGGTGTTTAGAAAACAATCATTCAAACAAGAATCGCAGGATCTATCTAGTGGTCATAAGAGTTCGTTCTGAATTCGTTTTCCTTGTCGACCAGTGTTATTGGCTTTTCCATGAGGAATTTTGTCCCTAGCGGCTTGGAGTTTGGATTAATGTCCGATTGATGGCAATAGGCTCGCCCCATATAACATGGGGTAGATCATATTATATACGTTTATTGTTAATATTGTATTCATTGAGGTGTGGATAACAAATTAATGCAAATATAGCCAGTAAGTTAGCCTCCGGCACACCTCGGAAACTCGACGCAATTCCATACAAAAGTCACGATATAACTACCTACTACACAGACACTGCACACATGGAGTTTTGTACACATACAAAAGTGTGCGTGAGGTGATTTCACAGCGAAGCGGGGCTCGTGGAGAGCTCAATCTCGCTCGCGGGGTGAGGAAGGCCGGATTGGTGGGCGGATGACAGTGTCCATTCTATACGTAGTATTATTATCTGCTGTTTCCGGGTGAATGTCGCACGAGGGACCCCCACAGTCGACCGCAGTCGGGGTTAATAGTTGTATAGCTACAATCAGTGAACAATCTCACCAGTTGTTGATAACGGACTGGAAGGCGCTCTTCTCCTGCTGCAGGATCAGGGAGCCGGCGAACATGTTCACTGCCAGTCTGAAACATTACGACATTCATATTATCTGTGGCATGCCGCTTCACACAGTAGCACATACACCAACTTTATTTAACCAATAACCACAGACGGTAGTAAAAAAGGCAGACACCACGCTCTAAAAACAAAACTGAGGTCAAGCCCAGTAATACGAATTAGGCAAGTGTCACGTTTTCTTGCCTAAAAAATTATTCCATATTCTTAGACACAATATGGCTCGATAAGATTGAAAACTAGTGTTAAACATGTGACCTTATGGGATGTGTTTGCATGCATACTGAACAGGGAAACTTAACACTCGACTAATAAGTGTTACTAATATTGGCCTAATATATGTCTTCACTTGCTACGATCCTGACATACAACTTTCACACACACATATAAATCACGCTAATGTAAAATGTTATTTTATAATATTATAATGTTCCTAACTCTTAATGTAAAGTACTGACTGGGCCCTATATTGCTGTTTGGTTTACTCATTGTAGAGTCTCGACTGTTTGGAGACTCTGCATACATTGTTTTATTTGTTAAGTTATAAGTTAAAGTTAATAGTTAATTGTTTTGTTCGTTATTGAGTACGGGTGCGCGTCGCCGGGACGCTTAGTTTTAAAAATAAAAGAGCAGTGTGCTCTGAACGACGCCTTTATTGGTACTATTGATTTTAACAAACTTATGGCTAAAGAAATCTGTAGAGTTATGTTAAGTGTTAGGTTAACGTGGGAACTCAAGTGCTCTGTATGGTGAGCCCATACACTCATAAACGCACACACCCTAATTAAACCAGTTTTGCATTACAGCACTGACACTGCACACTAATCCATGCACTCGATCGCTCGTCATTAAGTCATTCTTTCAGTAACGATGGACGCTGCCGGCCGCACTGTCGGTCGACGGCCGCCATTAGTTAAGTCGCATCCTCGACGCGACGCACGAATGCTCTGAACATCGGTATCGGAGGAATACGACGAACGTTTGTTATGTGCAATTTATATACGATGTATACCTTCCTAATAAAACCTTAAACATAAAATAATATATGTTTATATTAACTTATGTACTTTATATTTGGGTATTAAATATTGTATAATTAATTTCATTTTAAAATAATCTATTACATAAGTAACAGAATAAGGTCACGTTGATACCTACTGTAATTACTGGCTGTTAATAATAGTTTGTTGTAGGTGACATACAATGAAAAGTAATAACTAGTTAGATTGTTTAGCTTATTATATTATGGAGTACCTACTACCTATTGTTTGTCTCCAACATAAAAACATTGCCCACTTAAATTCTTCATACTTACTAACTACCCTACAATTCTATTTTTAGGGTAATATTAGGTACTTATATGCCGACCGTTCAGAGTTATTCTGCCTCTGACAGCGATCGTAAGATACCTACGATACATGAGAGCTAGCCACCTTTTGAGCTAGAGGTAAAATAATTATGAACGGACTGTTTGCTCGTCCTCAAATAAATGCTACCTATCAATGTAACACTTATTGTTAGTATTTTTGTTTATTAAGTAAACCTTACACTATATTTTAATAGTTATAATAATTGACAACTAGTTTATTAAGCATAGTTGTCTACTCGTAGCGACCTAAGCATTTTCTTTAGACCTCAGGGGAGAGTGAGAAGACTAGCGTCCACGACACAGGGTATCCTAGTGTGGGGGCTAGGGACTCCATTATAGCTTAGAGATTGGTCTGCATATCATGTATAATTTCTTATTTTTAATTAATTTTACTTTCACCTTTATAATACTAGGTACATACATGTTAAATTTAGTTTAAGTATAGTATAATATACGTATAGCGGATTAATTTACTCATAAGCTAATGTACCTATCCTTTTGGGAAATAAATAAATTTGTATTTAATTTGTATGTATCTTGTGACTTGGAGCACCGCAGTGTCTGCCTTTTGAAGAGTGTCTGTGGCATGAGGTATAATATGACACCTAGGTTGAGTCCTCTTGTCGGGCTCCAGGGGCGCGGAGTGCAGCGCGGCGCGCCGGTACCGCTCCAGCGACAACTCCATCGGGACCGCGCCCGTCGGCTCCACTTCCTCCGCGAACACTGCACTATCTGCGGTCATATTACACCCTTATTGAATCGTTTCGATATCGTCCACATTGCTCGATGAATTGAAGGTCAGTGTTGGCCTATTCCTGCACATGCAGAGCGCGCTTTACACGAGAAGTTTGTAATATGAACACAGTAATATATATAATTGACTGAATTTGGCGTTACTTTTTGGAACTCGCTGCTTGTTCGCGTTCGGCGAGGTAACATCACGAGGAGCGGCGTCGTACTAACATTAGTCGCCCTTACGGCGGAGTCAGAGTCTATTTCCTGATGATGCGTCGTGTAGACGCGAAACACGTGTCGATATATGAATGGAGTCACTAACAAAAATAATACCTAATAGCATTTCCTCTTTGCATGCAATTTTGCGGGCGGGATTGCGGCGGTGCATGTATTTTTTGACACTAAAAATCGGAACTAAAAACTAAAGGTTCTTGTTCCAGAAGTCTACAGTAATATAGAACAGTTTAGCTGGGTGCGCCGGCGCTAGTGTTCCTGTGTGGGGGGCGATGTCTCACAGAGACTCACCAATAAGCAGCAGCCTCACATGATGCATGAGCGGCGCCAGATGGAGACACACTCGCGCGCGCTCCTCCTCGGTCCAGTGCGCGGCGGGCTGGGTCACACCGGCGCTAGTGTTCCTGTGTTGGGGGCGATGTCTCACAGAGACTCACCAATAAGCAGCAGCCTCACATGATGCATGAGCGGCGCCAGATGGAGACACACTCGCGCGCGCTCCTCCTCGGTCCAGTGCGCGGCGGGCTGGGTCACGCCGGCGCTAGTGTTCCTGTGTGGGGGGCGATGTCCCGCAGAGACTCACCAATAAGCAGCAGCCTCACATGATGCATGAGTGGCGCCAGATGGAAACACACTCGCGCGCGCTCCTCCTCGGTCCAGTGCGCGGCGGGCTGGGTCACGCCGGCGCTAGTGTTCCTGTGTGGGGGGCGATGTCCCGCAGAGACTCACCAATAAGCAGCAGCCTCACATGATGCATGAGCGGCGCCAGATGGAGACACACTCGCGCGCGCTCCTCCTCGGTCCAGTGCGCGGCGGGCTGGGTCACACCGGCGCTAGTGTTCCTGTGTGGGGGGCGATGTCCCGCAGAGACTCACCAATAAGCAGCAGCCTCACATGATGCATGAGTGGCGCCAGATGGAGACACACTCGCGCGCGCTCCTCCTCGGTCCAGTGCGCGGCGGGCTGGGTCACGCCGGCGCTAGTGTTCCTGTGTGGGGGGCGATGTCCCGCAGAGACTCACCAATAAGCAGCAGCCTCACATGATGCATGAGTGGCGCCAGATGGAAACACACTCGCGCGCGCTCCTCCTCGGTCCAGTGCGCGGCGGGCTGGGTCACGCCGGCGCTAGTGTTCCTGTGTGGGGGGCGATGTCCCGCAGAGACTCACCAATAAGCAGCAGCCTCACATGATGCATGAGCGGCGCCAGATGGAGACACACTCGCGCGCGCTCCTCCTCGGTCCAGTGCGCGGCGGGCTGGGTCACACCGGCGCTAGTGTTCCTGTGTGGGGGGCGATGTCCCGCAGAGACTCACCAATAAGCAGCAGCCTCACATGATGCATGAGTGGCGCCAGATGGAGACACACTCGCGCGCGCTCCTCCTCGGTCCAGTGCGCGGCGGGCTGGGTCACGCCGGCGCTAGTGTTCCTGTGTGGGGGGCGATGTCCCGCAGAGACTCACCAATAAGCAGCAGCCTCACATGATGCATGAGTGGCGCCAGATGGAGACACACTCGCGCGCGCTCCTCCTCGGTCCAGTGCGCGGCGGGCTGGGTCACGCCGGCGCTAGTGTTCCTGTGTGGGGGGCGATGTCCCGCAGAGACTCACCAATAAGCAGCAGCCTCACATGATGCATGAGTGGCGCCAGATGGAGACACACTCGCGCGCGCTCCTCCTCGGTCCAGTGCGCGGCGGGCTGGGTCACGCCGGCGCTAGTGTTCCTGTGTGGGGGGCGATGTCCCGCAGAGACTCACCAATAAGCAGCAGCCTCACATGATGCATGAGTGGCGCCAGATGGAGACACACTCGCGCGCGCTCCTCCTCGGTCCAGTGCGCGGCGGGCTGGGTCACGCCGGCGCTAGTGTTCCTGTGTGGGGGGCGATGTCCCGCAGAGACTCACCAATAAGCAGCAGCCTCACATGATGCATGAGCGGCGCCAGATGGAGACACACTCGCGCGCGCTCCTCCTCGGTCCAGTGCGCGGCGGGCTGGGTCACGCCGGCGCTAGTGTTCCTGTGTGGGGGGCGATGTCCCGCAGAGACTCACCAATAAGCAGCAGCCTCACATGATGCATGAGCGGCGCCAGATGGAGACACACTCGCGCGCGCTCCTCCTCGGTCCAGTGCGCGGCGGGCTGGGTCACGCCGGCGCTAGTGTTCCTGTGTGGGGGGCGATGTCCCGCAGAGACTCACCAATAAGCAGCAGCCTCACATGATGAATGAGCGGCGCCAGATGGAGACACACTCGCGCGCGCTCCTCCTCGGTCCAGTGCGCGGCGGGCTGGGTCACGCCGGCGCTAGTGTTCCTGTGTGGGGGGCGATGTCCCGCAGAGACTCACCAATAAGCAGCAGCCTCACATGATGCATGAGCGGCGCCAGATGGAGACACACTCGCGCGCGCTCCTCCTCGGTCCAGTGCGCGGCGGGCTGGGTCACGCCGGCGCGCTGCTTGGCCCACGCCAGGGCACAGCGCCACACCTCTTCTTCTTCTAGGCATAGCTGCGGATGCACCATACAATCTTATTCATATTATTCTAATATAAACTTCAAATGTAATACATTAAACTATTGCTGGGTAAGGGCTGCCCTTGGTTGTTCTTCACCTTGCCCTATTATTTACCAATAGGCGGCCTTATCACTTTAATTGATCTCTTCCATTGTCATTTCTAAATTTTCGCAATAATTGTATTCCTCTTTATTGATATTGAAATACCACAACTGGCAAGCGCAGCGTAGGAGGCCACCCACAAGATGGACAGACGATCTAATAAGGACGGTATGAACACGCTGGATGCAGGCCGTTTACAATCCGACTGGATGGAAATCTAAGGGGGAACCTCTATGTTCAGCAGGGGATGGCCGAGATGATGATGATTACAATACAATATTGTCTCATTATTAAACTCAAGCTAAGTGTTTGCCTCGAGGTTGTTGTGTTCTTGTATTCAATAACTGATAATTTCATTATGATAAACTGTTCTCTAACTAGTATTGAGCTTCTCTGAGCTAAATAATAACATAATATAATATCATCACGCCTTTTTCCCAAAGGGGTAGGTACAGTTTCAGACTTCAGGCAGTTATTGAGATAATCCCTAGTTTTTAACACTACCTGACCTGGGGATCGAACCCGGGACCTCCTGACCGGTAGTTGAGCTTGTACCCATTATGCCACCGAGTCAATCAAATAATATTATAGTCTGAGCTAATAATATATATGTATACAACCTCTAGATAATGGACTCTTCAGACTCGCTCGTATTATCTTCATGAAAAATAAGACAAATTGGAAAACTGAATTAGTTGTTACCTACTTGCTAAAATAATTTAACAACTTAAGGTTAAACGTCACCCATACAAAATGAAAACACACAGATATGAAGAGAAAGGGAATAGTTTTCTACTCAATTGTTTGTGGTTGGCTCTGGGTCTGGCTTTTATTTGTGCGTAAATATATATTTGTTAAGAAAACCTCACAGTTTCTTAGTATTTATTATTATTGTAAAAAAGTAGGTTTTTTTAATGATTTTTAATAGAAAAAATAAAACCATACATACGGTTTTCTTTAACAAAATATGTTTTCTCACAAATAAAGGCCAGATACCAGATGGTAGGCCTCTTTTGCAGGGGGCCGCCTGGGGAAGTACCACACCTTTGCCAGTTATTCATCCGCCAAGCAGTAATGTGCAAACATTACTGTGTTCCGGTCTGAAGGGCAATGTTACCAGCGAAATTACTGGGCATTTCGGGTTTCAACAACTAATACCTCGGGGTGACAGGCGCAGTGCAGTGCCGCGCAGAATTTAGAATTTTAAAACACTGGGTGGCACTGTGTCTGGGTATATGGGCAATCATGATGCTTACCATCAGGCACCTGATTTGCTCGTCTTGTCCCTCATTAACATAAAAATTAAGATCCAGAGCCAACCAAAAAAATGATTCCCTATTTCTTCATGTGTATTGTCATTTTGTATGGGTGTAATGTAATGTAAAGTGGACTCCTTTTTCCGCACTTAGACTCTAATCTGGTCCGTTGTGCGTTTTTTTGTATGGGTGATGTTTAACCTTAGTCAATAATACTAATATTTTTTTTTTTAATAAATTCTACTAAATCATCAGAACTAGTTCTGCCCTGCGTAGGGTTCCGTTTAACTATGTTGTTAGAAAGCCGTCGTCACCATACATTGGAATAGGTCATTTTCAGTTTAACAACTGCAATAAAGAACTGAAGTTCCAGTATTTGTATTTATTTTGACAACAATAAAGAGTTATCTGTAATATATTACCTTATTGGATTTTTTATATTTACTCTTGCTCCGTGCCGATCCGGGATAGAATAGTTCGGCTGAATCTCTTACCTAGCATGTCGTAAAAGGCGACAGATGGACCTCATGACATATACAACATCTTATCATAACGACCATCACTAGTGCAGGGTGATAGTTGTTCGTGGGCGTTTAAAGAGTACCTTGAGTACTACGCACCCATAACATTCGAGTCTAAAGGCTCTCTGCACACACCCATCAACCCGCATTGGACAAGCGTGGTGGGTTAAACGTCCAAACCTTTACCTTCATGAAGCACAAGTGGATTGAGGGTAGAGAGGCCTTTGTCCAGCAGAGGGACAGATCCGGCTTATAATAATAATAATAAATAACTAAGCTTCCTCCCAAATTTCATGATTCTAGGTCAACGGAAATAGGTAATGCTTTAATTCCCCTGCACCAGTTTGGAAATAAGTGTGAAAAGGCTGTATCTTCTGATTAAGTTAACATACTACTAGTATACATACTAGTTTGATTTTATCACAGCAGCAATGCTATAGAGTGGAGTATTTAGCACTAATTTCCTGAGAACAAGGGATGTGACTCATGACAGACAGATAACAGTGTTAGTAGTATAACAGTTAAAAATACTCAATTAATGTTAAAATACTAACAAAATCCGAAGAGATCAGTTTGATAAGAGCTTCCTTGGGCAGGTTGAGGAAGGCATTAGTCTTGACACAGTCGGCTGCATTATCTCCTATGAATGTAATGCAGCGCTCCATGAATGATGATGCACTCTTGCCTCCTGGAATATTCATAATATAGGAGTAAGGACTTTGTGTGGAAATAGTAAATGCTCTAGTAATATTGTTGATCATATTTACCTGTTATAGTGCCAACAATGTGTGCTCTTTTCTTAGCTTAAGGAATACCTAATAGTAACTACATGGCATGTATCCTAAAACGGTAACAAAATAAAACACAGTCATAAAAGTAAATCTTAAGTTTATTTTGTCTATTACCAGAGGCACTGGTTTACACCAAACACTGCTTTAGTTTTCCTTAAGGCAAAGCTATACTATGTTAGAAAGAAACACAAAATTGAGTTCGTAAATAACTGAGGATAATCACGAGCACTTAAACTTTAGGAATGAACCTTCATATTATATTCTATAAAAATTAATAGACATAACCTAACATCACACCGTAGCGTTCGGATTCACGTTTTGAATGAGAGTTATGTTGTCGCCTTTCATCATTATTCTTCCAATTTGCCTCCTGTTTTTAGTCTTGATGTGGAACTCTTCGGCTTCGTCCAAAACGATATTCATGTATTCATCGAAACCGACAATGTGTCCCTCCAATCGTAAATTCACATTTTCGTACAGCCAGATTTGAACTCTACTTCTGTTTTGGAGATAGCGGAAGATAAGGTTGATGGGTTGCACCATCACCTTCTGCACCTTCGGTGGTCCCTTGTAAGCCATTGTATTTGTGATATTCCTTGTTAATTTGTGAAAACAAAAGCCGCCAAATCAGCCCGGCAACACAAGCGTCGGTAAAAAAAGATGACGGACGGAAAAATGACGTTTCGAGGGACGCCATAAAATGTAAACAGTGTTGCACTTGGAAAAAAACAATGGTAAACCCAAATTGTTTTATTATGATGTTAGAGATAAATGCGATGGAAGCCAAAACTGACGTGTTTAATGTTTTTCTGAGGTAACGATATTAAAAGTAATAAGAAAGTATTATTATTTGCAAATCTTTGGGATGAAAGTTGTCAATGGTAGTAAAAATATAAAAAGAAACTTCTAAAATAAATTAATATATACATCGTTTTAATCAACTAAACCATAATCGACTAAAAATATTGTTGTTATGGCAATACTTGTATTCTTACCATAGACTACAAAACCGTTCCGTTCCACGCATGAGTTTACGAAAATTGAATCTATTTATATATTAATAGGTCTTAAAACAATAATATAAGTGATATCATTTTATATTAGAAACAAGTCTCAAAATTTAATTCTCATCTAATCTAATAAAATTCTTAGAAAATTTCAATGTATGTATTTATTATAAATGAATATGAAGGATTAATTATATTACAGATAGTATAGGAACTATTCATATAAACACAGCCCATAAGGAATTAGTTAGATAATACTAATTAGCATTAGCTGTTTCGATGTGTGTCATTGTTAAATACCTACCTAGTTAGGTACATACTACAACAGTAAAATTTTACTACGGCATTTTTTATTCGCAAATCGGGCGTCTGCATGCGTGGGCAGTATGGGAATCGTCTATTATGAATTTTTTTTATTGATACAAAAAATTTAAAATAACAAAGGGATTCTAGCAGCAAAATGTGCGATGGCCGGGAATCGAACCCGGATCAACTGCTTGGAAGGCAACTATGCTGACCATTACACCACCATCGCATCTTGTATATTATGTTAAAATTATGTTTTAGGTTCCTTACCAGGCCTATCTTGGATTTCCATCGCGGCGGCTAATAAAGTACACGCACTCTCAACACTCAGTGTAGACGTAACATGGTCTTCGCAAGCTGCTCGAAGATCTTCCACTCCGAGGTCGGCGGCTAGAGTCATCATTTCAAAAACTCCCGAATCTTGTAGCAGCAGCTAAAACATGCCAGTAGTTAATCTACTCAATGCTAGATGGCGTTAAAATAAACTAATCTAAATTACATTAAATGTGTCGAATATGTAATAAATATACCTGATATAAAAAAAATATATTACCTTTCCAGTGTATACATATTGAATAAACATGCGGAATGTTTCAGGTTGAACGTGGGGCATCCGTATTGGTATCGGCTGCCCGCCGACAGATGGCGGCACCGTACAACCAGGAATGCGGCAAATTTCACCGCGTTTCGTGTTTTGGAAGCTTTTGCATCTGCAATAATACTTATAATCAATATTTATTTTAGAATACTGATTTATTTTTATATAAAATCAACATAAATGTACTCTTGAGTTTTATGAAATTTACAGGTCTCTCATGTTCTCGAAGTGCTGGCGGATTTCCCGCTACGCTAGCCTTAACGACATCATCCGCCGGGCTTTTACCAGCGCCAATGTACCAGCCGTTCTCGAACCGAACGGTTTGATGCGTGACGATGGTAAAAGACCTGACGGTATGACCCTCGTTCCTTGGAAGCTGGGACGGCCGCTGGTGTGGGACGCTACTTGCGTTGACACACTAGCTCCGTCACATGTACCAGAGACCCAAGGTACGGCTGGTGCGGCGGCGGGTTCTGCCGAGCAACGCAAGCGGAGCAAATATGCAAATCTCGGTAGCGGTTACATATTTGGACCGTTTGGAGTCGAGACTGGGACCGTGGGGTCCGGGAGCTCACCGCATTTTCAAAAATCTATCTGAGCGCTTGGTCGAGGCGACGCGTGATCAAAATGCTGACGTTTATCTGGCTCAACGTATAAGCATTTGCTATTCAACGTGGCAATGCCGCCAGTATCTTGGGTACGCTGCCATCTGACAGTGGATTTTCTATAGGCTGACATATCAGCCTGTGGATTTTCGAAGTGTTCTATGGTATAGTGTATTTAGTTAGGGTAGATAGTAAGTATTTATTTATGTATTAGTCTATTGTTTAGTCTTTTTTCATTAAAGGCACTATGCCCTATTAAAAAAAAAATTACGGGAACTAAAATTATAAAATGCATATTAAAAACTAAGTAACTTAGGTATAAATTATCGCACTTCAGATGTGCAAGTAAGTAGGTAGGTATAACACAATAATTAAAATCCGATAATTTGCGAAGAAATATTCGAGAGCAATACCTTCCTGAAACTTGGCGGGTGTAAGTTTGTAAGGTATGCGAGAAGTTCGCTCAGACTAGGCGCTGCACTACTGGGACAGCTTACGGAGCTTGGGGTAATGGCTCGTATTCTACTTAATATTATTTTGAAATCTATAGAGTTGCCTCTAAGATTGAGTTTTTTTTTAAATTTTGGCATAGGTTGTGAAGGCCTTTTATCGCATTAATTAGGTACCTACACATATTAAATGTTTTGTTAAAACGGAACGGATAACTTTAAAAAAATGGCTTGAGTAAGTATTAATTAATTCTTCTCATAGCATCTGCTTCGAGAAATGGGTCAAACGTCGAATCCAACTAGGCTGGGCAGCGTCCGGAAACCTCGTCCAAAATACCTCAGTGCCTCAAGTCGAAGGTCTTCGACCAGTGTGTGTAACCAGTGATGACTAACGAATCTGAAACGTGGTCCTTATTAGCAGGCTCAAAATAGCGCAACGAGTTATGGAGGGGGTTATGCTCGGGATTTCTCTGCGAGATCGAATCAGAAATGCGGAGATCCGTGGATGTAAGTTACCGACATAGCCCAGCGGATTAGCAAGTTGAAGTGGCAATGGAAAGGGCACATAGCACGTAGACACACGATCTGATAAGAACGGCAGTAACACGCTGGAGACGGGCCGCTTACAACCGGACTGGATGGAAATCTATGGACGAGGCCTATGTTCAGCAGTAGACGTCCTATGGCTGAGGTGATGATGGTGATAATAGCATCAGCTATCAGCCAGTGAAGTCCCATCATATTAGGTCCAGACGTTTCGAAGATAAAGTGAACAATAAATATAATATAAGTACAGACAGACAAAAAAAATTTTATTAGTATCGTAATAATAATATTTTTTTTGAACTGACAAATAGTTTGTTTAAGTTTCAACTCGTATATTCTATGGTAGTTGTGCAAAAATAAAGATGGAGTTCCTAACGCTTGTGTAATAAAAAAACCGGAGTTTTAATTCTAGGTAGTTACAAACAATTGTTATACTTTTATTATTATGCATTCAGTAGATACCAGTAATTACTTTATAGTTCTAAAAACACACTTCAATTAAATTAATTTGTAATAGATTTCCTGTCGAGTGATACCGATACAGGATGATGGTATAATTTATAATTTCACTAAAGTGATGTATAAAGAGGATTAGTTTCATGTACAACATTATGTGACACGTTCATTATCCCGCCCCGGTCCCAGGCTCGATTCAGATCTCATGCCACTAAATATTAAGGTACAGAACGCCGACCAATGAGTGAAAACACGTATACCTAAATTCCTACGAAAAAACATAAAAACGAGGGCTTTACAGGGAATCTCTGGTGAGAGCACGCTACCCGCCCTAACTCTAGAGAGTAAGAAATTCTCGCGTTTTATTTTTCATCTTCAGAACCATGGAGTAGTTCTCAACTCAAAAACTCTGAAGATAAGTAACTGACGAGAGTTATGTTGTCGCCTTTCATCATTATTCCTGCGATTTGCCTCCTGTTCATTGTGATGTGGTAATCTAATCTTGGGTTTTGTACATTCATGTACTATTCATGTCGTATTCGTCGAAAGCAGTCGAAACCGACAATGTGTCCCTCCAATAGTAAATTCACATTTTCGTACAGCCAGATTTGAATTCTACTTCTATGTTGTAGATAGCGGAAGATAACATTGATGGGTTATATCACTTTTGCACCTGCGGTGCTCCCTTGTAAGCCATTGTATAATTTGTGTTTGTGAATTGGTTCTGAACTCTGTTAAACGGAACAGTAGCGTGTATGCTAGTTACTGGTAGTTACGTAGTAATTAAGAACGTGGCACATACTTAGCGGATATATACGATATAACACATATAATACGAGTAGGTGGCACCTGCAACGAGATGTTATGCAAGTGTGCCAGCTACAGTGACGTGTATCGTAGTAATCGTATCCCCTAAGATAAGTTCTCGTATGAAACGAATATGGAACCGGTGTTCTGCCCTTATAATGACACCGGCCTGGCTCCAGCAAGCAGGCTCGAGCGCCGCCTCTCGCATGTCAGCGCCGTGATTGAATCTATTATCTATTAGTCCAATCCTACAGCTTTGATCTAAAACTGCTCTTTAATCACAACTTCGGATGTACCGCGTCTAGTACGCATAGAGATACTTAGGTAAGTATACCTTTACATACATAAAATTACGGCTCTCTCGTTCTCTCAAGTTATAATCAGGTTGTTATAACTTCTGTTATTGAACTTTGATGATGAAAGTGTAAATCTCAGTAAGTACATCTATATTATTATTTGTGATGTACTCGGCAGTTTTAATGTTTCCCTGAAAAGTAGATGAATGTACTTATAAGCCTTTGTTATACTAGCAAGAGCCTCTACGTTATATCAAAATACCTCTACGTTACTTTAACAATTTCAGCCCAATCTGTTCAGTATTTTTCATTTGATGAGATAATGCAGTTAAGGCAGGTATAAGCTTTAAAATTGTATCATAAGTCAAGCCTTGGTTCCCACTTATGTTTGGGTGTACAAAAATGTTTAGGTCAGTTGTGATTTCTTAGTTTCCGTACCTATCGCTAATATGTTGGTACGAGTAATTAAAATTATGTTTTAGGGTAAATCCAAAACAAATTCCAAATCCCTTAGTTGTAAGAGATCCAACGTAAGGCCGGCTGTCGTTGGACAAGATGAACGGCATCCGAGGGCTGGCTGCCAATCGCATCGGGGGAATTAATCAAGGTTTAAACATTGATTAACACCGAACGCAGAGATAAACCGCGGTTTTCCATTGGCAAGTTGGGCCGATAAATCAATTAATTACACGAGGCTTTGACTTCGGGACGGAGTCTGCGGCTTCCAGCTCTACTTCATTTTGATTGAGAATAAGGAAACTGTAGATAAGATAAGATACCTATTGAGAGTTAAATAAATAGCAAAGTATATAAGGTTACCAGACTCACCATTCGTAAATGTCACGAACCTACACTTAAATCTAGAGGTCGCTAAAGTCATATCATATAATATCATCTATGAGTTTACCGACTTGATAATAGATAGATAATCTCTTTAACATAATATTATAATTAATATAAAACTTAAAACTATAATAAGTATTTATACTTACATATTCAAATATTATATAAACGTTAAATTATACGACGTGTTAAAAAAAAGGTGTAGTAATAATTAAGGAGGTGTCAACCAAAATCACTTGCAAAAGAAAGAATTAAAATAAATGTCGACTCTCCATAGAAATTTGCCGATCAGCTGTTGCATTTTATAAGAGAAGATGGAAAAATATGTGGTGACTTTCGCAATTCTTTATTTTAAAAGTTGTTTCAGTTTCACGAGTAGATGCACCCCTTCTAGTATTACTACACGTTTTTTAACACGTTGTATAAACGTATCAATACATTGTTATTATCTCTCTCATCGTATATTTTTCCCTGTGATCTACTATCACCTTGAACGATCGTCCTAGACTATCACTCATGTCATTCATACTACTTTTGTAGTGGTAGGTCCACAGGGTAGGCCTCTTTAGCAGGGGGCCGCCTCGGGAAGTACCACACCTTTGCCAGTTATTCATCCGCCAAGCAGTAATGTGCAAACATTACTGTGTTCCGGTCTGAAGGGCGATGTTACCATTGAAATTACTGGGCATGACGAGCTTCAACAACTAATATCTCGGGGTGACAGGCGCAGTGCAGTGCCGCGCAGAATTTTGAATTTTAAATCACTGGGTGACACTGTGTCTGATATGGGCAATCATGATGCTTATCATCAGGCACCCGATTTGCTCGTCTTGTCATTCAATATCATAAAAACTACCTATCTAAGTCAAAACAACTTCAAGCAAATAAGGTATAACAACCTAGTTACGTTAGAGTAGCTCCTGATTGTGAGATATTTGATATTATCAAACAAAATCGATATCTATAGTACTTAGGTAATACTTAACAAGTAAAGTGCCTCCCTCGCCGCGACTATTAGTGTAGTAAATGAACGGATTCTTTGTATGGGGACCCATGCATTAATTCCTCAGTCGATGAAACTTTGCAGGGTTATAAAATAGTATGAACCAAGAATTATTTTAAAAAATCCAAAAAAAAAACCACACGGAAGTTAGGTATTTAACCTAAAAACACAAATCTGTTAATATATTGAACCGAGTAATTTCTCAGTCCAAATTTATTTTACCAAATGAGTTATTTATACCAGTATGTGATACTTGATAAAAATCCAAAACTTTTGTCAAGTATTATATTGCTTTTTTAATACAATTCCTTTTTATGGCCCTCATTTTCATCGGAAAATTTCTCAGTCCTTTTTTTTTCTTATATGATCTTAGAATGTTATTTAGCGTTACGAGTAAGAAAATCCAAAAAAAAATGCATTCCAATATTGTTATATGTTAAACTATAAATAACACTGTATGGAAAATTTCTCAGCATTATTTTATTTTTTAAATATGTTAAGTAGTCACACAAACACACAAATCCGAAATATCCAAAAAAAAATCCATCCAGAACACCAAGATTTTGGAAGCGAAGATAAATCTATCCCGCGTTTACACGCAATAATGTGCCGTCTTGCTTTACCAGTTGGGTGCAGATTAGCGTGCTCGCGTTAATAGTAAAACTTTTGACTCGCTTTTCAAGACATTAATACAGAATTATTTATTTTTTGTGTTATATACACTATACTATAATGCATCTATGTACGTAATTACATATCAACACTAGCTGTTGCCAGCGGCTCCGTCTGCGTGGACTTTGGTTATCGCGCGTTATCCATGCGGGTGGAGCTATGTCCTATGGAGCTAAGTAGCCTATGTCCTATTCCAGAACCTAATCTACATGATGTGTGCAAAGTTTCAGTCCGATCCGTCCAGTAGTTAAAGCGTGATTGAGTGACAAACAACAAAACTTTCGTTTATAATATTAATAGGCTATCTCTGTATATAATTATAGATATATAAAATGATATTGGTTGATTTATTTATTTACATTAGCAAATCACGTATTTGAACTAGAAATGAAAAGGATAGATGTTTTGCCGGATACCGGATACCGAATATTCGGCAAACCTAGAAGCCGGATGGACAGATATCCGGCCGCCGAATATCCATCCGAACATAGCCGATTGGCGAATTGTTACACGAGCAAACCGTACGAACGATCGGGTGTGTACAAAGTGGGTATAAAGAATAGGCCTGGATACGTAATACCGTTTATTCTGGCTATCGATTATTAATTATTGCTAAGTGGTGATACAGACGCTTGCGAGTTTTAATGTATGGAGGCGCCATCTATTGAGACGAACTTAAACTAAACTTCTCATACATACCGCCCACCAAGGACAAATGCAATTTGGCCTTTAATATTAGCCGCCGCCCACCGTGACTTTACCTAGGTAGGTCAAGTGTCCTACGCACAGCACAAGTATTGTTCTTGGTGAGGTATTTACAATCAATCCTTAAATATTAAAAATCTAGCTTATATCTAATCATACATTTCACAATCAAACCGGCAACGGTAACATACAGAGTTTGGAAGTAGGACGCTTATTTCACAATTGTTTTTTGTCCGCAACGTAACGACGCGAGTAACGTTCTCGGACCCTGTATGTTTGGCAACCACCCGTCTAAGTAGGCATCTACATGGTGATAAATTCTCCTCCTTGATTAAAACCACATCCCCAATCCCCGGTTCAGGTTGCTGGTAAGCCCATCTATAACGATGAAAAAATTTGTGTGTGCTGTGCATCCGCGAAAATTAGATCAGTAAGCGCAGATTTCTTCGGCAGCAGTATAGGATACCTAACATCTTCATTGCCCGAGATGTTATTCAATCGACCTTCAACTCGCAATAAACCCTCACCATCAACATAAGGATTCAATGATTTCAGACGTCCCTTGATTTTAATGAAATGGTCGTTCCTTTTAAAAAGATCCAACTCCGCCTTGAAATGTTCACCTTGACATTGTTTTATGCAAGTCTGAAGCGCATGTGATAATTCTGCTGGCGTGAGATGCTCCTGACGATTTCGTTCATTGGCTGGCTTTTTCAGTTCGAGAAAGCGTCGACGATAAACTATAACTCGTATCAACTTCGTGAGTGATGAGTATCTCTTCCAATTTGAGACGTCCGGTATCGCTAAATTAACTTTAATCTCTTCCATTTTTCTTCAAAAAAAGGTGATAACACCTTGTTGAAGAATTACAGACACATCTCGCTTCTGAGCCATGTTTATAAGTTGTTTTCGAGGGTCATTACGAATCGTCTCAGTCGCAGGTTCGATGACTTCCAGCCGTCTGAGTAAGCAGGTTTCCGAAAAGGCTACAGCGCCATAGACCACATCCACAAGCTACGCCAAATTATACAGAAGACCGAAGAGTATAATTTGCCATTATGTTTAGCGTCCGCTGGCTGTCCATAGAAGGGTACTGATCCCTGCACTTACGTATGGTAGTGAATGTTGGGTCTGGCAGAAGAAGCATGAAAGTAAGATTAATTCTGTGGAGATGAGAAGCCTGTGAAGCATGACTGGAGTGACTTTGATGGACAAAATGAGGAATAGTGCGATAAGGGAACGCTGTGGCGTGGTAGAAGATGTAGTGACAAAGATAGAGAAAGGAATGCTGAGGTAGTTCGGACATGTGGAGAGGATGGATGAAAGGAGATTAACAAAAGAGATTTATAAGGCTAGTGTGAATGGTCAAGTCGGTAGCGGTCGACCTAGGCGTACTTTTCATGAACAAGTTGACGTTGTTCTTAAGAAAAGCAAAATCAAAAGTACCTACAACCGACGAGCATGTATGAAAAATGTCATGAAAGTGAACGAAGCGAAAGTTGTATGTCAGGATCGTAGCAAGTGGAGGTAAATAATCTCTGCCTATCCCACCGGGAACAAGGCGTGACTGCATGTATATATGTATGTTTAGCGTTTGTGGACTATGAAAAGGCCTTTGATTTGATCAAGACATGGGCGGTGCTCGAGCCTCTCCAGCGATGCCATATTGACTATCGGTATATCGAAGTGTTGAAGTGCTTGGATAGGAACGCCATTATGTCGGTTCGAGTACAGGACCAGAGTTCGAAGGCGATCACGTTGAATAGAGGGGTAAGACAGGAAGACGTCATATCTCCGAAACTGTTTACTGCCGCAATGGAGGACGCCTTCAAGCTTCTGGAATGGCAAAGGCACGCCATCAATATTAATGGCGAATACATCACTCACCTTCAGTTTACCGACGACATTTTAGTCATGGCAGAATCGATGGAAGATCTTAGCATGATGCTCGAAGACCTCAATCGAGTTTCTCAACGGGTCGGCCTTAAAATGAACTTGGACAAGACGAAGGTGATGTCTAATGCCCATGTTGCGCTGACCCCAGTACCGGTTAGTAACGCGATTCTAGAAGTTGTTGACTCTTACGTCTACCTAGGACAAGTAGTCCAACTTGGTAGGTCCAACTTCGAGAAAGAGGTCAACTAGGCTGGGCAGCGTTCGGAAACCTACGTAGTGTCTTCTCGTCCAAAATACCTCAGTGCCTCAAGTCGAAAGTATTCGACCAATGTGTGTTGTCAGTGATGACTAACGGATCTGGAACGTGGTCCCTGACTGTGGGCCTTATCAGTAAGCTCAAAATAGCGCAACGAGCTATGGAGATTGCTATGCTCGGGATTTTTCTACGAGATCGAGTCAGAAATGAGAAGATCCGTAGACGAACGGATGCTACCGACATAGCCCAGCGGATTAGAAAGTTGACTTCAACTTGCTAATCCACTTGGCAATGGGCAGGGCACAGCACGTAGAACTGATGGCCGATGGGCCGTAAAGTTCTCGAATAAAGACCACGGACTGGTAAGCGCAGCTTAGGACGTCTTCCCACATGGTGGAACAGACGATCTGATAAGTACGGCAGGAGCACGCTGGATGCAGGCCGCTTACAACCGAACTGGATGGAAATCTAAGGCCTGTGTTCAGCAGTGGACGTCCTATGGCTGATATGATGATGACAATGATGATGATGGCACCTTTTGAAGAGGATAAAACGCGATTGCACGTGATATTGATTCTTTTCTCAATTCAGTACGCATTGGTCGCGATCGTGAAATTTGATCCTTATGGTGGTCAGTTAATTCTGTACAATACCTAAACTTAACAAATTTTGTTAGTATTTATTTTTTAGCACCCTGCAGCAGTGTATACAGCGATAGACTTTTTTCGGAAGCTGACCTTGTATACGAAGATAAGTGAAACCGTTTGTTGCAGCATAATTTATTTAATACCTATTAAGTAGCCAGCTTTACGGGGGAAAAGATAAAAAAATGATAAAATAAAAAGTATTTTCAGCAATATCCGCTTTTGACTACGATAATATGAGCCGTATTGGCCGTGGAGTTACCAGCTTGAGAACAGTGCTCCACCCTCTCTACTCTCTACCCGTGGTTGCCGTAAGAGCCGGCTAAGGGTTAACAGATCCGGAGGACGAGCAGCAGCGTCCTCTGCAAAATACCATCGATCTGCGCTCGACAACCCGCCTGCCAAGCGTGTCGAGTATTGGCAAAACCCCCCTTTACGGGGGAAGCCTATGTTCAGTAGTGGATTACCAACGGCTGAGATGATGATAATGAATATGAGCCACCATGATAGTTTTATTTCCTCGCCACACACCCTCGCCACGACACGACAGCCTCGTTGGCTCAGATAACTCTGCTGGTAGTAACTCTGCTTTCTGTGCCGCAGGCCCCGGGTTCGATCCCCGGCCAGGTCAAACATTTGTGTGCATGAACATGTCTGTTTGATCTGTGTCTGGGTGTTATAAGCTTATATAAGTATGTATATCAGTCATCTGGTTACCATAGTACAGGCTTCTAGCCTAGTTTGTGACCAGATGACCATGTGTGGAAGTTGTCCCATATTATTATTATTATATTATTATTTCTCAATAGCACCTAAGGAGTTTGATGAAAAAAGTTTGGTCATAAAAGTACTCAATTAAAAATTAACAAGCGAATAAAAACGTTTTGGTTGAAATGAAGTTTGTTGGAATGGCGGAATATTTTCAAATAGTAAATCTAATAATGTCGTTTTACATTTAATTAAAAGAAATGTTTTCGGTTACTACTTTTTTGATATATTATTACCGGCAAAAAAGTGTTATTTTATTTTATTATTAATATTCATATACGTCACAAGTTTGTTCATTCGTGGCCGAAGGCTCATAGAAAGAGGACAGAAGCCTTTATATTTATTTATCATAATTTGCCTGTAGTGCAGTTTGACTATCAATTTTGTTCTGTAATTAAAAATTGATATATGATAATTTTCTTAAATTTTTTTTAATCCGGTATCTGGCCGGATACTTGTCCATTATTCGGTAACTGGCCGAATATTAAATTCGTGCCGGATAGCCTGGATACCGGAAAGTTACCGAATATCCGTTTCATCTCTAATATTAACATTATTGTTTTGAGGATGTATTAAATTCCCTATAAGTCTCGGCGCAAACGGACCATCGACCACAACCACCGGTGGTCGGCAGTTAAGAGCAGTTTACACACGCATTTTCATACGTATTGTAAAGCACCTTTGCGCCAAGCAAGTGTCGTTTACTAAAAAATTAAAGTGATGTAATGAAACTTCAAACTATTCCCAAGGAATATGTACAAAATTACAAATTAGCGGCTAATCAAATATAAATACGTGAATAGTAAGTAGGTATATAATAATGTCGCGCGGGCGGCCAGTACCGCTCCCGCGCCCCGCTCCTCCACCCCGCTCCCTACTCACGGCTCCCGATAGCTAGATTCAAATCTGTTTATTATTAAAATGTTTTTAGTTATTAATCCGCTTGATTTTTTTTTGGATATTTTGCTAGTTGAAAAGAAAGTTAACGGTGTACTTAAATCAATAAAGAAAATAGACTGAGAAATTTTCCACTGCAAATAAAGAGACAATTTTAAAAAAATATATAATTACATGGTTAATTTTTTGGATTTTTATTGTGTGGTTATATGACTCCGATAAAATAGCATTCCCGTTAAAAAATTCGACTGAGCAATTTTCCAGTCCAAGTTACACAAAGAAACATATTATGTTATAAAAAATTTGGCGATTCTGCTGGGAATTTTTTTTGGATATTTCGTGTATTGTTTGTATAGATTACATGAATATGTCCTGTGAAGAAAGTTCAAACGGAGCATTTTTCCTAAAAAAGATATCATAGAAATAAGATTTTAATTAAAAAAACCTAACTTCTTAAATTTTTTTTTTTTGGATATTTATACAATACGTTAATTTATTGATACTTAATCATGCAATAAAGTTTTTACTGACTGAGGAATTACTGTGGGGGTCCACTATGTTCATTTCCTACACTATATCAGCGCAATAGCTAAGCGTTCGGTAGGCAGTAGGCACTTAAGTTATTTGTCGTCAAAGCTAGGCAACGCTATTAAAACTTAGCCGGAGCGACGTCGCGGAACTAACGCTTTCTTAAAAGCTCTAGGGAAATTGTTAATCTGAATAAATTTTGTCAAAACGTAACCTATTGTAAGTTAAATAATATTAATTACATATTGAATTGAATTCAGTTATTCCCTATATGCCCCATATAGCAATCACAATCAAACACTTAGCTAGAACTACATTTGGCACACGTGTGCCAGATCTAGATGTAGTTCTAGCTTTATTGTTATTTAAATTTGTACTGACAGAAGAAAAATGATTACAAATTTCTCGTGCGTTCTTTTTGAAAATGTATCTTTCTGAACGCACGGTAGATTCATTACTTAGATAATACAGCTTCATTTACCAGCAAAAGTGTATTTTAAATACTTATCTACACACATTTGAAGTCATATACCTACATTTCCAATTATAAAAATGGTTCTAATCGCGTAACTTACAGCGTTCTTTACTGCAGCCTGATAGTTTTCAGTAGGAACCTTGTTCAATCATAATCCATCATAGCATTAACTTATTAATTGTATCAACGATACACAAGTTGGTGAGGAACCGAACACTGTCGTGTCTCGCGGTGATGTGATTGATGAGAGTGCGACCGCAACGATAACGGAGGCTTATTTCACACGTACGGCGACGTACGGCGAAGTATAATTTAAAATATTTTTTTTAATGTTATCTCAGCCGTTGGTAACGGACGCACTTCTGAACATAGGCTTCCCCCATAAAGGGGGGGTTTTGCCAATACTCGACACGCTTGGCAGGCGGGTTGTCGAGCGCAGTTCGATGGTTTTTTGCAGAGGACGCTGCTGCCCATCCTCTGGATCTGTTAACCCTTAGCCGGTTCTTACGGCAACCACGGGTAGAGAGGGTAAAGCACTATTCTAAAGCCGGTAACTCCACGGATCATTTTTTAATGTAATAACATTTTTATCATCCGAGGCCGAGGTGTACACACTTGCACGTGTCAATTTAAAGCCGGGTCTACAGCTAAATGTTAGTAACAAAACGTTATCTAACCGCGTGTTATATAACACATGCTAAATAACAACTCGTCCACAGCGACTTGACACCAAAAATGTTTTTGTTAGCAATTATCATTTTCTAAAATAAGCTCCGTACAAGGGCAAGTGTTATCTTGTTTAAAATCCATTGATTCCGACTCAAAATATGCTACAGTCTCTAAATAATAGAAAATTGCTAAATATTGTATGCTACAAAAGGAGATTATGATTTTCAAATATCCACGAGCGCTAACAAAAAATGAACTACGAACCCCCCCCGCAGGCGAAATCGGGTGATGTTTTCCACCCGCGACTAACGTGCGGATAACGTGTTAGCGTGTTATATAACAATATTTTGTTATATAACACTAAAGCCACGCCCACTTTTCATGTTATTAACATGATATTGTGTTAGCTAACACAAAAACATGCCGCTGCGGACCCGGCTTATAACATTGACAGTTTCGTTTTCGTTCAGAAACAAGGAAGCTCTACGCTGCATGTATTATTATACTGCACCGCGTGACTTTGGTTAGTATTCTGTGCTTTGTCGTTAAAGTTGAAGTGACACTGAAAATAATATTTTTAATACTTTTTTTGCTCGACAGTTAAAAGTATAATGTAGTGAAAAATAGTATAATACTGTTTTTAACGGTATAGTTGGCAACCCTACGCAACGGATAATTACCGGGGTTGCCAGTTTTCTAAGCGATATGCGGCTAGCGGGATAGGACCGCGTTATATACTGCGGCCAGTCGCATGCGGCTCGCCGTAATCCAGCTACGTAGTTAGTGCCACAGGTTGCCCGACGCACATTTTCATCGTGTCCACATCTTACTGATGTCTCACGACTGCATTCAGATAAAGCTAAGCATAATCCTTAATTTGCAAAATAGTGCCAAAGCTTTAGTATTAGTAGAGTATGCGAAAGATCGCGCCGGAGCTAACTAGTGCAGATTTCCAAATGACATGGGAATGGAATGAGATGAGTTAACTAGGTACGAGCTAGGTACCTACTCTAGAAAATGTGCATCAGCCGAGCGGTAACAAATTAAACACGAGCACTAGCACCACAGATCAAGAATGATCTGAGACTAGCACGGATGTATCCAGCGCGTACGTGGGAAACAGGCTTGACGCTGCCGCTATGTTCCCAGTGACGCGACGTCAGCGCTACGCCGACGTCCTGACGTGCGATTACATTAGCGTAATTCTCCGCAACTAATGGAAGTCGGCCGCAACGCCGCTGTGTCTGACACTGACGACAAACGATTAATCTCATATTTTTTGTTGCTTGTTTACGTTAACTGGGCGACGCGATAAGGAAACAAGGACTATCTTTGTGAAAATATGGAAAAATTTACTTTTCACGATACAATCCATTGGTTTGCAAAGAGCCACAGTCTACTAATACGTAAGTATCTGTAAGTACCACATGGTTATAAGGTCTCTTCTTTATCGTTATCTTTCAGTCTGAAAATTCATCATCTGTAACATGCATATAAAAGAGGCCAGTGCATTTATTAAACTAAACGAACACTAACATGCACTGTTTATCTATGCATGTATTCTTACGAACCTAATGACAAAAGAAATATTTTAACAAACGTTACCACCTTTAACAAAAAAATACACAAACCTTTAATTATTACAGCAATTCGGTTGCAGTATTGCACGAGTGCACGTAGTTAGTATATAAAGCACGCGATTCTTGCACTCTTATTAACACGAAACTTAGCCAATTACAAGTATTTCATGAAAGTAATTGGAGGCCGTGATTGCCTCAATTCAATCTTGTAAGTTGGCTGTACACTGTAGGTACTGAAAGGGTAGCATACGAACATGGAAAGGCTTCTGATCTGTAATAATAAGTTGCGACACTGCTGTCTCAGAAACTACGATGAATTTCAAAATATGCTGAAAGGAGTCATGTAACCGATTTTGATAAAAATAAAACTGCATTTTCTCGCGAAAAAGTATTATTATCGCCGGAAATCTAACGAGCTGATTTTGAAACATGAGAAAAATACCCTGTATTATTATTGTACCATCTGCTGAGAGTGTAGCTAATAAGCATCAATTTCTTGGACGCTACACGCAGAACTGCTACTTATACGCCGTCGCATAAGTAGCAGTTCTGCTAATGGCAACATGCTTGGTTAATAAAGTACCCTGTGATTTTTAACAGAGGGCAAAAGAGCTTATTTCAGCAATTTCAGCAATATTGTGTTGACAGGTTTCACTGTGTAACGCATTGTACTGTCCGCAAATTGGAACCCAACGGTTACGGTTGGTAACATTGGACCTGCTACTGACAGATGTTGCTGACTGTACGCTGGGGACATTTTTGATTTCATTGAGAATCGGTCAGTGAGTCTGTGTAAAGTGGAAGTTGGCTTGACAAGAGTTATATTAAATGTGGTTTTACTATACTTATATGGAAAATTATTATAATATACATAATTAAATATATTATAACCGTCGCATAAAATAGTATATACTTGGGTAGAACATTCGCATATTTTCAAAAAGCTTTCTTACTTTCTATATTAAAACACAAATCATGGCAAATGCAGTTCTAAATGCGAACAAAAATTTTATTCATAGACTGATTTCCATGCAAAAGTGTCGCACGGAGTGGCCGCAATTTTAAATCCTTCGGGAACCTAGGAATTCTACTATTTGTGGAATTTTTACAATGACTTTTCTACACATTACGTCGCTCGGTAAAGCATGATGTCCAGTATGCCGTGGCGAGCTGCGAACGACGTTTAACATAGCTGCTGAGTGCACGCTTATTTACGCTAGATGGCGCCACACTACAGTGATCATCGATCATTCCGCGCACTGCTCCACTGCTCTTGCGAGTGCATGAGACATGTCTAGGCGTAGGAAGTGCAGTGTGTTCTGTGTAAGTTAAAAAGGAGTAAGTAGTTCTCAGTTTTCAGAGATATTCATTCGCCTGTTATTGGATTGTCGTTCACTTGACTGACTTTTCTAGTTATTCTTTTATATATCTACTACGAGTTTATACTAGGTGTATACTTTATTGCATACCAACAAAAACAGTGAAATAACAATAAAACAACAAAAAAATCATAGGTAATTAAAGTACTGGATAATATTATGTCATATTATATAAAAAGTAATTGTCAAGTTAGCAACGCATTAAGCAATTTCTTACAGATTTGATTACAAATTCTGTGTGACCTATTTATTAATTTATTTAACCTATATTATTAGGGTAGTTTTAAAATAAATATTCATAAGCTGTAGGTGTGGGTAAAGTCGTGGGTCGGTCAGCTGATTTACCTACACAGTTCGTGAGTGGTCGATTAAGAACTTTCTATATCATGCTAAAACGCAATTGTTTTTTTTCTTTTTACGATAAAGGCACTTGCCCATATTAAAAAAAGTGGTACTGGTGCAGTTGTTTTTAATTTTTAACACGTATGTAGGTAAGTATGAAATAGGTAGTATTCGTGATTCGTGACCACAAAACTAGTAATAAATACCGTAAGGAACTATTAGTTAATCTGTGATAATACGTAGTAGACGTTACTTTAATTGTTGGTTTCTATTACAAAATAAGTCGATTTTTAAGTTACTATTTGTCTAGATAAAGGTAATTATATTATAAATAACACATCTACGATATTATTTATAGTTGTCAGGTGTATAAAGATAAACTAGGTACTCGTAAAAAAAAGAAAGATCAACACTCAACACTACAAAACGAGCGGTTCGCGTGACACTCGGAAGTTGTAATTATATTCGCGTCGGGTTATTTACCACACACATAATATAGATGGCGCTGTTTTAAATTATACGCATTGTTTTTATCCCGCGTCCCACGTGCAATTCGATGGCATCGCGAAAGTTTTCCCATTTATTTGAACAAATACGCCCGGTGTCGAGCGGTTTCAACTTCTGTATGGTTTTAAACAAGAATTGTTACATTTCGTATTGAGAATAAGTTTCGGAATTCTTAATTGAAATGAGGGGCTGATTCTTGAATTAATTCAGAACGTGTGATCGTGTTTGGGCTTGCGACTTGGGACTTCTAACGAGGGTTTGTAACTTGTGTAATATTGTTATGACATGTATGGATATTTTAGTGTTTAAATAAACGAGGCACAGGCTCATACTTTATAATAATATAATGTATTATTAATTATGAGTTATGTTTTTGTATTTTTTCTGTTAACTTTTATAATAAGAAAACTTCCTTATTAGCTAGGTAGTAGATATTTATAAAATGTAGATATTCATTAAGGTTAGATACCTTATATTTATTAGGTATATAACAATTTATGAAAATTATACTTCTGTCAGAAAAAAATTAAAATTCTTTGGACATACTTTTCAACACCATCAAAAGGTTCCCATTCACCACAATTTTAGGTTACTTTTTGAATATTACAATAAATAACATAACATAACATACATTCACGCCTTTTTCCCGAAGGGGTAGGCAGAGGTGTAGGACTCAGTCCCATAGTAGACCACATTTCGCCAGTATGTTATTGGTCCCATGTAATAGGGGGCGAGCCTATTGCCATCTACCGGGCACAGTTCCAGACTCCAGGCAGTTATTGAGATAATTCCTAATGGAAAAATCCAATATTTAACACTTGCCTGACCTGGGGATCGAACCCGGGACCTCTTGATTGGCAGTCGAGCATGCGCCCTCCACGCCACCGAGGCAGTCTAACGTCTAACGTCTAAATAACGGAGTTACGAATATATTCTGTTATAGGTAGTACTGGGTCACAATTAACAAGTCCCAAGAGAATAATTATGAAATTGTCAACCGCCCATAACTCGGCATCAGCCAACTGCCCAGTGCGGCACTAACTGCATTAACTGCGCACTTATGCAATAAATTCCCGGCAGCCGTTCCTCGTCATTGAGTCATCAATCACCCCCGCTCACCCCCCTCTCACTCCTGACCCACCCTTGTGTAATTAAGTCCCAAATTATCGGAGCCATACCGCGGTCGGTTGTGTAAGCTATTTGCGATTTGGACCAGTAACGTTGACGGATTTGGTTAGAATACTAAATTCATGAAATAAACTGTTGCTCTATGCGATTTCGTGTTACATCCTACTTTTCATTAATTGACTTAGTCGTACATGATTTACAAAGCGGTTTGGATGAACGGAATCGATGACGAGCCAGTATGTTTTTCAGCAGTTTGCATTTATTATCATCTCTCCTGTAGGCAGTCGGTTCTACCCACTGTAGTTATAATAAGGAAGTAGTAGTGTAGTAAAGTTATCTGAGACCTACTCCGCTGCAATATTTCAGGCATGGCGTATAAACAGATCATAAAAATCGCATAGCATCACTACAACTCCGCGCCGCCATCAACAAAATTAGCTCCGAACCTTTTGTACAGATTTGCGCAACCAAAACATAAATTCCGTAAAACGTCCTCGCCTTCCTAAGTATATGCCCTCCCAAGATAAAAGCGAGAGCTATGTGTATATTATGTATATGAGTATGTTAAAATATTTGCTCCCTTTCACGCGTCGTTAAACGTTAAACTCAAAGCGGCTGACACTTTGACCTTGTGTTGAATAAAAGAGGCGAGAAAATTCATGAAAATCCGAAATCTGCTAAAGCTTTTTAGAGAACGGTTGTGAGAGTCAATAATAAAAGACATTAACCCTAACATTTATAAGTATTCACAGACTCTAATCACTCTTTACAAGCATCCTTAAACAACGTCCAAGTTTTAACGAACGGCGGAATTAGCCAAACAAGAGCAGTAACTATAAACAAAATTAGCGGAGGAAAAATATGAATTGTTATTAGGAAGGATGATGGATTGAGGCGGCGGAGAGTTGGTAACTTTGACAGTTAATCATAATGTAAAGTGAGCGCGCACCTACACCAGATGGTACTAAGCGGCTATATTATATGGGGAATAGCTACCTACCCTACTAAACCTACTACACCTGGGTTTACCAATATTAAGAGTTTTAATTAAACTCATGATTTTGTAGGAACAATAATAATTTTATTATTGTTCCTACAAAATCATGAGTTCAATATGATGAGATATATATCAGAGAGAATATCATGAGTTTAATATGATTGAGTTTGATATGAGCATAATAGATAATTATTTTTGGATGAGGTTATATCAAGTTAATGTATGTTTAAACATTATTTTAGTGTTTAAAATAAAGCTGATTGTGGAATTATTGTACATTTTTTTGTATTTATTTGTTTAAGTCATGATGTAATAACAAAGGCTAAAGAAGTTAAGCCATAATAGTTGACCCAAATTCGTGAACAGAAGCCTCCGATTTCCAATAAAATATGGTCACAAGTTATAGCGAACGGAAAAGTACGAATATTTGTCTCGATATTCATAAAAAGTAACAGATAACCGATACAAAAGCGGAACTTCAGCCGTAGATCAAACGAACGGAAGCCTCTGGGCTCGAGCAAATAAATACTGAGTTATTTTTCCAATTTACTCATAACAAATACAGTAGTGGAGGAAAGTTTTCGAATAACTTAGCGAAGTTTGTTTGTAAGTTTGGAGAACTCGCCATGGCTCCGACGGACTCGTGGCCACATGTCGATTCGCCTATTTACATGCAAATTGGCAGAAGACAGATTTTTCAAGAAACTTTCACAATATATAATTCATTCGGAATGGACGAGGGATCTCCCGCATTTGTTAGTTTTCAAAGTGAATTACAATTTCTTTTACTGTCGAAATCGGTAGAGAGGAGATAACCATAATCATTTTATAATATAGCCTCGGTGGCGTAGAGGGCGCATGCTCGACTGACAATCAAGAGGTCCCGGGTTCGATCCCCCGGTCAGGCAGTGTTAAATTAGATATTGGATTTTTCCATTAGGAATTATCTCAATAACTGCTTGGAGTCTGGAACTGTGCCCAGTAGATGGCAATAGGCTCGCCCCCTATTACATGGGACCAATAACATACTGGCGAAATGTGGGTGTATCTACTATGGGACTTGAGTCCTGGGTACACCTCTGCCTACCCCCTCGGGAAAAAGGCGTGAATGTATAATATGTTATGTTGTTTATCTATTGAATTTTATCTACCCATCCAACTTACATCATAATAGAATTAAAATTTTCAAGATTCACGAAATTCATTCTAATTTTACTACTACAAAAACAAGTAAAGTCAAAGTAAGAAAGATGTCGTGTGGAAACATCTTGATAATAGGATTTACTTTTAGTCATTTTGCTCATCGAGCTATGGAGAGGGCTATGCTCGGGATTTCTCAGCGAGATCGAATCAGAAATGAGGAAATCCGTAGATGAACGAAAGTTACCGCCCAGCCAGCAGTCAAGCCAAGCGGCTTAGCAAGTTGAAGTGGCAATCATTTCATCATCATCATCATCTCAGCCATAGGACGTCCACTGCTGAACCTGAAGGCCTTCACCATAGATTTCCATCCAGTCCGGGCGTAAGCGGCCCGCCTCCATCGTGTTCCTGCCGTCTTTATCAGATCGTCTGTCCACCTTGTGGGTGGACGTCCTACGCTCATCATCATCGATCATTTAAATGAATAAATAATTATATGCTTATATCTATTATTGCGCGTGAAATTTAAATTAAGTCACACTAGCGCCACCTAGGAATAATAATAATATCATCTTTTATAATTTTATAACAGATGGCGTTAGTAGTACTTATAACTCACCTACTTCAAAAGAAAATGCAAAACAGTTTAGTGATGAATATTAATTTGGTGCAGTCTTACATCCTTTGGCGTAATTGCAGTCACGGTTCATTAGGCACATCGCGAGAGAAATTAATTTGAATTTGAAGCTAACTCTGACGAGGTGACGAAGGTTGAATTTGAAGCAACTCTGACGAGGAGGGTGTACGGTTTCAATGCGTTTTTTTATTTACCATTTTGTACCCATATTCAATTTATATTATTATCTAACTGATTTTCATTTAAATACACTTGGCATAATTTGACAATATTATACTCAGATTGATGTTTGCATGGAAACTAGCGCCACACCACAACAGCTTGTCAAGTTATAATATTAATAAAAATATTTAGTAGTAGGTATACACGAGACACAACAAAATAATAAAAATATATTAAATAAGGTAATAATATGTGATGTTCAACATTTTTGAGACATTCGCCATGTCCCGTATGGTCTAGTGGCTAGGATACCTGGCTTTCACCCAGGAGGCTCGGGTTCGATTCCCGGTACGGGAAAAACTTTTTGCTCTTCTTACCTTGCGATTAAGATGATTTTGTGCGCAAAGACTTTTTCCTCCGCTGTTCCGAGGATAAAGACCAGGTCGGAGGTATCCTGGTCTTCAGAGAGACGCTGCAGGTCTCGCAGGAGGCCGGGCAGGCCTGCTCTCTCCACAGAAGCGGTGCAGCAAGTGCCGGGCACACGATTTGCCATTGGCACTGACTGTTTCTTTTTCACAGGAAAAATTTTGAATATCTTCAAAACCTTCTTCAAAAGTTAGCGAGAAGTTCTGAATGTCCCTTTACTGTTATTGTTTCTACACTCTGTACACTACAGATTTCTATTGAAATTTAACAAATTAACACTGCACTTAAATCACAGTTAACTTCATTCACAATACCAAAAGTTTGTCAACATAACCTCAAACACAACTTAGATCGTAAGACTTTGCTCAGAATGGTATTCCAAATACACACGTTGTTAGTTTCATAATAATATAATTGATTCCTTGGGAACGGATTGTGCACAGAGCTTTGTGTTGTAGAGATGAAGAGATAAACAGGTAGAAAACAGGTTTCTCAGGTAAGCTGCTTCTAGCGGTATGGTATTTCTATCTTTGTCACTCATATAATTGGTTTAAGATATTATTAAGATATTTCGATCCACTGCTCAACTGCCTCCGTGGCGCAATTGGCTAGCGCGTTCGGCTGTTAACCGAAAGGTTGGTGGTTCGAGCCCACCCGGGGGCGTTCTTTTTGCACTCTATGAATAAAACGTTCTGTGTTTACCCAAAGTGGTTCCAATAAATTATATATTCTCCATCTACACAATATTATACACGCTACGCCCTATCAATATCCCTAAAGGCAATCGAATCTGACAGGCGCTGTGATTGCCGACAGCTGCCTACGCTTCCTAAAAGTCAGCTTCGAATATTTGGCACTACATGAAGCGGACGAGCTGACGAAGCGGGGGCTACTATCGGTGTGTCATTGACAGAAGCCAGGATTTATCATCGGTGTTTGGTAAATGATTGAAGGGTCTGAATCAGGAATATAAGTCATGGGTTATTTATCAATATTCTTTATTCAGTAGCTTTAACCATAAAATGGCAGCAATTTCTATTCTGACAGCGTATTTATTAGACCTAATAAGGTACTCATATTTAGCAGTTTGAAGCGTCTTTCGGCTGATGTTCTTAAATTTTAGGGTTCTAGGGTTTTAGGTACCTCAAAAGGAAAAATGGAACCTTAGGATCACTTTGTTGTCCGTCTGTCTGTCTGTCTGTCTGTCTGTCTGTCCCTCTGCCAAGACACTTTTAACGGGATCCCGTGAAGGTATCAAGTTGAAATTGATATCAACCACTCGGATCTACGTTCCTTTCTGGCTGTAAAAAATTTCTACTTCTAAGTTAACGCAATCAAAAGTTATGGCCATTTTATTGCATGTTTCCATATTTTGTCCAAATAGTATATTTTATGGGCTCACCATACAGAGCACTTGACCTCACACGCTGAACTTGACACTTACACACAACATAACTCTACAGATTTCTTTAGCCATAAGTTTGTTATAACAAATAGTACCAATAAAGGCGTCGTTCAGAGCACACTGCTCTTTCATTTTTAAACTAAGCGTCCCGGCGTCGCGCACCCGTACTCAACAACTAAAACAATTAACTATTAATTCTAACTACACATAACTTAACGATAAAATGTATGCAGAGTCTCCAAACAGTCGAGACTCTACAAGTATGAAGAGTACAAGTATCTAAGTAGCTCCCACCAGCACCAGGACATGAGTGCAATAGGAAGTGTGAACGCAGCCGTCACGTCAGCTGAAGTTATCGGACAGTTAGGAAATTGCGAACCGTCATCGGTGCGGTTCGTCCCGCAAGCTATGGTATGAACCACTATCCTTCTCAAATGCTAAAATAGTTTACTCTGAAACTGATATGCCTTGGCTGTTTTTAATTTCGCAGATGTACTAAATGACAAATGGTAAGCGTAGTGGTAACGTACCTTGTGTCAATGTGTCTCTACAAAATAGTGCTTACGTAGTACTCTATGCCCTACCGCACAGAATAAATAATAGTTAGTAAGTAGCCTAGTAACCTATCTAACGTAGATCAGTAGATTAATCTGTGTAGGGAATACTGACTTTCTCTTTAGTTTGTGTCTACTGACGTAAATGGGAATACAGGGTCACTGGTAATCAGTTAAAATATCGTCAATATATGAACCTTTTCAAAATACAACTGTTCCAAGAAGAGGGCAAGATGTATGGAACAGCCGATTTCTTTTTCGCGGTATCAGCGTTGGCGCTGTAGTAAAAGTCGTTCAAAAGTAAGTAACTACAATGTCAAACAATTACAAATTTAACCCTGTTAATGCTATCTCAGCCATAGCACGCGTCCACTGCTGAACATAATATGTTTCCCTCATAGATTTTCATCTAGTCCGGCTGTAAGCGACTTGCATCCAGCGTATTCCTGCTAGCTATATAATTTCTACAATACCAATTTAACCAATTTAACTACAATGTCAAACAATTACAAATTTAACCCTGTTAATGCTATCTCAGCCATAGCACGCGTCCACTGCTGAACATAATATGTTTCCCTTATAGATTTTCATCTAGTCCGGCTGTAAGCGACTTGCATCCAGCGTATTCCTGCTAGCTATATAATTTCTGTCCACCTTGTGGGTGCTACGGTACGCTCGTATGTGGTCTTCAGTCTCAATTCGAGAACTTTACAACAACCCCATCCGACTTCAGTATTACATTGTGATTGTGTTTTGTGATCTTTCCAAAGCATTCGACTGTGTAGAACACTGCACGTTACTGCGCAAGTTAGAATTATATGGAATTCATGGGAATGCCCTCAACCTGGTGGAATCATACTTGTCTAGTAGGCAGCAGAAGGTTAGCGTCAATGGTATCACATCTGCTAGTTCTCCTGTCAAGATGGGAGTCCCACAGGGATCAATTTTGGGTCCTTTCCTGTTTTTGGCATATATTAACGATTTGCCTTACATGGTCCACGGTCTAGCAGATATAGTTCTATTTGCCGATGATACGTCATTGATTTTTAAAGTTGATAGGAAGGATACTTCACTAGTACATGTTAATAATACTTTAGCAAGTATATCCAGATGGTTCACAGCAAACAATCTGTTATTGAACGCGAAAAAGACTAAATGTTTGAAATTTTCGTTGCCTAACGTCAGAAGTATAGAACCAATCATAGTTCTTGACGGTGAAAGACTCAATATTGACAATGCAACTTTGTTCCTTGGCATAAATATAGACTCTAAACTGCAATGGAGCACTCATATCACCGAGCTCTCAGGGAAACTAAGCTCTGCAGCTTACGCGGTTTATAAAATTAGGCAACTAACAGATATAGCCACGGCGAGATTAGTGTACTTTGCATATTTCCATAGCTTGATGTCTTATGGGATTCTGTTGTGGGGGTCAGCCGCAGATATAGAAACTATCTTTATACTACAAAAACGTGCGATTCGTGCCATCTATGAGATGCGTCCACGCGAATCCCTGAGGGAATTATTTAAAGATATAAACATACTGACCCTACCATCCTTATACATTTATGAGAACATCATGTATGTGCGTAAAAATTTACATAAATTCAAATTAAATAGTGACCTTCATAATTTTAATACTAGAAATAAATACAAAATAGCTGCACATAGCTTTAGATTATCTAAAACAAATAAAAAGACATTCTTAGGAAATAGTGTACGTTTCTATAATAAAATCCCAAAAGAGATAACTGGGCTCTCAGAGGGTAAATTCAAAACCTATATAAAATCTACTTTACTAAAGAAGGCTTATTATAAAGTCAACCAGTACATAGAGGACAAAGATGCCTGGAAACTTCTGCATAGCCGCCTCGCGGCACCTTTAAAGAAAACGAATGTAACCAAACCAAATATTGTAAAACTATCTGTTGAAAAAATTAAGCCCTACAAGTTTCTTGTGCGTTCTTCTTGTAGAGGTATCTTTCCGAACGCACGGTAGACTCAGTACTGTTTATCTTTATTGACGTGCAAAAGTGTCAGATTATGACCTATTTGAATAAATCTGTTTGAGTTTGAGTTTGAGTTTGACATTGCCACTTCAATTTGCAAATCCGCTGGGCTAATATGAACAATATATTAGAAATCACAAAATCACAAGTATTTCAACTTGAAGTGGTAGATACAAAGAATAACAAAGATTTATTATTGAAATACAATCATAAAAGCAACCTTTATTATTGAATCGATAACTTTTCTTTAATGTTTGAATGATTACCTCCTTGAATAGGTACATTACAAGTGTAAATGTTATAATGTGGGCATGAGCGGCGCAGACGATCATAATTCTCCTAATGTTTGTTTGACCAGATGTAATGTATAATGCTATAGATATCTAGAATCAAGGTCTAACTACCTCGATAACAGAGTTAAAGCCCACTGGTTTTCATGAACGTCGACATACATTAGATCTAGTAAATAACGATAAAATAACACTTTGTCGATAATAATTCTAGTTCGTTTGTTGTGTTTAGAGTAGAGAGAAGCTGTTTTCCAACTGCAGCGATGACGCTTTAATGGTTTTTGAATGAGGCATTTTTATTTGGTGTTGTTAGTTTAGGGGCAAGGTTAATGTATGGAAATAACATAACATCACATCACACTTTTACGCCGATGGGGTAGGAAGAGGTCCCCTGAACTCCATGCCTAGCATAGTACTTGGGTACACTCACACATTGACTATGTGTGTTCGTAGACTATCTTTTTCACAATAAAAAAGTGTAAGTTAAAAATAGTGAACAAAACATTAGATTTTCGATAAGAAGGGTTAAATCGAATTGAAATGTAAGTACCTACCAGGTACCTATCTATTTATTTTAAATCTTTCTATGTAAATCTCCATTTATAAATTACTATTAGTAAAAAAAATATACTTACAATGAGTAAATACTATAATTAAAATATATATTATATTTATATAAAATATATATTATGTAGTGGTAGGCCTATTTTGCAGGGTGCCGCCTGGGGAAGTACCACACCTTTGCCAGTTATTCACCCACCAAGCAGTAATGTGCAAACATTACTGTGTTCCGGTATGAAGGGCAATGTTACCAGCGAAATTCCTGGGCATGATGAGATTAAATATCTCATATCTCAGGGTGACAGGCGCAGTGCAGTGTCGCGCAGAATTTAGAATATTAAAACACTGGGTGGCACTGTCTGATATGGGCGATCATGATGCTTACCATCAGGCACTTGATTTGCTCGTCTTGCACATTTACTATCATAAAAATATATATATTTTATTGTAGGTACCTTCTCAACTATATATCTAACTAGTTGATATAATTTATCTTATCTAGGTGAATATGACTGAAAAGGTCTGAGTTGAATCAGAATGACTAATGAACTAAGTCTAAACTATTTGGGAATGAGAACACGTCCCAGACCAAATAGTTTAAGTTAGAGCTTGTATCGAGAACTTGAGACCTAAGTTAGGTCATACAAGGACGCAACGGGCACCGGGTCATGATTTCAGTTCAATTCTGCTCTTGAATCTTAAACTAAACTTATTCATTTAGATCCATTTTGATATCCACCTACCTATAAGTTTTCAATAAGTAGATATGCACGCAATAGTCAATCAAAACGAAAGTAAAGTTAGTTAGGTATCTATAGAGTACGTACACGTACCTTAAAGACGAATCGAACGAGCCGTAACTCTATGGGATTACTTATATAAGAATTATAATAGCTGAATAATAGAGTTCATAGAGACATCTTTCAGAGGTGAATAAAATATTTGACACCAGGACCCGTGACACAATATTAGAACCATATTAGAACCATTGATATTATAACCGTCTGTTTGTCCTCTTCATTGGGTAACCTACTTACGCAAGAGTACTTAGATTGGGAATCTCTATTAATTAGTACTACTTATTATACAGATAAAACGACGGGATTTTTAAAAGGCCAAAATTTTTATGCCTTTTAGGTCAACTGATACCAAAAATCCAAAAAAATATTATAATAAAATAGTTTCCGTAATATCTGGATTAATAAAAAAGAAGTGTTCTATGGCATAGTGTACTCGTATTTAGTTGAGGTTGTTAAGGTAGTAGTAACTAGCTCTATTGTTTAGTCTTTTTTCAATAAAGGCACTCTGTCCTTAAAAAAAAAGACCAAATGATCCAAGTTGGCGTATTAAGTATAAGTTTCTACATATACTCACTAGATATATATTGTACACATTAAATCTCACCAGGATATTGTTATCAGCAGTTTATGTTGCCAGCAATAAAAATCTGAGGAAATCGAATCGCCTGCCGTAAACTAATAATACTTACTATTTACTAAAGATAACGTACATAGGTAAGTATTTTGGGCACAAATCAAACACCACACCCTCGATACTGCTTACAATACAGGGACGTACAGGATAGCTGCGTGGTCCTACCTTGGACGGAGTGGAACGGTAAAATATATTACGGATAATATAATGTTACTTGACCTGAACAAACCTAATTTCTATAACTAACATTTAGGCGTCTTAGTATTACTACATATTTTTGTTACACCTTGTATAACGCAGGTAATTTGTATAATTCCTGTAATAATTGTATTATAATCCTACGCTAATATTTATTATTTATTTATCTTGCTAATCCCATTAATATTATATATGCGAAAGTTTGTGAGGGTGCATAGATGGATGTTTGTTACACTTTCATGCCAAAACTACTGAACCGATTCAGCTGAAATTTAGTATGTAGATAGCTTAGTCTCTGGAATAACACATAGGGTACTTTTTATTCCGATATTGCCACGAACAAAGACTACGCGGGTGAAACAGCGGGGCACAGCTAGTATAATATTAATGGTGGTTAGCTTATTATGTTGATCATAATAATTTTTTTTTTAATATCAATCAATATATATTTATTTCAAGATCAACATTTAGTACTACATAAATATTTTACAAATAATACAATTTTTACTACTTACAGTACGGACCAAATGTGATTGTTGACCTCAGGTACCTAAACTAGGCTGAGAATCCTGTCCTATATAATTATGTCTTATATATTATTATTTAATGAAGCATTAGGATTGTATAGGGTAGTTTATTGCCCCATAGTGCCCACCCCTGGTTACGGCCCTGTCACGATATAAACATTATTATCAATGACTGTCACGGGTGACCAGTGACCACTGATAACGCTGTAAATATTATTTATTTAATGATTATTATGAATAACCGGATTATTTCCTTTCTCAATCTGTCCTCTATTTACTTACACGTGTAAAATGATATAGCTTATGTACATAATGTAGGAAAATAAAGATATTAAGTTACCTTTACAAGTTTGGATTACAAGTTATATATATAACGGACAAATCCGACATAATACCTACTCATACTTACTATAGGTATATTTATTATTTCTGTCACACCCCCGACCAAATTATGTGCTTTACAATACACTCCTCTCCCTGCACGGTTGTCTGGATGATATCACTCTTAGCGATAATACCGCTTTTATTTTACACTATTATGTTTTTTAAATTGATCTGTGGGACCTCAAATTCACAGTAGTTGGGGGTAGGCAGAGGTGTACCTATTTTTTATTTTTATTAAATCCTGGCTACACCTCTGCCCAACCCTTCGGGAAAATGGCGTGATTGTATGTTATAAATGTTTTTTAATTTGAAGGTTATTTCTTGTTTGTTGTGTACCTACCAATAAAAATTTTATCTACTTATGTATCTAGTATCTACCTGTGTCAAGTTAACCTGTGTGATGTAATACACATCATCATTTTCATCATCGTCAGCTGGAAGACGTCCACTGCTGAACATAGGCCTCCCCATAGAACGCCATAAACTATTCATATGGGGAGATTTTATAACCAAACATCCCATAAATATAATTAATAGGTAGTACATACATACTTACCATTACCTAATTGCCCGTTATTAGCGAATTTTTAGATCTTTCATAATTTATGATTATGTTTGTTTCCTGACAACCTTATGAATACATCAAGCGCCCTTCGAGTCTATAGACCTCTTCTCAATTAATTAAAACTCTCATCCATAATAAGCTCGCCCACATCAAGCAATGGTAGGTACCTATTCGATGGACGGATATAAGAAAACCAATTAAAGCAGAGTTCTAAACGTCACCTAACCGTTGAATATGGATGGTGGGTGTTTACGACCCGTGACCCGCGATGCGGCGTAAGTGCTATTATTTATTCTGTGGCTGCGGTACGCACTCGGCACCGCGCCGCTCGTCCGATGCGATCTGCTCGCAATTATACCACAAAAGAATCAATTAACGGATGCGCCGCGGCGCCGCAAAGCAGAATGAAAACAATATTGCACTCGCAACGCTTACACTCTTCAGCGTTTCTCTACCTTACCTTGCAATATAGAATGCCTTAGAACCGTCAGACTGGACGCAATATCCTTCAACTTCACATATTCACATTGTAATAACTTTTACTTTCGTGGAAAACTTATTTTGACGACTAGATAAGGTAGAACTGGAGGGTTGAATTAATATTAATGACCATAAAATTAATTAATAATTAACTGACTGCCTCGATGGCGGAGTGGGCGCAAGCTATGCTCAAAAGATCAGGAGGTCCCGGGTTGGTGTTAAATATTGAATTTTCGTCTCCTATTCCATGGAACCAATTACATACTGGCAAAATGTGGGTGTGCCTACTATGGGACTGAGTCCTGGGTACACCTCTGCCTACCCCTTCGGGGAAAAGGCGTGAGTTAATGTTATAAAATTAGGACAAAGCGATGACCATCACATACTACTTCAATGGTCCTTAACGAATAATTTGTTAGCCAGGTTTAAAAAAAATATATTGGACTTGGCGTCTTTGTCGAAACATTGAAGTATTAAAATCTGTGAAGAGGAGTAATATCAGGCATAAAAACTTAGTACCTAGTCATAGTGCAGCTTTCAAAAGTATTTTTTGTAAGATGGGTGGCAGCTATAGAGATCATAATACTATGTGAAGATGCTATGCTATGATGCGTTTTGAGAGACAGTTGGAATGTTTGTTTCATTTATTTTGGAATTAATTGTGATAGTACCATATGACCAAATAATATGTTATTATTTATTCTTATGATAGTACCCAAGAGAAATATAAGCATCGAAACTCAATCGATCCCGTCTGTGAATTCCTAGGTCTACGCTCGTCTCGCGAGTTCGGCCCTCCTCGCTTTGAGGCGCAGATCAAAGCACACGCGCTTCTATTAGCCCTGATTACAGAGGCGCTCTCGACTCCCCCCTCCAGCACTCGCGACCCGCGCCGCGGCTGCATTGTCCCACGCGAGCGCCTACGGGTTAACTTAAAGTTAAGATCGCTCTAGTGTCATCCCTTGTATAATTAGCTTTGGTAGCGTAGCTCTGAGGTTTTGTCCGTAATATTGGTCCCAGGTTTAATCACAGAGTAAGTGGCTAGATTTCCTTTGAAACTAGAAAGATGAGGGTTGCCTCAGTGATATTGCGCGCACTTATGTTATAAGGAAGGTTTGTTATATTGTTGTGTCATCAAACGTGGGATTGTTGTGCACTCTTTGAAACTCATTTACATAATAACTTATAGATTAATGTACCTAAATGAAAATAACATACAATCACGCCTTTTTTAGAAGGGGTAGGCAGAGGTGTACCCAGGACTCAGTTACACCCACATTTTGCCAGGATGTTATTGGTCCTATGATCCCTTGTAGATAATAAGGGGCGAGCCTATTGCCATCTACCGGGCATAGTTTCAGACTCCAGGCAGATATTCTTAACGGAGAAATCCAATATTTTACACTTTGCCTGATCCGGGGATTGAACCCGGGACCTCATGATCGGCAGTCGAGCTTGCGCCCACTACCTACTTAAGATTTATGATGGCCATACACACTTGGGTGTACCTGACAGATTTACCTGTACAGTTAATTACTGTAAATCTGTACATGTGAACCTTATTATGTGTATAATAAGGTAGCGTAAGTACTAGCGTAATTCCCGCTTATTCATTCCCTTGGTAATTTCGGGAATTCTTTTCAAAATTTCATCGCTCTAGTTGACTCTAGTTTCAAGGGTTGAGGCCGAGGCTGGGCGATGTTAAGAGAGTGTGTCAGGTAGTCAGTCGTTATTCAGTCATCCAGGACTTTCGATTTTTACAGGTAAGTACCACTATAGTATAAAAGATAAGAGAAGATAAGAGAATTGAAAATAAAAATGTTTAGTTTGCTCATAAAACTCCATTTCTCATTAGTCGGTAGATGCGTTGGTGGTGTAATGGTCAGCATAGTTGCCTTCCAAGCAGTTGATCCGGGTTCGATTCCCGGCCAACGCACATTTTTGTTCAGCAGCAAGAAGGCAAATATATTAGTGTTTTATAAATTAAAGTAGTTTTTATTCGCATGTATATTTTTTTATTGTTTTTAAATTATTGATCATTATTAAAAAACACTTTAGGTTCATTATGAAATCGATAGATGGCGCTAGTAGTACCAAAATGAGCAGACTGTTTTCCCTTTAAATAATATTTTTTCCTTGCGTTGATCCAATAATAAATTATTTATACAGGTGTACGATATTTAACGACCCTATTTAATGACGTCACGTTAGGTACGTGAGTGACGTCATTAAAGCTCAGCTCAGCTGGGGGTTTTTGGCTTCGAATTATCTTACAGAGTAGCGTAGAGTAAACTGTGCCTATTCTCTCTTTTCCGGGATACTTACTGTATTTAGTGTCAATATTAGCGTTAACCGTACCTACCTTGAATAAACGGCTAACATAAATACACTCGTACAACATAACGTACCTATACAGAAGCTTACAGATGCGAAGTGTATGGTTATGTCGGCGATTGCGATGTCAAACAGAGATACTGCAAATGCTGTGAAAGGATGTGGGTCGTGCCCGCGGCGGCTCCTTCCTCATACCCCTATTCTGGACATAGGATGATTTTATCATGACGGTAAACTGACTGACGGTAAACGAGAAACTAAAAGACAAAACAAGTCTGCGGAATTCCATTAAGCGTTATAATTATTATTGTCCATTGACAATGATATAATTAAAATTTAATAACTCTCGAAATAGGATAAAGAACAATAACTGTTACTATCTACCTCCAGTCAAGCAAGCCCTGTAGGAAATTTTAAGGCACAGCCCACTTGAATTATAAATACTTACACGTTTATGTGCGTGTGTTACCTCTTTAATATAAATCTCACAAACAGCATACAATGAGTAGGTATAACCTAACACATAGGGTGCTTTTCAGCAAGGATAAGGAAACCTCGCAGCATGGCAAGTTACTCCATTAATCTTTCTGTTTTCGGTACAACACGTCTACAGACCCGGGTCCAGTGTTATCTCAAGAAAATAGACTAGTTAGAACTTTGTGGATTTCCAGAATAAGTGCATCAAGAATGGTAAAGCGCGCACGCTAATTTCTTCGAGCAAACAAACTGTCCGCGTCGCGCCGTCTGCCGCGTCTGCAGTTTCTTAAGGTGACGCAGTCTTAAATAATGAATCTGAAATCATGCGCTGAGCCCCGCAACCCGCTTACACCCCTGTAATATTACGTAACTTGCGATTGACCGGCTCGATCACAGAATACTATTACTCGACTCGAGCCGTCATCACAGCGCGACTTATTACGCACTGGAACATAGACGCCGTAGAGTCTCCGTACCTTATTTTTTTTTGGACTATCTTTTTTCATTAAAAATATCTACACTATTATTATATTACTTATATATAATATTATATTACTATACACTAATATTATATAGAGGTTAAAGTTTGATGTTTGTTTGTTTGTAAAATGTAATCTCTGAAACTGAATAATGAAAGGCCCGATAATGAAAATTATTTCACTAACAGGAAATTCATTTAATTAGATATATAACGGTCTATAGTATTCATGGTGCAGAACTACTGCTATAGGTAGAAATATGATCTTCTAGCTTTTAGCAAATCCGTTCAGCCATTTATTATTGTTGAGTCATACAACGTGTTAAAAAATGGTTTAGTAATACATAAAGGGGTGTCTTACTACACCCGTCAACCTAAAAGCAAAAGAAAGAATTTTGAAATACGCACAAAAAAAATCGACTTCCCATATAAAATGGATCAGCTGATCGGCAGATTTGTATGGGAAGTCGATATTTTTTGTGCGAATTTAAAAATTCTTTCTTTTGAAAGGTGTTCAGTTTGATAGGAAGATGCACCTTTAGTATTAATACAATTTTTTTAACACGACGTATATACGTAGGTATATACAAGTATTGTTACCAACATAACAACACAACATAACTACATACAGCTAATATTAGTAGGATATGATGTTATGAAGGATATAGGTATAGGCATGTATGTAGGTACTACTACTGAAGTTACAGTTAGACAAAACTGAAATCGTCGGTAAATATTGGGTACAATACATATGAAATTGGTGTTTTGTACGGGAGGAATATAATGTCTCTTGTTGGTCAAGATGAAGTCTATCTCGTTTCTCATGGAACCATCGGGGCTCAACCAGGTCCATTTCCTATGAGGCGGCTTCTGAAAGAAAGATTTCATCATAAAGAGTCCCTCCTTCTCCAGGAAATCGGCCAGCCTCTGTCCCCTAGGGTTCCGTTGCCCATATCCATATTGCCCCACTCTCAGCTCGCCATCGCTTTTCTTGCCTAGCTTTGCATTAAAGTCCCCCATAACAACAGTGAAGTGGGTCTCGGACATATGTATGGCCCTACTGACGTCCTCATACATAGTCTCCACTTCATCATCTGGGTGTGACGAGGTAGGTGCGTACACCTGAATGACCTTCAGCGAATATCGTTTGGATACTCTGAGTATTAGGTATACGACCCTGCTCGAGACACTTTCGATGGTAATAATGTTGTTAGTGAGGGACTTGTGGACGAGAAAGCCGACACCACCTTGGGACTGTTGGTCGCCCTCCCGGGAGTAGAGTAGGTTACCTGATCTTAGGGTTATCGTGTCCTCGCCCTCTCTACGGACTTCAGACAACCCCACGATATCCCAACGTAACATACCTAATTTCTCTTCCAGCTCAATGATCTTCTCGTCGGTCCTCAAAGTGCGTATGTTGTGTGTTACCAGGGCCAGTCGTCGTTGTTTGGGCGGGTAGCCGGAAAACTTCCGGGGATTCTTAGCACCCCCTGCTCCGCCGTTACCGTGACCGCTACCGTAGTCAGGAATAACGGAGCTGCCGGGTACTGGGGGCCTGGTCTGTATGGTGTTTATCATTGGGGGGGTTTTGCCAATACTCGCCACGCTTGGCAGGCGGGTTGGCGAGAGCAGTTTGGTAGTTTTTACGCAGAGGACGCCGCTACTAATCCTCTGGATTTATTTACCTATCAGCCGGTTCCTACGGCAACCCAGGTAGAGAGAGTGAGGTACTATTCTAATGCCGGTACCCCGCGGTAAACCTTTATTGTTCTGTAATTCAACATAAACACTGATAAGTTATAATAAAATCTTACGTGGGTGACACGTTTTGTAATTCTGCATAACTGATATGGGCAATCATGATGCTTACCATCAGGCACCTGATTTGCTCGTCTTGTCACTCAATATCATAAATAAAAAAAAAAAACTCAGAGGCATTTCTTGTACTCTACAAAATAAAATAAGGAATACGTATGTATGCATAGTATAGGATTCCATACTTAGATACCAAGAACATACAGCGCCATCTATTAGTTCCTTGCGAAAAAAAAGTAGGGAAATATGTAATAAAATGGCCATAACTTTTCATTGTGTTAACTTAGAAGTATGATTTTTTTATAGCCACAATATTTTATAGTAATAGTAGTATTGTATAATAATTTAATACGTATCGCAGATCTGAGTAGTTGATATCAATTCCAACTTGACATATCCACGCGTTCCCATTAAAAAATGTCTTGACAGACAGACGGACAGACGGACAACAAAGTGATTCTGTAAGGGTTCCTTTTTTCCTTTTGAGGTACGGAACCCTAACAATATAGTTTACTCGTATTTATTACATCATTAATACTATTATTATAAGCGATCCTTTAATTTAGTGGATGTGTAAAATGATTAGGTACACATAATCACATGATTATACATACCCTTCTAGAGACTCAACTGACATTGTTTTATTTTCAGCTAAATCCAGAGACGACTCCATTGCTTTTCTCTGTTCTGACGATTGCTTCCTACAATATAAATGATTATTTTATTTTTTCATTTTATATTGTGGAGACATAAGAATATACATACTTACCCATAGATTATAAATAATATAAACCTAGACCAGATAATCATACTAAAAACCCGAAAATACTGCAATGTTTGGTCCACGCTACTGATTTACCATTTTAGTTATTTACGATGGATAAAATAAATAAACCAAACCAGTAAAAAATGTCAGGAAAATAACTAGCTATCCACCTATCCCAAGGAAAACAGTCATACGGAAGTATCCATACATTTAGTACATAGGTATATTATGTATATATGTAGTAGGCAGTTAACAAATGTTTTATTTATTTGACGTTTACTTACCTTTTCTTTACCATTTTTTTACACTTTTCAATTAAATAAGCTTTCCTCTTTCTTTTAGGAACTCTAACAGATTTTTTCCCCATTTTTAATAAGATATTACTCGGTAAAATATTTTGATCACTACTTTGATACTATGGTTATCGAAAGCGCGCGGGAGCTCGACTGGCACAGACCCGTCGCTGACAAGCTGGTCCGCTGGTCAGTAGCGGACTGAGGGGGGACAGATTGCATACTAAAACACGCGCGAGCTTGCGTGCACTGAAAGGTCGTATGCGCCAAAACAGTATTTCTCGAATAATATTAAAACTATTGCTAATTTTATAAAATCAAATTAACATATTGAAGTATTTGTATAGATGAATCTACACAAACAATTTAGAGGCATAATTCAGTCTCATTTCCCTGTAGAATGAAAATCTCTGTTTTTATAGACCAGTCTTTGATATTTTTTTCTCTGCTGTAAAAGTTAACCAATCATGTAAACCAATTACCAAAATGATGTCAATATCATGATAAATGAAATACATAAACATTAGTTTCAAATGTTTTGTTGTTGCTGAGAAATATTGAGATCCCTACCGCCAATATTTTCAATTCGTCGTCTTAATGTTGCACTTGCTTTTTACAGTCCTGAGACATGTTAGAACTTAGATGATGATTGGGAGCTAAATAATTAAATATTTAAAGCATATTTCGGATTGGAATTTACTATTTTATTTTTAGATTGGAACGGAGAAATCCAGCAAATCGACTGACGACATCAAAGGAGTGGCAGGTAGCAGCTGGATGCAAATTGCAAGAGATAAGGAAGAGTGACAGAAACAAAGTAAGGCCTATGCCCACCAGTGGGCTATACAGACGCCTGATGATGATGATGATGATGCTGGATGATTAAGTTAACTTTTGGACTAAAGATAAGAATATTGATGCAACAACATAGGTCTTTAAGTGATCTGGACTACAGTAAAACCACAGTTGACTAAATCTGTTTGGACAAGAAGTAAATCTCCTATGCAAGCAAGTGGAATGAGTTCAAAGAAATTGGCAGAGGATGGTATGCAAGTATCTGCAGATCACATGATAATAATAACACACATAGTGTACACCTTACATTATAATGACTATCAATTTGCAGCTATTAGGTTTTTTTTTTTCAAAATTACCTCAAAATATCCGTTATAAAATAAGTTTCAAGTGAAAGAAGGTGTAACATTCTCTTTGCTATATTTCCGCATGTCACCTCGACGTCCTCGAGAACCCCAGCTACTTGAGACCCCGACCTCCCGGACCCCAGCCTCACCCCCGCACGCTCCGCTAAAAACCCATTACCTCGGCTTTGATCTGTACCGCTCTTTGATTGCGCCGCCGCTTCGACTAGCCACTTATAACTATTGCTGAGCACTGGGGGGTGGAAAAATTGGTGTTTTCGGTTAGTTTACTGCTTTATTAGCTGCTGTGGGTTTGTACGGAAATGTGGTCTGATTTCGACTTAATATTTTGGCTTGAGTCTTGAATCATAAGTAAACTAGGTACCTCAATATGTCTGCTGATCATAAACACATAGAATTGTACTAGATTCGCTCCGGTTAGAAAGGCAGGCAAATTACTAGGCATACGAGCCTTGGATAACATCTTATTATGAGTTTGATCATAATCAGTTCTTATTTTCATTTTCTTCATGCATTTATATGTTCTACTTACCTAAATATTATTTAGACTAAGTATATGTTCTATATCTACCTAATAGTTATTTACTAACGCAAGCGTAATACCTATGTAGTTATTGTTGAAAGAAGAAATAAGTAGCAAAAATCAATCAGCTTCAGAATGACAGCAGATTTTTCCTGTCTCTTTCCAGAATTGAGTCGTACCTTCACAAATCATAACAAGCACAAAGAGTATGATTCGTGGCAGTTGCAGTAATGAGTTGCTTTCAAACGCGACTAGTCGCAGCGTCATGCGATGCAATACCGACGCGGCTTTACACTGGAAATTAGCCTAAAGCCTATTTCGAGCCTTTGACACATGAATGTTTTCACTAGTTTCGCATTAAAGATCTCGAGTGTGTACGACGATGACATTTCTAAACATAACTTTTCAATCAGCCTCATTTTTTGAGTTTGGTACCCTTATGAACGAACCTTGACAAGATTGACTTCCTCTGATCCAGATCATGCTTTAATCTGAAAAATTGAGCTTCCAATTCATGTGGGTCCTACGGCATACCAACGCCTACTGTTCATAGGCAGGATCGTGCTGAGTTAGAGCCATATTGTTTATTTCACGCCCTGTGTCTGTCTTCTTTATTTTGTCTATTTTTATTTAGAACTACATGCAATACCGTGCTTATGCACGGGCAATGTGTTTCGCACTAAATGTATTTTCCTTATTTTTCTTAGATTCTGTTTTCCTCTTAATGCTTCGTAAATTAAAGCCTAGTACTGCAACGAATTCCATAGTTCCCAAATCATCCAGGAAGGCCGGATTTCAAAGGAGTCAATCATGCCACTGTATAAATTCTACGTGGGAAAATGTGGGATTGTACACCAAAGCTCTTGATTAGCTGCTGGTAAACAAGTTCGACTAATTTTTCCGGGTTGACTGGAGGTAACTCAGAACTCAGAAGTCCAAACAAAAGTTAGGATTTGGCAACAAGCCGCGAGGAGCCGAGTATCCGAGTCGCGGCGCGGCGCGCTCTCATCACGCATTCCCTTTGCTGCACTCGCTCACTGAACCTGTGAACTCCTTACTTGAGAACAACTTGCCATTATAGGGCTGGCCCTACATGATTATACTTTTTTTGATGATAATATAGAAAACACGATTAACCTATATAGTTTTCGCGCAAATAAATGTCAGATCCGGAGCCAACCACAAAGAATTGAGTGGAGAATTATTCCCTATATTTTCATATCTGTGTATATTTTCATTTTGTATGGGTGACGGTTAACCTTAAGTAATTATCCAAAGAAGATGATGATAGTATCATCATCGGACACCTGTTATAGTCTATATTTGACATTGCCCTTCCTTTGGTCACTATTCTGTCTCTCACCATTCGTATCCACTTCATAAGGCGACCTGCAAAACACTTTTTATGTACCTACAGTAAAATTATATCTTTACACATATTTCATAAGGAAATTGGGGGGTAGCAACCCTAGCTGTAAGTCTGAAAGTTACAGGCTACGTTCAAAAGGAACCTTTTCCAAGTTGTAATGTGTATGGGTCAATATTATCGTATCTTGAATCCTACTTAAGTTTAACCTTCAAACTCGTTCGAAGCATCTTCAAGATCGATTCTTTATTTCCCCGTCGGTCTGTTTGAGACTCATGCAACCCCTACACCTTCCCTTAAATATACCCCTCTCCGTCACACATATAGACTTATATATACCCATCTCTGTCCATTGCAAACGTCATTGCGTAGCGCATTGTCTACATTCACAATCATGGCAATTTCAGCCGTATGGCTTAAAGTTTAAGATTGGAATATGTAACGGCAAAATTGGTTAAAAAGGAAATTGGCATTTACAGCGACAGTGGAAAAGCCAGTTTTCCGCAGCAAAATTCAAAAATGGTATTCGAATGTACAGTATTGCCAGGTTTAAATGACGGTTGGTGTTAGTGATACGCGGCTCGTAATTCTTTGGAATACGGGTGGAATTTGATTGAATTAAGAATTTTCCGGTTGTAATATAAATTGGTTGTGATATGCGTTGGAAACACGCCGGTTGGCCGCATTCGCTGACATGTACCGGCACGCGAACGTTTTTGTTCCATTTTCGGTTTTTCAATTCGGAACTTTTCACGAAATGTGATTTTCTTTTAAATGAGCAATAAGAGGCCAGTGAAAACTGTTAGGTACCTTGTGGTTTGCGATAATAAGAGTTCTATGTTTGAAACTTTTGTGATCATTTTTTCTAAAGTGTACGATAGGAATTTTAGGGAAAAGCTTTTGTGGGTTTCAAATTGTTTTTAAAGTTACGGGCTTGGAGAAGTGTGTGTTTTGGTAAGTTTATAAGAATATGCAAGCAAAGCAGTTAGTCTAAGAAAATGACAAAATTGCACAAAGAAACTGATGTAAACCGACGATGACAGGTTGTTGTGGTGCAGTGTATGGCATCGCGGTCGTTGACCCCGCCGCCGTTACCATAGCAACGGTGCTGTCCGTGATTGTTCTACAATCATCCGCTTAAAATGGATCCTAGACTTTTTACGATACTTAGGTAGTTTACATAAACAAAAACAGATGGTTCTTGTTTTTGAAGTTCGTCAGTCATGAGTTTAGGTCCCATATGTAATAGGAGCGAGCCTATTTCTCTCTAACGGCCACAGTTCTATATTAAAGGCTGTAATTGAGAACTTAAATAGACAAATCCAATAAAACTTTTTGCCTGACTCGGGGATCGAACCCGGGACCTAATGATCGGCAGTAGCGCTGACGAAACACTATTACCCCACTGAGGCAGTCTCCACTTAGGTACATACTCAATAATAAAATGAAACTTAACTTAATATTAAATTATACTTAAGTAAATACTTTAATATTATATAATGAATGAATGAATGAATGAATGAATGAATGAATGAATGAATGAATGAATATTTATTTGTCAGAATTTTGGTTACATGAGATCTTAAAGTCTATAATTTCCAGCAAGATTCTGCCAATAAAGGCGTAAAAATAAGTAAGTATTATAAAAATGTGAAAGTTTTGATTTGTAACATATATTTCAATTTCAATATCTTTATTGCATAATTCATGATATATTAATAGATGGTAGTACATAATCATGATACCCGTTTGGGCGTAGCAAGTTGTTAACGAATATTTTATGAAGTATTACTTAAAAATAAAAAATAAAAATTAATAATAATAATAATAACAATTTCTTTGGCTTTTAATTCATGAACGTGAAGCAGGTCACTTACTAGTCCTCTTTTTTATCAACTGAATTTGGCTTACTTAAAGCATTCATGGCATTCATGGCAATAGATACTACTGAACCGATTGGGCTGAAATGTGATAGGTATAGGCTTAAACCCCTCAATAAAACATACACAGTACTTTTCAGAAGGTAACACCGCGTCCCGTAGCTAGTCAAATATGATGTAGTTCCAGTACCTAAGTACCTATACTCTTTCCCACCCCCTACGCCTCCTATCATGCCCTACCCATCAAAAGGCTGTTTGCCTGGCAGAGATCGCTTAGAGCGATAAGGCCGCCCATTGTCGACCAATAAGAATAATTTAATAAGTAAGTTGATTGTATTCTGTGTGCCTTAGTCGTAATAAAGAATATTCTATTCTATTATATTCTATTCTACGTAGTACTACCACTCGAGGTCGACACTTCCGAATGGTGACGCGAATTCTATCACCCTTTTGGTTACAAAATACAGGCCCCTCATTGCAGACACACTTTTATAGTTTTATTGTAGGGATTAACTCTATTACTAAACGTTTAGTTCTGATTTATTAACCAGTTGTTAAGTTGCTATTATTCTTTCCATATGTTTTCATTGTAGACCGATAAGGGATTTATATCTGAATCTGCTTTTGTATCTGAATTACGATTCAGATAATTTTGTTTACCCTCGACAAATTGTATTGGTAGAGTAACTATTTTATTATTATTGTGTTGTTATATGGCCAGATCCGGAACTCATTCTCTTTAAAAAAAAATACCTATATATTTTCTTACCTTAACTATATTAAACTAACTAGAAATATATACTCGTATTATAATCTTTTTTATGATAGTTAGTGACAAGACGAGCATATCAGGTGCCTGATGTAGCATCATGATTGCCCATATCAGGCACAGTGCCTGTCACCCTGAGATATTAGTTATTGAAACTCGTCATGCCCAGTAATTTCGCTGGTAACATTGCCCTTCAAGATTAAGATATATCGTGACTTAGAAGTGATCAGAATTAGAAGCGAATTGGAAGTGTATTAAAACTAAACGAGGCTGGCTTTTTAATATCTACGAGTAAGTTGGAACATTACTAATGATTAATTATCTAATTACAATAACTATAGGAATGGTAAGCATAATAATAGTTTAGTATGAAGACTTGCCGTGGGGTTACCGGCTTTAGAATAGTACCTCACCCTCTCTCCCCGTGGTTGCCGTAAGAGCCGGCTAAGGGCTATAGGATCCAGAGGACGGGCAGCAGCGTCCTCTGCGTAAAACCATCAAACTGCGTTCGCCAACCCGCCTGCCAAGCGTGGCGAGTGTTGGCAACAACCCCCCTTATGGGGGAGGCTTATGTTCAGCAGTGAACTACTAAAGGTTCGATGATGATGATGATGATGATGAAAAGACAATTTATATCAGAATATTAAATACTAGTTAATCAAAATTAACTACAGAGAAATGATTAAAACAGTATAAACAATTGAATAACATGGTTACTAACTAATGTTGTAATTGTTATTTTTATAGATACATAGTATAACATCCTGAGGCGATATCCTAACAATGTATAAGGTTTTATTAATATTTAAATGTTAATTAGCATCACTGTATCTATACCTCTACTACTCTGATGAGGATACTCTTATGGATGAAAGGAGATTTGTATGGTGGCGAGTGTGGTGGGGGCGATCGACTTGGGCGTACTTTCATGAACAACTTTTCATGTGGATGGGATGAGTTGTCTTAGGAATGGTCCGGTCAAGTACCCACAACCGACGAGTATGAAGAACGTCATGAAAGACTAAGAAGCAAGAATCATATGTCGGGATCGTAGCAAGTGAAGATAAATAGTCTCTACCTACACTTACGGGAACAAGGCGTAACTGTATGTAATGTATAGGTATGTAGTACCTCTAAAGTCCTTCGTTTAAACTAAATTTAATTATGCTCTTTGGAATGCGAACTTTTAAAAATCCTTAGCAATGTGACAAACACTATGATTACAGTCATGAATTAATAAAAATTTGAATAAAGGTTTTCTATGCTTTTCATTGGAGGTATTTTATTATATTTGTTTATAAGATAGACGTGGCTGGTTACTGGTCCACCCTGTATATTAAGGAGTATTTATAAAAAGCCTGTTTTGAAAATATTTGTATAAGTGAAAGCGTATTATTGTGGATAGGCTACATAATCCAGTACAGTTGCAAAGTAAAGGCGTGAAGTATAATGTCCCAGCACCTGTGTAGGGATTCCCTGGGATCGATCCCCTCTCGCCTCCCGCCCTGTACCGACTCGTCGTCTCCCGGACTAATGCTCCGTGCGTCCCTTCTACTTATTATAATTTATATTAAACCTGCTCGGGGCGATGCTTTTTTTGACGAAGGAAAATTGAAGGTAAAATCTTTGCTTCTCGTGATACCTACATATTCATTTGAGGATAAATAGCATCTGAGAGTTTAGAGGGCTTTATCAAAACAGAAACTCTTATCTTATTTTCTCTAACATTAACTAAAAACTAAATATTCTTGTTCTAGGAGATCAAAGAAATAAAAATTAATGTAGACATTTTTATTTATATTTATAGTTTAACAACTTTAAACTTTTTTGGAAAAAGAATTTATAATTCTACAGCTACCTACTTACTATGTACACTTACTAAATAGGGTTCGTTTCTTAGAGCCACAATTTTGATTTTATTAATAATGACGATCAAAAGTAAAAATACATTATAAGCTATAGAACAAATGTCAGCCTATAGGAAATCTAAGTGCTACATACCACCATCAGAAAGATGGCAGCGTACCTACACCTACACCTACCCAAGATGCTCTCATATATTATGATACACCCTATTCTACTTATTGTTCCTCTTAAATATCAACGTTTTGTAGTGAAAGCTTTTGGCACCTTAATCGGTAAACAAGATCTCAGTGCTCAAGTCGACAGTTTAGTTAAAACCTGCTTTGAACACAAAGTTTTCTTTAAAATTTAATCAGATAATATAGAAGCACAGTAAATATCGTCCAGTAAGTAAACTAGCAGTAACCGGAGCTGTGGCCGGTGGGTGAGTGTCTGTGTCACTTGACTCTTGATTGGACTTCACACCTCGCGCCACTGCACTGCACTCCGGGCTCAGGTTACAGGTACTAGAACTACTGGGAAATGGTGCTACTATGGCTACCATGTAACATAACATACAATCATGCCTTTTTCCCGAAGGGGTCTACAGTCTACGGTCCCATAGTAGGTAAACCCAAATTTCGCCAGTATGTTATTGGTCCCATGTAATAGGGGGCGAGCCTATTGCCATCTACCGGGCACAGTTCCAAACTCCAGGCAGTTATTGTGATAATTCCTGATGACATCCAATATTTAACAATTTACCTGACCTGGGAATCGAACGCGGGTTTCCGAACCTCTTGATCGGCAGTCCAGACTTGCACCAACTACGCCATCGGGGCAGTCACCTTATACCATGTCGCATAGCCTTTTTAAATAGTTTAGAGCAAGCGCTCTAGTTTATTTTTAATTATTATCTACCCTTACTAAGTGCACATTATAAATACACAAATAAAATTAGTTATAATATAATAATTTTCCAAAATCAAATTTACATAAAGAGTACTTTTCTCAATTTCATCTTCAGATCCTGAAGATAGGAACACAACTAACCTCATGACTCACCACATAGTAAAACAGATTTTTTTGTTGAAGTTATAAAGGACCATGATTTTTATGTTTTTCACAAAGTTCTATTAGGAACGTCTACGTTATAAATCTCCGCTTTTTCCAATAACTGTTAATTTTTTTATGTCCAGCTTTAAAATAAAAAAACATCTCTTACGAGTTTTGACCAATAGCTTCCATATTTCCAAAATATTTTAATAGCTCTGTGTAAAGTTCATAAAATTCCATAAAAAGTGGATAAATGCTGTAAGCATTGGTATATTTGGTGGTCATTTGATTTGCAATGCCAACAACTTATTCTTGTTCCTGACTGTGTTTCGGAAGTTCTTTGTCGTGATGCTTGGGCGGTAAACGTTTTATTTGAGTCTGTGGCTTCTAAACACATAAATCTTCTTTCTAAAAATTGCATCATGTCCGACATTTTTTGCAATTTATTTGGTTGCATGATGTGCTGCTCATAACGCTCGTTAGTCTCGTTATCCCATTTGAGGCTGATCATCCGGGTGAGCCAAGGATCCCAGGATGACACGTCGATTTTTAGGCTTTTCAGTGCCTCTAGACTCTCATTGATGGTGTCATGCAAGTGGCTCAAGTTGTGTGCAGTACCTTTTTCAATTTTTTGTATGTTGATTATGTTGTCTATGTATTTAGTAACTTGGATTCGTTCATTTTTATAACGGTTTTTAAGTAACTTCCACGCCGTCTCATAGTGCGCATCGCACACTGTTAAGTGGCTTATTAGTTTTGCTGCGTCCCCTTTGACGTGACTTTTCAGGTACTGCATTTTTTCAGTTGATGTGAGTGTCCTGTGCTCATGTATGATTTTTTGGAACAGGTCATAAAATGAACTCCAGGACTCATATTGCCATTAAACACTGGAATCGTAATTTTTGGTAAGTTTACCGTTTGATGATGATTGGTTACCGCTACTTTACTATTTGTATTTTGCTCGATGTCATTAATTGAGATAATAAGTTGTTTAGAAATTTGTTTCATTTCAGTTTCAACCATTATATATAAGTTGTTGGTAAAGTACTCATGTAATGCATCTTGCCCCTGCGCGAATTTTGACATCAATAATCCTTGGTGTGACTTTTCTATGTCCCTCCATTTCGATCGGATGTCATTAAGCAGGTTTTGGTAAAACATCTTAGGTTCCGCATTAGATAGAGCTTCTCCGGCTTCTTCTAAATTAGTCTGTAAGCTTGCTATAAGGTGCATTTGGACTTGGAGTTCAGGTGATGGCTCTTCTGTTTGTACTTGCGTGGTCTTTGACGTTGATGGTTGGTATTTATTAAGGTGTTCTATAATTTCATCTAACAAGTTCTTAACTTTTCCATAATAATTCTGTGTGATGTATTTGTTATTTATAAGTTCTGGTTGATCCGCTAACAGTGCATGATTTGTGCTGATGTTAGCAAATATGTTGTTTGCGATGTTCGTTTTCTCGGTAATATATTGTGTAGTTTTTCTTGACGGTGAGTCTTTCTTTATATTCGTAAATAGTTGTCTGAGTTTTTCAATGTCTTCATGTTGGCTGATCAATAGCTCATTTAGTTCTTCCATCTTGTAATAATATTCTTCTTTCTTCTCTCTTCTTTCTTGCTGATCCTCCCTACTCCCTACACCCTACTCCTAGTATCTAAGGCTATGCTTAACTGCTGATCTTTATCGTCGTCACGGTATTATGCGACTTCTCAAGACGCCGGTGATTCCCGCTTGTGGGAGGCCGGGCCCCGAACCGCTACCGTGCGAAGAGCAGTTAAGCGTTATGTCTGTACATCAACGTACCCCAAAACTAGTGCTTGTTGGTTACACTAGCCCGAAGCACGCCGAATTGTCGGTTAGTCAAAAAAATGTCACCTAAGGGGGGTCAGAGGATCGCGAGTCTACCTACTGATTCAAAATTACTCGAAGGACCAATGAAAAGGCGGTCGCCTGATCGTAAGTTGATTAAGAACCTACTCTGTAGAGTTCCTAACACCTACCTAACTTTCCTATCGCCCTAGCCCTAACCATATACAATAAGATATATACTTATATAGATAGTGCGGGATGTCCGTTGCCGAGAGACCTATGACAACAGACGGAGGCGGGTAGGAAAGAGGGATACGCACGTCGTGCAATGTGCGCAGGTACGGTTTTCCGACTGCCGATCACGCAGGATCACGTGACCGATCACCGATCACGGGGGACCAGCGACGGCTAAAGGAGTCTTGGCCGCAGTCGGAGGAAGGAGAGGTAAATCGCCCGCCCAGCGGAGAGGTACTGGACAGGGCGCGGTGGCCGGACCCCGGCAGGCGGTCCGGTGGAGCCTCCCTGGGGACGGGAGCGCTCGGACAGGTGGGCGGCGGCAGCCGACCTCGTCAGTACGGGGCAATGGACCGGTACTCTTGCTGCCGGTCCAGGCCAAGGCCGCTTGTAGCCTTCCGTACGGCTGCTGATGGGCGGCTGTCAGGCCGCGGTACTATTGATGGGCGGCTGTTAGGCCGCAGTGGTGCCGAGGGGTGGCTGTCAGGCCGAGGTCCTATTGATGGGCGGCTGTTAGGCCGCAGGAGGAGTGAATCAAAACCCAGGTTAGGTAGTGATTGATTTATTTACAAAAAATTTAACTTATATACTAAATTATTGGCTACACACAAATATAATTATTTCCATGTGCGTAATAACTATTATGTTGGCTCGGTCAGCATCTCGCGATTGGCCTTGCTCTGTGGAAGTGCTGACGCGCCGTGACGGTGCCCTCGTTTCGTGCGGTTTAGTCGGTCGTTATGGAATTAGGTCTTGTTCATGTTTGAACATCCTGCCGACTTCAGAGGATGAGACTGGTGCTTTATTCTTTGTGGTTTGCATGGAGCTTCACAATCGAACTCGTAGAGCGCTGCTTTAGTCTGGACGTTGGTTTCTGTGGTTTTCTTTGTCGGCAGGCTGTAAATGGCTTCCGTTGGAGGGTGCCATTGCTCGTCACGGTTGTCGAACCCATGGTTATAATGGACCACTGGCTCTGGTGCGTCAGGCTTCCTCTGGATGCTTTGGCGGCATTGCAAGGCTGACCTCGCCCATTGGAACACTGTTGGAGAAACATATCTTATTAATATTGCAATAACTAATACAATTAGGCATGAGATGGCACTCGTAACGTAAGAATGTTGACTAATTTGTTCCCATGTGGTATTTTGTAAGTCTGTCTGTATGTTTTGTTCTTTGTTTATTAAATGTTGGAGAATGTCTTTTGAATTTTCGACTACTACTTCTTTGGTTATATTGTATACGTCAATAGTGGTATTGTAGGTTTGCGTATTAAAATCTATGGGTTTTGCGTACGATGCTACTACTTGAACTGTGACTAGCCTTTGGGCAGCTAAAATATGATTTTTTGTTTTAACTATGCAATTATCGGATATGCGGATTACACCTATATTTGTTAGTTCAGTTTCTTGCCTCTGGCCATCACAAATTATAGAGGCTGTTACTCTACTTTTTGTCACAAAAAGCCAGGTATTTGGCATGTATAATTGTTTCCATAGAATTTCGCTTTGAAGGTTAAAAGATTTTGTCGGACATTTAGTTTGGGTGTGGTTAGTGAATATTTGTTCAACAATGCAATTTTCTTTTAATTGCATGTTCTTCACCACTCCCGGAAAACAAATAAAATGAGTGTCTTTCTGAAGACAGTTCCTAAATTCTTCATGACTTAATTCAAAATATAATTCATTATTGTAATCTACTCCTATATATGATTTTTCTATTTCTATGGTTTGGAACGAGCTGTTTGAGTTTTTCTTTGGAACTGATGTTACATGTACTAACATGAACTTAGAGATGTCTTCAATTGGAAAATATGCAAATACTTGTATGTGAGTTGCATTTTCAGTTAATTTTGTGTCAATGAGTTGTTTTTGGTTAACTTTCAAGTTAGATGGTAACTTCTCGTTTGCTGATTTTATTATATCAGTAACGTTGCTTGGCGTAAGTATGCTGTATATCGTTGATTTTGAAAGGTAAATTTCAAGCAGTCCTGCGTAGTAGTCTTCGATTTCACTAATGTAATTTGTTGCCAGCTGGTAAGCTTGTATCACTTGTATGTTCACCTTATTCATATCTATCGTGGCATACCAATGATTTGTAGTCGCTATGTAATCAATGATTTCGTTAAGTTTTAATTCAAATCGGGTTAATTTTCCTTGTATTCTAGCTTCAGTGTCGTTTATTTGGGTTATTGCTGATATCATAATTTTTGTTTGGTGATTAGCTGCTTCTATCAACTTTCCCTGGTTTTGATTAAGTGAGTTAATATCCCGATAAACTTCATCATTAACTCCAAATATGGATGTCAGGAATTCTCCTAGTAATCCTCTTTTCTTTCGTGTACGATTGAGTTCTGATAAAAATTCTTTTATTTTTTCAATTTTGAGTTGTTGCTCCATTAAATGATGGTGGAATTGCTTGCAATGCGTATCTTGTGTTGATATTTCTGTTGTATTACACAGTTGTTCAAATTGGTATGTTACATTGATTATTCTTAATAAATCTTGTTCGATGTTACTTCTCTTGAAATTTGTTTCTATGCGGAACACTCCTCGATCTACACTTGCTTCTCCTACTTGTTCTACATACAGGCCAGGCTGTACTGGTTTTAGTATGTACGGTGCTGCGTTTCCAATCAAGTGTAATATTACTAGTAATAATATAAACCAATTGGATATTTTGTTTTTTGATTTTGTTTGTTTGGTTTTTGTTTTAATTGTATTATACATATTTTCATTCTGACGTATATCTGAAGTACTTGTTTTACTTGAAGCATCAAATGGTACGTTTTTTAATAGCTTGTTGTTGTTTAATGACCCCTTTTTTAAATCGAATCCATCCGCTTTTTGCATTTTAATCATTTGTGACTTTTTTGCAGCATCGATGGTTTCTTTTCTTGGTAGTATGTCATCTATGTACAAGTTTTTTAATGTAATTTTTGTAGCTATTGGATAACTTTCATCTTCATTTATTGCCAGTTGTTGTAACCTTTTTCCTGCTATGTGTGGTGCAGGTGCTGCACCATACGTAACTGTGGTTAGCTCGTGTTTACAATGTTTTGGTGATTCTCTCCATAGTATCCGTTGATAGTTGTAATCTTCTCCGTGTGTGTTTATAAAGCCATCCATTTGTTTTAATTCACAAAGTTTATGTAGGTCTTGGACTTCTGTAGTTATAGTTGTCATGCTGGTTATTTTTTCTGGGGGTGAACACGAGATTCCGTCATATGTTCCGGATAATATCCACCCGAATTTTGTGTGCTGTGCTATAATTTTATCTTGGATATTCTTGAATCCGTTTATTAGGAATTTGCCATATTCTTGTGCTCCCAATAATATGTCGATGTCTGCTTTCTTGTAGTACTCATTATCTGCTAACAATAAGTCGTCTAAGCATTTCGCTTTTAATTTTGGTACGTCTTTCTTGGGTAGTGGTTCAGTTATTTTTGGTAACACTATTAGTTTTACTGGTAGTTGGAACCCGTTAGGTAATCTTGGTTCTAAACTGACATTTATTGAATAGCTCGATGTCTTAGGTTCTTCATCCCCAATACCACTAACTTCTGTTCTTGTCTTGATACGAGGATAACCTAGTAGTCGAGCTACTCGCTCAGTACAAAAGGAAGCTTCGGATCCTTGATCACATAATACCCTGAAGTGATAAGGTGTTCCATTAATAGATTGTGTTTTTACTACAGCGGTTGCTAGTAATGTTACGTGTGTGGCAGCGCCTGTAGCTATGTTTGCAACGGTTCTTGATATAAACTTGCTAGTGGATTGTGTAGGCGCTGGTTTCATTTCTTTATTAGGCTGTTTGTAGTTAATATTTGACTCTTGTGATACTGTTCGCTCCTCTTGGTGTAATAGGGTATGATGTCCAGTCTTTCCACATTGGAAACATGATTTTGTGCTATGACATTGTATATTCCTGTCGTGTGTTATACAATTTCTACATATATTGTTGTTGTTTACTGCTTGGTTACGTTCTGAAACTGTCAATGTTTTAAATTTAAAGCATTGGTATATTTGGTGGTCATTTGATTTGCAATGCCAACAACTTATTCTTGTTCCTGACTGTGTTTCGGAAGTTCTTTGTCGTGATGCTTGGGCGGTAAACGTTTTATTTGAGTCTGTGGCTTCTAAACACATAAATCTTCTTTCTAAAAATTGCATCATGTCCGACATTTTTTGCAATTTATTTGGTTGCATGATGTGCTGCTCATAACGCTCGTTAGTCTCGTTATCCCATTTGAGGCTGATCATCCGGGTGAGCCAAGGATCCCAGGATGACACGTCGATTTTTAGGCTTTTCAGTGCCTCTAGACTCTCATTGATGGTGTCATGCAAGTGGCTCAAGTTGTGTGCAGTACCTTTTTCAATTTTTTGTATGTTGATTATGTTGTCTATGTATTTAGTAACTTGGATTCGTTCATTTTTATAACGGTTTTTAAGTAACTTCCACGCCGTCTCATAGTGCGCATCGCACACTGTTAAGTGGCTTATTAGTTTTGCTGCGTCCCCTTTGACGTGACTTTTCAGGTACTGCATTTTTTCAGTTGATGTGAGTGTCCTGTGCTCATGTATGATTTTTTGGAACAGGTCATAAAATGAACTCCAGGACTCATATTGGCCATTAAACACTGGAATCGTAATTTTTGGTAAGTTTACCGTTTGATGATGATTGGTTACCGCTACTTTACTATTTGTATTTTGCTCGATGTCATTAATTGAGATAATAAGTTGTTTAGAAATTTGTTTCATTTCAGTTTCAACCATTATATATAAGTTGTTGGTAAAGTACTCATGTAATGCATCTTGCCCCTGCGCGAATTTTGACATCAATAATCCTTGGTGTGACTTTTCTATGTCCCTCCATTTCGATCGGATGTCATTAAGCAGGTTTTGGTAAAACATCTTAGGTTCCGCATTAGATAGAGCTTCTCCGGCTTCTTCTAAATTAGTCTGTAAGCTTGCTATAAGGTGCATTTGGACTTGGAGTTCAGGTGATGGCTCTTCTGTTTGTACTTGCGTGGTCTTTGACGTTGATGGTTGGTATTTATTAAGGTGTTCTATAATTTCATCTAACAAGTTCTTAACTTTTCCATAATAATTCTGTGTGATGTATTTGTTATTTATAAGTTCTGGTTGATCCGCTAACAGTGCATGATTTGTGCTGATGTTAGCAAATATGTTGTTTGCGATGTTCGTTTTCTCGGTAATATATTGTGTAGTTTTTCTTGACGGTGAGTCTTTCTTTATATTCGTAAATAGTTGTCTGAGTTTTTCAATGTCTTCATGTTGGCTGATCAATAGCTCATTTAGTTCTTCCATCTTGTAATAATATTCTTCTTTCTTCTCTCTTCTTTCTTGCTGATCCTCCCTACTCCCTACACCCTACTCCTAGTATCTAAGGCTATGCTTAACTGCTGATCTTTATCGTCGTCACGGTATTATGCGACTTCTCAAGACGCCGGTGATTCCCGCTTGTGGGAGGCCGGGCCCCGAACCGCTACCGTGCGAAGAGCAGTTAAGCGTTATGTCTGTACATCAACGTACCCCAAAACTAGTGCTTGTTGGTTACACTAGCCCGAAGCACGCCGAATTGTCGGTTAGTCAAAAAAATGTCACCTAAGGGGGGTCAGAGGATCGCGAGTCTACCTACTGATTCAAAATTACTCGAAGGACCAATGAAAAGGCGGTCGCCTGATCGTAAGTTGATTAAGAACCTACTCTGTAGAGTTCCTAACACCTACCTAACTTTCCTATCGCCCTAGCCCTAACCATATACAATAAGATATATACTTATATAGATAGTGCGGGATGTCCGTTGCCGAGAGACCTATGACAACAGACGGAGGCGGGTAGGAAAGAGGGATACGCACGTCGTGCAATGTGCGCAGGTACGGTTTTCCGACTGCCGATCACGCAGGATCACGTGACCGATCACCGATCACGGGGGACCAGCGACGGCTAAAGGAGTCTTGGCCGCAGTCGGAGGAAGGAGAGGTAAATCGCCCGCCCAGCGGAGAGGTACTGGACAGGGCGCGGTGGCCGGACCCCGGCAGGCGGTCCGGTGGAGCCTCCCTGGGGACGGGAGCGCTCGGACAGGTGGGCGGCGGCAGCCGACCTCGTCAGTACGGGGCAATGGACCGGTACTCTTGCTGCCGGTCCAGGCCAAGGCCGCTTGTAGCCTTCCGTACGGCTGCTGATGGGCGGCTGTCAGGCCGCGGTACTATTGATGGGCGGCTGTTAGGCCGCAGTGGTGCCGAGGGGTGGCTGTCAGGCCGAGGTCCTATTGATGGGCGGCTGTTAGGCCGCAGGAGGAGTGAATCAAAACCCAGGTTAGGTAGTGATTGATTTATTTACAAAAAATTTAACTTATATACTAAATTATTGGCTACACACAAATATAATTATTTCCATGTGCGTAATAACTATTATGTTGGCTCGGTCAGCATCTCGCGATTGGCCTTGCTCTGTGGAAGTGCTGACGCGCCGTGACGGTGCCCTCGTTTCGTGCGGTTTAGTCGGTCGTTATGGAATTAGGTCTTGTTCATGTTTGAACAACTAAGCGGCTATATTATATGGGGAATAGCTACCTACCCTACTAAACCTACTACACCTGGGTTTACCAATATTAAGAGTTTTAATTAAACTCATGATTTTGTAGGAACAATAATAAAATGCATAATAGCTAATTATTTTTGAATTAAGTACGTAGGTACGTACGTAGGTACGTACCCATACATAGTTTAGTTTTGTCTATGTATGTTTAAGTACGTAGGTATTTTTATACATGAACTTAGTACCTATTTAAAATAAAGCTGATTGTGGAATTATTGTAATTTTTTTTTGTATTTATTTGTTTAAGTCATGATGTAATATCAAAGGCTAAAGAAGTCAAGTCATAATAGTTGACCCCATTTCGTGAACAGAAGCCTCCGATTTCCAATAAAATATGGTCACAAGTTATAGCGAACGGAAAAGTACGAATATTTGTCCCTATATTCACAAAAAGTAACAGATAACCGATACAAAAGCGGAACTTCAGCCGTAGATCAAACGAACGGAAGCCTCTGGGCTCGAGCAAATAAATACTGAGTTATTTTTCCAATTTACTCATAACAAATACAGTAGTGGAGGAAAGTTTTCGAATAACTTAGCGAAGTTTGTTTGTAAGTTTGGAGAACTCGCCACGGCTCCGACGGACTCGTGGCCACATGTCGATTTGCCTATTTACATGCAAATTGGCAGAAGACAGATTTTTCAAGAAACTTTCACAATATATAATTCATTCGGAATGGACGAGGAATCTCCCGCATTTGTTAGTTTTCAAAGTGAATTACAATTTCTTTTACTGTCGAAATCGGTAGAGAGGAGATAACCTTATTCATTTTATAATATCACTGCCTCGGTGGCGTAGAGGGCGCATGCTCGACTGCCAATCAAGGGGTCCCCCGGGTTCGATCCCCCGGTCAGGCAGTGTTAAATTAAATATTGAATTTTTCCATTAGGAATTATCTCAATAACTGCCTGGAGTCTCTGGAACTGTGCCCGGTAAATGGCAATAGGCTCGCCCCCTATTACATGGGACCAATAACATACTGGCGAAATGTGGGTGTATCTACTATGGGACTTGAGCCCTGGGTACACCTCTACCTAGCCCTTCGGGAAAAAGGCGTGAATGTATGTTCTATTGAATTTTATCTACCCATCAAACTTACATCATAATAGAATTAAAATTTTCAAGATTCACGAAATTCATTCTAATTTTACTACTACAAAAACAAGTAAAGTCAAAGTAAGAAAGATGTCGTGTGGAAACATCTTGATAATAGGATTTACTTTTAGTCATTTTGCTCATCGAGCTATGGAGAGGGCTATGCTCGGGATTTCTCAGCGAGATCGAATCAGAAATGAGGAAATCCGTAGATGAACGAATGTTACCGCCCAGCCAGCAGTCAAGCCAAGCGGCTTAGCAAGTTGAAGTGGCAATCATTTCATCATCATCATCATCTCAGCCATAGGACGTCCACTGCTGAACCTGAAGGCCTTCACCATAGATTTCCATCCAGTCCGGGCGTAAGCGGCCCGCCTCCATCGTGTTCCTGCCGTCTTTATCAGATCGTCTGTCCACCTTGTGGGTGGACGTCCTACGCTCATCATCATCGATCATTTAAATGAATAAATAATTATATGCTTATATCTTTTATTGCGCGTGAAATTTAAATTAAGTCACACTAGCGCCACCTAGGAATAATAATAATATCATCTTTTATAATTTTATAACAGATGGCGTTAGTAGTACTTATAACTCACCTACTTCAAAAGAAAATGCAAAACAGTTTAGTGATGAATATTAATTTGGTGCAGTCTTACATCCTTTGGCGTAATTGCAGTCACGGTTCATTAGGCACATCGCGAGAGAAATTAATTTGAATTTGAAGCTAACTCTGACGAGGTGACGAAGGTTGAATTTGAAGCAACTCTGACGAGGAGGGTGTACGGTTTCAATGCGTTTTTTTATTTACCATTTTGTACCCATATTCAATTTATATTATTATCTAACTGATTTTCATTTAAATACACTTGGCATAATTTGACAATATTATACTCAGATTGATGTTTGCATGGAAACTAGCGCCACACCACAACAGCTTGTCAAGTTATAATATTAAAAAAAAAATTTAGTAGTAGGTATACACGAGACACAACAAAATAATAAAAATATATTAAATAAGGTAATAATATGTGATGTTCAACATTTTTGAGACATTCACCATATCCCGTATGGTCTAGTGGCTAGGATACCTGGCTTTCACCCAGGAGGCTCGGGTTCGATTCCCGGTACGGGAAAAACTTTTTGCTCTTCTTACCTTGCGATTAAGATGATTTTGTGCGCAAAGACTTTTTCCTCCGCTGTTCCGAGGATAAAGACCAGGTCGGAGGTGTCCTGGTCTTCAGAGAGACGCTGCAGGTCTCGCAGGAGGCCGGGCAGGCCTGCTCTCTCCACAGAAGCGGTGCAGCAAGTGCCGGGCACACGATTTGCCATTGGCACTGACTGTTTCTTTTTCACAGGAAAAATTTTGAATATCTTCAAAACCTTCTTCAAAAGTTAGCGAGAAGTTCTGAATGTCCCTTTACTGTTATTGTTTCTACACTCTGTACACTACAGATTTCTATTGAAATTTAACAAATTAACACTGCACTTAAATCACAGTTAACTTCATTCACAATACCAAAAGTTTGTCAACATAACCTCAAACACAACTTAGATCGTAAGACTTTGCTCAGAATGGTATTCCAAATACACACGTTGTTAGTTTCATAATAATATAATTGATTCCTTGAGAACGGATTGTGCACAGAGCTTTGTGTTGTAGAGATGAAGAGATAAACAGGTAGAAAACAGGTTTCTCAGGTAAGCTGCTTCTAGCGGTATGGTATTTCTATCTCTGTCACTCATATAATTGGTTTAAGATATTATTAAGATATTTCGATCCACTGCTCAACTGCCTCCGTGGCGCAATTGGCTAGCGCGTTCGGCTGTTAACCGAAAGGTTGGTGGTTCGAGCCCACCCGGGGGCGTTCTTTTTGCACTCTATGAATAAAACGTTCTGTGTTTACCCAAAGTGGTTCCAATAAATTCTATATATCTCCATCTACACAATATTATACACGCTACGCCCTATCAATACCCCTAAAGGCAATCGAATCTGACAGGCGCTGTGATTGCCGACAGCTGCCTACGCTTCCTAAAAGTCAGCTTCGAATATTTAGCACTATACATGAAGCGGACGAGCTGACGAAGCGGGGGCTACAGCTATCGGTGTGTCATTGACAGAAGCCAGGATTTATCATCGGTGTTTGGTAAATTATTGAAGGGTCTGAATCAGGAATATAAGTCATGGGTTATTTATCAATATTCTTTATTCAGATAGCAGAAATTCCTTCCTCTGACAGCGTATTTATTAGACCTAATAAGGTACTCATATTTAGCAGTTTGAAGCGTCTTTCGGCTGATGTTCTTAAATTTTAGGGATCTGTACCTCAAAAGGAAAAAAGGAACCTTAGGATCACTTTGTTGTCCGTCTGTCTGTCTGTCTGTCTGTCTGTCTGTCTGTCCCTCTGCCAAGACACTTTTAACGGGATCCCGTGAAGGTATCAAGTTGAAATTGATATCAACCACTCGGATCTACGTTCCTTTCTGGCTGTAAAAAAATTCTACTTCTAAGTTAACGCAATCAAAAGTTATGGCCATTTTATTGCATGTTTCTATATTTTGTCCAAATAGTATATTGTATGGGCTCACCATACAGAGCACTTGACCTCACACGCTGAACTTGACACTTAACATAACTCTACAGATTTCTTTAGCCATAAGGTTGTTATAACAAATAGTACCTACCAATAAAGGCGTCGTTCAGAGCACACTGCTCTTTCATTTTTAAACTAAGCGTCCCGGCGTCGCGCACCCGTACTCAACAACTAACAAACAATTAACTATTAATTCTAACTACATATAACTTAACGATAAAATGTATGCAGAGTCTCCAAACAGTCGAGACTCTACAAGTATGAAGAGTACAAGTATCTAAGTAGCTCCCACCAGCACCAGGACATGAGTGCAATAGGAAGTGTGAACGCAGCCGTCACGTCAACTGAACTTATCGGACAGTTAGGAAATTGCGAACCGTCATCGGTGCGGTTCGTCCCGCAAGCTATGGTATGAACCACTATCCTTCTCAAATACTAAAATAGTTTACTCTGAAACTGATATGCCTTGGCTGTTTTTAATTTCGCAGAACTTAAATGTACTAAATGACAAATGGTAAGCGTAGTGGTAACGTACCTTGTGTCAATGTGTCTCTACAAAATAGTGCTTACGTAGAAGAAGATGGAAGAGATCGCTTAAAGCGATAAGGCCGCCCATTGTTGACCAATAAGAATAATTTAATTTGTAAGTTGATTGTATTCGGTGTACCTTGGTCATAATAAAGAGTATTCTATTCTATTCTATTCTACTCTAGGACGATTTAACCACTGGACGCGAATTGTACATAATGAAGTATGAAAACACGTTCAACCGATTTTTGCGGGGGGAGGAGGATTTCACACATTGCTGACTTTTACGAAGATGTACACACACTACCGTAATATTCGTATCCATAATTGCGCGCACACAAAGATTTACCTTTGTGTATTATATTGTTGCACTATTCTCGCATGTAGCATTGTCACTGTCTAAGAGCAAAACAACTGACAATTGCGATTAAAATGACAGAGAGAAAAATTGGGTACTTCCCACTTGATCCCCATCTCCTTGCCCACCACTAGTGACAACTGCAATTTTTATTTCAGAATATGTATTCCACTCGTGACATGTGGGAATTGCCTATCATACATATATTGATTCTTACATCCTCAATTCAACCCTCACCTTATATAAATGTTGAACTTCCAGCTACCGTTAGAATAATTATAAGTAATTTACGCTAGCCATAGAAAAGAATACTAGACGGGGCCTGCTGGTGCATCCATTCATTCTGATTACGATATTATAATAATAGGTATGTGTAATGTACATATTACGGTAGATGTGATTAATTGAAAATTATCAATAATTATCGATCAATAATTATTTTCAATAAAACACATTTACCGTAGCATATAATATATACGTATATATACATATATATACGTACTTGACAAAATATTATAATGTTGCAATTAATGACGTTATAATAATATTATGAATTTATAACGTATAATATTATGTGATTTATGATGGGTGTTATAAGCTTATATAAGTATGTATATCAGTCATCTGGTTACCATAGTACAGGCTTCTAGCCTAGTTTGGGACCAGATGACCGTGTGTGGAAGTTGTCCCATATTATTATTATTATTATATTGTAAAAATATTTTTTTATTTTGTCCTACTTGCCACCATTAGTGACCTAGAAAAAAGTCCCAGTGTTGACCAAAAAGGTGTGGACAGCGAGAAGTACCCGTAAAATTATGTCACCTACACTAGTGCTTGACATAGTCGATAAATTGCTATCGAGGACGAATGAAAGAACAACGAGTTTATGATAGTCTGACAATAAATATTCAAATACGATTTTGAAAATACGGTTTTTTTTTATATGGGTTGGCCGAGCTGTTGATGAAACCAGATGATAGCTTGTCAGACGCGGATACTATTACTATTTAGTGCTACTATTAAGTTGCTGATAAGCTTATCCCCGCCATTCAGTAGGCTTGATTTTGCCTTTTAGTTAATATTAGGTCCTTACATAGGAAATTGGCATTTTGTACGGGAGGAATATATTATAGTAATTTTTTTTTTTGTTAATTATATTTAATTAATCAAAGTATGCACCGTTGTTATCTATGCATTTTGGCCATCTCATGGGTAGTTCATGAATCCCTTTAGTAAAAAAACCATGGGGGCGAGTATCAATAAACTCTTTGAAGGCGGTTTGGACTGCCACATCGGAGTTGAATTGTTTTCCTTGTAAGAAGTTGTACAAATACCGGAAAAAATGGTAATCTGTTGTAGCGAGGTCCGGAGAGTACGGTGGATGTCGCAGACATTCCAATTGTAGCTCATCTAACTTAGTGGTTGTTTGTTGTGCAGTGTGTGGTCTTGCGTTGTCGTGAAGCAGCAGTGGCCTAGAGCGTTTGACTAATCTCGGTTGTTTAGCAGCTAGTTCTTCCTTCATGGTTTGCAGTTGCTGATAATAGATATCTGCCGTAATCGTTTGGCCAGATTTTAGAAAGCTGTAGTGAACGACCAAACACGCACAAGTATCTTTTTCTGAGTCAATTTTCGTTTAGGGGAAGATTCGGCTGGGACTCCAGGGTTCAGCCATTGCGACAAGCGCTTCTGATTATCGTACAGTATCCACTTTTTATCACAAGTAATGATTCGATTTAAAATCCCTTCATTATTGTGTCGGTTGAGCTCAATTTATGCTCAATTTATGAGGTACACATCGTTAAATTTTTTTTACTTTCCCGATTTGCTTCAAGTGTATTAATACAGTTTTATCGATATATGTCATTTATTTTTATCGATATTATTATACCTACTTAAAACATTGTCAAGCCCTAGTAAATTTGACTTTGACGTAAATAATCCAGGTAATTTAGATAGGTGTTTTTTGTTCGTGGTGTATAATACTTCATGACCGTTTATTAAATAAAATAAAAAAAATATATCCAACTTAATCCGACTGGATTAAGTTGGATATATTTTTTCAATTGATATTAATTTTTGGTATATATATAAATAGCTGTATTAATAAAGAAAAATTTAACTTACAAGTGAAAAGAAACATTAGTTGCTCGACCACTATAACTTTTACACCATTTAACTGCACGTTTCGTCATTTTTTTAAATATGTTTTTCTCCCGATGGTGTACGAACGACTGTGACAGTAAAACTACAACGATGTCCGATGTTTCATGGTATTAACCTGCGGGGTATTAGGCGAGAACGGAATGAAGGCGCGTCCAGTGGTTAATTCGTTCAAGATTCTACTCTATGCCCTACGGCACAGAATAAATAATAGTTAGTAAGTAGCCTAGTAACCTACTAACGTAACCTATCTAACGTCTAGGTTTTTGTATTGGTAGGCCTCTTTTGCAGGAGGCCGCCTGGGGAAGTACCACACCTTTGCCAGTTATTCATCCGCCAAGCAGTAATGTCCAAACATTACTGTGTTCCGGTATGAAGGGCAATGTTACCAGCGAAATTACTGGGCATGATGAGATTCAACAACTCATATCTCAGGGTGATAGGCGCAGTGCAGTGCCGCGCAGAATTTTGAATTTTAAAATACTGGGTGGCACTGTGTCTGATATGGGCAATCATGATGCTTACCATCAGGCATCTGATGAGCTCGTCTTGTCACTCACTATCATAAAAAAAAAAAAAAGATCAGTAGATTTATCTGTGTAGGGAATACTGACTTTCTTTTTATTTTGTGTCTACTGACGTAAATGGGAATACAGGGTCACTGGTAATCAGTTAAAATATCGTCAATATATGAACCTTTTCAAAATACAACTGTTCCAAGAAGAGGGCTAGATGTATGGAACAGCCGATTTCTTTTTCGCGGTATAAGCGTTGGCGCTATAGTAAAAGTCGTTCAAAAGTAAGTAACTACAATGTCAAGCAATTACAAATTTAACCCTGTTAATGCTATCTCAGCCATAGCACGCGTCCACTGCTGAACATAATATGTTTCCCTCATAGATTTTCATCTAGTCCGGCTGTAAGCGACTTGCATCCAGCGTATTCCTGCTAGCTATATAATTTTTACAATACCAATTTAACCAATTTAACTACAATGTCAAACAATTACAAATTTAACCCTGTTAATGCTATCTCAGCCATAGCACGCGTCCACTGCTGAACATAATATGTTTCCCTCATAGATATTCATCTAGTCCGGCTGTAAGCGACTTGCATCCAGCGTATTCCTGCTAGCTATATAATTTCTACAATACCAATTTAACCAATTTAACTACAATGTCAAACAATTACAAATTTAACCCTGTTAATACTATCTCAGCCATAGCACGCGTCCACTGCTGAACATAATATGTTTCCCTCATAGATTTTCATCTAGTCCGGCTGTAAGCGACTTGCATCCAGCGTATTCCTGCTAGCTATATAATTTCTACAATACCAATTTAACCAATTTAACTACAATGTCAAACAATTACAAATTTAACCCTGTTAATGCTATCTCAGCCATAGCACACGTCCACTGCTGAACATAATATGTTTCCCTCATAGATTTTCATCTAGTCCGGCTGTAAACGACTTGCATCCAGCGTATTCCTGCTAGCTATATAATTTCTGTCCAACTTGTGGGTGCTACGGTACGCTCGTGTGTGGTCTTCAGTCTCAATTCGAGAACTTTACAACAACCCCATCGGACTTCAGTATTACATTGCCACTTCAATTTGCAAATCCGCTGGGCTATAGAACAATATATTAGAAATCACAAAATCACAAGTATTTCAACTTGAACTGGTAGATACAAAGAATAACAAAGATTTATTATTGAAACACAATCATAAAAGCAACCTTTATTATTGAATCGATAACTTTTCTTTAATGTTTGAATGATTACGAGTACCTACTTGAATAGGTACATTACAAGTGTAAATGTTATAATGTGGGCATGAGCGGCGCAGACGATCATAATTCTCCTAATGTTTGTTTGACCAGATGTAATGTATAATGCTATAGATATCTAGAATCAAGGTCTAACTACCTCGATAACAGAGTTAAAGCCCACTGGTTTTCATGAACGTCGACATACATTAGATCTAGTAAATAACGATAAAATAACAGTTTGTCGATAATAATTCTAGTTCGTTTGTTGTGTTTAGAGTGGAGAGAAGCTGTTTTCCAACTGCAGCGATGACGCTTTAATGGTTTTTGAATGAGGCATTTTTATTTGGTGTTGTTAGTTTAGGGGCAAGGTTAATGTTTGGAAATAACATAACATCACATCACACCTTTTCGCCTCTGGGGTAGGAAGATATGTTCCTTGAACTCCGTGCCTACCATAGAAGATACATTCACACATTGACTATGTGTTCATAGACTAAGTATCTTTTTTACATTAAAAAAGTGTAAGTTAAAAATAGTGAACAAAACATTAGATTTTCGATAAGATTCGATAGGGTTAAATCGAATTGAAATGTAAGTACCTATCAGGTACCTATCTATTTATTTTAAATCTTTCTATGTAAATCTCCATTTATAAATTACTATTAGTAAAAAAAATATACCTACAATGGGTAAATACTAAAATTAAAATATATATTATATTTATATAAAATATATAGTATGTAGTGATAGGCCTATTTTGCAGGGTGCCGCCTGGGGAAGTACTACACCTTTGCCAGTTATTCATCCAACAAGTAGCAATGTGCAAACATTACTGTGTTCCGGTATGAAGGGCAATGTTACCAGCGAAATTCCTGGGCATGATGAGATTCAATAACTCATATCTCAGGGTGACAGGCGCAGTGCAGTGCCGCGCAGAATTTAGAATATTAAAACACTGGGTGGCACTGTCTGATATGGGCGATCATGATGCTTACCATCAGGCACTTGATTTGCTCGTCTTGCACATTTACTATCATAAAAATATATATATTTTATTGTAGGTACCTTCTCAACTATATATCTAACTAGTTGATATAATTTATCTTATCTAGGTCAATATGACTGAAAAGGTCTGAGTTGAATCAGAATGACTAATGAACTAAGTCTAAACTATTTGGGAATGAGAACACGTCCCAGACCAAATAGTTTAAGTTAGAGCTTGTATCGAGAACTTGAGACCTAAGTTAGGTCATACAACGACGCAACGGGCACCGGGTCATGATTTTAGTTCAATTCTGCTCTTGAATCTTAAACTAAACTTATTCATTTAGATCCATTTTGATATCCACCTACCTATAAGTTTTCAATAAGTAGATATGCACGCAATAGTCAATCAAAACGAAAGTAAAGTTAGTTAGGTATCTATAGAGTACGTACACGTACCTTAAAGACGAATCGAACGAGCCGTAACTTTATGGGATTACTTATATAAGAATTATAATAGCTGAATAATAGAGTTCATAGAGACATCTTTCAGAGGTGAATAAAATATTTGACACCAGGACCCGTGACACAATATTAGACTGACCTAAATCCTAGGAGAAATAAACCAGAAACTAATCTCAACATGATATTATAACCGTCTGTTTGTCCTCTTTAGTGGGTAACCTACTTACGCAAGAGTACTTAGATTGGGAATCTCTATTAATTAGTACTACTTATTATCCCGATAAAACGACGGGATTTTTAAAAGGCCACAATTTTTATGCCTTTTAGGTCAACTGATACCAAAAATACAAAATATATTAAAATAGTTTCCGTAATATCTGGATTAATAAAAAAGAAGTGTTCTATGGCATAGTTAGATAGTACGAGTAAGTATATATGTATATATAGGTAGCTCTATTGTTTAGTCTTTTTTCAATAAAGGCAATCTGCTCTAAAAAAATGGACCAAATGATCCAACTTGGCGTATTAGGTATAAGTTTCTACAAATATACTCACTAGATATATATTGTACACATTACCAGGATATTGTTATCAGCAGTTTATGTTGCCAGCAATAAAAATCTGAGGGAATCGAATCGCCTGCCGTAAACTAATAATACTTACTATTTACTAAAGATAACGTACATAGGTATTTTGGGCACAAATCAAACACCACACCCTCGATACTGCTTACAATACAGGGACGTACAGGATAGCTGCGTGGTCCTACCTTGGACGGATTGGAACGGTAAAATATATTATGGATAATATAATGTTACTTGACCTGAACAAACCTAATTTCTAACTAACATTTAGGCGTCTTAGTATTACTACTTATTTTTGTTACACCTTGTATAACGCAGGTAATTTGTATAATTCCTGTAATAATTGTATTATAATCCTACGCTAATATTTATTATTTATTTATCCTGCTAATCCCATTAATATTATAAATGCGAAAGTTTGTGAGGGTGCATAGATGGATGTTTGTTACACTTTCATGCCAATACTACTGAACCGATTCAGCTGAAATTTAGTATGTAGATAGATTAGTCTCTGGAATAACACATGAGGTACTTTTTATTCCGATATTGCCACGAACAAAGACTACGCGGGTGAAACAGCGGGGCACAGCTAGTATAATATTAATGGTGGTTAGCTTATTATGTTGATCATAATATATATTTTTTTAATATCAATCAATATATATTTATTTCAAGATCAACTATTGATAACAACATTTAGTACTACATAAATATTTTACAAATAATACAATTTTTACTACTTACAGTACGGACCAAATGTGATTGTTGACCTCAGGTACCTAAACTAGGCTGAGAAGCCTGTCCTATATAATTATGTCCTATATATTATTATTTAATGAAGCATTAGGATTGTAGGGTAGTGTATTGTCCCATAGTGCCCACCCCTGGCTACGGCCCTGTCACGATATAAACATTATTATCAATGACTGTCACGGGTGACCAGTGACCACTGATAACGCTGTAAATATTATTTATTTAATGATTATTATGAATAACCGGATTATTTCCTTTCTCAATCTGTCCTCTATTTACTTACACGTGTAAAATGATATAGCTTATGTACATAATGTAGGAAAATAAAGATATTAAGTTACCTTTACAAGTTTGGATTACAAGTTATATATATAACGGACAAATCCGACATAATACCTACTCATACTTACTATAGGTATATTTATTATTTCTGTCACACCCCCGACCAAATTATGTGCTTTTCGATACACTCCTCTCCCTGCACGGTTGTCTGGATGATATCACTCTTAGCGATAATACCGCTTTTATTTTACACTATTATGTTTTTTAAATTGATCTGTGGGACCTCAAATTCACAGTAGTTGGGGGTAGGCAGAGGTGTACCTATTTTTTATTTTTATTAAATCCTGGCTACACCTCTGCCCAACCCTTCGGGAAAATGGCGTGATTGTATGTTATAAATGTGTTTTATTTTGAAGGTTATTTCTTGTTTGTTGTGTACCTACCAATAAAAATTTTATCTACTTATGTATCTAGTATCTACCTGTGTCAAGTTAACCTGTGTGATGTAATACACATCATCATTTTCATCATCGTCAGCTGGAAGACGTCCACTGCTGAACATAGGCCTCCCCATAGAACGCCATAAACTATTCATATGGGGAGATTTTATAACCAAACATCCCATAAATATAATTAATAGGTAGTACATACATACTTACCATTACCTAATTGCCCGTTATTAGCGAATTTTTAGATCTTTCATAATTTATGATTATGTTTGTTTCCTGACAACCTTATGAATACATCAAGCGCCCTTCGAGTCTATAGACCTCTTCTCAATTAATTAAAACTCTCATCCATAATAAGCTCGCCCACATCAAACAATGGTAGGTACCTATTCGATGGACGGATATAAGAAAACCAATTAAAGCAGAGTTCTAAACGTCACCTAACCGTTGAATATGGATGGTGGGTGTTTACGACCCGTGACCCGCGATGCGGCGTAAGTGCTATTATTTATTCTGTGGCTGCGGTACGCACTCGGCACCGCGCCGCTCGTCCGATGCGATCTGCTCGCAATTATACCACAAAAGAATCAATTAACGGATGCGCCGCGGCGCCGCAAAGCAGAATGAAAACAATATTGCACTCGCAACGCTTACACTCTTCAGCGTTTCTCTACCTTACCTTGCAATATAGAATGCCTTAGAACCGTCAGACTGGACGCAATATCCTTCAAGTTCACATATTCACATTGTAATAACTTTTACTTTCGTGGAAAACTTATTTTGACGACTAGATAAGGTAGAACTGTAGGGTTGAATTAATATTAATGACCATAAAATTAAATAATAATTAACTGACTGCCTCGATGGCGGAGTGGGCGCAAGCTATGCTCAAAAGATCAGGAGGTCCCGGGTTGGTGTTAAATATTGAATTTTCGTCTCCTATTCCATGGAACCAATTACATACTGGCAAAATGTGGGTGTGCCTACTATGGGACTGAGTCCTGGGTACACCTCTGCCTACCCCTTCGGGGAAAAGGCGTGAGTTAATGTTATAAAATTAGGACAAAGCGATGACCATCACATACTACTTCAATGGTCCTTAACGAATAATTTGTTAGCCAGGTTTAATTATTTAGGTATTTTTTGTAAGATGGGTGGCAGCTATAGAGATCATAATACTATGTGAAGATGCTATGCTATGATGCGTTTTGAGAGACAGTTGGAATGTTTGTTTCATTTATTTTGGAATTAATTGTGATAGTACCATATGACCAAATAATATGTTGTTATTTATTCTTATGATAGTACCCAAGAGAAATATAAGCATCGAAACTCAATCGATCCCGTCTGTGAATTCCTAGGTCTACGCTCGTCTCGCGAGTTCGGCCCTCCTCGCTTTGAGGCGCAGATCAAAGCACACGCGCTTCTATTAGCCCTGATTACAGAGGCGCTCTCGACTCCCCCCTCCAGCACTCGCGACCCGCGCCGCGGCCGCATTGTCCCACGCGAGCGCCTACGGGTTAACTTAAAGTTAAGATCGCTCTAGTGTCATCCCTTGTATAATTAGCTTTGGTAGCGTAGCTCTGAGGTTTTGTCCGTAATATTGGTCCCAGGTTTAATCACAGAGTAAGTGGCTAGATTTCCTTTGAAACTAGAAAGATGAGGGTTGCCTCAGTGATATTGCGCGCACTTATGTTATAAGGAAGGTTTGTTATATTGTTGTGTCATCAAACGTGGGATTGTTGTGCACTCTTTGAAACTCATTTACATAACTTATAGATTAATGTACCTAAATGAAAATAACATACAATCACGCCTTTTTTAGAAGGGGTAGGCAGAGGTGTACCCAGGACTCAGTTACACCCACATTTTGCCAGGATGTTATTGGTCCTATGATCCCTTGTAGATAATAAGGGGCGAGCCTATTGCCATCTACCGGGCATAGTTTCAGACTCCAGGCAGATATTCTTAACGGAGAAATCCAATATTTTACACTTTGCCTGATCCGGGGATTGAACCCGGGACCTCATGATCGGCAGTCGAGCTTGCGCCCACTACCTACTTAAGATTTATGATGGCCATACACACTTGGGTGTACCTGACAGATTTACCTGTACAGTTAATTACTGTAAATCTGTACATGTGAACCTTATTATGTGTATAATAAGGTAGCGTAAGTACTAGCGTAATTCCCGCTTATTCATTCCCTTGGTAATTTCGGGAATTCTTTTCAAAATTTCATCGCTCTAGTTGACTCTAGTTTCAAGGGTTGAGGCCGAGGCTGGGCGATGTTAAGAGAGTGTGTCAGGTAGTCAGTCGTTATTCAGTCATCCAGGACTTTTGATTTTTACAGGCAAGTACCACTATAGTATAAAAGATAAGAGAAGATAAGAGAATTGAAAATAAAAATGTTTAGTTTGCTCATAAAACTCCATTTCTCATTAGTCGGCAGATGCGTTGGTGGTGTAATGGTCAGCATAGTTGCCTTCCAAGCAGTTGATCCGGGTTCGATTCCCGGCCAACGCACATTTTTGTTCAGCAGCAAGAAGGCAAATATATTAGTGTTTTATAATTTAAAGTAATATTTATTCGCATGTATAATTTTTTTTCATTGTTTTTAAATTATTGATCTTTATTAAAAAAAACACTAGGTTTATTATGAAATCGATAGATGGCGCTAGTAGTACCAAAATGAGCAGACTGTTTTCCCTTTAAATAATATTTTTTCCTTGCGTTGATCCAATAATAAGTTATTTATACAGGTGTACGATATTTAACGACCCTATTTAATGACGTCACGTTAGGTACGTGAGTGACGTCATTAAAGCTCAGCTCAGCTGGGGGTTTTTGGCTTCGAATTATCTTACAGAGTAGCGTAGAGTAAACTGTGCCTATTCTCTCTTTTCCGGGATACTTACTGTATTTAGTGTCAATATTAGCGTTAACCGTACCTACCTTGAATAAACGGCTAACATAAATACACTCGTACAACATAACGTACCTATACAGAAGCTTACAGATGCGAAGTGTATGGTTATGTCGGCGATTGCGATGTCAAACAGAGATACTGCAAATGCTGTGAAAGGATGTGGGTCGTGCCCGCGGCGGCTCCTTCCTCATACCCCTATTCTGGACATAGGATGATTTTATCATGACGGTAAACTGACTGACGGTAAACGAGAAACTAAAAGACAAAACAAGTCTGCGGAATTCCATTAAGCGTTATAATTATTATTGTCCATTGACAATGATATAATTAAAATTTAATAACTCTCGTTATATCTCTTTAATAAAATAGGATAAAGAACAATAACTGTTACTATCTACCTCCAGTCAAGCAAGCCCTGTAGGAAATTTTAAGGCACAGCCCACTTGAATTATAAATACTTACACGTTTATGTGCGTGTGTTACCTCTTAATATAAATCTCACAAACAGCATACAATGAGTAGGTATAACCTAACACATAGGGTGCTTTTCAGCAAGGATAAGGAAACCTCGCAGCATGGCAAGTTACTCCATTAATCTTTCTGTTTTCGGTACAACACGTCTACAGACCCGGGTCCAGTGTTATCTCAAGAAAGTAGACTAGTTAGAACTTTGTGGATTTCCAGAATAAGTGCATCAAGAATGGTAAAGCGCGCACGCTAATTTCTTCGAGCAAACAAACTGTCCGCGTCGCGCCGTCTGCCGCGTCTGCAGTTTCTTAATGTTGCACTTGCTTTTTACAGTCCTGAGACATGTTAGAACTTAGATGATGATTGGGAGCTAAATAATTAAATATTTAAAGCATATTTCGGATTGGAATTTACTATTTTATTTTTAGATTGGAACGGAGAAATCCAGCAAATCGACTGACGACATCAAAGGAGTGGCAGGTAGCAGCTGGATGCAAATTGCAAGAGATAAGGAAGAGTGACAGAAACAAAGTAAGGCCTATGCCCACCAGTGGGCTATACAGACGCCTGATGATGATGATGATGATGCTGGATGATTAAGTTAACTTTTGGACTAAAGATAAGAATATTGATGCAACAACATAGGTCTTTAAGTGATCTGGACTACAGTAAAACCACAGTTGACTAAATCTGTTTGGACAAGAAGTAAATCTCCTATGCAAGCAAGTGGAATGAGTTCAAAGAAATTGGCAGAGGATGGTATGCAAGTATCTGCAGATCACATGATAATAATAACACACATAGTGTACACCTTACATTATAATGACTATCAATTTGCAGCCATTAGGTTTTTTTTTTTTTCAAAATTACCTCAAAATATCCGTTATAAAATAAGTTTCAAGTGAAAGAAGGTGTAACATTCTCTTTGCTATATTTCCGCATGTCACCTCGACGTCCTCGAGAACCCCAGCTACTTGAGACCCCGACCTCCCGGACCCCAGCCTCACCCCCGCACGCTCCGCTAAAAACCCATTACCTCGGCTTTGATCTGTACCGCTCTTTGATTGCGCCGCCGCTTCGACTAGCCACTTATAACTATTGCTGAGCACTGGGGGGTGGAAAAATTGGTGTTTTCGTTTAGTTTACTGCTTTATTAGCTGCTGTGGGTTTGTACGGAAATGTGGTCTGATTTCGACTTAATATTTTGGCTTGAGTCTTGAATCATAAGTAAACTAGGTACCTCAATATGTCTGCTGATCATAAACACATAGAATTGTACTAGATTCGCTCCGGTTAGAAAGGCAGGCAAATTACTAGGCATACGAGCCTTGGATAACATCTTATTATGAGTTTGATCATAATCAGTTCTTATTTTCATTTTCTTCATGCATTTATATGTTCTACTTACCTAAATATTATTTAGACTAAGTATATGTTCTATATCTACCTAATAGTTATTTACTAACGCAAGCGTAATACCTATGTAGTTATTGTTGAAAGAAGAAATAAGTAGCAAAAATCAATCAGCTTCAGAATGACAGCAGATTTTTCCTGTCTCTTTCCAGAATTGAGTCGTACCTTCACAAATCATAACAAGCACAAAGAGTATGATTCGTGGCAGTTGCAGTAATGAGTTGCTTTCAAACGCGACTAGTCGCAGCGTCATGCGATGCAATACCGACGCGGCTTTACACTGGAAATTAGCCTAAAGCCTATTTCGAGCCTTTGACACATGAATGTTTTCACTAGTTTCGCATTAAAGATCTCGAGTGTGTACGACGATGACATTTCTAAACATAACTTTTCAATCAGCCTCATTTTTTGAGTTTGGTACCCTTATGAACGAACCTTGACAAGATTGACTTCCTCTGATCCAGATCATGCTTTAATCTGAAAAATTGAGCTTCCAATTCATGTGGGTCCTACGGCATACCAACGCCTACTGTTCATAGGCAGGATCGTGCTGAGTTAGAGCCATATTGTTTATTTCACGCCCTGTGTCTGTCTTCTTTATTTTGTCTATTTTTATTTAGAACTACATGCAATACCGTGCTTATGCACGGGCAATGTGTTTCGCACTAAATGTATTTTCCTTATTTTTCTTAGATTCTGTTTTCCTCTTAATGCTTCGTAAATTAAAGCCTAGTACTGCAACGAATTCCATAGTTCCCAAATCATCCAGGAAGGCCGGATTTCAAAGGAGTCAATCATGCCACTGTATAAATTCTACGTGGGAAAATGTGGGATTGTACACCAAAGCTCTTGATTAGCTGCTGGTAAACAAGTTCGACTAATTTTTCCGGGTTGACTGGAGGTAACTCAGAACTCAGAAGTCCAAACAAAAGTTAGGATTTGGCAACAAGCCGCGAGGAGCCGAGTATCCGAGTCGCGGCGCGGCGCGCTCTCATCACGCATTCCCTTTGCTGCACTCGCTCACTGAACCTGTGAACTCCTTACTTGAGAACAACTTGCCATTATAGGGCTGGCCCTACATGATTATACTTTTTTTGATGATAATATAGAAAACACGATTAACCTATATAGTTTTCGCGCAAATAAATGTCAGATCCGGAGCCAACCACAAAGAATTGAGTGGAGAATTATTCCCTATATTTTCATATCTGTGTATATTTTCATTTTGTATGGGTGACGGTTAACCTTAAGTAATTATCCAAAGAAGATGATGATAGTATCATCATCGGACACCTGTTATAGTCTATATTTGACATTGCCCTTCCTTTGGTCACTATTCTGTCTCTCACCATTCGTATCCACTTCATAAGGCGACCTGCAAAACACTTTTTATGTACCTACAGTAAAATTATATCTTTACACATATTTCATAAGGAAATTGGGGGGTAGCAACCCTAGCTGTAAGTCTGAAAGTTACAGGCTACGTTCAAAAGGAACCTTTTCCAAGTTGTAATGTGTATGGGTCAATATTATCGTATCTTGAATCCTACTTAAGTTTAACCTTCAAACTCGTTCGAAGCATCTTCAAGATCGATTCTTTATTTCCCCGTCGGTCTGTTTGAGACTCATGCAACCCCTACACCTTCCCTTAAATATACCCCTCTCCGTCACACATATAGACTTATATATACCCATCTCTGTCCATTGCAAACGTCATTGCGTAGCGCATTGTCTACATTCACAATCATGGCAATTTCAGCCGTATGGCTTAAAGTTTAAGATTGGAATATGTAACGGCAAAATTGGTTAAAAAGGAAATTGGCATTTACAGCGACAGTGGAAAAGCCAGTTTTCCGCAGCAAAATTCAAAAATGGTATTCGAATGTACAGTATTGCCAGGTTTAAATGACGGTTGGTGTTAGTGATACGCGGCTCGTAATTCTTTGGAATACGGGTGGAATTTGATTGAATTAAGAATTTTCCGGTTGTAATATAAATTGGTTGTGATATGCGTTGGAAACACGCCGGTTGGCCGCATTCGCTGACATGTACCGGCACGCGAACGTTTTTGTTCCATTTTCGGTTTTTCAATTCGGAACTTTTCACGAAATGTGATTTTCTTTTAAATGAGCAATAAGAGGCCAGTGAAAACTGTTAGGTACCTTGTGGTTTGCGATAATAAGAGTTCTATGTTTGAAACTTTTGTGATCATTTTTTCTAAAGTGTACGATAGGAATTTTAGGGAAAAGCTTTTGTGGGTTTCAAATTGTTTTTAAAGTTACGGGCTTGGAGAAGTGTGTGTTTTGGTAAGTTTATAAGAATATGCAAGCAAAGCAGTTAGTCTAAGAAAATGACAAAATTGCACAAAGAAACTGATGTAAACCGACGATGACAGGTTGTTGTGGTGCAGTGTATGGCATCGCGGTCGTTGACCCCGCCGCCGTTACCATAGCAACGGTGCTGTCCGTGATTGTTCTACAATCATCCGCTTAAAATGGATCCTAGACTTTTTACGATACTTAGGTAGTTTACATAAACAAAAACAGATGGTTCTTGTTTTTGAAGTTCGTCAGTCATGAGTTTAGGTCCCATATGTAATAGGAGCGAGCCTATTTCTCTCTAACGGCCACAGTTCTATATTAAAGGCTGTAATTGAGAACTTAAATAGACAAATCCAATAAAACTTTTTGCCTGACTCGGGGATCGAACCCGGGACCTAATGATCGGCAGTAGCGCTGACGAAACACTATTACCCCACTGAGGCAGTCTCCACTTAGGTACATACTCAATAATAAAATGAAACTTAACTTAATATTAAATTATACTTAAGTAAATACTTTAATATTATATAATGAATGAATGAATGAATGAATGAATGAATGAATGAATGAATGAATGAATATTTATTTGTCAGAATTTTGGTTACATGAGATCTTAAAGTCTATAATTTCCAGCAAGATTCTGCCAATAAAGGCGTAAAAATAAGTAAGTATTATAAAAATGTGAAAGTTTTGATTTGTAACATATATTTCAATTTCAATATCTTTATTGCATAATTCATGATATATTAATAGATGGTAGTACATAATCATGATACCCGTTTGGGCGTAGCAAGTTGTTAACGAATATTTTATGAAGTATTACTTAAAAATAAAAAATAAAAATTAATAATAATAATAATAACAATTTCTTTGGCTTTTAATTCATGAACGTGAAGCAGGTCACTTACTAGTCCTCTTTTTTATCAACTGAATTTGGCTTACTTAAAGCATTCATGGCATTCATGGCAATAGATACTACTGAACCGATTGGGCTGAAATGTGATAGGTATAGGCTTAAACCCTTCAATAAAACATACACAGTACTTTTCAGAAGGTAACACCGCGTCCCGTAGCTAGTCAAATATGATGTAGTTCCAGTACCTAAGTACCTATACTCTTTCCCACCCCCTATCATGCCCTACCCATCAAAAGGCTGTTTGCCTGGAAGAGATCGCTTAGAGCAATAAGGCCGCCCATTGTCGACCAATAAGAATAATTTAATAAGTAAGTTGATTGTATTCTGTGTGCCTTAGTCGTAATAAAGAATATTCTATTCTATTATATTCTATTCTACGTAGTACTACCACTCGAGGTCGACACTTCCGAATGGTGACGCGAACTGTATCACCCTTTTGGTTATAAAATACAGGCCCTTCATTGCAGACACACTTTTATAGTTTTATTGTAGGGATTAACTCTATTACTAAACGTTTAGTTCTGATTTATTAACCAGTTGTTAAGTTGCTATTATACTTTCCATGTTTTCATTGTAGACCGATAAGGGATTTATTGCGGAGCTTTTGTATCTGAATTACGATTCAGATAATTTTGTTTACCCTCGACAAATTGTATTGGTAGAGTAACTATTTTATTATTATTGTGTTGTTATATGGCCAGATCCGGAACTCATTCTCTTTAAAAAAAAATACCAATATATTTTCTTACCTTAACTATATTAAACTAACTAGAAATATATACTCGTATTATAATCTTTTTTATGATAGTTAGTGACAAGACGAGCATATCAGGTGCCTGATGTATCAAATCAAATCAAATATTTTATTTTGCCAGAATACAGATATTAGTTGTTGAAACTCGTCATGCCCAGTAATTTCGCTGGTAACATTGCCCTTCAAGATTAAGATATATCGTGACTTAGGAGTGATCAGAATTATAAGCGAATTGGAAGTGTATTAAAACTAAACGAGGCTGACTTTTTAATATCTAATTTGGAACATTACTCAAGATTAATTAACTAATTACAATAACTATAAGAATGGTAAGCATAATAATAGTTTAGTGTGAAAAGACAATTTGTGTGAGAACATTAAGGACAAGTTTGTCAAAATTAACTACAGAGAAATGATTAAAACAATTGAATGATATGGTTACTAACTAATGTTGTAATTGTTATTTTTATAGATACATAGTATAACATTCTGAGGCGATATCATAACAATGTATAAGGTTTTATTAATATTTAAATGTTAATTAGCATCACTGTATCTATACCTCTACTACTCTGATGAGGATACTCTTATGGATGAAAGGAGATTTGTATGGTGGCGAGTGTGGTGGGGGCGATCGACTTGGGCGTACTTTCATGAACAACTTTTCATGTGGATGGGATGAGTTGTCTTAGGAATGGCCCGGTCAAGTACCCACAACCGACGAGTATGACGAACGTCATGAAAGACTAAGAAGCAAGAATCATATGTCGGGATCGTAGCAAGTGAAGATAAATAGTCTCTACCTACACTTACGGGAACAAGGCGTAACTGTATGTAATGTATAGGTATGTAGTACCTCTAAAGTCCTTCGTTTAAACTAAATTTAATTATGCTCTTTGGAATGCGAACTTTTAAAAATCCTTAGCAATGTGACAAACACTATGATTACAGTAATGGATTAATAAAAATTTGAATAAAGGTTTTCTATGCTTTTCATTGGAGGTATTTTATTATATTTGTTTATAAGATAGACGTGGCTGGTTACTGGTCCACCCTGTATATTAAGGAGTATTTATAAAAAGCCTGTTTTGAAAATATTTGTATAAGTGAAAGCGTATTATTGTGGATAGGCTACATAATCCAGTACAGTTGCAAAGTAAAGGCGTGAAGTATAATGTCCCAGCACCTGTGTAGGGATTCCCTGGGATCGATCCCCTCTCGCCTCCCGCCCTGTACCGACTCGTCGTCTCCCGGACTAATGCTCCGTGCACCCTTCTAGTTATTATAATTTATATTAAACCTGCTCGGGGCGATGCTTTTTTTGACGAAGGAAAATTGAAGGTAACATCTTTGCTTCTCGTGATACCTACATATTCATTTGAGGATAAATAGCATCTGAGAGTTTAGAGGGCTTTATCAAAACAGAAACTCTTATCTTATTTTCTCTAACATTAACTAAAAACTAAATATTCTTGTTCTAGGAGATCAAAGAAATAAAAATTAATGTAGACATTTTTATTTATATTTATAGTTTAACAACTTTAAACTTTTTTGGAAAAAGAATTTATAATTCTACAGCTACCTACTTACTATGTACACTTACTAAATAGGGTTCGTTTCTTAGAGCCACAATTTTGATTTTATTAATAATGACGATCAAAAGTAAAAATACATTATAAGCTATAGAACAAATGTCAGCCTATAGGAAATCTAAGTGCTACATACCACCATCAGAAAGATGGCAGCGTACCTACACCTACACCTACCCAAGATGCTCTCATATATTATGATACACCCTATTCTACTTATTGTTCCTCTTAAATATCAACGTTTTGTAGTGAAAGCTTTTGGCACCTTAATCGGTAAACAAGATCTCAGTGCTCAAGTCGACAGTTTAGTTAAAACCTGCTTTGAACACAAAGTTTTCTTTAAAATTTAATCAGATAATATAGAAGCACAGTAAATATCGTCCAGTAAGTAAACTAGCAGTAACCGGAGCTGTGGCCGGAGGGTGAGTGTCTGTGTCACTTGACTCTTGATTGGACTTCACACCTCGCGCCACTGCACTGCACTCCGGGCTCAGGTTACAGGTACTTGAACTACTGGGAAATGGTGCTACTATGGCTACCATGTAACATAACATACAATCATGCCTTTTTCCCGAAGCGAAGGGGTCTACAGTCTACGGTCCCATAGTAGGTAAACCCAAATTTCGCCAGTATGTTATTGGTCCCATGTAATAGGGGGCGAGCCTATTGCCATCTACCGGGCACAGTTCCAAACTCCAGGCAGTTATTGTGATAATTCCTGATGACATCCAATATTTAACAATTTACATGACCTGCACGGAAAAAAAGGAATTGTCCCATCAACAAAAAAAATATTGTTACCAATTCCAAGACAATATTTACTTAACTTACCAATATATTGTCATATTAATAATTTCCATTTCCTTCAAAATACAAAAAAAAATTGTTGCTTTATTGTCTTAAAACAAGTAAATATTGTCACGTAAACATTTTGATAGTTTAGTTTTAAGACAAGGATTAATGTCGTAGTAATAATAAACATTGTTACATTAGGATTAATTAATTATTAGACTAACAATTTCGTTGTTCTTTTGAAACGCTAAATTATTCAATTAAAAATTTGCAACTTCTTATTTTAAAATAAACAATATTATAGTAATAACACGGCAAATTATTCGACAAAGATTAAACATTATCAAGGCGAGAATACGTTAAATGTTTACTTGAAATGACAAGTATTCTTGATAGAAGATTATTATTTTTTAGAATAACAATTTAAATTGTTGAGCTAAAATTCTTTAATTTTTAAACAATTTGTCACATATTGTTGTTTCAAAACAAGAATATTGTTTGAATAACGCGGCAAATTGTAAAACGAAGATTAAACTTTTTCGATGCGAGAATATGTTAAATGGTTATTTGGAATTACTAGCCGTCTTAATAGAAGATTGATTATTTCTTAAACCAACAATATCAATTGTTCTGCTGAAATCCTTTAATTTTTAAATAAGTTATCACATATTGTTGTTTCAAAACTTGAATATTATTTGTATAACGCGGCAAATTGTAAGACGAAGATTGAACATTTTCGATACGAGAATATGTTCAATTGTTATTTGGAATTACTAGTCGTCTTGATAGAAGATTGGTTAATTTTAAGAATAACAATAACAATTGTTAGGGTAAAATTCCTTAAATTTTTAAACAAGTCGTTACAATTTGTTGTTTCCATACAAGAATATTATTTGAATAACTAGGCAAATTGTAAGACGAAGATTAAACATTTTCGATGCGAGAATATGTTAAATGGTTATTTGGAATTACTAGTCGTCTTGATAGAAGATTGGTTATTTTTTAGAATAACAATATCAATTTTTCAGGTAAACTTCCTCAAATTTTTAAATAAGTTGTCACCTAAAGTTGTTTCAAAACATGAATATTATTTTAATAACGCGGCAAATTGTGAGACGAAGATTAAAACATTTTCGTTGCGAGAATATGTTAAATAGTTACTTGGTTACTTTTTAATATCCTTAATTGTCTTGATAGAAGATTGTTTATTTCTTAGAATAACAATATCAATTGTTAAGCTAAAATTTCTTAAATTTTTGAACAAGTTGTCATAAATAGTTATCTCAAAACATGAATATAATAACGTGGCAAAATGTATGACGAAGATAAAACACTTTCGATGCGAGAAAATGTTAAATAGTTACTTGGAAAATCCAGTCGTCTTGATAGAAGATTGGTTATTTCTTAAAATAACATTATTAATTGTTCAGCTAAAATTCCTTAAATTTTTAAATAAGTTGTCATAATATGTAGTTGTTTCAAAACATGAATATTATTATAATAACGCGGCAAAATGTAAGACGAAGATTAAAACATTTTCGATGCGAAAATATGTTAAATAGTTGCTTGGAATATCCAGTTGTCTTGATAGAAGATTGGTTATTTCTAAGAATAACATTATCAATTGTTCAGTTAAAATTCCTTAAATGTTTAAATAAGTTGTCATATATAGTTGTTTCTTAACATGAATATTATTATAATAACGCGGCAAATTGTAGGACGAAAATTAAACATTTTAGATGCGTGAATATGTAAATAGTTACTTGGAAATTACTAGTCGTCTTGATAGAAGGTTAATTATTTCTTAGAACAACAATGTCGATTGTTGAGCCAAGTGCTTTTTTATTTTCAAATAAGTTGTCAGATAAAGTTGATACAAAACAAGAATATTATTTGCATAAAGCAGCAAATTATATGACGAAGAATACACATTTTCAATACGAGAATGCGAGTTATTAGTTTGCTTCAGTGTGTGCTGCGGCAGCCTGCATCATTGAGAAGTCGAGAATCGTATTGGTGAGTTTTTGATTTAAAAACTAGGTAATGTTGGCTAGCCTCTAAAAGCTCAGTCAGGTCAGTTTTCATTCATGAATACATTGTTGTAAAATTTCAATGCATCCAGCATTATACGGATTATTTAGAAGGTGCCTAATTACCTACTTCTTTTTTCCGATTAGATTGGGCATAAATATGGACGCCGGCGCCGTTGAATGTTCATTTCAAGAAGAATATTATATTGGGCAGAAAGCCACTCTTGATTTGCTAAGTGGTTAATGCCATCGGATGCTCGGAAGTTTCAGAAGTAAGTAAAATTACTACTAACCCCTTTAGAAGGCTTTAGAAGGTAGGCATCCAAAAAGTTTGAGGTTAAGAGTGTAGCCATTGAGCCATTGAGCACACTGTAGGAATAACTCATACTTATTAAAAATACAAAGCCTTTATAGTTGGTATCTGGATAAATATCTGCTTTTTTAATGTTTTGCTTTAAACATAAGTAGTTAGATAGCAGCAGTAGCAGGTTAATTGCTTCACGAATCACAAGGTATTTGTTAATAATTACATATACCTCGTTTATTTTATAATGTAATTTTAGTTCTATGGGGACAAGAATCAGTTACGCAACGTAATGCAAGTGGCAACAGGCCACAGGCAACAGCTAATTAGTATGTCTAGGTGTGTGTCCAAAATACCTCAGTGCCTCAAGTTGAATGTCTTTGACCAGTGTGTGTTACCAGTGATTACTTATGGATCTGAAACGTGGTCTCTGACTGTGGGCCTTATCAGCAGATTCAAAATAGCGCAACAAGCTATGGAGAGGGCTATGCTCAGGATTTCACTATGAGATCGAATCAGAAATAAAGAGATCCGTATAGACGAACGAAAGTTACAGACATAGTCTAGTGTATTAATTAATTAAAGCATATTGATGTGGACTGGGCAGTGCACAGTGCACAACTGATGGCCGATGGGGCTGTAAAGTTCTCGAATGGAGACCACGGACTGGCAAGCGTAGCGTAGGACGTCCACCCACAAGGTGGACGATCTGATAAGGACTGCAGGGACACACTGGAGGCGGGCCGCTTACAACCGGACTGGGTGGAAATCTATGAGGAAGGCCTATCTTCAGCAGAGGACTTTCTATGGCTGAGATGATGATGATGTATAGGTATATGTATAATAATATGTGTATAATAAAGTATGTAAATTCCAGGTATTAATGATGACATTGTTTGGCTGAAAAATAACCATGAACCATGGGATATTGTAATGCAGAAATGGATGAACACATAATATTATGATGAAAGAATACTTTGTGTGCAAGACAACCTGACAGAAATGAAGTGAAGTGTCTGGTATGGGTAACTTTATTTTTTTATAAATGTGATTGCCTCCAATATCAACACCGGTGGCAGCTGGGTCGTTTATTTCTTGATATTGCTGTATTTATTGACCTGTAGCGGCGTGCGAAACAGGTAACAAAATCTAAAATCTTCTTAGTCAATTTTGCATGCCCTTATACTTTAGTTTTTTCTTCTGCCACCAGTGGTGGAAATGATGGCAACTGGGAATAAACTTAACATAATTTATAATCTTTTGTTTAAAGTTTTGAATATGTTATTAAGTGAAAATGTGATTCCTTCGACTAAAACTACTTACGAATTTAAATTAATCTAATCCAAACTGGTTAGGTTCAGAACGTGTACTTCCCAAAAGTGCATTTCTCACAAAGAGTGCATCCTAATATATTATACAATTTTTTAGAAAACATGAATCTTACGGTAGTCAATTATTTTGATTTTAGTAAAACATGTTAATTTAGTCATCATGTTTAGATAAAAAATTTAAATAACATAATAACACCATTCTGATAATATTTACGTTGTTTTAAAAATTTATTTTTATTTTAGGAAGTGCTAATTTTGAAAAATGCCCGTTTCGGTAAGTGTACCAATCGGGAAGTGCGTTCAGGACCTAACCCATATTATTCTAAATATTGCACTAGTTTTTTGTGTAATAGATTTATTTCAATGTACAGGATTACATTTTAAATATTGTTTTTGCTAAAGCGGATGGCATAATAATGGTTATAAGTTATCTTACCTACTAACTATCCAGTAAATGAGAGATAGCTGGATATAACAGTATTGAATTGTCAGTATCTAATTAAAAATAGTTTCATTTAACAGAAAATATATTATAATTGTGAGGCTTTTAAAATAAAAACGCTCATTACGCAAAAAAACCTACCAAGGGCTGTTTTTAAACCTTTTTTTCGTTATTGTATAGATGAGCCAGATAATTGTAATTGATCGCAATAACGGTAGGTGTCTGTGATTATTCTTCACATTATGAAGAACTTATTGCAAACTTTTACAATAGTTACCTTGTTTGGCTAAAGTAATGAAAAAATTGTTAAAAACTTGTATTTCCCGTCATTCATGGCTTTAAAGATTTTTTCATTTAAAGATATAAAACGCCGTATATTCCCAGTCATCCCCTCATGGATTGCCCCCAGGTGGCAATCGGGAATAAAATATCACCGGGTGGCGAATGGGAAGTTATTGCCCCCAGCTTAAATCGCTGTACATTGCTGCGTGCATCACCAACTCATCACTGTCTGTCTTACGGCCGCGATGAAGGAATTGACGGTCAGATATTTCCAATATGGTCTCCAATATTTATAGATAAGTGATATTATTAGAGACAAAAAAACAAAATTTTCCTCATCATAGTTGCTTTTAATAATCACTTATTGTTGTTGATCATAAAAACCTGGTGTACATTCGACAGATAATGAGGAACATTTTGTTTGTAAGTATGTCCCTCATAATCTCACTTATCTACTTATAAAATCACATTGGGAATATCTGACCGCCAACCCCTAGAGTCTAGGGGGTTGATCCACGCAGCAGTGTACAGCGATTTGAAGTGAGGGCAATAACTTCAATCGTCAACCGGGGGAAACGTAATTTTATTCCAGATTTCCACCTAAGGGCAATTTATGTGGGGACTACTGGGAATATATGGAAAAGGCTTACTGTACAAAAATGTTGCCCACAGCAAGCGAGACGTAGGCAATTTTTTTTTTTGCGTAATTAGCTTATTATTTATTAAGCCAAACACATGAAATCTTTCATAAAACTACTGATTATTGTTATTTCAAGCTATCTGTCCTTTACTGGACAATATACGTATTGTTTAGAAGTAAAATATATTTTTTTAAAGGAATAAATAAAAGTCTTAAAATGAAACAATAGTAGTTTTATTACAAAACATATTATTGCAGGTCTAAGTGAACTATATTTTTGATACAACAATATATTACTGTAGATCGAAGTAAAATATATTGTTCAAAAAACAATATATTACCGTAGGTCCAAGTATAATATATTGTTCAAACAACAATATATTACTGTAGCTCTAAGTAAAATATTGTTCAAACAACATTTCCTGTATTTTCATTCAGACAATAAAAATTACTGAAACAAGTAAAACCAAAAGTATTGAGCGAAAATCTATGTTTTGTTGGTTCAAATAAATCATAGTTTTAAACCAAGCTAGTGTGTATTCTCCTAAAGAGAATAAATTTTCTTGAAACTAGTAGAATCATAGTTTTGCAACAACAATCTGGTATTCTCATGACTACAATGATATTTATTGTTAAACGAAGAATCTGTTTACTCTCAAGCTAATTTAATTCGTATTGTTATAAAAACAATATATAAAAAAATATATTGTTAAAATAAGTGAACTACTAGTATCAAATCAAAACAATGTGTTGTTGCTACAAAAAAAACATATTGTCTAAACAATCTGATATATATTCTTGCAAAAACGATATACGTATTGTTGAAACAGGGATTATGATGTGTTAAAACAAAAATTTTGATTTGTTTATCCAAATAAACCAAAGTATTACATCAAATCAATAAGGTTGCTTGAGATAAATAAACTATATTGTTATAATAACAAAACCAAATGTTTTTGGACTAACAATACGGTTGTATTGTGTGAATACAATATTCTTATCAATATCACATTGTATATTTAAGTAAATATAGTCTTCCTCTATAGGAAGACAGGATTTGCTTTGAACTAAAGCAACTTGCTTTAATTTAACAATTCCTTTTTTTCCGTGTGGGAATCGAACGCGGGTTTCCGAACCTCTTGATCGGCAGTCCAGACTTGCACCCACTACGCCATCGGGGCAGTCACCTTATACCATGTGGCATAGCCTTTTTAAATAGTTTAGAGCAAGCGCTCTAGTTTATTTTTAATTATTATCTACCCTTACTAAGTGCACATTATAAATACACAAATAAAATTAGTTATAATATAATAATTTTCCAAAATCAAATTTACATAAAGAGTACTTTTCTCAATTTCATCTTCAGATCCTGATCCTGATAGGAACACAACTAACCTCATGACTCACCAACTCATGAAGTTATAAAGGACCATGATTATGTTTTTCACAAAAAGTTCTATTAGGAACGTCTACATTATAAATCTCCGCTTTTTCCAATAACTGTTAATTTTTTTATGTCCAGCTTTAAAATAAAAAAACATCTCTTACGAGTTTTGACCAATAGCTTCCATATTTCCAAAATATTTGAATAGCTCTGTGTAAAGTTCATAAAATTCCATAAAAAGTGGATAAATGCTGTAAAGTGTAAAATCCGTGAAGTATTCTGTCCGAAATGTGGGCGCCTGCTATAAATCACGTCGGTGTCGCAGATTAGAATTTTAATATTCATATAGTGGTGTTTGCGTTTCTTTTACTACGAGTCAATTATGTCCTATCTACACTTTGACATTAGCTTGAGCAAGTTCAGTAGCTAAAAGCAATGGTCTATACCAAATCACAAGAAGCACTAAAATGATACTATTTGATAATGATTCTACATGTGTTTTTTATTTATTTAACATCATTGGGCAAGTTATATCATTATATTTATTCAATGACGTTGAATCGCTTTTATTTATTAGATACTTTACAGTTTCTTTCTGTCTTAACATTTATTATTTACAGACAATCATTTCAAACAGTTATTAAATAATTTTTCCAATTTATTTTATTCAGAAACAAAAATACTAGTACAAAAACAATGTGCGAAACGACGATACCTGCATTAGTTTTTAAAACTGTGTCGCCGTATCCAGTACCATCATTCTATTTAAACCACTTTTACTAAAAGGAAAATTTATGTTGCAATGTTACCGCAACTATCTACGTGTAGAGATCCCTTAATTTCTGATTATAATTCAGCTCGCGCTCGGTTCGCATCATCCTTCACGGGGCGAGTAGATAAACCTGCGTTTTATAACAACGCCAGTTAACTAGTACCTATTTAACTGGTGAGTCGTGATAACGAGTAACTGTGCTTAAAGTTTCGGTTAAATACTGCTCGTTTACATATATAACATTAGTTGTGCTTGGCGAGTAATGTGCTGGATGTTGATTATAAAGGGAACCTTATTATTTTAGTGTGGTTGCTAAAAAAAATAAATTGTTAAGGCATACCATGATAGATATGCTTAGTGTAGGGTTCCATACCTTTTCATGTATTTAACATGAACAAAACGCTACTTATGAACATAGAGCGTCTTTTAGTTGTAATTTACTGCAAACATTAGTTAGTAATCCAATTTTTTTGGTAAAACTTTATGTTTTTGAGATTTATTCCTTGTGATATAAGATTGACTGCCTCGGTGGCGTAGAGGGCGCATGCTCGACTGCCAATCAAGAGGTCCCGGGTTCGATCCCCAGGTCAGGCAAGTGTTAATTTTTCCATTAGGGATTATCTCAATAACTGCCTGGAGTCTGGAACTGTGCCCGGTAGATGGCAATAGGCTCGCCCTCTATTACATGGGACCAATAACATACTGGCGAAATGTGGGTGTATCTACTATGGGACTGAGTCCTGGGTATACCTCTGCCTACCCCTTCGGGAAAAAGGCGTGAATGTATGTTATGTTATGTTATGATATAAGATCTTGCTTTTTGCCAAATTTCATGATGTACCCTAGAGGTTTTCAGTCCGTTGCGCAAAGTATGTAAATGTGCGATAAAATAGCCGTATCTTTTGATTGCGTTGACTTAACAGTTTAATTTTTTTACAGCTGCAAGGGACCGACTTGAGTTGTTGATATGAGTTTCAACATAATACCTCAACGCGTTCAAAAAAGTCTCTTGACAGACACACAGACATACAGAAGGACACACGAAGTGATCATAATTAATATAAGGCTTCCTTTTTTTTTCTATTGAGGTACGAAAACCTAATAATCCTGCAATAAATAATAAAGGTAAACCTATATTACAATTTTGTATTAATAAAAAAAACTAATTTGTCTTTGAGAACTTATCAAATCAATGTAAGTCAAACTGTTATTTAAAGAAGTCTACGTAAAATAGGAATAAATTGCCAACCAGAGAATAAAACGCAGTTTGTTAACATAATAAATCTTAACTGAAACCGCGTGAAATATAAAAAAACCTACTCTCGTTAGCGTTTACAAAATAACACGGCATTAACTAACGAAAACTGCTCGTTTCTTAATTAAAAACTTATATTTGAGTAAAGGCTAGTTAAGGGGGAGTCTCGTCTCGGCGGCAAGGCTTCGAGGCGTCGACGCGGGATTCCGAAAGAAAAGTCGTTGTACGAGTACGCTCCTTAATTGCTTTGATACGCCGACGTTACGTTACCTTACGTTACGTTACCTTACGTTACGTTACCTTACGTTACGTTACACCGTTTATATTGGATAACGATTATTGAAAGGTTAGTTTATGTTAGTGGCAATTAAAGTGGATATGAATGAGATGAATAAGCTGTTAATGTAAAATGAATTGGAAAGGTGAGGACGAAGGTCTTCATATTGTTAAATATTGGATTTTTCCATTAGGAATTATCTCAATAACTGCCTACCCCTTCGGGTAAAAGGCGTGAAGGTATGTTGTTATGTTATGAATTATCTCATAAAATCTGGTAAAAGGCAATGGGACCAAAAACATAACTGGCGAAATGTGGGTGTACCTGTACCTACTATGGGACTGGGTACTCCTAGGTACACCTCTACTTACACCTTCGGGAGGCGGGGGAAAGGGGGAAGTTATGTGTTGATCAAATAAGGTTTTCTGAACATACATATTATTTATAGGTACTCGTTTATAGGAGGTACTCTCTTAAAATTTAAAACAAAAATCTTTGAATTCGTTTTTGAAACTGTCTGCAAAAACTATCCGAGAAAATATTTAAAAGGAAACGCAAACAAAACCCATTATAGTCCAGGCGACGTGTGAAAACAGGCAGTCTTATAAAACGAGAGAAATTAATAAACCTAGCGCCGAGACGTGTGTTAACCCTTAAAAAAGTTTAAAGGTGGTGCACTTCACGTGGTCGCGGCGAGGCGAGCTAACCTAGGGCTGCCACACATTTTAACTAGATAAATGGCTTAAAGTGGCGAGTTACATAATTATTTGCTTGATGTGAGCACGTTACAAGTGAGAATATTCGGCATATCAGTACAGCGAGCCGAGCAAATACACAATTTACAAATGCTCGACGCGAATATTCATATCGTGCTGTTGCTTTGTTGCTTGACTCTTCTTCCCAAAGACTTTATGCGTATTACTAAGTAATATTTAGTAAGGTATAATGTCTTTGCTTCTTCCTTAACTGCTCGAATCACACTGATTATCTTTACTCTATGATTTCTGTCTATAATTAATTATTTTAATGAATGTGACCAGAAACGGAGCTAAAATGCCCTGTCGCATAGACATTGGCGCCCTCGCCTCATCCATTCGTAAAGATAGTAGACTATATTTTTGCATTTATTTTTAATACGGGGTTGATAGTTTCCTATATTTTCTTATTTCGTAGAGCAGAACACGAGCATTCGCCGTTTTTAATTTCATCGAACTGCACTTCGAGCACGAGGCTTGATGTTTTGTTCACTGACCGTGAGCATTTCGGCAAGCATTGCATGGAAATGTTCTTCGACACTGAGCATTTCCTAGTAATGTACCATTCATTCGTCCGAATGGTACAATACAGGGAAATGCTCAAGTCTATCACCACCTTTAAGGTAATTACAAAATTATTAAAGTAGATAGATACAGGTAATCTTAGGCTAGTGTCTTATACTTAAAGCGATTTCTTCCAGGCAACAGAACTTTAGAGATAAACATAACATAACATACAGTCACGCCTTTTACCGAAGAGGTAGGCAGAGGTGTACCCAGGACTCAGTCCCATAGTAGGTACACCCACATTTCGCCAGTATGTTATTGGTCCCATGTAATAGGAGGCGAGCATTGAGCATATTGCCATCTACCGGGCATAGTTCCAAGCTGTTATTGAGATAATTTCTAATTGATAATCCAATATCACGTTGCTTGACCTGGGCAACGAACCTTGGGATCGGCAGTAGAGCTTGCACCCACGACCCCATCTTAGAGATATTGTTTTAAAAGGAAATAGTGTAAAATTAAAAGCTTTAAAATTCAATATCAATAAATGGTAATAATTGGCAACCCTAGTTGAGCGAGGCGCAAATAAGCCCGTGAGTAATTAGGCTTACAAGAAATTACGCGAGCCTTCATACGGCTGCGTAAGGGCGCCTGCACACTGAAGCCAACCATATGAGTTTAGTTTTATGGCCAATTAGTGTAAACTGTGCAACTTTCTGCTGATTTATTGTGTGAAGATGAAGCTGGCAGAATAAGCTGGTGCATGTGATATTGTGCCAAAGGCATTATTGCAGATACTTTCCTTTAAAATAATGTTAACACAGAAAAAACATAGCATGACATCACGCCATTTTTCTCCTAAGGTTTAAGCATTTTCACTTTGTCACATGTTTAAGTCCGTATAATAGAATCAAATAGAAATACATGATATAAAAAAGCGTTCTGATGAACTTTTCAACGTGATACCGGCGTCACAATTCTTTAATAATACTAGCCGCTATCGCCTGAGAGCTCATCTGGACATAATCGATACGTGGACGTCGCACACTGTGCGATTTTCCCGTTATTTTTGGCCACATACGTGCAAACTGTGGAATGTCTTGGCCTGCTGCGATCTTCCCGTTTAGCTACAACATGGGGCTCTTCTCTCAAAAGGAGAGTGAATCTTGAAGGGCTGGTGTTGCAGGTATCCATGCTGCCCGTCTGCTTGTTTGCCACCTACTCGTAGTATGGCATAAAAAAATATTGAATATGAGTTGCAAAAACGATAGAAAAAACTTATTTATTCTAAATCATTCATACATACATACATTCACGCCTTTTTCCCGTAGGGGTAGGCAAAGGTGTACCCAGGACTCAGTCCCATAGTATATACACCCACATTCAATGTGCTAAATTCATCACAGTGCTGGTTCATCATGGTTTTTTAATTCTCCAAACTCCTAAAAAATAACTGCGAAAATGTCGCACAAAACGCAAGACAAAACTAAACCTTTTGTACAAATCTTAGCATATTTTTATTAAGCACATAATTGCTGTAATGAAGACTTCACAATAAGCTATCTCTCGAGTTACCCGCGGCGACAGAACCACTGAATAGGTACATAATAATACAGCTACAGAAGACCAAAGTAAACACATAATACACCACAAAGCCGAGAAACTTTAATAATAATCAGTTTATCGCACTGATAATAAATTAAAAGTAAATGAGGATAGACAAAAAATTTAACCATAATAATATTATACGACAATAATAGAGGTATTATAAGACATAAAATTACCTTTTGCCTCATTTAAGCTCCGGAAAAAAATGCCTTCGGGCCAAAATTCTGGTGCCAGGAACATCTTATATTTCACCTGACGCCGGATCGCGTAGAACTTAAACTTCTGCATGCTCATTGACTCCAGCCTCATGCCAGTGAATTCAGTGATCTCCCAGATTTCTTTATTAAAACGAATCACATGAAAATATCACAAAATCATGTAAGCCGCGAAGTTTAGAGTAATTTTCAAACTTTTCATGTTTCTTCAGGCACAAGTTATAAAAATCTGATAGGTATAGTCGGCCTTCTATACCTTTTTATTTTGATGCATAACTTTCCTTTTTGGGAGTCTTGGAGTACTTTTACGCGACGAATTAACAATGGACTAAGTTAAGTGAGTTATGAAATGAACAGTCTTGTTGTAGCGTCATTGTGCGCGCGCCCTTACTCTTGTTTTGTCTAACGAAGTTCCACAATGAGATTCATTGTCTTTGTAAATAAATATTTTCTAATTATGAGGGTATCCCTAAATTGTATGTTTTATATAAATTAATTTTGTATATTATGCTATATCGTCTGTAAAGTAATCATGAATACAGATCAAGCCAAGAGTAATCTATGCTACCTATCTAAATATCGAATATGCCTTGCCTTATTGAGCTTATTAACAGAAGTCAGTGGTGTGAATAGAAAACAAACATACAAACACATACATACACTTTCGCATTCTAAAAAAAGCAGTAGGATTAGTGCATTAATATAAGCAATTTTGCAAAGCGAGGATTGTATCAAATTCTATCTGTATGTCCACATAACATCCAAACATCTTATGTACGTCGCGTGTTTTACATACAAACAAGAAAACAAATTCAAAATCATTTATCATTATGTATAATCAAAGACAACTATATTAATTGTCTTTGGTACAATTTATTTGTAAGCTAGAACAAATCCATTTAAAACAAACTATCTCAAGACTCGGCGGCGGCGTGTCGGCGTCACATAATAAGATAGAGGCTATGTTTACGACTCAACGCTGAAAGCTGTAAAACCATTCGTTCACTTGTTTACCACTACTTACTTATCTACAACTTTATCCATCAAATAAATTCAATTTTAGTTTTGCCAGATTATGTTTGTAAACAGTACAATTGGTTTAAAAATTTCGAGATATGACACAGTCTAAACAATTTGGTGCCGAAAAGTAAGGCATTTTTGTTTGTGCCAGCCCTAAATCTACGTCAGAAGTTGTTCTATCACTATTTCTCAATCAATACAAATTGTTCCTCGTAACACTGAATTTCCAACAATAATTGCATTTTGTTGCAGATAGCTAAGGGCCACGTTCCAGTGCAACTAGTGAGATATTGTGCGGTAAGTAAAACATCGCGTACGATAGTAAACGTTGTTCTCTCACAATGATCTAATCAAGTACGATTTATCAAAGATCTTATATTATGAATTAAAAATTGGATTGTATTTTTTTTGCATTATAATAATAATAATAATATGAGACAACTTCCACACACGGTCCTCTGGTCCCAAACTAGGCTAGAAGCCTGTACTATGGTAACCAGAAGACTGATATACATACTTATATAAGCTTATAACACCCAGACACAGATCAAACAGACATGTTCATGCACACAAATGTTTGACCTGACCGGGGATCGAACCCGAGGCCTGCAGCACAGAAAGCAGAGTTACTACCGTCTGAGCCAACGAGGCTGTCATCAACAAAAATAGTTTTAAGTGCATAGCATTATCTTTTAAAAAAAAATTACTATTTCTTTTCAAGACCTGTAATATGATGCAAAAGTTACCTTAAATATTCAGCACCCAAAAGCCCACATAAAACATTTATTCCAACTAGGAACATCTTTGAAGATAGTATAGCTTTACTTGTCGAACAAGCCTCTAAAGGCTTATATCCAGGGGTGGCGCGCCCCACTTCATTACGCGGGCCCCAAATTGCAGCGCACGTGTGTCGCGTGCGGAACACGGTTGGTCACCCCTGCCTTGTGTAATCCAATAAAGGTTGACCTCCCCTGCTTCTGCATCAGCCGGCAGCCGTGGCCGTGGGCTAATGGTTTCATTGGTGCGAGCTTTGGTTACTAGGTACCAGGCAGGCAGAGATTGTAAGAGATCAGATAATATACGTATCTTTAGGAAACCTTTAGGAAATCTTTAGGAAACCAGAAATGAGGTTTCCTAGTGAATATTTTTTGGTATTTTAATGTCTTGAAGAAGCTAATCAGAATCTATGGGTCTTAAAAAGTGATTCATAATGAGACGTGACCAATATCACGATCTTTACACAAATGGCCACCCATCCCAATACAGACCGCTCGTTGCATAACTTGAAGTGCATTATCTAGGTACACTATTCTAAAGGAAAATCCGTTAGTTTTAAGCGATTTCTTAAAGATTTCGTGTAGAAATGCGCAAGGCTGCGTTCCCTGCATTATGCAAATAGACATTAAATCGCCTCGAGCTCCTGCCACCCTGGTCCCTGGTTCCTGGTCGGCGGTCGGCAGACTCGTTACTATTCTACTTTTGTGCCATTTATTTGCATTTCACTGTAGTCTTAAGTTTTATTTCGAGGCGTTTATTAGGGTTTTTGAAAGGTAGTTTGTAGGTTTTTTTGTTTTTTGATTTTAGTTAAGTATTTTTTGTGCTTGTAGTTTGATTTGGAAAGTAAATGTGAAGAACAAATATTTTTCTAACCTAAAATAAACTAGCTTCTAAAAAATTTCAATACATTCTGTATCCAAACTTTTGCAAAGGTACATACACCGCGTATGTTCATGTACAAACAGTTAAAATTAATGTATCTAGACCTATAATAATACTAGCGTTTAATAGAGTAAATTTGGGATAGAAAAATTTTTCTAATAAATGGTAGAACCACGATAGCTCAGGTGGTTAGAGCATCGACATGGAACGGCGGAAGTCGTGGGTTTAAGTCCAGCTCGTAGCCGTATTTTCTCTACTCATATAAAAATATATTTTATAAATGAATGTATGAATGATAACTCTTTATTGGTACAACAAAAATGCAGAAAATAACAAGGAAGAAAACTTTAAACTTAAATCAGTAACAACTGGTGGCCTTATCGCTCAGTGCGATCTCTTCCAGACAACCCATGCCGAAAAATGAAAGACAGATACTAAAGGGACGGTGATTTCAAATACAAATATTTGAATAAAATACCTACCAAATAATAGAATATAATATTATATTACCTACTTATAATACCATGCTATAAACCAAGACATAATATACTAAGATTATAGATATATACGTAACAATATAGTAGCTTAATTTTTTAATATGGGACAACTTCCACACACGGTCATCTGGTCCTAAACTAGGCGAGAAGCCTGTACTATGGTAACCAGATGACTTATATACATGCTTATATACGCTTTTTTTTTCCTGACTGGGCGCTTTCGGCACGGCCCGCGAGCTACTATCTCCAACTTAATCGGTTAACTTATATACGCTTATAACATCCAGACACAGATCAATCAGACATGTTCATGCACACAAATGTTTGACCTGGCCGGGGATCGAACCCTGAGCCTGCTGCACAGAAAGCAGAGTTACTACCATCTGAGCTATTGAGGCTGTCAAAAAACAATACACAATTTTATATAAGTGTTACTTTAAACATAAAATCTAATAAAATAGTTCAATGGTCAGTTAAAATGTGTATTTATATTCTATGATATGACGTTCTAGATCGTACCAGAGCAGCAGATTTAAGTTCTATGAGTGAATCTACATAATTGGTCGACAGATCGTCTCGAGCGACCGTCGCGTCGAGAATAATACTTATAACTTATTTTATTTTCACATTCACAGCACATTTTGAAAGTCTCCAAGTTTAGATTTATTCGACTGTAATCTGCAGTCGCATATTGTCACTACACTATTATAGTACAGACTGGTTTAAACCAAACTCATGAAAGTCTTTTACTTGAGGGTCTTTTACATAATTTTATTTTGTAGAAAAAATAAAAAACCGACTTTTATACTATACCTACATACATATTATGCAACGTACAACATACATAAAATGGCGCCTTATTCTTGAAGGGGTAGGCAGAGATGTACCCAGGACTCAGTCCCATAGCAGGTACACCCACAGTATGTTATAATTAGTTTCGCCAGTATGTTATAATTGGTCCCATGTATAGGGGTCGAGCCTATTGCCATCTACCGGGCACAGTTCCAAGTTACAGTCAAGTTGTAAACCTTTCCTTTTTTGAAGTCTGTTAAAAATCATCACGACTAGACTCAACCAAAATGAAATTATTTTGAAAGAGACATTATGCCAGGGTATGGTGTTAAGTCTAGTCGAATCAAACACCTTTTGAATAAAAATTACTAATATGGGCGAATATTCGAATAAGATTCACTAAGTATACTGCAATGCTTTCGAACAAGATACTTATTGTACTAAACATGTAACATCTCAAAAGATTTTCTATTTTAATTTCTGAGAAAATGTATCACAAATATTTATATTTATTGGCCCTTTTCAGTAGGGAGTGGCTAATGCACACGTCGTAGCACGTAGCTCGTAGCACTCGTAGCGACCGCTACGCTCGTAGAGGGTCGATATTTTACATAGAGGCTCTATTTGTCGTCATTACACATTTAGGGGTGTCTTTTTAGGAAACTATACATAAAATTCAATAAAAAATGTACTCTATTCTATAGCACTTTAAAAGTTAAATTTAAACTATCACCTGTTTCAACCGTTATTTTTTTCCCAATAATGGTGTTAATTTTACAATTTATTTTGCAGATTTATTTAATTTGTATTTTACAAAGTAATTAAAGTAATAAAGACGACGGTTCTTTGAAATTCTTCGATCACTTTTTTGTAAGCTTAATTGTATCCGCAGGGATTAATTAAAAGTAATTCGGACGTGATACAACCCTGGAGATATTTTCTTGGAAAAAAAAAGAAAAACTTTAATATAAAACACGCTTTATTAACTTCGTAAGTTATTTTCACGCAAATATAACCTTCATAAGAAAAAAGGCGCGAGCGTGCCTTTTTTCAAAATGAAAAAATATTTTCTTGGGAAATTCCAAAATGCGCTTCGTAATATTTTGAAATAATTTCACAATTTACAGGGTGTCTACACAATATTGGCTGATATTAGTCAAATACATTTACCTAATATATTTACAAAACAAAGAAATGCTTGCAATGTACGGAATGTAGCTAATGTCAACCACTACATACATATTAATCATTTTGATTGATATTTACATGAAATTTCAGTAGTTTAGGCTATATAATATGGCACTGCATGCGTGATGTATACATACAAGTACACTGCTAAAATATAACCTTTTCACCTTTTTCGTATTCAGATAACCACAAATTATTAACGTTGAATAAAGTTTAACCGACGTTTTTATATTGTAAAGGACAAAAAAGAAAATGACCAGTTTGAAGCTCGAAACAAGACAGAAACTCATATTGCAAGTTATCCATCGCACCCTGGAGGCTGGAACTGATAATAACTCCAATTTGGAACAAAAAACACAACTTTCCTCCGACTGGGTGCTATTTGCATAATGTTTGCATTTTTCAGAGCTATTGACAACTAAAATGTGGACTTTAATGCTAAGATTATGTCTCGTTTACGTTTTTTGTGCAAGTTTTAGATCTCATCTATAAATCTCACTGCCTCAGTGGCGTAGTGGCCATAAGCTCGACTGCCGATCCGAGGTCCCGGGTTTGATCCCCAGATCAGGCAAAGTGTGGGGATTTTTTCATCATTATTACATGAGACCAATAACATACTGCCGAAATGTACCTACTATGGGACTGAGTCCTGGGTACATCTTCGCCTACCTCTTCGGAAAATAATATGTTTTAACAAATTTTATAACTAAATACCTATTTTTTCTCCAAAGAGGTAAGCAGATGTGTACCCAGGACTCAGTCCAGGGCACACCTGAATGTAATAAGTAGGATATATAGGTATATGTAATCGCATATTATATACATAGTAAACTATATTATAGTTTAGGGAAAATAAGACACATCTATTAAAAAAAATTTAGAAACGACTGTTGCTGAACTAACAATTTTCTATAAACATAACATCACGCTTCTTCCCCGCAGGGTTAGACAGAGATGTGCCGACCATAGTAGATACATTATAACTTCGCTAGTAATTTCATCTATGCCCCATGAAATAGGGATGAGTCAATTGCCACCAAAAGGTCAACAAATCCATTTCCAAAATTAAATTAAATAAATGTCCTAAAATGGCAAGTGTTCTCAAAGTAGTCAATAGTAACCTCCCTTTAATATGTCTCCTCTCACCACAACGATATGGCTTTATATGTCACATGCTCTGACACCTCAAGTTTAAGTAAAAGCTCGCGTTTTAAGTACTAGTGAGCACAAAACACTTGTCAATAATTATTTTTTGTTAGGGTGCACCATGTGAATTGTCTTTGTTCTGAAATATCCTCTTATATGCTGAATCTGAGTTTTTTTTTTCATATAAAACAGCCCAATTTGTTGGTTTTTTCAATTAAATCCCTTGAAAACCTTTTGATAAAGTAGACACTTCACATAGTTTTTTTTAGCTACTGAGAGCCTGGGCTCTCAGAGATAACTTTTTGGGATTTTATTACAGAAATTTGTTAGTTAGATACGTATCTGTTTTCTTCCTCTCACGCCACAAACTACTTTTTAATGATCAAACGAACTTAAGTCCGATCGAAATCGTAATAATATTTTTTTCATGGTATAATTGCTATAATATTAATAATTTATACAACATATTAATACAATAAATAAATAAATGGATAATCTTTGTGTCTACCATGGACAGAACTAGAATAATTCCACGGTTTCTTTTCTGTAGGAAAGAAGAGAATTTATTTATTATTCTTTGCACTTTCTGGTGCAAGGGTGTGGGCGGGGAGTTGATGCGTGAGTGTGTCCAATCAGGATTTTGATTTGCTGAAAGTCTAATACTGCCTCGGTGGCGTAGTGGGCGCATGCTCGACTGCCAATCAAGAGGTCCCGGGTTCGATCCCCAGGTCAGGCATAGTGTTAAATATTGGATTTTTCCATTAGGAATTATCTCAATAGCTGCCTGGAGTCTGGAACTGTGCCCGGTATATGGCAATAGGCTCGCCCCCTATTACATGGGACCAATAACATACTGGCGAAATGTGGGTGTATCTACTATGGGACTGAGTCCTGGGTACACCTCTGCCTACCCCTTCGGGAAAAAGGCGTGAATGTATGTTATGTTATGTTATGAAAGTCTAATGTGAATGAACACTTTTGTTGGTGTCAGTACGTGTAACAAGTATTCCATCAGAGATATTGGAGCGGTAGATACCTGCGCGGTGTGGTGTGGCTCAAGGGATCCGCGGCTCCGTGGGGGCTGGGGGCCATGCTCACACATATTGGAAACCTCCGTATAATGTATCCCGAGTAATATCTACGAGGATGTGCTTCTTAGGGACATTTCTTACTTTGTTTAATGAACATTTTCATATTTTATAACATACAATCACGCCTTATTTCCAAGGGGGTAGACAGTGCTCCCAGGACTCAGTCCCATAGTAGGTACACCCATATTTCGCCAGTATGTTATTGATCCCATGTAATAGGTGGCGATCCTATTGCCATCTACCGGGCACAGTTCCAGACTATTCCAGTTATTGAGATAATTCCTAATGGAAAATCCTATAGTTAACACTTTGCCTGACCTGGGGATTTAACCCGGGAACTCATGGTCGGCAGTCGAGCTTGCGTCCACTACGCCTTTGAGGTAGTCGCTATTGTAAGTTGATATTTTATAATTATTGAAATGTTGAATAATAACATGTATAATTTATTACTTATTACTAAGAATAATAGAACATGAGATAATGATATTACTTACTGGCGACTTTCTTTCGTGAAAAAATGTAAAATAATAATGTATTGTGTAACTTAGGAGATTCTTAGAAGAAAAATCCATCTGTCCTAGACGTTGCCCTATTCATATTCTGAAAGCTGTATTGAATCAGGTCGGTATATTTATGACCACAGAGTACATTATGTGGCCAATAATACCCTAGATAATAAATATAAAAACTTGGTCCACTACGACACTCCAAGCAGAAGAGACCACAGTTCAATAGTACATCAACAGTAGGTACAAGTAAGTTTAGTTGTAAATATAATATGTATTTATTTTATAGGCTTTATATTCCTTATGTTTCAAAGTTTTCTGATGATTATTAGCTTTTTTAGCGTTATATAAAAAGTGATTTGAAGTCATTTATAAGGTAACATTTCATTGTAGCGATGATCGGGCCTAATTTTTTTTTATATGATAGCGGCGCGAGCGGGAAAGTTAGGAGGTGGCAAAGTAGAAATTTGTAAAGAGCACTTCGAAATCTATAAAATCACCGATTATATACTTATTGACCTATTACATTAAGAAAATGTTGTGCTTGCTTCGTATGTAAAAAGTGTTATTTTTACCTAAATAAACAAAGATCTTTAGATGTTCTACTGCAAATTTCTCCACTGTGTCACAAGTTGTGTGAACATAAGAGATATAAAAGGCCGCGCATTATTTATACGAAATAGGATTTATTAGCACAATCCAACACAATACACAGGAATGAACAATTTGTTATGTTGTTAGACCCAGATTGTTGGTAAAATACCCTTTACACGGTACCGTGGGCGTCTCGTAATTGGTATTTTTACTGTCGACATTTTTTCGTGTTATTGTCTGACCAATAAAATCTGAATATACAATTATGCATTCATACTAAAGTTTTAATTGAACCGGGATACATAATATTAATATTTGATATGTGCCCGGGTCGATGACTCCGCGGGGCGGTGAGTCCCGCGACGCCGCTCCGCACGACGGTGACTCTCCTAGCGGTGAGCTATATTTCGTCGAGTCTTGTTACGTCGGGCCCAAATTGAGGTAATTTGCGCTCAATAACACACATATTTAAAAAAAAAACATTCCAAAATACAACAGCGCTGTGAAAATGCGATCAATAACAGCGTCGAAACTAAACTATTTAATGCAAGTGTACCTAATCAATATTTTTTGCCATAATTATGTCGCTTGAAAACATTGGCTATACCCGGGGTGGTATTACGAACATGGAATCGCGTAACAACAGCAGTAAATTTTGCTGTCAAACGTCATTTTTTGTATGCCGTTTGACAGCAGACATTTAGCAATTTAAACGCTTTCCACACTTCTGTTGCGTCCGTAATAAGGGGGCCGGTCTTTTACACGTACACAGAAAATACTTTTAGTCCAACGTGCAGAGGCCCCTTTGAGCTTTTAATCCGAAGGAAATGGATATGGCACCTATCGGGATTCATCTTTGAAATGATCTACAGAAGATGGGCTCAAGCTCAAAGACAGCCCACGCTAGGTGCAAGGACTATTGAGAATTATTAATATTTTGAATTGAGTTTTTCGCCATGTGGCCTTTAATTGCAACAGATTTTCAACTTGTACGTTATTTAGTATTTTAACAACTATGCAGCTATGCAGAGTGTCAAGTGACGTTCGTCTCATAGTTAGATCAATTACTGGAACTGCACAATCGGGGAGCTTCCCCCTCTTTCTCCACCGCCATTAAGGGTCCACGGGACGCAAATAACTCCCCCTACATGCATCAACTACTTGCATACTTAACAACCACCAACTATCTCAGTTCCCGCTGACTACTTTAAAAGAAAGCCTTAAAGTTTGCTTTGCTTCGAGTTGCGGGTAGACGTATGATGGTAGAATGAACTAGTTGCATAATTCAAAATACCACAAACTTTTCTTTGCTTTCTGGTCGTCCATAACTCGTGGTATCTAGGTATATTTTGGCGTGTTGGTAGTCTTGTGAGATATGTATGCGGCAGGCTTTGTCCCGTGGTCAGCAATAAGAGGAAACAGCGCCATCTGCCGGCCGTTTTCGTTTCCGGACTCCGGTTGGAGTCAGCGGCTGAAATTTTGATCAGGATTTAATGCGGCTTATTATGCGTGCTTTATTTTTTGTCTGTGAGATGGAAAGGCCTCGTTGTTTTATTCGTAAGTTGTAGGCTCGACGAGACCACAAAAATGATCTCGTCGTGCTCTCTTATTTTTAATGCGGATGTGTAGATTTCGAGATGTGAACCAGGACGTAAATTCAACGTATATGAGCCATGCTAAGTGTACCTACCTAACTATAAAGCTTAATAACGAGTAATATTTTAACACTTGAAAAATGTATGCCTAACGACTTACTTTCTTGTTTTTATAACGCGAACAAGTTTTTCTTTAATCCGAAAAAAAAAAAAGTATATACGTAGCCGTGTAACCCAGCAGAGGGACATATTCGGAGAGTGGGCAGCAGCGCTCTCCGGCACCAAGTACCTATATTGCAACTACTGCGATCACCAAGCCGCACAACAAGCGGAGTGATTATGGCAAAATTCGCCCATATGAATAGTTTATGGCATTCTATGGGAGAGACCATTGTTCACCAGTGGACGTCTTCCGGCTGACGATGTGTGTGTGAATGTATTCATAAGTTTTTCTCAGTGGTATATTTTCTTTACTTTCCAATGTAATGTAGGTACATATGTAGTAGGTAGGTACATTAGAGCGCGTTTAGATCTGGCGAATGCACCGCTCATTCAAATAATTTTTTGTATCATGCATTTCATGTTCGCGCGAGCGACGCATTCTCCAGTTCTGGACGCTCCGTTATATGAAGCACATCATGCATGCCCTGTAGATTTCAGTGTTCATGAAATAACTGGGTAATGTTATGTTATGTTACGTTTAAGCACACTTATGTAGTGTTATGTTTTGTAGTGGTAGGCCTCTTTTGCAGGCGGCCGCCTGGGGAAGTACCACACCTTTGCCAGTTATTCATCCGCCAAGCAGTAATATGCAAACATTACTGTGTTTCGGTATGAAGGGCAATGTTACCAGCGAAATTACTGGGCATGATGAGATTCAACAACTCATTTCAAATTTTGAATTTCTAAACACTGGGTGGCACTGTGTCTGATATGGGCAATCATGATGCTTACCATCAGGCACCTGATTTGCTCGTCTTGTCACTCATTATAATAAAAATAAAAAAAACTCAATCAGCTTTTTCAGGAGAGCTAAAGGTTGTGTATGTTTATACAATAAAAAAATTAGTTATTTTATTCGGGTGATAAGGGATTATACATACCTCAAACCTCAAACGACGTGTTAAAGTGTCTTTGGACCAAATGAAATAAGAAAAATGTTGGCTTTGACTTTAAACTTACAAATCATAGTAGTTCTAACAACTAAAACTACACCAGAATTTAATTTTCTGTAATACTTAAAGGAGTATAGTATATTTCTGTATACTTAGTTTGGTAACAAACAGCACGAGCCACGCGCCCATTGAAATCACGATTCGCCTCAATAACGAGTGAATTTGCAACGAAACAGCTTTGCACACCTTTCGGATTACATTCGAATGGAAGTTTTATTATTTTACCAGTAAACGGTTTACAGAAACGTTTTACGGAAACATTCGACAGAAAACCATTTCGGCGCTGAAAACGTTTTCAAGAATTATTAAAGGCGTTTTCACACATTCAAAACAACTATTATATCTATATCTTGCAGGATAATATGACAAGACGGAATTAACTGGCGAAAAACCTAGGATAATTGAAAATAACCGGATAAATGGAAACTTAGACACATTTTCGCGATATGCCTAAGTAGTAATTTTTAGGATTTTTGCGAAAATCCAATGGACCCTAGGACATTTCATAAGGAAATTTGAATGCTAATAAGCTAATATCTGTCCTCATCTAGCTAACTGATTAGGACTTCTGACAACGATTTTCACCAATTAGAGCATTTTTTTTTTTTTTTTTTTTTGATGCCCGGGGAAAAATACGTGACGCATACCACCCGGGGGAGCGGAGGGTGGTTATGTGGGACTCCCCACCACCCACTAAAAAACCCCGGGGTGTTCCTTCGCGACGCCATGTGTCGGGGCTGCGGGTACGCCGAAGCACTCATCCGCGGCCCCGACGGCGTTTGGTCCTCCATGGAGGACCCCGCCACGGTGGGGTGAGGTCCTTCACCCCAACCCTCCCAAGGGGCGCGCGGAAACACGCGCGCGCCTCCTCGCAGGCCCTTAAGGTGGGCAACGGATACCCCCGCATCCGTTGCCCGAGCCCCACATCTTGGGCTTGGAAGGGTGTTCCGTGCCCTCTCGAACGCCTACCGAACGTGCGAGAGGACACGGAAGGCCCATCCCAGCCCACCACCACGCGCAAATAGCGCAGGGGGGTTCTCTGGTTGCCCCAGTGCAGAGGTCGACTTCTGCACAGGGGAAAGCCGAGAACCCTCCTCAGCATTAAGGGCCTGAAGGGGTGTTTCCCGCCCTCCCGAACGCTGTCATAGACGTGCGGGAGGACGCGAAAGACCCTCCCCCGCCCACCACCACGCGCACCAAGTGCAGGTATTCTCTAGTTGCCCCTGTGCAGGGGTCCAGACCCGCACAGGGGAAAGTAGAGATACCCTCTTCAACTTAAGGGCATGGAGGGGTGTTTCCCGCCTTCCCGAACGCCGTGGCAAACGTGCGGGAAGACGCGTAAGACCCGCCCCCGCCCACCACCTCGCGCAACAAGCGCAGGGATTCTCTAGTTGCCCCCGTGCAGGGGTAGATCTGCCCAGGGGAAAGTAGAGAATCCATCTCTCGGCGGGGCTCAATTGAGCCCACCCGCGCCGTCCGCTGTGCAGCATGCTAACTTCATGGGGACACGCGGAGGCGCTCCTCTCGGGCGTGGCGGTTTACTCACTGAAGAGCCCACCACAGCCCATTTAGCAGGATATCGGCCGGCGTCTGGCAACAGACGAACAGACGGACGTCTGTTGCCAGACGCCGTTGCCCGGGGTGCACCACGGCGAGGTTTCCTGCACGCACCCCCACCAATTAGAGCCTTCGTCAAGTTCATCCACCAATCAACGCTCATGGATGTGTAATGTGGTATGTGTAATGTGGATGTGTAAGTAGATGTAGGATATATAAAAAAAAAACTGGTTGTACCAGATATAGGTACATTCTGTAGAAGCCAGAAAATATATTGGAGATATTATATAATATGTATAAGCGATACAAGTGATTTGAGTAGCTAACAAAAGTCTGGTTATGATCCTGGGGTTATTTGTAGTGTTATTGGTATTTCGTTCATAAACTGGGACATTATCAAACTTTACCACACAACTGTAAAATAATTTAAAAAGGAAAACAAAACCATTTTCAATTTCCCACTCGCCCCGGGTAATCAAAAAGCAATTGAATGCTAACACCATAACGCCCAAACGAACGCTCAATTTGAAACCGCACGTAAGAAAGTGTTGGGGTGTGTTTACCCCACATTACCTCCGGGTAGCACGGGGTGGGGGAGGTAATAACACAGGGGCGAAGGACAAGGTCAATATTTGACGGCTTCAGATGAAGGAGAGATAATATCACGGACGTAGACATCGGGTAATCGATTCTTTTATTGTGAGTTACTTTCAACGTATTGACAAAGATTCGGCAAACTCTTTTATGACTTACTCTTATATTTTTAGGGTTCCGTACTTCAAAAGAAAAGGAAAAAGGAACCCTTATAGGATCACTTTGTCGTCCTGTCTGTCTGTCTGTCTGTTTGTCTGTCAAGACACTTTTTCACGGGAACGCGTGGTGGTAGCTCGACAAAAAAGAGTAGAAACGGAACTAATTTAAAGTGTACGTGTTGACTTTCCTAATTGATAAATACAGTGGTGCCCCCATTATTTTCTTCTCTTTTATGTCAAGCTATATCAAGTTAAAATTGATATAAAGTACTCAGGTCTGCGGTCCCTTGTGGCTGTAAACAAATCATACTTCTAAGTTAACGCAATCAAAAGTTATGGCCATTGCATATTTCCATACTCTGTGTTACCGAGGATTAGGTAGGTGAGGCATAAGATTACGGGCTGTAGGGGCAAGTTTCAAATCTCAGTATATGATCACTCCTTGGTTTTTATTTTATACATCTAGGTTTTTATCAAACGATTTTATTTAAAGAAAAAAATCCCAAAACCGTAAAATACAAAAAAAAAAGTGATTTCTAACATGTTCGCCACTAGATGGCGCTGTATGTGAATAGAAGGCGTTAGGATTTTCTAGGTATGTACCCTACCCTACTCTACGCATACTACATACGTATGCCTTAACGGCTTATTTTATTAAAATGAATTCCCAAGACGAGTCCAATGTTGAGCTATAATGTTAGGTTATTCATCTGGATTGATGAGTTTATTAAGGCAAAATTGAATTTCATGCCCCTGACGTCATAATCCTTTCATGTTACCTACTTATGTTTTATTTACGCTTTTTAAACGCCATGTTTAAAACGTCATGGGGTCACTGGTAACCGGAATTGTTCTTTAAATTACAATTGGCGTTAACAAAGTACACATTATTAGGTAAATATTAGATTGATTAATATATTATTACTCACTAGTATTGCCATGTGTTTGTTACATACCATTAGTTTTATTATAATAATAAATGACAACCCTACACATCACTGTACACGTCACTCCGTCACTCTGAAACCTAAGTGTTTTTATAAGACTGTAATTTCCGTGTCACTTTGCCTTTTCAATCTCAGCAGATTACGGCGTTATATTAATAAATAATTTCCACAGTTCCCTAATAACATTACATGATTTTAATTTATAAATCACGCCGACACAACAAGGCCCCACTCTCTCCGCTAATACGTCTTATAAAAAGGGTAGACATGTAATTTCCCTTAATTGTTCGCAATAAATAACCAAGAGCAAAGTTAACGTAAAAAGGGTCAGCAAAAAGTTATTTAACATCGCGGGGATTCGGGTCAACTCTTTTATAATTAAGTTACTCGATTGCGAATGGAAAATTTTGTGCAAAAGAAGAGTATTAGGTAGCCAAAAATTATAAAGTACAGTAGGACAGCTCTCTCTCTGTTTTCAGTTATTTAAATACGTTATCACAGGATTGACATTGCCCGCCAAAATGTACCTCGATTGCTCTTATTTCCTATGCAATGTCAACTTTATGGTGAACACACACCTATCCGGGCTGAACGCGTCGAACGAGATGAAGGAAACGATACGAATGATAGTATTCTTTATCCTACTTCTTACTATTCTACTATCCCACTAATATTATAAATGAGAAAGTTTGTGAGGATGGATGGATGTTTGAAAAGTTCTTAACCGATCGGGCTGAAATTGGGTATGTAGATATTTATTTATTTATTTATTTATATCAACTTATTGTAGGTACATTTTATAGGTCTTAATACTAGGTGTTAGTGTCAACTACATATACCCTGTTAGGGCGCTTGTGGTACATATAATAGTTTGAACTAAGACCCTGGAATAACACATAGGGTACTTTTTATCCCGATATTCCCGCGGGAACTACGCGGCTGACCACGCGGGGCACAGCTAGTAATAATATGAAATCCTATGAAACGTCGCATACCTGCCTGCCTCGAATCGTCCGAATCGGTGGTCAGCGAAGTTTTATAGGATTTCGACGCGTTTAACTCGGATAGTGTGCGTTTACCATAAGTTTAGTGATATGTGCTATACAGTGCTTCATCATTATGAGATTCTCTGTAAAATGACGCGTCCAAGTGCGGGTACTTATCTTCTGTAACTATCTTATTTGTGTAGAGGAAGTATAACGTCGAATGAGAAAATAAAATGAAGGATATTCTTGGTTGTTTCAAAGGAGGTCTGGATTTAGTTTTAACGAGTTTTGTTGAGGTTCTGTTTGTTTGTCCGGTGACGACTGATGGAAGTAATGAGAAATGGGATTAACGAGATCAACTGAAGCCTCCGCTCTAATCATTTCCTCTATTCATTTTAAAGCGAATAAAAACGGATAGAATTTTAAGAAACAATACTGCTCTACATTATAAAAATTAAACATTCAACTGTTTGTGTGCTTATCCTAAGCCGTATTTATAAGTAATTAGGTAGATAAAGGGTAATATCATAGTATATTTTCTTAAATGAAGTAGATGAGCGTCTGTGGCCCAATTAAAATATGCCCGGCTTCAAATCCGGAGTTCCAGGATCTAATCTCAAATGTGTACTTTTCACCTGGGTACTACCGTGTTTCGGATGACACGTTTAAGTCCCGTCCCGGCTGTTTCCTATAAGATATGTAGGAGGCGGTTCATGAGTCATGTCGAAGACCTTGTGGGAATCTTTGCGACCTGAAACTCTGACTATATGGGTGGTCCAAGAATTGATTCGAGCAGTGTATTTGCGGGGAAACCCATTCTGTTAGAGAAAACATTCAAAACTAAACTAAAATATTAGATACCTACTCATCCCACCATAAAAAAAAGCTCAAAAAGATTTATTCGAATAGGTCACAATCAACACTTTTACACGTCAATGAAGATAAACAGTAATGAGTATACCGTGCGTTCGGAATGATACCTCTACAAGAAGAAATAAACTAAGTAAATAGTCAATAGGTAAAACAGACAAAAAACGTGCTACGCACCAAAAAATTGAATGTCATAAAATATTTACCTCTGTTTTATGACTCCCATAATTTATGGGTCATAAAGCATACCATTAATTTGTAAGTACACGCAATAAAACGGTTTAAAGGGTGCGTGAGAATTATACCTACCTCATTCATAAAGAATTATTCCAAATCTAATCAAAAGTGGGCTGGCACTTTCACAGGGAAATTAGGTTTTTACCAAATTGAAGTAATTTTGAGTCAGATATTAGGGCTCCGGTCTCGCCATTGTTTTAAAATTGAAAGAGATTTGGGACTTATGAAATAAGCGAAATCAGCATTTGCCTTTATATGAAATGAAAACAAGCTGAAAATATTTTATTTAAAAGAATTAAGAGTGAAAATCTTAATATATTTTATTTTTCGTTTTGGAATAAATTATTACGACCGTTCACATTTATATTAGTTAACATTGTTTTAATAGTGTTACGGTGGACGCAGTTACTGAAATTGAGTAATAAACCTAAGTAAATCTACTTATCAAATAAGGTAGGTACTCGACATTTCTCCCTCTCAAATATCCAATGTCCATAGTCGATAATAAATATAATTTCGTTCAATATTCGCTTACAATTAGCAACCTGATGCATAGATGCACTTCTCTTGTAGACACAATGTAACGTCATCACAGTACTCAAAATTAATACTACTACATAACTTTCGTGAAAAAAATTAAAAAATAATTTTCCTAATTATGTGAAACAAAGCAGAAACAATCTCTATCTTTGATCTTTTATACTGAATTAAAATTAACGCGCACAAATACTGAATTTGGCTAATTTTTAAAGAAGGAAGAGATCTCTCTCTTCTTAGCTATCCCATATGTCAGTCACTGTATCTCCATACATAGAGGACGAAGGCGACCAGACTAGGGGAAGCAAAGGCACTAACTCAATATGCATCGAACGGCTGATTCGATTTGAAACGTTTTACCAAACGAATTGCTCCAGACTGGTACTAAAGGAGACAGATGGTCAAAGAACAGTAGAATATAGACTACTTACAGGAGTACTCTGTAGTCACAGAATGCAAATGGATTTAAAGGAACTCTCTTTAGCATCTGCTGTACGATAATAAACTTTATTTGTTCTGAAGTCTACTAAACTAAGTGTTCATTACACGAGGCGTTACGAAAAGTATACTGTAATCAAATATCAGTTGTATAGGTTGACCATAAATTTAACCACTTTAAAAAAGAAATTTTCTTATGTTGTTAATTTTATAAAAAGAACCCTTTTTGGTTTTCCCCGGTAGGGTAAAATGAACGAAGTATCAAAATAACGTTTACTTCTTTCTCCAGTGTAAAAATATTGAGTTTCAATACTCAATCTTTTCTAGTCGGTCTGTGATCAACCTTTTAGTCAGGTCGCCCGAAGTCACGTAGGCCTCTGAAATGACATGGCATGACAAATCTTCCAAAGCACGGCAGCGTCCGGATTGATCCTTCCAGACATGCAGAGAGTCCTCTCCCTGCATAGTGCCTCTATAGGCACTCTATAGGCACTCTATAGGGACTATTCCCTGGAGAATAGAGTAGGTCACATTAGATATTGTTAAAAGGTGTAATATAAAAGATTTGAACCCAGAGGCTCCGTGTTCGAAGCCTCACATATTCACACTACAGACGCTACAAGTGAATAATCATAACAGTAGAAAACGTTTGTACCCGCACTCATTATTCGTCCTGCCCTCAGTGGTGTTGTTATGTTGGTAGTCACGTTGTCATTCTTTGTTGATTAGCTTCGTCTACGGATGGACACGATTATTATTGTTATACTTGTTACTGCAAGCTTCTGGACGTGTCTTAGATGCCGCTTCGATTGATGAATCATTAGGGAAAATCAATATAAATTACTACCCCCGTGGCGTACCTAATGATCGCAAGCTCTAATGAGGTCCCGGGTTTGATCCCCAGGTCAGGCAAGGTTATATTGGATTTTCCTATTAGGAATTATCTCAATGACAGCCTGGAGTCAGGAACTGTGCCCGGTAGATGGCAATATGCTCGCGTCCTATTAGATGGACCCAATAACAAACTAGCGAAATGTGGGTGTACTTACTATGGCACTGAGTCCTGGGTACACCTCTGCATACCCCTTCGGGAAAAAGACATATCAATTACGATAAATAAAAAGACACAACAAACTTAAAATTAACAAAATTTTAAAAATCTAAAATATTATATTTCCACTGGCAAGAGTTTATATATTATGTCAATGTTCGTTACTTTACCACTTTGAAATTTCTAAATATAATAGGCTATTTAATGTACATAAATAAAGGTAATTTAACAAGGTGGACAGACGATCTGATAAAGACGGCAGAAACACGCTGGATCCAGGCCGCTTACAACCGGACTGGATGGAAATCTATGGAGAATGTGTATGTTCAGCAGTGGACGTCCTATGGCTGAGATGATGATGACGATGAAAGGTAACTTTAGTTATAGAAATTGAGTTTGCAACGGGTAACACCGCAGGTGCAGCTAGTTTTAAGTCGCAAAAACTTTGCAAGGGATAATATAGATAATACGGTAGTAAGTAACATAATCCAAAACTACAATCTGTCCTCCCCATCGTACGCACCTACCATCCATACGGTACTCTATCAAATCTCTATAAACACTTTTAGTTCCGTACCGAGGGGACGAGCGTAAAGCACTTTGGTTTTAATAGTGTTGGGCTAATACCCTCGGAAAGCTCAATAAATACGTCACTAATATTTTAACAATTTTTTGATAATCAAATCCTACCCATATCATAAGTGCGAAATTTTGTAAGTATGGATGGATGGATGAATGGATGTTTGTTTGTTACTCTTTCACGCCGAAACTACTGAACCGATTGGGCAAAATTCGATATGTACCTATAGATAGTTTAGACATAAGACACTTTTTATCCCGACATTCCCATGGAAACGAACACTACGCGGGTGAAACAGTGGGACACAGCTAGTAAATAGATAGAGAGTTCAAATCTCAAAATAACAATCAGCTAATTGGCCAAATTATACTATAAGTATCCTTTGTAATCATTTTAGTCAAAGTCAAAGTCAAAAAGATTTATTCAAATAGGTCACAATCTGACACTTTTGTACGTCAATGAAAATAAACAGTAACGAATCTACCGTGCGTTCGGAAAGATACCTTTACAAGAAGAACGCACAAGAAACTTGTAGGGCTTAATTTTTTCAACTGATTGTTTTACAATATTTAGTTTGGTTACACTCGTTTGTTTAGAAGGTGCCGCGTGGTGGCTATGCGGAAGTTCCCAAGCATCTTTGTCCTCTATGTACTGATTTACATTATAATAAGCATTCTTTAGTAAAGTAGATTTTATATAGGTTTTGAATTTACCCTCTGAGAGCCCCGTTATCTCTTTTGGGATTTTATTATAGAAACGTACACTATTTCCTAAGAATGATTTTTTATTTGTTTTAGATAATCTAAAGCTAGGTATAGCTATTTTGTCTTTATTCCTAGTATTAAAATTATGGAGGTCACTATTTAATTTGAATTTATGCAAATTTTTACGCACATACATGATGTTCTCATAGATGTATAAGGATGGTAGGGTCAGTATGTTTATTTCTTTAAATAATTCCCTAAGGGATTCGCGTGGACGCATCTCATAGATGGCACGAATCGCACGTTTTTGTAGTATAAAGATGGTTTCTATATCTGCAGCTGACCCCCACAACAAAATCCCATATGACATTAAGCTGTGGAAATACGCAAAGTAGACTAATCTCGCCGTTGCTATGTCCGTTAGTTGCCTAATTTTGTAAACCGCGTAAGCTGCAGAGCTTAGTTTCCCTGAGAGCTCGGTGATATGAGTGCTCCATTGCAGTTTAGAGTCTATATGTATGCCAAGGAACAAAGTTGCATTGTCGATATTGAGTCTTTCACCGTCAAGAACTATGTTCGGTTCTATACTTCTGACGTTAGGCAAAGAAAATTTCAAACATTTAGTCTTTTTCGCATTCAATAACAGATTGTTTGCTGTGAACCATCTGGATATACTTGCTAAAGTATTATTAACATGTGTGAGTGAGGTATCCTTCCTATCAACTTTAAAAATCAATGACGTATCATCGGCAAATAGAACTATATCTGCCAGACCTTGGACCATATAAGGCAAATCGTTAATATATGCCAGAAACAGGAAAGGACCCAAAATTGATCCCTGTGGGACCCCTATTTTGACAGGAGAACTAGCAGATGTGATACCATTGACGCTTACCTTCTGCTGCCTACTAGATAAGTATGATTCCACCAAATTCAGGGCATTCCCATGAATTCCATATACTTCTAACTTGCGCAGTAACGTGCGGTGTTCTACACAGTCGAAGGCTTTGGAGAGATCACAAAACACTCCAATGGCATCCTGTGAACGCTCCCAAGCCTCCAAGACAAGAGTCATGAGATGACAGCCCGCATCGGTTGTTGATCTACATTTGGTGAAACCATACTGGTTAAAATGTAATATGCTATTTTTATTGAAATGTGACAGCAGTTGGTTCAGCATCAATTTCTCAAAGATTTTACTTAATACTGGCAAAACAGAGATTGGCCTATAGTTGGAGGGATCTGTCTTAATTCCCGATTTAAAGATGGGAGTGATTTTACTTATTTTCATTAGTTCCGGAAACGTGCCTTTATCTATGCATAGGTTGAACAAGTCTGCTAAGTAAGGAGCAATTGTGTTTATTATAGAATCTAACATTTTTACAGATAGACCCCAGAGATCCTCAGTAGCTTTAACATTTAAGCTCTTGTACGTCTTTTTGATATCAGTTAATGAGATGTGTTCAAACGAAAATTTAGCTATGGTGCGTTGGAAGTTTTCTTTAAGAAAAGCATCCGCCAAGTCTGGGGATGAATCAAGTGACTTGGTCGCATTAGGGGCTATGTTAGAGAAGAAATCAACAAAAATATTAGCGACCTCCTCAACATTTGTAATGTATTCATTATGTATTAATAATTTATATTCAGTATCTCTTCGTTTATCTTTACCTGTCTCTACATTTATTGTTTTCCAAACTGCCTTAATTTTATTGCTTGATCTGCGGATTTTGTCTCTAATATGTATGGCTTTTGCTTGGATGCAAACCGCTTTAAAAATTTTTGAATAACTTCTAACATACTCATGAAATGATTCTGAATTAGAATGGGCTTTATCACTATACAACTCATACATATTATCCCTACTTTTCCTGATTCCCTTGGTAGCCCAATCACTAAATTCTAATTTCCTATTTATGTGTAATTTCTTTTTGGGACATATCTCATTGAACTCCTTACTTATTACGGAAAATATAGTTTCATAATTGAAATTAGGGTCTTCCTCAGAGACAGCGACATTTACCAGTTTTGATTCTATACTATTTCTAAGCTTTTCTAGTTTAAATGTTGTTGTAGAAGAATAATATATGTTTCTAACAGAAAAATGATAGGATTTTTCAATTTTCTTACGGATATACAGTTGTTTATTGTGGTTGTGCATCGAATTCAAATCAAATACGAAGTGAGAGAAAATAAAAGCTAACTAAAACGAATTTCCCCTATTTTCGCCGTGTAACCGTCGCGACGCAATCGTACCTAGCAGGGAGCTATAGCCTCATCGGTTCTATAGCTGTTCTCGAACATTCGAAAACGGGAGATGGAATATTTTATACTCAGATGCTCAGGCTCAGTCAAGGAACGGAATTGCGATTCGTTTCTAGTTTCTGTATCGTGGGAATTCCATCGCTTTTCTTTGAGCTGATGTTCTTAGTACCTAAGTATATAATATATACTCTCAATAACGTAAAGGTAATGTTTTTTAAATGTTTGTTTGCACGCAGAACTGAAACTGTTTCTGTCTTCAAACATTCGTTCAAAGGGGGTTTTTTTAGAGTTTTCGTGCAGGCGCTGCACATGCCATTGTGTGCAATATTTACTCTCAAAAACATAATGAGAATTACGACAACTGACAACTACATAAGCATGTACTTATATACTGCAAAGAATTTTAGGATAAGTAACTGGCATGAGCATTAAAATTACGAGTAATATTATTATCGACTTTAAGCAGTTTACACATCATGCTATTTGAATCCAATCTGACAACAGCATTAGTTCATTCATGTGTGAAGTGTAAACGCACTCGTATCTAAAGTGTGACCACTTGGAACGGCAACGTCCGATCGCTCCGATATCATCGATTCATACTCGTACCTACGCTCCGTCGCACGATGCTACGATAAAACATTCTCTACTCCTCTTTGTGATTAGGGTGTTTACTCACTACGACTTGTAAAAAGAGATTCAAACTCAGTGAATTTAATCTATAATATGTAGAGGTATAATAAAATAAGGGCAGGAAGATGATGATGATTTATATAAAAAAACATAGTTTCATAGTCTCACTCATCAACGCACAGTCTTGGGACCTAGACTCTATACAGCTGAAATTTTGCACATGGTTTTTTAAACTATGATGTAGACAAGGAATAATAGATAGGTAAGGAAGTAATTTCTAAAATAAACACGGGAATTACGCTAGTTTTTTCTCAGAAGTTGTAATCTTGTTTAATTTTTACGTGAACTAACATACAAATTCAATGGTGTTTCAATTAAAAATCAGTGGAGTGTCTAATGGAATATTCAATCCATGGAAATAGCTGAAACCAGCCCTAGGACTCATAAGCCTGTCAACCTTGGCAAACAGAAATTCTATTGACACATAATTGACTCCTCTATCAAGATTTATTAATTGAGTTACAATCGAATCGTATGTAGGGTTGATATACAACCCGGCTCCAATCATGTATCCTAGCCTTAATCCGGATGTACCAAGCAGAAGCTATCGTCTCCATACATCGGCGTCGAGGTGAATTGACGCGGATGCTTATACACATCGCATATCCCGCACTGTGTTTATTTCCATTACTGATACGTAAAAACGACGCACAAATCGGCTTTGAAATTTGGATCGTATTTTTTAAGGAAAAATACGTAATATTATGGAGGCTTGAGGCTTCATGTTGAAGTTCTCTGACCTATGACCCATTCGACGAATGTCTATTCTAATAGGTCTTTGATTCTAATAGAATTATGTGACTTTTGAAATAAGTATCTAAGCCCAGATAAATGTGTGGTAAAACATAGATTTGCCATATTATGGATAAAAAATCCAATTCTTTTTAACAATTTTATTTATATTTATTTATTTAATGAGTACAGCCACATTTGTAACGGTTCGTTCCTGTACAACTCCAATCGTAAACCTACCTATAACTTATATTCGTTATTTTATAAATCGTTATGATAATTTAAATATCCACTTCTAATTAAACTTATATTGCTAAAATTAATTCTACACTGTCTTCGCAAACGCAACGGCTAGCGATGCGAGGATACTGTCTTCGAAAACGCTACCGCTAGTGTTGTGAAGATTAGCCAATGGGAGCGCGCGACCGACTCACGATCAAGGTCAAACGACCGCGGTCGGGGATCGGTAACTTGGACAACGGAACTCAGCTGACGACCGATGTGACACACGTAATTACCTCGCTCTAAAAATTACTGCGCCTGAGGATATCGCTGCCATTTTGCTAGCTCTGTGATCAAAAACTATTCAACAATATTATTACTCTTTCTTTTACGTCGGATGCATACCGAGTTACTACCTACGTCGGAACCAAGGCCAGTGTATCTTTACGGACGAATAACGCGTTCCGCTCATGAGTGTTGCCTTACCCCGACCCGCTTTACTTCTACTTAACTCTCTGGCTATTTATCTTGTATACTTTCTTTACTTTTAATATTAAACACGTTATTAATCTCCTAGCTGTTTTCATAACCACCTAATTATTGCCTTCAGTTAGGTAGGTGTAACTATGAACGTAACAATGGCGCCCAGCTATTAACAGCTTCACTCATGATTGGAATACGCGTTGTTCTTTTGGTTGCTTTAAATAGTCCTCTTTGGTGCTGGCTATAAAATTAGCTTTTAAGATTGATTTGTACTATATCGACTAACGTGTGGAATTGTGTTCTTTACTGTCAGGCAAATCTTATATACTACTTGATTTTATTTCAACGCTGACACATTCCCTATTACCGCACATTAGTTGATAACTAATCATAAGGTGACTTGGTTGCTCCCCGCTTCCGCAATAGCTGTTATTATTAGAATAGTGATCACTCGTCATATTCATTAGTTGGAGCACTCACCCAAGCGTCATAATGACTCATGATATTAAATTTCTATCTCTGCAAAAGGCTGAATTAGAATATGAGGTTGAACTTCGTGGTGGCACTGGCGGTTCAGTACAAGAGCTACGAAAACAAATAATTAAATTGTCACAACTAGCTTCATCTGAAGACATACTAGAATCATATCTCGAACCTCAGGACGACTTGAAAGGGGTAAAAGAGTCTTTGCTAAAATCACAAGGTAACATTTCCGCCCTTAAATCAAAATTCGATAAAAACTTGTTCTTGAGAACCGAAAACATTATAAACCACATTTACCATCGGCTTAACAGAATTAATGTCACTCCTGAGACTGCTGATGTGCTTAAGGTATGCGTCTCTAACTTTAATTCGCAATATAAAGAGCTTTCCACTCTCAGACCACATATACCCCTATCTCAGACTAAAGCGTCTACTCCTACTACCGCCTCTGAAACTACTGCAGAGGCTACAACTTCTATAGCCGTTACTTGCGAACGTAGCTTAACTGCTGAAATTGGCAAATTAAAATATTCAGGTAAATCGTGCGTGCGCTCCTTTATTCAAAAAGTTGATGAATTTGTGCAAGCTAGGGGAATTGCTCATGATAAAATTTTAGCTTGGGCTTTTGATATATTTACTGACGATGCATTGCATTGGTATAGGTGCAACAAAGAGAGAGTACAGTCATGGCAGGAATTGTGCGTATTGCTTAAGGAGGATTTTAGTAGTAGCGATCATGACTACAGATTTGCCGCTGAGATCCGATCGCGTACTCAAGGGGAGAGTGAAAATATAACTATTTATCTGTCAATCATGCATGGAATGTTCTCTCGTCTTAGCAAGGCCTTCTCGGAACAGGAAAAGCTCGAAATATTGCTTCATAATATTCGACCATGTTACGCCACCTCCCTGGCTGCATCACCTGAAATTCAGAGCATCGATGCGCTGAAATCGTTGTGTAAAAACTACGAGAGTATACAATCACGGTTTGCTCACTTCCACGAACCACCGAAGGTTACTACTTCTACACTTGCCCCGGAGTTCGCATATAAACATGCAACGACGGTATTTAGCGCCACGCCTAATAAAAGTCGTGTTTACAACTTCACTAAAAACTACAAAGACACTTATTCTAACTCGAACTCACGCATGGACTCTAATATTAATACCTTAGGTGAAAATAGTGGTTCGAACTTGAATCAGAATCTTGACGTTACTGCCGTTGCGGCGAGCTCTTCTAAAGAACCTAGACCCATGTTCTGTCCTAGGTGCAGAACAAATGATCATTCGCTCAGATTTTGCAAAGAAGAACGCTTTCTTATATGTTTTAAATGCGGGAAGAAGGGTGTTCGTTATTCTGACTGTCGCGATTGCAAACCAGTTCGTACCCAAGAGCAAAAAAACTAATTACCAAGGATTGCCGAAACCGTACTACTACACAATGGCCTATATATAGAACCACTACTACCGAATGGAATGAATGGCTGAGTTTTATTTCAAAATTTTCTACTTTTAACGCCGTTTCGGCAATCCGTGATAATAACAAAAACAATTTTGATATTAATAAATCGCGTCTCTATGTCTTGATCAAGGTCGATGGAAAGTCAATAACCGGGCTTCTAGACACTGGTTCCTCTGCTACTATTCTGGGGAACGGGAGTCATGAAACCCTTCTAAAGTCTGGTTTTGATATAGAAACTGGTGACTCAACTCAGTTTGTTGCCGCAGGTGGTGAAAAACTGAATTCCGCTGGAAAAATTCATCTTCCAATAACCTTCCAGGATCAGACACACACCCTTCAAGCGTATGTCGTACCTAACGTAAAACATGACCTGATATTAGGTATGGACTTTTGGCGACTATTTGGGCTAGTTCCTAAAAACCTTGACCGTATCGCCTTCTTTAAAGTATCAGAGATTTCAACAACAGACGCAGAGTTTAAGGAACCCAAACTTCTGTGTTCATATGACCACCTATCTCACGAACAAAAGAACACGGCAGATCACATTATTGCCCAGTTTCGCGATATTTCTTACGAAAAGCGTGGTTTAGGTCGCACCTCATTAACCGAACATTCAATTGACACTGGGGATGCTGCCCCCATTCGTCAACGATATTACAGAATGTCGCCTGAAAAACAGCGTATCCTCGTCAAGCAACTGGATGAAATGTTAGAAGAGGATATCGTAGAGCCCTGTGAAAGCCCGTGGTCATCTCCAGTTCTGTTGACTCCAAAGAAAAACGGGGAACTACGTTTTTGTCTCGATAGTAGGAAGTTGAACGCCATCACTAAAAAAGACGCGTACAGCCTACCTTACATGTCGGAAATACTTGACAATCTACGTGACTGTAAGTACCTATCGAGTATAGATCTGTCTAAGAGTTTTTGGCAAATATTAATTCGAGAAGAAGACCGACAGAAGACGGCATTCTACATTCCTACTCGAGGAACTTTTCAATTTAAATCTATGCCCTTTGGTCTTACTAACGCACCAGCTACCCAGCAGAGACTAGTGGACGCTCTCTTTTATGGCCCTGAGTTTGAGTATAAGGTCTGGGTATTCGTGGATGACATCATAATTGTTTCGGATAGCTTTGAACAACATATGGCGCTACTGACGCGAGTCCTCGAAAAACTAAGAATGGCCAACCTTACGATAAACCTTGAAAAAAGTCAATTTTTCCGGTCACAACTAAAGTACCTCGGATACATTGTTGATTCGAAAGGCTTGCACGCTGATCCTGAAAAAGTCGAGTCTATAGCAAACTACCCTACACCTACCAATCGCAAAGAAGTAAGACGTTTCATAGGAACCGCCTCCTGGTATCGCAGGTTCATACCAAACTTTAGCACTCTAGCAGCCCCATTATGCAAACTAACCTCACAAGGAAAAAATGCCTCACCCTTTTTGTGGTCTAACGAAGCTGACATCGCTTTCAACAAGCTAAAGAAATGTCTCATTTCAGCACCCATACTTTCTTGCCCGGACTATACAAAACCATTTGAGGTACATACTGACGCTAGCGATTATGGTATTGGCGCGGTACTTACCCAGAGGCTTAATGGCGAAGAAAAAGTAATAGCGTACATGAGTAAGTCTCTCACAAAACAGGAGAGAAATTATAGCGCGACAGAGAGAGAAGCTCTAGCCGTACTCTCAGCCATTGAACACTGGCGATGTTACCTAGAAAATGGCCTTACCTTCACCGTTTACACTGATCACTCTTCACTAAAGTGGTTCCTAAATCTGAATAACCCTACTGGAAGGCTTGCTCGTTGGGGTGTACGTCTCTCTGCGTACAATTTTGAGATTCGTCATCGAAAAGGTTCTGACAATGTAGTACCCGACAGCTTATCACGGTCTGTCCCTATATCTGCTATTGACGAACCTTCAAACTCACACAATCTACCCCTGAAGACTAATGACAAATGGTATTTGAATATTTTCCAAGGTTGCCAGAAATCTCCTACGTCTTTTTCAAACTACCAGATTATTAATAACAGATTATTTCGCTACATAAAATCCATCAATCCATTAACTAGGGAATTTGAATGGAAGGAAGTGATCTCCTCAGAACTTCGACAAGAACTCATTTCTAAAAATCATTGTGAGCCAACCTCCGGTCACCTTGGTATATTCAAGACGTTTAAACGTTTATCACTAAAATAATTCTGGCCTGGGTTGCATCGAGACGTTATAAACTTCGTTACGAACTGCGACATTTGTCACTCATATAAACACCCCAATCACGCTACCTTCGGTACCATGGGCAGACCGAAAGATTGCTCCAGACCATTTCAAATGTTAAGCATTGATCTAGTTGGACCCTTACCTGTGACAAGGAAACAGAATACCTTTTTACTTGTAGTAAACTGCTGTTTCTCTAAGTACTGTATGCTGTTTCCCATTCGCCGAGCAACTTCAGAGATCATATCTAAAATACTAGAAGATAATATATTCCTCGTCCATGGGATACCCAGTACCATTATAATGGACAACGGGAAGCAATTCACTAGTAATTTAATGAAACAGCTTTTTAAACGGTATTCTATACCTAATATCTATTTCACTCCCCTTTATACCCCTCAGGTTAATACGGTAGAACGTTATAATAAAACCATTATGACAGCAGTGGCTTCCTTCGTCGAAGATGATCACAGGTCTTGGGATGCTAATATTCCTAAGATACAGTTTGCTATTAACAGTTCAATAAACGTAGTGACTAGCTACACACCGGCATTCCTTGTTTTTGGACGTGAATTAATAAGTTGTGGTTCGCACTACATTGATCCTGATATCGAGGACCACATCGTCTTCACACCTCGCGACGCTTATGCCGAAAATCTTGGTGTACTTCAAAAGATATTCGACGAAGTTCAACTCTCACTTATTAAGGCACATTCTCGCGGTGCTACCAATTATAATTTGCGCCGCAAAAATGTAGACTTCACCGTAGGCGACATCATATGGAAACGTACGTATTATCTTAGTGATAAAGACAATCGTTTTTCTAAAAAATTAGCTCCTAAATATATAAAATGTCGCATAACGGCTAAGAAGTCAAAGCTCGTTTACGACCTGGAAGACATGACAGGTCGTGACTTGGGTACATGGCATGTAAAAGACTTCAAGCTTGCTTAGTTGTAGCTACTTAACGGATTTTCCCTAGGAAAAATCCAATCCTAAAAAGGGGGGTATGTAACGGTTCGTTCCTGTACAACTCCAATCGTAAACCTACCTATAACTTATATTCGTTATTTTATAAATCGTTATGATAATTTAAATATCCACTTCTAATTAAACTTATATTGCTAAAATTAATTCTACACTGTCTTCGCAAACGCAACGGCTAGCGATGCGAGGATACTGTCTTCGAAAACGCTACCGCTAGTGTTGTGAAGATTAGCCAATGGGAGCGCGCGACCGACTCACGATCAAGGTCAAACGACCGCGGTCGGGGATCGGTAACTTGGACAACGGAACTCAGCTGACGACCGATGTGACACACGTAATTACCTCGCTCTAAAAATTACTGCGCCTGAGGATATCGCTGCCATTTTGCTAGCTCTGTGATCAAAAACTATTCAACAATATTATTACTCTTTCCTGTGCTTGTGTTACCCCGAATTGGGTGAGTGTTACAACTAAATACTATCATTGTAGCTAGCTTGTAGTAACGACGTGAGTACATTCAAATATGTTCAGTAATCTATAGTAACGGTTTTTATGCTTATAACGTTTTTCCCTTTTAATACATTACTAATACATTTCACTACCTCGAAACCATTAATACCTTGATTATATGAATATATTTGAATGTGCCTAGATAGTCTTAAACCTTAATTTTGCCACTTTATCCTTCCAATTACTGTATCCCTATTTTTCTCAAAGTTGTTCTCTTGTAGGTACATTATACCAAATACGATTGACTGCCTCATCTCAGATACTATTAATTGCATAGATACCACTAGGCGCTCGCTTACGCTTCGCGGCTTGAACAGATGTGGCAGTCAAACTATGAAAATGGGACATTTTCTAAGTCGCCCAAAATTATGACTTCCAGGGTTCACCCGCACGCCTTATCGCAATAGTGCCCCTACCTGCCACCAGGGCGACCTACCGCGCCGTGGGACACTTGCGCCGTGGGACACTTGAGTTGTGGGACATTTGGGTTCACCTATACCTTGGATCTACACCCGACTCACACACTGCACGAGGACAAGACCAGCCGCCTGCGGCACCAGCTACTCCAACCTACCGCCGGGGCGTCCTACCGCGTTGTGGGACACTTGGGTTCACCGATACCTCGGATGCATACCGAGTTACTACCTACGTCGGAACCAAGGCCAGTGTATCTTTACGGACGAATAACGCGTTCCGCTCATGAGTGTTGCCTTACCCCGACCCGCTTTACTTCTACTTAACTCTCTGGCTATTTATCTTGTATACTTTCTTTACTTTTAATATTAAACACGTTATTAATCTCCTAGCTGTTTTCATAACCACCTAATTATTGCCTTCAGTTAGGTAGGTGTAACTATGAACGTAACACATTATACATATACATTTTTACATAATTTTAATTTTACATAGTCAAGTTCTTATATAGCATTCGCCATAGAGCTCGTTATTAATTAAATATTATATGAGTGAATATAAACAACTGGAAAACACTTAAATGATATGAATGAATACAATTGAAAAAACTTATACAAAATGAACAAAAATGAACGAGTAGGTATTATAAAAGTTAAGAAAGAAAAAAAGATAATTAAAAATTGACCAAATAATAAGATAGATAAGATACTTTAAGATTATACATAAATAAAGAAAATCATAATAATATATTTCAAATAAATAAATATGAATAATTTCAAATAAATAATTTCTTGTATTAGGTATAAAATTACTAAAACCTCATTGATATCACGCCAATAAGAGTTGAAATAAAAAGGAAAATGTGCTGACGATTGAACTTTGTGAACATTTCCAAATAAGCTAAAATCAGACCAACAATATTCCAGAAATACTTCACAACTATGAAGTTCTAAATCTTCTTACATTCTAGAAAATTCCTTAACACTGAAAAGTCGGGAAATTCAGGAAAGTTCTCCCGACGACGGAATCGTTTGGAACGCTTGCTTCCACTACTCTATTGTGTAAACTTTATAATATTTGATTTCACCTCCCTTTCCTCTGGGGGATAAATAGTAGATATGTTATTCTAAAAGTCTTTAATCCGTGCTGGAGATAAATAATTTTTTTGCACTAAGTAAGTATGCGAGAAGAATGGTAGGACGAGATGTACCCAGGACTTAGTCACAATATAGAAGGTACATTTCGCCAGTTATTGTTTTAAAGTCAGTATTGCCATTTACAGGTTACAGTGCCCGACTCTAGACTGTTAATAAGAAAATTCATAATACAAAAATCCAATAAATAATTAATTTTTTAGTATAATTAAATTTTTATGTTGTTCGATTAATATAAATATATTAAGCATGTTGTCTTCATCAGTAAATATCGTGACATTTAGATTTCAGATAATGAATAATGTAACTAATGAAATAGAATTAATGTACACAATGTGAATAATCTTAAATAAATAAATAAAACATTTACTTGACTCGGGGATCGCACCTGGAACCTCATAATCGGCAGTGGCGATTGCGAACCACAACGCCACCGAGGGAGTCCTGCCACTGATCACCATCTGAAGTATAACATAAAGTAACCTTAGGTGCGTAGGTATTTACTACCTACTGTAGATGATAGGAACACAGTGAGTGAGTGTGAAGCGACGCGGCAGATGTCCGCACATGTACCCCTGAGACCCTGACTAGACCATGCCCAGTGCCTAGGGTTGTCGCATCTCATTATTTATTTCAGTATGGCATTTCAAATGTCACTTTCACACTTTATTTTTATTATTATTCTGCAATAAATTCATTTCTGTTATAAATTTATTCCACCATTCCATTTCCATTTATCTATTCTGATGTATTCCACTCGTTCTATGTACTTTTATCTGAATATGGATGAGGGCGCTAGTCTATGTGTTTTTGACGGTACATGTAATTACTTTCAATTTTTATCACGTTCGTAACCTCCTTGTAATTTTATAACATAGGACACGATACATTAAAATAATTCATGTTATCATGGTCATAATATGGAACACACGGCCTGCGACATAGGTCTTGGCTTAGCGTGAACCATTTGTTACTCTTTTGGTTTATAAAATAACTTCTACCTACTTATTTGTATTTAATAATATTTTATATACGTATACTTACTAGACTCGGTAAATGAAAATCGAATTTCAAAGCAAATCTCAAATGAAATTATCCTAATTATCCAGACAATATTAATAAAGTGAAGGTGATCGTAACAGAATCCCTCGGTGTATTCAATAAGTCCTAATAGAGTCCTTAACCTTGGCCCTCGACGCGCGAGACTCGAGATAATTACAGAAAGAGGCCTTTTAAAAGGATTAACTAAGATACCGGCTTGTTAAGTCAGAAATTAACGAGTTGCCTGAACGGATTCAGGCCATTTGCTAATCATAATGAATGTTTGGAGTTATTGTAATGTCTTCTTTAACTGTATTCTCGTAATAAATTCCTACATAATAAACTAGCTGACATTTTGACGTAAGCTAGTACACAGTTACATTAGTAGTTAAATTTTACCAAAGTCTTGGTGACTTTCATCGTAAAATTGGTTAAAAGTAAAATGTAACTTCTCAATGGGGTCAAAATTTAAATAAATAATAATAATAATAATAATAATATGGGACAACTTCCACACACGGTCATCTGGTCCCAAACTAGGCTAGAAGCCTGTACTATGGTAACCAGATGACTGATATACATACTTATATAAGCTTATAACACCCAGACACAGATCAAACAGACATGTTCATGCACACAAATGTTTGACCTGGCCGGGGATCGAACCCGGGGCCTGCGGCACAGAAAGCAGAGTTACTACCATCTGAGCCAACAAGGCTGTCAAATGTACATATAGTACATGTACATATATAAATGTGCAAATGTACATATAGCTGAGAGCTAGTAGTACCTTACGTATATATAATAATGAAATGTACCAGTTTCATCATCATAATATTGAAAATGTATTGTTGATCCATCAAATTGCAATACCCATGTAAAACAGATAATTTAACCAAAGTCAGCCAAAATAAGTGACGGTAACTTATTGTTATTGTTAAATTTGGCTTAAGTCGTAATGAGTGGCTTTAGAAGCCACGGAAGACCGTGCGATATTGGAGAGAGAAAGGCGAAAAGTGGACCTCAACTTGAATTATTATAAAACAATCAGGCGTCAACCCTACCACAGACGGCAGGCGATTGGTTTACTATTGACACACTCGGGTGTGATTGCAGTTAGAATTGGAATATGTACCCATGTATGTACACTCTATAGGGTATACTATTTACCTCCACTACATAACGTGTCGGTCACAAAGAATTCAATATCTGGAGCCTAGAGTCCAGAATAGACCAAAGAGTCCATTCCAATAGTTGTCACTAAAGAAGCTGTTTGATTTCCTATTAAAATAAAATAAAACAGTCGGATTTTTTTTATAATATTATAATTATGATTCCTCTTTTCGGTACTTTCATGACTGTAGAGTCCTTTTTTCGGTATGTTGAGGATGAATAGTAAATCCATGATCCGCCCGCAGGCTACAATCAATCAAGGGGGACGGATCAGAAAATCAGATCGATTCCCATCAGTATTCCCTTGTACCCTGTACCTATCTTCCTATGTAGGTAGGTACTAAGTATCTATTACACAGTTTATTGAGAATTGACTTCTTTGGCTAGACATATTTGTACGATTTTTCATCCTTTCAAGAAATTTTCAAACCGAAATAACTTTGCATAGGCGTAACTCGAAAAACCTTCTCCGTAAAAACATGGAATTATGAATTTTAACACAAGATAATGTGTACAATTTTTAGACACTAAATTTATAATATAAAAATCTCTCAAACATGAGCAAATATGAACTGTCAAACGGTAGATACTTGTTAGATTTGCTGGGCTGTGGGTTATTTAAGGCGATACGATATAAAAGCATCACGAATATTGCTAACTGCATATTATTCTTTTTACTTTCTACGATCGAAATAATTTACAACTATTATTACCTAAATATAATATTAGGTCTATTTTGTACCTAACAGTATAACAGTAACAGTAACTACACAGTAGACAGTAACCATAATAAGTTCCCCACATAGCCCGCGGCGAGGCGCGGCGAGCGGCGAGACGAGACGCGGTCGTGACCCGCAGGCTGCAATCAATCAGGAAGGATCATAGGATCTGCGCCACGTATCCCCCCACTATTACGCTTTGTTGATCTTCATTATCGACCAGACGTGATAGGAAGCATTTATTCCAGTAGTAAAAAAAAGTTGCAAAAAGGATGCATCGGCCGGGAATCGAACCCGGGCCGCCCGCGTGGCAGGCGAGCATTCTACCACTGAACCACCGATGCTTACCATAGACTAATCCAAATTTTGAACTGGATTATACTTTAATTTTACTAATCTTTACTAATCTTGTTAAAGAAAAGAGTAACAAAATGAGCAAAATAAAAAAATCAACTTCCTTACAAAACCGCTTAGTTGATAAATTTTGTATGCAGAAAAATTGAACGTGTCTAGGCAGCCTCGAGTGGATACAGGGCGGCTGGAGAGGTTAGATTTAGGAGCTAACAGATTACACGCCCATAGCCTACGGGGTGCGCCTGGAACCAACCGGATGCGGCGATAAGCCACCAGCAGTCGCACCGGACGGCGAGCGGACGATGCAATGTGTATTGTATGCCTCACTTGCTTGACACAAGTGTTCAAATTACTTAGTACAAGCTGTCTTCATAGGAAAATAGGAACATAATTCAATGCTTACCTAGGTACTGCTGATTCAACATTCTTGTTACGTAATATTGATATGGTCACATCTATCGTTTGCAAATATTTTATTAAAATACTTATAAATACCTACTTACTTGCATCAGTTTGTATAAATGCATTAAAAATTTGTTAGGTAGGTATGCCTACTGTTTATCTATCTATATACTGGCGGATTATACAACGCGTTAAAAAAGGGTGTAGTAATGCTTAAGAGGGTGTGTCTACCCTTCAAACTGAACAACCTTCAACGGGAAGAAATGCGAAATTCGCGAAAAAAATCGAAATTTTTTAAAGTAAAATGTAATACGACGACATTCTCAGTGTTACTATTCGAAACTGGTCTGCCATTCCAACAAACTTCACTTCAACCAAAATATTTTATTCGTTTGTTATAATAATAATAATAATAGAAAAAAAACTGTAGATGGTTTCAGAGATAGACCCCGATAGGTGCTATACATTACCTTTAGATTAAAAGCTCAAAAGGGCCTCTACACGTTGGACTTAAAAAAAAAAAGGTCTCCGTGCACGCCTTTCAAAAGACCGGGTATATCCCGTGTTTTAGAGCAACATAATAATAGTAAGGGACAACTTCCACACACTATGATCTGGTCCCAAACTAGGCTAGAAGCCTGTAGGTATACTATGTTAACCAGATGACTGATATACATACTTATATAAGCTTATAACACACAGACACAGATAATGTAATTTTTTTAAGTACTATTATGACCAACCTTTTTCATCAAACCCCATATATAGGTGCTATTGAGAAGTAAAAATTCTCATGGTGGCTCATTCATCAGTCAAAAGCGGATATTCAAAATCAAAATCAAAATTTATTTTTTTGTAAAAACATGGTTACATTGAAATGATCATCCACAGCTATCAGTATTCATCCGCATGTTTTGCCTAGAAGGCGTACAAATGTCATGGTATATAATTAAACACCTACACAAAAAATTAAATATCACATATCATTTCCATAATCCTATTACCAATAATTATCATACAACAAATAGAAAATATATTATCTTTATTATTCATGTCCATGCTAATTCATGTCAAAAATTATAATTAAGCAACCAATAATAAAATGTAAAATTCCTATTACTGAAAACACTTTTTATATTATCACTTTTTTATCTTCTGGCTGGCTACATAGGTATTTGTTGAAAAGACTGATTTTTTTGTTTAATTGTCTTTTTACCGGCATGCTGCTTATTTGTGGCTGGGGTGAAATTGAGCTTTGTATGGGAAGTCAAAATATTATTTTGAGGATTTCTCAATCCTTACTTATGAAAGTTTAAACAACCGGCCAATTGATGATGACGATGCACCTCCATAAGTACTTATACTACACGTGTTGGAACACGTTGCAGAGGTAGACAGGTCGGTGTCGTCACTAATAAATGGGAACGAGCCCTATGTAGGTACATATTCCCCATAGGACTGACGAGGACTCTGAACTCGAAACAATTATAATCTGGGTTATACAAACTTTGATAAGTAGGTTACATGCTACATGCTACTACCTACCTTCTTACATCCTACTTATTACTCAAACATTATGAAATATATGACATATTTTTATAATGAGGGAGAATTTGTGTTTAATATTATGAAGGCGAAATATTTTTTTCGTTTATATCGAATTTTTAAATAATTCGATTACTTAAATACTTAGTTCACTTTAGCGTAGTGGGTAGAGGGGTAATCGTGAATTACCCGTCCACCCACCAGTGGGAAAGTCCAGTATAGGTGGAGATGGGTTGTCTGCGATAAATGCGAATCTGTTTGCCGGTATGTGTGTATGTCTGACCCTGGAATAGAAAATATTGGGTACGTTGCAGCTGATAAAACTGCGGGGCACGCTTTGTATCACCCAAAATATGACAATATTCAGCTATTTGAAAAAAATTACAGTGTTACCAATAACGCCGGGTGCGAGGTTTCCCATCAGCAGCGTGTCGTCGCACCATATCCACAGTGTCAACAGTGTATGTAATGTAGTTGATCCGTAGAGAGTAGAGACGGGTGAGAGTTAGGGATGGTTGAGACTGGTCCCGGGATCTCATGCAGATGCAGATCTTCTCGCGGTGATCTCGGCCGCGTATTAACTGTTCACTATAACATGCCATATGAGTGGGTGTTTAATTATTTTTAAAGTTTAAGAGCTACATTATAAAGAGGTTTTTTTGTGATTTGTAAAGTGTAAAATATGAGAAGTGGTTCATAATAATTATTATAAACGAATGAAAAATGCTTAAAGATAAAAAAATACAAAAGGAAAACGTGACGTAGCTTTTAGTTGAGTGTAGTAATTAGGTCAACTACTAACAGTTACGATTCACTAATTATGATATGTATTAATATTATTTAAATATACCTACGTAAGTAATAGTTTCATATTTAGGACGCAGAACCAAACATAGCATCAGTAACCTTTTCGAAACTTTAATAATAATTTTGCGCGTAATTTTGTAATAGCATGCAACCCAAATCGTAATCTTAAAGTTATAATATAAAAATGATAAGCTAGTCAATAGTGTTTCACAAATACGCGTCCTGTTGGATAATCCGGGCGCGTCGCGTGCGCCGATAATCCTACCCTAGTGATAGTGAACACCAGTGAGCGCATCTTTGCATTCATCAACCAAAGAGCTTGAACATTTAACACAGAATACTAAAGGTACAGAAGGGACACTTCTCAAAATCATTTAAATAAATAGCGACTCTAGCTCCGATGTAATAAAGTCTAATACAGGTCGCACAGCGCTTAATTATCGTTATATTAACATACAAGCTGCCTCTCTTTCTATCGCGTATATCTCTATCTGTTCTCTCTGTCTAGCTCATAGAAATACTACCGTCAAGACGAGCCCCTGGCTACTTGTAGCTTCAGCGAAGGGTCCCAGGCCTGCTTTTAGGTACATTATTATAATACAATAAGCTCTACACTTTAAGTTCGTACCTACCTACATCTTTGTAAGAAAACCGTTATAAATACCACTACCCTATTATAAACGTAACAAAACAATATTTCAATCTTCACAAAAAACATAACATAACATACATTCACGCCTTTTTCCCGAAGGAGTAGGTAGTACCCAGGACTCATTCCCATAGTAGATACACCCACATTCACAAAAAAAGATATTTTGATATTATACAAATAAATAAAATGGAAGTGTTTTTAGTGGTATAAAAACCTGTAGAATAGACACTTATAATAAAAAATACGATTAAAAAATCTGTCTGCTGGTTGCCGCCAATCTCTAAAACTGATGGACCGGTTTTAATACGAGTTTCACTGGTTTCAGGTAAATGATTCCGTGTACATAATTTAAACCCTGCGAAGTGAACAAACATTTTTCTAGTCGCGGTTTATAGGAGTCTTGTTTACTATTGTTAACTATTGACTATCATGCGAATTAAGTGGTATTCCTATAGGAACATGTTAAACATTACCCTTTTTAGTAGGAAAATTATCCTACTACTATTTTTCACTAGACTAGAAACAATTATTTCATTGAAAAATAATATATAAGTCTGTTGCTTAGATTTCATACCAATTTGTGAAAAACAAAATGTTTGAGTCGACTAGGTACTCCTACCGCGAACGGAAATAAAGGTGACATAACGTGCAAAGAGCCGCCCGCTGCCTCTACACAAGAATGAAAGAAAGAATTTCGCGGTAAAAATGTTTCAAACGTTAGAGCGCGGACAGACGCTGCGCAAAAATAACGAATCGACCCCAAAGCCGTGCCGTGCCGTACATACCTTTCAAAAAATTATGAAATGAGTGAGTTCCAGCATTGTGTGTGACACTACACTTATACCTATAGAGGTACACTGACTGGTGGCGGTTTGGTAGACTCCGTGAGACAATATTTACTCGTATAATATTACCATATCTAGACTGCCTCGTTGGTGTTGGGTTAAGTCCCACAGGTCAGGCAAAAACTACATAATATTGGATTTTTTCATTAGAAATTTGCTCAGTAATAGCCTGGATTCGTGCCTGGTAGATAGCGATGGGCTCGCCCCATCTTACATGGGAATTAATAACATAACCAAAAGGAAAAGGGAATGTAGAAAATTGTGCGATGTTATTTTTTATGATCTAAGCGATAAACTTTTAAACGTAATATAATTAGAATTTAGATTTAGCTATTCTGTGATTTGATAACAATATTTACGATCCTCTCAATAAGTTTGTTAATCTGTGGTTCAGGTTCTAACTAAAAAGAAATTATTCTCCGCGAGAATGAAAAAATTAACGATTTATATAGGGTCTACGACAGGGCACATTATGAAAAAGTCTATCAGAAAAATTTAACAGGATTTATGGTGTAAACATTAAACATATCAGGAAATCTGTTAAAAATCTACCTCTGCGACCGTGTCTTTATCAACGATGTTTTAATTTATATCCACTTAGGAATTTAACACTGGTATGAAAGTATGAAAAGATCGCGGAATCGCAGTGAAGTGGCGCGTCACGGTTGCACGGGAGGCCATAGGAGGCGATAGTCAAGGAAACCTATAGAAAGGCGACAGAGCAGTGGCGCCACTACGGTGTGAATGCGAACGAACCTTTTTACAGGTGACTTTTTACTTTTTACCGACGAATGATTCGAGAAGGACATTATATTACCGACTTTGTAAATTACGTGTGCGCACGGCGCGGCGAGCCATATTGTGTTGAAGCGAGTTCAACTCTAGTTTCCCTGTTTTCATTCACCTACTGAAATAAATACTTAAGTGGAAAGCTTACTGCTGTTCTTCAATATGTATGTGTATAACCAAATACATATTCTTCAAAAAAAATTTCATAATCGGCTTAAATGCATCCATGTTAGCCCGACTAGATGTTACAACACCGCATAAAAAGATTTAAGTTAACATTTAAAAAATAATACCCTGAGCATGTAAGAGCTTTGCGAAGACATATATAAGGTAAAGACAAAAGTGTACCTAACATTTAAACCATCAAACGCGTAGGTATACATACTACATACAATAATACCGAAAATACGTACCTACCTTATTTTATATCTAAGTTCTTTACGTAGGTGTATAACGTGTAAGTTCTCGTCAGAGGGTGCGAGGCGCGCCCAGTAAGTGGCGTTTAATTAAAAATATGTCAGAACGAGGGGAAGCGGTTGGTCCTACTCGGATAAGGGATAGGAAATAGGAAGCTTACTGGTATTTCTTTATTCTACTTCTACTTATTGGTTCAAATAATAAGCGTTCGTTGCAATAAATGCTATATTTGGGACCATTATTTATCACAAGTGAGGTTGAAGAATAGTTGATGCAGGGAAAGACCCTGAAAGCTTACTGATCGCATTGTGTTTTTAATAACAACAAGCAGTTAAAAGATGTAACTACTAATGGTAGGTAGGTTCGGCAATTTTGTTTTATGTTCTATGTACCTAATAGTGGGCGAGCCTATTGCCATCAAATGGGCATAAATCCAGATTCCAGGCTGTGAAAATTCCCAAGGAAAATACAACTTTTTACCTGACCTGAGAGTCGAACCAAGCACGTCATGCTTATAATATGCTTGAGTCCACTATCCACGAGGTCATGTGTGAAAATAGTTCCATAAAATTTTTATAATGATCTTCTAAAAATTCTAGTTTATCTCTCGTGATTAGACGTTATCTAAAAAAATAAGGAGTTTGTCAACATAACTTATATGATAGTGACTTGGTTTATTTAATGTACAAAATTATCAGGACATCAATATATCAAATATATCAATTAGAATATATCAAATATATCAATTAGAATATATCAAATATATCAATTAGAATATATCAAATATATCAAATTATCAGTAGAATGCATAACATCGATTTGGTAATTTTTGCAAAGGATGTCTCAAACTGCTAAGAGGTCGCCTTTCCTGTTCATTACGAATAAAGATAATTAGAACGTTAAACCGAGAGTTAAAATAGTAACAAAACAATATAAAACTAAGTAAAACTAACAGCGTTATGATGAAACTGCAGCAACAGCAACTTGCAACAGACAAGCGGTGCAATGTCTTGTGCGGTGAGGCAGCGGCGGCTATGTTGCAAACATTATGCAAAGCGCATACCTACAGGACAGCCGGCCAAACAGATCTAGAGACTATGGAACAGTCTAATCATGTAAAAATGTTTATTTATTGAATTATAAAATTATGTTTTAAGATAATCTAAGAAGATAATAATTTGAAATTTAATTGAAATTGTATTTTTATCGAAGAGCGACCGAAGTAATCATAACTGAAGACTGCCTCGTAACTCGGTATATAGTCTAGTCGCAACCGCTACTTCGGATATGAGGTCCTGGGCTTAAAATCCAAATCAGGCCAAAAATGTTTTGGGCTATAGGAGCCAAACTTCCCTCTTGCTCGCACATTGCAAGTTAAGGTACATGGGTATTGAATTTCTAAAAATCATAAGTTGTGTTTCTCAATCATGCCATTTATAATATAATCAGGAAAACTTAGTTATGATATCTTTTAGTTTAACAGAAGAGAGAGAAAAAAAACTGTTATTTCCTTTATTGCTATTGCTATATCTTCGATCTACTCCATCAGATAAAAGGAAAAATAACGAAATATACTTAAAAACATGCATTAATCTAAAATATAAGCAAATGGAAAGAGCGATTTTGGAAATTCACATTTAGTGATTTTTTATCATCAATAATGCAAATTGCGCGAGCGAGATGGAAATTTGGCTCCTATAGGTGCCTTAAGAGTCATCTCAATAACAGCCTGGTTCTGTGTAACATTTCGGAGAAAAGGCGTGATGTTATGTTATGTGAAGTTACCTGTAGAAATCTGTGTCCTAGAAATTTAATACACATTCTGTACATTTGTTGAACGAGTCACATCTAGCAGTGTACCAGCTCTGTCCACTGCGCACCGTCAGCGTGAAGTGGCTAAACAATATCGCAAAGGTTAATGGCTAACAAAGAGGGAGCCACTCGCGCCTGTAACCACTGAGACCCCTATATGACCACTATAAATATACCTAACCTATAGCCCACAGACGAATTAAACTAAAGACGTCTCTTTAATGAACTTTAGTATGAAAATGAAATCGCCAAAACGGGGCAAACGGCAAGTGTCGAAAGTATTTAGGGTTCCATACCCAAAGGGTGCCTAAGGAACCCTATTTCTAAGCTTCCGCTGTCCATCCGTCCGTCTGTCACAGAGCTCTATATCATAAACCGCAATGGCTGAACACTTAATTTTCACAAAATATGTAGGTATATCTTTTACCGCTACAACATGTTAAGAAAAATCTTCATTATTGGATCTTTTGACTTATAAAAAGGAGCTGTCTGGTATGCAGTGTTACTGCATAACCTTGGTGAAAGCACCCCCTTATGGTGTTCAGTTTAGGTTGTTTTGGCTGTGCTATAGCAGCTACTAGATCAGGACCTCCCGCTGTGGACAGTGGACAGAGGACGAAAGTTTGATCTTTGTTCCACTTTTGAAATTCAGGATTCAACTTTTCGAGGGACTTTAACCAAGCTATTGAATTAAACTGCGCTTTGTTTTACACGGTTGTTAATTTTGTTGCCTTTGTGTTGTTGTATCACTGTATACGCTGTATACATAGGATAAAATAATTTAAAAGCCATCATCATGAAGCAAATTCGGCATTCGGAAATCGCGAATAAAAATCAGGGTCCTTGGACAAAATGTAAGCAACAGCTATTTTTATTGGCAATTTCAGAGTAGGCTCCATAATAAAGAGTTGTTTAAATGATGAGGACAGCAGTGACTCCTTTGTTTATGTATACTTCGGGTAGCCATAGTAGACAAGCCTGGCCTAGTGAAGTAGTTTTCATTAAAAAAAAACTATTGTCCTGTAAAATTCTCTCTCAAAATCTTATCTAATAATAACATATCATATCAAAATAGAACAACAAACCAACAAAAATCTAACAGCGAAATTATAATTTCAAATGCCTAATTAAACATAATTTACGGCTTGTTTACATTATCACTTTCAAAAACAGCCCCCCTTTGTCTAAGTTATGTTATGTCACTAATCAGCAGTAAATTAACAGAACACAAAAGCACTCAATAAAATGTCAATAAAACTACGAATCTACCCTCAATAATACCAACTATCCTGTCATTTCCTACTATTTAGGGTCACCATCAGTTTTGATTTTTCCGGACATTTAATTCTGTCGTAAACATTACCGCTACTACCACATTACGCTAGCTAAAACTGAATAAATTTATTAAAAATCAATTTAAAAAACACTAAATTCGTGCTGCTAACGAAAAGCCGAAATAAATTAGCGAAGTAGACGTCGCTAATTTATTTCTTAAGTCGCGATAGATCTTAATTTTGCTTTTTTATATTATGAGACTAGCGACATCTTCTATACCTTCATCTTTTTCATCTTCTTTGATACGTAACTTCATCAAGTGATGAAAACCGCATTAAAATCTTTTGCATAGTATAAAAGATCTACTTAGTCAATATAATAAACAATTTATTGCAAGAAAGAAGACTAAATAATTTTGCAGTTTGTAAATGTCCAGATTTATGTCTTTCAAACCATGGTAACCCCATTCCTAGTCCAACAATCCCTGTAATTTCTTCCTACTCGTCAAACGTTCACCGTTCAACAAGACCATAAAATTTTTATATCCCCATAAAGTAATAAGGGCGGGTTATATTAGGTTACTTTGCTAACATGATTGCTGCGAAGTGGATATACTAGGGGTAAGGATCTCTTGGGTTTTAAGACTAAGGCGGTGTCAAAATATTTTCTGTAATAAATTAAAAATACTATCGTGTTACATAAATAATGAGGATAGTTTTTGAAGTCAGTCTTAAAGAAAAATCAAATAAAAATAATATTCCATGAAAGTCGGTTAAGCCCTTTAGAGATAATCACCTCTTTTATAGCGGCTGAAGTGATTCTAATGGTCTGCATAACATACATACTATTCACGCCTTTTTCCTGAAGGGGTAGGCAGAGGTGTACCCAGGACTCAGTCTCTCATAGTAGATAGATACACCCATATTTCGCCAGTATATTATTGGTTCCATGTTATAGGGGCGAGCCTATTGCCATTTACGGAGCACAGTTCCAGACTCCAGGCAGTTATTGAGATAATTCCTAATGGAAAAATCCAATATTTAACACTGCCTGACCTGGGAATCGAACCCGGGACCTCTTGATTGGCAGTCGAGCATGCGCCCTCTACGCCACCGAGGCAGTCTAATGGTCTGATCGATTCAAAATTCGGTACCCTGTTTACTTCAAAACATGCTAACCTTGATGCTGCAGCATCGGTTCAGATGGGCCAGAAGTCAAATATATCGTGTTTGGACTCATTTAAATCGTCTCATTGAGTATGCTACAGATAGATGGTGATCTCGTCTGATGATGGAGCAGGAAGAAGAGAAGGAGGGATTTTTTAAATTTATTAATGACATTGTATTCCATTGAAAATGTAATCTTAGAATGATTTAGATTATCTAAAACAAATAAAAAGTGTTACTTAAGGAACTGCGTACATTTCTATAATATATAAATATAATATATAATAAATCCTAAAAGAGATAACTGGGCTCTCAGAGGGTAAATTCAAATCCTATATAAAATCGAATTTTTTAAGAAAGGTTTATTATGGTATTATACATAGAGGAGAAAGATGCCTGGAAACTTCTGCATAGCCCCCACCCGGCACCTTACAAGCCAACAAATGTAACCAAACCAAATATTGTAAAACTCGCAGTTGAAAAAAATTAAACCTTACAAGTTTCTTGTGCGTTCTTCTTGTAGAGGTATATTTCCGGACGCACGGTAGATTCTTAACTAGCTTGATGTTATTGATTGACGTTTAAAAATGTCTTTTAAGACTTATTTAAATAAATTTTCTTTGAGTTCTTTGAGTTCTTAGAACGTTGAGAGTTGAGGATACTTTTCACCTAATGAATCGGAGAGCGTAACTAAACACGGTACAGAATAATTTGAGGCTTGAAGCCTTATATTATTCTGTACATAAGTATATATAATAATACACGAAATCCAGTTTTCACATAAGTATAAGGTAAGCACAAAACCGCGTACCAGCAAAGGATTTAAGGAGGGCGACTCCTCGTGGCTCCTCATTCGCCGCCCATCGTCAGCGCCGACGGCCGCACAGAAGGCGCCGCGTCGCCCGCTGCCGCCCTACGCGATCCTCTTTGTTATCTACTAAACGAAAATTTGCCCTTACAACCTTGAACTATGTAATTTAATAAGATTAGAAGTAAACAATACATTTAGAAATATTTAAATATAATCTTAAGTGCGAGTTATAATTATATTAAATGCTTTAAATAAATTTTCTTTAATAAAGTAGTGCGGGATTGTTTAAACAACTAGTGCATTAGGAAACGTAATCTTAATACGTAGCTTCTTAAAATAAAAACGTGTTTATTAGATTTTAGTGCGTGGATTTAGACAAAGTGAAAAATATTAGATTTTAGACAGTTATTTAATAATATAACTTGAAAATTCATTGACCTTTAAATATAAAAAATAAAATTAAATAGTAGTGCACGTAGTATAGTAATCGTTAAAAATAACCGTTCAAACTATCGTTAACTACTTCTCGACGTTAACCGTGCATGGGTAAACATTGGCCGTCTTATCACATCGCCGGCAGATCTAATATAAGACCTTATCAACGAGCAGTAAGGGTGATTGTCGCGCGTGTTGGACGCTAACCAGACTGCAGGTAAATGTTATCTTTTTACTATATTCTTACTACAGTGTTTGGTGCTTTGTTTTTATATTGTCATGGAAGTTTGTAGCGTTTTTATTACACGGTTATATAACTATGGTGGTACGTGTTTGTATTAACTAGGATGTTCTTTTCCATACAAAATGAAATTTCCCAAATATGTAAAGATTATCTTGACATTGATTGCCTCGATGGCGTAGTGGACCCGGGATCTCAAGCAAGTCGCAAGCTCGACTGCCGATCAAGAGCGGTCGGTCCCCAGATCAGAGAAAAGTTTTATATAATACTAGCGGCCCGCCCCGGCTTCGCACGGTAGCAGAAGTAGGTATAGTGAACGTTTAACAGGAGTAAATTCGTGATACATTATATTTTAATAGATATAACCCTAATGGTTTACGCAGCGCACGCAAATTAATGACTATTTCTGTTACAATGACCAAACCTTAACACATGTATAAATTTATCGTGGGCTATTTTGAAGATATTGATAAGTACTACAAACCCCTAGTACATTACTTTACTCTACCACCAATAGTTTTCACATCGCATGAAAAATAATCACTGCATCGATTATTGTGACTAAACCAAAAAAGATGGATATAATCTATGTATACTGTTTTGTAGATATTGATAATTACTACAAACCTCTAGTACATTACTTTACTCTACCACCGATAGTTTTCACACCGCATGAAAAATAATCATTGCTTCGATTATTGTGACTAAACCAAAAAAGATGGATATAATCTATGTATACTGTTTTGTAGGTATTGATAAGTACTACAAACCCCTTGTACATTACTTTACTCTACCACCAATAGTTTTCACACCGCATGAAAAATAATCACTGCTTCGATTATTTTGACTAAACCAAAAAAGATGGATATAATCTATGTATACTGTTTTGTAGGCATTGATAATTACTACAAACCCCTAGTACATTACTTTATTCTACCACCAATACTTTTCACAGCGCATGCATATAATGTCTGTTTCGATTATTGTGACTAAACCAAAATAGATGGATAAAATTTCCGTGGACTATTTTGTAGATATTGATAAGTAATACAAAAACCCCTAGTACATTATATTATTCTACCATCAATGGATTTCACAGCGCACGCAAATTTATGAATAAGGTAATTATATTATGTGACACCTTGGTTCACAATATTGCAGTTTTCTTACGGATCCCTATTTTTTTTCAAAATCTCATATAGCCTATTCATATTCATATTCATATTCATTTATTCATATATACATACACGTCATTTCACATTGAACAAACAATAAAATATAACAATCTTGTATACACAAGTTATAGTAAATTAGTATATACATATTATATACCATTATTATTAATATTAGGTACAATTGATTAAAAATAAAAAATAGTCAATATTTGTTGAAAAAAATAGTCAATAGTCAATTGACAGCCTCGATGGCTCAGACAGTAGTAACTCTGCTTTCTGTGCCGCAGGGCCCGGGTTCGATCCCCGGTCAGGTCAAACATTTGTGTGCATGAACATGTCTGTTTGATCTGTGTCTGGGTGTTATAAGCTTATATAAGTATGTATATCAGTCATCTGGTTACCATAGTACAGGCTTCTAGCCTAGTTTGGGACCAGATGACCGTGTGTGGAAGTTGTCCCATATTATTATTATTATTATTATTATTATTATTACGATTCAAGTCCAATTCCAATTATACATAATAATTTAATGATTAAAATTCTCATTAATAATGTATTATTTCATAATATTTACAAATTCATTATAGTTATAAAAGGTTTGGCTTATGAGCCATCTCTTAAGTCTAGACTTAAATATTGACATATTGGTCGCACTTGTTATGTGTATTGGTAACCTGTTATATACCATCGGAGCCATATGGTGTGTCAACTTGCCAGATCTCACCAGAGACTTACTCGGACCAACCAATTGCCCTTTACGACGCGTTGGGTAGTTGTGAGACTCACCGACCTTTTTATACGAGTCTTCATTTGCACGAGCATAAATGGCCACTTGTAATATCACCAAGCTTGGCAAGGTGAGAATCTTTAGGGATTTGAAAAGGGGTCTCGCTGAAGTTTCCTGTGAGGCTCTAGCTATTGCACGGACCGCCCTCTACTGGAGTCTGAAAACTCGTTCGGTGTCGGCTGCGCGACCCCAGAGTTCCGCCCCGTACTGGAGTAGAGAATGCACGGTTGCGAAATAACAAGACCTCACCACCGGCGTGGGAAGGAGCCTAGACAGTCGACTAAGAGCGAAGCAGGCCCCACTAAGCTTCCCACACACTTTATGTATGTGAGACTCCCAAGTGAGTCCTCTGTCAAGCTCAAATCCCAAGAAGGTGGCACTTGTCGATTCCTCGATTCTCGTGCTATCTTTAAAGACGTTCAGCTGTTTCTGAGTGTGACCGGAGAGACTAAAGTGCACAAAATGAGTTTTCGTTAGATTTAGGACGAGACCGTTTACCTGAAACCACTGAGCTAGTTGAGATGCGGCGCTATTCAACTTCATCTCCAACAGCTGTACCGACGGTGCCGTCACTATCGCAGCCACGTCATCAGCGTACATCATCACTTCTGCATCAGTTATGGCGCAGGGAAGGTCGTTGAGAAGCAGTGTAAATAAGATATTTGAGACGGCAGATCCTTGTGCGACTCCCATCGTGGTGGTTAGTGCATCTGATTTTACCTTACCGTCATCACCTACAACAATTTGAGACCTATGACGCAATAATCCGTCAAGAAAAGACAAATATCGGTCTTGGATACCATAGAAACGCATCTTTAGTGCTAGGATGGTGTGGTCCGCTACATCGAACGCTTTTGAGAGGTCACAGCACAGTACAGCCACTTGCAGCTTCCTCTCGCGGGCGTCCAGCACGCGTCGCACCACCTCGCGTGCCAAAGAAGTAGTCGACCGTCCTTCGCGATACGCGTACTGTCTGTCGGTCAGAGCGTTTACTGATGCTAAATATTCAGTTAATCTTGAGCCTATACCATTCTCAAGGATTTTTGCAATGCTAGGTATTATCGACACCGGTCTATACCCGTCAATATCCTGGCTCTTGCCTTTTCCTTTAAATATAGGAATAACTTTACTAATCTTTAGTAAACAATTCAGCTAGTACAGGAGCGATTGACTTGGCCACATCATTCATCAGTTCCATAGATATTCCGTATATGTCTTTTGACGGTTTAGATGGTATACGCTTAGTGATGATGTGGAATACTTCATCAGCCGTGAAATTGCGGATTCGCCAAGAGTGATCCGGAGGGGTGCACGTAGCATTGAGGGTGCGCTCCACTTGTGCGGGGTTGGCCTGCGGTGCACCACAAGCTATCGCGGCTCCTACAAACCTCGCATTCATCTCATTCACAGCATCCTTCTTAGTCTTAAAGTGCTCACCGATCGAGTTTTTACGACATCTGTAAAGTCCACATTGCAGGTATTAAGTTTACCTCTCTGTTCATTTACAATACCCCACATAGACTTTACCTGATTTTTACTAGTCTTCAGTTTTTTTGAATAATAATTAGATTTTTCATTCATTAATAAGTTATCATATCTTTTATTTAAGTCATATAAAAATTCTTTTCCCATGTCACAATCATTAATATTCTTAGTCAATTCAATTAAGTCAAACAACAATAATTTCTATGTCACTCACACTGAATTAAGCTATCCACATGTGAAAGAATTTTTAAAATCGGTCCAGTAGTTTCGGAGCCTATTCGTTACAAACAAAAAAACAAAGTTTCTCTCTTTATAATATTAGTATAGAAGTATAGATTGGATTTTTCCATAAGGAATTCAAACTCAAACACAAAGAAAATTTATTTAAAACAGGTTTTAAAAAGACATTTTTAAACGTCAATCAAAATTATCTCAATAACTGCCTGAACTCTGGAACTGTGCCCGTTAGATGGCAATAGGCTCGCCCCCTACATGGGACCAATAACATACTGGCGAAATGTGGGTGTACGTAGGTACACCCACATTCACTATACTCACTATAGGACTATACTATAGGACTCAGTCCTATAGTAGTATAGGACTGAGTCCTGGGTACACCTCTGCCAACCCCTTCGGGAAAAAGGTGTGATTGTATGTTTATGTTTTTAGTGATTATCTTTCGAATATCATTTAAAGTCGATAACCCATGCATTTACAAGTCACTGTTTCACATTCTATTAGGTAAATGTAGCTGCAATATTCAGCTAGCTACACACTACCCGCAGACACGAAGCAATCGGTTGATTAGGGCGCGCACACACTGCGCCGCCCCGTACGCGTCATGAATTTTAATTACGCGTCGGACGCGCGCTTTGGTGCGGTGGCGGAGCGATGATTTGTTGCTCGTTTGCACGATTGATTACTATTGGCTTGTGAATGATGATTTGTGGTGTAACGCTCGTGTGTAGGGATCTAAGTATTGCTTAGATGTTTAATCTGTTGGCTTTTATTATGTGTATGTAGAATGTGTTTGTTTTTAATTGCTTTTGCATTTTTTAGAACTTTAATTTGGAGATAACTAAAAATGTCACTAAAGAATTACCATTTTTATCATGCCTTATTGTTACTTTTATTTATTGCCACACAATAATGGCCAGTGTTATTTATTTAACGTTTTTTAAAGAACTTTAATTAAACATTTTATTCAAGTGTTTATTTTATAAACTTAAAGTGAATCGAATGTAAGTTGAATCTATTCCAACCTGAGGCGATGTGAGCCGAGTGACCTCATTGTCATGCGGCCATCGTTTGCGAGGCCCTAACGAGTGGCCGTCGACGCTCGGTCACGTGTGGACGTCTTATCTCTACATGCAATTGGGGGTGCAAATAACTACGATTATTGTTATTGCTACCAGTATACTCTCAATCTTTTAATTACTTTATTTTTACGCTAGATACGATTTATATAAAACTCTCATTGTTCTTCAGAGATAATATTTTATCTAGGGATTTCACACAGTTTTTAAATATGCAAAGATATTATACATTCCTTTTTTCCTATGTAGGTTCTTCCATATATACACTAATTACTTTATCATCAAATTGAGTTGATATTTCTAGTCTTGAATAAATCTGAACACAGAATGAATCACAAGCAACTTTGCCACAAATCTAATCAGCCGTCTATTAAACCAATAAAGAATTCTGTGTACACGTACTTCCAAACTAAGAATTCGGAATTCCGCAGTAATTCGGACATCTCCTCGTGGCCAATCACGGTGCATTGTGTGGGCTATTGTGCGTTCATCCGCTCGGGCGCGCGGCCAATCTAATTACGCGCGTGACGCACGTACAAGTGTGAACCGCCCTTTATATTGTAGGTGTGAGTGTGGCTTTACACTCAGCTCTCTTGAGGGGAGGTGTGCGGCTATTCAAGTGTATTTTGAAGGTCTGAAATAGAAATACATTACCACATTTTCTTCTCTTAATATTTACTTAGTATATCGGTGGCGTAGTGGACGTAAGCTCGACTGCCGATCATGAGGTCCCGGGTTGGATCCCAGGTCAGGCGATGTGTTAAATATTGGATTTTTCCATTAGGAATTAATCATCTCAATAACTGCCTGGAGTCTGGAACTGTGTCTGATATATGGCAATGGGCTCCCCCTAATAGGCTATATAGGGGGGACCAATAACATACTGGCTAAATGTGGGTGTACCTAGCTACTATAGGACTCAGTCCTGGGCACACAGCTGCTTACTCCTTCGGGAAAAAGGTGTGATTGTACGTTTTTATGCTCTCCAACTTGCTGTAGTCCTTCCGGCTGCACATTGGGCGGACGTTAGGGCGGAAGATATTACAAAAGCGGCGAGTTGCGTCTGGAAATGGCTTGCACAGGACAGGGTCAAGTGACATTATATGAAGAAGGCCCATGCCCAGCAGTGGGATGTAGTGATGACGTTGACAATGCCTCTGAATTAGATTTTATAAAGTTGCATTTCAACTACGTTAATAACACATTCACTTTTTATGTTTTTCTAACACATGACTTTTTCAATATTTCTACCATTGAAATAAAGAAAAGGGGGGACGAGGTACTGGCTTCTCGAAATTGGCAAGCTCAAGTTAGGTCCGATTAGGTCCACGTGTGTCAGTAAAGTAAGGTCGTACGAGCGAATAATATTGTTGTCTCGGTCACGCCTCGGTCTAGAGTACGTCTTTCTATCTTTGTTGTTCATTATATTATGTCACTGTGCAAAGTGCAAACTACACACTGAGCAAATTGCACGTGACAGTTTCTGAGTAAGCATGGGAAAATGTACCCTATCTCCGTTTTTCTTTATATCAATGAGATCTACGCATAATTTTCATTATAAGACCAATATCATCTATCAATGTGCCACCGACCGCAGTGTCATACTCGATCGTATAAATGATACCACGTCATTCGCATCTGTGCAACAAAGGATAATCTGTCATACCCTGTCATTACCTACACACTTCCTCCAAAACCAACTTAAAATACAGCTTCATACGGTTTAAAATCCCTTAACTTATTTATGTGACTGAAACCAAGTAATGAGCTTTTCATTTCAAGCTCTAACTATATAACTTCTAGGTGTATTTTAGAATGGTGTTATATTCGCAGATGTGATGATTATTCGCGTCGGATAAATATTGATGTAAATGACAAGGAAAGTAAATATTGCCTTTGGCGCTATGAAAGGATATTGAAAAGGCAATCGACTGAATTCCAGATTTAATTAACGGAACAAATGGCCGATTTATCAACAACAACTTAACACAGTTTGTTACAATTTTGACAGAGAAAATTTACTTTTAGGGTTCCAAGCCTCAAAAGGAAAAAAGGAACCCTTATAGGATCACTTTGTTGTCCCTCTGTCTGTCTGTCTGTCTGTCCGTTTGTCAAGATATTTTTTAACGGGAACGCGTGGAGATATCAACTTGAAATTGATATCAACTACTCAGATTTGCAGTCCCTCGTGGCTGTAAAAAAATCATACTTCTAACATAACATACATTCACGCCTTTTTTTTCCCGAAGGGGTAGGCAGAGGTGTACCCAGGACTCAGTCACTCAGTCCCATAGTAGATACACCCACATTTCGCCAGTATGTTATTGGCGAGCCTATTGCCATCTACCGGGCACAGTTCCAGACTCCAGGCAGTTATTGAGATAATTCCTAATGGAAAAATCCAATATTTAACACTATGCCTGACCTGGGGATCGAACTCGGGACCTGTTGATTGGCAGTCGAGCATGCGCCCTCTACGCCACCGAGGCAGTCATACTTCTAAGTTAACGCAATCAAAAGTTATGGCCATTTTACTGCATATTTCCATAACTGACGCAAGGAACTAATAGATGGCGCTGTATGTTCTTGGTATCTAGGTAATAGCCCTAAACTATGCATACATATGTATGCCTTAACAAATTATTTACTTTATGGATAAACCCATACTTTTTGTACCACATCCAGTCGCGGCGCTGATTTCTATTCAACCGTTCATACGGTTCTTAATAATACATTTGGAAGAGACTCTACATAAGATTACATTTCAATTATATGTAAGTCAAGTGTAAAACCATGAATATTTACGTAAATGTGTAGATAAATACAAAAATTACCATATCAAAAGCAGAAAATGCAATGAAAAATGCATCAATCAAGATTAAGAAAATAACCTCGCTTTTCGTCCTACCCTTCAAAATATTCTCACCGGACCCAAACAAAGCCTATATTAAACCCAAGAAACGAATCGATCTTATTATAATATAAATCGAAAATGCAGTGTGACTGACGGCCTGCTCTCGTATATTCACGCTGGCAATTAAAAGGGGTGTCCAGGGAGGGTGGGTCTGTCATCCGTCACGGATTAACGGGACACTATTATTAGCACACGATAACCGAATTAATCCCGTTTTTGTTGGGGAATATTTCGCATTGTCCATCGGGTATTGTTCGATATCGGTATTGTTTTCCCAATTCCCAATACTAATGGGTAATAAGTCCACAATCGGACGTTCAAATGAACTGCTAGTCAATTAATAATGTCGAGTATTGAATTCCATTTCATGACATTATAATCAGCAAATTGAAACATCGCTTTCAATATTGGGAACAAGTCGTCGATCAGCAAAAAACGGGGATTCATAATGTTGGGCTGTGATGTTAAATACGTAGACGTAAAGATACGTTTTATTTCTCTCAATTTTGGCAAGACAATCTTGAGGTAATTTGTCATAAGCTTATTAAGACAAGCGTCATTTTAGCCGCGTCAGTCGCCATACGCAGCCGCGCTGTTTCAAAGTGACAAATCGTGTCACACTGTTACCCGTTGCAACATTTTTTTCCCAACGGGTCAAACTGTTACTCGTTGGCACCTTTTATTTTTTAATCCGTCCCATCCAGTCGCACACTGTGACGCAAGTGTTACTCGATGGGATTTTTTTTCCCAACATGTCACAGTGTGACTTATTTATTGTTACTCGTTGGGAACCCACCATTTTAGTGCCTTGACGCCATTTAAATTTTCAGAAATGAAATATTATGAATTCTTTATAATATCTTTCCTCTGCAGCTAGAATATTAGGAGTTTATTGAGCGGTTCCCTCTGTCATTGTTTTAATATTTCGTCCTCATTTTATTATGAGACACAAATGGTTTTTTCATATTTTTGGTAGCTTCCATTCGGCTCCGCGCTTGTTTAATTTAATGAAGAAATGGACATAAAAAAAAACTTCTTTTTTACGGTGCTTTAACATTTTGTGCAGAAATTTTCAGGATTTCACAATTTCTGTAAAACTACTGAATACTTACATATAAATATATTATTATAAGTAGAAGTATCTACACGGAAAACCAATCAAAAGAACATATCTATCGTTTTATTGCCCCTATAATACTATTTCCTTCCAAATCCTCCTCAGACCTCATACAAAATTGGGTTAACGCAAAATCAATCGGAAAATCTCATATTATTCTACATCAAAATACGAATGTTGGCACGAAAGATGAACACTGGCCTCAGTTTAGAAACATCTGAAGGCGCTACAATCTGAGACTTGGCAAATAGTTGCGCAAAAACGTATTATAACATACAATCACGCCTCTTAACCGAAGGGGTAGGCAGAGGAGTACCCAGGACTCAGTCCCATACTACACGCACATACGCCAGTATGTTATTGGTCCCATGTAGCAGGGGGCGAGCCTATTGCCATCTACCAGGCACAGTTCCAGACTCCAGGCAGTTATTAAGGTAATTCCTAATGGAAAAATTCAATAACGTAATATTGTAATAATAAATGTTCCCAGTACCTACTTAATCATAAGTAAGGTCTTACTAATATTATAAAATGCGCAAGTTTGTGAGGATGGATGGATGGATGTTTGTTATTCTTTCACGCCAAAACGGCTTGTTGTAGTAGGTAGATTATAAATTAATATTAATATTCGTATACTGAGGGTCGTCGGATATCTTATAAAATAAACCAGTCGTTGTCTAGAACTCAAGGTGTTTCATTGCAACATAACACTGCTGAACCGATTGGGCCGAAATTTGGTATATATATATATATATATATATAGTTTAGACCCTGGAATAACATAAAACGTACTTTTTATCCCGATATTCCCACGGGAACGAAAACTACGCGGGAGAAACCGCGGGGCACAGGTAGTATCATATAAAATGTTGTGAGAATAGGAAAATCATTCTAAGAATATTTTGTTGTAAAAAATGAACGAAGCACCCAAGTACCAGCTTGACCGACTAGATGCTTTATAACGTATAGCTGTCAGAATAGTCGACAAACCGCTCACCGAACACCTTATAGAACCACTCAATATGCGCAGAGATATCAGAGGGTGTTCTGATATTTTTTTTTTTTTTATATTAAATAGGTCTGCGTTTGACCCCAATCTCACCTGATGGAAAGTGAAGATGAGGCCTAAGATGGAGCACGCTTTCCTAGAAGATAATTATTCACTCTTCTCTTGAAGACCCCAAGATCGTATTCAGGTGGGAAGACGTACGCCGGTAGAGAATTCCACTCCTTAGCGGTCCTCGGGATGAAAGTAGCCGCGTGGCGTTTGGTGCGGTTAAGTGGAACATCGACCATGTAAGGATGGCGTCTTGTCGTTTCCCTGGATGTTCGGTTATAGAACGGACATGGGGGAACTAGTTCATGAAGTCCCGATGCACACTCTCCGAAATGTATCCGGTAGAAAACCGAGAGCCTGGCAACCCTTCGCCGATGCTCAAGGCTTTGGAGCCGAGCTTCGACTAAAGGCTCATCACCAATAAGCCTCTTGGCTCTCCGTTCTATCGAGTCCAAGGTAGCTAGCTGGTACTTAGCTGTACCATCCCACAGATGCGAACAGTACTCCACACATGACCGGACTTGTGCTTGGTACAGATCCAGCAGCTGCCTTGGTGTGAAATAGCGCCGCACCTTTGACAGTATTCCCAGCTTCTTTGCAGCCAACTGGGCCTTGGACTCGATATATAAACCATAATTGAGTTTGGGTGTTAAAGTAACCCCCAAAATCTCAAGCCGGTCGGTTATAGGAACGGATACATCTCGAAAAGTAGGAGTCAAGGTGAAGGGACTCCGTTTGCTGGAGAAGAGACACGCTTGGGTCTTAGTGGCATTGAACCTGACCAGGTTGACATCGCCCCAATCGGACACAGCTTTAAGAGCCAAGTTCATACGGTCTATCATCTCTCCCCTTTGAGCTTCGACTTCCGCACTACTGGCTCGTGCACCGGATTTATAACTCTCTACAACTGTGCTGTCATCGGCATACCCAACAATTCCGGGCTTTATCATGTCGTTGATATGAAGCAAAAATAGAGTTGCAGAGAGCACTGACCCTTGAGGTACCCCGGCATTAATAGCCAATTGATCGGACTTGTAGCCATCGAGGACTACACGAATTGACCGTTCCCTCAAAAAGTCTGTAATCCATGTGCATAAGCCAGTAGGTAAGCCATAGGAAGGAAGCTTACTAATGAGGCTGTCATGCCAAACCCTGTCAAAGGCCTTCGATATATCGAGAGAAACGGCCAGCGCTTCTCCGTGACTATCGAGAGCCTCGCTCCATAAGTGTGTGACATACGCTAAAAGATCCCCTGTAGACCGGTTTCGGCGGAAGCCGTACTGACGGTCTGACAGAATATCACAGTCTTCTAGGTATGTCAGGAGCCTACCATTCAGTACACGTTCCATAGTCTTACAGAGTATGGACGTGACCGAAATGGGCCTGTAATTGGCAGGGTCGGCACGACTGCCCTTCTTGGGTACAGGTTGTACGTTAGCAAGCTTCCAGGTCTTGGGCACTACTCCCTTTAGAAGAGAGAGACGAAAGAGGCGAGTCAGGACAGGTGTCAATTCAGGCGCACAGGTTCTAAGAACTATTGCTGGTATGCCGTCTGGACCACTAGCTTTGTTCACGTCTAGGGTCTTTAGTGTATTACGTACCTCCTTCTGTCGGATACGAATTTCAGACATTGTCGCATCGCTTCTCGGCAGTGTAGGAGGCATTTCACCATCAGAACTAAGACGTGAAGATTCCGCGAAGAGGGAGGCGAAAAGGTTCGCTTTCTCTTTTGCAGTGTGGGCCAATGATCCATCAGGCTTCATCATGGGAGGCAGTGAGGGGCGACAAAAGTTAGACTCGACGGACTTAGCGAGGGACCAGAAAGCCTTACTTCCCGCTGGATAAGAGGCCAACTTATTCCCAATCCGACTGATGTGGTCGAATCTAGCCTTTCGTAATGCCCTTTTGCATAGCTTGGCGGCTTTATTGAAGGCTCTCTTCTTTTCGCGAATGTCTCCTGCCTTGCAGATACGTGCCTTAGCCCATGCCTGGTAGGCCTCATGTTTCAACGCTTCCGCGTATCCACACTCAGATCCAAACCATGGGCGGGCATCGCTGAATTGTTTTACGTCAGTATATGGAATATAGTACTCCATAGCTTGACGCAAAACATCTGTCACAGCGTCGGCACAAGCAGAAGGATCACTCGAAGAGAAGCACACATCCCGCCAAGGATATGATGCAAAAAAGGACCGCATCTCATCCCAATCTGCTGACCCGTATCGCCATACACGCCGCGTGCCCTTGGGACTGGGATCTGGCGGAGAGTACACCGACACAGACTTCACCAGACAGTGGTCAGAGCTACCAAGGGGCGATGCCACCGACACTGAATAGCGGTCTGGATCTGTTGTCAGCAGTAGGTCAAGGCAGTTAGCAGTATGACCAGCAACGTCAGGTACCCGCGTTGCACTCTGGACTAGCTGAGTAAGGTTCAACTCAACTGCTAATCTTCGGGTTTCTCTTCCAGCGTGGTCAGTGCAATGGTACGGGTACAGCCATTCTTGATGGTGTGCGTTGAAATCCCCCAGTAGAACTAGTTGAGCAGTAGGGTAACGTTGCTGGGCCATATCCGCCGCCTCACCTAAATAGTTCACGAGCGCTGATGTCTCTTGATCCCCGCTGTGCGACCTATAGACACTTGCATAGAGAATTTTCTCTAAGCCAGTATCAATCAGTACCCACATAACCGAAAATTTTGGGTCTTCAAGATCCCGGAGACGCCGATAGCAGATGTCATCGCGGATGTAAACACATACACCCGCACGTGCAGAGAATCTGTGCTCCAGGGAATACCCTGGGTAAGTAAGGTATGCCAAGTCAGATGGGCACTTGATCTGCGTCTCAGTGAGAAATAACATACTTGGTTTTTCAGTCTCTAGGTGGAAATGGACTGCTACGAGATTGGAGTGCAGACCTCTGATGTTGGAGAGGTGCACTTTGAGTGAGAGGGAGTGCATCCGCTGTGTAGACTTTTTCCTTCTGTTATTTCTTTTCATAGTTGATTTGAGTGAGGTTAGGGGGAAGACGGAAGTAGGACGAGGCAACTCATTGCGAGTACCTGGACCGCGCGTAACTTTCTTGGCGCGATTGGTAGACTAATCTGGAGACTGCGGGGACGCCCGAGCCCCCCCAGAAATGTCCATCTGGCCCTCTCATCCGGTCGCCAACCGGCATGATGGCGCACTCTGGGATTTTTCGACAGTTGGCGGGGCAGCCTTTCACAAGCGGCTGTCTTATTACTTGGGCCCCCTACTACCTGCGGTCGGCCAGCGGAGAACCGTGCCTCGGATCCCGCTACCCTCCATGATTAGTCTGACCCGATACCCTAGAGTTATGTGCAGCAATTGGGTCTCAGCATGAGTGCTACTGACCTGACCCGTTTTCCCATATCTTAAGGCATCACCGATCATCGCACCGAAATGAGATTAGATCTCTGTGACGGTACGTCTTTGGTCGGTGGGTGGTAACAAGCCACGGCCGAAGCCTACCACCTGTATGTCATCCGATTAGCACCACCCAGGGGCCACGTGTAGGGATTCAGAATAGGGTTTGCACCTACGGACGTGGATGACTCAGCCCCCAAAAATTTACAACCTTTACAACCTGATCTCGACGTCACGGTTCTATCACCGCACTGGCTGCCATCGCCGTACAGCTCATCCACACATAATCAATACGCGGACGTCGCTGTACTGTGTATTGTACTATTTTCCCGCGGGTTCTTTTCTAGTCGAGTCTGCAATTTTTTTTTATGAGAGTATGTAACGTGTATAAAACGAGCAAATCAGGTGCCTGATGGTAAGCATCATGATTGCCCATATGAGATACAGTGCCACCCATTGTTTTCATATTCAAAATTCTGCGCGTAAATATTAGTTAATGAAACTCGTCATGCCATGTAATTTCGCTGGTTGCATTGCCCTTCAGACGAGAGCACAATAATGTTTGCACATTACTGCTTGGCGGATGAATATCTGGCAAAAGTGTGGTACTTCCCCAGGCGGCCCTCTGCAAAAGAGGCCTACCACTACAAAACTTATTAATATATGGATAGGAAAGTTTTTGTATTGTAAGTACCCACTCATTATTGGTCAAGCTTTATTTTCACTTCGCAATCCTTGTTGGTTAGTATCTAGAATTTTCGCCTCAACAATTTCAATCTATACTCACTTTTGTGTCGGCATCTGTATCATCGCAGCGAATACCTATACTGAGAACACAAAAACTTCCTTGTCCTCATAAGTTTTTACAACTTTGAATATTCGTATAATATGCAAGTATTTATCTCGACTAAGTGATATTCACGGCGTCGGTTAGAATTATTTATTAGCCGGAGAAACAGGAAAAATGTGAGCGGTTAGAGCTCCGGTATTTTACTATTTATTGTGACTTGCGACGTGGCGTTGAATTGGTGTCTTGGTTTTCTTTTGTACATACATACTATGTATGATAGTGTGCGTGACTTTGGTTGAATCATGTTATTAAGTATTCTCAATAAATAAATATATGTGGTTCTAGCTGTATCGCGCGGTTTTACCTGCGTAGTCATCGTTTCCGTAAAAATATTGGATCAAAAAGTACCCTGTGATATTCTATGGTCTAACCCATCTACATACCTAATTTCAGCTTAATCAGTCCAGTAGTTGAAGCATGAAAACGGAGCAAACATACACACAAAAAACAGCGTTAGCGGTGTTTTTTTGTGTCATCTAGATGGCGCTGGAGTCGAGTTAGAACTCGCTAGCGTTTTGTTAACCTGTTTCAAAAGTAGTGTTTTACTTTGTACTGAGATTTGAGATTTATTATATTAGTAAGATAAGATAGTACATAATATTATGTAGTTATTTTTCATAATATTACGCTACCGACCCGTGGTACAACCACTATGTTCATGTGGTATGGGATGAAACTTTACCTATAGTCTATAACTAGTTGTACCACGGGTACATACGTTTACCGATAGCAGAACTGGTTGTATCACGGGTAGATTAATTATAGCAATTTTGTAAGTAGGTAAACGTTATTGCATTTAGAACAAAACGAGTCTAAAATACAGCTTACCTATTTTATCTATTTTACCTATATAATAGGTTTATAAAAGTCTTTCTATATATAATTTGCGTCTCCAAGACAGAGAGACTTAATATCCGCACGCGCTCCTGTTTGCTCATTTCTGCTTTTCCGCTTTTATATTGGAAATTTTATTCAATTACGATGACTCGATTTTTTGTATATTTTTATTGAGCTCATCTTGCAAGCGTTTCTATAGCAAATTATTTTTGATTTCAGAAATCTCGAATCATTTTCAGATTCAGAAAAAACACATAACTTCACACGAATGATATTTAAATGTAATTTTAAGCACTTTATATATAAAGTAATAATTTATATTTCATTTAAGTCACGTAAAATTAATTGTGAATTACAATTTTAAACAAACTATTAAAATCACTACCAAAATATATTAAAAAAAAACAATCAAGTTGAACAAAAACCTAAAAAGCAACAAAACATTTATTATATGCCATTGTTCTATAAAATTCACGTCTAATTCATTTCTTAGTTTCATAATTGAATTCAACAGAAAATAAAACAACACGAGAAAACCGTTTGTTGAACGAAGGAATGAAATTGTTCTGTGAAAACCCACTTCAGTTAAAGCTGGTGTTTTTCATTGAGCTAAGTTTAATAACTACTATTGAAGCAAAAACAAACTTACCTTCTCTAGCTCTAAAAACAATATAGTAGGTATTTACCCGTATAATAGCAATGTTTAAAATAGTGTTTGAGGGTAGTTTGAACAATTTTAAAACTTATTATAATATAAGGCCACTTAGGACGAGTAATTTGTCAACTCGGAATCTACGGCCCACTTGGGACAATTTGACGAAATTCAAAATGATACTTTCCTACATTTTTTATTGAAATTCTTAACCTATATATCAAGCAAATCACGTGTAACTCAACTAAATAATTCTAAGTCGTTTTGCAATTGCCGTTCCGCTGTATCATCCACTAACGCGGCGAATGGGTCCATCGTGCATTCGCATAGATAACTCTAAAAAACACTGCCTGAAATATAAAAATACTCGATAACTTTATCACAAACGCCGACTGTGGTTCATTTTTACCCGCAAAAGGTCGAAAGCGCACTTAAATTATTCACACGTATCCGTGGGGGGTTAAAAAGTGAAAACGTGGCGTATTCCACCCTTGTGACGTGACTAACGACTTGACCTGTTCGGGTCGACTCACTGCTTATATTTTATAAGATTAGGTTAAGCGGTTCATGTCTCACATAGCTATATTACTTGAACGGAGCGTGAAATATTTTGAAACTGTATGTGAATAGATAGATTGTTATGAGTAACTCATCATAACGTAACGCCTATTTCCTGAAGGGGTAGGCAGAGGTGTACCCAGGATCTGGATAGGAGGCCCCACACTTTGCCAGTTATGTTTTCAAGTCCCATGAGTAGCGATGTCTATCGCCATCTACCGGTAAGAGTTGATTGAATAGATATATGACACACTATTGAAACAATGTTCGTAGTTAATTTTGTGTTAGCGCTCGTGCCGTCAACATAAACTCAAACTCAAACTCAAACAGATTTATTCAAATAGGTCATAATCTGACACTTTTGTACGTCAATGAAGATACAGTACTGAGTCTACCGTGCGTTCGGAACGATACCTCTACAAGAAGAACGCACAAGAAACTTGTAGGGCTTAATTTTTTCAACAGATAGTTTCACAATATTTGGTTTGCTTACATTCATTTTTCATTTGAAGGTGCCGCGAGGCGACTATGCAGATATTTGCTCTCAGACATCTCTGCTGGATATTTGAAAATTATAATCTCCTTGATGAATTGAATTGAAAATTTTGTAGCATACAATATATTGAAATTTCCTATTATTCAGAGACTGTGTAGCATATTGTGAGTCGGAATCAATGGATTTTAAACTAGCCCTTGTAAGGAGCTTATTTTAGTAAATGATAATTGCTAACAAAAACATTATTCGGTGTCAAGTCGCTTAGGACGGGCTGTTATATAACAAGTGTTATATAACACGGTTAGCTAACAACGTTTACTAACATTTAGCAGTAGAACCGGCTTTAGAAACATAAGTAATAGAGGAGATAGCCCACTAATTACTAGCTGTGCCCCGCGGTTTCGTTGCGTTTTTACAGAATATTAATTAAACTTCACACAGTATCATAATTAGTCACGCTTTGTATAAATTTCAGTTATAAATTGAACAAAATCTTTTACCTGCCTTTTTCTCATATATAAAAATATGCGAATTAGGGGCAACCCTTACGTTGTACCATGGGTTAAAGAAAATCCCGTAAAGGTATCCGGTTATTAATGGTTCTTCACAGATAGATATTTATTATATCCCTAAGTGAAAACCAATAGAGCGTAGCAACCTCTGCCTCTTTTGGTTGGTCTTACAGATAAGTGGCGTGACTGGGAATTATGAACCGTGTGCCCCGTTCTGAGTGCTGAACATGCAAGCTGGGATTACGAGGATTATTTAGGTTAAAGTCTATGATATCATAAATAAATTCATGTGTGTGACTGACCGGTTGGCTCAGCCGGTGCCTCTGACTTCTGAGCCGCAGGTTTGTTCCTCGGGCAGGTCAAACATTTTGTGCGCATGAGAATGTCTGTTTGATCTGTGTCTGGGTGTTATAAGCGTATGTATATATAAGTATGTATATCAGTCATCTGGTTACCATAGTACAGGCTTTGCCTAGTTTGGGACCAGATGACCGTGTGTGGAAGTTGTCCCATATTATTTTAAGCATATGAAGAATGTGATGAAAGTGGAAGAAGCGAAAGTCGTATGTCAGGATCTTAGCAAGTGAACAGGCATAGTCTCTGACTACCCCAACGGTAACAATTATTATAACGAGACCATATTATGTATGTAAACATTTAAATTAGATTTTTCAACTTTTCAAGATATCAATGAAAAATAATTAAAGCCAAAAGCGTGTATCTTAAACCGCAAATCAGCATAAAATTCTTCACACGAATTCACACCAAGTTTCCCACTCGTCCAAACCCTGACATTCAGCATTCCCCGCACGTGAAAAGTCTTCAGCTAAACAAAGCTTTAATTACTCCTACATCCTGTACATAGGCTACAGGGTGATTTTATTCACCCTTGCGCCCTTCCTTGATTTATGCCCTTACACCAAATTATTCCTTCGTGATTTACTACCTGACATTTTTTACCTGCATGTTTCATGCTGTACTAATATGAGACTTAATTACTTGAAACTAGAGTTTAGAATCGGTTGCAGTTTTGCAGCTGTAAAAGTAATTTTATGTGGTTAATTGTAGAATAGAGTGAAGAATGTGATGTAAGTGGATGTAGCGAGAGTCGTATGTCAGGATCGTAGCAAGTGGAGAGAAGTAGTAGAGAAGTACTGCCTACAAACGGGAACAAGTCTGCACTGTATGTCTTGTTATGTGAGTATTCCGAAAAGAATCAGTAGTAATCCGCGTATCCACTTGAGGTCGACACTTGGTACTCTTATATGTCCCTAGTAAGAGTCCCTTTGAAGAAATATAACAGACTAGTGTAAGAACAGCGACTATGCCCGCTCGCAATTATCAAATATGAGAGTTACATACCAAAACTTTGACGCCCTCTTTGGACCCCTTAAAAGGTCAATTTTAAAAATCTTTTCTTAGCCCTCGTCCATACAACGAAAAGAATTTACATTCCAAGTTTCAAGGCTCTAGGATCAGTGGTTTGGGCTCTGCGTTGCATGTCAGTCAGTGAGTCATTTGGGATTTTATTATATAAAGGTGATTCAGCCATAAATCCACTAAATGCAGATTACCCTAATCTAGGCTTAATAATATACTTATATGTATATTATTAATTATTAATAGTACATACTAATGATTAGATAGTACCTACACTAAAACGAATTTGGGGTTTTTTACATTTATAAACATAAATGTAAAAAACCGCAAATTCGTTTTACCGGTATAGATCTGAGAAGAGAGTTCAACAAATTTAACAATTCGCCTCAAAATATCTTACACTAGCGACCCGCCCCGGCTTCGCACGGGTAGCAGAAGTAGGTATAGTGGACGTTTATCATGAGTAAATTCGTGATACATTGTATTTTAATAGATATAACCCTAATGGTTTACGCAGCGCACGCAAATTAATGACTATTTCTGTTACAATGACCAAACCTTAACACATGTTATAATTTATCGTGGGCTAATTTGAAGATATTGATAAGTACTACAAACACCTAGTACATTACTTTATTCTACCTCCAATACTTTTCACACCGCATGAAAAATAATCACTGCTTCGATTATTGTGACTAAACCAGAAAAGATGGATATAATCTATGTATACTGTTTTGTAGGTATTGATAGTTAATACAATCCCCTAGTACATTACTTTAATCTACCACCGATAGTTTTCACACCGCATGAAAAATAATCACTGCTTCGATTATTGTGACTAAACCAGAAAAGATGGATATAATCTATGTATACTGTTTTGTAGGTATTGATAGTTAATACAATCCCCTAGTACATTACTTTAATCTACCACCGATAGTTTTCACACCGCATGAAAAATAATCACTGCTTCGATTATTGTGACTAAACCAGAAAAGATGGATATAATCTATGTATACTGTTTTGTAGGTATTGATAGTTAATACAATCCCCTAGTACATTACTTTAATCTACCACCGATAGTTTTCACACCGCATGAAAAATAATCACTGCTTCGATTATTGTGACTAAACCAAAAAAGATGGATATAATCTATGTATACTGTTTTGTAGGTATTAATAAGTACTACAAACCCCTAGTACATTACTTTACTCTACCACCAATAGTTTTCACACCGCATGAAAAATAATCACTGCTTCAATTATTGTGACTAAACCAAAATAGATGGATATAATCTATGTATACTGTTTTGTAGGTATTGATAAGTACTGCAAACCCCTAGTACATTACTTTACTCTACAACGAATAGTTTTCACACCGCATGAAAAATAATCCCTTTTTTGATTATTGTGACTAAACCAAAAAAGATGGATATAATCTATGTATACTGTTGTGTAGGTATTGATAAGTACTACAAACCCATAGTACATTACTTTACTCTACCACCAATAGTTTTCACACCGCATGAAAAATAATCACTTTTTCGATTATTGTGACTAAACCAAAAAAGATGGATATAATCTATGTATACTGTTTTGTAGGTATTGACAAGTACTACAAACCCCTAGTACATTACTTTACTCTACCACCAATATTTTTCACACCGCATGCATATAATGTCTGTTTCGATTATTGTGACTAAACCAAAATAGATGGATAAAATTTCCGTGGACTATTTTGTAGATATTGATAAGTACTACAAACCCCTAGTACATTATATTATTCTACCATCAATGCATTTCACAGCGCACGCAAATTTATGAATATGGTAATTATATTATGTAACACCTTGGTTCACAGTATTACAGTTTTCTTACGGATCCCTATTTTTTTTCAAAATCTCATATAGCCTATGGCACTCACACTGAATTAAGCTATCCATAAGTGAAAGAATTTTTAAAATCAGTCCAGTAGTTTCGGAGCCTATTCGTTACAAACAAAAAAACAAAAAAACAAAGTTTCTCTCTTTATAATATTAGTATAGATTATATTGGTCCCTGCAGTATTCTCTATCATTTGATAAGCCCTGGTTAGTGGTACACCAGAGAGTGAGGAAGTAATAAAGTGTTTAAAGCCAGGCTTACCTTTACGAAGGCTGCAGAGGCTGTAACCTTCATACTGTCTACAGCCGCCAGGTGGCGCTGGCAGCTAGATTTATGAACGTGTTATCAAGGAGATTTGGTATGTCACGTAATTTATACAACCGCAGTAAAAAATAAAGGAAAAGTTCTTTGCTATCATAATTTCTAATTTAAAACATGTTTATTTTCAAGAATATAGCTATTCTTATATATATTATGACTATATATGACTGCCTCGGTGGTGTAGTGGGCGCATGCTCGACTGCCAATCAAGAGGTCCCGGGTTCGATCCCCAGGTCAGGCATAGTGTTAAATATTGGATTTTTCCATTAGGAATTATCTCAATAGCTGCCTGGAGTCTGGAACTGTGCCCTGTATATGACAATAGGCTCGCCCCCTATTACATGGGACCAATAACATACTGGCGAAATGTGGGTGTATCTACTATGGGACTGAGTCCTGGGTACACCGCTGCCTACCCCTTCGGGAAAAAGGCGTGAATGTATGTTATGTGTTATGTTATATATATATATATATATATATATATATATATATATATATATATATATATAACAGTATAAGATATTTTTAAAGCTTAAAAGTCTACAAAACGTTCTATAATTTACGTATTTCTAGCAAAATATTATAAAGTTTTTATTATTCATGCTGACAGCCTCGTTGGCGCAGACGGTAGTAACTCTGCTTTCTGTGCCGCTGGCCCCGGGTTCGATCCCCGGCCAGGTCAAACATTTGTGTGCATGAACATGTCTGTTTGATCTGTGTCTGGGTGTTATAAGCGTATTTAAGTATGTATATCAGTCATTTGGTTACCATAGTACAGGCTTCTAGCCTAGTTTGGGACCAGATGACCGTGTGTGGAAGTTGTCCCATATTATTATTATATATTATTAATTATTCCCTCGTACAGTCACTAGATAATTTAACGACGGCGTTGCAAAAAAAGTAGTACTGGATTATCATTTATAAACATTTTTTGTTAACAACATATTATGACACTATAATGTTTTGATAATAATTATTAAAAATCCCATACTGACACAGTCTATGCTATAAATAATTTAATTTCATAATATTGATCAAGTTTAACATATCATCACTCCTTTTTTATAGGAAGCGAACCTATTGTCATCAACCGGGCACAAATCCAGACTCCATGAGGCTGTTATTTAAAAAATCTTATTGCAAATTTCCTAAAATCCATTATAACTATTTTACATTACTTGAGAATCGAACCAATAGGACCTGGATCAGAACCAACGAGGTATACATAAGTATATTAACATCGAGCTATATATATATAGAGGCAGGCGAGCGATAATTTTACCTCATTTTCAGATCTAAACGTTTTTTTACATCTATACATGCTTTACGCGCTAAGACCGCCGGCTGTTTACCAATTCTTTTATGTGGTGTTGTAAAATTGTTTCCTTTTTTTTGTATGCAATAAAGTATTATTCTATTCTATTCTTTTGCTCATGACATGACATGTACATACTCGTACATACATACAGTCACGCCTTGTTCCCGGTGGGGTAGGCAGAGACTATTTCCCTCCACTTGCTACGATCCTGACATACAACTTTCGCTTCGTTCACTTTCATGACATTTTTCATACATGCTCGTCGGTTGTAGGTAGTTTTGACTCGGCCTTTCCTAAGGAAAACGTCAACTTGTTCATGAAAAGTACGCCTAGGTCGACCGCTACCGACTTGATTTTACTTGATACTTGATACTCGTAATTATATTCAAATAACTCACACGCACACAACGACATACCTAAATAAAATAACATTATCTTGAAGGTATTCTCAAGCTCGTGCCAAATAAATCTCCCCCCGTATAGTACCTGTATACAGCGTGTAGTGAGTAGTGTGGCAGTACTGCAGACTACAGGCTGCTATATACAGGGTGGGATCGATCCGCGGCAGACGCTTGTGCCGTGTCGAGGCGACAGGTGGGAACGATGCGGTCTTTATACACTGAATAATACTAGTAAGAGGTTTACAGATCATGGTCTCGGTGGTTTGAAATGGTCTCTTTAAATATTTTTATCATAACATGACATGACAGCGAATTTACTGGGCATGACGAGTTTCAACAACTAATAACTCAGGGTGACAGGCACAGTGCATTACCGCGCAGAATTTTGAATTTTAAAACACTGGGTGGCACTGTGTCTGATATGGGCAATCATGATGCTTACCATCAGGCACCTGATTTGCTCGTCTTGTCACTCACTATCATAAAAAAAAACATGCAATCATGCCTTTTTCCCGCAGGGGTAGACAGAGATGTATCAAGGACTAAGTCCCATAGTAGGTACACCCATATTTCGCCAGTATGTTATTGGTCCTGTGTAAGAGGTAGCGAGCCTACAGTCATCTACCAGGCACAGTTCCAGACTCCAGGCTATCATAGAGATAATTCCTACTGGAAACATCCTATCTACTTTACCTGACCTGGGGATCGAACCCGGGACTTCATGATCTACATCTTCATGATCGGTGATTGAGCTTGCGCCCACTACGCCACTGATCCTTACTGACATGTGACTAGTTAAATATTTTATTAGGTTAATTTCTTTTTAAATATAACATAGGTATAGTATAATATGTATTATAATAATAATAATATGGGACAACTTCCACACACGGTCATCTGGTCCCAAACTAGGCTAGAAGCCTGTACTATGGTAACCAACTGACTGATATACATACTTATATAGCACACAGGGACGGATCAAACAGACATGTTCATGCATACAAATGTTCGACCTGGCGGGGATCGAACCCGTGGCCTGTGGCACAGAAAGCAAAGTTACTACCATGTGAGACATCGAGGCTGTCACAAAATATTTTTGTTTCAACAAGTTAGACCTACAATTACACATTTATATATACATTTAATTGGTAATAACTTCAATGGTTTACTTATTTGGAGAAGATAAATAATTTCTACGTTCAATAACTTACATGTTGGAACTTTTTACATACAATATATGTTATACAGTCACTCCTTGTTCCGGTTAGGTGGGCAGAGACTATTTCTTTCCGCTGGCTACAATCCCGTCATACGACTAACACTTACATCAGATTCTTCATGCGTGCTCGTCTTGAACGATCGTCCTAGGTGCTCGTCGGTTGTGGATACTTTTGATCAGACGTTTCCATAAAATATCATAACACTCACATTTTTTTGATATGAAAAGTGTCTTGCAACTAACTGTTTAGAAAATAAATGTTAAAAGTAATCACATTCAATAATTGTGTCATACTGCAATCCTTTATGTATAGACAGGTAAATAACTATAAGTTGATACATCATGTGTACGATACCCTTTATCATAATATATATTAGTAAAAGAAGAATCCTTTGGTCCGCTTTACCGTAGCAATATATCTTAGCGGCTACGGCGTAGCACAATGAACTCGTAGAGCGTGTAGCACCGCTACGCCGTGCTAGTAGGAATCCTATTTATATTTATTTGGTATAATTGCATTGTTTGGAAGAATTTTTGCCAAATTTTGGACAAATCTTCGTAGAAATGTTATTGTTTGAGAATTCAGCAGTAAACAGATAAGTCTACTGTTTTACGATCACTAGGACCGTTTTTGTTCAAGGACTGCGGAGTTATCAGAACTTTCGAGTAAACAATTTTTACTTTTGGGATTTCCTTTCAGGTAGCACAGTTGTACTTATTTACCTGAGCATCAGACGTTAGTAATAACGTTAGAAGTTGCATATCAGAAACAAAACTGACGCCAAGTCCAGTAATACGAATTACGCGAGTGTTACGTTTTCTTTTTTATATATTTCTTTTTCTTCTTCTCTAAAGGCACCGTATGGCCTAATTGGACCAAAAACTAGTGATTGACATAAATATAACCATAGGCCATAATATAACCCATGCTGCTTTGGCTGCACACTGAGCAGGAATATGCAATACTCGTTTAGTATTACTGAACTAGGCTTCAGTATAGTTTCTCAGTACGTGGTGTATGCCTTGTTAAGTAAATCTGTGCCCTCAATTATCTACCTGAGACAAGCAATCTTGCTTTTTCTAAACATTAAAAAAAAACAGATAACGTCGTTGCAGAGATATGAGGTCACAAGTTTGCTAGCAAGTTTGCGATGAAGGACAATTTTACAGCCACCATAAATCTGAATCACTAATAATATAAAAAATGTCATAAACTGCAAGAGGTCCATTTTCCAATGAGTGTCCCGATTCTCCATCGATCGGGAACATTCTAGAGCGATTGTTCTGTTCTGGCTACTCTCCAATACATCTGATCCCACATGTTATGGTGTATTCCTTCCATAAATCGTAATATTGAAGCCTTCATCTGACTCTGATTTCGTAATAAACTTTGTTTTTATTGCCTTTTAGGGGTTAGAAAACGTTCAATGAAGATTCGTTATATTTTAGAAAAGAAAAATCAAAAAATACAATCATCAAAAAAATTTCAGGGAAAACTTACTAGATAAATAACTTTTTGACCCGAAAAGATAGCCTTAGGCTATCTGAATGATGATTGTAAATATATTTTTTTTTTATTATATTCTTATTAATAAGAATGCAATCACTTTTATAATATTATGTTAATTACTTATACCTATCATCTATCTAGTAGAACAGTATTCTACTGAAAAGTTCAATATATTCTCTGCATTCAATAACAAGTACAATAATAGTATTGCTTGATTACAGACCGACTACACTATTGGATCTCACATATGTGTTCGACCCCACAATCGTCATTCAATACTGATCTTTATATCTTACTTATAAAGTAGATAGTTTAATAGCTCACGAACAAACTCGTTTGAATGTCACTTCCTTGGGGAAAGCGTCAAAGCCTTCATTATAAGAGCACGGTTGTAGCAGTCGTGGGAGCGCCGCAAGGCGCGCGACTGGGCCCCATTCTATATTTCATAGTTAAATTAATAGGGCTCATGACGAGCGTTTCTCGAAGATGGGGTATTAAGCGACGGTAAATGATAAACTGTGGAGTAATTTTCTATTGGTGGAAAATAAGTAGATATGCGATGAAAACGGGAAAAAATAGCAAATATAATGTGACTAGGATGACATTATAATCCAAACTGAATCTTGGGCAATTGAATTTGATACAAAGAGATTCTTGGTTGTTCTACGCAGTTATACTTAAACCAATAGTCAGTACATTTTTGCATTTGATACCTTTCTAATATTTAAATACCTACTTAAGTTGTAAGTATTTTACTAAGTACAAAATGTTAATATCTGTTAGTACTTTCTTAAAATCTACTCAAAAGGCTTTGTTATTGGAAATGGAAAATTCTCCTTTCAATGTTCCGATGAATAAGTACCCAGAGTAGTTCGTTTGGTTCGTAGAGGCTTTGTTTCATCACAAATGAGTGTTCCAAGTTCCGGCGCGATTGCTCCTCTCTCTCCGCTGAGCTTCTTGTTTATTTTGTTTCAAGTTTCCTTCAACAACTTTTATAAATTAATGATATCTGAGTATCGTAGAGTATTAAAAAGCAAATAAAATACAGTACATTGTTTCAAGTTGCAAGTCGTTAAGAATTTCTCTTGATACTTATTCTTGAAAAACTTGAACCACGCTCATGGCACTTTATTATATATATCTATAATAACTATATATCTTGACAATATCTTTGTTAATGTACGGAAAGTTTAATGTATTGTAATAGAATAAATAATTGTTTTCAAATTAAGGTCGTTGATTAAAGGACTCACGCAAACTTCACCGATCCGTGGAATTTGTAATAACTTTGGCTGAATTTATTAAAGGTCACTGACCCCGATGGAACTCGGTCAATGACCTTCCCGAACAATGCATACCGTAACCAAATAAAAAAATGTATCTTTACAAAAGCAATCAATCTCTGTGCACTCACCGCTTTGCGGGGACATCGTACGAAGTACGAATATCTAATTTTGTTTGTTCCACTCATCGATAACGTATTAAAATAGACCCCTCACTATATCGGTTTTATTTGAAAAAAAAAAAAAATCAATCATATCGATAAAATAAAAACACGGTTCTAATGGCTGATTCTACAGTGACTAGTATATATAGGTACAATGACACGGATAGCATAATTGCATTAGAAAAATACACTGAATGGAAAATAAGCTGATAAAAAAGGGCTCTTATTCTATATAAGACTTAAAAATCCGACTGGTTTTAGACCTTAAGTGACTGATATGTCATGCTCCTGTCTCCCCCCTCCCATAGGGCCCTGGGTCTGGGGGCCAGAGCGCACGCGTCGAACACCCTAAATCCTGGCGGACGTTTTGATGGATCACCCTTAATGACAAGAACCGAAGGGGCGTAATAGGGCTGCCTTCTTATCGATAATTTATATCGATAAAGTGGCCTACACCATACCCGATATTAGCTCTCGTCGCAATAAGATCTTGCTGGTGTTTCGGAAGGGTGAGACCGAGAAATTGTTTGGTAATTGTTTTTTATTGTAATTATTAATATTGAAAGTGATCTAGACAGATTAATTGCGTTATCTCTCAGGCAAACACTTCTGTTATTTTTCTTTTTGATATTGAGTTTTATGAAAATTGTTTGTATTATAAAATCTTAAATTTCTTGATAAACAGAGTTAGTGAACTCAGGGTCTTAATAATATAAAATCTTAGAAAACGACGTTAAGTGCGTGTATCAAATTTGCTTCACATCTCCGAACACAGATGTGCGAACTTCGATTGCCAAGTGTCAACATTGACAATTTGTACAAAGCCCTTGCCGAACATATGAGCAGACTTCGAGTTCACGAGTGTGCTCACAACAGATTTGGCCAGTCGGTATAACGACTATATACCCATAATATTTAAAATTGATTGTCGTGGGTTTACCGGCTTTAGAATATGTATGTACCCCATCTTCTCTACCCGTGTTTGTCTTAAGAGCCGGCTCTAAGGGCTTTATTAGATCCGTCGAACTGCGCTCGCCAACCCGCCTGCCAAGCGTGTTAGTATTAGCAGCTCCTTTTATGGGGGATGGCTTATGTCTAGCAGACATTCTCCGGCTGAGGTGATGATGATTTATTTTATTTTATTTTATTCGGAAAACAAACAGCTTTTAACTCTTAAGAATAACAGAAGTACAAAACAGTTAGCTAAGTAGTTTTCACTTATAAAATAAGGAAAAGAAGCATTCTACATACTATATAGGGAGAAATTATAAATACCAAAAATATTTAAAATTGTATCGATATTTTCATCGACATACTACTTCCCCTCACTGTCCCGGTGTACGCCGCCACATGAACAGCACTCGGCACAATTGTATTAGACATTAGTGATGCGCCTCGCAATTCATGCTTTTATTGTACGAGTACTTGCCGGAGCTAAAACACGCAATTTTCTATTGTTTCGGTAATGATTCTTTCGTACGTGAGGCTTAGACGTATTTTGTACCTCGAGTACATTTATTGAGTTGTTAGATCGATTGAAACAGAATGAGAATGAGTACACATTGTAAGTATGATTAAACTCTTGGTTTTGGAAATAGAACAATGGTCCCATCCCAACTGACATTGGAAATTAAGACTCAGTTGTACTAACATTTAAAAGTGCTTTACGCCAATGCTTTACGGATCGTAAAATTTTTGGTTAGAACAAACATTATGTTAAGTTAATGTTAACTTTATAATCGAAATCGATTTAAACAATGATGAAATGGTGTGTCTTGTATTATTGGTCCTACCAGATATATGACGGTCGATAAAGAATAAGATGTCAAACTCAGCCTAAGTACTTTGTAAAACATACTAAGATGTTTTGTTAAAAAAACCTTACACTCCAGGTTTTGCTCAGTACCTGTCCACTGCCACCAACATCTAATGTTCACATAGACAAATTTTCAACAACGGTCTGTCAGCTGCTATTTTAATAAAGGCCATAAACAATTTCCTCACTAGCGATGCTTGTTATAACAGATAATATGGTGTAACTGTATTTTATTTGACATTTTTGTATGTTTCCTATATAAAATTGGTCTCAGTTAAAAACCTACTTGATTGGACTATATAAACATAGTATAGTAAATCATTATTCGTCGTACCTCTAATGTAAGTGAAAGCTATCCTGTATAAAATATGCAACGTATAATGACTACTGACTATTGTGCGAGTGACTAATGGCCTCACGCACGGTATAGCTACATCAGAACCAATACTTTCCATTACCAATTATTGTACATAAATACACATATTTATAAGGGAAAGGAATTTGTTAAGAGCTTACAGGGGGATGAGCGAAGTCTGGCTTGACATAATAATATGATAATTGAAAAAAGCAATTTCTTACAATTAGATTCTACTTTGAATTTTAATTAAGACTCCTGCCAATTTTAGCAGATACTTAACTCTCAGTGTGTGTTTTGCCTGTTGCTCATATTTATTTATTTATTTATTAAGCATCAAATGCCCACTACGCTTACAGTATGTTGACCAAAACACTTACAAGTGTACATACTACATATTCTACTTATATATAAGACAAGGATTAAAGTACTTAATAACTACTTAAATAGTTAATACAGCTTTTGATAAATTTACACAAAAGATGTCAATATTTGGTTCGTGAGCAATCAGAGCATTAAGCAGAGCGAGTGCTCGAGTAGTTGGCGCACACCTCGCCGTGAGCGAACGAACGAATGGAACCTCGAACAGGTGACGCGTCCGAACGCGGAGGCGCAACAGCTGAGATAGTTGAGGCACCAACAAATTGATAACCAAGGACGTTGAATCGCTTCCTTCTACAGACACACAATCCCTGAACAAGCTTCACAAAAAGGTGTCCATCACTGACAATTACGCGCTTTGACATCTACTGAATTTCTACTATTTGAATTTAAACTCTATTTACTTGATTGTTTTAAAGCCTAATTTGGATTGAACGATTTTTCACCCTATGAAGTTCAATGTTAAATTTGACACTAAGCGACGCGGGCGAACATAGGAGCATTGGAGTAGACTTATATGCACTAAAATATTTAGTGATTTAAATTTTTTAAATAATATTAATCACACTTATACTTTTTAACTTTTATAAATATATATTACAAGAAATAAAATTTAAAAGGGTCAAAAAGTTTTAAAATTAAAATGTATTTATGTTTGTAAAGATAATTAATTTACATTATAGAATCTCGGTTTAATAGTGAGTATAGGTTCGTGGGCCTGATTCTAGCACTTAGAAAGGGTCTTAGACGATATTATTCTAAATTGTTACGTGATATGTTTACTTTTATACTCTTAATAAATAGTCGAAAGTCACAAAAATATTAAAATGTTACATAAATTGTAAAATTAACGAGGACTATGCAATGTAAACCAATTAGAAACAAAAAGTATAATATTATAATGCACAGTGCGTTATTGAGATAAAAGAAACAAATATTTAATTCAATGTTTAAAATGTTTTCAATCCACTAGGTAATTAATGCCAAACCTTAATTTATGTAAAAAAATATATTTATGTTCGTATAATATTATGCAAAAATATTTAATATATAATCGACTTCATAGTTTTCCATTCGAACAAAGCGCGGTTGTCCATTTTATTGTGTTTAAAAAATTAAAATAAAATAGAAACACGCAATGTAGATACATAAATTCCTAAAATTATTGTAAATACATGCCTAAATTATGAAAAGCTATCGCTTTCACACACGTATCTGTTGTTATTCGGTTAGCTTTTTACCTAACACTGGCATCACGCGGTCGGCCTACGGTTGCCATGCAACTAACCACATAGTACCAGACTATATTACGGCGGTACTAGACTCGCGGCTTGGAACAGATTTTTGCACGACTGGTTCTCTTTGGTATCCTTACTCTGAGTTGATAACCCATGGGGATTATCTATCTTGTTATTTAGTAATAAGTAGTAATGTATCATTACAACGCAATCCATATTATATTTAAATGTGTTGTTTCAGGTCGTCCTTATCATAATCTGGTAAGTACAGAGTCCAGACAGTGTATCTGTGCATGGCGCATGGTAACCGCAGGCAGACGGAGACATAAAGCAGCAGGAAGCGGTGCTCGATGGAGGATAGTAAATCGTTCCGCGCGACCGTTTCGCCGTCACCACGTGTGCACTCGATTTATAGGGGTGTACTGTGACTATTATAGCTTGAAGTTTGCGGACATTAATATAGATTATGAATTAAGAGGGTAAATCGCTAAATCATAATCATAATGGTATAATCATAATCATAATGGAGGACTGCCTCGGTGGCGTAGAGGGCGCATGCTCGACTGCCAATCAAGAGGTCCCGGGTTCGATCCCCAGGTCAGGCAGTGTTAAATATTGGATTTTTCCATTAGTAATTATCTCAATAACTGCCTGGAGTCTGGAACTGTGCCCGGTAGATGGCAATAGGCTCGCCCCCTATTACATGGGACCAATAACATACTGGCGAAATGTGGGTGTATCTACTATGGGACTGAGTCCTGGGTACACCTCTGCCTACCCCTTCGGGAAAAAGGCGTGAATGTATGTTATGTTATGTTTATAATGGTATATTTGGGTGATTCCCCAAGCAGATTTTTACAAATATTGTTTACTTTTACAAGCAAGAGCTCATTTCGAAGCTTTGTAGATAATAATTTAAATTTCTGGTTGCAAGGAAGTAAATCCAGGGAGTAAAATTTAACACTAGAAGCTTTTTATTGATGAGTTCTATGTTCTATTTAATATATTATATAAATAATATAAAGTTGGCATAGTGCCTTTATTGAAAAAAGACTAAACAATAGAGCTACCTACTTACTATCTACCCTAACTAAATACACATATATAAACTAGCATATATAAACTAGCTGTGACCCGCGGTTTCACCCGCGTAGTCTTCGTTCCCGTGGGAATATCGGGATAAAAAGTACCCTATGTGTTATTCCAGGGTCTAAGCTACTTACGTACCAAATTTCAGCCCAATCGGTTCAGTAGTTTTGGCGTGAAAGAGTAACAAACATCCATACATACATCCATACTTACAAACTTTCGCCTTTATAATATATTAGGATATTTATATATATTAGGATTCACAATGATTTTGTCATTTTGTTTTGTATGCATTGTTTAAAACCGAAATATTAAATTAATAATTCCTATCACTGGGAATACTCACACTACCATCAACGGTTATCTATCAAGCCGCTATATTTACAAGGTCTAACCTAGATTCATACCCAAAGATGGGAGATAATCACACCCGTACCACACGCAGCAGAGGTACAATTGCCCCTGTCCCTCGATCTCTTGCGCGCTCTGACAAATTAATCCATGTCATGGGACCGAAGGCCTCAAGATGTCAGAAATGCATGCTCTACACAGTTATTTAAATTAAGACTGAAACGATGGCTCTTAAACAACACTTTTTATAGCTTTAATGAATTTAATGAAATGAAATGACATTTTTTAATTTATAGATTTTAATCTTAATTTTAATATTATTTTGTATAACGAATACACCTTTGTGTAATTTAAATTTTTATAAAATAATTTATACGATCTGACCTGTATATGCACATATACAATATGCACATATATCAATAAAGATGATTATGATTAAAATATGAAAAAAAAAATTGTTTAAAAATGGTTTTGTTAAACTAGTTAAATTTCAAACAGAGCTCAAAAAATTCTACATATAACTTACAATGTTCCAATTAAATAATATTAAATTAATATTTTATTGGAACATTGGAAAAAATTGATCACCTTGGTAAAACGCTAAGGGAATCAGCTCAATTGAGATCAGTAACTCTTATGCCCTTTGTAGATCAAACAACAACAAAAAATAACTTAACAGTAATGAGTATGTAAGGATCAGTATGTAAATACAGATTACTCTGCACAAATTTACTTTTTGTCATTTTTATAACTCGTTTCTGTCCTATACCTTTGTCACCCTACTCAAAAGCTAACAGCCAATCAATGTCGACGCGTCCGGGCGATGCGCGCGCGCACTCATCTTTACTACCACCGTTCCAAGTCATTACCCCCTTCCCCTCCCTTAGTACGTGGGTGGTAGAACCATTCGCATCATTTTGCACTCTCAACTCTAAATGTCTACTGCATTTAATTTTATCTTAATTACTCCCTTTACGGACCTGCTAAGTAATATTAAAATGGTAGGTGTTCTGCTAATTAAAGATTTTGTGGCGAAATGATGCATTAGCTAAGTAGGTAAACATAAGTACAAAGTCACAAGGTGTGGCTTGACAGCCTCGTTGGCTCAGATGGTAGTAACTCTGGTTTCTGTGCCGCAGGCCCCGGGTTCGATCCTCGCCCAGGTTAAGAGAGAGATTATGCAAACATTTGTGTGAATGAACATGTTTGTTTGCTCTGTTTCTGGGTGTTTTAAGCGTATATAAGTAGGTATATCAGTCATCTGGTTACCATAGTACAGGCTTCTAGCCTAGTTTGGGACCAGAAAACCGTTTTTTGGAAGATGTCCCATATTATTATTATTATTATTCTCATAAACAAAAGGTGTAATTCTTCTTCTCCACAAGAAATAATTGCAATATACGCAATCAAAAAATCGACTTTATTTACAAGTTTACTGATCGGATGATTCATTTTGTAAACGGAAATTTTACTTTTGGCGAATTTTGCAAGTTGTTTAGCATGACAGATATGTGTACTTACTTATTGTGACATATGATTAGGTATTATTATTACCGTTACCAACTTATAACCTACCAGCCTGTCTGACGGCAAACACACATATCACAAAAACCATAGATCATAAAAAACTACTACACCTCTGTGATAAAAACGATGGTCGAACGATATTGAGGCTCACGGAGAACCGAAAATTACGGCGTGAACAAGAAGTCATATGGGTTTTGATCTGTACCTTGTTAGCCTGAGTAGATAGATAGATAGATAGAACCCAATCATATCTACTTGAGATACCAAGTAAGGAAGTAGCTAATCTCTTCGATTAGTTAAACCAGCATGCTGCCGCCGGCCGCCACTGAGCAAAACCACGTGCCCGAGCCTTATTCATAGGTCAAACTTACTGCTCTTGTTTTATACTTATTATTACGTGATGATACTGTTTTACTCACACTGTTAATTTATTATTATCATCATCATCATCAGGCAAATATAATCATCACGAGCCTAAGTTAGTCCACTGCTGAACATAGGCCTCTGACAATCATAAGGCAATACTTATAGTTCGGTTCTTCTTCTCCGACCATTGACCTAGAAAAATATCTTATATAAATACAGTAATAACTTATATAAATACAGTACACGACATTTGGTGCTTAGTGTACCACGGAACCAGACTAAGTACGACTGCCCATACTCTATAAATAAGACAAGTGCGTGTACGCATGTGTTACTCGATCCAAACGTAAGATACCATAATATACGCGGATCATTGAAAATTTAAACCATCGCTAGCACTCACTCTACGCATTAATAAATATATTATGTAATTTCAAGATATACTGCAGATTCAATTCGGTCCACCGATAAACAACAGAAAGCTACGCATGCAAGCCCAGTTCTTCGATCAGTCTGCAGTCTGCATTCGCAAAACAATGTAATCGTTAGTAAAATTCTAAATTAAGAAGATATACATTAATTTTATTATTTCTATACAAATGACGAATTCAAAATGCAAACTGCCACGACAATGTTAAAAGCTTTTTCGTTGAACACCCAGATCTTTCAAAACCAACAAATAAGTTGCAGGCTGTCCGATAAGCATCTCAAGTGCCTGATAAAATTCAATTCGTGGAGACACATCGTAGTGATGTGCTGTGTTTTATGATATAAATGTTTCATCGATGACATTTTTTTCGTTTTATTTATTTAATCGGTTATTTCGACCAACGAGGATCATAGATCAGTACACAATTATCATTGTAAATTACTAAATTAGGTAATATACAAATTAACAAACAAAAAATACAAAATAAAATAATCGACATAAATATAACAATACATATGTATAATTGATTAACATTAAAAAATGAATAATCATGAATCATAAGTTGAGTTAAATAATAATAAAATGTCATAATATAAATTAAAATCAATAATACCTATTGACATATAGGTATTATTGATTCATTAAAATATGTAATACTAGTGGCCCGCCCCGGCTTCGCACGGGAGAAGTAGAAGTGAACGTTTTAACAGGAGTAAATTCGTGATACATTGTATTTTTATAGGTATAACCCTAATGGTTTACGCAGCGCACGCAAATTAATGACTATTTCTGTTACAGTGACCAAACCTTAACAGATGGAAATAATTTCCGAGGCCTATTTTGATGATATATAAGTACTACAAACCCCTAGTGCATTATTTCTACCACCATTAATTTTCATACCGCATAAAAATAATGACTTCTTCGATTATTGTGATTAAACCAAAACAGACTGATCTAATGTCCGTGGAATAACTTTTGTAGATAGTGATAATTACTACAAACCCCTAGCCCTAGAACATTACTTTATTCTACCATGAATAGTTTTCACCGCATGCATATAATGACTGTTCGATAATTGTGACTAAACCAAAATAGATGAATATAATGTCCGTTGACTATTTTGTAGATATTGGTAAATACTACAAACCCCTAGTACATTACTTTATTCTACCACAAATAGATTTCCCAGCGCATGAAAGTTAATGACTGCTTCGATTATTGTGACTATACCAAAATAGATGAATATAATTTAATGGTGTGTAATGGATATAATTTTGTACATATTGGTAAGTACTACAAACCCCTAGTACATTACTTTATTCTACCACCAATACTTTTCACAGCGCATGCATATAATGACTGTTTCGATTATTGTGACTAAACCAAAATAGATGGATATAATGTCCGTGGACTATTTTGTAAATATTAGTAAGTACTACAAACCCCTAGTACATTATATTATTCTACCTTTAATAGATTTCACAGCGCACGCAAGTTAATGAATATATTTGGTAATTATGTGACACCTTAGTTCACAATATTGCAGATTTCTTGCGGATCCCTAATATTTTTCAAAACCTCGTAATATATATGTCACTCACACTGAATTAAGCTCTCCATAAGTAAAAGATTTTTTAAATCGGTCCAGTAGTTTCGGAACCTATTCGTTGCAAATAAAAGACAAAGTTTCTCACTTTATACTATGATATTGGTATTGGTAATAGATTGAATAATCTGGAGACATATACGGATTACGGAAACAGTGAAAACAGTAAGAAGAGCATCCATAATTCGATGTTGTTGCAACCCAGTTTAATAGAGCTATGCTAAAGAGAAGCGAAATCATAAGCGACTGCCTCTATGGCGTAGAGGGCGCAAGCTCAATTGCCAATCAAGAGGTCCCGGGTTCGAAACCCAGGTCAGGCAAAGTGATAAATATTGAATTTTTCCATTAGGAATTATCTCAATAACTGCCTGGAGTCTGGAACTGTGCCCGGTAGATGGCAATAGGCTCGTCTCCTATTACATGGGACCAATATCATACTGGCGAAATGTGGGTGTATCTACTGTGGCACTGAGTCCTGGGTACACCTCTGCCTACCCCTTCGGGAAAAAGGGCGTGAATGTATGTTTTTGTTTTTCTTATTTACAGAAATTATTTATAGTTTTGCGTTTTAATTATTTACAGAACGCCATCGTTATGTCTTGCAAGAAAATATTGAAATTTTTCTGTAGCGCCATCTAGTAAGCATTGTTGGAACTAAAATATTCATAAGAAACTTTAAAACTGTATTTTTCCACAAAAGGGCTGAAATTTTTGAAAACGCTGAAACACGTGTTTAATTATTTTCATTTTAGAATGTTTCTACTTAATTTTATATTAATCGGCTGAAAAATGAAGTCTACCATACAAACTTTCAACCCCTATTTAATACACTTAGGGGTAAAATTTTGAAAAATCCTTTCTTATTACTTGTCTAGACTGTAAAAATAATCTATTATCAAAATTTCATCATCATCGGTCCAGTAGTTTTGGCTCTGGGTTGATGAGTCAGTCATTCAGTCAGTCAGTGAATCACTTTCTCTCTTTATATAATAGTATAGATATGTGAGAAATGTTTAATATATAATATGCAATGTTATTTTTTTTATTAAAATTATATCAATATAGGTAGGTGGAAGTGAAGGTATATAGTACTACATTTTAGTTAATGTTTAATTTTAAAATATGTCTTATTATTATTAAAAGCCCTTTTTGTCGCAATACGGTGCAAAGGTCCTTCAAGCTCAGTGCGATGCGATAGAGGGTATCGCATATATATATAAAAATAAATTGTTAAGGCATATGTATGTAAGCATAGATAGGGTTAATTTAATCACGTTTTTATTTGGTGAAATTTACGATTTTAGGACTTTCTCCTTGCGCAGAGTATGGAAATTAAAAATAAAAAATTATAATTTTAAACTCGATAATTTCAACTTGATACCTCTAAGCGTTCCCTTGAAAAAGTGTCTTGACAGACGGACAGACAGACATAGAGATAGACAGACAGACGGACAACAAAGTGATCCTATAAGGGTTCCTTTTTTCCTTTTGAGGTACGTAACCCTAAAAATTAAGTTCTTAAATTAAAGTATTATTGAGTTTTTCAAATTATGTAGGTATAAGCAATAGTAATAATATGAAGTATCCGTCACTGATAAACAATTTAAAAACTAAATTATATAGATACGACAAGATAAATTAAATTAAGAAAATAAACCTAGTCTTTTGATAAAATACTAAGCTATCTTTTTTCACTTATAAGATTTTTTAGGATTGTCAAAATTCATCAACTCTTAAATCATCGACCATACCTCCTCCCTAAATTGTCAAGATCGTAGCTACCTGGGCTGCGCCCGCGCTGGCCACTTGACGTCGCCATCTTGTCGCACAAATGTCGTTCTTTTTTTCATCGTAAAATTTGTATCGCCCCTTCATATTGATTAACGATCGCTCGTTTAACGGGTTTTATGTTTATCGATATATTTTAACCACATTACGATTGGACTGTAAATATTATCGGTTAGTTATAAGGGGAATTATATTACTTGTATGGTAAGATAAGTGTTGACCTACGAAGTGTTTAGGTCACACAAGGATTTATTTTCCTTTTTAGTGGTCACAGTTACTTTAACGACCCGTTTCAGGTTTAATGTACTCCTATTCAACTACGAGTACGAGTTTTTTAGCTTTTTTAGATAAGTGGGTATAGAAGGTTAGAACCTATACCCACTTATCTAAAAAAGTGATCACTTATCACTGACCTAACACTGATTACCTAATTCTCCATTATCACGCTGTTAATTAAACAAAAAAAGATGGCTAACTATAATCAGACGACTTTGTATAAAATTAGTATAAAATTATATTGTCAAAACAATAAATGTTTTCGATGTCCTTCCTGAAAAGGCTACATCATAATACATGTTGGTCAAAATAAACCATTAAATAACATAACATACAATCACGCCTTTTTTTCCGAAGGGGTAGCAGAGTTGCACCCAGGACTCAGTCCCATAGTAGGCACACCCACATTTCGCCAGTACGTTATTGGTCCCATGTAATAGGGGGCGAGCCTACCGGGCCCAATTCCAGACTCCAGGCAGTTATTGTTATAATTCCTAAAGGAAAAATCCAATATTTAACGCTCTTCCTGAACTGGGTATCGAACTCGGGACCACCGGATCGCCATTCGAGCTTGCGCCCACTCCGCCACCGAGGTAGTCACGATTAAATAAAAATACGATAAATAACGTCCCCCAACATAATATTTTCTTAATATAAGATCTATTTACATTCATAGACAGTGCACATCGGTCTGCAAACTTACATAATATTAGGTATTTGCTAAATAAGCTTTTTAAAAGCCTTCCGACTGTACAAAAAATATCTTTTAAGTTTTAGCACAGCATTCCCTAAGCATTTGCATCCCTAAACATATACGCGCTACCTGCTCCATTTTTTCCAATATGCAGTGCAGTGCAAGTGTATCCACTTGACTCCAGATCCCGCAGCCATCAAATAAATCACTCTTATCTAAAACTATAAAAACTGTATGGTTTCGGCATTTCTGGGAATGGTTACTCACTTGAGAATATGAGACTTGAATAATCTCGTTTGATGAGTCAATTTTGGTTTTAGAGAATTGATTTCGGTTGCCGTAAGTAGTACGTATAGTTAATAGTTACTTATCGATACAGGATATTTCAATGGGGAATGTCTATTTATTTTTGTTTTTTGTAATTTCAAAACCATTTGGAGGAATAAGGTTGCTGATCACTACCCATTACTTAAAAACAGAAAATAATCACGGATTATTATTATTTTCGGCTTTAATTGAATAACCTTCATTTGACCTTAGATGACGTCACACGTAGATTAATGGAAAAACGTGTGAGCCTAAAAAAAAAAAAAAAAGTGAAATGTCCTTTTATGTCATTAAGTTGTCAAATTTCGATGTATGTAAACATAACCTATATCTAGCCGACTGCAAAATCTTAGAAAGTTACTGTGATTTTATTGTTTACTGGCAGCTTCTTGTAAAGACCACCACTTTACTAGAGCTGTGACTTGACTGGGCTTGCCCTGACTCTGAATTGATTATATTAACTTGACAATTTATATAACTTGACACTGGCAATACATTCGTGTGGGTCCATAAAAGAAGAAAAAAAAAGCAATGAACAGTTTTTTTAGAAAAGTGGGGTTATTAGGTGTGTGATAATATAATGACATTGACAATCTGAATTTCATTGCCTTTTTTTTTTTCTGTTGAGGCCGCAGTCACCGTCTATAAAGCTTATGATGACGTCATCATCACCAAAAATTCTCAAATTTTTAAAAATGTTTTTAAAAATAACTAATACGAAAATAGCAAAAATATTCAAATTAGTTTCTTATATTGCTCTATATTTTCATTATCTAAAATAAAAATGGAGGTCAAGATAATTTGGACATTCCCCATTGTACTACTTACGAGTAAGGGACATGATATAAACCCGATTTTTTTTCAATGGACCTTAAATCGATCTTTGTTTTTAAAATGGCTGTACAAGATACAATTTCAAAACCATAAAGGGTGACTATATTAATTTTTTTCGATCATTTTAAATATTTTTTAAAAACATCTTCCGAACTTATGGAAGTGCAAAAAAGTAGGCTAAGTATATTTTGTTTATATTATCTACATATCATTCTACATAGAACTTCGAATTTCCAGTATCAACATTTGCTATTGTATCGATAAACACATAATATCAATTTTGAATTACGTAGGTACGTAAAATGAGTATAAGTACATATTATTTCGACAACGAATAAAAGAGCAAGAATGTTAAATCTGTATTATACCGTATATAATATCAAGTTCTATTCTCAAATAAATTAACAACTTGTGTTCAAAGCAGTTGCATTCATAAAATTTATATCAACGATTGTATGGAAGAATTGAATACAATTCTTCTCGTATTAATCTCGATAGTATAAAAAAACAGGGTCATGACTAACACACTCACTCAACAACGCCCAGCCTCAATAGAGAGCTGACATTTTGCATAAAGAATTTTATTATAATGTATACAAGGAAACAGAAATTAATTCCCACGGGAAGGAACTCTGGGAATTAATAATCTATACTATGTTAGTAACATTACCTTGGTTATATAAAATTTCACCTTAATTTGACTAACTACTATAAGATTTTTGTCGAACCATTTCGAATCGATGAGCGATTAAAACGATAAATAAATAAATGTGTATCCATAAACTATGCCTGCTAAGAATCCTCATCGTTTTGCTCTGGTGTCATAAATTCTAATATTATCGGCTCTGTTATTTATAATTTTATTCAGGCTTCATACGATTCGCGACAAAACAATCATACTTGCGGTGCAAGTTATAAGAAATAGACTAATAGTACAAAAATACTAAATTCATGTTTATAATATTTTTTAGGCGTGACTTACCACGATTGGGTATTTGCTGATTAACTAATGATGGTCCACATAACATCATGCTTGTACATTTAAGTTTAGTTTCTGTGTCCTGTAATGTTATTTTCTTTGTGTGTGGTGTACAATAAAGTATTATCTATCTATCTATCTATCATGCGTTTTTTCCAAAGGAATAAGCAATAGGCAGAGGATTACCCAGGACCACGACGCAGTCCCACATTTCGCCAGTTATGTTCTTTTTAAGTCCCATGGTAGGCTGTTACTGTGAAAATTCCTAATGGAAAAAATCCACTAACACTTCTTACCAAATTGAAAAATTGACGACAAAATATTGATATGTTCCTTGGTCGATGATTCTTTTGTCAGCGAGCGGCAAAGCGCTAACGGTGATTCTTCTAGCGGTAGCTACGAGTGTTTCGTCGAGCACTCTAATGATATGGAAAATTACCTAATTGATTGCTTTTTTCTATTAGGTAATGTTTATATATAATACGAGTACATACTTTACGAACTGTTTACTTTATGAACATAATATTATAAATGTAACAGATATACTTGATTAATATTGCGACTATTGGTAGCTAGAAATTACATCCATAACAAAGCTTTATGAATTGAGTGGTATTTCAAAGATAAGATAAAGATAAAGAAATATTTATTGCCAGTACATACAAGAAAATTACATACAAAATCATGTTATCAACAAAAAAAAAACCTAGATATATATTTATATAATAATAAAAAGAAACAATAATAACATTAATTTACTAGCAATTGGGATATGCTCAGCTTTGTGCTGCGCGAGGTGTCCCTGCGCAGCGCTGGTTTTCAGCATACCCCATGCTCGAGCACAGATGTTAGTCGAGTTGAAAAAAAGAGTTTATAAGCGGGATTACATACAATACTTATTATTTTAAATTAGAATTCGTATCCAAGTGATGCCATATATACCATACACCAGTGATCACAACAATACCTATAGTGTGTGTGTGTGTGTGTGTGTGTGTGTGTGTGTGTGTGTGAAAGGGGGTGTGCGTGTAAGGGGGTGTGTGTATTAGTGTTCAACCCTTTATGATTTTAAAGGTTGCTTCAAAGTGCTGCTTTTGCCGACATAAAAGATGCTTCTTATATTTCTGTTTGAATATGTGCGAACTTTGTTTTATTCTTAAAGGCGGTGGAAGATTATTCCAAATCTTAGACGCTCTGTATTTGAAGCAACCCTTAAAACCAGAGGTTTTGTGTTTTGGTATGTAGAGAATGTCAAAGTCTTATTGACATTTTTTCCGATGGTCATATAATTAATTAAAATTGTTACAAGACTAATATCGCTTTTCCTCACGTTTTGCGCCACAAAAATATTATCCTTTTACTTTTTGTGTAACGCTATATCGACTCGTAAACTTCAAGATAAAATACTACGCGGCACTCCATTACCAACACACACCTGCTTTTTCTAAAGCAATTTACATTCTAAAACCGGCCTTATTGCTTTATTTATAGAGACTTGAAGTTAATATACAGAGTGCATTTTTAAGTTGTTTTCGTTAGTGTGAAATGAACGCGCCATATTGAATTTTCGAGTTTATTATGTATCATTTTGTTCATAATTTATTAAAGGTAATGCGATACTGTATGTTTGTTTGTAGCTATGTGTACAAAGTGACAATAAGTTTTAGTGGTATAATAATATTGTAAGCGTGGGATTGTGGGCATTACCATTAATAGGTTTCGATGTTTCAATGCTTGTATGGAATATGTATGAAGTTGTTATGTATTATGCATTTGTTGTGTGGGTGTTTGAGTGATTGTATGGATTCTCAGTAAGTACATGAGTACATATTTACTATAGGTATACAACTATCGTAATCTTTATTATATTAAAAACTTCATAATACAGATGCAGAATTGCTGCAAAATTATGATTTTGACTATGGCTATTTATATCGGGATTCTAAACATACGAACATTTTAAATTCCAGACGTTTTGCTGCAAGCACATTCTGATTTTATAGGATTTGTTAGGATGACTATCTGATAACTTGACATTCTGCTTTCATGTCATTTCTAGCTAAATGACCTTTTTTTGACTATTTAGGCAATCTGCTTTTATGTCAATCTAACTAAAGGGTCAAGGTCAAGGTCAGCTAAAAGGTCATTCCGGCACCCCTTATTTTGCATGTATATAAGTAATATGTGTATTATGTGTTTAATATGTGTACTCGTATATCGTATAAAGTATAATAACAAAAAGTTATCTAATCCCAGGTGATCCTAGGTTCGTATTTGACCGGAAATGAGGTGTACATCCGACAGCGTGCCGCTTCCGGTGAGGCAACTTCCTGTCTGAAAACACAATCACCTGGGAGTATGTTTATTTGTACACTTGTATATGTAACATGCCAGTAATTACACAATTATTTGTTAAAAATAAGCAACAAATTAAATAGGTCGTAGTCAAATTATTTTGTATAAAATGTAAAAAAGTTTTTGTCGGTCATAAATCAGTATTTTATATTTATTATAAATCAGTATTTATCAGTATTTTAGACAAAAACCATTAATTTGCTATTAAAAAATTAATGTTGTAAAAAGGCCCTAATCGTATCTCCGACCCCCACTTTTACGTATGGCCACCAATCACAGTAAGACCTACGAGTTACCTCGGGGGTTTCTGTAAAAATACAGTAAAATACCTACGGGGTGGCCATTAGTTAAGGATCCCTCGATTTGTCAGCGGCACCTGAAGTAAACGTGAAAAATAACGGTTTACTTGACGAATGGGTCCGTACAACCAGCATTTTGGACCTACTTAAAAAGGAAACGTTTTATGTTAAGTGGGTATTTTGCGCATACTTATAATTAAAATTTAAGGTACATATCATATAATATGCCCACAGAAATCCTTATTATTTTTCTTTATATTTTATGAAACTTTCAATTACCGTAGAGTGTGCCATGGACTAATGTCCGGTAAAAAGTTGTCTAAAGTTCATAAAATTTAAAATTGACTTGTTTCGGTCATTTTTATCATCATTTTTTTATACAAAAAGCTAAGTATGAATATCATTTCCTATTTTTGTCTGTAACAAATTGTTTAGTGCAATGTGAGACACCTTTTGTTTTTTATGACATTGTTTTTTATTTTATTTTGATATGCAATAATTATTACCATATCCAAAATCCCTATTAATAAACACATTATATTTGATAAAACACACTATCTCAACATAGAAAACGTTCTAATGAAGTAAATCTCAGCATTACACTATAAGGGCGCGTAAATCAAGACGCCCGGACACCGGGTCATGTCCTCTAGTCCGGGCTTGTCCGGTTTTACCCGACCCCGGGTATACCCGGGTTAAGACCGGGATACCCCATCCAAGCCTCGGTCTTAATGGTATTAGTACAAAATATTCCGAGTAGGTGTTTCTGTAGCGTGGGGTGAATTATGACGATATTAGAAGGGGCTCCAGTCACGGAACTTTACTATGAAAGCATATTTCAAAATCAATACTCATGAATAAAATTGAACTGTCTGTCATTCTCAATGTTAGTAATTAGGTGAACAGTATTTATAGTTTCACAGATTAACGTTTATTTGAACCGAGCAGAGGCTATTTATTATAAAAACTGGGCAATTAATAGTTTATATCTCAGTTATGTAAAACTTCCTATTAAAGTCCTGAACCGCACTCATCTATTTGGTACATCATGATATTTGAACTATAAGCTCCAATCGTAACTTAAATTACAAATAATAAACTTATTTAATTCTATATCCGGATCCTCTTCCAGAACATTCTATTACTTATGCTGCGACCTCTTTATCGTCAAAACCACTTTAACAAAACACGCAGGCCTAAAGAATAACTTTTCCCTTTCAACCGCTCAACAAAACGTTCTAAAATATGTACACAGAGTACGAACACTTGCCAACTTGTTCCCGGTCACAGAGTATAGAACCCTTGGAGAGGAATACTATGTCTCCGCAACTTTACTTATTGTTCCCGTTTTATTTGCTAGATAAGCTGATAGATGCAGGGTAGTTAGTAATAGGGCCAGAAATGACTTGACCGTAGACGCTCTGCTGTCCATCGCCTATCCAATCTTGAGCTTTGCTTAATTTCGCTACAGGTATTTCCCAGCTCTGCCTAGGATTCTGGAACTGTGCCTGGTATATTGTAATAGGCTCGTCCATTACATGGGACTTGGGACCTTTATAACATAAATGGTGAACGGTTTTCTATTGTCTATTCTTCTTGTAGGTATTGCCTTCTTACAAGCAAACATTACTGTGTTCCGGTCTAAAGGGCGAAATTACTGGACATGAAGAGTTTCAACAACTAATATCTCAGGGTGACAGGCGCATGCAGTGCAGCGCAAAATTTTGAATTTAAAAACACTGGCTGGCACTGTGTCTGATATGGGCAATCATGATGCTTACCATCAGGCACCTGATTTGCTCGTCTTGTAACTCACCATCATAAAAAAAAGTTAGTAATATCCGCGAATAGGCGTGTGTCTCATCCCAAGTTGGCGGAATCGAAATAAAACAAAGGCTACTCTAAAGGTTCTGTGCTCTGTGATCCCGGTTATGAAAATTTAACCGGGCCGTTTACAGGTGGGCGGTAAATTCCGGCGCGAACCGGATAATGCCGGTCACATCCGGGGCGCCAGTTACGTTTTGTTCGTTGAATTTCGAACTGTAAATGTTGTTTTTACATTCTTTATGTAAATTGATGTGGGTGAATATCGCGAATCAGTTCCTGACTATAAGCGGTTATTGAGATAATTCCTAATGGAAAAATCCAATATGTAAAAACACTTTGCCTGACCTGGGGTTCGAACCCGGGACCTCATAATCAGCAGTCGAGCTTGCGCCCACTACATACCTATACATATATATACCTATTAGTAGATTAAAATAACAAGTCATCAAAATGTATAGAACCTAGGTGTATATTTATATCCAAATGTAATATGAGGTATGTCAGTCAATAAATAAATACAGTACTATTTCTTTTACTTAAATACCAAGCTCAAAACTTACCTGAGCCATAGAATAAATAACAGTAGGTACTAACGTACCTGAGCCCTAAGATAACAAACTTACGAGCCGATAGACAAACAAAATCGTCAGCGAATAGAGGTCACAGTCAGTAGGGTGAAAACATTTAGACACCGCGTTTGGTCCGACAGTAATGTCATTTTGATCAATCTTTACGACTTACGAACTTCGCTAAACCGACACACTTATTTAAGACTCTATTTGTAAGACTCTGAGGCTCATTTTTGATTCACAAAGTGGACGGAAAATTCTTCGGACTTCGCAGTTCGTTCGGAGGATCGTTTTCCGTGATTTGCGATAAAATGTAAAACTGGTGATATACAGGCAGATCTGATAGGTAGTGTACGTCCCACAAGGAAAAAGCTCAGTTTTGAATGGTTTGAAGGGTGCTGAGTATCTCTTTATATATAGGCATACATTTATAGGATAATATTATGAAGGACTACCTTTTCAATTCCCAGGTTAGACAAAATGTTGGATTTTCGTTAGGAATTTTCTCAGTGAGTCAGCCTGGAGTCGGCCCGGTAGTAATAGGCTCGCCCCCTATTACATGGGACCAATAACATACTGGTGAAATGTGGGTGTACCTATTATGGGACTGAGTCCTGGGTACACCTCTGCCCACCCCTTCGGGAAAAAGGCGTGCTCGTATGTAATACAAGGTATTTCAATAAATAAATTGAAATGCTGTTGAATCAGCTCCAAAACTTTTTATTTAGTTGTTTAAATTAATTAAACTTATTGTTAGTGTACTCTAAGCCTTAAACTGTTGTCATTGTCACCACTCGAAGTCGTCGTGCGCATGAGTTTGTCATTGTTCTCTAAAAGTACCATTTTGAAGTATGCTTGAAACTTGACAGTTTTATAAGAAAACAAAACTTGTCCAGACTCCCGAAGCGGGTAAACTTTGTTGCTTTTTGTGTCTTCATTATTTATTTAGAAATTGTAAGAAAATGTTGAAGTGGCAACATTGTGGGTCTTAAAGAAGACGGTAAATAAGTTCCGAAGACTAGGTGTAGAGTGTAGAGTGACAATAAGAAATAGAGTACTAGGGATTTAAGTTTTGAATAATAATAAATGTTATACAGTTGATCACATCTCATCACATCATCAGCCGGAAGACGTCCACTACTGAACATAGGCCTCCCCCATAGAACGCCATAAACTATTCATATGTGGGGATTTTGTCGTAATCACCACGCTTGGCAGGCGGCTTGGTGATCGCAGCAGTTGGAATACATGGAAACGGAGAGTACTGCTGCCCACACTCCCAATATGCCCTTCTGCCGGGTCTCGCGGCTCCCACGGGATGAGAAAGGGGTGGCCCTATTATAAAGCCGGGAACCACACGGTCGCACCACAGATTACCTTAGAGCTTTTATAAAATATTCTAGTATTTGCTTAACATTTCTTTATTCACTACGAATCACTCAAATTTAGGTATACCTCAGTCCTTAGATTGAGGATAAAATCATTATTTCCTCAAAAAACGTTTTAAATTCTTAAGACACCCTGAAATTATCCCTGAAAAATAAAAAAATGAATTTCAACACGAAAGAGTAAGCAAGGTTATTGGCTCTGCTGAAAAGATTAGATATTTTAATAATAGCATTCACAAAAATCCTTTTAAAAACAGCAACACTCGACCTGATTACAAACTATTTTTCTAAAATCGCACATAATCTAACAAAGGACACAGTAACAGCAGTTGCACCAGTGGAACCAACCCACATTTGCTACGTAACAAGCACTAATACAATTTACAATCAGCAATCAGCCTTCGGTCGTGTTACGTCACCTGCACTGTGTACTGTAATCTCGTGATAGAACGTTTGATTGGACTTGGTTTACTGTGAATTTGAAATGCTGTTACACTGTGGCATTAATTCTGTAAACATGGAAATATTATCATCATTTCGTATGTCATATCTGTTATTTCAATTCTTATGTTGTTGTAAAGGCAGTGCCAGACTTGGTTCATGTTCTGTTAAAAGCTGACTTAACATTGTATTTTGTATATTGTAGTGTCATCTCAGCCATAGGACATCCACTGCTAAACATCCCCCCCTTAGATCCCCCTTAGATTTCCATTCAGTCCGGTTGTAAGCGGCCTGCATCCAGCGTGCTCATACCGTACTTATTAGATCGTCTGTCCACTTTGTACCCACAAGGTATATTTCCTCCATTCGAGAACTTAACAGCCCCATCGGCCATCAGTTCTGTGCTATCAAGTGCTATATGCCATGTCCATTGCCACTTCAACTTGCTAGTCCTCTGGGCTATGTCGGTAACTTTAGTTCGTCTACGGAGCTCCTCATTTCTGATTCGATCTCGTAGAGAAATCTCGAGCATAGCCCTCTCAATAGCTCGTTGCGCTATTTTGAGCTTACTGATAAGGCACACAGTCAGGGACCACGTTTCAGATCCGTAAGTCATCACTGGCAACACACACTGGTCGAAGACCCTCGACATGACGCACTGAGGTATTTTGGAATTTAGTGAGTATAAGATTAATATCAATTATCACTTTTTAAAATTTATAAACGCATATTTTATATAGGTTCATTAAGAGCAGTTTGATAGCATGTAGTAAGGTAACTCAACATAGATAAATCTATATTATACTAGTGATTCTATGTGAACAGTAGACCTCGTGAGCCCTCATAACCATACAATATGTCCGACACATTCCCCTGGCTTAGCAAAGCCATTTAAAAGAGTTTTGAAACCAACCTACCTGAGCCAATTTTAAATAGTTTCTTATAACAACATCTTATGTGTAAAATGCAGTCCTTAGTGAGTCTCTCAAATTTGATTGAAATACGACTATCTATAAATAACGCTATAGCGTGAGAGGGCTAATTGGAGAAAAAAGGGGGGAACCCTTTTTCTCTCCAATTAGCCCCCCAATCAAAAATCTACTAAAACAGTAACTGAGGTTCATACTGGATGAAAAAAGTAAATGTCACCGGAAACAAACCCCACCAAAGCCAACAAACTGTTTCAAGAAAACTAGGTTCCACACACGACATTACCTAGGACCTAGTAGCTAAGTATTGAGCGCAATGACCGATGCACACCATTACTATCTCGGTCGCAACTCGTCCATCCATCTCAGAGCTCGCCGCAAATAGATCTTCACACGTGGACTGACCATCTACCGCCTTGATTGGACACCACCGCATATGTTCCGAAATACTGTTGGCAGTTACTGACGTGTCTGTTAAGCTGGTTGCCCACCATACCGGCACGTTTAATGAACGTATACGGAACGGTGATCCTTGTCCATAACGTATCAACACCGTTCTCATTCTTGTTGACGGAGTGTGAACACATCAACCATTATGCCTGCAATTAATAAATATTTTGAAAAATTAAAAGTAAGAAGAAAAATTAAAATGACAGGGACATAGGTTAAAATATATCAGGATATAAATTAAACAGAGGAGTACAAAACATCGGATTTGGTAAGATTTTCATTGGATTCGGTCAAATTCCTAGAAGGCCATAAACATTCATTCACGCCTTTATCCCGAAGGGGTAGGCAGAGGTGTACCCAGGACTCAGTCCCATAGTAGATACACTCACATTTCGCCAGTATGTTATTGGTCCCATGTAATAGGGGGCGAGCCTATTGCCATCTACTGGGCACAGTTCCAGACTCCAGGCAGTTATTGAGATAATTCCTAATGGAAAAATCCAATATTTAACACTATGCCTGACCTGGGGATCGAACCCGGGACCTCTTGATTGGCAGTCGAGCATGTGCCCTTGACGCCACCGAGGCAGTCCAATAGTAATCGTAAATAGTAATAGTAGTCCAAGTAGAAAGCCATGTACGCTCTTAAATACGATTGAATTTTATAATCATTCAAAATGTGTGATAGATTATAATAGAGAACTCTTTATTAGTGTCACAATACAGAAAGTCACATAAATCAAAAATTAAAACTAGAAAACGTGTAACAATTGGCGGCCTTATTGCCCAGAGATCTCTCCCAGGCAAACCATGCAGTGACAGGAATTATAATTAGACGCTGGACGGTGGTTTCACACTTCAAACAAATTAATTTATAATCCATACCAAAACTATAATCAGTATATAAATATATCTATAGGTAAGACTAATAAGTACATAATTTATTAGTAATAATAATAAATAAACCCAATAATAATTGTACTCAATAAGCTTATACAGTTTTTACCACAACAAATAATTTCAATTTCCATTTTGACACGCCGTGCACGGCACGCGACGCGCACGGAACGGTCTTGTGGACGATATACAAAGCATTTTATTTTTTCGACCCTATAACGTACCGGTGTAGTGGACGAAGTAGTTTATACCTATACTTACGTGTCTCTATACGTTTCCACTGCTGACACTCGTGTAATACTGCGACAGCGTTCCGGTGGGACTTTAGAGAGTTCCTCTCGTATTCCTTGTTTATGTAGTAACTAGTAACATGTTGAAAAACTACTTTCTGCTTTCAACATCCAAGGGCTAGGCGTTGATGAGCAAATATGTCAGTTAGTCTGAACTTAGATTTTATATAGCGATTATTGAAACACAATTTTACTTCATGTGCAGAGAGAAAAAAATCAAGTCAAAACTTGGAGCTATTGTTTAATCCGTGGAGAATGTCTATTTGTTTCTATAGATAAATAACTAAAAGTATTCTGTCATGTATTTTTACACTCTGAGATTTATAAGAATGTGAGCGAGGTCGCTAGTATCTGTGTTGTAGGGTGTTTTAACAGCGACTTATAGGAAAGAAAGAATAAAGAAAGAAAAATGATTTATACGCTGCACACTAATAAGTAGGTATGACATATATATAATACTAGCATCGTGTATGCTGCGAATGGGCGCTAACTCAGCATAATGCAGGTTGCAGAACACAACCTGCGCTGATCTTCCGTTAGCACCTTCTCCAGTGACATCACGGACAACTAATTCTTACTTATAGTTAAATAATAGACAATTATTTTATATATAATTACCCTTAAAATTAACAAATCCAAATACAAGTGCCCATTTAGATAATTTATAAATATTTATGTGTTTATAATATTTTAATGTCTATTGTGCATCTATATACTCGTAGCACTCGTTTCATGTCTCAGGTTTTCCTGATCTTTTTGGTGTCGAAGCAAATAGGCGGAACTTGGAGTTCCACTAAATAGTTTATATAGATCGGCGGTCAGTAATGTGCAAACTAACCTAAGCCGTAGTCGATTTCCAGTAAAATAAATCCATTATTCCCGCGAATAACTTCAGTATAATTACCCCGTGTTGCCATAACATCAAGTTAAGTTACCCCATTGTTTTGTTTCGCTCAGGGAGAACGTGCCTCGGACGGCTTTTCTCGGTTCATATCGGATGATTGATTTACAAGCATTTGCCAATTTACGTTCCTTGTTTGTTTCTCGGTCGCGATTAGAAGTCCACTTGCTATTGTTTTATTATATAGAAGGCGGTATTTTTGGAAATGAAAATATTATTCAAAACAGAAGACGTTTGATTGTCGTAAGACAATCGGTAAGACCGATTCATTGCGAAAAACCAAGGATGATTTAAAAAAGACTGGATGATTAAAAACTAATCTCGATTCTATCTAATTTTAGGAACTTCGCAATAAATCCAATGGACACTAGGGTAATCGCGAATGATCATCACTTTATAATCATTAATTGGCTGATAAATTTTACGGATGCCCTGATACCTGATTGGCGAAAGTGGCTATCAGAAGTCCGACTAAGTTGGTTATAGATAAGTTATAGATATAGACTGTTACATAACTTTCTTGTCGTCTTACTGCTCTTATCCCACTTTAGATCAAATAAATAATAAGTAGTAGTAGAAGGAATACCCACCTTAAAACATTTATATTAAGTAGGGTTACATTAAGGTATGCACACCTAAAAATCTCACGATAAATAGTCAATATCAAGTCTTATAGGTTCTCGTAACTATTTATAAAACATCGCAAAGAATAGACATGTGAAGAACTCGCATTATGGGATTTTTGAACCCAACGATTGCCGTCCCGTTCCTTACTTACTTATAATATTCAATGTTATTGACTTTATACATGCACTTGTTATTCAAATGCGCATACGCATCTGCCTCACATTTACAACCTAATAGAATCATTTGAAAATCGAATCGCTTTCCAAATAAATTCTATTTTAAACTATACCGTTCCGTAATTGAATCCAAACTTTTTATAGCCGGTCTACAGTTACAATTTCAATGATATTTAAATCTCGAACTTTATTATTTTAACGGTAATGTCGTAAACAAGCTTTTTAATTTGTAACTCAGTTGGCACACGTTTTAGGATATAGTTTCGTTTAATAAAGTTATTTATTCAGTGTTGCCAGACCGGAAGCTGCGGTGAGGGTGGAACAGTTTAAAGTTTAAATATAGAAGGAATGCAACGGATGCCATGTGAGATGTAATATTGCGAGCTGTTGGCAACACTAGTGGTGCTATATGAGCTATAATTATAATGAACTCATGCGATTTGGTATTGTTAGTGTGAGAATATTGCTTGGTCACATAACTTGCACTTATGCTGTTTCTTGTGCAAGAGTGTCTGTAATATACCTATTATGCCTGCTATTTATCCTATTATAGAAATATCTACCTACACTATTGGCATACCTCTACTCGTGTGTTTTCAGCTTGTAACACCTTCAAAACTAATGTTTTTCAAACTATGGTCATATGTTTTTGCTTCTCTTTTGTGCTAGTATTATCTTCATCATCTCAGCCGTTGGAAGTCCACTAGTGGAATCAGGCCTCCCCAATTGGGGGGGTATATCCAATACTCGCCCCGCTTCGCAGGCGGGCAACCACGTGCTAGCATAATCAGCAATAATCCTCCTTATTGATTCTCTAATTATTGTTATTGCCACCAATTTAGCTTAGGTGGACAAAATCGGAACTAAGCACGATCGGCACCTGCGTTTTTAGAACTTTATTAGAAAATTCTTCACTAGCGACACTGTTAACGGAACAGTTAAGATCCACAATCATGTCGCACAGATCAATCAATGCGTAGAGGCGTCATGTATGATACTCAGTTCTCAGCTATGGCCCGATCGATCATTTAGACCTGTCACGTACTACTCGGTGCAATTTGGAGATCATTGGACTTGCCTCACTGGTAGCCGTTAACTACATCCTGATTTATGGCTCATTCTACATGACAACGCTGAGTGGCTACAAGAACGATTGGATGGAGTTAAAGAGTTAGTCTTAATATGTAGAGTTAAGAAGGAAATATCTACTTATTAACTAAACTGTTGATAACAACAGTTTACTCATGTCATGGTTTCCTCGACATTATGTCCTTAGATAGAACTTTATAGGAGGTCCTTGACCTCCTAAAAAGGTCAAGGATCTGGTCAAAGGTCAAGGTCTCGGATATTAAAATGCAATAATAAAAAATTTTAGCGCCATATGACATAACATAGCATCATGCCTTTTTCTCCGGAGGGTTCGACAGAGGGGTTCCTATTCCCATAGTAGGTACACCCATACTTCTCCAGTTATGTTTATTTAAACCCATGTAATAGGGGGCGAGCCTATTGTCATTACCGAGGCTCACATTTGTTACTAAGAAACTTCGTAAAGGAAAAATCTAATAATTTTTAAATTTTTGCCCGACCCAGGAATTGAACCTAGGGTCTCACGCTCTACAGTTGCGACTACTATACCAACGAGGTGCTATTGAAACTAAGACCGTCCTATAAATTTAAACTCACTGGGAAGCAGCACCGGAGTATTAACCAATGTGTATAGGAGAACGCAGTGTCAATTTAATAGAATACATTACTTACATAGTTCATACTACTTTTGATTAAATCTTTTTTAAATTTAATTAAATAAACCAAATGAACAAATCGTGTGGCGCCTTACCTCTCACCATGAATTAAAAATGTAAGCAGAAGCTTTCCGTGTTCTATGGAAGTTGGAAAGAACTTAGAAATAGCATAATATAAGACATACAGAGAACGTTGCAAAAGCTAGCTAACCTTATTTCCAAATTGCTCGTAAGAAGAATAAGGCAAATAACGTTTCATTACAGGCTTTCAATCCATTAACATAAGTAATTAACACCTATAGTCGTAAATGCCCAGTTTTAGCATCAACACACAGAATAAAACAGTTACTGCACTTAGCGTTCGTAAAATTGCAACTTGAAGATTAGGTCTTGCGTCGTCCCCGAGCCCCGAGCGGTTGTAAAATATGCGTTTTTACTGGGATCATAAACGAACTGTCAAAGTGACAGCTATAGGCACAGGCGTATTCTGGGAAATAGAAATAGTCTTGTGAGTTCGATATGCGATTGTCGATAATATGATGTGCATTTATTTTCTAAGCACAAAAGGTTGTATGTCAGTGTGAAGAAGCTACTAAACCTATCCGGCTTATAATTAGTCCGTGGGCGCACATTTTATATCGAATAAACATTGATATAAAGAAAAGCCGTGGAGTTACCGGCATTGGAATAGTTCTTCACCCTCTCTACCCGTGGTTGCCGTAAGAGCCGGCGAAGGGTTAAAAGATTCAGAGGACGGGCAGCAGCGTCTTTTGCAAAACACCATCGAACTGCGCTCGACAACTCGCCTGCCAAGCGTGTCGAGTATTGGTAAAACCCCCCTTTATGGGGGAGGCCAATGTTCAGTAGTGGATTACCAACGGCTGAGATGATGATGATGATGATGATAAAGAAAAGAGCAGAACGTACCCTACGTTCTCCTAGCGCTTACTCAACAACTGGTACGTGCAATTTGCTCAGTGTGAAGTTTGCACAGTGACATATAATTTTAACAACAAATATAGAAATTCGTACCTAAGACCGAAGTGCGACCGAGACAACAATATTATTCGCTCGTTTACTGACGTATGTGGACCTAATGGGACCTAATTTGAGCTTGCCATTGTCGAGAGTACTTACCTCATCTTCCCTTTTCTTTACATCAATAAGTGTATTCTTGTGCGTGTCGTGTAAAATAAGTGTAAAGTGTAATAAAGGACAGTGTCAGCGTCCAGCCACGTCGATATTCTCGAGATTGCCACAAAACGTGACCTGAAACTGAGACGAACACAAATTGATATCCCTTTTATTATAATTTTTTTTAAAGTAGAGACGCGAGGATTAGGAGCTTTGTGAGCATTAACTGACGCCGACGTCATACTTGCCGCCTGTATATTTTGTTTTTACAAACTTTTAATTATTAGGGTTCCGTACCTCAAAAGGACAGGATCACTTTGTTGTCTGTCTCTCTGTCAGTCTGTCTGTCTCTCTGTCAGTCTGTCTGTCTCTCTGTCAGTCTGTCTGTCTCTCTGTCAGTCTGTCTGTCTCTCTGTCAGTCTGTCTGTCTCTCTGTCAGTCTGTCTGTCTCTCTGTCAGTCTGTCTGTCTCTCTGTCAGTCTGTCTGTCTCTCTGTCAGTCTGTCTGTCTCTCTGTCAGTCTGTCTGTCTCTCTGTCAGTCTGTCTGTCTCTCTGTCAGTCTGTCTGTCCGTCTGTCCGTACGTCAAAACATTTTTTTGCGGGAACACGTGAAGTTATCAAGTTGAAATTGATATAAATAACGTGGGTCTAAGGTATCTTGCTGCTTAAAAAAAATCGACCTGAGTCAACGCAATCAAAAGATACGGTCATTTTACCGCATATTTTCATACTTTTCCCAACGAACTGAAAACTACTAGACCTCTAGACCAGTGGGAAGTACTTCCCGTTGGTCTAGTCATCATGAAATTTGGCAATAAGCAAGATCTTATATCACAAGTAAAGGAAAAATTCCCAGAACCGTAAAAAAAAAAAATATTAATAACATGTGTGGTATCTAGGTATGGAACCCTATACTATACATACTAGACTTACCAAGGTAAGCCTTAACAATTTATTTGTAAGTAGATAATATCTGTCAAGTGTCATGGTCGATAACCCAAACTAATATTACAAACGCGAATGTAACTCTGTCAGTCACATAGGTCTGTACACTTGATCCTCTGGGCCCATTTTGATGAAATTTGGTACTCAGCTTGTACTTTAGGAAAGAATACAGAATAGTATTTATACTAATATTGCCACGAGAACGATGCCTACGTCACAGAACACAAAGCTACGTATAATAAATAAATGGTTGTTTAAATAATTATGAATTTAAATCTTTATGAATCGTTAGAACAACGCTTAAGAGGGGTATAATGGCAAAGAAATTTCTCCCCGCCCCACACCGCCCCACGCGTGTTGTGAGAGGGGTTGAACATTTTGTGCACGAAATAAAATCGCTGTAAGCACCATAATATTGGCACCATAATATTTGACAGCCTCGTTGGCTCAGATGGTAGTTACTCTGCTTTCTGTGCCGCAGGCCCCGGGTTCGATCCCCGGCCAGGTCAAACATTTGTGTGCATGAACATGTCTGTTTGATCTGTGTCTGGGTGTTATAAGCGTATATAAGTATGTATATCAGTCATCCGGTTACCATAGTACAGGCTTCTAGCCTAGTTTGAGACTAGATGACCGTGTGTGGAAGTTGTCCCATATTATTATTATTAATATTAATATTATGTTATTTCACTAATAAAGGCGGTTGCACTTCCACACAAAATAAAAATACATATCTATGAAGAAATAGGGAATAATATTGCACTCAATTGTTTGTAGTTGGCTCTGGATCTGGCCTTTACTTTTATATAAAAACTGGGGGAAAAATCGTTAATTAGGTTCTATTAATGTTTTTTTTTATATTAAGGCTGTGCCTGCGCCATGTAATTTTTTTTATTTACAGAATTTCGCGTCACAAAAATAGTCGCATTCTTTTTCTTTCGAATCAATTTCCGGTTTGTAATTCCAATGTAGATTCTATTCAGAATAATGGCGCGTGATTCACACGTCTCTCGACAAAATATTATGTTTTAATTTGCCTCAGTTTAGCTTGTCGTTTGGGAATGCATAAATAAACTTCTCTGGTACATTCATCATGGCTATTTGCGTACAATACACGATGTAGGCCAATGGAGACTAATTCCCAACTCGATTAGTAATATTATTATACGAGTACCTACCGGACTGCCGAGATTTTTAGTTGGTGATTAATTTTTAAGAGCTGAATCATTTGTTTCAATTTTATCTAAGGTTCGTCTTGTCGGAAATCGCTGAATGACACTCGATCGGAAAAAGTGGCGTCACCAAGAGGAGCCATATACTCAGCAGTGGATGGAGTAGATTGTCTTTGTGGGAGACTTTTTTCCACCGTCAATCCTTTGTCTTTTAAATAGGTTTAATGAATATTCCTATCAACACATTCACAGAGACTGCCTCGGTGGCGTAGAGGGCGCATGCCCGACTGCTAATCAAGAAGTCCCGGGTTCGATCCCCAGGTCAGGCAGTGTTAAATATTGGATTTTTCCATTAGGAATTATCTCAATAGCTGCCTGGAGTCTGGAACTGTGCCCGGTAGATGGCAATAGGCTCGCCCCCTATTACATGGGACCAATACCATACTGGCGAAATGCGACTGAGTCCTGGGTACACCTCTGCCTACCCCTTCGGGAAAAAGGCGTGAATGTATGTATGTACATTCACAGATAAACTTTGCATGTTCGCACTTATCAAAGTCTGAAAAGCGTTTTTTATTTTTAATTTATCAGATTGTATTTTTAATTTTTTGACTGTTTTTCTTGATTGATTTTATTACGTAATAAGGTTCAATTTTAATTATTTATGTTTGATTATTAAATTTGTATAATTATTATTGTGCATGTGCCAATATTTCAAAAACAATTTGATGAATAAATGAAATTTAAATAGACAACGATACAGTCGCCACTTTGAATCGTAATCTTAACCACAATCATTATTAATTCGATACTCCTATAGCAATCTTTATGTAATACAATACTTTAACTCCTGTACATTGTAACTATAAAGGAAGGGACACACCCAGCACTTCTCCAGCATTATTTTCCATCCAAGGATATTAAATTTGATGCCCCAAATCCCGGCACCTACGACGCGGTGTCGTAAGTCGAGAGGCGGTGTGAAAAGGCCTTTATGCGAGTGTGAATGCGGATTAATGCGCCGCAAAAAGATGCTCTTATTATTGGAAGTTGGGTGTATGTCCATTGTACATCTTTAAGAAAACGACGGATCGTGTGACGTACTCATAATAATATGTAGGTATTGTTTTGAAAGGGTACTTGCCTTATGTACCCACCTTTAGCTATAACCAAAATAACTCCTACTCTGGCTACATCTGGAAGGGACTGCAGTTAAATTTTCTTTTCTTAAATTCTAGAATAGTACATTACGATACGTGTGACTTAAAAATATTTTTTGAGTCAATTAAAGTTATTTGTATTTGATAAAACAATAAGACCTTTGGCCAACACTAAGATCCTTTGTTCTTTGTTCTCGCAGAAGGTCTCCCTCTACTGGGTATACTAGAAGAGAAGAATATTATACTTCTTATTTAATAAATTACTAAGAATCTATTTCATTAGGTACCTTGCCAAAGCTAGTTTGAAAGGAATTTTAGCAATATTACCTATTGTTGACCTTTCTAATAACAAAAGTAGTGTATTTAATGTTTTTTATAAAAATTTTATAACATTTTTATGCAATAAATTTATTTATTTTATTATAATTACGTAAAATTGAGGCGTATCCAACAACGTGCACACACAGACGTAACAAAGAGAATCCTGTAGATACAGTGGCCGCACCGGACCGTGAATAGAAAGAAGGCCTTAATGCGACAATTGTTTGCCGATATTGTTGGATTTGATCACAATATTGTGACTGCCTTTGTGTGCCAACCCTGGCCAGGTTGCGAGGTAGGGTTGGTCATTTGGATTTTTTTACATTATTGACGACAGTTTGGAATAAATTCTAGACTAGCACGCTTTCTATGCTTTCCCATCCTTCACTTTTTGTAATTTTTAACTTATCATTGTATAACGGCTGTAATAATCGTATGTAGGAACTACGAACGTATATGTTCAGTCAACTATTATATTAATTAGCACTTTTGTATAGGAGCTACCTGGAATAAATCCAATTTACTGATTGAAATACTTTAATTATTTACCTATATGTAATAATATTATGTTGTATGAAATTGAATCAGTATTTATGAGCTTATATTTTTTGCAAATTAAACTGCCAACCCTGCCCATGAAGGGCTGCCACAAAATTTGTGCATTTAATTGAGTGTGAAACGAATGAAAGAACGATTTGTGAGGAACGCACTTCCGACGTCAAATGATGCGTCAAAGTGTCGCTTGACGTTGAATGGCGTCAAATGACATCAAATGACGGCTATATAGATGTGTAACCGACTGGATATAACGGGTCTACTCACATTGGTGAAAGTACATTAAATAATTATTCAATATTCAACTTAAGCCAGATAATTAAAAAAAAACACATAGGGTAACCTATACAATCATTGGCACCTAATGGTGACAGATGTCATTCAATATGGAATATTTTCAGTAATGCGTTAATAGTGTTAAATATACACATGTCATTTGATTTGTTGATTATTGGTGATAAATTAAATAAATAATTCCAGTTCGAATATTATTAATATGTATTCAAAATCGACATTTTTAGCAGCAGTGGTCAAAAAGTACAATCATTGGCACTCAAGTACAATCATTGGCACTCAAAAAATGTACAATCATTGGCACTAAAAAAAATTTTTTTTTTGCTTTTTTCTGATTATTTCCTTTTCTCTGATTGGATTTATGTCTGCAGATTTAAGAATTTGTCAATTATTATGGTATACAGGAAGATTTTTTTTTAATTGGTATTTCGGGCGTTCTCCGAAACTACCGGGAATTTCGAAAAAACAACTTACGTGACTGATTTCAATAGTAACTAAAACATCATAATCAAAATTTTAAACGGTTTTAGTAAACTTGATCTGTTTGTTGTGGCTTTTTTGTTTGTTTCTTAATAATTCAATTTTACCTCTTTTTACTGTTGACTTATTTATCTGATATTAAGTACACATATTTAGTTCTAATTAGAATACAATTGAATATATTTGGTATCATTACATATCCAAGATGGCGGCCGCCACAAAATAGCGGATTACTTACGTATTTCAAAGTCCCCAAAATACGGGTATTAAATGAAAGGCATTGACTAGAAAAACACTGAGTTAATTCACGAAATAAAAATAAACACTTCATTGCAGATATTAAATACAATCATCTAGTCAAAAAATATTTTTTTAACTAGGTAGATAGGTGAATAATGGCTAGAGGTAGAAGTGTAATGGGAAACACTACCCAGACGTAATAATTTACTAATCCGTATCCAAAACAAAAGCTTTTTTTACGGTAAGCTTGCAGTAGATAAACTGACCACGACCTATTTCATTGTATGGGGTCAACAGTTTTCGAACGGTATAATTAAAATTTGACCGTAAGGCTTCGCTTAGCTTCGACCGTGTTGACCCTTTTAAAAATCACATTAGATCCTGGCCCCGTTTCATTTTATTACATATAAGGTTCCATACCTCAAAGAAAAAAGGGGTATGGGGTATGGTAAAGGGTATGAAGTGTCAATTATTATCTAATACCTAGGTTGTCTGCAATTGCTGCCGTGTCTGCCTTGGAGCTAAGCAAAAATCTAATTTTGATATGTACGCAAACAAAGGTACGGCGATTAAATATAAAGTAGGATATGGGTTCTTCGATACTGAGCTAAATTTACTCATAACTTATTATTTCAGCTCTGTATTGAACCCTACATTAATCATAAATAGGTAGGCATGCCACCCTGACAATTAATAATTTATTTATTTATTATTTACGTATGCATTTGCGGTTTTTTTACCCGGAAATACTTTACATTAGTTATCAATAAATCCTATTCCAACGAAAGAAATACACAAAAATGGCCAACATTATGCCAAGGTACAATCATTGGCACATGCCACGGTATAATCATTGGCACTGCCAATGATTGGATTTGATCGATAATATATGTTAAATCCATGCGATATAAATTCCATTACAATGTAAATGAATTTCAACACCAAATAAGTCGCATTTTAAAAAACATTTAATAAGTACAATGATTGGCATAGGTGCCAATGACTACACCGTCATAGAGTTCATAGTGCAATTATTGGCATATCAAAAACTGGCAAAGTAATCATTGAATTGCAAATCTTACACAAATATCCCAAATTTTGCACCTTCTCTTACGTAAAAATTACAAACATTAAACAAAACTTGCATACATTTAATTATTTTAACGCAGTTTTCTTTTCTACTTCTCAAACTTTTTTCATATCATCAGCAGCAATCGCGCACAAATTTATGAAAAAAATAAATCCCGCCAATTTAACTGTCATTGTCACTTACAATTTGGTTTTGGCAGACGCTAAATTTAAAATACTATTTAGGAAAAACTATTAGAAATGGCTGCAGTCGTGTTGTGTTATAATATTACGATTCAAAGTTGAAAGTGCCAATGATTGGGGGGGTGCTAACAATATTACCGGTTACCCTACACAAGTTTAAAAAAACACTCATCAAAATGAATCAAGAAGTCATTATTATAACTACTTGGTTTTTGTCTGCACATATTAAAATATACTTAACATCTTCCAGGATAACTGGTAAAAATGCTATTCGATTGCCAAAATTAGTAGAAATAACGTTCTTCTACACGGCTATAATATAAATATAGGGATCGGAAAAATAATTAGTATAATTAGTATATATATGTATTATCATTCAAGCACAATAATAGGTAAGTGGTGTGTTCGATTTTTGACTACAATACTTTAGACTGAAAAAAAATAATAAGTTAATAAAAATAATAAGTTTTATTTCCAAACTATATAGCCATCTAAATGGCTTGGATGGCATGCGCTGTGCTGATTATAAATAAATGAACTGTCATTCATTATCTTAATAATTTAACTAAGTTCAAAAACAGTCACGATATTTCCATCATAAGTAAATGAAACCATATTAATATTATAATGGTGAACCTCTCGCTTCAGTCAGCTCCTTCAGTAAAAAGATTAACCTCGTCGCTTGGTGAATTACAGGCGAATTTTAACATAATTAAAACAGGGCTAAATATGTCGGAGAGCACTCAAGTGACTTAAAGTAATTACTTTACGACTACATATCTCCACAATTGAAAGCTATGTGTATTTATAAAAAAAATTTTTAGAAAACGAGCAATTCAGGTGCCTGATGGTAAGCATAATGATTGCCCATATCAGACACTAAACCACCCAGTGTTTAAAATTAAAAATTCTACGCGGCACTGCATTGAGATATTAGTTGTAAACTCGTCATGCCCAGTAAGTTCGCTGGTAACATTGCCCTTCGGACCGGATGAATAACTGGCAAAAGTGTGGTACTTCCCCAGGCGGGCCCCTACAAAAGAGACCACTACAAAAACATTATAATAAACCAAAATGGAGAAAGTAAAGTCAAAAAGTGTACCCTGCAAGCTGGATTTTTAATAGCAATATTTGCCCTCTCGAAATTATTGCACCAATTTGTATTAAACAGGACATTAAGGTACGTTTCAACAGTAAAGTTACTTAAGTAAAGGTTCAGGATTCAGGATGGTCGGTTCACATAAGGGTGGGTATAGTTAAGGTTGCGATTAGTGAAGGATAACGCCTCCAGGGGCTACACAGTAAGCGGTCTACCATGCAGAATTAACATTACACTTAGTTTATGCAGTAACTATACTCTCTCCCTCTGACATTATCTTTTGTAAATAAATATTAAAGTGATATCGATGAAGTATGAAGGCTTGCTCCACTCCTTTGTTCAATATTCTGTTTTTACAGTGCATCTGAAAGAAGACAGGACTATGACACAGACTAACTATTGTAACTGTTCCAAATGTTAAGAGCGTATATGGCTCTCTAGGAATTTGACACAATCCTATAAAAAATTTACCAAATCGATGTTTTGTATTCCCATATTTCCTCCGAATATAATTAACCCATTCTATAAATTTATATCCTGATATTTTTATAGTGAAGTAACCTATGTCCCTGTCATTTTAATTTTTCTTATAAACCCTTGGTTTTTTTCATTGTGAACTTTCGCAAAAATTCGCAGTTTTACTCGCGTTATTCGACATTCACTACAAAAAAAGTATAGTTTATAAACAAAAATGAAATGATAGGGACATACTTTACTTCAATTTTAAAATATCAGGATATAAATATATCAAATAGGTTTACTATATTCGGAGGAAACAGGGGAATACAAAACATCGATTTAGTAAATTTGTCATAGGATAGTGTCAAACTGCTAAGAGGCTCTGTATGCTGTTAAGATAATGGATCCTAGGTATTATGTTAGCATGAAAACTATTCGATAGTATCCCTTCCGGTTAATGCATTTACTGCATGCTCGCTCACATTAACCTGTACTACCATCAATGGCCGTTTTCTTCCTTCTCTGCTTACAGGAACAGACTTTATGTGGATATAAGGCATGTTAATTCATTAACTGTTCTATGAAGAACTTTGCAGAGTTCCGTTACTTTCTATTCTACATACATGTGATGTATGGTGTATTTGTTTATGATACATTATGTAGGTAGGTATGTGCGTATTCTGAGATGAGTAACTGTAGCCGTACTGTATGAGTCGATGGGATCGTTATCTACGGGTTCATGGGTTGTAGAGTATCGCATTACTCTTGGGATAACATTCTCAGTTCTGAATAACATGATGGTTTATTGCCCGCTATTATATACATCCATCCTTAAGAAAACGTAAGCAAAGTATACCCTACGTAACTATGCTTCCAACAAATATTGTAAAATTGCCGAGTTTTGACGAGGACAATTTTTGCACGTTGGACTCTATGGTATCTTACCCTCTTTGATACCTCTATATGAAACCTGCGAGCTAATCCTACTGATATTATAAATCTCAACTTTCAGTAGGTGCAATCTAAAAAACTTACGTTATAAACGCGTGAACAAAACGCTTGCGAGTTCTGACTCACCTCCAGCGCCAGCTAGCACGGTTTTGGTTAGATTGATGGATGGATGGATGTTTTTTACTCTTTCACGCCAAAACTACTGAACAGATTGGGCTGTAATTTGGTATATAGGTAGCTTAGACCCTGGAATGACACATAGGGTAGTTTTTCTCGATATTCCCGCGGGAACAATGTCTACGTGAAACCGCGGGGCACAGCTAGTGTAAAATATAGGTGTTGCAAAAAGTTGCAGTTATACTTAAGGGGTGTTGATAAGTTGATAAAGCAAAAAAAACTACTTCACATACAAAGCCGATCACCTGATCCATTTTGTACGGAAAGTCGATTTTTTTGCTAATTTCACTTTTAACGAGCAGATGCATCAGTTAACTATTAGTACCTTTTTTGAGCACATTGTATAAGGAATAAGGCTATGCATGGCATTAAGTAATAATACGTCGAGCAGTAAATCTATGTGCCTATATTGCAGCTCAGCGTGGTGTTTCGAGGTTGTCAATGGAGGATGCGACCGCGGTCGTTAATGTTGTTTAATGGTCGGTCTGAGACACACTACTGCTTTATGTGCAGAATTTACTCTTACATAAAATACAGCTTAGCTTAAAAATCCGACGGAGAGTAGTAGTTGGATTGGAAGAGATCTAAGCAATAAGACTGCCAATTGTTGTTGTCACTATTTGTTATATATCCTAAGTAAAAATAGAATATAATGTAATACTCTTTATTGTGACCAAGGTACACAGAATAAAATCAACTTACAAATTAAATTATACTTATTGGTCAACGATGGGCGGCCTTATCGCTTTAAGCGGCCTATGACTCGGACTTGTCATACTCGGAATGCTCCTACGCAACGAGCATTGGAGCTCTTCAATTCGTTTGCGCAAGAGTTCCAACATCTAGACTTGCTTACGGATCCTGTGAGTGTAATTGTTAGCCATTTAATAATATATTTAAGTCATAGTATTTAATTAAGGTAGGAAGCGTTTTGGTTCAATACTGTAAGCTTTCTACTTATATAATAGATAAATAAATAAATAAATAAATAAGCGATCTCTTCTAAAGGGAAAATCTGAAAGTAAGACTAGTGACTGAGAGAAATTAAAAAGCGGTAGTTACTGTGTTCCGGTCTGAAGGGCAATGTTACCATATGATAGTGAGTAACAAGACGAGCAAATCAGGTGCCTGTTGGTAAGCATCATGATCGCTCATATCAGACACAGTGCTACCCAGTGTTTTAATATTCAAAATTTTGCGCGGCACTGCACTGCGCCTGTCACCCGGAGATATTAGTTATTGAAACTCATCATGCCCAGTAATTTCGCTGGTAACATTGCCCGTCATCCGGAACACAGTAATGTTTGAACATTTCTGCTTGTCGGATGAATAACTGGCAAAGGTGTGGTACTTCCCCAGGCGGCCCCCTGCAAGAGGCCTACCACTACACAAAACTTCACTACAAAGTTTCAGTTTCAGTCCATTTTAACAATTTGTATTTGAAATTATTTTTTATATAAAAACAACTAAATCATCTTCATACTAAACGAAGATGAAGATGTATCTTAGTTCTAAGGTTTGTGGTGTACTTAAGAGTTTTATCTATTAGGTATTATACAATGCATAGACTATGCATTGACATCTCTAATATCTCATTGTGTAATAGTCTATGTATTGTGTATTTGATTAGTTATTCTATGCAGCATAGTAATAACTAATCAAATGATATTTTAGGCGTTACCGTACTTTGACTCTTTGACTGTTAAAATATAGCTTAGTCTAAAAATCCCCACCGAAAATCCCCCACTCTTTCAAATTTTTCATCAGGGGGGGGATTTTTTTACTTTTTTGTTAAGTCTCGTCATTTATAAATAGCCTTTCCTTTTAGACGTTGCCTCAACCAGGTAAAAACTCTGAAGATAATGATTATTTACTACAAGCAATGGTTTTAAGCGACTTGTACCTTTATGTTGGTTTAACTATTCTTCATGTTTTATCTTCTGTAAGGTGTGAAATAAAATGTTTATGTATCTTGCTATATTTTTAACGCCAATAAGATAGGTGAAGCCATTAATACTTTTATAGTTACTTTTATGCGACCACAAAAACGCACTTGACAATACAGCAAAAACTATACAAGGAACATTAAGGCGGCCACACACAATAGCAACAAAACAGGCTGTTTGTTCACGTTGACATGATGTGGGCGGTGTACCACCAGCCTTACATAGATGAGACCGCCACTAGATACGACACTTCATTGTAAATGGTGCAGAAATACGCCTAAAGTACCTAATGTCAGGGAGAAATGGCCCGTGTGCCGTGTGTTAACTTTTTCTACCTAAGTTGTTAGACATCAGTGAACAGGCATAATGAGAGCAATATATTTTAAGACATTACGTATTTGGTAGCTGTGTCCCGTGGTTTTACCCGCCTGAATTACCCTGATGATGAAATTACCCTGTTTCCAGTTTTTTATTCTAAATTTTTCGCAGTCGATTTTTCACATGTCACAGTCTCACGTCTACACTGACGTTCGTGACACTTAGATCTAAGTGTTTCCTTCCCCTTTTTAATCTTTCACACCCTAACAAAATGTATCTGTTGTCTCACACTTATTTTCTCCACTGGAAAATACTGTTCGTGCCAGCCCTGCTAGCATGACGCGGCTTTAAATTGTTTTCCCGTTATTTTTCTCTTTCGCACCCGAACAACGTATAACTGCCGTCTCGCTCTCACCTCAGGACTTATACCTTGATCACACGTTCCGAATAAATGGCGAGACACCTCCCTCAGTATTTGGTATTTAGTGTCCCTTGGTCACAGTGCTAGCAGGGCTTCAATAGGTATTTACATTAATAATATGATTCACTCGTATCTGCTTTTCAGAAAAAAAAATACTATGATCTGCTCCATCGAGTAGGTATCCAAAGAGCACGTCTATCTCATCTGTACCTAATACCTAATCCCATTAACATCAAGGTGACAATTATAGTCGCAGTATGCGCGGGCGCCGGTGCCGTGTGGGCGCTACATGCACTAAGAATGCCCCTCCATGCCATGAATGTATTTGACTTGTATGGCTCATAACTCAGGGAAACTGGATTGTAAATTGTACATACAGCCACTGATTTACAACTGATTATTTTTAGGTCTAATTTTTAGTGTTCGCCGTTTTATGACGACTTTTTGAAAATAGTATATACAAATATTGCAAGAGAATCAGCAGATTTTTCTACCCCTATTGGAGAAATTTGATAGCGATTTTTTTTCTGTTTTTTATTGCCATAGGTGGCCGCACAAGCACACGGTGTGCCAGATGGGTCGCGGTTACCGCTGCCTATGAATACCTGCAACACCTGGGTATTGCCAGTATGTTGCCGCCCTTCAACACTCTATTATAAATGCGAAAGTGTGTGACTGTTACCTCCACACGCTTAAACCGCTGAACCGATTTAGATTAAATTCAGCATAGAGATAATTTGAGTCCCGTGAAAGGACAAGGGATAGTTTTTTTATATGCTTTATATTATAACTTTATATACTCGAAATATATTTATATTTCGAGTGCTATCAGCTATTATTTTAAATTGATATAGGTGGCCGCACAAGCACACGGTGTGCCAGATGGGTCGCGGTTACCGCTGCCTATGAATACCTGCAACACCTGGGTATTGCCAGTATGTTGCCGCCCTTCAACACTCTATTATAAATGCGAAAGTGTGTGACTGTTACCTCCACACGCTTAAACCGCTGAACCGATTTAGATTAAATTCAGCATAGAGATAATTTGAGTCCCATGAAAGGACAAGGGATAGATTTTATATATGCTTTATAATTATAGCAATTTCGAGTGCTATCAGCTATTATTTTAAATTGATATACTATTTTTGCACTTTAACTTTTTGCCAAGCCTTTTAATACTTACCTATATCATGATGTACTGAACTATATAGTGTAGGTACATAAGATATTTCATTTTCATCGTTTGTGGAGACGTATGGCCTGAGGCAAGGTTGATCATATTTCTTCTCATTGTCCTAAATCAACACAAATACCCTTAGTCCGCAGTTCACAGGAACCTATCAAATATTCCATCCTCGTATCATGGTATATTTTATCAAGGCATTCTTTCTGCATGCCAATTGATTTGAGTTTCATTCTGATCCTGTGGCGCTGTTGATATCTTGGGATTTGATATCAAACGTTTATCGATTTGAAATCCTACACTCTCAGATTAATGATAAGTCTTCGCTGGGAGCGCCACACAAAGTGAATCTGAGCAGTTTTTTCGTACAGAACTATGATAATGTTCAATCTACAAAATCGATGTATTCTGATGTCATCCATATAGATCAGAAAATTGTTCATTTACTCGCCACATTAATTTGTTTTGACTATTTGATTAAGTACCGACAAAATGTTTTTAATTACCATCCTACGCGGTATTGCCATAACTGCATAGAATGTCAGTAAAGTTGGCATAAATCATCGCCCTCCTTGAGACAACCTTGTCTGACCATATCAAGAGCCAGCTTGATTCTTAGAAAGATATGCCGTAAGCACTGGATACCTGTAGCTACTAGGAATGTGACATGGCTGGTTTTTGTATGGCTCGACTTGCATGGTAGTTATTAGTTAAATCATTTAGTAATATATTAACTAGCTACATTAACTACTAGTTAATATTTACGTAACATCTCATTAAACATTAAATCGAACCCGCGATCTCATGATTATCAGTAGCATCGATGTGAACATAACATAAAATCACGCCTTTTTCCCTAAGGGGTAGGCAGAAGTGTACCCAGGACTCAGTCCCATAGAAGTTACACCCACATTTCGCCAGTATGTTATTGGTCCCATAACAGGGGGCGAGCCTATTGCCATCTACCGGGCACAGTTCCAGACTCCAGGCTGTCATTGAGAAAATCCCTAATGGAAAAATCCAACAACACTGCCCAACCTGGGGATCGAACCCCGGACCTCATGATCGGCAGTTGAGCTTGCGACTACTACGTCAACGAGGCAATCGATGTCAAAACAGGAATAATTCCTTGTCTAAATCATAATAGAAACCTGTGAAAAAAATTCAGCTCTCTAGGTCCAAGGGTTGAGGCCTAGAACATGAGGCTGGGCGTTTATAGGTGAGTATGTCAGTCAGGACCTTTATTTTTGTATATAGATATTCAGTAAATATACTCGTGTTATATATATATTATTATTAATAAGAAGACTGTGTTAAGATATAGACCTTAGTCTTCTTCTTCTTTAATTTCATGTCCATTACTGAAAGTCAGTAAAATTGCCCAGATCCGTAACAGTCGTTTCACATTCTTAACTCCGGTCCATCCATTGCCTGATGTTACGAAGCCAAAGCAGTTCCGTCTTCTATATAGGTACATCAAGTCAGCCTACGCTATAAACTAAGTACCTACGTAGTAGTTGGTAGCGCCGTGGCCACATGGCGTCGACAATGGCAAATTAACATTAATGCACGCAGATTTATATCTCCATAAATGTATGAACACGTGTGCCCTGCCTCTATGAGACATGACAAACAATTGACTCAAGAACAAAACAGTTTCAAGCTAAATTTATTTATTGTATCACTTTAATAAGGCTTTCAGGACATTTTCCTTTACTAGATCCTATCCTATCCTACTGGCTAAAGGACTGGCTGTCATTTTTCTACTCTTTTCTGTTCCGTCAAGAAAGAAGCAAGAATACGCCTACAGGTTTTCTTATAACTGCCAATCATGATTCCTTATCAGAAAACACAACCAAACGTCACTTCCATCAAACGCCAATTGATGTAAATACATGGTGATTGTTAAAGTGCAGTGTCAGCACAGTTTACCGTCGCACCGCCCCCTATCGGCAACAGCTCTGTGATGTGAAGGAAGAACGCTAATATTGTGACTTATCGGGTTACGTAGATACACGGCGATATTAGATAGATAGGGTTGAACAAACGAGACAGCTGAGAGTGTCGGAAAATGGTTCCTAAAAAGATATTTTACAATATTGTGATGATGGGAGTATTATATTATTTATCCATATATTAATTAATGGCCTTCAATAATTATTAATATAAATTGTAAAATACAGACTGTTCCCGTCACCTCCTCAAGCTAATTAGACTACGTTAGTAAAATTAGTTATACTGGGCTAAGGCCTGCATTGGTAAAGACGCGATATGATGGCATCGTTGGCTAATCACAGCGCAAATTCATGACGTGATATTTTTGTATAAGCTATCTTTAGGCTTAAAGCTGTTGTATTGAAGAAATTACACGCTCAGTAAAGTGCTATTTATACTCGATTAAAATTAAAATCATCCCAGTTATACCAGAAAACCCAAAAAGTAACATTACAGGACACACATCAAAAAGCTCGCACACTGATTGATGATAATTAATTTAAAAAATAATTGTATTTATTCACGCGTTGTATCGCCTGCTGCGGCAAAACTTGAATAGGTTATTTAAATCTGAATTAATGTCAACAAAAGTTTCAATCATATAAATATAAATGTAGGAAATAATATTTTAGTGGCAACTGGCAACCCTATAACACCGTAGTGAATTCGTAACCGAACACCGAATAGCGAGCGGTGAACGGGCACAATCAACTGTGCAAACATCGCAAGTGCGCTGATGTGATGTGACAACCCTGGTCGATTTGCTCAGCTGATCTCTGCTGATATATCACTAATTGAAGAATTCAACGCGATATATTAAGAGTCCATTGATATTATTTACATAATATTTTGGTGTCGTTTTCTTAGACCCACTTGCAAGAAAATTAGGGTTAAATAAATACATAAATGTTTAGTTTATTTACTCAGGAATTAATTTAATATGTTAGGAGTTTGGCTACCGGCCCTTGATGGCGAAAGATAAATTATTTATTCATACCTGTGTTAGTCATTAACTCAGGTTTATATACTTAAACCCAGGATGGTGCAGTATGCCTCCAGGAAATAAATAAAATATAATTGGACTCTGCTTAGAATTTTGTCATTCTTCTTGTAGATTCAGTAGAGGTTCGGTAAGCGGTAAGATGTATGTATTATCTAATTTTTAGCATAAATCAATTTATAATTATATGTATATATATTTATATATATATATATATTTATAGATTTTATATAGTTATAAGTTTAGAAATTTAAATTTAGAATTATTATCAGTTTAGTAATTTAGAATTATGTTTACGGCCTATTTGAAAAAACGACCGTGACTGACTACAACAAAATAATTACATTTATTTATAACCTACATATTTAATGAGACAGCCAGTTAACTGTTTCTGCAGACAGGCTGTGTTATCCATCAAGATTGTTTACATGCAATAAACTATGTGTCTGCCGCACATGGAAGCCAGTTGGCATATTTGCTGAAACAATGGTCGACATAGCGGTGCTCGCGACGCGACGGTGTCACTGCCGGCCGGAGTACTTAACACATTGGAATTCCAATAGATATTCTGTTACCTTGTGACTGCTAATAACTAAAGAGAATAACCAATAATAATGGTATAATAGGCGGCATAGAATAAATATATTTGTAGTGACAAAAGACCTGAGTGTCCGAAATTGTAAGATGTACAGTTATCACTGCTGTTTCAGAATGGATAAAAGGAAACTAGTTTTCAATGAACAAAATACAGAACCATTCTAAAACCTACACCAATTTTACAAAAACAGTTAAATTAACTTATTATTGCGTGTTAAACAAAAGTTTTACGGCAGTAACTTATTTATTAATATAATATTTATTTTATATATTTATAATAATATTTATATTAATTAATATTTATATTATAACATAATATTTATATTTAAATTTATTTTATATTATTTATTATTATATATTATAATATTTATTAATATTTACCAATAAATGTAACTTAAAATAAATAAGTTACTATAATACACCTTGCAACCAGCATTATCATTTTAAACCTATGAACTCCCACCTCCCTTGATTGTCGCCATTTGTATCTGTCCACCTTTTTACACATCCTGAGATTACTTTAACTGCCTAGCTTCAGTAAATACCTATAAAATATAGATACTAAATGCGCTCCAAGCGGTATATTTTACGCCTCCCGTTGTATCTCCAACACCTGGCCCTGTCATAAAGCAGTGCTTAAACTTAGGTCTAAAGATAGCCACTAAACTTTACTAGGCAAACCTAATAAAGGTGCAGCGGAGGTTCAACCCGCAGTTAAACTGAACAAAGAGTTATTGTTAGTATATTATACGACTCTAGACTCTACATTATAAATAATACCCCACATCCTTAACATTTTTAATGCGAAAGTTTGTGAGGATGGATGGATGTTTGTTACTCTTTCACGCCAAAACTACTGAGCTGATTGGGTTAAATTCTAAGTCTAGATAGTTTAGACCCTGGAATAACACAAACGGTACTTCATGTCCCGATATTCCTACGGGAACTACTACGGGATGACTATGCGTGTGAAGCCGCGGGCCACAACTATTGCTCTATAATTTTCATCCACATTTATACAAAACATAACATCACTCATTTCTCCCAGATAGGAGACCGGGGTTAACTCATCAAATACTTATTGAACAGTTAAATTTTTAAGACCAATTTTTGTTTAATTTATACTCTTAATACCCTAACAGGCCGAGGCGGTTCATAAATAGACGAACTGAAATAAAAAATATTTGATTTATCATAATTATGTTTACTATCAATCACTTTTTGCGACCAACATCGTTGCAATAAATCTTGAGATGGAATCAAAACACTCCGGACATAATAAACAAACGATTAGTTTTTTTATTAATATGAAGATTAAAAAAGTCAAGTATGTGATAAATTATATCCCAGTGTAGGTATTCTGTATGTTATGCTTCAAGATATCTCTATACGGTTGTTCTTGTTGGTACAATAGTTTTTGCTTATTAACAGTAATTGCCAATTTAGTTTGTAAATGATTATATATTATGATAAATCAAATTATGAATGACCATCAAATAATATTAGTGTGTGATTTTTATCGATTTTTTAATCATAATAATGCTTTTTCTTAAAATAAAAATAAGATCAACGATGAAACGACAAAACTGTGTTACAAAATGTAGCTTACTAAGGGCCGGTTTTTTGATCACTGGTTAAGTCGACTAATTGTTAAATTTCTTGACAATTTGTTAAATTTCGAAAAAATTCGTTTTTAGATCCCTAGTTAGCTTGACAAATGGTCAAATAAGTAACCATTAGTCGGAATATTTAACCACTGCTCCGTCGACTGGTTGGCGCCAAAAACAGATGGTTATTATTCTTATCGTATCTACCTACTGCTGCTTCTGATTTTATTCGAGTGTTTTGAAAGGAATTTAATGCTAAAGATATGGATTTACATAATGTATCAATATACTGGAAATCGAAATAGCTCCTCAGACGAAGAAATTATGTTCAGACGTTATACTTTATCAAGAAGACCGGCCACGTAATTTACAGCTCCGCTAAAGTATTCGGACAATGAAAAGTTCGTAAGCGGTATCGTCTATTCTATATTGTGCGTCTATCAAAAGAAATCGTGTTGTGAAACCTACTAATATTATAAATGCGAAAGTTGGTGAATATGGATGGGTGGATGTTTGACACTTTTTCACACCTAAAACTACTGAAGCGATTGGGCTGAAATTCAGTAGGTATGTAGATAGTTTAGACCCTAGAAAAACACATATGTTATTTTTTATCCCAATATTCCGACGGGAACGAAGACTATGCGGGTGAAACCGCGGGGTACAGCATGATAAAGGTAACAAAACAGAACTATGACTCCACATAAGTAATCGTCAAGAACTAATTGATACCTACATATTATATACCTACTGTTGGTTTCAAATGTACCTACCTCACTAATAATAATACTTTTATCTATATTTCAAGCTATATACTATATAACACTAGCTGTGCCCCGCCGCGGTTTCACCCGCGTAGTCTTAGTTCCCTTGGGAATATCGGAATAAAAAGTATACTTGTGTATATTCCAGGGTTTAAACTATCTTAATAGGTACAGAATTTCAGCCTAATCGGTTCAGTATTTTGGCGTGAAATAGTAACAAACATCCATCCATAATCCATCCTCACAAACTTTCGCATTTAATAATAAAGTAGGGATTTATAGTAGAAAGTAGGATAGGATAATAATAATCTACCGATTAATTAAAATATGACAAATTTATTTTAGTTTTATTGGCTGTTTATTTCTAACATAATATGATGCTTTTTCTATAAACTATAACACCTTCCTGACTTTTCTTATATTTCAATTCATGCTTCTTCGATTCTATATCAAGCTCCTTTGATTCCATTTTAAGCATGTGGAGGTCTTTTTGAGTACATCATTTATTAAGAACTTTCTTCGATGCCAAAATTATTAGAAGTATTACGATCCCTGAAACACAATAGGTATATTTACATGAAATGAATTTATAAAATAGATTTATTAGCAGGCACACATGACCCATTATATAGTTTGATATGATATATACACACTCACACAATGTATGTCACTTTGTTAAGTATTATCTAAATTAATATTAAATTATATAAAAAACTACTTTGTGCGGGTGTTTTATACCCAAAGTAATAAATGATATTGTTTGTGTTGGTCTTTATCCTATTCCTCTCCATGTGAACCAATATCCAGTGCTTAAACATGAGACTGGAGATTATCAGCAACTGCCTTTACAATTGCGTTACCTGAGGCATTGACACTACTCGAGATTTTAATATTGCGAAGAAGTCAGGTATTCCCGCGTAAGAAAGCATTGTCAATGCGCTGCAAAATCTGGGATAACACATAAGAGCCCGGTATGCGTCATTATACTGGACTCTTATGGTGTCAAAGTACTTTCTGGTATAAATTAACCCATAGTTGTCAGGTGTACATGCTGAGACAGAAAGTTTTGAACAGAACGTCCTTGACGTCCCCACTGCAGCGCGCGAACTTCCTCGCTAACATATTATTACTTCGTACCAATAGAAATCGTCATTCTCTCTCCATGCCGAGGTCGTCCTTCAGATCATCAGTCAGTCAGAATTTAGGACAACAGTGTTGAGAATATGAGATTAATTCATATATTCATTGTTTCAAGTTCAGAATTAAAAATAGTACCTAGGTACTTACTTATTTTCTGTGTTTGATTCCATTATATCACAATAATTTTAGAATTTTGCTGAACTGCCGAACTGTATACATACAATAGAAAATAATCTTCAACTCAATTTATTCAATTCTTAATTTGTGGCTTGATGGTATAATGTGAAATTGGTTTTAGTAGGTTAGGTAATAATAAATTTTGCAAATTGTAAAATACCGCGAAATCGCAAGAACTCACACAAAACACGGAAAGGTTTTGACATTAATGACATCGTTGACGTTTAAATCTATCAAAATTACAAGAGTTGCCATATAAAATAAAATCTCCCGACTCCAAAATGGGTAAATCAGTAGTTCATTGCAATGGCAACATAATTAACCATGGTTAAATCTAGCCAAGGCTAAAAAAGGTATCAAAAAACGAAAACACGAGTTGACCATTGGTTAGGGACTTAACCATTGTCAGTTTAACAAATTGTTAACTTGACAATTACCCGCGATCAAAAAACCGGCCCTAAGTTTTTTTCATGTACTAATTTTCTAACTTACGTTACACGCACCAATTTGTTTTTTTTTGTGATGGCCTGTATCGTCTGTCTAAAACAAAAACGTCTTATATTAACCGCCTGAATGCCTGTTTTGCTTGCACATGTGATAACCATACATGAAGAACGTAAGTACGCATCCCACGATATTTCTGTCACCGAGCGCACACTCCGAACAAATTGTAATGTTCCCAGTAAATGTGTCAACGGATCTGAGTTGTGCCAGTTGTGCCAGTTGACACATGACACAAAAAGAGAGGAAGGAGGCTGTACAGTGTGTCACTGCTGACGTATTTACCATGTTAAATGAATTTGTTGAGAGCTCAGTGAGCGTAAAAGTTAGTTTAGTGCCAAATATTTAAACCATACCTACATCACTTTAACGTGCAAAAAAAGGTTAGAAACTTTTTCTCGAAATAATAGTGTATACGAAACTGAGAGAAAAAACTTCGTATGTTTTCGCAAATTTCCGTTGTCATTCATGTTAACATTATTATTAACTGATTAATACATATATTTATCTTCCTATACATACATTCCTCCTATATATACATACATTCACGCCTTTTTCCCGAAGGGGTAGGGCAGAGGTGTACCCAGGACTCAGTCCCATAGTAGATACACCCACATTTCGCCAGTATGTTATTGGTCCCATGTAATAAGGGGCGAGCCTATTGCCATCTACCGGGCACAGTTCCAGACTCCAGACAGTTATTGAGATAATACCAAATGGAAAAATCCAATATTTAACACTTTGCCTGACCTGGGGATCGAACCCGAGACCTCTTGATTGGCAGTCGAGCATGCGCCCTCTACGCCACCGAGGCAGTCTATCTTCCATATTTATATTATATTATACATAAAATGTTATATTATATATTAGTATTCTTTAGATAAACCTGTTTAAAAACACAACTCATATTTTTATACCTAGTCAAAAGGTTATCTAAAAAACAGAGACGGCGAGCAGAATTACTGCGAAAAATTATTATCAAAATGTAATAAAAACAACAATTAAAATTCTAATGAGGTTGTAAATCTTTGCATGGTTCATGACGATTTAGACCTCAGAAACTGATTACTTATCTAAACGTTTTGTATTTTATTTAGTTTAAACTATAAACCGTTATTGCGTCTAGGTCCCACCTTTCGGTAATGTCTTTACTGGTTCACGCACTCCGTAGGCAAAAGTTTCAAACCATTAAAAACATGATTCCTAACATCCTATGTCTGTTTGCGTCGGAAGTACAATATTTTTCCACCTTATATGTGAATTTATTTTTAATATAATTTTCTTCGTTCTGTAGACGAACGATAGTTACATATCCCAGCGGATTAGCAAGTTGAAGTGGTGGCAATGGGCAGGACACATAGCACGTAGAACTGATGGCCGATGGGGCTGTAAAGTTCTCGAGGTGAGACCACTGACCGGTAAGCGTAGCGTAGGACGTCCACCCACAAGATGGACAGACGATCTGATAAAGACAGCAGGATCACGCTGGATGCAGGCCGCTTACAACAGGATTTGATGGAAATCTATGAGGGAGATCAATGTTCAGCATGTGGACGTCCTATGGCTGAGATGATGATGATGATGTTTTCGTTTGATTTAGATTCTTATAAAAATGTCGATCCTTACCTATTCATTACAATATTTTACCTTCCGTTGTCCAAACTCGTTTTATATATATACTCGTATAAATATATTATGTATAGCAAGAAGCGGACTCTCGGACAGACAACATTACTGACTTTATCATAGGATACATGTCGTTGGTGTCAGTTTTTCTAGGGAACCATTTAGCATCCGGTGTAAAGGTAGGGTTGGCACTAAAGTAGATACAAAACAAAGGCTTATTCCGTTTCCACAAACGCTGTAGCTGACATGTAGCTGTACTTTTAGTGTATTTATAAAAGTTTTAAATGATATAAAATAAAAAGTTTGAAATCATTTAAAACTTTTCATCCCTTTCTTTTGATATAATTGAGATGTCTAGAGTATAGTTTTTTAAACAAAATGGATTATTTCGTTTTAAAAATATGAATTTTAGGGACTTAAAAACACTAAATAATGAAGACATTACAAAGATGCACTTAATATGACAATTCAATCAAAGCAAACAAAATATATTCATCATAAATCTGCTGTTTTTTATTAATGTTTTTAATCTATCTGCTACCAACCCTATGCACATGATCTCCAGTTCCCATTTCCCCGTACCGAGAGCTCTCCACTCACCGGCTGAATGACAATTAGAAGACCATCAGACAACTAATGCGTCTTACTGTATTTACATCACCAGTTATTATCCTATTAGATGACGTTGTTCTCTTATAGTCTATAGTGAAAGATCGCTTTTTTAGTTTCCTTAAAAAGCGTTTAAATTTATAAATCCGTGCCTTAAATTAGTTATTGAAATACGTATTACTTCACGGATCTAGTTTTCTTTTAACTCATACTAGTCATAGTTTCAGGTCGGTAGGGTGTTAACACAGACCCTGTCAATGGCGGATGCTGATAAAGAACGCTACAAAAAATATGGGAATCTGATAACGTGGTTTCCATTTTTGATTTAGATCCTTTCGAAAATATCGCTATATTTACCTATTTCCAACGATAAATAAAGTGTCCGATAGAAGGAGAATATCAACGAACACAGTGTGAAAGGGGAAAGCCACGGAGAATCTGTGGCGTACCACATCATGTGCAAATGTTTCAATAAAGCTACGGAACGAGGTACATTTTCATCGGAATCTGCGTACACATACAAATATTGCTCGCATTATAATAATATCTCTGATATATTACCATATCTTCGCTCGTTTTGCCTGTAAGTTATATATTTGTTCGGTGGTTTCTCTCGCTTTCTGGGATATTTGATTCTGAGACATATATAATAAACAACGGTAAAATACCGATGTTTTGACCTTACACAGTGTCACCACTTGACATTTTTTTGGAAAAATAGTAAAAGGAAAAACTAAACTTACTAATTGGAAAATAAATCAGTAAAATAAGTATTTTTTTAAACTAGACCCCCCAATATGCAACAAGTAATCACTGAAAATTCAGTCTTTTAGCTTGATCCACATCATCAAAGTTACAGTGAGTCAAAAACGCCGTGAAATAATAATATACTGTGGTAATATACTGTGATAAACGCGTCCCAAATATAAAAATCTGCTTTCGACCCACTTAAAATGCCACATTCGGCCACATTTTCTTCTAAAATTCTTGTTTCGTCCTACTTTTCAGCTCAACATTCGGCCCAAACTTTTGTATTATGAGTAAGTTATCGATGTGTGTGTGCGGCTGGATTTGGCAGAAAAATAGGATTTTTTTTTTATCTAATAGCTGGTGTGCATCAAATCACTTGGTTTACTAAATAGATAGACACAAAACATAACGGATGTGCCAGCTAAAGCATGGCGCGGATATTGCATAGTTCACGTCTAGACTGCTGGAGATAGATGGCCCTCACTGCGGACTATGGAGTCAGCAACGACGTAGATTCTACTCACTAGTATAGCTCAACAGAAAAGAGTAAAACGATTTAAAGTATTATAATACTTACTCGTAAGTGTTGATGCAATTGTTTAAATTGTTGAAAATAACAGTGGCGCCCCCATTGATATAAACAAAGGGGGATGAGGTACTGGCTTCTTGAAAATGGCAAGCTCAAACTTGTCCCATTAGGTCCACGTACGTAAGTAAAGTAAGGTCGTACGAGCGAATAATATTGTTGTCTCGGTCGCGCTTCGGTCTTAGGTACGTCTTTCCGTGCAGTTGAATAGAGTTATGAAACTAAACAATAAAATGAACTAAATTTCCCTTCATACTTTTTCAGGCTTAGGACTGGCTGGTGTTTCTTTTGCGTATGTCGTTGAATGAAATAGCCAGTTGACAGAATCAATTACTTGTTCCGTAAAAGAAAACAGTTGACTCGTTAACTGTAGAAAAACTGTTTAAAAAAACGGTTCGTTGATTCAACTCGCTCACCACTATAATCTCAGAGGTGTGATGTTATGTTAAACTAAACTAATTAAACTAAATAAGACAAAACCTTAGGACAAAACAATAAAACCAAGACTCTTATCTTTAGTAAAATTCTCAATGTCTTGGACACATTTTAACAAAACAAACAATAGATTATCTAATCGATATTTTATTTAAATAAGTTATCAATGTTAGATGTTTAATCCGGATGCAAAGGGTACTAAGCACACAAGAGAACCCATTTTTTCTGACAAAATGTCAATTTTGTATAATTTTTTACAAGATCTTTATCATGTTCCACACGAGATACCTATTTAGTATCTTTGAACAAAACAAAGGCATGTTAAAAATGGAACGTTATTCTTTAAATTTAAAGGTAAATAATATCCTTTATTTGGTAACATAGGCATTTTATTTCAATTAAAATTTAAGACTAACAACTAAATTGTGACCTTTTTATAGAAACCTTAATACTCAATACTCAGAAACGATTAATGATTAAAATGCAATACATAATTCTGATCCAAACTCGATAACGAGATCACCTCTCCCATTCTTGGCAACCTAAGAACATTTAACCTCCATATCACTGTAATATAAAAAATCTCAACCTATAAAAAACGAAATCAGTCTCAAATATCTTATAACGACACAGTTCCTAAATGTACACGATTCTTTTGTTCATTTTGTAGTCATGTAATCGCGTCAAATGTTTTGACATGTCAAAAGGATCTTCTTTGACAATGTCAAGCGGATTGATATTTCTTTTGTGGAATCTTTGACATTCTTTTGTTAGTTTCCAATAGTTTGAAGAATCTGATAATCCTTAGTTTTTGTGTAGAGTGTAGAGAGTGCATTAAATAAGTTGTTAGAAAAAAAAAATATTGTGTCTGAAAGGTGTGCAGACAATCCTTAAACGTAGTGAAAAAAAAATTGACTATCATAATATATACCTAATACACAAACTAAAACTAAAAAATTGGAACGAAAACACCTTTGTATGATAAACATAACATACATTCACGCCTTTTTCCCGAAGGGGTAGGCAGAGGTGTACCCAGGACTCAGTCCCATAGTAGATACACCCACATTTCGCCAGTATGTTATTGGTCCCATGTAATAGGGGGCGAGCCTATTGCCATCTATCGGGCACAGTTCCAGACTCCAGGCAGATATTGAGATAATTCCTAATGGAAAAATCCAATATTTAACACTTTGCCTGACCTGGGGATTGAACCCGGGACCTCTTGATTGGCAGTCGAGCATTCGCCCTCTACGCCACCGAGGTAGTCACCTTTGTATGATAAAAAACCCAAACCTCAATTAAATACAAGCTTACAAGCTTAATACCTCCTTCGTTAACCTCCTTAATATCAATTAGCGCACCTAATCGTTATCAGAACTTTTAAGTATCAATTTGTTCCAAAATTCCACACCTGCGATTATGGCCTTTACCACAGATTAACTTGAAGATCCTTTAGGGCCGGTTTTTTGATCGCGGGTTAAGTCAACTAGTTGTTAAATTTCTTGACATTTTGTTAAATTTCGAAAAAATTCGTTTTTTGATCCCTAGTTAGCTTGACAGATAGTCAAATAAGTAACCATTAGTCGGAATATTTAACCACTGCTCCGTCGACTGGTTGGCGCCAAAAACAGATGGTTATTAATCTTATCGTATCTACCTACTGCTGCTTCTGATTTTATTCGAGTGTTTTGGAAAGTATTTAATACTAAAGATATGGATTTACATAATTTATCAACATACTGGAAATCGAAATAGCTCCTCAGACACAGGAATTATGTTCAGATGTTATACCTTATCAAGAAGACCGGCCACGTAATTTACAGCTCCGCTAAAGTATTCGGACGATGAAAATTTTCGTAAGCGGTATCGTCTATTCTATATTGTGCGTCTATCAAAAGAAATCGTGTTGTGAAACCTACTAATATTATAAATGCGAAAGTTGGTGAATATGGACACCTAAAACTACTGAAGCGATTGGGTTGAAATTCAGTAGGTATGTAGATAGTTTAGACCCTAGAAAAACACATATGTTACTTATTATCCCAATATTCCGACGGGAACGAAGACTATGCGGGTGAAACCGCGGGGTACAGCATGATATAGGTAACAAACCAGAACTATGACTCCACATAAGTAATCGTCAAGAACTAATTGATACCTACATATTATATATATACTGTTGGTTTCAAAAGTACCTACCTAACTAATAATAACACGTTTACCTATATTTATTCAAGCTATATACTATATAACACTAGCTGTGCCCCGCCGCGGTTTCACCCGCGTAGTCTTAGTTCCCTTGGGAATATCGGACTAAAAAGTATACTTGTGTTATTACAGGGTTTAAACTATCTTAATAGGTACAGAATTTCAGCCTAATCGATTCAGTATTTTGGCGTGAAATAGTATCAAACATCCATCCAACATCTATCCTCACAAACTTTCGTATTTAATAGTGTAAGTAGGGATTTATAGTAGGAAGTAGGATAGGATAATAATAATGTAGTGATTAAAATATGACAAATTTATTTTAGTTTTATTGGCTGTTTATTTCTAATATATAATGCTTTTTCTATAACTAATTTATGATACACCTTCCTGACTTTCTTAAATTTCAATTCACGCTTTTTCGATTCTATAACAAGCTCCTTTAATTCCATTTCAAGCATGTGGAGGCCTTTTTGAGTACATCATTTATTCTTCTTCTTTTCGAGTCAATATGGCTAGTTTTCTCCTTATAAAATTTTGGTCTAGTATTTTGCCAGGTCTACGGTGTTTTGGTTTGCTTCAAGAAGGTCCGTCATTGTAGCTAACATCATTTATTAAGAACTTTCTTCTATGCTAAAATTATTAGAAGTATTACGTTCCCTGAAACACAATAAGTAGGTGTATTTACATGAAATGAATTTATATAATAGATTTATTAGCAGGCACACATGACCCATAAACAGTTTAATATGACACACTCACACAATGTATGTCACTTTATGAAGTATTATCTAAATTAAAATTACATATACATAACATACATACATTCACGCCTTTTTCCCGAAGGGGTAGGCAGAGGTGTACCCAGGACTCAGTCCCATAGTAGATACACCCACATTTCGCCAGTATGTTATTGATCCCATGTAATAGGGGGCAAGCCTATTGCCTATTTAACACTGCCTGACCTGGGGATCGAACCCGGGACCTCTTGATTGGCAGTCGAGCATGCGCCCTCTACGCCACCGAGGCAGTCAACTAAAATTAAATTATATAAAAAACTACTTTGTGCAGGTGTTTTATACCCAGTCATAAATTAAATTGTTCGTGTTGGTCTTTATCCTATTCCTCTCCATGTGAACCGATATCCAGTGTTTAAACATGGGACTCTGGAGATATCAGCAACTGCCTTAACAATTGCGTTACCTGAGGCATTGACACAATTCCAGAACAACGCTACTCGAGATCTTAATATTGCGAAGAAGTCAGGTATTCACATGTGAGAGAAATATTGTTGATGCACTGCAAAATCTGGGATAACACATAAGAGCCCGGTATGCGTCATTATACTGGACTCTTATGGTGTAAAAGGACTTTCTGGTATAATTAACCCATAGTTGGCAGGTGTACATGCTGAGACAGAACGTCTTTGACGTCCCCACTGATAGAGATCGTCGTTCTCTCTCCATGCCGAGGTCGTTCTTCAGGTTATCAGTCAGAATTCAGGACAACAGAGCGTTGAATAAGAGACTAATTAATATATTCATTGTATCATGTTCAGAATTAAAATATAATACCTAGGTACTTACTTATGTTTGTTTGATTCCATTATTCACAATAATTTTAGACTTTAGCTGAACTGCCGAACCGTTACATACGACATACAATAGAAAATAATCTTCAATTCAATTCTTAATTTATGGCTTGATGGCTTATTATTGTGAAAGTCGTGTTTTTTAAATAGATTGTGTCGTAATTATAAATTGTAAAACACAGAACAGAACTTGTAAAATACCGCGAAATCGCAGGAACCTACACAAAACACGGAAAGGTTTTCTGTGGTTTTGACTATAATGACATCGTTGACGTTTAAATCTATCAAAATTACAAGAGTTGCCATATAAAATAAAATCTCCCGACTCCAAAATGGGTAAATCAGTAGTTCATTGCAATGGCAACATAATTAACCATTGTTAATTCTAGCCAAGGTTAAAAAAGGTATCAAAAAACGAAAACACGAGTTGACCATTGGTTAAGGACTTAACCATTGTCAGTTTAACAAATTGTTAAGTTGACAATTACCAGCGATCAAAAAACCGGCCCTTAATGAGCAGGTTCTCATCTTAGCACCATGTCATATTAACAAGAGAACTTTTACGTGAACTTAGATTATAGGAACTAAAAGGTAATTTAATGCGACATGGTACGTTTTAAGTTAATGGTACAGATTAAGCATGCGATTTTGTTACTATAAGGTATTCTTCTCTTGACATTATGAGGGGTAATAAATTTGAATGGTAGTGTGAATTGCATGATTAGAGGATGATAGATTAGGCAGAGAATTATATTACTTGGCCCGAAGATTAGGAGGAGAATAGGTAAGCGCTACAGCCGATCATTAGGTCCCGCGGGTTCGATGCCCAAAAAGTGATATTGTATTTTGCCATTAGGAATTTCTCAATGACACGCTGGAGTCTGGAACTGTGCCCGGTGATTAGCAATAGAAATCCGGACCTATTTTTAGATAGTAATGTTAAGATAAGATAGTAGGTTGGAAGCGGATTTTTATTTGATGATTATTTATTGTTTTAACTCGATAACAAATGGCCGATAACGACTTCTTCCTCGTGCTGTTTTGTTCTTATCTTTATATAAAATATAAAATATGAATGAAACACCAGTTTACTGATACTTAATGCTAAAGATATAATAAGCAATGAGACTTGATAAGCTTGATCTCAGGTCAAGTGCGGGCGGGGGACAACAAAATAATAAATAAGAAAATGTTTTTTAAAAATATTATACAATTATACATTGATGGGGTACCTGTCTATCAGAAAAGCTTATTATATGTACCTACTTATCATTTAGATCAGCTTTCACTAGGAAATAAACCTTGGTTTACATAGCGAATCCCAATATTTTTTTCGCAACTTAGAGAATAGAATAGTAATCATTTATTCAACTTAGTTTACAAAAATATGGATAGTTCTAAGGTAACAATTATTATGTTGTTCGAAAACACGGGCTGTACCTACCCGGTCTTTTGATAGGCGTGCACGGAGACCGTTTTTTTTTTTATGTTTGTGAGTGACAAGACGAGCAAATCAGGTGCCTGATGGTAAGCATCATGATTGCCCATATCAGACACAGTTCAACTTGAAATTGATATCAACTAACTACGCAATCAACTAACTAAGTAAAGTTAACGTAATCGAAAGTTATGGCCATTTTACTGCATCTTCTAAACTTTGCGCAAGGAGCTAATAGATGGCGCTGTATGATTGGAAGCGTTTTGTTTAGGTAGTATCTAGGTATGGAACCCTACACTATGCATACATACATATACCTTAACAATTTATTTCACTTTGGCTAGCCTGGGTCGTGGTTGGTAGAGCTTTTCTTTATTTCGTAGGTCAAAGCTGTGTATGTCCATATTTTTGGATAAAGAATCTTTATCAGTATGTATATGTACTAAATAGACAGCAGACAGATTATGGTATTAAGACTTATACTTAAGTTCAATGTTATAAGTGGTCACGAAAAGGACATAGCCCAGAATATATATGTTCCGTTTTTCAGTTATGCCTCTTTCCTAGAAGGTATAGTTAAAAAACAAGACTCGTATGCTAAGCTGGGAATTTCGGAGTTCGTTTTATAATAAAGTTGTTTTAAATAAGGACAATAATGACCCTTCAAGAGAATGCCACCAGTAAGCCTGTATATTTGATTTCAATCAGACTAAACCTAGTATAGTCCTATATTACATTTTGCAATCCAATGACAAAAGGTCGACACAGCTAATGTAGCGTGAAATTAGATTAACCTTATGTCTCAAAGGAATATGAGAAACTTGATACTTACTAAACTTAGATGAGATGACTTTTATTGAAAAGGCTGGACAGGTTGAGATAACAGACTTAGATCAGAATCTTAAATTAAAATTGTTAAATAGATCATGTAAATATAAAACGGCAATTATGAAATTCACAATAATTTTAAGTTAATGTGATTGTCATATTAGTTTTATGTCTGTAGCTTAAGCTTTAGTTAACGAAACGAGAAAATTCAAAAATATTTTTATGCATCGTATATTAAGTTTTTTAAATCGCCACGAACAATCTAAGATGATTACAATGTAAACAGACAATTTTGTACGTAAATAATGAGTAGTTAAAATGTTGGCAAGTCATATTCTTGAAAGCCTTTTTGTGCTGCCTTTTTGGGAGTGAGCGAGAATATTAAAAAGATCTCGAGTTATTGATACAGGGCGTACGAGTTTTTTAACACAATGAGGCAAAAGCTACATGCTCTTTAATAAAAATAAATATCTCGTGGAGAAAACAGCAATCAATATATAATAAATTATTAAGGTATACGTATGTATGCATTGTGTAGGGTTCTATAGCTAGATACCTGGACAAAACGCTACTGCTTAATTCGCTAAGAACATACAGTGTCATCTGGTTGCAAACTACAAACAACTAGAAGTTTATTATATGCAGTAAAATGGCCATAACTCTTGATTGCGTTAACTGAGACTTAGATGTATGATTTTTTTTACAGCCACAAGGGACCGTAGACCTTTTGATATCAATTTCAACTTGATACCTCCAAGCGTTCCCATGAAAAAGTGTGTTGACAGACGGACAGACAGACAGACAGACAGACGGATAACAAAGTGAACCTATAAGGCTTCCCTTTTTCCTTTTGAGGTACGGGACCCAAAATTTTCAAATAATGTATTTTTTTTAAAACAATGAGCCTTTGGAGGAACGTGAATAACCCAAAAAATTCTGGTTGATTGGTAAAATGTGAAGAAGAAGAAATAAATGACACTGAATGATAACTAACCAAAAAACATCCAGTCCAAAATTTAGTAAGTAAATTAACATAACATCTCATCTTTTTTCCCAAAGGGGTAGGCATAGGTGTACCCACGACTCTTAGTAGGTAGACACACACTTCGCCAGTTACCTATGTGTTCAACTTGCACATGTAATAAGGGGCGAGCCTATTGCCATTAATCGGGCACAGTTCAAGACTCCAGTCTCATATTGAGAAAATTCCTAATCCAATTATACTTTACCTGACCGGGGAATTGAACGCGGGACCTCAACATCGGCAGTAGCGGTTGCAATTAAAATATAACGCTGCCGAGACATTCTAGTAGATAAATTTAATTACCTTCTGATATAACGAGCAGTAACTTCTTCTATTTCAGTGCACCCCTTCTTCAGGTAAATACAATCTCCTTATAATACAGCCTTATGCCCACGTCTCGTTATCGATTCAACAACTCGATTGTCAACTCTACTGGATCATAAGCCGATTTGTGGATTGTCAGCGGGAAACGAGCTCTAATTTGAAACCTTTTGGAGTCGTGACATGGCGCTGGGCGCGGCCGCACAATGTTCATGATTAGATATAAAGATTGGACAGATTATAATGCCAGCTAAGGATTTCATTATATTTAGCATTGAAGGTTTAAAAGAGTTATTCGACGTCGTGTGTTGATTTGAAAAATGACTCAATCTCTTAGTTGCTACCGTCTACAAAAACTAAAATAGTACATAGTCTCTTTCTCACTCTTTCTATCGCACATAAGATAGGCACATCCAGCGATTTTAATCACTAAAATGAATACTATGTTTTATTCTAGGATCTAGGCTTCTAACCAACTTCAGTCAAATCAGCTCGGTAGTTTTGGCAGGAATTGGAAGTTTACAAACACTTGCACCTTCCAAATGATTTATTTATATATACATAATAGAGATATGTGACACATGATAAATAAACAATGTACATAAAACACTGGCAAAATTTATAATTTAAATATCTTCATAAAAACACCAAATTATTCAGAGTATAAATTTTCAAATTCTCTCGAAGTTTAACCTAAAGTAAGGGTAGTCAATAACATTAACTGTTCAAAGTTGGCAACGACGAGAAGTCGAGGACGATTGCACTAACTGCGCTTTCATATACTTTGTCGTAGACTTTTAACATTGCATAAGTTTATAACTTTAACTACTTCTAGGAGATTTTAATATTTACTGTAGATATTTCTGTAAAATATTGAGGATTGTTCCATCCTGCCCCACATGAGCGCTCCACTGGTTGGGCAAAGTGGAGTACTACATATTTTGAAGCGGAATATGCTCCACTAAATTGACTCGGTGGGTCGGGCTAAAAGCCGGGTGGGTTATGCCCCACCATACCCTGGTGGGCCATTACCCACCCATCTTAGTGTTTCTGATGTTTCCTACAAAATTTCAATTTTCTAGAAAAGATTCTAAGTGTGTATGTTTATTACCTCTTCACGTAAAAACAAATGAACGTATTGGTTTGTTTGGTATGTATACTTACCTACTTCAGGCTAGATTTCAAGGCGTGAAAACACGAGGCGTAACTTTATTTTGAAAATATAATATCTTTCGAGAATACACTCAATACAACAATGAATTACGAGTAAGTTTTCCATAGCCGTAAAAAAGCTCCTATAACCATAGTAAAATAAATTATGTATAATAGCTAAAATTAAATCACAGTTAACACGATATTTGAATCGGAAAAGCAGTTTGGAAACATCACCGTTAAACACACAGTTAAACCGCATAATGATGTGTTAACTAGACATTGACAAATGTGGTATCAGGTTCATTTCCTGTCAATAATGTAACTCGATATAAGAGTAATTATTGTTCACATTAGTTCACAAGTATTGTTCACGGACTGGATGGAAATCTAAGGCCTCCCGCCTATGTTCAGCAGTGGACGTCCTATGGCTGATATGATGATGATGATGATGATGATTGTTCACATTAGGTAGGTATTTATTAGGGGGTAGGTAATACGTATCAAAATGCCCGGTGCATCTTACTCACAAATATGTGATAAAATTAGGAGTAGTGCTCATACTATAGATAGTAATACGGTTATTGTCATCTTAATAGGACAAAGTATAGGTATAGACAAAAGGGAGGTTATTAATAACATAACCTCTCTCCTTGAAATAAATTGTTTTAAGATTATGCTGTGTGCCTTACCATATTCTTCATCGTTAACTTCAACTCAAAATAAACACACACATATGATAAACAATCCTAATACTATTATAAAGGCGAAAGTTTGTATGGATGTATGTATGGATGTTTGTTACTCTTTCACGCCAAAACTACTGAACCGATTGGGCTGAAATTTGGTACGTAAGTAGCTTAGACCCTGGAATAACACATAGGGTACACTTTTTTTCCCGATATTCCCACGGGAACGAAGACTACGCGGGTGAAACCGCGGGTCACAGCTAGTTTATTTCATAATTTGACATCTCGTCATAGTGACAAATTAATGTTTTTTGACATGAATAAGTTTATTAAAAACTTTCAACTGACTCCGGACAATATTATGTACTGTTCGAAGAAATGCATGTTGATGATTGCTACATTGGTAGCTTATAATATTAATTCAGTTATAGGTAATATAACGGTGTTTAATAATGACTCCACAGTGATTAGTATATGTACTAATAATAACACTGTGGAAAATAATTTAAACTAATTTTTAAGACAACAGAGAGTGGTACTAGTACATTATCTTTATTCTATCAAAATATAAACCGCTTCTCTGGCAAAATTAACGACATTGAATTACTTGTAGATAAATATAATTATGATATATTATGTTTCTGTGAAACTTGGTTAAAAAATGATAAAATGTCATTTAATGTTAATAATTTTCAGGTGGCCAGTAAGTTCAACAGAACATCTGCTGAAGGAGGTGGCTCGATTATACTTTTAAGAAAATCAATTAAATATAAAGAGCGAAATGACATTGTCAGCTGTTCTGTGGAACGAACTTGCGAGGTGGCTTGTGTAGAAGTGAAAAGGCACATAATCTTATGTGTATATAGGCCGCCGAACTCGAATCTCACTTCTTTTATGTCCTCTATGGAAATAATTCTAAACAAAATTTGTAAAAGTAATAAACATGTACTTGTATGCGGTGATTTTAACATTGATATTTTGTCAGATTCTCCAGATAAAACTAATTTGACTAGTTTATTTAAGTCCTTCGGTTTGAGTTACCTATTCTCTGAGCCCACAAGAGTTACAGTCACTTCATCGACCTGTATTGATAATATCTTTACCAATTTCGAAAGTAGGAAGTTATCAATAACAGGTGGAGTTAGGTCTGACCACAAGGGTCTCTCACTAGAATTTATATGTGAAAAATCAAAAGAAAAACCAACAATTGAACATAGGCCCCTAACAACATATAAACTCGAAAAGCTTAGGAATAATATAGAATCAAAACTCGTAAATGTCGCTGTCTCTGAGGATGACCCTAATTTCAACTATGAAAACATATTTTCTGTAATAAGTAAGGAGTTCAATGAGATATGTCCCAAAAAGAAATTACACACGAATGGGAAACTAGAATTTAGTGATTGGGCTACCAAGGGTATCAGGAAAAGTAGAGATAATATGTATGAGTTGTATAGGGATAAAGCCCATTCTAATTCAGAATCATTTCATGAGTATGTTAAATGTTATTCAAAAATTTTTAAAGCTGTTTGCATCCAAGCAAAAGCCATAAATATTAGAGACAAAATTCGCAAATCAAGTAATAAAATTAAGGCGGTTTGGAAAACAATAAATGTAGAGACAGGTAAAGATAAATGTAGAGATTCTGAATATAAATTATTAATTAATAATGAACACATTACAAATGTTGAGGAAGTCGCTAATATTTTTGTCGATTTCTTCTCTAACATAGCCCTGAACGCGACCAAGTCACTTGATTCATCCCCAGACTTGGCGGAGACTTTTCTTAAAGAAAACTTCCAACGCACCATACCTGAATTTTCGTTCGAACACATCTCATTAATTGATATCAAAAAGACGTACAAGAGTTTAAATGTTAAAGCTACTGAAGATCTATGGGGTCTATCTGTAAAAATGCTAGATTCTATAATAAACACAATTGCTCCTTACTTAGCAGAATTATTTAACCTATGCATAGATAAAGGCACGTTTCCAGAACTAATGAAAATAAGTAAAATCACTCCTATCTTTAAATCGGGAAGTAAGACAGATCCCTCAAACTATAGGCCAATCTCTGTTTTGCCAGTATTAAGTAAAATCTTTGAGAAATTGATGCTAAACCAACTGCTGTCACATTTCAATAGAAATAGAATACTGCATTCAAACCAGTATGGTTTCACCAAATGCAGATCAACAACCGATGCGGGCTGTCATCTCATGACTCTTGTCTTGGAGGCTTGGGAGAGTTCACAGGATGCCATTGGAGTGTTTTGTGATCTTTCCAAAGCATTCGACTGTGTAGAACACTGCACGTTACTGCGCAAGTTAGAATTATATGGAATTCATGGGAATGCCCTCAACCTGGTGGAATCATACTTGTCTAGTAGGCAGCAGAAGGTTAGCGTCAATGGTATCACATCTGCTAGTTCTCCTGTCAAGATGGGAGTCCCACAGGGATCAATTTTGGGTCCTTTCCTGTTTTTGGCATATATTAACGATTTGCCTTACATGGTCCACGGTCTAGCAGATATAGTTCTATTTGCCGATGATACGTCATTGATTTTTAAAGTTGATAGGAAGGATACTTCACTATTACATGTTAATAATACTTTAGCAAGTATATCCAGATGGTTCACAGCAAACAATCTGTTATTGAATGCGAAAAAGACTAAATGTTTGAAATTTTCGTTGCCTAACGTCAGAAGTATAGAACCAGTCATAGTTCTTGACGGTGAAAGACTCAATATTGACAATGCAACTTTGTTCCTTGGCATAAATATAGACTCTAAACTGCAATGGAGCACTCATATCACCGAGCTCTCAGGGAAACTAAGCTCTGCAGCTTACGCGGTTTATAAAATTAGGCAACTAACAGATAGATAGCTACGGCGAGATTAGTGTACTTTGCATATTTCCATAGCTTGATGTCTTATGGGATTCTGTTGTGGGGGTCAGCCGCAGATATAGAAACTATCTTTATACTACAAAAACGTGCGATTCGTGCCATCTATGAGATGCGTCCACGCGAATCCCTGAGGGAATTATTTAAAGATATAAACATACTGACCCTACCATCCTTATACATTTATGAGAACATCATGTATGTGCGTAAAAATTTACATAAATTCAAATTAAATAGTGACCTTCATAATTTTAATACTAGAAATAAATACAAAATAGCTGCACCTAGCTTTAGATTATCTAAAACAAATAAAAAGACATTCTTAGGAAATAGTGTACGTTTCTATAATAAAATCCCAAAAGAGATAACTGGGCTCTCAGAGGGTAAATTCAAAACCTATATAAAATCTACTTTACTAAAGAAGGCTTATTATAAAGTCAACCAGTACATAGAGGACAAAGATGCCTGGAAACTTCTGCATAGCCGCCTCGCGGCACCTTTAAAGAAAACGAATGTAACCAAACCAAATATTGTAAAACTATCTGTTGAAAAAATTAAGCCCTACAAGTTTCTTGTGCGTTCTTCTTGTAGAGGTATCTTTCCGAACGCACGGTAGACTCAGTACTGTTTATCTTTATTGACGTGCAAAAGTGTCCGATTATGACCTATTTGAATAAATCTGTTTGAGTTTGAGTTTGAAAAATAACTTATCCAACTTCAACTATTTCAATATAACTAATTAAATACCTAAAGATCGTTTCACATATTTCTGAAATAACTAATGAGCGAATTCCATAACGGACAACTCACCTGCGATTTATTCACCTACGGTTTATTCAACTATAATTAAATTAACTCGTTAATTGAAATAACGGACGATTTACCTAAGTACGGTTGATATATGTGTAGTCAATATTTTTTGCCAAGCATTCTGTAGGTTAGGTTTCAATTTGCCTAGTGACTACAACGCGCCGAGCGAACGAAGCGAGCGCCAATATTAGATTAAGTCACAAAAGTCGAATAGAGTGACAAACCGACACAGAGCACCCCGAATTCACGTGATCTTGTGGCTCACACCTGTGTCTTGTGCGGGAGCCAGAAGCTCAAGGGAGTGGCGAAACGACGTTCAGGGACGACCGCTAGCTTCTGGCGGGAACCCACGCAGAATTGAGTTATTGATTAGATCGAGTCACAGTACAGATTCGAATCTACATATCACTCCCAATAATAATACTAGTCGAGTTGAGTTACAGAATCGATACAAAGGAAATATACTGTACATTTATAATGCAGGCGATTTATCCATTAGGTTTTTCATACATTGTTGAAACATTAAAATATCATTAGATCAATCGTCCGTTTGATTAGTAGTACTTTTAATTTTAGTTTTATTGAAGTTATGTAAGTTATGATGTGTTAAGTTAAGTATATTATGTTATATATACATTCCACTATGTATACACACTATATATACACTATATACAGTAGTTATAGTTGAGTCGAACAATAAGCGTTATCTACTATGAACATAATATGAGAGTCGACCGTAGTTATATCGAAAATAGTTTATTTTTAAATAACCTGGTCTGTTGGCCTCAGATGGCTTCTACAGCTTTACCGGGCAAAGAAATCATTGACAGACTGGGATTTCAAAAGGCAGCACACACAAATTAATAGGCAACACGATATTTATATTAAGTATACTGTGGTTAATTCGTTCAAGAGTATACTACTTTATTACTAGCTGTTCACGCCCGCGGATTCACCCACGTACGCATCAATATCAGGATAACATTTTTCAGCCTTTTTAAAGGTGCTATTTACCAAGTCCAATCTAATTTCTATACCAAGATTCAGCAACATCGGTTTAGCAGTTCAGGCGTGAAAGTGTATCAGACTTACAGAGTTATCGCATTTTAATATTACTTCATACTAAGTAATCAAAAATTTAACAAATGTTATCTTTCATAAAAACCTGTTTTCCCACTCAGTTTTCCCAAATTATCCACAATTTGGCTTTACACAAGTAGCAGAACCGAGACATTTTCTAGATAAAGCTTCATTTAGCTTCGTCAGCTTTTTGTTAGCAGTCTGTTAACGTTGCGACTCTTGACATTCGTTCCAAGTGAAATGTTTTACGAATTCATTCCATTTCTACTGAAATTTGATATTATAAAATGATTATATTATTTTATTAACTACTAGGTTTGTTCTTCCTAGACTGGAGGAGAAATATAAATAATTTAGGTCGTCTTTAGAACTTTGGATAGGTACAGACCTACACAAATTGCAGCTAATAGTGTCAGTTAAAAAATTGGCGCACATTGTTCAGTGCTGACAACATGAGAACTATCGCACCGTTTCTTTCGTTTCCTTCCAGTTTCTCGCGCAAAACAACGCACAATAAAATTGTGGCGCATTGTCACAAAATGGCCGATCACAATGCCGAATCTGGCGGTATTCCAGGATTTTGAAAGGCTTTCGCAGAATAAGGCCAGTCATTCTGAAATTTAGCAAAGATGTCCTAGCTCTTGCCGATATTTACATGCAATGGCAACAAAAACATCTAAATACCTAAAAGGTGTGTTTTCATAATATTTTATATCGATATTTATTATATTAAAATAGCTCAATCAAAATATTGTAAACCCGGATAAATTCACACTTAATCAATTTCAAATTATTAGGCGATAAATTGTTTAATTTAAAGTGTAAGTACAACCCTTACCTACAAAATCCAAAAGTCCTTTGCTTTTGATATAACAAGCTATCTATGATATAACAAGCTATCTATGTAGGGCGACATTTTGTGAGCTAATAAGAGGGGGGTCGCCGAGTAGCCGGCCTCTAATCAGCACAAGTTAACAAGGTTCATTTGAATTTGCTCGACGGCGCGACGCGCAGTGGCGCCTGCAAATTCAGAACATGGTTTATTTTGGTATATGAAACCTTTGACAGTCAACTCGTTTAGGTAATTCAGAGTAAATATTTGAGAAGGAAACGAAAGAGCACACGATATGCTTACTTCAAAACTTTAATCCGGCTACGGCTAGTACGTCACACGTTCCATAGTAAGACAATTCTGTCAAAATTGTACTTACCAATAATGAGTTCACTTACAGGTGTAAATGTAAATGTAAAGTGGACTCCTTTTCCGCACTTAGACTCTAATCTGGTCCGTTGTGCGTGAAGTCCTGGCTAATCTAGCCAGCCTAACTCCGCCCAGAAGCTCAGAAGCTTCCTGGGAACTTCGCAGGCTTCGCGGAGTGACCTCACTGTTCCGAGGATTTGTTCACGTTGAAGGGCTACTGCCTCGCATTCCAGGACTACGTGGGCAACCGTTTCTTCCGCCTTGAAACAGCCTCTGCATAGAGGACTGTCCGTGGCGTTTATGGTAAATAGATGTTTGTTCAAGGGGCAGTGACCTGTTATAGTCCCTATCATTATTTTCAGGTTCTTTCTTTTTAGACTTAACAGACGCTTTGTAAGCCGCGTGTTTAGAGCGGGTAAAGCTGATTTTGATTGTCTGCAGTCTGTTGTTTATACCCATGTTTGATTATGGAGCTCAACGGATCTCTGGCGGATCCATGTACGGAACTGTGAGAAGGGTATGAGAAGGAGTGGGTACGGGCCGGTCACTGTCATCCTAGCTCCTCTCCTGGCCAGTTCGTCTGCAGCATCGTTTCCAAGTGATCCGCTGTGTCCTTTTATCCACTGGAGAATAATTCGATTAGTCGAAGATATTACTTACAGGTGTATATATGGTGGTAAGTACAGTTTCTAGAACCTAGTTGTCTTTATTTTGCGTAATTACATGTAGTATTTTTAGGTCTTCCAAAAAGTGGGTACGTGTGAGCGAGAGGGCGAATTTGCTTTGGACAGTGCCTTAACGCTCGATGCAAGCGCGTCCAGCATATTCCTGCCATCTTTTCTATAGATCATCTATCCACTTTGAGGGTGGACGTCCTACGCTGCGCTGCCGGTCTATGTTCTCCATTCGAGTATTACGGCAACGTAATCGGTCAAAAGCATTAAACATGTTCCTATTTTCCATTGAAGATGAAGAAATAGCCAACGCACCATAACATTATAATGTAGAGAGTTTCAAAATGCAATCTACATTCAAACCCAGTGTTTGAAAGTTCATTAAGCTATTGTAATAACAACCAAATTAACTATTGACCGGATCTGCGACCCTTAATGTACCCCTAACGTAATCAAAGTTGGCATCCCACGTGACCTACCGTGATTGTGTTACGTCCGTCTGTCTGTCCCGCGCCGGGTTATTGTTATTAATTACATATTTATTGGTAGATATGCTGGAACTGGAGCGGGCGATAGCATGGTCTATGAGCGAGCGTTTTAAAATAAGGACTTACCTATTCAATATTTTTAATGCATAATATATTATACATAATATATAGGTATGTATGTATATTATATTATAATATGTATACGTAAATGAAACAATACTACAAAAGAAAAGTTAAATATTAATGTAAACAACCGGAAGTCGTATCGCATCAAGAAATTTATTACAGACACAATTTATAATATTTTTTTAACTATATTCTTTAGGTAGTTTAGGCTGTGGTGTAGGTTTTTTTACCGATACACTTTACACTAACTACGTTTTGACCTGTGCTTTTATAATGCTTTGTAATTCTAATACAGTTTCTGACTTTCTGGAAGTGACTTCAACATCAACTGGACGCATTTATTCAAAAAGGAACCAACGCACCGCAAGTCTACAGTCACAAGTCTACAAGTCAACAGAAGTCTCATGATCTCGAAACTATCGAGATCATGAGACTTCTGTTACACCCCAGACACTCCACTCAATTCAATAAGTAGTTATATCGCGATTTTTGTATGGGAATTGAGTCGAGTGTCCGGGGTGTGCTTTTGTGAAAAGAGTGTGCAAAATTAGAAGGCGGCGTAATAAATAATAAAAACTTATTGAATTATAAGTGAATTTAATAAACTTAATATTCATAGTAAATTTGACAATTTTATTATCTTTTTAGAATAAATATAAAAAACCGGTTGGGTCTTTCTCGCAAAAAACAATTTTGTGGGATAATTCCATTCTGCAATATGGCTGAAGGCTGCTGAACAGAACCATGCACTTTTAGTTTCATTTTGCATATAAGTATTCTTATATTTATGTATGTATTGTGAATTTTTCCTAAGTGTGTTAATCCTTATCTTTTTAAAGTTAATTTTTGGTAGTGTTAAAGGGACCATGCAGCATCGCTCTTTCCTGTTTTTTTTTTAACTTGATTTAAAGCAGGTTAGTTCCGCAAGTGACATGCATAAACATATTCTCATTCTCATGTATCTTTGATTAAAGTCAGTAGAATGTTACCATTTTTTTTGAGATGATAAGAAATGTGATATGAACGCAATCTATGCATTTAACTCAATTTCACCAAAGTTGTGGGTTGGTACCTTTCTGCATAAATACGTCCAACTTAAAATGGCGAAATCGCTCTTGTTCATTATTTTCGTAATATGAAGAATGACGAATGGTCTCATACGAGTATAAATACGCTCCTTTAGATAGATAATTTTTTATTGTACACCACACTTATAAAACTACCACAAAGGATACAGAAAAACTATACTTAAATGTACAAGCGGTGGTCTAATCGTTAATAGGTGACTTCTTCCAGACAACCGATGGATGGAGAGGATTCATTTGCAGCAAAAAGACGGTGGCGCATCTTTACAAATAAGAGATAAAATCATCACCTGACTAAAAAAGAGGATAGATCGATTTCTGCCAATAAAAATCAGCTCGCCGATGCCTGTCAGTTCTTCAGTGATCATGGTGCATGGAACTGCGAACTCAAAATATCAGGAAACTCGCAAAATGTCGAATCATGGTAAATATCCCGTTATAAGTGATCCTAATGCTTGCAACCACGATAGCTTTAAATCCTATATCACCTGACTTAAGTTTTTTTTTTTCTTCTTTAACTTCTTTCGTGGAGTTTTGACCACATGTTGTGCAATTTAATTTCCAATATCAAGTATTCGTGCTGATTCTTCTCTTTACTCTTGCATCGTTATATAAAGTTAGTGGGAGCTCTTGTCCTCAATTTATTATTTGTTTCTGAATAAATTTGATTTGATTTGATTGATTATGTAGGTAGGGTCACCTATACTATACCGCTTTCGCCCATGATCTAATCACAGTCTTCACACGAATGAATATAAATAACATTTTGACAAGGTTCGTGAGTGTCGTGCCACATAAATAACCTAATGGTTTCTGAATTGCTTGCAACGGGTTTCACAACAATAATAACCGGACTCTAATAAATATTATCAGGGCTTACAAATTACAAAGTCACCAGAAATATTATGTGGAGCAAGATAATTGACAAAATAATCGTGCTTCATTTTAATGATTAATTTAAATTCTGGTTCACTAATAATTGGTGAAAATTACAAGTGTCTTACGGTTTATGAGATAGATCCCTGTGACAGACGGACGAACGGACAGTGTAGGCTTAGTAAAAGGGTTCCTTTGGTATCCTATAATATACTATTAATTATTATTATTATTATTATGTGTTCCATTTACGTTCAAATTAAGTTTTATTCTCACATCATTTGTCTAAAACTACGATAAAATAATCGATGTTAAAAACCATCACATCTCAATAAAACAGATCTCAAGTGTCTTCTGCAAATGCTCTATAGACATGTTTACCTATAATTTTGTGGTAAAATACTTCTGAAGAAGGGAGACGGGTCGACGGTTTCCCCTTGGATAGGGGCGATGGATTTCCCACGGGAAATGCTGAATTTTTTTACAACGACCCACCAAATATGGTGAAATGGGTTTCAATATATACTTCGGTTCTCGCTCCCTATACATATATTTGTATGTAACCACAACGAAACTTTCAATTTTTTAGCACGAAACGATGGTTCTGCAATTTTTTCCATTGGAAAGGTCATGAATACAAATACATAATTCGTAAGATAGGGTATTTTATCTACTTAGTTCTAGCGTCTTTGCCTTCAATTCGTTTCAGTAATTTTTACTAGGAAGTACAATGAGAATTTCTAAAACTAATAGCAAAATAAGAGCACATAATCTTACATAATAATAGCACATAGTCTCAGAGTAAGGATACCAAAGAGAACCAGTCGTGCAAAAATCTGTTCCAAGCCGTGAGTCTGGTACTAAATCAAAAAATTACCAGACTATGTGGTTAGTTGCATGGCAACCGTAGGCCGTGTGCTTGATGCCAGTGTTAGGTAAAAAGCTAACCGAATAACAACAGATACGTGCGTGAAAGCGATAGCTTTTCATAATTTAGGCATGTATTTACAATAATTTTAGGAATTTATGTATCATCATGGCGTGTTTCTATTTTATTTTAATTTTTTTAACACTATAAAATGGACAACAGCGCTTTGTTCGAATGAAAAACCATGTCGATTACATTTTAAATATTTTTGCATAATATTATCCGAACATAAATAATATATTTTCTTTACATAAATTAAGGTTTGGCATTAATTACCTAGTGGATTGAAAACATTTTAAACATTGAATTAAATATTTGTTTATTTTATGTCAATAACGCACTGTGCATTATAATATTATATCTAATTGTTTCTAATTGGTTTACATTGCATAGTCCTCGTAAATTTTACATTTATGATAGATAACATTTTAATATTTTTGTGACTTTCGACTATTTATTAAGAGTATAAAAGTAATCATATCACGTAAAAATTTAGAATAATATCGTCAAAGGCTCTTTCTACGTGCTAGAATCAGGCCCAAAAACCTATACTCACTATTAAACCGTGATTCTATCATGTAACTTAACAATTTGTCTTTCTTTTACGTCATGACATGTATTTCTTATATCTTCAAAAATGTGGGTACGTGTGAGCGAGATGGCGAATTTGCTTTAAACAGCGCCTTATGATAGTTTGGTATACAATGAGTCATCAGGCAGGGCCGTCGCGTGCCAACCAAGCCCTATCTCGCGAAACTTTCAAATGCAGGGTTGTCACTTCCTTATAGTCTGCAAACTTTACTGGTTACAGTCACGGCTGGATTGTCATGATTCGAATCTACTTGGGACCTTCTGGACTGAAATCTCCATCAAGTTGTATATGTAAAGATGGAGCTACACCGGTTAGTGCTTAGCTCAAAGATAATAGTTACAAGACCTTGGTACCTAGCCATGTTGGTCTTAGGTGACCTTTACTGTATCTAGCTTACCGAGCCGTTCATTACTAGATCACTAACGTTAAGCAACGACCGATCGTTTTCTACTTGGATGGATGGCATTGACGTATATTGTACAATAGACAAGAAGATACTTAAAAAAAAAATCCTCAAATTCTGTTACTTAGTTCATTAAAGTTGCTTTTATTTACTAAGGTCAAATACGTCAACAATAGTCTGTAATCAAATCAAACGAAAAATAAATAATCGATTTGTTTTTCCGTAATATTAGCACAGCTCCATACGCGTTCACACTGCATGGATGTCGAAGCTACAATTAAAGTAAGGTGCACGGATTGAAGTGCATTCGAGCAAAGTGAGTGTTCGGAACGCGAAATCTAATACGTAGTACATTAATATTGTTGGGTAATCGTAACGACATAATGTCACAGGGGGCAAGCCTACCGGCCACAAATGCAGACTCTAGGCTGTGAGAAAATTCCTATGATTTTTGATGCAGTTTAAAATGTTCCCAGTCGTACATTACACTAACTTTACTAGAAGCATTAACCGCTCCCAGTGTATCTCTGGCCTAAGTTTGATGGCGGCAAGTCACGTTTGAGGCTACCAGTCGTATCTCCTCCACTAATCTTGAGTCATTACGAGCGAATTAGGCTTAAACACACTTTAAACTTAGTTTATAACTCTGCAGCCAAGGATTTCTAGATCGGCAAGGTTTTAAGACATAATTACCTTGCTTTAAAGCTATTAGCATAAAGTTTAAAGTCTTAAGTAACACTGGGTAATGCGGAGAAAGTTAAAGATTACAAATAAATCATTTAAGAAATATAATAGCTGTACTCAACCGATTCCAACGTTACTTTAGAAGATACTCCCTGTGCCTTCTTAAGAAGTTATTACTCTTACAGCAAGAAGTAAGTTTTCCCGTTAACGTGAAAAAGTAAAATTATCACCATCGTCATCCCACTGCTGGGCATAGACCTCCTCCCCTTATATCATTTCTCTCTGTATTGAGCAGATCGCATCCAGATTTTTCTGCTATTTTATAAAATCATCGACCCATCGGGCTGGTGGTAACACTAAAATTATATTATCGGAAATTCAAAAGTTTTCTCTATTTATTTTATCGTGTATCACAAAAAGGCAATAGGGCAGACTCGTTTATTGGGCGACAACTCGAATGTACAACGGCGATATGTAGATTATTTAACTGCATTCACACAAAGCAAATTCATAATATTATCGTCCTTAAAATTTTCTTAAAATGTTTGTTACATTTTCTCTACTTTTTGGATAACTGGTAAAAAATGCTACACTATCATTATGTTAGTCGTGTGGTGAAATATAAATAAAATTAAATAAAAGCGCTTTTGTAATCTACCCTTCTTTTAAGAAATTTATTTGAAGGTAGTTTTGTTCTAATTAGTTAGCAACCCAATGAAACTATTGAAACAGTCTTGCCATACGATTGCATTATCAGCAGTGCGGTACACCCTGTCTTGGTACTTGGTTTGAATTGTACTACAACTACACGTACACGAGTACAACCTACTCCTCGTGCTGGAAATTAGATAGAGCTTGAAACTCGTAAGTTGTGCGACTTCATAGTTTGCGACGTTCTCCTTGAATTACGACCAATAAACTGTTCTGTTTTGCGTTCGTCTTTCGCCGATTTTTGGCTGTATTTTGGAAGATATGTCTAAACATTTTGTGCTTCCTGATTTCGCCGTGAAATATTATCTTATTTCAAGCTATGACATCATTTGCATTGAAACAGCAAGGTGTAGCATTATCTAAAAAGTAATTTACATTTCAAAAACACCTACTCACTCGTGTTTGTAGTGGAAAAATAAAGTTATCTCTATCAGTCTTTATGTTATGATATTGATCCTCGATTAATATTATTATTCTCTATACAATACAACTGTTACAAAAGGTATAGTAATACTCAAATGGGTATATCTACCCGTCAACCTAAACAACTGGCAAAAGAAAGATTTGTTAGTCTCGCACAAAAAAAAATCAACTTCCCATACTTTGCCGATCAGCTGATCCATTTTGTACCTATAGGAAGTCGAAAAATTATGTAGTGAACTTCGGAATTTCTTTTTTTTAATGTTGTTCAGTTTATAGGATAGATTCACCGCGTCAGTATTACTATTATTTTCTGTTCTGTGGTATTACACGTTGTCTAAGTTCTGCCTGACTAACATGCACCTATACCAAGGTCAATTTTTGCTTATAAATTTTTATTCCCTTTATTTGAATCATTTATAAAAGAATTCCCGAAATTCCGACGGGAACGAAGTCATGGAATAACGCTAGTTCTTCTTTATTATGGAAAATCATTTATTCATTCTATGGCATTATCTTTCCCTGAATTATAAATTCGCATTCTTTTAACTAAGTATAAAACTGGTAGTAAAACTTCCAGCAGAGAATATAGGGTCATATAAGTTGGAAGTTACAAAGAATTTAATCATAGGAACAACGGGACGCGTGGGAAATACTCCAAACTTACCTACGAGTACTTAGAAACTTGGCCACAATGTATGAATACTGCATAGAGGCAAATGAAAACTGGGGGTGCATTGTCTTTTGATAATGCTGTCTGGGTTATGTTGGGGTGTAATTTAATTTTTGTACTCGAACCACGGACCAGCAAGCGCAGCATAGGACGTCCACCCGTAAGGTGAAAAATGTCCACTTTGTGGGTCTGATTCAGACAAAGAAGTCCGATCTGAAAAAGTCAGAAACACGCTGGATGCAGGCCGCTTACAACTGGACAAGATGAGAATCTATGGGGGAGGCCTATGTTCAGCAGTGGACGTCCTGTGGCTGAAATGATAATAAATAAATAATTTCCTTATATACGTGAAAGAGTAATGACTTGATAATTGCTGCTGGATCCTACACTAGGCATGAGAGGCCAGTCTCTTGGGTTTCTTTAAGAAGCCAGTTAATTATTTTACGCTTGGATTGATTTAAAGTGCAGCTTTTTAGATCTAAATGTTTTAGAACTATTTGTGTAGTAAGTGTATGTAGGTAAGCATATATTTTTGGTCTTTTTGCAAGGTTGTTCGCACAATGTGTCTTGGAGGCCTAAAAACACGCTTAGTTAGGAAGGTTTGATAGGCTGATAGGTGGTTAAATCGTCCTAGGCTGATAGTAATGATGATGATCTAGTTTATTCTATGTAGCTACTTCATAGTACGTATGTACATATTGATAAATGGCTTTGTCCTCATTGAAGGACGCTTTGACCCTAAACAGCTAATAGTAGTCATGAAAAAAATGTGTCCCATTAACTGCCTAGTGGTTTTGCAAATAAAAAACTTGGAAAATTCTCATTCAGTGGTCTAGTTATTTTTAATTATGTGGATGGATGGAAACAGTGCGCCGAAATGTTTCGATCGTGTGTCACTCTTTTGTTTGCCAACTCGGCTGACACTGCGAAGAAGGAGGGTTATTTTACTCTACTAATGATTAAAGTTTAATATTATTTTGTTGGTTTACTATACTTACTATAGTCAGCGTTACTTAGAAACACAAAACAATTTCAGAGATAATGTAGTCTGGAATTTTAAACTAAATGGATGCTTTAATCCGCTAGAACGTGTTATCTTTTTTCCAGCTCTTTGACTAATGAGCTTTCGTTCGCCCTGAAAAGGCTTTTTTGTAGTTTGAAATGCTTAGAGATAGGAAGCACCTGTCTGTATTCTTCCTATCTGTAGAAGGGGTTTTAAAGTTTACTATTATATTTTGTACTCTAGAAGCACTCTAGCTGACCTAGCATGACAAAGGCTATTTATTATTTATGTGTCGTTCCCGTGTTTTTTTTCACAAAAAAACACGGGAAATCTGAATCTCAGGAGCAGCTTTTTCGTTGGGCTCTTTTGTGTAAAAGTCTAGTAAAGGCAAAGGTAAGTAGTTCAGATTTTCAGATCCTGCTGTAGGGACATATTATGGTGTATGATTAATAACCCTATCTATATCAAGTGTACATTAATCTTTAGTAATGGGGTAGGTACTAGTAACTTAGTACACCAGACACCATAGACAATAGACACGAAGGATTAGGCTAAGTACATCATAAGTACATATGCATGATAGGTTGTGGCTAGTAAAGGAATGGAGGATGTTGAAACTAACTAGTAGTATTTTTTTTAATAATATGGGACAACTTCCACACACGGTCACCTGGTCCCAAACTAGGCTAGAAGTCTGTACTATGTATGGTAACCAAATGACTGATATACATATAAGCTTAATTAGTATAAGCTTATAACACCCAGACACAGATTAAACAGACATATTCGTGCACACAAAATTTTGACCTGGCCGGGATCGAACCCGGGACCTGCGGCACAGAAAGCAGAGTTACCACCATCTGAGCCAACGACCGCCTCGTTGGCTCGTTTTATAACGTTCACTCATTGATAAGTTAAAAATTGGTTTCTTTGGTATATCTTTTATGAATCACGAATTACCTAAGCATCCTTTAGTAATTTATCATTTAAAATTGAAGAACATTTGACTCACAACAGTTGTTATAAATGCACAAAAACAAAGCGGATCCATAAACAAATATTTACATTTTTATGTTCTCGATACATCGATACGATCGCTTATGAACATGTAACAAAATTAAAAAACACCAAAAGCGATCCTATGTCGATGTTATCGTGAGATCGATGCTCGTACTACTGGACATCATTTTGTGGTGTCATATTTCCAACCACGAAAGCCCGAAATCGACCAAGAAACATCCAACTATACACACATTGCTTTTTTCTGTAGTCCTGTAGTTCCTTTCTTGCAGTTCCCGCGCGCAATGGTTAATGATCTTATATTGTCATTAGTTTCATGTTATTATTTTAGTAAGGAGGATTATTTTTTATAGTGTACAGTAACATTAGTCAGTAGGGAAGGTTAATAAATCTCGCGATAACATCTGCGTGTGGGCATGAAACGGCTTTGTTTATTCATAATATTTTTATATGAGATAAATGACATTACTGAAGGTGAGCGATACAATTGTGTGAGGGAGATGATTGCTTAACTGTTAAAATGGGAATTTAAACGAATAATAAAGAAACTAATTACTTAACAAAAATGTTACGTTAGGTATATAATCTAGGTAGTCACTACTATAGACTGTATCCGTTCTTCCGGGTTCGTTTCCTAGAGCCGTAGTCCCCGAAAGGCACATACTAGATGACCACGTTTTTAATTAGTAGTTTAACAAACAAAATTGACTTTCAGTCAATTTTGCTTAGAAATGTCGTCAGTAACAAAAATTTAGACGAATCTCAAGAAAGAACTCACTCAAAAAGTGAAACTATACAAAATATATATAATTTAGATCAACAGTTACATTAATTTGTACCGCATTCCCTAAGATTATAAATATACTTTACAATAGCCGTAACCTTTCGTTCAAGAGAAAAGTAAGTACGTAGATGTTTTTATAAGAATTTATTAAATAGCTAGTAAAAACACTATCTAGTTACATAGGACTGAATGTTTTTGATAATATCAAACTCCTAAAGTACCCTAAAATGCTTATTAATAAAAATTCATTCATAAACCCGAAGTTTCTTCAAAATTCATCTCAACACTTGAAAGCCGTAATATCAGCATAACATCCGCTCGAGCTAATTACCTCCATTATACAGCTCAGCCTATGCATATCCTAGGTTTCAACACCCCGTACATAATTACCTTACCACATCCTTGTTCTGGCACAAACGAAAATAAACCTTATAACTTAAAGAAATACAGTTGAAAATCTTGTGAAAAGAGTTAGAAAATTCCTAACCGGGAATTAAGAAAGCTGTCATATAAATACAAGCCCTGTGGTGATGGATTAGAGTTGAGTTTTTATTGTTAAGTTTTGTTGTTAGGTATTAATACAGTTCGAGGTAGGTGACAGAATTAGTTGTAATCAGCAGATTTAATCGGCGATTACAGCATATAACCTAGGCATGTGTTCACAGTCGAGCCTGATTACGTAATTCTTCGAAGCTGGGAAACTCAATACTCGCTTATAATATGGACTAACGGCTCAACAGTTTTCTAAGCTATGTTCATCATCTCAGCCACAGGACGTCCACTGCTGAACATAGGCCTCCCCCATAGATTTCCCATAGATTTCTAAGCTATGTTAATAGCTTCTAAATTGAGTATCGATTGTTTTGTATCTCAATCTCAATATAGCACTGACTAATCCCACGCTGAGACTATACACTGCTACCTTTTCTTGGGAATCTACATGGATGAATAGAAAGCCAATAAATCATTAGGTAAACTACTAGGTAATCAATTTAAATTAATATGAAGAGCTATAACTTTTGGATATCAAAACACATTCATTAATGATTCGAGACATTTCAAATAGTTATAAATCTTGTTATCATCCTGGTTGCAATCTGTCGTGGAACCTCGCCTCGATGTCGTGTGACCCTAGATAGCAAGCTGTACGTAATTTCAGTAAATATAGGGTACCTAGTACCTACGCGGCAATAATCTAGAAATATTGCTCTCAGATAAGAAGCCAGGTCAAAAAACTGATACGGCGCTTTTTGCAATAATAAAACTGTAAGCCATATTTTCTTCATGTAGATATATGAGTAAAATCACGTAAAGCAACAGAGAGAATTCGCCTTAGATAACTACCTGAGTGTCCAATTAAATTCATATCGCGAAACCTTTGATCGAAGTGACACTCTCTCTCTAATTGTCGAGCCTAAGTGCTGTGAGTCGTACAATTCAAATTCAAACCCATTATTCGAGCAATTACTTACCATTCGACGGCCTCTGCCAGTTAAACTTTAACTATTAAGTCATTAATATCAGAATTCCTTCGAACATCCGGTCAACGACGCCATTTCGCGTTTCCGCACCATTTTGATGCCAAGATGGCGGAGGTCGGGAAAACAAATCATTACGATGCACGTGGCCAGTTATATGTGGAGTTACTGTTTATGTTTACGGACTTGAACCAGGATTGTGGAACGAGTTAAACAACATTAACGTTTAGATATGTGGTCGCTAACAGGTACGCCTTTGAAATCGAGTCTCGTGTGGATATTAGCCTAATATTTCCATTAGAGAACGCTTTGATAGACGTCTATATATAGGTATAAAACTTAGGTTCGCTACATCAATGAACAGAGACTCTTATATGCACAATTCCCTCCTTGAAAAATACAAACTCTACTCGTAATTATGTATGAGTTGAGTTCCAATATAAACCGATTGCAATACGACACCCTCATTTAGATTCGGAACTGTAGCGAATATTATAATATTTTGACATTATTGAGGTAAAATATAAATTGGGGACAAGTAATACAATAAATCTCGCCATTATTACTCATTCACAAAGACGTTACAATAGAATTCTGCAAAAGGAAAAGGAAGTGCCCCAGGAGAGTGAGTGCCCTGTGATACGCCACAAGTCGAGACGCCTAAATAAATACAAATGCGTGTGCTGGATTGTGAGAATTGATATTTATGGTCGAAAAAACGGTACCCCACTGTGAGCCAGCTGCCTACACGCCGGGAAAAAATGGTGGCCTTTTTAAAAATTATGCTTTCTCAGTCGAAGGCCGGAGTCACAACCATAATTGATGAATATGCGTTTAGGGAGAACATTATTATTCCTTGTGTCCTCTTTGTATGTGGATTTAATTTTAATTGTTTGTAAATTGACTTGTCTCGTAGATTAATACAATAATTTTAGTAATCAAGAGGTTATGACGATAACATTATGTTTTTCTTTTTGCAGATAAAAACCGGATTTAAATTCAATAGAGCGTCTATTGAAATGTAAGTTTTACAAACTTTTTAAAATAGAAAATTAATAAGCCTAATGAATAAATACGCAAGGTTTTATGATATTTATAGGCATGAAGTGTGTGACTTAATAATTTCACTTTACAACTTTCAAAAGGTTCAATTTAATTGGCTTGATCTGTATTTGTACTTTCACCGATCAAACGAGCTGATAAAGCAACAAATGAAGTTGAGAATGAAGCAACAGTCACTATCGTTACCAGTCGAGTATAACTGACGGTGTTCGTTAGCGACGCGACGAGAGCTTGTGTACAAATTAATAACGACTCGTTATTATCGCGTGCCACTCCCATTTGCATACAAATTAAATCCTGCAAAACTAATAGAGACGCGGTATCAACCGTGTGTTCTCGATTCTCGGTAATTTGATATACCTACCTAGACTTTTTGTTGCAACCTTTTTATGGGTATTATAGTATTGTTAATTTTTATTACAAATATATATTTAGCAATTATAAGCGTCTGTGGCCCCGCGGAAATATACCCGGCTTCAAATCCGGAGTCCCTGGATCGAACCTCTTATCTCACATGTGAACTTTTCACCTGGGTGCTACCGTCTTTCGGATGGCATACGTTAGAAACTGTAGGTCCCGGCTGTTTCCTATCGGATATGTAGAGGGCAGTCGTTAGGTCATGTCGGAGACCTGAAACTGACAATCTGGGTTGTCTACATTAACCATATGAAACTCGAAAACCCATTCTTTTAGAGTATACATTCAAATACATATATGTATTAGGTAGGTATAGGTGATCTTCACTAATGTATAAACATAATATATTCCAATGATTGTCTGCGAACTTGCATCATGTCTTTAAGTTAATTTCTCATAAGTAAACGCCGTCTGCATTCCGTTAAAGCCATAGTAATATTAAATTCATTACCCATAATACGGCCCCTATACGTCGTTTTCAAGTGAGTTTCGATAGTAATCGATGATTAATTCAAACCACTGTTCATCATCGCCCTCCGAAGGGCATTCACACAGCTATCGTTTCAACCGGCCGAAATTTACGAGGACTTGCCTCGTTTTACTCGGAATTAACAATTTATTTGCATAGAACTTATTCAAATTCAATTTTATGCTTGTTTTCGGATCGTAAAATTCAATATTGGTAAAATTTTCTTGGAAATCGTTTTAGAGATGAACGAGGTTAACGATGACGAGCCGTTGACATTTTGGATTAATGAAATTTGCATTTTTATCATAGAAAATATTCTACTAAATTACATCATTATGATTTACAATCTGTAGACGTATGACAAGGATGAATGTGTCTAGTACATATTATCATAAATATTTCCAATAATAACATAATTTCGAGACAACTTTTTAAGCACAAAATTCGTCATGGCAACCATTTCTTTTATTCCCTTTCCTCTATGTCCCTTAAACATTAGCAGGACACATTATTTTCGGTCGTTCTCTTGCATTACCACCAAGTAAACAAATCCGTTGTGTCCTCCATCCATGACGAATGCATTTTAGACAAGCAAAACAAACAAACGCTCACTGTTTACTGTTGTGGTCACATTCTGTCAGATGCGGGCTCTAATAAATATGAGTAATAGTTAAAAGTTGCATATTTTTATGTAGATCCCTACTATTTGTTGCGTTATCTCCGATTAGTTTACGATAAAAAACATGAGCAATAATAATAGAATATAATAGATAGATGAATAATAATAATAGAGAGGGAACGTAGAGCGTTGGCGGTTCGCTGCAATATGCTGGCCCGCAGATTTGCACGTTGTACTAAACAAGTGAAGGTGACGCTTTTCAAGGCTTACTGCCAAAGCTTTTACACGTGCAGTCTGTGGATTAGGTATACACAGCGAGCTTACAACGATCTACGAGTCCAATACAATGATGCTTTCAGGGTATTGATGGGGCTCCCACGCTACTGTAGCGCATCGCAGATGTTTGCGGAGGCTCATGTTGACGATTTCTACGCCATCATGAGGAAAAGGTCCGCGTCGATGTGGCACAGGATGCGTGTGAGCTCTACCAATGTCCTGAAAGTGTTATCTCAGAAAATGGAAAATCCATTTTCTAAGCATTGGGTGGACGTTCACCTGTCCAACCAGCGCTCGAAACCGCCGGGCTCGCAATTTTTCCCAGACCCCAAACATAGGATAGTTTTACTAACAAATTAGAGTATAAGTCCTTACTAACAATTTATGGAAGCCTAAAGTGTTCTGAAATAAATGAATTATTATTATTATTATTAATAAGTAATATAAGAATATTATGCTTAAAACTGAATGAGATTTATCCAAATTTTTTTCAAATGATAATCTTTAAGTATCTGAATTTTATCGCCTCTGCGTTTGTTACCGACATCAACATAAAATATACCTACTCGCAATTGTGATAGTATAGACTGTTAAAGGCAAGTTTAACATTATAGTGACAAAATGATGAGTTCCAATAGTAGCATCCTCTAACATCAACAATGACAATCATATACGTAGGGGCGTCATCCGTGAGACAGACCCTTCAAGATGTTTTACTTTTACAAAATAGTTTACGAGCGCGCCGCACCACCCACCTCAGCACACACTACACTAACTCAATGGGCAACCAGACTCATTGAATATATCCAATATTTATTTATTCAACTCTCTAGTTCACTTCGTTAACATTTATCTTTTGAAACGGTCATAAATACATCCAAATGAATGTTATATTCATGAGTTACGTTATGCCCACACGAAGCTAGGACCGGTAGCGGTTGATAATTGGAAATGATCATAATTAGTAAAATCGCGCCTCGTTACGAGCAACGAGGCGTTTAACGATCTTTATATCTAAATTATAATCTGTATTGAAATCTGCATGCTTAATTTACAAGCGGCGCCAGAAGTAATTTGTTATTAACAAATAAATAACATACAACGTCGGAATTTTGGTCAGGGAATTAGCTGCTGAGAGAATTTGTCACAGGGCATAAAATTCTAGATAACTTATCTGTATGTAAAGTTAAGGGCCTACCTACTACCAACTGCCAACTTGCATGTTGTACACTGTACTGATAAAGTTTTACCTGAATCGAATCTCACCATGTGGACTTTTCGCCTGGGCGCTAACGTGTTTCGGATGGCACGTTAAACTGTAGGTCCCTATAGTTTCCCATAAGATATGTAGGGAGCAGTCGTTAGGTTATGTCGGACGCCTTGTAGAGGAATCTTGGCGACATGAAGCTCTGACAATATGGGTTGTCCACATATAACCCAAATGAATTGACTCGAGCAGTGTAATTGGGGTAACCCGTTCTGTTAAAGTATAAATTCAAATTATTAATGTGCTCGCTCGAAAACACGGGCTATACTCGGTCTTTTACAATATCTAATATAAATATATAGCTAATCTACTTATTAGATGAAGTTGTAAATAATGTTCATAATCTAAGAAATTTTCTGGTTTGGTTGGAAGCAAAAAAGGATTGTAATCCACGATCAAAAGACCCACTAATCCACTACCTACTTAAAATTTGTACTTTTTCAAACAACAATAATTTCACTGACTGCCTCGGTGGCGTAGAGGGCGCATGCTCGATTGCCAATCAAGAGGTCTGATCCCCAGGTCAGGCAGTGTTAAATATTGGATTATTCCATTAGGAATTATCTCAATAACTGCCTGGAGTCTGGAACTGTGCCCGGTAGGCTCGCCCCCTATTACATGGGACCAATAACATACTGGCGAAATGTGGTTGTATCTACTATGGCACTGAGTCCTGGGTACACCTCTGCCTACCCCTTCGGGAAAAAGGCGTGAATGTATGTATGTAATAATTTCACGTTAGTAAGAGTGGCGAGGCGTCATCGTGAATAGATTTTTCCTGATATAATATTATTTTCCGCTATTAACTTTAAACTAAAGACGAATCCCCTGGTTTCACCCGCGTACACATGGTTCCCGTGGGAATATCAGGAAAAAAAGTACCACATCTGTTATTCCCAGTCTAACCTACCTACATACCAAATTCCAGCTGAATCGGTTAAGTAGTTTTGACATGAAAGAGTAACAAACATCCATCCATCGTGGTAGAGTGCCGACCTCGGAATAGTGCGGAGGGTACGTGGTTCAAATCCCGCCCGTGGGTGAAGTTTTTCTTCTCATTTCATATAGGATATGATCGTCTTGTATATAACATAATAACATGTATGTAAGTCCATCATAAAAGCAAAGTATTCAAATCTCAAGGCGCTGCGACCCGACGCCTGCATAGAATCCTACGCACCTATTGTGCTCTCACTACCCACACTGTTTACTTCAAGCTTATCATCTACCTCATGTTTACTTGCTGTATTTAGGTATCGAAAGCAATCTTTAACTTTCTGTTACCATTTTGAGAGTTTCCCACAGTTCACAACTATTTTATACACATAATTTGTTTATTTTTTTATAATACCAGCAATTAGAATGATAATATTATTTTCAAACTCAAACTCAGAGAAAATTTATTTAAATAAGTCTTAAAAAGACATTTTTAAACGTCAATTAATAATATCAGTAATATCAAACTAGTTAAGAATCTACCGCGCGTTCGTAAATATTCTTGTAGAGATCTACAAGAAGAACGCACAAGAAACTTGTGAGGTTTAATTTTTTCAATTGCGAGTTTTACAATATTTGGTTAGGTAACATTTGTTGGCTTGTAAGGTGCCGGGTGGTAGCTATGCAGAAGTTTCCAGGCATCTTTGTCCTCTATGTATTGGTTAATACTATAATAAATTAATAAGCCTTCCTCCCTAACAAATTATCGCCTTTATCGTCAATTCACAGTTATTTCCTAAACCGCTAGATAATCTGCATTATACGAGAATAAATCAAATGTTATGTCTTAATTCATAAACATTTCGGTGTATATAAAACATTAAATGCAAAAATCTAACAGCCTTATGTATACTACTAGTAGGTATTAGGTAATATTATTATTTTATTCCTTTTCTGAGCAACTGCAACTGCAAGCATAGCTTGGTTAACTTAATCCTCAACAAACATATTAATACCGCGAGTGAGTGTTTCAAATTTCGCCTTCAGTCCACCATAATAAAGGTTATTATTGTGTTTTATATGTATTTGTATATATACTAAAACGAGCAGACGCCATCCACGTCCTGTCGTGTCGGTTTGAACATAAACATTACATTAAATAAATCATCAGTCTCGAGATATTTTTAGTTCTCTACTTTCTACCGATTGTTTATTGTCACTGTTTGTTTTGTGGTTGATTAAAATGTTCCTTAGTTGTTTTTCTGTTTGTTTTTTACCAGTTCTGTTTCATATAATGTTTCCTGCGAAACTACTTAGCTTTGACTTCACCCAGTTAAGTCGCAGACCATAAAATCATACTTAATTAAGCATATAAAATTCAAATTCAGAATCATTAAGCTTTCTTTTTACTCGTGCAATTTTATGTAAAACGAGCTTAAACAAACCAACCGCAAAAGCGACGCTTGCCATACGGCACCTAGTTTTTTCAAGCCCAGACATCCCATCCCTATATTTTTCCGTGTAGTAATAGCGTCTTTTGGCGCACTCTGCGCCCTGCGCTGAGTCAAGATGGCCGCCGATGGAGACACCCGATAGGAGATGCAAAACCGGATTGATAGTGAGAGGTGGCGCGTCTCGCCGACATTTATTGCTATCGACCTGAAGACTTATGGACACTCGCAGAAACGCCTTGAAACTACTTTACTGGCACGACTCCAGGAGGAAAGTAAGCGGAGCTCCTACGACCCCCTTTAACTCATTCATTGCTCTGCTGAAAAACATCATATTTTTCCAATAATGGCATACGTAGCTGCCAGAGGACTAGTACCACGGAATAACAAATCACCACAGCAAAACTTTCTACATTTATTATAACAGAATTTCAGTATACTGCTTCGAAATATTATGTAATAAAAAGCGGTATTGCCATTACAATGCAACGTAAAAAACAATACCCATAAATGGGTAAAGTTGTGACAACTTCATCTCATTTAACCATTTATTAGTTAACGCGCGAAATGGCATGAATCCGCAACCAGAACAAAACCTTTTTTTGGGAAACCTGCAAAAAGTGAGTCATTATTGGCGACGCCTCGCTTGTTGTGTAAACATCCGTTGAATTTAAACGCATTGGTGGCATGCCTCGTTCCTTTTTTTTCGTATTTCGACGGGAAGATTTATGACCAGTGACAAAGTCAATTTCATGGGACGTCGAGACAGAGATAAGGCACACCTCCTGAGCTTTTATGATGGAATTTGGCTTGAGGTTTAGCTGAAATTGTCCTCGACGAGTAAACATTTACCTGCCAATAGTGACGGATCGCTTCCGCCATTGTTAGAGGGATCCGTTGTCCACTAACAATTCAATTTCTCGTAAAATCCGTGATCAATGGAGATAAGGTGTGCAAAATGTGGCAGTTAAGATTTTAAGATGCTATTATTGAGACACTTTCCAAAACTTATTGTCGCATAATCTGAAAATATCACTTGAGAAACAAAAGACTGCTACGGACGCATAGATGTGTAAGTATGACTCCTGTGTCGTTTTGTTTCCACAAATTGATAAAATATAATTTTGTGACTTTATATTCTGCTTATTATAATACTATACATAATAATATTATACTTATCTATAATGGTATCCACTGACATAAAACATATCACCTTAACTTTTTATGTACCTATCTAGTTATCCATACAATAAATTCTACGGTGAATGGTGATCAAGAAATCAATATTCAGAATTATTCGTGGCTGCGACAAACACGCATTCCGATTCCAGCAGAGATTTATTTAACAACATAACTGACGCCATCTTTAAAGGCTCGTATTTTATGGCATTAAGTTACGCAAATGTTGAAACCGATTGGAAATTTAAAAACATGAAACGTACCTATTCCGATCACGACGCACATCTTTGGCAATATTTGAAACTAATCCGTGATATAAATACGTAATAGGAAGGATATCTCAGTCTATTAGTAATTAATATGTCACTAACGTGAGTCGCTCCCAGAACCCTCGCTTCAGGGAAACGCACCAACAGAACTAATATTATCACTACAAATATCTCTCACGTCTGCGCGACCGCTTCTGAGAAAGTATAGATCTTTTTTTGTCACCAGCTATCCTGTCATTTTTATCTATTCCAGCATTTTTCATCTTGCTTATTACGAAATATCGCGTTACTCGTGCACCTGTTGAGTCTGACGAAAACATTCGATAGGTACCGTGGTATCATTTTGACAAGTTTAGTGACGGTATTTTTGGCGTATTCGGTATTCAGAGCTACCCCCTCGCTCCGTGTTCCCCATCATTTCGGGACGTAATGAGGAGGTGCGTGGATAGTGACAGGTCCGTGCTGCGACCGACGCGAGGAGTGGCGTCCTAACGAGCCGTGTCTCATTTCTTATAAAAAAAACCAAACGCGTCTGCACGTCTTATTTGAGAGATATTATATTTGTCGAGTGCACTGTTTTCGTTCCAATTACCGAACCGGGAGCTCACGACGAAGCGTAATCGATTACGAATCTGTCACGAATTCATGCGACACGTTCGATTCAAACGAGAAATCGATAACAGAATTGAATTCGACTGGTAATGCATTTATTTGTTGGTGGTTCTGAGCTTCTGAGACAACTGCATTCCATTCTGTATCAGAAATAGGTACCTATCTAGCGTTATTTCGCTACCACTTTTTATTGTTATTTTTTTATGAGTGTATTCTTAATTCTTGATCATTCATTTAGCAGGCAAAGTGCTAATTCTACCTTAATATAAGTCGTAAATCTATGTTAATATTTGGCATAATGAGATTGACAAGGAAAATTAATTCATTTTAATTATTTTAAAATATTTTGATTTTAATTGAATGAAATTTTATGATTATGACATTGTAATTAGCTAGATTTATATTATTTTGATCATTATTTATATATTTTTATATGTAACGTGTTATTTGAATGTTTATGCTTATGTGAACTTTGTAATTATATTAATTAGGTAATTGGCAATAGCCATCTAATTGATTAATAAATTTTTTTTTATTGAATTTATATTCTTGATTTCACCGTAGTCGTACTTTATATAATAATAATAATAATAATAATAATATGGGACAACTTCCACACACGGTCATCTGGTCCCAAACTAGGCTAGAAGCCTGTACTATGGTAACCAAATGACTGATATACATACTTAAATACGCTTATAACACCCAGACACAGATCAAACAGACATGTTCATGCACACAAATGTTTGACCTGGCCGGGGATCGAACCCGGGGCCTGCGGCACAGAAAGCAGAGTTACTACCGTCTGCGCCAACGAGGCTGTCAATATAATTTATAAAAGATACTAAATAAACAGCCCAAGTATTTTGATCATTAATTGAGTTGAGATATATTCGACCGATATGACATTCCCTGCAATATCATGTTTCAGAATAACGCACACTCGATCATAAGCGTGGGCCATTCGGTTCGATGTTTCGATAGAATCTCGGTCGTTATTCCTCCACTAGATATACACTACAACGCCATTATTTTCTCGTCTGACAGGCAGCCACTTTATACAGTCGCCGAGCGTAGGTGGTCCCTATCTGCTCGTGGACGTTTCCTAAAGTCAACATCTCTCAGTGCGCTTTTGTGGCACAACACTATTGTCGAGAAACAAGTGACAAATAAAACGAGACCTCCGCTCAGACGCGCCACCGACGATGTTCCAATAAACCTCCGCTGTATACGATTTATTTAAAATTAAAAGAACAGTCGTAAAACACGACATCTGTTTTCGCAAACATTAGCTCTGAGTATTCCTTTTACGACTCCATTACCATATAGATGTCGCTGGGGTATCATTTGAAAAGTACCTATTACCTATATCTACGAGATGCCAACACGGCTCACTGAGAAATTGATATTTACACGCTTCTACGGTTTTTGAAATAATAAAATAGATATCGCAATAGTATCATGCCATATTTGGTCTTTTTATTTTGCAAAATAAGCACCTGCCTACGCTTTGTTTCCGTTTATCGCAGAATTTATGTGTCCATATATATTTAACTTTCTTGGATCTGGGTCCTTCACTGAAGAAATGATAGACACATTAGCTAGCAATTAGGAAAACTTAATTTTTGGCTTAGATTTATTGCTTGGAATCTTTTGAATGTTTGCATACTAATATATTGCATATAGATAATGCGAAAGTTTATGAGCATAGATTTGTAACCACCCATCTATGCTCATATGGATGGATGGATGTTTGTTACTCTTCACGCAAAAACTACTGAACCGATTGCATTGAAATTCAGTATGTAGATTGTTTAGGCTCTGGAATAACACATAGAGTACTTTTTATCCTGATATTCCCACGGGAACGAAGACTACGAGCGGGTGAAACCGCGGGGCACAGCTAGTAATTTTATATTTTTATGTAAAATAATAAAATGTAAGCAGTGGCAACGGCGAAAGCAATATACATGTAAATTACAATTTTAAAGATCTTATTCCAAAGATAACAGACTTCTGCAAAATATAGAGCTTGACTAATGCAACTTTTTTTTCTATTTATGCATGAAATACTGATTATTGCAAATACAAAATAAAATATAGGTAATTTTGTACTTATATGAATATCATTAGACTATTTATATACCTGTACTTAGTAGGTATCTATTTGTATTATGTGAGTACTGGATGTGGTGTTGTAGAGCACACTGACCAAGGCGCTTACGTCAACCGAGGCCGCCTAGAACTCATCCCGCGGGGTCGGCTGACCTGAGGCCCCTTTGTATACTCCACTATATACTCTTAGGTCAACTGAGGCGACAAGTGAATACCTAATCCTTCATCAATAAATACTTAATTGGTTTAGCTATAAAATCACTGTTGATAAGGTAAGTTAATTCCATAACTTGTTACTCAATATATTTACCCACAACGATTGTATTAATTCAATTCAATTTTATTTCAATAAACAATTATTACATTGTGTCTGAAATTATAACATAATAAATAAATATAAAAGTCAACAAAATATTTTATCCTTAGTACCTATACATTATTCTTAATTACTTACCTACCTTAAAAACAGTATCTTTAATATATATTTATCACATTTCATTTGATATCAGTAAGTTTATGTAAAATTCAAGTGAATTAGGTATTAGAAGTAACATCTCTAAATCCTTGTCGAATCGAAGTGCTGTTGAAAATCAGCTAAAACAACTATATAAGTTCAGTAAGGTGGTGACATTGCCACGTTGAATAGCAATGCTTATTACGTTGGGCCAGAGAAACGCTAGCATAAGTTAATATTTGGTTATGTGCACTTTATTTGACAACCCTAAATATAATTAAATAGAATGAAGGTATGTCAACATAACATACAAATTTATATTGCCCATGAATAATTTATTATAGAAACTGGTCGCACAAAATTATTATTGGCATTTTAAAGCATAATAAATTCTAATGAAGTTGTAAATCTGTCTCGTTAGACGTTATGCCTAAATATGGAGGTGTTGACTGTTCATACTCTTAAATAATATTAAGTATATACGGTAGTAGTAGGTGCGGATTTGATTGTGAGCTCACACGTGAGTGTGGAGTAAGTAAGTACCAACTTAAGGAGGCGGCGACCAGAGAATTCTCATACAAACGCAATAGTTAAATCATTAGAAATCAGAGCACATTTCCAACATTTAATTAATGACTTTATTCGGAATGAGACACTCGTTATCTGGGTATCGTAATTATATTTTGGTCTAAAATACTTATAATTTGGAGGATTTTAGTCCAAAGTACTTCTATTTTGGATGTCTTATTCCGAATAACGTCATTAAGTGTTGGAAATATGCTTTGATTTCAATTGATTTAACTGTTACGTTTGCATGGGAATTCTCCGGTCGCCGCCCCGTTTACTGTAGACCATATACCTTGATATCATTTGTTCTTTTTTTTCTAAATAAATATACCTGCTAGTTTTTATTTTTCAATTAGCAGTTAAACTTGCTTATAAAAAAATTAGGACATGGTACAAAAAAAAAAGTATAATTCTAAAAATAATTTATTATTAATATATTTAAAACTCCTAGAACAAGAACAACTACTACTACTAGACTTCTTGTTCTAGGAGTTTGCAATGGAGTTCCGAAAAGTAACGCCAAATTCAATCAATTATATCATAAACTAATATTTTTAAGAAAATTACTCCGAAAAAGGCATATAGCCAAAACCAATATTGTCCAAACAAGATGGCGTCGAATCAAAAAACTCAGTGGTTCTAATAAGAGAAACATATTTGTTTAATCAGTGGATAGCAGCGACTGCGCACACACAGGTAGACAAATAGACAAACACACGGACTTGTTACGTTTGTATAACACATTACTTCTCTGGATTCTACTATTTTTGTTTTACTACCTCAGTAGCCAAAGAGGAAAATGAGGTAAACGCATCCAAACTTTCCAAAGGTTTATCTTTGGTTTATTAAAACTCAGCAATATAATTTAATGGACGCTCCTTGAGTATCTAAGTGTTAATCTACCTAAAATACAGCTTTTTTTCTGGAAAAATTGCCATACCAAATTCAAACATGTTTTTCAATTATTCTCATTTTTTGATTTTCAATTATTGGAATAATTGTCATAAAAAATTCAAACATGTTTTTCAAAAACCACCAAACTATAAACCGCGTGCCAATTCAAAACTCGAAATTCAGCATTCAAAATCAATCACGCGAATAAAGCCGTCGACACACGGTATGTCACCAATCATGCTACAATCTGTCCGAGAGGCCGAGAGCGTGAGCGTGTGCAGGTTTTAGACTTTTACCACTTTTAGCCGATTGAAACCGAACCATCCCGGGATTCCAGTTTTGTTCTAACGGATGGTGGCTTTTTATTTCGTTCTTTTTCTGTCTACCTGTTTTGCGTAAAACTTCGGAATCGATGACACGATTCGGACAGACTTTTATATGTGCAAAGATATCACACGTTCATTTGATATGTTGGGTGGGTTTATTTATTTTAATTTATTTATCATACAAGAAGTTGTTTAGAATTGTGTTCTCATTGAAATTGGTTCAATGTTAAAATCAAAGCAATCTCAGGCCAATTGTTATTAAGTAGGTACTATACTCCTGAAATGTTAATTTCTAGGTAACAAGAAATCTATCGGGACTCGAGCTTAAATACCATACCTAGTCAATAGGCACACGAAAAACATAAACATAATTTTCTGCCACAATAGGTTTGTGTCGTCTAGTTTTACCGGCTATGTAACACCGAAAATTAGGTACTCGTAACTCGTATGTACTTCTATACTTTGTAATTTCATATATTGTAATATAATATAGACACATTCATTCATTAATATTCTCGAACCGAACGAGCAGAGCTTACCCGTAGCAAATTTAACTAATCATACTGTCAATATCCTGCACGGCAGTTAATCGTCAGAATACCGAGTACGAGTATACAGACAATACAGTAGTTAGTATTCGCACATATGCACCAATAAATAAATAGAGGACACTCGGGTTAAACGTCGAGCGGTTCGCTACGAGGCGACTCGACGCGACGCGACTGTTACTGCATAATTCATGTGACGGATGGTCAGATGATCCACCTTTAATACATGCATATTGGTTTCCAGTATCGCTTCTTAGAGGTTATAAAATCTCCATAAATAGGTACTGTTGAGCTAGTACGTGTACGTGGTAAAAATGTTGTGATTATCGCCTCTCCATCGATTTAAATAATTCAAAATCGTATCTTTTCACGTATCTTCAAAAAAATTCATAGTATAATCATTCGCCCGCATCCCGTGTATGCATGTGTGTTTGGTGCAATGTGCGATACGCTATAGGTACATAAACACTGCAAATAAATACAAGTTAAAAAAACCTGGCGTAAAACGCTACCGATTTGAGTACCACTGGTCAGTTTCCTTACTCGTCAATTTCACTAATTCCCCAGTTTACTCAGACAGTTTCTGAATTCGCCGATTTCCTTATTCGTCAGTTTCACTATGATTTGTATGTGACTGATTTATACTGCGATAAATAGCGTAAATCTTTCATCATAAAGAATTATAAAGGTTGCTGATTGGTAAACAAGAATAATGTTAGTAATATAGACATAAAAACATTTTATGCATCATAAGAAAAAAAAAGGTAATTGGTAAACGATACATTGGTGAACGCTAGGCTTCAAAGTCTGGAACATCGGCGTAAAGTGGCCTGTGTTTATATATTACTCATTATATATTAACGGTGAAAAAAAGCTTTTGAAACAACTTACTTGGCTGGCGTAATAATTATTCAACTTTATTATTCATGATAATAGCCAAGTCACAACATTCAATATAATTTCGTAATTAATATATATTTATAAATTATAATATTAATAAATTAATAACGTCGCGCCAAAAAACAGGTTCTAAAAATCAACATTATTAAAAGCAATTTCCAACTTTGATTCACAGTTATGTCTCTACATGGACGGCGGTCATCATAAAAGGTAAATAATAATCCATAATAGACATTGTCAAATTAAAGATTGTAAATATTTTATGCCTACAAACAAAAAATGGTCACGCATTCGGCGTCGATTTGCGCTTGATTGAGTTACTTTCGAATGAAATAGGCACTAGAAAAACTTAACTTGTTCTAATGTTTGGCGCTTTTTATAAAATATACAATTACTTAGTTGCTGAGCGCTAAAAAACTTAGAATATAATCTACCTAGATATAGGCACTTGTATATAATACCCTATATGTTATTCCAGACTGCCTCGGTGGCGTAGAGGGCGCATGCTCGACTGCCAATCAAGAGGTCCCGGGTTCGATCCCCAGGTCAGGCATAGTGTTAAATATTGGATTTTTCCATTAGGAATTATCCCAATAACTGCCTGGAGTATGGAACTGTGCCCGGTAGATGGCAATAGGCTCGCCCCCTATTACATGGGACCAATAACATACTGGCGAAATGTGGGTGTATCTACTATGGGACTGAGTCCTGGGTACACCTCTGCCTACCTCTTCGGGAAAAAGGCGTGAATATATGTTATAATAATAATAATTCATTTATTTCAGGCAATAGTGCGTATAATAAATTATACGCACCAGAGGCCCATATTAATAAATACCTTACAGACTAACATACATAAAAAAATATAAAACACTTAATTTAATTATGGCTTAGGGATATTATTGTTCGGTTTCGCCTCCCTGAAGCGACGGAAAACGATGCCTTCAGGCCAAAATTGTGGGTCCAGGAACGTCTCCTTGTATTTCGCCGGAAACCGGAGCACGTATGACTTGAAAGTCTGCGTCCGCGTAGCCTCCAGCCTCGACAGCGAAATCTTGGAGAAGTCCTTTCCCGGAGCTCGTTCTGTGCGCTTTTCGTCGATGTAGCGAGCGATCTCCTCACCGGATGTGGTTTTATCAAACCGGGAGAGATATATCGCCATCGTGGGCTCTGCGACTCGGATGACTGTAGTCGCAGCGGGAGCAGTGCCGCGTTGGTTGCGGGCGGGTCGAGGTCGACGCTTCTTCTTCTCCACGAGGGTGAAGCCGCCATCGTCGACCTTGTTCATGCGCATGACGGGATCCATTGGGCGCGGGATAACCTGCTTGCGTGACGTTTTTTTCCGTTGCTGCTTCTTATCCTCATTGAGGGGCCGCTGCACGGGTGCGAGCGGGGCGGGGGCAGCGGGGGCAGCAGCGGCGGCCGCGTAGGCCATGGGCGACGTGGTCGTCTTCGCTGACGTTTCACGCGGGGTGCGGGTGGGAGCGGCGGGGCGCTGTCCATCGCGCACGGCGACAGCAGGCGACGACGCAAAACTGCCTACGGCGGCATTTTGCGCTCCGCGACGTGTGTTAACGTTAGAAGTCTCGGGTGACCTACTTACCGAATCATTACGTTTTATAGATAATAATTCGGCACGCAACTCACCGATGGTACTTTCGGAGACTTCTAACCTAAACTTAACTTCATCCAGGTTTGTCTTCAGGGTGGTAATGTCCTTCAACAATCTGGTGACATCGACGTGGTCGAACGTGACGGGTGGCAGCTTGTGGAGCTGCTTCGCCACGAATGCGGGCACGTCGTCCGGGTCGGTCGCCTTCAGCAGGTTGATGATATCCTGAAGGCTCCGTTCCCCTTTCTCGTCCCTCCTGCGGGTCGGCATCCGGTCCTCCTGGCCGAGAGTCTCATAGAGCAGCACCTTGCTCCTGCAAATCTCCTCTTCTTTAAAATTTGATTTGCAGATCTGCAAGATGCTGACCTCGTCCATAGGCTATAGGCTATATTCCATATATTCCATAGGCTATAGTCCATAGGCGATGGCATGCTGGATGAACGCCAGCAGTTCGTTGGCTATGAGTTTCTCGGAACTCATAGCTTCGCGAGCGTGCAACGGCAGAGCCGCGCAATACGTGAATAAATCAAGGTCAGTGCAGTGTGGCGGTACGCGACCGTCGCTGAGCGCGTTTCGCACTGCACTCAATTATATACTCAGTTATGTTATGTTATGTTATTCCAGGGTCTAAACATACCAAATTTCAACCCAATCTGTTCAGTTAAGTGTATATGTTCTTGTTGTTGTTGTTGAGTATATGTTCAGTAGTTTTGGCGTGAAAGAGTAACAAACATCCATCGATACATCAATCTAACCAAAACCGCGCTAGATGGCGCTGGAGGTGAGTTAGAACTCGCAAGCGTATTTTTCACGCGTTAAAAACGTATATTTTTTACATTGTACTGAAATTTAAGATTTATAATGTTAAGTAGGATGTATAAAGATAATAGGGCCGTGGGGTTACCGGCTATATAATTATCCCACCGTCTCTACCCGTGGTTGCTATTAAGGGCCGGCTAAGGGTTATCAGGCCAGAGGACGGGCGGCAGCAGCCTCTGCGTAAAATCCATCAAACTGCGCTCGCCAACCCGCCACCCAAACGTGGCGTGTATTGGCAAAACGCCCCACATGGGGGAAGCATTATGTCCAGTAGTGGACTTCCTACGGCTGGGATGATGATGATAAAAACGCGTAGAAAGAAAATATGGTGCATATTTTCCTTCCTTTAAAAATCACATAATAACTCGTTTTTATTCTACATTTTGCCTGATAAATAAAAAACTATTTAATTAATTATTCACATTTTGTGCAATATCAATTAATTATCAAGAAATTAATGATAATTACAAATTCAAACAAGTTAACATACTTCACGGTTAAAATAAAACTTTCAAGTTATTTAACGACATTATCGGATTGACAGATGAATTTAGGGTTGATACTGATTTTATCTTCTTATATTAAGATATCAAATTTAGAAAATATTTAATAAGAATAATATTAAATTTTTAAATTATAATTCAAACTCTTTATTCAAATTTAAATTAAAATGAAATTTATTCAAATTTGCCGTGGGGTTACCGGCTTTAGAATAGTACCTCACCCTCTCTCCCCGTGGTTGCCGTAAGAGCCGGCTAAGGGCTATAGGATCCAGAGGACGGGCAGCAGCGTCCTCTGCGTAAATCCATCAAACTGCGCTCGCCAACCCGCCTGCCAAGCGTGGCGAGTATAGGCAACAACCCCCCTTATGGGGGAGGCTTATGTTCAGCAGTGGACTTCTAACGGTTGGATGATGATTCAAATTAGTCACAAGTTAAACTAATTCATGTCAGTTTTAGCGAATGATTAATGAATTAATGTATACTGTGCGATCGGACACATTCCACAAGAAGAACGCGCAAAACTTGTAGGACTTAATCTTCGTATTTATTAAACATTTGTTTTATATACGTACATAACATACATACGTTCACGCCTTTTTTCCCGAAGGGGTAGGCAGAGGTGTACCCAGGACTCAGTCCCATAGTAGATACACCCACATTTCGCCAGTATGTTATTGGTCCCATGTAATAGGGGGCGAGCCTATTGCCATCTACCGGGCACAGTTCCAGACTCCAGGCAGTTATTGAGATAATTCCTAACGGAAAAATCCAATATTTAACACTGCCTGACCTGGGGATCGAACCCATGACCTCTTGATCGGCATGCGCCCTCTACGCCACCGAGGCAGTCCGAGGCACCGAGGAGAGTATATACGTACAGCTTTAACAATTTCTTTGTCTACATTACAAATTACAACTTGATCGAAAATAAATTACTTATATGTACTTTTGTAGAGCTTTCTCGTTTTTACCATTGGAGAGAAACTCATCTAAGCTTTTCCTTTATTAGGGTCCTACAAAAACTTATTGCACATTCGTAGCAACCCTACATAATCGAGTTTGAATCAGATAGATATCGATTCCATGTCGATTAGACGTCGTATCGATACGATATCGAGAGGTGTGAAGTGTGAATGCCATCCGTATTTGCATATTAATATTGTACTTATTAATATTAATAGTGCATTCACCTCTCACTGACTTGCGTGAATTATGGTAATTCCACTTAATGGATGGACATTATAAATGTTTGTTTTATTTTAATCGATTGTGTATTTATTTAATTTTATGTTGAATGAATACACATGTATAAATTGACTGCTCCGGTGGCATAGTAGTTCGTAGGCGCTACTGCTGATCATTACGGTTCGATTCCTGGATCAGGCAGGAAGTGTAAATGGATTTTCAATCAGGAAATTTTTCAATGACAGCAATATGCGCTATGCACAGGAGGGCAATAGGCTCGCTCGCAATAGCGAGTCCCATGTAATAAATAACACGGGATTTAAAACAAAACTGTCAAAGTGTGGGTGTACCTACAGTCCTAGATGCGTATCTAGGACTTAGTCCCAACTAAGTCCTAGATACGCATCTGCCTACCTCTTCGGGTAAAAGGTTATGTTACTAGTTACTCTGCTGAATAAAATGCTTTGAAACTGACTAGATGTTTTACAAGTTTTAACGCAAAATCGAGGCAACCAGGAAAGCCGTATCCCCACAAAAAGCACCGAACATTTCTCTGCATTTCCTTTGCACTAAGGAAACGTCTCTACAGACGCTACATGCAAGTTGAACTACAAACGTAGTCAAAGCTTTAGTACCGTATCACATTAAGAGGAAAACAACTTGTAACAATTTGATTCCTATGAAAATTTTACCAAATCGATGTTTTGTATTCCCCTGTTTCCTCCAAATATAATTAATACACTTAATACAACCATATTATATGAATATCCTTTAAATGATAGGATAAATTATAGCTTACTTCGTCTGAAAAATATTAGGAGGATATGAAACATAGATTTGGTAAATTGTTCGTTCACAGGATTGTGTCAAACTCATAAAAGGTACGCCCTAAGGATTAATCAAAGACGCTCTGAATTGTCATTACTGTGACAAAGTGCCAAAGTGTCGACTTTGTTTCAATCGCGTAGGAAGTGCAAAAATAAAAGATTATCATATCGACATCGGGTGGCGAAACATAAATATTCGACGACATTAACCGTAAATATCGGACGACATTACGAGACGCCTCGGCCGACCTCCTGTAGTGCACTGTGAGCCTGGTACCTACTTGCTCGGGTGGAAGATGCAATCCAATTTGAAGACATTGTGGGAATTGGTCAAATTCACAAATTAAACAACAGTGTGTTGTTTGGATTTGGCGGAAAAAGGGCGAGTGTGAAAAGTCAAATCGGTAAGGGTCGATGTAGGCGTAATTTTCATGAACAAATTGATTGACGTCAGATCAAAAGTACCAACAACGGACAAGAATAACATGAAAGTATGAAAGTAGAAAGAGAGAAAGCCGAAAGCCATATATATATATCTTCTATATTATGTCAGGATCGTAGCAAGTTGAAAGAAATGTCTCTAGTCTCAGCCTACTGCCTACCCGTACGGGAATCTCCTCACAATTTCTAAGATTATAAAATACACAAGCTTATGTTAAAAGTTTAGAACACTAAATAAAAAATTAGAAAAACCAAACATAACAGATAAATCAAGAATAATCGAATCAAATATATTTACTAGATACTTAGATACGTTAAATTATGTACTACCTACCTAAGCCTATTTATTATTCCTCTAACCGATACTATGGCTCATAACTTAGTATACGGAAATTGTACAAAATAAATAAAACCATCGAGTCGTGTAACTTCGGCCGTTCCATCGTTAAATAATTCTATTTGAAATGATATTTTGGTATTGGCCAACAAAAAGACATTCCACTGCGCTCGCGCACCGTACCGAGTGAGAACTTCACAGTTCACGCTAAAAATGCTTTTTATTTCCAACGACTGCATGCTGGTTTTATGGATACAAGATCATACGAGCTTATTTGAAATTTAAAATTAAATTACAAGAATTGTTGCCCATTAAACAGTAATTTATGTTTTTTATGTATCTCTTTGAATGCAGTCAAATGCAATGACAACAGCGAAACGAGCTCTCAATAGAACCAACTCTGAGAAGTTGGTGATTTTTTTTCGACTTTTAAGTTAATCAGTGAGTATCTTCATAAAACTTTAAGTTGTAAATCATAATGGAATATATACTTAATTAGTATAGATAATGAATTATTGTCTTCAAGTAAGTGAAACATTTCTAGTGCCACACAGAATCCCTCGTGGGTGGTCCATGTTCACCGTAATAATGACTCATCACTTCATGTATATGACTGACAATATTACACTGTTCCCGGTGGATGTATTAGTCCGTATACTGCAAGGTACTTACCTAATATATTACAGGTTTATTATTCTAAAGACTCGCTTACCTATACATAAGGAAACGAACCTTCAAATCCCAAATAAAACATAGTTTGGGAGAGACACAAAAAATATTTACAAATTCGATTTAACTATGGTTGTTCTTATGCAAATCATTATAAAATCAACGAGAATTTATTGATAACGTGGCATTCCACCACACGTTGTAATGGGTACTACGTCTGAAAGGACTGAATTGAATGGACCGCGGGCCATTCGACTGTAAACGAAAATCGACTACGTTCCAAAGGATTTAGTATATCAAGTTATACATCATATTTTTAATTATAACTGCAGACTCAGGATACCAACTGCATTAGTGAGATGTAAGTAGCTGCACTTTCGTTATACCTACTAGGCTGGATTTTATTAACCCTGGTTAAGTCGAGCAAATATTTATAAAATCAAATGTCGTTCTTATTTAATAGACGACGTTATAAAATGCTAAATATGATATTAATAAATGCAATAAAAGCCCTTGTTCACACTGCGACTTTCAGCTGCGGCAGCTAGCTGCTTAGCTGCTTTTCAGCTGCTAGATGCCGCGACAAACGCTGCACCCCGCACACTGCACCGCGACTTTTAGCTGCGGCAGCTAGCTGCTTAGCTGCAAAAACGCCGATCGCCGCAGGCTTCCAAACGCAAGGAAGTCGCCAAAACGCACAGCTGCGGCGCAGCAGACGCAAAAACGCCGATCGCCGCTGCAGGCTTCCGAACGCAGGGAGTCGCCAAAACGCGCAGCTGCGGCGCTGCAAACGCAAAAACGCCTGTCGCGGCAGCTCAAAGTCGCAGTGTGAACAGTGTCTCAATTAATGTTCCGTCGGTGAAATGTCATCCCGCCATGTTTCGTCGGTGTATATGTGTGCCGGTGTATAAGATTCGTACATATTTATTTATTAATCGATAACTTACGTATCTATGACGAGTAATTTTTGTGGCAATCCAAATAGCTACAATCAATGACGTCATACATAGTCACAATACAATACTAAATCAAGTTTCCTATTCGATCGAATAGGGGCATGTAAGGGCGTATAATCGAGAGCACTACAGAATGGGCTACAGGCAACATGGTGTATAAATTGGCCACTGGTTACGAAAGCCCACCGTGTAGGGCCCGTCGACCACGATTAGTGACCATATATGGCCTGGATATAGGGCTATCACTGATAATAGTAGGTGTTATTTTCTAATGAATAATAAATCCCATTTTTGGAGAGATTGTATGGATGACAACCAGAGGCCTATGTTCAGCAGTGGACGTCCTGTGACTGAGATGATGATGATGGTGTTACGGATTATTGCAATAGGAATCAGTATTCAGATGATTCTCCTAAAAATTTGTTACGTCACCGTTTTAGTAAGGATTAAAAAAAAGATCTGAGAATCTTTTAGGAAAAAACCGGGTGAAACACGTTGCCCCGCGGTTTCACCCGCATAGACAATGTTCCCTAGGGAATATCGGGAAAACAGTAACCTATGTGTTATTCCAGTGTCTAAGCTACCTACATACTAAATTTCAATCCAATCCATTCAGTAGTTTTTACGTGAAAGAGTAACAAACATCCATCCATCCTCACAAACATTCGCATTAATATTATTAGTAGCATTGGATGAAAAAATAAGGTAAAAAGTTAAGGTATACCTTAACTTTCTAAGGAAATCCGTTGCCAATTGTTAGGTACTCGTTTTAACAAAATTGCTTCGTAAGAATCGCAGCTTTGAAATATACTAATTTTCCATCTAATTTCATTCTAATAATAGGATCCTTATATGCCAAGTGGCAACCCTATCCCCAATCGGCATGCGCACGCGCAGCATCTGGTTCAAGGTTGCGCAACGGCCCGCACACTGCGCCCGTAAGTTTGCTAATTCGACCCTTTACGGACCATAACAGTGATCTTTATATTATATCACTATCAAATCTATTTTATAGGTACCATGCTTTAGTAATGCACCGTACGATGGAATTATAAACAAACAAAAAAATGTGAAAGTAGTAATTGATAATATGCATGGATAGGGCCAAACACAGTGGATAATTATGTGAGAAAGAATGTCGCTTGGGCGCTGGCGCATTGCCATTTTGATGGGTCGATGACATCGACAATGCTGACAGTCAGAAAGAAATAAAATTAAATCTACACAAAATAAACAGACATAGATAAAACAGGCTGATATTCAAGGAATTTCTAGTAGAAATTCTTTGCTGTAGAAATTTTCTAGTAGAAATTCTTTGCTGTAGAAATTTTCTAGTAGAAATATTACAGTAAAAGTCCAACACCTGAAGATAAAGTTCTTGTAATAATTATGTCCATGAACCATATTTTCCATAATATTATGGTCACGAATATGGTTCTGTTTCACAAATGCCCACTGGTAGGGGCACACCTCAATATGGTAATCTAATAGATTGTCAGGTAAAACATTTCCTGAACAAACAGTTTTGATTGCAGTCCAGCTGCGGTAGATAAGTTATGAAATTGAACCACCCATATTTGGCACTTGGCACTTTATAAACTGTAAAATATGTAATATTGAGAAGGCTGCAAATCTACGTTTCAAATGGCTTGTAACTTTAATAATGTCGTGATGTTAAAGCACATAATATGGGTAATTGGCACAGGCATGTGACTATACTTGACCAGGGGCACGAGCACCCACGTCCCCACTTTCAAAGTTAATGCAATAGGATAATCACCATATTTTAATTTTAACATTTTGGCACTTTGTGACCAGTGACCAGGCTTTAAACCTTCAGCAACTAACCAGGCCCAGAAAACTGTTTAGAGTCTAGAATGTAATAATTTTCATTTCAATCATTTTAGAATACCAAAACATGTTCCAAATGGTTGGCTCTGCATTTTTATGAAGTAAGCAATCATAGACTAGGTATGTATTATATTATGATTCTCGTTGACCTCCCAGGGTCGGAGGCTAGACGTAACCGCAGCATTTCAATTCTCAGGAGTATAACGTACGGTAAACTGACACCCTCGTTTTTGAGGACCGTGATGGTATGTACGTTTAGTGTCATGGTTTCATTGGTGTTGGTTACAAATGGTTGGCTATCAACTTTGTCATACCTGAATATATATATATATATATATATAATTTTATTTACCCTTCACGCTTATTATTTAGACTTAGGTGCTATGTATTCGAATAATCCGGCATGTGGATATATGTGTGAACAGGATACTTGGCAAGATAGACGGGACAAAGAGCTATGGACCAAGGCTGTGAGCGTTTGCATGATTCGACGTTCATCAAAAAAAAAATTATAAATGAAAATAAAATTATACGGACACTCTTCACTCCATTCTCAAAATATCTGGATATATGCATTTAGCGGATGGCTTAATTTATATTGGAAGGAAAAATCGATTTAGTAAATTTTTCTTAAGATTGCGTCTAATTCCTCGAAGGTAGCATAATATATCCACTTAAGAATACGTAGATAAGATTAGCCAAAGTATTAGAGATTTTGCTCCTGTTAAAGGATTAACATCATGGATTAAGAATAAGTTAAGCTTTTAAAACTAAAGAGTGGACCAGCTCTTATGAGTATTTTGCTTGTCACCGCGAGATTAGATTTATTCCTGCGGGCTGCACGGGTTAATCCGGCCGGAACAAAATGTCCTGTGAATTGTGGATACGGTCTACGGCGGATAAGAGATTTATGACTCTCACCGCTCACTTCACCGTACCCCTATACCCGCATATATACTCTGACCACAGAATTATTTTGTGCACTGAATATTCCTGTAGATTATTTTAAAAGTAAATTTAACATAAATTCTGCTACTCTTACTTCAGCAATAAATAGGTACAGCAGATTGAACACAACTACAATAAATATAATATCTATTCTTTTTGTTGATAATAAGTTATGTGCCCTGCGGTTTCACCCGCCGATAAGTTCCATAATTCATACGAGTACAAGGTGAGTACTTACAAACCAAGATTAGTGTTAGGTTGTAGGTATAATTATGGTATACATATTTAAAATTGACTATTATAAATAAAGATTAAGTAGTGGGATTGCGTTGGTACCTTAATTTTAGATAGAAATAGACACAACCCTAATAATTGACACGCATTAGGGTTTCCACAAATCACGCTAAACCTCTCGTACCCTGACTCTACTCATTCTAATAATAAAACTTATTATTTAAACGTGTATAACTCATATAAAGTACACAATATACTCTGGTTATTGGTAACACATTGTGTCTGAGTAATGGGATGGGTTAATGCATAATCCGTGGCTGCTTTCGGCAGCTGCTCTAGCATCCTCTGTGGCTTGCCATCGGTGAATTCAAAAATAATCATTTTTGAATCAATTTGGTTAAATGCTTTACAAAAACAAAATTTTTAGTTAAGAACTTTGAAAATTTTATTTATTAAACGTCACCCATACAAAATGAAAATACACAGATATGAGGAAATAGGGAATAATTTTACACTCGATTGTTTGTGGTTGGCTCTGGGTCCGGCCTATAATTGTGCGAAAAATATTTTGTTAAAGAAAACCTTACTACAGTTTCTTCGTATTTATGAAAATTATAAAAAAATAGTATTTAGGTTATGTTAATTTTTTTTTTAATAGTAAAAAAAATATTTTGCACCAACATTTTTAACATTCTGGCCAAGTAAACAATCGTTGGACACAGTTTTGCCCAAGTACCGATTTACCGATCCACACATGGATATATTGGCCCCAATAATGTAACCGCCGGGTTACGCTGTGCACAAAACTTTATACAAACATTCCAATATTAGCATCCATAAAAATTAATTGCTACGTCGTGTTAATTCCCATCCATTCACCGTTTAATCAAACGGCGCGGCGCGGCGTGCCATTTCGGCCGGCAGGGTACGGACCGGTGAGACCACCTTCCCATTGTGTGCGTGTACACAATGCTGTTTTGTTTGCACGCGAGTGTACGGCTACTAGTGTGCGGTGTACCTACCATCGACGCGACGCGCGACCTATTTGAGGATATGATCGCCTGGTACTTTTGTCTAGTCGATGGTCTAGGATGCTTTGTCTTGTTACTATTTTACTACCATAGTAATCACATTTCCAAATAGTAATTTTTCAGTAGGGCTACAATGTTTTAGAATGAATTAAGTAGGTAGGTAGTAGGTACGTACCTATTACCTATGTTTATTAACAAAATTGGAAAATAGTCAAGTTCATTAGCATAGGTAGGTTAGATGTACCTACCAAATTTATTTAAGAGCCTGTGTTTTTTTTTACTGGATATTACCAATTATACATACTTGTAGTTTGTAGAGTTATTTATAATAATTTAAGTACCGACTTAAATAAAACATTATATTTTATACGAGTACTTAATAAATCATATCCAGTCTTGTTATGCATTGAGCACAACATAATTACCATTATAATGCTGATAACGAGCTAATGAGTTGGTTTGTCCGTAATTCTCGTAGCACGACAATGCCCGAACATTCATTCATCGAATAAATCGATTTAATTGTCAACTTGAGTGGTTTATTTAACTTTTTATAGTTTTATTGTCTCCTAGTACCTAGATACCAACCTGTCGTTATTTATCTGAGGCGATGTTTTTACAACTGCGGTCGTAATGTAAACTTTATCGGAATGTGTTTATTGTTCTTTCTCGAAACATTCGGATTTTTGGTTTATGAGCTCCTAGGAAATAAATTACACATTTAGTGTTAAAATTATCAACAAACAGTAAATAATAATAAAGTTTATCGTGAATGTTAATTGATTCGGAAGGCTGAAGGCGCGTGTTGCTAGATGCAATAAATCACTGTTATCAGAAGAGACATCGGGTCTATTGTCTATGGGCACACCATTTATCTTCGATGATATTAGGACAAGGAATGGACACTCCACAGGGACACTCAGTCGGTGCATTTTTACGTTGTAACTCATAAAGTCTGCCTTGGTAAAACAAAGTCTACTAGAAAATAACAATAGGTACAAACTTTCAGTAAAAAATCCAATTTAATCCAAACAAGTCTTCAGTGTCTTTTTGTGTTCTGAGTTTTTTTTCTGTGCAGGTTTTTATACTTGGAAACTTGTTTGGATTAAATTGTATTTTTACTGAAAGTTTGTATTGTTATTATCTAGGTCCTAGTTGCCTTTATTTTACTTAATTACATGTAGTATTTTTTATATCTTCAAAAAGTTGGGTACGTGTGAGAAAGAGGGCGAATTAGGTTTGCACCACGCCTTAAATACTGGATTTTTGGATTAGGAATTATTCCAATAACTGCCTGGAGTCTGGAACTGTGCCCGGTAGATGACAACAGGCTCGCCCCCTTTTAAAAAAATCAATATTGGAACTTAAACAAAATTGGTATGTAAACAGCATGAACGATAATATCTGCGAGAGTTTGGAAAACTGTGTTGCAGACAACAACGCCCTCCTCCTTAAAGCTATACAATTCGTTCCAGTTAAGTTTGAAAAAGTGTATCTTCAGATAGCATTACATGGGACCAATTACATACTGGCGAAATGTGGGTGTTTGCCTACTGTGAGACTGAGTCCTGGGTACACCTCTCCCAACCCCTTCGGGAAATAGGCGTGATTGTATGTTATGTAACTCATTAAAAGTACCTACTCACTATTGTGATGGAATAGACTTTATTAATTAAATTGGTCATAATTTATATTAGGTGCACCGCGAAAGGATGGGATCGTTCTGATTAGGATGAATTCTATGACGTCTTGATGCTGTTCTAATTATTACCCTCGACCAAAACATTTCGTTAATAAGTTTGTGTTGTTACGCGTCTGTGTATATATATTTGTCTGTCTACTTAGGTTCAGCTAGATATGTGTCGTACAAATCAGTTCAGCCCTTTGAACATTTTGAGCTGTTTTCTAGCGTCTGAACCGGATCGACGGGCAAACTACCTAAGACCTTCTACAGGGTGTGTAATATTTGATATAAATATTTTTGACATAACTTTCATTTGATATAATTTTACTTGATATTCATTAGATATAAAATGAAGTTTGATATAATTATACTTGAAATAATTTTTATTTCATATAATTTTATCATTCGATATTTATATGACAGAGTCGCGGCTGGCGCTTTGGCGGCCGCTGCCATGGCACGCTCGCTTCGGTCGCTAAGCTTGCGCGTTGTGGTCACAAGACAAACCTAAACCTAACCAACAGATGACAGATTGTTACTGAACTCTATAATACGGCGAAGTCGCTTTTGTATTTATATATTATATGTTAATATCAAATGTAGCAGTATACCAAATGAAAATTACATGAAATAAAAATTATACCAAATATGTTTATATCAAGTGAAATTATATCAATTATTTTTATACGAAATGATGTGCACCACCTTCTAGATTCTAGTGATTTGATCGATTTAAAATTTGGTATCCTGTCACTTCAACAATATTGTAAACCACTTGATAATTATATTTATGAATTTCAAAGCTTTAAAAATAATAGAACATTACTACTATGAATATGTATTACTTTATGTATGTATTACTATTTCACATTTATTATTTAGAATAGCAACATTTCTTTACAAGTTGGCAACTGAAAATTTATGATATTCAAAGACAACTCGACCAATCTACCAATCGTATAAGGTCAAGTACTGTTTCTTTATTATTGTTTTAATGTTTATTGCTAATTGTTAAATCTGTAATTCTATGAAATATTAATTATTCATTTATTATATACTGTTACTTAACTATTTTCATATTAGACTGGTAAAATAATATTTAATGTTGTAATAACTAGTTGCACAATATTTGTATAATAGTATCTATTTTATGTTTTTCAACATGTTATGTGATAATTAATATTATTATTTACAATAATTAGAATTATAATATTATGTTTTTTATTACTAATTAATAGTTTATTTTCTAATAGAACATATTTTAATGATAATAAGTATTTGAGTTGGTGTAGTCCACATCATTGCCACTTTCAATAATTTTTAGTGTCAGATTGGTCGAACGATTTTATAATTTTATAATATCACATGATAGGATAGGTATCATTAAGGAGTTATTTTACTCCGTATTTAGAGTTAAGTATGCAAATATATTAAAGAATTTTTACTAGATTGAGGATGATGATTTATTAAGTAATCCGTCTGATAGTATACAATGTATACCTACTATATAACAGCCATTCAGTTTAGCTGACGATCTGTTATCCATCCAATGCGAGTAGAAGTTTTGTAGTTATAGGAATTCATTACAGCTAGAAAGTAATGTGTAGGTTAATAATTTTATCTGATATTCATTTACAAGACTTATTATTTTACAAATGGGATATCGTAATTGATAAAGGAATTTTAAGTGGTTTCATAGATCAATGGTTCATAATGTTAATAATTAAGTTTTTACGATGATGGGTATTAAGTATAGGTTTTACAGTAATAGATTAACATAACAACAGTAATTATTGTTTCGCATAAAGTGAACTTCCCTCCTTATATACTTCGAGAACGAAGTAGGAACATGTCACTATCATGGAAGTAATAAGTTCTACGTACAGCATTGTAAGTAGTACTTATTACTTCCATGGTCAGTATGGTCGTGTTCGATTAGGATTTTTATGTACTACTTCATATTTATTTTTTGAGTAGCAACATGTTTTCCAAATTACAAAAAAAAAATTATGATGCCGAACATCATAATTTTATGTATTTTTCGTATTCAAAGACCACTCGACCAATGATAAATCAACCAATCGTAGGTATATGGTCAAATTCTGTTTTTATATAATTGTTTTAATGTTTTTTACTGAAATAGGTATAATATGAAATATATTTATAATTCATTTTAATATATACTGTTAAGTACTTGTGTACTTAAATATGCCTATATTAGTTAATGCAGATCCTGACGATCTTAGAAAATAGATTTTAAAAAAAAAATCATGTGGTAGCCATTGATATAAAGAAAAGGGAGATAAGGTACTGGCTTTTCGAAAATGGTAAGCTAATACCACGTATAGGTACATATAAGTAAAGTCGCACGAGCGAATAATATTGTTGTCTCGGTCGCACTTTGGTCTTAGGTACGTCTTTCTATCTCTGTTCATTATATTATGTCGCACTGTGCAAATTATATAACATAACATAACATAACATACATTCACGCCTTTTTCCCGAAGGGGTAGGCAGAGGTGTACCCAGAACTCAGTCCCATAGTAGATACACCCACATTTCGCCAGTATGTTATTGGTCCCATGTAATAGGGGGCGAGCCTATTGCCATATACCGGGCACAGTTCCAGACTCCAGGCAGCTATTCCTAATGGAAAAATCCAATATTTAGCACTATTCCTGACCTGGGGATCGAACCCGGGACCTCTTGATTGGCAGTCGAGCATGCGCCCACTACGCCACCGAGGCAGTCAAATTATATAACTACATTATATACCTATACCTATAATTTAATATAACTTCACACAGCAAAATGCACGTGCCATTTGTAGAGTTAAGCGCTGGGAGCCAAGAACGTACCCTATCTCCCCTTTTCTTCATATCAATGGTAGTAGACCCATGTATAAAAGTAGTTCTATATACCACTATATAACCACTACATAAAATACATTATCTACATATCTATAGGCTATAGGTATATTTATATATACCTATAGCTGAAACGCAGAAAATGTTAATTTTTAATTATGTTATTTACCTACATAATATGTAAATTAATGTTTGAAAAGGTCAAAGTGATCCTGCTATTGGAGTTAAGTATGTAGGGTACATACGTACATACCCATCTTTTAGGTACATACGTACATACCCATCTTTAAATATAAAAGTACCTGTGAGGTAGAATATTGCTTAATAGTCTATCTAGATAGGCAGACTATTAAGCAATAATAAATTTGAATTTGGACGAATCAAGCTTAGGCAGAATCAGAATCATTCAAGTGTAACAAACTCTCGAATTGAAAAAAGTTTTTCAAATAAATTGTCTGATAACGACGTTTCGCAAGTTGGTAGGCACACAGTCATTTTCTTTTATTTTTACCCAGAGCACCCGGAGCAAGAATGAGAAATCGAAAATGAGTGGATCTGTGATCTGAGATCGCCCCTCCGATAGTCTACCGTCGAAGTCGACGTCGGCTTTGCGTGGGTAGGTAGGTAAACTTTAATCGACGCTTTTCGTGAACACCCAATTTCTGATTTACCTAATAGAATTTTTTACATTATTACGGCCTCAATTGAACAAAGTTCTCCTCAGCAAAGAAAAGTAATGCACACATTAATTTCCGTCACGTCGTCCGCCCGCAAACAGACGTGGAAATTCAAAATGCCGAAAGTGGATTCGCAAATTGATTCCGGACATCGAAAGAGACGATTGCGATTCGCTGTGTAAATGTTTGACGGAAAATAATTTGAAAACGTTTTCCTAATTTATAAAGGAGGCGGTTTCTCCGTTACTCGCCCATTCCTCTCCTACCTACGTAATTATTTCGATGCGTCTGGCGTCTTGGGCCTTGGGGATACGAAACTTGGTTCACTTCAGAGTTCCAGTTTGTTGACGGGTAGCGCCATCTCCCGATCTTTGTGAGCGAGGCGCGAGGAGTCGAGGAGCGCCCCTCTATTGCCCCTCCTTCCCTCCCCACTCCCCTCTCCCCTGCGTTCGCTCATCGCTTCATTTCATTCACTCAGTTCAGTTTCGTTCCGCAACGAGCGGTGGAAGCACGCGTCGTTTCCGCGTCGCGCTTACGTAAATCGTTATTATTGTTTCAAACATTCGCTCAGCTGATCAGTGACAATAGTTCCGAACCGCCTGCTGAGAAAGGAGACTATTTCCATCGGTTGGGAACTCGAGATTGTTGTGTTAAAACCGGACTGCTATCGAAAATACCTCATCGGTCGAAAGTAAAAATATACCTCGTCGAGAGCCGTCGCACCGCGTGTGACTGATCGATAATATTTAAATAAGTATATAAATGATAATAACATGGATTCATTGGTGTGTTTGAGACGGTGATCCGGAGTGCAAATGTTGTGCTCTCAGGGCTAGAGCGTCGGTCGTTGTAAACTACGGTGAGTATCTACATTATACCTACCTATCTCGTATTGATTCAATGCCGTCGGATTTACGTATTCCGTATCGTTGATAAGGAGTAGGGATTTGTTTTGAGGCGATAAACTGTTGGTTTATAGATAACGGTGACATTTGAAAAATCGCCAGTCGCCGGTAGTAGGTTATATGCATGTTATGCATGGATTGGTAGGTAATTCAAATAAACACCTGTAATCTGGACAGATTACAGGTGTTTATTTGAATAACCTACCAATCCTACCATTTTTATAGTCAAAAATAGGTAAGTATTTACTAATCTAGTTAGGTAATTAGTACCTACACTATAAGTAGGTGTTATACCTACCTAGTAACAAGTTAGTTGACCATTCACTGGCATATTATAACGTTTAATAAGATAATGCAAAGGTACCTACAGTTTTTAAACGAAACCCTATTCACCTAACACCTGTCACCTCTATCAAATGAATTGAAATTAAACACGAAATATACGTAGTGAAACATTTTTAAACTAATCCTATTAAAGATAGTCACGCACAAAAGTGTAAAGTAATAAAATTATATATTTTTATCTTAGAATATTTTACTTTCAACAAGTGCCTAGAATGGCCTTGCTTTATACATACGTAGGATCAAACTATTATATAACCTATTATAATTTTCCAAAACCTGTGTGTATAAAGTAGGTAGGTATATTAATTCTATATTAGGTACTATTTAGGTACCTAAGTGAGAGCGGTGAGAGTTTACATATTTTTAAAGTAATCCAGGATGAATGATACTTAGGTATTTTTAATTTTATACTCTACCTAGACTACCTACGCCTGTAACTCATTAAAATAAAAGAAACCTACCTATGTCCTAGGTAGATTATACGACTTACTTATAACTGTAGTTTATACATTACACACTACACCGCAGCCACCTGGCGACTGACAAACTTACTGCAAACTGCAAATTGCAAATAAGATTTCATAGCTAACACGTTAATAAAGTAAATGATATACCTAGCTTCTTAGCTGACAGACATTAACCCGTGCTTCTGTCGATGCACTTTCTCGTAGGCCTCTTTAACTTATTCTAAAATAACTCAAACTGCAGTGGCAAGTGTTTGAGTCACTCCTTTATTTACGATCCCCAGCACTTTCCTCATCTTCCGCCCGAAGGCATTAACGGTCCGATAGCTGTCCGCGAATCTATTCAAGAAGCTGAACATGTGTTTGCTCTTTATATTTATTGTCTATGGTTTTACAGGCCGTTAAAATTCCTACACCAATGATTATAACAACTATCATAATGGGTCACTTTAGAAACTGCCAGCAGTTTTGTTGTTAATGTGAAACAATAATTTTTATTTCGTATAAAATTTATATCACAATGGCTAATAATACTCAAGAATTTAACGACGGCCTAAAAACTCAGTCTATAAACTACGCAATGTGTTTAAAAATCCGTGTAATGTTTACAATGATCATTACATCGTCCATCGCGTCCGTGATCCGCGCTGTTTGTATTCGCATGTAGCGTGGGTGCGATGGGTGAAAGCACCTCATAAAGCAGTCTAATCGTATAAGTAACAGTGTAAACAATTCCAAAAAACTCTGTCGAAACCGTTAAACACTGTTTCACATTCTCTAACACCTTCTAATTACAGGTAAAACGCATTAAATATAATTAGTGCTTATTTGAACGGATATAAAGGTGGGGTTCGATGGCCGGGCGGGCTGCTGGCTGCAGGCCACGGCGAGCAAACACAGGGATCACACGCACGATTCACGCGTCCCACAATGCATTGATTGATGTCTGTTTCCCGAGCTATGAGGCTTCACAAATATGAGCTCGCATAAATTATTGTCGAATTACGAATTACAGCGGTGCATATCATTGCCCCATTTCATCTGCGCTCCACTAGGTATTTTAACATCTCGTTTAGTTAACATAATTGTATAATACTTACTATCATTAACAAAATCACCATTAGCATCTTAAATGATAGGTCAAATCTGTATAATATGTATTATAAATTTGATAGCTGGGTAATAACGAATAACTACAAGTCACGATGTCATAGTGTAACTGCATCTGCATATCTGCACCACTAATAAGAACTTTCCCATTTCGGAATTTACTAGTGAAATGCAGTAATTTGACGAATTGTGAAAATTACATACTGTGAAACAATACGCCTTGTTAAATCTTACTTAGACGTTAGATTATCTAAAATTCTTGACGAAACGCATGGCTGAGATCCCCTAGGCATCCAGGGTCTCTTGACTATTAACGAGCCGCTTGCTGCACGCCCGCTGGGCTACCGTCCTGCCCGTCATTTATCAAATTATTTATACATACGGTGTCCAGGCCACCCATTGCTTTACACAAATTTTTAAAAACTAAAACATTTTTTCTGATCATGAGATATAAGACCAGTTTTGAAAACATGGCAAGGCTCGAATGAGGATTCTGTATGATTCTATTGAAAAGAAACAAAGGCAATAATGAAACGAAAACAGAATTCCAAATTGTTTTTTTAGCAAAATGTGAAGATAATTCTTGGGCTCAGAGTTAAATGTGACAAGATTTGTAACGATTTGTTTGAGAAAACCTAAAAATAATAAATGGAACCGCAAGAATCAGATAGAGTGACATTTATTTACTCAAGAGAAAACATAACTCAGAAACAAACTATATCTCGTAAAAGAAATAAAATACTTCAATTGCATCAAGGGAAATGTGAAAGAAGGTAGGTATCTTGCACTCGCGGTAGTGAATCAACAGTCGATCTATTCATAACAACGATAGCGTTTGTTATTAAAGACAAGTGCCCGTTAAACCCTCACCGCACGTGTTGTGAAACAATGAGTGTTTATATAAAATATATCACTTGATCAACTTAATTTTATTTAGATCAAATTATTAAGTAAGTGTATCCATTTGTTTAAATAATATCGGGGTTTAAACTATTTAGTACAGCAACGCACAATGACTCGCGAATTTGAGCAACCTCAGTCAGGTTTACCTTAATATTTCTACAAAGTTATTTCATTCATCAATTGAAATCTAAACTGTTAATTATTAAGTTTATTGACAATTTTATTGTCCTTATTTTCGTTGACTGAAATATCTACAACTCACAATAATTACTATTTTTGAAATAACGATTTAAAATAATCTGGACAAGTATTGATGCATGTTTGTGTTATGTGGATTATTAAATTATTAGCAATTATTAATCTTAGGGATTAAATTATCCAAGGCCATTGCGATACTGGTCGCTAAATGGACTGCAAGAACGACGATGCCACTTTTATTGTTATCTTAACTTACTTTCATTTGTTCAAATTATATAACGAAATCAACGTTATAGCAATGATGAATTTTACGCAATTTAAGAATAGAAAATTGCATTCGCGTCTCAATTTTCAGAAGAAAATAAATAGACAACCACAAGTTTAAAAATTACTAACTCACTATATTAAATTAAATCGAATTATATACTTAGAAGGGAAAGGATCTTGGTAAGTTTAAGATGGTCAGAACTCATAAAACGATATGCTTTACATCAATATTCCATATGCATTCCGATGCTCGCTTAAAACACTCAAATTCCCAGCTATCCAAACATAACTAACAAATAAAACGGGAGTCTCGAACGAGGACGAGGATTGAACTGGTAAAATGTAAAATCAGACTTTATATGTCAGGCGTTATCGCTCGATAGCAAGCAATATCAATAAATCATCCGAGTTGATAGCGACTACGTAATTAAACAGGGCATGTGATCGATCATCGGCATCGAGTATCGATGAGTCTACTATCGCTAGTCGCTAGCTACTAGCTAGAGACGACACATGGTTACTGAGTACTGGTACTGACTAGTTACTGTATATCGTTGTCAGGACCTAAAATTATATAACAATAGCATAATTTTCCCTGTATTTAAAAATTAACTCACGTTTTCATAAACTTTTCTCGCGCAAGTCACAACTTTAAAGCTAAAAGAAAAATAATATAAGGCAGAAATATTGAAGAAATATGTGATTTTATTTATATATAAAAAGAAAGGTATGAAAAAGTATGAGCTCCTAAATCACTTCTACTGACAACTGTACCGAAAATGCGAACGCTTTTCCGTGCGATCTATAAAAAGGCTTTTTATGTAATTCGATATTACACTCGTATTTTGGTTTCTGTTATCAGCCTTATCTTGCAATCTGAAGTACACAGTATTTCTTGTAAAGACCTCGTTACAACTAAAATCCATGTATTACAAATTACAAGCTATTTATTCTACTTGAAATTTTATACGTTGTGCTATCATTTCCTATAGGTATACCTATAGTTTTTCTTCTCCAAGCAGGCTCCAATGTCTGCCTCAGTGTTTTATTGTAAACAATATGTCAGACGGTGCGATGAGTCCTCAATTTAGCGCTGTAATAAATTCACATGGAAATTTAGCAAGCATTCGCTCGTTTTGTCCAAATATTACCGCGAGCCAACACTGCACGCGGGTATTTTCGTTTTAGAGCCATTAAATCGAGATGCGTGCCACCACCACCGAGCCAAAAACGACCATACTCTCCGCCGTTTACGACCCATTTTGGAGTAAATGATAAATTTCACCGGGGGATCGATTATTTGAACAAACAAGCTGAGCAATAAATCATCCGCTCCTGGTTACCTGCTGCAAGGGATCGATACGAAAAAAGCCCCTTTAGAAACAAAAGGGAGTGACATTTCTAACATCGACGCTGGCGTCGCGTCGCGTCGGTCCGCTACGGTATTTGAATTCCACTTCAATTGATCAAAGATTGGACTGAGTTATGAGTTCCATCGGCGAATTTTGTCAGTCGGAAATGAACGTCCATTTTTCTGATTCGGGTCCTCGATGCCCCTCAAATCACATACCTTTTTCCTTTTATCTGTTCATTCGAACTTAATGAAGTAACAAGTTATCTAAGAATATTGATGTCTGAAGTTTTAGCAATTTACATCTACCTACTAAGTAATTTTACTATAGTAGGTTAGTAAATTAAATTACTTTAGTAGGTTAGGTAGGGTATCAGCAAAATATTACCTTACATTACGATATTTTCAGACCACTCCTCAAACATATTACATAATTTATGTGATTTTTATTATCATAGTAAAACACTTAGGTGTGTTTTATAATGATTTTGCATAGAAGTTTTAGGGCTGTCTCTTAAATCTGAGGAACAATAACGATTCATTCCATGACACCCGCATCTATTGTCTCAGAGCTTTTGAACTAACCCCGTTATAATATCTCAAGGCGTATTGTCGTGGAGACGTCCTTGTGTTTTTACAAGCAAATTTAAAACAATATGCCGAAATTTGCAAAATTCCTATTGTGTGCTGAGTATGTCCAGGTATCCGACAATATTGCCATTTTCACTGTCCCCGAGAATTTTATTGGCCCGAATTATCTAGTTATTCAAATGGCAGTAAATGAGGGCATTACGTTTATTAGTCCACGTTTCCTACTAAATGGTTTCATGAGGGGCAATTGAAATATCTGAACTGTCGTTGTTTAGGGAAAACGACAGTGTACGCATAATATTTAGAAAAAGGTTAATTGTTGCTATGTCTTAATGAAAAATTTGCTATTGATGTCATTGTTTGTGCTCCTAGTTTCTGCATAATATTATGAGGAAAATAGGCTTAGTTTAATGATCAATTTATTTTCATTACCGAAAAACACTAAACAACACAGGCCAACTTAAAAGTGTGTATAGACAGGATGATGTACTTATCCGGTTCAAAGGCTAAGTCACAGATCACTATATTTGATAGAGTCTGGAGCTTCTAGTACGTCTAGGTCTAGTCTAGTATGTGTTACGCGGCTGTTTGAACATATTTTAAATATTAACTCTAGCTTTTAGGAAATAGAAAGTATACTTAAAACAATAGGAATAAATATAAAATTTCAAATTTCGTACCTAAACATAATAAAACATATTTAACCAATAAACATATTTAATCAATCAATTTAACAAGAATTCTTAATGAGTTATTTAAAACTTTAAACTAATAAAGTTTCGATAGGAGAGGCAATTAAATCGGCAAATTTCGGCAATAGCCATCCATTTAAAAGTTCGAGGGTGAGTTGGTAAGTCTCGGTCGTCGCTGACCCGGTCACCCTTCGATACCCGGGACCCGCACCCGTACCTACCCGGCCTGCGGGCTGACGCAGGACTTATTCCAATAAAACCCTTGTACACCTAACAACTAGTCGTACCTACCTACTCATTATGTTACTTTAGCTAAACAATAGTTATATATTATGTATTTAGACCTATCTATCTACGAAGAATGAGTAATACTAAATACCGATACTTAATCAAACTCAAACAGATTTATTCAAACAGGTCATAATCTGACACTTTTGTACGTCAATGAAGATAAACAGTACTGAGTCTACCGTGCGTTCGGAAAGATACCTTTACAAGAAGAACGCACAAGAAGTCATATTTAAATACATTATAATTAATAATATTAAGTCACAGTGTCTCATAGAGAATGAAGTACCTGTTGTTACTGCGTCTAAGGCATTTACATAACATTTAATTTATTTATAGATAAAATAAAAAAATATATACGAGTATTTAACACTAGGAATATTTCTGTTCATCATATTTTCAGCTAGAACCGTTTTCAAGCATAAGTTTGTTTAGTGGAGTGTAAAATTGCCACGAGTCCACGATCGAAAGACGTTGACCCGACTACTGATTACATTATACGGATTCCCAAATTAAACCTATTCGGAACACTGCTTGATTGGATGGTATTTCAAATTTAGCTAATCTTACTAGCTTAGATAAATTATTCCGTTTGCTGTTTGTGTGCGCGACTGTACCTACTAACATAAAAAAACGTCAATAACGCCGATAACTAAAGAATGTACCATACGTTCAGAAATATATTATTATACCTCTACAAGAAGAACGCACAAGAAACTATTAGGTTAAATTTTGCATATAAACTCATTTAGATACCTACAGCCCACAGTAACCCTTTTTAAAACATACATACATACATTCACGTCTTTTTCCCGAAGGGGTAGGCAGAGGTGTACCCAGGACTCAGTCCCATAGTAGATACACCCACATTTCGCCAGTATGTTATTGGTCCCATGTAATAGGTGGCGAGCCTATTGCCATCTACCGGGCACAGTTCCAGACTCCAGGCAGTTATTGAGATAATTCCTAATGGAAAAATACAATATTTAACACTGCCTGACCTGGGGATCGAACCCGGGACCTCTTGATTGGCAGTCGAACATGCGCCCTCTACGCCACCGAGGCAGTCACCCTTTTTAAAACACACTGAAAAATTAAAATTTTATGTTTAAACTCGTTTTAAAATTTTTTATAGTATAACGTAACTTCCTTATTAATATCTGCTTAATTACCAAGAGATAATACTTATAAAAAAATAATTAAGGACATACAACGCACATGCGTGCTGCGAACGTTATACAACTCACGTACTCGTAGTCTTAACGATATTAGCATGCGAGCAGCGCCGGGTGACTCACATAGTATAGATAACGAACAATGACTACATTATGCCTCTATGAATGGATTATTTAACAGTTTGAGTATCAACAAGAGTTAATGATTAAACCTGCTACTGTAGAAACATTTACGATTATGATAATTATGTTCATATCAGCAAAAAGTTCTTCCTGTATGCGGATTTGAACACGCGACCTACCTGTAATATGTGTTACATTAAATACTTTTGTCTTTGACTGTACCTTGCAAATTCAGTCTTGTCCACTCAGACATTAATTACAGGTACAAATAAATAAAATTAAAGTGTATGTTTGTCATATAAAATGTACAAATTAAATTTAAAATTGTAACAAAAATACATTTATTTTATCGAAACGGCTGAACCGATTTTGATGGGTTCCGTTTAAAAAGTGAAACCCTTGAAATCAAGATACAAATATTTACTCCACTAGAGAGTCTTTAGTCTAGTTCACTAAGTACGCGATGTTATCAATATGAAATAAATAAAAGAAAATATTGTTAAGGCATACGTATATATGCATAGTGTAGGGTTCCATATCTAGATACCTGAACAAAATGCTTCCAATCCCGAAAAAAATCCGCCAATAGAACATACAGCGCTATCTAGTCCCTTGCGCAAAGTATGGAAATATGCAGAAAAATGGCCATATCTCTTGGCTGCATTAACTTAGAAGTATGATTTTTTACAGCCACAAGGGACCGCAGATCTGAGTAGCTGATATCAAACTCAAAACTCAAATAGGTCATAATCTGACACTTTTGCACGTCAATAAAGATAAACAGTACTGAGTCTACCGTGCGTTCGGAAAGATACCTCTACAAGAAGAACGCACAAGAAACTTGTAGGGCTTAATTTTTTCAACAGATAGTTTTACAATATTTGGTTTGGTTACATTCGTTTTCTTTGAAGGTGCCGCGAGGCGGCTATGCAGAAGTTTCCAGGCATCTTTGTCCTCTATGTACTGGTTGACTTTATAATAAGCCTTCTTTAGTAAAGTAGATTTTATATAGGTTTTGAATTTACCCTCTGAGAGCCCAGTTATCTCTTTTGGGATTTTATTATAGAAACGTACACAATTTCCTAAGAATGTCTTTTTATTTGTTTTAGATAATCTAAAGCTAGGTGCAGCTATTTTGTCTTTATTCCTAGTATTAAAATTATGAAGATCACTATTTAATTTGAATTTATGTAAATTTTTACGCACATACATGATGTTCTCATAAATGTATAAGGATGGTAGGGTCAGTATGTTTATATCTTTAAATAATTCCCTCAGGGATTCGCGTGGACGCATCTCATAGATGGCACGAATCGCACGTTTTTGTAGTATAAAGATAGTTTCTATATCTGCGGCTGACCCCCGCAACAGAATCCCATAAGACATCAAGCTATGGAAATATGCAAAGTACACTAATCTCGCCGTGGCTATATCTGTTAGTTGCCTAATTTTATAAACCGCGTAAGCTGCAGAGCTTAGTTTCCCTGAGAGCTCGGTGATATGAGTGCTCCATTGCAGTTTAGAGTCTATATTTATGCCAAGGAACAAAGTTGCATTGTCAATATTGAGTCTTTCACCGTCAAGAACTATGATTGGTTCTATACTTCTGATATAAATTTCAAATAGATACATCCATGCATTTCCGTCAAAAAGTGTCTTTACTGACGGACAGAAAGAAAGACAGACTGAGGGACAACAAAGTTATCGTATAAGGATTCCTTTTTTCCGTAGTGCCGTGGGGTTACCGGCTTTAGAATAGCACCTGACCCTCTCTACACGTGGTTGCCGTAAGAGCCGGCTAAGGGTTATCAGATCCAGAGGTCAGGCAACAGCGTCCCCTGTGTAAAATAATCAATCAAACTGCGCTCGCCAACCCGCCTGCCAAGCGTGGTGAGTATTGGTAACAAACCCCTTATGGGGAGGCCTATGTTCAGCAGTGGACTTCCAACGGCTGGATGACGATGAAGAAGTAAGCAGACCTTCATTCTACCTATGTAGAATACATGAATTTATATCCAAGAATTGAATGAATATTATATTATATAGGTATTTAGCTGATAAACGATAAGGATGCCAAAGGTTCTGGCATACTTCTAAGAAATATAATTTATTGTAATATAATTAAATTATGTTAACTATTGATCAAATCGGTCAGTGATACTCAAACTAAAGCACCTCTTACAATTTATTTTATTGAAATAGGCGTGTTGATTACTATTTTTTTTATTTCATTAGAAAATAAGTATATACTTGCAGATTTTATTTCTAAAATACTACGAATAGGCGATCGAACATGGTACGGCCGTACCTCTGTGCTACTTAATCTGTGACCCGAATTTGGTTCGCCACTATACCATGTTCGATTGTCTATTCGTACTTTAATATCTTAAACTCATATTAGTTACCAACATTATATAATATAAATAAATTGTTAAGGCATACGTAATACGTATGTATGCATAGTGTAGGGTTCCGTTACTATATACCAAGAACATGCAGCGCCATCTTTAAATAAGTTCCTTGCTCAAAGTATAGAAATATGCAGTAAAATGGACAGATAGACAGACAGACAGACGGACGGACAACAAAGTGATCCTGTAAGGGTTCCTTTTCTTCTTTTGAGGTACGGAACCCTAAAATGAGCAATAGTTAATCCTGAAACTTCGTAGTCTAGAAAGAGTGGAATATTAAAGCCGATCGGAGTACTTTACCTATTTAAATAGCACAATATTATAACGTCACGATTCACGCTTCAATATTCTACGTATAAAACTCACAAAAGACTCAATTTAAAACGCGACATGTAATTTATTGTTACTCAACAAAGAGACAGCATTTTTCTATTCATATAATTTAAATGGCCGCAAAAATGTGGTTGGTTAAACCTTGCCAGGCAAGTCTTTTATCTTTTTGTCACGACTTTCTATGGCAGTCTTTAATGAAGCGATGTAGTTGTAAAACGTACCGTAAGGCGGCTTGTAACATTCAGCACCGTATCGAATAGATTTATTTAGCGCTCATTAAGGCGTAGACAGCGGCCTTTTTTCATATGACGGTATTGCCTCTTAAATCAGTTTATTTTGTATGTTTACATGTACGAACAAATGTGATTTTATCTATTTTTAATATTACAAAAAAGGACAAGTCAATAATTACATTAATATAGGTATATAACATTTTCCCGCAGGAATAAGCAGATATGTAAATATGTACTCCGGACTCAGTCCCATAGGTAACACCTACACTTCGATAGTTTTTGGGGTTCCGTACCTCAAAAGGAAAAAAGGAACCCTTATAAGATCACTTTGTTGTTCGTCTGTCAAGACACTTTTTAACGGGAACGCGTGGAGGTATTAAGTTGAAATTTTCAATCAAAAGTTAATGCCATTTTACTGGATATTTCCATACTTTGCGCATGGAACTAATAGATGGTGCTGTAGGCTGTAGGTGTTTTTCTAGGTATGGAATCTTACACTATGAATACATACGTGTATGCCTTAACAATTTTTGGTGCCATATAAAAGGGGCGAGCCTATTGCCATCTACCGGGTACATTTCCAGACTCCAGGTGTCATTGAGAAAATTACTTAAGGAAAAATCTAACATTTTTGCCTGACCCTGGGGTTGAAGCCGGGATCTTATGATCGGTAGCAGAGCTTGGAAACCACTACGTTACCAAGACCGTCATAATATTAGCTATTAGGTATAATGCATTTACGCTAATTTACATAATATATTAATAAAATAAAAAAACAAAGTTTTGCTACACAAGAATACAAGTTTATGTATAAAAAGGAATTAGGTAATAAATGACAATAAATAATCTCAACTGTTGAACATAAAATGTACTCGTAAATTCCACGAATTAGTCTGAGAAACAAGAATAACAAGTAACAAATAAGAATTAATTATTCATAAGTGTACCCAAAATTCTGGCGGAGCTGAAGCTGTCGAGTTCTAATTAAACCACCAAAATAATTTTAAATATATAATCCAAACATTACATAGGTTCCAGAAAAAATATAATAATATAATTGACGCCTTCACCTTTTTTCTTTTGTTTTTTGTTCACTGACATAAAACCATCGATAATTCGTAATAGTTCTAAAAAGGTGTTAAATCCTCCAACATTCCGCCCACCAAGGACAAAATGATTTATTTGTCCTTCACACAAGGATGTTATCTATATCTGAACTGACTGTCCGCCCACCGTGAGAGAACCCATCAATTGCAACGGATGCAATTGGACCAGTGGTTGGCCCTTTGTCCTTAGTAGTAAAACAAATTACATGATTATTATTAACCCCCAAATAATACAGAAGTTAACAAACAAAAATAAACCAACACAACTAACATAATGAACCATCCATTTGTAACAAAAAATAACATAGCTATACCTAACTAAAATATCCCATAACAACAAGCAAAGCCCAACCTCACGTGTCTAAACTGTTATCGGCAAGAAGCATAGTTTAGATACGGGTCTCTTCAAGGTGCCATTTTTAGTCTTTAGCGTGACTACTCTAGCAATGTTATCTCTACCCTTGTGGACTGTAATAATGCGACCATATAGCCATCTACATGGTGGCAATCCATCCTCCTTAATAACTACCACATCACCAACCGTAGGGTGATGATCAACCTGCTTCGACCATTTGTCCCGTCGCATAAACCGGGTGAGGTACTCCTTAGACCATTGCCGCCAGAAACCTTGTAGCATGCGTTGAGTATGCTACCATCTCCGTAACGAATTCTCATTACAAGCCTCGAAGTTGCGATCTGGTGCAGTTATCAGAGGTTCCCCGACAAGGAAGTGTCCTGGTGTTAAAGCACTCGGATGATCTTGGTTCTCGACGTGAACCGAAAGCGGCCGCGAGTTGAGACACGCCTCAATTTGAGCAAGCACTGTTGCCAACTCTTCATATGTCAAAGTAGAACCACCGAGTACTCTTTTGAGATGATACTTGACAGATTTCACCCCGGCCTCCCATAATCCGCCGAAATTAGGTGAGTGAGGTGGTGTGAAATGCCACTCACACCCATTGGTTGCTACTGACTCGGCGACTTGTTTGAGCATGGCGTGATGCTCTGATTTACCGAGCCTGGTTAATTCCCCTGCTGCCCCAACAAAATTCGTACCGTTGTCACTCCACATTTGTGAGCAACGGCCCCTTCTGGCGACGAACCTTTTATATGCTTGTAAAAAACCCTCTGAAGTTAAGTCGCTTACGACTTCTAAATGCATGGCATGAATGATCCAGCCTACCCCCAATTCTTAATACCTCGTCAATATCCAGATACGGATTCAGCGCTCTGAGCTTGTTTCGCTTGGGTAAGTCCTTCCCTTGTTTGATAAGATCGATTTCTTCGCCAAAACCATTTCGCTGAATATCCTTGGTGCTGAGTGTAAGCGTATTGCTTAATTCCTTACTAGTGAGATAACCAGTTTCCCTACATCTGCATCTAGTCTTCTTCGCATTATTAGCGAACCTTTTACACCAAGAAATGACTCTAATCATCCTTGTCAGAGAGGAAAACCTCTCCACGATTGGCGTTTGTAACATAGCACAATGACATAATTTAGTTTCTTCCAGATTGAACTTCTTGCCTTCGTCTACCGCGACTTGCTGCAACGCCTTGACTGCCAAATAAGGCGCTGATGCTGTACCAAATGTTACCCTCAGAAGTCGATAATGCTGTGTTTCAGGTCCATCCCTCCAGAGAATTCTCTGGTAATCCACATCTTTCGTATGAACCTTAACTTGGCAATACATTTTGGTAATGTCTGCAGTTATGCAAATCGGCTGACTTCTCCAACGCATCACTATATGGCGAAGTTCTTGTTGCAAGGTAGGTCCAACCATCAGATGATCGTTGAGCGATAAATTATTCCTTCCTTTGCAGGATGCGTCGTAGACCACTCTGACTTTGGTCGTCTCCTTATCTTCACGAACCACAGCGTGATGTGGTAAATACACTGCTTGAGTATTATTTATATCTTCCGGTGGTACTAGTTCCATGAGATTTAATCTTACATATTCATTTATAACTTCTTGATATCTCTCTCGCAATGTATTATCCTTCATTAGTTTATGTTCTAATGACTTCAATCTTTTTTCAGCTATATCACGAGAACCGGTCACTTCGGGTTGGTCCGTTTTGAATGGAAGACACACGACATATCTGCCTTCTGCATCCCGATGTGTAGTCTCGGCAAAATACTGTTCACAGTATTTCTCTTCATCTGTGAAAAGCTTTTCCTTCGGCATTTGAACATCCGATTCAATTTCCCAAAATCTCTTGAGGAGATTGTTGTCATCGTCAATGTCGGTGACTTGACAGTGCATCGCCTTGATGTTTGAAGATTGATTGCCTGTAGTATTTACTACCCCTGACAAAATCCATCCCAGGCTCGTGGACTGCGCAACTGGTGATCCCCGTGGACCCTTCTTCAAACCATCTAGCAATACTTCCCCGTAAACCTCCGCACCTAACAATATGTCAATTTTGTTAGGAGTGTGGTACTGAGGATCGGCGAGTGTAAGCTCGTCGAGCTCCTTCCACTGAATAACCTCCAGTCTCTGTGCTGGCACGAGACTGGTTATGCACTTGAGTACATATGCCTTAACTGTGATGATCACCTTTGGATCAACACGTGACCTTATGTTGATTGACACCGAAGCCTTGGAGGTAAAGTTATTACCTCCACCCAAGCCAGATATCTGACTTTGTACCTTGGACTTCTTCAAACCTAGGTACTGCACTGTGGATTCGGTGACGAAAGATGACTGCGAGCCTTGGTCCAACAAAGCTCGAATCATGTACCCTTCTCCTGTTCTCGACGTGGCCTCAACTAGCGCAGTAGCCAGCAGGACCTGATTATACATGACCTTCCCTGTCGAGAAACATGAGACCACTGCTGTGGTGCCTCCAGACTCAGCGCTCTTCGGAACGACGTCCGCAGGCTGTCTGGACATCCCGTCCTGTTCACTGATGGCCTTGGCTTCAGGAACGACCCCACCCTTCGGGTGTAATAGTGAGTGATGGCTACGTCTGCAAATTGAACACTTGTTGGTGGTGCGGCAGTTCCTCGCTGTATGGTTATTGCCTAAACAATTGTAGCACAAGTTACCATCAAGTACAAACTTGCGTCGCGCCTCAACCGTTTCCTTCTGAAATGATTTGCAGACATTTAATTTATGTTCTTCGGAACAGAATGGACACGTGAGTTTAGTTACATGTAGTGATTTCACTTTATTTACAGAGTTTGACTGAGTTGGATTCCGTTTGATTGAAGTGGATGCAGATTCCAGAAATTCTATTGCGCGATATCTGTTGATCATGAATTCTTTGAATTGATCATAGGTAGGCAACTCCTCCAAAGAACCGTTGTTGACGCTAAATTCCCACTGCCGCCTGGATTCTGGATCCAACTTCAATGTAACAATATAAATGATCATTACATCCCAACTCTTTACATCAATGCCTATGTTGGACAGTGCATGCATGTAATCGTTTGTAGTGTCCAACAATTCCCTTAAATATTTTGCTGACTCTACTACTATGTTTTTCTGATTGAACAATTTAGACAGTATTTGATGACAAATATACCTCTTGTTATTATACCGTTCTTCCAACAACTTCCAACAAATATCATAATTTGAGTTGACTATAGGTATATTTCTCAATAACTGCTCCGCCTCTCCGGTAAGGTAAGCTTTTAAATAATGAAGTTTTTGTACTTCATCGAGGCCATCGTTGGTATGCACTAACGAGGTGAAAAGATCCCGGAAAGTGGACCACTCTGAATATTTTCCGCTAAACTTAGGTATATCAATTTTTGGAAGTTTGATCTGAGACGATTTTCCATTCACATTGGATGAGACTGAACGCGTCGCCTGGATACTGAACTCGGACAAAGCAGTTTTCATTAAGCACTTACTATCCATATAAAACTCCTCAGTTTTATCGTAAATCTCGTCCCTAACATAGCTACTCGATTTAGTTTCCCTAGTATAATAAGTGCACATGAATGTTTTATGACCCCCCAAAAACTCTGCCCACAACTGTTCAACCTGGTCCAATCGCGTTTCAATGTATTCCTTAGTTAGTCTATCCTTAGAAGATTTTTTATAATTGACAAGTGCTTTGTGCAATCGCTCGCTCAGTTCTACTTGAAACTCCAATAAACCCTCCATTTTAAATATACCCGAATTCTATAACTACTTCCAAAAATCTACAACTGAGTTCCAAAAATATCTACTCAATAAAGTCCCAAAAAATTATCAAAAATAAAATTGCTTCGCAATTGTTCACTCACAAGTGTCAGCTTGACTTTTCACTAGTTTTCACTGCTACCAAATAATGTTCAAAAGTAACTCACGGTTTTCTCCCATTGCACTGCAAACCTTATGCCTCACATGAATATTATGCTCACTATTATCACTTTAGCACACGATTACCCCTTTGTAATCGCACATGCCAATGGCCATGTGTGTGTTCCACTGGGAACTCTCGGGAACTCGTACGTCGGCTTCAGTCCGCCCCTGCCGATCCTGCCTTGCTCCTCTGCAAGGCCATCCGCCAAAGAAGGACCAAAAAATGTACCCAAAATTCTGGCGGAGCTGAAGCTGTCGAGTTCTAATTAAACCACCAAAATAATTTTAAATATATAATCCAAACATTACATAGGTTCCAGAAAAAATATAATAATATAATTGACGCCTTCACCTTTTTTCTTTTGTTTTTTGTTCACTGACATAAAACCATCGATAATTCGTAATAGTTCTAAAAAGGTGTTAAATCCTCCAACAATAAGCGTCGCATATCTTCGTTCAACGAGCTCGCATCAATCATTGCCAACAAGAAAAATAAAGTAAACTGGCAAGCATGACGCCTTAACGAGTCCACCACACATTAAAAAACTTAAGGGCTAACATTGCACTGTGTTTTTTATTTCATTTTTGATAATGTGATTTTTCACTACTAGAGTATTTTAACAAGACAAGCGATTATTACAACTTTGCAATAGCAGTGCGATATCGACGCAACAGCAGTAAATGATTTTATAGTTATTGTACCAAAAAATACTTCTGATAGTCAATTTACCTACTTCTGTCGCAAGTCGCATTGCTAACGACTGACAACTCTGTAAAAACCCGTAGAACTCTTAATTGTAAAATATCGGTGACTAGCTCTGTAAATGCTTTATCGACACAAATAATTTCGATCTTAGGCCTCCTACTAAAGAATATTTGCAAACCTTGAACACCTCCGCGTCAATCGTAAACAAATCTTTTACGCGTTTTTTACTACTGCAGTTTTATAAATAAAAAAAAATTAACTCTGTCATACTCGTTGTAAATCTTTGTAATAAACCTACGCAGTATGTAAATATTTCGACAACTGGGACTAACGACTCAGAATCATTGGTTCTCTATGATAATATATCTATAAATCTATTGAAATGAGATATGTTCTTCGATTCGGAACGATATCATAAATTACAGCATAAATGACGGTCAAACAACATCACTAATTCAATGTTCTATATTAAGAAACAGCAATATCCATAATGCTCGTTATAAAATCTTATAAAAGCCTCAAAAGGAAAGGTCACATGTGATAAAGCAACCGCGTTCATGCACCCCGTAGGTGTATTCTTAGCTGGCAGGAAGCGATCGCTCGTAAAATAACGTTCGACGACGCGCCTGCGAGCTGCCAGCCCGGGCGACGTTTCTGGTGCGTTTTTACGACGTACGCGGTCAGTGTGCGGTCCGGCAGCGTGGGTGTATTGTGAATTGTGCAACTCTCGTAAATAAATAGCGCACTAAAATTGAAGCAATAACAGTTTTATTATGCGGGGCTACAGCTACAAGCCTATATGTGGGAACGTATAACGCTGCGATTGTTAGTCTGCCTTATTTTTACATATTGAATTGTCGCCAATAAATCAATGGTAATATTTCATGACTGCGAGATGATAAGCTCTGCCTTTTACCATCAATAATATTTCATCAATATTTCATCAATAATTATCTGACGCATACTGAAGGGAATTCGCGCTACATTCGCGATAAACCTCAAAGTAATTACTTAGCACTTTATACCGCCACTATCCAAGCACTCACTGGACGTTTAAATGATAGTTTACGACCACTCGCTTACTAATAGGCTAATTTTATTCATGTCTCCCTGATGAGCCCTCATTCTAATCAATTCCATGTTCCGTTTTACACGCCAGTGGCACTCAAACTTTTTATGGCGGAGGGATGAAACTGCTGACACCTACCTCTATACTGCTGACATTCCGGGCATCTCTCTACTGCTGAAACTTTTAATAATGACACGACATGTGAACAATATACCTAACTTTAAGTTTATGCTTATAATTATATAACCACTTACGAATACATCACAGTTGCTGAATAGGCAGCTATAAAAATCTTAAGTTTTATCTCAGTTCTACGACTAGGTATCCTACCTAATTACTTTCTGGCACTAGAATACCGCTATTTAATTTATGTGATAACGTTAGTATACTGTACTATTATTGACCACATCCTCAAAAATAATAAAATAAAATCAGTAGCTACTAATCCTACTTATTATTTTAATTCTCATTTTAAAATACCTAGGACATAATCTTGGAATTGTACTCAGTACTCGTATCAGGTAGGCTAGGCGAGGGTGAGAAAACTCGTGAGCTACAAATAGCAAGTTGCAGGCCGTCATTTAAAGCAAGTGTCTCGATAATTTCTCTGCAGCTAATATGAGAATAGTGTCGTAAAGTCGACAATCGATTGGCCGGGAGTCGGGACCACGTGCGGAGCTCGGCTCGTTTGTACGTTTCATTAACATGATGCGGATTCAAACTCGCGATCTGTGGTATTAGAGTGGAGCGAACAGCGTGTTTTGTTTACCTAGCAAGTAGGTACTCATATTATTACATATTATAATATAATACATATAATAATGTATATTATACCCTACTAATATTATAAATGCGAAAGTTTGTGAGGATGGATGGATGGATGTTTAGTCGTAGTAACGTATATTTAGGTAATAATACATTACATTATAACCACCCCGCTGCCCGCTAACGTGAATTCTTAGCAGTGGAGTTAAATCTACTTATCAGTTTAGTATTGTTCGCTTCATCTTTTTACCTGGAGCTGAGGATTATTGTAGGTATATAAGCATTTAAACAGTTTGGCAGATTGCCCAGAAAACCGGCACGGTGCGGCGTTGCGGCCGTCAACCCTCGCAAACGAAACGAAATTGTGACCGTTTCCAAAATCACACTCGACCCACGTTATTGACTATCCCACTAATTTATTCACAAAAAACATCCACCGAAATTACAGAACAAACACGCTAGTTATTCCAAATTCTACAAATTCACTGCCACTATTTCGATGCATATTTTTCGTGTTGACTGATGAGCTCTGATGATTTGAAAATATTTTTTCAGCTATGTTTGCTCTGCGTAGTCTGATTAAACATGCATATAATAAACTGCAGATAAAAATACCGCACATAAAACGAATCATAAAAGAGCGAAAGAAAAAAAAAAAATCTAGAGTTATATTCAAACGAACTGGAGCATTTATTGTTAAAATTTCAACAAACCATTACGTCGTTTTATTTGCGAACGTGCCCACTAAGGGCTCTAAAAGGAAACGTTATACTTTCTGAAACTAGGAGGCCATAAAATGGAACAGTTCTCGATAAGTCAATCATTTAAGGTGAAGGTGCAGGAAGGCTGCAGGCACCACGTTCTAGCAATAAGGTGGTGCCTTGTATTACCATTTCCACTGAACCGGAATAAATGGCTAGTGGAATACGGAATAGAGGGTGATTGTGTTTCGAAAAGCGACAAATACAATGTTACAACCTTACAACTCTAAAAATAAAGACAGAACTAATTTGTATGATATCCGACTTATACATATGAAAACATACGAAAGTTTGGATATGTGCTAAGTGCTACTCAATCACGCTGAACGGATTAAGTCAATCAATTTCATGCTTCGATGATCACTGACGCCGAAAGTCACACATTTCATATTTGGCAAAGTTTCCAAGACGCTCATGTACTGTATAGACTAAGGTTTACGAAAACGCGTCCAAGTCCTAGCTTAGTGTAGTACCAGGAACGCAACACCGGGCTTGCCCTTAAACGCGTTTGTTTATACACTCTCCGTCTCCGGTCCGCTGCTAGCCTGGTCGTCTCAATGGAATGAGCTAGTAAAATGATCAGTTAATGAATGCTGCTCGAATCACCTCTGGTGAATCAGAATTAAACGCATAGGCGTCTTTATTACGTGGTAAATCGTTGAATTGCTTGCTTGTTAGTTATTTCGTTTATTGGCTTTATCGTTTGTCGTATATCTTACAGGAAATATAATATTATTATACCTAGCAGTAAAAGATAGAATCACGCCAAAGCCCTCATCGTCCTTAGATAACTGGGCACATAAACACAAAAGACATAGTCACGAATTATGTAAATTGCACTTTATTACTTGCACTTACTATTAGTAAAGGAAGCTTATATATAATAATTTTAAGTTTCATCGATTTGTCCCAATGGGAAGAACCTGTCATGGGACGAAACGACGAAGGAGCCTATTAGACAGTGCATAAAAGACAAATACCATACAAAAAAATCATAGCAATGTTCTAAATGACTACCACCTTCTAAACAAAACAAATGGAGGTAACAAAAAAGTTCTTTGAGTTTGAGTTTGAAATTGCACTTCTTTAAGAATTAACGGTAGTAATAATTCCATGCTTGGCATAGATTTAAAGAAAAGGGGAGATAGGGTACGTTCTTTCAGCGCTTACTCAACAACTGATATGTGAAATTTCAAACAACAAAGATAGAATGACGTACCTAAGACCGAAGTGCGAACGAGACAACAATTAACTTTACTGACGTACATGACTCTAATGGGACCTAATTTGAGCTTTCCATTTTCGAGAAGCCCGTACCTCATCTCCCCTTTTCTTTAAATCAACGATGCTTGGTATGATATGATGTATGATGATGATATGTAGTGGTAGGCCTCTTTTGCAGGAGGCCGCCTGGGGAAGTACCACACCTTTGCCAGTTATTCATCCGCCAAGCAGTAATGTCCAAACATTACTGTGTTCCTGTATGAAGGGCAATGTTACCAGTGAAATTACTGGGCATGATGAGATTCAACAACTCATATCTCAGGGTGATAGGCGCAGTGCAGTGCCGCGAAGAATTTTGAATTTTAAAATACTGGGTGGCACTGTGTCTGATATGGGCAATCATGATGCTTACCATCAGGCATCTGATGAGCTCGTCTTGTCACTCACTATCATAAAAAAAAAAAATGAAAGTGCTTTAAACACAAACAAATCTAACTTTAGAACAGCTTCACCAAAAAATCCTAATTGAATTGAAACCAAATCAGCTCAACCACATGGTGTCGATGTACGTCGTTAAAAGTGCATTAACTGACGTCGGAGCCATGAGGATTATCTGTGGCACAGATGAGGTGACACATTACACCACCGCATTAGACGATTGACACATTTCCTGCCAGTACTCGCCCGTTGAGCAATCCGGGAATATGAGATCATGGAGATTATGCTAAGCTCGTCTCCAACTTACTGGCCGATGGTATCATTCACGAGTCGATAGGTTTGTAGTTTGTACTATGAGAAGATGCTGGGATATAAAAATGAAAAATATAAATACCAAAGATTCTCGATTATAATTCGAAATTATTGCTACTGTCGTGATTCGACCGTATAATCAAATATTTGTTTAATTAAATGTATTATGCAATTAAGTATCGGACAATAATTCTTATCGTTAGTTTTGTTTCGTTTGGTTAAGTTTCCTAGCAAATAAACACAATGGACAATTTACTATAATGGACAATGACCAATACCCATTGGTTATCAATTTTGTTTTGTCAAGTTTCGTATTGAGTATGGAATTATATTATTAATATAAAAACTCTTTGAACATACGTTCTTCTATTACTATAGTAGACTTAATTTATAGTAGTTATTTGAGCTTCCTTTCTCTGTAATTCACTTACGATGCATTATTCATTATGCTATGGTGCATTAACTAAATGTTTACTTACCGACTTACCGGTGCACATGTTAGTTACTCCCGAAATAAAACCCACACTATTTTGTTTCACTTTAACCAAACTAATTGTAACCGAGTCCGACGAACCTAACTCGAGAGAGAATCTATCGAGTCCGACGAACCTAACTCGAGAGAGAATCTACCGAGTCCGACGAACCTATCTCGAGAGAGAATGTTTGTGGTTTAGTTTCCTACTTGATTGCTCATTTGTGTTCTTTAAAGCTTTATTGAGTTCGGTAGAAATGGCCTGTTCTAGAAGAATGCAAATCGTGCTTGTACAACACAGAATTAAAACAAGCGTAAAAGATAAATTAGACTTACCTCGTACACGGCAATGAGACGGCTAAAGCAAATAGTTAGGGAATGACACCCTACTTACCTTATTGCTCATATAAGAAAATCCCGCTGTAGCTTTTAAAATATTTATATATCTTCAAATTATTTTTAACACGATTTGTTCGTATCTTTTACTAAAATTTGGTAAAATATGATTAAGAAACAAAAGGGGTTTGAGAGTCATTAACCCTGACTACGGATAATGCCGCTCATAACTCATACGTGTGTTTGGAAAATAACAAATGCGATCCATTTTAATTTAACAAAATATTATAGTTGAGATTAACTAAAACTGAAAATGTATGACATATTAAAGTTAGGGACCGAAAAGATTGACCCGATTGATCTTTTATCTATGTTCAGCATTAATGAACTGTTGTTTTGTTTAATTCCAGATGCGGTTATAATCCAAAGACCATGTGGGCAGCGGTGCTATGGGTGAGCGCGGCGAGCGTCGTGAGTGCGCTGCAGCCGCGCTGCCAGGAGATCACCATCCCCATGTGTCGCGGGATCGGGTACAATCTCACTTCCTTCCCGAACGCTCTCGACCATGACACGCAGGAGGAGGCTGGACTCGAGGTGAGAATACATTCTCTTTGGAACCTGTGTTCATGATCCAGTATAAATAATATTAATGCCAGCAAACTATCTAATGGCCAATAGGGCTATAGTTGAATAATTATAAGAAAAAGTTGATCGCTATTATTGAGAATAATGAGGGTGGGTGTAAACGAACCGGTGAACGGTCCTCAATCAGATAAAGCGTTTAAGTGAAAAGTCTATCCTCACTGGTTTTAGAGACTCGATCGATAGGCTTCGATGGAAGTAGGTCGTTATTATAGAGCAAGATGTACGGCACCAGTAATATCCACAACTATGTTTACTGTCGACTACAATCTTTAGCGATAATAAGAAGCGACTACCGATTCAGTGTCAATTAAACACTACCATTCTCCCATTTCCAGGTGCACCAGTTCTGGCCGCTGGTGGAGATCAAGTGCTCCCCGGACCTGAAGTTCTTCCTGTGCTCGATGTACACTCCGATCTGCATCGAGGACTACGCGAAGCCTCTCCCGGCGTGTCGCAGCGTGTGCGAGCGCGCGCGGGCGGGGTGCGCGCCGCTCATGCAGAAGTACTCGTTCAAGTGGCCCGAGGGCATGGCGTGCGAGAAGCTGCCGCGGTTCGGCGACCCCGAGCACCTGTGCATGGAGGAGACGGACCGCGCGCAGGAGCCCGAGCCGCCGCGCCCGCCGCCGCGCAAGCCGCACAGGAACGACTGTAAGGATCCAAAAAACTGCGGCGGCGGCGCTGCCGCGGGCGACGCGTGCGCGTGCGCCTGCCGAGCGCCGCTCGCCCGCGCGCGCGCGCACAACGCCAGCGTGGCCGGCGTGCCCGCGTGCGCGCCGCCCTGCGCCGGCCCCTTCTACACGCAGGAGGAGAAGGACTTCGCCGCCGTGTGGGTCGCGCTGTGGGCCGCCCTCTGCGCCGCCTCCACGCTCATGACGCTCACCACCTTCCTGATAGACTCGCAGCGGTTTAAGTACCCGGAGCGGCCCATAGTGTACCTGTCGGCGTGCTACTTCATGGTGGCGGTGGGCCACCTGACGCGGCTGGCGCTCGGCCGAGACGAGGTGGCGTGCGAGGGTCCGCTGCTGGTGACGGCGGCGGACGGGCCCGGCGCCTGCACGCTCGTCTTCATCCTCGTATACTTCTTCGGCATGGCGTCGTCGATCTGGTGGGTGGTGCTGTCGTTCGCGTGGTTCCTCGCCGCCGGCCTCAAGTGGGGCAACGAGGCGATAGCGGGGCACGCGCAGTACTACCACCTGGCCGCGTGGCTGATCCCCGCCGGGAAGACGGTGGCGGTGCTGCTCGCCGGGGCGGTGGACGGAGACCCGGTCGCCGGCATCTGCTACGTGGGCAACTCCTCGCCCGAGAACATGAAGAAGTTCGTGCTCGCGCCGCTGGTTGTGTACTTCGCGCTCGGGTCGACGTTCCTGCTCGCCGGGTTCGTGTCGCTGTTCCGGATCCGGTCGGTGATCAAGCGGCAGGGCGGCATCGGCGCCGGCTCGAAGGCGGACAAGCTGGAGAAGCTGATGATCCGCATCGGCGTGTTCAGCGTGCTGTACGCGGTGCCGGCGGGCGCCGTGCTGGGCTGCCTGGCGTACGAGGCGGCGGGCTACGAGCGCTGGATGCGGCGCGTGGCGTGCGGGCCCGCCTGCGGGGACGCGCCGCTCTACTCCGCGCTCATGCTCAAGTACTTCATGACGCTGGCGGTGGGCATCACCTCGGGCGTGTGGATCTGGTCGGGCAAGACGCTGGAGTCGTGGCGGCGCGTGTGGCGCCCGCAGCGGGAGCCGCACCACCGCGCGCTCGTCAAGGGCGGCGTGTGACGCGCGGACGCGGGGCCGCCCCCCGCCCCGCTGCCCGCGCCGCCGCCCCCCGCGCCCGCGCAGCCCCCGGCCCCCGCGCCCCTCGCCCTCTCCGCGCCCTCGGTCGCGCGCTCCGGCCAGCCGCTCTCCGACTACGGACCGGTCTAAAGCGACGCTGCCTATTCGTCTCTGGACGCCTGGTTACCTTCCGACTCGCACTTGTAGCCGGAAATAAGGGCGGGCTGGCATAAAATTAAAAACATAGTCGATCAATGTGTGAACAAATCGATAAAAACCCCAATAGCCCGGACATGTGAAGTGTTCAAAATATCCCTGATTATATATTACAAAGGATGTGTTTAACTAATGCAGAATATTACGTGGGTGAGCTTTTTGCAATAATTATAAACCAAAACTCCAGTAATCATGTTAAGTTTACATTCTGAACCCGATATGAGAAAAAGTGATTGAATTCTTGTGCCATTTGAGTGAACTCAACTATTTTGACCGTGGAATATTAACGTGATAGTGGAGTAAGGACTTTAAGGCCCTATTGACATGTATACGGCGAAAGGAATCTATCCGCTGAAAATGTATAATAAAGGTGTAAAGAATGCCGCCGTGCGTCGTCTAGTCCTAGTGAATCAAACGTGCGGTGCGATTATATACGTAAATAGATCATAAGGTGTAATAAGACATATTATTCTATTGTAAATGTTGGCCGTGGCGTCCGAACCACTAGAAACCACTCTACCTATATAAAATTACAATGTTATACACTTTTAAACTACTTCAGAGAGGTGAGGATTGGTTTATTATGATTTTTTCTAAAATTTTACTGTAAGATCTTCCATGTGAACAAAAAAAACGTTTTAAATATAAACATATTTAAAACATTTTTTTTTTCACACCGATAAGACTGATTTAAACAAATCAGTCTTATCCGTGAACATAATTATAAAAAAGATGTTAATGTAAAGGAACCACCTCTTTTTTGAAGTTTTTTAAATACATACATGTAAATCAGTAAAATAGTTTATTGTTTTTAAATAATAAATTAACTTAATATTACCTCTGTACTCACTGCCATTTTGTAGATCTTTTATATAAACAATAGAACAATTTACTGATTTATATTGATATTAATTTTCAATTACAAATTACTTTGGCTTGGCATAATTTTACGTTACGTTTTAAACTTTTATTCTAGTGCAAAAGAAAATGCTGATGTCTTTATTTAGTGTTCCGCATGCCCACCGAACGTTAAAATATTGATTATATAACAGAAAGCAGTACATTTATCTACCTCATAAATATCATATAAAGTACATAAAAATAATAAGGGTATATTCATATTATGTATGGCATTTCATATATGGCAAATGGGATAAATTTCTAGAGAAAAAAACTCCATCTCTCTGAATAGGTACATTAAGAAGATTCCTCAAACGGTTTTGGCACTGCTCAATTTCATGAAAAGACCTGTATTAAAAATCTGGGTTTGCATTTCGCAATATATAAACTAATATTTAGTAAACTTTAGATGTTAGATTACTAATTTAATCAATATTTTATAATTATTATGATAAGATTTGGAGTGACCGAGCAAAAGAAGATGTCCTTTACTAACTCTGTAACTATCTATGTAAATTTTCTAAAATTCTGTCCAGTTAAAGTAATTTGTATTATATGACATACATTGATATGTGAAATTCTTATGATCTCTCTCTCTTTGTAAATAGGTAGCGGCTTAACACCATAAGCGATGATATTCGTAGCTGTTTCACATGTATTTATGAATGTCTTTAATTTTATTTACTAAATATGAATGAAAAATTTACGGATGTCTTCATACTTTGCTTGTTTATCAACGATTACGATGAAACAAGGATCTTTTAGCGCGTGGCCATAATTGGAATTAAATTAACGCATCATTAAGTAATATAGTTGTTTGGTAAATTACGTCAACGGCGCCTCTTTTTTATTGCGAATTGATCCTTATTTATTGTAGCACTGTTTATAATAAAAAATGTTTAGACCATCCATTGTGGAATACTTTGTAAATAAAAACGTATATTTATTAAATTTGACGGCAGATAGCGCTGTAGTGTATACGAGAGTGTTTGTGTTTAACGCCATCTCTTGGCGGTTAAGTGTATTATTATTGAAGTGTCATCTAGTGTGGAAAAGATAAAATAAAAAGTTTTCCTATTCAACGGTAGATGGCGGTGTGTGGGCGGTATGCATCTGCAAAACTAAACAAAAATTGTGTAATTTTATAATACAAACTACAATCGCTCAAATAAAATTAATTTTGTTTACTTCGTTAATATTTTGTAATTTTATAATGAACTTTCAAACTATTTGTAATAAATACCGGACGCCGCAGCCGAATAATTAAAATCATTACATATGTATTGTAATTTATTTTATATCTAACTGTAGATAAAACAAATAAAGCGACTTTTTATGTATACTTAAGTTTTATTTAACCTACCACAAACTGGATAAAAATTGCTATAAACTAAGGAAATGTAATAAAGTTGTAAACCGACGGCTTGACTCGTATTCCCTGGAAGATGGGTATAAGGCCCATGATCTGGGACGTATCTTGCACACGCCAGCTGCTTCCCATCTTCGAGCAAACATTGAGCAGGCTGGTGCTGCTGCCGGTAAGGCTGAAAACCTCAAACGGCACAAATATAACATGGTTTAAATAAATGATTCGAATTATTATATGTATAGTATATAAGTATGTAGGTATATCAGTGATCTGCACTGAATTGGGAATATAATTCCCTATTCAGTGGTGATCTGGTAACCATAGTACAGGCTTCTAGCCTAGTTTGGGACCAGATGACAGTGTGTGGAAGTTGTCCCATATTATTATTATTATGTCGCTCGAAAACAAGGATCTTTTCATATGCGTGCATGGAGACCATTTTTTTTTAAGTTCAACGTGCAGAGGCCCCTTTGACTTGTTAATCTAAAGGTAATGGAATCACTTATCGGGGTCCATCTCTAAAACGCTAGCTGCAAAGACTATTGTGAATAAATGGAAACTACTTGATTATTATAAACCTGAGTCGTTTCACATCTACATTATAATATTAATATTCAACTTCGTTGTTATATTAGAAATAACCTACGTCCTTACATAAATACGTATAATTATATAATATAAATAAATATATACGATTATTTTTTTCACTGGGCGTACCAGACATATTTCGATTAGAGAGGCATAAAATAAGTCATAAATCAAGTACCTAATAAAAATCCGCGTAATATAATGTCAATTCTCAGAAATAAAACCTAAACCTAACTGGTAAGATATTGGTGAATCGCGAGCACAGATCATCCCATCTTGAAGGACCAAATAATCATCAATAAGTGATAAGTGAACACCTGCCTACCTATTTATCAGTTACAACATTTCTAACGTATTCACATTGGTACGTTGGGGTACCTAGTACCTATCCACTGACAACCTAGGCCTACGGAGTTGCTGATGTAACAAACTAGTGAAAAAAAATATTCAGACGATGACGTCATATATATAGGTGTAATGCATGTCTTGAACATTCCCGATACTCGTAGCAGTGTCGAGGCCGTTGGAGAACGTTGACCTCCAAAAATAGTCTAGTCTCCGCAATCATGCGTAGGTATTTGATGTTCATTGGTAAATAAAGTAAAATAAACTGTTAATGCATAGGTAGTGTAGGGTTCCTGTGTTCTGTGAGCGTTCCATACCTAGATACTAAGGACATACAGTGCCATTTATTAGTTTCTTGCGCAAAGTATGGAAATATGCAGTAAAATGGCCATATAATAACTTTTGATTATGTTAACGTAGAAGTATGATTTTTTTTTACAACCACAAGAGACCGCAGATCTGAGCAGTCGATATCGATTTCAAGTTGATACTTTTATGTGTTTGATGCCCTAAGGCGTTCCCATTAAAGTGTCTCGACTGACGGACAGACAGACGGACAACAAAATAATCCTGTAAGGATTCCTTTTTCCATTTGAGATGCGAAACCTTAAAAAAACTAAACTTTCATCTGTTCAACTGGTTGTACTTAGGTACCTACTTATTTAATGCGTGTTAAATTTAAACAGACATTGCACGGCCTAATAATATCGTGGACATTGTCGTATGAAAAATAATATATGCGGGAAAGTATTAGACAAGCCTGTATTATAAACGAAGATAATAAGTATTTGAAAATTTGTGGCAATCGTAAAACGCATACCTACTCGCAAACGCATAAATTTATTTACTTGTGCAGGTACTTAGATTGGAAGGTACCTCATATACAAATATATGAGTAAACGTATTAAAATCGGTGGCAAGTGTTATCGAAGAATTGTTTGGTCTTTGAAATCATATATCCTGCATCGCAAAGACTAGCATTGAGTTTTGATGCTGGCTTATCATAATTTTGTAATTAAGTTAAAGTTAGTAAAATTTTGTTTAATGTTGTAGTATACGTCTGTAGACATTATATTATTATGTTACCTATCGAAAAGTTCTAAGTATTATGAGATCTTTATCTAAAAGTATGAGATTCTTAAATATATTACTAATTGAGTATATTTTTTATTTAGTTCATGCATATAACCAGATTTTTCCTGTTTGAATAATATTTTAATAATATTATTACCTCTACTTATTACCAATATTCATAAGCTATTAGATATAAAGATACGTGTACGTATATACATATTAGGTATAACTTTATATTAGCTGCCTCGTCAACCAGTATGTCGGAAAAAAGGCTAAAAAGCACCAGTCTAAGGTAGAGACCCAGTAATACCACGTGGATATATTTAGAAACATATGATTGAAGCATAATATATACACATACAGTCCAGGTCTACTATCATGGTTGCATGGAAGAGATCGCTCTGAGCGATAAGGCCGCCAGTTGTTACTTCTTTCTAGTTTTAAGTTTTTCTTATTTGTTATTTTCTGTTATATTGTGATACCAATAAAGAGTTTTCATTCATTCATTTATTCATTCATTCTACTACATTTGTACTAACGCAGCTAAAACGGCTAACATCAAAGAGCTCCATAAAGTTTTGCGCGAGTAGCAGTGTGTATATAACCTAAAACTATGAAATAATTGAATGACAGAACATGCATGCGACCGCGCCGCGCGGCGCTGGCGCTCCTGCCATTTGCCGGCGACTGGCGACTCGCGTAGCAGTGCCGACTGTTTACGTGCTCAGTGGCCGACTGAATGGGAAATAAACCCATAGAAATATAAGCTTAAATTGCGTCAGCCAAGTTTGCAGAGTGAACGCATTCGATTTCAGCGTCGGATTCAATTTAATTGCTCACGTGCGCTACAAGAGTCGCGTCGCGTCGTGGCCTTCAAGTGTTTTATACGAAATATAGGTGTGCGAGTGTGACGTTAATAGTGTAATACTTACCACGTGTGTGATCGAAGGATTGGCCTACATAACCTGCTATCTACATAATCTTTGAAACTGACAGATCGTTGAGACTCAATTACTGCAAATTACTGCCTACCCTCAAGAAAAACTACTTAATCAATTAATAGATAAGGTACGAACGGGCAAGTATAAGCATTATAGGTATGTCATTATTTTTTAACAATACGGAGTCAAATTAACATAGTTATACAAGAATAATGTAAACAAGGGTTTTACCATTATAGGCGTTATGTGTTAACAATTTACATTTGTTCACAGGAAATATCCTCGGTTATCGTTAATTAATAAATTGACTGAAACTGCAATATGGTAAGTTATGATTTTCCTCATTAACTATTTTCGTATTGCAATACTCTTACAAAATATGTTTATTTTGTTTTAGGTTGAGGGTAACCGACCGCACGAGGTGATAGCATTTTTACCGCAAAATGACAAAAACAAAAAAGTTAGAAATGGCAACAAGTAAGGTTTTTTAACTTTTATTATAACTTCATCCGCGTGGATTTTTTAATAGTAGTTAGATCATGTTTATTATCTTAGTATTATAATATATTCATCACCTCTTAAATTGAAATATTTTTAACAATTTTAAGGGTTTTAATTTTTTATACGGAACCGTCATAATTATAAAGCCGGGACTACAGCTACGTGTTAGCGTGTTAAATAACAATATTCTGTTAAATAACACCAAAGCCACGCCCACTTTCCATGGTAAGCCGGGTCCGCAGCGGCATGTTTTTGTGTTACCTAACACAATAACATGAAAAGTGGGCGTGGCTTTGGTGTTATTTAACAGAATATTGTTATATAACACGCTAACACGTAGCTGTAGTCCCGGCTTAAGTACTTCTGATAGCATCAGCTATCTGCCAGTAATAATCCCGTTAAAATCCGAATGATAAGGGTTTCTTTTACTCAGAACCCTAAAAGTATGCCTGTACCATGCTATAGTACCTGTCAGTCAGTGTCATAAAAAAATCGGTCCAGCTGTTTTGGAGATTTGCAGGAGCAAATATACCACAGACACAAAACATTTTAAAATTGTACCTTCACATGTACTTATCTATTTTTTTGTAGATAAAACCTGTAAAACTTGTAATTTTATATTAACAAAATAAAATGCTTTTATAAACTTGCTTTATTAGATTTAAGTAGGTAGGTATTAAATGCTTAGGTGCTTAGGTGTTAGTTTAGATATTAAGTACCTATAGGTATTTATTAAAAAAATTAAATTAAGGTTATGGACATCTGCCTATTTTAAAAAAATCTAATAATATTTTTACAGATACGAGTTACAAGATATGATATCGAAAGATTTAGAGGGTGCAATACCGTTATCAAATATAAACAATTTCGATCCTTTCACAGAACGACAAGTAAATAATCCCACTTCGTAAGTATTAAAAAAAAACAAACAAGACAAGCTTTTATGATTAATGGTTATAAGTAGGTTATAAGTTGATAGTTAAAATTTTTAAGGAAAAATTTATTTTCTTTTATTTTGGGCGTGTAAATAAAAGCTTTTTTTAAGTTTTTTTGCTTTTAATTTATTATGTAACTATTTTTGTATTATGTGTTAGTTGCTTACCTATTTCACATATTTGTCGGTTGCCCTAAATAAATAAAATAAACTAATGTACTATACATGGGAAATCTTAGTTTTTGTACTTTGGGATCTTTATCTTTTAGGTAGGTTACGTACGTTAGTACGTCCACATTAAGTAGGCCTATGTCCAGCAGTGCACATCTTACGTCTGAGTTGATGATGAAACATTAATTATGAACATGTGATGTGTCACATTTAATCAAGACTTATACTAAGGGAATTCCTGATGCAAAAATCCACTACCAACTAGGCCTTTATTACTATTGTCTGTGAATAGGGTATATCGAAATGTTCGTTATTTTAGGTACGGATCTGGGCTTAAAAGAAGAAGAAAATTGTATAAACGGCGAAAAGTTAAGAAATTGACCTGATTGTGTTGTAATAATTTTTTTTTATGTTTTCAGTGACTGCCAAACTCTGACCCATTTGCTGAAGTCAACCCTCGGCACCGGCATCATGTCGATGCCGTACGCGTTCAAGAGCGCCGGATACGTCGGCGGCAGCCTCGGGGTTGTATTCATGATGCTCATCTGCACTCACACTTCTTATATCTTGGTAAATATCATTATTATTATAGTTTATAGTATAATTAACTAAATAGGTACAATTTATCGAAAGAAAAAAATAGTTTAAAGTAATTTAATTCAATGTAAAAGCCAAAGAAATCACTATACCTATTGAACCTGTAGAATACCTGTGGAAAGAACCCCACACAACGTTCTGTTAAGCGGTACTAACTTTGACAGTAATAATAATCAGTAGGTTAATCTATTTATATATAGGTAAGTACTTTAACGAAAAAGGGGAAAACTCGAGAACGGCTGGACTGTTTTAAGAGCGTACGCGGCCTTCTAGGAATTTGACACAATCCTATGAAAAATTTACCATATCGATGTTTTGTATTCCCCCCGTGTTTCCTCCAAAACCCATTTTATAAATGTATATCCTGATTTTTTTATAGTGAAGTAACCTATGTCCTTGTCATTTTAATTTTGGTTATGAGTTATAAACCCTTGGTTTTTTCATAGTGAACTTCCATGTATGTAGTTTCAAGTTTCCAAGTGTATTCGAAGGAAACAGGGGAATAGATACAAAACATCGATTTAGTAAATTTTCCATAGGATTGTGTCAAACTGCTATAAGAGGTCCTAATTGGTAGAAAACCAAATTTAATGAAGATAAAAAGGCAAGATCCCTAAGGATATATCCCTTTTATAAATATGGCAAACATATGTCGCGATAACAAAACATCAAGTTTTATTATCGCGACATACTACTCGTATCTATGCCAATGTCATACAGACAAAGCAGACGAAGTGGCGGGCACCAACAAGTTAACAATCATACTTATATATTATTCTTTGCAATTTCAGATCGACTGTGCACACAAACTATACTACAGGACGCGACAAACTAAGATGGAATACGCCGACGTAGTGGAAGCGGCATTCGCCACGGGACCACCGTGGAGTCGAAAATTTACAAAATTCGCTCGATATTTTCTACAAATCTGGCTATTTTCTGCCTACTTCGGCGCATCGTCAACCGACAATTTGCTGATTGCAAAGAATTTTGGCCAAGTTATAGAATATTATACGGAGTTTGCAAATGGCACCGAAGTTAACGCGACGACAGTTGCAGAACTCGCTAAGGGTGAAGTGGGGGTACCGCTAATGAGGCTCATCATGACTTGTATGCTTCCCGTCGTCATTCTCTTCGTGTGGGTCCCCGATCTCAAATACCTCGCACCGATATCAATGTTAGCCAACTTCTCTATGGCGGCCGGTTTATTGATAACACTGTACTACGTGGTCCAAGAGCCGCTGCCTCTCAGTAAGTTGTCAGTCACGCGTCCGATATCAGAGTTCCCAGAATTTTTCAGCGTGACGTTGTTCGCGATGGAGAACATCGGCGTGATGATGCCTTTGGAAAACAATATGGCGACGCCGCGAAACTTATTGGGGAAGTGCGGAGTTTTAAACCGTGCCATGTTTTGTAGTACCTTCGTTTACCTATTGCTCGGTCTTCTTGGATACATGAAGTATGGTGAGTCCGTAGACGCGGTAATATCTACTAATCTGCCGGTCGGAGACATCACCGCTCAAGCTGTGAAGATTCTCATCGGCTCGACTGTCCTGTTAACATTCGGTCTCCAGTTCTACGTGTGTCACGAGATGGTGTGGAACAGGATCAAGGATTACTTCCCGAATCGACCTATATTAGCTGAATATTCGCTACGAACGGCGTTAGTTGTCGCCTGCGTATCATTATCTATAGCTATACCAAAGATAGGTCCTTTGGTACGACTGATAGGAGCTCTCGGGTTCTCTCTGATAGGAATCCTCTACCCGGTGATCATGGAGATGATAGTGTACTGGGACATTGGGTTCGGTCGCTTACATTGGAAGATCTACAAGAATGTAGTGTTGATTTTAATTGGGATATTGGCTATAATCTTCGGTAGCCAGTCTGCTATCAATGAAATTATTGATGAGACTTCAAAATAGTATCGACTTAAGTAGTTACTAACATATTATTTGTTGATACTAGAAAATGACAAGTATGTTAGGAGTAAGGAATGATTCCCAAAGATGTTTCCCTGAGGGTTTGCGGGATCCAGGATCCCGGCTGATGATCTCAGATTAAAATTGTCAAAAAATATGTAACTGTATTATGTGATAGTGACAATCAGAGATTCATTATTAATTATAATGTGCTTAATAAAATCGAAGACAATGACATTAAGACCTCATAATAAACAGTATTTAAAACATTAATTAATTTTATTTCTGTCTAATTATTTCTCTAACTTTTTATTTACCTATATTATGTGGAGTCTGGAACAGTGCCCAGGTGCCCAGTAGATGGCAGTATGCTCGCCCCCTGTATACATACTGTAGGCATACTGGCGAAATGTGGATACATACCTATTACGGGACTGTCCTGGGTACACCTCTGCCTACCCCTTCAAGAAAAAGGCGGGATTGTATTTATTTCTTTGAGTAGGTATATCTAAGCAGTAATGTACCTACCAATTTATTTTATTCTAAGTAGAAGATAGGGGTGCTTACATTGTTCCTTGGTAGATCTACCTTCACAAATAGGTATTCTTAAGCCAAACAAGTATATAGTAATAAAACGTTACATCGTTCTGAATAAAAATAAAAGTCTGTATAATTCAGTCTAAAATCTTTAATTAAAAAACCTGTTGCTTATTGTTTAAGGAGCTATATAACCTAGCTACATTATTGATTCTAATTTGAACATTGTCAATATTGACTGATTCTTTTTTTATTTTAATAATAATATAAAAACCTACTAGATTGTATTAGAGTTCCACCATCTTATCTGGTTAGTTAAATGTGTCGCTAGTCGCTAGTGGATAATAATTTGGTAATGCCATTCTAAAAAATGGCGGCTTATACGCTGTAGTTCCAATTTCGTTCACCTGAACAGCTAAGTCGGTGTCAATGTAGGTACTCTTACTAAAATTCAGAAGGACGCGGTTTTATATTAATAATTAAGTTTCTCCGATTGCCCGCCAGAGGCGCAGTACACGAAGAATAATAAACTAGAATAAAAAATAATAAACAAAATTTTAGAGCGGTGGCCGGTGGCGCCACCCAAAGAACAATAAATTATTATTATTATACGGTTTAATAAAAAGGGTATTTTGAAACACAGACATTAGCTAAGCGCTTATAGTGTCTGTGTTTCAAAATACATCAGAAATACTGTCCTTTTGCCAATTTACAAATTTTCTGGTTGTCTTGTCCAACTACATTCTCTTCTTGTTAAATCTTGATGGTGGCTCTTGGTAGAAGATAGTAGAGGGCAAGACTAGAGAAGGATGGGTATTTTTATTTTTTAGAGAAAATCTGATTGTTTCTGTTCGAAATGGAACAGTTTGGAGTTTGTTAAATGTCACACACACCATAATACAGCTACAGACTGTAAATATGTATAGGTATATATAATAAATATTATATCTGTGTTAACTGCGAACAGAGTACCTACAGATTAGGTATACGTGGCTTTAGCTTTAAAAGTAAAAATTATTTTTTAACCAAACTTATGAAACGTATCTAAGTATAAGGAATCTAAGTATCTAGTATCTAAGTACATACTCTCATAATTCTAGAAAAACTACATTCCTACATCACATATTTACGTATTTCGTAGGTACATTAATACCGAATATCTAGAAATTATGGACAGAATAATGACTTACCTACCTAAATATACAATTATTATAGATACAATTACAAATTACAATAATAATATTACATAAGACACCAACGCCAAACATATTTTATAAATATAGTAGGTATATAAAATGTATTAAATGTAATAATAAAAAGTAAATGTAAATTAAGAAAAATGTTAAGGTACGTATATCTACCCATACTTGCTTATTTAAAAATGGTGGAAAAAATTAGAATAACCCATCTGAATACCTACATCATACATATTTTATGTCAATTGCTACAACATAATATTAATATACTAACACGGATATTAATGTTATGCAACGTTATCAATTAATCACTCACTACTCGTAGTACATACAATAGGTAGTTCTAATCTAGCGTCTCTAAATCTAACATTTTCTATAATGTTCAGGGCCGTATCAAGAGGGGCGCTGATTTCAATATAATTAATACATAATAATATGAAAGTTTATTATTATTTATATAGAAATCAGCGCCATCTATAAAAGCAAGTAAATAAATAAAGGAATCAAACACTAAATAATAATATCATTATAATACGTAGGTGTCAGAAGAGAAAGTTGTAAAATGTAAGTAGATAGGTACTAGATAACATAATGGGTGATCAATATAATTAATGTTCCGAGCCTATTGCCATCTACCGGGTACAGTTCCAGACTCCAGGCAGTTATTGAGATAATTCCTAATGGAAAAATCCAATATTTAACACTGCCTGACCTGGGGATCGAACCCGGGACCACTTGATTGGCAGTCGAGCATGCGCCCTCTACGCCACGGAGGCAGTCACGGAGGAGGAAATTAACTTACTTATTTGAATTTATTTCTACTCTAACAGAACGGGTTACCCCAATAAGACTGCTCCAGTCAATTCATATGGGTTATGTGGATAACCCATATTGTCAGAGTTTCAGGTCACCAAGATTCCCACGCAGCCTGCGACATGAGCTAATGCCCCTACATACCCCCCTACATATCTAAAAGGAAACTATAGGGATCTACAGTTTAACGTGCCGTCCGAAACACTGTAGCGCCCAGGTGAGTAGTCCACATGGTGAGATTTGATTCATGGACTCCGGATTTAAAGCCGGGCATATTCCCGCTGGACCACGGACGCTATATTACGAATCCATATCGCCTAAGCCAGTGGGGATTTCTGGAATACGAAACTATAATAACCGCCTATGACATTTATTACTTACCCTAATAAAAATACTACAGACCAACAGATAAAAAATATACTGAACTGATATTCAATTTTAAATTAATAATAATAAAAATAATAATATGTAACATAGATAATTAAATAAAAAAAAATGTGGTTGCTTAATTAAATAAGTCAGTTTTTATGTACCTAAATAAATATTTCACGAGCCATTAAAATTTACTTATAAATTATAATTTTTTAATTATGTATACCTTCAGAAATCCTACAAAATACAAACAAGCGTGTTTAAAGATTTAATGTATATGTTTAATGTATATGTATATGTTGATTCCAAAAATATTACAATAATCTATTATTAAAAATTCTCTACAATTACGTATGTCTTTTATTTTAAAATTTAGTTAGTCTATAATATTATTAGGAGTTCAGCATACAGAAAATTGTCTTGACGGAGGCAATGTCAACGGCTTTCTTTATTTTTACTGTAGTCATAAATTTGCATGGAAGTTGTATTAGTTTTGATTGTCACTGAGACCATTCCATTTATGCTGAGAGCTCTAATCTAGACCATAATATCTTGGACTATTATAAACAATCATATTTTACTTGATACATTTATCAATTATTGCAATTGCTCTTATTAGAGCAATCGAAATCTCAGCTGGTAGCGATACTACTGAAGTTTTGGTTGTAATACACTGCTTGGTTTCCATAGTCCTGAATAATGTTTTGTGATGTATGGGGAATATAGTCATTTTGGGCGTAGTTTTGGGCAATTTGATCTTGGTCTTGCATATTGTGATAATATTGTCCTTGATGATCCGTTACCATTTGTGGACCTCTCTGTTGATCTTGTTGGGGGAATTGTGAGGTCTAAAAGACGTGATAAATTGAATTAATATTAAGAAATTCAATCAATTTTAGTAGAAGAAGAAAATAATATATTCACCTGTGCTAAGTATTTGCATCTTTTGAAACGACCGTAGAGTGAAGAGTAAGGTAAATTGTAATGTATAGCCGCTTGGTTGATCGACATTTGACCGACTCTAAAATAATCAACATCAATTTTATTTTTACATCTCATAATATGATTTTGAAAAGTTTTGTGAGTGAACTTATATTTGCCACAAATTACGGCTTCACCCACGTTACATATTGAAGACGAAAACCGTTACCTAAATTTTAGACATATTCAATGTCCTTCCACAGGAGTTCATGCGCCGAGAACGCGACAGCGACTGCCTCTGTCCCAGAGACTCAGTGCAGCCGTATTTTGTGATAAATATGAATAATAATATTATTGAAGACAATAAGTATGTAAGGATATTAGTTCATATTAGGTCATTTCATACCGAACAGCTTCGAGAGCTTCTCCCATAGCATCTTCGGACCAGGGCGTCGGGTTCGATCGAGACAGTTCTATGCCTTCTCTCTTGCATCGTCCATAGAGTGTTCCTAATAATAAATAAACCTCGCTATAAAGTTCTAGTTAGACGAGTGCCGGAAGTGGACATAATCAGACAAAAGTATACGCGCAAGAGAACGCTAGGCGTGAGGTTTGGTCGAAATCTTCTCAATTGTTGTATGGGAAATGTAGTAATGAGACTAGTCTAGTCAACTTTAATTTTATAAGATGACTTTCATTTTAAAAAGAGAACAATAATAATTAATAATAGTAATTTGAATTTAAACTCTAACAGAATGGGTAACCCCAAATACATTGCTAGAGTCAATTTGTACGGGTTATGTGGACAACCCATATTGTCAGAGTTTCAAGTCACCAAGATTCCTCCTACAAGGCCTCCGACATGACCTAACGACCGTCCCATAGGTACTTATGTGATATGAAACAACCGGGACCTACAGCTTAACGTGCCATCCGAAACACGGTAGCGCCCAAGTGAATAGTCCACATGGTGAGATTCGATCCAGGTTTTGTAGTGGTAGGCCTCTTTTGCAGGGGGCCGCCTGGGGAAGTACCACACCTTTGCCAGTTATTCGTCCGCCAAGCAGTAATGTGCAAACATTACTGTGTTCCGGTATGAAGGGCAATGTAACCAGCGAAATTACTGGGCATGAGGAGATTTAACAACTCATATCTCAGGGTGACAGGCGCAGTGCAGTGCCACGCAGAATTTTGAAATGTAAAACACTGGGTGGCACTGTGTCTGATATGGGCAATCATGATGCTTACCACCAAGCTCCTGATTAGCTCGTCTTGTCACTCACTATCATTAAAAAAAAAGGGACTTAAAGCCAGGCATATTTTTGTAGTGGTTGGTCTCTTTTGCAGGGGGCCGTCTGGAGAAGTACCTTTGCCAGTTATTCATCCGCCAAGCAGTAATGTGCAAACATTACTGTATTCCGGTCTGAAGGGCAATGTTACCAGCGAAATTACTGGACATGACGAGATTCAACAACTAATATCTCAGGGTGACAGGCGCAGTGCAGTGCCGCGTAGAATTTTGAATTTTAAAACACTGGGTGGTACTGAGTCCGATATGGGCAATCATGATGCTTACCATCGGGCACCTGATTTGCTCGTCTTGTCACTATCATAAAAAAATATATTTTTTCGCTGGGCGACGGACGCTACAAATAAGTAATTCCTATTTTAGCCGTGTGCAGTTATCGGGCGCTCAATCAAAATGCAATGATCTGATAAGGTATAGAGTTTATGATATTATGATGGTCGTTCACCGGTGGGTATCCCGTAGTGCGCCGCGGCGCGCTGCACGGAGGCGGCGCCGGCGCGGATGGCGGCCAGCGCGCGCGAGAGGTCCGCGCGCCGCCACGACACCGGCGCCGCGTTGAACGGAGCCGACAGCCGGATGCCCTCGCGACGAGCTATCTTGTACAGCGTGCTGCTCGGAATGCCTACGGATGGACACTGTTTAGTGACGACCGACGACCCACAGATAAGGCGCCGAATGACCTAGCTGTTTACAGTTAGCAAATCGTATGTGGGCCTTATCAGCAGGCTATAGAAAAGAGCTATAGAGAGGGCTATGCTCGGGATTTCTCTGCGAGATCGATTCAGAAATGAGGAGAACCGTAGACGAACGTGAGTTACCGACATAGCCCAGCGGATAAGCGAGTTGAAATGGCAATGGGCAGGGCACATAGCACGTAGAACCGATGGCCGATGGGTCTGTAAAGTTCTTGAATGGAGACATAGGATCGGCAAGCGCAGCGTAGGACGGACCCACAAGATGGACAGACGATCTGATAAAGATGGCAGGAACGCTGAAGGCAGGCCGCTTACAACCGGACTGGATAGAAATCTGTGGGGGAGGCCTATGTTCAACAGTGGAGGTCATATACTATGGCTGAGATGATGATAATGAAACCGGTTATCTCGCACTGTACCCAAAGGCTCTTTTAACGTCAAGTTATTGAACCGATTATCCTGAAATTTGTGGATAACTCCCAGGATCTAGAATAGCCCATAAGGTAATACAATACAGCGGGTGAAACCGCGGCCCATTTCAGTATTGTAATAATCATTGGTGTTAGTTAAGTATATTATATTATATATAATGTTAAGTTCCATAATATAGTAAGACAGTAGGAAGCATCAACCGGCCATAATTTCCGAATTGTTAAGAAATTTCTAAAACTACAATTTTATAACACTTTTTGCTTAACTTGGGAATTGAACCCAGGACTACATGCTCTGCAGTAGGGCTTGCAAAAACTACAGAAACGAGGCAACCAGTAATATAAATATGGGGGAGAGACCGGATCCCTAGGAAACGAATATTAAATTGAATGAAGTCCTACCATAAGCCTTGCTGGCCTTGTTAGCGGAGATGGCCCCTGCTCTCAAGGCTTCCAACGCAGAACGAAGGTCTGCCTCCGACCAAGACTTGGCCGCGCCTTCCTTCTTCGGCGTGTCGATGCCGAGTCTGTGCGCGCGCTGCCACAGGGTAGTAGATGGAATGCCGTACGTTGTTGAAGCCTAGTTGTCATAATATTTAATTAGGAACTGGCCAAAACTTCAAGCGCTAAAAACAATGGAAGATCTGATAGCCTACCCCTTACCTACATATTATAGTCTTACCTTGTTCCTGTTGGGGCTAACACAAATAATTTTGTTACAAACCCGACATATTCATTTAGCTTCTTCCACTTTCACCAATTTATTCATACATGCTACTAGCATGCATGCAAAAAAGATACATGCATGAAAAGCATAGGTACGTGCTACTATCTTGAGCATTCACACTTATAAGTAAATTTCCTTTCATCCATCCTCTCCCACATCTCCGAACCCCTACCTACATACCGCACATAAATACCTTAGTTAAACTCATGTGGTGGTGCCTCAAAGCTTCGAGAGCATTCTCCATGTCCTTCTGAGTCCAACTCTTGGGGCTGCCCCGTGTCGATGGCTCCATGTCTCGGTACGAGTCACTCGTCTCGTCACCGCTAAGGTTCTGTAATTCTTCAAAATAGTTCCTACGTCGGTGACGATTTTAGGATTTGTAACATAAAATATCACTCCTAAGTACCAAACAGTTAGTTGGTGATGTAAAAGTACACAAAACCATAAAAATTACCTCATTATGTTTTTAAGTCCTAGAGAGCTAGTCCATTGTCATAAACCGGGCACAAAGCCAGCTCCAGGCTGCTGCAGTGGTGGAATAGCCACATAGCAAGAATAGCAAAGGCTCCGCGCATTTGGGGACCCCACCCTGTAACGCACTGTAACAACTTATATCTCAGGGTGACAGGCGCAGTGCAGTGCCGCGCATAATTTAGAATTTTAAAGCACTGGTTGAGACTTGGCACTGCTAATATGGGAAATCATGATGCTTGCCATCAGGCACCTGATTTGCTCGTCTTGTCAGTCACTATCACAGATACTCACTATCATAAAAAAAAATTATAAACATTATATCATAACGTATATATTTTTTTTAATATGGTAGGTTTTTATTTAAAAACCTACGAAAATTGTAATATACGGCTGCTCGCGCATTCACCTCGAACCAATGTCTTAATGGTGAAAAAAAATGGGTGCTGACGGTTTTTTATTAACTTGACAACCAAAACTAATACGGGAAAACAAGGATCCCATTCCTTAATTGAATTTTCTAAGGGCCCCGCGCTGTCTTAATTCGGCACTGAGGCTGTTATAAAGAACATTTTTAGGTTTATAAATTCAGAGGTATATTAACTGAAGCGACTTACCTCCTTCCAAAGATGGCTCATCCTTGACTGCCAGAAGAGGTGTGAAATTGGATGTGTCTAGAACTTCGGTCGAACTTATCATCGCCATGTGTCTTTCCAATAAAGAACAACCCTGCGACAAGTAGGTACTTTAGTTGACAGTATATTTTTATGATTTTATGATAAAAGGTACAATGTAAACTGAGTTTAGCCAGTTTACTAAAATCAACGTTTTTTTTTTATTTACATACCCGCATACCAGGCCACTCAGAAATGTATTGAGAAAAAAGTTTTTACTTATTGAGAGACTGGCCACTGGCCAGTTATAATCTATTTTGAAAATATGATTATTTATAACTAAAAATAGGTAAGTTCCAATTTCATAATTGTCCTCCACATTGTTTGCGAGCTAATTTAAATTTAAGTGTCTCCTTGAAAAATGGACCTGCGCCGGTAACATCACTGATGCTCAGAAGCAGGCCCGGTTGGAATGGTGCCGTGATATGTTAAATAAATATGAAGCAGGCTCGTCTCGGCATGTTTACGACTTCATTATAGGTGATCAGTCCTCGATTTATCTATACGATCCAGAAACGAAGCGCCAGTCGGCGGTTTGGGTGTTTCAAAACGAATGAACGCCTACCAAAGGGAAGCAATCTAGAAGCGGGGGCAAGATTTTGATCACGAGCTTTTTCAATTTGACTGGCTACTGGTATCGATTCCTTTACGGAACCAAAGAAGCATCTACGCCGAATGGTTGGCAGAAGTTTTCTCTGTTGTGAGCAAGAAGCGACCAAACTCACGCGGGCTACTGCTCCACCACAACAATACGCCGGCGCACACAGCGCTCGAAACGAGGGATTTCCTGGACAGCACGCCGGTCAAACTCCTTGTCACCCTCCTGACAGCCCTTTTGTTTTTTGTTGCCCGGGGAAAAATGCGTGACGTATACCACCCGCACCCGGAGGAGCGCAGGGTGGTTATGTGGGACTCCCCGCCGGCCCAGCAACTTACTGACGGTCCTGTGTATACGGTGCGGGTATACCCACTAAAAATCCCCGGGTTGTTACCTCGCGACGGCGGGTCGGGTATGCGAGCACGCCGAAGCACTCATCCGCGGCCCCGACGGCGTTTGGTCCTCCATGGACATTATTATACCTATTACACCCCGTCTATGTTATCCACCCATTTATATTATTATTATTACACCCCGCCACGGTGGGGTGAAGGGAATCCTTCACCCCAACCCTTCCAAGGGGAGCGCAGAAACACGCGCGCGCCTCCTTGCAGGCCCTTTAGGTGGGTAACGGATACCCCCGCATGCGTTGCCCGGGCCCCAGGATTCAGATTCTCCGGTCGCCACCGCACAGAAGGAGTTCTGCATAGAGACGGGCGGAGAATCATCCTCCACATCTCTAAGAGCTTGGTAGGGCATTCCGTGCCCTCTCGAACGCCTACCGAACGTGTGAGAGGACACGGAAGGCTCATTCCCGCCCACCACCATGCGCAAATAGCGCAGGAGGTTCTCTGGTTGCCCCAGTGCAGAAGTAGATCTGCACAAGGGAAAGCAGAGAGCCCTCCTCACTCTTAGGGCTTGGAAGGGTGTTCCGAGCCCTCTCGAACGCCGTAATTCCATACGAGAGGACACGGAAAACCCATTCCCGCCCACCACCACGGCAGGGCTCAAGTGATCCCCGCCTGCGCCATCCACTGCGCCCTATGCTGACTTCATAGGGACATGCGCAACCCACACCGCGGCAAGCCGTCGGCATTCCGCCCAAATTCGGTCGCAGAGGATAGGGAGAGCGGCGCATCGTAATACCGACACTCCTCTTCCCCTGCGACCCCACCGACTTCGCCATCGATTCGGATTGATTCGGTGGCGACCCCGTTTGGGCCGCGGAAGACAGGAAAAGCGGCGCACCGTAATACCGGCACTTCTCTCCCGCCGCGGCCCAGCCATTCGGCCGCGATGAGCTACGTGACGCACCGCGGCCCGCCTAAGTTGCGTTGCGTCCTATGGGACGCACCGCAACCTACTCGGCCGCTCACACCTGCCTGGAGGAAAGTGAAGCGGCCGACCACCTCGGGCTACTCTTCGCTTCATCGTGGGACCCGTACCACGGTTACTGACCCCCTCTGACGCGAGAAGGCGGGATCCCATCGGGGGGACCCTCCTGACAGCCCTGAAAAAATCAGCTCAAAGGGATACTATTTTCGTCGCCGGAAGATGCGCTGTCAGCGTTCGAGCAGGCTGTAAACGAGGTGTCTGAGGCGGACTGATGATGAAACTTTGTGTAGAGGCTGGTGGAGAGTACTTTAAAAAGATTTTATAAAAATAAATTTTATTTATTATAGTTTTTTTTTTTTTTTTTCGTAACACTTTCTGAGTGGTCTTATATAATAAACTTCAAAGGTTTCGATTATTGTCTAAATAAATCATCAGACTCCAAAGTTACTAGGTAACTTTGGTACTTATCTACCGTGTATCTTTTCAGGAAAATTTCATTTAGCCCTTTGGTCTAGATTAAAGGGTTATTTTATTTAGAGTAGAAAGTTAAGTAAAATGCTAAATTCTCTTAAACAGAAATATTATACTCTGAAATTATATTCTTTTTAATTTGATAAAATCTAGCCTAGTTATTACAAACATGAGCCCTAGTAAAGAGCTGATATGTATTAGTTATGCAGATACCAACGCTGTTAAAACCTGGAATAACGCATAGGGTAGGCACATTTATCCCAATACTTCCACAGGAAGTATGACTACGCAGTGAAAACGCGGGTCACAACTAGTCGTCAATATAACGATGATACCGTGTTATGTGGAGCAGACTCGAGTGTCTCCAGCACAATGGCAGGAGTGTCTCCCGGCTCCTGCTTCACACTAACAGGAGTCGCAGCCGGACCCGCCGGCGCCAGCGGTGCCAACTCCTCCAGACCACTTGGCGGCTACATAAAGTACATTTTTTTGATAAAAAACCGACTTTATTTCGATAATATTTAAAAACCACCTCTGCGAATTATGACAACAAACAAAAAAAAATGAATAGACCGCGGAATTATTGCGTAACAATATATTAATACACAAAGAACATACTTGACGAATTGAGAATCTCTCCCCAACCCATTTTTAAAATGACTTTACTTTTATTATAACAATAGTCGTTACATTGCGTAGATAGTATATAAGTAATACGTACCTAATACCTACTGGACTGGAACTAATTATATTTACTCTATTTATTATTTTATATTATTATTATTACACCCCCTTTCTCCACCCTAATTACATATCTGCGTCGTTTATAGTATAGATTATAGAGAGTATAAGGGTGGGTAACTCTCTGCATAATTTATATTATTATCTATTGCCAAAACCAGAAGTAAGTATATTAAGTACCGAAATAAGTAAATAAAATTTAAAATCCACTAACTTGTAAATGGTGCAACAGAGATGAAATGTTTCCATCACTCAGTTCTTCTGCTTTTACAGTATTATATCCGGAGAGATTAATAAATATATTGGATAGTTTCGGGCTACTATCTTCTTCATCAGAAAGTGGCTCGCATTTCACTTGAGTTGATCCGTTCCCGGGCATTTCCTAAAATTTTGTTTAAACTTTTCTTTTTAATTATCTTTATATAATAAAAGTAGATATGTTTTTAAATGGTTACACATACATCATTAAAAGCTAGACTAAATTTTTAAGCGACTGAATAACAAGCATTTATTTAAATAATAATTTAAATTTAAATTGATAAACAGTTACCTAAGTTTATCAAAGTTTTGATTATAATCTGTTTTATAAAGCAATGTGACAATAGCATCCTTGTTTTGCGGTGGATGTCGTAGAAATCGAACAATTGGCATATTATAAGTACATTTATGTAGGCAATTAGAAAAAGGAAGCGAGCTTTATTGAATTTTTCTCCATTCGTGCACAAATGAAGAGCACAAAAGTTCCCTCTCTGTCTACCGTCCTCGGGGCCAGACTGTCTCCCGGGATTTTTGTTCTTATTTTAATTGTTTCTCATATAAGTGTTCCAGGCTTCTTTTATATAGATAGTACGCAAATACCAGTAAAAATTACAGCCAACAAAAGATTGCGCGCGAATATAATGCGAAACTAGAAGAATATAAAGTTTAATGTAGATAAGATTTCGGAATATACGACTTTAAGAAAATCAGTATACCGTGTAAAATCGCGCCTCACCTGCTAGAGGTGGAAAGGAATAGTGAATGTAAAGTTGCGCGGTTAACCCTCTCCTTACTCCTCATGTCTCTGTCGGAAGAGCCGTCAGACGAAGCGCACGTCTGCGCGACCCACATACTATACCGCGAGATAACGAACACTTTCACTCGTACACCGTCTTCCCGGCTGCGGCGAAGGACGGTGTGAAACGAGGGCCGATAAACGCGAGGGAAGCGGATGGACGAAGACGAGAAGGGCGCGAAATTCACTGAACTCACCTAGTCGGTCAGCGGTGGCCGCGGCAAGTACCCGCCCGCGTCACATATGCACCGCCAACTTTATCACGATACCGGCCACTGCACGGTGACCTTCGGGAAACGATGAGATGTCGCAAATGAAAGTGAATTCGGCACACACTCGGCGGAGTCTGCGTCGCTGCGTGGCGCATGTTTAGGAGGTGCAGGGCGGGCGCGTGCTGATTTTTTTCCCAAGCCAAGGAAATAAAAACAAACGCCTTTTTGCCGGGAACCGGCCACGCGCTCGTTCCGAAGTCTCCACACCGCACCGCGCCACCCTCCTCGCCCCCTGCTTTTCCCCATAGTAATTTACTGCAGTTATTATATGAAACGCTAAAACTTGGAGTTAAAACAACTCTGATGCTACTTTCCAAAGTTGTATTTACTATAGTAGATAGTAATAAGTCAAAATACAACGTAAGCATAGACATTCATTCAAAAGAAAACAGTCCCAAAGATGGTAGATGCAATATAAAGGTAGCACTTGTAGGTATGCAGGAAGGAGCCGTGGGGGGGACCTCCCACTCAGCGCCCGACCAGTCGGCGCCCCGCGCGCGGCGCCTTCTCTCTCCGCTCCGATTGATTTTTATTACAAGAATTTCGCTCGCGGTTTTTTTGTTTTCCGCACACTCAGAGATGGGCGACGCACACAAAGAGATTCGCATAATTCGTTTGTACGAACTTACTAATGCTATTGATTTTTATAAACGAAGCGATGGTGCTTTCAAGAGAACATAGATAATATAATTATAGAAAATAATGTATAGGAAGTTGGCTACAGTTTCTTAGATCTCAACGACATACGGTACGGTATTTAGTTTTTTTTATGTTTATATTCTCCGTTCTAAGTAGGTAATAATAACGAACGCAAAAATATGCTTAATTAACTCTTTGTGTGATATAATTACCTATATACTTAATATAAATATATTAGTTAGGCATAATATATGATCTACAATGCTGCATAATATAAGATAGGTACATAAATCATTATTATGTTAGATGTTAATGATATAATACCTATAGGTATAGTTTTTTGTAGTGGTAGGCCTCTTTTGCAGGGGGCCGCCTGGGGAAGTACCACACCTTTGCCAGTTATTCATCCGCCAAGCAGTAAACTGCAAAATTTACTGTCTTCCGGTATGAAGGGCAATGTTACCAGCGAAATTACTGGGCATGATGAGATTCAACAACTCATATCTCAGGGTGACAGGCGCAGTGCAGTGCCGCGCAGAATTTTGAATTTTAAAACACTGGGTGTCGCTGTGTCTGATATGGGCAATCATGATGCTTACCATCAGGCACCTGATTTGCTCGTCTTGTCACTATCATAAAAAAAAAGGTATAGTAAAAGGTATAGTTGTACTAGGCACATAAATACTTTTATTACAGTTTTCGAAGTTTTAATTTACAGTAAATAAAAAATTATAAGTTCGAGTATTAAAATACATACGAAAGATTCTCTGTCTTTCTGTTTCGCTTTCACGGCTAAACTATTGTACCGATTATGATTGGTTGGTTGGTTCAACCAGTGGTGCCCCTGCCTTCTGAGCTGCAGGTTCCGGGTTCTATTCCCGGCCATGCATGCATGTCTGTTTGATCTGTGTCTGGGTGTTATAAGCGAATATAAGTATATATATCAGTCTTTTGGTTACCATAGTACAAGCTTTGCGCAGATGACCGTGTGTGGAAGTTGTCCCATATTGTTATTATAATGATGACTTTTGACAGCCTCGATGGCTCAGATAGTAGTAACTCTGCTTTCTGTGCCGCAGGGCCCGGGTTCGATCCCCGGTCAGGTCAAACATTTGTGTGCATGAACATGTCTGTTTGATCTATGTCTGGGTGTTATAAGCTTATAAAAGTATGTATATCAGTCATCTGGTTACCATAGTACAGGCTTCTAGCCTAGTTTGGGACCAGATGACCGTGTGTGGAAGTGGTCCCATATAATATATATATATATATAGGTAAAGATAATATCTCGAGACAGATGTGGAATCTTAGGGATATAATAAGGGAGTTACATACCAATATTACCACAGGGTCCCGTTCTTAGATATCGTTCCAGGGGCCCACGGTATTTTTTTATTATTTTACTTTAGTTAATATGGCACTAAACAATTAGTTCTACGAGAGATTATACGGCGTTTCGTGAACAAAAGATTTCCTTTGGCAGGTTTGATCTGTAGGTCCAAAGGATGGATTTCAGAAGGGGAGCCACCTGAATTTTTGATTCAGGTGAAAGAGGGGTGAGGGGGGAGTTTGCGACCGCCGCGCTTCGAATAAAAAATTATAACTTATCCAGCTATGCTACTATGGCATGTTCGGTATCGTTTTCGTATAAAAGAAACATGGGGAATCTATTTTTAAGGTTATTTAGGGGCACTTTCATACAAAAAGTCTATAATTTTGGTAAAATAGTAAATTTAAATAGTTTTTTTTCCTGTTTAGGAGGTTTGAATACAGCCATTTAACTTCTGAAATATATAGGTTTTGTGGTTACAAAAAAATGTATTATCGAGCTCATACTGTCTAGTTTTTAGAAATATATACTTTACATAAACTTATTTGACTATAAGTAACCAAAAAAAATCGTAAGTGAATCGAGTCATGAAATTAAAATACTCACTCGACTCACATCTTTATTTATATAAAAATCTTGTGTCACGATGTTTGTCCCGAATAAACTCCAAAACTACTGAACCGATTTCAATCAAATTTCACATGTACCCGTATTTTGGTCTAACTTACTGGATAGGATAGTTATCATCTCAATTATTCGCTTATGTCGTGAATGTAAACGAATAAAATGTAGTATCAATTAATTGTTTCTTAAGCAAGTGTTTATTTACTGTTTAGTTTTATGAAGTTCTCATAGATGGCGGTGTACGTTGATTAATCGATAAAATTCTTCAATATTGTTTGACATCTAGGTTGCAAATACACCCAATAGATGGCGCTGTGTTCTGTTTCTTAGAATATAAATTCTATTACTTTATTTCACGTTATATTTATTTATGCTCACGATATAACCGTATTATTTTAATGGTTTGTGACTGATATTTTTATAATTATACTGCATATGTTACAATATTATAACCATTAATAACAAAAAAAAATTGTACTATTTTTGTTAGAGAATTATTAAAGTCTTGGCGCCAAATTTTAATCAAAGTTTCAAGATCTGGCCATCAAATTCTATCGAGTCGCCATCTCTGGTTTGAATGTCCAAAGCTTTGGTATCTCATTCGTTCTCGAGACCTCCTCTGAGCGTAAACAAAGCTCCCTCTCGAACCATCGAGACCCACTATTTCGAACAATCGATCAATCGATTCTTCTCGAAGCATGCGAACTAGAACGTTCGGAAAATTCAAGGTACAGGTATAAATACTGGCGCCGAGTGTCACCGCAGTCCAGTTCCTTTTTAAACGAGTGAATTAATACTAGGTATCTCCCGGAAAGTGATAGTCTCAGTAAAATCTCCACGCATTTTGAACAAGAATATGAATTTTTCAATTGAGTACTCCAGTTTTATTTTAAATTTAGGTAATTCGATTTTACCGGAAGGGTTTGTTTTATTTCCTCAGTTGCGATTAGAGAAATAAAATATGGCGGTACGAAGTTCGCCGGGTCAGCTAGTATTTCGTATATTTATTGATTTAATGTAGCTTTTCTCTACTTTTTTTAGGAAACCATATAAAACAGACATAATTTGACGTCACTTGGGTAAAATAGGCAATACTTAAACTTAAATTATATATGTTTATTTTACTTTTAGGTTAACAAAAAATAAAAATTAAGGTAAACACTATTTTTCACGTGTATTCACGCCATAATGAGAGTTAAATAAATAAAATAATAATAAAAATACGCAAATAGATTTTACATTTATTAATAATAAATTTGAAAAAAAAAAACTTTTCCAAAAAGTTAGTCTTCGAATTCCTCCTAAAATGAAGGAAGGAAGAAATGAAGGCCTCGCGGACAACAAAGCTGTAACAAATAGAAATCGTTTAAAAATTTACAATCTCAACGATAACAAATTCACCAAAGTTACGTAAAAATATAAATATATACTCGTATACCTGGAATTTTCGGAGTTTCTATCACAGCTCTTACACAGCAGACGGCAAAGTGGCATAGACGTTTGTGTTAAAATTCCTCCGGATCCACATCATGATATCTCCGATGAGGGCCTTGCGGTCTATAAAAATCTATAAAAATAATATAAAAACTTACAATTTAAATGACACTAAATTCACGCCACATAAAGTTATCTAACAACATAATAAATAAATATACCTGGAATTATCGCAATTTCCGTTACAGCTTTTACACAGCAGTGTGCATGGCATTCCCTCCCTGCTCTGGAGATGACGCCTCAGGAATCGAGAGCTTGTCCCCAGTCCCCACACGTAACCTGCTTGATAGGCTGTCTATAATGTATGCATCCTTAGAGCATCCCTCGTAGGAGGTATATTTTGCAAGCACTTATTTTTTGCAAATAACCACTTGCGAGCTTCATTAACCGAAATAATTTCAGTTTCACCACAGTATAACATGATTACATACTCTTCTAATCTAATTATTAAATCATCTGTCACCTTTTCTAGTGGATTAGTAAGTGCTCTAAAGCAGATGTGGTCTCAAGACATTGCTGCCACGCCTTCCAGTGGGGCTATTGGCGTTCTTCATAATCACCAGTCGTTATCAGGCTTGAGTCTTTGTGTTCTGTGGTTTGATTTAGTTACAAAGACGTTTTACCTTTCTAACAAGACTGTGCACTGTCAAATTTGGAGGAGAGAAAAGGAAAATGATAGACACTACGAGTGGTTCTCACTCGGGACCGACACAGTGCACAGTACTTAGTAAGTTTATCATAATGTCTTTGGTCATAATGTCAAATCAAGATAAGAGTCACTAATGTGATAGTCACCGAGAACGCCAATAGCCCCACAGGTGAATGTTTTGCATTTCGAATAGAAACACAGATCGCAGAAACGGTGTCACAGCCTGTGAAAGCATGGCATCCTCTGATAGCTTCTGCTCTGTCTACACCCAGATTCTGTGCTAGGTCATGTGCAGGAATGTAGCTGTGGTATTTGCCCGTACCGAAAGATATCCAGAGCTCTTGGAGACCTAACTGCTTAAGGGCGAAGAAGTAGGATATGGCGATTATAACGACGTTGAAGATAACTTTTGGGAGAAGTTTATTTTTTAAATTCATTTTTTTATGTATTCAACTCTCATTTTGGCGTGAATAGGCGTGAAATATAGTGTTTACCTTTATTTTTATTTTTTGTTAACTCAAAAGTAAAAAAAAACCTATAAAATTTAAGTTTAAGTATTGACTATTTTACCCAAGTAACGTCAAATTATGTCTGTTTTATATGGTTTCCTAAAAAAAGTAGAGAAAAGCTATATTCAAATTCAAATTAATTTTATTCAGACATTTTATCCATTTGTTAGTTTATAGTGAACTTATGACTATGTTAGTATTATAATATTAAATTTAAATTTAAGGTTTAATAATAACATCTCACCTATAAAGACACAATGTTGGCCATTGGCCTATGGACCTCTGTCCAGTGTTTTATCAAATGGGAGTCTGATGACTCAGCAATGGTCCTTAGTATGCTGTTGTTACTGGCCCGCATGCGGCACATCAGGGAAGCGTTTCGTTTTCTTATAATTGAGTAGAAATCATCAACTTGTGCTTTTGCAAACATCCCTGATGCACTACAATAGCGTGCCAACCCCATCAGCACCCTAAAGCCATTATTATATTGAACCCGCAGGGCATTGTAGGCTCTCTGTGTGTACTTTACCCATAGGCTGCATGTGTAGAAAGTCTGACAGTAAGCTCTGAATAAAGTAATTTTCACTGTATGTGTACAACGTGCAAACCTACGGGCAAGCATATTACACCTTACCGCCAACGCCCTGCGTTCCCTGTCAATATCCAAGTCATCAGACATATCCTCCATGACCCAGTGACCCAGGTACTTAAATTTTTTGACCCAGTTTAGAGGTGTTCCGCCAAGTAAGACAGGCAATTCAGGATATGTCTTACACCCGGCCTTGAACAATAAAATCTCACTTTTTGTGGCATTGTACCTGAGCCCATGAGCCATAGCATATGTTTCACAAATACTAATGAGTCTTTTGAGAGCATTGACCGATGGACTCAGCAGAACCATATCGTCAGCATAACTGATATTATTTATGCAATGGCCATTAATGGAACATCCAACATTTATAACATATTAAATCAATAAATATAGGTAATATGTGAGTCGAGTGAGTATTTTACTTTCATGACTCGATTCACTTGCGATTTTTTTTTTGGTTACTTATAGTGAAATAAGTTTATGTAAAGTATATATTTCTAAAAACTAGACAGTTTGAGCTCGATAATACATTTTTTTGTAACCACAAAACCTATATATTTCAGAAGTTAAATGGCTGTATGTACCTTCTAAACAAGAAAAAAAACTATTTAAATTTACTATTTTACCAAAATTATAGACTTTTTGTATGAAAGTGCCCCTAAATAACCTTAAAAATAGATTCGATTAGATAATAGATTTCGATAGATTAGATGTTTCTTTTATACGAAAACGATACCGAACATGCCATAGTAGCATAGCTGGATAAGTTATAATTTTTTATTCGAAGCGCGGCGGCCGCAAACCACCCCCCCCCCCCCCCCCCCTGTTTCACCTGAATCAAACACGAAACGCCGTATATTGCGTTTTTTTGTCGTGTAGGATTGCCACTATAGGTACATTAACTAAAGATAAGAAATAATAATATAATTGAGTACCTATTTGATATTTTTTTGGCATAATATATAAGATTTGTACCAAAACTATTTTTAGTTTTTTTTATTCGCTAAATATACCGAAAACACGCCGATTACCGATAGTACACGAACGAGTTCGTGATCTGTACCTAGTGACATCACAATGTGATAAAGTACCATACGACATAACTATAACATAATGACGTCACAATCATGACGGCCACTCGCAACGCGTTCGTGATCAAGTGACTCCTATTGGAATTTTATTAATTGCTTATATATATTAAAAATATATATGCTAATATAATTAATTAAAAATATTTTTTTAAAGTGATGTTTGGATTGGACGATACATAATTTTCATTAAACTTACAAAATAAATAAAAAAATACGACTTTCTTTTCCTCAAATACTCAATTATTGAAATAAAATAGGTATGTAATATAAAGTTTAAAATACAATAAAGATTTAGTTAAGTGACATTAAATAAACACAAAAATGTTAAAATTATTTATAGTAATTGTGTAAGAAATATTTAACACCGTATTACATTTTTCAGACAAAATGTTTTTCTTGATAAGGAAAATTCTAATAGCGTCATTAAATTTTACTTTCAACCCCTAATTCTATTAATATGCTGGGCCCCATAGTTATTATTATTCATCATCAATAACTTATAATAATACGCCAAGTTATTATTCTTTGCCTACGCAGTACTTACGTTAATGAACTTATTGTTAACTGAGCTGAGCTGTGCCCCGCTGTTTTACCTGATAAAATGTGCCTGGTGTTATGCCAGCCCTGCTAGCACAGTGATCAAGTGGAACTAAGTCCCCGGGCGTTAGAATGAGACAGCAGTTATGCATTGAGACGAAAGAGAAAAAAAGCGGAGATAACAAGTTATATCCGAGTCATGCTAGACTTTTCGCTATTTAGACCCAACATTTTATGTCAAATCGATTAAGTATTAGTTTTTTCGTGATTCTAGTTCTACCTACCTACTACCTAATAAACATTTAACCATATTATGTACAAACTTTCACATTTATTATGAGGGGGAACTGGGATTGGTAGGATAATAATTTTAAATAAAATAATATTTCAAATATTAAGTAAATGCCCCCATTATATTAACCCCCATTATATAAAGCCCCCAAAATATCAGTCACTTATTACGACTCTGTCGTCTAGTTTAAGGAGTAGTTACAGACTCTGTAAATCTGTCTCAAACTTATAACACCTTACTCTGTATTACAGAGTGTTATAAGTGTTATAAGTTTGAGTACATTTTAAAAAGAAGTAGTAGGTTTATACCTACCTACTTGTCCTACTTACTAATCTAATGTCACTATTAATATTATGTAATACCTAATAGTAGATTAGTAGCCAAGGGCTGTAAGGCATCAATTGCAGCCCGAGATATTTAGGCGCACGAGCGCAGCGAGGGCGCCTATACTTCGAGGGTGCAATTGATGCTTACACCCGAGCTAACTACTCTGCTTTACATCTCGATTGTGAGGTAAGTAGAAAAACACCGGCATTACAAGAATAAAACATTTTAAAGTAAAAGTTTTCTATTCCCGCCTTTATTCATCTCTTTTTTAAATTATTTTTTTCAAGAACGAAATTGAGCTTCGTAGTTCGATATTTAAAATTGATGACTATTATACTCATACGAAGACAAGGAAAAGCGAAGCGACCTCTTTTGTCATTGGCCTGAATACATGATGTCTATTGCCAGTATGATGGTTAGATGTACGCAAACTTTTTGAAAGAGTGAAGTTTTTTTTTAATTACTTACCGCCCTAGGGCTTTTCTAGCTACATTATTACCCTAGAGCGCTAATTGGTCACTTACAAGCCCCATTTGGGGGTAATAAGGACCTACTTACCGAATATGAGAGATGTAATAGTAGATTAGTAGCCAAGGGCTGTAAGGCATCAATTGCAGCCCGAGATATTTAGGCGCACGAGCGCAGCGAGGGCGCCTATACTTCGAGGGTGCAATTGATGCTTACACCCGAGCTAACTACTCTGCTTTACATCTCGATTGTGAGGTAAGTAGAAAAACACCGGCATTACAAGAATAAAACATTTTAAAGTAAAAGTTTTCTATTCCCGCCTTTTTTCATCTCTTTTTTAAATAATTTTTTTCAAGAACGAAATTGAGCTTCGTAGTTCGATATTTAAAATTGATGACTATTATACTCATACGAAGACAAGGAATAGCGAAGCGACCTCTTTTGTCATTGGCCTGAATGCATGATGTCTATTGCCAGTATGATGGTTAGATGTACGCAAACTTTTTGAAAGAGTGAAGTTTTTTTTTAATTACTTACTAGGGCTTTTCTAGCTACATTATTACCCTAGAGCGCTAATTGGTCACTTACAAGCCCCATTTGGGGGTAATAAGGACCTACTTACCGAATATGAGAGATGTAAAATATATTATTACTAACAATATAAAAATATTATTAGTTAAGCATAATATAATATACATATTTTAGCTAGGAGATTTTTTGTTAATAATAAGAAATAGTTTTTCAACACCCTTACTTGTAACGTGAAACGTGACCGTTATCTCAACGTATTTAGTTTCTTATGTTTCAATAAAATGTAAATTACGCTCTAGTGCTTTTTATTTTATGTTTTTTTTAATCGCCACAAAGAGTTTATTTGCCAAAAAACAATACATATTTTTTGAATGAATTATAAATACATATTATACACATTACAATAATTTCATCTAATTACACATTTTAACAACAAATTTACCTTTATATGTGTATTGAAAACATTATTTTGTGTTTATTACATTTTAATACGAATTTAGCAGTGTCTTTGCGCGGGTATACCTAAGCTAAGAATTAAAAATTTATGCTGTAATTTTCATTGCGTGGTTTTTAATTAATATTACTTATTAAAAACAATTGTGCTTGTGCTATGAATTTACTCGTAGCCATAGCATAGCTCCTAGCCGTAGCATATTTTACATCCGTAGGAGGCAGTGCCGGATTTATATTTTTTATGAGTGTAGGCCACTTTTTTCCGCCGCCCCATGTACATACCTTTCTAAAATAATAACAGATTAACAGAATACTATAAAATCAATAAAATATCGGTCAATGCTAAAAAATGTCAACAAATATCATTCACTAGAAAGAAAAACCCATTTCAATTCATGTATACTTTTAATGATACTCCAATAGAAAGAACTGCGTCAGTTCGTGATCTGGGCATCACACTTGATAGTAAACTACTAATGTCTACACACATTGACCATATAACAAATAAAGCATACCGTATGTTAGGCTTTGTTATACGCATTTGTAAAGAGTTCAAGGAATCAAATTGTGTTATCTCTGTATTTTATGCTTATGTACGTAGCATCTTGGAATACGGCAGCTCTATCTGTATCATGCAAGAGTGACATATCGAGTAACTGTCTACGTTTTTTAAGGGTCAATAGATTGTGGTACAAGCAGTCCTCGTCGTACGAAGCTTTGGCATGTCTTGTTCTATAATTAAGATGTCGAATAAATGCACGTTGTATACGTTCAATGCGATCGTTATGAATTGCATAGTTGGGTGACCGTCGAATTGATTGCCCGGAGCTTCTTAGGCACATTGATATTTGTGTACCTGTTCGCAGGACCCGTCACGCGAAGCTCTTCCATGTCCCCAGGCATCGCACAAAGTATGTTAAGAACAGTTATTTTGTGCGCGCTGTTGATGACTACAATAAATTATTCTCAGATATAGACCTATTTGCCAATTCTAAAACAGTCTTTAAATCAAAAATTAAAAGTGTTCTAAAACATTAGTTGACTCAAATCACATTTGTTTTTCTTATTTAATTTTATTAATCTAAAATATAATATGTATATCGAGGTCCACACACATACACCCCCACACACACATACAACACACACACATATCGCGACACACAACATACACTCACTCAACACACTAAATAATTGCATATGGTTACCTAATGCATAATAAAAAAAAAATAAAAAAAAAAATATTTACAATTTTGTCTATTCGTAATGATAAACTTATACTAATATATTTATTTATTTATTTATTATCCAAAACTTAGACTATCTTATATAGATAATAATAGTAATAATATTATAATAAATAATAAGAAAACCCAAAACTCCATTAAAGTAAGCACTAATATAAAGTTTGTTTTATAACTCTGTTAATTACCAATTACCTTGTAACTCTCATAACAATATTAAATATTCGTTTATTTCAGGCTCACATGACCCATAACACATCACAAAATTACAGATTTTTAATGATTAAATAAATAATTAAGACTAATTAATGATTAAATAAATAATACTATCATAGCTTCTTTTCTTTTTTGGTAACTCTGTTAATTAAGTACCTACTTATAGTTGTCATATAAATATCTAAGTTTGGATCTATTAACACTATAATATAGCGAGACAATTGGCGGTATTACCATAACTTAAGTAGTGTATCTTAATAATGTACCTACAATTAAGCTGTTGGCCTCGAAATAATAAAAAAAAAAAAATAATAATAATAATAATTTTCCATTTGTAGTTTACTACATTTAGAATGCCTCAAAGTTAAATAAACGAATTGGACGTCGGGCGCAGAGCCGCAGACGGTTCGAAGAGTGCGGGCGGGAAGCGGGGTTTGTTACGTTCGCGTTGAGCCACTGCCGTCCGCTCGCCGCACTGCTCTCATCTATCACTCACTAGGAAGGTTTCGATAGGAATGAGTTTCTTCTATAGGGATTTATTTAAAGTATAAAAAACCATGATAAAAATCAGTGAACGTGTTTGACTTTTATCGTTTGAAATCGAGTGACCGTCCTTTGAAATCTGCCGCCCCTAGGCTGCGGCCTATACGGCCTATTTATAAATCCAGGACTGGTAGGAGGGATATAATTCAGGGAACAAAGATTACATATTTTATTATCATTATTATTGTGATAAAAAGGTAGGATGTATTCCAAATTTTACTAGCGGTACACAATGAGTTTGTACATCGTACCACAGAGCAAGCATTGTACAATGAGTCAAATTCTAACATAAAAACTTTAAATTAAGGCGCGTGCGACCTGCTCCGCGTAAGAAAATATTTAGAACGCCGCTAGATGGTGCTGTAACAATAAATATTTTCTATTAGCCAGTTGCCATTAAAAAAATATATTTTCGGCTTATTTCCTCATATTCATTGCAAAATTTTCGTTATTTCTTGTTTTTATACACATGTTGGTTAAACTGAGTTATACACAAGGATAATTTTATCTAAAATTAATTAATTGGAACTCAAGCGCCGTCAATCAACATTAAACTAATCACGAGATCTAAACAAAAAGTAGGTCAAGGCCAAGTTGTTCTAAAACAAGCAAATCTATACTTACTACTAATTCTTGATAAAAGAAATAAAGTATCTATTTGAATATCATACTTAGCAAAAATATTTTTATGGGCAAGATTTTTATGCTAAAATAACTGTGCAGCCCGCATCTCTTGTTTATTTTATTCTATTACCTATTCACGTTCGTCTTAATGTTAATAAGCTCATTAGAATATTTGACAGTGGCAACATTATTGTAAGCTTATTTTGGGTCATTCGCGTCGCTTCCAACTTGTATGTACTTCGTTTGGTTATTTGGATTTTTATAGGTGCCTTTCTCTAAACTTGCAACATAGCGTAGTTGTTTTCAATTTCATTCAAGAAAGCTGGCGGGTGTGCAAATGTGCTAAATATATGTGGCAAATAATCCAAAATATAAGTTTGTGATAGAATATTGTGAAACAGTTAATGCAATAGTCAAGGTGAGTTTTACTTTATCGTTGTGATTATGTACATTACGGCTGCGCATCGGGCTTACTTGGCAGGACTTTTCATCTTGAAAATTTCCACTTGAGAACTTTCAAAGTAAAGTTTTGCAGAAGTTTCAACGTTATGTCGAAACTTCCCCGAAGTAACTTTAGTCGCAGACTCAAGCTTAACTTCCACCGACTTCACACATCGAGAGAAGTTTACTGAGAAAATAGTAAAACTTAGAATTTTCGTCGCCATTTTATTTTTTGTCGCGCTGGAAAAGCGGCCATTTTCTTTGTGCCGCGTCGCTACGACGGGTCGTATGCGGTCCCAAAAGTTAATTTAGGATAAGTTGGGGCGTGATCTCATCCCGTGAAGTTAATCGGTGAGATGATTTTTACGTCGTATATGTAAAAACGTGGGGAGCCTAAGGTTGCGCGATCGTCGTGAAGTTTTCCCAATGGCCTAGTTATTGCGTGGTGTTTAGAAGTTTTAGAAGTGTGAACTGTGTTTTAGACTTAGTGTGCGTTCGGTGGTTCTAGGAGCGAGGGCGCGACGATTGGCACGAGACGGCAAGATGGATGATGATCAACAGTTCTGCCTGCGGTGGAACAACCACCAGTCGACGCTGGTGGCGGTGTTCGACACTCTACTGGAGAAGGGCATGCACGTGGACTGCACTCTCGCAGCAGAAGGACAGACCCTGAAGGCACACAAAGTCGTCCTCTCTGCGTGCAGTCCCTATTTCGAAGTTCGTATTTTGTCGCCGTATCTAGGTCGATAATTATTATGCTATCGTACATGCCTACGAGCAGTGGCCAGCTCGGTTGTGCTCTAATAAACATAACACTTGTTTCATGACAGCTTTCATGTGTTACACTTATATTTAGTGCATAGATGAGTTGGCAACTGAAAGTTGTCTCTACTACTTTTTTTAGACTAGCAATTAGAAATTGCCCAATAACTGTGCCAAACACACCATAAAATACTATTAGAACTAAAAGTTTACTTGATAGTCATTTGTTTTCCTTAAACATTAATTAGATGTTCTAGTCATGGTTTGAAAAGAAAGAATTTGAATCATTCCAAACAATGGATTGTTACCAATAAAAACAATTGCATATAGTAACAATATACAACCATGAAGGTAAACAAAACATTTTCTGTCTGTCCTCCAGCAACATTATTTGTAGGAAATAGCATTTTAACGGGTTCCCTACTTGACATCTAATGACGTTTGATCAAACATTAATTGCTCGAAAACGAATACGCTAATATTCATGAGGCCTATGAATCGTGAGCTCTATAGTTTGCCACGTCGATTGATCAAAATCTCTAAAAACCATTTGCTCTAACGATTAACAGCAATAAGCATCCACGTCGCATAGAACAAAATCCCTAAAGAACATGTGCTCTAACGCTCTAATTAAGAGCGATAAGCATCGGATTCACGATCTCAGGGAAGAATTTTTTTATGCAATTTTAATGGAGCACGCATAGAAAATTTGTGGTTTTTGGCGTTTAAAAACACATTAAAATTTATTAAACCTATACTAACCAAATACTCTGTATTTGGATAGTCGGTATAATAAGGCAGCCTAAGTTAGAAATAATCCATAGCATATGTTTAGTTTTTATACGTGTTAATCAAACTCAAACTCAAAAAGATTTATTCAAATAGGTCATACTCAGACACTTTTGTACGTCAATGAAGATAAACAGTACTGAGTCTACCGTGCGTTCGGAAAGATACCTCTACAAGAAGAACGCACAAGAAACTTGTAGGGCTTAATTTTTTCAACAGATATTTTCACAATATTTGGTTTGGTTACATTCGTTTGCTTTGAAGGTGCTGCGAAGCGGCTATTCTGAAGTTTCCAGGCATCTTTGTCCTCTATGTACTGATTGACTTTATAATAAGCCTTCTTTAGTCAAGTAGATTTCATATTGGTTTTGAATTTACCCTTTGAGAAAAAATATTTTTTTATTTCTAGTTAGTCATGGGAAAGTCTGGGAAATCATATTATAAGTATAGGGATTTGAAATTTTTTTCTATCTCAGTGTATTAACTAAAAGTGGATCTATATGGAGCAGAAGCGTAACTTTTCTAAAAGTGTACCTACGGGGAAATTTTATCATACAACTGACCAAATATGATTTACGATATACTCTCCTCTCCCTGCAAAGTTGTCTAAAAGAGATCGCTCTTAGCGCTAAGACCGCCAATTGTTACACTTTTTGTCATACTGCTTTTGTTTAATTTTAATTTTTATTGATTGTGGTGTACCAATAAGTATTTATCTATCTACCTATAGAAAAATAAAGTATTGCGAAAGTAATGTACATTTTCACCAGTATTCAAGAACAATACTTATGTAAGATACTGTGCTAAGTTAGGACTTTTTTCACCGAGTACGTTACGGCGTGCAATTGTTTCTAATTGGATTTACCAGCCCTATGCGTTCGGGTCGTCTTAATATTGTTCTTGAATATGGGTGTTAGTCTTTTATCTACATCTAATATCTTAGTTTTTTGGTGTTGGAAATTCTACATATTTTTTGTTTATAACAAATTCCTACAAATGATTTCCTTAAACAATTATTAAATTGATCCACCTAAAGCTATCTAGCTGATTTTTAGTTATTAATGAACATTCATTCCTATTATGTAGAACGTACTAGTAATTAGTTTTAAAAAACCAGTGCCTAGGTATTTAAATTTACAATAATAAATAATTATTATAGAACAATGTTGTGCTGTTGATTTATTTCTAACTTAGACTGCCTTATTATACCGACTATCCAAATACAGAGTGTTTGGTTAGTATAGGTTTAATAAATTTTAATGTGTTTTTAAACGCCAAAAACAACCAATTTTCTATGCGTGCTCCATTAAAATGGGAAAAGAAAAATTCTTCCCTGAGATCGTCAATCCGATGCTTATCGCTCTTAATTAGAGCGTTAGAGCACATGTTCTTTAGGGATTTTGTTCTATGCGACGTGGATGCTTATTGCTGTTAATCGTTAGAGCAAATGGTTTTTAGAGATTTTGATCCATCGACGTGGCAAACTATAGAGCTCACGATTCATAGGTCTCATGAATATTAGCGTATTCGTTTTCGAGCAATTAATGTTTGATCAAACGTCATTAGATGTCAAGTAGGGAACCCCATTTTAACATTATGATTTACCTAGTTCTTGTTCTTACTATTTGGTTGTTTTGATATTAAAAATCCACATTATAGATAAACTTGGCTTAAAGTTGAAAGACATTATATCAACATAACCTACTTACATGATAATACAAAAAAGTTGTTTTTCCTCAACTGGATGAGACATTATGATAATAACATACTCTGTATTTGCATCATAATATTGCATCTTATCTATTTCATTCACAAGTTAATCATTGTATTGAATAGTTGAGATACTAGATACCTACAGATAGATTATAGGCACTTACAATTTAAATATCCATATAACATAGTTAGAAGATCTTCATGATATAATATAATGCTAGCAACTTAACTTTTTGTAAAGCTACATGATTCCAGAATGTCACAAGAAACTCCAAAATTCCACTTTACTACTTTCAACTATGACATTAAAAATGTGAAACGGTCAAAAATGTTTTAAAAGTTAAATTTGGTTCTCAATAGATACTTTTGCAAGTCAATTAAGAATAAATAATTAATCTCGTGTGCATTCAGAGATTCCTTTACAAGAAGAATGCACAAGAAACTTGTAGGGATTCATTTTATTTACTGATCATGATCATCTCAGCCAAAGGACTTCCACTGCTGAACATAGTCCTCTCTCATAGATTTCCATCTAGTCTGGTGGTAAGCGGCCTGAATCCAGCATGATCCTGCTGTCTTATCTACTGATATAAGTTTACAATATTTAACATAGTCACATTTGTTTGTTTGGAAAATGCTGTGTGGTGGCTATGTAGAAGTTTCCAGGCATCTATGTCCAAGAGGACCAACACATAAGAATCTGTTGGTTGACTTTATAATAAGCCTTGTAAAGATGATGTGTTTTTGTTTGTTACCCATTCTCTCAAAAATTGCTGCACTGACTGCAGTTGGTAGGACAGATTTCACAATATCACTTATAGTTTTCAACTGTGCAAAAAATACAAGTTAAAAATTTTTCATGCCTACAATAACAAAGAAAGCATCTCAATCATGCAGCTTTCATACAAGCAAGCCTCAAGCTAAATATCCTGGAACGCAATTTATAAAATTGGCTATAAATACTAGAATGAGTCATGCTAACTGCAGCATGGCATATCAAAACATAGTCCCGACAGAAAATATGAAATTGGAACACGAAAAATCGGTTAATTTGTTAAAAAATAGCCCTTCCTTTTTTACAGGGGTTTGAATATAGGTACAACTTTTACTCATTTATTGAAACTATGGTATAGTTTATATTATTCTAAAAGCAGCTCATTGTTTGTTTCAGAGTGTCTTATCACAACAGTACGACAAGCATCCAATAATAATATTAAAGGATGTGAAGTATGCAGAGCTGAGAGCTATGATGGACTATATGTACCGTGGAGAAGTGAACATCTCCCAGGACCAATTGGCCGCGTTGTTGAAGGCGGCTGAGTCTCTGCAGATCAAGGGACTCTCTGACAACAAGCCCTCGCGGCCTCCGTCGCGCCCCGCGCCTACATTACCCGCACACCCGCCACGCGCACCCTCTCCGCCGCCACAGGTACCACACTATCATAACTTCATCTTCTAAAGGCAGCAACTGATATAAATGTCACTCTATATGCATATTCTCATTTTAGCATTTGTAAATACATTGTATCTGTATTGAAATCCCATAAATTTGTACTAGTACCATGCTCACATCGAGCGTTTGCTGATGTCATTCGTCGCCTTTATGTATTGGTGTATATGACTGACAAGGCCTGATATTGTACCCTGTTGATGGCATTATGGGAGTACACTTCTACCTAACCCTTCAGGACCTTTACCACCACCCTTTAATATATTTTCATCTATAAAATCTGATGGTTAATTCTGTCATTGATTTCAAACCTTGTACTTGGGAGCAAAAGTAGAAACAATTTTTTATAATTTAACTATCAGCCTATAGCCAGTAGCTAGTATCCACTGCCCACTGCCAGACATAACACTTTTATAGCACACCACTTTCCAAGTACTTATACCTATCTAACACAGGGTTATTTACTTGTTGCCAAAAAAACAAGTCATAAAATGTGGTGATCACAAAGTTTGGCACAATCTAACACCAGACTTGGCGCAGATTATCTCAACAGATAAAGTAATTGAAGTTGACCTACTTAGTAACAAAGAGCCTTTATCATTCCACACATGAATACATTATGTCTTTTCAATTCATGTCTAGTGTTTGTCACCACGCTTTAGACTTTGTTTAGTGAGTTTTGAATACACTCAAGAAAATAAATAGAATGAAACTATATTATGTACTTGAAAATATAAATTTATTCTTAAGTAAGGTAGGGCTTTGTCATCATTTTAGAATACCATGGGCAATATCATTAGTGGTCAATATCCATACATTTAAATATTTTTACTTATTAGTTTTTAGTTTTTATCTGTAAGACATAGTTTTAGAATTACCTGTAAAATCAATAAGTTGCTAGGTGTATAATATTGTGCAAGTAAGGTCAAATAAATTATGAGTAAATTGTATTAGTAGATTAGATCTTGAATATTATGACAATGAGTTGTGCAGACTTTTATGACTGATTCATTCATTTGAAATTTATTGGGTTGTAAACTCAATGATCATTAGATTTTATTTTCTTTGTAAAATTACTAACATTCTTGTCTTGTAAGGACTTTGAATGAATACTAAAAGCTTATACATTAACAAAAAATCTGTTATCCTACTGCACTATCGTCAGTAGAGATGACTGGCTTGCTGGAGGTAGTGGACGCAAGCACTACAACAACTCACATGAGGTTCGATTCCAAGGTCAGTCAAAAGGTTGGATTTTTCCATTAGGAATTTTATCAATAACACAGCTTAAACATCTAGCCTGGAGTTATGCCTGGTTGATAGCAATGGGCTAAATGACGAAGAGTAGGTGTAGCTGCTATAGGAATTGGTACGCCTCCGCCTAACCCTTCGGGGGAATAGGCGTGACGTTATGTGAGATGACATAGTCAGCCCAATGCTTTGTAGGCATGGTTTAGTCAAGTGTATCTAAGCAATAACCTCTGGATTTATCGACAGGCTCGAGCGAGCAGTATAGACAGTCGATCAGGCTCGGCGTCACCGACGCGGCGCCGCAAGAAGCCCCGGAGGTCCGCCTCCCCGCCGCCTCTACAACCGACCCCGGCCTCTGAACACAACATACCACTCGTGCAAGGAAATGGAGACGATTCTCTCTGCAAGGAAGAAACACAACGCGATGTCGAAGATCTCACGCTCGATGAGGAGGCAGATGAACATCAGCCCGTCGCGCATAATGATGTTGTTCGCAGTGAGTATATGTTATTTTACTTTCTAGTTGAATTGTACCAGCAGGACTGATGAATTGGTTGCAAAGTAGGTCATAAATCATTAGGGTATCAGTATGCAAAAGAGAGAGCAATATTGTAAATCCTAATTGAAAATCACAATCGTAAATAAGCAGACGTAACAGCCTGTCTGATAATTTATGACCTGGATTGCAGTGAATAAATAATTTTGATGAAGTCTGTCCTGACCACTCAACTTTGCCTAAAACCACTTGAAAAGACGTGATCATTTCCACTTATACCTACAAGAAGGATGTGTTCCTTTCACTATGTAGGGGACTAAGCAATAACATCTTGTGATTAGTATGGAACAAATCCCAGGTGAGCAGTCGCTGAGATTACTCTTTTTCCACCCCATGCAAAGGAAATAGATATTTAACCAGACTTGGTGTAGAAAGTGCACAATGAGCACTTCGCAGAATGTACACAACTTATCAAAAATCTGACTCCATCAACATTTTTATCTAGATACAAGTCATGTTACAACCACTTACAAGTCTTACTTGAAATGACCTCAATAATTTTATTATGCTTGATTGCTAATTTTTTGTTTTGATTGCAATAATTCACAATCAATGTTTTTTGATGATTGTTTAATTTTACTATTGGAATTAATTTCACAGTTATAAATTAAATACTGTTAAATTTTGATTTATTAACTACTGCAAAATACTTTATGGGCCCATTAGGGCAATGAACTAACAATAAATCAAATAATAATATACAATTTATTCATAATACTTAATTTGGTTGTGGATGTAATTGTAGATTTTGTCTAATATAGCTTTTACAATGGTGTCAATTGTCCAATAACATATGTGACAACTGTCCATTAAAGCACATTCATCCAATTTAATACATCTTTAATTAGTAATAATTAATATACCAATAAATTAAAATCGCCTTTTGATGTAATGACCATTTCTGCAAGAGTAAATGTTGGCTTTTCGTCTTCTTCCAAGTAATGCAAGTAAGAAGACAAACTGCTAAAAGAAGAAAAAGTACTTAATCTTCACCTTACACTTTGTAGCACAAGAAAGAGTGACACTATCATTCTCTTACAGATTTTCAATGGCACATGGAAAGATCTCAAGACGAAATAATGAATTCGAGTGATAGCGTTCGAGATTCGCAAGGTAAGCACTTGGACATTATATCATATGGCAATATTGCACCACCTAACTCTGGATGCAATATTGCAGCCTTTATACAACAAGCTGCGTTGTTTACAACATTAATAAGACTATGATAAGTACTATGATATTGGTACAACAATGCAGCTCGTTTAATGGGATTCAAGAATGATATTCTAGAACAATTCACTTTTATAAAAATCAAAATAATAGCCAATTTACTTTCTCGTAATTGAATTATGAAAAAGTGAATGGTTCTAGACAGACAAGGAACGGATGAAATGCGCAATGTCTTCCCATAATTTGAAACTAGAAAAACAATCATTGCTTAAAATAATCTAAGTATTTATAATGTTATATATAAATATTATATTATCTGACGACGGAAACAAGAGTGCTAGTGTTTTCACATGTGAAACTTCAACCCTATAATAATTAAGTACCTATCTAATATTAATATTATAATAAACTACTAATATTATTACAATTTTCTATATTTTGTGTATGAATATGAGATGTAAGTTTCAGTGCAACAGGTAAAGGTATTGGTAAACAAGGTTCTTATTATGTAGCCTTTTTAAGGTGAGGTAAAATTATTATGATAAAAGGTAAGTACCTATTCAATAAATATGGTAATTTATTTTTAGTGGATGTTCACAGTATTGGTTAGCTTTTGTTTGTGATAGTATGGGATTAGAGGATAAGTAGTTCATTGCATGCTTTACTAGATATTATATTGATTGTAGAAATAATAACAATTAACAGTGGTTAATAGTGCTCTTTAAAAACTACACTTATCTAACTTTTTGGAGTGGAATGACTTAATTTATGGTGAGTAAATCTTTACATATAATTTTCGTTATATTATTATATTTATTGATGACATTTTATATTATGTAATTGTAGATCATTTAAATGCACCACACCCTCACTTCACCCATTTTAGGGTATCCGTTGAAAGGAATACAATTATAATAATTTATGATCACCGCGGTTTCATATCGTAAATTAGTTTGATTAATGCGCACAAGTGTGACTCCATATTACTGAAGAGTGGATCCGATCGTACCCATGACGCAGATGACGAGAAAAGGTAAATTGGATTGTTTTATCATTTTATTGAATGTAGTGGTTATGTGGCTTATTTATCTATTATTTATATTTTCTTTTATTTGCATTCACATGTGATTTCACTGCAAATGTCCTTTTTTTTTTGTAGCAATTCATGTTCAAAAAATACGGCAAATTATATTTTATTTCGTTTTACTCTCAATGAAGCATGTAAACTACTATGTCGCAAACATTTTAAGTAAAATTATAGGAAGCATGTGATTCATACAAATTCTAAGTGGATGCGCATTTCATTTATCGTACGAACTAGACACAATTTCATAATAAATGAAATTTAGTTAGGAACCAGGTCTTAACTAATGCAGGTTTTATGGAAGAAAATGTGTGAAATATATCTCCGTAAACCATGGAGGTAATAAAAGAACGACCCTTCACATCCCTGTGGAGCCTTTCCTATCATATCTGCTTATATCTGAGACACCACTGTTCTGCTTTACATTATCCAGCAACGTTACTATAAACTAACAACCAACAGCAGACCTACCATCGAAACCATTTGTGCCATTTCATGCTATCATATTTTTTTCTAAACTCTGTAACTAACATGTCTGCTTTGTACATAATTTATTTTCGCTTTTCATTGTTTTGCCCTTGCAGAAGCACCTACTGAACTAACTTTCGACAAAACCCCTTTCCCATTAACCCGTGGGCTTATAAAGATCATTAAGACTGAAGGATACGAAGGCGATGAGATTGTGGAGACTAAACCGAATATACTACCCATTAAAAAAATTAAGAAGGGCAAGAAGAGGTCGAAAAAAAGAATCTGTCTCAAGTCTTGCAGAAGCCAAAAGTCTAAACATTCGATGGAGAAAGAGAAAAGATACACGTGTTCTATTTGTCACAAGAAAAAATACAAGTATAGTAGAAACAAAATGCGACACGAGAAATATGAATGTGTAACTGGACCCCAGTTCGTATGCGATAAGTGTGGGAAGCGGTACTCCCAGAAAAAATCTCTTAAAATACATCTCAATCAAAAACATCCCACTTCCTTTACGAAGGCTGTGAAACACGAGTAGCACAGAGATGATCGCCCTCACCAGTGCTTTATTTTTACTTATATTTTTGCTGTTGATTTTTTAGAAGTTTAAATCAGGTCTATTACTAGAGGCTCTTAATAAGACATGAATTGTTATGAAAAAGATTCGTTGATTTAGTTAAGCTTTGTTGTAACAATATTGTTTCCTAAGATTTTCGCTTTATGGATATTTTTTTGCTTTGTTTATTTTTGAGAAGTTTATTTTTGGTTAAGTTTTGTAACTTTTCATTATATCTGAAAATATCGAGTCACCTAAGAGCGTGAGCTCGGTCGATTTACATTTTAAAATTATGTCGTTTCCTTGTTATTTCGAAACAGTCGACAGACACGTCGACGTTAATATTTTTTTGTTTTCATTTATTGTTCTAATACAGTCTATTTTCGTCATTACATTTTGTTTTTTTTTGCATGGGGACATTCACACATTCAAATCCCGACCCGCCAGAAGGATCGAAAGACCGAACGTTTTCAATTTTCTATTGCAGGTGAGAAAACTTCGCCGCGGAACAGTATCATGACGCGCAGTAAAAAGATCAGCGAGGAGTTGCCAAATAATACGACGACGCTCGCTATACTGAAGACTGTGAAGACTCCTCCGCTGGTGGCTCCCCCCATACCCGCGCCTACTCCCGCGCCCGCGCCGGCGTCACCCGCGCCCGCGCTGCCCAAGCCCGCAGCCGAGGAGTCGAAGGAGAACAAGAAGGTGGCGCCTATGAAGGTGCTGAAGGGCCCGGTGAGGCTGCCGGTGCGCCACGGCGGGCGGGCGCCGGACTCGGGCCGCGAGGGGGGTCGCCCGAGCAAGCACGACTCGCTCTACAACATATACCCGCGCAGCGAGCGGCTGGCGCTGCCGTGCGCGCAGTACAAGACTGAGAAGGGCTACAAGTGTCCCAACTGCCAGCGTTGCTACAACGCACGCAAGAATCTCGTCCGACACGTGACGCTCGAGTGCGGCCGCGAGCCGCAGTACAAGTGTCCGTATTGCTCCTACAGCAAGCATCGACGCAACGAACTCAAGAAGCACATCGAGAAGAAGCATCCGAACCATATCCAGAGTCCGATCCGCGTCGAGTCGCCGTAGACGGACGATCGTCCGTCGCGTCCTTTCGCCCCCTAAGTGCTTTATACTAGTGCCTTACGCTATGAGAAACTACTCGATCTTCCTTCTAGATGATATTATTATTACGTATGTTTAATGAATACTTACATATAAATTTTATATGAGCCCTGTTTACTTATAATGATTGATTTATAATTTTGATGATAATATTCGATATTTTGGACCGATTAAACGACTTGAAGAGTTGACGGGTTTTTCATTTCCGTTAGTCGCGCTGGACCCGTCCCGTAGATCTTTATTGGAATTTATGGGAAGATAAGTTCAAGAGACATTACTTGGATTGTGCATGTTTGCATGAATTTAGAAGCTTCGCCTTTTTATAATTTCTAACAGAGATTATTTTATATTTTTTTATTATTGTAACGCATTTCTTTGGTTCCTTAATATTATTTTAGCCTCCGGTAGTATTAACATTCCGTACGTAGTGGCCGCGCTTGTTTATCGTTTGCAATATCGTTAACGTGTTGTATTGCAGAGCACAAGGAGGCGAGCGAGCGGCTGCCGTCGGCGCTGCTCTCGCTGCTCTCGATGCAGGCGCAGAGTCAGTCTCTGCTGGTGCCGCCTTGCATCCAGGTCACCAACGTCGCCAAACCGAACCTCGCCTCGCACCTCCATCATCTGCCCAAGCTCAACCCGATCGACACGCTCGCCGCCATCCCCGACGACATCAAGCACCACCTGCTGCAGCGCGCGTTCTCCCAGAACAACAACACTGTCGGCCCGAGCGGCGACTACAAGCCGACCAAGCAGGAGGAGCAGGAGTCAGACGAGTACGACGACACCGACGACATCGTGCTGCCGGAGGAGTCGGACGCGTTCTACGACGCGGGCTCGTACCAGGGCGGCAACAACTCGCACTCAGACGATGGACAGTCGCGCGACAAGTACAAACGCGACGGCAGCGGCTCCGACGACCCTAGCCGACAGTTCGAGTGTCGACACTGCGGCAAGAAGTACCGCTGGAAATCCACACTCCGACGACACGAGAACGTCGAGTGCGGCGGCAAGGCCCCATCCCACCAATGCCCCTACTGCTCCTACAAGGCCAAGCAGCGGGGCAACCTAGGCGTCCACATCAGGAAGCACCACAATGACGAGTGGTACATATACGCCAGCAACAAGGTCCGGCGTAACAAGAAGACGTCGGTTTAGTTTTAATCGACGAGTTAGACCAAAGTAGATACCCAACCAAATCGGTACTGCAATAATTTTATTTATATTTACATTTTTTTTTTTTTGTTGAAGACGTTTTAATATATACTAGATGAATAGTTGTAATGTGCACATTCCCTAACGGCGTTAGTTATAATTTTGTTGTTTTTCGTTTTATAGTTTATCTAGGGTAGTTAAGACTGACCTGAGAGTTATATCGCAGGATGATGGCCCGAGGTCGCATCGACGATTCCCTTCGTCGTAATACGGGTCGTGCTGTTACGCAATATCCTATTCCAAATTATAATGTACCTAGATCGATTTAATTCAAAAATATTCGGCCAAAACATGATGCTATAATTTATCCAAAAATTTGAATTAAGTCTCCTTTCATACATCTCGAATTTTATTTAGTTGTTAATAATGACCTATCATTCCTCAAAGGGAGTTATAATTCCAAAATTGTAATTTAGTGCAATGATATTAAGAATATTAGTTGATATTTTATTATTATTATGATGTTAACTGTTTAAGAACAGGCATTATTTAATTACCATATTTACTTTCCACCACGGGTAGATTAATTTATTAACTTTCCAAAGGTCATACTTATTGTATGTAGGTAGGCTTGTATGATCCTCGTTATTAATTTATTGAAATTGTTTACTTCCATTATAGTGGGACCACACCCTTGTCTTCCTAACCTTTTATGTAGCAGTAGAAACCCAAAGTTATATTATTATTATTTTAATGTTGATTATTTATTAGGTTAATAATTCGGGCAATATGCCTATTTCATAATATTGGTTACGGCTATTCCAAATGACACATCGTCATAATAATTATTTGTAATGTCCGTAACCAGTGCGTTAGATAAAGCTCATCATTAATGTGCCTACAATGTTACCTGTAGTTTTACGACATATTTATAAACTTCATGTTATTTTTGGATTAATATTTCGGTGAACTGGGAAAAATGTGTTCAAAATTATATAAAAATGTATTGATATTATAATAGAAACGGATATTTAAAATGCAATAATATATTTCAAGTTGTTTAGCATATTGACTGTTGATATTTTTTGTTAACTAGGATAAACAAAGCTATTTGACCAAAGTCAGTATTAGTTTTTTAAAGTGATGATAAGAAATAAAGAAATGTTATGATATATTTGTTGAGACATTCGAGTCATTGCTAAGCATAGAAAACTGTTTTATATGCAATATTTCCACCATATCATGGTATAAGGTACTGATGTTTGAAAATAAAAAAATTTTGGATGTTATAAACTTTACATTGTTTGTTAATGTTATTGGAATAATAGTTAATCAATTAGTGTGATTTTTATATGAATATATTGGGGTTTACTTGGTAGAAAAGTTTAATCTAATATAGTTTATTAGTATATATTATTTTGTGTTTTTCTTTTAGCTTAAGTATGAGTAGTCCTTTTTGTATTATTTTGTATTTATATTTCAGTTCAGGAATTTAGGTGAGTTTTTTTTATTTTTCAACAAAAACATTAACAACTGCATGCGTGCACGAGTAATTGTAAAACACCGCTTGCATATTCAACTTTGCATGTTATACATTTCTTTTTCCTTTTCGTTCATACTAATCTAATTAATAATTTCAGGTATAGACGAGAAACCCCATGGGTCGGGCGACTGCATTTTCATTAATAAAATGTTTTTTAGAATTCAAAAGCTGTGTGACTAAAACGATCCAGTAACACAAGATCTCTATATTTATATTCATAGCCTCTCTGTAGTCATTCAGATCGAACGTATCGTCGACGCAGGATTCGATCATGATGACATTATGAACTCTGTCGGAAAACTTCATGTGATGTTTTCTAAATAAACGTTATGATTTCTTTTTGTTCTTTTTTTTACTTTTCCTTCGCAAAGCTTTCATCACAGCACTCGGTGAACACTCACAGTAGAAAAAATATATATCTATTAGTATACATTACTATATTGTATGTATTTTTGTATGTACCGTTATACGTATGTGTATGTATTATCGTTACGTATTTAACATGTATTTATTATGTTTTGCTTGTAACCGTCGTTAACCACACCTGAATGTTGAATGTTGCGTCAGTGTGCGCGCGCACACCCTCGTCCCACGTGTTATGTGTAGTGTTGCGGTGTTGCAGGCGGGGGTGGCGGGGGAGGCGGCGGAGCGTGCGGGATACCGGAGGACGTGTCGTTCACTAGGATCGGCGGCCTGTCCTGGGACCAGTGGTCGGCTCGGCTCGCGCTGCCGCTAGTGGCGGGCATGCGCGTGTCGGCGCCGCAGCTGCCGCCCGCGCCCGGGGAGCCGAGCTTCACGTGTCCCGACTGCGGCCGCGTCTACAAGCTCAAGTCCTCGCTCCGCAACCATCAGAAGTGGGAGTGCGGCAAGGAGCCGCAGTTCCAGTGCCCTTACTGTGTGTACCGCGCCAAGCAGAAGATGCACATCGCGCGCCACATGGAGCGGATGCACCGCGAGGTGCACATGAAACCCGAGCAGTACATCAAACAGGACAACGTCGACGCTTGCACATAGCCAGAGTTCGACGCTCGACTCGATCGTATAGTCACTATATAAATACTCCGTATTTTTGTAAGAAATTTAGTATGGTTTAACAAACAGTAAAGCGATATATTTTTGAAGAAGTTATCGGCAAGGATGGACCCGGTTTTACAAAGTAATTTTTATAATCCTATTTGAATATCGGTACCGACGTGATAGTTGAAAGTGAAATTAGCCTCAAATTCCGAAGTTATCCTGATTGTGATAAGTGTGATGTAATCTCTTTTGTGATAGTGGCGTCTGACAGTCACGTTAGATTTAAACATTTGTAAGGTCACCGGTAGTGCCTTCGATCGTTACCTACTCGATTAGCTCGACTCGTGCAACATTCGACATAGTTAACGCAATATTGTCATCGTTTACTAATAGTATTCGCACTTGTTACACATTCAACTGTAGCAGTGCAAGTAACTGTTGCATTTATTCAATATGATAAGTCGAAGTGATTTTGTATAGTTACGCTTTCTATATATTTTATGTACAGCATTAATTACTTATGTAACTATCATTCCTTTATTTTGGTGAAATAATAATTACTTAGTGTAAAATGGAGTTAGTTTAGAAGTACAAGTTGATTTTGGATAAGATGTTACCAGTTGCAGTTACTATCTATGAATTCGGAGTAAACTCTTGAAGACAAAATGTGATTCATGACAATACCTAACGCAAAGTTCTCTGTAGATAAATACATAAAATATATTATAATTTTAATGATTTTTGGTGTGCGCATTATAGTGGTAATTTAATGACGCTATTATTGCTTAGTAAGCCAGCTGTAGTTTGCCATAAATGCATGTTCCATATTGAAATACTCATAAGTTAATTTTTTATTTCAGTTATTTTTTTAGATCTCTTTACATCTAATGCATTTATTTCGTAATTTAAGCTATAAACTGCCGTGAATACTGCGTGTAAACAGATTATAATATAATATCTGTAAGTTCCTCGATGCGTCTGTTAGAACATTTGGTGTTATGTATGGGGCCAATTATAGTAAACTAGGTAAAACGAGTGCCTTATGATTATTGTTGAAGTTAAATTTTAAATCATGAATATTTTACATATTGCCGTATTTTTAAGAAATAATCGTACACAATTTGAAGAGGTTTCAATCTTCCATATATAGGTTAAGTATTTTTATACACATTACCATTTAGAAATTACGTATATTGTAATGATAAGTAGAGGTAGTGCGTCCGTAAACTTACTCCGTCGTAGCTGCGCGTGCGACTACTCGCTATTCGACATCTGTTACCGTTCATTGTGACCGTCTGTATAAAGTTATAATGGAGTGATTTTGCTAACACTCTACCAGTATTAGATTATGTTCCGGAGTTACCATCATACAATCAAAATGTAAGTTTCTTGAGTACAACCATACAAATCTTGTCAGTATAAAACTAAGTGCCTTCAAAAATTAGTCATTAGGATTTAAAATATGTCAGTTATCAAACTATATTACAACATTTTTTTATAACTAGTTATTGCAGAATTTCTAGGTTGTGATTTTCGAAAAACATCTTAACAAAATAAATCATCGTAAAGTTATGATACTTTTAACTGAAAAAACAAACTAATAGTTAATGATTGACTATCGCAACAGCTGTGATAAGTGATGACACAAACTAATCTAATTAAATAATACCAACGCTATAATGTAAATATCTATAACTGTTTACTGTTTTAATGGGTTTCATGAAAATTTGACAGTATGATTGGCCAATGGCTACGTGTCGCTACCCAAGTGATGATCATGAACAAGCCTAGTAATTAATTTATAGCGAATTACTACCTAGAATATTTTTAGATATTTTAGAATTTACAGTGATTTAATGCATTTGATTGTATTTTTATATCCTTTTTTTGTATTTTAATAAAGTTGCTATTCTTCAAAATATTCGTTTTAATATTATTGTGTTATCAATATACATAATTAACATTTAAGTTAATTTAATGGGTTCGACTGGTCAATGAATTTGAGAAAATGTTTGAAAATAGTTTGATTACCTATATAAAAATTATCTAACTTTTTCTCATATTCATTTGGTATATTATTTCATGCATGCTAATACAATGTGACGAATAGTTTGTAAATGTTATAAATATTTTTACGATTTTAATATTAGTATGCATTATTCTTGCATGCTAAGTATAAATAAACTTGGAGGTGCTAAACTTTAGTAGTACCTACTCAAATTAAATGGGAGACATGGTGCATTTTCCTTAGCTTTCACACATTATTATCGCACTTTATTGAATAGTAACGGTGGCTTGGCTTCACACGGTCGGTGTTAGCTGTAGAATATGCACGTATTTATTTTTATTTGCGTTTTAATTTCAGTTGCACAGTTTTACACTCCTTATATATTGGGTTATGGCACGTCTGGTGTGAGCGGCGGTAAGGCGGGTTGGACACTGTATGAGTGCGTCGACTGCGGCAATAAATACAAACACAAGGGCTCGCTGCAGCGACATATAAAGTACGAATGTAGGAAACAGCCAAGTTTCAAGTGCCCATACTGTGTGTACCGGGCGTATCAGAAGCATAATCTGTTACTGCACGAGAGACATCTACACAAAGACATGCCGGAGAAGGTGGATTTCGTGTCAGAATGACCGCCGATAGAGGCAAAGTCAGTAATACCTTCTAATATTCACACTAACGGGAATGATATTATAACTAATAATTATTTCCAAACCCATTTATAATGCTCGAAGGACCAATTTAAAATTTTAATATTTTTTAACACACTATCATTGAATCATAATAACTGGAAAGGCATGATTTGGATTCCTGCTCTAACACTGGTCTGATCGTAACACTTTCCTTTGGCCTTTTACTTTTTAACTAGTTTTAAACTGTTGGGTTTCTCACATATTTAGCTTTGTTGGCATGCCTAATTATGGAAACATAAATTTATCTAGGAACTTTTACTTGAAAATGTTCGCATTTAAAAATTAAGTTACTTAAAAAACATACATTAAATGTTTTAAGACCATTTTTAAGTAAAAGTATACCTACTTAGTACATGAATTTTATTAAAAGCTGAATATTGTTATTAAATGATATTTTTTGTGTTACAGCAGTTGTAACTGTATAACTTCTGCAGTCTACACAACCAGAAACGAGTACCTACTAAAGACCTGACCTAAGAAGATAGAAGTTATTGGAAGAATTTTAACATTATTTTAATAGACGAAGTTAAGTTATTTTTATTGATTATTTTATGGTAAGAAAATGTATCTACATAAGTGAATACGTAAAAAACCTTTTACAAGCGGAATATTAGTACCTTTACATACAAATTTCAAACATATAATGCTTCGAGAAACTTAGAAATAAAATGTTTTTAATAACGTTGGAGGTGCCAGGTTACCGTTTTAAAGTCCAATATATCTTGGCAAATGGAATAAAAAGGAACTAAATATTATAACGCTTTTGCGTATAATCTAGCGCCCGCCTAAATGGCTACTAAACCTTGTAAGTTGTATAGGACGGAAACCACTTCTGATTACAGATACATGTAACGCTATATTTTTGTGCAATAGTATATATATGTGATAGTATTCAGTCATCAGTCGGTAGCTAATAATATGATGGCAGCTAATTTACCCAAAGGAGGCTTTATTATATCTTTATTATTATATTCAGGTCATTTAGATCTTAAATGTAGTCAAAGATACATAAGACAATAATGTTTTATACACGCAGTGCTATGATTGTTATTTTTGTTTTTGTTAATATTTGTAATATAGTGTGTTCCATTGTTACCAAAGAATAACAAACAGTGTTAAACTGATAGTAAATTAATGATTCCTGTTTAAAGATGTTATTTTTGCATTTGTTACTGTTAATAAGTTACCCTTCAAGTTCAAATGAATGTCATGAAAACCAAAGAATCTTCCAGTCGATTCTTATTTATTAGCCATAATAAATGTTTAGTGCCTTATAAAAATATATAAATAGTATAAATTATTATGGTTATTAACGTTAAGTTTAAAGTTAACTCGGCTACCATGGGTGTGCGATTATTGTTTTTTTTTAATGTAGAAACTTATTGTGTTGAGTGTTCATTGATAAGTACCTTTTAAATATTAATTTAAGTATTATTTTTGTTTACCATTAGACCCACCAAGAACTTAGTATTAGAAAATTTACTAAAATCTTTACAGTTAAATATAACAGTCAGGGAGTTGAAAAAATACCTTTTGCCAAAGATGTTAATTTAAGAAATCTACTTTTTGCCATTCATAGGAATATTTTTAGGTAAAAGATTTTTGTAGGCAGTATTACCAATTTGTTACCAATGAATAAGTATTTTTTAATTCAGCAGAGCTCTAAACTCTTCAGCTGTAATAACTTTAGATAAATATTTTATGGATATTAAAAACTTCGCCCACTATAATACCGGTACGTTATAGAGCCATGTACGGCAAAAAATCTTAGTATTGATATGTGGACTCCCCACTGGACCGTCACGTGCCGTGCACGGCACGCTCTCTGTCAACGATTTTTATGAGGATGGTGTTCATACGTTATGGTGGGAAAGTTATACCGTTCCTTACAGGTCGCGTCACGGTTTAATAGAGGCAAAAATGGAGGGGGGCTTTGCGCAGATGTATTAAATTGGTCTAAAAAGCCCTAACAGATCTAAAATCGATATCTGCGCATTCAAGGTCGATACTTCAAGTATGATACTTTTTACCTTATTTATATTGTACCTATTACCTATATACCTTTATAAGTCTGGTGACGGTTACTTAAATTATTTTACAAAATGTTTACATTAGTTTCTCATGTAAGTGACTGTTTTGTCTTTATGAGAATAAATGATTTAAACCTAAGGTCAGCGCTATTGAACCGTGACGCGACCTGTATTATCGCCTGGTCGAATACATTCATATTATAACCCATATAGTGGGCAAACAGCTTTACCTACCTAGTTATTAATTTGATTTTAGGTTTCTATTATTACTTGTTACCATTTTGAACCTTAATTTATCTACTCAACGATTTGTTTAATAGGTACCTAATACCTATGTAGTGTTTTTAAAATTTATATTGTCATTGGATGTATACAATCACAGCACAAAATATTGATAAGTTTGAATTTTCATTTTCAGTGATGTCTTGTGTGTTTGGTTTGTTCTTTTATTGGATTATGCATGTGAATAAATATGTTCTTCATTGAATAAAATATTTGTTTTTGTTTTATATAAGTGCAGTGTAGAATAACAATATAAATATAATCATGGCAGACCTACATACTTGAAGAATAAAATAGGGATTACAGTATAGATAACCCATAGTTGTAACACTATGTTTTATTGAAATGAGGTAGGCTGGATCTAATTTTAATATTACTTAGGTACCTATAATGACAAATATCCGTTTGTTATGTCCATGATGCACGTTTGATTGTTACAGGTGAAGTGGACTTCTTTAGGACAATGATGCAGAATATGCTACCCATAGTTCCCATGAAGACAAAAAACTACTGGTCACAGTACGACATGTCTTACGAATGCGAAAAATGCAAGAGGAAATATCGACACAAAAGCACGTATAGAAGGCACGTCACATACGAATGTGGTAAAGAACCAATGTTCAGGTGCCCTTTCCTAGACTGCACATATAAGGCATACCAAAAAACACATACCGATGCCCATATCAAAACAAAACATAAACTCATAGCAGCGTTAGATTATAAACGGTGATAGTGAACAGAAATATATACTGAAAATTATGTGATATTAAAGTTAACATTGTACATATTATTAAGCATTTTTTATTTATGAAATGCTTACCGTGATCCCGAAACAGTCAGACTTTACTATTATTTACAGTGGAGTTAGAACCGAAATTATTCACTAATTTTGTGTGCAAATTTACTTTTCCCGCGCCTGGTTGTTATTAGTTATTACCTAATGACAAAAAGTTGTCAAACATTTTTGCCACAGACTAAATAACAGTATACATCATTTGTTTTGATGTGGTGGCTGCACCGCTTTTCTATCAATGTCACCAAATTAAAAATGTCTATGTCAAAATCTTCGGTTCGAATTATGTGTCAACATTATAGTGCATAGGTTAGGCATCTGTGGAGTCAACCAGGTATTTTGTATGTGTTCTGTGATTTTGCCACAGAGTACTTAAATGTTCGAAGCGTGTGAAAATGAAAAAATAATAAATACTAACATTTTACGAAATAACCAATATTAACATGAATCGTTTACTCAGATTAAACCGATGCCACATAATTACTTCTAGAAATAACTTAGGTTTTGGTACGCCATTATTAGTTCCCAAGCAAAATTACCCCAAAATAAAATGTGTATTATCTCGAGGAGTTCACGATCAAAAGGGAAAAATACGTTCTACAATGAACTACATGATAGCTGTTGGTGTTATGACTGTAGGGCTTAGTTATGCGGCAGTCCCCCTTTATAGGATATTTTGTCAGGTAAGTATAAATAACCTCATAAACTCATTCGTTATCTTTTTTAAGATGGACTTCCAATAACAAGGATTTTGGTGCAAGTGTAAGGTTTCATTTTGACTTATAATCTCCATGGTTCGTGGATATCTATATCCACAGAATTGACAAAATCATGGCACAATCCTACAAGCCTTTTTGATGATAACAGTTTATGTATATAAAGCCATAACATAATTATAATAACATTTATTCCAGGCATACAGTTACGGAGGCACAACAGGTCTAGTAGAACCCGACCATGCAGTTAGTGACATGAAGCCTGTGAAGAACAGACCTCTGAAGATCAGGTTCAATGCAGACACCGCTTCTTCCATGCAGTGGAACTTTAAACCTCAGCAACATGATATTACTGTAAGGTTACTTTTAATGTGTGAATAATGGGAAGTTTAATTAACACATTCACAGTGTATGACTCATTATGGGTACATGTAGAGCTCGTGATCCTGATGAGACGTGCATGACCCGTATGAGTGGTATGTTTCCTAACAAATTTAAAGGCTTGTAAATTTGTACATGTGTGAGTAATACTTTTTTTAGCATAGTTTGGTACCAGATGACTGTGTGTCATAAACTAGGCTAGAAGCCTGTACTATGGTAACTAGAGAACTGACATACATACCTATATAAGCTTATAACACCAAGAAACAGATCAAAGAGATCAGACATGCTGGCCAGCGATCTAACCCGGGACCTGACTAACTAAAAAAAATGTGTTTACATGTGTGGGCTCATACTCATAACCCCAGTTACACAGGGAATGTGTTAAGAAAGCAAACAATTCAAATATAATTGATTGTTATCTACTCAACTTCATAGTCACAAAAAAAGTAAAAAAATATCTCTGCTGATGAAGCTCTGTCTGATTCTCAGTTTATTTATTTATATAATAATAAAACATACTTGCTAATTCTGGCTCCAGAGACACTAAAATATTCTTATTACATCACAGGTCACACACAGGTACATCACACACATGAACAGGTTCTTATTAGATCAGCTTTGCTAACTTCAAGGCATATTTATTTCTGTTTACCTGTTATCTTTTCTTGCACTAATCAACCTCAACCAGGCCTGTGACACTCCACGTTTTTGCTTTAAAGCTACAGGTACCCGGAGAGCGTAGTCTAAACGTACAAATTCAGTTGGTTGTCGCGCTCAGGCGCGCGCCTTCACAGTCGCACGTCAATTGTTTTGTGTTCTGTGGTGCATTCGTCTGTGTTCCATTCCATCACCCGTATTCAAGAACGATATCTACTATGTGGTCTCACAGTACGCCCGAATGCATAGGGCCAGTAAATCCAATGCTTCAACAAAAGGTACTTGAGTGACATCTAACGCTATGCGTTCATTTGGGGCGGCCCTTAGGAAAAAAGCCCGAGGAGATTTTAAATGCACGCATAGTGGAGCCTACAAAATTAATTTTCCTCTATACTCTATACTCTGTGGTAATGTTGAGATTTTGTCTCATTTTTCGGTGTTTTAATTTCTTATTTAATAATTAGAATATTATTTATTTTAATGGGTCAGCTAGTTCGTGAAAACTGACGTTTTTATTTCATCCGCAGATCAGGCAAAAACGGACCAATAATAACATTGTATTATATCTGTAATCGACCCTGTGAGTGCGCATTTTGCATAGATTGCTATGCGAACGGTGAATGAGATGGCCTGCCGTGACGAAAGCAGTGGGAAATCTCTTAATAATAATAATAATTTGAATTTATACTCTTACAGAACGGGTTACCCCAATTACACTGCTGAGTCAATTCATATGGGTTATGTGGACCACCCCATATTGTCAGAGTTTCAGGTCGCCAAGATTCCTACAAGGCCTCCAACATGACCTAACGACTGCCCCGCTGCATATCTTATAGGGAACAGCTGGGGGACCTACAGTTTAACGTGCTATCCGAAACACGGTAGCGCCCAAGCGAAAAGTCCACATTATGGTGAGATTCAATCCAGGGCTTCCGGATTTAAAGCCGGGCATATTCCCGCAGGACCACAGACGCTACACTTACTTAATTTGCACAGTGTTGCTTGCTACCTTACATAAGTTTTATTCTTGAATACGGGTGTATATGTATATAACCTATATCCATCGTTCTATCCTACTAATATTATAGATGCGAAAGTTTGTGAGGAAGGATGGATAAATGGATGGATTTTTATTATTACCCTATAGCTCAGTAATAGCTACCCAGGCACAGATCAAAGTCTGAACCTCACGAATTTTCTTACTTCCAATCGGAAGGTAATAATGCATGACTATTAGTAAATAAGTAGATACCTACAACTCCCAAATGATAAGCTATTCTTAATTCTTACAAACATGTCACCTGCCACTCGTATTACCTTACACTGCTTACACCTAAAACCTAAGATAATTATAGAGTGTCATAGACAAATAAAAAAGATTACATCCCTAACGTCGTAAAAAGGAATAAGAGATACGCGATAGAAAGAGAGGCAGCTTGAACGATAATTAGTTGAGCGCCGTGCGACCTGAATTGCACTTTATTGCGTCGAGCTAAAGTGGCTATTTATTTGAATGATTTTGAGGAGTGTCCCTTCTGTCCCTTATTAGTATTCTGTGCCTCAACCTTAAAGACCCCACTTTGCTGAATGTTAGTGTATAACAATATCCCAATAAGCGGGGTGTGTGAAGGTTGGCTATTTATTATTGGATATTCTGACTTCATAGTTCAAGTCATGTCATGCTCAAACATTGAATCTTATGGGAAATGAAAAATCTACTGCCGCTTATGCAGTACCGTTGCATAACTTTGGTGCATGCCTTCCTAAAGTGCAGTCATAAGTTTAAGTTGTCTATAATGTTTACTTTCGATTCTCCCAGCTGAAACGCCATAGCAACACAGAATAGAAGCAAGATTCGTGAACAAAGAATAAGAGATGATTCAATGGGCAAATCTCCTAACAAACACGATATGACACTCAGATCCTTAAACAGCTGCATGGATTATTGTTTCTCAGGCAGATTGCCAAGAAGCAGATTACAAAAAGAAAAAAAAGTTTGAGTTTTCTATGTTTACTTTCGAAGATATTTTACATATCTTTAGTTACCGTAGCAAAAGCAGATTATTTTATGATTTCAACAGAAAAACAGTAAATTTCCTTCCAGGTAGTCCCAGGCGAGACAGCCCTAGCGTTCTACACGGCGCGCAACCCTACGAACAAGGCTGTCACTGGTATTAGTACATACAATGTTATACCGTTTGAGGCGGGACAGTACTTCAACAAGATACAATGTTTCTGCTTTGAGGAGCAGCAACTCAATCCACATGAACAGGTTTGTACTTTTGATACAATCATATTAAAAAAATACCAAATCTATATTTTGTCTTCTGTTGTTCCCTCCAAATATAATTAACTATCTGATAAATTGATTTCAAGGTAATGTCTAAAAGTCCCAGTTTTATTTCCGTGATTGGACGAGGAAATGGTTTTTTTATTATTTGTACAGTAGTCATCTCGTCATCTTGTGGTTTAGTGGAATAACTAGACTCTAGAGGGAGTAACAAGCTGAAAAAATTCAGTTTTTCCTGGCTACCTATATACCAAAACTAGAGTTTGGGTGGTGCGCGAGCTGCGAGCAGCTCGCGAGATATGCTTTCGTTTGCTTTTGGTGGGTGAATTCCAAAAAAAATTAGTTTTTTTCGAATCAAAACCTCAAAATATCACCGTATACAAAAAATCATCCAAATCGGAGTGACTTGGTAAAAGGCCGCCATCTTGAATCCGCCATCTTGGATTTTTTCCAATTTCAATTTGTAGTCATCGTCGATCTCGTACATTTTTGTTTAAGAACCACCTTCCTATCGCTTATAGTTTAGGAATTATGAGGAAGTGAATTTTGGCATCCGCCATCTTGGATATTATTCAACTTTAATTTGTAGTCGTCATTGACCTCGTTTATTTTTGTTCAAGAACCACCTTCCTATCTCTTTTACTTTAGGAGTTATAAGGAAGTGAATTTTGGCATCCGCCATCTTGGATTTCAAAATATTACCCAAAATCGTCCCAGGGTTTTAAACATTTTCGTCTAGAGAATCGTACCTCCAAGTCTTTTAGTTTCCGAGATCCGTAGACCAGTTCCAACTACAGAAGGTGCGCTGTTCGCTTCGCAGCAAGCTGCTCGCGTGGTACACTCGCGGTACGCTCGCAGCTTTGCTGCTCGCGTACCAGCTCGTGTCACCCCCAGTCTGACTACAGAAGGTGCGCTGTGCGCTTCGCAGCAAGCTGCTCGCGTGGTACACTCGCGGTACGCTCGCAGCTTTGCTGCTCGCGTACCAGCTCGTGTCACCCCCAGTCCGGCTATAGAGGGTGCGCTGTGCGCTTCGCAGCAAGCTGCTCGCGTGGTACACTCGCGGTACGCTCGCAGCGTTGCTGCTCGCGTACCAGCTCGTGCCACCCCCAGTCCGACTACAGAGGGTGCGCTGTGCGCTTCGCAGCAAGCTGCTCGCGAGGGTACACTCGCGGTACGCTCGCAGCATTGCTGCTCGCGTTCCAGCTCGTGCCACCCCCAGTCTGACTACAGAGGGTGCGCTGTGCGCTTCGCAGCAAGCTGCTCGCGTGGTACACTCGCGGTACGCTCGCAGCTATGCTGCTCGCGTACCAGCTCGTGTCACCCCCATTGCGGCTACAGAGGGTGCGCTGTGCGCTTCGCAGCAAGCTGCTCGCGTGGGTACACTCGCGGTACGCTCGCAGCGTTCCTGCTCGCGTACCAGCTCGTGTCACCCCCAGTCCGGCTATAGAGGGTGCGCTGTGCGCTTCGCAGCAAGCTGCTCGCGTGGTACACTCGCGGTACGCTCGCAGCTTTGCTGCTCGCATACCAGCTCGTGCCATCCCCAGTCTGACTACAGAGGGTGCGCTGTGCGCTTCGCAGCAAGCTGCTCGCGTGGGTACACTCGCGGTACGCTCGCAGCGTTGCTGCTCGCGTACCAGCTCGTGCCACCCTCAGTCTGACTACAGAGGGTGCGCTGTGCGCTTCGCAGCAAGCTGCTCGCGTGGGTACACTCGCGGTACGCTCGCAGCGTTGCTGCTCGCGTACCAGCTCGTGCTACCCCCAGTCCGGCTATAGAGGGTGCGCTGTGCGCTTCGCAGCAAGCTGCTCGCGAGGGTACACTCGCGGTACGCTCGCAGCGTTGCTGCTCGCGTACCAGCTCGTGTCACCCCCAGTCTGACTACAGAGGGTGCGCTGTGCGCTTCGCAGCAAGCTGCTCGCGAGGGTACACTCGCGGTACGCTCGCAGCTTTGCTGCTCGCGTACCAGCTCGTGTCATTCCCATTCCGACTACTGAGTGTGCAGCTAAAAATTTAAAAAAAAAAATTTAAAAAAAAAAAAATTTCAAAAAAAAAAAACAAAAAAAATGTTGGCGAGTTGGCGGGTTGGCGGATTGGCGTGTTGGCGGATTGGCGATGAGGCTATCCCACCTACAGAGGGTGCGCAGTGCGCTTCGCAGCAAGCTGCTCGCGTGGGGGCACTCGCGGTACGCTCGCAGCTGCGCTGCTCGCGTACCAGCTCGTGGCCGCCATCTTGGATCCAAAAATCCATTCCAAATTTGAAATCAGAACCACCAAAAACCCCCAAATCCAAAATTTCATCCAAATCGAAGCAAGCCTGTATGGCGGCCATTTTTTTTTGTACGGCGGCCATCTTTTTTTTGGTCCGGTCCATCCCACACCAAGGTTTTGTGCAACTTTAGTTCCGGCACCCCCCCTCCAAGTCGCACCGTTTCGGCGGGCCGTCGTCCTGTTCCACCGGAACGGCCTCCCGGTGACCTCCTTCCAGTTCTCGAAGAGTACCCTCGAGATTCCCTATCCAAAGGTACCACAGAACCTCACCCCCGACCGACCCCTCCGTCCCGTAACCCCCATCACAACTTTCAAAGGAAAATTTTGTATGGCGGCCATTTTTTTTTTGTATGGGCGCCATCTTTTTTTTCGCGCCATCCATCCCATACCAGGGTCCTGAACAATGTTTGTTTTACGGCGTAACGGAAAATGTGCACTGAATCGGCGGGACGTTGAGCAGTTCCATCGGAACAGCCCCCCACCCCGTTCGCTGTATTTTATGGAGGGTACTCGTAAAGTCTATTATACGATGGCATTGAAAAATCACACCCCCCCCCAAACCCCCGACCTCCAACCCCGATCATATGTCAGTGAATGAATCAGTCAGTGGGGATCGAGCTATATATATATAGGAATTGTACTATTGTACTGATTGAGGCACAATCAGTACAATAGTACAATAGAGAAAAAAAGTGAATGTAGGTACGGTATGTACGGATCTGAGTTGTAATTTTAATGTAGTTTTTTAGGGGGCGTTAGAAGCAACGCAATTTTTGAAGATTTTTTTACGGTTCTAAGTAGAGAAGCAATTCAACGTCATTGGTTCTAAGTTAACCCAAATAAAAAGTATTTTTTTTCCATACTTTGCGTATGAAATGCGTATCAAAATTTTGTCGCTAACTCTGATATCGTGGCTCAGGTATGCGAGGAATTGGTTTACCATCTGTACGGCAAGGTTCGAATCTCAGAATGAGATCACTTCTTGGATTCCTATAAAATAAAGTAGGTTTTTACTCGGAGCAATTATCAAGCCTGGAGAGCGAGCTTTGAATTGAGCGTTTTCTTATTAGTCGCACTCTTTCATCAAATGTGTAAAGTAGTGCAATAGAAATTAAGCCAAATCACACGCGATGGTCACCAGGCTGATAATCCCCGGGAGCAATTAGTTGAAATAAAACGGCTTCATTGAGCCGAGGCATCGCGCCACCCCCTGACTTTTTATAAAACGATTTCATTTATAAAATTTTACAAAAACGTAACAAATGTTTTCTTCTAAATAGGTTCTATACATCGTTAATCATTACCAAGCAACATTTCTTCCACAAATTCTTCCTGTCCTTCCAGGTCGACATGCCAGTATTTTTCTACATCGACCCAGAATTCACAAAGGACCCTAAAATGGAATATATCGACGAGATAGTGCTCTCCTACACATTCTTCGAAGCTAAGGAAGGCCTGAAGCTGCCCGTCCCATCTTATGTCAGACAATAAGAATACCAACAAATACGGATGAGCATTTTAAAAATTATGACTGGAAAGTAGAGAGAGTGATAAAATGAATGAGTTTGAAAATGAGTTTGAATCGTGAGTGTGAGTGTACAGTATTTTTAATAGATTTTTGTTAAGTTTTATTGTAATAAATAGAATGAAGTATTTATTTAATTTGGTGATTCAATTTAAAATAGTATGGTTGACGATTTTGATCAACTGAATGAAACAACATTATTTTACAGCCAATCATTTATTTCCCGGAACAGATACAAAATGTAGATCTTAGATTTACTAAAAAATCCTAAAACATTTAACATGCATCTTATGATCAAGATGTACACAAATTTTCAAAAACTCGATACAAGTTTGACTGTAATTTTCAATTAATCCACTTGGGGTATGTAATGTACATCCCTAAGAGGTACTTGTTGTAATTATGACCCAAAAAAAGTCAAATAGGAAAAACATATGCCCTTAAAAGAGTGCTACTAGCGATATTATGGTCCCCAACAGTGGTACAGTCAGTTTCAAGGGTTCATGATTTGAAAATGCTCGTTGACTGTACTTATGGGAGCTCAGATTTCTATGGTGGTAACCATAGAAATGTAAATAACGAGGTGCTTGAAGTCACATACCCGCGTGACCTTGTCGCCCCAACAGGTGACCCCAAATAAGTCACCTGTGACTAATTACGGTGCAGGATTGTTTGTGTGTAATTCCTGCGATTTCGTACCGTAACTCATAATGAAATCTTATTATCAGTAGTTCTCTAGGTCCAAAGGTTTAACGAGTATAAATGCGAGTTTGTCAAATAGTCAGGACTTTGCTTTTGCTATACATATAAATGAATTTGCACATTACTATGACCTAGTTACTTGATTTCTATGAATACCATGGTCCCCAAGTGGTTGCAAGTGTATATTTAAGACTTAATAGCCGCGGTGACGGGATACCCGCGCCTGAGTCCCATACATTGATCGCGGTCAATGAACAGAGTTGTGCTTTTATTCCTGAGATCGGCTTCCAGTCCCGCTCGGACGCCGAGTAGAGTTTGATGCGTGCCTTCAGCGGTGGCTATCTTCGAACGGAGAGTTTCCATCGTCTCGTGGAGGTCACACACTTCTTTTACGAGCCTGTGACAAGTTTATACAGATTTTAAGTGAGACTTATAGACAGCAATTCCCAGAGGAGAATAATGAGTGCAAAAGGGACAGCAAATTAATTCTATTAGGGCGCGAAAGAGAGAAGCGGGTAAGATTTATGGATCTTACCAGTATCATACCTAAAATAGGATCAAAGCTATGCAATAGCTTAAAAATCTCGTTAAATGTTGTTACCTCTCCTGTGCAGCGTCCCTACATTTCTCTAGATGCGGCCTGTTGGTCCTCGCTTGCAGCCTCGTGTGGGCCACCTTCATCGGCTGCAGCTTGTCGTCGATAGCTTTGTTCAGAAGCTCGAGGGTCTTCTCGACGTCGAATATCTCTTGCTGGATCTGCACATCGAAATGTTTACTCTTAATAATCATCCTAAGCCCAAGTTACACAAAAAGAGTTTCTCGAACGCAAGCGGCAGTTTCTTGCTTTGCAATAATCTGTAGCCTAGTGTAAACAAATAGTGAAATCGACACTTCTCGACAGTAATAACCGCCTCCAGAAAAAATAATACTTGAAATATTTATTATCAAATTTAGTGCCTATGTTATAAAAAATATATGGTGAGAGGGTTCGCTTAAAATTAGACTAGGCCAAACTATAATTAGTTGAACATTTCTTATTTACGGCAGGAAACAAGAAGACAATCCAACGTTTGTTCATTCTAAGGCCAGCTACGCCAGGCTTAGTCATGCCAGCCAGCCAACCAGCCAGCTGTCCAGCAAACAACTTGGCTAGTGTTACCTTATGCAGATGCAGTTGCAACTTGTTCTTGATCTCGATAGTCTCGGCGATGCGTCGCGTGAAGGCACTGTTAGAGTTGCTCCACTGGTCCCAGATCTGAGTCGCCGACACGTTGATCAGGTTCTCCGCGTCTGGACATATAGTTCACATTTTATTTACATGTTACACAAATTTTTTTTAAATAACGATTTCAAATAAGGGTTTCTTCAAATTTTTTGTAAACAAATAATATTGTTATGAATGTCGTATCCACTTTGAGAAGAACTTCCACCTCTGCAATGCTTGTTATGTTGATTCTGTATGTAATATGATAAATGTAACAGCTAGTTTCCTTGACTAAATAAAATAATAGTACTTCTGCGGAATTAAAGGAGGTGCTGTGTGTCAAACTGAACTTTCAAAAGAAAAGACGTGTGGCACTCGGGGACTGTCGCGATCCGCGGTAAAGCTATTGCATAGCATTTTTTATCAACTTATGCAATTATAATTAATTATTTATTTTATTTATGTAGTTTTTTTTTTCCTTTGTTTTTTTTCTTTGATATAAATTCAAGTTACACTTTTTGAGCGTGGTGACCGATAAGAAAACAAATTCGCCGATACAACCAATGCCACCTAGAGGCGAGTTGTTGAACTAAAGAGACAAGCGTGATATTTAAAAAAGTTCTGCTATTCATCGATAGATGGCCAAACTAAAAAGTATCACCGCTGTGCCGGTCGGAGTGGGGGGTGTTAGGTTATTTTCGTTACGGAATTTCTGGATTCGGTCTCCACGCTCAAGGCCCGCGATAGAAGCTATGCAATATCTTAAAAATAATAATAAAGGAGAAAAGCACAGCACTCCGTTGTCCACAGTCCACAGTCAGCTCGCATCACGTTATGTACACGTAGAGTACAGCAGTAGTGGTATCACGTATGGTACAGTACCGGAGAGCATCTGTGTAGCCTTGGCTCGCTCGGAGTGCGAGCGCTGCAGCGTGGCGGCGGAGGCGGCGGCCCACCGCTCCGCGTCGCACACCGTCGGGTCGTACCGCTCTATGCCCGCGTAGAACTGCAGCCCCTGCACACACACAACACGCGGGGAATCACACTCCACATAGCGACTATGTTTGAGGGTTTCGATACAATTGATAGTTTGCTGCATATGATTGGTGAAATTTTAGAAGCTTTTGAAGGCGTCCCTTGTACTCCTATGCGAACAGTAACGTTACCTTAGAGAAATTGTTCAGTTGATGGCACATGGAGTCTATCCCGAGCGCGTACTCCTTGTTCCGGAGGTCGGTCTCCAGCTCGTGTTGCGTCGCGCGACAGTTCTTGGACTGCGCACGAACCTATATACCAACAAATTTTGATTATTACTCAAACTCGCTGGGACTTGATTTGGTGACTTTCCTTATATTAAATGATAATAATATCATATGTTTTTGCGCAGAGGACCTGACTGGAATCTGTATATGATAACCCTTTGCCGGCTCATAAGGCAACTATGGGTAGAGCGGGTGCTATTCCATTGCCGGCACCCAACGCCCAACCATTATATCACACTAAAATCACACTGACATCTTATTGACACTCGATGATTTCTCTTCATTTAACATATAAAATGTGATAGCACCAATCTCCTCGTTTCCCCAATGCCTATAATGCTAATACCCTCATCTTGATGGACTCACCTTCTCGAGCATCATACGGAACTTGTCCTGACACTCGCGCAGTATGGCCACTTCCTTCAACAACGACTGCTCTACAGCGTCATGAACTTGTTCCAAGCCTGGACAACATAATATAATGTGGTGTAAATTGTAAATCCAGGAACGTTAACTTTTAGTCATAAGTACTATGTTATTCAAATTATTTATACTCTTTTTTGTGCATCTATTTAGGTGGTTACCGACCGGTTTTACGAGGCGTAATGAAACACTTTATCTCTTAAGCTGTGTCCAGATTATATGCGGCAAACTCGTCGCGCGAGCCAACGTTTGAGCGTTTGTCACGCGATAATTTGGACCCCGCATTACTGGTTCGCAGGCAGTTAAAGAGCTGTTTAAGAACTTTAGCTTATCGCATATCGACACCAGCTTTTAAACCACCGCATTACCTGTTATATTACACTTTGTGTACAGTAGTTACCCTGTCTCTTCTCCCGATGATACAAACACTCCTGCACGATATGCAGCGGGCCCTCGATCCCGGCCACGGCGCGCTCCAGTTGGCGCCGCGTATCTGTTAGCTTCTCACATGTCGACACCAGCCGCTCCATCTCGATCGACACCTTTATACCACCGAAACGCATTTGTAAGCAGCCTCCATCTACAGGCCATTGGCCATTGAGCTGTCTGGACACTGGACTGATTCAACACTGAGACGGATACCTACCTGTGAAAGGGTGTCTGGCAGGGCGTTTCATTGGCATACGCTGCGAAAACCAAGAGCTATGTATATGAAAACTGAAAACAGTATCACGAACTTATTCCTCTTAAAATGATCTGTTTAACTATGCGTTGCTGCTACCGTGCGAAGCCAGGGCGCTGGTAATATTATAATTATAAGATGACTGATAGACGAATTGATACATAAGTACCTAAGTTTAAAATTTCGTTATCTATGGAATGGCTCCGAAATTCAAATTCATCATCATTCTACTCTTATCCCACACTAGGTGGGGTCGGAACTCGAAACAGCACGTCATCTATCGCCATTCCAATCTATCATCCACACGTCACAGAGCACTCACTCCCAAAATTTAAATTGCAGTAATAGTAATTTATCAACATAAACCCCTTACCTCATTCCTCCAGAATGTAGTATCAGTGATGCGTTCTCCAATCCTCCTGCCTGCGTCCCGCTGGCCTTGAGAACCTATCTCATCTGTTTCTCTGCAAATATACAGTTGATATAGCTCGCCTAGCCGCTATGGCCACGCAGTAGGTACTCACGATACCTATAATATGGGTACTGCGCAGCCATATCGAATGAATCCCGAGAGTCGAACTCGACTACTAGTGCAAATTAATTCAGTCAGAACAGAATAATAGAGAAGTAAATATCTTTAGTAATTTATTCTTGAATTAACAAAAATATTGGGCTTGAACTACGTATTATACCCAGGCTTTGTCCTCGGGTTCAGCAAACATATTCTGCCGGTCACAATATTTTTGAGGGTAGAGAGAAAAACGAACTGCTGGTGTACGACTAGATGCGGTGTCGCCGTTATAATGAATATGATGCACAATATGAGACAGCAAGTGGAGACAAGACTGTTTTAGATAAAATAACTATATCCGGATATCACTTATTGTGCTCGGGCGTGACTCAATGCTGCCTCACCCCGAGCATGCTGCAAAGTGAGGAACAGTCATCGATCTCTACATAATATTTATAGTACCGACCCAATGCAATCCTAGCCAAAGGCGATGCAATGGTAACCTAAGACGCTTTTGATTATGACCACGGGGTGTGTGTGAAGGGGGTTAGGTTGATTAGGTTCCCTATTTCAATTCATAGAATATATTTACCTCCCCCCAAGGAAAGGCATCGCTTATAGCTAAACAAGTGTAAAATCTCACCTCAGCATCCTCATTATATCGCTCCGGACCCGCTCGGAGAAGTTCCTCTTGGCGTCGGACTCGTTATAGTTCTTGATGCTGTTCTGGTTCCACTCGTATTGTGTGTATCTAGTATAGAGAGCCGCTCGGGCCGCGTGCTCTGGGCTTCGGTCGAATCCTGACACAGGTGGCATTTTCATGAGTTCTCATAAGAATGGAAGGACCCCGGAAAACACCCGGGGAAACATTTTTTTTAATTTCAGGTAAAAATAGGTGAAAATCCTATCGAAGGTGCTGATTTTTCTAGGTGATCCTCCACAATGACGAAAAATATTGATATAAGTAGAATACTTATATAAATATCAGAACTGCTCACAAAATTTCACGAGAATCGGTTGAGAAACGTGACCAGTGGGAGGACCGCCAGACATCAGAAAGCATTTTTGACCAAGTTTAAATGGAAACATTTCGCTCGTCCCTCGCGCTCCCTCGGTTAACAAGATAACACGTTTTTTGCCAATTTACATATTTACCTTGTTGCTTGCTATTTACTATTTTTACCTATTTATTTTGCTTATTTGCTATGCGCGGAATAAATAAACGAGTTATTATAAATCTAGGATAAACGTTTATTTTCAAATACACGCCAACGCCTTTGGCCTTATCATACTAAATGCAAAAATTCTGTCTTAAAATGATTATGTTACCTGTGACCAAGTTGGGGAAGCGCAAGGGTTCAGCCGCCATGCCGGCCGGCGTGTAACATGGATCCACCATGGTGTTCGTTATGGGCTGACTCGGCCTAACATAGTAACACATAAACACTTTATTGTACCTAATATTATTAGTATCTACCCACCTACAGTAGAGGTATTTTTATTTATTTATTTATATCAACATAATGTAGGTACATGTTATAGGTCTTAATACTAGGTGTTAGTGTCAACTACATTTACCCTGTTAGGGCGCTTGTGGTACATAAAATAGTTTATGTTATAAGTATAGATTAATATAATATACCTATCTAGGAAATAATTTTAAATTTATATTTTTGCAATGTCGGTACCTATTCATACAATTGGTGCACATGTCTGTAGTCGTTTTTATACTTATGAATATGTTAGTGATTACATTGGTAGGTCGGCACAAAAACAAGTCACGAGATCAAAAAACAATCTTATCTGTTAAATACTGTTCAATGGAGTAATAGCATTTATTTGTGAGATATTTCTTTAATTTACTTCTGAAGATGTTATCTTTTATGCTTTCTTTAATAGGTTTAGGTAACTTGTTGTAGATTTTTATAAACCTACAGTACGGGCTTTTATCCATAATACGCAATCTGTAATTTGGCAATATTAGGGTGTCTTTGTGTCTTCTACTGTAGTTTGGGTCGACATCAGCAACTGATATAAACAACTGTCTGTTTTTCCTGACAAATACACACACTTAGAAAATATAATATAAACTAGGTAAGGTTAACATTTTTTTGTTAATGAAGTGGGGTCTGCAACTTTCTCTTTGAGGTATGTTTACTAGAATTCTTACACATTTTTTCTGTAGGATGAATAGGTCATTAAATTCAGTATACTGTCTCCCCATAACACAATACCGTAGTTAAACCACGCATATGCGTAGGCATCATAAGCTGAGAGGGCAGTTTCATAATTAGTGTTATATTTTAAGACGCCAAGTGCATATAAATATTGTGACATTTTCGATTTAAGCATACCTATATGTTCTTTCCAGTTTAGGTAGGTGTCTATCTTTAGGCCTAAGAGTGAAAAGTCGTGTGTTTCCTCTTTATTTAATACGCTGCTAAGTACTTTTAAGTCTAATTGTTTTCGTTGGTAGGTTCTAAATTGCATTATCTTTGTCTTATTCAAATTAATATTTTTTTTAATTTGTGACTCTGGAGCCATTGTTTAGTTTCATTAAAAGTACCGGCTAATCCCGCGTAATTTATATTTCCGGTAGTATTGAACAGTAGGGAGATGTCGTCTGCAAAGAGAACACAAGGCGTGTCGATAACTTTAGGTAGGTCGTTTATATAAATAAGAAATAGAATACATCCCAACACTACCTTGGGGTATTGACGAGACATTTTGCATTTCATTTGTCATTTTATCATAATACTCAATCTCCACATACTGTTTCCTATCCTTAAGGTAGGACTTAAACCATTGATGTGCGGTTCCTCGTATTTATGGAGTTCAGCGTGGCGGTTGACTGAAATAGTAGACAAGTAAATCTACCTCGGCTCTACAATCACTGATACCCGCCCTTACGAGGCTCACGTGTGACAACGTAGCGGAATGGCCGAGAACGCCATGTCTCAACTCCATAAAACGTAGAAGAACAGAAAGATCTCGTTCACTACAAAAATAAACAGAAAGAAATCGCATCGCTGCGTTTGAATTGCGGTGTAGAAGAAAAATAATAGGGATTAGCTGGACCGCACGACAAACCAATATGCATCAATATTCAAGCAACTGTATTTCATAACCAGTCTCTTCACCATGTTCACTGTTCTCCTTAAACGAGTAGGTATACTTGGGTATATTGGACAATATATTGCCTACCACAACGGGAACAAGGCGTGACTGTATGTTTGTATGTATGTATATTGCCTGGAAGTCAAGCGATAACCGGAGGGAGAAAGTAATTTCACCTATGAAACATGCTGAAACCATTATAACTACACAAATATTGTGTGGTATAACTAATCTATAATTTATTTAGTAGGGTTTCGTGTTGGTTGAGTAGAAAGCCCCTTATATTCTATTATTCTCTCTCTCTCTTCCTGGCTACGGATCCCACTGTTGAGGTCTAGTCAAACCTTCCCTATTATTCCCATCCACTTCGCTCGTATCACAACAGGTGTAGTGGAAGGTATAAGACGATCGTCTTCGGATACCTTACACTATTTCATGTCATAGTCCCTTGGCACTACATATTCGCACTGGTTTTTGTGCATCTTGGATCATAATAGTAACAATATTTTATTATTTAGGTAGGTATTAAATATTGTTGTTTTGGTTATGTATTGGTTAAAAAATGAGATGACATTACATGGGCGTAACTTCAATCTCCTCGTATCCCATGATAGGCCTCCAGGGATGTTTCTTGGGTGAGTGGAAGCAGTAGCCGACCTGCGGCGGCACGCTCGGAGCGCCCACCGTCTCCTTCACTGGACTCCATTGCTGCAGTTGCTGTCACCAAAATTATCATACTTATACTAATATTATTTCATGCGAAAGTTTGTAGGTAACCTATCTATAATATGTGTATGTGTAAAAATTATTTCATCGATTTGGCTGAAATTGGTATGTAGATAGCTTATTCTGGATTAATTCAGTTGTTTTAGAGAGTGAATCCGCGGGGCACTATCTAATCTAATATTATACTAGAGTGAGGTACCTAGTAGTATCCGCGAATAACTGTTGCCACAGATGAAGGGAAGGTCTAGCGAGCACTAGTTTTTATTTATTTATTTATTTATTTATTGTTAAGGACTCCCAACGGGGGATACACAAAGATACAATATTCTTATGACTAGGGAATTAAGTAAATGTGTTCCCGCAATTATAGGGAGCCACAGCATGCACAACTAAACATTAAACTTAAAGGTAGGTATAGTAATTTACAACTAGCCGGTCTACTGCGTACATTCTAAAAATGAATAAGGTACTTTATATAACTAAAATAATTCTTCTTTTATAAGCAACAACATAATATAAACGTAACTTCTATAATAAAAATAAAAGAGATATGTACTTAACATAGACTAAAATAAATAAAAATTAAAAAAGTTTCAGCAGATTTAGTTACATTAAAATTATGATATTATTATTTGTTTTAGAGATTTTTTGAATTTTGAAATAGGGTCAGTAATGTCTAGATCGTGGTTTTTGGATAGCGAATTGTAATTTCTGCAAAGACGCGAGATGGTGGCGTTAAATCCAAGATTAGTGTTACTGTATGGTACTGTAAATAAGTTAAAGACCTTTTTTCTTGGTAATCGGCTCGGAGAATTTATTTGAAGGAGACTAGTTAACTCATTGCAGTTTACTCTTCCATTGAAAATTTTTTGTAACCATAACATATCTAACATTTTTCTGCGATCAGCGAGGCATATCATGTTGTAATGTTTGAGGCGAGTTTTATAGCTGGGGATTTTTTTTGCTAGTTTATCGGCATAACTCAAATGATAGAGAAACCGTTTTTGGATACTTTCTATACGTTTGGAATAAACTTCGTAGCAAGGGCTCCATATTGTACTGCAGTATTCTATTATAGGTCGGACTAATGTTTCGAATAGTTTAACTTTTGTTTTAGAAGATTTAAATTCTTTACTATTTCTTATGACAAATCCTAATGTTTTGAAGCTTTTAGAGACAATTTTTAGTATATGTTTATCAAATTTCAGTTTAGTATCAAATTTAATTTTTTTAAGCAAAAGAAGATTTATAAGCACGCTAGTTCCCCTGGGAGGTCTATGATCTATATAACTTCTGCTCTGCAGACAAATAAATTTAATATTAGTAGCTTTTCTTAACCGGTGAGCTTGTGCAGTGCAGTAGGCTGTAAGGAACCTAATATCGTTACTTCCCCATAGCTCAAAATCAGCGTAAAATATATCTTAATACCTATACCTATATTCGTTAATTATTTTATTTAAAAAAGTATCTATAATAAAGAAAACGGGGATAAACGTTACCGTGCACATCGACACTTCCTTTGCCATTTTGATAAGATTTTGCAAATATAAATTTGGAATAAATTAAACTGCAATAAAATTCCTTAAAAAAATAATTTGAAAATTGACGCCATTCTTTGAATGTTAATCACAGATCACTATAATTAGTACTACGTACAGATGCGACAGTGGAACGGCGCCGGAAAGTTTTGCAATATGTGCGTTTGTCGCTGTTGTCGCACATCTACTTTTTTTTTTCTAACTCCGAAGGAGATTATGAACTAAGGAGTTCATAATCTCCTTCGGTGGAGTCTTGCACATTTTATGAATGGCATTGACATTTTATAATTCATTGCAATGTGACAACTAGTGATGTGAAAATATTACACTAGGTATCGACTAAATTAGTGATGTCCCTTTTATCGATACATAATTAGTGACGTCACTCTTTTGGTCCTGTATTACTTGAAAACTTAATTTTAAAGTAAATAAAAACAAACATACATAGATCGACCGGATAAGTATGGAGTTCCGGCTACAGTTAAACAGTAACCAGCTGTATTTAGCTATCAATAGTATGGATATGAAGATTCTAAATTAGAGGTCCTAAAAGTTGTAGCCGTCATGACTTGCTGACCATCTGTATTTCCCTATGACTGAAATAAAATTAGCTTTTTTACTATTTAAAAGAGTTTAATCACTTATAATCCAAATAAATCTTACTATAATAAATAATATTATAAACATAACATTCACGCCTTTTTTTCCTGAAGGGGTAGGCAGAGGTGTACCCAGTACTCAGTCCCATAGTAGATAAATAAATTATAATAATATTATGTATAATATTATAAACTTTGTTTTTTTGTTTGTAACGAATAGGCTCCGAAACTTCTGAACGATTTAAAAAAAAACTTTCACTTATAAACAGCTCAATTCGGTGTGAGTGATATGGGCTATATGAGATTTTGAAAAAAATAGGGATCCGTAAGGTAACTGCAATATGGTGAACCAAGGTGTCACATTATTAATTATTACCAAATATATTCATTAATTTGCGTGCGCTGGATGAAATCCATTGATGGTAGGGTAAAATAATTTACTAGGGGTTTTTAGTACTTACCAATATGTACAATATAGTGAAGGAACATTATATACATCTATTTTGAAGGAGTCATTATTTTTCATTCGGTGTGAAAACTATCGATGGTAGATTAAAATAATAATAAATATAATAATAAACAAAGAAATAATAGTTTGTAGAACTTATCAATTATCAATATCTACAAAATAGTGAATGAACATGTATTCATCTATTTTGGTTTAGTCACAATAATTTTTGGCTTTTGGCTAGTATAGTTTTTGGCTTCTCCTGCGTCCTGCATCCTCAGGCCCCAGCATATATAACTGATGCATGTTATTTTTTAATAATAAACCCATATTAGCAAATAGCATTGCAAATAGCAATAATAAACATGCTTATAAAATTAATGCTAAATTACATTAATTACCATCACTATCACTATAGGTCTCCCAATAATTTTTTTAAAAACTGAAAAATAAAGGTACGTAAGTTATTAATGTTATAATTTTATAAAAACAACACTTTTTGGTTTGCCAAGGTAGGGTTAAAAGAAAAAAAGTATCCCGGGTATAAAAATTATGTGTTTCAAATCTCATTTTTACTAAATTAGTGGTCAACCTATACCTTCTGAACTTAGGGGCATGCCATATTCTATTTCTTTAGCTGTAAACAAGCAGGGGTATGAATAGCGTGTCCTTCGTCCTTGTCTATCTAGCTGGCGTATTTCGAAGTGTCTGTGACACACACTCTTTCTTAACAGCTGCTCCTTGGAAAGTCCGACGAGAAGGGGATTAGTTGGCACTAAGAACTGCAACCACAAGCTTCTAAATTTATCGTCCTTTGGAATGTTAAATAAGCGGTGAGTAGCGCTTGCTGCATCGCAACCACTAACACAGCACTTTAGCGTCGCCATGGCAAAAAAGGCGTAAAAATCTGGCTAGACTCAAGTATTAAAACAATTAGGAAAAATTCTGATCAGGATTCTACAACTCAACGAGAAAATCACAGGATTCTTGCAGACATGACATGACTCATGACAGTGCAGTCAAGATGACGTGTTGTTTTTTTTATTATTCGTGCACAGTAGCGACAAACGGGACATTAGGAAACAAGCTGTCTCAGCCGTGATGTTAATTCAATGTAGCCAATAGAAAATCCAGCTGTCATTTCATTGCCTTTTGGAACCAAAGACTATAAAAACGGTCTAAGGTTGCACCACGGCTGAGACAGCTTGTTTCCTAATGTCCCGTTTGTCGCTACTGTGCACGAATAATAAAAAAACAACACGTCATCTTGACTGCACTGTCATGAGTCATGTCATGTCTGCAAGAATCCTGTGATTTTTATTTATTTATTTATTTTCTCGTTGAGTTGTAGAATCCTGATCAGAATTTTTCCTAATTGTTTGAATACTTGAGTCTAGCCAGATTTTTTACGCCTCTTATGCCATGGCGACGCTAAAGTGCTGTGTTAGTGGTTGCGATGCAACAAGCGCTACTCACCGCTTATTTAACATTCCAAAGGACGATAAATTTAGAAGCTTGTGGTTGCAGTTCTTAGTGCCAACTAATCCCCTTCTCGTCGGACTTTCCAAGGAGCAGCTGATAAGAAAGAGTGTGTGTCACAGACACTTCGAAATACGCCAGTTAGATAGACAAGGACGAAGGACACGCTATTCATACCCCTGCTTGTTTACAGCTAAAGAAATAGAATATGGCATGCCCCTAAGTTCAGAAGGTATAGGTTGACCACTAATTGAGTAAAAATGAGATTTGAAACTCATAATTTTTATACACGGGATACTTTTTTTCTTTTAACCCTACCTTGACAAACCAAGTGTTGTTTTTATAAAATTATAACATTAATAACTTACGTAACTTTATTTTTCAGTTTTTAAAAAATTATTGGGAGACCTATAGTGATAGTGATGGTAATTAATGTAATTTAGCATTAATTTTATAAGCATGCTTATTATAGTTATTTGCTATGGTATTTGCATGAAAAATAATGACTCCTTCAAAATAGATGTATATAATGTTTGTTCACTATATTGTACATATTGGTAAGTACTAAAAACCCCTAGTACATTATTTTACCCTACCATCAATGGATTTCATCCAGCGCACGCAAATTAATGAATATATTTGGTAATAATGTGACACCTTGGTTCACCATATTGCAGTTACCTTACGGATCCCTATTTTTTTCAAAATCTCATATAGCCTATATCACTCACACCGAATTGAGCTGTTTATAAATGAAAGTTTTTTTTAAATCGTCCAGAAGTTTCGGAGCCTATTCGTTACAAACATAAAAAACAAAGTTTATAATATTATACATAATATTATTATAATTTATTTATCTACTATGGGACTGAGTCCTGGGTACACCTCTGCCTACCCCTTCAGGAAAAAAAGGCGTGAATGTATGTTATGTTTATAATAATATTATTTATTATAGTAAGATTTATTTGGATTATAAGTGATTAAACTCTTTTAAATAGTAAAAAAGCTAATTTTATTTCAGTCATAGGGAAATACAGATGGTCAGCAAGTCATGACGGCTACAACTTTTAGGACCTCTAATTCAGAATCTTCTTATCCATACTATTGATAGCTAAATACAGCTGGTTACTGTTTAACTGTAGCCGGAACTCCATACTTATCCGGTCGATCTATGTATGTTTGTTTTATTTTTTACTTTAAAATTAAGTTTTCAAGTAATACAGGACCAAAAGAGTGACGTCACTAATTATGTATCGATAAAAGGGACATCACTAAATTTAGTCGATACCTAGTGTAATATTTGCACATCACTAGTTGTCACATTGCAATGAATTATAAAATGTCAATGCCATTCATAAAATGTGCAAACCTCCACCGAAGGAGATTAAGAACTCTATGGAGTTAGAAAAAAAAAAAAAAGTAGATGTGCGACAACAGCGACAAACGCACATATTGCAAAACTTTCCGGCGCCGTTCCACTGTCGCATCTGTACGTAGTACTAATTATAGTGATCTGTGGGTTGCACGAGCAGCGACAAGTGACATTTGTCACTGTCACTGTCACTTGTCGATCATTGTCATTTCTGAATTACCTCAATTTAATTTCTTTAAATTCCTCTTATCCTTGGTTTTTTCACCATTTATTGTGTAGATATATTAAAGTTAATAAAATAAAATTATAAGTATAAACTTAAAACATAATATATATGTGTATTCGTAATATGTTATATAGCTTTGTGTATAGATTGTAATTAGTTGTATATTCAATATTCTTAGTAAAAAGTTTGATTTATTAAAGGAGATATGAGTTTTATTTTAATATTTATTGTAGTGTTGCTTATTATAATAGTTTAGTATCATGCTGTAGAATATATTATATGATTGTTGATTGTGTTCAAAATTTAAAAGCATTTATTGGTTAATTTCCATCGTTTGATGTCCAATCTCCCAACGTGATATTGGCAAAGTTGTGGTGATAAAAACACTTTCACAAGCCACAACTGTGAGCCACAAAATAAGAATTGAATTGAATTGAATTTAATTTCTGTTTTGTACGAGTGCAGTAAAGTTGTGTTTTTCTTTTTCATAATCCCGAATAAATATTGTAAGCCTATGAGAAACAATTTTAATAAATGTGCATGATAAAATTGCGCTTTATACCTTAATACTAAACATGAGCAGTGTACCGGAAAATGCTCCCCAACGTAAGTTATTACGGTTAACAATTCGAGTTTGGTTATGTTTCGAAGTTTTATCAATGCCATACTATTAAATAGCTTTTAAAACATTGTAGATTGTCCGGGGACTCAGAGCGATGATGCGGGGAAAGCCTCGGCCTGCGCCGGGTGTCCCAATCAAAATATCTGTGCCTCTGGTAAGTCAGGATACAATTGTAGCTCAGTATTAAAGAAAACATACCTTGGAACAATAAATGTTGTGATTTTAAAATAATGGATATTGTCATCATCATCATTTATATTTATGTTTTGAGGTGAGTCAAGAGTCAAGGATTAACAACATAATGTATAGCAAAAGCATGGTATATAGTTAGCTACATAGGGTAACTATAGTTTACAGTTAGATATAGTCCATTGCGTATTGTAATGAACTTACTTTTTAATATCATTCACTTATTGAGTGCATCCAAGCAAAAGCCATAAATATTAGAGACAAAATTCGCAAATCAAGTAATAAAATTAAGACTGTTTGGAAAACAATAAACTTAGAAACAGGTAAAGATAAATGTAGAGATTCTGAATATAAATTATTAATTAATAATGAACACATTACAAATGTTGAGGAAGTCGCTAATATTTTTGTCGATTTCTTCTCTAACATAGCCCTGAACGCGACCAAGTCACTTGATTCATCCCCAGACTTGGCGGAGGCTTTTCTTAAAGAAAACTTCCAACGCACCATACCTGAATTTTCGTTTGAACACATCTCATTAATTGATATCAAAAAGACGTACAAGAGTTTAAATGTTAAAGCTACCGAAGATCTATGGGGTCTATCTGTAAAAATGCTAGATTCTATAATAAACACAATTGCTCCTTACTTAGCAGACTTATTTAACCTATGCATAGATAAAGGCACGTTTCCAGAACTAATGAAAATAAGTAAAATCACTCCTATCTTTAAATCGGGAAGTAAGACAGATCCCTCAAACTATAGGCCAATCTCTGTTTTGCCAGTATTAAGTAAAATCTTTGAGAAATTGATGCTAAACCAACTGCTGTCACATTTCAATAGAAATAGAATATTGCATTCAAACCAGTATGGTTTCACCAAATGCAGATCAACAACCGATGCAGGCTGTCATCTTATGACTCTTGTCTTGGAGGCTTGGGAGAGTTCACAGGATGCCATTGGAGTGTTTTGTGACCTTTCCAAAGCATTCGACTGTGTAGAACACTGCACGTTACTGCGCAAGTTAGAAGTATATGGAATTCATGGGAATGCCCTGAACCTGGTGGAATCATACTTGTCTAGTAGGCAGCAGAAGGTTAGCGTCAATGGTATCACATCTGCTAGTTCTCCTGTCAAGATGGGAGTCCCACAGGGATCAATTTTGGGTCCTTTCCTGTTTTTGGCATATATTAACGATTTGCCTTACATGGTCCACGGTCTAGCAGATATAATTCTATTTGCCGATGATACGTCATTGATTTTTAAAGTTGATAGGAAGGATACTTCACTAGTACATGTTAATAATACTTTAGCAAGTATATCCAGATGGTTCACAGCAAACAATCTGTTATTGAATGCGAAAAAGACTAAATGTTTGAAATTTTCGTTGCCTAACGTCAGAAGTATAGAACCAATCATAGTTCTTAACGGTGAAAGACTCAATATTGACAATGCAACTTTGTTCCTTGGCATAAATATAGACTCTAAACTGCAATGGAGCACTCATATCACCGAGCTCTCAGGGAAACTAAGCTCTGCAGCTTACGCGGTTTATAAAATTAGGCAACTAACAGATGTAGCCACGGCGAGATTAGTGTACTTTGCATATTTCCATAGCTTGATGTCTTATGGGATTCTGTTGTGGGGGTCAGCTGCAGATATAGAAACTATCTTTATACTACAAAAACGTGCGATTCGTGCCATCTATGAGATGCGTCCATGCGAATCCCTGAGGGAATTATTTAAAGAAATAAACATACTGACCCTACCATCCTTATACATTTATGAGAACATCATGTATGTGCGTAAAAATTTACATAAATTAAAATTAAATAGTGACCTTCATAATTTTAATACTAGGAATAAAGACAAAATAGCTGTACCTAGCTTTAGATTATCTAAAACAAATAAAAAGACATTCTTAGGAAATAGTGTACGTTTCTATAATAAAATCCCAAAAGAGATAACTGGGCTCTCAGAGGGTAAATTCAAAACCTATATAAAATCTACTTTACTTAAGAAGGCTTATTATAAAGTCAACCAGTACATAGAGGACAAAGATGCCTGGAAACTTCTGCATAGCCGCCTCGCGGCACCTTCAAAGAAAACGAATGTAACCAAACCAAATATTGTGAAACTATCTGTTGAAAAAATTAAGCCCTACAAGTTTCTTGTGCGTTCTTCTTGTAGAGGTATCTTTCCGAACGCACGGTAGACTCAGTACTGTATCTTCATTGACGTACAAAAGTGTCAGATTATGACCTATTTGAATAAATCTGTTTGAGTTTGAGTTTGAGTTTATTGTTACATTTTTTATGGGTTTGCTCTAGAACTTCAACTGATAAAGAGAAATATTTTTCAGGTAACAATTTCATGGTGAATTCCCATGAACGAACAGAATTCAGGATGTAAACAGTTTATCTTCACACCTTTCCACATTATCGGTTCGGTAGTTTGTGTAAGAGAGGTATCAAACATACATACATTTGAAATAACCCTTTATGATTGAAACAGGTGCAGCATCAGCTCCAGACCCGGCAATAGAAATCATAAAGAACAGACTAGCCAATGTGAAGCACAAGATCCTAATATTGTCTGGTAAGGGAGGTGTTGGCAAGAGCACAGTCACTTCACTCCTAGGACACGCCTTAGCTGCCTCTAGCCCTGATATTAATGTAAGTGGAAATTTGAACTAATTAAAAAAAACTGCAAATATATTATTGTTCAGAAATATTCTTCATTGGTATTATAAAAATATTCTCTGAATAAGTTCATACTCTCGTATAAGGAAAGTTTATGGGCATACGCCCTTAAACTTTCCTCAACATACTCAACACAGAGATGTGTTCTATATAGTTTTGAATATAGAGGTTTGAAACCGGATTTGGATTTGGTTTTTTTATGTTGAGAGTATGACAGGAAATGAGAAGAAAAAGCCGCCCACGAAGCTGAAATTTTTCTTATTTCAGATTGTATATCAAGGGATTAGACTGTTTAATCTATAAAATATAAAATATAGGAGGTAGGAGGTACTATGTATGTGTTTTCTTTCTCAGTTTAACACCCAAAATTGCATTTTCACACAAATTTCCCCTCTTGACTGTTATCATGCATTGCTTTACAAGCAAGCATAAAATATACATAGATAACTGGATACAAAAATATACCTATTCCAAACTTAATAAAAGCTTACAATATGAGAAACCTAATAAATGTAAACTGTAAGCATATTCATTATGAAGGGAACTTTTATGGCTTCATTAATCAACACTACAGCCAATCAAAATAAGATGTACCATTTGATGTTTAATTTTTTCTAGCAATTTTCAAACTGCATATCATAATATGAAATATCTGCATAGACATAATTCACACAATTTCAATGACCTTTGCAGTAAAACCATGAAGTTATGAATGTATGAAAGATAACTCTTTATTGATACCACAATAATACAGAAAATATGAATTATGAATTTTATCACAAAATGTACCATTCTTAATCACATAATTTAAACACAAATCCTTCAAACAAGGCAAGATAAGAACTGTCAAATGGTACTTCTTAGATGGATTTGGCTATAGTTTAACTGCTATGAGTATCTATCAATATGGTCTATGAGTGCTATACGTAGCTTTATGATTTAATTTTAGGCTATACCTACTATTATAATGTAGGTAAAAATCTTAGTTTTATTGGTAACCATATTCTAAAAGAACCTTCAAAGATGTTGTAAAAGTTTAGGTTATGAGTTTATAAAAAGTAAAGTTGCACTAAAAGTTTTTCCTGGTAATTGAAAAAGGAAGGGTTGTTCTAAGTTTAATGTGTCTGTCTGTGGCAAACTCTGAGAAAAGAGCAAACCACAAGACAACTCCATCAATTGCAACACACATCTGCTCCAGGTGTGCACAACCTTGCCACTACAGAATTGGCTTGTTCAGTCATCTAAGGAAGTGTTTTATACAACCCACTAACACTGTCTGAATAGTTTTTCATACACATTAAGGCTTATGATGATGATGAATATGATGTCTGTGGCATCATAGCTCCCAAACAAATGGTCCATTGGCATGATCAAGAGTGTTCTTAGTTATTTCTCATCAAAATTGGTTTAGCCATTTGAAGATTAGGAGTTTATTTCTAGTTGGCTCATTGCAATCAGCTGAATGAATATGTTACATACAGATTATGGTAATGAGGGTCTAACGATGGAGCAGGAAAAGAGAGTGGGAGGGAGCTTTTTAAACTTAATTTACACTTGTTATTTAGTATTAAAATGTTTTAATAGCCGTCTGGTATTTAATCCATACTCTATCAGATAAAATGTTGTGGCTGAGAGCTTTTAGCAGGATTTTCAAGCTGTAAAGTTACCATATTAATAAATTATAACGCTATGGTATTAGCACTTATTATGTAGTATAGGTACCTATCTTTTATTGTTCTGTTTTTTTATTGATTTGAACACGTTCGAAACTACGTACCTACACAGTCCGCCATAATATGGGGTCGAGATTTAAACCCACTAACTCCCACAGCCTACCAAGATGTTTTAGATGTTCACTAGAAAAAAGAAAAGTTTACAAAAGGAAATAAAATGATAAGGGCATTATTTACGTCATCGCCAAAATATCAGGAGATATAAATTTACCGAAACATAACATACGAAACATCGATTTGTTAAAATTTTCAAAGAATTGCGTCAAATTACTTAGCTAAAAATCGCGCCAATTTATGTAGGTTAACGTTAAATTGAACCGCAGCACAAATTAGTACAAATCAAATATGTTTGATAATCACCCTATTATATCTGGACCTCCTTTCCTGCGAATTACCAAACTCCATTTTGGCGGTAAAACGAGACCCCAATCTTTTTGGAGGCACGTCCTATCGATCCCGGATTCGCGGCGAACTCTTCGCGAATATAGAAGCTATAGTAAATAGTTCAGCATTACGGCATTACCGCCGTACCATGGTGCGCTGGTACGGGATATTTGAATACCATCATACTGGCGGCCCTGTTGCGTTATATAGGTCAGGTTTTATAGAGGTTTCGCATGGGTTATGTGAAGCTACATTTTTGTGAAGTTACGAATCAATGAAGTTTCGAATTATTATGTAAGATTGAATACCCTAAATAGTACTAACTACTACCCTTATTGTTATTTTAGGATCTATGCTATCTAATAATAAATCATAAGTTTGATAGCCTCGTTGGCTAAGACGGTAGTAACTCTGCTTTCTATGCCGCAGGCCCCGGGTTCAATCCCCGGCCAGGTCAAACATTTGTGTAAATGAACATATCTGTTTGATTTGTGTCTGGGTGTTATAAGCTTATATAAGCATGTATATCAGTCATCTGGTTCCAGTACAGTACCATAGTACAGGCTTCTAGCCTAGTTTGGGACCAGATGACCGTGTGTGGAAGTTGTCCCATATAAAAAAAAAAACTGTGTACAATTTAATTCAAAGCGATCTTGCTTGGACCTTCTCTACTGATATCTAAATAATCTACTACCCACACAAAATGTATCAGATTAAAAAGATCGGTTAATTTGTCACGTATTTACAAGTAATGTAATGTAATGTAAAGTGGACTCCTTTTCCGCACTTAGACTCTATATCTGGTCCGTTGTACGTGAAGTCCTGGCTAATCTAGCCAGCCTAACTCCGCCCAGCAGCTCAGAAGCCTCCTGAGAACTTCGCAGGCTTCGCAGAGTGACCTCACTGTTCCGAGGATTTTTTCACGGTGAAGGGTTACTGCCTCGCATTCCAGGACTACGTGGGCAACCGTTTCTTCCGCCATGAAACAGCCTCTGCATAGAGGACTGTCTGTGGCTTTATAGTGAATAAATGTTTGTTTAAGGGACAGTATTATAGTCCCTATCATTATTTTAAGGTTCTTTCTGTTAAGGCATAGCTTGGTAAGTATTACACTCAGTGTAGGGTTCCATACCTACATGTCACTAATCGCAATCTTTTTTGTGAAAATTTAGTTTTCCCTTTACTGAACATAAACTAAATGCAAATTAAGTTGCATTATCTGTTATAACATCAATAAAGTTAAATTATTTTCAAATTCCAAATAGTGCAACTCATAGCAATCAATGCTTCGTAGTTCTCAAGTTAGTTTGGTTTTAGCTAGTTGGTTAGTTATGCGATATCTGTTACATACTTTGGTATATCTATAATTGTGATTCATATCAATATATACAGCCGTGTGGTTCCTGGCTATATAATAGGGCCACCCTATCATCCTGTGGGAGCCATGAGACCTGGCAGAGGGATACATTTAGAGAGGGCGGAGAGTGCTCCGTTTCCAAGTATTTCAACTCCTGAGATCACCAAGCCATACAAGCGTGGTAATTACGGCAGAATCCCCCTATATTCTATATGAATAGTTTATGGTGTTCTATGGGGGAGGCCTATGTTCAGCGGTGGACGTCCTCCGGCTGATGATGATTGATATTGTTCACGACGGTCGGAGCATAGTTTTAAGACATAATAATAAGTAGTGTTAAAGTAATTAAGATAGTATAAGATCGTGTTATTTTCTAAGCCTAGTTTTTACCTATTGTTCTTTAATGTCTATTATATCTATTGTAAATAAAAGATATTTCCGACGGTGTTTCACTGAGGGGTCGGTAGAAAGAGCAAAATGTATAGGTAAATGTAAAATGTAAAGTGGACTCCTTTTTCCGCACTTAGACTCTAATCTGGTCCGTTGTGCGTGAAGTCCTGGCTAATCTAGCCAGCCTAACTCCGCCCAGAAGCTCAGAAGCTTCCTGGGAACTTCGCAGGCTTCGCGGAGTGACCTCACTGTTCCGAGGATTTGTTCACGTTGAAGGGTTACTGCCTCGCATTCCAGGACTACGTGGGCAACCGTTTCTTCCGCCTTGAAACAGCCTCTGCATAGAGGACTGTCCGTGGCGTTTATGGTAAATAGATGTTTGTTCAAGGGGCAGTGACCTGTTATAGTCCCTATCATTATTTTCAGGTTCTTTCTGTTTAGACTTAACAGACGCTTTGTAAGCCGCGTGTTTAGAGCGGGTAAAGCTGATTTTGATTGTCTGCAGTCTGTTGTTTGTTCCCATCTTTGATTATGGAGCTCAACGGATCTCTGGCGGATCCATGTACGGAACTGTGAGAAGGGTATGAGAAGGAGTGGGTACGGGCCGGTCACTGTCATCCCAGCTCCTCTCCTGGCCAGTTCGTCTGCAGCATCGTTACCAAGTGATCCGCTGTGTCCTTTTATCCACTGGAGAATAATTCGATTAGTCGAAGATATTTCTTCCAGGGCCTGATGGCATTCGATGATTAGTTTGTTAGTGGTTTGTCTATTTGATAGAGACATCAGCACGGACGCACCGTCAGACAGAAATTTAACGATAAAATTGTTCAACTTCCGTCTGTGTACGGCTCTTGCAGCCTCGGTTAATGCCACACATTCACATTGGAAGATGGAGTTATATGCACCCAATGGAATGTGTATGTTTATGTTGAGATCGGAGGAGTATACGCCTGCTCCTGAGCCATTCGTCATTTTGGACCCGTCAGTGTATAAGCGTACTTCGCGACATGACGAGTGGTCTCGCTCCTCTTCCCTCAGTTGTATTTCATATTTCTTGTTGAATATATATTGTTTATAGGTTCTGTCACTTGGGGCGGCTATTAGCGGCTGATACTCGATAGCCTTGCCCAGTATAGTGGTGTGTGGGCTATTGTGGTTTTTACCCCAAAGATCTAAGTGCATAAGCCTGATGGCGGCCATAGCAGCTTCTTGCTGTATGTGTAGATCTAAGGGAGTGATTTGTAGGGCTATTTCCATTGCCGCCGTAGGGGTTGTTCTCATACACCCACTGACCGAAGAGCAAGCTAATCTTTGGAAGCGACCTAGTCTAGTGACTGTAGTCCGGAGTTCCGTTCTGGGCCACCAAACCAGGGCTCCGTAGGTCAACATTGGTCTTATTACAGCAGTGTATAGCCAAAGTGTTAATTTTGGCGACAGTCCCCATTTCTTACCAATCATCTTTTTGCATTGATAAAAGGCAATTGTTGTTTTATCCAGTTTGTAGTCAAGATGCTTGTTCCAGAGCAGTTTACTGTCTAGAATTACTCCTAAGTACTTGACTTCGTTCTTAAGTGTTAGTGTTGTGTTGAAGAGTTTTGGGAGCCTGTAGGGTCCGGGTACTCTTCTGTTTGTGAACATAATTAGTTCAGTTTTTGCCGGATTTACTGAGAGCTCATGTTTAATGCACCAGCTTTCAATTATCCTGAAGGCTCTCCTCATTAAATCACAAAGAGTGCCTTCAAAGTTACCGGATATTAGTATAGCTATGTCATCAGCATACCCCACCGTGTAGAGATTGCTAGCGTTGAGCTCTGTTATGAGCTCATTTACCACTATGTTCCACAGAAGAGGAGATAAAACTCCGCCCTGTGGGCATCCTCTACTCACGATTCCTCGCGTGGTGGTGTTAACTGTAAACTGTATAGCTCGTTGTTTTAGCATGTTATTTATCCAGTCTATAAGTGTTGTGGCCACTCTACATGCGTTAAGTGCCCCACTTATGCTGGAGAATTTTGTTTTGTCGAAAGCACCTTCAATGTCTACGAATGCGCCCAAGGTTGGCTGTTTGGACTTTAAAGCATTTCCTATGCGTGACACTACATTGTGGAGTGACGACTCAGTTGATTTGCCTGCACTATAAGCATGTTGATTAGGGTGCAGCGGTTTGAATAGTGGCAGATGGCTTCTAATCTCTCTGTCCCCTAGTCTCTCCATCGTTTTCAACAAAAACGAGGTAAGACTTATGGGTCTGAAGGATTTTGCCTGGGTGTAGTCACCCCTGCCTGGTTTGGGTATAAATATGATTTTTACTTCTCTCCATTTCAGAGGAATGTAGCGGTGTGCTATACAGGCTCGGAACACCGAGACAAGTTGTTTTATTATAGCATCACCGCTCCATCTTAGCAGTCCTGGAAATATGCCATCCAGGCCAGCCGATTTGAAAGGTAGAAAGGTGTTTATGGCCCAAGTTACTTTTTCTGCAGTGACTATACTTTCAGCTACACTCCAGTCCAGGGTGGCCCTTTCTCCATATGGCTCCCAAACTTGCGAAGTTGCAATCTGGCAGCCAGGGAAGTGAGTTGTCAGTAATAGTTCACTAGTTTCAGCGTCGATTTTGGTATAGGTATTATCAGGTTTTTTAAGGCATCCGATCGAGTGTTCGTTGCCTTTGGATAGGCAAGTCTTCACTCTGATTGCCTGATTGTTACTTTCAATGCTGGAGCAAAAGTTTCTCCAACACTCTCGCCTTCTAAGACGAATCAGTTTTTTATATTGTCTCCTGGCGACAGTATACCTGTCCCAGTCGACCTGTTCTCGTGTGTTTTTTGCTTTATTGAACAGTATTCTTATTTTCCGCCGGTGTTTCTCTAGTTTGGAGCACCACCAGTGTAACTTGCCTCCTTGCCTTGGTATAGTCAGGGGGCAAGACTGTTCAAAGCTGGTTATAAGAATTGAAGTTATTTCATCAACATAAGTATCTATGTCAGTTACATTGATGTTATTTATGCTAGTGAGTCGGTTACCTACTTTATCCCTGACTAATTTAGCAAACTTACATTTGTCAGTTTTTTGAGGTAGCCTTCTCGGTGCTGGTTTTGGTAAGTTCATGTTGATAGTGAATCTGATCCATCGATGATCTGAACACGATATCTCTTCAGACACATGCCAGTCATAAATGAAGTCAGATATGCCTAACGTTGTTATTGTTAAATCTATAATAGTTTGACAACGCGCGTTGACAAACGTTGGCTCTGAGCCTTTGTTGTGTAAAGTGAGATTATTACTAAGTATAAAGTTTAGCATGTCCTCACCTCGGTTATTTGTTTTGGCGTTACCCCAGAGTGTGTGATGCGAGTTGGAGTCGGCCGAGATCACCAGCTGCAGATGCTCCCTCTCGCAGTACTCGGCTAGCAGGCTGAGTTCCGGCGTCGGCACGTCCTCGTCTCCGGGCAAGTACGCGGATGCAAGGACGATGTCCGGGAGCAGTTGGTCTGAGGTTGTTATTCTTGTTGCTGTAAGGTTTCTTGTACAAAATTCGTTGATTAGTGTGGTTGGTACATGTTTAGGTATGAAAATGCATGTTCTTGGATTACTTACGGTGGTATCCAGCAACAGTTTCCCGCCGATGTTACCAAGACCGCATATTCTACTATTCCTGATCCACGGCTCTTGGATCAGGCATATGGTCTTAGAGTTGTTTTCCAGCACTCTGCGCAAAGAAGCCGACGCAGTCTGGCTATGCTGGAGGTTGGTCTGAATGATGTTAATCTTTCCGTATAGGGGAGGAGTCAAGGCAGCCTTCGCTGAGCTCACTCCCCCCCGTGTACAGAAAGCAGTCTTCGTCCGAGGTGGTGAGCCTCGGCGAGTCTGGCTGTGCCTGTTGGTTGCTGGTATTTACAAGTATTAGGACATTTCTTGACACGTATTTGCAAGTTAGAAATGAAGCCGATTACAACCGGACTAGATGGAAATCTATGAGTGAGGCCTATGTTTTGTGGATGATGATTTGCATATATAAGAACCTTATTTGTTTATATGTCGCCTCGAAATTGTAAGAACCGTTAGTTTATAATTCGCTTAGTTAGTTTATAATTTCGCTTAGTTAGATTATAATTTCGCTTAGTTAGTTTATGAACAACTTAACCTAACCTAAACGTTAGTTTATACAGTCACTAGATGAATGATAAACTAACGGTTCTTAAAATTTCACGGCAACATATATATAGGTGGGTATACTGGACGCCGATATCTGCGGACCGAGTCAGCCGCGCGTGCTCGCGGTCAGCGGCGAGCAGGTCCACAACTCCGGCTCTGGATGGTCGCCTGTTGTGAGTCATGTTCCTTATCTACTGGCTTTCTGTTCAAATACAGGGATTTAAACGGAGGTGGTTTTATCGGAACCGAAGTTTGAGTCGGATGATTTAAAAAGAGTCTGAACCAAAGGCGGTATCGGAGGCGGAGGATTATTCGAATTTAGTGAATTATTTAGAGCGCATACTTCCCGCGCGACTAGCATATAAACGTGTTTGTACGCACTGACCAAGGTCACCACTGTTTTGACTTCCGATATAACCTGCGTTTTAAAAGTGTCGAAGTCGGAGATGTAATATCCATCGAAGTACCCACATTTTGGAAGCGAAATTGTAGCTCCGTAACATCCCTAGTTGAAACTGTCATCTCTATTTCCTACAGACTTCAAAAGTAGGCACGCGATATACAGGCGTTTATAAAATGGGAGAGGATAGATTGTGATGGCGCAATAAGACGTCCTGTATCGACTGCACCTAGTGTAGTGCCTTGCGGACGATTCCTACACGACCTGCAGCTAGTCTGTAGTAATGTTGTTAATATGTTCTAGTATATAACGGACAACCTTTCCCTGATGTCCATCGGGTTCCTACTGGGCTCTCCTGACGACGCCGTCATATGGAGAGGGCCTAAGAAAAATGGTACGTGCGATAATAATAGGTATACCAATAACTTTGTGACAACATTAAATAAATAGTTATATGTATATGTAATAAAATATATATGTATTATTAGTAATTAATTTAAATTAATTATATATTATGAACATCATTGGTAGTACAAACTGTTAAGATGCTGTAAATAAATCCTCTCCATCCATCGGTTGTCTGGAAGAAATCGCTTATTAGCGATAAGACCGCCGCTTTTACATTTAAGTTTAGTTTCTGTGTCCTGTAATGTTATTTTCTTTGTGTGTGATGTACAATAAAGTATTATCTATCTATCTATCTTTTCCTACTAAATATATTATGTAGTGGTAGGCCTCTGCAGGGGGCCGCCTGGGGAAGTACCATACCTTTGCCAGTTATTCATCCGCCAAGCAGTAATGCGCGAACATTACTGTGTTCCGGTCTGAAGGGCAATGTTACCAGCGAAATTACTGGGCATGACGAGATTCAACAACTCATAACTCAGGGTGACAGGCGCAGTGCAGTGCCGCGTAGAATTTTGAATTATAAAACACTGGGTGGCACTGTGTCTGATATGGGCAATCATGATGCTTTCCATCAGGCACCTGATTTGTTCGTCTTGTCACTACACTATCATAAAAATAATAATAATAATAATATAAATGCGAAAGTTTGTGATTGGGTTGAAATTCGGTATGTTTAGAGTTTAGACACATGTTTTATTCCACTTTTCATTCCGATGTTCCCACGGGAACTAACACAACGCGGGTGAAACCGCGGGGCACTGCTTGTATCTTCGTAATTTAGGGTTAACTAAACTATGTCCTACTTATGTGCCTATCATATTATTTTAAATCACGCGATTTTTATCGTTCACTGGAAATAATGCAGTTTATAAAAGAAAATAAAAATATGATAGAGACATTATAGTTTACCTAATCTTAAAACATCAGGATAAAAAGTCGAATGGGTTAATAATATTTGGAGGAAACAGGGGAATACGCAACATCGATTTGGTCTCTTTCTTTCTAGGATTGTGTCAAATTTGTAATAGATATATTTTAATTTGCAGGCATGATAAAACAGTTCCTGAGTGAAGTGGACTGGGGCGATTTGGACTATTTGCTTATTGATACGCCGCCTGGTGAGATATTCTTATTATTTAATTTTTATGTGTCTGTTATATAAGCTTAATGCAGAATACAAATTATTAGTAATGTAATTGGACTTGCTCCGTTTTAATTAGCGTAAAATAAACAAATAAATAAGATAGTACTGTACCAAATTTTACAAATTGAATAGAAAAGATTTTATGGTGTTTTTTGCGTAAACTTCTCTATATATAAAAATCAAGTCCTGACTGACTGACACACTCACTCATCAACGCCCAGCGCCAACCCTGGGACCTAGAGGTCCAAGGGCACCGGGCGTTAATGCGAATAATGGAGACCTATGTACAACGAGCTCTAGAGAGCTGAAGTTTTGTGAAATTTCGCACTTAAGATTCACTACTAGTTATTGAAATTATTTATTGACGTTTAAAAATGTCTTTTCAAAACTTATTTGTATAAATTTTCTTTGAGTTTGATAAATGCGAAAGATTGTATGTTACTCTTTCACGAAAGAACTACTGAATAGACAGAGTTGAAATTTGTTATGTAGTATGCAGATAGCTTAGACCCAGAACGAAGACTACGCGGATGAAACCGCGGGGCACAGCTTGTATTCTATAATGCTTCCCTACCATCGTTTTCTCTGCTTCGTAGACCAACATTGACATAGAATGTTATGTCAGTGTTAATAAAGGTTTTGATAATTAAAAATAGAATAATACTTAATAGCGAGTTAATCTATGGTGGGCACTCTATCACTTGAGCTACCGTGGAGGCTATAGTCATTCGCGAAATTTTTCTATCCCATCTACCTAACTACACTATAGGGGCGTGTGTCATTATTGTATATCAAGCGATTAGACCGCTTAATCTATAAAAATATAAAGCATATTATATTTATTTTATTTATTTAAGATCATCCACATTGTGTACATCAATTCTTATATATCTTTAATCTAAATGTCACAACATTTACGGATGAAGACATGCTTAAAATATTAATATGAATCGAACAACATAAAAAATTAATGATAGGAAACAATAATAATAATTCTATCCTAAAAAAATGTAATAGCAGTCAAAATTAAAATAAACAAAGTTAAACATAATAGGGTAACCTATACAATCATTGGCACCTAATGGTGACAGATGTCATTCAATATGGAATATTTTCAATAATGCGTTAATAGTGTTAAATATACTCATGTCATTTGATTCGTTGATTATTTATGATAAATTAAATAAATAATTCCATTTCGAATATTATTAATATGTATTCAAAATCGTCATTTTTAGCAGCAGTGGTCAAAAAGTACAATCATTGGCACTCAAGTACAATCATATGCACTCAAAAAATGTACAATCATTGGCACTAAAAAAAAATTTCTTTTTGCTTTATTCTGATTATTTCCTCGTCTCTGATTGGATTTATGTCTGCAGATTTAAGAATTTGTCAATTATTATGGTATACAGAATGATTTTTTTAAATGGGTATTTATGGCGTTCTCCGAAACTACCGGAAATTTCGAAAAAACAACTTACGTGACCGATTTCAATCGTAACTAAAACATCATTATCAAAAATTTAAACGGTTTTATTAATATTGATCTGTTTGTTGTGGCTTTTTTGTTTGTTTCTTAATAATTCAATTTAACCTCTTTACTATTGACTGATTGATCTGATATTAAGAACACATATTTAGTTCTAATTAGAATACAATTGAATATATTTGGTATCATTACATATTCAAGATGGCGGCCGCCACAAAATGGCGGATTACTCACGTATTTCAAAGTCCCCGAAATACGGGTATTAAATGAAAGGCATTGACTAGAAACACACTGAGTTAATTCACGAAATAAAAATAAACACTTCATTGCAGATTTCAATACAATCATCTAGTCAAAAAATATTTTTTTAACTAAGTAGATAGGTGAATAATGGCTAGAGGTAGAAGTGTAATGGGAAACACTACCCAGACGTAATAATTTACTAATCCGTATCCAAAACAAAAGCTTTTTTACGGTAAGCTTGCAGTTGATAAAGAGACCACGACCTATTTCATTGTATGGGGTCAACAGTTTTCAAACGGTATAATTAAAATTTGACCGTAAGGCTTCGCTTAGCTTCGACCGTGTTGACCCTTTCAAAAATCACATTAGATCCTGGCCCCGTTTCATTTTATTACATATGAGGTTCCATTAGGATTGAGGATTATACAAAGGAAAAAAGGGGATGGGTATGGGGTATGGTAAAGGGTATCAAGTGTCAATTAATATCTAATACCTAGGTTGTCTGCAATTGAAGCCGTGTCTGCCTTTGAACTAAGCAAAAATAAAATTTTGATATGTACGCAAACAAAGGTACGGCGATTAAATATAAAGTAGGATGTGGGTTCTTCGATCCTTAGCTAAATTTAATCATAACTTATTATTTCAGCTCGGTATTGAACCCTACATTAATCAGAAATAGGTAGGCATGTCACCCTGATTATTATTAATTTATTATTTACGTATGCATTTACGGTTTTTTTTACCTAAAATACTTTACATTGGTTATCAGTAAATCCTATTCCAACGAAAGAAATACACAAAAATGGCCAATATTATGCCCAGGTACAATCATTGGCACATGCCACGGTATAATCATTGGCACTGCCAATGATTGCATTTGATCGATAATATATTATGTTAAATCCATGCGATATAAATTATGGCGAAATGTGGGTGTATCTACTATGGGACTGAGTCCTGGGTACACCTCTGCCTACCCCTTCGGGAAAAAGGCGTGAATGTATGATATAAATTCCAATACAATGTAAATGAATTTCAACACAAAATAAGTCGCATTTTACAAAACATTTAAAAAGTACAATGATTGGCATTGGTGCCAATGACTACACCGTCATAGAGTTCATAGTGCAATTATTGGCATCTCAAAAACTGGCAAAGTAATCATTGAATTGCAAATCTTACACAAATATCCCAAATTATGCACCTTCTCTTACGTGAAAATTACAAACATTAAACAATACTTACATAAATATAATTATTTTAACGCAGTTTTCTTTTCTACTTCTCTAACTTTTTTCAAATCATCAGCAGCAATGGCGCGCAAATTTATGAAAAAAATAAATGCCGCCAATTTAACTGTCAATGTCACTTACAATTTGATTTTGCCAGACGCTAAATTTAATATACTATTTAGGAAAAAATATTAGAAATGGCTACAGTCGTGTTGTGTTATAATATTACGATTAAAAGTTGAAAGTGCCAATGATTGGGGGGGTGCTAACAATACTACCGGTTACTACATTAAAACATAAACATAGTTGTTTGTCTCGCAGGCACATCAGACGAGCACCTGTCGTGCGTGCAGTACCTGTGCGCGGCGGGGCTCTCGGGCGCCGTGCTCGTCACCACGCCGCAGGAGGTGGCGCTCCTCGACGTGCGCAAGGAACTGCACTTCTGTCACAAACTGGGAGTCCGAGTGCTCGGGGTCATCGAGAATATGGCTATATTCGTCTGTCCTAACTGTGAGGTGAGGAACTGTTCTTATACCGGTCCTGATACTACGGGGGGTTACAATGATACTGCATTATAGGTAGGGTAACCGGTAGTATTGTTAGCACCCCCCCAATCATTGGCACTTTCAACTTTTAATCGTAATATTATGACACAACACGACTGTAGCCATTTCTAATATTTTTTCCTAAATAGAATTTTAAATTTAGCGTCTGGTAAAACCAAATTGTAAGTGACATTGACAGTTAAATTGGCGGGATTTATTTTTTTCATAAATTTGCGCGCCATTGCTGCTGATGATTTGAAAAAAGTTAGAGAAGTAGAAAAGAAAACTGCGTTAAAATAATTATATTTATGTAAGTATTGTTTAATGTTTGTAATTTTCACGTAAGAGAAGGTGCATAATTTGGGATATTTATGTAAAATTTGCAGTTCAATGATTACTTTGCCAGTTTTTGATATGCCAATAATTGCACTATGAACTCAGTGGCGGTGTAGTCATTGGCACCAATGCCAATCATTGTACTTTTTAAATGTTTTCTAAAATGCGACTTATTTTGTGTTGAAATTCATTTACATTGTAATGGAATTTATATCGCATGGATTTAACATATATTATCGATCAAATTCAATCATTGGCAGTGCCAATGATTGTACCTTGGCATAATATTGGCCATTTTTGTAAATTTCTTTCGTTGGAATAAGATTTACTGATAACCAATGTAAAGTATTTTAGGTAAAAAAACCGCAAATGCATACATAAATAATAAATTAATAATTATCAGGGTGGCATGCCTACCTATTTCTGATTAATGTAGGGTTCAATACCGAGCTGAAATAATAAGTTATGATTAAATTTAGCTTAGACTGCCTCCGTGGCGTAGAGGGCGCATGCTCGACTGCCAATCAAGAGGTCCCGGGTTCGATCCCCAGATCAGGCAGTGTTAAATATTGGATTTTTCCATTAGGAATTAATTGCCATTATTAATTGCCTGAAGTCTGGAACTGTGCCCGGTAGATGGCAATAGGCTCGCCCCCTATTACATGGGTCCAATAACATACTGGCGAAATGTGGGTGTATCTACTATGGGACTGAGTCCTGGGTACACCTCTACCTACCCCTTCGGGAAAAAGGCGTGAATGTATGTTATGTTAAATTTAGCTAAGGATCGAAGAACCCACATCCTACTTTATATTTAATCGCCGTACCTTTGTCTGCGTACATATCAAAATTTTATTTTTGCTTAGCTCAAAAGCAGACACGGCAGCAATTGCTGACAACCTAGGTAGATATTAATTGACACTTCATACCCTTTACCATACCCCATACCCCTTTTTCCTTTGAGGTATGGAACCTTATATGTAATAAAATGAAAAAGGGCCAGGATCTAATGTGATTTTTAAAAGGGTCAACACGGTCGAAGCTAAGCGAAGTCAAGTTAAGTAAGTTAGCTAAGCTACGAGGGGAGGTTAAAAAGGTCGCGGAATGAAAAGGAAGGGGGGTGAATTTAAACATGAAATTATTATTCCTTTTCAATATATTCTCCATTAACCCTAATACACTTTTCAGACCTTTCAAATAATTTGTTTATACCTTCGAAAAAAAATGATTTGTCAAGGCCATCAAAATAAGCAGATATTGCCGACTTCATTTCATCGTCAACAGTAAATTTCTTTCCACGAACCTCTTTTTTCATGTTTGGGAACAAATAATAATCACAAGGGGCCAAATCTGGACTATAGGGAGGGTGGTTTAAAGTTTCGAAGCCGCACTTGTGTAAGGCAGCCATCGCAACATGACTTGTGAACGGGTGCGTTGTCGTGCAAAAGGAGCACACCTCGAGACCATTTTCCCCTTCTCTTTTCTTTAATTGCCACTTTTAATTTTTCCAGTAGTGTAGCGTAGTACTTCCCCGTGATATTGACACCTTTATCTTTATAATCGATCAATAAAATCCCCTAGGAATCCCAAAAAACTGTAGCCATAATCTTTCCGGCCGATTGTGACACCTTAAACTTCTTGGGCGGTGCTGCGCCTTTTTTGTGCCACTGCATTGACTCCTGCTTCGACTCAGGTTCATAGTGATGAACCCAAGTTTCATCTCCAGTCACAATTCGGTTCAGAAATTCATCCCTGTTTTCACTACACAGCTCCAAAAACTCGCGCGAACACTCGACGCGCCGCTGTTTTTGAAGCGCTGTGAGCATTCTCGGTACCCATCTTGCACTGACCTTAGACATGCCAAGATGGTCATGGAGAATATTCAAAATGGTCGTAGATGATACTCCAGTCATCTCTGCGATTTGTTTCTTCTTTAGGCGTGCATCTTTTAGAACAAGTTTTTCAACTTTCTAACAATGTCTGAGGACGTTGCTTCAATTGGCCGACCTGAGCGCTGATCGTCTTCAATTGAGTCTCTGCCTTGCTTGAAAAGACTATGCCACTTGTAAATCATTGTTTTTCCAGGGCAGGAGTCCCCGTAAACTGATGACATTTCTTCCATAATGTTCTGAGGTGTTTTTCCTTGCTTAGTGAGAAACTTAATCACGGCACGATACTCAATTTTCTCCATAGTTGATATTTTCTACCCGATTGACTTGTTTATCCAGCGATATCTCAAAGGTTTATGAACCGATTGGGCTGAAACTTAGTATTTATAATTGTATTGAGTCAACAAGTAGCGACAGGTAAAAATAACTACCCCCTTCCCTCTCTAAACCCTCCATTCCGCGAACTTTTTGACCTCCCCTCGTAAGTTACGGTCAAATTTTAATTATACCGTTCGAAAACTGTTGACCCCATACAATGAAATAGGTCGTGGTCAGTTTATCAACTGCAAGCTTACCGTAAAAAAAGCTTTTTTTTGATTCGGATTAGTAAATTATTACGTCTGGGTAGTGTTTCCCATTCCACTTCTACCTCTAGCCATTATTCACCTACCTACCTAGTAAAAAAATATTTTTTGATTTGATGATTGTATTGAAATCTGCAATGAAGTGTTTATTTTTATTTCGTGAATTAACTCAGTGTTTTTCTAGTCAATGCCTTTCATTTACTACCCGTATTTTGGGGACTTTGAAATTTTGTAAGTAATCCGCCATTTTGTGGCGGCCGCCATCTTGAATATGTAATGATACCAAAAATATTCAATTGTATTCTAATTAGAACTAAAAATGTGTACTTAATATCAGATAAATCAGTCAACAGTAAAAAGAGGTAAAATTGAATTATTAAGAAACAAACAACAAAGCCACAACAAACAGATCAAGTTTAATAAAACCGTTTAAAATTTTGATTAAGTTGTTTTTTCGAAATTCCCGGTAGTTTCGGAGAACGCCCTAAATACACATTAAAAAAAATCATCCTGTATACCATAATAATTGACAAATACTTAAATCTGCAGACATAAATCCAATCAGAGACGAGGAAATAATCAAAATAAAGCAAAAAAAAAAATTGATTGATTGTACATTTTTTGAGTGCCAATGATTGTACTTGAGTGCCAATGATTGTACTTTTTGACCACTGCAGCTAAAAATGTCGATTTTGAATACATATTAATAATATTCGAATTGGAATTATTTATTTAATTTATCACCAATAATCAACAAATCAAATGACATGAGTATATTTAACACTATTAACGCATTATTGAAAATATTTCATATTGAATGACATCTGTCACCATTAGGTGCCAATGATTGTATAGGTTACCCTATATTTATTTATTGTAAGTTGAACAGATCAAAATAGTCGAACTATCGTAACGGCCATCGAGTACTCCGGACTCACGCAAACCGGCGACCGTACGTACGCTCCCGCATGAGTGCGGGAGATTTCCGAACAACGTCTAGATTTCGTAAACGGCCTCCTAAGATCTCGCTCGTGTACACATATTTTTGTCGAATAAGCTGATCGGTAAAAATGGGAATTTGTTTAATTTTACACAAATTAAGTAACCCTTAAGTATTACTCCTTTTTGTGACGGAAATATAAAAATAATAATTATAAATAAATTCATATATTTCAGGCAATAGTACGTATAACAATAAATTATACGCACCAGAGGCCCATAACAATAAATACCTTACAGACTAACATACATAAAATATTAAATCACAAAATTACATTACTATATTAAACACTAGGTAGGGATTATTTTCGGTCTCGCCTCCTTGAAGCGCCGGAACACAATTCCATGAGGCCAAAATTCGGGTGACAGGAAAGTCTCCTTATATTTCACCGGAAGCCGGAGCACGTAGGACTTGAAGTCGTGCGTCCTCGTTGACTCCAGCCTCTGTACCCATACAGTCTCGCAGCGAGATATTCCCGGCGACGACCGGCGGCGCGCAGCAGATGTGCTCGGAGCAGGCGGCGCCGTGGCTGGGCTCGCTCCCGCTGGACCCGCGCCTGGCGCGCGCCTGCGACCTGGGCCTGCAGCCGCCGCACGCCGCCTTCGACGCCTTCACTGACATCGTCCACAGTAACTCCATTATTCTTTAACCATTTATTTATCCGCCGAGCAGTGATGTGCGAACATTACTCTGTTCCGGTCTGTAGGGCGATGTTACCGGCGAAATTACTGGACATGTCGAGGTTCAACAACTGTATTTTTTTTTACTGTATTTCCTTTATCCGATATCTGTCCGTCATCCCTGAATGTCCATTTCGGAGACGATATTGACGGACCGAAGTAGCCATAGTTTCGTTTGTATGAACACTGCGTTCTGACCAAAGTACGAGTAGTGCAAAAAGCAATATCTGAATTCGTCAGTCTTCCGAATAACGGACTCAGACCTGCTGATTCGTTTCGGACGTAGTGCGAAACTGCTCTAAAGTGTCTGAAAATTAATGGATCACTGATTGATATTGATTCATTATAAGATTATTCTAGAATGAGATTTTTTTAACATATGAAGACAATGCTATTGTTCTCATTAACTTTTTTTTATTAGCACCAGTTGGTTAACATCATAATTGGTTCGAATTGGAACCCTAATTTGTGTTAACAATGTTTATAAATTAATACTTGTTATTTTGTTTTTCAGAAATCGTAGCAGCGTGTGAAAATACTTCAAAATGATTAAGATAGGTACAGAGTTCAGTGTTATTCAATTTTATAACTTATGACTAGTCATAAAGGATTCATTTGCACACAAATGTTAAATGGACTAATGATACCGAGTAAATAATGGAATAACTGTTAGTTTATGTTACCTATAATAAATTATGTTGAATAAAACTATTTATTCTGTTTATTTTTGTTTCTTTTGAAATGAGTCCTCTCTTTATTCCTTATTTTGTGAGGTTTGTGTAATATATTAAATCAGTAGGTATGTTTTAAGCTATACATAGTGTTTTAATTTTTTTACTACCAGTACATAGCACTGATAGTAGAAAATTTCTCACAAATCCTACTATTATTATAAATGCGAAAGTTTGTGAGGACGGATGTGTGTCACTCTTTCACGCTAAAACTATTGAACCGATTGGACTGAATTTCGGCATGTTGGTGGGTATTCTCACGGGAGGCACAGCTAAAATATCTAATCTTTTTTATATGAGATTGTTGTGAGATATGGGAAGTGCAAAATGCGGCTTCGTACGATAGCAAAAAATATTTTTTTATATAAAAATTGCAATAACTTTATCAAAAAAGTAAAAAGCCATGTCGATGGTCATACGTTGACACCTCGTATCCATATCAGGATAAATTTTTCAGGAGAATAAAAAAACTGTCTAAAAACTGCTATACCTGCCAATAAAATAAAATAAAAATATACTTGGAAGATAATTTGTTTATATTTTAAATGAAATTAAAATATAATAGGGCCCCAATAGGTTTTTTTTTCAATAATGTAAAATATAAGCAGATACGAGTTTACAATTTTAAAGGAGTACAAAAAAAATCTAGTTACGAGTAGTCAATTGTAACCTAAACAACTTGATAAAGGATTTTTTACTACCCGACTACCAAAAAGAGACTTGATTTTAGCAGTTTACATACATACATCATAAGAATGTTGTATGTATGTGGGCATGTACCTATGAATGCATGTAGGTGTATGTTTGTAGGTTTGCAAGTATGGTTATCTATTCCTTCGCAGTGCATAAACTACCAGTCTTAATTGGGCAAAATAGGTATCATTTGATGCTTTTTAATGCCCTGTGAGTTAACCCCTTTTATTTTTTTATTCGCCCAAATTGGTGTATTTCATCTGACTAAAAACATTAACCTTTAACGTGGGGTATTATGTTAAAGGGTTTTTATTGTCTATCATAATTATTGTATAAGCCTCGAGTTTGGTCTGAGAATAAACCGAAGCAAAACCAAAATGATGATTGTCGACCGAGCCAACGACAATTCGCCCGAATATGTTTATTTGGGTGCATTGATTTCCAACAATAGAGGATGCGTAGATGAGGTGAAGCGACGTATGGCGATTGCTAGATTCGCAATAGACAAACTAAAAAAAAAGGAGAAACCGTAACATTACTAAAACCACTAAGACCCGACTTGTTCGAGCACTTGTGTTTCCCATATTTCTGTATGCAGCGGAGACTTGGACATTGAGAAAAGGCAAGAAAAAGAAGGTGGATGCTGTAGAGATGTGGTGCTGGAGACAAATGCTTGGAGTATCGTGGACCGAATTTAGAACCAACGTCTCAATACTCCAAGAGCTCGGCATTAAGCAGCGTCTAGTATCTATTGTCCAGGCTCGCATGCTCAGTTTCTTTGGACATATATCGCGGAGCCAAGCCCATCTATTGAACGTTTGGTGGTCCAAGGCAGAGTGGAGGGAACACGACCTCGCGGCAGATCACCAATGCGATGGACTGACCAAGTAAAAACAGCCGAGGGTGGTCCGTTGCACGAGTGTTCAAAGAAGGCATCAATTAGAGAAGAATGGCGACGGATTGTGAAACGGATCACATCTTAACTATTGCCTGAAATAAATGAATTATTATTATTATTATTATTAACCATAACGGCCATGACCACTCTGTCAAGAGTGATGCGACAAAGAAGAAATTATTGTATAGCTTGAAGCAAAAATCAAGGGGAATCAGATTCAACTCTCAGTTCCTCAGCATTTTTAGAGCTGTTATGTTGCAGGCCGGTGGATGGCTGAATCAGGTTGGATATTGAAGATCTGGTTAGTTTCTGATCATGTAGCAGTGGAGAATGTGCACAAGTATTTTCACAAGAAGCGAATACTTCTTGAGGGGGTACTTCATCAGATAAAACTGGCATGCAGGTTTGCTCCAGTAACACCATTTCTCCAGTTTCGTCTACTTCAAAAGTAAATACTTCAATATTGCTCGTGGTCTTCCAAGATTCTTGGGATTGACTCTCATATTGAAATTCACTTTTGCCTTGACGAGAAACTTTAATTTCAACTACTAATTCTTTTTTACCCGCAAAAACTTGACTGAAAATCTCTTTATCATAAGAGTTGACAACTCGTAACAGCATGCAAAGTGTGAACAGGTTGATAATTGAAACTGTGAGGTGTCAACTTTGGAAATAATTGTTCGAATGATTTGCAAATTACGAGCTATCAATTATTGTAAGGAGGGGCGCGAAATTTTGAATTTTTTCATGAGCGCAACTCATTTTTGTAAAAAATGTTAGCGAGGTGTCAACGTATGACCATCGATGTGTTATTTGATAGATTTGACAGTTCCGACAGTTCAAGCAAATCAGCTGTTTGATTGTCAATTGTCATTATTTCTTAATAATTGACAGCTCTTAATCAGTAGGTATTGAGCACGAAAAAATAGAATTTTGAACCGGCAAATAAATTTCGCAACATTTTTATTATCATCAGTATTCTTACCTTTTATCAAAAGACACAATAACTGCCCTTTATATTTCGCTGTGACTTCAGTATTGAACTCATGGCTTGAATGTATACGCACCGTGTGATTGCACAACAGTGATAGCACGTTACATGGGAAACATTGTGATAAAGATCAGTGATAATGCCCTTCCATCAAGATGAAGAAGAGGATAAGCCCTGCAGAGCGTGTTCCGACTTCAAGTCCTGGGCCAAGAGTCGGAGTAAAGCATCTGCGAAAGAACCCGAGACAAAGGTAAATAAGGTTATGAGAGTATAGATAACTTTGTAGTAACTTCTAGAGATTTCTGTAAATTTATTCTTCCTAGATAACTATGGGTAGTTACTCCCGCTGAATAGGAGCCTATGTTTTATACCAAGATATAAACAGATTTCAAATTAATATAAAAGGCCTAACCCTACAGTAGTTTTAGCGTTAAGATATGACAAATATCTACACCGAACTCTTATTAGGTTTTTGGTCATTGATGACCTATTAAAAGTCCATATTAAAATTATTAAAAGTCACATCTCAATCTTATGTAATCTCAAATTCGGTTCTACCTTTTGGTTCTTTCAAACTCGCTGGAAACTCTGCCCAAAAGTAGTGAGAGTACAGAACTTCACTGGAGACCATCTGGTTATAATCATATTGAATATTCTAGTTTTTATGATGACCTAGTACTTTTAACTTCATGACTTCATGTTAACATGCGGTCTTTACTCAGGACCACCAAAAATTTTGCAATATTAAATATATATTTTGTATATCTGTTACCTATATATCTTTCACTTTCTTGACTGAAATTGATGAGGGTCTTTAGGAAGTTATTTCCTTAGAAATTGACAAAGATTATGGGGGAGGCCTTTGTTCAGTAGTGGATTACCAATGGCTGAGATGATGATGATAAAGATATAATGCTTGTATAAATATATTAGTTTTTGCTTTTAGGGGCCTGAACCAGAGCTCCTAAAGGAGCCAACACGAGAATGTCCCCTGGACAAGGATGAGCTGGGTAGATCAACATGGGGCTTCCTCCACTCCATGGCGTCATATTACCCCGAGCATCCAACACGGTCACAGTCTGAAGATATGACGAAGTTCTTCCACATATTCTCACATTTCTACCCATGTGAACCTTGTGCACGTGACTTTCAAGAAGAGTGAGTGATTATTATGTTTATTCATGATAATTATAAATAAAAGAGATTTATTTATAAGGCAGGTGAGAAAGGTCAAGTTGGTTGGGGTCAACCTATACCTTGTAAAATATAGCTTGATATGTCACAGCTGAACAAAAATAATTTTTGATCACTTTTCCTTAAATTAATATCATAACAAGTAGTTTGTAATTCAAATGATTAATCAAATACCCTATTAGAACTTAATTTACAGAAATATGGCCAAAAATTCATTTTTATTCAGTTTTCACGTATCAAGGATATATTTTAAAAGGTATAGGCATATTTTTCATAATCAAATTTTAATTGTCTCAGGAAAAGTTCAAGTCAAATAGTACCAACTATGGATGAGACTGATGATGTATGAAAGTATTTCTACATTCATAAATATTATTAGTGTAAGTTTCCTCATCATTACACAATAATAATATGATTTCAACATGACATTGCATCATTCATTATATAGACTATAAATACATAGATACTAGCTGTGTCCCGCGGTTTCACCCGCGTAGTTTTCATCCCCGTGGGAATATCGGGATAAAAAGTACCCTATGTGTTATTCCAGGGTCTAAACTATCTACATATTTTAAGCCCAATCGGTTCAGTAGTATTGGCATGAAAGAGTAACAAACATTCATCCATTCATTTATCCATTTCATTTCATTATATATTATATTATATATATATATATATCCATCCTTACAAACTTTCGCATTTATAATATTAGTAGGTTTATTTGATAATGCACTAGCAGCATAAGCTGATGATATTGAACATATATTTAATGTAAATTTAAAATAAATGTTCTTTTGTTTCACAGTTTTGGTAAATGGTTAACAAGAAGTATTTTCTTGGGTCACTCACTCATGGAAGCTTGATAAGTTTGAAAACTTTTGTATTTCTTATTTCCAGTATAAAGAAGCACCCGCCCCAGACAAAGTCGCGTATAGAGCTAGCTAAATGGTTATGCGAGCGTCACAACACAGTCAACCTCAAACTAAACAAGCCTACCTACGACTGTAGCAAAATGGATGAACGCTGGAGAGACGGATGGAAAGATGGCTCGTGTGATTAACATTATACAGTATATTAGTTGGTTCAGCTTCAGAAATGAGTAATAGGAAATGTTTCTCGAAAATAAGTTCAAAAAATTATTCCATTTGAATACTTTATCAGACTTACTGATGTTACACATTTAGTTGATGCACATGCTTGAAGAATTCTATACACCTATACTCTGTTCGCTGTAGGATGATGCCTGTGACAGTTGTGAATTGTGAACATTAGATGTGACTTGTTACAATTACCTTCCAAAGTTCAAATCCTTTATTCATAGCAATAATATTACAAGTCAGCTAATATAATAAGTTGTTTAACATAAATTATGATTTAATACTTATTCACTTTACTCTTATAACATTTCTAACTTACACCCATTATGTTGTTGTTTTTGATAGGAACAATCATTTAATGTGAAAAGGAACAGTTTGTTAAAAGTCACAGGCACCATCTTACAGCGAATAGAGTACAAACCGCCAAAGGTAAAAAATGTCATCACAATTCAAACGGCGACATAATTTAAAAAGAATCAGTTCGACATGCTTACGCGCATACGAATTCTTGTCGCCGATAAAAAAGCCAATGGCTTGTGTCGGCGGCTTAGATGCGAAGAATTCTTTAAGTTAATTTTATTATATGGTGTGGTTAGGAGAAGTTTGGTTTCTTTTAAGCATTTTCTGAGAAACATGTGATGTCTTAGTGAATATACCTCTAGACTCTAGTGCGTGTTTATAGTTTGTATATTGTGTATAAATGTACATTGTTGATGTTTGATAAACTATTATAATATATTGTGAAACTCTATTGAGTGTTAAACAGCTTTTTAATTTATACCTTTCATTTTGAAGAATTTATATGTGAATAAATGCGATAGTTTGTAAAGATGAATGGATGTTTTTTTACTCTTTCACGCCAAAACTACCGAACTGATTGGGCTGAAATTCGGTTTATAGATAGTTTAGACCCCGGAATAACAAATAGTACTTTTTATCCTGATATTCCCACGCGAACGAAGACTATGCGGATGAAACCGAGGGACACAGCTAGTATTATATAGTCTTGTAGTAGTTTGTGTAAAGCTTACTTTCACCAATTCTTGATTTTCAGAAGGAAAAATTAAGTTCAGAAATATGTGCTACTTTTCCCTTATTTTACTGAAATAAAACTAATTTTATTTAAGCAAAAGTTACAAATTTATTATAAAAATGTTCAGTAAGATCACATTTCAGCATAATAATTACATACAAAACCTCAAACTTGTCATAACAATTTAATTCATTATGCTATCAGTCCAAAACATACGCTTATAATCTAATGTCTACATATTATTGTATAATGCATATTTTTTCCAATAAGGAAAACGTTGCAAGTAATTGAAAACTGACATAATATTAATCATATTTCAGAATTTTCTGTAACATGTATGATTATTTCCATATAGTACAAAAAGTAATAAATACTTTCATACTATAATTCACAATAAGTGAGTATTTCCCCATGAGATGGAAGTGCCAGGTGCCGGAGTCTTGAGCAAAAGCCTGGTCACCATCCATCGAGGAATCATACCAATCAAGTAGTTTCCATCCATTCACAATAGCCCTTGCAACTTGGGGCTATCTTCAAGCTCATCTTCTGTAGATGGTTTCAGAGATGGCCCTGTGTAGGTTCTATCTAACCTTTAAATTAAAAGCTCAAAGGGGCCTCTGAACATTGGACTAATGGTCTCCGTGTAGGCCTATCAAAAGACCGAGTATAGCCCGTGTTTTCGGGCGACATAATAATAATTTTATATTTCAATCTATCTGCTTGCACCTAAGAACAACTGCATTATACGAGTATAAGCCTTATTTCTATCAGTTTAAGAGCCTGTACTCGGAATGCTAATCAGAACACTATTTGGATTGCTCTCATAAGAATTCCATCTCCCGCTCAATGCCCACAAACTTCAGCTGTTCTGTTGGTCCATATCTGCAACAAAATATTACATTAGAATAATATTGAAGAAGAGTTATAAATAATAATATTGAAGAAGAGTTATAAATCATAATATTGAAGAAGAGTTATAAATCATAATATTGAAGAAGAGTTATAATTAATATAACCATATTTTCAAGGCTATTTATTACAGTGTACCCTGGACCCAGTCTGAATTACCTACATACCAAATTTCTTCTGAATCTATTAAATATCTAATAGTTTTGGCGTGGAGTCATGTTGCATGGGAGATGAATATGAGATTTTTTTTTATTAAATAGGCCTCTAACATACTGTGCGTTTGGAAAGATAACTCCGCAAGAACGCACAAGAAACATCAAGGGCTTAAAATTTACCAAATCAGGTTATCAAAGAGGAAACTATAAAACTTGGAATTGGTATTTTTTTACAGGATTATGTAAAATTTTTCGCAGCTAGGATAACGCTCATTGATTATACGAGCAATCCTACTAATATTATGATTGCGAAAGTTTGTAAGGATGGATGGATGTGTGTTACTCTTTCACGCAAAAACGAATGAATGGCCAATCCATTCACAAATCACATGCAATGAAAGCAAATCACATGTTGACTAACACTAGAATTAAGACATTTTGTATTTACTAACACAATATGGTCAATCGACTGAATAAATGAATTTAAATTAAATTAAATTCATTTGGATTATTGTTTGGTATATGAAAAAACACATAGGGTACTTCATGCCCGATATTCCCACATGAAAGACGCGGGTGAAGCCGCGGGACACAGCTACAGTAACAATATTTGGTTAGGTAACGGTCACCTGTAATCAAAGAAGAGTTCCTCGCCGGGTTGTATGGCGCGCTTGGCGAAGATGCCGATGCGATGGTCTCCGTTGACCATCATCACCTTCGCGTAACAGTTCGGGTTGATGGAGTGGTTCGCGAAACGAATCTTGTTGCCTTTACGGGTCGCGTCCACCACGAAATCTGAAAACATTTAACTTTGTAGTGGTAGGTTCTCTTGCGGGGGGCCGCCTGGGGAAGTACCACACCTTTGCCAGTTATTCATCCGCCAAGCAGTAATGTGCAAACATTACTGTGTTCCGGTCTGAAGGGCGATGTTACCAGCGAAATTACTGGGCATGACGAGTTTTCAACAAGTAATATCTCAGGGTGACGGGAGCAGTGCAGTGCCCAGATTTTGAATTTTAAAACACTGGGTGGCACTGTGTCTGATATGGGCAATCATGATTCTTACCATCAGGCACCTGATTTGCTCGTCTTGTTGCTCACTGTCATAAATAAAAAACATTTAATTAATAAATCTTCCTGCATATGTCATAAAAAACTGCTTCATATCATCAGATCCTGTGTATCTGTAATATATTATACATTGAGACGAGTCCATACATAATGACAATATATTTGACAAGTGACCTGTCTGAATCTGATGCTGCATCGAGTCAATAGTGTAAGTGATACATACCATTATTAAGGTTGAAGAGGAAGGAGCACATGTACTTGTCGTAGACCTTCCCCCGGCGGTCGGCCTCGTCCTGGGAGATGATCTCTCCGCAGTACTCGGAGATGAACTCGTTCTTGTGCGCGGCTTCCTTCAGGAAGATGCCCCACCCCGCCACGTCGCTGGGCGCCAGCAGCAGGTGCTTGTGGAGACCTCTGTCGAAGACAATTCATACACTTAAATATATTTTTTTTTTTTTTAATTTATTGAGCCTGCTATAGTATTCTGCCTTTGAATCTCTTCTACATGCCGACGATGTGGGTGATGTGATGAACTTAACATGGCGGCGGCATCGATCAGGGTCACACTCTCTCACGCCGAGGTAGCACGGACATTGCTTCGTGTTGCATTGTGCCTTGTGTATGTATGTATGTATGTATGTATGTATGTATGTATTACCTCTGTACAGAGACATTCCTGCAGCAAGGCGCAGCGTTCAAGGCGGCGTCGGCTCCGCACGCGGTGCATAGATCAGGATCACACTCTCTCACGCCGAGGTAGCACGGACATTGCTTCGTGTTGCATTGTGCCTTGCATCGACACCCCGGGAAACGATTCTGACCTGAATATATATATGCAACACGTCATCAAACAGATACACTCTAATACATTTATTCAAATACGGTTTAATAGTACATTGTTACACAGGGACACAGGTACAATACAATGTAGAAGGTAGGATACAATGTAGAGTACATACAGTCGGAGGAGCACTGACAGAACTTCTCGCAGAAGTTCTGCGACTGCAGACAGGGACACAGGTGGTCGCTAGTACCGTAGGATACAATGTAGAGTACATACAGTCGGAGGAGCACTGACAGAACTTCTCGCAGAAGTTCTGCGACTGCAGACAGGGACACAGGTGGTCGCTAGTACCGTAGGATACAATGTAGAGTACATACAGTCGGAGGAGCACTGACAGAACTTCTCGCAGAAGTTCTGCGACTGCAGACAGGGACACAGGTGGTCGCTAGTACCGTAGGATACAATGTAGAGTACATACAGTCGGAGGAGCACTGACAGAACTTCTCGCAGAAGTTCTGCGACTGCAGACAGGGACACAGGTGGTCGCTAGTACCGTAGGATACAATGTAGAGTACATACAGTCGGAGGAGCACTGACAGAACTTCTCGCAGAAGTTCTGCGACTGCAGACAGGGACACAGGTGGTCGCTAGTACCGTAGGATACAATGTAGAGTACATACAGTCGGAGGAGCACTGACAGAACTTCTCGCAGAAGTTCTGCGACTGCAGACAGGGACACAGGTGGTCGCTAGTACCGTAGGATACAATGTAGAGTACATACAGTCCGAGGAGCACTGACAGAACTTCTCGCAGAAGTTCTGCGACTGCAGACAGGGACACAGGTGGTCGCTAGTACCGTAGGATACAATGTAGAGTACATACAGTCGGAGGAGCACTGACAGAACTTCTCGCAGAAGTTCTGCGACTGCAGACAGGGACACAGGTGGTCGCTAGTACCGTAGGATACAATGTAGAGTACATACAGTCGGAGGAGCACTGACAGAACTTCTCGCAGAAGTTCTGCGACTGCAGACAGGGACACAGGTGGTCGCTAGTACCGTAGGATACAATGTAGAGTACATACAGTCGGAGGAGCACTGACAGAACTTCTCGCAGAAGTTCTGCGACTGCAGACAGGGACACAGGTGGTCGCTAGTACCGTAGGATACAATGTAGAGTACATACAGTCGGAGGAGCACTGACAGAACTTCTCGCAGAAGTTCTGCGACTGCAGACAGGGACACAGGTGGTCGCTAGTACCGTAGGATACAATGTAGAGTACATACAGTCGGAGGAGCACTGACAGAACTTCTCGCAGAAGTTCTGCGACTGCAGACAGGGACACAGGTGGTCGCTAGTACCGTAGGATACAATGTAGAGTACATACAGTCGGAGGAGCACTGACAGAACTTCTCGCAGAAGTTCTGCGACTGCAGACAGGGACACAGGTGGTCGCTAGTACCGTAGGATACAATGTAGAGTACATACAGTCGGAGGAGCACTGACAGAACTTCTCGCAGAAGTTCTGCGACTGCAGACAGGGACACAGGTGGTCGCTAGTACCGTAGGATACAATGTAGAGTACATACAGTCGGAGGAGCACTGACAGAACTTCTCGCAGAAGTTCTGCGACTGCAGACAGGGACACAGGTGGTCGCTAGTACCGTAGGATACAATGTAGAGTACATACAGTCGGAGGAGCACTGACAGAACTTCTCGCAGAAGTTCTGCGACTGCAGACAGGGACACAGGTGGTCGCTAGTACCGTAGGATACAATGTAGAGTACATACAGTCGGAGGAGCACTGACAGAACTTCTCGCAGAAGTTCTGCGACTGCAGACAGGGACACAGGTGGTCGCTAGTACCGTAGGATACAATGTAGAGTACATACAGTCGGAGGAGCACTGACAGAACTTCTCGCAGAAGTTCTGCGACTGCAGACAGGGACACAGGTGGTCGCTAGTACCGTAGGATACAATGTAGAGTACATACAGTCGGAGGAGCACTGACAGAACTTCTCGCAGAAGTTCTGCGACTGCAGACAGGGACACAGGTGGTCGCTAGTACCGTAGGATACAATGTAGAGTACATACAGTCGGAGGAGCACTGACAGAACTTCTCGCAGAAGTTCTGCGACTGCAGACAGGGACACAGGTGGTCGCTAGTACCGTAGGATACAATGTAGAGTACATACAGTCGGAGGAGCACTGACAGAACTTCTCGCAGAAGTTCTGCGACTGCAGACAGGGACACAGGTGGTCGCTAGTACCGTAGGATACAATGTAGAGTACATACAGTCGGAGGAGCACTGACAGAACTTCTCGCAGAAGTTCTGCGACTGCAGACAGGGACACAGGTGGTCGCTAGTACCGTAGGATACAATGTAGAGTACATACAGTCGGAGGAGCACTGACAGAACTTCTCGCAGAAGTTCTGCGACTGCAGACAGGGACACAGGTGGTCGCTAGTACCGTAGGATACAATGTAGAGTACATACAGTCGGAGGAGCACTGACAGAACTTCTCGCAGAAGTTCTGCGACTGCAGACAGGGACACAGGTGGTCGCTAGTACCGTAGGATACAATGTAGAGTACATACAGTCGGAGGAGCACTGACAGAACTTCTCGCAGAAGTTCTGCGACTGCAGACAGGGACACAGGTGGTCGCTAGTACCGTAGGATACAATGTAGAGTACATACAGTCGGAGGAGCACTGACAGAACTTCTCGCAGAAGTTCTGCGACTGCAGACAGGGACACAGGTGGTCGCTAGTACCGTAGGATACAATGTAGAGTACATACAGTCGGAGGAGCACTGACAGAACTTCTCGCAGAAGTTCTGCGACTGCAGACAGGGACACAGGTGGTCGCTAGTACCGTAGGATACAATGTAGAGTACATACAGTCGGAGGAGCACTGACAGAACTTCTCGCAGAAGTTCTGCGACTGCAGACAGGGACACAGGTGGTCGCTAGTACCGTAGGATACAATGTAGAGTACATACAGTCGGAGGAGCACTGACAGAACTTCTCGCAGAAGTTCTGCGACTGCAGACAGGGACACAGGTGGTCGCTAGTACCGTAGGATACAATGTAGAGTACATACAGTCGGAGGAGCACTGACAGAACTTCTCGCAGAAGTTCTGCGACTGCAGACAGGGACACAGGTGGTCGCTAGTACCGTAGGATACAATGTAGAGTACATACAGTCGGAGGAGCACTGACAGAACTTCTCGCAGAAGTTCTGCGACTGCAGACAGGGACACAGGTGGTCGCTAGTACCGTAGGATACAATGTAGAGTACATACAGTCGGAGGAGCACTGACAGAACTTCTCGCAGAAGTTCTGCGACTGCAGACAGGGACACAGGTGGTCGCTAGTACCGTAGGATACAATGTAGAGTACATACAGTCGGAGGAGCACTGACAGAACTTCTCGCAGAAGTTCTGCGACTGCAGACAGGGACACAGGTGGTCGCTAGTACCGTAGGATACAATGTAGAGTACATACAGTCGGAGGAGCACTGACAGAACTTCTCGCAGAAGTTCTGCGACTGCAGACAGGGACACAGGTGGTCGCTAGTACCGTAGGATACAATGTAGAGTACATACAGTCGGAGGAGCACTGACAGAACTTCTCGCAGAAGTTCTGCGACTGCAGACAGGGACACAGGTGGTCGCTAGTACCGTAGGATACAATGTAGAGTACATACAGTCGGAGGAGCACTGACAGAACTTCTCGCAGAAGTTCTGCGACTGCAGACAGGGACACAGGTGGTCGCTAGTACCGTAGGATACAATGTAGAGTACATACAGTCGGAGGAGCACTGACAGAACTTCTCGCAGAAGTTCTGCGACTGCAGACAGGGACACAGGTGGTCGCTAGTACCGTAGGATACAATGTAGAGTACATACAGTCGGAGGAGCACTGACAGAACTTCTCGCAGAAGTTCTGCGACTGCAGACAGGGACACAGGTGGTCGCTAGTACCGTAGGATACAATGTAGAGTACATACAGTCGGAGGAGCACTGACAGAACTTCTCGCAGAAGTTCTGCGACTGCAGACAGGGACACAGGTGGTCGCTAGTACCGTAGGATACAATGTAGAGTACATACAGTCGGAGGAGCACTGACAGAACTTCTCGCAGAAGTTCTGCGACTGCAGACAGGGACACAGGTGGTCGCAGGGCGCCGTGCCGTGCTCGCACGGGGTGTAGTTGTATCTGGAAACATTGACATTTGTTATTAGAATAGAATGCGTCCACGCGAATCCCTAAATGAATTATTTAAAGAAATAAACATTTAAGGATGGTAGGGCATCCTTATACATTTATGAGAACATCATGTATGTGCGTAAAAATTTAGATAAATTAAAATTAAATAGTGACCTTCATAATTTTAATACTAGCTTGATGAGTCGGTGTGAGTGTCCTCTCAGGTTTTTGTATTCCTCAGGAAAAGGTTTTCAATGTCCTTCACATCATAGTGTCCATTTAGTATGTTTCAATAGATCACCCCTCTGTCTACGTTGCTACACGTAACGTTCTACACTGCCGAACATATACGAGTATGTTCGGGCTTTAATAGATAGTAAGTTTTTATGCTTTCAGTGGGGACAGCTCAGACGGTGTGTGTTGGGTCGCGCGGATACCGCCGCCTATGGATACCTACAACACCGGGAGTATTGCCAGTATGTGCCGCCCCGACCGACACTATTCACTGTCCTTTTGAAGAGCCCCATGTTGTAGCTCAACAGGAAGCCCAGATCCAGAGCCAAACACAAAAATTATTCCCTATTTCTTAATTCTGGGTACTTTCATTTTGTATGGGTGACGTTTAACCTTAACCGTACATGGCATTCTAGGAATTTGTCACAATCCTATAAAAAAATTACCAAATCGATGTTTTGTGTTCCCGTGTTTCCTCCGAATATAATTAACCCATTCTATAAATTTATGTCCTGATATTTTTATAGTCAAGTAAATGATGTTCCTGTCATATTAATGTTTCTTATAATGTTTCTTATAAACCTCTTGGTTTTTTCATAGTGAACTTCCAAAAATCGCAGATTCACTCGCGTGATTGGACGTTCACTACAAAAAAAATGTAGAGTTTATAAAATAAAATGATGGGGAACTTTAAAATACCAGGATATAAATATATCAAATAGGTTTACTGTATTCGGAGGAAACAGGGGAATACAAAACATCGATTTAGTAAATTTTCCATAGGATTGTGTCAAACTGATAAGAGGTCCTCTTTCCTGTTAGCTTTTTTTTTAAATTTATTTATTTCACAAAATGGAAGCTATTTAAGTTGTTCTAACAATAGTTATAAACATTATCCTTACACATGATGTGAAGCGCAGTCCTTCTTGAGCTGTATCTTCCTGCAGTGAACGGACCAGAGACGGTGTTTCTTTTTCTTCTTCCTCGGAGGAGTCAACTCGGCTTCTACCCGACATTCTTCCTGGCCCGTGTTGATCCAATATGTGTATACCTGACCAACATACATTTTATTTGAACAAGTATTGTTCTATATACGCCCCAGGAGACAGTAATGACACAAGTCATGTGGTACAAAAAATACACCTCAAAAGTCATCATCTCGACATTCATAGGATGTTCACTGCTGAACAGAGGCCTCCCCCATACATTTCCATTCAGTCCGGTTGTAAGCGGCCTGCACCCAGCGTGTTCCTGCCGTCGTTATTGGATCGTCAGTCCACTTTGTGGGTGGACGTCCTATGCTGCGCTTGCCGGTCCGATTTTTATTTTCTTATATTTTATTTTCGGAGTATCATAAATTGTATTAAACGTAATAAATACTTATTTAGACGAAACCTACTTAAATTTTTTCGGAATAACACCCACATAATAGAAACTCAGAAAGTTACATAAACATGATACATAAAAATGAAAAGAAAGCAAGATACTATCGAAATACAAATTTTTTATGTGCAATTAATTTACAAACATTGCTCGTATAAATATCGAGAAAATCCGCCACAGATTTCAATCACCTCGGTCCTTTGCAATCACCCTAAGATTTTGACAATAATTTAATATGTGATCGTTCTGCGATATATCTTACCTCCTTGTTTGTTACTCTTTCACGTGAAAACTACTGAACCGATCGAGCCGAAGTAGAGTATATAAAGTAAGTCCCTACAATAATAACACATGGTAATGTATAGTACCTGTTGGCAGGTCTTGGACAACATGAGCTGCGCGATGGCGCAGTAGTTGGAGACGAACACCTTGTGCAGCGCGCGGAACAACGACTGGTCCGAGCCCGACCACTGCGCGCCCACCGCGCCCACACACAGCCCTGCATATCATACATGCTGATCATATTTATATAATAACTAGCGAACCGCCCCGGCTTCGCACGGGTAGCAGAAGTAGGTATAGTGAACGTTTAACAGGAGTAAATTCGTGATACATTGAATTTTAATGGATATAACCCTAATGGTTTACGCAGCGCACGCAAATTAATAACTATTTCTGTTACAATGACCAAACCTTAACACACGTATAAATTTATCGTGAGCTATTTTGAAGATATAAGTACTACAAACCCCTAGTACATTATATTATTCTACCATCAATGGATTTCACAGCGCACGCAAATTTATGAATATTGTAATTATATTATGTGACACCTTGGTTCACAATATTGCAGTTTTCTTACGGATCCCTATTTTTTTTTCAAAATCTCATTTAGCCTATGTCACTCACACTGAATTAAGCTATCCATAAGTGAAAGAATTTTTAAAATCGGTCCAGTAGTTTCGGAGCCTATTCGTTACAAACAAAAAAAACAAAGTTTCTCTCTTTTCATTAGCATAGATAATCATAATGAGAGGCCTTCGCTCAGCACTGGGACTGATTAGGCTCATATTTAATACTAGCGGCCCGCCCCGGTTTCGCACGGTAGCAGAAGTAGGTATAGTGAACGTTTAACAGGAGTAAATTCGTGATACATTGTATTTTAATAGATATAACCCTAATGGTTTACGCAGCGCACGCAAATTAATGACTATTTCTGTTACAATGACCAAACCTTAACACATGTTTAAATTTATCGTGAGCTATTTTGAAGATATAAGTACTACAAACCCCTAGTACATTACTTTATTCTACCACCAATACTTTTCATAGCGCATGCATATAATGTCTGTTTCGATTATTGTGACTAAACCAAAATTAATGGATAAAATTTCCGTGGACTATTTTGTAGATATTGTATAAGTACTACAAACCCCTAGTACATTATATTATTCTACCATCAATGGATTTCACAGCGCACGCAAATTTATGAATATGGTAATTATATTATGTGACACCTTGGTTCACAATACATATTGCAGTTTTCTTACGGATCCCTATTTTTTTTTCAAAATCTCATATAGCCTATGTCACTCACACTGAATTAAGCTATCCATAAGTGAAAGAATTTTTAAAATCGGTCCAGTAGTTTCGGAGCCTATACGTTACAAACAAAAAAACAAAAAAAACAAAAAATAAAAAAAAACAAAGTTTATTCTTTATAATATTAGTATAGATAATCATAATGAGAGGCCTTCGCTTAGCACTGGGACTGATCAGGCTCATATTTAATATACATATAGAATATATTATTATTTAATATTCTACTCCACACAAAATGAATATTTTTGGTATAGAAAATAGAAAGATAAAATGCGTCTTTTTTTTTCAAATTTTGCATACAATAACGCCTTTTTCCCGAAGGGGTGGGCAGAGTTGTACCTCAGAACTGAGTCCCATACCAGATACAAATTCGTGTAGATAGAAATGTGGGTATATTTCGCTAGTATATTATTGGTCCCATGTAATAGGGCGAGCCTATTGCCATCTACCGGGCACAGTCTCAGACTCCAGGCAGTTATTGAAATAATTCCTAATGCAAAAATCCAATATTTAACACTTTGCCTGACCTGAGGATCGAACCCGGGACCTCATGATCGGCAATCGTGCTTGCACCCAGTACGCCACCGAGACAGGCAGAAAGAATTGCAAATTTTTACAATTATTTAATTTAACGGCAGCCCCTTCAGTATTACTACTTTTGTTAAGTACATGCTGTAGACAACAATTACACATACTTTTACCAAATAATTAAGACCTACAAGTTTCTTGCGAGTTCTTCTTGTAGAGGTATATTTCCGAACGCACGGTAGACTCATTAATCATTAGCTTCACCGATTTTCAATATAACTTTGTAAGGCCTATTTAAATAAACGATTTAAAAAATTTAATATTTACCTAATGCATTATATGCAGGTTCCTGCGGAGTTTCAACGCCATTCTTGTTGTTGCTGCCGTTTGAACTCCAGTTGCTATTGCTTGAATTACTGTTGCTTCCTACAAATACATAAATACTGTATTTACTAACTGCCACACAGTCATAGAGGATATAGATATAGATGCCTGGAAACTTTTGATTAGGCTAGTGCCTAATCAAAAGTTCCCGGCACCATACAAGTAAACAAATGTAACCAAACGTAAAACTCACAAATGAAAAAAAAAAATAACTACAAGTTTCTTGTGCGTTCTTCTTGTAGAGCTCTTCTTTTCGTTTTTCTTCTTGTACATATAGCACGGTAATTTCGTCAAAAACAGTTTAGGCGTAACAGGTTTAGGCGTGAAAACGTTACAAAGAATTGATTGAGTTTCTGTCTCATTAATAAAAATACAAAATAATTGGAGATTAATTTTGAAATAGATAGTTCGAAAACCATGTCTAATTTAGCTTGATCAAAGACAGTTGAAAAAAAAACGTTTTTTGATTATATTTCCTTAAATTAGGTACATAAATAGTATCTTATCAGGTAATTTAATATTCAGTTGATAAATTAAAAATCATCTTAGAACGTAATATACGGAAATATGTCCATAAAATAGATTTTTCTTTTTGTTCAGCTGTCATTGATCAAGATATAATTTACAATGCGTAATATTGTAAATATGCAAATTTGTCGGTATGTATATGTTTTTATACCAAAAGCGGGTGAAATTGTGTCTGTAAGAAATTGTTTATTGTGATAATACCGTGATAAAAATGTTTTTTTTTTGTAACAGTATTTCTTTCTATTTCTTTTTTGGTATGCAAAAATTTACTGATCTATAATAATAACGTAATGGTAACCTTTAAGGAATCGGTTGCTGTCGTTGCTATCTTCAGAGGAAGCGTCGTTGGGAGAGTCCATCGCGTGGCTCTTGCCTTTATCCTCCTCTCCCGCCGCCTTCTCTCGAGCCAACTTCTCTCGAATACCCTCCTGTTTGTTCATATCACACAGGTTACACACAATACAGATTACAATCAAAATGTTATAATATTATAACTAATATTATATCTGAACTGGATTTTTATCCAATAAGTTTAAAAATACACTTACTAACTGGCTTCTCACAAACTGATTCTATAGAGTTAGGGAATTCAAGAGTATTTGTAACGTTAATGACTGCTGGTGTAAGTTTATATTATGATTTTTTTTATTTTTTTTCTCAATTATTATAATTTTAATATTACTAAATTATATATAATTTTTTATGTTGATATTTTATTATTGTATAGAATCACAATAATAATTGCAACTTTTTGCACGTCTGCTCGTATATGAAATACTTTGTGATTTAATATAAGGTACTACCAAGAACCATACCCGTAAAAGTATTCCCACCAATAAACTATTTAACTGATTGAATACTTATGTGACTAAAGATAGCAAAATGTAGACTCAAGCCTAACATAAACAAATAACTATACAGACAAATCAAAATAAATCTAGAGCAACTTAATTCTAATTATTATTATGTCGCTCGAAAACACGGGTCTTTTGATAGGCGTGCATGGAGACCGCTTTTTTGTACAAGTCCAACGTGCAGAGACCCCTTTGAGCTTTTAATCTAAATCCATCTAAATTCACATCTAATTCCATCATACTTATTTTTTCAGATGAGCTCTAAGACAGCCCCCGCTAGGAGCAAGGACTATTGTGAATAGATGGAAACTACTTGATTTATTTCTAGTGTAGTAGGTGTGATTTCTTTTCTAGATGGATGGTGACCGGGCTATCGCTTGAGACTCCGGCACCTGCCACTTCCGTCTCATGGGGAAATATGACGTCAGGCGAAGACCCCCCATAAAGGCCACTCCACAAAGGAATAAAGGCGACGAGAGGACAACTTTGGTGCTCACGGCGGTAGGAGAGGACTTTCAACGGCTCACATGCTCTACCCTCGGGTCGCATCCCGCCCGCCCACTGCCACGCATGCTGCACATCCTCGAGCCCGAGGCTCTCACGACTCCACTCCGGCCAACAAGGCAAGCCAAGTGGCGGGGGAATGTTCCTCGTCAGTGTTCAAACACACGACGAACATAACCCTCCCCGGGAGCACTCAGGTCCGTGGGGTCGCTACTCCCCAACAGGAGCCATAAGCTTGTCCTGCGGCCATTATTATTATTATCATTACGTCATTCGGTCGAGGTTCAAGTTTTATCAGACGAGAAAAAGTGGGATATGTTTTCACTTATACGATATGTCATATGATAAATCATATGATATGACAACTTACGAGCAGCATGTAGCAGGAGGAGCCGCAGGGTTCGTTGAATGTCTTGAGATCGGGTCCGCGGCGCTTGGTGAGGTTGGGCGGAGGGTGGCACGCTTGCAGTCCTGCCAGGTTATGCATATCAGTCCAACGGGTAACAGGAAACAACCAAATACCAAATATGACTTATTATGATTCCTGCCGGGCCCAACGTTGTTATCACGAACTTTGCTATAGCATTAAATTGTGAAATTACCGCTATTAGACTTAATTGTTGATATTACAAACGATCATATCCAAAATATAACAATATGAAGAAAAAAATTGGTGATTGCGCAGTGTACCACTGTCGCATTGTATAATAAATATATATATATTGTACAATATGAATATGAGAAGAAAAATTTGACCCACGAACGGGACATGAGCCCGAACCTTCTTTACCAATCCGCGTGGCGGCACTCTCCCAGTTGAGCTATCGTGGTTTTTTCTTCCCATATTTCAAATCGCATTTCAAGCGAATAAAACCGCTTTAGTCTTTAAAATATTACTAATGTATACTGGCTATTACAAAGTTCGTATAAACCTCGCGGGTTCGATCCCCGGGCAGGTCAAACGATTATGCACATGTTTGATCTGTATATGAGTGTTATATGCTAAAGTGTGCATGAGTACCGTCAGTCTTCTGGTAAAGTAACCAGAAGATTGATCAAACATTTGAATGAGGCTTCTAGCCTAGTTTGGCAACAGAAGGCCGTGTGTGGTTACCCCATAAATAAATATCCCTATTTCCCTTTCCACAAAGCCTAAAAAAAACTTGAAAGTAATAAATAATATTAAACATTATACTGTTTACTTAATTGAACAACAAAAAATAAGTGATTATTATTATTATATATAAATAGTATAAAATCTAAGTGATACAAGCTTACGTATGTATTATGTATTTATAACAATTTACAAAAATTAAAGATACAATTAAAATATGTAAATGGTATGATAACGAAAGCATTAGGATATGTAACATACAATCAAGCCTTTTCAAGCCAAGGGTAGGCAGAGGTGTACCCAGGACTCAGTCCCATAGTAGGCACACCCATATTTCGCCAGTATGTTATAGGTCCATGTAATAGGGGCTTATTTCCCAAGCATTAGGATATAGTTTATTAGATTTCATATATTATATTATGTTGAAGTGTCAGAACGATGGCAAATCTCTGAAAATTCTTTGCAAGAAAGCACGATAAAGGACCTCAATGCTTTAAACAGATTCAAATAAGGATAGATTGACGCTGCTGTAACATAACTAGTAAATTTATAAAAGAGGTTATGATTTCCATGAGAGACAAAGTTACAAACATTCAATGGGAAAATTATAACCAAAGCTTTGAGAGAAATGTATATGAAATCAGTAAAACAAGGTTGAATAGTTGATGCAATGAAGCGAATGTCTGAAGTTCTGCATCAGTCTTACCTGACCCCTGACTTCCTGTCAGCCAAACAGAATAACACACTAATTTTAATATTATAATTAAATAATTTTATAAGTATATAGGATAATATCTAATATATAATGCACAAACTAGATATTCTAAAGCATATGATAATGATATCTAATATTAATTTGGTTTTTGCAAACCTAAGAAATTCAATACTTATTTAGAATTAATATTAATATTGTGTGAATATTGTGTTGCAGCTAGAGTCGCTATTTGATATCCACGAGTTTGAGGAGAGTCCTTTCTGTCTTTTTAAGTTTGTATTACTTAGTATTTGAAGCAGGAAAAGGAAAAGAAAAGGAAGGGAAAGAGGAGGATTGTTAGATTCAGCGGTTCTCAAACTCTTAATGTCGATGGAACCCTTTTAGAAAACTAAACATTTGACGGAGCATTTTATTCATAACATAACATAACATACATTCACACCTTTTTCCCGAAGGGGTAGGCAGAGGTGTACCCAGGACTCAGTCCCATAGTAGATACACCCACATTTCGCAAGTATGTTATTGGTCCCATGTAATAGGGGGCGAGCCTATTGCCATCTACCGGGCACAGTTCCAGACTCCAGGCAGCTATTGAGATAATTCCTAATGGAAAAATCCAATATTTAGCACTATGCCTGACCTGGGGATCGAACCCGGGACCTCTTGATTGGCAGTCGAGCATCCGCCCACTACGCCACCGAGGCAGTCCAATGAATGTAGGGAAATAACTATAATTTTGTTTTTTACACGGCTCCCAGGAATTTGAGTTTAGATTTTATATTAAATTGATTTGTGCAACCTTAAATAGCTTGCTTACTAGTCTACTTATTAGTTTTTTTGTAGTGGTAGGCCTCATTTGTAGGGGCCGCCTGGGGAAGTACCACACCTTTGCCAGTTATTCATTTGCCAAGCAGTAATGTGCAAACATTACTGTGTTTCGGTCTAAAGGGCAATTTTGCCAGCGAAATTATTGGCCATGACAAGTTTCATCAACTAATATCTCAGGGTGACAGGCGCAGAGCAGTGCCACGCAGAATTTTAAATATTAAAACACTGGGTGGCACTGTGTCTGATATGGACAATCATGATGCTCACCAACAGGCACCTGGTTTGCTCGTCTTGTTACTCACTATCATAAAAAAAACAGTAATCATATTTAAATATGAAAGACGCTTCGCGGAGCCCTAGGGTTTCGCAGAGCACACTGAGTATAGGCAGGCCTGGGACACTCAGCATTAGAGGTATGAAGCTACAAGTGTCCCTTCAGTATAGTATGGTATGGTATACTCACGATGCAGGAAGCAGTCGTACTTGAAGCAGCGGCGACAGAAGAGCGTGTGGAAGGAGTGCATGGTCTGGTCGCGCGCCACGCTCTCGTATAGTATGGTATGGTATACTCACGATGCAGGAAGCAGTCGTACTTGAAGCAGCGGCGACAGAAGAGCGTGTGGAAGGAGTGCATGGTCTGGTCGCGCGCCACGCTCTCGTATAGTATGGTATGGTATACTCACGATGCAGGAAGCAGTCGTACTTGAAGCAGCGGCGACAGAAGAGCGTGTGGAAGGAGTGCATGGTCTGGTCGCGCGCCACGCTCTCGTATAGTATGGTATGGTATACTCACGATGCAGGAAGCAGTCGTACTTGAAGCAGCGGCGACAGAAGAGCGTGTGGAAGGAGTGCATGGTCTGGTCGCGCGCCACGCTCTCGTATAGTATGGTATGGTATACTCACGATGCAGGAAGCAGTCGTACTTGAAGCAGCGGCGACAGAAGAGCGTGTGGAAGGAGTGCATGGTCTGGTCGCGCGCCACGCTCTCGTATAGTATGGTATGGTATACTCACGATGCAGGAAGCAGTCGTACTTGAAGCAGCGGCGACAGAAGAGCGTGTGGAAGGAGTGCATGGTCTGGTCGCGCGCCACGCTCTCGTATAGTATGGTATGGTATACTCACGATGCAGGAAGCAGTCGTACTTGAAGCAGCGGCGACAGAAGAGCGTGTGGAAGGAGTGCATGGTCTGGTCGCGCGCCACGCTCTCGTATAGTATGGTATGGTATACTCACGATGCAGGAAGCAGTCGTACTTGAAGCAGCGGCGACAGAAGAGCGTGTGGAAGGAGTGCATGGTCTGGTCGCGCGCCACGCTCTCGTATAGTATGGTATGGTATACTCACGATGCAGGAAGCAGTCGTACTTGAAGCAGCGGCGACAGAAGAGCGTGTGGAAGGAGTGCATGGTCTGGTCGCGCGCCACGCTCTCGTATAGTATGGTATGGTATACTCACGATGCAGGAAGCAGTCGTACTTGAAGCAGCGGCGACAGAAGAGCGTGTGGAAGGAGTGCATGGTCTGGTCGCGCGCCACGCTCTCGTATAGTATGGTATGGTATACTCACGATGCAGGAAGCAGTCGTACTTGAAGCAGCGGCGACAGAAGAGCGTGTGGAAGGAGTGCATGGTCTGGTCGCGCGCCACGCTCTCCGCCAGGGGCCCGTCGATGTTGGGCGTGCACTCCGGCGGCAGCGCCAGCGGGTCGCGCCGGGACGTCAGCGATATGTATCTGTAACGACCGTATCCTCACATTCTACTCATCCGTAACCCGATCAACTAGGCTTCTCACATTCTTTCCACCCGTGGTCGCCAGCTAAGGGTTGTGAGATCCAGAGGTTTTTTTTTAGCACACCACACCACAGCATACATATTATTATAATATGTATGCTGCATATTATTATAATATGTATGCTGCATATTATTATAATATGTATGCTGTGGTGGTAGGCCTCTTTTGCTGGGGGCCGTCTGAGCAAGTACCACACCTTATTCATCTGCCAAACAGTAATGTGCAAACATTACTGTGTTCCGATCTGAAGGGCAATGTTATCAGCTAAATTACTGTACATGATGAGTATCAACAACTAATATCTCAGGGCAGGCTCAGTGCAGTGCAGTACAGAATTTTGAAATTTAGAACACTGGATGGCAATGTGTCTGATATGGGCGAACATGATGCTTACCATCAGGCATCTGATTTGCTCGTCTTGTTACTATCATAAAAAAAAACTGACACAGACACAATACTTATGCTACGTTATTACTATTAATTATTATTCTGAGAGTGAAACTGCGAGGTACAGGCAGTGCTTAACTAAACTTACTTCTCCCTTAGTTCCTGAGCAGTCCCCTTATCGGGGAACTGTGAGCTGATCGCTTGGAATATGATGTATATTGGGAATTGTTTGTCTGTGAGAGCCTTCTTGTCTTCTTTGTCCTTGTCTTTATCTTTGCTGTCTTTTGATGCTTCTTTCTGTGGAATCAAAGTATCATTATGGCAAAGCAAATCTATGAAGTACCATTTGATGTTTCGTCAGAAAAAATAAGTTTGCATAGGCGTAACTCACACAACATCAATAACCTTCGCCTTAACTAAATATAAATTCAAACCCTTCAAACAAAGGAAAATAAGAACCGTCAAGCGGTATACTACTTAGATTAGCTGGCCTGTGATTTTATGGGCATTCTATAACTTAAGTATGCACATCTTGTAACACTTTGTTACAAAGAAGTTACTAGCTGCGTAATTCGAAACGAAATCTTGCGCATGCGCACGAGCGCAGCCAATAGACGACCGTCGCCTAGGCCGGCGCAGGCGCACTGAGCGAGCGGTGAGAGCGCACGGAACGCGACGATCATCACGGCATTTTACGACTAACATACGTACATCGAGCAGCCATCTTTTGATTATGGATGCACGACATTTTTAACTAAAATAATTAGATAAGCAACTAAATTGCCATTTAATTAAGTGTGTGAAACCCCGACTTGGGTGAGTGTTGCAAATTTTGTGCTTTGTTTAGATAAACATATTCTTATCATGTAAAGGACGTGAGTACGTTTAAATATGTTCGGTGTGATTAACGGTTTTTGCATTACGGCTGTTTTGGCCCAAATTATTATCAGATATTTGGTTCTGTTGTGATGTAAATATCATTAAGTAAAGCCGTGGATAAAATACCCAGTGACCTATTCAAAGTGAGCATATTTAAACGTACCTAGATAGTTTAATCATCAAATCCATCTCAATGTATTTAATTTTCTTTATGCTATCCTGACTGTCACTTTCTAAACACCTACTTAATGTTACGTTCTGTTTTATCTTAATGTTATGCTTTTTATGTACTATATGTTTGACTGCCACATCTCAGAATCTATTCATTGCCTCGACATTCCTCGCTTGTGCGTAGCATAAGTTCTTCGAGAATGGCAGTCAAACAAAAGATGAGGACACTTCTAACCACGTCCAAACTGCGGTTTCAGGGTCCAACCACCTAGCGTAGCTACCCTACGTACTACCTGCGCCACCTGGCGAACTGCCGCCACAACTTGCTACGACACCAACCTACCACTAGCGCCACCTGGCAGCCCTACCTGGCAACTTCTGCTTCCTGTCTGCTAGCTGTTCCTACTTCTCTGCCGCCTATCCGATTGCTCGCCAAGGCCAGTTTGTCTACCGGTTTAATACACACACTTCGGTTCGCAAGCGCAACCCCGACCCTGCTCGCTTTCTGTCGCTACCTCCTCGCATTTTAGAATTAAATACCTACTTGTATATTCTTTATATGTTTTTTATTTACACTACCTAACATCTAGATAGGTAGGACATTAAAGAGTGTGACAATTGGCGCCCGACTACAGGTTGCTTTCGCGGTCGAAGTGTGTTGTTTTTCTCGGTTGCTTTAAATAGTTTTCATTGGTGTTGGCTATACAATTAGTTTTAAGAGTTGATTTTATTATTTATCGTCTAGTGCAGTTACCTATTTTTTCTATTAATTTTAATGATCATTTACTTATATCCGCTAGTTCTGTCTGCACTTTTAACTACACTGGACGATCATTATATAGTAAGCTAATCTGCACTTTCATCAGCTTTTGCACCTAGTATTAAGTTGTTTTGGAACACTCACCCAATCAACATGGCCTACAGTATTAAATTCCTGTCTTTACAAAAAGCGGAACTAGAGTACGAAGTGGAGCTCCGTGGTGGAGGAGCCGAGTCTGTACAGGAACTGAGAAAATTAATTGTGAAATTGGCATCACAACTTCCGTCCGAAGACATTTTAGAATCCCATCTCGAGTCCACAGATGACTTAAAGGCCGTTAGGGAGTCATTAATTAAATCTCAGGCTAACCTTACTGTCCTCAAAACTAAATTTGATAAAAACTTGTTTAATAGAACGGAAAACTTACTGCATCATATATATCATCGCATTAATAGAATTTCCGCCAGTGTTGAATGTTCGGATGTTTATAAGGCAACCGTTTCTAACTTTAATACGCAATATAAGGAAATTTCGGCTCTAAGACCTTCATCTTCTGTCTCGAACAAGACCCCCGTAGCAGCTGCTACTGAACCTACTTCTGAAGCTGCGACTTCTATCGCCGTAACATGCGAACGCAGTTTGACCGCAGACGTTAGCAAATTGAAATATTCTGGAAAGAGCTGTGTACGTTCCTTCATACAAAGAGTAGAGGAGTTTGTGCTCTCAAGAGGTATCACTTATGACAAAATCCTTTCTCTCGCCTACGAGATTTTTATTGAGGACGCCCTACACTGGTATCGATGCAACAAACATAAGGCCCAAACTTGGCCTGAGCTATGCATTTTATTAAAAGAAGATTTTAGTAGTAGTGACTATGACTATAGACTTGCTGCCGAGATTAGAGCTCGTACTCAAGGGGAAAACGAGAATATTACTATTTACCTCTCTATCATGCACGGTATGTTTTCTCGTCTTAGTAAACCCCTACCCGAAGATGACAAACTCGAGATTCTGTTGCATAATATACGGCCCTGCTACGCTAGCATACTGGCTGCCTCACCGGGTATTCAGAATATCGATGCACTGAAGGCCTTATGCCGTAACTATGAAAACATTCAGACACGTTTTGCGCAATTTCACGAACCGCCTAGAGCGACTGCTTCTACGCTAGCTCCGGAGTTCGCGTATAAGCAAGCCGCGAGTGTCACAACTACAACATCAAATAAGTATCGTCAACACGCTTACTACTTTAGTAACAAACAATCCAATACTTCAAACTTTACCAAAACTAACCAAAGCCCTTTCTACCAAGGCACGAGCTCCAAAACTGGCCAGAGTAACCTCGCTGTTGCAGCCATTTCTGGTAACACTCCTGCTTCAATGTATTGCCCTAGGTGCAGAACAGAGGATCACACGTTAAAAACATGCAAGGAGGAACGATTTCTAATTTGTTTTAAGTGTGGAATAACGGATGTTCGTTTCCCAGACTGTCCCAATTGTAATGTAACTCACTCAGAAAAGTCAAAAAACTAGTAAAGCAGGATTGCAATAACGGCAGTACTAAGTCATCTCTGAAAACCTTTACTGACTCACAGGAGTGGAAGGAGTGGCTAAGTTTTGTATCTAAATTCTCCGCGCTCAATGCCGTTTCGTCAATCCGCGATAACAATACTAATATAAATAAATCACGTTTATATACACTGGTAAAAGTGAATGACATAGTTCTTACTGGTCTGCTCGATACGGGTTCATCTGCTACTATTCTTGGTAAGGGGAGCCATGAGAGTTTGCTGAAGGCAGGTTTTCACCTAGAAACTATTGACACACCACAGTTTGTAGCTGCTGGTGGACAAAAACTAGACTCGATTGGAATTATTCGTCTTCCTATTGCATTTGAAGACCAAAAACACATTCTTCACGTGTATGTAGTCCCTAATGTAAACCACAACCTTATACTAGGGATGGACTTTTGGCGAACTTTTGGGTTACTACCAAAAAACCTAGATCGCATAGCCTTCTATAAGGAGCCTGAAGTTTTCACAACTGAGTTGGAAGACAAAAACCCTAAACTTTTGTGTTCCTATGACTATTTATCAGATGAACAGAAAGCTACAGCTGATCAATTGATATCACAATTCCACGAAATTTCCTACGAAAAACGTGGCTTAGGTCGTACTTCCCTGACTACACATACAATAGACACGGGAGATGCTGCCCCGATTCGTCAACGCTACTACAGAATGTCACCTGAAAAGCAAAGAATTCTAGTCGAGCAATTGGATAAGATGTTAGAAGAAGATATTATAGAACCATGCGAAAGCCCGTGGTCATCGCCGGTACTACTAACTCCAAAAAAGAACGGCGAACTACGATTCTGTCTTGACAGTAGGAAACTTAATGCAATTACCAAAAAAGATGCATATAGTTTACCCTATATTTCAGAGATTCTCGACAACCTACGCGACGCTAAATACCTGTCAAGTGTCGACCTCTCTAAGAGTTTCTGGCAGATATTAATCAGAGAAGAGGATAGACAAAAGACTGCTTTCTACATACCTACTCGTGGTACCTTCCAGTTCAAATCAATGTCCTTTGGACTGACAAACGCGCCTGCAACTCAACAAAGATTGGTTGATACACTATTCTACGGCCCAGAATTCGAACATAGAGTGTTTGTTTTTATAGATGACGTCATCATAGCCTCAGATAGTTTCGAACAGCACATAGAACTACTAACACGCGTCCTAAAAAAACTGGAATCCGCCAACCTAACTATAAACTACGAAAAGAGCATGTTCTTTAGGTCACAACTCAAATACCTTGGCTATATTGTAGATTCAAATGGCTTGCACGCAGATCCCGAAAAGGTTGAGTCGATTGTGAATTATCCTACCCCTACCAACCGAAAAGAAGTTAGACGATTTATAGGTACTGCCTCTTGGTATCGTAGATTTATTCCTAATTTTAGCAGTCTATCAGCCCCCTTGAATAAGTTAACATCCCAAGGAAAAAATGCCCCACCATTTCATTGGTCTACAGAGGCTAATAAAGCTTTCGAGGAGCTTAAAAAGTGCCTTGTCTCTGCACCTATACTTTCTTGCCCTGATTATTCAAAGCCATTTCAAGTACACACAGATGCTAGTGACTATGGGATTGGTGCTGTACTCACTCAGACACTGGATGGGCAAGAAAGAGTTATAGCGTACATGAGCAAGTCCTTGTCGCACCAAGAACGTAACTACAGTGCTACAGAGCGCGAAGCATTAGCGGTACTCATCGCTATTGAACACTGGCGCTGCTACTTAGAAAATGGTCTCAAGTTTACTGTATATACTGATCACTCCTCCCTCAAGTGGTTTCTGAATTTAAACAACCCATCTGGAAGGTTGGCTCGTTGGGGAGTTCGGCTCTCTGCCTACAACTTTGAGATAAAACACCGGAAGGGCTCGGAAAACGTTGTACCAGACAGTTTAAGTCGCTCAGTTCCTGTCGCAGCAATCGATCCAGTACAAAACACCCCTGCACAAACTACTAACGATCAGTGGTACCTGAATATCTATAACGGTTGTCAAGCGTCTCCCACATCCTATCTAAACTACCGCGTCACTAATGGCAAACTCTTTCGCTATATGAAGTCTTTAAACCCATTAACTAGGGAATTTGAGTGGAAAGAAGTAGTTCCAGCTGAATACAGACAGGCCCTTATCAGTAATAATCATTCCGAACCAACTTCTGGCCATTTAGGAATTTTTAAAACACATAAACGATTGTGCCTAAAATACTTCTGGCCAAGCCAGCATAAGGACGTCATCAATTTTGTCACTAGCTGTGATACTTGCCTAGCCTATAAGCATCCGAATCACGCAACACTTGGCACAATGGGTCGGCCTAAAGACTGTTGTCGACCTTTCCAAATGTTAAGTGTAGATTTGGTTGGTCCATTACCTGCTTCTAGAAAACAGAATACCTTTATACTCGTAATTACTTGCTGTTTCTCAAAATATTGCTTGATCTTCCCAATCCGTCGAGCTACTTCGGATATCATATCCAGAATCATAGAAGAAAGTGTCTTCCTTGTACATGGGATACCTAGTACTATAATTAGGGATAACGGAAAACAGTTCACAAGCAATACCATGCGTAACCTATTCCAGTCCTACAGCATTCCCAATGTATATTATACACCACTATATACCCCGCAAATAAATACCGTAGAACGTTACAACAAAACCATCATGACAGCTGTATCTACTTTCGTTGAAAATGACCATAGATCTTGGGACACTAATATACCAAAAATTCAATTTGCTCTTAACAGTGCTGTCAATGAAGTAACCGGTTTTACCCCTTCATTTCTAGTCTTTGGTCGCGAACTTATAAGCGATGGTTCTCATTACGTGGACACTGATTTGGAGAACCAGATCATATTTGTCCCCCGAGACAGTTACGCTGAAAACCTTGGTGCTTTACAAAAGATCTTCGATAAGGTGCAGCTTTTCTTAATTAAATCACATTCTCGAAATAGTACTAACTACAATCTACGACGCAAGAATGTTGAATTTAACGTAGGTGATATAGTTTGGAAGAGAACATTCTACCAAAGCGATAAAGATAACAGATTTTCGAAAAAGTTAGCTCCAAAATTTGTAAAATGTCGAATAGTTACAAAGAGGTCAAAGCTAGTTTATGACTTAGAGGACATGTCTGGTCGTAACATAGGAGCTTGGCATGTCAAAGATTTTAAGCTCACTTAGGACGAGAGTCAAGGGGATTTTTCACAGGAAAAATCCTCATCTAAAAAGGGGGGTATGTAACACTTTGTTACAAAGAAGTTACTAGCTGCGTAATTCGAAACGAAATCTTGCGCATGCGCACGAGCGCAGCCAATAGACGACCGTCGCCTAGGCCGGCGCAGGCGCACTGAGCGAGCGGTGAGAGCGCACGGAACGCGACGATCATCACGGCATTTTACGACTAACATACGTACATCGAGCAGCCATCTTTTGATTATGGATGCACGACATTTTTAACTAAAATAATTAGATAAGCAACTAAATTGCCATTTAATTAAGTGTGTGAAACCCCGACTTGGGTGAGTGTTGCAAATTTTGTGCTTTGTTTAGATAAACATATTCTTATCATGTAAAGGACGTGAGTACGTTTAAATATGTTCGGTGTGATTAACGGTTTTTGCATTACGGCTGTTTTGGCCCAAATTATTATCAGATATTTGGTTCTGTTGTGATGTAAATATCATTAAGTAAAGCCGTGGATAAAATACCCAGTGACCTATTCAAAGTGAGCATATTTAAACGTACCTAGATAGTTTAATCATCAAATCCATCTCAATGTATTTAATTTTCTTTATGCTATCCTGACTGTCACTTTCTAAACACCTACTTAATGTTACGTTCTGTTTTATCTTAATGTTATGCTTTTTATGTACTATATGTTTGACTGCCACATCTCAGAATCTATTCATTGCCTCGACATTCCTCGCTTGTGCGTAGCATAAGTTCTTCGAGAATGGCAGTCAAACAAAAGATGAGGACACTTCTAACCACGTCCAAACTGCGGTTTCAGGGTCCAACCACCTAGCGTAGCTACCCTACGTACTACCTGCGCCACCTGGCGAACTGCCGCCACAACTTGCTACGACACCAACCTACCACTAGCGCCACCTGGCAGCCCTACCTGGCAACTTCTGCTTCCTGTCTGCTAGCTGTTCCTACTTCTCTGCCGCCTATCCGATTGCTCGCCAAGGCCAGTTTGTCTACCGGTTTAATACACACACTTCGGTTCGCAAGCGCAACCCCGACCCTGCTCGCTTTCTGTCGCTACCTCCTCGCATTTTAGAATTAAATACCTACTTGTATATTCTTTATATGTTTTTTATTTACACTACCTAACATCTAGATAGGTAGGACATTAAAGAGTGTGACAATCTGACATCTACATTCAGAAGTTATGTTTGAAGTCCATGTAAGGGAGGGAGCCTATTGTCATCAACCAGGCACGTATCCTGCCACAAGGCTGCACCGCACGGTAGATATCTTACAAACAAACGAATGTAACCAAACTGAATATTGTAAAACTGATGAAAAAATCAATCCCTACAAGTTTCGGTAGATTCATTACTTATAAGCTTCATTGACATGCAAGTGTCATTTTGTGACCAATTTGAATAAAACGATCATATTCTTCATTTAATTATTTTTTGTATTAATACAGTTTTTTTAATAATAATAATAATTTGAATTTATACTCTAACAGAACGGGTTACCCCAATTTAAGCCTTTGGTGGGGGCACAATCAGATGATTTGCGGTGATGGCTTGCTGTTATCGCCGCCTATGGATACCTGCAACACCAGGCGTATTGCCAGTATGTTACCGACCCGACCAACACTCTATTCACTCTCCTTTTGAAATAACCCCATGTTGCAAAATCGGGAAGGGAGTTACTTCTAATATACCATAAAAGAGAAGCAGTATTCCTAAATCATCATTATCCTATGCGTAAGAAGTTCACTGCTGGACACAAGATCCAAATCCTATAAAGCAATAACTTAAGCAAGAAAGCTCACATACCTCCTTATCCTCCTTAGACATCCTGGCTTCCCTATCCTTCCTCTCATCAGCCACATCCTCCTTGGTCTGGAACTGCATGAGTGCATGGACCAGATCTACAAACAGCTGGTCGTCTATGAACCCGCCTTCTTTGTCTCCTGCAATATAAGCACTATGTGTTAGCTGATTAGGAAGTAAATTGATCGCAAAAATGTTAACAACTTTTAAATGCTCTCTTTCAGAGCCTTGGAAAGACAGAAGGACTTGGAAGTACAGATAACAGTGGCATTCCTTTTTAAAGGAGTAACTATACCATTTTGTATTTGACATTCATGCCTATATCAAAACTATTAACTTTGTCAAAACTTTTGAACCAATTATGCTATTAAACAAGTAGATAATCCCAAGATCCCGGATCTGTAAGGTCAGTACGCTACCAGCCTGAAGTGTAACTGTGATGGACATGCCACGTATGGGATGAGATGGCTCCCACTCAACGTTAGACGACGTTATGGCAAGCTCAGAAGGCGGGGAATTATAACATTGTGGCCAAAACATAATTTGTGAATCATTGATACAATTTTCAAATGAAAACATATATTTTTGATATCATATGGACATAAGTCAAATTTGAAATTGATATCAATAAATTTTCGACACTATTTTACTTCCTAAATCACTTAAAGCCAATTAAAAATAAATGTATTTCTAAAATCTTATATTATTTGTGCCAATTGATAGTGATATGACTTGTAAGCATCATAAGCATGATTCTTGAAGAGCAAAGCCTATTTAGTGCTTGTGTAATAGTCATTATAACGTTATAATGTGGTATGAAGATGGATCACCACTACATATAAACCTATTGAAGCAGATGTGTTGCCACACACCATGTAGTTATTGTTATTGTGCTTGTGGGCCAAGCCATACAGAATGTAATGATGGGTATTATGTCAGATACTTAAAATGCTACATAATATTTATGAGGTACGAGCTGTTACCTGTTTCACGCACAATGGACCAGATTAGAGTCTAAGTGTGGAAAAGGAGTCCACTTAGGGTGTACACTAGGGGCGGGGTTATCTTAGTGCTTTTGCGACGATACTTTCCGACAGGCCTTCAGCTTGGTAGCATGGAGATAACTCTACCTCATCGCCTCCTTCAGAGGTGGTGAGGGGGCGTGGTCTTAGGGGAGAGTGCAAGTCATGTAGATCCCTAAGGCAAGTCTGGAGTCATCCTTCACGTGGTTGCCAGCCCCGTTTTTGGTCTAGTTCCTTCAGAAATAGATACAACAGAAACTACCAGGCGATATAAATGCTAGGATGGAGAGGTCATGTCCTAGCGTGTTCACCATCAAATAATACTGGATGGTGGATAGTAATGACCTCCTGCGTGTTTGTGCCGTGCGCGGAGACCCGTACGGGGGGATGCAGGAATCCTGGTGGCTGAGTGGCGTAGCGGGCTGCGTGCCCGTTGCACACAACACGCCTCTTTGGTCCGAATTTCTTCTTAAACGGGAGGCCGTGGAGTAGCCAACCACGGTCAAGCGGCTGTAGCATCCCATAAACGGGCTGCTGGCGAGGTTCGGGGTGCGGGGGAGGGGTAGCCGGCGTGGCGCGCGCCCTGAGGCGAGCACGCGACATCCTCGTGTCGTGAGCAACTTCGGGATCGTTCGCTACGTGCAGGCGCACTTACTACTCAGTACACTGGACCTATACTGGAGGAGTAGCTCTGGCGCACGCTCGTTGAACGAGTGGCGTCCCCGTTTTGAGGGCTCCATGGCGGGTGGAGAGCTCCGAAGGTGAAGACATATAAAAAACAACCTATGGATACAGAGGAAAACAACACAACGGCAGCGTCGAAAGATGCGCCACAATCTTCTAGACCAAGGGCTGCGTCCTTGGATGCGTCTAGGCGTAACATGCGTATGACAGCGTCCTCCGATGCCCCTAGGCCTAAAGATGCTGCAATAACGGCAGCACCTAAAACACACAAAAACATCAAGGATGCGCTCATCAAGGCTGCGTCCGCGACGGAACTAAACACACCATACGACAACAACAATGCGCTAACCAGGGGTAAGCCCAAAGCGGTACCGAAGTCGGCTCTTACGCTGAGCAAGCTAAAGGTGGCTGCGTCCAATGATGCGACTGTAATGGTTGCGACTGCGGATGCGCCACCCGCAGCAGGCACGGCCGGGTCGATGGAGGCAGCTGCGTCAAACAACAGGTCCAGTGAGAGATCGTTGGATATGTCCTCTCTAAAAGAGGCTATCCCAAACGAGGAAACACGGACAGTAACTGGCCAGAAAATGACGGCCTCTAAAAAGCGGCGCATGAAGGCCAAGGCTAAGACAGCGGCGATGCGTGCAGGAGTGGTTGATGCCGCAAGGCAACTTGCGGCACTTGGCCCTCAACCGACTGTAGCCCAGAAGGCAGCGGCCGGGGAGAGAAGCTCAATCGCGACCAGCGCTGCATCTGCTGCGCCTCAGCCTAAGCCCATCAAGCGTAGCCTTAAACCTAGAGGCCGTAACAGTAAAAAACTACTCAAGCAAGACACAAACACTGAGGTACCTCAGGCTAAGCCGCAGAAACGTACGCGGCCAGATGACACCGTGACCCCGACCGGGGAGAGTAAGAAGGTGAAGACGCTCAAACCCGGCCTGGCGAAAGGCGTCTCGGCAAGCTACGCGGAGGCGGCTGCGACCTACTTAGCCAATGAGCTATGTGTCGCTGTTATGACCGAACCTTTCTCGGACATGACGCAGGTCCAGGCTGAGGGAATCAGACTAACAATAGAGGGGAAGATTCTGGATGAGCTTATGGCTGACCCGGACGCCTCCCTTGAAACAGAACCAAACGACATCAGGTTCCGAGGCAGGGCCCATTTTGCGGATGGCGTCCTTAAAACGTGGTGCGACGACGCCTTCACGCTGGCCTGGCTAAACCGAACCGTAGATGGAATCGCATCACCTATAACCGGTACTAAACTCGTAGTAAGACCACAGTCGGCCATACCACAGAGGGTTCCTTGTATGCTCTTTGTGCCTGGTCACACAGGTGACACTGAGGCGTTAAGGAAACTTCTACAGAGACAAAACCGACACCTTAACATTAATTCATGGATTCTGACACATGAACAGGCCAGACAGAACCCTGACGGGACCAGCCTGTTCTTCCGAGTGCCAGAACCTGATGTAAAAACTTTAAAAGACCAGGACAGGCGCATCTTTTACCTGATGGGCAATATCTATATCCACTTTATGGATAAAGTTGCCCACCGGGATCAGAAGGCGCCCTCGGCGGCCACTACCTCTGCGCAAATCCCGGAGATGATAACTGTGCCCTCACAGCCCGCCACTCTTCCGGCAGCAGCACTGCTGAAGGAGGGGGCGACACTGGTGCGTGCACAGTCTCCGGTGGCAATGGATGTGGCCAGCTACCGACATGCACAACCGGACTCGCCGAGGCTCACCACCTCGGATGAAGACTGCTTTCCGTACGCGGGGGGGAGTGAGGTCAGCGAAAGCTGTCTCGACTCCTCTCCTATACGGGAAGATTAAAATAATTCAGACCAACCTCCAGCACAGCCAGACTGCGTCGGCTTCCTTGCGCAGAGTGCTGGAAAATAACACTGAGACCATCTGCCTGATCCAAGAGCCGTGGATTAGGAATAGCAGAATATGCGGTCTAGGTAACATCGGAGGAAAATTGTTGCTGGATACCTCCGTAAGTAATCCAAGAACATGCATATTCATACCCAAGCATTTACCAACCACACTTATCAACGAATTTTGTACAAAAAACCTTACAGCAACAAGAATAACAACCACAGATCAACTGCTCCCGGATATCGTCCTTGCTTCCGCGTATTTGCCCGGAGACGAGGATGTGCCGACGCCAGAACTCAGCCTGCTAGCGGAGTACTGCGAGAGGGAGCAACTGCAACTGGTGATCTCGGCTGACTCCAACGCGCATCACACACTCTGGGGTAACGCCAAGACAAATAATCGAGGTGAGGATATGCTAAACTTTATACTTAGTAATAATCTCACTTTACACAACAAAGGTTCAGAGCCAACGTTTGTCAACGCGCGATGTCAAACTATAATAGACCTAACAATAACAACGATAGGCATATCTGACTTCATTCAGGACTGGCATGTGTCTGAAGAGATATCGTGTTCAGATCATCGATGGATCAGATTCACTATCAATATGAACCTACCAAAACCACAACCGAGAAGGTTACCTCAAAAAACTGATAAATCTAAGTTCACTAGATTAGTCAGGGCTGAAATAGGTAAGCGACTCACTAGCGTAAATAACATCAATGTAACAGACATAGATACCTATGTAGATGAAATAACTTCCATTCTCATAACCAGCTTTGAACAGTCTTGCCCCCTAACTATACCAAGGCAAGGAGGCAAGCTACACTGGTGGTGCTCTCAGCTAGAGAAACACCGGCGAAAAATAAGAACACTGTTCAATAAAGCAAAAAACACACGAGAACAGGCCGACTGGGACAGATACACTGTCGCCAGGAGACAATATAAAAAACTAATTCGTCTTAGAAGGCGAGAGTGCTGGAGACACTTCTGCTCCAGCATTGAAAATAATAATCAGGCAATCAGAGTGAAGACTTGTCTATCAAAAGACAACGAACACTCGATTGGATGCCTCAAAAAACCTGACAATACCTATACAAAAACTGACGCTGAAACTAGTGAACTACTACTGACAACTCACTTCCCTGGCTGCCAAATTGCCACTTCGCAAGTCTGGGAGCCATATAGAGAAAGGGCCACCACTGCCCTGGACTGGAGTGTAGCTGAAAGTATAGTCACTACAGATAAAGTAACCTGGGCCATAAACACCTTCCTACCATTCAAATCGGCCGGTCTGGATGGCATATTTCCAGGACTGCTCAGATGGAGCGGTGATGCTATAATAAATCAACTTGTCTCGGTGTTCCGAGCCTGCATAGCACACCGCTACATTCCTTTGAAATGGAGAGAAGTAAAAATCATATTTATACCCAAACCAGGCAGGGGTGACTACACCCAGGCAAAATCCTTCAGACCCATAAGTCTTACCTCGTTTTTGTTAAAAACGCTGGAGAGACTGGGGGACAGAGAGATCAGAAGTCATCTGCCACTATTCAAACCGCTGCACCCTAATCAACATGCCTATAGTGCAGGCAAATCAACTGAGTCGTCACTCCACAATGTAGTGTCACGCATAGGAAATGCGTTAAAGTCTAAACAACCAACATTGGGCGCATTCATAGACATTGAGGGTGCATTCGACAAAACGAAATTCTCTAGCATAAGTGGGGCACTTAACGCATGTAAAGTGGCCGCAACACTTATAGATTGGATAAACAACATGTTAAAACAACGAGCTATACAGTTCACAGTCAACACCACTACACGAGGAATCGTGAGTAGAGGATGCCCACAGGGCGGAGTTTTATCTCCTCTTCTGTGGAACATAGTGGTAAATGAGCTCATAACAGAGCTCAACGCTAGCAATCTCTACACGGTGGGGTATGCTGACGACATAGCTATACTAATATCCGGTAACTTCGAAGGCACTCTTTGTGATTTAATGAGGAGAGCTTTCAGGATAATTGAAAGCTGGTGCATTCAACATGAGCTCTCAGTAAATCCGGCAAAAACTGAACTAATTATGTTCACAAACAGAAGAGTCCCCGGACCCTACAGGCTCCCAAAACTCTTCAATACAACACTGACACTTAAGAACGAAGTCAAGTACTTAGGAGTAATTCTAGATAGTAAACTACTCTGGAATAAGCACCTTGACTACAAACTGGATAAATCAACAATTGCCTTTTACCAATGTAAAAAGATGATTGGTAAGAAATGGGGACTCTCGCCAAAACTAACACTTTGGCTATACACTGCTGTAATAAGACCAATGTTGACCTACGGAGCCCTGGTCTGGTGGCCTAGAACGGAACTCCGGACTACAGTCACTAGACTAGGTCGCTTCCAAAGATTAGCTTGCTCTTCGGTCAGTGGGTGTATGAGAACAACCCCCACAGCGGCAATGGAAATAGCCCTACAAATCACTCCATTAGATCTATACATACAGCAAGAAGCTGCAATGGCAGCTATCAGACTTATGCACTTAGATCTTTGGGGCAAAAACCACAATAGCCCACACACCACTATACTGGGCAAGGCTATCGAATATCAGCCGCTAATAGCCGCCCCAAGTGATAGAACGTATAAACAATATATATTCAACAAAAAATATGAGGTACAACTGAGGGAAGAGGAGCGAGACCACTCGTCATGTCGCGAAGTACGCATATACACTGACGGGTCCAAAATGACGAATGGCTCAGGAGCAGGAGTATACTCCTCCGATCTCAACATAAACATACACATTCCATTAGGTGCATATAGCTCCATCTTCCAATGTGAATGTGTGGCATTAACCGAGGCTGCAAGAGCCGTGCACAGACGGAAGTTGAACAATTTCACCGTTAAATTTCTATCTGACAGCGCGTCCGTGCTGATGTCTCTATCAAATAGACACACCACTAACAAACTAATAATTGAATGCCATCAGGCCCTGGAAGAAATATCTTCGACTAATCGAACTATTCTCCAGTGGATAAAAGGACACAGCGGATCACTTGGCAATGATGCCGCGGATGAACTGGCGAGGAGAGGATCTGGGATGACAGTGACCGGCCCGTACCCACTCCTTCTCTTACCCTTCTCACAGTTTCGTACGTGGATCCGCCAGAGATCCGCTGAGCTCCATAATCAAAGATGGCTACAAACAATAGACTGCAGACAATCAAAATCAGCTTTACCCGCCTTAAACATGCGACTTACAAAGCGTCTGTTAAGTCTAAACCGAAAGAACCTTAAAATAATGATAGGGACTATAACAGGTCACTGTCCCTTAAACAAACACTTATTCACCATAAACGCCACAGACAGTCCTCTATGCAGAGGCTGTTTCATGGCGGAAGAAACGGTTGCCCACGTAGTCCTGGAATGCGAGGCAGTAACCCTTCAACGTGAACAAATCCTCGGAACAATGAGGTCACTCCGCGAAGCCTGCGAAGCTCCCAGGAAGCTTCTGAGCTTCTGGGCGGAGTTAGGCTGGCTAGATTAGCCAGGACTTCACGTACAACGGACCAGGTATAGAGTCTAAGTGCGGAAAAGGAGTCCACTTTACATTACATTACATTACAAGGAGTCCACTTTACATTTAGCTGTTACCTGTGACTTTGTTCGCATGAAATTTAAGGGTTTTAATTTTTTATATGAAACCATAGAAAATTTTTCTTAAAAAAAAATAGTTTGAGTAGAGTGAATTGAAATTGTAAGTCCCATTAAAATTGGTCAAGCCATTTTGGGGATTAGCCCTGTTGCGGCTAATCCCAATAATCAAAATCAATAATCAAAAAGAAATTAAATTGTCTATTTATATGCATTTAGTAAAAACCTGCAATTTTAATGCAATACAATTGAGTTTGAGTTTTGAGATGACAAGTATATGTATGAAAATAGTAATAGTGTGGGCAGTTGGGTAAACTCGAAAGGCATGCGAATTTGCTATAGCAAAAACATTGGTATACTTTCATGTAGCACCATGAGTGACTATGGTTATGTTTGGACACATTATGCTAAAAAATTGTTGTTTTTTTCTGGCAGATTGCCATACACATACAAGCAATTTTATAGTCAATGCACTCTGTGAATTCAGCACACTGACCCCTTTAATCACTTCAAAACTTACAACATAAGCAAGTTAAAGGTTTTTTTTAAATGTTTAAGGTAAGGTTTCAAGTAAAGAATACTATAAGCAACAAGAACACCCATTGTACACTTCAAATAATTCGAAAAATATAAAATCTGCTATTTCTAGGGTTTTATGTAATAATAAGATTGAAAAGAACTCTGGCTTTCCCCACAAACAGTAAAATAGAATGACAAGCGGATGTACCATGCACTTTCCCGTCGTAGTTCTTAATGAGCTCCTCGATGAAAGTACCGTCCTGGTCCAGCACCTCGTCTCCCATGTACGGAATGTTGTGAAGAACCGTCTCGTCTTCCACCATGAAGTTCTTCTGTGTAGGGGCCCATGTGTACATTGTAGGGATAGGGTTCACGGAGTTTATTATATGGATTGGAACTTGCTGGGTAGTTACTACGCCTGATGCTGAAAAGTTTGAAATCTTATTGGAAAAAAATTAATAAACAAAAAAAAATGTAGATGACATGAACAGAATATAGCCAGTCATCTTCCTACAATGCAGCCTAGTTAAACAGTAATAAGTTATTTGTATACATATACTGCCGGCCTAATTATTTAAGAATACTAACAGACAAGAGTTTTATATACAGTACAGAATATTCCGAATATAAAATGCATATTACCATCGGTGTATGTTACTTCAGCTCGTTTCATAAGACTCTCATGGCTGGAAGGGGGCGCAGGCGGTGGCCAGTAAGGCCTCTGCCCTCGGTCAGATCCACTCGACTCCATGGTCTCCACTGCGTCGGACATAATCCGCAAGTTTCGTGCCCATGCCACCTTCACCTCGTCGGCGCGTTTGAAACGCTATAACACATCACAACATTATTATATTTTACACAAAGGAACACTTTTCGAAAAACTTCATGTAACCCCACCTTTGCTTGCCGCAATCTCACGTATTCCGACTTCACGCGTTTCTTCCATTCCGCTGATACTTTCGATTTACTCATGGGCAACCGATTTAAAAGTGAAATTCTTAGGTAAAGCTATAATTTCATCAGAAACCAGGAAAGAATAATAAAATAGTAGTAAATTTAATGCCGCCAGAAAACCATAAGATTTTTACCACAGATTACAGAATCCATCAAACCCACAGATTAAAATATTCAGATATTCATCGTTCATTATCAATACGAACGGACTTGGAATTTTCGTCATTGATAAAGGGGATTTTATCGGTTTTTATTTCCACAATTTTATCTTTGTATTGTTGAAAGCAGTCTGTGGACTCAATGACATCTAAGTTATCTATACTCTGTATTGTCTATGATTTTGAGGAAGCAAGTGCGCTGCCATTTTCTGTTGAATTAATTTTCGGAGAAAAAAGCTAAAAACAGAAAGGTGAGCATAATAATCCAGGTATTATTTACATATTCTTGTACATCTTTAGACGCTTAAAACCGTAACGCATGCTTTCACTATGAATGTAAAGCGTACTCCCATTCGTATTACGTAATTTGTTGTTCCTCGTCACAAAAAAAATCATAACGACGTCACGAACACCGAGGCGCTCCGAACCCGTCGAAACAGAGCCGATGTCTACACCGCAAAGTTATTCTGTTTGTAGGTGTGTACCTACAAACTGCCGCAGGTTATGCGAGGGGAATAAGTATGTCCTCGTATCGCGGCGCGTGGGACGACGGGCCGCCGGGCGCGGAGGGAGAATACTCGCGCGCGCACCCGCCGCTGCCCTCCACCGACCCCTGGACCGGCCAGCCTGCCAGTTACTCGCACTACCCGCCCTACGACTACGCGGCGTACGCCGCCGCCTCCAACTACACATACGGCTACGACGCGGCCTACTACCAACAGCAGCAGGAGTACTACGCCAAGTATCAGGCTCCGCCGCCGCCTCCCTCCTACTCGGCGGAGTACCCGGCGAGCACCTACCGCGCCCGCGAGCGCAGCGCCTCGCCTTACAAACAACGTGACAGGTCCAGGTCATACTCCCGCAAACGTGAAGACAGCTACGACTCTCGTCGTCGTAAGTCTCGGAGCGGTTCGCGGCGCAAAAAGTACACCTCTAGTGACTCCTCTCGCTCGAGATCCTTCACTCCTGTCAAAAAGAGACGGACCGCCTCTTCGGATTCCTCCGCGTCCCGGCGCTCCTACAAGAGAGAGTCTGCGAGGAAACGAACCCATCACTCTCTGACACCGCCTGTAAAGAAATACCACTCTCATAGATCTAATTCCCCCGGAACTCCTGACTCTAGAGCAAGGTCCATTAGCAAAAGTAAAGGTAAAGGTCATTCTAGCAAAGAAAGGAAGGACAAAAAAAGACGGGATGTAGTGACCCCACCTCGGAAAAAGAAACCTTCCGTTTCACCAGAGAGGAAGAGGTCCGATCGTTCATCGTCATCTCGCGGTTACAGGAAATCTAGAGATACGTCACTAACGCCCCCCAAATCTTACAAATTTAAGGAACGCAAAAGTGATACGCCCCCTAAAAAAGTGAGAGACAGTTCAGTGACTCCTCCAAAGAGCTACGCTAGGAATAGTTCGGTCAGTTCTAAGTCAGGTTCGGAGTCTCCGGCGCGGAGACGCAAGCGGCGCTCGAGCTCGCGCTCGCGCAGTGGCTCGCGGTCCTCGGGCTCTTCGCGACGCTCTCGTTCTAAGATACGGAAAGGAAAACGTAAATCTTCCAAGCATCGATCTCGGTCTGGGAGCTCGAAGCGACGCTCTAGCAGAAGTGGGTCCCGACGCCGCTCCGACTCGGAGTCTCGACGTGGATCCGCGACGCCTCCGCGCAAGAGAGGCGGCAGCGGCACGCCCAGTGACGAGGAGCTACGCCGAGGACAATTCACAGTCACAGATAGAAAACGGTTCTGGAAAATGCACAGATCGAGACAAGGGGACAGAGTCAAGACACCTCCTAAAGAGGTGAAGCCGCCGCCGGGCGCGGTGGAGGCGACCAGAGTCGACGACATAGAGTATGGTGACCCGCCAGACGTGGAGGGACCCAACTTCGCCGAGCTCCTCGCCCCCCCGGACATCGCCGCGCTCGCAGTTGCTTCCACCTCCAAGGCTAAAGCCGTCCCGATACCTATAAAGAACGACGGCAGCTTCCTAGAAATGTTCAAAAAGATGCAGGAAGTCACGAAAAAAATCGAGGAGGAGAAGAAGCCGGAGATCAAGAAGCCCACGTTGCCTTTCATAGGCAAGCGGCGCGGCGGCAGAGTGCTTAAGACGGGCCTCGTGAAGAAAGCTAAAGCGATAGATGAACAGACCGTAGACAACACGCCCAAAGACGCGTGGTCGCTCTACATGCAGGAAGTGAAGAAATACAGAGAGACTTCGTGCGAGGAGGAACGGAAGACGCGCCCCCTCGTCAAATGATTATCATTAAATTTAGTATTTTTAAGTTAGCGTTAATACTGTGACCTGCGCTGTATCCAGTTAGCAATATATTATTTCATATTATATCAAAAAAAGAAATGCGATAAAGAATGTGGACATGAAAGATGAATGCCAAAAATAATTATTTTTGTGAGGCATTTATAACAAATTAGAATGACGTAGAGAGTAGTGAGTAAAGAACCAAACAGAATCTTGCCTTGATTTATTCATCTTTCATGGCATTGTGTTCACAGTAATCGTTTGTTGGTGTCATTAATTTTGTTTAATTATGATAATGAAACAGGTTTTCTAATAAAGAAATATATGACAATGAATGTGTTGCGTTCTTTTCAGCAATATGCCACAGCAGATCAAAAGCGCGGCCGACATCAAAACAGCGCCTTTCGACCCACGCTTTCCTAATCAAAACCAAACCAGGTAATGTAGATTATGTATTTATTTTTCTGGAGATCTGGCAGGTATGCAGTAAACTTGAGTTACAAAACTTCAGAAAAGTAAGTAGAAATACATTGCAATGTGGCGTACCTACACAAATCGCTCAGTATCATTAAGTTCATTAATTTACAACTAGTAACTAGTAGTAGGTAGGTATTATTTAGGACTGCTACAAACAAGGCAAGGAGGACCAAACAGCTTAAATCGGTCCACTTATTAGATTAACTAAGAATTTGCACACACAGTGTGGGATAGGAGATTCGAGAAAGTTTGTATGATGCACTAGCTGTGCACCGCGGTTTCACCCGTGTAGTCTTCGTTCCCGTATTCCGGGGTCTAAACTATCTATTTACCGAATATCAGCCCAATCGGTTCAGTAGTTTTGGCGTGGAAGAGTAACAAACACCCATTCATGATGATGACCGTGTGTGGAAGTTGTCCCATATTATTATTATATTCATCCTCAAACTTTCGCATTTTTAATATTAGTATTGGATTTTAATATTAGATGTTTGTTGCGTACTTCTTCAATTACCTATTGGCTCTTCTAACGGCTGATGGCAATAGGTTTTGGCCCCCTATTACTTGGGACTTAAAACAGGTATTCGGTCTATTTTTGTCAGCGAATCTTTCTTTTTCTTTTGTAAGTCAGTTTGACACAGCACCTCCTTTAGTTCCACAGAAGTACTATTATTTATTCAGTGGTTTTCCTACAACTTTTTGTTCATCTTGTATAATAAAGGTAATAATAATTATTCTAACAGCCGTAATTTCTGCACTCTCTCTCTTTCACGTAATTCATCAGGCTTGGCAATCTGGAATCGAATCACCAATGGTATTTCTTATTGCAGGCATTGTTACCAGAGTTACTTGGACTTCCACCGCTGCCAGAAGGTCCGCGGGGAGAAATACGAGCCGTGTCAGTATTTCAAACGAGTGTACCGCTCGCTCTGCCCCAACGAATGGTCCGATAAGTGGGACACACAGCGCGATGAGGGTACATTCCCGGGCAGGATCTAAGAGATCCTTAGTTGTCTATTTATGTTAATTTTGTTAGGCTTGTGACCCACCCTGCGTGAGATTAGTGAATAAATGAATTGATTCCAAATTGTGTATTTTTTGTGGGGATCGGGAAAATCCTAGTTCCATATGAGCGAGGACACTTCACTGCGTTGGGACGTCGCAACGCAAATCAAAAAAGCCTAAAGTTAGCAAAAGCAAAGTTCATAAAGGAGCATTTATTTTACGTTGTAGGACCATAACGGCGGGACCCTGCGAGTGACGTGGCAATGCGGTGTTGTGACCTCACCCTAATGTAATCGTTCACGCGGCGATAGCTTCTATGTAGTAATGGACACACCTAATCCCAGCACGCCGACGTACTCGGCGGCTTTTTATCTGCGACAATTAATTTGTATGCATTGGCGTATGTCGTCGACATGACTTGTGAAACTTTGTTCCCTACAAGAGCCGCTGTGTGTCGGCGGCATAAAAGATAATGTTAGTTACCGAGTCTTAAGTGCCGAGGTTAGTTACCCTATCTATATTATTATGATTATAAGGCTCGACTGGGCAACTAACCACAGTGCTATGCTACACAAAAATCGGTGGTCCATTTGAGCAGAGCCCTAAATAGCTTTTTAGAAAATAAAATTACAAAAATGTATCAATTCAAACGAGACATGTATTGTGCAACCAATCGTGCCTAAATAGGTCCTGGGAAGGCGCCTTTCTCCCGGAGCTCGTCCCAGTGCGAGATCCAGAAGTTAGGGCAGATGGTCTCGAAGTAACGCTTGAAGATCTTACAGTCATCCACTTCGCCCAGCAGGCGAGTGCACTTGTAGTAGTCGCAGTAATTGTCGTAACACGCTCTGGGTAATTAAAATTTAATAATAGTTGTCGTTCATGATTGATGCAAACGTCCATCTCGCTCGTGCAATTTACATTATTGATGATGAAAACTCACTGAATGTGAATTTCCAAAATTAGTTTTTTATTTGTTTTGTTTATCTTTAGATTAATGTATGTTTTGCAGTAGGTAGGTACCTATATTTCTTTTTATTTGATGGATTAGATCGAAAAAAAGGAAATAACAGTTTTTTTCTATCTCTTCTGTTAAATTAAGATAATATTATAACTAAGTTTTCCTGAATATATTATAAATGGTATGGTTGAGAAACACAACTTTTATGATTTTTGGAAATTCAATGCCTATGTACCTTAACTTGCAATGTGCGAGCGAGAAGGAGGTTTGGCTCTTAATCAATTTTGTGTTTGTAGGCAGAGGTCTAGTACCCAGGACTTACACCCGTATTCTTAGTACAGTCAACCCAAACTCCTCTAGTTATGTTTTAAGTCCCATAATAGGGGACGAGCCTATTGTCATCTACCGGACACAGTTCCAGACTCCACACATTTAGAAAATCTCTAATGGAAAAATCCAATAACACTTGCCTAAACCGTTCAATACCCAGGGTATTGAACGGTTTACTCCGGCCCCCACTAAAACGGACACCAGTAAGGGAACATAAAGGCAACGTACCAACGGCCACCAGTGGCGGTGGTTGAGATATAAAGAAAAGGGGAGATGTGGTACTGGCGTCTCGAAAATGGCAAGCTCAAATAAGGTCCCATTAGGTTCACGTACGTCAGTAAAGTAAGGTCGTACGAGAGAATAATATTGTTATCTCGGTCGCACTTCGGTCTTGGGTACGTCTTTCTCTTTGTTATTTATTCATTATGTGTCACTGTGCAAACTTCACACTGAGCTTATTGCACGTGCCATTTGTGTAAGCGCTGGGAGAACGTACCCTATCTCCCCTTTTCTTTATATCAATGGTCTTAGGCCGCGAATAAACTTCTCACAACCATCCGCTAATATCCTGCTCCACATAAGTAGAATTAAGTAAGTACCTACCGTGTCTGATTTTGGTAAGGGTAGCGCGGGTCTATGCGCAACGTTCTAAACTCTTGATCACACATTTTTTACAATTAATTATCAATAAAACCTCAATATTTTTACAAAACTATGATCACAAATTGACAACTTCATGTGAATAAAAATAACAACTATTGATTGTTTGTTTTTTTTATTGAAAGTTTGGTTAATAAACCTTTTTGAATTGATTTTTATATCTTTACCTTGTTTACAGTATTCCAGTTCAGTAATCCAGCGAATCAATCTCAGACTGGATTGATTCGCTGGATTACTGAACTATGTGTGAGCTTGACTGGATCATAACATCGTTTACATTATTCCAGTAGTTCAATATTAACTGAAAAAAATTCGAAGACTGGATTGGATTGCTTTCTGGAATAGGTATACATTCCAGTGCCGGTTTCGGGCTCTGGTCTGGAATAGTGTAAATTGGGCATAATGTTCGCGCATTCAATCACAGTCCAAAATTAAATATGAGATCTATTACGACAATATCGTAGTTTTACAATAAATATTTTATATTATGTATAAACTATTTATAACCAATAAACAATTGCGTTATGGCATGCAATTATTAGGCTAAGGGTCGTTACACACCTGACGGAAGATATATCGCGTCTTAAGACGACGAATTGAAAATATTGGCGGTAGAGATCTCAATATTTTTCAGCAACTACAAAACATTAATTTGGAACTAATGTTTTTGTTTTTACATTTACCATGATATTGACATCATTTTGGTAATTGGTTTACATGATTGGTTTACTTTTACAGCAGAGAAAAAAATATCAAAAACTGCTCTATAAAAATAGAGATTCTCATTCTACAGGGAAATGAGACTGATATATGCCCGTAAATTTTTTGTATAGATTAATCTATGCACAGACTTCAATGTGTTAATTTGATTTTATTAAATTAGCATTAGTTTTTATTTTATTCTAGAAATACTGTTTTGGCGTAATATACAGGACTGTGAGCGGGTTGCGGGACTCAGCGCACAATTTTAGATTCATTATTTAACACTGCGTCACCTTAACGGTCGCGTAACGTCAGAACAGACAAATGTATTTTATTATTATTATTTAATAGTGCACTAGCAGCATATGCCGATGCGTGCATATCACAGCACTTGTGTATTAAGAAGTTTCTAAATGTTTATCTAATCTATTTTAAAAACCATTTTTAAAATGAGATCACCCCTCTGTCTACGTTCTTCCAGTAAAAACACTCAACCGATAATGCGTTAGTACAACCGTCGGTACGCTCGACGTATCTTCCGTCAGATGTGTAATGACCCTTATAGGACAGATTTAAGCTGTTTGCCCATTATATCCCATTATATAGGACCGTTGACGGAGAGCTAACGCGACGGTCTAGTTGGCAAGGTCTCATACATTTCTATACAAATAATAATTTGTTGCCTATAGGTGATCGCACACTAATCAGAGCCGAACGATACGATTTTTAGAATTCTTTATATGAAACCCTATAAAACCTCACACACCTGTCCGATTCGACACGGGCGGGAATAAGTGTGCATTCACCTTATAACGTACTGATATAGTATGCAAACAGCTTTACCTACAATAATAGTATTTTTCATTGATTTCACAATTCACCAGAAATACAAACGCCAAAATGATACAAAATTAGATAGAATTACAATAATAATTTAGTATGCTGCTATTCATTAACTACCTACTTAAATCTAATGTTTAACAAAATAATTTTAAAACGAATGTCTAAAGCTGAATTGCACCAGCTTACTTTAACATTAACGAGAATAAAGAATAACCGATCCTAATAGACTCAATAATATTAGGCGTAGCACCTTAAGGCTAAGTACACATGGATGTCTAAACGCGCGATATGAAAACGCGCGTCAAAATTTTGCCATCTGAATAATAGCCTTAATGACGTAAATATTATCTTTAACAATAACGTGCACAGCGTATACAGCGTAATTTGCCTGTTTGAGAGATTTCTATTTATTGATTAAGAATTTTACATCTTATAATAAAAATCATAACCATGGTTTTACGGCGAAGGAAGAAGGTAAGAAAGATATTGTGCGAGTTACGCCTATGCAAAGATATTTCTTTTTTCACAAAGCTTGAAAAGATGAAACGTCAAAGAAATACTTCTTAAATTTGCTGGCTTATAGTTAATGTTATAGTTAGCTGGAGTGATATCCTAAGTTATAAAAACTTAAATACAAATGAACGACTTTTTGCCGTCGATAAAGCCATAGATCTAATAGAGCAACTCATGACAAGAAAAATAAGCCAGCCAAGGGCTGCCATGGTAATAACAATGGAGGTAGCGAACGTGACTAAAAAGTTTATGGTTATAACAATGAACGCGGTTAAATTTATTTGAATTTTTACTCAGCACCTGGGCATTTGGGGGTTGAACCCCCCAAACCCCTTCACCGTGTGTCTACAGGCATGAGTCCAGCACTACTAGCACAGTGACAAACAGAAACTAAGTCCCTAGGGTTTAGAAAAAGGTAGTAGATATCCATTGTTCGGGCGCGAAATAGAAAATAAATTGTTAATTGTTAAGGTAATTGTTGTGTATGTATAGTGTAGGGTTCCATACCTAAAACATACAGCGCCATCTATTAGTTCTTTGCGCAAAGTATGGAAAAACATGCAGTAAAATGGCCATAACTTTTGATTGCGTTAACTTAGAAGTATGATTATTTTACAGCCACAAGAGACCGCAGACCTAAGTTGTTGTGTCTTGACAGACGGACAGACAGACGGACGGACAACAAAGTGATCCTTTTTCCTTTTGTGGGATGGAACCCTAAAAAACGAGGAAATCTAGTTGTCTCCGTGTCATGCAAGGTCTGTAGGCAATGTCGAGGGCAAATAGCCGTTCAACCAACATAATATGTATTTATTTCCAAGTATGGGGGCTATCAGATCAGATGGTCGGTATCTAATGTTCGTCGGAGTGTTTAGAGACGCTGAGCGTGGCGTACTGCTGCTGGCGGTGCAGGAGGCCCAGGCACTGCAGCAGGACCTGCATGCTGGCTGCTGAGGTCGCCTGCCCAGTCACCAATACATTCGTTAACATACTAGCTGCGCCGCGCGGTATCACCCGCGCCTAGCCTTCGTTCCCGTCGCTATATCGGGATAAAACATATCCTATCTCTTTTTCCAGGGTCTAAAGGCAAAACTATCTACATACCGAATTTCAGCCCAATCGGTTCAGTCGTTTTTGCGTGAAAGTTCATTTATTTCTCAAAAATCAATTTATGTGTCAAAATTATGAAAGAGCAGTAGCTAACAAACATCCATCCATCCATCCTTCCTAACTTTCACATTTATTATATTAGTAGAAAGATGCAGATATGTATAACAAAATACACTTTTTGCCTGCCCTGGGAATCGAACTCGAGAGCTATTAGGAACTACTTACTTTTAACAATAACAATTCAGGGTCAGTGTGGGGGAACGGTGAATCAGCCGACTCTATACACCGCGCCAGGGCCGCGTCACTGGAAATTATAAAACAATAGCGTTATTCCTACGACTTTGTTCCAGTTACAATAGAAAGGTATTCATTTGTAAGCCCACAGGAACATTCTTTTTTTAATAAAATAAAAGCTTATATAATATGATATATGGACCTGAAAAACAACTCATTGTGGTATAAAATGGCTGCCATGGCTAGGGTTTGACAGTTCAACTACCACAAAACTTGATGCATAAAATGGCTGATCAGGCACTTATCAACAACTGTTAAGGCAATGTTACCAGCGAAATTACTGGGCATGATGACATTCACCAACTCATATCTCAGGGTGACAGGCGCAGTGCTGTGCCGCACAGAATTTTGAATTTTTTAAACACTGGGTGGCACTGTTTCTGATATGGGGAATCATGATGCCTACCATCAGGCACCTGATTAGCTCGTCTTGTCACTTACTGTCATAAAAAAGACTGTCACTGTGTTGAATATGTATGTGCCATCTCCTTAATTCCTGCGTCCAAGATTTGTGAACAGTAAAAACAATTGAATCAACACTTACACTTCAAATTAGCTCCGTTTCTACTCTTTTCTGTTGAGCTATCATACCTTACTAGACTTAATCTGTGGTATCAGGTAACTTATGAAACGGTATCTTACCTCATTTCAGTGGCCTGTAGTTGTTGCCTTGCAGAGGCCATGGCATCATGCACGGCTAGTTGCTCTCGAGGCTGTAATGGGGGGTTTGCTCCCATTGCCTGGAATCAGTCATAGTGACTATTAATACCTATTATAATTATTATCTTATCAGCAGGCTTAAAATAGCTCAACAAGCTATGAAGAGGGCTATGCTTGGAATTTCTCTGCAAGATCGAATCTGAGAAGAGAGAGAAGATCCGTAAACAAACGAAAGACATAGCCCAGCGGATTAGCAAGTTGAAGTGGCGATGGGCAGGGCACATAGCACATAATGTAGAACTGATGTATCAGGCTGTAAAATTCTGAATTGAAAAATTCAGTGCAATGCAATTCTGAAAAATGACCTTCAGAACCTTGTACCCACTCATAACAGTGTGTTATTCATAGAATTTCGTGCATATCTGGGCACTAATGACTGACAGTGCCCAGATATGCACCAAATTATTAAGTACCTATGAAAGACGTCCTCAATGTCATTTCATTGATTTTGTTACCTTAGTATGAATCTCAGCAATAGCCCTAAGTCCGTTGACCCATTCCTGTCGGGCCCTGGCATCAGTAGCTCGCAGTTTGAGCATGTCCCCTGAGGCGCAGTTGATTGTAAACGTCTTGGAGTCTTCGTCACTAGGGCAGATCACTGCTGCAGCTAAATGTGCCTACAAAAACATTATCAATTAAAAATAAAATAAAGGCTGCCTCGGTGGTACAGTGGTTGCAACCGCTACTGCAGATCATGAAGTCCCAGGTACGATCCCCAGGTCAGGCAAAAACAAGTTATTGGATTTTCCATTAGCAATTTTGAAAGGCGTTACCTATGTTTTGATATGAACTTTGAAGAGTGCTTCTATAGAAGAACCAGGAAGAACATAATATCTCTTTAAAAAGGCAGTAGTCCATAGTAAGTACAAGTACTGACCTCTCCCCTAGCCGGTTGTCCAGGCTGTATGGTATCGCCAGGCCCATCGAATAAATAATATGATAGAACTCCTGTTTCAGGGTCCACTGCGAACCATCGCTGTTGCCACCCCTTCACCACGTTCGTGTACTTGTATAGCTGTCCGGAAAGCGGCCGGTGCGATGCCATGCCAGCCGTTTTCATCATTTTACTTCAGTGATTTTACTGTTTATTATTTTAGCCAGCTGTTATTTTACCAGTTTAAATGTATTATCTATGCAGCTGATCCACAGACTCGTATATGTGTTCTGTGTCCACAGAACACAGAACAGAGAGGAAACACAGAACAAAAGGAACTCTGTGGCACCCACAGAATACAAAGTTCACAGATCACTATAAATAGTAACAGAATAGTGAATAGTACTACGTACTAAATAGAGTGATCTGTGAGCTTTAGGGTATTGTCAGTTTATATGTATTATCTATGGGTATTGTGTTCTGTGTCTGTGAGTTAGTGTTACATCCTCTCTGTTCTGTGTGTTACATTCTCTTTGCACAGAACACATGGTGAGGACCAGGCCGTCGTCACTCCATACAAAATAAATTATGTACGTACTTTGTGCCAACATTATAAAAAAATATATAACCCTACAAAAACCAAAAGCTTTAATTCTCACTGAATCGCGTAACTATAATGAGATTTTAATTTTAATCGTATTATACGTCAAATGAAATTTTAAATTATAATGTTGGTATTTTGCAATTGACGTCAGTCAGTTCGTTTCGTAAATAAAATAAGAATCTTAAGCGTACTTGGTGTTATTTGATTTTTTTGATAGTTTTTAGTGTTTAAAATAGATTTAATCCATAAGACAGATATGGGAGGAAAGGTTAAAGGTACTAAGAAAGTGTGAAAGTTGTAGCGTCAGGATTGTACGAAAATGTACGTCTGGCATATTCTTAGCCTGATGACTGGAGCCTAACAGGTAAATAAATTAGGCAGTTACATAATAATCTTAATAAATGCACGCAAATTATGATGTTTTATTAATGCATTTATTGCTTATAACAGATGAAATAACACAGAAAATGCATAAAATATTAGAAAAAATAACACTAGTTATAGTGCGGTGCTCATAGATTATTTTTATCGATATTTTCGACGATTGTTTTCTACGCCCGGTATTTCCTCTTGTGTCTAAAATTGCTCATACTCAATTCCAAACGATTTTAAACACTGCACACCGCATGGCAAGAATGTTATGTATTATTATTTATTATATTATTGTTATGTATTATATTATTGTTTCATATTGCTATTGTTTTGTTCACTCTAGATGTCGCTTATGGGTTTAAGCGACAGGAAATGAAGATTTGGAAGAAATTAATGCCAACGCGAATAAAATTTCGCAAGCTCAAAGTATATCACAATAATTAAAAGGTAAGACCTTTCTTTGACGTTACTGTTATTTGCAGTACTCTATTTTTACTAAGATTTTTTTTTTGTTACAGGCCCCAAAGGATTTGACTCAATCATACATCTCACAAACTTTAAAATGGTGCAAAGTTTTGACAACGAGGCTCTTAAAATAGATTGATTACGTGCTCAGTGGTGAGGACTACCACTGAGCACGTAATATAAGAGTCGGCACTCTCTAACTGGCTGTTTTCGCAATTATGAACGTAGTTTCTACCAACCTGACCCAAAGAAAAGTATTACCAACATAAGAAAGAAATGTCAAAACAATAGTGGTGTACCTTACCAACTTGCATGATATCGATATCGATAAAAATAATATTCGTGACGTCATCAATAATAAAAAAAATTACTCAAATATTTAATACTTCCTATAATAAAAATAAAAGCAAGCAATAAATACCAACACAGCACGCCAATAAAACCACATTTACTCAGAATAATAGTCAACATTTATAATAAATTATATATTATCTTATAATGATCTAGAATAGGTATCTCCCCTGATGACATGCTGTGAATAGTTATCGCTTACTTTTTTAAATAAAAAGAGTGCAAGAAAGAATTAAGTCATTTATGCAGCAAGGTTCAAATAAATCTATTTTAAGAGCCTCGTTGTCAAAACTTTGCACCATTTTAAAGTTTGTGAGATGTATGATTGAGTCAAATCCTTTGGGGCCTGTAACAAAAAAAAAATCTTAGTAAAAATAGAGTACTGCAAATAACAGTAACGTCAAAGAAAGGTCTTACCTTTTAATTATTGTGATATACTTTGAGCTTGCGAAATTTTATTCGCGTTGGCATTAATTTCTTCCAAATCTTCATTTCCTGTCGCTTAAACCCATAAGCGACATCTAGAGTGAACAAAACAATAGCAATATGAAACAATAATATAATACATAACAATAATATAATAAATAATAATACATAACATTCTTGCCATGCGGTGTGCAGTGTTTAAAATCGTTTGGAATTGAGTATGAGCAATTTTAGACACAAGAGGAAATACCGGGCGTAGAAAACAATCGTCGAAAATATCGATAAAAATAATCTATGAGCACCGCACTATAACTAGTGTTATTTTTTCTAATATTTTATGCATTTTCTGTGTTATTTCATCTGTTATAAGCAATAAATGCATTAATAAAACATCATAATTTGCGTGCATTTATTAAGATTATTATGTTAACTGCCTAATTTATTTACCTGTTAGGCTCCAGTCATCAGGCTAAGAATATGCCAGACGTACATTTTCGTACAATCCTGACGCTACAACTTTCACACTTTCTTAGTACCTTTAACCTTTCCTCCCATATCTGTCTTATGGATTAAATCTATTTTAAACACTAAAAACTATCAAAAAAATCAAATAACACCAAGTACGCTTAAGATTCTTATTTTATTTACGAAACGAACTGACTGACGTCAATTGCAAAATACCAACATTATAATTTAAAATTTCATTTGACGTATAATACGATTAAAATTAAAATCTCATTATAGTTACGCGATTCAGTGAGAATTAAAGCTTTTGGTTTTTGTAGGGTTATATATTTTTTTATAATGTTGGCACAAAGTACGTACATAATTTATTTTGTATGGAGTGACGACGGCCTGAGGACTACCTTGTGTTCTGTGATCCGCGCTTTATTAACTTTATTAAATGTTTTTATTTAGTATTATAGCACAGTATAGAAGAATAAAATTTAATATTTCTGGGAAATGCAATAGCAATTTTTTTTTGGAGTTCTAACTGTTTAAGCAATTTGAATAGAAGTGATAAACTACAAAATTACAATGGCTTTGAGATTAGTGAGAGTTGACGAAAATGCGACGGTTTGCAAAGCAGTTTTTCCTGAAGGCACAAGTTACATTGGCCGAGGGAGATTACTTGATGTAAGTTTAACTTTTAATTCAGACCAATGATCAAACTGCTTAAATATCTTGGCCGACAGAGATTACTTGATGTAAGTTTAACTTTTAATTCAAACCAAACTGCTTAACTATGTAGCAGCTGCTTTTTAAAAAAATAATATTTAAGTTGTCTTATGCTAAAAGTTCGCCGGTAAGTACTGCATAACCTTTTTTAACACCTCTGTAATCCGAGCCCACCCCCTAAATACCTACTTTTGCTGCAGTTTTTGCACAACATGAATTAATATCTGTTTGCACTGTACCCAATGCCCTTAAGAAGACCACTATGAAAGATCCTGTTTGCATCAGTTGATGCAAAGTTTCAGCCAATGCGAAACTATTAAAAAATTTCAGAGCTCAATTTAAAGAGGTCTCACTATACCTAGTTTATAAGATTCTGGAGTCTGCAGGACTAGCATGAGCTCCTATAGTTTAGAATATTAAGTGCGAAAGTGTCACTCAATATGATTTAATGAGTTATGATAATGTATTGATAGTCGTGGGGAGTCAGTGCAGAGATGATGCACGATAGTCTGGAATGGAGGAAGGAGATGTGCTCTGAGCTGTGTTAGCCCCATATTATACACATGTTATGTGTAAAAAGGTGTAGTATTTCTTAAGGGGGTATAGTCTAATCATCAAATTGAACTTAAAAATAAATTGTTAAGAGCGTACATGGCCTTCTAGGAATTTGACACAATCCTATGAAAATTTTACCAAATCAATGTTTTGTATTCTCAGCATCAGGATATATAAATTTATATCCTGATATTTTTATAGTGAAGTAACCTATGTCCCTGTCATCCCTTGGTTATTTCAGTGAAACTTCACACACTACTTCACATATACATTCACTATAAAAAAATGTAGGGTTTATAAAGAAAAATAAAATGATAGAGACATTCTTTACTTCAACCTCAAAATATCAGGATATAAATACAGGAAATAGGTTTACTGTATTCGGAGGAAACAGGGAAATTCAACACATTATTTAGTAAATTATTTATAGGATTATGTCAAACTGCTAAGAGGTCCTGTATCCTGTTAAGACATATGTATGTACGTACATACATATGTCTTAACAGGATCAAATCAAAATCAAGAGGTTCTGTGTTATTTCTATATAAATGTAGGCTGTCATTGGTTTCCCTTGGCTCCTCCTTACAGATAAGAGCTTCTGAAGTGAGACTCATGATTTTATACCAATAATTGTCCGGCAAGAACCCAATCCTGTCGCCATTATTTAAAGGAAATCTCTCTTCAAAGTTAACAACTATTATATTTTCACTATTTTTCTTTTTGATACTACTTTTTGATTCTTTTTGATTGTATGCATACGTATGCATATAGAGTTCCATACCCTGCCTAGGTACCTGAACAAAACCCTACCACCTTCTAAAAGAACATACAGGGCTATATGGTTTCCTTTTTTTCTTTTGAGATCTGGAACCCTAAGTAACAATTCAACATACTTTACCGATTAGCTGATACATTTTGTTAGGGAAGTTGTATATTGATTTTGAAATTATTTGTTCCAGTGTGAAGACAAGAGAGTATCAAGGAAACATGCAGAGTTATATGTCATGGATGAATGCATTTATATAAAATCGGTAAATATAATTTTAATTTTATACTGATTTACATCTCAAGAAAGGTCTGCGAAAAAAAATGACATTGATATTATGCAATGTTTTTTGTAGTGGTAGGCCTCTTTTGCAGGGGGCCGCCTGGGGAAGTACCACACCTTTGCCAGTTATTCATCCGCCAAGCAGTAATGTGCAAATATTACTGTGTTCCGGTCTGAAGGGCAATGTTACCAGCGAAATTACTGGGCATGATGAGATTCAACAACTCATATCTCAGGGTGACAGGCGCATTGCAGTGTCGCGCAGAATTTTGAATTTTAAAACACTGGGTGGCACTGTGTCTGTTATGGGCAATCATGATGCTTACCATCAGGCACCTGATTTGCTCACTATCATATAAAAAAAAATATTTAACACTGAAAATTGCCTTAGTCTATGACATTCCACTGCAATAAAGATTTTTTTTAAGATAATGAGTAACAAGACGAGCAAATCAGGTGCCTGATGGTAAGCATCATGATTGTCTATATCAGACACAGTGACACCCAGTGTTTTAAAACTCAAAATTCTGGGCGGCACTGCACTGCGCCTGTCACCCTGAGATATTAGCTGTTAAAACTCGTCATGCCCAGTAATTTTGCTGTTAACATTGCCCTTCAGACCGGAACACAGTAATATTTGCACATTACTGCTTGGCGGATGAATAAATGGCAATCCCCTATGTATAACGTCCATGAATTTGTATGAGAATTTGATTTTTTGAACAGGATCATGAGCCTAGAAAAAAGTATTCCAACTAATGTGACAAAATCCCCACATATGAATAGTTTGTGGTGTTCTATGGAGAAGGCCTAATGTACAGCAGTGGACGTCTTCCGGCTGATGATGATACTTAAAATAGATTTTTTTTAGATGCACAGTAAAAATCCATGCTTTATCAAAAAGAAAAATAGTGAAAATATAATAGTTGTTAACTTTGAAGAGAGATTTCCTTTAAATAATGGCGACAGGATTGGGTTCTTGCCGGACAATTATTGGTATAAAATCATGAGTCTCACTTCAGAAGCTCTTATCTGTAAGGAGGAGCCAAGGGAAACCAATGACAGCCTACATTTATATAGAAATAACACAGAACCTCTTGATTTTGATGACTCTACACAAACACAGGCTATCAGTAAGTTAATTCCTATAATAATATTATTATCTCTTTCAGTACAATGTAAAAAACTTACGTTTTTAACAGGTGAACAAAACGCTTGCGAGTTCTAAGTCACCTCCAGCGCCATCTAACGCGGTTTTGGTTAGATTGATGGACGGATGGATGTTTTTTACTCTTTCACGCCAATACTACTGAACAGACTTTAGACCCTGGAATAACAAACACATAGGGTAATTTTTTTTCGATATTCCCGCGGGAACGATGTCTAGGCGGATGAAACCGAGGGGCACAACTAGTAAAAATATAGATCACAAATCACAGTACAATGTAAAAAAGTTACCTCTGTAACAACTGCAATCTTTTTTAGAGCAATATATCTTTGGAAACTATCATGGTAGTAAAAATTTTACTATAAAAGAGGGTAGATCGATGTAGCTGTCAAGAAAATTCAATTCGCTGATGTATGTCAGTTCTTCCATGATCATGCAACTTTCATGCGCCACATTAGTTAATTTCTTTAAAAAAGCTTTATTTTACAGATACACCAACAAAAAATAACCAATCTACCCAAGATTCCGATGCGGAAAAGGCAGGAACTTCATGGAAGAGGCCACATGACTCTCTGAGTCCTGCCAGAAGCAAAGCAATCAAAAAAGAACCAATAACTCCATCTCAACCGCCAAATACTTCAAGCGATACTATAATGAATGTGTCAAGCCACGCAGAGAATAGTGAGGCTAACTGTGATACACAGACAGCTCTAGTCAAAACAGAACCTGGTGATGAACGGAGCACAAGTAGGGAGCAAGTATGTTAATTGTATAAATATTAACATTTTTTTTATTTATTTAATGAGTACAGCCACATTATATTATAAAAATACATTTTTACATAATTTTTTTATTAGGCTAGTGTGAATGGTCAAGTCGGTAGGAGTCGACCTAGGCATACTTTTCATGAAGAAGTTGACGTTGTTCTTAGGAAAGGCCAAGTCAAAAGTACCTAAAACTGACAAGCATGTATGAAAAATGTCATGAAAGTGAACGAAGCGAAAGTTGTATGTCAGGATCGTAGCAAGTGGAGGGAAATAGTCTCTGCTTACCCCACCGGGAACAAGGCGTGACTGTATGTATGTATGTATTACATGGGCTAGTTTATAAAATATATAGGCATACATAGCATTCGCCACAGAGCTCGTTAAATACGAGTGAATCACAGACACGGAGTGAATACAACTAGAAAAAACTTAAATGATAATATATGAATGAATACAATTGTGAAAACTTAGGCACAATGATTATCATATAAAAATATAAATACTTTTTTTACAATTCATTGGTAGTACTAATGTTTATGTTATTTTATGTATATGTTATAGTTTATTTTAAAGATGTACATATTGGAGAATTCCTTAATCCTTATGACTTGATATTACAGAGTTCACCAACTGCCGTCCTACAGAACGGCGCGTCATCTTCCCCCCTACAAAGCGCTGCCCAAAACAATACCACTGTAAGAGCCAGGTGCAAATATGGCGTCTCCTGTTACAGGTTAGTCTTTGGATACGATAGAGACTCAATTACTAATTGGTTGGATCATGCAGACCTTAGAAAAATGTATTATAGGGGATAGAAAAAATTGTAATAAGGCATACCTTGGTCGGTATGCAGTGCAGGGTTCTGAACAAAACGCTACCGCGTTCTAAGAACATCGTCATATATCTGTGATTTTTTTTTATTTCACAAAATCGTGATCTTCATCTAGTTCCAATCTTCTACTAACATGTTCATAATTACATTTTTATTTGTTAAATTTTACGGTTTTGCGATTTGTTCCTTTACTTGTGATATATGATATAAGATCTTGCTCCTTACCAAATTTCATGATGCTAGGCCAATGGGAATTACCCTAGTGGTTATCAGTCCGTTGCGCAAAGTGTGGAAATTGGCGGTATAATTGCCGTATTTTTTTACAGCAGCAAGTTTTGAGTTGTTGACATTTTTACTTGATACCTGAACGCGTTCCCGAGTTAAAGAGTCTTGACAGACGGACAACTAAGTGATCCTATAGAGGTACCTTTTAAGGTACGGAACCCTGAAAGTTTCCTGACAACAATTAAAAATCTACAAAATGCAAAAGGCATGGCATAATAAATATGAAATATAAAACTTAATAATTAATAATGCGATTTCGCCCGCGTGGAATTAAAGGGTTTAATTTTTTTTACGGTACCAAAATCATACTTAAGTATTAAAAAAATTGCTCGAGTAACTTCTTTTAAAATCTATAAAATAAAAAATAAAAAAAAGTGAAAGTCCCGTTTGAATCGGTCCAGTCCTTTCGGAGATGAGCCCCTGAATGATGAAAATGAAAAGCCTTTTATTTTCTTTACACGAAACCCCAAACCTTTTCCTAAATATATGTAGCCTACCTATATTGTACCCTGGAACATCAGCTATTTGCCAGTGAAAGTCCTACCGATAATCGGACACATTGTGTAAAAAAACTCGAGAGATTGTAGAAAACTACTTATATTCTATTATAATCATTATATATTAATCTAAACTAAAATCCTAAATGACTCACTGACTGACATGCAACACAGAGCCCAAACTACTGATCCTAGAGACTTGAAACTTGGAATGTAGGTTCTTTTCGTTGTCTTGACGTGTGCTAAGAAAGGATTATTGAAAATTCACATTCTAGGGTGTCCAAAAAGAGCGTCAAAGTTTTGGTATAAAACTCCCATATTAGGCAGAGGTGTACCCAGGACTTAGTCCCATAGTAGGTACACCCACATTTTGCAAGTATGTTAATTGGTCCCTATAATAGGCGAGCCTATTGCCATCTACCGGGCACAGTTCTAGGCTCCAAGCAGTTATTGAGATTCCTGGAAAAATTCAATTTATTTTAGTATAAATTGGTACTTATTAAATTTGCAGGAAGAACCCCTTTCACCTTCAAGAGTTCAGTCACCCAGATGATCTAGATTGGGATGCGGACAGGTGTAGTGCCACACAAGAACATAGAAAAGGTTGGTATCATGTTACAAAATAGATTAATACAATAGGCCTCTTTTGCAGGGGGCCCGCCTGCGGAAGAACCACACCTTTGCCAGTTATTCATCCGCCAAGCAGTAATGTGCAAACATTACCGTGTTCCGGTCTGAAGGGCAAAGTTACCAGCGAAAATACTGCGCATGACGAGTTTCAACAACTAATATTTCAGGGTGACAGGCGCAGTGCAGTGCCGCGCAGAATTTTGAGTTTCAAAATACTGGGTGGCACTGTATCTGATATGGGCAATCATGATGCTTACTATCAGGCACCTGATTTGTTCGTCTTGTCACTCTCTATCATAAAAAAAATTTGGAAATATTCTCTGATAGTAAATAAATTAGGTATTAAGTTTGTATGGGGAAGTCAAAGGTCGCCGGCCTCTTAACATTTTTATTTTATTTACGTATTTATTATCCAAAATTTCGAATATCTTGTTGTAATGGTATACAACAAGATAATTCATACATACATTCACGCCTTTTTTCCCGAAGCGGTAGGCAGAGGTGTACCCAGGACTCAGTCCCATAGTAGATACACCCACATTTCGCCAGTATGTTATTGGTCCCATGTAATAGGGGGCGAGCCTATTGCCATCTACCGGGCACAGTTCCAGACTCCAGGCAGTTATTGAGATAATTCCTAATGAAAAAATCCAATATGTAACCACTTTGCCTGACCTGGGGATCGAACCCGGGACCTCTTGATTGACAGTCAAGCATGCGCCCACTACGCCACCGAGGCAGTCAACAAGATAATTCAGTTATATATAATGCTATTTTAACCTTACTGTAAAGTTCTCGAATGGAGACCACGAACCGCAAAGTGCAGCGTAGGACGTCCACCCACAAGGTGGACAAACGATCTGATAAGGACGGCAGGAACACGCTTGAAGCGGGCCGCTCACAACGGGACTGGATGGAAACCTCTGGGGGAGGCCTATGTTCGGCAGTGGACGTCCTATGGCTGAGATGATGATCCCCTTGACCTTTTTTTTATGATGAGTGACAAGACGAGCAAATCAGGTGCCTGATGGTAAGCATCATGATTGTCCATATCAGACACAGTGCCACCCAGTGTTTGTTGAATCTCATCATGCCCAGTAATTTCGCTGGTAACATTGCCCTTCATACCGGAACACAGTAATGTTTGCACATTACTGCTCGGCGGATGAATAACTGGCAAAGGTGTGGTACTTCCCCAGGCCGCTGCCTACAAAAGGGGCCTACCACTACACCTTTGAATATTCAAACGTGTCATTGTCTAAATACGAGTATGAAATAGTTTAGCTAACGAAATGTTTCAGGTACGCAAATGGTACTGAGACACGGCAACTGTTTCTACATAAACGCTCACGCGGTGCATTTCTACGATGACGGGTTCGGTGTAGAGAACTCCGATGGAGAGGGCGCCGATTTCGATTATGAATTCTAATATGCCATAGATTTATCATTAGTTAGTATACGATTCCGTTACGTACAGGTCGGCTGCTAAAACCTGGCGCTGTTATGTATTCACACTACAGTTCATGAAATATAGTTAGATAGACCTACCTGACAGCTGACAATAAATCACATTTTCGTAAAAAGTACTCTGAGGACATATCCTCAGAGTCACATTAATCATAATTAGATGTGATGGATATTATGATAAATCATTTGAGTAATTCATCATCATTATCATCTCAGCCATAGGACGTCCACTTCTGAACATAGCCCTCCCCCATAGATTTCCATTCATGGGGTAACCATCCGGTTGTAAGCGGCCTGTATCCAGCGCAAATGAGTAATTAATTCCCTGATATATTGATACCCTTTATCTTAATTTACGGCAATATGACCAAAAATGTGATTTTTTGGTCACCGTTCAGGTTTATAAAGCTATATTTTACAAACTTAATGCAATTTGAATTAAGAGCGCACAAGACCTAGAAATTTTACACAATCCCATGAAAAATTTACCAAATCGATGTTCCGTATTTTCTTGTTCCCTCCGAGTATAGGTAATTAACCCATACGATAAATTTAGATCGTGATATTGTAAAGATATAGTGAACTATGTCCCTATCATTTTATTTTCATAGATTAACTATTAAATTCCTCGTCAAATCACGTGACTAAACTGGGGAATTCAGTACATATTTTGTTAGGATTGTGTCAAATTTCTAATAGGTGGCGTATCCTCTTAATAAACTAAAACAATAATTATCTCCTTCATTGACCGTGTGCTATAGAGAGAAAGAGACTATTCAAGATATTATATTTTATACGATGAGACGTGCACTTATTCACGGACACGGGCAATGTTCGCGCCAGTTCTTAGTAACCAACCTGTACTATATTTAAATTTATGGCTTTTCATGCACTTGCCTCTAATATTATGAACTAATTGTGCGCGCGGTTTCACCTGTTGAAACCCCCACAATGATTTATTTCGGAGTCTAATCTATTGGCATACTAAAGTGCCCAATCTTGTATCAGTAGTTTTTTCGTATTTGTAAAAATTTTTGCTAAATCACAAAATACACTGTAATGCGCAAGTTTAGACGTATGATTGTATTAGCCGTGCCCCGCGGTTTCACCCGCGTAATCTTCGTTCCCGTGGGAATTATTGGGATAAAAAGTATCTCCCTATGTATTATTCCAGGGTCTAAAATACCTTCGTACCAAATTTCAGCCCGATCGGTTCAGTAGTTTTGGCGTGAAAGAGTAACAAACATTTAGAATGAAGAAGAAACGGCTATGCACGTCCTCTGCGAATGCGTGCCACTCATGTTCAATAGAAGTATCTGGGACGACAAATAATTCGCCCAGATGAGATACGACACATCACTCCTCGGAAAATCTGGAAATTTCTGGATTCAGCGGACCTAAGTAGTGAATTATAATCCATAATGGCTGCCACAACAGATCAGCAATGGTGGAAGCGGCTTCAGGTCCCTATGGATGACATTAATAATAATAATAACAAACATTTATCCATCTTACCCCTTCGAGAAAAAGGCGTGAATGTATGATTTTTTTTTATATCCATCCTCCCAAACTTGCGCATTTATAATATATATTAGTAGGATTAACGGCCAAGCTAATATCTATCGTCCAATAGGTGGAAAACGTCGAAGGGAAAGGTCAACAAGTTCAAGCAGCGACAGTCAGAACACAGAGTTGATTATAACTGGTAAGAGATCGAGGAAGACTATCGCAAGGGCGCAGTGGAGCGATTCAGATAACGAGGATCCATACAAAACTGATGGTTCTGATGATTGGATGCCATGAATCTCATGTACAGGGTGGATTGTTTAAAATAATTCTTCAGTAACTTTGACCGCGAAATAAGTAAATGCTGAAAATTCTCATGTGGATTTTGATAAACTAAAACTTCATCATATATATAGCTCGATAGAAAGGGAAGAGAACCAATTGTTTTTATTGTTAATACAGTGGCGCCCCCATTATTTTATACTCTTTTCTGTCAAGCTAAATCCTGTTCAAAAACTAAGCATAGCACACCAAACTCAAACACAATTTATTTAAATAGGTCTTAAGACATTTTTAAAACGTCAATAAAACTGAAGAGATATGACTTGCAGTAGTGTGATTGAGTCGGGTAGTTAAAAAATAGTAAGGTATCATTTATACATGTAATTAATCTATGCTGTAGCATCAGGTTCAGATAGGCAGGTAGTCAAATATAAAGTAATCGGCGTCGGATCAAGCAGGAGAGAAAAGTGGGTTTTTCGATTGTTTTAACGATTAGAATAAGCCTGTTAAATATTATTATGTGTATTGTAATAATTGTTTATGAATAAATATGTAATTTTATGATAGTTTAGACTTAGTTTTATTTACACGCTCACCTTAACACGTAAACTTGTGGGAAAAACTGTTATTATTATGATAGAACTGAACATTATGTTACAATAAATATTTTTTCATATATATGTTATCAGGCTATAACAGTTTTCTTTACGAGTTTACATGTCGTGCTAAAGTTCGCAGAGCCTATGTTCAGACTAGCTAACTTACGCCGGCCTTATTGTAGGTACCTAAATCAAAAGTGATGGGGTTGCCAATTTTTCCTTCTGAATGAAAATGTTCTGGACATGGTCACTACTCTCTATCGCTATTCATTTTCGACATGAGTGCGGCATTCATGCCAGCGGATCTAAATGCCTGATCTGTACTCTGGTCATTAGATATTCTATGTAATTAAATACGATAAAATTCAATAAAAATTCTTTAATTCAAAGTTTAATTAACAATAAAATAGTCCTAAACGTATATCCACACTTCACAGTCAACCATCAATGTAATCACTTGACTGATTCTGAGGCGCTTCTCACAATGCCGACGCCGAAAAAGAAATTTAAAGGCAAGAACGCGATTTCAATATACGTTTTCAATACAGATACCTACACGGAGCCACAGAACAAAAATTAATATGACGTTAAATTACGCACAAAGTGTGAGAATCGCCTAAAATTCTGCATATTGATGCAAGGTATAAGAGCAGTGTGTACTCTGCATGCTCCACCTTGCTCACGTTGCTGGTGGTTGTTGATTGCTTGCATTCAGGATATAACTAATAGAAGCCTTCATCAACATCGTTATCTTGTTGGTCCCACGGTTGAGACAACAGTAGCGGGGGCGGCGCCTCGTCCCCGCGCACTCGTAGCGTGTACACTGCATACTCCACCTTGCTCACGTTGCTGCGGGTTGTTGATTGCTTGCTGTATATCAGCGGGCCGGCGCCGCATAAACCTGCAACAATTATACAATAGTCAGTATTCAACAAAAATCATTCTAATATTGATGATAACTGCTTTAATTGCGTGCGAATTCCAATTAGGACACCTGTTAGAAATCAGTATAGTAATATGAAAATAAGCTATAAATTGTGATATTGCTTAAGGCTCATTAGAGCCTGCATTTGTGGTGTGGGATATATCTGTTCATGCATGCCATGGGGACCATAATATGCTGTAATCGTTTTCTTTATTAGCTCCCACATGTGAAATTAGTTTTCATGGAAAGTAGTTATGTCCTGCTGTGAAATTTTAATATGCAAAACTTTATCAATATATGTACTTTCTGGAAATATAATATCATTTACTCATTTTATTAAGAGCATAAATGGCCTTTTAGGAATTTAACACAATCCTATGAAATAATTGCCAAATCAATTTGGGCGCGCCACTATATATATACGCTCCCGCGACATTGTCCGCAGGCGGTGGACTGTACTCTGCTCGCATATTGTTCGTGCACACCGACCGCGACCGACACACGATCCTCTCAAACTTCCACACACGGTCATCTGGTCCCAAACTAGGCTAGAAGCCTGTACTATGGTAACCAGATGACTGATATACATACTTATATAAGCTTATAACACCCAGACAAAGATCAAACAGACATGTTCATGCACACAAATGTTTGACCTGGCCGGGGATCGAACCCGGGGCCTGCGGCACAGAAAGCAGAGTTACCACCAACTGAGCCAACGAGGCTGTCAATCAGTCAATCAATAATAAATAAATAAATAATAATAAATTCATTTATTTCAGGCAATAGTGCATATAATACCTTATAGTATATAACCTTACAGACTAACATACATAATAATATAATATTAACTATGCTTTAGGGATGATATGTTTCGGTCTCGCCTCCCTAAAGCGCCGGAACACTATGCCTTCCGGCCAAAATTCTGGCGCCAGGAGAGTCTCCTTAAATTTCACCGGAAACCGGATCACGTAGGACTTGAAATTCTGCGTCCGCGTAGACTCCAGCCTCGACAGATCAATGTTTTGTATTTCCCTGTTGCCTCTAATATAATAAACCCATTCTTTAAATTTTTATCCTGATGTTTTTATAGTGAAGACACCTATGTCCCTACTCCCTAACTAAGTCATTTTAATTTTTCTTATAAACCCTTAACTTTTTCATAGTGAGCTTCCAAAAATCCCAGTTTTACTTGTGTGATTGGACATTCACTAAAAAAAAATGTAGAGATTATAAACAAAAATAAAATGATAGGGACATACTTTATCAGATAGATTTACTATATCAGATAGGTTTACTGTATTCAGAGGAAACAGGGGAGTACAAAACATTGATTTAGTAAATTTTCCATAGGAATGTGTCAAACTGCTAAGAGATCCTCTTTCCTTTATTTAATATTTTATTTTATTAATAATTTCCTTTCGTTAATATTATTAAACGGAACAAAAAGTAACTGAAACTTACCTAAAAACCCAGCATACAGCTGCCTGATGACCGCACAGGCAAAGAAACACTCCTCACTCTCCCCACTGGTAATACTATTCAAAGCTTTCCTCATCAATTCACCCGTCAAATCTGCTATACCCAGCATATAATCTGTATGTGGAAGCAAAGTTACAACGGTCTTTTGTGTTTCTTCATCTGTTACGTGAATGAATTCATCTTTTACTTCATTGTAAGTTATGATTTGTTTTTTCTCCATAAGCGAGTACAAAGTTTTTGCTTCAATGAATTCTTGAAGACCCGCAGTGACAGCTCTTGAATGTAGGTACGCAGGTTTGTTTTCTAATTCTATAGCAATAGCGCGAATGGGTCCATTGATTAGTTTTTCAAATCTTTGCTTTGCTTCTTCTAGTATCATCTCTTTGGTCTTTTCTTTACTGTAAAATGCATGATATTACTTACTATGAATAGATTAGATATGATTATGAAGGACGAGCTCAATGCGGTATGTTGACAACCCCTGTTATCTGGGAGGCTTTGTTGAGGGACTCCTCTGTCTTGAATATGATCACGCTCTTGGCAGTGCAGGCCTTTATTCTCTTTTTAAAGAGCCTCATAGGGCTGAAATTTACCATAATATCTTAAGCTTTGATTTAACACAATTTTTCAGAGGAAAATACATAGCTATAGTGTTCCTAAAAAGGGTTCTACAGATTGAATTCTAATTTTATTTTAATAAATCTCACCTTACTTACGTGATAGCGGAATGCAGTAAAAATATGATCCTCTTGCTCTCAATAGTGATGTCTCTGGACAACTTCACCAGTCTCTCATGCCGATCTTGTCGATCCGTAAGTTTTATGGAGGCTTGAAGAAATATGCTGAGAACTGGACTGTCTGCAGATAGTGTGGTGGCATTTTCCCGCGCAACGGATGATGAAGTGTGGTGGTGTTGTCTGCCGCGATGGGAGCGGTTTCTGCCTGAAATTATTTTTAAAATCATTAAGTAGATCAATATTCTAAATTATTTAGTTTAAAAAGTAGAAAAATAGTTTACCTCGGTTAGACATCGTTTCTAGTATTTCTTCTTGATACCAACTCGATACTCGATATAACACTATAGCATAATATTAGTGAGATGATGAGAATCACAGAAATACCTTAGCGCAATTTAACATAAAATTGTTTGTATAAAAATCTTTCGATTCAATTACATTCACGAGTTCAAGTTAATTTCACAGATTTCGGACTTTTGCACAGAACAGAGAGGAAAGACTTTTGTTCTGTGCCGTACACAGTACACAGTAAATTCTCCAAAAAGATCACAGATCACTATATTATTGATAAAAAAAAACTTCATTGTCAATGTCAAAACTCAAATCATAGACAATAGCAGCTTTTTTAATAGTTCGATTGTCCGCACAAAGCATTAAAAAAAAGTTGAAGTTGATAATTCGTTTGGGTCTTTCATAAAAATAACTAATGAGAAAATGAAACCGGAAATATCCGGAACATTTTTTATCTATAGTACTAATATAGATCTGTGGCATTTTGTGACCACAGAAGAGAACTGAGAACTGTAGGCAGTAGGCAGAGTCCATAGTACTCTGTGGTCTGTGATTTTCAAGACGGTAGACGAAGAGGTAAAAAAACTAAATAAATATTAGAAAAATCCTTATTTTGTCCTATATTTATGATATGTAAGCAGAAAGTGACTGTATTTGTTTCTGTTCCAGCAATTCGCGTTGACTGCCCAGAGTCCGCGAATGTCCCTTATCAGATCGACCAACTCACCGGGTGTATCCACTTCGTTTTAATTTGCACAATAATTGGAAGGTCCGATATACTTGAACTAATAAATTAAAGCTAATTTTCTCTATCAGCTAAGAGATTTTTAATGATTTGTGTATTGTTCTGTGGGTTTCAGGTGTTAAAATGTCGCAAACCTTAACTTTTGGTGACTCATGCGCCGCTGTAACGTGTCATGCATGGAATAAGGATAGAACTCGTAAGTAACACTTATCTAACTTCTCAAAACATTTCATAACCCATCTACATATATCATCATCATCTCGGCTATAGGAGAATTGGCCGGGTTCCAACATTAGTACCTTTATGGGGGTGATATTGCATGGCAGCTAGTCTTCATAATAAGTAAATGAAAGTTAGTTTAAATTCAACAACACTAATTATATCCTTCGTAATGTTTGCAGAAATTGCATTATCGCCTAACAACAATGAGGTACATATCTACCAGAAGGAAGGCAATGATTGGAAACAAACCAACAACCTTGTTGAACATGATCTGAAGGTGATGGGCATTGACTGGGCTCCAAACACCAACCGTATTGTCACTTGTTCAGTAGACCGTAATGCTTATGTCTGGACTCAAGGGGAAGATGGCAAATGGACCACTACCTTGGTCCTACTGCGCATCAACCGTGCTGCAACTTGTGTCAAGTGGTCCCCAATGGAAAACAAATTTGCCGTCGGCTCTGGAGCACGACTCATCTCAATCTGTTACTTTGAGAAGGAAAACAACTGGTGGGTGTCAAAGCACATCAAAAAGCCCATCCGTTCAACTGTTACTTCTCTTGATTGGCATCCAAATAACATGCTCCTGGTCGCTGGCTCGGCTGACTTCAGAGTGAGGGTATTCTCCGCTTATATCAAAGATATTGAAGATCAGCCTGGACCTAATGTTTGGGGCTCAAAGCTGCCTCTAGGGCAGTTATTGGCAGAGTTCCATAACTCACCATCAGGAGGTGGATGGGTCCATGATGTCTCTTTTTCTGCAGATGGCAACAAAGTGGCATGGGTAGGACACGACAGTTCAATAATTGTAGCCGACGCTACTAAAGGGAAAGCCGTCTATAAACTGAAGACTGAATACTTGCCATTCTTAGGGTGTACTTGGATCACCAATAACTCCCTGATTGTGGCGGGACATAGTTGCATTCCATTGCTCTACTGCCATGAAGACAATGAGATTAAATTCGTAGCTAAATTAGACAATACTCAGCGAAAGGAGTCAGGTGGACTGTCTGCTATGAAGAAGTTTCAGTCTCTGGATAGGCAAGCTCGCATTGAGACTAACGACACCTTCCTTGACTCCATTCACCAAAATGCCATCACTTGTATTAGCCTCTTCAAAGGCACCAAAGCCGATACCAAGAAGTTCAGTACTTCAGGCCTCGATGGACAGCTTGTTATCTGGGATATTGAATCCTTGGAGAGGGCAATGGATAATGTTAAGATAGTCTAAAAAAAGATGCTTTAATTTTATAATTTTTATTTCAAGGAATAATAATATAATCAGTTTGTGTGTGTGAAAAGCTGTTGAAACAATTTGATCCATCACAGTCAGTCCTATCTCTAGCTATGAAATGAAATTAAGCGAACTGCACCAGGGACTGAACTATATATTCAATTATAGTAAGTTTCAAATATACAGAATAAACTATAATAATAATTTATAGATAACTTTTTATGTTAATGATTTAATTTACAATTTAAATTTTAACTGTTATTAATCAAAATATGAATAAAATATAAATAAGACATAAGATTACTACACTATACATAGATAACTTTTAATACTACTGAAGTACCGCTGTCAAATATTACAATAAATTTTAAGAAATCAACTAAATGTATTATTTTAACATTAACATCAATAAGTCATACTTTAACCTACAAAACTATAAGGCCATGTTAAGTTTGTTGTGTATTGCGTACTATTGTGTGTTGATTATTTTGAATACTGGACCAATGCGAATAAATACTCTGCGTAACACCGAGCGTAGCTCTGGCTTGAGGTCGAAACATGTGATCTCGCACAATAACGGATAGTAACTGGATACGTGTGCCGCAAACTGAAAACAATAATATCTTCCTTTTAAATTTGTTACAAAAATTCAACTTTACTGAACAAAGAAGACCTGTGTTCATGTTATTAATTATTTGACGGGTGAGTACGCCACAGGGTTTTGGGTGCTCATAGAACCAATAGATGGAGATTTGGGTCTGATGATAATAAGAAAAAGAAAAAGAGGATAATAAGAAGAAAACAAATATTAATTTTAGGTAATTTAGTTGAGACACTTACTCTTTCGTCGGGCATTTTAAGTATTCTCGTGAGGATCAGTAGTAGAATAGATGTCCAGGCATCCCTGTGGGCTTCGTTAGTAACTCCAGCAAAATACTCTAATGCTTCGCAACAGATAGTGATCAGACTTTTCTGCACCGCCGGCCAGTGATCCCTTCGAGCCTCGTCGCTGTACATCTTGAATAAGACTCGAAGCACGCACGCTAACGACTGCGTTTCTTGTTTCAGCATGTTGGGTTTCACGGAACCCTTGAAATTAGCCTTCCACAAAACGTTCCTCTGCGCATTGTTGGTGTTGAAGGTCTTTGCGAAGCGGTGACTGCACATCAAACATTCTACGAGTCGTAGCAGATGTGGCGAGCTCAACAGTCTGTACATGCCTTGCTCTTCCCGCTGACATTCTTGCTCTGTACCTGGAGTTCCTCCGGTCAGTTCCGCGGCGGCAAGGGCTAGAGTCTCGGCGTCCTCTTTCCTCGACGTAGCCGGATAGAAGACGATGTTGTCGATTGTCTGAATCAGCTCCAACTGGACGACGCATTTGATCAGCAGGCTGTTGAAGACTCGGTTCGTACATTTGATTTCGTCGCCGCCCTGAGGTTTCTTCAAGATTCCATGTCGCACGTGGGGCGCGTCGCCGCTCTCGTCTTCCTCCGGCTTCCACGTGAGCAACGTCGTCGGCAGCGTGCTGTTGAATATGTCCAACATGATCTGACACGTCTTGCTCCATGTGTCTTCGTTAAATTTGGTTCCGTTGGATATGACTAGATTCTCCAAGCAATTGGTGCCGGACCTGGCAAGCTGCTCGTTGTCTTGCTGCACGCACCAGTGCAGCTGCGCATACAACTGCTCGAGCAGCAACGAGCCAAGAATATCAAAGTACTGCGTGAAGACGTCGACGATTGCATACAACGCGTGATTGCATGTTGTAGTCATCCACTCGTTCTTCTCCAACTGATGCTCGGGTAGCTTCATGTTATCGAAGATTCTGAACAATATATTGAAGAGATCTCTCCACCAATGGGGACGGAATGCTTCGCCATGAGTTTTTATAATCTCGAAAAGAACTGTTAGTCCTCGTGTGCGCACGTCTAGCTTACAGCGGCTGACGACGCACGAAAGGGAGAAGAGTAATGGGAACCATCCTCTCAGCCAGACGCGGTCTTCCTCGGGAGCTCCCGGCTCGCCCTCGAGTCCTGCGTGCTCCACGAACAAATGCGGTGAGGCACCGACCGCTGTAGCACACGATCTCACTAGTCTTATTGCCTCCATAGAAGTGTCGGGGAACTTCGCATTGCAAGCAAATTCCGACAAACACTTCACTGCGTCTTGGAAGGAGTCTATCATTGCCTGGAACTGCCTTTCGTATAGATCCGATATAATTTTTCCTGTAGTCTGGAATGCTAAGTCAACTATCGCCTCATCTTGATCGCTCGCGGCTAAATGGAAAACTGAGAATATATTTTTCCAACCGGATTTAATATTTGAGGCCTGTGAATTTACCATCTGCGCGATGCATCTGACGACCATGTCTCTAATCGTTGGCGAATTATTTTTCTTCATAATGTGTTCGAACGGCCTCAAGAAGTCTTTTTGGAATTTGAAATTAGCGAACTCTCCCTTCTCAATAAATTTCATGGAGAGTTGTCTCAGGGAATCTACAGCGAAGAACGAGATATCTTCGTTGTTACTGCAACCCACTTTGTTGAAATGGTCGCCAAGTACTTGCCATATTCGAGACCACTGCAGCCTGATGCGGCCCATGTTGTAGTAAGATATTTCTACAATCTTTTGCAGTGAAAACATTCGAGGGTTCGAGGGATGGCTGAGCTCATCCAGTGATACTTGACATAAAGCTTTTACAAAGTCGACGATTGCATCGCCGTCGAGTCTGGTGGATCCTGTGAATATTCTGTCTACAGCGACGACTACGCTTTGTGAACTAGTTTCTCCAATGTGTTCTTTGACACTGGGATCTAAAGCCATAAGGCTGAATTTTAGAGAATCCGGTTGTGGTTTGATTCCTGATCCCGACAAGAACTGCGGTCTCACTCCAGTTCCAATAAGCTGAGCTAGTTCAAGCTGAGAGATACATTTTACAATGTCCAACCAACTAGATCCTAAATAATTGCCGTCAGTGTGCGCCACTGTGATCAATGTCTTTATTGTATCGATGTTCTTCGCCTTCATTTCAGTAATCGGTGAATTTGCTGTGAGTAGAGTGAACCGTGCCAAAGCTTGTACATACGCATCTCTTTCTAGTGACATGTGGAAAATGCAAGCGATTCGAATGGCGCACCTTATTCCGTCCAAACATAAGGACGCTATCTCAGTATCGTCGCAATCTTGCAACCCTACCGAGAAAGCTGCGAGGAAAGGCGTCCAAGCCATTTTGAACATCGGACGAACGTGTTCAACATGCTTCGCCGTTGTAAAAGGGGTCTGAACGTGAGATACGGACTCCATCAAATTCTTCGCTGCTGTAGAAATTTGTTCCATTTCCATGTTCCAAATGAATTTGCGCTTCTTTTCGTTTGCTATCAAGTGTTTACCCGGTTTAGAAGTGTTTTTCATTTTAATCTCGTGGCCGGCAATCTCGTCATAGATTGTCGACAAATATTCACGTGGCAAGTCGTTATTATCGCTTATGCCGCTATTCAATTTAATGTATTGTTCCTTTGTCATTTTGTTCTTGACTTGAGGAGAATGCAAATCAGTGGTGAGCATTATAATGGAAAATGCTAACACATACACCGTATCAGCACTCGTAAATAAGGTGTTGCTTGGATTGCATTCACAGTACCGTGAAGCGAATTTTTCCATTAGTCTGTCAATTTTCTGGGCTTCACCTGGCAGTCTGAAGCCTTCTAGAAAATGACGTAATGCAGCTACAATATCCATGTTGGAAAAGTTCATGGAGTCAACATAAGAGTACATAACCTCTTTGGAATGATCATCATTTTCGCCTAAATATTCTCCAATAAAAGTTTGGTCTAATCGTTCGTCACTCAGTAGCCATTCAGCTATTTCTTTAGTGGAGGTTCCCAGCAAAGCTTGCTCTTGCAAGAAGGCCACTCCTTTTTTAGGTTTTCTATTGAACAGATCAATGCCAGTCTCCCAAACTTCTTTCTGTTGCTTCAATACTTCAAACTGTTCTGGGGAGTCAAGTGTTTCTCTGTTGCCTATGTTACTGGAACTAGTAGATACTAAGCTCAGACTTGAACCACCATGTGACTTAATACTTTGGTGATCAATGTCGTCCTTAGCTGTCCTCTCTCCTAAAGTAGTCTGTAGATTCGGATTGATGTAAAGTTCTTTGCTCCATTCGACCATACACTTCAATATAGACACAAGACATTCCAGCCCACGAATTCTCATTGATTTTTCCTGATTTGGTGTCGCGCCTAATTCTAGCGCTTGTCGACCTTGAGCGATTTTCGACACATCATTGACCAGCCTTTGGAATAGATTGGCAGCTGACAAGTCACAATCATAGTTTACATAGATGTCGACTACACTCTGGGCATCTCCACAAATTCTAGTCAAAGCTTGAATGACCATCCACTTATGTTCAAAGGTAGAGCTGGAAGTCTCAAGGATGTTCATGAAAATTTCCTTAAAGAAAACTTCAATCTGCTTCTTCAGATGAACCTTGAAGTTCTGCAAGAGAGCTAGGAATATAGCTAGAGAGAGTTCAAACACTTCTGGGACAGAACTGACCCCATTTTTAGAGAGTGCTACACAGAGATATTGCTTTATTGCAGTAATAAACATCTCATTGTTTCTGAAAACTGGACCAGCATTTTGTAGGATAGAAAGGAGTAGATGAAGAGAAAGAATTTTAGATCTTAATTCATGGGATTTGGGATCAGGTGTACCTTCAGGGAGAGGTTTCATTGAGAGCTTGCAGAGAGCTCTGAAAACAAGGAATGCATCTTTTTGTAGGACATGTGTGAATTTAGCTGTCACAGAGTTATCATTTTCTGATGCAACATCCATACTTTCTTGAGATGGTATTCTTTTCATTGTTTCTTCGGTGGGCACTTGCCCATTGCTTTCCTGAGAAATTCTTCCACTATCTATGGAATCAGATGGGTTTTCATTATTGTCAGGACCATTGGGTAACTCCTCAGTGGATTTTTTGGTAGCAATATTGATAGCATTGTCTATAACAGAGTCTACAATCTGCTTTGCAATAATCTTAGCTTCCAGCTCTTCATCTATTTGTTCTGTTTGTGGTGGTGGTAGTTCTTTTTCATCTTCATTAACATGGTTGCTATCATCTGTTAGAATAGTGCCATTTGGCAATTTTTGGTTAACAATTTCGTCATGAGTTTTATCTTCCTCGCAAGTTTCTATCTCTACAGCTTGGTTCTCCATTTTGGTGAAAATTACATTTAGCATTTGTGTGAGAGTTGCTCGTGCTGTGGTCTGGTTGATAAGGTTTTTGCTTGCCAAGTAGATGTTATAGCAAGTTCTGACAGCGAGTAGTACAGTTCCCTCATGAACCTCAACATGCTGACTGGTTATAACTGTGAGTAAAGCTTTTATGATCTGAAGCTGGACTCCCTCATCTGTCTGTGGTCCTGTGAAGCAGCTGCAAATTGTTTCTACTATCCTATCTATTAGTAATTTCCTTGGTGTTGTTGAGTCAGGAATATTTCCTGTAAGGTGCCCATAAGCGATGAGTTTTTGAAGACAATCTAGTGCCGTGACTACTATCCTAGCTGCTTTGCTCTGACATGCCAGTTCAAACGGCAGGAAGTATTTCTCTGCTGTAATGATGTTAGAGGCATCATTCTTGGGTAAAGGCAGGGTACCCGATGTCGGACTCTCCGCTGTTTCCACTTGACCTCCATCTTTCAATTCGTTTTTTATTTCCTCTGAAAAAGAGTGAGAACAAGTTTTAAATCAAGATGGGTGCATAAAATTTAGACTTCTAATACAAGGAAACACCATTTTCTTTTCTACAGTTATTTGCCAACTCTTGGAGTGTCTAGATCTTTCATAAGATTATGGTAATTTATTTAAGAGATAACGTAAAGCAGAGATAAAAAATAAAAACTTTCACATATTAAATTGTCAAATTAGTATTTACATACTAGATTATTGTAAACCACTTGCAATACCAATAATGTATTCAAATATAGTCAACAATCTATATAAAATGGCTAACAACAGAACTACATATTCAGTATTAAAGTATTAATCAAAATTCTATAGCACATCAACCACTAACTAGAACACTCATTTAAATAAATTTGGATTGCCGACCAAAGTAACTATTGAGTTACACACTTGAATGACATTATAGACTATTGTGTGGTTTTTATTGCCATAATATTAAACAGGATCAAATGTAGGACGACATAATCTGATAAGACTAGGTATGTAATATAATGCAAACCACAGCCTCAGTAAGACTAGTGAGAGAAAAATGAATAGCCAGATACTATAGATATATATTAGCTTTAACTTGTACTAAATGCATAAGCATATAGTAACTAAGGTTTAGATAAATTTTGATTAATTATTGTGCAATGTCTACCAGTATATTTGCTTGTTAACCTTATTGAATTAGTTAAGACACATCAATTGACTATAAAAGACATTTTAGATTGTTTAAAGTTTATATTTTATAGTAGTTGTAATAGTGAAGCAGCTGTTTACACAATTTTTAGCTTAGGTGTGATATCTCTTTTACTTTAATAGACCTCTGGGCAAACTTTCTGATTCAAGGTCAATACATTCACTATTCAATGTTAAAACTAAATTCTAAAACACAGGTACTAAGTGTTTAACCTAATTAGTGATAGGCTAATATAGATACCTATCTAAACACTACTAATACATTAGCTTATCTATAAAATGTCGCCCGTTATTCCTCCTACTCACCCAAAGCAACTTCGCAAGACTTCTTCAACTGGCTATGATAGGATCGTTTTATATCCTTATCCGCCAGAATCTTTTCCAATGCTCTGACTATGAACATTTCTTTAGTTTTCTGATTTTGCATTGTTATTATATTATGAAATCACTCCATTCGATCCTACTGGAATCGACCTAGTGCGCCGCTGTCGGAGGCATTTATCGTTTCATCGAGGCACTGCTATTTATGTGTGTAGATTTATATTATCTTATTAAACAACGAAAGTAAGATCACAAAACATTATGGAACTGCGGACTTAGTATTTAGTATGAGAAAATGTGAAATCATTTCTGCGAGAACGGAGACTTCTACGATTCACAATTCACACCTCATCACAAAACATGTCAATTTTATGGACGCGTTCAGGTTTAGTGGTGACATTGGCGATCGGCGATGAATGGTGCAATTTTTTTTTTTACAAAAACATTATGAACATGAACATTTTATTCGTTACTTAGTAATTTAATAATATGTTGATTAAATTGATTAACAATATTACATTTTAAATAATTCCCTATGAACGCATCTGAAACAAAAAAAAGGTAAAGGTCGACCATAAAAATAAGTTTTGAAACTCATTATTTTAACACGGTGTCATTTATTTATCTCTAATGGCAAACTTTGTTTTAATTTAACATTGAAAGGAGTTGGTGGTTTCTGGGCCACGTCGATCTTACTATAAAATTTTGATTTTATCAATATCAAAATAATAATATATAGTATCGCCGTTAATTATTTTGAATTGTTCTACTAAAATTAGAGCGTGTGTCGCCCTTAAAAAAAACTGAGTTTAAGTACTAAGTTTTATTTTACCTCACATTTAACGGCGAAGATGGATACTGTTTGGGATTTTTTTTTTGTTTTTGCATATTTCATATTAGCAACACACGACTTCTGTATTTTGCCACTAGTATGTAGTAAAAAGGGGGAAACATTTATCGCGAAAAAAATACACAAGTATACAAAACGAACGAAATTATTGAAACGTTACGTGCTCAGTGATGAAACGTATGGGATGGGTTTTGATTATCTGTGGCGTAATGCCCAAGTAGTAATACTGTCACTGTGTGTCGTGTGTCAACTGTCAACTGTCAATTCGGTTCAATTTTCAGTAAAACACGGTTGTTGCGCTTTCTGGCCCCGTGCGATTTTATTATATTATAAAATTATTTCCTACTAAGTCGTTATTATTTTTAGTTATCAATCTTTCTTTAATATCATACAAAATTGCTTCCACAATGACAGTGACGCGGGTGGCGGAGTCCCGCACAGAATTTAAATTAAAAAGTTTGCCCGAAGACGCTATATCAAGTGTGAAATTCGCACCGAAATCTAATCAATTCCTTCTTGTTTCTTCTTGGGATTGTTCAGTGAGACTTTACGATGTGTCGTCGAACATTGAGAGACATAAATATAGCCATGAACTGCCAGTTTTGGATGTTTGTTTTCGAGTGAGTTATTCCCACAAATAACCTATTTTTCGATTCGATTATTGGCCAACAGTGGTTTCTAGGCCGCCCTAGGGCCCCTCATTACGCTCGATCAGACTATCATGTATGACTATAGCTGGGACCAAGTTTACATAGCATCTGAAGCACTGCACCTTATGTTTCCTTCGCTTTAGTCGGTTTTTATTAACGTGATGGAACTTGTAAACAAACCAAACAAAATAAAATTGAGAAAAAACTATTAACTTTACACAATAAGACATGTAAATCTGTCTTTAACATCAAAAGAAATTGGATCACTCTGAAATTCAGAGACTTAACATTTAATACGGCTTAAAGCATTAGAAATAAAAGCAATTGTTGTTCAGACTTAATAAAAACTAGTTAATAATAGCAGTAATTTCTATACTTTGTAGGATGCAGTCCATTCGTACAGTGGAGGTCTCGACCAAATGGTTAAGATGTACGATTTGAACGCATCCACAGAGACAATGCTCGGGGAGCATAAAGGAGCAATAAGATGCGTGGAATATGCTACAGAAGTGAATGCAGTGCTCACTGGGAGTTGGGACGGGACCGTCAAGATGTGGGACAGTCGGGTGCCTAACTGTGTCGGGACTTATAACCAAGGGAATGAGAGGGTAAATATAAATAATTAACATCAAATACTGTAACTTTGTTGTGATACTTTGTTCAAGAAAATAATACAATGGGAATCTGAAAACTGTAGCTCCTTTTAATAATCATGTATACAATGATAATAATTTATTTATTTATTTACGACAGCCAATCAAGAGGTCCCGGGTTCGATCCCCAGGTCAAGCATAGTGTTAAATATTGGATTTTTCCATTAGGAATTATCTCAGTAACTGCCTGGAGTCTGGAACTGTGCCCGGTAGATGGCAATAGGCTCGCCCCCTATAACATGTGACCAATAACATACCGGCGAAATGTGGGTGTATCTACTATGGGACTGAGTCCTGGGTACACCTCTGCCTACTCCTTCGGGAAAAAGGTGTGAATGAATGTTATGTTAAGTGTATATCCCGTACATGTTAGCCAGGAGAATATAACATAACATCACATCTTTTCCCTGAAGGGGTTGTACCTTTGGGATTTTATAATACATTATTGTTATTAACATTCCAGGTGTACACAATGAGCATAGTAGGAGAGAAGTTTGTAGTGGGCACGTCTGGCCGTAAGATATTTGTATGGGATGTGAGGAACATGGGCCATGTGAACCAACGCAGGGAATCCTCTCTCAAGTACCAAACACGGTGTATACGCGTGTTCCCTAATAAACAGGTAATCATTATTATAGTGGTAGGCCTCTTTTGCAGAGGGCTACCTGTGGAAGTACCACACCTAAGCCAGTTTTTTTTTTTTTAATATGAGAACTTTCCACACATGGTCATCTGGTCCCAAACTAGGCTAGAAGCCTGTACTATGGTAACCAGATGACTGATATACATACTTATATATTATGCTTATAACAACCAGACACAGATCAAACAGACATGTCCATGCACACAAATGTTTGACCTGGCCGGGGATCAAACCCGGGCCCTGCCACACAGAAAGCAGAGTCACTACCATCTGAGCCAACGAGACTCTCAGTTATTCATCCGCCAGCAGTAATGAGCAAACATTAAAGTGTTCCGGTCTGAAGGGCAATGTTACCAGCGAAATTAATGGGTATGATGAGTGCCGGGCAGAATTTTGAATTTTAAAACACTGGGTGGCACTGTGTCTGTTATGGGCAATCATGATGCTTACCATCAGGCTCCTGATTTGCTCGTCTTGTCACTCACTATCATAAAAAAAAATGTATCACAGTTTGAATGCAAGTGATACTAGACAAAATCAGATGATGTCATGACAGTACTGCCTCGGTGGCGTAGTGAACGCGAGCTCGACTGCCGTTCGGGAGGTCCCGGGTTCGATCCCCAGGTAAGGCAGAAGGTTAAATATTGGATTTTTCCATTAGGAATTATCTCAATAACTGCCTGTGTGTACAATACGCTTGCTCCCTATTATATGGGATCAATAACATACTGGCGAAATATGGGAGTACCTACTATGAGACAGAGTCCTGGACCTGACCCCTCTGCCTACCCCTTTGGGAAAAGGCTGAACTAAATATTGTAAAACTTGCAGTTGAAAAAATTAACTTCATTTATTTTTTTCTTTAATTTACCTTCTTAGTTTTTTTTTAAATACTTCAAAAAAATACTTTAATTAATTTACTCATTGTTTGTAGGGCTATGTGCTGAGTTCTATAGAAGGCAGGGTGGCCGTGGAGTACTTGGACAGCAACCCCGAGGTCCAGAAGAAGAAATACGCTTTTAAATGTCATAGGATTAAGGATGGAGGTAAGGAACAAAGCTGCGCCACACAATTGTCATCCACTTGTACTCATTCCTCTATTTGTTTATTTATTTATTGTAATAATATGAACGCATTACAGGAATTATACATATTATCAACTACGTTATAGTTAAACAATACAATCTAATAAATTAGTAACTTAATTATAATAATTAAAAAAATAATAATAATAACAATAATAAAAAGTCAAAAGATGTAGTAAATATTAGCTTTAGGATTATAAGTCTCACAAAATGTCAATAGTTAATTTAAAATAGCACGCCATTTGTCACAAAAAATATCGCATTTATTAATTTTATTAATCTAATTATGAGTAAACTAGATGTGCCCCGCGGTTTGACGCGCGTTGTCAGTGTTCCCATGAGACCATCGGGATAAATGTGTTATAATAGGGTCAAAGCTATCAACATACCAAATTTCAGTCAAATCAGTTTTATCTATAAAAAGAAAAATTGATTCATTGACTGGCTCATCAACGCAGGGCCAAAACTATTGGACCGATCATGATGAAATTTGGACAGTAGATCATTTTTATAGCTTAGACAAGTAATTATAAAGGATTTTTTTATAATTCCACCCCTAAGTGTTTTTAAATAGGGGTTGAAAGTTTGTATGAAAAAAAAAATTATCTTTTCATTTACTTGAAATTCTAAATGAAACCTTCTTTGAATAAAAAATAAACATATAAGTACTGGGTTCAGGGATTCTTGAAGAACAACCCTAATAGTTACTAAACTACAAAACCACAAAACCTATGTGTGCATGGTATGTGTACTAACACCGATGACGTCACACCGGGCTCACTCTTAGCAACGACGCGACGACACAAAGCGCCGACGCTGCTATTTGGGCCCAGTGCCCCCCTGCCTCGATGCTTTCCCTTCAAGAATCCACACTTCGGCCCTAGCATTAGGCCGTTGTCGCCGTATTTAGGATTAACTTATTCATATATATATATATATTACTATGTGAATTAAAATAAAAAACTAGTACTTAGAAGAGTTTTTGGCTTCTCCTGCCCCAGCATATATAACTTCCTACTAATGTTGTTTATTATGTTGATAATCACTATAATGTTATAAAATCCTAAATGACTCACTGACTGACATGCAATGCAGAGCCCAAACCACTGTATAAATTAATGAATGTTCCAGGTTTAGAGAAGATCTACCCGGTGAATGCAATAAGTTTCCACTCAGTATACAACACGTTCGCAACGGGAGGCTCCGATGGTTACGTCAACATTTGGGACGGATTCAACAAGAAGAGGCTTTGCCAGTTCCACAGGTCATTGATACTATTCTTATAATCATGTCTGTGTCCATATAGATATAAATAGCATGGCGATAGAAATGCCGAAGTCACTAATTATATTATTGTAGTGGTAGGCCTCTTGCAGGGGGCCGCCTGGGGAGGAACCACACCTTTGCCAGTTATTCATCCGCCAAGCAGTAATGTGCGAACATTACTGTGTTCCGGTCTGAAGGGTAATGTTACCAGCGAAATTACTGAGCATGACGGGTTAAAACAACTAATATCTCAGGCAGGCAGTGACAGGCGCAGTGCGATGCCGCGCAGAATTTTGAAGAATATAAAGACCAGGTGTCACTGTGTCTGATATGGGCAATCATGATGCTTTACAGGCACCTGAATTGCTCGTCTTGTAATACATTACCAAAAAATTGACAATGTTTAAAGAGGGTAAGAGTATAAATTTAAATGATGGATTTCAGATACAATACAGCGGTGTCTTCGTTAAGTTTCTCCCACGACGGGTCGGCCCTGGCCATCGCTTGCTCTCAGCTCGACGAGACCCAGCTCGAGGACCCCAAGCCTGAAGACACTATCTACATACGATATGTCACCGACCAGGAGACTAAACCTAAATAGATGTGTTTTGACCACGGACAATGCAACCTCAAGACGCCGCGTTAAGATGGTTGCACTTAATTTTACAATTGTGGAGAAACAGGGAGTTAGTTTCCAGCCAATTGTTTGTGGCTGGCTCTTGATGTGGCGTTTATTTGCGCAAAAACATTTGGTTAAAGAAAGCCTTATAGTTATTTAATATCAAACACTTTTTGCCAAACCGTGTACTGTGGTGTAGTGCAGTTTAAAAAACAGATTAAATAGCCATTTAGAAATTTATAAACTCATTTAAACAAGCGCAGTGATATGAACGCATCAGCTGATGCTGCTGGTGCACAATTAAATAAAAACAATAAAATGACACTTAAAAAAATGTTAATTAAATGTTTCTAAATAATTTTATAAATGTATAAAGACGTCTAAAGAAAACGGTATAGTTTTCTCTAATCAAATATGTTTTGTAACAAATAAAGGCAAGATCAATACCCAACTACAAACAATTGAGTTCAACCACTTTAATGAATTCTAGTATAAAAGTGGCGCGTTTTTATTGGATTGTTTAACTTCAAACATGTAAGTTAGTACAAACATTGAATCTAATGAGGAATGAGCAACTATATGCAGTGACACTGCATACATTTTGGCGAAAGCATACCTTAACTATACTAAACCGTCGTCTTTAGCTTGAGTTGTCCGTGATATTGGTTGACTGATGACCAGAGTCATGACAATTTCATAAAGTAATTCTGTAACTATTGCGATTCGAACATATTTAAGTCAAAACGGGTGTTAAGTGTATCCTAGCTACAAGAAATTTGCCATAATCCTATAAAAAAATTACCAAATCGATGTTTTGTATTCCCCTGTTTCCTCCGAATATAATTAACCCATTCTATAAATGTATATTCTGATATTTTTATAGTGAAGTAAACTATGTTCCTGTTATTTTAGTTTCTCTTATAAACTCTCGGTTTTTTCAAAGTGAACTAAAAATCCCAATTTTACTCGCGTGATTAGTACAGTAAAACGAACTACAATAAAATATAGAGTTTATAAACAAAAATAAAATGATAGGGATATTGTTTACTTTATCTTCAAAATATCAGGATATAGATATATCAAATAGGTTTACTATATATTCGGAGGAAACAGGAAAATACAAAATATCGATTTGGTAAATTTTCCATGGGATTGTGTCAAACTGATAGGAGAGGTCCATTTTACTGTTAATCGCGCTAAAAGTAAGTCATCTAGTGATCACGGTTCATGCAACTTATTTGACCTCGAACTGATATATCTGTTTGGCCGGTAACCGCAGTTAGAGTAATATACTTAAAATTACATACTATAAGAATTAAAATAAATAGTATAAGTTACACAATGCCAATTTCGTTTTATTGATACAAACACATTTCCCCCTTTTCCTTGCCTGGATTATATACAGCTACTTGGGATTTCTAATGACAAAGATTGCGTCCTTCAAGCAAAAAGGTATGTCAATCCGATGGGTTGGCTGTCCATACTTCGTGGATACCTATAGGGTACATCCCGCTGACCTATAATCATGAAATTTGGCAAAAAGCAAGATAAGCATATGTAGGTAGGCTGAAAACCGAAAATTTGTAACATCCAATAAATTATACAAAGGTAGGGAATAGGTACTTAGGTAAGCTGCCAATTGCAAATAGACAAACTGACCTCGACAATTTTTGGTAGTTGAGCAGTGTGGAAAAAACGCCCATTAAAGTATGAGTATAGCAGTTTACCAACGGTGAACCGTTAGCTAAGCACTACAGCTGTTAGTTAAGTCATAACTTGATAATTTATTTTTATTGTAACGCCTACACAAAATCTCATAGCAACAGATTACCAACTTTTAAGGCGAGTCGAAAACGTGACACCGACAGCAACCGGTGGTTTCATTAAAATTGTTTGGCGACGAGCCTTAAAAAGAGCAGTTCCGTCTATCCCAAATCCGCAAATAGCCAACCAACTCTCTAATTGACTAAGAACTTGCACTCCATATAAGATAGTGCGTTAAACATTCACCCTAATACAAGTAATTAACACTCGCGAAAAGATGCACTCACGCCATATTCCGCAATTAAAATTATGACCGTTTAAAACAAACAATTTTGCCTTTCAATACATCTTTACAGCAGCAGTGATAAGTTCGTTTTTGGAATGATTCACATGCAGAATTGAGTTGGTTTCTTTGAATGCACTGTCCAAATTGGCACTCAAACAAAAGTGTTTGCGACCACCAGGTTTCTAAGGTGTTTATTCCGAGCTTTAAAGTCTACATGCCTACTAAACGTTTGAAGTACATCGGTTGTAAAAATGCATTCTAATAGACTGTAGACCATCTCAGTTGCAAACTGCATGTATATATTTTGTTGTCGATTCTCTTATCTGAATAGCCTGATGATATTAGTAAACGTGTGACAAAAGGATGTAGTCATACTTAATGCATCCACCCATCAAATGGATTATATTAGGTATTGTATTATAACGGAACAACTGTCAAAAAATTAATATAAAAATTTAGCAAAAATAATCACTAAGTCTTCAAGGTGACCATCTGGCGTAGTAGATATCGCTTTGTGAAATTGCTTTGTGCTTTGATAAGTTTTATGAAAGTAGGTATATGAACTATGAACAGTTTATCTTCCTATATCCTACTAATATTATAAATGCGAAAGTTTGTGAGGACGGATGGATGTTTGTTACTCTTTCACACAAAAACTACTGAACAGATTGGGCTGAAATTTGCTATGCAGGTAGTTTAAACCCTGGAATTATACATAGGTTACTTTTTTCCCGAAATTCCCACAGGAACGATGTCTACGCAGGTGAAACCGCGGGGCACAGCTAGTCTTCTAATATTTATGCTGTGATCGCCTGTACTGTAGGTACTTAACTAAGATAACGTTTAACTTACAGATCTATGTAATTATGTTTTAGGTCTGTATTCTGTGTCATTTGGCGGTAGGTTGCTAATTGAGGAAGTAGCAGAGATAAGCGCACGGCATCGCACGGGCATAGAGTTTAGCTTTTGACACGGAATATTATATTACGTCGTGTGCTCGTAGCTGTGTAGAAATAATTTCGACGTTTTAGGGTTCCGTACCTCAAAAGGAATAAAGGAACCCTTACAGCATTACTTTATCCGTGTGGCTGTCTGTCAAGACCCTTATTCTTTGGAAAAGAGGTATGTGGTGACTACTTATGCCACTTGACAATTTACATAGTAACATCACTCGTTTATCCGAAGGGTTAAGTAGAGGTGTACCCAGGACCCAGTGGCCAATTCGCCATTTATGTTTTTGTCCCCATACAATAGGGGACGAAATATTTAATAATTCTTAATGGAAAAATTCTATAACACTTTAAAAAAAAAAAAAACAAAACGTCACTATAGCCTGTAAAAAGTGGACATGGACAGGTCAAATTCCTATAGGATGAATACGTGCCGATGGACGAGACGAGTCCTTGAATGGAGACCCAGAGCAGCAGATACCCGAGGACGAGGTCGACCACCACAACAAAGGGTTAATGACATCCGAAGACATAAATAAATAATAATTTTAATTTATACTCTAACAGAACGGGTCACCCCAATTCATATGGGTCATGTGGACAACCCACATTGTCAGAGTTTCAGGTCACCAAGATTCCTACGCAGCCTCCGACATGACCTATATAAACGACTGCCCCCTACATATCTTATAGGAAACAGCCGGGACCTACAGTTTAACGTGTCATCCGAAACACAGTAGCGCCCAGGCGAAAAGACTACATGGTGAGATTCGATCCAGGGATTTCGGATTAAAGGCCGGGCATATTCCCGCTGGACCACGGACTCTACATGATTGTATAAAACAGGCATATGACCGCCAGGAGTGGAAGAGTAGGGAAGTGGCCTATATCCAAGAATGGAGTTAGAAGAGCCCGCCATGATATTGATGATGATGACTTGGTACATTTAACCTTAAGAATCTAACTAAGGTAAACAGCTTATATTAATTTAAATACGTATACGTATACCTACTTGATATTACATATTCAATAACCTTATTTTTATAAAGAACACAGCGTCAAAAGAAAATCATTCGCCGAGAGGTCAGATGTGAGTGTGCGTCAGCTCGTGAACTAAAACATTTAATTTACGACGGAAGTCGCATGAATGAAGTCCCAAACTCCATTGAGTTACATTCGACAATAAAACTGCTATAAAAGTAAAAGCGTACAGCCGTAATGGGCATGTTTATTTAATAAATATGGGTATTATAAGGCGACAGACCGCGCCCAGATGGGCGAGTCGCCGCTACTCGCGAAAACCTTACGGTATTATGTGATTTATTTATCTTTTATTTTATCTAAGAGGTCACACTTTGCGAGTGGCGAGAGGCTTCTCTTGTGACACGCATGAGAACTTTAATAAGCAATAGGTTTATGTTTAGTGTCTACTTACCTAACTTAGGCCAATAAGAATATAAAACGAATGAAATTGAGACCTGTGAGTCGACAAAATGTTAATGTTTGGACGCTTTAAAATAGTACTTTCCTCCTTCTCTTCTTAATTAAGTTTCTCAAGCGTGAAAAACACAATAGCTCAATTTTTGCTCGATAGAATATTTTATTCAAAACTGCGCCTTTTCTAGACGATATTCGGAAATCTCACGCGGGAGCGCACGCTCGCTGTTCGTAGTAATAATTATTATTCTTTTCCGGAGTAGTCGATGGCCAGTACGGCTATTCATTATCACCGCTCATCCCGTCACCGTGATAAAGCCCATCCTCACATTTCGCAGGCCTGGAGTTCCCACACATCACGCTTCTCGCGCTCTTTCTTACCGCGAACCTGCAAAATGTGGAACGACCTTCCTCCATGGGTGTTTCCACAGACATACAACTTGACCTCCTTCAAAAAGGGTATTTATGGACTCTTTAAGGGTCGGCAGCGCACTGAAAACACTCCTGGTTTTGCAGGTGTCAATAGGCGACGGTAACTGCTTTTCATCAGGCAGGCCGTCCGCTTGTATGCCGCTCATCGGAAAACAAACATCCATCCATCATTCATCCATCCATCCTCAAAAACTTTCGCATTTATAATATTATTCTCGTAGGATGACGTCTCTATAAAAATCTAATTGATAATAGAGTGTAGTTAGGTAGGTACCTAAATCTGTTATCCAGGTAGGTTAAATCCTGTAGTAACAGTTAGAAGGTGCCTACACAATCTAGCCAGGTTTAGACCAGACTTAGTGGCTAGGCACTAGTGTGGGCGGGTGACCTGTGCTGATACCTATCGTGTTGGATGTTATCTTACATCTATAACCCACCGCGGCACACATGTTTGATTCACGCATCCTGTTACATCTTGAAGGGTCATTTGTTCATCATGCATCTTCAAACCACTTAGTACCTATGTAGTAAAGACAAAAAATTGGTAAAGGAGTAAGCAATCTGGAACTTTTAACATTAGGTTTCTTTTAACATTCGTAAATAGCTACTGAAACTTATGGCACAAAATATATAATAGTACTTTTTTTTAGTTATAAAATAGATTAAAAAAATTAAATAAAATAAAAATGCTTTATACTGACATTACGTCCATCGTTAAATTTAATTAACATAAATAATCATTGAATTAAATCAAATCAATAAAATCATAATATAAATAATTCAAATAAATAAAAATTACAACATAAAAAAGGAAAAGGTTTTTTTAGGTTAATTTTTATTAGATAGTTAATATCTATCTAATGTTGGGTAGGTAAATGTTTACCTACTATATAGGTACATACACTTATGGTTTGGTAGTTACCTTCCGATCAAACCGAAGCAGTGCCTTCTTATAATAGACATACGATACTTCTAAGTCATTCACATAGGACAACAAAACTCAAAAGAATTTACATTATTTCGTAACGAAGAGACAAATTTTTTGACGTGACAACGTCTTATACGTGCTCAGTGGTCTTATAATTCGATAGAGCCGGCTGCACGCACGAAAAAACATGACTCATGCGGCGTTACCTCGCTCTGAGGCGCTCGCTGTAAGGCTTGAAGTGCAAGCGAGAGCGCGGAACGAGCGACATCCGTCCCTCTCCTACTTGAGTGAGCGATGCGTCTGCGTGGACAGCTGCTATACTATAGTACATTTACATGTTTTGATCGAGTATCAAGTGCAGTGAAAAGTGAAACAAATGAAATTAAAATTTTCTTTTGAAAAATGCTACCATTCCATCAGTATTTTCTTAAGACGTTGTCACGTTCAACTATCGTCAGTAAACCGACTTTACAGACAACCAATTTTTTTATCCACTTAATGTTCACGTATCATTCAAAAGAGCTCTTGAGAAGTTGTCAACCCACCTTAATGGTCAAGCTACGGACGCTTCAATTCGATATTGAATTGTATCTCAATTTATATCGTATTAGCACCGAATGTGTCTGTTTGTCTTTCCCACACGCACCGGGAGCTGAACAATAACTTTATTATTATATTAGTGTAAAATACTATCGTCTAACGGTATGGACTGGATCTTCACGCTTAATGTCATCAGATGATACGAGTATTAAATACGTAGGTACCTATATTGAAATTACACTTAAAATACAGGGTGAATTTTTTAAAAGGGCCATTTCAGATACTACAGCGAATTACGAAAATTGCTGAAAGGACTCGTAATATGACCGATTTTGATAAAAACTAAAACTGTATCATTTCATTTTTTTTAATGATTTTCCTCACAAAAAATCGAACGAGTTGATTTTGAAAATAAATAACATATCTACCCTATAGGTATTATTCTAAAATCAGATAGTGTCGCTAATAAGGATCAATTTCTGAGAAGTAACATTATGTGGCATAACAATTGGAAATTATTCTTTGTGAAGAAAGTATAATAGTAGTTTTCCATATTATAGAGCACCTAGGCGCGGCGCGGTGCGACGGATGGTCCGCCCGTCGGAGCACACTTACTAGAAATGCTATAAAATTGGTTTCCCACATAATGTTACTGTCCAGAAATTAATTCATATTAGTGACACTATCTAACGGTACAATAATACAGGGTGTAGTTTTTCAAAATTAATTAGGTCGATTCTTGGTGATAGAAATTGTTTTAAAGAAATGTAATTTAGCCGATATCAAAATAAGTCACTGTATTTAAAGTCCATTTTTCGGAATTCGCGGATTCTCCACTGGACCATAGCCAAACATATTCGTTTTGAGAAACTATAAACGTGTTTTTCAAAAGAGAATTTAGCTTCCACAGAACGCAGAATCTATTCCAACTTATCTGAACCTATTTCATGCGATAAAAGTAGCAAAATAACTGCTCCAAGATTACAAGACCGGTAGCAAGTGTTTTTAAATTAGTTCATATTTTGTTGAGATTAGTTTAACTGCACATGAATGGTATAAAGTTATCCATTACACTGATATCAGGTAAGGTTTATTATCGACGTAAAATAACATTGCAAGTGGTTGCATCAAGATAGCGTGAATAAAATTAAAACCTAGGTGAACTGGTGAATGGACATTATCACGTCTATATTAGATAAGTAGGTAACTAAGTCTATTCTTAGGAAGGCAGGTAAGGTTAGTAGGTCTTCTAATGAATTAACGACGGGTGGTTGCTCTATACAAAATGTAATTTCCCAAATATGGAGGAGAGCATAATTTCCAATTAAATTTTATTTGATTGGCTCTTAATCTATTTGCGACAAAAAAATTTGGTTTAAGGAAACCGTTTGGGGCTTTTAATATAACAAAAAAACATTAAAATAATATATATATTAAAATAATAAATATATATTTTTTTTTTCAATATAAAAGACGGCCTTGTAGCTTTAAACGATATCTTCTAGGCAACCAGGCTTCGTACAGATAATATAAAATAGGTAAACATAATGTCCGGCGGAACGTAAGGTCAAGCAGATCCTTATAATCTAAAGATTAGAGATAGAAATCTCTAGGTATTGTAACGGAATAAATTATCTCACTATGGCGACTCTTCCACTACACACAAAAACAACAAAGCGTCATATACTCGAGTGGAGTATGGTGACCATTGCTTGTGGATTTTGAAGAATGAAAGTTGAGCAAAGATTGCATGCAGCTTTCTGAAGAACATTTACCACATTTACCTAAAAGATAAACAAATTATTTTTTTATTAAGAGCGTACATGGCCTTCTAGTATTTGATACAATCTGTTGTATTCCCCTGTTTTCTCCGAATATAATTAACTCATTATATTAATTAAGAATTATAGAATGAGATTTCTATTAAATTCTCTCATTCTATTAGAGTAGAAAACATTCCCAAAGACACAGAATAAGACAACGACTAAAGATTCTAACGACTGTTTTTTTTCTAAAAGGTCTTGACTACCATCTCCGAACCTCTTGCGAAATTCAAAAGATGCTGAAATCACTATCAACCGATACAATAATTCAAGGTGTGATTTTTTTCCTATATACCAAAAAAGACAAATGTATAGTCACCGTACAAGGTAGTCTCGTCCAGTCATCGCGCCTGGGAATCGCACTTATTACTCGGCGATCTCTATTGCTCCTCACTCGATCGTCCTCTCATTGAAACACTGTCTCTCATTGGACTTGTCTTTCCATTCATTAGAGATGGGGACATGTCGGTATATATATTACATCTATATTTTTTAAGGCAACGTAGTTGTTACTTTGTCGTGAAAGAACTGACTATTAGACTGTAAGACGATGCGTCTTTCGAAAAGAATGCTACTACGATAGTGAATTCATTATTAGATATTAGACCACTCTGAAACTGTGTGTGTGAATACGATAAAAATTCGCGTTAAATTGCGATGATCACGTATTTATTTTATTTCAGGACTGTGCCTAAAAACAAGTGTTATTATGAGTTTTTTCCACCATATATGGATGCATCCAACCATCGTATATTGGGTATGATCAACGTGACAGTTTGAGAAGCTAGTCCGTTGGACCACGATAAACTCAAACACGACGTTGTGAAGTCGCCAAATGATAGATAGAGTATTGATATATTGATAGCCCTGCTAGCAGTGACCGAGAGATACTTAAGTCACAGGGGGTTAGAACGAGACAGAATATATTTATTGTTCGCACGCGAAAGAGAAAAACAAAGGAAAACAATATTCGTGTCATACTAGACCTGAAGTTATTACTCTTATTATTATTTATTATTTTTTTTTTATTAAAGCTTTCGTACGATGTGGAATTCGTGATGAGGAAAAGCATTTTATCGAAACCTTATTATGCCTTTTGTATAATAAATAAAGGAAAAATGTTTTTTAATTCCGAACACATGAACCGTATTGTTGTTAGTAGTTTGTAACTTACAATCTATGTTAGTATAATAATTAAAACGAACATAGAACTATGCATATAATATTCGAATACGAATATATAGATACGTACAAGTAATTGTATTTTCATAAAGTATAATCGATATGACAACGTCTCATCCCTAAATTAAGAATGACTTTCTCGTAAGTGTAGCACTCTTGAGTTGTGAATTTTTAATGATCACTTCACAATCGAATAGAATAACAAGCGTGAATAGTTCGATATTGTTTTATTACATTCCAATAATTCAGTTGCTAATAATTACTATATATATTTTAATATAATCAACAGGTGACCAAAAACCTGGCTTTTGGTACAGACTAAAGACATTTCTCCTAACTCCTACCTCGGCCTACAGGGGGTGGATACCTAAGTTTTAAAAGAGGTGAATGTTTGTCCGAAACTACGACGAATTTTGAAATACATAATTATAATACTGCATCATTACGTTTTTGAAAATATGATCAGGTACGCTCGCCGGGAATCGATCAAGTTGATTAAAAAAAAACTGCTTGAGCATTTCATGAGCAGAAGATCGATACTTCGCCTTTTTTTTCATTTTATCGAACCGAACATCGAACATGACGCTCGATGTTTTGCCGTGAGCAAAACCGTGAGCAGTTCGGCTAGCGGAGTAGCGAGCATTTACAAGAATCATATCTTCAACTTAATACTTCTCATCTCAGCCGTAGCAAGTCCACTGCAGAACATAGGACTCCCCCATAAAGGGGATTGTTGCCAATATTCGCCACGCTTGGCTGCAAACTGCGCTCGCCAATCCGCCTGATTGGCGAGCGCAGTTTGGAGAATTTTACGCAGAGGACGCTGGTCCCCATCCTCTGGATCTCACAATCCTTGGCCGACTCTTACGGCAACCACGGGTAGAGAGGGGGAGGTACTATTCTATAGCCGGCACCCCACGGCGGCAAGAACGATATTACATGGAAATGCTCTTCGACACTGCGCTTCCTAGTAATGTAACAATCGTGCGAATAGTATAATACGGGGCAATGCTCAAGTCTATCACCACCAGAGGGGTATAGACTTAATTTTTAAAATATGAGATTGTAAGTATATCGAATGAGTTGGAAATATTCAGAGGAAACATTCCTACGAGATGGCATTCCGCTAAGGTAGCATAATAGCTAACTATTGTATATCCTATGACAGAGTGGTGAGGGATGAACTGTGGTCAACATTGTCTGTGTATGGGGTGAGCGCCAACTTGATACGAGCACTGAAATCACTCTATGAGGGTTCCAGTGCTTGTGTCAGGGTAGACGGAGCTTACACAGACTGGTTTAACATCGAAAAAGGTGTTAGACAGGGATGTGTAGCTTCGCCATGGCTGTTCAACTTATTCATAGACAATTGTCTGAAAGATTTGAAAGAAAGTGCGTATGGTTTAAGAATGAATGAGTTGACCGTCAAATGCCTCCTATACGCTGATGACCAGGTCATACTGGCATCATCAGAGAAGGAGTTGCAAGCGATGGTTAATTTGACGAATGCTGCTTTAACAAGCAAAGGGATGAAAGTGAATGTAAGCAAGACGAAAGTTATGGTTTTTGAAAGAGAAGAATGTATGACAATTTGCAAGTTTCTGATTGATGGAGAAAGAGTGGAACAAGTAAAAGAGTTTGTATATCTGGGTTCAAAGTTCACAAGTGATGGAAAGTATGACTGTGATATTGAAAGAAGAGTTTTGGCAGGAAATCAGGTGAATGGGGCGTTGCATACTTTTATGAACAGTCAGAAAGTGTCTAAAAAGGCACGACTGGCTGTGCATAGAGGGGTGCTTATCCCCACACTTACGTATGGTAGTGAATGTTGGGTCTGGCTGAAGAAGCATGAAAGTAAGATTAATGCTGTGAAAATGAGAAGTTTGAGAAGTATGACTGGAGTGACCTTGATGGACAAAGTGAGGAACAGTGTGATAAGGGAACGCTGTGGCGTGTTAGAAGATGTAGTGACAAAGATAGAGAAAGGATTGCTTAGATGGTTCGGACATGTGGAGAGGATGGACGAAAAGAGATTGACAAAAGAGATTTATAAGGCTAGTGTGAATGGTCAAGTCGGTAGGGGTCGACCTAGGCGTACCTTTCATGAACAAGTTGATGTTATCTTAAGGAAAGGCCAGGTCAAAAGTACCAACAACCGACGAGCATGCATGAAGAATGTGATGAAAGTGGAAGAAGCGAAAGTTGTATGTCAGGATCGTAGCAAGTGGAAAGATATAGTCTCTGCCTACCCCAACGGGAACAAGGCGTGACTGTATGTATGTATGTATGTATGTATATCCTACTAAAATATTAGTGTGTGTGTGTAAAATATTAATATACTATAACGTACTAGATTTGGATTATTCCACCCTGCCCCACCAAGCCGCCCCACTGGTGGGGCATAGTGGAATGTTACAAATTGCTCGACTAAAGTGCACTTCAATCCGTGCACCTTACTTTAGTGTAGCGACATCCATGCAGTGTGAACGCGTACGGAGCTAATATTACGAGAATCCAAAACGAGTATTTCTTTTTCATTTGATTTGATTACAAACTATTGTTAACGTATTTAACCTTAATAAATAAACACAACTTTAAGAATTTGAGTACATATTTTTTTTAAACTTTCTTGTCTATGTAAAATATCAGTCAATGTTTATAATAATAAATGAGAAAGTTTGTGAGGATGGATGAATGTTTGGTACTCTTTCACGCCAAAACTACTGAACTGTTTGGGCTGAAATTCGGTATGCAGATAGTTTAGACCCTGGAATAACAGATAGAGTACATTTTATATATTCCCACGGGAACGTTCACTACGCGCGTGAAACCGCGAGGCACAGCTTAATACATATTATAATGAACTTTTATATTTAATATTTAAAACAAATAAAACTGTCAGAAACATAATTAATATTATTTAGTGTTATGTCGTTGGATCCTAAACGTACAGTATAATAGTATCTTTATATTTAGTTTTATTAGTTATCAATCTTGGCATTCATAGATTTATATTCAAGATAAATATCATCACGCTGCGTTGTTACGATCCTGTTTGACATAGGTGTAAATAATAATATATCTACCTACATTATATACATATTGTGTTTGTTATTTATTATATTATACTCATTTTGAATTTTAGAATTTAGAATATTAAAACACTGGGTGGCACTGTATCTGATATGGGCAATCATGATGCTTACCATCAGGCACCTGATTTGCTCGTCTTGTCACTGCACTATCATAAAAAAACAATTGTAATAAGTATATTATAAGTATATTATTATTGAAGTAGGCAAAGAATAATAACTATTACTACGGGTAGGCCTCTTTTCAGGGGGCCGCCTGCGGAAGAACCACACTTTTGCCAGTTATTCATCCGTCGAGCAGTAATGTGCACACAGTAAGTGTTCCGGTCTGAAGGGCAATGTTACCAGCGAAATTACTGGGTACCTGATTTGCTCGTTTTGTTACTCACTTTCATAAAAAAAGATAAGCCCATTTCCAAACTAAGTACTGCTTTCCATCCTGTCTTAATAGGTCGCACACCTACATACCAATAAATTTCAACCAAATACATTAAGTTGTTTTGGCGTGAAAGAGTAACAAACATCCATCCATCCTCACAAACTTTCGCATTTACAATATTAGTAGGGAGTGGGACATCAATTATTCAATTGGGTTCAATTATTGTATAATTGAACCGGCTTCAAAAATAATTAGTAATTACATTAGTTTACGCCTTTTCCTCCCAAGGATCATGCAGAGATGAGGTACAGAGAGAGGTACATCTGATCTTTGCCAGTTACATCTTTTCAAGTCACGGGACTTGAAAAAATTGTAAACTTGTAAATTGTAAGCTTATTGTCGTCAATCGGGCTGATTGAGTTTGATTGAGAAAGTTGCTGAGGAATTTAATAACAATTTATGCCAGACCTGGGAATTGACCCCAGGGCCACTTGATCGGCAATAACGCTTGCGATTACTACACCTACTAAGCAATTTTTTTTTCTCCACGCTTGGCAGGCGGGTTGTCGAGCGCAGTTCGATGGTTTTTTGCAGAGGACGCTGCTGCCTTCTGAATCTGTTAACCCTTAGCCGGCTCTTACGGCAACCACAGGTAGAGAGGATGGAGCACTATTCTAAAGCCGGTAACTTCACGGCACATATATTCATATATACCTGTTTAACTCAATAAACGTATAGTTATGCTAATAGAACCGTAGGCGGAGCTTAATTGGCCGACCGACCGAGGTTAGGTCAGAGTCTTATAACAAAATTACAATTTATATGGGCGTGCCTTCATAAAAAATGTATATCTATAACGTAAACTGTCAATCTGTCTGGCTTAGTATCGATTAGCGTTGAATCTTTGACCCAGTGCAAAAATACATTGGTACAGAAGACGGACTTGAGGAGCGGAAATGTGTTGTTAAAAATATCACAACTTAACGTAAAGTGCTGATCGAGATGGCACCAGTTCGGCAAAGGTCTTCGCTCACGTCACCCTAATTTGATGACTTGACACTTTCCTAGCTCGCACCGCGATCCAAATGCAATACTTACTCTTTTTTTGTTTTTTTCCCGTCTGGTTGTTTGTCACTTATGATAGGATTGATAGATATAATGCCAGGGGTATTGCCAGTAAGTATATTTCTGTTTATTCACTCTCCTGTTGAAGAGCCCCATGTTGTAGCTCAACAAAAAGACCGCAGCAGGGACGATCATTCCGCAGATTACACGTATGTGGCAGAAAATAACGGGAAAATCGCACAGTGCGCAACGCTTACCAGTTGACTAATAAGTCCTTCGGCGTGCTAACCAGGCGCAGGTTTTTATAATAGCTAAGTCTGATAAAGTTGACCTTCTGCACCGTTTTATTTCGCCCCATAGTTTTGCAGGTGTCGCTGATGGATGTCATAATCGTTTGTAAAATGATCTTTAGTGTGGTTATTATGTTTTGTGGGAAAATATGCCTCGAATGAGGACAACAATCTTCATATTTTAACTTTGACTTTGAATATTGTTTTGATTTGATATTTTAATCTCTTGAAGAATTTAATGTCTCGCTGACAATTAACAGAAAAGAGGACCAACGGTTTGACACAATCCCATCGAAAAGGTACTTACTAAATCAATATTTTGTATTCCCTTGTTTCCTTCGAATACAGTAAACCTATTTGATACATTTATATCCTGATATTTTAAAGTTGAAATTATGTCCCTCACATTTTATTTTTGTTTATAAACTCTATATTTTTTTGTAGTGAACGTCCAATCACGCGAGTAAAATTGGGATTTTTGGAAGTTCACTATGAAGAAACGAAGGGTTTATAAGAAAAATTAAAATGACACAGACATAGGTTACTTCACTATAAAAATATCAGGATATAAATTTATAAAATGGGTTTATGATATTCTTCATTATATCTAATTATTTAAGATATGTTTATTATATGATAAGAAACAGGCGAATACAAAACATCGATTTGGTACATTTTTCATAGGTTCTTGTCAAATTTCTAGAAGGCCACGTACACTCTTAAAATTTACTATTGATTGTTTAATCACCGTCATATTATTTTCAATCAATCGAATTGAACGAATCCGCGATACAGTTAAAAAAAATACCATGTAGCTGCGCGAACACGTTGATGTCTTTCACACAAGTAACCAAAATAGTTTCACTACTCGTTCTCTTTAGGTTTATAAAAATAGCTAACGTCATTCCCGCGACTTTGTTCTGGTGGGAGTTTTCGGAATTACTTTCTAATTTTTTGACTACTTATATAAGAATGGAAAACAACGTGCCAAATTTCAGCTATCTAGGTCCAAGGGGGTCTGAGGGTTGTGCGTTGATGACTGAGTGACAGTCAGTCAAGACTTTGATCGTTATAAATAGAGATATAAAATACTATAGTCTAATATATTTTTGAAGAGCAAACTGCACGGCTGTGTGGGTGTAGGCCACTTATTATGTGCTCAAAAGAAGTATCCACTTGGGACGACCAATTATACTCTTAAATGAGATACAACACATCACTCCTCGGAAAATCTGGAAAAATATAGACACAGCTAAGCACCAGTTATAATAGTTATAATCCATACTCCATACGGGCTGCTACAATACACCAATGATCGAAGCGGCTCAAGGCGATGAAAGATTTATTTAATTAGGTCACTATCTGTCAATTTTGCACGTTCTTTTATGATACTGAGTAACAAGACGAGCAAATCAGGTGCCTGATGATAAGCATCATGATTGACCATATCAGACACAGTGGCACCTAGTGTTTAGTGTTAATTCTGCGCGGCACTGCACTGGGCTTTACACCCTGAGATATTAGTTGTTGAAACTCGTCATGCCCAGTAATTTCACTGGTAACATTGCCCTTCAGACCAGAATACAGTAATGTTTGCACATTACGGTCAATGAAAATAAACAGTAATGAGTCCACCGTGCGTTCGGGATGATACCTCTACAAGAAGAACGCACAAGAAACTTGTAAGACTTAATTTTTTCAGCTGATAGTTTTACAATATTTGGATTGGTTTCATTCGTTTATTTGAAAGCTGCCGCGAGGCGGTTATGCAGAAGTTTCCGAGCATCTTTGTCCTCTATGTACTGATTGACTTTATAGTAAACCTTTAATAAAGTAAATAAACAGATTTATTAAAAGAAACATTGTTTAATAAAGTTGGATTTTATATAGGTTTTGAATTTACCCTCTGAGAGCCCAGTTATCTCTTTTAGGATTTTATTATAAACGTACACTATTTTCTAAGAATGACTTTTTATTTGTTTTCGATAATCTAAAGCTATTTTGTCTTTATTACGAGTATATAACTAGTACGCAATGAGATACTACCTTTAATTAATTAATGTTTTTAAGTGATTAAGTATAAATATAAATAACTGTATATTGTTATATAGGTAATAGTTTGTCGGTAACCATGTCAGGACACCCGCGATACAGGCTAGCCCTAGTGCGGAGTCCACTGAAAATCATGTATCACTCAAAATTTTGGCAAATAAACATTTTTGTATTTTGTATTTTTTGTATTCCTAGTATTAAATGACTTGTTGCGGAACATGTTGCTCGATAACTACGTGAATGTCCCGAATCCGTATTCATGTACTCGTCGACAGAAATAATAATATATTAGAAGATATGAATAAATGCAGTAGATCAGGTCAAGGCGAGTAGTGCAATCATAGCGGGCATCATTACTGTGGGTTACATTTATATCGGCGGTGTAAAATCATTGTAAATAACTACTAAACCATTATGTAATATCACAGGTAATATTGCGGTCTGCGAACATTCAACGTACTGGCTTATTGGTACGATTTGTGGAAAATATCTTGTCCTTCTGTTTAAAACCATTAATTGATCTACAATGGATCTCTTTACAAGCTGTGCACCGCGGTTTCATTCTCTGAAAAGTATAGTGTTTGCCTGAAATAAATGAATTTTATTTTTTATTTATATCCATTAATATCATGTAGTTAAGTAGACTTTTTGCTAACGAATGATAAAATTAAAACTACCTTTGAAATAACGTTTTAAATTTTATTAGTTCATTCAGAGTCCGTTAAAAAGTTAAAAAAGTTACTTCTATTGTAACAGTGTGATGACAAGAAATTAACAAATAAATGCAAATCTCAGCTTGCTTAATAAACAATCTAACATTAAACTATCCGCATATGATTATTAAAACAAATTAGGCGCCGCTTTCCATGAGAAACAATATTACTATCGAATAAAACGATATAAAATCGATAACGTATTCGAAACGCAATTAATATCTATCGGATATATTCGGTAAACTATATTAATATCTCATGCGGAGTATCTTATCGCTCGTTAGCCGGCTTCTTAATGTGATTTACTAAGTTATGGCATAGCTTCGTTAGTGAAGCATACAGACGGACACGCGACAACCATCCACATACATACAAACCACCATAAATATCCGTATCCGACCATAAACCCATGGGAGGTCCACTAATTGTTGATGATATGCAAATATCACATTTACGAATCCCATATTTTATAAGAAAACTATGGGAATATAATACAGCGTGTCGTATTACCTAAGGTCGTATAGTACGTCTCTTAGATACATTACTACACATTCAGATTTATTATATCTATAAATACATTAATTATTATTATAGATATGCGTTTTCCCACGTAGATAAACGATGATTAAATACTTTTTAAAGTTGAGACGATTTGTTATATACAGTCCGTCACAAAAATGTGTGAATAACTAATTATTTTAATATACATTTATTTTATGTTCATAATTTGGTGTCAATGCGAATTTCATAAGACGTGTAGGATTAAGATGTTTATTGGTCGAAGTAAACGACAAGGTACTTGTTAAGGTACGATCAGATATTATGGATAAATTATGACATTATTAGCTTAAAAAAGTACATCTACTTACGTTAGAAGCGCTCTCTCTGATCACATAAATTTCGGTTGAATTCACAAGAGTTTAAAACAACCTGTATTATAAAAAAGTCATCGATTATGCGTAATTCGTAATCTATTAGTTTTCAAAGCCATATGTTTTCGTATTGATACTTCTAGAATGATAGTGTGGCAATACCAATATATCATCGGATCTGTAACTGAGCCTTCTTTACGACTATAGCTCGAAGTTTTGTCTACATGTGTTTTAAATTCAGCCAATAGGTGGTAAAATGTTGGCGCTGTTCACGCCCAAAAATTCTAATCAATCCCCTTATTTGTTTGAAATAGTTTTATTTTATATTTTTGGCGTTATTTTTGATATATTTATGAGGTCGTTGCCATATCAATTGCCAGCTTTCGATTTTAGAGAATGATAGAGATAAAAAAATGTAGTTTATTGTGAAGATGTCTATCATTATTATATTTCTGTTGAAATTATAGAGATACATGTGATTTATAGAAATATTTTGTAGTGGTAGGCCTCTTTTGCAGGGGGTCGCCTGGGGAAGTACCACACCATTGCCAGTTATTCATCCGCCAAGCAGTAATGTGCAAACATTACTGTGTTCCGGTATGAAGGGCAATGTAACCAGCGAAATTACTGGGCATGATGTGATTAAACAACTCATATCTCAGGGTGACAGGCGCAGTGCAGTGCCGCGCAGAATTTTGAATTTTGTGTCTGATATGGGCAATCATGATGCTTACCATGAGGCACCTGATTTGCTCGTCTTGTCACTCAATACCATAAAAAATAAATAAATAACCTCACCTTGATCAAAGTTTTGTATAACTTTACAGAGAGTAGTAGAAAGTAATGAGGGCGCCAGGCGTCATTGTATAACAACAATAAAAACAATTCAATCAACACTTACTTAAACTTTAAATTAGTTCCATTTATACTCTTTTCTGTCGAGCTACCTTTACGTTATACTGATTTTAAAGGTATAGTGCCTTGAGCTCTGTATTGAATATGCATATTACTAAGTTCACTCTAATTATTAAGTGTCAAAGTGGGCCTTAGTTAGTGTGGCTATTTTAGCAACCGAATTTCAAATGATCCCTCCATTACTGTCATTATAACATCGATCTTAGCCCAAGGGTCTCCTGGATAGTATATTAATTGAATAGTAAATTAGAGGGTTATTTTTCCACTTTTAACTTCTTTTAAAAAGGTTTTTTTTTTAAAAAATCGTGATTTGTCTTGAATAATTTCAAATTATTCAAGACATTTAATATATGTAACTTCAAAGTCGATAAAAACTTTCAATATTTTCCCAAACTGATCTGTAATGTTGAACAAATCCTCCTACATAATATTACGTACATTCATAGGCCGTTTAATACCTCTTAGTTTCTCCTCACGTAGCCAGAACATACTATAAAAACTTTACAATTGATTGTATTGAGTTTATATCCATAATCCGTATTATCTTACATAATATTATATCCAATATTGTTATCGTAAATTACCAAATCATTAATTTCACTCACAATCACATCAAATGCTTAAGAAATAGGGTTTATTTTGAATATTTTGTATAAGATTGTAAGTATTCAGTAGCGTTAGTTGTAAATGATATGAAGTGCGCACACGCAGAGCGTTTTGTTGGTAATTTATGTGGAGTTTCGAATGTAACACCCGTTACGAATAGGATCGGGTAATATTGTCGTATTTAACATTGAAATTGAGTTTTCTGATATAAGTTACCATGGACGTAACCAGGACTTGGGGGTGTCCAACGTTTGTGTTATATTCTGTTGAAATAATTATGTTTCTTATGCTAACAAATTCTATTCAAAGTGTATCTAATAACTAATGGGTTGACCGTGCGTTCGAAATTACTTCAAGAGAAGAAAACACAAGAAACTTGTAAGGATAAGCTTGTTTATTGCCACATCATACAACAGCAAACATAACATACAATCACGTCTTTTTCCCGAAGGCAAAGGTGTACCCAGAACTTTGTCCCATAGTATGCACACCCACATTTCGCCAGAAGGTATGTTATTGGTCCCATGTAATAGGAGGTGAGCTATTGCCATCTACCGGGCACAGTTCCAGACTCCTTGCAGTTAATGAGATAATTCCTAATGGAAAAATCCAATATTTAACACTACCTAAACGAACACGGGACCTCATGATTGGCAGTTGAGCTTGCGTTCACTACGCCATCGAGGCAGAATGACAACAAACGAATCAAATATTGTATACCATTCGTTTATTTTCAAGGCATCGATGTCATAAATTCTTCTAGTTTCCATAATTTTTTCTTTAGTCAGTATGAAGTGAGGGCCAAGTGCCCCATTTCGCCCCGTATTCAGTACGCTCATATCAGAGTATTGAATGAGAGGATTTAGAGTTAATGGAATTGGTTATGACGATTGAACGTCACTAATGAGGTCCCTTCCAATAAACTCTTTGTACGAAAACGTTGTATCTGGATTTTGGATATTGAATTTATATTATGTGACATTACGTGTTGTATAATTCAGTATATCAGTGATTTTTTAAATTATAATTTATTATTATTCAGCTATGCTCTCCCACTGCAGGGCAAAGGCCTCCCTTCTCTTTTCCCTGGGCAGCTATTTGGGGCCAATCCTTGACGAGTCTAGCTCGTCTCTCCATCGCATTCTGGACCTGCCGCGATGTCGTTTTCGGTTTATTGGAGGCCACCGAGTAGTACTGTGTCCATAGTTCCTCATGACGGCTTAATATCTCATTAAGATTAAGATTAGCAATATCTAAAATAAAATCTAATATTTTTTTTAATTAGAAAAATTATAAATCTGGCTTAATTGAGCTTTCACTGAATGTGTTAGATAATCTGCACAAAAAAAAAACATCTTTACACTATAAAGGGCGGTTACGTTGTAGCATAGTGTCAAGCGGGGTACAGCTAGTATACTGCTGTGCCCGCGGTTTCAACCGCGTAGTCTTCGTTCTCGGGGGAATACCGGGATAACAAATACCCTATATAATATTCCAGGGTCTAAATTATCTAGGTACATACCGATTTCAGCTTAATCATCCATCCATCCATCCTCACAAACTTTCACTTTTATAATGTTAGTAGGATTACTTGAGTATTATTTCTGTAAGTATAAGGTGTTATGTAAAAGCTTTCTTAAGTCAGGGTCAAGAACTTCAACACAACAGGGGCGATGCCTCATTAGTGCGTTGCATTGCGCTGCGACGTCGCAGCGTTGACGTGCGTCGTTTTTCATATATATTTTGTGACTATGCCCCATTAATGCGTTGCGTCGTCACACGCGACTTTGTCGTCACTTGTCGACGCAAAGCAGATGTGGTGTACAATGCGTTGATCCTTTGCGACGACGCGACGCAACGCAGCGCAACGCACTAGGGGAATCACCCTAAACCACGCCAAAAGGGGACGTTTACGCAAGTTATCAAACCTGCGTTCTAAATGCTCTAAGAATTCAACCAGAGTTTACCCAACATGACTGGAACATAAAACAACAGAATCACAGATATTTCGTAATATTATCAAACCGTCATGTCACCAGTCACCAGCCACTAGCGACCATTAACCATAATAAAGAAGGCGAGGGCTTAGCACCACATTCCCATATCAATTTACCGACATATTTGACCTCTATACAATGCCGCCCACGCGTCCTATCATAAACTATTCTAATCTACGGACATAGAAAATCAATTTTACATTTTGTGTGTAAAAATTGAACGGTGTTGTCAACGGTGGGCTTGCCTTGTTCGGGGTCACGGTGACATTTATTGTTGAAGAGCTTCTGTGTGAAGGTTTTTGTAGCAGTAGTATTTAGGTCCCAGTATCCACCCTTCTTCTTATGTCCGTTTCTTTTCTCATTAATATTAAAACTTTCATGTGTCGAAGCGCAATTTAAAGTGCCATTCGACTGCATGCGGCAAATACAAAATGCCATGATAGTTTCTAAAGAAATCTGCATCATCAGCAAATAAAAAATAAAATCGGTAACAGTAGGTGGATATTGAGAGTTCTAAAACACCGATTTTAAACGGATCTCGCTCTCCGGTTCGCTCGATCCGGTTAAAATCCGGTGTTTTAGAACGCTCAATAACCGAATGAGTTCGTTTGTAGCCGTGCACCAGACAGCGGACAGTATGAATGGATGTGTACCTACATGACTGTTTCACTCACCAACTTAATCGCACGTCTTCGATATACTTAATAAAAACATTCTTAACGCAATTTAGTTTAGTTCATTTCAACTACACATATCGTCTTCGTGCCGGTCGGCTATACGCTCAAGGTTCTTTCTAGCCCGTTTGGTCGTACCATTCAATTTAGTATTTTCTGTTCGGATTTACTAATCAAGTTGCAAATGATTATTGACCTACTTATTTCTTGAAAAAAATGGCACCTAGAAAAATAAAACCTTCGGTTGGCAGTCCAGGGTTAATATGTTGTCGCTTTGACTTCACATATTTACCCCTTAGGCCGGTCGACAGATACGCTCAAGGTTCTTTCTAGCCCGTTTGGTCGTACCATTAATTTCAGTACTCTGTTCGGATGCACTACACAAATTGCAAATGATTTTCGTCCTACTTAAAATTTACCAAACAGAAATGGCACCTAGAAAATTAAAACCTTCGTTCGGCAGTCCAGAGTCAACGAGTCATCGAAATGGAATGTGTGAAATGAGTAGGTAGCTGCACTAGGTTTATTTTGTATAGTAAGCTAAGTAAGTGAAATATTGTTCACAGGCACACGGTTATAATAATATGTAACTTGATCGTTGAAGTTATCAGTAAAGTATCATCACTACATAGTATAAAACAAAGTCTCTTCCCGCTGTCTGTCTGCCTCTATGTATGCTTAGATTTAAAACTACGTAACGGATTTCGATGCGGATTTTTTTAAAATAGATAGACTGATTCAAAAGGAAGGTTTGTATAGTAGAGAAACTGATAATTTAGAGGTTTCTAATATGAATAAACTTTTTTTTTGCTTACATATCAAACGCTGGCCCTACGAGATTGATCAAAATAATGTACTACATTATTGTACACCTTAAAAAGGTCTACAAAAAATCCGGTATATAGATGGTATATGTCATCTATCTATTTGGGATAACCTACAATAACCATTTTTTATCCTTTACTTTTTATGAGAATTTTACTTATTTACAAATCGATTTTAAGCAATATACCATTAATCCTTATCAAATTAATGAAATGAAATGAAATATATTTACCTATTTGCCAGAAGTATGGTAAGTAGTAAAATAAGTTCTTACATAAAGTAGTAAAGTTTCACATACTTCACCGGTAGATTCACCGACATGCAATAACTACATACATAAAACATTACAAAACATACATTTTTCTCTTAGGGGTAGGCAGAGGAGTATCCAGGACTCCGTCCCACAGTAGATACACCCACATTTCGCCAGTATGTTATTGGTCCCATGTAATAGGGGCGAGCCTATTGTCATCTACCAGGCACAGTTCCAGACTCCAGACAGTTATTGAGATACTTCCTAACGGAAAAATCCAATATTTAACACTTTGCCTAACCTGGGGATCGAACCCAGGACCTCTTGATTGGCAGTCGAGCATGCGTCCTCTTCGCCACCGAGGCAGTCTAAAAATTAACACCTTAAATACATATTGCATTTAATATAGATCCATATAGCCCTTTTTTTAAATTATATTACAGCTGCTAGTATAAGTATCGCTTATAGGGTCAACTGAGGAAAATTCGTCCATGGGTTAAAGACGTATACGAGATTTCTTAAAAACTAATTAGTACACAACTCTCGCCATCTAAGTGTAATGGTTATTATAAAATAAGTCCTTGAAGAGAAATAAGGAGGCATCTCGAACTCACAAATTTGATATTTCAGTCATTTTCACACGTAGTACCCGCGGCTGCTGTTTTAAGGTAAAAATACGTTTAAAATTTCTTAAAAAAATGTTATAATTTTCTTATTGATTACTTTTGAAACATACAAATAAAAAAAATCCTATACGCAAATCAATGCATAACCAAATATTAACAATATAATATTTTAAAATATATAAAAAAATATTATAAGTGTAAAAGATGTCAAAAAAATGTGAAGCATTTTCCCCATTAGGTACCTTACAACGCATCTGTTTCCATTGTCATAATTGTAGCGTCTTCAACTCAGTGGGTCCTTGGTTCGAATCTCACAAGTTGTGGTATTATATATTATATCTGAACGCCATCATGCTTCTGAAGGTCGTTAGTCCGGCTGTTAGTTTGAATGCTCTTTATTACGATCACAAACAAAAACATTAAACAAATTTATCTCAAAAATACACTTAATTATCAATAATGGGCAATGAACGACTGTTTTATGTGAAATGAAACGTAGGGTACAATTACTATGTAGCGGTACAATTACTGGGTACTGTGTCAAAGATCTTATGCAACAGGGTTGGGAGCGTGGGTGTATATCCTCGTTGTATTGCAAGTGTCTATAGTTTACAGCGATCGCTCGTCACGCGGGTTGTGCCCCTACCTATACCTACCTATCTATGCTTGTTTGCCGACTCGGTTATGTAAAAACCTTAATTTACATGAATGACCTGTATACATATTGAACAATAAACAATCCTCCTTTGATAAAATAATTGACTAATTCTAATTTAGTAAAATAATTGTACCTCTACCTACCATGAACAAAGAGTTTACCACAATGCAATGGAAACACACAATAGCGGCTCTCTTTGAGTACTAAGTTTGAAATATCAAAGCGACACCGATATAAAATAATATTATTTTTCATCACGTTTTCAAGGAAATACCGATGTCATTTATTTATTTTGCTAACGTTTCAATAAAAATAGTGGTAATGAACATTTTTTCTCTCTTCATGCTGATTGTTTTATGAAATTGATAGGTAAAATTAAACATTATTGTCAATTTGTCAAGGCTGACAACACCTGATGATTCAATAAAAAAAAAAAAAAGGTGTTTATAATCGGTTACCCATCGAACACAACTAAATAAGTTCGCGGCTTTGATCAAGAAGCATCAGAAGATCAAGAAGTCTCCATCTACGAGATCCTGCGCCAGCTCTACGTAGTAGTGATCACCGTCGGCTGCCAGTCTCGCCATCGACCGTTTTTTTTTTTTTTTTTTTTTATTTGTACATCAAAACATCTCCAAACAAGAGCGTTTGGACCTTTTTTTACATAATTAATTGCATTATTAGGCGTTTTCATTGGACTAACTTAAGACTATCTTGAGGGAGTCCATAGCGTAATATTTTTATTTTATTTACCTATTATTATACATACATATATAAATAAATATATAAATACATTATTTAACATAAATATATAAATACATACTTAATTAATTATAATACTTATACATATATACATATAGATCTATTACACCACAGAACAACTGGCACAGACCAACCCACGCTCGCAGCACCCGTTCACGAGTTGACGCACGTACCAGCGCCGTCCTCCTCAACCATATTAGAGGGAGGAGGGCGGCCCACCACGCGACGCCGCCGCGAGCTTGAGCAGTTTAGTGAGCATGACTGTACCAAATGTTCCCCGGTGCATTACATCTAAAAGAGAAACAAACCTTTTCATACTAATGGCTGAAGTGCAGATTTACCCCGATGGCCGCTGTGATTATTCAAGCTGAAACGCTAGAGCGCTCTCCTCACAATAGCCATATCACGGTGAGACATGGCCATGGCGATATTATGCTCCTGTATCTGCTCAGAAGTAGCTGCCCGCGCCGCTCTCACGAATCGCCCTATCGCGTCGTCATCATTGTCGGTGTAGTAGACACAGATGTTGGTGTGTCGCGACACTGCTACTACCGCGTGCGGGACGCTCTCATGAAGGCGCAGGGGGGACGACTTGGTCTGGATGATATAGACCCGCTCGTAGGTAAGTCCCTGAGCTTCGTGGATTGTTAGGATACGAGACCCTGTACCCGAACCGAACCCTTGGGTGCCGAGGGTTCCCTTTTCTTCTTGAGTGTGCACAAGGTATAAGGTTTTCGGGAGCTCCATAGGGATATTCGCATCCGTATATCTGACCAGCTCAAGGGAACGTACTCTAGATGACGATGAGTACATACCGGAGTAAACTTCTCTTAAGGCGTATGTGACGTCCATAGGGCACCGATGCGTGCAATACAGCTCCTTGCCGATACTGACCGTCTGATGAGGGCGATGATACTTCATCTCAAATAGATTCTCGCGATCAATATACGGCAGTTGGTTTACATCTCCGATGAGAACAACTTCTTCCGTTTGGGACAATCTGGCGGCCAAGATAATAGCTCCAAAGTGGTTCATGAGAGCCTCATCTACCATCAAGCGTCCGCATCTCTGAGGCTCCTTGAAACCGTTTGCAAGGATTGACGCCATAGTCCGCACTCCAATGAAGCCCCTCTTGCCCAATCTGAGTGCTAACTTTGACCTCAAGTCCCTGGCCGCCTCTATGGTCGTTGTCACAAGTACATCATTGTTCTCATCGAAGGTGTCTACCAAGAACGTTGTCTTGCCACATCCGGGAACCCCATTAACCCATGTAAACTTCGGTACCGCCCAATTTTCCCATGCATTCCCAGCGGCAGCATCCCCAGATATGGCGTCCATAATTCCAAGGATTCTGTCGTCGAGCATAATACGAGTACAGTGGGCGGTAACTACGACGGGGTCTTCAGGTGGTGTATAAAACTTCAAATTGCCCGTCCGCCGAGTCTCCTCCTCGTCCAATGCTACAAAACCGCCCGTGGCGTTATAGGCAGCCATATATCTTCCCGACATCGTGCCCTTGATAACACGACATGTGTCATTGTTGTATATGGCCGCTTCGGCTTCCTTGAGCTTGGCGTCTAGCAGTGCCAGATTCAGACGACTCTGGTACGCTGGCTGCAGGATGTTCTTGCACGTGGCCAAGTTTACCTCTCTGGTAGCTCTGATAACGGCCTGAAACTCGAGGAATGCATTGATTGCGTGGTCTCTTGCGCTAGTAGCTTGGATCAGACTCGGTGAGCTGACCTGTCCTCTATCAGCTCTCGATCGAGCAGTCCGCGGTGTTTCTGGCTTACTAGGGGATTTTCTCAGTAACTTCTCAGTGACCGCGGCCTGTCTGACGGATCGTGTGGGTTTAGAAAGTTGTGCCATTAGGGTGTTAAAAATTGTGTGGAGTTGCCTTCTTGTCTCACTCCTCTTTTCCTGGGCAACCAAACTGAGCTGATGTTTTTGCCTCTCTCTGGCATCTGCTATCCTATTTTGCAAGCGTTCTGAGCCGCTTAATGTACTTGAGGTCAAACTGGGGTGGCTGGGGCTTGTCGCTGTTGCTAAGTCGTGTTTGGGGGTTTTGAGGTAACTCAGATTTTCCCCTCTATCCTCATATACGACAACCTCGTGATGTTCCGAGGCCATTAGGCAACCGTATCTATCGGCGACTGTTCCTTTTTCGACTCCGAGTACCATCGCGTCTACGCTTACTTTACGAGGTCTACCGTCCGCGGCCTGAGTCGCCTCTCCCATCCTGGTTAACACTGTGCATACCTGTGCGAAAGCAGTCTCCGTATCCTGTTCGAATAATGCAACTATCTTGTCTTGTAGTCGCATTATTCGACAGGAGCGGCCAAGTACCTTCATTACAGGTAGTGCGCTGATTTTATCGCGCTTGATGCTTGTTCTGTGAGTATTCCCATTCAGTAGATTAGCGAATCCTGGAGATATGAAAATGCGGTTTCCGGTTCCCTCGCGACAGAAACATATGCCAAGGCTTTCCGTTTGGTTGTCCATGAACAGTGCCACCCCGCGGATTCTGATCCCTGGCACCCCGCCTCCCGCATACGCCAGTAGATCTAATCGTGGCTCGTTCTCGTTTGCTGGATGCCTGGATCTATCCTCCGCGGCCCGGGCTGTGAGGTCGATGGTTTGGACTAGTGTTTGTGTAGTGATTATCGGTGTTGTGTGTGTGTCACGCGATGGTGGAAGTTGGTTCGTACCTGCGCTGATAGTGTTCGGCTTAATCATTGTACTTCCGTTCCTCAAAGCAGCAACTGAGACCACCCTTGTAATGAAGTCCAAGAAAGGTGTTCTGGAGTTTGGCCTATCCATAATATTTGGGACAGCGTCTTTAGTAAGTTTGGCTTGGATTTGGAGCTCCAAGTCCATCCTGTCGCGGCCAAACCTTGGACATTCGAGAAGCAGGTGCCAAATTGTCTCTTCCTTCTCCGGATCGCAGATACAAGAGGGGCTATCCTTGATTTTGAATCGGTGCAGGTATGCCGCAAAACCTCCGTGACCGGTCACAGCTTGGACGTGTATGGGCGTAAGCGTCACATCTTTAAGTACGCGTCTCGCCATCGAGACGGTAGGGAAAAAAGCCTTGGTGACCTGACCAGTCGTGGATGACTCATATCGCTCCTGCCACATCCTGACTGTGTTCTCTCGTATCTGCCTCCTGATGTACGACATGGCTACGTTGCTGTAGTCTGGGGCTGTTCTCTTGGTTAACGCTGCTTTTTTTGCCAACTCATCCGCTCTCTCATTACCCGGGGTTCCAACGTGGGCCTTCAACCAAAAAAACCTCACGACTCTGTCCTCCTCTCGGATTACCTGTACCAGACTCTTAATCTTCAGGGCAAGATGGTGAGTGACCGAAGGATTCCCCAACAAATCAAGCGACGATCTTGAGTCACTCAAGATGTTGGCCGTCCTCACCTTTGATTCTTTCACCATCTTAACCGCTCTATAGAGTGCGTACATCTCCGATTGGAACACAGTGTTATGCGGTTCCAGGCGAAAAGTGGAGTATCTAGTTTCCCTGCCTTCATTCCACCAAGTAAGGGCAGCACCAACTTTACCCTCGATTTTGCTGCCGTCCGTATAAATCTGGGGACCACTTACTTGGTGGGAGTTTAGGGTTTCGGGTTCCAGGTTATCTAAGCGCTCATACTCAGTTATGACGAGTTTTGATGGATGTGGGTTTTGGAGGTAGCCCACAGCGCGCTCCACTTCTCTGCCAGGTGGTATAAAATCCTCAATGTATCCTTTTTTTATTTTAAAGAGGGTGGCGGCTTCTTTTACTCGGAGATCAAGGGGCAATAGTCCTGCCAATATGAGCGCCGATGTCAGAGACACCGTCCTGTATGACTTGCAGATCTTCTGGGCAAAACTTCTTTGCAGTGAGTCTAACTGTTTACGGACCATCAGTTTCTCCACCGCACAAGACCACGCACTCGCAGCATACAGAACGATAGGCTCTATCACAGATACATATATCGTCCTTATGACCTCGGTATTTAGACCCCACGTCACTTTTGCTGCGCATGCCAGCTGCTTGTAGATGTCCGCAGCTTTTTTGCAAGTTGCTGTAACATGTGCATTAAAGGTGAGCTTGCAGTCGATGACGAGTCCCAACAGCTTAATTTCCGGGACGAGATTTAGCCTAGTGCCAGACATGTAGACTTTGGGGATTTCGTACTTGAGCTTCTTCGTTATAAGCATCACGTTGGTTTTGTGAGCTGCGAAGTTTAGTTTATTTTGGATTCCCCAATCATGAACGGCATCTAAGGTGGTGGAGGCTTTATGCTGAAGGGTGCTGACTTCAAGGTCGGAAAACACTAGGACAACATCATCCGCGAATGCTTGACAATATACTCCTAAACTGGCCATTGTTGTTAGGAGTGAGTCTAGGATCAGGTTCATCGACCGTTGGCTTGACCGCGACCTACCGTGCCCAGCGCCAGCGCCAGCTGATCAACCGAGCCTAGCCCCGACGACAGCTGCACCACCGTCACAACGAGAATTCGCTGCGTATCAATCATGTTAGTAAGTTTATTTATAATATTTTTATATGATACTACACTGTATGTGGTATCATAAGTTATTAGGCGTCGTTTTTATAAACGGTGTATTAATTATTACTTCTATTGTCTCGCAGGTCAGAGTCTGAATATTCGGACGTATACAAGGCCCGCTGCAAGAGGGACCCCCCGGTCGAGTCAATAGATTCAGACGAAGAAGCCGCTACCACTGGAAAAACGTATGTATAATAATATCACTTAATATATTAACCTAGTGCTTTAACCATGTAGATCTTTAAAAGTAATGTAATTTTGTCTATTCTATCAAGTAAGTTATGTGGCGCTCTGTTTTTTATATTATGTACTACCTAGCGAGACTTTTAAGGGATTAAACAAAACAAGACATCGACTACGACTTAATTTTTTTATTTATTACTATTACTAATATTGTTTACTTTCTCATAACAGGTCCAAGAAAAGGGAGGTCACCAAGGCGGCAACAAAGCGCAAGCCACCATCGAAGGCGACATCGAAGAAGGCACCAGCGTCGACACAAAGTCAGCCTGGTTGGGGACTCGACTCGGACAGTGAGGACGACGGCGCAACGCCTACGAAGCGCGCCGCGCCGCCGGTTCTGCAGTCCGTGCTGACGCGACGAGTCGCCGACGGGGTCGTACGACGCACCGCCGACTTGCCAGGCGATGTATATATTGATTTAAAAATATATAACAGTAAGGACATACAGTCCGTTCAGCCCAAGGACCGATGGGAACGGGCGCTTGTATCCCTTAAATATCAGGGCGGAACGGACTGTCCTGAATTTAAAATTATTAAAAACTTCCTTAAACTGTGCAAGGCACAGTTCACCAGTGAGGGCACCTTTTTTGCTAACAAAAAGCTATAATTTTTTATTACTTTTTTATATTATTCATTTTAATTTGTCATTACGTTTTTATTAAGTAAGTGTAATAATTATTAAAGTCTAAGTAGCGAGGTCTCAGTTCACGAACGCGCTTTTGTACTTATAAATATTTTTTTTAAGTTAAAGTTCATATACCTAATTCGAGTGAAATAAATTTGTTAAACGTATTCTTCTAAAACCAGTTTAAATAGGAAAAATAATTATCGTTATTTTTTAACAATTAGGTTTATCAATTACTACATTCAATAGCAGTTACTAATTAGTGTAGTACAAATTAGTGAATAATGGCAAAAAACACAGTATATTGTACAGTTTGCGATTTATCTATTAAAAGTAGAGCATTCTCTAGCCATTTAAGGACTAATATCCATAAGAATAATAGTTCAATTGAAATAGGTGAGGGCATTGAGAAAATAAGTAGTGCATTTCGAAGCCGAATAGCATCTTACAGAGTACGTGCACTCGGTAACAGCGGAACCGATTGTAATACGACTCCGCCGGCTCAGTATTTGCGTGGGCTAAGGTCTCGTGTGCGACAGCTGCTTGACGCCAGACAAGCTACTTTTCACTCTATTAAAGTTAATTTCGAATTTTTTGGTGAATTTACTTTACCAAAAAATGACACTTGTGAAATTAAATCGTTTGCAACAGAAAACATAATATTACATCAAAGTTATGATTTTAACGAGATATTTTCAAATGTAGTTGACAGTATTACTACAAAAATTGACAGCTTCGAGGAAAAGGAAAGTGGTTGGGCTTTTCTACGTAATTTGTACTTAGAGATTAATATTAACAAGTATAATCCGTTAAGAGCATCGCGGTTCATTGAACTACCTAAATATATAAAATCAAAACATGCATGCATAAATATACAAAATGATGACGCTTTCTGTTTTTTATGGTGTATCGTAGCAGCTTTATATCCTGTTAAAAATAATGCACATAGAACCTCCTCGTACCCGCGGTTTGAGAAAGTTTTAAATACTGAGAATATGACGTTCCCAGTCGGTTTTTCGGATATTAAAACCTTTGAAAAAAATAATCGACACATCAGCGTTAATGTTTACGGACTCGCAAATAAATCTAATATTGTTGGTCCTCTATACAAAACAGATCATAGGAAAAAACATCACGTTAATTTACTGTTACTAGAAAATAACGGATCTAAACATTATTGCTTAATAAAAAATTTAAGTAGATTACTTAGAGCACAAGTAACAAAACATAATGGAAAAATATTTTTTTGTGAAGACTGCATGCTCTTTTTTAATAACAAAGAAAAGCTACATGCGCATATTTGTGGAGGCGTTCGGACAATGCTACCTGATCAGGGTGCAGTTATACAATTCAGGCATTATGAAAGAATGCAAAGTGTGCCCTTTGTTATATATGCTGACTTTGAATGTTTATTAGAACCCAAACCAAGTAGTGGAGGTATTAATACTGATTGTACAACTGTTTTGCAAAAACATATACCAGCTACTTTTGCATATTATATCGTCTGTTCATATGATGATTCACTCAATAGATATGTATCTTACCGCGGACCAGATTGTGTAGAAAAGTTTTTAGAACACATTGTTAAAGATGTTACAAAAATAAACAACATATTGGAACAAACCGTTCCTATATCACCTTTAACAGATCAGGAGAAGAATGAATTTAATAAATCAAAATATTGTTTTCTTTGTAACGAGTTATTATTTGACGATAGGGTTAGAGATCACTGTCACCTAACGGGAAGATACAGAGGTGCAGCTCATTCTTATTGCAATTTAAATTTTCGTCTACCAAAATTTGTTCCCGTATTTTTCCATAATTTATCCGGTTATGATAGTCACTTATTTATGCGTCGATTAGGTGAAATGCCTGGACAGATAAAAGTGATTGCTAAAAATAAAGAAAATTATGTGTCATTTACAAAATTTATTAAAATAGGACGTCTGAAATATTTTCCAGTTCGATTCGTTGATTCATTTAAATTTTTAAGCACTAGTTTAGAAAAACTAGCTGGAAACTTAAGCAGAAATGACTTCACTCATTTGTCGTCTTTCTTTCAAAGAAAGGAGCAACTAGATCTGTTAACTCGTAAGGGTATTTATCCATATGAATACATGACTGATTGGAGTTGTTATGACGAAGATAGTTTACCACCCCTACATTGTTTCTTTAATCTTTTAAATGATGAAACTATTTCGGCAGCCGAATATTATCACGCCGAATGCGTATGGAAGACATTTAACTTGAAAAATTTGGGCGATTATACTGATTTATACCTCAAGACAGATGTCCTTTTGCTGACAGATGTTTTTGAAAACTTCCGCAAGACTTGTCGAGTTACCCACAAATTAGATCCCGCATTTTACTTAACTGCTCCGAGTTTAAGCTTCGATGCTATGCTGCTTCAAACCAAAGTAAAATTGCAACTTATAGAAGACTTGGAAATGATACGTATGATTCAGAAGGGCATACGTGGAGGCATATGTTTATGTTCAAAAAGATATTCTAAGGCAAACCACAAATACCTTCCAAATTATGATTTATCAGTCCCTGATAATTATTTATTGTACATTGATTGTAATAATTTATATGGTTACGCTATGTGTTCTTATTTACCATATTCAAATTTTGAGTTTCTCAGACAATCGGAAATTGATGAGTTAAACATTCATAAAGTATCGAATAATTCAGATTATGGCTATATTTTGGAAGTAGACCTAGAATATCAAGAGTATTTACATGAATTACACTGTGACCTCCCGTTTTGCGTTCAAAAGTTCACACCACCTGGCTCAAAAACACCTAAATTAATTCCTAATTTATATGACAAATATAGGTATGTTATTCATTACGTACATTTAAAAACATGCTTACGGCATGGTTTACTATTGAAAAAGGTTCACAGAGTCTTAAAATTCAAACAAAGTCCATTTCTAAAACCGTACATAGATTTAAACACAGAATTGCGTCAAAATGCTAAGTCTAAGTTCGAACAAGACTTTTTTAAATTATTAAATAACAGTATTTTTGGTAAACGTTAGAAAATACTGAAAATAGAGTGAATGTTCATTTAGTTAACCAGTGGAGTGATACTAGAAACAAAACAAAAAAAAATTACACTGCTGAGCAGCTAATATCAAGACCTAACTATCATAGCACCACAATTTTTACAGAAAATTTAGTTGCTATTCAAATGAAACCAGAGTCTGTCATTTTAGATAAACCTATTTACATAGGATTCACTGTCCTAGAGATATCCAAAAACCACATGTATGACTTTCACTACTCAGTTATGAAACCTGTTTACGGGCCTAATTTAAAACTGTGCTATACAGATACCGATAGTTTTTTATATTCAATAGAAACCGTAGATGTATACAGAGATATAAAATCAGTATTCAATTCTTACTTTGACACAAGCAATTACGAGGAAGATAATCCATATAAAATCATTTGTAGAAATAATAAAATTCCAGGGCTGTTTAAGGATGAGCTAGGAGGGCGATGTATCAGTGAGTTTGTGGGATTGAGATCTAAACTATATTGTGTGAAAACTCTGGACAGTGATTTAAAAAAAGCTAAAGGAGTTAAAAATTCTGTAGTTAAAAAATTAGATTTTAATGATTATAATAAAGCATTAGTGCACAATAAATCTCTACGAAAAAGAAATATATTATTTAAATCTTTAAAACATGAAATCTTTACCCAAGCTACTAATAAAGTAGTGTTATCTTCGAATGATGATAAACGGATTGTACTTACAGATAAAATATCTACTTTGCCTTGGGGTCATAAATCTTGTTTGTATTAGATTTATATTTCATTTGCTTGAAAAATATTCATAATGATCTTGAAAATATACAAAAGTAGCTTTTGTAAAGTAACAACATAAAAAAGAAACTGGTTTTAGAAAAAATATGTATATAAAATTAGATAGGTAATAAGATTAAGATAAGCAAGTTTGTATGTTCTTTATGATATAATAAAATATTAAATAAAAATCTTACGATTTATTAAAATATAAAAAAATTAAATGTTTAATATAATTTTAAATGTGTTAAGTATGTAATGTTAGTATTTTTTATTTGGTAAATAAATATATTTCATATAGATTTTTGTATTTTCATTTCCGAACCTATCAAAATAGTATTAGTGTTAGGTGTAAGTGATAAGCCTCTTTTGCAGGGGGCCGTCTGGGGAAGTACCACACCTTTGTCAGTTATTCATTCGCCAAGTAATAATGAGCAAACATTACTGTGTTCAGGTCTGAAGGGTAATTTTACCATCGAAATTACTTAGCATGACGAGTTTCAACAACTAATATCTCAGGGTGACAGGCGCAGTGTAGTGCCGCGCAGAATTTTGAGTTTTAAAACATTGGGTGGCACTGTCCGATATGGGCAATCATGATGCTTACCATCAAGCACCTAATTTGCTCGTCTTGTCATTCTCACTATCATAACAAAGAAAAAACTTCTTTGTTTTCAAAATAAAGTAGGTAATTAGACATGGATCATTCAAAACAAGTTTAGACTTGTTAAATTTCATTCGCAAAAATGTTATAATATGAAACTGATGTTCGGTAAACTTAACAAGTCTCGACCTGCTCCTTTCCAATGATTACCATGCTATAATAAAATTTATTTGGAATGCAGTAGGTTTGCAACATTGCACATACACATATTTAGAAATGTTATACGACACCAAACAGGTGTTCAGCTTCAGCAAAAAGTCCGAACCTCTTCACTTTTATATATTTATATTTTATTGTACACGTGCGCTGTGTAGATTTTATTTTATTAGGTCATTTAATTATCACAGGTTGTCGGTGACACTTGATTGTACTTTCTCATTATTTCATTACCAAAATGGATTTAACCGTAAGTATTATATTAATATGTTAACAAGGTCACAAGTTTATTATATTAAAACCTTTAATTATTTATTTCTAAAAATGGTATTGTTTGTTACAGAAAGAGACACAGTCACAAGATTATTGGATGTTGCCATGCGGGCAAGATCCATTAGCTGACTGGGATGAACACAACGAGAGAATGAAGAAACAGCTTACTGCTGAGGCTGCTGTCAAGAAGAAAGAATCAAAAATCAAAAAGCGCAAGAACAAGGAAACGTTATCTTATGTAATAAGTAAAATGCCTCAAAGGGGACGACGTGTTATTAAAATTCAAATTTATGAGTATAACGAGAGACTAGACGCTAATTGTGAAAGTGTGCGAGTGCAATATTCTTCGATAGATATGTGCGACGAGATAATGGACCTTGCTGAAAATATAGTAGGCAAAATTTCTAAAAAATTAAGCGAGAGCTTGAATAGTTAAAATAATACAGTATAAATATTATGTATAAATATGTAATGTATTATATTATATGATCTTTTTAAATAAATACTGTATGAGTGTAATAATATTTGTCTTTTATTTTAGAATAGGTTAAATTTTTCAAATAATGTTTCATTATTAAATTCATAAGAGATGATAAATGATTAATGAGGTTGCTAATATTATGTAGGTGTATACATACGATCTAATAATTATGATTTTCATAATAAACCATCATTTGAAATAAAATAAAAACTAAAATTTACTAAAAAAATCATTTATTAAGAACATACAATATTATCTAATTACCGAATTATAAACATCTACTAGAAAATTTAAAATATATTATAATTTATTAAACATAGAAAACTGAAATATGTTATTATCAATACACCATTCTCTTATACACATAACATTTTTCAACGCACAAATCTTATTATGGTGAACACAGTTAGAAATATTTTGTTTATAATCTGTATATAATTTTAAAAAATTAGGGCACCCTTTTTCTCCTAAATCGACTATTTCACAGTCACTGCATATTTCATAAATCCATTTTATTTTCTCTAAGCCTTTAGTCAAAACCTTTTTATTTTTTAAATATGGTTTGATTATGCGTCTAAATTCTCTGTAATCAATATAGCCCTCACTCCACAGTATGCCACGATTTTGTTCTATCCAGTTAACATGCCTTTTTTCTTCACTTGACAAGCACTTATAGCAGTACGGTGGCTTTACCAAAAATGATTGCGTATGACTTTGATATAATACAGCTAACTCTTTAATAATAAATTCGTTTTTTGAATTTTTAAATCCTTGTAGATCTACAATTATTGTATCAGAATTCATGATATCTTTTTCACTATGTTGCTCAAAGGTCTATACTCAACAATACAATCGTTCAATATAAGGCAATATGCGGTGGTGTTTTGAGGAAATTCTTTATAGGTTTCAAGATCGACGCGTACGTCTATTGGTCCACTTTTCAGTGTTTCGTTTTGACGTGAACAATCGATAACAAATAATGGAGCCTTATTTTTAAAATCCGTGAAACTGAGCATGGGTTCCGAGCGACGTCCGTAGTATGACTGTTGAAATCTCACATACTGCTCGTAAATAAGACTATACTGGTCGTAATCAAAGTTTGTATTTAAACTTTCATAAGGAAAATAACACGAATTTAGAAATATTTTAACATCACGTAATCCACAGTGGTCAAACTGTGACATATCTTTCAAGGCTTGCCGATTTCTGTCCGTTTGTAAACCTATAATGACATACCGAGGTTTTTCTATTTGGGAAGATGTTTTGATCGACCACGTATGTTTTGTAGTTTGTGGAAGGACAGAATACTCGTACAGATCCCAATTTCTAAATACCATATTGATTGCATGATCTTTTTCTAAATATTTGAGTAGTTTGATTCTTTCTCGATCTGATACTTTAATATGGGGGACACGCCATATAATTTTTTTAATATCAATGTCATGAACAGCTTCGCCAGTATTAACCATTACAGAATTTACATTTGTATTATTTCTAAGTAATATTAATTCATGTTTACAATTAATTATGACTTTATTATAATCCTCTGCAAACCCTAAAATTTTGTTTAAAGGTATGGATAGTGAAAAATTTCCAGAAAAAGTACTTGTTGTACCATTAATATCCCATCCCCAAGATTTTGAAATCATCGATTCGTTTTCGTTCATGGATATAAGAGATTTCATAGTTGTAGTTATGCCAGCATTTTTAATTTTATCAATTTCTACTCCGTTCAGTTCATATCGGATATCTTGAAAGAAGTAAAGGCCTGGATTATTTGTGAAACTAACATGACTTACTTTTGTTTTATCGCTCTTGTGTACGTTAACATAACCTTCCAAGTACAGAGTACTAGCTGAAGGCAACACATATAAATCCTGTTGATTAATTGGTATACGTATCTCATCATTTTCTTTAAAACTGGTCACATAAGGCTTGTAAGAATGAAACTCAACACTTTCGATGGAATTGTCGTGTATAATAGGATCTGCCACGTTAAGGATACTCATTTTAGCAGACCGATTAGCTTGAGAAATTTCTTATTCTCTTTTGTTAACCTTATTTTAGGTCCTTTTTTGATGGTGGTATGTTTAGAAGTGGTAGTTTTTACTGGTGATGTGGTGTTTTTATTGAAATCGATCATTTTTTCTTAATATGCAAATATAATTGAATATCTTCGCCTCGTAAATTTATCAAATTATTATTTGCATCAACTATTCTAATGGTAATAGAAGTGATACTATTCTGATTAACAGGAAAATATATTATATTTTTAGGTATTTCAATAATTTTGTAACCTGGAGCTACGCTCATTGAAAATTCGTGAACAATATGACCAGGATCTCCATTCACATATGAACCACTGATAATATCACATTCGATCCGTACCACTGTTGTCGACAGAATGCTGACAGGAAATTGAGATTCATGTAATATATTTGCTCTCAACAATTCATTACCAAAGCCTAAAAGCCTTCCTAGAGAACAATCTTTTTCAAAATGAATATCCTTAGAACAAAATATTGATGTTTTTAACGTGTTATTATTACAAAGCAGTTTAAATGAACAATCTTTAATGTTTTCTTTTAAATAGTCTCCGATATCATGAAGTTCATATGAACCTTCAGGTATTTCAATAACTTCATTCTCACCATAATAAAACTTATTATTATCACTATCTATATTTGGAATGGAGTTGAAAGTTGAAAAGTAAAGTAAACCACATTCATAGTCACCTTCAAGTTGAAGGGCAGGTGAATAATTTGTGGTTGAAATTGAAGAATTGCTTGTTATTGAAATCGCGAAAGACATGATGCAACTAACATTATTGCTCATAAAATGTCTTAATTTATATGATTTTCCCAATAGGTACTCAAGTACTTTAAACATAAATGACCACAATTCACAGTATTATAACTTTGATATTTAGAATAATTATAAAAAATTTTGTCATTATTTAAATACTTTATCAACTCCATTGGGGGTTTTAAGTCACCAAAACTATCAAAATATTCACAATAATCTCTATCTTTTACATATGCTACCCAGTGGGTTCCTTGGTTTTTATAGTCATCTAAATTTATTACACCACACTCGATTCGTTTAGGTTTTTTAGGTAATCTATTTCTCATAAAAACTCCTCTAAAATATGGTATATTTTTTGCATGTTCTAAAATGTCCAAGTTGCTCAAGGCATGACTGGGTAGCCTTTTTAAAAGTTTTTTGAATTAGTGAAAAATATTCCAGAGCCTTTTTTGTAAGGTTTTATGTACAGGCCTTTCCCCAATGCTATTGCTTCCATCGTCTTATTGTGGCGTTCCGATTCTTGCAAATTTTTTTGAGCTGATTTATAGTCATTAACAGCTTTTGCAATACTTGCAGAACCTCCAGCTAATGCACCCAATGCAGATAGCCCCGCGAATATAGGTATCAAAGGTAGAATTCCTCCTGTTTTTGGAATCGGTATAACACGAGGTAAACACGTGTTCGTTTTAGCAAATAACTTTTTTGCTAATGCGTATGCATGTTTTATAGCTGCTTTATTAGTTTTTGGTCTCAGTTTTTTGAGTCGTGATCCAATTGATGAAACGATATTCTTAAACGTTTTTGGTTTACCTCCAGCGCCTACTTTTACTTTAGCTTTCATAACTTTATTTACTAACCAGGAGGCAATTTTTTCCCCTTTGCCGGAGTTTTTTGATTTTAACCTTTGTTTTGCCATATTCATAAGTCTTAAATCAGCTTTATGTCGATCTTCTAGTTTGTAACTATTTGCGTAAGCTATATCGTGTTGTTTACAAGCTTCGTCTAACTCATTAACACCGGTGTCACCTCTTAATAATCGTTCTTGTAGCCTGGTACCCGGTCCACAATAATTGTATCCAGGCAAATGCAATTCCCAAGGTAAATTATTTATGAAATTATTTACAAGCCCACCTCCTTCCATTGATATCGTGATAATGAAAAAATCTTTGTTATACTTTGATTTATAATAGTTTATTTCTGTGTATCCAAGAATTATGACATTTGCTGAGACCTAACCATTTAACAAAAAGCTTGTTTCCTTTCTTTTTCAACACCTTTTCAATTAAGTATGCATCGGGATGCTTAGTTTTTTGAAGTTCTTGCTCGTAAAATGTACCTAAAATAGGTTGATTTTGTTGATCAACTATAAAATAAGTTACTGGATTGGTTTTATTCACTTTTGTAATAGAAAATAATTCAGTCGACCAATTAGGAGTGTATCCTTTTTGAAATGTTCCTTTATATTTACTGATGCGAACATAATCACCACATTTAAGTTTAGGTTTCTTCTCTTGAGAGATTCTTCGTGATTTATTTATGTTATTTCTGACTAATATTTCATTCAAAGGATTAATATCTACAGGTTTTAATTTAGTGGTACTATGCACTGTATTGTTATAATCATCAGTAATCATTTGCAATGGTTTACCAACCCATTTATAGTTACCCACCATATGGAAATGTTTGTATAACTTATGTTTGAGAGTTCTTATTAATCTTTCTACAATTGATGCTTTCTTAACAGAATATGAAGAGTAATGATTTATTTTGTGTTTTAACATTAAGTTTTTAAACACGTCGTTATAAAATTCTTTACCTAAGTCAGTCTGCAAGTTAAAAGGCTTTCGACCCAATTTCAGCAAACTTTCAAATGCATTTGCTACTTCTTGTTTTGATTTTGATTTAATACCAAAGGTCCATGATAATTTGGAAAAAGCGTCAATTATTACCAATATATATTTATAACCCCTGTTATATTTATAAAGATTCTGTATGTCAATCAAATCCGCTTGCCATAAGTCATCGATACCTTTCAATATAACAGAACGCCGCATGAAATTTTTTCTTGCTTGCTTATGAATTTCGTCAATTATTTCCTTTTTGCTCATTTTTCATCTTTTTCCTCTCATTTGTGGTTTGAAGTTTTGGTTGAAACTGATTAATTAACGATTGAATTTGATTTTTTAAATTTTTTAGCTCAGAATCAATTTCTGTTTTAGTATAAAACTTTCGAAGTTCTAAATCAACGTATTGCTTATTAACTGCATCATCAGAGGATACAGGCAAAATTACTCCTTTTAGCCTTGTCGACCTCAAATCAAAATCACCAGTTTCAGATTTATGTAAGGTATTATCTAATAAATTGAAACTATCCCTTGCTTGTAACAATCTTTTATGAACATGGTGTCCAAATTTGTCTATGTTCATTTTCTAGAAGTGCTTCTATCAGACTATCAGACTAAACTGACCTCAAGAAATAAAACTAGGGCTAATATAACAAAATATTTATTTGATAATACCACATTCGCGCAGTTCCTCAATTATGGAAATTATTTCATTATCTAGACCAGTATTACCAGCATCACGAGAGGCAAACAGTAACTTCAATCTTTCAACCAGTTCATTAGGATCATCCCAAAATACGTAATCTGTATTTTGATTGACTTTTTTTAAGAGTGGTAATCCTGAACCAACCGGAAGGCTCTCAGTACTAGAGCAATGTTTAGTAAATTTGAAAAGTGGTTTGATTATATTCAAATATTTTGAACCTTTATTGCTTTTGATTGGTTTTTTTGGATCATAATCACGTCGATGTACATTGGTGTCCAATAATATTTTCTTGTAAGTCATTAAATCAGTCTCGGTCAACACTTTCATATCAGGTGTTTTTTTAAATAACAACTCATTTAACCCTGGCGTTCTTTTGTACGTTTCAGCTCCTATTGTTAATGAATCATCTGATAAAACCACTCGTGCGGTACCTATTTTAAGTTTGCCTCGGTCTGATTTTACACCAAAAGGAACATCAATATATGCTTCAGAAGAAAAAGACCAAGTAGGGTCATCGCAAGGTTCTAACGATTTAAATGATAATGAACTAGCATTTTGATCTGTGCACTCGCTTCCACTATCTAAATTATCCTCTTCTTCAGATTCTGTTGATAACTGTTTAGTTTGAGTGTCTTCATATTGAGTATCCATGGGTTGAAAATCTCTTTTGTCAATTTTGTTATGTTCACTAGATTCCGAAGAAAAAATCTCTTGTTTATTATTATCAATTGAATTATTCATTTTTGTCATTTTCTTGAGGGGATCTGTTATTGGTCTTAGTATAGCTTCTAACGCGTTATCCGAATCTGTTTTGAGACCTCGCATCATTTTAATTTTCTTCTTTACAGCGTCAGCTGATTTTATGATTTGTTTCTTTATTAATTTTTCTGAATTCATGTTCAAAGTGACTTAGATATAGGAACACTAAATAAGTACTGAACAGATATTTTTCACAAACGAAATATATGTGATTGCTTAATCTAAAATAACAAATGTGTCAAAATTTTTTCTATAGCAACCCTGGTTCTTGTCACAATCTTTATTTATAACTAAAAAATTGTAAGGCTCACTCCAAATTTTAGTGCACATTTCACGAAACCGGTTCCACGTCATATCTGTAGTGACATGTTCATCGTAAACGTGTCTGAGATTAATATCATCTTGTTTAAAGATAACAAGAAGATTAGCATTGTCTCTGACAAGTTGCTTTGGAATTTTGCTATAAGTTTGGTTCAAGTAAAAACAATCTATGTTTTTGTGTCTACCCATCGCAAAATAATCACGTATATGATTTTGTTTTTCACAAGCAACATCGTCAAAAACTATAACTGAATTCGGATGGGCTTCTTTTGGACTCAAAACATTTTCATGTTCATGAAACTTTAAGAATTGTACTCCTGGTACCCGTTTTAACACTTGCTCTAAATATACATATTTAGGTTGGTACAATGTTTTAGAATATATATACACATTAAAAAACCGTAAACCATCTTCATGTAAGAGTAAGCCAACCACTAGATTTGTTTTGCCACAATTAGATGGACCACAAATAATACACCGAATAGTGTTAGGTAGAAGATTTCCATGTCGTCTTTTGTCATCATTACGTAGTGTCACACAAACTTCATCAAAAATCAAAGTTTGAGGTTGTTTCACAAACAACATGATGAATTTGCAAATGCTTCCGATGAAATGAACCGATTTTATATTTTTGTAAAATATATACCGATATCGTGAACGTATCAACGGAATGGAAAAATTTTACTTGCTCATACCATGAATCCGGTGAACGGTCCAAACCGTGAATCTGGTGAAATAACAGGCCACTGTCTGGTGCACGGCTACAAACGAACTCATTCGCTTATTGAGCGTTCTAAAACACCGGATTTTAACCGGATCGAGCGAACCGGAGAGCGAGATCCGTTTAAAATCGGTGTTTTAGAACTCTCAATATCCACCTACTGGTAACAACATGCAGTTGGTCCATATATTATGTAAGCACAAACATGATTGTACTCACATAGTTGTATGTAGTCGTCCACCAAATATTACTAATTGTAGCGTCATTTATTTTACAAGAATAAATTAAATTAGCCACTGTAACTACTTAACTAAAACAAATGAGCAATTACTGATTAAAAAGTCGTGAAACAGTTACTAATTTAAAGATTACTATAATTTTAAGGTGTTCATTTATCAGACAAGCTATTTTAGCAAAAGTTAATCAATATATACAAAAAAAATGTTTTAATTTTAATTTAGCGGATGCCTCAATATCTAATCGTATAATCCTATTTTTACACAATGTCTAAAGATGGGACAGTAACTTACGCCAGCGCAGGTTGCAAAGGCGTCAAGTTGTAAAATAAAAATGGCCACACTGCCCTAATCTGTGACCTATGTCATTAGCAACCGATAGATTTACAATAGCCATAATGCTTTCTGAAACTCACTTCCATATGCCACATATATTTGCATTTTATCTCATGAAAACACAAGCTGATTGCGAACTTAAGCATACAAAAATAGAGTCGTTTTCATTATTTAGCGGTTTGTATTTAAAATGTTGGTACTATCCCGCCACCCAGGGCGAGCTTAGGTTCAATAAATGTGTACAATTTACAACGTTCTTAACTTGAAGTTGAAAAGTTGGGCTTGTTATGTGAACTTGCCGAGATAATGGTTGAGATAGAAAAATATTGCAGGGAAATATTATATTGCATTCGGAATATATTTATCTGTTTTACGGTGTGCCAGTGGATACGGGTGTGTTCTATGATTGCGATCTTTCGAAACAAAAGCCTTTGCTTTAGCAAATGTCATATAGCTTTAAAATTGACAATTGATTTTTATTTTCTGCGATAAATAATACAGAGGTGAAGCAAAAACACAGTACGTACCTATATTAAAAATATACCTATGTAGAAAATATCCGTGTTTTATGACAAGAAATTAAAAAGAACTTGTCTTGAAAGCTTTCATTCAGTTTTAGTGCTCCAAAGTTAAGCAAAGCACTAAAATCCGTTTTTAACGAGTAGACACAGAAAATTAATTTCCATCATTTATCTTGAAACCCATAAATAAATACGCAACTAATTTTATAAGAGCGGACGTAAAATAGTTTGCGTTTACGCAGAATGCGGTCCATAAAATCCTTTGAAATAATGCCTATTAATCATTTTATAAGAGGTTTTGATAACGACGGCCTGATTTACGATAGATTTACACATACAATCAAGACGTAATGGACACTAAATAGGTTGTATTATAATGTTTCAAGGTAACATTGTTGCGATGTTACTTTGTTTTTGGATTAGTCGAGATTGCCTTTACAAGAGACAACGTTATATTATATTTTTAAGTCATAAAATAAATAATAAATAATATGGGACTTCCACACAAGGTCCCGCCGAACTAGGCTAGAAGCCTGTACTATGGTAACTTGATGACTGATATACATACTTATATACGCTTATAACAACAAGTCAACGAAGTTAATAAGTACCCAATGATTCTACGCACAAGAAACTTGTGGTGCTTAATTTTTTCTACTCTATCGGTTTACAATATTTAGTATGATAAAATTTTTGTTTGTTTGGAAGGTGGTGGCTATATAGAAGTGTCCATGCATATTTGTTCTTTTTGTACTGGTTGACTTTATGTCTTCTTTGGTAAAGTAGATTTTATATATGTCTTGAATTTATCTTCTGGGAGCCCAGTTATATATTTTGGGAATTTATAATAGTACGCAATTCCGGGGAAATCAATTTATGAATTAAGATATTCATAAAACAAGTCATTAAAAACGATCGAGTTTTAGGAACACAAAACGTGCTGATCATAAAATAATATCTTTTCTAAAGTAATAAAACACCATGGGGCAAGCATGTAAAATTACAATTTAACATTAATTAACTTAACAACATGATTCTGAACTTCAATATAACATGGATTTTGCATAAATTATTTATTATAAGGTATCAGTTTACGTTTTAATTGGAATCAATAATGCAACACTTACAAGTTTGATGACAAATATTATAATATTTTTGTTTTTGAATGATTAAAACTATTAATATATCAAACACTCAATTATTTCAATACCTAATTAGTTTAAAGTGAAACTAGCTGTGCCCCGCGACTTCACCCGCGTTGTCATCGTTCCCGTGGGAATATCGAGAAAAACAATACCCCATGTGTTATTCCAGGGTTTAAGCTACCTACATATCAAATTTCAACTAAATCGGTTCAGTAGTTTTGGCGTGAAAGAGTAACAAACATCCAACCATCCATACACACAAACTTTTGCATTTATAATATTAGTAGGATAGGATGTTGCTAAATTCCTATTAAATTCATAGCCTCTGCCTCGGTGTATAATATTTATGTATATATATATATTTATGTATTATATAATATTTATTATATTATTATTATTAATAGTAATTATTTTAGTTTGTGTTTATTAGTATTAATTTAGTAAATTTAAGTCATATTTATTATTTCTGTGACACCATTGACCAAATGTGATTTACGGTGCTCTCCTCTCCCTGCACGGTTGTCTGGAAGAGATCGCTCTTAGCGATAAGACCGCCAATTGTTGCACTATATACTGTTTACTTTAATTTTTAGATTTACTGTTTTTGTGGTGTACCAATAAAGTGTTTATCTATCTATCTATCTATCTATCTATCTGGAAGAAGCGCTTGTGAATTCCAGTACTCTATATTCTAAGCTTAAAATTAGCACTTGTATGCAGCTTACAAATATTTTTTATTGAATTGCCATACCCATACAGATTTCTAATGTTTAAATTAGCAGAATATGCCATAAAAGCTCCACCTGTAAGCCCTACCTTTAACATGTTAATTGTTTGTCTCGTAACTGCTAAACATTGATTGAGATGTTTTTGTTATTTATATCGAGGTCTTTTATGTATCTTTGTGTTAAATGCAAATATTTTTATGATTTTATAACTCTAATGTGAGGTCAAAGAGTCAATGAAGCGAAACTATTGTTTGTGACATCCACATTCCAAGGTTTTCGTAATAGATTTCATAAGGACCCAGAATTATGATTCAAATAAAAACATCATTGTTTTTCTACTTTAATTTTTTTTATAAGCCAATAGCAAAAGCCAAAGTATACTAACTTCTAATTATGGTCGTGTCCGTTTGATTTTAGAAATGATCCAAAAAAAAATTGCTCAGAAGAACGTCCTAGGTTTAGCACCAACTGCCTCGGTGGCGTAGTGGGCGCAAGCTCGTCTGCCGATCAGGAGGTCCCGGGTTCGATCCCCAGGCCAGGCAAAGTGAAAAATATTGAATTTTCCATTAGATATTATCTCAATAACTGCCTGGAGTCTGGAATTGTGCCCGGTAGAGGGCAATAGGCTCGATGCGAAGTGTTACCTATTTGTATTCAACTCGACTATTTTTTTTATGAATAAAAACCATATTATCACGCCTATATCCCAAAAAGGTAGTCAGAGGTGTACCCAGAATCCAGTCCCATAATAGGAACAACGAACACTTGGCCAGGCTTGTAATACGGGGCAAGCATTTTTTTTTATGATAGTGACAAAACGAGCAAATCAGGTGCCTGATGGTAAGCATCATGATTGCCCATATCAAACACAGTGCCACCCAGTGATTTAAAATTCAAAATTCTGCGCGACACTCATTGATTTAAGGAAAAGGGGAGATGAGGTATTGACTTCTCGAAAATGGAAAGCTCAAATTAAGTCCCATTAGTTACCATTATGTACGTCACCAAAGTTAATTGTTGTTTCGATCGCACTTCGGTCTTAGGTACATCTTTCTATCTTTGTCGTTTCAAATTGCACGTGCCAGTTGTTGAGTAAACGCTGGGAGAACGTACCCTATCGCCCCTTTCCTTTAAATCAATGGTGACAGAGCACTGTGCTTGTCACCCTGAGATATTAGTTGTTGAATCTCGTCATGCCCAGCAGTAATTGCCATCTACCGAGCACAGTATGAGATCATTCCTAAAAGATAAATCCAATCACACTATTTGCCTGACCTGGGAATCGAACTCCCTCCTTCGCTCGATCGTTGGTTTTATGTATATCTTAAACATATAAACCGACATCTCAATCAAATATCATAAATTGTTAAACATTCAATATTAAGTTGTTATTATTCGTATATAAAACCAACAAATATGATTGTTTAGGGACCAGCGGACCGACCGCAATTAAAACCAATATGACTTGTTTAAACAACACCTAAATTGAATTAATATTTTATTGCGTCTAATGTTCGAGGATTTTAGGTTTGCGTTACACCGAGTACGAAAAATCGAAGACAAACGCTAATTCTGATCCTGAAGGTTGAATGACTATAATCGTTGATAATATTATGAAAATATTTTTTTTTTTAGTGTACCACATATCCTGTTGTCTGTATAATATATGTATGTGAACAGGATGACCTATGTCGCCTTGCTAATTGTGATGTGTCGATCTTCTTTAACAAAGTTTTTATGGAAAAAATTAAATTAAGCTTAAATTTAGCTGCGCCAAAACAACTAAACCGATTGAAATTTATTATTATAAAGAATTTTCCTATATCCTTTGGGTATACGGATGGTGTGTCCCCAACTTTTCAGCGATGTTCGCAGCTTGATGTCACCACAGAGTTATAAAAGTAATTAGAGCTCACATGTCACAAGGCTGCGGTTTATAGCCGCTATTCTCAAACTCAAACTCAAACAGATTTATTCAAATAGGTCATAATCTGACACTTTTGTACGTCAATGAAGATACAGTACTGAGTCTACCGTGCGTTCGGAAAGATACCTCTACAAGAAGAACGCACAAGAAACTTGTAGGGCTTAATTTTTTCAACAGATAGTTTCACAATATTTGGTTTGGTTACATTCGTTTTCTTTGAAGGTGCCGCGAGGCGGCTATGCAGAAGTTTCCAGGCATCTTTGTCCTCTATGTACTGGTTGACTTTATAATAAGCCTTCTTAAGTAAAGTAGATTTTATATAGGTTTTGAATTTACCCTCTGAGAGCCCAGTTATCTCTTTTGGGATTTTATTATAGAAACGTACACTATTTCCTAAGAATGTCTTTTTATTTGTTTTAGATAATCTAAAGCTAGGTACAGCTATTTTGTCTTTATTCCTAGTATTAAAATTATGAAGGTCACTATTTAATTTTAATTTATGTAAATTTTTACGCACATACATGATGTTCTCATAAATGTATAAGGATGGTAGGGTCAGTATGTTTATTTCTTTAAATAATTCCCTCAGGGATTCGCGTGGACGCATCTCATAGATGGCACGAATCGCACGTTTTTGTAGTATAAAGATAGTTTCTATATCTGCAGCTGACCCCCACAACAGAATCCCATAAGACATCAAGCTATGGAAATATGCAAAGTACACTAATCTCGCCGTGGCTACATCTGTTAGTTGCCTAATTTTATAAACCGCGTAAGCTGCAGAGCTTAGTTTCCCTGAGAGCTCGGTGATATGAGTGCTCCATTGCAGTTTAGAGTCTATATTTATGCCAAGGAACAAAGTTGCATTGTCAATATTGAGTCTTTCACCGTCAAGAACTATGATTGGTTCTATACTTCTGACGTTAGGCAACGAAAATTTCAAACATTTAGTCTTTTTCGCATTCAATAACAGATTGTTTGCTGTGAACCATCTGGATATACTTGCTAAAGTATTATTAACATGTACTAGTGAAGTATCCTTCCTATCAACTTTAAAAATCAATGACGTATCATCGGCAAATAGAACTATATCTGCTAGACCGTGGACCATGTAAGGCAAATCGTTAATATATGCCAAAAACAGGAAAGGACCCAAAATTGATCCCTGTGGGACTCCCATCTTGACAGGAGAACTAGCAGATGTGATACCATTGACGCTAACCTTCTGCTGCCTACTAGACAAGTATGATTCCACCAGGTTCAGGGCATTCCCATGAATTCCATATACTTCTAACTTGCGCAGTAACGTGCAGTGTTCTACACAGTCGAATGCTTTGGAAAGGTCACAAAACACTCCAATGGCATCCTGTGAACTCTCCCAAGCCTCCAAGACAAGAGTCATGAGATGACAGCCTGCATCGGTTGTTGATCTGCATTTGGTGAAACCATACTGGTTTGAATGCAATATTCTATTTCTATTGAAATGTGACAGCAGTTGGTTTAGCATCAATTTCTCAAAGATTTTACTTAATACTGGCAAAACAGAGATTGGCCTATAGTTTGAGGGATCTGTCTTACTTCCCGATTTAAAGATAGGAGTGATTTTACTTATTTTCATTAGTTCTGGAAACGTGCCTTTATCTATGCATAGGTTAAATAAGTCTGCTAAGTAAGGAGCAATTGTGTTTATTATAGAATCTAGCATTTTTACAGATAGACCCCATAGATCTTCAGTAGCTTTAACATTTAAACTCTTGTACGTCTTTTTGATATCAATTAATGAGATGTGTTCAAACGAAAATTCAGGTATGGTGCGTTGGAAGTTTCCTTTAAGAAAAGCCTCCGCCAAGTCTGGGGATGAATCAAGTGACTTGGTCGCGTTCAGGGCTATGTTAGAGAAGAAATCGACAAAAATATTAGCGACTTCCTCAACATTTGTAATGTGTTCATTATTAATTAATAATTTATATTCAGAATCTCTACATTTATCTTTACCTGTTTCTACGTTTATTGTTTTCCAAACCGTCTTAATTTTATTACTTGATTTGCGAATTTTGTCTCTAATATTTATGGCTTTTGCTTGGATGCACACAGCTTTAAAAATTTTTGAATAACATTTAACATACTCATGAAATGATTCTGAATTGGAATGGGCTTTATCCCTATATAACTCATACATATTATCTCTACTTTTCCTGATACCCTTGGTAGCCCAATCACTAAATTCTAGTTTCCCATTCGAGTGTAATTTCTTTTTGGGACATATCTCATTGAACTCCTTACTTATTACAGAAAATATGTTTTCATAATTGAAATTAGGGTCTTCCTCAGAGACAGCGACATTTTCCAGTTTTGATTCTATATTATTCCTAAGCTTTTCGAGTTTATATGTTGTTAGGGGCCTATGTTCAATTGTTGGTTTTTCTTTTGATTTTTCACTTATAAATTCTAGTGAGAGACCCTTGTGGTCAGACCTAACTCCACCCGTTATTGATAACTTCCTACTTTCGAAATTGGTAAAGATATTATCAATACAGGTCGATGAGGTAACTGTAACTCTTGTGGGCTCAGAGAATAGGTAACTCAAACCGAAGGACTTAAATAAACTAGTCAAATTAGTTTTATCTGGAGAATCTGACAAAATATCAATGTTAAAGTCACCGCATACAAGTACATGTTTATTACTTTTACAAATTTTGTTTAGAATTATTTCCATAGAGGACATAAAAGAAGTGAGATTCGAGTTCGGCGGCCTATATACACATAAGATTATGTGCCTTTTCACTTCTACACAAGCCACCTCGCAAGTTCGTTCCACAGAACAGCTGACAATATCATTTCGCTCTTTATATTTAATTGATTTTCTTAAAAGTATAATCGAGCCACCTCCTTCAGCAGATGTTCTGTTGAACTTACTGGCCACCTGAAAATTATTAACATTAAATGACATTTTATCATTTTTTAACCAAGTTTCACAGAAACATAAAATATCATAATTATATTTATCTACAAGTAATTCAATGTCGTTAATTTTGCCAGAGAAGCGGTTTATATTTTGATAGAATAAAGATAATGTACAAGTACCACTCTCTGTTGTCTTAGAAATTAGTTTAAATTATTATTAGGGTAAATGCCGCCTCTACACCATACTATAAAATACCGAATCTAGGTTTGCCATGAGCATTTACGAACATTATGCTTTTTAATTTAAAAAAATCGTCAAAGACAGATTTCTTTAGAGAAAAACCAAATAAGTCTTCTTTAATTTTGCCTGAATTTTTATACTGTCTGGCCGGTTGGCTCAGTGGTAGTGACCCTGCCTGGTAATTTTGAGCCGTAGGTAAGGAGTTCATTTCTGGGCCAGGACAAACGTTTGTGCGCATGAGCATGTCCGTTTGGTCTGTGTGTGGTTGTGGTTATATGTGCGTAAGTACCTATATTATATAATCAGTCTTCTGGTTACCATCATCATCTCAGTCATAGGAAGTCCACTGCTGGACATAGTCCTCCCCCATAGCGCGGGTTTAGCCAATACTTGCCATGCTTGGCAGGCGGGTTGGCGAGCGCAGTTCGATATTTTTTACGAAGAGGATGCTGCTGTCCTCATAGCCCTTAGCCGGCTCTTACAGCAACTATGGTTAGAGAGGGTGGAGTACTATTCTATTATACCCCATGGCAAATGGAATTTTCTCAGTGACAGCCTGGAGTTTGGCATCGTACCCATCTGATGGCGATAGGCTCGCTTTCATAGACATAGAACTTAAAAATTAAAAACATAAACTGGCGAACCTACTTCGGGAATAATCCTTCGGGAAGAAAGGCATGTTATGTTAAAAATGACGTTAAAAATTACGTCTACCTAGGACAATCAGTCCAACTCGGTAGGTCTAACTTCGAGAAAGAGGTCAATCGTCGAATTCAACTAGGCTGGGCAGCATTCGGAAACCTACGCAATGTCTTCTCGTCCAAAATACCTCAGTGCCTCAAATCGAAGGTCTTCGATCAGTGTGTGTTACCACCAGTGATGACTTATGGATCTGAAACGTAGTCTCTGACTGTGGGCTTTATCAGCAGGCTTAAAATAGTGCAACGAGCTATGGAGAGGGCTATGCTCGGGATTTCTTTGGTAGATAGAGTCAGAAATGAGGAGATCCGTAGACGAACGAAAGTTTGAACATAGTCCAGAGGATTAGCAATAAGACCTGACGTGACGCCCAATGGCTGAGATGATGATGATGAAAAATTACGTTAACATTAATGTGCAACGCGTAATTCAGCGTAACATTGGTCTAACTAGATTTGACACTGAGTTAGGCATAAGATACCTATATCGTTCAAAATTTTGTCGGTGCAACTCGAAACTTAGTATTGTAGAGTCTGGTTACATCACTAAATATCATCAAGAGTGTTAAGTTCTACATCACCCAGACTATCATTAAGTGAGTACAATACAAGACGCAACCTTTCAAATACATTCCCAATCTTTATAGCTTCGACATCGGACTGTCATGTTGAAATCCAATTCGATCGATGTCAAAGTTCGACAAGTATCGTCACCGCTAGAGATTACGTGAAACCGGCTACGATCGGTGAGAATTTACATTAAGAGACGTTAGCTATATTATGCTCCACCGCTATAATAAAAATTAAAATAAGAATAACTCTGTATTTTTTTCATGTAAGTAAGTTTTTTTTGTTAAGTGTAATAAAGTGTTTATACAAATATTTAAGGTATTTAAGATGTGTGCCATGGGCATTAGATCAATATAATTTTCAACATTAGTATTAGGTGGCGTTGTGGTCGTAAGCTCGACTGCCGATTATAAGGACCGGGGTTCGATCCTCAGGTCAGGCAAAGTGTTGGATTTTTCGCTTAGGAATTATCTCAATGGTCTGGAGCTATGCTCGGTAATAGGCTTGCCCCAAATTACATGGGACCAATAACATGGTGGCAAAATGTGGGTGGTGCTATGGGACTGAGTCCTGGGCACACCTCTGCCGACCCCTTTCGGAAAAGGCCTGATTGTGTGTTGTGAGATGTTAATTAACTAAAATTTTAATTACTAAAGGCTTAAACGAACAAAAATACCTTAATAACATACAGGTCCAGCTAAAGTGTAATTTCAATAAAGTGTTCATTAATATGTTAACGGGTTATGTCAATAATAAATATGACGTTCATCTAAAATTACACGTGACGGTGAGCAAAGCAAATTACCTCACGATAGTCTGACCAAAAAGTGCGGCAAAACATCTCTTTATATACAACATCGTTGGCTACAACTAGCCACGCCGAACAAATGTATTTTGTCTCGAAAGCTCCACATAAACTTGGAAAGCATCTTTACGGCCGCGGGGAAATCCGAAAATGTCACTTTAAATAATCGTGTTCATTAGTAAACATTTAAAACACGCATTAGAAACGTTGGGTGCCGGCGCCTCGGCGATCACAATCTGAGACGTACCGCCGTCTTTATCTCTCCATGTCTGTTCAGGGACGGGGAAGCGAGAACATCTCTACAGCTTCGAATAAGGCCGGAGGTGCGAGCGTGATTGTATCGACGCGCTGCGGTACTTACTAATTAAGAGACCCACTCTTTTCGATAAACAGAGATCCTCTCGTGCACAATTAAGTCGTACACATAATAAACATCGAGCGATTTGAAACGATTCGATCGGTAAATCGGTACTCGTTTAGTATTCAAATTCTGTACTGTCCGGTTACCCACCGCGACCGGCGGTGATAATTTTTTAATTGATATCGTGACCGGTCATTTATTTTATTGATGATGTATTCGTAGGCGTTTAGTGATGTCTCGGTGACAGTGAGCCTCGGAATTACGTAATTTTTAATTGGTCACAGTTGACATTTACCGTTCAATAACTACAATTACGTATTTAGAGTTTTGTATGGGATATAATTATAGAGTTTTCACTCCGTGGTCGGTCCTTTATGGCATCGGCCATCTTCGATTCATGAAGTAAAACTGCGTAATTATTTGGAAAGCGATGGCTTTGCTGTATAATGAATATTATATTCGATATCTCATTATTTTTATTTTATCGATTTTATAAATTATTTAAATCACCAATGAGGTTTCATTGTTGAAAATCACACAATAAATATAGTGCGAGAAATAAACTTAGTTATCGATTTCAGGGAAACTCGATTAAATTAAAATCTCTTTTATCATAGTGTGCATTTTTATTGTTTTTCTATCAATTCATCATTAAAGATATTATTTGATAGACATATTCTCTAGTACAGCTATTCTCAAAGTGTGCTCGTCGAAACCCTAGGGCTCCGCAAAGCGTCTCTTGGGTTCCACGAAAATATTGGTCATATTTATATGAAATTACTAAAATTGTACGCTATAAGGTTGCAGAGTAAAATAAATTCAACATGACATCTAAACTAAGTATGTATTAAGTATTCAAACCCTCTCCAAAACGCTTAGCCATTGTTATAACCAAAAAAAATATCGTCGCGCTCGCAGCTAGCTGTTCGTGCCTTTATTGTCATACCATAACTTTTTTGTCGCTCTGGTAGCAAGCTGCTTTCGCCTTCATTGTTATAACCATTTTTGTTTCGCGCTCGCAGCAAGCTGGTCGCAATTTCATTATTAAAAAAGTATTCTGTAGTGATAGACCTCTTTTGCAGGGGGCCGCCTGGGGAACTACCACACCTTTGCCAGTTATTCATCCACCAAGCAGTAATGTGCAAACATTACGGTGTTCCGGTATGAAGGACAATGTTACCAGCGAAATTACTGGGCATGATGAGATTCAACAACTCATATCTCAGGGTGACAGGCGCAGTGCAGTGCCGCGCAGAATTTTGAATTTTTAAACACTGGGTGGCCATCAGGCACCTGATTTGCTCGTCTCGTCACTCAATATAAAAAAAGAAAAATATTTCATTGATTTCATTGCTTTAACCATTCATTTTTTTCTGCGGGCTCCCGTCAAATATTTGGCTGTCCAGAAGGGTTCCATAGATAAAAAAATTTAAAACCGCTGTTCTAGATAATCGTTTTCAGGTAAATTCGATTAAATTTTGAAAGTTCTCTATTATCACAGGAAGTGTAATGTGTAGGTAAGCTTAGTTCGGTGTTGTTAAAAGTTCTAATTGAGATAATGACCACCTAGAGATGATGTCTTCACGTGTCGATCAAGCGGTGCACGGTGGTCCGAAGTCCGAATTAGAGTTTTGGTAATGAGAAAATTTTTGGTGCGATGTGGTGTCGACTTTACTGAACACGTGTTAAATTCTTAATCAAATGTAGGTACTAACTACGTATTAGATTAATGTTTGCTTTCAAAGGCTCTAATCATCTATGGTAGGTAGTCTTATGGACCGTAGATAAAATAATTGGAAGATAAGACCAAAAAGCCATAACAAAAAGAGAAATAGCAGTCCCTTAGTAGTCCCTAGATGTATAAAGCTGAAAATCTTTAGCAATAACTGCTACAAAATCGTAATAAGTATAAATAAATAAAATATGTACCTTATGAATTTAAGGAATGCATGCAAATGAATTCAATAATAAAATTTATCTTTCACATAACCGTCTAATATGTGACAGATGTTTTTATTCGAATCGCGATTATATAAATTTTAAATTCTAATGAAATTCTAATATTATATTATTTTATTTATCATTTAATAACAGAATGTATATCTAATTTCATTAAAAATAATATTACAAATATCTGCACGACAACTTAACAATCATTTATAATATATTTTATATTTACCTTATCCCTAAATAGTGTGTGACTTTATTCAATATCGCGATCGCGTGACTAGTGTAGTACCGGTACCGATATATCGATGACAGAATCGATTGGCATCGCTCATGCTTTGCGGTATCGATATGAGATGTTACCAACGTGTGGATACAGATAAATGTGTTCAATTACACTCAGCTATTATCGATTAAGTTTACCAACAGCAGGTATCGGGCATCGCTGCTAGGGTTATCAACTTTGATGATTATAAACAGATTATTAAAAATAAACAAACCGAAGAACACGCTACACCATATTCGGTACCATACTTGCTTTCAAAATGTTTGTACTTATTACCCAGATGTTAGATATATGACCAAGATATCTATATGTTTTTTATAGATTTAGTAGTTATACGACTGAAAGCTGGTTGAAGCACGCTGGAGGCAATGACAAATGGCAAAGAAGAGTCGGCAAAGTTTTGCTACGTAAATTAAGTAAATAATTTTAACACTTAGAAGTACCTTCCATCCACAAAAAAATTCCTTCCATAAGCATTCTTACAAAGCTCAAAGTAGCACCCCTAAACGTAGAACAAATATAGATTTCCTCTACAAGAAATAGTTTCACGGGTATTTTTAAGAACAATAATTTGACCATTTCCCCAGCGTCGAATCGATTATCCGTAACGAGTCCGATACCGATCCTAATGGAACCGAATCAATATTTAATTATCGATATTTATGGTCAACGGTAACGCGATACTATAAATAATTATTTTATATAGACACGCGATCGATCTATCGCTTTACAAAATGTGAAAAGCTTAATGTATTTTATAATTTTTACCTTTAAACACGAATTAGATTGTAAATATCTGTATTAAGTTTAAGTGTAGGTACATATAATATCTGAAACGCACATTATTTTGTATTAAACATTTTAGCAATCGATGAATATGGTCCGATAAAAACTAGCGTGTGAATTTATTCGATATTATTTCAAAGAATAAAGGCGTTAGTTCGTACCTCGTGGCACGGGCTAATGCTAATTACAGTTATTAACGTTATAACAACCTGTTACTTGCGCATTAAGCATGTCTGCATTTATATCGATAATCGATACTTTATTACTATCTCTATTTTTTATCCACCCATAAAACTTTTCTACATATCACACCATAAAGTTAACAGTCTCGAAATGTCTTGAAAACGGTTAATTATTTATTGACATCATTATCGACAAGCTTATCGATATTTTATCGATAGTCGACACATCAATCACGTGTTCGCATGAGAGATGAAGACATTACTCTCTATAATAACACCTTCAGTTCACTCGGCGTGTTTATTAGATCAATAACTTTAGTTATAATGCGAGCGATTTGTTGTTATAATAATTATTGAGGGTGTTCGGTCGATTAATTAGAGTAGGTTCGACGCGTGACGATTAAACTTGTTTAGAATCGATTTTTATCGAGATTGTGGAGTACCTTATACTATCGCGTGATCTACTAAATGGGTTTTGGTGTTAAGCTTTTCTGTTTTCTAACTTTTTAATGACTACAATTATTTTTAAACAGTGGTTCGATATTTTAATTTTATCAATGTTTAGTGCTGTTTCAAAGTGTCGATATATCACTGGTACTTTAAATAGGATTCATCAAAACCGTCATTACCACACACCTGTGATATTCTAGACTGCCTCGGTGGCATAGTGGGCGCATGCTCGACTGCCAATCAAGAGGTCCCGGGTTCAATCCCCAGGTCAGGCAAAGTGTTAATATTGGAATTTTCCATTAGGAATTATCTCAATAACTGCCTGGAGTCTGGAACTGTGCCCGGTAGATGGCAATAGGCTCGCCCCCTATTACATGGGACCAATAACATACTGGCGAAATGTGGGTGTATCTACTATGGGACTGAGTCCTGGGTACACCTCTGCCTACCCCTTCGGGAAAAAAGGCGTGAATGTATGTATGTATGTGATATTCTCCCTTATCACAACAATCGATGAAAATATCTTTAGTTTATATTATATTATAAAGTTACCCAAACTAGGTCCACATCACAATTAATACATATACGACTTTAGACCAAGCTGCAGTTCATTCCAATATAAGTAACGTGTACAAATGAGATGTTAGAGAGGTCTCCAGCAGTAGTTTATAACCGAGTGTCTGATACAGGCCTAGGAATACATCCGCAGTAATTAAACCTTATCCAGTTATTTATATTAAATGTTCTCTGGTATGAAACAAATTGTTCCTGCGGCAGGATTACCTGCGAAGTGCCATCTGGGTGTTGGGTCATTATTTTATTCAATGGTATTTTGCACCTAGCTACTTAACCTTTGGTACTAATAATTACTTCATTTAATTGTAGATAATAAAAAGCTACGTTTTTTTGGATAGAAAAGTTGTTGAAATAGTTTGTTACTAAAGATATTCCGCGCTTGTTTCCACTGAAATGGACAAACTAATATTAATGAAAGCCTATCTTTACATACAACTTATTAAGTTTTCTGTAGGTAAAAAAATAAAAGTTCAATATCCTTTATATGAGTATACTTTAAAAATACATATAAGGCCCTCTGGGGTAGCGGACGAGTTATTATGTCGGACGCGAAACCAGGAACTAATGCCACTATAACCGACTAAAAACCACTCGATATCTCTGCTGCTAGAGCTGTAGATAAGATCGCGGGACTGCATTCTCCGTAAAAGCTACGTCTTTAATATTTTCATAACTACACCCATTAATTTCTAAAAGTGCCTCTAAATATGAATGTTGAAATAGGTAAAACGAGCCCGCCAAAAGCACGAGGAATGATGCCATGTCTATCGCATCGTTTCGTTACATAAGTAGGTAGCTCTTAGATCGACTTCAAACTCTTGTGAGTCCTAAGGCCACCTACAGGCTCCATCATAGGATAAGTGTACAGGACTAACATGTGCTCGCCCATCCACCGCAAGCTCACGAGTGTGGCATTTTACATACCACTCACGACTGTTTTCAGGGACCCCTACACGGACTCTAGATATGACTCGTTCATAAATATTAAAGACGTCGATAAGAAATACCTCTATGTATTTTGTCACTTTTTTTTTTTACTTCATTTCTCTATAATAAGTAGATTTTTAATGTCTAAAAAAAATCAAGAAAAATTATTTTAACTTTTAATTATATCCTATTAATATTATAAATCTCAAATTTCAGTACAATGTAAAAAACTTACGTTTTTAACAGGTGAACAAAACGGTGGCGAGTTCTAACTCACCTCCAGCGCCATCTAGCGCGGTTTTGGTTAGATTGATGGATGGATGTTTGTTACTCTTTCACGCCAAAACTACTGAACCGGTTGGACTAAAATTTGGTATTTTTTCCCGATATTCCCACGGGAACGACAACGTGGGTGAAACCGCGGGGCACAGCTAGTAGTAAATAGTGTCTTATGGGATTCTGTTGTGGGGGTCAGCCGCAGATATAGAAACTATCTTTATACTACAAAAACGTGCGATTCGTGCCATCTATGAGATGCGTCCACGCGAATCCCTGAGGGAATTATTTAAAGATATAAACATACTGACCCTACCATCCTTATATATTTATGAGAACATCATGTATGTGCGTAAAAATTTACATAAATTCAAATTAAATAGTGACCTTCATAATTTTAATACTAGAAATAAATACAAAATAGCTGCACCTAGCTTTAGATTATCTAAAACAAATAAAAAGACATTCTTAGGAAATAGTGTACGTTTCTATAATAAAATCCCAAAAGAGATAACTGGGCTCTCAGAGGGTAAATTCAAAACCTATATAAAATCTACTTTACTAAAGAAGGCATATTATAAAGTCAACCAGTACATAGAGGACAAAGATGCCTGGAAACTTCTGCATAGCCGCCTCGCGGCACCTTTAAAGAAAACGAATGTAACCAAACCAAATATTGTAAAACTATCTGTTGAAAAAATTAAGCCCTACAAGTTTCTTGTGCGTTCTTCTTGTAGAGGTATCTTTCCGAACGCTCGGTAGACTCAGTACTGTTTATCTTTATTGACGTGCAAAAGTGTCAGATTATGACCTATTTGAATAAATCTGTTTGAGTTTGAGTTTGAGTTTTAAATAATAGCAAATATTATAAAAATAATTAATCAATATTTACCTGGTGGGTCCAATCAAGACTTTGGTAAAGCACTCAAAAACGAAATAGTTTGTCATAAAATAAAACTTTTCAGAAATGTCCTTTCCATTAACTCTATTAGATTCAAAGGTGAAGGGTCATCAATTAGAACGAGCACCATTTTTAACCTACCGACGAGCACTCATCACGCGCGAAGGTTAACCCTCTACTAACCCGCAATTTGCGGTCTAATATACCGCATTACCGCGAAAACCTCACTGAACCAGATTCGTGGGAACCGAGTATATACATGTGCCCGCCGGTAATACATGTGCACTAAACACTAAACCATCATGATTCACTCACATTCATTATTAAACGGAATATCGCCTTATAAATTATGATAGGTAGTTAATGCTTTCTAGCTACTTTCATATTGAACTTTCAAGCTCACCGATAATTAAGCATTAAACCACCATACAGATGGAAACATAAAAAATCCATAAATAAATTAATTAACGCCATAAAAGTATGAGATCTTTGCTTTATTAACCTATACTTCAAAATAAACTATACGAGTAAAAATGTCCAACGGGATGCCACGTTAGTAAAAATTATGTTCTATCGTCACAGCGTTTGGAATCAATTAATAAATAATAAAAGATTCTAACAGGGACATTACTGGGTATAGACAATAAAGGTGGTTGTCCCGCTTATAAATCGCGGGAACAAGTGTCCCGGAGATGTCCCACTGAGACGGGACGCCGGCAGTCCCGTGAGCCGGCGGGTGCGGACGGTGGCATAAATTATATTACGCTCCGATAATATGTCGACCCGTGTATCTAGTGGCATGGTGAGCAATGTTGCTGTAGAGTCGATCACATATATTATTTATAAAAATATCGGGTATAACATCATATTATGAGTATAATGTTATGTAGTTTTGAGTTTTATAAGCGAATACTAAGTTTACAACATAACATCATGCCTTTTGATGCCTTTACTCAGGAAGGGTTTTGGCAGAGGAAGGAATTTTATTTTTACTAAAAAAAAACAAAGAATATTATATATAATTAATTTAATGAATCAGATCAGTAACTTACTTATCCTTGAATTCACACAATCGTAGAATTTTTTAAAATTTATTCAAGTGAATAAACAGTAACACAGTACTGGTACATATTAAAACAATAACAACATATTAGTAGTAGTTACCAATTGTGTGCCCAAAAAATTATGTTAATATATAACTTTGACATATAGTACTACTAAATATAAATTATTTTGTTACATAAAAACGTTTTTAAAATTGAAAGTATATAGTGTACTTCAATAATGTCGTCTCCATAGCTAAATTGTTCTAAAAAGTAAAATAATTACATTATTTTGGTGGCAATAACAATAATTCTGTCGGTGGAGGCGGGCATAGCCGCAGGGTGCGCGACGTTCACAGATCGGCAGATAGAGGGCGTGAGTTACGCTTGCCCCGCGCGTCACTTGGGCCCATGACATGTCACTTTTTATAGCGTGCTTGCGAAGGGTTAACATTTAATTTAACCTAATTTTTATTTAATAAAATTGATTTATGTATGATTTATATTACAAGATAAGATAACCACTGTCTGACCTCAACGCATTCCTTGCCACCTATCCTAGATGGGATATTTGTTGCGACAAATGGCGTGCAATTTTCACTTTATTGCTGACATTTTGTGAAACTTATGATCCTAAGGATAACATTTACTATAAGATTTGACATTAAGACATATTATAAGATTTTAATTAACATAGATTAATACCTAATTAAAATTATTATATTATTGTATTGGTATAATTATTAGAAAATAAATTTGATAATATGTATAATAATGCTAATGCGTTCATATTATTACAATAAATACAAATACAATTACTTCAGTATTTCATGAAATTTAGCGGTTATATGAGCCGATTTGCAAAATAAGATTTTTACTTATACGCGTAAATTATTTAGGTCGTGCGGTATCTGGTTGGAGTGCGCGAAGAGTCAATAGTCTAAGTATATATAATTATTTAAAGGAGTATGAGTCGAATACATTAGTTCCCAAAAAAAATCAAAGATATCTTTATTATCATTACCCATTTTATTAAAAATCCAAATCTTATTGATATGAAGCTAATCAAAACAAACAATCAGACTAAAATGTCCATTAAAAAGAAACATTCCGTCGATACAAGTTTTATCTCTGTCAGCACTCAGCTCCCCGTGAGCATAATGTACAGCCTTCACGATGGGAATCCTTTAACTTAGATATTTGATTGACGCTATCATTGCATAACATAATATTATATAAGTATATTGTAAGGTTTGTTCTAGTTTAGTTTCAATTATGTAAATATTAATGTGTAATTTTTATTTTATTGATGCAAATAAAGCTTTCTTGTAAAATAGATGTTTAAATTTTTATCGCGAAAATCATATAATATTAGTAGGTAATTGATAATATCATATTACATATTATTTGTGGTAAATAATAATGAAAAACTTGACTGCCTCGGTGGCGTAGAGGGCGCATGCTCGACTGCCAATCAAGAGGTCCCGGGTTCGATCCCCAGGTCAGGCAGTGTTAAATATTGGATTTTTCCATTAGGAATTATCACAATAACTGCCTGGAGTCTGGAACTGTGCCCGGTAGAAGGCAATAGGCTCGCCCCCTATTACATGGGACCAATAACATACTGGCGAAATGTGGGTGTATCTACTATGGGACTGAGTCCTGGGTACACCTCTGCCTACCCCTTCGGGAAAAAAGGCGTGAATGTATGTTTATGTAATAATGAAAAAATATATACAACATTTCAGCACTCTGCCCCTGCATCTACATTTAAATGTAGGGTAATAATGTCACGTCACAAAAGTTATAGATGTAACAAAAAGGGATAATAAAATATACACCAGCATCTGGACATGGTTATTGACTTATTTCTTGTCAAAAATCTATAAATGAATGTGGGTTCCAGAGATCTAATCATTTATTTACTACAAACACGAGAGTGAATAATTCGGATGCATTTTTGAGATAACATTAAAAAAACTCATTTATCTCAGATATATTAAAATGGTATAATTAATATTGATATTTAAATTAATCGTTAATCATAAATATTAATCTTGCATTAGACATTTTATTGGTGTCTTTATGAAACTGTGATGCAGTTAATTATTATAATAATTTTAATCAAATATGGACATGAAAGTAAATTTGATATAACATAACATAACATAACATACGCCTTTTTCCCGAAGGGGTAGGCAGAGGTGTATCCAGGACTCAGTCCCATAGTAGATACACCCACATTTCGCCAGTATGTTATTGGTCCCATGTAATAGGGGGCGAGCCTATTGCCATCTACCGGGCACAGTTCCAGACTCCAGGCAGAGATTATAAATCTCTCCTAATGGAAAAATCCAATATTTAAACACTGCCTGACCTGGGGATCGAACCCGGGACCTCTTGATTGGCAGTCGAGCATACGCCCTCTACGCCACCGAGGCAAATTTGATATAATTATAAGTTATATTATTTGTGCGCCAAGATTCAGCCGCTGAAACGTAAGAGTACCTATAACTCTTTGCATTATTAATCTACATCTTTGTATCTACCTTCATCCCAAATTTAAGCTGTATCGCTTTAGAAACATCGTCATCATGATCATCTCAGCCGTAGGACGTCCACTGCTAGACATAGGTCTCCTCCATAGATTTCCATCTAGTCCGGTTGTACGTGGCTTGCATCCAGAGTGTTCTGGCGTCTGTATAAGGTCGTCTGTCCTTTTTTGTATGCCTGTCCATTCGAGAACCTTACAGCCCCATTGGTTCTAAATTTATCAAAATCAATTTGCGCTCGGAGTCCACTTTAAATCATTTGTTATTCCGTCCTATGTTATCCGAGCTATAACATAAAATTTTATGAATGATGTAAACAGAGAAAGTAATGATCCTAAATGGTTCAGTAAAGAGGGACTGGAAATCTTTGAGAAATATAATCATTTGTGAATGGGAGTGGATGCGCGCGCGCCGAGGATGTTCTAGAGGTTATGTAGTTACCAACACGAGGCTTGAGCACAGATTTGATATATGTATTGTTAATTAACACATTATATACCACATTAAGGTGGGCCGACATCATTTCCCATACGCACTTGGAGGAACCAATGACCATGATAGTAGAGGTATAGTTTCTTTATTAGTGTTTTATTTTAAGTACTCGTAACAACTAATTATGTTATGCAAGCAGTAATGTGCAAACATTACTGTGTTCCGGTCTGAATGGCAATGTTACCAGCGAAATTACTGGGCACGACGAGATTCAACAGCTAATATCTCAGGGTGACAGGCGCAGTGCAGTGCCGCGCAGAATTTTAAATTTTAAAGCACTGGGTGGCATTGTGTCTGATATGGGCAATCATGATGCTTACTATCAGGCACCTGATTTGCTCGTCTTGTCACTCATTATCCTAAAAAAAAAAAAATTATACCAAAATATTTTTTGAAACTGCAAATAGGTATTTTAAAGTCTTTCTTAAAGTCTTTCTCTTTAAGTTTTTCTCTTCTTCTCTTTCTCTTCTTCTTTAAGTCTTTCTTAATTCCGGCTTATTCCGTTTCTTCCACAAAACAATTCTTGTCACCTCCAAATTTTTTTTTGTGCTGTTTATAATATATTTTACAAAGCTTTCTAATTTTTATATTTTTTGGTAAAATTGACTTACCTTAATAACAAACTAAAATACTGGTACAAGGGCCTACACTGAGCCATGACCTGCAACATATACGTATAATACTTGTTACAAAAACTTGTTATACCATAATACTTGTTACAAAAACGTATAGTGATACTTAATTACATTTCACATATTTGAGTTTGAGTTTGAGTTTGTATGGGAGGTCGATTTTTTTTTGCAACATGTAGTAATGTCTTGTTTAGGGTTCCGTACCTCAAAAGTAAAAAAGGAACCCTTATAGGATCACATTGTTGTCCGTTTGTCTATCTGTCTGACTATCCTTCAGTTCGTCAGTGTGTCTATCCGTCTGTCAAGACCCTCTTTATTGGGAACCCGTTGAGGTATCACGTTGAAACTCATATATATTATGCATGCGTATACATATACATATATACTCACACACAACACACACACACATACATGCTTTCAAATCTCGTTTCGTAGTAAAGGGTTCGTTTTCACTGTTTCACAGTTCATATTATCATAATTTAAATTTTATAATTAGCTTACTTAATTATTAGAGTAATTAATTGTGCTATCCTTAAATTCTTTAGTTCTTCAAACTTAACTGGAACAATTTGTATAGCTTTATGGAGGAGGGCGTTGGTGTCTGCAACACAGTTTTCCAAACTCTCGCAGACATCATCGTTCATACTGTTTATATACCAATTTTGTTTAAGTTCCAATAAAGATAATTTGAATTTGAATTTGAATATAAACAACTCAAGTCCACGGCTTCTTGTTGCTATAAACAATCAAACTACGGCTTTTTTACCGCACGTTTCCATACTTTACGCAACGGGCTATAAAGCTCTAGGGTACTTCCTTTGGCCCCAGCATCATGAAAAAGCAAGAAACGTGATCTTATCTAACAACATACATTACATACATTCACGCCTTTTTCCTGAAGGTGTAGGCAGAGGTGTACCCAGGACTCAGTCCCATAGTAGATACACCCACATTTCGCCAGTATGTTATTGGTCCCATGTAATAGGGGGCGAGCCTATTGCCATCTACCGGGCACAGTTCCAGACTCCAGGCAGTTATTGAGATAATTCCTAATGGAAAAATCCAATATTTAACACTTATTATGAGGCAGTCAAGTGTTGTGTAAAACATAATGTAACACCTTATATTGTGTTTTAAGGTGTTATATTTAGGTGGTCTGTGTTTTAAGGTGCCACATTTAGGTGTTCTGCGTTTTAAGGTGCCACACTTAGGTGTTCTGTGCTAAAATCTTTTAAAACTGTGCACACCTTCCATGCCGGCAGTTATACATGTAGGATAGACTTGTAATAGCAGATAATTGTCATCGTCATGGTTTAGCCTCGTTTCGATAAAGATTTACGGGTATATTTCGGTCACGAGCGCTAAGTAATTGTGAGGACCGTCTCTGGGATCATTTGGCACGACCGCTTTTGATTTGTTACTGCTAACTGGGGCTTCATTCTGTTACTTTACCTTAGATGCGCGTCTTAATTGAGCCGAGAGAGTGTATATATTATTCATAAATCGCAGATGGTTATAAACATGAATCTAGAAAAGAAAGCGGACGGAATCTAATCTAAAATAAAACAAAAAGTGAAGTACCATAGTCAGCTAGCTCGCTAATACAAACATGATGGCACGCACACATCCCCTGGTTTGTTTTACATGAACCAGTATTGTTTCTATGGTGTAAATGTATGTTGTACAATATATGCGAGCTGGCTTACTATAGTGCTTCACTTTTTGTTTTATAAGACTTTTTCCACCTATTTTTCTAGGTTCATGGTTGTAAAATACCAGCACTCATTTACTTCTTTCAAATTTCAGCACAATGTAAAAAACTTATGTTTTTAACAGGTGAACAAAATGCTTGCGAGTTCTAACTCACCACCGGCGTCATCTAGCGCGGTTTTGGTTAGATTTATGAACGGATGGGTGTTTGTTACTCTTTCACGACAAAACTACTGATCAGATTGGGATGAAATTTAGTATGCAGGTAGCTTAGACCCTGGAATAACACATAGGGATATCCCGATATTCCCACGGGAACATGTCTACGGGCTCAAACCGCAGGGCACAACTAGTAATATACACATATTCATCAAGACGATTGATTTATTTTATTGAAATTTCTGATAGTTTTGTAGTAGAAATGTTAGTCAATGCTCTACATTAATTAGAAAAAACTTAGATAGTGTTCTTTGAAATTTGATTTTGAAAATATTAATTATGCAATTGCTGACTCTACTTCATTGTTCTACCTGCTTTTATTTTGATTGATTCGTGGTGTATTTGAATGCTAATTGTGTAAATTTCGAAGCGTTAGAATTTCTTTTGATGTTGAAGATAGATTTATAACGTCCACTATTGTTTTTTATTTTTATTTTATGCCATATAAGTGTCCGCACAAGGAGATGGTGTGCGTGATGATGAGCGGTTACCATTGTTTTTTGGAGGAAACGGAATAAGCCCCGCCGCCTATGGATACCTACAACACCATAGGTATTGCCAGTATTGCCAGTATGTTGCCGACCCGACCAACACTCTATTCACTCTCCTTTAAAGAGCCCCTAATAGTTTTGTCGAAATTACGAAGTGTGCTTTGGTAACAATTCTTACGATAGACTTCTGAAACAAGAATCTTTAGTTTTTAGTTCCGATTTTTAGTGACAAAAACAACATGTACAAGTGCATCGCCCTCATACAATTTTGTGGGCTTAAAACTAAAGATTTTTGTTCCAGAAGTCTACAATGGAGTTCCGAAAAGTAACACCAAATTCAATCAATTAACTTTGTAAGTAAAAACAAACTAATCGTATTCTATAATATCAGGCTACACTCAGAAAACGGATTTCCCCTTTATACCTACTTTAAAGTCCCTGGTATATAGAGGGTTGTAGACCAGACCTTACGTAAACAAAAAGTCCAAGCGGGTCTACCACATACCTATAACATGGTAGATCATATTTCATAGTAAGGTTTTGTCGGTTCGAGGTAAACAAAGCAGATTTAACGTCATCTGTCGCCGCTGGCTGGGGGCGCTCCCATTATCTCTCATAAGGCTGTTGTATTTTATATACCCAACATACCAGGGATGTAGCTGAAGGTGTTTGTTTAATAAGTACGGAACCGAAGTTGGAATCGGAGGTTTTGAAGTACCGATGTCGCTGAGTCGAAGTGAGCTGAAGATAATTTGAATTTAATTGATTATGTGAACTACCCGTACGATAAGTACAATTTTTATAAATTTTATATTTTTTTTCATAAAAAATTTAAATATTTTTATAAAAAAAATTTTTATGTATGCGCAGATCTCGGTTGTCCCACCGTCGCGCCGCGCTGTCGCTGTACGCCGACCTCCGATGTAACCTCTGGTTTAAAGGTATCGGAACTGAAGTCGAATCAGAATGTGTACTATACTAATCGGAAATTCCGACCTTCTCTAAGCCGAAGCGCAAGCTCTATAACATCCTGGGTTCGATTCCCAGCGCTAGCAAGCAGCCTAGAGCCTAGTCACGCCTTGTTCAGTGGCGGTACCGTGATTTGGAAGGCAAGCCGTTGGTCTGTGCTATCTTCATGACAATAGTTATAGTAGTTACATGTTATAGTAGTCACGTAAGATGCCATATATAATATTTAAACAAATATTATATAACTTTTATTCATTATTTTTTCGAGTAGTGGCAACCCTAATATCTGAGAAAGCTTTGTCCTTTACCCCGATCAGTGCTGTGATCGGTCGCATTATTATGTCGCCGACATCATAACATAATTGACTCTTGACAACCCTGCAGAGTAATACAAAAGTTGCTTTACTTATCGAATTATACTACTTTTTACGACTAAGAGATCACTAATTTTCTTAATCTTTTTTTAAATTTCTTCTCACAATTCAGACCATATTCATATTCACTTTTCTATTTTAGCATAGGTACAACTGTTAAATTATGATGTATTGGAGATGAATCGTTATTAAAACATTATATTTAAACACCAATCACGTGACGAAAAGACTGTTTATATACAAATATTATAAATTGGAGTTCCTCATTGATTGTTAATATATTTTTACATAATAAAACGGTTTACTACATTCATAATATATAGACATAATTATGGAATTCTCTATTCCATCATTACTCTACCAAATTGTCTGTCAAATGGTCGGAAACTGTCCTGTTATTTATTAAATCCTTCCAAAGATGAATTACGAGCAAGAGGTTACTCGAGCAAAGGTCAATTTTGTCCTCGAGCAATACTTGAAATATGCAAAGTATGTTTTAATAATATGAGACAACTTCCACACTCCACACACGACATTTTTATTTATGTATTTGTTTCTTCTTACGCTTTTCTTTTTTTTTCCAAGACGAGCAAATCAGGTGGCTGATGGTAAGCATCATGATTGGCCATATCAGACACAGTGCCACCCATCATCATCATCATCATCATCTCAGCCATAGGACGTCCACTGCTGAACATAGGCCTCCCCCTTAGATTTCCATCCAGTCCGGTTGTGAGCGGCCTGCATCCAGCGTGCTCCTGCCGTACTTATCAGATCGTCTGTCCACCTTGTGGGAGAACGTCCTACGCTGCGCTTACCAATCCGTGGTCTCCATTCAAGAGCTTTACAGTGCCACCCATTGTTTCAAAATTCAAAATTCTGCGCGAAACTGCACTGCGCCTGTCACCCTGAGATAATAGTTGTTGAAACTCGTCATGCCCAGTAATTTCGCTGATAACATTGCCCTTCAGACCGGAACACAGTAATGTTTGCGAATTACTGCTTGGCGGATGAGTAACTGGCAAAGGTGTGGTACTTCCCCAGGCACCCCCTGCAAAAGAGGCCTACCACTACAATAATATTTACTTATTATAAATTATTATAATAAATATTCATTTAGTTTTGGTTTATGAAAAAAAAACCTACACTGTATATACCTATATTTTTTTCGTTTCATTTCGGATCTACAAAATAACTATTAGGCTTGTATATCGTACCGATTGCAAAACCTAGGAAATATGATATAACCTTTGCCCAACCGTTGCTAGCGCATCTTAGGTAGATTTGCCGGCGTACCCCACTCTAGATCTTCATTGACATTTTGACCATTTCTGGCCTTGCAGATACTTAGCGATTGTTCTTACATCTTCAGCAAAATGCCGGCCCAAATAAGGTAGGACCACAAAATAAACAGCTACAGAAGACGGGACTACAAGAAGCAAAATATAGGGAACCTCAGAAACCACAAGCACAAGCTCCAGAGTCATTTCCTATTAGATATTTTCACGTTTCTGTGGGCGCGGTGCTTACATTAGTCGTCATCCCAGCCATAGGACGTCAACTGCTGAAAATAGGCCTCCTTCACAGATTTCCATCTAGTCCGGTCTTAAGGTGACGCAGTGTTAAATAATGAATCTAAAATCGTGCGCTGAGTCCCGCAACCCGCTCACACTCCTACGCCAAAACAGTATTTCTCGAATAAAATAAAAACTATTGCTAATTTAATAAAATCAAATTAACACATTGAAATCTGAGCATTGATTAATCTGTACAAAAAATTTAGGGGCATTAATCAGTCTCATTTCCCTGTAGAATGAGAATCTCTATTTTTATAGAGCCGTCTTTGATATTTTTTTCTCTGCTGTAAAAGTTAACCAATCATGTAAACCAATTACCAAAATGATTTCAATATCATGATAAATGTAAAAACATAAACATTAGTTCCAAATGTTTTGTAGTTGCTGAGAAATATTGAGATCTCTACAGCCAATATTTTCAATTCGTCGTCTTAAGCGCCCTGCATCCAGCGTGTTTCTGCTTACCAGATCGTCTGCCCACCTTGTTCACGTCCTACGGTCCGTGGTCTCCATTAGAGAACTTTACAGCCCCATCGGCCATTTGCCTATTGCCACTTCAACTAATCCGCTGGGCTATATCGGTAACTTTCGTTCGTCTATGGATCGCCTCATTTCTGATTCGATCTCGTACAGAAATCCCGAGCATAACTCTCCATAGCTCATTGGTAGGTAAGTATTAACAACAAAAAATCTGGCAGATCCGGCCCTTTGTGACTGTTTATTTTTGTGACTGGGCTCCGTTAAAAATGATGATTCATAGCACTAAGTGCAACGTAGAGAGAAGCTTAGAGCATCGTTCACTTCCAAACTAAACACGGTTTTTAAGTTTATGATCCCTGCTATTTTAGAAAATAGAGATAATTACGCGAGAAAATTGCGGAACTAGAAATGGTGTTTGGAAACCTTCGCAAATTGGTTGTAAAGTTTACTGCAAAAACAATAATCGATATTAATTGACATACCTATATATAATTTCTGATATTGAATGCACATCTTATTGAAGGTATCTATAGCACCTATATCACGGAAGTATATTAATATACTGTTACTTTCATAGTCCTCGCAGCCGTTAGAAGTCCACTGCTAGACATAGGCCTCCCCCATTTGGTTGCCAATTCTCGCCACGTTAGGCAGATGGGTCGGCGAGTTGGTTTTACGCAGAAAACGCTGCTGCTCGTCCCCTGAATCTATAGATAACCCTCCGGCTCTTATGGCAAATTTGAAAACAATAGACATGGAGCGAAGTGGCATAACCCGACGGCACGGGTAGAGAAGTTGAGGTATAATATAGGGTACCATTCTATACCTATATACTAGCTTATTGTTCACAATTGTTCAGTTTAGGTACTAATCGATAGAAGTATCGATTCTTATATCGATATTTATTTACGTTTGTCGTTGGGACAAATATCTTACGCACATACTCATTTCAATCAATCTTTTTAACTCTTTCTTCTTTAGAACTATGTCACTATACTATCACAACGAAGAATAGCAAAAGAAAACCAACTGAGACAGAGTACAACAGTTAACAGTGTAGTGATATTTTCGAAGTGTCGATAAATCGAATAGAGAGCGAGAGCAATGGGGTCGTCATCGACCAATTAGTACAAAATAAGTCGAATGCGGGCCGAGACAAATGATCGCTATATCTCATAAGGAAACAAGATCACTGTACAGGTTGCTGTAAATAGCTCGGAAATATTGTGTCGATATAGCCCAGCGGATTAACAAGTTGGCTAGGGCCGCCCCATATCTTCTCGTGGGTGTCGTAGAAGACGACTAAGAGAACTAAAGGCTGCCAACAACAGCATTCTCAAGAAGTATTGAAGTCAGGTAGGCGGCTGCTCGTAAATATCCTAGCCAAAACTAAAACAGCAGCATGATACGGAAGAGGACGTGCTGTGCTGATCCCACCTAATGTGGGATAAGGGCAGGAAGAAGAAGAAGATTAACAAGTTGAATAAGCAATGGGTACGTAAAACTGATGATAGATGGGGCTGTAAAGTTCTCGAATGGAGACCACGTACCGGCAATCGGCAAACACAGTGTAGGATGTGCAGCCATAAGGTAAAATCGGAACACATCGGATTGAAGCCGCTTACAACCAAATTAGATGGAAATATCTATCAATATAGATTGGATGGATGGATGGAAATAAAACCAAATGGATGGATTAGGAGGCCTAGGTCCAGCACGCGATTTCCTACGGTTGAGATGATCAGATGATAATTATATCCTGTTCATCATTTGCCAAACCGTTCCTTTTCACAAGTCTAAAACAACCATTGTGTAATATTTTGGGAACGCGTTGGAGGCGGGCCGCTTACAAACGGACTGGATGGAAATCTATGAGGGAGGCTCAGCAGTGGACGTCCTGTGGCTGAGATGATGATGATTATGAAGATTTTTTTTTAAATTAATAATTACATACATACATACAGTCACGCCTTGTTCCCGTTGGGGTAGGCAGAAACTATTTCTTTCCACTTGCTACGATCCTGACATACAACTTTCGCTTCTTCCACTTTCATCACATTCTTCATGTATGCTCGTCTGTTGTTGGTTCGGTTGCTCGTCACTTTTGACGTGGCCTTCCCGTAACTTAATTACATTAATATCATCATAATAATCATTTAAATCATAATAACCATAAATAATTAATAATTATTTAATTGTACGTGTGAATTTAAGATATTCATATTGTGTGATATACTTAGATTATAAAAAAATTTGTGAAGTCTTAACACCCTGTACATAGTACTAAGATATACAATCTATATGCAGTCGTGGGGCAATATATTTGCGTTGGCGCATGTTATTGAGAGCATCTTCGCCTCATCACCTCTGACCCAATACACCCAATTATGCAATGTCTAATTATAATTATTGATATTAAAAATCTAAAATCATGATATTGAAGAAATCTAATAAGTATTAAGTCATTATGTGCAAAGAAGTAGGTAGAATGAACTCAAGTTGAAAGTAATAAAGATTTCTAAATCATCATCATCATCATCTCAGCCATAGGACGTCCACTGATGGGGGAGGCCTATGTCCACTGAACATAGGCCTCCCCCATAGATTTCCATACAATCCGTTTATAAGCGGCCCGCCTCCAGCGTGTTCCTGCTGATTTCTAAATATCCAAACAAATATACAAAAAAGAATGATTGTTTTCCGTTTCGTATCACACATACTATAAATTTACATCCTGTTATAGATGAAGTATATGTGACTATCATTTTATTTCACCCAGATGAACAAAGTGAATAGACTAGTGAACTTCATAATTTTAATACTAGGAATAAAGACATAATAGCTGTACCTAGCTTTAGATTATATAAAACAAATAAAAAGACATTCTTAAGAAATAGTGTACGTTTCTATAATAAAATCCCAAAAGAGATAATTGGGCTATCAGAGGGTAAATTCAAAACCTATATAAAATCTACTTTACTAAGAAAGGCTTATTATAAAGTCAACCAGTACATAGAGGACAAAGATGCCTGGAAACTTCTGCATAGCCGCCTCGCGGCACCTTCAAAGAAAACGAATGTAACCAAACCAAATATTGTGAAACTATCTGTTGAAAAAATTAAGCCCTACAAGTTTCTTGTGCGTTCTTCTTGTAGAGGTATCTTTCCGAACGCACGGTAGACTCAGTACTGTTTATCTTCATTGACGAGCAAAAGTGTCAGATTATGACCTATTTGAATAAATCTGTTTGAGTGTGAGTATGAGTTCGAAACCTCTACTACGTGTGCATAGCAAGAATGCCATATGACATTATGATGCCTTTCTTTATGGATACAAATAATTAACCATGCTCAGCGGATAACGAACGAGTATTTCGAAATGTCGAACGCAAAAGTTTTGATAAAGTGATAAAGCTACAACTAATTAAACCAATTTACATTTTATTCCAATTGGTATTGCAGTTAAGCTATCGTTGTATCAGTCGAACTTGTGAACCTCAGGCGTTACCATCAAGGGAACGACCACATAAACTAGCGATTAACGCGATTGATGCATCAGAAAATTTAGATTTTTGTATAATAAAACAAATAAGTTTAGAAGGTCAGTTATAAACACATACTCTCCCTACTATCTCCTCTGAGCGATTAGGGCGCCAATTGTGGCACTCTTTCTAGTTTCTAAATTTGGTTTTGTTCTTTTCTGTATGTGGTTAAGGGGTTATCTATCTATAGGTACATACTTGATAGAATTGGTGATGTTTTAGTAAATACACGAAACATTTTGTTATAGCGGGTTCAATTTTAGTGGCTTAACTTTTGTTGTTAACCAAAAAAAAATAACGAATTTGAATTTTTTTCGTAGAGTTGAAAGAAAAATAATTGAAATTATGGTCAGACGGACTATAATCGAACCGTGTGAACCCGTAGTAGTAGATAAACTCTCTAAAGCGTGCGCTCCCTGCCACGCACTGCAAAATTTTCTCTGTAAAGTTACTCGCGTTTCAATTGCTGAACGACACGGCCCCACTTCGCCCCAACTGCCAACAATAATGACGACAGCCCCAAAACGCCAATGTCGGAATAACTGGCAGAAAATTCTATAAGGTAGTACAGATCTGTTCACTCACGAAGGCGCGCCCCTCCAGGGTAAATTTTCGGTGTGCATTAATAAGGTTTGAAATTAAAAATTCAATTTACATTAAAACACTAAACTAACTATTGTTAATACAATAATAAAAGTACTAAAACACTAAAACTAACTATTGAAAAGAACTTTTTACATTCAAAAGGTGTGAGCGCGTGTGGAGGGGCGCGCCTTCGTGAGTGAACAGATCTGTAATAGACTTGAGCATTTTCTCGAGCATAACATAGAGCATTTGCAGTTTTTCGATTTTGAAAATAGAGCACGACGCTCAATGTTTTGCTCACTAACCGTGAGCATTTTAGCGAGCGGAGTATCGACCATTCACAAGAACGATACAATTACATGGAAATTCTCTTTGACACTGAGCATTTCCTCGTACCATTCATGCGAACGGTACAATACAGGAAAATGTTCTAGTATCACCTGCTTTTTATTTTACCACTCAGTCCTAGCGTTATGCTGAATCATAAATATACATACATATGCTCATTGTGCGGAGCTTCTGTATCGTTATATTTAGTGTTTTGATCCACTGACATCATGTTTATCAGATCGCATTAATAGTTTTTATATTCATGAGGATGGATTGAGTTATCAAGTCATTTTGAGAGGTGCGTGGGCGCGACACCGACGTAAGTGTGACTTGGACAATTACATGCTTTATAATGTTTATTATACTGTATTAATTATTTATGAATCTTTCGTGATCTGTTGTGAAATGTGTGACGATTTGGAAACAAACATATTATTATTACGCAAGGAGAATATAAGGGAAGGCATTTAAAGCTTAGGGGCGAAATTTGTTAATTATTGTTGAATGTTTGTTTGAATGCAAATAAATGATTATGAATTATGAATAATGAATTATTACATATATACGTAACTCATCTTTATTAACCATAGGCATTTTGTTGACATGAAATACAAACTTAGACCATGTGAAGTGAAATTTGCTTCGATGACGTGTCTCTGCACACCACTTAATCTTAGTTTGTTTTATTCTCTCCAGTCTCAGAACGATTGGTAGGTAATACTAGGCATTAAATTAGTCCTCACGTTGTGCTGATAGGTTATATAGGTAATATAATATAATCGTAGGCTCATTGAACTTCGGAATTCATACGCGTACCATGAGTACGAAAGTTGCGTTATGACTAGCTCAAACTAAGCTAAATGTAAAAGTTTTCATGTTACGTTATCGCCAAATATTGAAGATGTTTTTAGCTATGTACTCGTAGATAGCTTCCATACTACAGGGGAACTAATTTGAACCTTTTAACTTTACGGTACCTTATTATATACTTTAAAAGTTATATACTTTAACCATTTCGGTAACAATTTAGTTTTGTCTATTCTATATTCCGTGACACGAATCATATTAATTGTTCATTATATAATAATTAACCCAGTCAAGGCTCCCGCGTGAATCCGTGGATTTAAACAAATATTACTTAGTAATTGAACATTGGTTTAAAGTTTAGTCACGGCATACATTTTATACGAAACCAATCACGATTGATGTTATCCTAGTGAACGGCAGAACGATTGATTTAATATAATATTATAATTGTTTGGTACAAGGTGGTGTTCCACACACAGAAAGAAATATCTGTTAGGAAGTTTAATATTATACGGGTGACAGATAGGGCTCTCACGATAGGCACAAGTGAACTGTGTCTTGAGTAGAGTTCTTGAGACGAGGTTGCCACACATTGCGACGCGGCGTAATAATACTTTTTATTTATATATTTATTATAGAGGAGTGGCCGTGGAGTTACAGGCTTTAGAATAGTGCTCTACCCTCTCTACCCGTGGTTGCCGTAAGAGCCGGTTAAGGGTTAACAGATCCAGAGGACGGGTTGCAGCGTTCTCTGCAAAATACCATCCAACTGTGCTCGATAACCCACCTGCCAAGCGTGTCGAGTATTGGCAAAACCCTCCTTTATGGATCCCTATGTTCATTAGTGGATTACCAACGGCTGAGATGCTGATGATGGTAGTTTGGGATACATATGTGCTGAATAATATAGCTGTGTTAAATGCCTTGATATTCTTAATTTTAGGTATTATTAAGTGAATTTCCTCAATCATAGCAACTAGTGTAGTGTAGTAATTTTTCGTATAGCGCTAAAATCACATAGCTCGTTTTAATATCTATGGACGACCACCTTTACATATTTAAAATATTCAGTAATTATAACAATTTCGGATGAAATTCATTTAGTGAAACCAGTTTTGTGCACGATTTTGCGATGTTTTCCTTAATGACTGGCATCGTATTTTTATAATCGATTATCTAAATGAATGAAAGTCGTCTACTATGCTAATGTTGTTGTGAGACTAAAGCTATCAACATTTCTAGTTTGATTTCATTTTAATTGCGGTTTTATTGAATATTTAGCAGGTGTTTGTTACAGTTTTACAGTTTTGGGGATTTTATTGATTGTTTCCTATTCTAAATTCAATATTTTTTTTTTTTTTTTAATTTATTTAACACATAATACAGATTACAATCAAAAAGTTATAATATTGACCATAATACAGATTACAATCAAAAAGTTATAATATTGACACTATGATCTGAACTGGATTGTAATCCAAAACTTATGTGACTAAAGAAAGCAAAATATTGACTTAAGTCTTAAACAAACAAATAACTATACAGACAAATCGAAATAAAGAATCTAGAGCAACTTAATTCTAATTACTTATCACTAAAGTAGATACAGATATGTGAACCCCGAGTGCAACACTCAGAGTTTAGGGTGACCGGCCTTAACACCACAAGGGTTAAGCCCGGTACAAGGTTGAGATTCAGCATAGAGGATATCTCTTAGGGTTTTTACATAAAGCGTGAATTTAGGAGTGAAAATGTCAATAAGCGAGTTAGTTTTAGCCATATCATTATACTGACGAGCCATTCTTACTAAGGGATTGTAAATTGATATATTATTTTTATATGTATGCAATGCGAAAAGATATGTACGATTGGATCTACGCGCGCTATATTTAGTATTGAAATTTAATTGAGAAAGTAGCTCAGGAGTGTCTACAATGGCGTGGATTATTTTAAATAGGTAAATGAAGTCAAAGTATTACCGACGTGTTTCAAGCTTTTGCACATTAAATTTAGCCAAACGTGATTCATAATCGAGATCTGATCGACCCATCTTTTGACGATACCACAGCATTCTAAAGCACTTCTTTTGTATCCGTTCTATATTGTCAATGTGCACATTATATTCTATTCGAATTAGGTCATTGAATTGGTTGTAAAATGGAGCTGTTATAATATTAATTAGGTGGTTCTTTATTTCAATATTATTTAAAAGAAAACTAATAATACTAAGAGCCTCTGCACATTACGTATTTTATAATCCCCGACAACACACGTTTCACAAAAGCGCGCTTAAGCTAGCTAGCTTAAAGTTTTCCACACCTCTACAGGTTTTGCCTGTAGACCAGATTTCTCATATACACGCTATATTATGTATCCAAGCTTTACGGTGCCTTAGATTTTCTTTATAATATTATGAAAATCTATATTCTGTTTGAACAGAACGGTTTCCCAAATAAACAACAACAATGTGGACAACCCATATTGTCAGAGTTTCAGGTCGCCAAGATTCTTACAAGGCCTCCGACATGACCTAACGACTTATTATATTATATTATTATTATAATTATTATAACAGCTGGGACCTACAGTGTAACGTGACATCCGAAAAATGCTAGCGCCCAGGTCAAAAGTCAATACATGTGAGATTCGAATCGCCCAAGGACTCTGGATTTGAAGCCGGGCATACTTCTGCTGGTCTACGTTGCATATGCATGTGCGCGTTGTCTGCGATAATAAAAATGCAATGTGCAGAGGCTCTAATATCCTTAAGCTGAACGCACATCTATCCGAGCCGAACGCGCCGAACGCATCGAATGTAACGAATTTTAGAAATTCGAACGACTAACTAATACCGACAACTAACTAATAACTAATAACTAATAACGACTAACGAATTTTAGAATTTTTCTTTATATGAAATCCTATAAAATCTTGCACACCTGTTCGATTCGGACGATTCGACGCGCGACGCGAGTTTTCATAAGATATCAAATAATAAAGAATTCTAAAATTCCTTCGGCTTGGATAGATGTGCGTCCACCTTTAATAGGTACAGTAGTAGTACCTATTCAAGGTGGATTCTATTATATTTATTATATTCTATTATATTTTTGTAGTGGTAGCCCTGGCAACCTGGGGAAGTACCACACATTTGTCAGTTATTCATCCGCCAAGCAGTAATGTCCAAACATTACTGTGTTCCGGTCTGAAGGGCAATGTTTCTAGCGAAATTACTGGGCATGACGAGTTAAAACAACTAATATCTCAGGGTGACAGGTGCAGTGCAGTGCCGCGCAGAATTAAGAATTTTAAAACACTGGGTGGCACCTGATTTGCTCGTCTTGTCACTCACAACCATAAAAAAAATCATACACAAATCGAATTATCGTTAATTATTAGCCGTTGATTTTTTTCAAGTCCCATAATATGATATAGACAGTGCAATAGGTGTGTAAACTTATTTCACACTTAAAAAATTAGGCATGCGACATAAAATTCCGTGTCGAATATTTAAAACCGATACATTATGAGAAGTCAGCTCGTAGTAAACTGGTAAACGCGGTATGATCGTCGCCTCGCCACAGGAGGCTGTCTGTGGACGATAATATCTTTCGCCCGTGTGTCTCTCGCTTAATATTAGGTCCTCGTCTAATTATAGCCTTAGAAACGTTTCATTATGGAATGTGAAGAATTTTCAACACTAATCGAACAAACCTTCGTTTAGAATTATAAAGGATACGACTTCATCTAGCATATTATTAATAAATAAGCTTTTAGGTACAAACGGTTTCATCAAACCGGCACCTTCTGTATTATTCCTATTCTTATGTCGTCTCATCCCGTTCATGCCATTCTTACTCATCATCATCATCTCAGCCGTTGGAAGTCCACTGCTGGACATATGTCTCTCCGATAACTGTAGATATTGCTAATACTCGCCACGTTTGGCAGACGCTTTGGTTGTCGAATGCATTTCGATGGTTTTTACGCAAAGGACGCTCACGCCTGCCACCCTCCTCTGGATCGATCTGTTAACCCTTAGATTTCTTATTCCATGAGTGTTTTCCTGATTCTCACACAAATATGACTTTAACTACATATATTATTAAATATCTTTGACCTATTTGTAGATTTCAGTTGAAACTTTTCTTATAACTTGTAAAGATTACAAATAGGGTAATGTTAGTGAAACAGGGCTAAGTAATATATACTTACTGAATATTGTATCAGTCAACCTACCTCGGTGGCGTAGAGGGCGCATGCTCGACAGCCAATCAAGAGGTCCCGGGTTCGATCCCCAGGTCAGGCAAAGTGTTCAATATTGGATTTTCCACTAGGAATTATCTCAATAACTGCCTGGAGTCTGGAACTGTGTCCGGTAGATGGCAATAGGCTCGCCCCCTATTACATGGGACCAATAACATACTGGCGAAATGTGGGTGTATCTACTATGGGACTGAGTCCTGGGTACACCTCTGCCTACCCCTTCGGGAAAAAGGCGTGAATGTATGTTATGTTGTTGTATCAGTCAATATAGATGTTAGAATATTAACTGTGAAGGCCTGCATAATATCTACTTGGAGAAATGTTCAATACTAGACAATTTTAAAAGTAGTCTATATAAATAATTGTCTTGAACAAGAACGGAATGAAGGTATAAAAACACGTCGAAGAATAATATATCTAAAACCTAAAACCACGATTCGCCTAAAATATCACAGCCATAACTCAATAATTATGTAAAATAGTCCATTTAAGTATAACTGTTTATGTTTTATGATTCAATAAGCTATCATTTTAAGTCATATATTATTTAGCTGTGAAATCGTTAAAAAATAAATTATATTTAAAGGAAGGTGAAATATACGAACATAACATAACACACAATCACGCCTTTTTCCCGAGGGGTAGGCAGGGATGTATCCAGGACTCGGTAAATAAGTAAATATTAGTAAAACAAAAAACTTAAAAAAATAATATTGTCTTGAGAACGCTTCGAAAATCCACAGGCCGACAATTATACTGAATATAATATATTAAATACTGATTTAATATATTGATAATGAAGTGTTCAAGTATTATTTAGTTGAAAAATAGCGACAAACGTAACATAATTTTAAAACCGCGCAAAACGTGTATTATGCTAATAAATAGCTTACAAAAACACAGAAGTTCAAATCTGACCTTAACAGCTAAAGGAGGGCGTGTGTAGACGCGATTCACGAAGATCAAGCGGCAAATCATGAATAAGTCATTACATCTGCTTCGATGAACCTATGACCTACGGTTCCCAGGAATACAATCATAGAAACAAATATGTATGTACTATATGTATATATCTCAATTCTGGGGAATTGAGATATATAGCATAACATTGATGGCTTCATGGCTTAGTTGGTAGTAACTCTGCCTTCGAAGCAAGGGGTTCGAATTTCAGCCGGGGGAAGTATTTGTGCGATGAGCTCAAATGTGTGTCCTCAGAGCTTGGATGTGTGTGGTTTTTTATGACTTTTTTATGATAGTGAGTAACAAGACGAGCAAATCAGGTGCCTGATGGTAAGCATCATGATTGCCCTTATCAGACACAGTGCAACCGCGAGTTTTAAAATTCTAAATTCTGCGCGGTACTACACTGCGCCTGTTACCCTGAGATATTAATTGTTGAAATTCGTTATGCCCAGTAATTTCGCTCAAATGGTAACATTGCCCATCAGACCGGAATACAGTAATGTTTGCACATTACTGCTTGCTTGGAATAACTGGCAAAGGTACTTCCTCAGGCGACCCCCTGCAAAAGAGGCCTATCACTACAATATATATAAAACAAATTCAATGTTTTTTTAATAAATTGATTTATACCTCATTCAGCACAACGCTAGGAATAACTTAATGTTATTTTAATATAAACAGCAATAAAATTAATTGATTTGTAGCACTATAAAGTTTAATTAAAATAGCTTTGCATCAACACGATGACACTTAATTAGAATAAAATGAACTAAATTCATTAAAACCTGTGGAAATCTGATACTCTTGAATGTTTAGAATATACGCTTGTTTTGTAACTAATTTTTTATATTAAAGCTTGACAGCAAAAACGAAAGTAATTCAAAGTTTAAGTGTTGAATTCAATTGTTTTTCTGTTGAAAAATACAGTGGCAATTTATCGCGGTCTCGGCGGTGTTCCTATTTATTACTATGTACCTACTGTTGTTGATGGTTAACTATTGCCTAATGTAAGCGGAGTAGGTACCTACGATATTCTGTGTGAGTGGAGCCAATACACGAATCGATGTAAATGCGTCCAATTAAAAATCAAAACAGTCAAGAGCGTTGCTTATTTTCGTTGTAGGGTTCCGTTGCAAAAGTACAATGAAAGAAAGAAAATCATTTATTGAGACATACTTCATACAAAATAATTTAAGACAGCCTCGTTAGCTCAGACGGTAGTAGCTCTGCTTCCTGTGCCGCAGGCCTCGGGTTCGATCCCCGGCCAGGTCAAACATTTGTGTGCATGAACATGTCTGTTTGATCTGTGTCTGGGTGTTATAAGCTTATATAAGTATGTATATCAGTCCTCTGGTTACCATAGTACAAGCTTTTAGCCTAGTTTGGGACCAGATGACCGTGTGTGGAAGTTGTGGAGTACATTATGACGTACATAGAAACAAAGTATGTTCCCCAACACGGTTCCAATTCAGCATGGCGCTGGCTGTTTACAGCCAGCGCTGGTCTTCCGTTGGAATCGCATGGTGACGTTACGGACAATGATTAATCATTAATTCGTATTGTTGTAGAATAGAATAGAATAGAATACTCTTTATTATGACCAAGGTACACAGAATGCAATCAACTGACAAATTAGGCATCCAATCTTTGGACGGATAGGGCATTATATGAGGAGTAGTAGTTGTATATTGTACAAAAGACATAACATAACATACAATCACGCCTTTTTCCCGAAGGGATAGGCAGAGGTTTACCAAGGACTCAGTCCCATAGTAGTTACACCCAAATTTCGCCAGTATGTTATTGGCCCCATGTAATAGGGGGCGAGCCTATCGCCATCCACCGACTCCACTCCACCACTTCAGGCTGTCACTGAGATAATTCATAATTGAAAAATCCAAATAACACTTTGCCTAACCTGGGGATTGAGCCCGGGACCTCATGATCAGCAGTCGAGGTTGCGCCCACAACGCTACCAAGGCAGTCAAGAAGAAATTACACGTATTTTTTAGTGTGAAAACGGAACAAACATAGCGTTTCTTTTGTGCCATTTAGATGGCGCTGGAGTCGATATGTTTTAATATCTGATAAAACTATCATATTCTACGTATGCTATTCAAGTGTTTTATCATTTCAACTTAATTTTGGGTTATATTGTTTAAGCGAAGTTTTGGCGAGCAATGGTATCAAAGCTCTAAAAAATTAAAACAATAATATAACAAACGACTGCCTCGGTGGCGTAGAGGGCTCATGCTCTACTACCAATCAAGAGGTCCCGGGGTCGATCCCCAGGTCAGGCAAAGTATTAAATATTGGATTTTTCTATTAGGAATTATCTCAATAACTGCCTGGACTCTGGAACTGTGCCCGGTAGATGGCAATAGGCTCGCCCCCTATTACATGGGACCAATAACATACTGGCGAAATGTGGGTGTATCTACTGTGGGACTGAGTCCTGGGTACACCTCTGCCTACCCCTTCGGGAAAATGGCGTGAATGTATGTTATGTTATGTTGTTAACAAACGATTAATATTATTATGGTAGGCCGTAGCGTGCGGGACAGGTGGATCTCTAAAAGCAGCGGGTCCGGTGACCGATGACCTGCGGGTCGCGGCCGCGGTATTAATTACAGACCTCGCCATTTGCAGGTATACCACGCGTTTGCGCAACTTTGGGGTGCTCGTCCACTATACCGATCCATAAAAACGTCACATGATTGAGACATTTATCACCTAGTTTCTCTGTTGTGGCTGTTGAGTAAAATTTATGTTATTCTTTATATTATCAGGTTGCTGTCGACCAAACTGGTCCCCCAACACTGTACTTCTTGTTTCCGACTGTGCAACGTCTATGAAACGGGCGTCATTATGAAATGGGCATAGGCTTATGGTCAAAAGGGCATTATGTTTGACCTTATAATCATCTCTCTCTTGAACTTCCTTGTGTCACTGGCGAAGCTGGAGTCAAAAAGGATGACGACGTTCCAGTCCTACGTACTACAGACTCGAGTGTCCAGGGAAGCACAGGGATATATTTTTGGCTCCTTCATTTTGGCCCAAGGGTATCGTTTTCCAGCGCTATAAGGAAGCGATACCGAAAATTCGTATGTTATTCTATAAGGTATATGTTTGTTTGGGCCTCTGTTACTTTAGATTTAAGATTACTGTAATATTTCTTGAATTAAATGATTTATTGTTATGTTATATATGTATTTTTATCACCATTTTGTACATATTTTTGCAATAAACAAAACTAAACTTGAAACTATCCAAAGATTATTTTGCATGATGTTGACTCGAGTCCAAGTCCAAATATGGGCCAAGCAGTAATGTGCAAACATTGCTGTGTTCCGGTATGAAGGGCAATGTTACCAGCGATATTACTGGGCATGATGAGATTCAACAACTCATATCTCAAGGTGACAGACGCAGTGCAGTGCCGCGCAGAATTTTGAATCTTAAAATACTGGGTGGTACTGTGTCTGATATGGGCAATCATGATGCTTACCATCGGGCACCTGATTAGCTCGTCTTGTCATTCATTATCATAAAAAAAAAACAACTTTCACACATGGTCATCTGGTCCCAAACTAGGCTATGGTAACCAAATGACTGATAAACATACATAATATATAAGCCTAAAACACCCAGACACAGATCAAACAGATATGTTCATGCACACAAATGTTTGACCTGGCCGGGGATAGAACCCGGGGCCTGCAGCACAGAAAGCAGAGCTACTACCATCTGAGCCATCGAGGCTGTCCAATGCAATGTACAAATACCATAAACTGTGACGACATGTCCGTCCTCTCTCATACACTTTTATGCCATTTTAATTACACTCTTATTAATGATCCCTGCGTTTGAGATCACGATATGGAATATTTTACGATTCTAATCTAGCAATTTAGATTTAGTGTGTTTTAGACGATTTTAGAGCCTTTGGTTGATTATATTTAATGATGTGTCCGTACGTGCTAACGTTTGAACCTACCTACACCACAGAACAGATAATAATACTACGTATAGAATGGACACTGTCATCCGCCCACCAATCGGCCTTCCTCACGCCCGCGAACGAGATTGAGCTCTCCACGAACCCCGCTTGTGTGGAAATCACCTCACACACACTCTTGCATGTGTACAAAACTCCATGTGTGTGCTGTCTGTAGGTAGTTATAGCGCGTCTTTTATATGGGAATTGAGTCGAGTTTCCGGGGTGTGCTTATACAGTCGATATTGAAATTAGATGCATTTGAGAAATATTTTATTAAATCTAATACATTGCTAAAAGTGCCTAGGCACTAATTAAACTCGATTGACAATCTGAAATGAGAAGAAAAATCTCACCCACGGGCGGGATTCGAACTACGTATCCACCGCACCATTTCGTGAGACCGGCACTCTACCACTTGAGCTACCGTGGAGGCTCTAGGCATCGGCGAAATTTTTCTATCCCATCTACCTAACGCACTATATGGGCGTGTGTGTTTATCTATAGGTGATGCATTTCGCATTCTACCCACCGACAAGTCTAATGCATATAAAGCGATTAGACCGCTTCGTCTATAAAAGTATAAAATAATATGAACCTCGACTAAAGCTAAAAGTCTTGAAATGCATGAGCTTTGAAAGATTTTCTTTAGCTTTGAATTTTTATGATTTTCGTTTGAATATATCATATCATAACATACTTTTATATGCGATCAATATATGAAAAGGTTTGATTTATTAGCAAAGTGCGATGTTTCGCAATAAACATCAATATTACTTTTAATTGTTACCAATATTTCACATGTGACGCGAAAACGCCATTTTTTTATATTCCCGTTGATTTGTAGCACCACAATCGAAACCGTGATAATATACTATAACTCCCGCGTTGCACTTGTAGAAATAACAATCACAAAATAAAATATACCGTGCAACATTGACATAAAACTTAAAATTATTTGACGCGTCGCGACATGCAGGATAACCTGGCAAGACTTTACAGTGACACGTTCCATAGGAATTTGAACTCAGTGCTTATAATTTTAAGGTTTTATTATGATTGTAGGTGTTGTAGTTAAGGTTGTGTTCGTATGTCATACACATGTAAATACCTACAGAGTGATCTATGACGGTTGTCGCTGTAAATCAGGGTCCCGCTGTGCTCGCGCATCTCCGACACTCATTATTTTTAAAACATAGCGATGTTTGTGGCCAGTACTTGCAAAAAGGTTCTATTTTTTTTCTATCACTGAATTTTACTCGAAACACCTCGTATAATTTAATGGTAACAGAAACATTGATAAAAAAATAGCTATTAAATTGACTCTAGCGTATGTTCGATGTGATGTGTTGTTGATAAAATTAATTTAGAATACTGACAGGGCATAGGCTTTGTTAGTATGCATACTGAGCTGAGTAATAAAGTTAGTTATGAATAGCAAAATAAAAACAGTACTACCTAATTCAGTTTCCTATAGCTTCATGTTTAGTATTTTATTAATAGGTAAAAATTCAATGATAATTTTCAATAGATCTATAAGAATGCTACTAATTTTACTAAATAATAGATAGGTGTTATAAATGTGAAATAAGTATTGGGAGGTTGGACGGATGGATGGATGTTTGTTACTCTTTACAAAACTACTGAACCGATTAAACTGAAATTCGGTATGTAGGTAGATTCGATATGTTCTCGAAGACCACGCGGGTGAAACCGCCTAGTAGTGCCTAAACCTATTATAGTAATATTATAGTTGTCTGATATCGACATCGACTGCCTCGATGGCGAAGTGGGTCGCAAACTCTACTGCCGATCATGAGGTCCCGGGTTCGATCCCCAGGTCGGGCAAAAAGTTTTATTGGCTTATCCATTAGGAATTAGCTCAATGACAGCCTGGATAAGGAATGGGTCGCCCCCTATTACTTGGGACTTAAACATAACTAGCGAACTGTGTCCTGGGTACATTTCTACCCCTTCGGGAAAAAGGAGTGATGTTATGTTACTCTTCAGTTGATAAACGCGCAAAGCTCGCCCCCTATTACATAGTACGAAAAATAACTAGCGTAGTGTGGGAGTGCCTATAATACAGGTACACCTCTGCCTACCCCTTTGGGAAAAAAGCGTGATGTTACGTGATATGATAGAGTTTAAAGTAGAGATAATAGGAATAGTAGTTCCATCATCTTTATATATTTAATTCTACTGTACGTGTGTATGTCATTGAACTCCTCCTAAACGGCTGGACCGATTTGAATGAATTTTTTGTAAGCGTTTGGGTGGCACCCTGTATGGTTTAGATTCACAAATCAGTCGGTAACTAGGTTATTTAGGACATCGTCTGTCGGGTCCGCTAGTAGTTATATTTATATAGGTATATAGTGTCCGTAGACGACCTATGTTTTAATATTGAGTACAGTTTCACAAGTTCTACACTTGCGCTAGTCAAGATCGCTACTGTCCAACGATATAAACATTCTAGATGGTGACCAGTATCAAAAATATTCTTTGCTTTTCGATACTTTTTTAGATTTGTTCCGGTCTTGTGCCATCATTCTATTATATAATACTAGCTGTGCCCCGCGGTTTCACCCGCGTAGTCTTCGTTCCCGTGGGACCTTATACGGTAGCGAGACGTGGCCTACCCTGCAGCGACATGTCCAAGAGCTTCACGTCACGGAAATGAAAATGCTGCGATGGATGTGTGACGTTACGAGACGTGATCGTATTCGTAACGAATACATCCGTGGCAGCCTTCATGTACGTGACGTAGCGGATAAGCTCCAGGAGAGTCGCTTGAGATGGTATGGCCATGTCTTGCGTAGACCAGCCGAGTATGTAGGGAACAGGTGCCTAGACCTCATTGTCACAGGAGCAAGACCTCGCGGTAGGCCAAAGCGACGCTGGCTTGACGTAGTAAGGGACGATATGAGTGCCAATAAACTCACCGTAGAGGATGCACAAGACCGAGCGAAGTGGAGAAGAAATAGCCGGAAAGCAGACCCTGGCTATAGCCGGGAAAATTGCTAGGGAGAAGAAGAAGTCTTCGTTCCCGTGGGAATATCGAGATAAAAAGTACCCTACGTGTCTTCCAGGGTCTAAACTATTTACAGACCGAATTTAAGCCCAATCGGATCAGTAGTATTGGCGTGAAAGAGTAACAAAAATCCGTCCTCACAAACTTTCGCATTTAAATTATTAGAAGGATAATAATATATATTATAATATTGAATGTTTTTTTTTATGTTAGTGAGTGACAAGACGAGCAAATCAGTGGTCTGATGGTAAGGCATCATGATTGCCTATATCAGATGTAGTGCCATCCAGTGTTTAAAATTCTGAATTCTGTGCGGCACTGCACTGCGCCGTGTTGAAACTCGTCATTCCCAGTTATTTTGCTGGTAACATTGCCCTTCAGACCGAAACACGGTAATTTTTGCACATTATTTATTATGTATGTTAAGGTACTTGTTAGCTCCATTCCCTGAATTACTGGAATACAGGCAGCGGACATTTACTACTTCAGGTCTAGTACTCAAGACACGGAAATAAAACGTATTGCCCGTATTTTTCTTTTTCGCTCCCAAACAATGAATATCTGTTATCGCGTTCTATTCCCTAGGACTTAAGTGGCCAAGAAATGGAAGCGTAAAAGTTTCTGCACACCGAAGTCGCCGTCAAATGCCATCGACTCTTATTTGCGACAAAATTTCACAGGAATTATGTCGTCGACAAGCGCGTGCGAATCCATATCGCTGAACAAAAGCTGCCAAAACCTCGGTAAACGCGAATCCTAGCTATTGTATTCCCCATCTTGTATCAGGATATAAATATATCAAATAGGATTACTATTTTTGGAGAAAACAGGGGAATACAAAACATCGATTTGGTAAATTTTCCATAGAATTGTGTCAAACTGCTAAGAGTTCCCTCTGCTTTAAGGTTACTGACATGAATATTAGCTCGATGTGAGCACGTCACAAGCGCAGTATACTTTAGTATACTGTGTTACAAGTAAGAATATTCTGCATGTTAGCACAGCGAGCCAAGTGTATATACACAATGTACAAAAACTCGACGCGAATAATCATATCAAGCGAATATCTATGTCGGTCGCCGCCTGTGTAGATAGGTGTGTAGATTCCTTTAGCCACTTCCAGTGCTGTTCTAAGATAGTAACATTAGATAATAGAATGTAGGCAGATGAGACTGGGCTCGCATGTCGCAGGTCAAGGCGCGCCGCTCACATGCTCCGCACTGCACCGACGGAGACCTAAACAACTACCTGCTAGTAGTACGAGCTGTACCACTCTACTATGTAAGGTCTCATCTTTGATTATATACAAGTATGGAAATGCCAGGATTTTCCCTCTAACGGCCATTTTGTACGCAGTGTGCCATAAACTTTATCCAAACCGGGCAAAAACTATTTCACGCGTAACCGCTGATACATTTATCTAAGATTTTTCTTTTATGATAGTGAGTGACAAGACGAGCAAATTAGGTGCCTTATTGTAAGCATCATGATTGCCCATATCAGACACATCGCCACACAGTGTTTTAAAATTCAAAATACTGTATTTTTGTTATTCCACGGTCTAAGCCCTAAGCTATCTATATAGCGAATTTCAGCCCAATCAGCTCAGTAGTTCTGGCGTGAAAGAATAACAAACATCCATCTATCCATCCTCACAAACTTTCGCATATAGAAGAAAGACGCTTTCGCATTTATAAATCAAATCAATATCAATTTATATTATTAGTATAAGGATGTTTACTTCACATCCCGCAAAAACTTACAAAAGTGAGTGTTGAGTGAGTTTGAGTGTTGGAAGTAGAGTCATTTCATAGTGGTATTTATACACATATTATATTATATTATATTTTATGGTATTAGACAGCCTCGTTGGCGCAGACGGTAGTAACTCTGCTTTCTGTGCCGCAGGCCCCGGGTTCGATCCCCGGCCAGGTCAAACATTTGTGTGCATGAACATGTCTGTTTGATCTGTGTCTGTGTGTTATAAGCATATATAAGTATGTATATCAGTCATCTGGTTACCATAGTACAGGCTTCTAGCCTAGTTTGGGACCAGATGACCGTGTGTGGAAGTTGTCCCATATTATTATTATTATTCTCTTTATTAATTTTATATCTTAGACCTAAGTTTTTTACAATATTCTTAAAAAAAAATTATATATAGGTATACAATAATATAAAAACATTGTAAAAAACTTAAAACTAGAACTGCCGCCGGCAGCGGGGCGGGGGGCCCAAGCTACTGGTGGTTAGGGCTGCAGGGTGAGGAATCGTCGGACGATGCGTGCCGTGTCAAGAAGTACTGCCTTCTGGATCTGACCCATGACCCAACCTTATTATTATTATTATTATGTAATGGGTACAGTCAAGTTCATCATGGGAGGTTAATTAGCGTAATATTGGTTAAGCACTAAACGCCTGCTAGTCATATTCCAAACTCTACGTTTGGCATGTTTTGTACACATATACTCGTACGTAGCTCAATACGATGGAATTATAGTTAATTGTATTTGACGTGTTCAAACTAACTATTCCTCCAATAACCAACTTGACTGTACATATTATGTTAGCAACTAATAATCCTCTTAATGAGTGTATTTTTCACTATACTTGGTAAAATATAAATCAATACGTAATACATAAACATACATTCACGCCTTTTTCCCGAAGGGGTAGGCAGAGATGTACCCAGGACTCAGTCCCATAGTAGATACACCCACAATTCGCCAGTATGTTATTGGTCCCGTGTAATAGGGGGCGAGCCTATTGCCATCTACCGGGCACAGTTCCAGACTCCAGGCAGTTATTGAGATAATTTAATACGTGATAGCTGAAAAAAATCAATTTTTGGTCATATTTCCTGAAATATAAATGGTATCGTATCAGAATATTAGGTATTTTATAGTTCAAATAAACAATCAAATACCCTCTTCAAACTTAATTTATGGAAATATGGCCTAAACATTGATTTTAGTTCAGCTGTCAGTTTTCAAGCTATATTTAACAAGGCGTAGGCACTTTATTTAGAAGCAATTCAACGTCATTGTATTTATTACAATAATGTCTCTGCTTCAGTTAAGATTAGGTTTTATAATAATAATTATACCTGAACCTTCCTAGACTTATTATTTATTTTCTAGTGGCTACACCCCTAAGCAAAAAATTCATTATATAATTCGTTTTGTTCATCATCATCTGTGTCTGGGTGTTATAAGCGTATCTATATAAGTATGTATATCAGTCATCTGGTAACCATAGTCCAGGATTCTAGCCTAGTTTGGGACCAGATGACGTGTGTGGAAGTTGTCCCATATTATATTATCTCAGCAGCCGCAGGACGATCACTGCTAGATATTTTTTAGTCCTTCCCCATAGATTTATTTAGCTGGTTCCTGCTGTCCTTATAAGATCTTCTGTCCACATTGTTATTGGACGTCCTACGCTGCGCTTGCCGTCCGTGGTCTCCATTCTAGAACCTTAAAGCCCCATCGGCCATCAGTTCATCTTATTAAGTCTTTATTTGGTTAAATAATTACTCGGTTATTTTATTTTATACCAGTTTGACATAGACCTACCTATCTGTTTAATTCTTAATAGTGCAGGGAGCAGAACGGAAACAAAAACTCGAGTGCACGAACATTTTATTTTGTACCTTACGTCTCCTTGGATGTATTACAAAATTTTGTTTATTTATTCTATCTACATTAAAAATATTTACAAAATCGTTGTTTGACGAAGTATTACAACTGAGTATGGGCCCTTTATGAACCATTGAGTATATAAGAAGGAAATATTTAATAATAATTATATTTTGAGCAAAATAGGAATGTTGTTTACATAATCGAGTATATTTTTAGAGAGTCTTAACATTTTCATACATAATAATAATATTAAACTACATAACATTTTGAATAAGATGTATTTTTAAAATAAAAAAGATCTCAGTGATCAATATATTTTATAATTTAATGGAATGTAGGATTACAAAATGGACAGTCAAAATAGTTAAATCTTTATACTTATACAATATCAAGACGATAATAGGAAAGCTTATAAATAGAGATAAAAACCAAGTTTCACAATGCACCCGAAGTTAACACATTTTGTCCACAAACAACAATTCAATCAAAAATTCTACTAAATTGAATAAATTATTCGAATCGCTATAAAAATATAAGTATTTTGTAAAAAACTGGAATGTGGCTACACCCGGTCGATTCCATTCACAATATATTATTATAAAACCGCTAACTATTCCTAAGCCTAGCTCCTAAACTATACACAATAATTTATTTATTTACAGATCAATTTGTACACGAGCATCGACCGGGCTCGACAATCACTATAACATTCACTAACTAGGGGCTTATATTACGTATTTGGATAGACTCTTTCAAGCGATAACAACTCTCCCCGCGGCGTCGCGACACGCTACTTAGTATAAGATCACAATCCGAATTACTGGCCTTCTGCGTTCACTGTAAACTGACACACTGCGATGAACCGACGACGTCAGACTTTGGTGGTGAGGTCGAGCGGGTGGAGCTTGATCCTCTTGATCTGCGAGTAGGAGACGTCCTCGTCCTCGCTGGGCGAGTGTCCGGCGCTGACGGAGTCGTTGTCGTCGTGGTCCGGCAGCAGCGGCTCGCTGTCGTCGGAGCGGCGCCGCGCCGAGCTCGACCGCCCGTCCGACCGCACCGATAGGTCCATCGGGTTCTCTTGCAGCGGAGACTCGGACGCGCGCCTCTCCGCCGGCGGCGTCGGAACCAGCTCCGCCTCGCATATGAGATCCTCCTGCGGGGTCGCCGGCTGCGACGACCGCTGCTGCTTCAATATCTCATCTAGGAAGAACCGCTTCGACGTATCCGTGTTGTGGTCGTCGATTCTCACATCATTGTTGTTCTCGGCGGCCTGCCGCAGCGCCGCGTGGTCGAGCAGGTGCCGCGAGTAGAGAGGGTGGAAACCGGGCGGGAAGAGCAGTGGATGGTTGGCCGCGAACGGACTGAACGGAGGGGGCGGTAAGAACGGCGAGTGGGGGAAGTGAGGCAAGGACATGTTGGCTAGGGGCAGCGAGACGAATGCGTCTCTCGGGGGCGTGAGCGGTCGGTCCTGCGGCCGGTGCTGCGTCAGACGAGACTTCTCGTCCAGCTTCGGGGAGGAGCCGCTTCTGTGAGAATCCGGCGATCCGGTGCAGGGTTTGTATTCGTCGAGGCCTAGTAGAGCCAGTTCCTCTTTAGTTCTGGGTCGGGCGAGTCCGGGGAAGAGATGCGGCGGGAATGGTGGCGCGAGGTGGTGGTGCGGGGAGGGAGGCACGCGGGGAGGGGAGCGCGCCTGCGCTGCTTGCTGCTGCTCCTGCAGGAGGCAGTGGATCTTGAACCAGTTGGAGCGGCGACCGTACCGCGAGCCCGACTTCGACATGCCCACCATGAGGCACTTGCGCAGTCGACACGCTTTACACGCCGTGCGGTTCTTCTTGTTGATGACGCACTCCCCGTTGTTCTTGCACTCGGTTATCGAGTTCAAGTTGTTGTATGACCGCCCGAAGAATGACTGGAAATAAAGAGAAAGAATACGTTAATAAGGAACAGATTTTTATGTCGTATTCTTGAAACAACAGTTTAGTTTCTAATTCCTGCGTACGATATAGACGATATAGACTTGTATTGTAAAAGTGTAGAAAGATAATTAATATTAATGCACCGTGTTTACTTCCTTAATGAGTATTAATAAAGATTGTTATCAGTCTAGCCGCTACGCATGATCGTAGGTGTAATATTCAATTAAATATTATGCGTTCTCGTAATTATATTAAATTATTGAGTAAAGCAGCTTACTCGGTTTAATATTACTAAATTATTTATTCTAATTGCCAAGCGGCAGATATTAATAGTATGTATTAACTATCAAATATATTGTGACTTTGTTATCTTTGAATCTGTAGAAAACTAAAAGTGGAAGAAAGATTATCTATCTTTAGTTGATATTATTGTATGTTTTTATTTCTATGGGTGTAATGTGTAGTGAAAAAATATTAGTTTTATTAGAGATTGAATATTCTTTAATACAGGGTTACTGCATCCATCTAAGGGTCATCATTTAGAACAAGTTTTACTATGGAGATGTTTCAAAAATTACGAAACAAAGCAGTATCATAGTAAAAGATTCTTAGCAAAATGTAGGTATGTAGCAGCCGGTTTTGTTTTCGCGATTTCAGAGTTGGCGAGTTGAGTATAACGATTAGGATATATGCCTATAAGAGAATGCTAATTAATTACCCGTAACCCTGTATATATAAATTACTTATTGAAAATGAATGGGCTTTACGGACCGCATTTTAGTATAAGTATTATATTACTGCTTCATTAGCATCTCATTAAATGTTTAACAAAGTATCTGTTAACAACAGGAATAAAAGCGCGTTCATAAATCACTTCTACTATTGGGTTCATAAGTTATGTGTATAAATTAGAATTGCTAGGCTTCGTATCCTCTACACTATCAGAATAATATCATAAAGCTAGCCTGTAGTTCCTATTCCCCTGTATGTTTTTACACACGGTCATCTGGTCTCAATCCAGGCAAAGCCTGTACTATGGTAACCAGAGGACTGATATACAGGGTTACCTTAAAAACACCAGCAACCACGTAGGAGCAGGCAGCCAACATCAAAAACAACAACATTTGTTCTACGAGTTTTGATAATTTGTTAGATTTTACTTTCATACAAAAATATATATCAATTTAATATTCCACTTGAATGAATGTTCTTAACTCTACGCACACCGTAACAGATTACGTTATGGTGTGCGTACTGCTTACAAGCCCCTGGGTCTCTGAAGAAAGTATCTATTAGTTTGTGAATGAAACATAGACTTACAAATGTCGCGACAGTACAAAAAAAAATGACAAATATTTTTTGTTTAATTTATTGAGGTATGTCAAAAGTCGTAGAACATATATTGTTATTTATGATGTTGGCTGCTTGGTCCTTCAGGGTTGCTGGTGTTTTTAAAGTAACCCTGTATATACTTATCTATACTTATACGCTTATAAAACTCAGAAACAGATCAAACAGACATGCTCATGTGCACAATATTTGACCTGGCCGGGGATGAACCCGGGACCTGCGGCTCAGTACGTAGGGGCGCTACCGGCTTAGCCAACCGGTCAGTCAAGATGAAACAACTATGTCCCTATTATTTTATTTTTTATTTTCTTTAATATACTTGAGTTTTCAAGTGAATGTTTAAGCAAGCGTGTAAGACGTTCACTGAAAACTTTAATTTATCGTACAATATTTATCTGGATACTTATACTACTAATTTTATAAATGCGAAACGTTAGTAAAACTGGATGGATGTTTGTTACTCTTTCACGCCAAAACTACTGAATCGATTGGGCTAAAATTCGGTATGTAGATAGTTATATAAGTACTTATTATACCGATATTTCTACGGGATCAGTACAGCTATGTAAATTTATAAATATATACAAATCACCCGTTTTTCAAAGGATTGTATCTAATTCCTGAAGATAGGATTCAGAGTACTGACATTGATGTATTGGCCCCAATGTTACAAATTACATGACCAATATGAAGCCCCAGTATTATCATTAAGTATGCGTTGTTAACAAGCTTGTATAAAGATCCATTTACACGCGCGGTTGGGCTCCGCCGAAGCGCGTAGGTCCGATAGTGAAACGTTACGTCACATCCCGGCCCGGTTACACTCTGCTACTCCAGTTTATGCACGGTTTTGTTTTCTTACGACCTTGGCTTTTACAATCGGTTACTTTAGTGCCTATTGATTGTTTTTGTGAATTGTTTCTAATTTAACCATTTTGACATTAAATATTTGTATCCATTTTCCACAAAATAATAACAATTCGATCGACATTTCTTTCATGAGTGGTTTAAGATGAGGAGATAGAAAAACTTGCTAAAATATATTCTTAACTTATTATTTTATTTCAATTTCAAACTAGCGTAATTTTCGCGACTTGTTTCGTAAATTGCGTAAGAACCTTTGCTCCAAAATTTCAGTTCTTTAAGACCAACGGATTGAGACTGGGCGATGATCACTCATCAACGCCCAGCCTCATCAATCCTTGGGTCTTGATTTTTTGATATATAAAGAAGCTGAAAATGATTATGGAAAAAAACATAACTGTGTTGTTGTGGTAACAATAAATGTCCCTATTTTTGGTCAATTATTATGTCATATTTTAAACATAAGTGTAAACGCTCCACTAATCATCGTATATTTTGACAATCGCACATTATGACGGCCATAATGTCACAGAATACTAACGCGCAGTAGTCAAAGTTAACTAAATAAACACGTGTTCTGTTGCCAAAACATTCGCAAAACAAGCGCCTCATTGAATAGTAAGTATTGCTTTTATGGAGCTACCCAGAAACTTTGTAATGATAATATTGTTTTAATTTTTGATACAATTACTGGGCATGACGAGATTCAACAACTGATATCTCAGGGTGACAGGCCCAGTGCAGTGCCACGCAGAATTTTTAATTTTAAAACACTGGGTGGCACTGTGTCTGATATGGGCAATCATGATGCTTACCTCAGATCATTCAAAATGCTTACCATCAGGCACTTGGTTTGCTCGTCTTGTCACTCACCACACCTTTGCCAGTTATTCAGCCGCCAAGCAGTAATGTGCAAACATTACTGTGTTCCGGTCTGAAGGGCAAAGTTACCAGCGAAATTACTGGGCATGATGAGATTCAACAACTCATATCTTAGAGTGAAAGTTTAATTTTAAAACACTGGGTGGCACTGTGTCTGATATGGGCAATCATGATGCTTACCATCAGGCACCTGATTTGCTCGTCATGTTACTCGCTTTCATAAAAATCAAACTCTTCGTATGAAAATAGTTTAGATGTTTTGAGTTTATCGTGAAAATGTGATACTTTAGACTTTATGAGTATTTATAAAATAAATAAGTATATCATAAATACTCGTAAATGGCACACTAAACCTTATTCTCCGTTTAATTTTATTCTCGTTATAATTCAGAGTAGCGCCACCGTCACGTCATAGAGTAGGAATTTAAACTGAAACAATACCATCTTCAATCGTTCGGCCATCGTGACTGGAATGCGCACGCGCAGGCGCTAGTACCACCTCGGATTTATACGATCATTTGGGTAGGTCTGTGTTAGCCACTGACACTTTGTAAACATAATGTAGCAATCGGTGGAGAACCATATTATAAATAAATAAATAAATAAATAATAACAATATTGATTTTATTTTACTAATAATACTTAATATTGCAAATGGGACGATAAATACAAATGGAATGACCAACAAAAGTGACTATTAGCGACTCCGTGATCATTGTGCCCATGGGACCATTATAAGATTACTTGTGTAAGAACAGCGGCTGTGCCCGCTCGCAATTATGAAATATGGGTGTTTTATACCAAAACTTTGGCGCCATTTTTGGACCCCTTAGAATGTAATTTTTTTAAAATCCTTTCTTAGCACACGTCCAGACAACGAAAAGAACCTAATTTCCAAGTTATGGAAAAAAACATAACTGTGTTGTTGTGGTAACAATAAATGTCCCTATTTTTGGTCAATTATTATGTCATATTTTAAAAATAAGTGTAAACGCTCCACTAATCATCGTATATTTTGACAATCGCACATTATGACGGCCATAATGTCACAGAATACTAACGCGCAGTAGTCAAAGTTAACTAAATAAACACGTGTTCTGTTGCCAAAACATTCGCAAAACAAGCGCCTCATTGAATAGTAAGTATTGCTTTTATGGAGCTACCCAGAAACTTTGTAATGATAATATTGTTTTAATTTTTGATACAATTACTGGGCATGACGAGATTCAACAACTGATATCTCAGGGTGACAGGCCCAGTGCAGTGCCACGCAGAATTTTTAATTTTAAAACACTGGGTGGCACTGTGTCTGATATGGGCAATCATGATGCTTACCTCAGATCATTCAAAATGCTTACCATCAGGCACTTGGTTTGCTCGTCTTGTCACTCACCACACCTTTGCCAGTTATTCAGCCGCCAAGCAGTAATGTGCAAACATTACTGTGTTCCGGTCTGAAGGGCAAAGTTACCAGCGAAATTACTGGGCATGATGAGATTCAACAACTCATATCTTAGAGTGAAAGTTTAATTTTAAAACACTGGGTGGCACTGTGTCTGATATGGGCAATCATGATGCTTACCACCAGGCACCTGATTTGCTCGTCATGTTACTCGCTTTCATAAAAATCAAACTCTTCGTATGAAAATAGTTTAGATGTTTTGAGTTTATCGTGAAAATGTGATACTTTAGACTTTATGAGTATTTATAAAATAAATAAGTATATCATAAATACTCGTAAATGGCACACTAAACCTTATTCTCCGTTTAATTTTATTCTCGTTATAATTCAGAGTAGCGCCACCGTCACGTCATAGAGTAGGAATTTAAACTGAAACAATACCATCTTCAATCGTTCGGCCATCGTGACTGGAATGCGCACGCGCAGGCGCTAGTACCACCTCGGATTTATACGATCATTTGGGTAGGTCTGTGTTAGCCACTGACACTTTGTAAACATAATGTAGCAATCGGTGGAGAACCATATTATAAATAAATAAATAAATAAATAATAACAATATTGATTTTATTTTACTAATAATACTTAATATTGCAAATGGGACGATAAATACAAATGGAATGACCAACAAAAGTGACTATTAGCGACTCCGTGATCATTGTGCCCATGGGACCATTATAAGATTACTTGTGTAAGAACAGCGGCTGTGCCCGCTCGCAATTATGAAATATGGGTGTTTTATACCAAAACTTTGGCGCCATTTTTGGACCCCTTAGAATGTAATTTTTTTAAAATCCTTTCTTAGCACACGTCCAGACAACGAAAAGAACCTAATTTCCAAGTTTCAAGGCTTTAGGATCAGTGGTTTGGGCTCGGCGTTGCATGTCAGCCAGTGTGTTATTTAGAATTTTATGATATATAGATACCAATATACTTCAGGCTATAATAATTCCGGAATATTATAATCACTAGATTTTAAGTCTTCATTCTTATAATTCTTTGTTTTGCCACAGGTTTTGCTTAAATTGTTGTTTTATACAAACGCTCGCGAGGAAATTACCCATAAGTAAGTAACATAACTAAAACGATTTAGACGTTTTCAGGGTTCCGTACCTCAAAAGGAAAACAAGGAACTCTTATAGGATCACTTTGTTGTCCGTCTGTCTGACTGTCCGCCTGTCAAGACACTTTTTAACGGGAACGCGTGGAGGTATCGAGTTGAAATTTATATCAACTGTTCACGTCTGTGGTCCTTTACGACTGTAAAAATATCATACTTCTTAATTAACGCAATCAAAAGTTATGGCCATTTGACTGCATATTTTCGTACTTTGCGCAAACTAATATATGGCGCTGTATGTTCTGTAGGCGGATTGTTTTTCAGGCTTGGAAGCGTTTTGTTCAGGTATCTATCTAGATATGGAACCCTACACTATGCATACATACTCGTATAAACCTTAACAATAACTTTTTTTTGTTTATGAATATTTTATTATTCCCAACGTGCTTATATTTATAACATATTTATTATTGTTTATATTTATTATTGTTTGAAATGTTAAACCACCGTCCTTTCAGCATCAATGTAGTTTCTGGTAATGCATGGTTGCCTGGGAGAGATCGCTCTGAGCAATAAGGCCGCCAATTGTTACACATTATCTAGTTTTAATTTTGATATTTTGTTATTTTCTGTATTGTGATAACAATAAAGAGGGATCTATTCTATTCTATTCTATTCTTATGAATACAAATTTATTTATTTCCCAAAAGGATAAGGTACATTAGCTTATGAGTAAATTAATCCGCTATATATTATACTATACTTAAACTAAATTTAACATGTATGTACCTAGTATTATAAAGGTGAAAGTAAAATTAATTAAAAATAAGAAATTATACATGATATGCAGACCAATCTCTAAGCTTTAATGGAGTCCCTAGCCCCCACACTAGGATACCCTGTGTCGTGTGAAGTGCTTAGGTCGCTACGAGTAGACAACTATGCATAATAAACTAGTTGTCAATTATTATAACTATTAAAATATAGTGTAAGGTTTACTTAATAAACAAAAATACTAACAATAAGTGTTACATTGATAGGTAGCATTTATTTGAGGACGAGCAAACAGTCCGTTCATAATTATTTTACCTCTAGCTCAAAAGGTGGCTAGCTCTCATGTATCGTAGGTATCTTACGATCGCTGTCAGAGGCAGAATAACTCTGAACGGTCGGCATATAAGTACCTAATATTACCCTAAAAATAGAATTGTAGGGTAGTTAGTTAGTATGAAGAATTTAAGTGGGCAATGTTTTTATGTTGGAGACAAACAATAGGTAGTAGGTACTCCATAATATAATATAATATATTAGGTTTACAAAATGAATTAATAACACATTAAAACTTTGTCTAAATGACATTAAGATACAACCACGCCTTTTTCCCGAAGGGGTAGGCAGTTTATTGATCCCATATAATTGGGGGCGAGCTTATTGCCATCTACCGACACAATTCCAGACTCCAGGCAGTTATTGAGATAATTTCTCATCGAAATATCTAATATTGTACACTTTGCCTGACACGGGGATCATACCCCGGGACCTCCTGATCGGCAGTCGAGCTTTCGTCCACTACGTCACAGAGGCAGTCTTCGCTTACAATTGTTACAAATCATACAAAGTTTTAATGCTTTTTCTTTAGTGAATAGTATAATAAATACAGTGAGCAAGTAAACGGCACAAGCATATAAATTGTCCGGCGAAGGGCGCGCCGCGGCTGCGACCTGTCGATGTTCGCCTTTGACCCGAGTTGCTCTTCTGCTTGGTTTCATATTTGCGCTAGACTTTACTTTCGATAATATTAAACGTATATTGCGATTTCAAAGGACCTTGTTGTATGTATCGCAAATGTTATTGGTTGATACCCACATAGGGCCACGTCGATCGTCGACCTTACATTATAATTTTGGTTTTGTTTGATAAGATTTTCAAATGTGCATAAATTTATTAAGCAAATGTTCTACTAAAATTGAAAGCGCGTCGTTATTAAAAAATATTAAGTACTTCACTTCACTGCACCTCTCGCACTTTATCCAAATCAAATTAAAAATTAATCGGCGGTAATATCACAACAACTAAGTATAAGAATATTATTGCGAATAGATTTAAAAAGATCTTTAAAATTAAGACATAATATGCCGCTTACATGAGATCGTGACTTATGAATAAATTAAATCTATTATTACATGTTAGTCTTGTCGTAGTAAATAGTATTAAGTCTTATTTTACAAGAGCTACATTCTAAAATTGTATAAAGGTGTTAGACACTATCTCCAATTAATTAATTTGATAATTTCCTTTTTAATGCATTAAGAGTGTTAATATTTTTGATATCTATAGGTAAATTATTGTATAACCGTGCTCCCTCGTTAGTGAACAGGAATTATAAACTACCCGGCAATAAAGTTGAGACAGTGTAAAGTTTTCTGCGTCCTACTTCCTTGGATTTCGAGTCCGTTTCCTCAAGTACTCAAGTATGAAAATAAAATTGCGGGTGTGGGAGAAGGTCGGCTAAAGTTGAAAACGATCTAGGTTTTAGACAAATTCGGTGTCCTTCGTTTTTGACCTAAAAACGTTAGTTTAGTCGTTTGATAACATAATAAATATATTATAATGAGCATATCAGTGGTTAAAATAGCTTTGCCAAACTTGACTATGACATTAACAATCTTCTTTTTCCCTAGCAATAATCCTAGCTATAGCAAGCGTTTGCTTTTCCGCTATTCATCCTCCACTTATGACATTAACAACTACTTACTTACAAGCACATTTATTAGTACTTTTTGCAATTTAAAACACGCTGCATTTTCTTTGTAACGGCATCTCTCAGCTTCTCATTTTAAAGGACAAAAAGTGCACCGATTCGCCTCATTCCAAGCCATAAGTGTTGGAGTAAAACAGTCGTAAATAATCTGTCGCAACGACACATTAACACTTGATCCTTGCCACTTGCCGCATGTCCCACCATTACATAAGCCCTCTTTACGGACTAATCATTTAACCGACTCGTAAATCTCGCCACTTTATGGCGACATATTTTAAACATAAAAGCTTTTGTTACGATTTCGGTAGTGTTTCGTTATGTTTTATAATAAACAAGCATTTTATGTAGTGAATAAACGCGACGTGGGGTGCTGTGTGGCGTAGCGAGCGTAATTTGGCATAGCCTAGCACCGTAGCATTTAGCGTAGTACCGTAGCAGTGCTACGTAGTGGTGCTGAGCGACGTAGCGTTGCCGTAGCGCGTATTCTTAACATTAGCGTACAGTTGTAGCAGAAACGCTTAGAAGGCTTAGAACTTTATGATTAAGTACGAGATTAATATACTTAAATAAGTTTTTTTGAGCTCAACCAGCTTTCCACGGATTTATTTATATCTGAATTATATTGTGGCTTTGACTTTAATAGAGTGTTCGAGAAGTGAGAAAAATTATTTGAACGATTAGTTTGTTGTAAGAGGAAGTTTATGATTACAAATAAGCAAAAGAGATAGCTTTGTAAATTTACAACACATATGATATTGAAATTGATACTTGCGATTGTAGTAATGGCGGTATTCATTTAATAATAAATTATCAAACAGATGTGATAATGTTTAATTCATTATTGTTATATTGTAAAGATTGTTGTCAGTCAAGTGGCGCTTCCTACAGATATATTATCACTAAACTCAAGGTTAACATTTTATTAATTTACAATACAACAATAAACTTTATTTTAATACCATATTTTATGCAGACATAATATGATGTCAGCAACATTTATTTATTAAGTTATGTCATCTTTATAGAACCCAAATGCATTATCCTGTTTAAATTCATGTTTTCATCTATTTTTACAACACAATATAAAAATGCCAATGCAGTGTCATACAAATCATTTTAAAAGTGATAATTTCATTGATTAATTTTGTAAATGATTATTAGCCACTTTTTTAGCTCAGTATTTGTCGCTTATTTTTTTATTTTCTTGCATTTTTAGGGTTCCGTACCGAATGGTGCCGAAGGAATCCTATTACTAAAGGCTCCGCCGTCCGTCCGTCCATCCGTCTGTCACAACGCTCTATCTCATAAACCGTAACAGCTAGACACTTGCTTTTTTTTTCAAAATATAAGTACTTCTGTTGCCACTATAACAACTAATAATATATATAAAATAAAATATTATAAAGTTCATAGTTAAAGGTGCTATCCATACAACCAACACGTTAAATAAATTGTGATATAAGACTTTTACTACATTTAGAATAAATTCGTATAATAATTAGAATAAAAGTAATAAGAATTTTATTTGATAGGTGGGGAAAGAACATTCAAACATACATTCACGTGTACCCAGGACTCAGTCCCATAGTAGGTGGGGAAAGGTAACACCTTAAATAGGTTGGTAATAGGTACATGGTGTGTAGGAACCCTTCATATGCGAGTCTCATTAGCATTTGACCAGTTTATTATTATCAACATTTATATTTTTAGTTTTTTAGTCAACTATGTCATAGGTCATACGACGTTTCAAATTCAATGTTATTTAATAACCAACTTAAAAAAAAACCAAGTTCTCAAGTCAACTGTTAGTTTTTTTTTTATATTTATTACGCGAATACTCCGCCAATTACCAACTGATTTGGTTTTTTTTTTATTAAGTAAGTAGGTTTGGTAGGTACTCCAGAGGTTGTCCCATATATAAATGTGATCGAAATTGATTTAGCACTTTTTACTTACGACTCACATACTATTATTTATGTGTTTTAAAGGTATATTCTAGAAGTCGGTTTCAGACTTTTATCTAAAAAATTTCTTTATGACATTGAAGTTTCTTGTTGTTGTTTCTGCTGATACTATTCTTCAGAAAAAAGTTCTATAAAAACAACGAACAAAGACCATGTTGTTTTGTAACTATAATGGTACGTTCTTATTTTCATAAAAATGAGAAAAAAGGTTAATGAGAAATGCATTAAAAATCGCGCACGCACTGAATATGTCTCTGCAAACAAAGTAATAATCGTAAAGTAGACCCAGAGATTCACCATCTCGCCATCAAGACCCCATAAAATAAGGTATAAAACTTGGAGCAACCATTTTTATGGTAATTCCACAGGTTTACCTACCACGGCGGTAACTAAATCATTTTAAACCATTCGGAATGCAAGTTATTGGTGCCTAGGTCTTAGTAGATTGCTATTTCATTATCACCATGTTAAATCTGAATTAAATCATGGATAAACGCAATTTAATAGATTTCAAATCAATCAACTCGATTCTCTTTGAATAGGGTATATCATTGATTTAAAGAAGAGGAGGTACAGGCTTATCGAAAATGGTAAGCTCAAACTAGGTCCCATTAGGTCCACGTACGTCAGTAAAGGTCGTACGAGTGACTAATATTGTTGTCTCGGTCGCAATTCAGTCTTAGGTACGTCTTTCTATCTTCGTTGTTCATTGTATTGCACTGTGCAAACTTCACACTGAGCAAATTGCACATGCCAATTGTTGAGTGAGCGCTGCGAGAACGTACCCTATCTCCCCTTTTCTTTAAATCACTGACGTATATACGTACAATTATAATCTATCAAAGTCTGGAGTTCGAAACCTGAGGTTATCTAAAGGTAATGTTAATTTCTAACAAAAACGAAGCGGCTGCATAAACAAAAGGTATTCTAACTCTAATCTTGATCCGTACTAGTGGTTAAAATAATTTATTTGATATATAGTGAGTTATATAAAGAGAAAAGACAGATATAAAATCAAAGCAAATCGATCAAATCTCAGCATTTATTGATTTCGACATTCGAAATGAATGATTATATACACAAACGATTATTCACGAGTTCAAGAAGCGATTTATAATTTCTCACACGAAGAACTCTGATATCGATGCAATTTTTAATCGATAACTGTAACTGTGACAAATCGAGTGAATCTCTAGAGTGGACTTTCCCAATCAAGCGGCGCGGGCACGGCGTTGATCACGCGCACGCGAAACTAGCGTGAGAACGTGAGAGATAACGTTACGAACTTTACTTTTTGACCTTTCTCCTACAGTAGGCTTCTCCAAACATACTCGCAAAACGATTTACAACTCTAAACATACAACTGCAAAGCTCAAAGCCAAATTATCTTTTTATAAAAGCAACAAAGGTCCCGTTCAAAAACTCGAGCGCGTGTCGTACCGCGTTTGCGTTCGGAAGCAGTGACCTGCGCCGAGCGCCCGATGTTTTGATTAGCTCTGACATTAGAATCGATTATTCGTTTAATGTGACTAGATACTCGATGTCTTGCGCGATGCACTAAATCATTGATGTGAACTTTGATTTCGATTATACTTCGGGTCTCAACCGAAGACGATTATAATATTTACTTGCAGCAGTACATGGGATTGTACTGTCTCCGTCACACTTTTAGATACTCAACTATGAAAAAATCAATTCTCTGTTTCCTGTTTCTGTCATCGTCCGAGTGGTGGCGCCTGTAAGTCTTCATTACGTGTTTTTGTGCTGTCGAAGTCACACGCTTCGTAAGTAAAAAATAGATTATTATTGTAGAATGCATGCTCATTGTGTCCATGATTGTTTAATAATTTTAAAAAACTTCCTTCTCTTTAAATTCCGCCGTCTGACTATCTTCATACGCGCAAAGTTATAGTGCACAAAGTGTTCGTTTTGTTCGGCATTACAAGTAAGTTATTTTACTCTGTGTAACATTCGTTAATTTTATTTTTATTCTGTGTCACATGACGCGATCCTTTTGTCTTTTTATTCTATACGATTCCGTGTCTTTGCCACAAGCCGTGAATTTCTTTACTTTTATCATCAAAAAATTTATTAAGAAACGAATAATAAGTGCTAAAAACAATGGGGAAAAGAAAGAAAAACGACTACGAAGTTATAAGTGCAAAAATTAGGAAGCTGGAGCGCAAATTGAAGAAAAGGCATACTAAGAGAAGCAGCTCATCATCATCAATATCAATGTCAATGGACGACAGCTTTATTGGATCTCAGGATGAACATGATATTATCTCCCCACGCCCAACGAGCTATTACGATTTGGACCCCGACGACACGGAATATCGGGAAAAATCAGGTAAGGTTATTTTATTTTTATGTGCATATTATCCTCTGAGAATACGTCATAAATACCTAACATCTAGTATGCCTGCATACCTATACGGTCAGGTAGCTACGCCTTCACGTAAATCGTGTCGATATACTATCTACTATAACTGCTTTCTCGTAAATCGTGTAGCACTCCACGTAAATCGTGATGAGTCAAGACACTTGCTTCACGTAAATCGTGTCAAGCTATTTATTCTCTGCGTAAATCGCACGAGATATTCTTACTTACATAGGCACTTTGCTGGTTACAGACGAAGAAGCCGCCAAAAATGAGGCATGCTTACTACCTCATAAACTTCTGCAGAAGACCCGACAACTTCAGAAGAAGTTTTAGACCCAGACATTCTGTTGATGCTGGGAGAGGATCCTACAGTTTAAAAAGACCATGACGAGGACCTACATAAAGACATAGCTGCCAGGTGGACACACATATTACTTAATGGTTTAAAGAGGTCAAAGTAGATTTAGATTTAATAAAAGAATATCTGCCACCTAAAAACTGTCCAAACATAAAAGCACCTAAGCTCAATTTAGAAATTGAAGCCGCTCTTGCAACTATCTATATAAAGAAAGATTTATTCAGTCAAAGCAAACAAAATCAGCTATCTAGTTGTTTAGCAGCTATTGGAAAAGTCCTCAATTTGGCTTATTAAGCCACTAAGCGACGCTGGCGGAATTATTAGTGACCGTCAATACAGGAAGTCACAATCGAGACGGTATGCTATAATAAATAGCCTTAACAAGCAGACTAGGGATGCGATTAAAAATACAAAGATAGATGAATGCTTATTTGGTTCAAATTTGTCAGAACATTTGAAATCGGCAAAGGCGATTGTAAAATCAGGCCATGAGATGAAAAGCGTGGTGTAACGCCCGCCAGCCAAGATACCTACACCACGTCGAACCACACAGAGAGGTGCTTTAAACGGGAGGGGTACGTCGCGCGCGGGAGCCTTCGAGCCGCGTCAGAACCCTGCTCCTCGGAGGCCAGCACTACGGGATCGGGATCGAGATCAGGACCGGGATTGTCACCACAACACCAGTCGCCGAAACAATTATTCTGCATGCAGAGGTTACAGCAGGAGACAGTAACGGCAAGCTCAGAGGTACCTATTGCAGGCAGATTACAATATTTTTATGACCAATGGTGTAGCATAACAAATGACCCTGTAGTATTATCATGGGTAAAAGGTTACCGAATATACCCTTCAAAAAACAACCTGTACAATTAACTCATCCTCAAAACCTTGTTAAGTCCAAAACTGATTGTAAAATTATAGATCAGTGTGTAAAACAATTAATTATTAGAATCAAATTTCATATCAACATGCAAGCTGTGTCAAGGTCAATTTCTTTCTTCTATATTTACAATACCTAAAGCTAATTGTAAAATTATGGATCAGTGTGTAAAGCAGTTATTAGAATCAAATTTCATATCAACATGCAAGCCGTGTCAAGGTCAATTTCTTTCTTCTATATTTACAATACCTAAAGCTAATTGTAAAATTATGGATCAGTGTGTAAAACAATTATTAGAATCAAATTTCATATCAACATGCAAGCCGTGTGAAGGTCAATTTCTTCTATATATACAATACCTAAAGCTAATTGTAAAATTATTGGTCAGAGTGTAAAGCAATTATTAGAATCAAATTTCATATCAACATGTAACCCGTGTCAAGGTCAATTTCTTTCTTCTATATTTACAATACCTAAAGCTAATGGTAGTCACCGATTCATTTTGAATCTGAAAAATCTTAATAAATTAATTAAATTAGAACATTTTAGAATGGAGCATTACAGAACAGTTATTAAACTATTAGATAAAAAATATTTTATGGCTACATTAGATATAAAAGATGCATACTTTCTAGTTGCTATAGATGAACCTGAGAAACTTTTACGCTTCACATGGAAGTCACAAATGTTCCAGTTTAATGTTCTGCCGTTTGGTCTTTGCACCGCCCCATTCGCTTTTCACTAAACTTTTAAAACCAGTACTAAAATATCTTAGATCAAATGGACTTATATCGGTAAATTACCTAGATGATTTTATATCTATTGGATGTACCTATTCTGAATGCTATAACAACATAAATACAACAATTAATGTCTTGCAATCACTTGGATTCATAATAAATCATGATAAAAGTTCTTTAACACCTGACACTAAATGTAAATTTTTAGGATTCATATATAATACAGAAACTATGTCTCTTTATTTACAAGATAAATATTGACAAAACTAAAGAACTATTAAAAACTATGAAATACACAATTAGATTTTTGCTAAATATATAGGTATATTGACTTTTTTATGTCCAGCCTTCCAGTATGGATGGTTGTATACAAAACTGTTCGAAAGGGATAAAATATTGGCATTAGGTAACTCGGACAACTATAATAAGAAAATGGTTATACTGGTAGAAACATAATGCTAAACATTCATTTTGTCCCATACGTAGCAATAACTATTGTATTGAGATCTTTAGTGATACATCAAGTACTGGTTGGGGTGTATCTTGTGGTGTTCAAAGTACACACGGCAACTGGACCACATCTGAACTTGATATGCATATTAATATTTTAGAATTAAAAGCAGCCTATTATGTTTTAAAAATCTTTGCCTCTGAACTGCAATATTGCGACATATTGCTTAGAGTGGACAATACCACAGCAATTTGCTATATAAATCGAATGGGAGGTGCACAACACACTCAGTTAAATGACTTGGCTTGCGATATTTGGCAATGGTGTGAATCCCGAAAAATTAACATTGACACAGAATGGGAACTCGCAGATTATGCATTTACAGAAATCACACAAAAGTTAGAACTTGCCACCCCCTACACTGAGACCTTACACTGGTGGCGACGAGGCTATCAGGCAAGCGCTGATAAGTCGCGGCATCCCAGAAGCGGCATTAGGTATTGTTATGGCCTCATTCTCCACACAAACCTTAAAACAAAATGATTCATCGTTTATATCATGGTGGTCTTTCCGTCAAGATCACAATTATACATTTAGTGTTACTCATACTGAATTAATTTTATATTTAACGAAAAAATTTGAAGAAGGTGCAAATTTTAGCTCAATCAATACTCATAGATCGACTTTGCCAACAATTTTAGGAACAAATATAACATTAGATGATAATGTGAATAGGTTTATCAAAGGAGTATATCGCTTAAAACCTCCTAACCCTAAATATTCTGTAACCTGGGATACCAACAATGTTCTGCAATTCCTTTCAAACTTCTACCCATATGAAGACAATATAACTCTAGATGTCTTGTCTCACAAAACTATAACCTTACTTGCAATTGCTTCTGCGCAGCGAATGCAAACATTGAGTCTAATAAAACTTAATAATATATCCATAGATTTTTGATAAGATTATGATAAGATTACCAGATTTAAATAAAACGTCGCGACCTGGTGCTTTTCAACCACTTATTATGTTACTTTTCATAATAGAAAACCCATCCATATGTCCGGCAAAAGCTATACAGGCATATATGTATAAAACATCACCTCTAAGGCGTGAACAGCCCGATGAGCATCTCTTTATCAGCATAAGAAAACCACACAATAAGGTAGGCCCACAAACTCTTGGGCATTGGATCAAGAAAATGTTACATAATAGTGGTATTGATATCTCTATATTTGGAGCACATAGCACTCGCCATGCCTCCACATCGACTGCTCACCGCCTCAGTGTTAACTTAGAAGTGGTTCGTAAAGCTGCAGGTTGGAACGATTCCTCTAATGTATTTTTAAAATATTATAATAGAGATGTTTCCAATCCGGATAATATTTAAAGTCGAAGCTATATTTAATAATGTATAAAATAATAAGTATGGTTATAGTTACCATACCCATCTAATTTAATCCCTTTACCTAATCAGATGCATTTATTGATTGACATTTTGTGTTAAGTTTATAATAAATGTTAAACACTTGATTACCTAATATTATTAATTAATAATATTATTATGATTATAGCCTAAGAAAAATCATTGCCAAATTAGTATTTTGGTTTTATTGAAAAGTTTAAATTTTTGTTGTTGCATTAACTAACTCATACAAAATGTATAATCTAGTGAATAAATAGAAGAGAATGTACATTGTTCGCTTTTTATTTTGTGGGTAAGTTCTCTGAACATCTGCAAGTAAATATTATAATCGTCTTCGGTTGAGACCCGAAGTATAATTAAGAATCAAACGAAACTTACCTTGTGAAGTTTGATTCCAATTATGCGAGGGTCTCAACCGAAGACGATTATACTCCCACCCACCCAAAGTGAAACCCTCTACAATACATACCGAGAGCGAAAATGTACATAATATATACTTCTCTATCTTTAAAATTAATGAAGACTTACAGGCGCCACCACTCGGACGATGACAGAAACAGGAAACAGAGAATTGATTTTTTCATAGTTGAGTATCTAAAAGTGTGACGGAGACAGTACAATCCCATGTACTGCTGCAAGTAAATATTATAATCGTCTTCGGTTGAGACCCTCGCATAATTGGAATCAAACTTCACAAGGTAAGTTTCGTTTGATTCTTAAATATAGAACAATAATTTTAGAGATGGTATTGGATTTGCTTAGATTGTGATTGCCGAGGTTCACGTTTTAGAGATATTTGATTCGATGTAAATAGCTTCTCGGTTATTTAGTTTAGATAGAAAGACTGTAAAGTTGAATCGTTGAGCATATGAGTTTTCAAACAGCCATCATTCGCTCATGCTCATGGTGAGAATCGTAGTTTATGAGGATTTCAGATGGAGATAAAACGTTTTAATACCGTGGCTAATCCGTTATCCACGTCGCGATCCGGACCGGTACGGGTAATATGCGACCCGGGGAATGCAGCCTTTACGCAATACTACTTAAAACGACGCGACCAATCGATCCTTGAACCTCGACAATCGTATAAATTATGCAATATACTAATCGTACAACATGTCCGACGGACGCCACTGCAAATTTCGTGACAAGAATAAAAATGGCAGCTATGCTCCAATAAGTCGATCGGTGTGCCAACCGAAGCCGCGCCGCGAACGACCGGTTGCGTCCGTTGACAATTTCGACATGACCTCTATAAAACAATGACAATTAAACTGACGATTGTCGAACCGATTAATGATTTAAAATTCAAATTCGCGTGACGAATTTCGTCAATACGATACAAATAAAACGAGACCGTACACGCAGAAACGAGTGAGTGCAAAGTACGAATCGATTGGCGATCGAATCGAGACGAATCGATTCACCCCGGCCGGTGGCGCAACGGTGTTGCTTCGAGTTGCTCGCGGTATTGTTTCAATACGACAGCGACGGTCATTGCGACAAATTGACCATTTTGTATCGATCTCCTTTTTAATTGTTTATTAAAAGCAAGGTTAATAGTGCACTTGATCGAACACTAGGTAGATTGATTTCTAATCGAGTAGAGTAATTCGATTACATCGCAATGAGTAATTACAGACTAATTTATTTTCATTTTGCTTATTGATAGTATTTCGAGATTGAAATCCGATTAGTTGTTCGTTTATCGAAGTTACTAGGGAAAGCCATGAAATTCTACTGAATTTGAAGTCATAACTCGGAATTTAAGCGCTAAGAATATACCTAGTTAATTATAGGATGGATTGTAAATGGCTACACTTAAGCTCAACGGATGGCAATTACCTACAGTCATGTATAAAACAGTCCAATTAATTAGCTCACATTAGAGCTACCCATTAAAGTTTTTTTTTAAGTTGCGTTGACAAATTAGGAACGCAAGCGGCTTCTTTTAACGCTTTCCGAAGTCGAGCACACAATGGCGGCGCGGCGCCTCTGTCGCCGATTGTCCTCTGCACAATACCCGATTACACACACAGATAATTCCAGTAAACCTTTAAAAACAAATTAGTAGCGATGATTTATTGCTGGCCGGTTGCGAAACGAAACAAAACGTCTCGGTTTAGCCCGAATATCTTTTCCGGCGAACGTTTCCCGCTCGCGTGCGTTACCGCAATTTGAATGTGCTCTAAATTTGAAAATAATTTGTGTCGGTCGAAACGATCGTGCGAACGTTCATCGTTTATCGTTATCGAGACGATGACGAGGATACGTCGCTAGTCACTTGTCCCCGCTCTAGTACGCTAAGCAATAAAATATTAAAGATGAGAATAAAGATAGGGATGTGCTAAAAAGCACCTTACCCTTGGTGATTTTATCGATACATATAATAAATCTCCTACAAACGACTATACGACGTATACCTAATATGAAAAGTATTAAATAATACATTTAAGTTTGTAGTTCTGCAACCATATTAACCTTCATCTTAATAACCTGTCATCCAAAGAGCCAGACGAACAGCCCGACCGTTTATGATGAGATGTTACAAATAATGATAATGATAGGTGTTTATTGTGAGTGAATCTTCGCAAACATAACCACCGCTCACTGTTCGTGTCGGCAAGTTACGCAATAATCATAGACAATAATTGTATCGAGATCCGACGGTCACACGTTTTTGTTCTTTTAACTTTGGTCAGATAATGTCGCTATAGAAGGTCAGAGTTAGAACTATATTATTGTAGTGTAAAATATATACATATCTACATACATACTGTCACGCCTTGTTCCTGTTGGGGTAGGCAGACACTATTTCTTTCCACTTGCTACGATTCTGACATAAAACTTTCGCTTCTTCCACTTTCATCACATTCTTCATACATGCTCGTCGGTTGTTGGTACTTTTGTAACATCAACTTGTTCATGCTGCCCTAGGTCGACCCCTACCGACTTGAACATTCACATTAGCCATATAAATCTGCTTTGTCAATCTCCTTTCGTCCAACCGCTCCACATGTCTTCCGAACCATCTAAGCAATCCTTTCTCTATCTTTGTCACTACATCTTCTAACAATAAATGTAAAATATATGTATATATTATATTGTATTGTTATGTTTGTTTACTCGTAATAGCTTAAAATTTGTTTTACAATATTTTGTATTATAAAAACCTGACACTTTCAATGCTGTGCTGTGCTGTGTTTCAATGCTTTCAATGCTGTGGAAGCAGGAAATCAGCGTTTAAATTTTAATTTTTGTCTGAAAAAGCGCAGTGCCGTTTTTATTTATAAAAAATACGGAAGTTTGTGAGGATGGATGGATGTTTGTTACTCTTTCACGCTAAAACTACTGAACTGATTGGGTTTAAATTGGGTATGTAAATATTTTAGACCCTGAAATAACACATAGGGTACTTTTTATCCCGATTCCTACGGGAACAATGACTACACAGGGGAATTCAATGTTAGTCAATACCAGGAGTTGAATTACCTATTCAAAACCTGTTTTTTTTTTTTACTTTTAATTAGTAAACTTTTTTTTCCTTTTTATAAAGTTATCTTATATCAGCCCTATATGCTGGACATAGGCCAGGTCATTCCTGCTATCGTCATAACATCTCCAACCCAGCGGGCAGGTAGTTAAGTATTTATTTAATCAACTCGACCAACTATTGTGTACAGTTGTCTCATCTCGATCGTAACTCGAGCAATACACGCTCCATTACCCGATACGCAACACACCATCAAACCATCAAGCCATCAGTATCAAGGGTCGGTCATGGTGTTTAACTTCGAAACTATTCGTTGGGAAACTGAGATGCACCGGCCGGAAAATGACCACAAATATCGTAACCAGAGAGAGCATTTTTGGACTGCGCAATGGGATAACTCTAAAGGAACTTCCGATAAGAATGAGGGTTTTTAAAACTTTCGCATACGCTTAGCTGTTAGGTGTAATTGTGTCAATCTCTTTTTGTCACATAAGAAGGCCTCCCCATAAAGGGGGGTTTTACCAATACCGACACGCTTGGCAGGCGGGTTGTCGAACGCAGTTCTATAGTTTTATACAGAGGACGCTGCAACCCGTCCTCTGGATCTGTCAACCCTTACCCGACTCTTACGGCAACCGCGGGTAGAGAGGGTTAAGCACTATTCTAAATCCGCTAACTCCACGGCAAATTACTATTATTATCCACAAAACAATAAATATTAAGAATTTAACAAAACAGTATGTCAAATAGTGTAACAATTGGCGGTCTTCTTATCTTATCGCTAAGAGCGATCTCTTCCAGACAACCGTGCAGGCAGAGGAGAGTACCGTAAATCACCAATCAATAAACTAAACTTATATTAATGAACACAAACTACTAATTACTTCGTTATAAACTTAAAAACAAAAATATAATTCCCTATACATATCTAAATAATATATCAAATATTATATACTAATAATCATAATGATACATACTAACATACTAATAAATACATACATACATACTTATTATAAGCGTATAGGTACTTAATAAAACGATACGTGACTTAAATTTGATAATAATTTTTTATACGAGATTTAAAAAGATGCCTAGTGAGGTGGAGCGCCTAATTTCGATAGGTAAGGCATTCCATAGACGAATGGCCTTCACCGTAAAAGACTTGTGTTCTGGAAACCTTAACAGCAGATTCTCTGATGACCTAAGGTTGAATATAAAGACTAATATCAATCTTACCCTAACCTAGGCCACTATAATCAATCGAGTAATAAGTATACTCTATTTGCTTAGTAGAATCGTAGAAAAGAGCGCATGATCGAGTTGTTGATGTGAATCTCCCGGATACTCATCAGATATCCATAAATAAACGATACGGAAAAATAGCTCTTAAACATCATTAATAATAAGTCTATTTTGCTACCATATTTCATTAAAATTGGTGGCAAGGATGATACGAATAAAGATCGGGATCGGAACTATTATTATCGATTTTATAATCATTATGAATGATAAATAGTGTTTCACACTTCTGCAGCTAATTATGTTGCTAATTTTAATAATAAGGTAAAATAAATTTTAAAATACATAATTATAATTAAATTTAAGCGTAAAAAGTTCTTCTTGTGATTTAATTTTTACAACCATATAAAACTATAATGTTATCTGCTATAGTAAATATGGTATATTTATACCTTAAAATATTTATGGTATCATTATAATTGAATGGATACATTAAATACTAACATTATTATTGAATTGCATATTTTTTAAATTATTATTTATGTAACGTTATTTTTGCACCAGTGTATATAGCAATAGTCCTTGATACGATTGTTGAAATCTACAATTCCGATTTTCTCTATTTGTATATTTCCTTTACCTCATTACTAAATTAGGTTTCTTTTTTTTATTAATTAGGAAATAATTTATTTAAATACAAAATTAAAGAGTTGCTTTAATTATTTAAGATGGGACAGTATTATTTGCATATTTTTGGGTTATGTCTAAAAGGACCAAATTTTGCGGGCCATTCGACCGCAAACGAAAATCGACTTCGTTCCAAAGGACCGGTGATAAAATTTTGTAAACAAATTCATTGTCATAAAATTATTAAGTACAGTCAGATATAAAAACGTTTTTATTTCTAAGTTTAGTAACATATGTGTGATAAAGGTTGTGTCATCCCTGTTCTCTAAACTAAAAAAGATTAGTCTCACTATTTCTGTGTGGGTGACGACTACATACAATTTTTACATTTGATCTCCAAACATTTAAGGTTTACATTTTCAATCCAGATTATAATATATAATATTATTAAAGATTATAAGACTATAGTATATTTATAATATTATTGGAGAAAAAAAAGTATTTTTGTTTACCTTGCATCCTTCACAAGTAAACGCGCCGAAGTGGAAACCGGCGGCCGGCTCTCCGCATACTTTACACTTTTGGTTCATCTGAAAACAATAAAACAACTTTGTTAATAAATATTCATTTAAAAATTAAACAGAGCACAATATAACACAAATGAAAGATTCTTACACTTTTGAGGTACCTTTACTTTTTAGATGTACGTTATTTATTTAAAATAGTAATACAAGATACTAGTTAAAATAATAATGAACGTTATCATGCAAAATCGCATCGGAATACTTCATCTCTGTTTAATCATATTTATTTTTAAATTTGGTTTAAGAATTGAATAAAGGTATTGTTTCCGTCTGAAAAGAAATGAAAGTAAACCTCAACCAATAGAAAAATCCAGGAAAATAGCTAATACGTGAAACAAAACTCGATTCGAAAAGCAAACTAATATTGTTGCGCTTATCAGCAACATGGATTTTTATTCAAGTGAAAAATCGCCTCAGAAACCCAATTTATCGTTAATACAGCGTGACCGGTACAGAGCACTTTCCAATCAGTGATTTCACTTGTTCATTTAGAAGAGCATGGTGCATGTTATTGGTTTTGTTTTGTAACGATTAAATATCGATTAATCGGTGTATTGTTTTCATTGCAACTGCTGTGGCGATCGGAGGTCGCTTCTCTCAATGAGTTCTTTTTATAAAATTATTTTTAAATATTTAATATTAAATGTTTTTTATGTTACTACTGTTTTATCACTATGCAATTAAGTAACATTTTACAAAAGTCTAAGTCTACACTATAAATTATTTTTTAACTTGGTGCATAAAGCGTCATAAATTAGTTTTAATGCGATTTTTGAAAAGACATCCTTATTATCAAATAATGACATTTAGCTTAAAATAAAACAGAAAACGATATAGCTATTGACCAAATTAATATTATGACAAACGTTTGGATTAAATTGTTTACATAATATAATAGTATATTTGGTGTTATAATTTGTATAAATCCTTGGCAAACGCACGCGACCGGCTTTGCCACATATTAATATTAATGTAACAATACGAATGCATTATAATATTTAGTATTACGGTACAGAACATTGATTTAACGCCCATACATGTAACTAGCTTATTTATGTATTATTTACTTTAATACATTTCGTTCCATATTATTATAAACTATTTATCGTAACCTTTGATTTAACATGCATTTAATATATTTTATGCGCATTTATTGGCGATCCATGGAATAGTGACATTTGGTTTTTTTTACTTTTTATCACAAATAAAAAAATCTAAGCGTCTATAGGTCTATTCGCTTTATTATTATCATGAATAATAATAATTATAAAATGGGACAACCTCCACACACGGTCATCTGGTCCCAAACTAGGCTAGGACTGATATTACATAGTACTTATATATGATTGGAACACCCAGACACAGAATTCATAATAATAATTAATTGAATAAAAGAATATTGTAATAAGTTCGTAAATAAATCTAAATTAGAAATGGAAAAAGCGTTCAAATATTCACCAGCAAATATTTAATACGTTCAGTGCAAATGTTTTAAACCAGTTCGTAATAACGTAATAACCACAGAGATCCGTAGTTTCCGTCACCGAAGTCAGATCGCTATCTAATATATTATAATATCGTAACTCGAAATATGAAGCGCCATTACATTAATACTTACCACAATTTTTAAATGAATTTAATATCAAGATAACGCAGTGTCAAATTTTTTTGTGTGGAGTTAAACACTTTAGTTTATTTTTATATCATACTTTGTTGAAAATGACCTTTTTAATTTATTGTCCTTGTACAAAATGATTAGTTTTTAGTCGTTTTTGAGTTTTGTAGAGATACGTACAATAAATTCTTATTAAAAATATTTATGATGTAAAGGACTATTCCATTTATGGATTCTAGCAAGATTTTAATTTACGTATATTATATTTCTTTAACTTCTATTATATTTATATTTCTGATGAGCGAATTGAGTCACGCCTTGTTCCCGTTGATGGCAATGACTATTTCTCTCCACTTGCAACGACCCTGACATACGACTTTCGTTTTGTCCACCTTCATGACATTTTTCATACGTGCTCGTTGGTTGTAGTAGATACTTCTGACTTGCGTCTTTCCTTAGAACAACATCAATTTGAAAAAAAATTATATATCTATTAAATAGCTACTTGCTTATTTGAGGGCTATAAATATACGATTATTATCAGGTACACCCAATATAATTACTGCACTATAACAAAAAATAATGTAATTCTCATTTTTCAATATACTTAATATTGAAAAATGTGTCGGCCGACAACTAAAAATAGTTTTGAAACTCATCATTTTCACACTTGGGATAGTATACTACTTAGTTTTGATACTTTATTCATTCAACCTTACCATGTCAAACTAAAAAAGCTGTTTTTATAAAATTATAACATTAATTACGATTAATTACGAACATACGAAAATTTATTATTTAATTTTTCGAAACAGTTACAAAATTATTGATATACCTATATTATTGCAAAAACATATTGAGATATTTCGCATAAAACCATCCTCTCTGACAACTCAGCGAGATGGCATCATCTCGTTAAAACAAAAGACACAAAAGACGCCCGGCACCAAGACGTCTGCCGTCTGCCATGCCGTGCCGTGCCGTGCCGTCGTGAATATCCTACGGTCCCTACAGCTATCCTGTATCTAGCGGTGAATTGTTTGAACAGGTGATTGGCGATCTAAGGATATGTGCGGCGGTTTTTATAGGGGCCTTCCGCAGTAACAATTTTCAGTTGGGAAATCAAACGAGAGATGGAAAATTAGGTTGAGGGAGTGGTCTAAGTTTCAAACCTAATGGTCATTCTTCAGTTCGAGATTATTAATATCTATCATTTTATTGACTCAACAAATTTAAAGATGTTTTAAAGCATCAAGTTTAAATTTTATCTTCGATCATAATTATTCTTAAAAATACTGAAGAATTTGCCCAGATGTGGATTGCGATTTGCGATTAAGTTAAAAAAGTGACCCCTATTTCGACAGCGCCCAGCAATACCTACTTATTTATTTAGTAAACGCATAGAAGGTATACCGACCAACGCATCTTGATCCGATCACCGAATTGTAGAACCCAATATTTGCATACGAGTAATCGAGCCCATGACCCTTTCTTCGGCCGCCTCCGTCGCATCTAGTAAATCACGCAGCGGGAGTCTTTTATCGTTCAGCTCATCTGCGCTCGCGCACTCTAAATTAGATCGAGCGATTTGACCGAGGATTCTGTGCCGAGCGAGCGCTTGCGCCTGCGCGATGTCGTCGCCCGATATGGGGCTTTATAGGACTTCGGTTTCGGTATTTTCAGGACTTTGTTTGCGTGTATCGAGTTGTTTGTAAGGAATTTAATTTGATTTTACATAATAATAATTATTCAAGATCTATAGGTACTTACCTAAAAGGTATGAAATTATTAATATTTTTATACTCAGAACATAGAGCAATGGAAATGTCGCAACATCCAGTACAAAAAATATGTCGGCTTTCGTGGAGATGACGATAAACAGGTACCCACAGTACAATACGTAATCACTAAAACTGTAATTGATAATGATGCATCCAACGTCAATATAACATTAAATGCGGCACACAAATACTAACCAAGCATACTATAACATACTACATATAAGTATCTCTATAGCTAGATATCACAATAAAATGTTAGTGACTAAACGATTAATTATTTATTTAATTATTCGCTTTACAGTTATTATGGAAGTGTTGAACCGGCAATAATAGTTATCATCAGTATCGTGTCTTTGCGTGCCCACGACCTCAAACCGTCACTAAACACCACAATTATTAATTTAATATCCTCGACAAGTTTGCAAATTACACTAATTAACAACACTGTTAATTTCTGAAACGGACCAAAATTACCAGCTTATTTGATAAACTCATTGATAACATTAATATTAAATGTAATGCCGCTCTTACGATACATATTACATTGATTCTGATCGCGGACACAGTTTTTCTGTGCGCGCCAATGTCGAGAATATTTCAATGAAATGTATCTTCATGGGAACGATTTCGAGGTTGTTATTATTAAAACAAATGAAATTTTATTAAAATAAATAAGATTATTAAAATTGTAATGTAAAAATAGGTCATGTCTTAATGAAATGCGGACGATTCAAACGCGCGGTTGCACACGACATGATCCGATTGCGATGTATCGGCGCGTGTAACTTGACTCAACGGATGCGTCCCCTATACAAAAACTCAATTAATTTCGCATTACCAACACAAGGGCACAAGAGCCGTCGAAATTTGACACATTTCTTTTATTTTTAGGCGTCCAGCTTTAAGGTCTCAATTACCATATCAAATTTAGTTCGTCGGCGCGTAAATGCGCTTCAAGATTATGACAATGATTTCATTTTGCGAAAAATTGAGACACAGTTGTCATTCGTCCGGTCCGTTTACCTTCCCGCTTTATCTCGACGTAATGATTTACATATTAATTGCTTATTAACGTGATTAAAATCACCGCCACATTTTAATCATTTTTATGAGCACATCTATCTTTATTTTAACAAAATTAGTATGCAACGTGGTGACTAATTTCAAATCATTAAATACAGATAAAGCAACCTAAAATAATTTATTTTAGCATGTAAATGAGCTGAACAGTATATTTATTATAATCGATTCGAAGGCATGAAGCAAGTATCAAGAATTTGGAGCGAATTATGTCACCAAGTGTCATTTCAGCTAGTGATGTACCGCAACAAAGTATCGAGTATCAACAATGAGTTGGCACAGACTATATTTTAGCCTAGATCACGGGCGTCGGGCGTGTGAACCGATCGCTCTGTCATTTGCCGACGAGTGCCATTACCGCGGATGGCTCTATGGTGCTCGTGGGAATGATCTGTACACGCTAGGGCTGTCATACTAAAATATATGACCAATAATATAGACTATATTGTTGCCTGCCTCACATGTGTAACCTTTTTTAAAAGTTATGGTTATCAGGTTTTTAATAAGACCGAGTATCTTCTTTATATAATCAACGTAGCATGTAGTCTACGTAACTTGAAACAACAAATATTTTGAAAAAAATAATGCCAATACACTAGTTTGGTTTACTTCGTAAATCTGGAATGAGCTCACCGGAAACTACTGTAGTTCAATCATCATTTTTTTAAATTGAATATTATCCAAAATGTCGCCAGACTGGACTTCTTCTTCTTCGTCTTCTTCTTCGACTCACATAAATACTTAGAAAAATGTTTCTTAGCAATGGCTTTGCCTAATGAGGTCTATACTGTACGTGCCAACCCTACATGCTATGGAGTTAACAGGTGCATTTGAGATGAGTGATGGCGAAGGTCAGGGGTCCAGTTCCTGCCTCTCCTGACGCTGGCCTGATGTCTATGTCTTGGTAATGTGCTGACATTATGAAAATACCACTAAACATAAGATACCCAGAGAATAAGTGATTAAGCTGCGTATCCACTTGAGCAAGCCAAGGGCCGAGTGGCTATCTCGATTCATAAAATTCACGTTATTAAACGTAAATATGTATAGTACGTATGCAGTACACATACATAGTTTATTAAGATCAACTTAAGATTACATTATTAAAATCGATTTGACAATATGTCTTAAGGCTTGAAGCGATTGCTTCCAGTTATGCTTTTGGACGGATAGGGTTTTTAGTAAATAGGTTTTTAAAATATACAATACCTATTATAAGTTTTTGTTTTTTATTACATATTATAATTTTTTTAACAGGGCAGATTACCTTTATTGAAAAAAAGACTAAATAATACAGCTACTTACTTACTATCTACCTTAACTTAGAGCAGTCTCTGACAATCTGAGCAGTAAATATATTTAAGTATTGGACTGCTGTTCACCTGAACGAGAACAAAAAATGACGGATGGTAGGCACCCTTACTTTTGTTATGATGCTTACCAACAAAAAACAAATGACGTAAAATGTTTCTATTTCTATTTTTTTTTATTGTTATAATTTTAATTTTAATGCTCAGTCTATTTTAACTGCATATTGTATATGGGTATTTTTGGCCTGAAATAAATAATTTTTATTTTATTTTATTTATTTTTAACTAAAATTAATACACTATGCCATAGAACACTTCGAACATCCTCAGGCCTACATGTGTCAGCCTATAGAAAATCCAAGTGCTCTACGAAACCACTGTTTTTTTATCTCAACATAACAAGCTTTTTTATTCAGTCAAATGGGAATTCATAATTAGAATTAGAATTATAATAATAAGTTGATTCTAACTGGAACTCAACATTAAAGATTGAAATGCTTCTTATTACAATATTTTCTTATGTGAACGTTTACAGAAATCGATGAAATATCGATTATTCCTCTAATACAATTCTCACTCGATAAATTATCGAACAGTATATACGCAATAAGAGTATACGGTTGGCGGTCAAGTTCTCACAATATCTATAAGTGAGCGAATCGAATCGGTAATATTGTGATTCCAACTTTAAAACAACATTGCTCTTATTGTGCTTCGTAATCATTAAGTTGTTAGTTAATCAATTGAGATTTGATTTTTTTTTGCATAATAAATGGAAAGATCATATATAAGTTACGTAACAAAACTATTTTTAGTTTTTTTTTATTCGCTATACTTAATTACAAAGTTATGTCAAATGAAAAATCATTTTTAATCCAGTACCGAAAATACGCCGATAGTACCCGAACGAGCTCGTGACCAGTGACGTCACAATGTGATAAAATACCATACATAACTATAACATAATGACGTCACAATATCATGCGGCGACCACTCGTAGCGCGGTCGTGATCAAATGACTCTTATTGGAATTTTATCAATTGATATGATGATACATAATTTTCATTCACTTTCAGAATAAATTTAAAAATACGATTTTCAGTTTTTTTCATATACTCAATTCGCAATTAGCAGAAAACTTTGACAATAAAAACTTTTCTGCATATAGTTTAATCTGTTTCTTATTATGATAGTTAACAATGTTGTATCTACGAAAATTTATAAAAATAACACATAATGTGTTCTTAGTTTATATACGTTATGTACTCAGTTATTCTTCTTTTATGGACCCACACGAATGTATTGCCAGTGTCAACTTTTGTATAAAGCCTGCTAACACGGGACATTCATGGACTCACACGTTAGTGTATTTGCCAGTGTCAATAATGTACTCAGTTACGTGTATTTTTTGTTAAACTTCAAGAATATATATATTTTTTCTAAGAAGACGTTATAATGAAAAAGGTACCAATATTCGATGTATACCTATAGCTATACATAGCCTTACCTTGGATACCTTGGATTTGTGTCTTAGGGCCACAGTCCTGGAGAGCAATTAATTGAATTTAATCTTTTTAACTACTTTCACTACTACTGGTGCAATTGACTGTCATTGTAAATAACATAACAACATAACATACATTCACGCCTTTTTCCCGAAGGGGTAGGCAGAGGTGTACCCAGGACTTAGTCCTACAGTAGATACACCCACATTTCGCCAGTATGTTATTGGTCCCATGTAATAGGGGGTGAGCCTATTGCCACATGGGCACAGTTCCAGACTCCAGGCAGTTATTGAGATAATTCCTAATGGAAAAATCCAATGTTTAACACTGCCTGACCTGGGGATCGAACCCGAGACCTCTTGATTGGCAGTCGAACATGCGCCCTCTATGCCACCGAGGCAGTCTAGTCATTGTAATAGGTATAATATTAATTGATTTGTCATTCGTTCCGTGGAATAGTTAGAAAAACATATCTTGACGCTTTAAGAAGCTTCAGTTAACCCCCACTTAACTTGCTATGATTTAGTGTTGTTCGTAGTTAATTTGTCATGCCCATGTGAACAGACAAGCCGCCTTATATGTAGAGATTGGATACACTATGGTTATTCTTTAACTTACAAGTTAATGCGTAACTAGTTATTATGGTGATTTATAGTTTTTGCTTTGATCTGTATGAGCTTCAAGATGGTCTTGTACGTTGTTTCTATCTAGTTTTTTAACCTTGGAATTGGATAAACTTTTCATTGCAGCAAAATTTATTGAACTATTTTTATACTACAAAGAGGTTAGATATCATTAATAATAGCGTCAATGCTACACTTACATAACATAACATAACATAACATACAATTACGCCTTGTTCCTGGAGGGGTAGGCAAAGGCGTACCCAGGACTCAGCCTCATAGTAGGTACATCCGCATTTCTATGTAATAGGGGCGAGCCTATTGCTATCTACCAGCCACAGTTCCATACTCCAGGCAGTTATTGAGATAATTTTCCTAATGGAAAAATCAATTATCACTTTGCCTGATCTGGAGAACGAACCCGGGAACTCATGATCGGCAGTCTAGCTCGCGCCTACTATGCTACCGAGGCTACACTTATAAAATGTTTGAATAAATTAGTTACTTTTAAAACTTTCATATGTAAAAAAGTATTCAGCGATAAGGCTCGTTCCCATCGGTCCAAAAATTTGTTACCAAACACATCCAAAACTTTTATTTGGCTTTAATTTTAATTAGGTTTCAAAATATGTATAATTAATTATTTAAATTAATCAGTAAAAAATCCCTTAAACTGATGCCCCTTAAACTTAAGGGAAAGACTTAGAAGACCTTAGTGAGACCTGTCGTATTGTATGGGTCAGATTGTTGGGCTACGAAATCGGAGGATGAAAGGAGAATGCATGCACCAAAGATGCGAATGTTGAGATAGATGTGAGTAGTGACAAGAATAGATAAAATTAGAAATGAGTACGTAAGGGGAAGTCTGAATGTTGCACCAGAGACTTCAAAACTTTCAAAGATTTCAAAGTTCATTTAAACATTCCAAATGAATAATGTTGTTTATCTAGGTGAGATGTAATAAAACGCTAAACTTATAACAAAATACTCAAGTTAAATACATTAATTAAATTAAGCGCGTACACAAACGATGTCCAATTACAAGTGAATCGTTTCACTTTATCATATTAATTACCTCCATTACTATCTCTATTTAATTGACACTCGTTATTAATCTGTGGCAATTATGTGATAAACATACAAATGAACTCATTTGGATATAGGTGTGCAACTTTTTTTAGTTAACTATGCGAAATTATAACTTTATTACAATATAACATATAATAATATATACAATACAAATTAGCGTTCTGCTGAATTATAAATAAATAATTAAAATAAGAATTGTAGTGGTAGGCCTCTTTTGCAGGTGGCCGCCTGGGGAAGTACCACACCTTTGCCAGTTATTCATCCGCCAAGCAGTAATGTGCAAACATTACTGTGTTCCGGTATGAAGGGCAATGTTACCAGCGAAATTACTGGGCATGATGAGATTCAACAACTCCTATCTCAGGGTGACAGGCGCAGTGCAGTGCCGCGCAGAATTTTAAATTTTAAAACACTGGGTGGCACCGTGTCTGATATGGGCAATCATGATGCTTACCATCAGGCACCTGATTTGCTCGTCTTGTTACCCACTACCATAAATAAAAAAAAAGAATTATAAATATATAAAAATATATTATATATATATAATTATAAATTAAAAATATATATATAAAAATATATAGAGATTAAATTTTTGTTATAGTCCTTTCGTGCCACTACCATACCTCAGGAACAGACTCAGAGTTAGCTAGAGCTAGCTATATAGTAGCTATAGAGTTAGCTATATAGTAGTCCAATTGATTAAAGTTTTAAAAAGGTTATCCGTACATACGTAATAATTCTATGCGTACATACATTTAGAACAATACAATATTATCTTTAGATTAGATTAGATTAGATAACACTTTTATTGATACCACAATACAGAAAATTAACAAAATGAAACTTAAAAAACGAAAACGTGAGTAACAAAATATTAATTAGTATTAATATTATAATAAGAAAGATTTATGTATTTGTCCAACAGTGGAACAACTTAGAAAAAAAAAAACATTTTCATTATTTCAAGTCAATAAAAAAGCAACGGTAATAAATCCAAAAGCTCGTAACTGAGCGTATACATATTTACATAAATTAAAGCATGAACTTTAGGATAAAAACAAACTATCGCGCGAGCACGTGTCAAAAGATAAAATTAACACGAGTAACACGGCGACAGCACGACTGCACGATAACACTGAAGCACGGATTTATTTTAGACTATGATGATATTCTGATGGTAAACGGCTAAGACCTGGAAAAAAATTTATACAACATTAGCCTATCACATATTTGATTGGAATAACAATACAATGGCAACAACAACAACAGCACATTCGATAATTGTGTCGAATGTAATTTAATTGAATTAAGTACAAGTATGGGAATTAGACTTAGGTATATTAAATTTCTGCTCATTGAAGGAACTTATGTTTATCATGTACATTAAATTGTTTAATTCAGTGAAATATATTTTTTGTCAAATTTAAAAAGAGCAAATCATTTCGACCGGTTTCACAAAATGAAGAATAGTTTCCGAAAAAATGATAATGCAAAAAACATCAATAAGAAGGCATGTGTCGCTTAAAAAATGGACCTTTATATAATTTTTCATCCAATATTTGTTGTACAGAAAGGGCACGTTTGATCTTCGAATTCCGTTAGCCGATCGATTATCGATATAAACGAATGATTTATTGTGGATAATTGATATAATTCATTCGCTCGAAGCCGCGGGATGCCGCGCGTCACTCTGACATGCAACTTTTTGACGCGTGACAAATTGTTGTGACAAAATATTTCAACAGTTGCGTAAGTCAACCCTCATCAACCTAAAGAGTCTCACATGGAACCAAAAAAAAGAAGTCAACTGAATGAAACTATGCCAAATACAGTCGAGGATCTTTTCTAACGTGGGTAAGGGAGCTAGAATCTATGCGTTACGACTGTTTGACAACTAATAATTGTAGCGGAAAGCTAGTTTCATATTTGGCCACATACGTTACGATCGTTAACAGAGTACAGGATGAATGAGTTTGCGTTCTCGATTCAGATTCGAATGAATGATTTTGCATTCGGAGTTGTACAAATTGAATGGGTTCATACGTGCGATTTGTATGGTGACTGCGAATGTATGCAGATGTTACGATTTGGTAAATTATTTTTAAGACTAAAACCGTTTGTGTCTATGACTCAGCTTAATTTTTAACGGAAAATATATTATTAATATGTTCCTCGTTTCAAATAATTGTAGTTTTAAATGTAAATGTAAAGTGGCGAATGACAATTGAAGCTTAAATAAATATTTAAATCACTGTAAAGTTATAAAAATAAACTTGATTTTTATAAAATATATATTTCAATAAAAATATAAAATATATATTTTAATAAAAATGTTTTATTAAAACAATGTTCCTCATCGACATAGGTACAAAATGAACGTTAAGAGATCAACTAATTATTCGAATCTTTCATGTCACGTTAGTTCGACGTCAAAAATACCGACAAACAAATGCTCGTACAAGCTGTTGATTTAAATAATAGACTAGATTAGAGCTTTCTATGGTATGTTAGGCTTGATGTACATTGAGGACGAGGAAGATAAATACCTTGTTTAAAAGAACAAGATAACGCTATTTTCTTCGAGGATTTCATTGTAGGTATGACCCAAACTTCGCCAGGTATGTTTTTAAGTCTCCCATGTAATATATAGGGAGCGAGTCTAATGCCCCTTAACGAGGCATAAATCATATGTAAAAAAATAAATATCATTAATAACCCGCTACTTCAAAGCGAGCTCCTTTTAGAAATTATGTGTTTTACATATTACTAATATTTTGTGAGTTTACCATAATTTTCATTGAACTTAATATTTCCTCTTACTCAGTGTGTACCAAGCCTTTTGCCATCCAACCTCCGACCCCGAAATCAAATCGATGACTGGTCGAACATAATGGCGTTATGATATAACACTATCACCTGACTTTGTCTATAATACCACCTATTGTTTGCCAGTAATACTCCACACGCTTTGTTAAGGTACAGATTCACTAATGCGTTTATTTTAAGTTTTTAAAAACATTTTTTGATACTCGGATGAAATATAAGTCGTTATTCCATCTATTAAGATGTTGTTAGATTATGAATGAGCTATGAAATATTCATTTCGTTGACCTCTCTTATTGGGTATCAAAAATAACAGTTTGTGAGATTTAACTGTTTCTGTGTTGTTTTATTTCATTCTCTGATCGAAACATGATATCTTTTCCATTCGACTGTCGCTTTTCATCATCATTATACTCCAAAATACATAAATTTACGAAAAGATGAGTTCTGCTTTTTAACAGATTATAAACACTTTATTTTACAAATTTTATGTAGAAATTATTTTAAATACAAGAAGTCAATGGTGGTAAACCATTTTTTGAACACATTATTTTTGATACACATATTTTGAAAATAAACTGACCATAATTATACTTCAGAAATCAGAAATCGAATCAGGAGCTCTGTAAAAAAACGAAAGTTGCCGACATAGCCCACCACAGTACTGGACAGACGATCTGATAAAGACATCGGGATCAAACTAGATACAGGCCGCTTACAACCGGACTAGATGGGTATCTATGGGGAGGAAGATGAGGATCATCCGTTAGGTACACTCTCTATATGAAACCATTCTCTGCTTAGGAACTAATGTAATGTATAATTATTGCAAATTTGTTACATAAAGTTCCTAAAAACTATTGCAGTTAATAAACTAACTGTCCTGCTAATATTATAGCTGTAGAAGTTTTTCGATGGGTGTATCGTATGTGACCCCTTGAAATAACCAAGATTTAAAGAAAGAATCTTAAGGTTAAGGGACTAATCACACTAATTTCAGATCTCTTCAGCTTTTGTCCGTAGAAAACGACGATTTTGTATGAGATACGTTCAGTTCCGTTCAACTCCATAGTTGTAATTAATCTTGGTTATTTCCAGGGGATGCGAAAACTACAAATTGCATCAGTGAAACCACCCCTTAACTAAGTAATGCCAAGTCACTCGCCTACTTCTCATGCCATCGTTCGTGCGTCCGTGTCGCTGTCGCGGACTCATTTGTACATAATGACTTTTGTTTAGCACCAACTGAGCTAGATGGGTATTTGATAAATTATTACAATTGTTTTTCTTTAAAGATATTTGGTTTAATGAAGACGTGTATTATGTATAGACTTGCTTACTCATGCCCTATGAGGTGTTTTGGTGGGGTTTTTTGATCTTTGGTAAGTCGACTAATGGTTAAAAAAATTACAATGAATAGGCATTAGTCCATTTTTCGTCCCTAGTTTAGCCTTTTTTAACACGAGTTTGCCATTGCTTGGGTATTTAACTATAGTCAGTTGGTCTAACACATGGTCAGCTTAACTAGCAATAGAGTGTGGTTATCTGATAAACGCTTTGGTATCCACTTAAATTCAATCTATTACCATTCAAAGACGTACCTTGTATACGTCTATTAAAATTGAGTATTTGATATTTCTATTTTTTGTATAAATGGAAAAATCATGTATAATATTCGTAAGAAAACTATTTTAAATCTTTTTATTCACTATAATTACAAAGTTATGTCAAATAAAAAACAAAAATTATCCATTACCGAAAACACGCCGATAGTACCCGAACGAGCTCGTGACCAGTAGTGACGTCACAATGTGATAAGGTACCATACAAAACTATAACATTAATACGTTACAAAATTAGCGATCAATCGTAGCGCTTTCGTAATCAAGTGACTCATAATGGAATTTTATCAATTTCGAATCGCTTATAATGAATTAAAAAATATATATTTAAAGTAATTTTTGAATCAGATAATACATGATTTCCACACATAATTATGTATTGTACAATTATTATGTATTAATAAATAATTAATACATAATTTAAACTTTCAAAATAAATTAAAAATACGATATTTATTTTATTTCAAATACTCAATTATTCAAGAGCTTTAAAAAGCACTGCAAAAACTCATAGTACCTTATATTTTCGTACAATATTTGGTTTGGTTACGTTTGGAGGTCATACTCATATTTGGAGGTCATATTATAGTTCAATAAAAATCAATGTTCGTCATAAAACAATTAAATAACATTAGATACTAATAGATGTAAGAGCTCCAGACGCATATCAATAAGGAAGTCAGAATATAAAGTATGAACAATTATGTCATCATACAGTCGTAACTGTGTCGCGACAATGGCTACTGAATCGATTCTATTCGAATACAATGATCGGTACCTACGCTCGATTACTATATTACATTTGTCGATAATTAAATTGTAAGTTTGTGCTTCATTTCGTGTAGGTGCGGCTTTGTGTAATTTAAAAATGCTAATTTAGTTATTGAGATAAAATAATGTGCTATAAAGCCAAATGTTAGAAGTTTAGACTTCGAATTTATTGCCAATTTAACCTTTTTTTTTATATTACGGCGCAAAATATTTGCCAGTGTCAAGAATTTAAAGGTGCAATATTATCTTTTTGAGCATAGAAATTCGCCCTGCAAAATTATTAATGCAACGGTTTACGCAATAAGCAATAACCCTAAAATGCGAGTGCAGATAGCAAAAAACAAAACATTTTTCTAAAACGGCAATAAAAATTGTTGCAAATAAAAATAAAAAGTAGCGTTAAAAAGGCCGGCTTCAAAGTGCCGCTGAACAAAAGCTGTCGTAAAACAAGTGTTCTGAGAAAAGAAATTTCGCGCCAGTGATTGCTATGATTCACTTCGTCTTTGTATTATTGTGTTACGCTCGCGTTGCGATTATGCGAGTCTTTTTAAACTTTTTATCGGTTTTGTTTTTGAGAATAGGTAACTGTTTTTTATTGTTATTATTGCAAATATGTTACATAAAGTTATCTATTCTAAAAACTATCGCTAATATGCCTGCTAATATTATAGCTGTAAAAGTTTGTCGATGTGTGTATGTTTGTTACTTTTTCACGCCAAAGTTAACAAATTCGGCTAAAATTTGGTACGTTGGTAGGCTTAAACTCTGGAACAATACCTATAGTGTATTCTCACTGGAACGAAAACTACGTGGATAAGACCGCGGGGCACGCTAGAATATAATAATTTTGCTATTAATAATATTATATTAATTTACTTTATAACCTTTGATAATTTTTCCGAAAATGGCTACGTAAAATATTAAATCTTCTTTTACAAGACCTTGTAAGCCAATCAATTATTATTGAATTAATGCCTTCCTCGTACATAAAACAGTTCAACCAGAAATCTTCAGCTATTAATCGCGCCGGAAACCACAATTTCTAGTTTAATGCGCAAAAGTGTTACCAATACCAACCTAATTAAATCAGAGATATTGATACAAAATGACAGATGACAGTAGGTAGTGTCGCGCATGCTCGACGCGCCAACGATGATTGGTCGGTATGGCCCCGCCTAGCGCTTGCGTAACACCCTACCGCGATATGTCGCAATTAGTCAACCGTGAGGGTTAAAAGTTAAAAGGTACATACTTTTTGTTTGATCAAACTACTAGCGACCCGCCCCGGCTTCGCACGGGTAGCAGAAGTAGGTATAGTGGACGTTTATCAGGAGTAAATTCGTGATACATTGTATTTTAATAAATATAACCCTAATGGTTTACGCAGCGCACGCAAATTAATGACTATTTCTGTTACAATGACCAAACCTTAACACATGTTATAATTTATCGTGGGCTATTTTGAAGATATTGATGAGTACTACAAACCCCTAGTACATTACTTTATTCTACCACCAATACTTTTCACACCACATGAAAAATAATCACTGCTTCGATTATTGTGACTAAACCAGAAAAGATGGATATAATCTTTGTATACTGTTTTGTAGGTATTGATAATTAATACAATCCCCTAGTACATTACTTTAATCTACCACCGATAGTTTTCACACCGCATGAAAAATAATCACTGCTTCGATTATTGTGACTAAACCAAAAAAGAAGGATATAATCTATGTATACTGTTTTGTAGGTATTAATAAGTACTACAAACCCCTAGTACATTATTTTACTCTACCACCAATAGTTTTCACACCGCATGAAAAATAATCACTGCTTCAATTATTGTGACTAAACCAAAATAGAAGGATATAATCTATGTATACGGTTTTGTAGGTATTGATAAGTACTACAAACCCTAGTACATTACTTTACTCTACCACCAATAGTTTTCACACCGCATGAAAAATAATCACTTTTTCGATTATTGTGACTAAACCAAAAAAGATGGATAGAATCTATGTATACTGTTTTGTAGGTATTGATAAGTACTACAAACCGCTAGTACATTACATTACTCTACCACCAATAGTTTTCACACCGCATGAAAAATAATCACTTTTTCGATTATTGTGACTAAACCAAAAAAGATGGATATAATCTATGTATACTGTTTTGTAGGTATTGATAAGTACTACAAACCCCTAGTACATTACTTTACTCTACCACCAATAGTTTTCACACCGCATGAAAATAATCACTTTTTCGATTATTGTGACTAAACCAAAAAAGATGGATATAATCTATGTATACTGTTTTGTAGGTATTGATAAGTACTACAAACCCCTAGTACCTTATATTATTCTACCATCAATGCATTTCACAGCGCACGCAAATTTATGAATATGGTAATTATATTATGTAGCACCTTGGTTCACAATATTGCAGTTTTCTTACGGATCCCCATTTTTTTTCAAAATCTCATATAGCCTATGGCACTTACACTGAATTAAGCTATCCATAAGTGAAAGAATTTTTAAAATCGGTCCAGTAGTTTCGGAGCCTATTCGTTACAAACAAAAAAACAAAGTTTCTCTCTTTATAATATTAGTATAGATGACCGTGCTGTGCTTTTCAATATTGAATCTTGCAAACGATATTGTAAATCAAACACTTGATAAAACAACATTCAATATTTCATTTGCATTTCTTAGATCTCTTTCTTAGATCCTAGTGTTATATAGGTACATCTGATCTATATACAACTAAGTTAAAGCTGTGGATCAGCTAATCAGCCAATAAGACACTTGCGTTATATAAAATGTAACAAGAGAAACATTCTTGATACTTAGAGCTGAGAATTAAAAGTAATTTAATTAAATTATATACCTATACAATAATTATATTATTTTATTTTATAAATGTTAAAAGGATGCATGGATAATTATATTTGTACGTGTGACTGCATCGGTGGCGTAGTGGTCGCTAGCTCGACTGCTGATCATGACGTCCCGCGCCCCTATTATGCATGGTCAAGCGATAGAAGTAAAAGTAGCAGAAGCAGTGAAGTAGCAGTAGCAGTAATTGCAAAATGTCACTTTGAATTCGAATTACGCATGCTTTCTGCACTGCTGTTTTGTCGCTTTGGCACACTAGCGGCCTAATGGAATATTAGCAGTAAATGGAACTAATTATTGCGGTTTAATTTTTTTTATCTGTGGGAGGCTGCTATAGTCTGTTCTATTTTTACCTTTGATTTCATCAAATTATTTATCTTCTATGGGCACGGGCCACTAAATCAATGAGACAGAAGGACGGTTACTATATCACCAGATATTCGAGTAATATATTTTCAACTTGGAGTAAGCGCACTACATTTATTTTTAAGTGGGTGCTTAATTGTTATGATTGTTTTAGTTAAATATTATTTATAGTATAAACTTCATACAGAAGTCCGCAGTCTGTACTACATTAAAGTTCATATTACCTATTAACATCCAATCTATTCATATCAAAATACGGACACAATATTATATAATAATATCTTCGGTGCGGGAGAAATCTCCAATCCCCCAAAAGTGGTTAGGTCAAGTTGAATGGATAAAACAAAACATAACTTTAAAAATATACCTTTTCTTCTTTTTCCTTACCCTTTCCCCCTAAATTCGTGGCTTGAGTCACAGTAGCGGCACAAAAATAATATCTCTTCGGCAGATGGGCGGGAAGGGTAGGAGGTAATCTCCCTTCTCCACATACTAGCCAATTTTGTGCTATTCGATTCCAATTTCTATTTAAATATACATAAAAATCGAAGCCCTGGTAGAGCCGGCTTTCTGTTTGATTGTATTATGTGGCAGCGTTGATGGATTACCTAAATTCTAAATCTGACAACATTAATAATTATCCATTCATAATAATGTCCAGTCTTAATTAATTACTTATATCCTTGTTTAATATGATAATATCTCACTTGAACTATATTTCACCCATATTAGCTGCAAGAGAAGGTAAGTTACGAACGCATAGATTGCATATACCTACTCCAACTGTTGTTGTTGTTTACATATTATCGAAACTAATATTACTACTTGTTAACAGGCCAAACGTAAGGCTCCAGTAGCCAGATGGAACTATATACAGAAGGATGAGGCAGAAACCAGGGGCCGATGTCGTACTTATCACCGTCGTACTGTGGCGGAACGTAAACACCTACCTCTGAGAGGTTGTGGCATAGGCCTCGCGTTTGATTTGGCTGTAAACGTGCTAGAAATAGTGACTGTGACGCATACCTACTAACTAGCTCGAAAGAGAGCACCCTAGGGAACTAATCAAGTGTGCAAGTAACTCATTGAAACTGGCCCATAATAAAACACATATAAAGCTCCAAAATCTTTTATTTTCTCCTACTTAGGTGTGAGAAACAGATAAGTACGCGCGTGTAATAATAAATAAGTGTATTTTTAGTTAGTGTGATCATATTTTAACATATGTTAAAAAATATGCATATATAAGATGCGTGGTCGCGAGCGCTACTGTTGACCATGAGGTCCCGGGTTCGATCCCTAGGTCAGGAAAAATGTGTTATTATTAAGTATGAATTTTCTCAATGACAGTCTAAGTCTAGAGTCTGGAACTGTGCCCGGTAGATGATAATGGACTCTGGAATTACGCTAGTTATGTTATTGGCAATAGTAGTTAACTACATGTAAGTAGGATTATAAATCCTACTTCTTACTAATACTGCAAGCTATTCCTACCTTTCACTATAATACAGCTTAGACCCTGAAATAACACATAGTCTAGGGTACTTTCCAGCGCATAAAACACAGGTAGTATAAGTATATTATATTCTTACTTTCCTTTTTATTATTCTTTTAATGACAATAATTATGTTAAATAAATCTATAAATTCTATAATAAGTAAAAAATAATATGATTATTATCAAAGAAATTCAATTTATAATAGCAAAACAGAATAAACTATGAACAGCTCTATTGATAGTCAGTAATTAGTTCTGGACCCTCAATCCCTAAGTACAAATTATGGGTCTGACGAGTCTTCTTAACAGTCTCTTCTCTCATGTCTACTTGTCTCCATCTATTAAGTGGACATCTCTTGTAGCTGCAAAAGTATAAAATTTTACTAAATAAATAATACTTAAAACAGCCCGATAGCCTGTTGGCTCAGATGGTAGTTACTCTGCTTTCTGTTCCGCAGGATCCGGAGCAGGTTCGAACCCTGTCCAGGTCAAACATTTGTGTGCATGAACATGTCTGTTTGATCTGTGTCTGGGTGTTGTAAGCTTACATAAGTATGTATATAAGTCTTCTGGTTAGCATAGACCAGCTTCTAGCCTAGTTTGGGACCAGATGACCGTGTCTGGAAGTTGTCCCATATAATTATTATGTATAACATGGAGATAAAATAAGAATAATAAATACCTACACCAGTCACTGGGTGGAATTAAATATAAGCTGTGTCCAGTTGCATCGAACCTACACAAGCACAAGAAAGAATCGAGTGGCTGAAAATGAAAGAGATTCTTAGACCTCCTGTATGGATCTTTGAGGATGTTATTGATTGAAAGAGAAGTTGTTGTGTCGAGTGTTATATAATTGTTTAATATACTAAATGAGTCGCATGTAAATGATGAAGTGATTGATTGCGAACTGGTAAATTTAGGCCGCAGCAGTTTGATTTGCAACCGCAGCAAGACGCAGGTTTGGTTTGACCGTACACCTCGAGACATACTTATTTAACAGAAGGATATTTTATGATATTAGGTAGGTACATATCTAGGCTGAATAAAGATAATTTATTAGGTACCTGGTAAGTTAGTGTTTTATCACAATAAACGTTTGCATGTTATGAATTTAATCATTCAATAATAATTATTAATAGGCACCTACCTAGACACATTAAAACAATAAAAAATAAGGCCAAATTACCTTTCTGATGTGTCTTGAGATTCAAATACTTAATTTCTCGTTAATCCTCAACTTTCACAATGGGTAATATTATGGTTTTTGAAGCTGTAAACACACCAATAACCAAAATAAGGTGTTTGAGTTCGACTCAACGACTTGGACTCTTGTTTTATGGGTCTTGTAAATAAGTTTATGCAGGTAAAACATCACGATTTTGGTTAGAGTTTTTTTTGATTTGGATAACAATCTGAACAACAATCTGCAAATAGTAGTCGCCTTCTGTCAGTCCCATTTCGCGCTGCTACTTCTATCGCTCTGCTGTTGAAACGCTTCGGTAATTCCGAAAATTCAGCCTTAGCAGCAATTTCTGCCACAGACCACAAAGATTTCTTCACTAACGACCAATTTTTGGTTCCTTTCCCGACGGTCAGAGGGCGTCTTGAATCGAGCTAGCAATCAATTGCAAGTTTTTTTGGGTAATACGAAACATGCCGTTTGACAGCAGAAATTGAGCAATCTTAAACGCTTTCCACACTTCTGTTGCGTCCGTAATAAGCCCGCCGGATTCGATCCCCACGCTAGGCAAAGTGACTCTCCCCTGGCGAACTCCCCTATTATATTTTTACTTACTTTCGAGTAAAGTGACAAAGTAAATCAATGAATTAAAGAGATTACAAGATAGACTTGATCTACTCGTTTTATGGTAGGGACTATGACAGTAATGTCATGCTGAGAATTCTCGCTCATATTATAATATAATATAATACATAATATAATATGGGACAACTTCCACACACGGTCATCTGGTCCCAAACTAGGCGAGAAGTCTGTAATTACTATGGTAACCAGGTGACTGATATACGAGTACATACATACACGTTCACGCCTTTTTCCCTAAGGGGTAGGCAGAGGTGTACCCAGGACTCAGTCCCATAGTAGATACACCCACATTTCGCCAGTATGTTATTGGTCCCATGTAATAGGGGGCGAGCCTATTGCCATCTACCGGGCACAGTTCCAGACTCCAGGCAGTTATTGAGATAATTCCTCATTAGGAAAAATCCAATATTTAACATTTTGCCTGACCTGGGGATCGAACCCGGGACCTCTTGATTGGCAGTCGAGCATGCGCCCTCTACGCCACCGAGGCAGTCCACGAGGCAGTGACTGATATACACACTTATATAAGCTTTTAACACCCAGACACAGATCAAACAGACATGTTCATGCACAAAAATGTTTGATCTGGCCGGGGATCGAACCCGGGGCCTGCGGCACAGAAAGCAGAGTTACTATCATCTGAACCATCGAAGCTGTCAAATGTATTGAATGTATGAGATTAGAGATATTGATATAAGTAGTCAGATATATAAGTCCATCATACATAACATACACCTCTGCCTCCGCTTTTTCCGAAGGGGTCTACGGGAAAAAGGCGTGAATGTATGTTTTTTTTTATACATAACATAGAAATCTTTTCACATATCAAGCTGATTATTCCTTCATTTGCACGATATTAAATCTTTAGGTAGTCCCTAATCTGGGAATATAGAAAACTGAATTCTCATACTTCAAAGCCATAATTTAGCTAACTACATATTAATTGGTTTACTTTTACTTCTTTAGGTACATTGGTGTATATCATGGAGTCGTCGCCAACGAGCCTTTTAATATAAAAAAATCTCGAATCGCCACTTCCGCCAACATAAAAAATCAAAACTAGTGATGTGAAACGTGAGTAAACTGGAGAACTAGTTCATACATAACTCAATTGTATGAGTGGCGCCCGACCGAGTCGAGACCATTCAAGTGTCAAGCAGAGATAACATTTGTCGGCGCTCGCGCAGACTCGATTTATACGAGACCGATTGATTTTATACATCTTATAGAACCATTGTGAACTGCTTTGAATTTCATATTGCGCTTGAAATAGGGCTTATTTATTGCAGTGCTTTAGCTTGGAGTTATTAGCTCTGACGAATCTCTTGCGTCAGGATAAGACGGATAGTCTCAGGGTTAAATCGAAATTTAAAAGTCGGTATGGCTACTGTCCTATCCTACCACAGGCAGAAGTTTTTCTACATTTTGAGAGGTTACTATACACGTCAATGCAGGTGCGGGTCAGGAGCGGGATGGGCCAATATGCATTCCTTGTATTTGTATGGAAGACAGCACACTATAGCGTGCGTGGGTCAGGCGCGTTTCCTTGTATCTGACAATCGACCCGAGCCCGCCCAGAATGTGCTATAAAATACTTAATACTCATACATATAAAATTAAGTCTACGTTAATAAACTATAATGATTGACGCAAATGTAACATAACAACAAATAAGTGGCAACAATTAGAGATACAACATAAAACAAAATATTATTCTAATATATTATTGTTGTACAAAATATCAAGAATCAAGGCCGACATACAAAGTAACGTAAGAATAAGTCGCGTCATAAATCCAATAGCCATAGAGTACCAGTACACACTATAATGACAAGTACGGAGTATACATTGATATTTATGTTGTAATTCGCGTTTGATGAGCCCTCATTACTGGAGAGGTCGAGACAACTTGTGTCACAAGGTTTTACTGATGCATTTTGAGCTGTGGTCATATTTATATTGAGGTAGTTTCTATGATGTAAAGTTTAGGTAACTTTTTTTTTTTTTGATATTGAGTGACAAGACGAGCAAATCAGGTGCCTGATAGTAAGCATCATGATTGCCCACACAGTGCCACCCAGTGTTTTTAAATTAAAAATTCTGCACGGCACTGCACTGCGCCTGTCACCCTGAGATATAAGTTGTTGAATCTCGTCATGCCCAGTAATATTGCCCTTCAGTCCGGAACACAGTAATGTTTACACATTGCTGCTCGGCGGATGAATAACTGGCAAAGGTGTGGTACTTCCCCAGGCGGCCCCCTGCAAAGAGGCCTACCACTACAAAACTAAAGATAATGATGTAAAATATGTTTATAGAAAATTCAAAGTCCAGGCCGACTGACACACTCACTCATAAACGCTCAGCCCGTTTATTGGACATAGGTTTTTAATTATAATGTAGAGAAGGAATAAAAACACATTTTCCGAAATTCCTACTAAAACGCAGTCGCGGGATAGACCATAGAATGTGGTAGTTCTATCAACACTTGATCAGCACACCAATGAACTTCATAAAAGTAAAAAAAAACAAGTTCCTGTAATGATTTAAGAGAGTCATTCAAATTTTCTCATTCTAAAAATAGGGTAAACTGATCAATTACAGACCCGTAATAATATCATCAAAGAAAAATGCAAGTCTTTAACAATCATGATACATTTCCGTCGTAAGTCTTATATACTCTAATAAATTCTCTACGTATGTATTATCAATAGTATTACATTCAATACAGTACCATCGGTTACGCAAGCAAACATCGGATGCGCATATAATGCGCGTGTGGAGTGTGGATGCAGTCGTCCGGGAAACTGACGCAAATGTCAGCCTTTAACTGCTACCAACAAAATTATCTACGTACCAGCATTACAAGAGTTCTAAGCTATAAAGAGTTATACAAGCAGAGTTTTGTAAGGAATGTCTATATATATTCTATCAATCAAAGCTGGTGAGCATGAAACGCTACGGGTGCTAAAAGGTAGGTAAAAGTGTAGGTTCGGCTTTCGACCATAAGATTTGATTTAGAGAACTACCATTGTATGAGATTTCCGCAAAAAAGCAATGCTATTCTAACTTTAAAGCATTTGAGTTTTGAATTGTATAAATTAAACATAAATCAGTCAAACTATTTTTTAAATAAAAAAAGATGTAGGCGTGTATGTAATATAACATAATATTATGTTCCTTCCGTGCGAAGTCTTGACGCTATACACAATATATGACCCTTAACTTTCTCAACTCTCGACCTACAATGACCAATCTTATCTCGCCCTCTGCATCATGCTCGTTAATTTAAATCTTTTTCCAAGTTTTATTATATTCAAACACGGAAGCAAAGCCTATCGTTATGACAGTTGTGATTTACATCCAGAAAACGAATAAAAAATTTAAGCCGATAAATTAATACGATAGCATGATGAATGGGAGGTGACGGTCACAGTGGTTGGGCCGGGAAGTGAGGCAAGCGGACGGTCTCGTCCGTTTTCGTCCACCGTGTCCTTGACAGGCAGAACTGGGCCAATAACTGGCATCGTTACCCTACCGTGACAGTAAGATTTGCATCTACAGGCTATCGTCAAGGCTTTGTGACACTGGCTGTGAACACATTATATCGTATTTTACTCGTATAGCCAATGCCGCTTCTTTATGGTTTATGTTGTCCTGGTACTTTTTATGAAAGTGAAGATGATCCAAAGGGCCATAAACGACCTTACCTAGATCAAACAGGTTAGGTCTAATGAATTCTCTGAAATCCAGTATCAAAATTACTTATTTAACTAGACTCGGTTTAGGGTTACCGAAGTCAGACTTTCTAGTGCAAGCTTCGTTTCTCACCGACCTTATGTTAATCGAAATAAAATTCAAATTACTTTAGCACTTTCGTTTATGTTCGAAGGGAGATGATAAAGTGAAATTAGATCTTATTATATGGAGTTACGGTAGGATTTTGTTTGATTTGTTTTGAAGTAAGGTGCACTTTCTGCAGGGTCACGGGATGAGACCAACCTTTCACGAGCGCCCGTTATACAGTGGGCGCGGTTTCTAACCCTCATTTTATAATAAATTTTAGGGTTCTTTTTAAAAGAAAATAATAACAAATGTTTACAGTTTCGGATTCTATGCAAAAAGTTCCTTGAACAGAAATAAAATTTTGTAAAAATCTGCATCAGAACATTTTCTCACATTTAAAGTGCAGTAAATTGAATTATGCACACAATCAGCATATTTTAATGAGTTTGTGTTGAAAAATTGCTATGTGTCTTCTCGGTTTTAATAAATTACTATTATTTCGCCTTTATAAATAAAAATACATGTTTTTATGACATTTTATTTTCGAGATTTAGATTATTTGCAAACTGAATATATTTAAGTTTAGATCTTTTTGAGTTTTTATTATTAAGTTCATTTTATATTAATTTATTTTACAAATAAAACAGAACTACACTTACATATTATTTTAAATTTACTACAATAATTTAAGTGACGTATACATACTATCTTTTTGCTGTAGTCGGACCGTTTTTCTGTAGTCGGACCTTTTTGCATTTATTATTCTGCAGATACATAATATATAGTATATTAAAGAACATATATATTTTTACCACCCAACTAGATACTCTCGCTTTAAGTAAAAAACACGCGCAATCGCTATTCCCATACATAATAGTTTATACCACAAATAACTATAGGTATATGCGAAAGTAACCGAAATGTTACTGCTTTTCGCCAAAACTTTTAAAGCGATTGCGTAGAATATTGTTATGTAGTTTATGCCCTTGAACAATGCCTGGTTTACATTATTCCAGTCCAGTAATGCTTGAATGGATCATATCGTTTGCATAATTCCAGCAATTCAATGAAACTGAAAGAAATGAGTTCGAAAATAGACTGGAATGAAAAGTAGATCGGCAATCTAGTCACTTGGTTGGATTGCTTACTGGAATAGGCATATTCCAGTGCCAGTTTACATTATTCCAGTTTCATTCCAGTGCTGGTTTCGGTCGTTGGACTGGAATAATGTAAACCGGGCATTACACATAGGATTTCCAGCGGGTAAAACCGTGGAGCGTAGGTAATAGGTAAAAATAGACATATTGAAGTAGCGCCCACTGTAGATGTGGGATTGTCCGGCACGCGGCATGCGCTGTATTTCTCTTCGTCCAGTCTAGTGTTACTAACATTTATATCTGAATCTGAATGCTCTTCCGACTGGTTATCTTCACGACAACTGTCCAAGAGGTGGACTATGGAAGCTACATTCTTAGCATTCTTTGTAAGTTGTACCTATTCCGATATTGTTTATATGTTTTGTACCGATCTCTTAACCAGTTATGTAGAACTGTACCGTTTATTAGTGCAAAAATACTACTTACTCTACACGCTCGAGCATGTATGAAGAATGTCATGAAAGTAGAAAAAGCGGAAGACGTATGTCAGGATCGTAGCAAGTGGACAAAACTAGTAGGTATTTGCCTTACCCAACGGGAACAAGGCATGACATTATATATATGTACCTATGAACAATTTATTTAAAAAAAAAAAAACAATTTAATTTAATAGAATATATAAGATTAAATAAATTATTATGTCTTTTGATATCTGACTAAAGTCCAAGTCGCAATATACCTATACTGGCAAATGCACACACTGTGCTACTTCATTCTCCTTCACTTGTTGAGTTACAAAAACAAAATCTTCAATCGGGTTAAAATGGCTATAAATATCTACTATTACTCTTTTAATTGCTTCGGCCAGAGATTTTTTCAAATCTTCCACTATGGCATTGATAAACTGTAGAAAAAGTACCTAAGTAAAAACAACAAACTTCTTCAATGGCGTTAAAGTCATGCTAATATTCAGTAGAGTTCTCGATACTAAAAATTTATAAGAAAATAGTCATAGAAAAACTAAAATTAATTTATTTGAATAGTCATTAAACTGACACTTGTGCACGTGGAAGATAATAACTAAACTAAAACTACCGTGCGTTCGGAAAAAAACATCTACAATAAGAAAAACTTGTAGGGCTTAATTTGCCTACAGCCAGTTTAACAATACTGATCAAATCCCACGAAGTACAGTTTCCAGAGTCAATACAATGTCTCAGTAGATCAAGTGACTATAAATATACATAAACCCCCGTGATCTTCTCAGAATTTAAATTAGGCAAGGAGAGATGCAAGGAAAGTAAATCAAGTAAATGTAAAACCAACCTTACGAAGTTACATATATTTACCTGGGACGCTATTAAGTTTCAACGCGTTGTCCTTGCAAAGGTAAGCGCGGATAGAAGACGGGGTGTTAGCATGTCGGGTCAGGAGTACGACAAGGCCAAGACTCCTTCCTACCCGCGAATACCGTCTGTGTATTATCGACCATACAGAAAATACAAGTAATTAAATGGCAAAACTTAGTACAATGTCGGCGCTACACTGTGCTCTAGAGTTGGAGATATCGACTCCCTATAATCACGAACCGATCAAGTATCGAGTGCAATATGATACTTAAAGACTGATTGAAATTTTTTCTCCTGTCCCCTACTCTAGTTGGGATCGCTACAACACGTCTTCTTGTGTCATTTCTGTCGATAATTCATCAATCTGCATTAATTGCATAAAATTTTTTACTCATTCTTGCTATGAATGAACAAAGTCTTTTAAGGCGACCTCTCCTCACTTTAAAAACTAATTAACCGTAAAATAAATAAGGTTCGAATTAATACTAAGCCAGCAGACGCGTAAATATTAAAAAACCGTTTAATATTAAGACACTAATTAAGTTAAACGCTACAAATTGTCTAGAGCGAGTTCTTAGTGTTAGTAGCCTGAAGAATGCGTAGAAACAGTCGTTTCTTAGTTTATTGACATGTTAAAACATACTCTAAGTGCCACACTGTTTAATTATGTTTCTCTAGTTACGCCTAGGAATGCTTAGCCGTTTTCACGGACCACTATTTATTCAGAACTAACTACCGGGAGACGTTTACTCCGGTTTAACGATTTGCAAAGAAAACTGTTTCTATATAAATGTTTCGCCGGAAATTAGTTTTAATATTATTTTATTAACAGCTTTGTTAATAAATCAATGCGATTTTATTATATTCATAGATGTTTTAGCGCACCTAATTTTAAAAAGTCTTGGTTCAATTTGCCTTAAGCCTATCTAATCAGGGTAACTAGTCATCTGTTAGCATCTCCTTGTTACCCATCTACTTAAGTTCAACACAAAGTGTCAATGTCAAAGTCAAATATTTATTGGCCACAACATAACAATGGTTGTTAAATAGCGCAGTTGCTATTTGTTCTACGAAATAGAACATAACATAACATAACATACATTCACGCCTTTTTCCCGAAGGGGTAGGCAGAGGTGTACCCAGGAATCAGTCCCATAGTAGATACACCCACATTTCGCCAGTATGTTATTGGTCCCATGTAACAGGGGGCGAGCCTATTGCCATCTACCGGGCACAGTTCCAGACTCCAGGCAGTTATTGAGATAATTCCTAATGGAAAAATCCAATATTTAACACTTTGCCTGACCTGGGGATCGAACCCGGGACCTCTTGATTGGCAGTCGAGCATGCGCCCTCTACGCCACCGAAGCAGTCAAACAAAAAAATAGAACAAGTAGGGAAAATAATTCGCGGTTGTTATCTCTTTACAATAAGGCAGGTCTAATACATTCATTATTATAACATGATATTGCTTAATACCTATTACTCTGCATTATACAATTGTTTAATCATAAAGTAATTAAATTCTATTATTATTATTATGTTAAGTAAGTAGCCTACAATATGTTGGGTCATAAAATATTTTATATGGAACATTTGATTTTATTTTCGTGATTCCAGAGTTCACTCCATATCATTTGCTGAACATAGGCCTCCCTCATAGAACGCTATAATCTATTCATATGTAAAGTTTTTCAAAAGCTAACTTTTAAAGTCTAACCGAATACCAGTAACCATTTATAAAGTTTTGTAACTTCACATGTTTTATAGATAGTTATGAACTGCATTAATAACACCCTTATTCATCACAAATTGAACACTTCATAAAGCTCATATAATATAAGCAATCGAAATGTTGCAAAGAACAATAACTATATTTCTCTGCCGTAATCGCAGTATAATTGGCGAGTAGATTTACTGACCGTTCCTGACCCTAGAACCGAGGACATAAAGTAGACTTGTACACCTATAATATAGGACATATTATGGTAATACATCTATGAATTCAGGCTTTAAACAGCTGAGAATGTCTAGTTAATATTATAATGAAACGTTTTGATTTATTATAATTTGCTATCAGTATAGTGAAGAAGGTAGTGAAGTGATATGAAAGGTGTGAATGCTTAGAAATTGAGTCGCTACGATATATTATATTTGTCAAAGGTTGCATTTTGATGAATAAGAAGCAGCTTTTTGAACTGCCTCTGTCCAAAAGAGATAAGAAGTAAAGACGGGAAGTAAACGAGTACCAAAGTGGTTGATTGGTTCGTCTGTAGACTTGACTTGGCTAGGTCTAAGAACGTCTAGGATCTTTTATAAGCTTAGATTAACAGACCTAGCTTATTAGTTTAACTAAAGAACTTTATTAGTATTACCATTAGTTTAAAACGAACTTTAATTTAACACATTTTTTTTATCAGAAAACATCATAATTAATAATATACGCGCAGATGATGCCAGTTTTTTATTGTTACTCGTAAAAGTATCTAGACTTTAAGTTTAAAAGTATAGAAAATTGGCTCAAGGCAAGGAAGTTATAACCACTGGAACACACAGATTATATGTGATTATACAAGTATCACCTTACGCACTCGGGTTTTTGTATCTCAGTATGAAAACTAAAAATAATAAATTATCATTAGAAAAGTCTGCAGGATGCACAATGATAGTACATAGTTTTGTCGCGGCAAATTGTAACAAAAATTAACCATTAAAGGGAGGAAATGCTCTAGGCCCCAACGCCAACATAAAACACCTAATTAAATTGTACTTTCTTCCTACTAAACTTTCAGTAAGCTCACCGTTCATCTTCAAAGTACCGCTGACCCTACAACCTCATTTCAAATTTAACTTTGCGCTGTCCAATACCAAGTCTCGGATAGATTGTCACCATAATTGGACTATTGCAGTTTAGAAGCGGGCAGCGCGGACATCACACGCGCCGCTCAGTTGAGATGTCGCTGACTGCTCTTTAACTTTAATCTCTCTTTAAATTGTTAAATTGGATGCCCGATTGAAGTGCTATCGTAAATGGATATAAGTAGTAAGGTAGGCACTATGAATGTTGAGATGACTTCGAAGTAGTCGACTAATATCATTTTAACTGATTCTAATCTAAATATTTCTCGTAGATTACTTAGGTTTGCTTATGACTTGCTTAGGATTCTGTCTTTGGATAACTGCTAAATGATTAAATAAATGTAAGTTTCCAATTTCCAATTTATCAGTTTTCAAATTAAATCCATGGATTTCAAATGTTCATAAAGAAGAGCCAATTGAGTATGATTCTGGCAAAATGCTATGCTTTTAATTTTTTTTTAAATACATTAAGTTGCAATCTTTTATAAATGATTTGCCATCATAGTTGTCAGAAAAGTGTTAAACCCATGACGGTATACTAATTAGCCTGTCAGAAGTTACTCATCAACTCTTATATTAAAAGATTCAAAGAATTTGATCTCTGTCAACCCAATACTAAATTGGTTTTGACAGTCCTTAATTTTGTTGAACAAAATCCCGGCTGCTCCCAACGAAATAAAAACATGAAATGATCGCGGTCCAAATAAGAAAAAAGATAAAAGGTAACCCCATAAAGTCGCATTGTACACTAATTCTTAACGATGCCACACATCAATTGTTTATTTTTATTTATTTCGAATTTCATCGCGATATTATTAACTTTATAGTGATTACGATCTTGAGAATTCATTTTTGACATTTTTATTCGAATTTATGCGATTCCTTGCGACATTACAAAATTAATTTTACCCTCGGCTAGCATTTAAACCGTGTTAATTCCTCGTAATAAAGTTCAGAATTGTGCGGTATTAAGGATTTCGTATGAATAATTTATGTCGGTTGCTATGACGCCGTGTGACTGCTCTAAGATTTTATTATTCAAAAAATTGATATTTTATTTTTTGAATTGGTCTGCTAACGCTCGCAGCGGGCGCGCGACGGCGCGAGTTCTCCAGAAACTTAACTTTATTTGTTCGCGGTTAAGATTTAGAGTTTATTTTTACGCTGGCCCTTAAGAGCTCGGAGGAATCTGAGATAGGTATTCGCATTTACAGCTCCGTAGGAGACCGTGATTATATCTGTTACTAGTAAAATTATTAAATTATATTTACCGATTCGTCAGGATGACATAAGACTAAAGGCCAAATAATTTAGTTCCAATCCAGTTTTTTACGCTGTATGATTAAATATGACAAAAAACATTGCGAAGATTTATATTACAGATTTTTATTACTGTTAGGAAGGCGTATTATGTCTTCGATAATTTGTTGTGATATTTTTGTCATTGAGAATTATGTTGCACCAAATATAACTAGCCTATTCAGTTTAATACTAATGAATAATATACCTAATATTAAATTCATTAGTATCATTGAGTGGATAGGATGTTGGTGCAGTGTCAATGGAATAGATTCGTAATTAACAGGCTTTGGTTACTAATAAGTATTTAGTAGTTACCTATATCTAACGTTCTATCTATTGACACAAATTAGCTTAATTTAAAGTAGTCTTGATAAGTTCGTATTAGCAGGCAAGGTGGCCATCAATCCGACAATCACTAACTAGATGGTTGAACCAGTTTCAGAAAAGCGAGGTCTGGAATGACATTTAGTAACGCACCGTGACAAGAGAAAAGTGATAAACACCTCACCGACAGAGTCCAAAACACTACCCTCAGCTAAAACGACAATAAGACGAAGTTACACAATCATTGCCCTAATATTAATTAATAAATACTTCTTTATAACCACTAATTAGATCTGATGCTATAGATACTTTTCTAAGTCCACCTGTTCCAGCCCTAATGTCCAAAGTAACTGACCGGAACTATAACGCAAAACATCCATTAAAGATCAGGTTTCAACCTTTTCCCTGATATCATCGTGCTCCCGACATCTTTTTATTCACTAAACTAGTCATAAAATTCAGAACACATAAGATAGCGATCGGCAAACATCGCCAATCTTACCCTTCCATCGGGAAACATCGCATAATATCACATGTTTATGTTCTGATCACATCTTTATAATACGTGGTCTATGAACGGAGAGATTTTTCAATACTCTAACCGTTAACATTTTATGCCTCGTTTGCATTTATCCAGTAGTTTGATTTAGTTGATATTAAAACTTACGATCTAGTCGTAGCCGCTAGAGCAATTTGACAGAAACTCAGATTATGATTTTTGAGATCATCAATGAATGGCTCTGTAATGTTTATTATACAAATAGTACATAATACAAAATATTTTTAATAATCTTAGGTCACTAGATTTTGGGTAGTAAATAAAAATACGGGTATTACTCCAAAACAGCAAAATAATTACATATTATTGACCGATTACTACTATCCGTAGGTTTATGTATTTTATCGAATTTAAAGTTAAACTCAATAAAGTCACACGCAGAAAAAGCTAATGGCTTTTGCGATTATTCTAGTAGTTAACCGCAGCTACTAGATCCGGCTCCTGGTCCCATGTAAACAGACCATAATGTAGTATCAACAACACGAAATTGATTCTCATTACAGTACCGCAACCCCCCGCCGGGAATTAGGCGGCTTTTCTTAACTTCCTTCATAATTAGTATATGTTATGATCTAATTAAATGCCAGGATGTAGTGACTTTGAAGGGAGCTGACCTTTACCATCGAGTCAATGCTCTTTTTCTCTAACAAGTGTAATATAGTTATTATAAAGACCAGCGAATAATTATGAATCTTAATAGAAATATTTATGAAAGTGCTAATTGCGAAGTAACGACGTATATATTAATATGTGGACAAAATCTGAGGTTAAGATAGTGTTAGCAAAAAGCAATAAATAATTGAGTTTATAAAACATTTAAATTAGTAGGTACGAGGAGAGGTCACTCTTCAGTTACAAGGGAAAAATGCCGTTGACGCTGCATGAATAATCTTTTACAGATGAATAAGCCTGTGATGATTAAATATGACATTTTTCTCGTATTGTAAAAATATTATTTATTCAAACTCAAACTCAAACTCAAACAGATTTATTCAAATAGGTCATAATCTGACACTTTTGTACGTCAATGAAGATACAGTACTGAGTCTACCGTGCGTTCGGAAAGATACCTCTACAAGAAGAACGCACAAGAAACTTGTAGGGCTTAATTTTTTCAACAGATAGTTTCTCAATATTTGGTTTGGTTACATTCGTTTTCTTTGAAGGTGCCGCGAGGCGGCTATGCAGAAGTTTCCAGGCATCTTTGTCCTCTATGTACTGGTTGACTTTATAATATCTTAAGTATCGATCTTAAGTAAAGTAGATTTTATATAGGTTTTGAATTTACCCTCTGAGAGCCCAGTTATCTCTTTTGGGATTTTATTATAGAAACGTACACTATTTCCTAAGAATGTCTTTTTATTTGTTTTAGATAATCTAAAGCTAGGTACAGCTATTTTGTCTTTATTCCTAGTATTAAAATTATGAAGGTCACTATTTAATTTTAATTTATGTAAATTTTTACGCACATACATGATGTTCTCATAAATGTATAAGGATGGTAGGGTCAGTATGTTTATTTCTTTCAATAATTCCCTCAGGGATTCGCGTGGACGCATCTCATAGATGGCACGAATCGCACGTTTTTGTAGTATAAAGATAGTTTCTATATCTGCAGCTGACCCCCACAACAGAATCCCATAAGACATCAAGCTATGGAAATATGCAAAGTACACTATTATTATATTATATTCATATTAATATGTAAGGAGATGATTTTGACGTGGAAATAACTAATAGGTTAATTCAATCATTTTAGCAGTTTTATTTCAATGTTTCTCTAAACGAATTTTAATACCTTTAAGGCTTTATGTCGTTTCCATCATCATTACCCAAAGCCCAAGGCATAGGCACATCCTGCTAAGCATAGGCCTCCTTCATATCGTGCCACTTGACCCTGTAGCAGTGTTTATTGATTTCAAATTCGCGTTGAAAATGTCACCGGCAACATGAAACCCGGGCATCCGTCCAAATAGCTGAGAAAGGGGTTCGTTGCCGCTCGCAGCGGTTCGTGTGGCTTCCTACATAATAGTTCACGACTCACACGAGCCGACTACTCCACAAGTATCACTTGTATGGGAACACACAGTAATCGAGACCTTGCTGACTATTTAGTAGAATAGAAAGGATACAGAAGCGCGCCTCTGCCAGATTTTAGGTTATGATAAGACTATTCGTTTAGGATGGCGCATGCACGTGACTCGAGTCACAAATAACATCATGCCTTTTTCCCAGAAGGTGTAGATAGAGGTGTACCCATGACCCAGTCCCATAGTAGGTACACACTCACACTTCTACAGTTAGGTTTTTAAGACTTATATAGGAGGCGAGCCTATTGCCATTGTGCCATCAATCTTATTAATAATATTTGTCTGTCTTATTAATTCATCAATCTTATTAATAATAATTGAATCCAGACCGCTTGCTTAGCAGTCACGTTTGCGACTACATCAATAAGACAGTCAAGTCACAAGAAATCATTTTGAAGCGTGCGCTTGCGGCTACACGTGCCGTGATTTTCCGTGAACTTTCCCGTAAGCTGTGTTATAGCTCGACACAAAAGAGTAGAAACGGAACTAATTTTAAGTGTATGTGTTGATTAAATTGTTTTTACTCTAGTAAGAGACAGTGGCGCCCCCATTATTTTCTACTCTTTTGTGTCGAACTATATATGTTTACGTCGTATCGAGCTAGGAGCCCTAGCCCTTCTGTAGTTATTTATTAGTATATTTAGTGTTGACTGTGAATAGGGCTATTTGCCGTAAGTGACGGCATCTCGCGGACGGTGAGCGATTGATTTGTAGCCGATGGAAAGGTTAGTTGGTTTTAGTCGCCGTGCGAGTTAATGGAATTCGACTTGTGCGCCTTCGGGATACATCACTGATGACTAAAATACCTACTTCTATTATTTAGGAGTGGATCTAACTGAAAAGTTATTGCGTTATAAATTGTTATCGGTTGTCAGGAAGAAATTTCTGACTAGCGATAAGACCGCCGCTTGCACATTTAATAGTTTTTGTTTTGTGTTATTTCTATTTATAGGGGTAATAACGTATTATCTATCTCTATTGCGAACTAAAATTTATATATTTTTATCCGACTACAGCAAACCCAAAGATTTTTTTAGCTAAATACCTTTATACCCTACCTATTTAACCTAAACCTATATATAAGTACCGATATAAGAATACGTATATCTTACAAGTGTAACAGATTAACTTCTTGGAATTATTAATTTTACTAAATAAATTCATCAATTTGTTAGGTACCTACCATGGCGTCGGTAACAAAGACTACACTGCGTCTTTCAAATTCTTGATACAGTTGCCAAGAAACTCTATATCCACTCGATTAATATATATAGAATAAAAGCCAACTTTGCCTTTGAAATAGTGAAGTGTAAAATATCTAATTTGGTACATCCTGTGCGAGTCGCATCATTACCGCAATACAGCTTATAATACCACCATTAAAGGGTTGCCATATACCGACGCTCATCTCCAATGAGAATTTATTAAAAATAAATTTTCCCGTTCATTACTCGCACTGAATTAATATCCAGGCAGGGAAACATGTCGGTCACTTGAGTCTATGGTTAGTTAGACTTTCAAATCTTATGGAAATCGCGGCTCTATCGCACTGAGCTTTTTTTTTATCCCTGAATTTGTACTTGTTCCCGTGACTTTAGCCGCAGATAAATCAGGAAGGTTCGTTTCTTAGAGCTTCAGTCCCGGAGAATCACGATTTAGATTAAATTAATAATGACGATTTTCGTTAAAGTGTCGTCAGCTGCAAAAGATGTCGACCATAATATTAAATAGGTATATTTTATAGAAACACTATACTTTTATATAATAAATACAATATTTATGGTGGTGAAAATATTAATAAAAAATTAATATAATTATCAATATAATTATTATTGGTCAAGTTGTTTTGTCAACCGTTAAAACTATAACTTTACATATTTTACATTCTTATGAGAAAGTGTTTTAAGCGATAATATGTTGAATTTTTATGAAATAAAACATTCTATTCTATTTGTCTATTTTGGTCTATTCGGGTATAAAGTCGATGTATCCAGGTAATAAAAGTAGTGGTCCTGACGGTATGGACCTTTAGAGGCAACATACGGACAGAAAGACAGATGATATTTAGAGATAAACTCTATAAATATAGGTATTAATAGCGAGATGGTACCAGTTGTGAGACCTAAGCTTGTGACCTACCATGAGGTTAGAAGCTGGTTCAAATGGTACAGTTTAAAAACTGATGCTGTATTTCATAAATTGACCAACATAACAAAACAAACAACAACGCCTTTTTACCGAAGGGGTAGGTAGTACACTCACATTTCGCCAGTATTGGTCCATGTAATAGGGGGCGAGCATATTGCCAGCTACCGGGCACAATTCCAGACTCCAGGCAGGTATTGATATAATTCCTAAAGGGAAAATCCAATATTTAAGGCGCTCTCTAAAACAAATTCGTATTTTTGAAGAAAATAAAATTACTACATGTTATTCCATAAAATAAAGACAACTAGGAACTAGAAAATAACAATACAAAGATTCAGTAATAAATCTAATTGGTCCATGTAATACGGCGCGAGCATATTGCCAGCTACCGGGCACAGTTTCAGACCCCAGAAAAATCCAATATTTAACACATTGCCTGACCTGGGGATCGAACCCGGGACCTCATTATCGGCAGTCGAGCTTGCGCCCACTACTCCACCGAGGCAGATAAATTGACCAATATGTATTATAACTATTTTATTTTAATTTACTCGTAATCAGTAAACAGTAAACACACACTTTTAGCTTTACAAATTTTAGTTATTAATATATACTAAATTTCAACCTAATCGGTTTAGTGGTTTTGACGTGAAGAGGTAACAAACATAGAAATATACATACGGAGAAACTTCTGCATGTTTTCATATTAGTATGATTATATCAAAGACGTACTTTTTAATGATTTTATCATTCAAAAATAAAATAAAATCATCATAAAATAAAAACAATTTTTAAAAAAAATTACAGGAGTCTTTCATGGCAATGGTAGCAACACCTTTGTGTTGCTGGTCAATGCAAATATTAAAGAGAGAAGCGTGACGGCTCACAACCTGCGACACGAGCGCGATTATCCACGCTGCCAGTGTTGCGTGATTATAAAATACAATTAACTTAGGGTAAATGCACTGCTTTGGAAGCTTCATTGGCGTGTTGACTGTATGTACATATTTTATGAAACACTTAGTTTTTGATCGTTTTTATGGTGCTTAGTTATTCTAGTTTTTGTGATCGTTTTGATACTTATAGTAATTACACTATTATGGTAATGTCTGATTAGAATTATTATGTCATTGGATTAGATTAGATAGATTGTCACAATTTTTCTCGGATAAGAAAAATAATAGACAAGCATGTAGGAAGAATGAAAGTGGAAGATGCGAAATGGTATGTATATACATACGTATGTATGAATCGTATGAAGGTTTGTAGCAAGTGGAGATAAATAGTCATCAATCCTATAAAACCTAATATAAGTATAACAATCATCATCAGCCGGAAGACGTCCACTGTTGAACATATGCCTTGCCCATAGATCGCCATAAACTATTCATATGGTGGGATGTTGCCGTAATCACCACGCTTGGCAGGCGGCCCCAAGCCACCGTTGGAAATGAAGAGCGCTGCTGCTCACTCTCCGAATATGTCCCTCTGCCGGGTCTCACGGCTGCCACTAGATGAGAGGGGTGGCCCTATTATATAGCTGGGAACTACACGGTTAATACATACAATAACATTTTTTTTTATGTTAGTGAGTAACATGACGAAGAAGACGCAAATCAGGTGCCTAATGGTAAGCATCATGATTGCCCACCGAATATTGGGTTTTAAATTATTTCCTCAATTTAATTTAAACTGATAGGGTTTCCTTATTACACTGCTCGATTTAGATTTTCTTCAACTCAGCCCAAATGGGCCAAAAAAACTTGGGACGAGTTGGTGAAATAATCAATTCTAAAGTAAATAAAAGATGATATTGGAATTCATTTCCGTATTAATATTCATAGCAAATTCACGCGCAGTTTACAACCTATGAACTCTTTGATAAATTAGTTTTAGAATACACTAGTGATAAATAAGGCGAGGTGTGCGTGGGCGCCCACCCGTGGGAACCTATATGTCATGGAGGTGGGCTTGTCATTGTAAACGCATAAACTGATTGTTTGGACTCTCTATTTTATTGGTAGAAATATTTAAGTGAAAGAATGGAAAAAGAAATTTACTCCGCCTTTATACAAGAAATATCTTTGAATAACGGATGAAAATTAACTACTATTTATCTACCTTTTTGTGGGGCTTGGAAGAGTTATCTTACATTTTTTTGTTGTAAATTAATTCTCTCCATACATCAGGAAGAAATCGATCATTAGCAACGAAAAACGAAAAAAAAACCAAACCAAATATTGTAAACAATCAGTTGAAAAATTAAACACTACAAGTTTCTCGTGCGTTCTTCTTGTAAAGGTATCTTTCCGAACGCACGGTAGACTCATTACTGATTATTTTCATTGACGTCAAAGTGTTAGATTGTGACCTATTTGGATAAATCTTTTTGAGTTTGAAGCAATAAGACTGTCGCAAGACTCTTCTGAGATAGTAATAACTATGGAGTACTAGCTGTGCCCCGCTGTTTTACCCGCGTAGTATTCGTTCCCGTGGGAATAACAGGATTAAAAGAACCCTATGTGCAAAAATCTAGGAATAATCCAGGCATCCCTGAAATGATTCCAGTATCTAAATAATCTACATACCTAATTTCAGCCCGATCGGTTCAGTAGTTTTGTCGTGAAAGAGTAACAAATATCCATCCATCTATTCATCCATCCTTACAAACTTTCGCATTTATAAAATTAGTAGTGAATATCCATTTAAATTTCTTTAATTAGTTTCTTATTTCAAGATGGCTGCAATAAAATAATAAAAGATTATACTTACATATAATTCATACATTAATTACTACGAACCATTTTGTGCCTGCTAGTACTTTTAATAATATTGGATAAAATTTATCATACCTAAACCAAATCGGGGGAGAACGGACCGGGGGAAAACGTTCCGGAGCCGGAAGTATGACAGTAGGATGGAATTTAATTCCATATTGCCAAAATGTAATTGACCTTGCCCAACAGTCAATTACAGATAATAATACTACGTATAGAATGGACACTGTCATCCGCCCACCAATCGGGCCTTCCTCACCCCGCGAACGAGATTGAGCTCTCCACGAACCCCGCTTGTATGGGAAATCACCTCACGCACACTCTTGCACGTGTATGAAATTCCAAGTGTGTGCTGTCTGTGTAGTAGGTAGTTATAGCGCGGCTTTTGTAAGGGAATTGAGTCGAGTGTCCGGGGTGTGCTTATACACCAAGCTCAAAGCAATCAATCTTTCAAGAGATCTATGCAGTCTCTAGGTCTCACAACAGAAATACATGAAATTCCCAATCACCAGATATTAGAATATAAACGAGCGGTATGATATTGTTATGATTATAAACAATGGGTACATGCACCTAATATTATAGTTATGTAAACAGTATGTGGGTTAGATGTGGGTGGAACGGCCGCATGACTCACGATTGTTCACGAGTGGAACCGTGGCCAAATGTATGACTGGGAACTTTGAAATTAGGCTTTTGGTATATTAGGGTGTCGAAGTGCACTTTCGAGTTGAAGTATTTTTTTTTATGATAGTGAGTGACAAGACGAGCAAATCAGGTGCCTGATGGTAAGCGTCATGATCACCCATATCAGACACAGTGCCAACCAGTGTTTTAAAATTAAAAATTCTGCGCGGTACTGCACTGCGCCTGTCACCCTGAGATATTAGTTGTTCAATCTCGTCATGCCCAGTAATTTCGCTGGTAACATTGCCCTTCAGACAGGAACACAGTAATGTTTGCACATTACTGTTTGGCGGATGAATAACTGGCAAAGGTGTGGTACTTCCCCAGGCGGCACCCTGCAAAAGAGGCCTATAACCATTAGTTCTGAGCATTACTGCTATAATTGGAAACCATAGTTCCCGGTATGATTATTTTCTCTTTATAACCGAAACATTCATTATTATTTTTAATATAACCAAATTTAATGTAATAATCCAAATCAGTGCCTTTTTTATTTCATTTGTTGTTTTTTTTATCATGAAAACTAGTTTGGATTAAATTGGATTTTTACTGAATCTTTGTATTGTTATTTTTTAGTTCCTAGTTGTCTTTATTTTACGTAATTACATGTAGTATTTATATATCTTAAAAAATGTGGGTACGTGTGAGAGAGAGAGGGCAAATTAGCTTAGCACCGCGCCTTAACTCAATAACTAATAATCGCGAAAGATTATGTTAGGATCACAGAACAGATACTACGTATAGAATGGACACTTTCATCCGCCCAACGATCGGGCCTTCCTCACGCCGCCAGCGAGATTGAGCTCTCCACGAGCCCCGTTTCTATGCGAAATCACCTCACGCACACTCTTGCACGTGTACAAAACTCCATGTGTGCAGTGTCTGTGTAGTAGGTAATTATAGCGCGGCTTTTGTATGGGATTGAGTCGAGTGTCCGGGGTGTGGTTAGGGCCTACGAATTTATAGTACTTCCTTGTAAAAGTTTTCTTCAATAACATAATATCACGAATGTTTCCCAAAGCGGTAGGCAGAGGTCTACCCAGGACCCAGTCCCATAGTAGGTACACCCACATTACGCCATAATAAGAGTAAAATCGGAAACTTGTGAACATAAACTTACCGCTAATTTAAATAGCACACCACTAACAAAATGAAGTCGACACATAATCCTTTAGTTACATTATAGAAGACAACCTAAATGATGGCGATCGCACTTACGATTCATTTGTAATCTCTGTACTTCAGGATCATAGGTCAATTTGGAAAAATGACAGTGCGAGATCTCCAACTGACAGAGATAGACATAGAAATTCTGACGAGTAAGAATGAGAGATAAGACCTGTTCAGTGCTCCAGGCGATGAAATGATGATGATATCCAGAACTCTTATTCTAAATTGAGACATCATGATCTTTATTGCCATAATAATAGAGTTTATTTTAAATTGCGGGTGTTTAGGGATTGTAAAGTTATCGTGGTGTTGTGAGTGCATTGCTTTATTATGTGTTAGACAAAATGAGGTTATTAAGGCTTCACAGATGAGCCGAACTGGCTTTGAGGATATTTCTATGGATTTGCGTAAAGTTTTGATAAATCTTTTCGTAGAACAATTTCATTGATGATGATGAGATTATGTATGAAAATTGGGAAAGAAGGGTGAAGGGCGGAAAGGTTCCTTTTTTATTTATATTTTTAAATGAACTATGCTGTTGACCTCAGATGGCCTCTACAGCTTTACCGGGCAGTGGTGAGCGCAGGAGGCGCTCGACCCAAAGTTTGAGGGCGACTAGCACAAGGGCACCTAGACGGTACGAACATCGTTTGGGCCGTCACCAGAATACGTGGGGTCAGACGTGCCCTGGAAACACAGAAGGGGAATGTCCTAGGGCCCTATCAATGGTTTCATCTGTTTGATTATTAGGAGAGAAACTAACCGATCTGAAGGATCTGAGATATCTTCGAAGTCGCCGGCGAGGTCGGTGTTGTGATTGTGTGAGTTGGTGGATCTGGTATCCGGCACCAGTACCGAAAACGGAGCGATTGTTGCGTATATTGATAGGATCGGGCCGTCTGTATACAACCGCCTGCCAGAGTGCCAGATCTACTATGGGACTGAGTCCTAGGCCTAGGACCTCTAGGACCCTTCAGGAAAAAGGGGTGATTATATGTTATGTTATCTATTAGTCAAAAGTTCTACTTAGATTAGATTAGATTAGATAACACTTTTATTGATACCACAATACAGAAAATTAACAATTTGAAACTTAAAAATTAAAACGTGAGTAACAATAATTGGCGGTCTTATCGCTCAGAGCGATCTCTTCCAGACAACCATACTTACTTAGTTTCTTAGTTAAAAGCAATATCAGTAAAAAGTCTTTATATTGTAGAAGGGCATATGTGCCTCCTACTTAAATATCTGTATTTATTTTATTTAAACACTATTGATCTCTACGCTTTCCCAATACTCGTTGAAATACATAAATCGTCTAGGCCCGCCCAGGATCGCCCAGACTCTCTCTATCGGCATACAACTAAACCAAACCAAGAAAAGTAACGCCTCAATTCAATTTCCCACGTATTACTTATATCTGGAAGACTTTAAACCATAAAAACCAATTACACCCAAGTAAACATAAAATTGAAATAGGATCGGCACCATTCCGACTGATAATTAAAACTAAGATTATCTTTAGTAATAGAGCAGAGAAAGACGTAAACGACCGTTAGCCGCGGGCCCTAGGATTACAGACCCGTATCATAACTCTTGTGAAAGAAATGGGTGTGGAAGATTTGCACATGTGTCACCTGACTTAAAAGTACCGTGCGTACAAAAGTGCATACACAAATTAAATTAATTGAAACCCACGTATCCATTTGAGGCAGCCTGGGGTCGAGCTGCTGTCTAAAAGACAGGCAGTCCATATAGACCAGCGCAATGTTTTACGTAAAATAAGCTTTTATATACTGACGTCTATTTCTGCAATAACAAAAGATTTTCATACCACATTAATTGTTGATGAAAATATTGGTGAACATTACAATATTATTATCTGGAATGGAATCACCAACAGCTCATACGAAGCGATTTGCCTCAACATTTGTCAAGAGAATGGCGAAGCAATCAAAGTCGCTGCCGTCGTCCGTTTTCCCCGAAAACTTTAACGTGGGTTTGTTCAAGTCAAGGGTGAATAGGTTTTTACTGAACACGCATACTCCAACTTAGATCGCATCTATTTAGCAGCAGGTGAGATTGCGGTCAAACGCCTGTTTAGTCTCACACATAAAATGAAAAATGCAGATACGTATATTAAATACATACCCACTTAACGACCACATAGCATATTGAAGCTTATTTAAGCTGATTAAAAATCGTGAGAAACTGAAATAGTTCAGTAAAGTTAGGAAAAGAAGAGCAAATTACCTCAATAAAGTATTGCCAGAAAAGAGTGCAAAAGTGTCTTTGTATAAAATCTTGTGAAGAACTATTTTTGTATAAGATATTACAATCTCAGGTCAAACTAAATTCCATACAATCAAACCTTGATTATAGCTCAATTTTAGTTAAATCACTACAACTCTATCATTTTCGTACAAATCGCATTAAAATCTAATCGCTCATTAAATCGATATTACATAACGGAGAATCGATTTACCGAAATCGAAACGTGTCGACAATGCTTCACACCACATTGCGAGGCAGTAAAACATCGATATAATATCGACCGTTAAATCGAGACAATCGATATGAGAACGCTACGAATTCCTCAGTGCGTGAAAAAGGAACAGTAGAGACATAAAATAGATAAGGGTAGAAGTCAGGTCCCAAACAACGAGCGAAAACACATACGAATAGAAAGACACCGTGACCGCATGCTACAATTTTTTTCTACAATTAGTGAAGATGTTACCTCTAATCGTAGTTTATGACTGAAAATCAGATAAAAGCAGCCTTCTTAATAAATTTATTTTGAGGTAGAGATGAGAGCTAGTGCGAACGCGAAAGTACTAAAACAATTGAAGCATAATTCTATCGTATAGCTCGACCCGAGTGACCCGCGCGAGCGAGCGGCCAGCGAGTCTACGCCCACCCCTATTAGGAACAGCCGAGTTAATAACTGCTTTTACAACGATTTTATACTGAAAATTAGTTCGAGCGCTGTGAAATTTATTGACTAAATGGTAAGAGTTGGGCATGAGACTGTTGATGCAATGCGAGCTTCATTTAGCGCTGCGATGTGAATTATATTACTGTCTTCATAGAGAATTGAAAGAGTAATGATGAAAGATAACACTTTAGAAACATGGGACTGTTGTATTATGAAACGAAATGATAACAAATGTATTGAGTTGCGGAAAAGTTGATATTTTCGATTTATTCCTAGCGATTACTAACATTCTATTTTAAATGAGACTGTTTGACACTGTTTTTACAGGGTTCGTTTAAAATCCGTTATTCGTTTTGGATATCTCTATCTCTATATCTATATTATATCTGATCGGAACATAATATAACATTATAATCGCCAATATATAGGCATACCATAAGCTAAACTTTAAGCGAACCTTAATTTTATATGTCATTTTCTCCAAAATAACGAATTTGTATAGCTCAAATGAATATCTACTTTGGTAAGTAGGTAAACTTAATAAGTTCTTATCGCAAGAGTACCCCAAAATAGCTTACCAATAATTCTCAGAAAGTGTTACGAAGATCTCTTACCTGAAAAACAAAAAAATAAGTCAAAAACTTTAACAATATAATCCAGAGTCCTAACCAATACGAATGAATGTCAAAACACGTTAATCCTAAGATTTTAACTCCCGAGGGCATTAAATGTACCAAAATTAAGGTTTTATTCATCATTTGATGGTTTTGTGCGGTGAATATTGATTTACAATCTTTTAACTTCTTGTCAATGGGTTGAGGTAGCAATGACAAGATTTAAAAGGGTCTCCTGGTTCGGTTACCAGTTTTTATAAAACGTTTTATAGTATTGAGATGTTTATGATAACAGCAGCAACATAATGTTTTGTTTTATGTTGTTGGGAAAAATATTATATAGTTGTAACAAATATGTATTTTTTTTAACTGCTATAATATTGTAGGGTTATCATATAATGCGTGTATGGGGGCATACACGTTGTCAGGTTGGCCGAGTGTAGGGTTGATGTTATTTGGTGACGCGCTAGCTACGGATTCTGTGAACGTTTTGGTGGTATTATGGAAAGTATTAATAGCAATGTGTAGTTTAAGGAAGATCTATGGTATGTGCGAGGGCGCGATGGCAACACGGGGGGGTGGATGCCAGCGCGACAGAGGATTGTAGAGCGAAATTCAAGATGGTGGGCTGAGAATAAATTATTTAAAATATGCTGAAGTGTTAGAGTATTATTTAATGGAAAAGTAGCGTCTACTATATTTTATATTCAATAAGATTTCAGCTACAAGTAGGTGTCATTTGTAACCTATGACTCAGAAAATAATTAAAAGAAATCCCAGCCACCCACATTACACTCGCTAACAGGTTAAGTGCTGTTAACACATCCACCGCCGCGCATTCTGTCCCGGTTAGCGCTCTCCGGGACAAAAGATAGAGTTATGGTCCCGATAATAGACTGGACGTGTGGTGGCATCGCGGATGGTATTGGGACCCGCTTTATGACCATTAGGATGTTTTGATTTTGATTCTTTTTACATGTGTTCCTACATTTTATTTTTAAAATAAAACATGTAATAGTTTCAAATGATATTTTTTATTTTCCCACAACTAGCAAATCCGAAAATGTAGGTAAGTATCATTTTTGTTGGGTTATGTTTGAAATATCTATTGCGTCATCGTATCTCTATGTCTACTGAAATGTTGTTTACTTCTTGTCCAATTACATGAATCAATAATATTGATGCCGAGAATATGATATAATATTATTATCCTAAATTATGATTTTCAGAATGAAAACAAGCGAATAGTCAAAACGAATAACAAAACATCTATTTCTGCATTTTGTAGGATATCCTAACAACGAAAGACTATAAAAGTATATATAAAATGCCCAACGATCCCTAATGAGTGACTAAGATATTGTTATATTTTTAAAAATCAAATAGCAGAGGCACTACAGAGGCTGTCCAATGATAATGATCGCGCAAACACGCTGGCGAAAGTAACGTTTCCAAATTAGCACGTACGATAGACGATTGTCGACGAATTAGCGACTAAGGCGGAAGAAGGGTTAATATTATATTATTGAATTATATTACATAGAGAAATGAAGATTTACAATTGTTCTACAGTAGTTTATAATTTAACTTGTTCATATATTTATACTCATTTGAAAATCTTATTTTAGCATCGTCATTGATTATAATAATTAAACAAATGTTTGACTAAAACAAGAAAGTTTGTCGCCATAAAAAACATTTAGTACTTAACTACACTTTGATCAAATCAAATTATTCATTTATTGGCGATAATGAGAATTAGACATATTGTAGTGAATAACATTCTCTATCCGGCATTATAAGTAAGACAGTGTAAGGTTTTCTGGGCCCAGCTCTTTTGGATTCCAAGTCCGTTTCTTTAAGAAACATTTTTCTTCTTGATAAAGAACTCATTCTTCAATTATTCAACTCGGATCTTCACTTGACAAGTCAAGAATAGATCAATTATAAACATTGATATATATCTTATACACACCATATTATGCTTGATGGTACTGTTTACCAAGATTTAATACGTGGCACTTAGCAGTAAAAAGTGCGAGTTATAAAAGACCTTTACAAACGACATTCGAGTTGAAACTCTCAAATAGTTCAACAAACAGAGAATACGAATGATCACGTAAACAAATGGAGCGAAAGTAAAGTTTCCAAATTAGCACGTTCAGTTGATAGTGGACGAATTAGCGGCTACTGTATCAACGCCGCGCCACCGCGACCTGATGCGGTTACCTTACTAGGGCTGGCAGCTTCTTATATTCGCATAATTATTGACATTCTCGATGGCTCAGATGGTAGTAACTCTGCTTTCTGTGGCGCAAGGTTCGGTCCCCGGCCAGGTCAAGTATTTGTGTGATAGATAGATAGATAGATAAATTCTTTATTATTACACCACATATTGAGAAACTTAAAACTAAAATGTAACAATAGGAATATGTCTAGTGTAACAATTTGCGGTCTTATCGCTAAAAGCGATCTCTTCAAGACAAACGTGTAGGGAGAGGACAGTAGGTACAGCAGTTTACATTTGGTCGGTGGTGTGACTGAAATAATGTCGAAATAAAATAAATTATGTTGAAATAAAATGAATATATACATAAAAATCATTTTACTAAACTATAAACACTACATTAAAATATAATAAATAAACTAAATACATAATCATTCAAATATATACATACCTACACAAATATCTTGTAAATATATAAATAAAGTATATATTTTATGTATTTGTGTGCATGAACATGTCTGTTTGATCTGTGTCTGGGTGTTATAAGTTTATATAAGTATGTATATCAGTCATCTGGTTACCACAGTACAGGCTTCTAGCCTAGTTTGGGACCAGATGATCGTGTGTGGAAGTTGTCCCATATTATATTATTATTATTATTGTTATGAATATGTTGAATTCCACTGCCATATGATGGAAGGTTGTCGTTTTTATCAGAATAACGTTTTTTTTAATTTAATTTTTTTACCTGCCACGATCTTGGGCTATTGCTATCCTTTTGCAAGCGAGTTATTATTCTTAGTATTATATAATATTATAATAATATGTATATAGAAATATATAACATAAAATTACAAGCTGGATACTAACTACTTACCTACGTTTCTATGTAGCTAAGTGTAGTTTTGTTTCGATTCACCGTTTAGGAAATTACTACATAATATGTACCGATATATAAGACTTAAATACTCATTATATATCAAAGTGAGATATGTGGTGTAGTACAATATTGCGTAAGACTTCAAATCTACGTATCGAATAAGTAACTAATATCAGGTAATTTAAATAAGATAAATTCAATTAAATGATAATTAAAAAAAAAAAGTATTTATTTACGAAAAGATTTACATAAATAAATACGGATACGGATAATTTACAATTTGCACACTCCTAGCTTAAACAATCTGTACATGATGCTTCTATAGTAATAGTATCAGATGTTCTCTATCTGCACTCGCAGCGACATCGATAGAGGTCTATCCTCGATCTAACGAAGGCTTCATTGATAATTACGCTATTGTGTATTGATTTCGGAATGCTATGTCAAACGAATATAGATTTAAATATGGAGTATACGAGTGCCTTTTATCTACGAGTTTAAGGGTAACCATTCCTATAATATAGCACAATGATTAAAGATATATAAACTATTTGTAGGTACAAATCACACACAAATCACAATTACCTGAGATCCAAGCATGATTGGAGCTTGCATTCCTATATGCAAATTACAACGATTGTTTTGTAGATTACGATTAAGATAATATAACTATTCAGGTTGTAAATGATGTTGATGTGTTTATACAACAATAAATCATATCTTCAAGGTTTACCAGAAATTTAGGTACATAATTCGCATTGTTAAATTAGCAAATATAATAATAAATTAGTCAATAATCATATATTTCCTGTTTCTTGAAATATGTCACAGTTCCGAATCGAAATCGGTTTCAAGGATAAAATACCGATAAAATGAATGTACCATTAAATATCTTATTAAAAGGGACAAAACAGTAAAAATCTTACAAACATTCTACAAATAATATTAAAGATTTTCCAATTTTTTTTTTCATATTGTGACAGCCCTACGCCCCATTTAGCGTTCCGCCAGAGATGTTCCGGTGGCATTGTGTTAACACCCACTTGTGCTTACGAAAGTAAACTCATTGCTGTCTGTTTGTCATTCCTATTATTTGAGGATCGAGGATTCGCTTCGAAATGATTCAAGGATGAACTGCGTGTGAGCGATGAACACAGATCTATCCATTGAAAAGTATAATTTTATTATAAATAATGTAGAGATAATAACTGAATTTTCATCAAGAGAAAACACAATTGCTACCTGTTATTGTAAGCATTTATAGCATATTTAACTGTCATCCTCTCGTTTTATAAAACACTAGCTGTGCCCCGCGGTTGCACCCGCGAAGTCTGCGTTCCCGTGGGAATGTCAGGATTAAATGTTCCTGTTAAAAAGTTAAAGTACTCTATGCGTTATTCCAAGGTCTAATTTCATTCCAATCGGTGAAGTAGTTTTGGCGTGAAAGAGTAACAAACCTCCATACATCCATCCATTCTTACAAACTTTCACGTTTATAATATTAGTGTGATCAAGTGTGATGTGATTTAGCCTACCCTTCATGCCCTATCCTATACAAATTGAATTTGTATTTAAAAATATTATGTATTATTTTGAAGAATTTAGATTATAGTAGGTACATGTAGTTTACTTTAAACCAATGTTCACTTTCTGTGGACACAGAGTAAACAAAGCTCTGGCGTCCCCTTAATGGAACTTTTTTAAAGATTTAAAGATAGTGAGTAACAAGACGAGCAAATCAGGTGCCTGATGGTAAGCATCATGATTGCCCATATCAGACACAGTGCCACCCAGTATTTTAAAATTCAAAATTCTGCGCGGCACTGCATTGCGCCTGTCACCCTGAGACATTAGTTGTTGAAACTCGTCTTGCCCAGTAATTTCGCTGGTAACATTGCCCTTCAGACCGGAACACAGTAATGTTTGCACATTACTGCTTGGCGGATGAATAACTGGCAAAGGTGTGGTACTCAGGCGGCACCTTGCAATAGAGGCTACTACAAAAAATATTATGAAGTCCTAAATTTTTTATCAATAAATAAAAAAAAAGTACATAATATTATCGAAGGTATCAGTATTAAAAGATTAAACAAATCTAGCGCTCGCGCCAAGTCAAGACCATTATGTTACCGAAAAATCTCAAGTACGTACAATTTCACACCAGATTTGATCGTTATTGTTCCAAGATTAATGTTCACAGATAAGATGCGGTAACTCACGTTATTGACGAGTTTTATGTAACTATATTATGCCATATTGTTTAATTTATTCTTGACCTATTTATAATGTAGTTAAAGATAATACTCGTTATATTATTATGTCTCTTTTGTTTGTGTAAATTGGGTTATTTCACACGTATATATTATTATAATGTTTTTTTGTCAAAAGTGTAATCATAATAATAAGTCTACAAGAAGTTTAATAAGAATGAATTACTGGAAACATAACAAGTTAATTTAAATAGTAGCTACATTTAAACTATTTTCGTTGTAGCGTGGTGCAGTCGGTGCAATGATAGCTTTCAGTAACGCTACCCTAGGGAAGTGATTGATAATAATAGAATTATAGTTATTTTCCCATGAGACGGAAGTGGCAAGTGCCGGAGTCTCTAGCAATAGCTCGGTTACCATTAGCCAAATCAAGTAAGTAGTTTCCATCCATTCACAATAGTACTTGCACTCGTAGCGGAGGCTGTCTTTGAGTTCATCTACTGTAGATGGTTTCAGAGATGGATCCCGATAGGTGCTAACCATTTACCTTTAGATTAAAAGCTCAGAGGGGTCTCTGCACGCTGGACTTAAAAAAAATGGTCTCCATGTCCACCTAATAAAAGACATCAAAAGACCTGGTATAACCCGTGTTTTCGAGTGATATTATAGTTATTGACTGATAAGGAGCTTTATGTCATTCATGTCTCCTAATGAAAATAATGTACCTACACTCTAGTTTAGAGGTATATAATAAAATAAAAACCTTATAGTTTATTTGTTATGTTAAGGTATAAGTTTCCATGACAAAAATAACTAGTTTACGCAATAAAAGCTCAATCGAGCTTTCGCCGTCAGGTGGTATGCAGTATATTCCCTAACCCTAAAGGTCATATAGTTACTATATAGCTGTATGGGGTCAGACGATGGTACAAATCTAAGGTAATAAGGCTGCATGCACACGTTCCGTGGGAATCTAGCCGATTGACGCGCCGACTTATGTGGAACCGATTGTAGGACCGATAGCAACGAAATACTTACTGTAAAATAATATTACAAGCTTTACTTTAAAAAAAATTCGACACTACAGATCTACGTCATTTTATTAAAAAAATGCCAAAATATATATTCAAATGTAAACATTGTTAGTAATAGATTGGAGAAAAATTTTAATTTAGTATTTCCCATTAAAAATAAACATTTTAAACGCTGCTGAATAAACGATTAACCAATGTATAGACAAATTAAACGTATTGACAAAAAGCTGGTTGGATTAAAAACATAATGATCGCAATTTAGTGATCGGGTAAGCTATTTATTATCCAAAGTGAATATAAATATTGTTTTGAAGCATCAAGAATTTGAATAATGGCAGGTCCTTGACTTTTACAACACGTCACAAGAACATCGCTGTCAAAGTTTATGGTGTTTAAACACATTAATACGGCTATTATACGATATTCTATTTACGGTTAATATTCACGATTTACGGTACAATTATTCACACAACAAAAGCGTAAACCGTGACATTTATAAACGTACGAAAACTTTTGTAATCGATTAAGAATACCGATCCAATGAATCGATTCGAAGATCGCCGGCAATCAACAAAACATACAACGTTACGAAACTGTAATTATCTGTCACAATTTGTTTAATCGATTATATTACGCACTTTTTATGTTGACTCTACACGAAATTTCGATGCAATTTCTAATGATATTACTTTTATTCTTCCGAGCAAAAATAAATGTAATAAAAGTTAAATTAAATTTAATTAAACAACGTTTGGCTACTAAAACTAAGCAATTATCCTTTCGTTTTCTCATAAAAAAATGTAAATTTTGATCCAATTTCATTTTATGATTATTGATATTTCATTCCGATCGTGTACTGGAAACAATTTACAAAATTAGAAAATACCTATATAGATAAAGTGCAATTAAGTTGCAGAACGAAACAGCGTGGAGAACGCCATAATTTTGATGTGATTTTGGCTTGGATTGCTTATAATTTTATCATTTATTGTTTACACATTCCATTAATATTATGAATGTGAGAGTTTAAGCTGTTTAAATTATTAAGCTGTATGAGGCAGTAAGTACTCCACTAATTGTATTTAATTTTGTTAATAATATAACATATTTAAAATCTACATAGGTATATAAAATTAAGTCGTGTTAGTTACACCACTTATAACTCAAGAACGGCTGGCCAAATTTTTATAATTTTTGTGTTTTTGAATTTATCTTCGTCAGGAATAGGATAATAAGTAAAAAAATTGATGCCAATCAATAAAAAGAAGAAGTCAAAACATCAGTCTAGCACAACAGACAACGGAGATTTACATATAGTACCAGGCTCACATAAATATGAGGAGGTATTCCCATAGGGTGTAATAGTAAGGAGCTTTATACAGTATCAGGCTAACATAAACTTGAGGATATTTTCTCACATAGTGATAGAGAAATGAGCTTATGTGGTACATGTCTCACATAAAAATGAGGAGATATTCTCCCATGGTGATAGAAATATGAGTTTATATAGTACTTGGCTCACATAAACATGAGGAGTTATTCCCTCATGGTGATAGAGAGATATAACCCGGCAGAGGGACATTATTCGGAGAGTGGGTTGTAGCGCATAGAAACATACATTCACGCCTTTTTTCCGAAGGGGTAGGCAGAGGTGTACCCAGGACTCAGTCCCATAGTAGATACACCCACATTTCGCCAGTATGTTATTGGTCCCATGTAATAGGGGGCGAGCCTATTGCCATCTACCAAGCACAGTTCCAGACTCCAGGCAGTTATTGAGATAATTCCTAATGGAAAAATCCAATATTTAACACTGCCTGACCTGGGGATCGAACCCGGGACCTCTTGATTGGCAGTCGAGCATGCGCCCTCTACGCCACCGAGGCAGCGCATAGAGATATAAGCATATATTGTACCAACAACATAAACATGTGGAGATATTCCCACATGGTGATAGAGAAATGAGCTTATATAGTACCAGGCTCATATAAATAATGTGGAGTAGGTATTCTATTCTATATTCTGCTATGAACATATTTGAATTAAATTATTATTAAGTCCTTGAATCCAGGTAATGATCACCATTAATTATAATAGATCACGCGGAAGAAGTCAAGAATGTTGAACGTCCAAAGGTCAAGGAACCAATCTCTTCATTGAATCCTCAACACAAATTAAAGTCGATAATTACCCGAAACTAGCAACCACCCAACCCATTTGATACTAACAACTTTAACCAATCACCATTCTCGCTTTGCTCATTAGAACTCATTATGCTGATAGCTTAAGATATCACAAATTTCCAAGTGTTCAAACAATTTTGGCCTCAATTGTATTTAACTTAAGGTGGGACTACAATGTTAATTTGTAAAAATATTTTTCGTTTAGTTTCAAATTGAGTTCTAATCTTCACACTGTAGAGCGATTCGTAGTCATTTACCTACGTTTGTTAGAGTTCCGTACTACTGATATCTATTACACCCGTCCGTCTGTATCTTTGAACTGCAATTCATTGGCATTCATTTTTGGTGTGTACTTTCTATAGCGCTATTGCAATAAAATTAAAGGGGAGCTGCAAAGGTACATTAAAACTTACATATTTTATGTATTATTTATTTTATTATATACTAGCTGAAGCGGTATCACCCACTGAAAAGTTATATTGAGAGGTTGTTATTCCAGGGTCTAAAGTCTAAGCTATCTATGAGTTACAGTTCAATCGGATCAGTAGTTTTGATGTCATCAAACATATTCTTATACACACTCAAAATATTCGCATTTATGATTTGGCGTTAGTGAGCTTCGAAATAATCGATTCTCTATTATTAATTTATCTATAGAACCCTTCATGCGGTCATCCGGCTCGCACTTGTCCGGTATATTTTTTTAAACCGTGATTAAGTCCGAGGTGCGTCCGATTGTTTTGTAACTGTTTGAACAAACGTTTAGTTATTCGAAGTTTAGGTAATAATCTCGTTTTGGGGCCTGATGCTAACTGTTAGATATTAACTTAACATTTTCAATTATCAACTGGTTTTTGTTACGAGATACTGTTTAACTAGAGATTAGGAGAAGGCTTTAAGGCTCAACTTAAATTTAGTAATCAGATTAGATTAGGAAGTGAAGCAGAAGATTAGGAGTTTACACGTTATTTTAGACATACAAAAAATTTAAGACTCTAAAATCAAATAGAAATTATAAAAAGGGTAATCAGTTCTAAGGAAAGTTTTTCTACGTCGTGCTATTTAAATTATTTAACAATTTTTTTTATGTTTTTTTATGTTATTGAATTACAATCTAGCATCAAGCTTTACGAATATTTCATTTCATTTCATTTATTCATCAAACAATATAACATTGTATTTGAAATATAGGGACATGCACAAAAATATGTATTCAAACAATAATAATTAAAATGGAATAAGTAATAAAATAATAACAAAAAATTAAAAAAAAAATAATTAAAAATACAATTTGTTAAATTAAAAATCAATTAAAATATTATATTAATAATCTATTGTTAATTATATTATATTAATATCTATGTCAATATAGTAAATATAGTAGCTATAGTCCTATAATTTAATATAATGTATTATGAGATTCAGCAGAAGGACATATTCGGAGAGTGGTCATCACCAAGCCGCCTGCCAAGCGTGGTGATTACGGGAAAATCCCCCCATATGAATAGTTTATGGCCTTCTATGTGGGTGGCCTATGTTCAACAGTGGACGTCTTCCGATAATGATGATGTGATTCAAAATAGTAAGTAATAATTTACGTAGAACTGATGGCCGATGATGCAGTATGGCAGTATAATTCTCGAATGGATACCACGGACCGGCAAGCGCAACATAGGAAATCCATCCACATGGTAGACAGACGATCTAATAATGACGGCAGGAACACGCTGTATGCAAGCCGCTTACAACCGGACTAGATGGAAATTTATGGGGGCCGTCTATGTCCAGCATTGGACATCCTACGGCTGAGATTATGAACATGATGAACCTACTTAGGTGCTATTTACGTATTATTTATATAGTATATTGTACAAAATTGGGCCGTTTCCACAAAACCTTTCTTTCCCTGCATAATTGTATGGAACAGATTGCTCTGAGCGAGGTTTTGCAGTATAAACTGTCAAACCATTTGCGAAGAAACTAGCGCCAGGACTAAATGCCAAATTATATGAGAATAATTATAGAGGAAGTCTTATCTGTGCGTTTTACTATGATCATTAATTTTAATAACGTACGAAATTTTACGAGTGCTTTCCAAATAAGGGTGTTTTTTCATGAGGCTGTAAAGACTAAGGCGGTGTTTTATGTAGCAGTCTTTTATTTTTATTACTGCTTGACAACTCATTTCCTCTAGAGCGAAGCTAAGCTAAGCTGAGCTTTGAAAATTAAGTTTCTGATTGGTTTATATTAGGTACACATCCTTAGCTACAAAACCTAATGGAAAATCATCCTAATGCTCGTATTTCATACTTTCTTGTATAACATGTAAGGATCGTAAATACCGAGCGAACGTTACTTTGCCGAACAATGGCCAACTTTGTCCATTCCTAAGCGACCGGAAGGCTGTGGACCCACTTGGCTTGAAAATTTGCTAACAAAGCTGGTATGGGCAACTTCAAGACTTCGTGTAGTTTTGATGTCACTGCAAATCGATCACTTACTAAATGGGTGTAAAAAATTCTATAGTATACAATGTGACCACTGCATTACAATTATTGTTACCGGAATTATAATGTGATTTGTAATAGACTAAAATAAACGAATTAACTTTTTAATTTATTAATCCTGAAAATTTCACATCTAAGGTGAGTAGGTATCTCCTACTTTAAAGAGACTAAAGTAAACGTACTTAAAAAGAAGCCACTTTTTAACCGATTTCATGAAAATCAAACTTTATTGACTTGTGGCGTATGATATTCGTCGCTAATCATTTTTTATGTATGTTCACCGATTTCTTCTTCTTTCTGTGAATCGATTTTACATGTTATTATTACTTTACTTTCTTAAAATGGAATGCAAAATATGTAGCAAATGATTCGACAAATGGGTCCGCAGCCTTAAACTATTTTCTATGCAACGTTGTTTGAACCTGTAAAGTTCACAGGTTTATGGATATGTTCAGGCGGAGATGGACGATGGACACTTTACTGCTTACTGCTTCGGTGATACATCAACCTGACTTAGTATGGAATTGTTGCTATGCTACATAACATCACGCCTCGTTTTCCCATAGGGTTAGACTCATGCTAATACATCCATACTTCGCAATTGATTTTTTTTTCAGTCCTCTTGCTCAAAAATAATTGTATGGAACAGATTGCTCTGAGCGAGGTTTTGCAGTGTAAACTGTCAAACCATTTGCGAAGAAACTAGCGCCAGGACTAAATGCCAAATTATATGAGAATTATAGAGGAAGTCTTATCTGTGCGTTTTTTTTGTGATTATTTATTTCACTCCTCTTGCTAAAAAGTTATTGTTACGTCATTGTCGCGTGGGGATAAAGTTTTTTTTTATTTTTTATTATGTCTGTTACCAACGAGATTAGATGTTTTTGAAGTCGCACGTAATATTCCAAAATGATTTGATGAAATTAATTGTTATATATTCTCACAATTGTAGTGAAGGGTAGAGTGTAACACACGGCGGAAAACCTATTAGAAGTCTGATTCTATTTACTCCCTCGCTAAAGCTTGGGAGTAAAACTACCTACCTATATAATGTATATAATGGGTTTATTAAGCCCCTCGTATAAAAATCTACTATTAACTGGAAAGTGGACCTGTAAGCAGTTTGACACATTCCTATGGAAAATTTACTAAATCGATGTTTTGTATTTTCCTGTTTCCTCCGAATACAGTAAACCTATTTGATATATTTATATCCTGATAATTTAAAGTTGAAGTAAGGTACGTCTTTATTATTTTATTTTTGTTTATAAACTCTACATTCTTTTGTAGTGAACGTCCAATCACGCGAGTAAAACTGGGATTTTTGGAATTTACTATGAAAACATCAAGGGTTTATAAGAAAAATTAAAATAACAGGGACATAGGTTACTTCACTATAAAAATATGAGGATATAAATTAATAGAATGGGTTTATTATATTTGGAGGAAACATGGGAATACAAAACATCGATTTGGTAAAATTTTCATAGGATTGTGTCAAACTCCCTAGAAGACCGTGTACGCTCTTAAGTCTCATATGCAGCTACAAAATCCAGCCTCAAGGTTGCTATTGCGAATAAATTCCTAGCGGAGAAATTCAATAACACTTGGCATTTTATTTATGTTTTAATCCAAAAATAAATGCTTAATTTAAATTCACGGACCACGGATTCTTAAATAATTACCTAATGTATTAAGATTCAGTATAAATCCATTAAAATATTTTTCATCTGTATCATTTAATCTTTACGCAGCAATATTTTTAACATTATACCTATAAATTATGTTTTTTTTGTTTTGTTTTAACAGGTCTGAATTTACCTATTGTTTGACATTAGTTTTATTAAAAAAACGGTAACTTTTTCTCAGATACTTTATTTTAATTGGCAATAAAATACGCATATAACTATATAAACAAACAAGTCAATATTTAAAAGCATTATTAAACAGGAATGGTAATTCGGTGATGACAATAAAAAATGAAAAAATGTAATAATACAATGTTTTCCTACATCATAGGTATATAGTATATATATATATATATATATATAGTTAACGAAGCGCTCACCAATAAAGCCCCCCGTCGGTGTCATTTCTTCCGACCTCGTCAACCTTTATCGTATTTTTTTTACAAAATAATACAAAACCTTCACAAATTTAACATATAAACCTTTCTTTCTAATTACTCCATCAATTGGTGAAACCAGCATCAATATCAGTTGCTTGGTTTACGAGAAATTAACGGATAAACAGACAGACGCGGAAATCTTTTTATACCGCGTAAGGAAGTCACCACGACGTGAACTACATACAAAAGTTATAATCAGTTAATCAGAGCATAAATCCTAGTGTAGATCAATAAGCAAGAAAACAAGCGTGAGTAAAGTTACTCGATCGTGACGCTCATTCACGAGTAAAAGTGAAAAAAGTACTTGCTCCAGTTCGCACGCGCCAAGCACCGCCGTCGTCTCGTGGGGCAGCGGACGAGGCATTGGCGGAGAGCGATTTAAACATAAATTATTATATTAGACATTTTAAACAATGGTAATCAACACATTTTATAGCAAAAATGTATTCTCGTCTGAAAATTTTTGTGGCCACGGCTGACGCAACATAGCCGAAACCACAGAATAAATAATAGTAGTACTAACAACCAAATATACGCCAGTATAAGCCGATTCAATAAAAAACGAATCTAAAATAGCGGCGCTAATCATGTCCTCTCGATTGCACAATTGGCTCTAACTAGGGTGCAAGCGAGAAAACATGATTTTTAGAGATCATTTTAGTTTCGAATTTAGTTAGTTAGTTTCGAATGTAAGCAAACCAAATATTGTGAAACTATCTGTTGAAAAAATTAAGCCCTACAAGTTTCTTGTGCGTTCTTCTTGTAGAGGTATCTTTCCGAACGCACGGCAGACTCAGTACTGTATCTTCATTGACGTACAAAAGTGTCAGATTATGACCTATTTGAATAAATCTGTTTGAGTTTGAGTTTTCGTTTCTTTATTGAACCGACTTATACTCACGTACAAAAAGTCGGATGTCAAGGTAAACAAAAAAATATGTTTTGATTTTAGTCCTGTTTAAGCTATATAATATAAGGTATATATAATGTTTTCAGCCGTTATTATCCCATGGATAAAATCATTATATTATTATTACAACCTCATTCCGATTTCCTTATTCTCCATGCAACATGTGACCATAGCTGATGCAACTTAGCCGAAACGTGGAGGTTGTGCGATAATATGTTAGTTCAAACGCGAAAGTTTAAAAATTATTTCACCCGCTAGTTCTTCAAACTTGACACTTAACCAACCTTGATCTTGCTACCGTAATTAACGGACGACGGCGCCCGCGCATCGCTACGTCACGGCATTGTTGCGTTCTTTACCAGCTACTGTTGTAATATGCTGTAATGCTTGTTTACTGATGTTTATTTATAGATTACGAGTTAAATTTAAAACGACATTTTTAATCTGATCTGAAAATCTCCATTGAGATATATCTACAAAAAAAAAAAATGTATGTGTTTTCTATCGTAGCACTAATTAGTGTGTATTCTATCATAATCATCCCGTCGGGATGATTATGATAGAATACAATGAAATGTAAGAAAAAGTGAAATGTAAATGTAAGAAATGTAAAACTTGCGTTATTTTTTATGATTACCTATATTATTATTATTTTTATATAAAAAGTTGTCATAGTAGATATAATAAAGATAGATAATACTCTTTTTTGATACATCACAAACAAGAACTGCCTCGGTGGCGTAGAGGGCGCATGCTCGACTGCCAATCAAGAGGTCCCGGGTTCGATCCCCAGGTCAGGCAGTGTTCAATATTGGATTTTTCTATCGATCCAAAGGACCGATGATAAAATTTTGTAAACAAATTCAATGTCATACAAAACGTAAAGTACAGTTAGCTATAAGAGTTTATTTGTAAAATAAAAATTTAAATAGTGTAACAATTGGCGGTTTCATCATCCCACTGCTGGGCATATAGGCCTTCTCTCTCATGTTCCCTTTTCTCTCTGTGTAAATAAAACCTGTATCCTGTTTACATTGCACTAACAAAACAAAGCTCTTTTATAAACTAAATTATGTTAATTGATAAAAATGTAAAAAATCTAATCATTTCATAACAAATATTTATTGGCATATTCAATGCCACTTTTACTATCGTCAAAAGTTTCCAACGTCATTTGTTTTTTAAACTATCTCGTTAATCTCATCAAGCCTATAATTTGACACCGTGCCAAATTTTATTCAAATGAGCTTAGCCTATGATTTACAAATATTCAAACTTTCGCATTCGATATGTATGAGATTTATGTATGATCTTTGGCCTTTGATATCTATGGGAGATATTTTAAATAGGCGCTGTGGAGGGCCGCCGTGGTATGTATTCTTTCTAATAAACTAGAGATATCGATTAAAGAATCGAGATAAATGTTTTTGTAATGAATTCCGTGATATATGTTATAATATTGATTGCTGGAGCGCTCTCGAGATTTCTACGATCGATAAAAAGTATTTTGGTTGAATTGAGAATTGAAGATATTTTGAAGATATTTCTTTAGTTTGAAAAATGTTGCAATAACTAGTGCTTGTATACGAATACTTTAATCGATGAGATTAACTGATCGACTTACGAATTATTTCAAAATTAAATATTAAAAGTTAGTATAAAGCAGATAACATCTATATGAATAATATAATGAATCTCGAGTATTAACGAAATACTAGGTGTGCTCCACCTTCTCCATATTCTCCTCTAATATTTCAGGATCTAAGCTATAGAGCGTACAGTAAAATAGTTAGTTCAATAGTTATTACGCTAAAAATATTACAAAAACATACGTAGATAAAATTTTCACATCTATAAAATGTTTAGTGGGAACACTATTATCTAGTTAGGGACTAGTGATTAAAATAACGGTTAACGTTTAGTAGATGAACTAATGACAAGCAATCTCAAAGGTGGCTTGAAAAGGTTTAAATTAGACCTTAAAGGTGTTAAAAGTTAATTCATAAATAAAAACATGATAAAGATTAATAACCATCAGTGCTTGACACTTGACACCAAACAGATTTTAAATCATCTCTGCTTAATTAAACTTCCAAAATATCTATATGTCACAGTGACACTACAATTATTTTATATGTTACCTATATGATAGACATTCATTTGATCATCTTTCACTCGAAAGACCCACTTTCAAATAAAATCAAATCATAATAACCGACCTGTCATCGATAGCATTGACAAATTAAATATCACCACACAAAACCACGACGCTAACGAAGCTGCAAAAATTAATTTGAACCTTATTGTTATAGGATAAGGTTTTCGTAGTTGAATAGATATCGTTGCCGGTTGATATGATGAACGGAGATGGGCGACGTCAAATTTGCCCGAGTGTAATTAGAAAACGAGATGTGATGCGAGAGGTCATGCGAAAGAAATTATAGAAATCATCGCCGGTCGGTCTAATGTAGAGTGGATAGCAGTACAAGCGATAAACTTTGTTTATTACTATGTTACTTTTAAATAAGTAACCAATCTTCACGTTAGAGTTACGAAGTACATTATTTACATCTGGCTAATCATTAGATACCTACATATGAAGAAAAGGAGTATTATTATTTCTATTATGAAATCATTTTTATAAAAAAGCGGTGCATTAATACAAAACATTCAAATCTTTTTAATTTGAATTTCGTAATTCGTGAGTCAAACCGCGACCGCCTATGCCCCGCTCCTCTCGCTTACCTTGCACCACACAAAATAAGTTCCATTCGAAGTTAATTAAAATTAATAGTCATTAACTGACCAACGCTTAGTAAATTAATGATTTATAAATCCCCGATGGCTACTTCTGCGTTAATACCAAATTAAGGAACACATAACGCACTTGCGCTAAAACTTTTCAAATCTCACGCCAAATTAGCCTCTAAGTGCTCATTTATTGAACTTAAAATGCTATAAATGTTCCCAACTGTTCATATGCCTTTATTTCGTCATAAAATTACGCAGAAAAGGTCCTTAATGTATGGTAATAGATGTTAAAATTATTTGTATGGATTGGTTTTCACTTGGGTGTTAACTATTTTAGATGATAGAACATGAGATGAGAGAAATCATTGTTATATCTATAATATGAGATTCTTAATTACTGTAATAACAGATTTATAGTTGTATAGGATACCTAGTGTTTATGACTACCGGCCGATTTGCCTATTGTGGGCTTTAATGTTAGTGGTTAATAGTTTCAAAGGTATTTAGAATTTAGTCTTTAATTAAAAATGCTGCTTCTAATTCTAAGCCGTAAGCCACACATCATGCAAGTTTATAGAATATAAACAATAGATTATAGTCTTAATTTCGACCATTTAAGTTAAATCAAATCTTAAATTAACATTTAATTAAAATTTAATTATTATCTTAAATTATATTCGTCATAGCATGCCCCTTATTGAAGTCTAATATAATGGTTAGAAAAATCATGTATCTGTTGCAACGAATCATTACATTAAATTTCAATACAATGATGTTTTATTAATCATATCACGCATTAACGAAAATAGTGCAGTGAAAAGGAACAGTTTGTTAATACAGCATCATGCAGCATGATTTCGTTGAAGCATGATTTATGCTTCATTTTAGAAGTCTCATGTGTGGCGTAAGCCTTAAAGTTATTTTAACTACAGTCTTCAAGTCAGCTCTTCAGGTTTAAGTAAAATAAAAGCTAACAGACCTAAGTCTATAAATTTTTGTTTTAACGGATACGGAACAAAGGCTGTGCAAATGTTCTGGCCTGTCTGAGATTGGTTCTTTTATTATTTGAAAATTACGATTTAGAAAGAGATTACTTCCGTTAAGGGTTTACAAATTAACACACAAGTAAGTCAGGGAAAAAACAGTTCGTAAATACACTATTTCGTATATTTATTATACATATTATTCATATATTACCGTAGCTGCATGGCGCGGGAATATAAGACATAAAAATCCTTTTCACCAAATAATTAATAATTCGTGAATATTATGTGTCAACTCCCTAGTGATGCTGAAATCTGTCAGCAGTATCATATCATAAGGAAAGTAGTATAATATAATTGAAGGCTTGTTTATTAATGTCCTCGTGGTATAACGAAAATATTGTAGTGTAAATGGTTTAGGCGGGGTTTAAGTTGAAATTTGATCAAACTCAAAAGAATGTAAATAAAGAAATATTTTTGCGAAACATTTTTAAACGTCATTAAAGATGGATAGGATAGTATAAGTTTTCTGCATTGTCAGCCTCCATATAAAGCACTTTATTAAAAGACTTAGGTAACGCTGTCATGCCTATTTCAGCAAGTCTAGTTTAGGATATAAGCGTGTACACACGACACAAATCGACAAACGTCTCTTCGTCACGAATCAATAAATACGTCGTAACAAGGACTTTGTCGAACATCCTCGCTATCAATACGACATAGGCCAAATATGGACTACTAGGGATGAGAAAATCGAGACTGGATTGATAATTTATGTTCGAAATTGAGCTTGGACTTTAAAAAAAAACATTTATGAAAAGATTCATTCTGTGGTGAAAAAATTAAATGGTCACCCTTAGCTTCAATAATATATATAGTTTAAATAAACTGTCAACCTTAGTGTATTGTCCAATTTTTATAAATAATAATAATATGGGACAACTTCCACACACGGTCATCTAGTCCCAAACTAGGCTAGAACCCTGTACTATGGTAACCAGATGACTGATATACATACTTATATACGCTTATATAACATTCAGACACAGATCAAACAGACATGTTCATGTATACAATCTGGCCGGAGATTGAGCCCGGGGCCTGCGGCACAGAACGCAGAGTTACTACCATCTGAGCCAACGAGGCTGTCAATAAATGTAAATCGATTTGACATTATAAGATGTGTGTGCCATACTATAATGGTTGCAGATTTTAAGTTTTAAGGTTAAGTAAACTTGCTATTATACAAGTCTTGGTTTACATCCTAAAAACCAAGACTGGTGCCCCGCACTACCCACCGCGAGTGATCACGAACGGCGCACGATTTCGCCCGAATGAAGTTGTTTTGTATCGGGTTTTCTTGTAAGATTTTGTTTACGTTTGTACCATAACGGTACGATGTCAAACATTGGTACAATAATTTACTAGAACGTGAATTGTGTATTAATTTTTTGGATTTTTTTTATTTCCAATCAAATATGATGATTGTTTACATCCTACTAATTATAAATGTGAAAAGTTTGTGAGTATGGATGGATGGATGTTTGTTACGCTTTCACGCCAAAACCACTAAACCGATTTGGCTGAAATTTGGTATATAGGTAGCTTAGATCCTGAAATAACCCATGGGGTACTTTTTTCTCGATATTCCCATGGGAACGATGACAACGCGGGTGAAACCGCGCGGCACAGATAGTACATCATAAAAGAAGGTATAGGGCTGGGCGTTCATAAGTGTGTGTGTCAGGATCAGGTCAGGACTTATTATTTTCAGTTATTTTATCTGTAGAGATAAGAATAAAAACAAGGAAATGATGTGATATAGAGTCAACCTAAAGTACTCAATGTCCGATAAGCAATTTTAGCTTAGTTCAAGTAGAAAAAATGCCAAAATTCAAATAATTACAATATATATTTATAAAATGGGACAACTTCCACACACGGTTATCTGGTTCCAAACTAGGCTAGAAGCCTGTACTATGGTAACCAGATGACTGATATACAAACTTATATAAGCTTATAACACCCAGACACAGATCAAACAGACACGTTCATGAACACAAATGTTTGAACTGGCTGGGGATCAAACCCGGATAAAAGCTACTAGCTAGATAGAGCCTACATAGAAAGCAAAGTTACTACCATCTGTGCCAACCAAGCTGTCAATTAAATGGATTCAGGTCAGGGATCTCCGGAACGAGGCTCTCAGGGACTTTGCCCTTAAGAAACGAACCCTACAGCGCTTATTACTAGCCAAAGGAAAAATTAATACGTCGTTAAAACCGCTTTATACCGCAAATCTCTACATTGGATATTGAGTGCACGGATTTTAGAAAAAAATCTTAATTTTTTTCCCGCGAGTGCAGCCGCAGGGTGCAGCTAGTTTTGCACCGGATTTGGTGTTAAATGTTTATAGACATTCCTTTACTAAGGGCGTTAAATCCTCTCTAATGAAATTGTTCGACCGAGAATCATACATCGGTAAAGCGAGTATCGCTTTTAAATTAATGTATCTAATACGCGTATACTGCAAATACAATATAAGACATCATCTCTAAACAACGTTTTACAAAAGGGTTTTGTAATACTTAAGGGTGACATAACCTAAGCACCTTATAAAAGAAAGAATTGCGAAATTGCTGGCGCGCGCCCTGCCATCACCCTCGGACCCAGATAGCTAAAATTTTGCAAGTAGGTTTCCATTATCATGTAGACATGAAATATAAAAGGACTTCCCGAAATGGTCGCGGTAATTACGCTAGTAAAACTATAGAAAGGAAGGTAAGTAATAAACATGAAATTTATAATTATTATGCATAATGTGCTACCTCGGTGATGTAATAATAATAATAATTTGAATTCTCTAACATAATGGGTTGTCCCAATTACACTGCTCGAGTTAATTCATATGGGTTATGTGGACAACCCATATTGTCAGTTTCAGGACGCCAAGATTCCTACGCAGCCTACGACATGAGCTAACGACTGCCCCCTACATATCTTATAGGAAAGTATAGGGACCTACAGTTTAACGTAACATCCGAAACACAATAGCGCCCAGGCGATAAGTCCACATAGTGTGATTCGATCCAGGGACTCCGGATTTAAAGCCGGGCATATTCTCGATATACTCGTATATTATGTAGTTGTTCGCAAGCGCTACGGCCTATCATGAGGTCCCGTCTTCGATCCCCAGATGAGAAAAGCCTTATTGGATTTTTCCATTAGGAATTTTCTCAATAACAGCTTGGAGTCAGGAACTGCCTAGTAGATAGCTCGCTCCTTATTACATGGAACTAAAAAAACATAACTGACGTAGTGTGGGTGTACCCACTATGAGACTCGGTCCTGGGTGCACCTCTGCCTACCCCTTCGGGAAAAAGAAGTGATGTTATATTATGTAAGAAAACTGCTTTTATTAATATAGATGTATGATATCATAGTTAGACATAAATTAAATAATATAATGGCAACAGTATGGTATTATCGGTCATAAAAACGAATAAATTAGTAAAAAATGGTTCACATAAAACAAAAATATAATTCCAATCCGCGTTAAGAGAGATTTGTGATCATATTATTCAAATTAAAAGTGACACCATCTAAGCTTCAAGATTATATTATTTAAATTAAAAGAAAATGTACATATATTATAATAAATCTTTTATGTGGCAGATAAAATACCTAACTATTTAATGTTCATAAAATATTAGATTTTACAGTCGCCTTACGTACAATTATAGTTTTATCGCCTTCAATATTCTTAATCAAGCTTCATTTATTCAATAATAATCATAAGGGTTTAATAAATTGCTTTTTTACTCATTTCTTATCACGGTACGAGTTTTGTTGAAAACATGAGCTAAATCTACAATCGTTTACACCTCTCTAAAACTTTGAAACTTTGTATATGTTTTTATTGTTACTTTGTAGTGTTACAGTTGAAAATATTAATCTTTTCTAGTTTCTTGTGCGCTCTTCTTGTAGAGGTTTATTTCCGAACGCACGGTAGGATCTTAACCAGTTTGATATTACTGATATTGATCTACGTTTAAAAATGTTTTACAAAAAAAATGTTACAAAAATGTTTTTAAAATGTTTGACTTATTCAAAATAAATTTTCTTAGTTTGAGTTTGATTATAACTAAGTATTTTTTAATGGCGACGCACGTTCTAATTTTAGTAGAACATTTATTGCTTGGTTCATTATTATTATTATTATGGCGATACTAAAAAATATTATTAATGCAGATTTGAGAATCTTATTATTAGGTCTGTCAAATTAAATCAAAATTATAATGTATGGTCGACGTAGCCCAGACAACAACAACTCCTTTCAATATTTAAATAAAGTATAAAATCTATTCCAAAAACATAACTCTTGGTGCAGTGATACATACACAATTTATTTTGCTTTTTAATCTATATATGTACCTATATATAAAAATCTCGTGTCACGGTGTCTGTGGTCGCACTCCTTTGAAACGGCTCAACGGATTTTTAGGATTTACATACATACATACAGTCACGCCTTGTTCCCAGTGGGGTATGCAGAGACTATTTCCCTCCACTTGCTACGATCATGACATCCAACTTTCGCTTCGTTCACTTTCATGACATTTTTCATACATGCTCATCGGTTTTAGGTACTTTTGACTTGGCCTTTCCTAATAACAACGTTAATTTGTTCATGAAAAGTACGCCCGCGGTCGACACCTACCGACTTGACTATTCACACTAGCCTTATAAATCTCCTTTGGCTGAATTTATTGTAATAAAATGATGTCAAAACGATTTTCGACATGAAACGAGATAAAACTTTAGTGTTATGAACATAAACAATATTATAACCCTCTGTAACATCCACGACAGTCACAGAATATAAAGATAATTTTAACAAGACTCAGTCTTATTATTAAGTCCAGTCTTGTTGGAGTGTATACAAGTCTTGAAGTCTATTACAGCAGTCGTTAGACGGTATTACTTGTACGTGGGAACTGGAGTGTAGGGAAGGCCACGCCGCGACGCCCTAGGTTATGCCGATTAGGCTGCATTTTGTGTTTAGCCTCCACCTAACCATAAAATGAGATATGTGTGGTATTAAACGATTTGTGTCTTACCTACGGCGAGATGCAGGAATGTTCGTTAACAACTCATATTTCACTAGATTTCACACGCTGAGAGTTTACTATGCTATTCTGGGCCTAGAATCTAAGCGTGTGTCTATGGGTAAAAGTGCATTTTACCAACGTGAAAAAAATCCTTATATAATTGAGGGTATATCAACTGACTATATGTTGATTATTATGTACGAGTGAACAAATGAAGCGAAACAAATCGTAAAGTACTTTTTTTTACATACAATCACGATTTTTCCCCTAAGGGGTAGGCACAGGTGTACCGAGGGCTCAGTCCCACAGTAGATACACTCACATTTCGCCAGTATGTTATCAGCTTGAAAATTTTTGTCAGTATAATGTTGTACTATTTATATATTATAATTGTTTTTGCCTCAAATGAAAGTCGGAAAATGGATTGAAGATTTACCGATGATTTTAGCGATAGATACAGGACAGGTAAAAACTAAATATATAAATGTTTGTTAATAATACTGTATGGATACATAGATAAAGCCTATATTGATTATGTCTTATGTCTATAATATAAATAATTATATTTAACATAACTTATCATTCAATCACGTCTTTTTCCCAGATTACTTGACATAGTAGACTGTAACTTGACATAGTAGACTGTAGTGGTAGGCCTTTTTTGCAGAGGGCCGCCTGGGGAAGTATCACACCTTTGCCTGCCGCCAAGCAGTCCATCCGCCAAGCAGCGATGTGCACACATTACTGTGTTCATGTTACCAGTGAAATTACAGGGCATGACGAGTTTCAACAACTAATATCTCAGGCGCAGTGCAGTGCCATGCAAATTTTGAATTTTAAAACACTGGGTGGCACTGTGTCTGATATGAGCAAACATGATCCTTACCATCAGGCACATGATTTGCTCCTCTTGTCTCTCACTATCATAAAAAAAAAAACAAAATATAAACTGTACCAAATAAAACTTAAGAACGTACAATAAATTACACAGTGATTAACCATATACAATTAGTGAGAATTTCCACTGATCCCGTTTTGCAATCCAGAAAAAACAAAGACTAAGTTTTAAGTCGATTTCTTGTTCCGCTTTCCTTCGCGCTGCCTTTTATAACATTTAACATTCCTAGTAATTATACGGTCTAACATTATACGCCATATTTGTCTCTAGTTAATATAAACAGCCATATTGGATCTGGCGGTCGTTAACTATCGCAAAAACGGTAAAAGCTCAGCTAAAGATTGATTTCAATTTGTGTTAAAATAAAAATAAAGATGGTTTTATCCCTTTAGTTATAGAATCTTATGGTTATTTTAGATGTTAAAAAAATTATAAATAATTTTTAAATAAAGTAGAATATAATTGTGCGAGTCCCCACATATTTGGTGATTGATAAAAATGATAGAAAATGATAAAATGCTTATGATATGAAAAAACACTGATTTATTGATAAACACAATGATAAAGGAGCGAGAGAGTACGCGCGGTGCTGTGGCCGGGTCTGGACGCGAACTGTCTTGACATTCATTAAAAATGCCGAGCTTACTAAAAAGCTTGTGCGGTACACCGTACAATAATAGAATAGAATACTCATTATTAATTAATTAATTTTAATTATGGGACATCTTCCACACACAGTTATCTGGTCCCAAACTAGGCTAGAAGCCTGTTCTATGCTAACCAAATGACTGATATTCATACTTATATAAGCTTATAACACACAGACACAGATCAAACAGACATGTTCATGCACACAAATGTTTGATCTGGCCGGGCATCGAACTCGGCCCCTGCGGCACAGAAAGTAGAGTGACTACCATCTGAGCCAACGAGGCTGTCAAAGACGAACAACGAACAAGATACACAGAATATATAGGTACATCAACTTAAATATCTATTAATTAATATTTAATATTTTGTAGTGGTAGGCCTCTTTTGCAGGAGGCCGCCTGGGGAAGTACCACACCTTTGCCAGTTATTCATCCGCCAAGCAGTAATGTCCAAACATTACTGTGTTCCGGTATGAAGGGCAATGTTACCAGCGAAATTACTGGGCATGATGAGATTCAACAACTCATATCTCAGGGTGATAGGCGCAGTACAGTGCCGCGCAGAATTTTGAATTTTAAAATACTGGGTGGCACTGTGTCTGATATGGGCAATCATGATGCTTACCATCAGGCATCTGATGAGCTCGTCTTGTCACTTACTATCATAAAAAAAAAAAAAAAAAAAAAAAAAAAAAAAAAAAAAAAAAATATCGCTTTAAGCGATCTCTACCTGTAATAGCTTTTTACAATAAAACGCTTATAAAAATTACACACACCTACTTAGACATATTATATGCATACATACTACTTGCACACATATATCTACGCAAGTTTTTCATCTGTTCCCAATGCATTAGGATGACCATAATAATCTCAAAAGCATTTTCTAATACATATTAAAGTTATGAGGTATGAAGGGCAATGTTACCAGCGAAATTACTGGGCATGATGAGATTCAACAACTCATATCTCAGGGTGATAGGCGCAGTACAGTGCCGCGCAGAATTTTGAATTTTAAAATACTGGGTGGCACTGTGTCTGATATGGGCAATCATGATGCTTACCATCAGGCATCTGATGAGCTCGTCTTGTCACTTACTATCATAAAAAAAAAAAAAAAAAAAAATATCGCTTTAAGCGATCTCTACCTGTAATAGCTTTTTACAATAAAACGCTTATAAAAATTACACACACCTACTTAGACATATTATATGCATACATACTACTTGCACACATATATCTACGCAAGTTTTTCATCTGTTCCCAATGCATTAGGATGACCATAATAATCTCAAAAGCATTTTCTAATACATATTAAAGTTTCTTTTCAAAAAGTCCGTAGACAATTATTTCTCAAGAGTTAACAATTGCCTATTGCGGCGCAACAGTTGCGCAACTGTCACGTCGATTTGACAGCAATTAGTACAGAAAGGGATTTCCGAACGTTTTCGTAAGAGGCTGACGTTACTCTTCTTAGGCTGAGTTGCACCAACTTACTTTAAAATAACCAATGTTTAAACGACCGTTATATCTAATAATCATATCTTTTTTCACTCGCTAACATATATAGTTATTAGTTTTTCAAATAGATCGTGAGCCGTCGGCCCCGCTGCATAAGGTAACAAGTGCAATTACCGTGTCGCGTCGCGTCGGTAGCACTCACCGTAATTACTCATAATCGATGCCACGCGACGTCACATACAGTCTTATTCATTATGGACCTAGCGCCTGTTAACTCGATGCCTTTTTATTAGAAAACTTGATGACATAATTATGTGAAGAATTTATGATTGTATTTTTAATTATTTCTGTATGAATGTTAGAATTAAAAAGATGAAGAATTAAAAAAGGCACAGTTAATGGTTACACAGCTATAATGCGCACAAAATATTTAAAATAATGTAGAACTCATAAAAATACAGTGTTTATGATATCTATATAATCAATATGTACGTTGGTTTACAAATATATCTTTTGATCTGATTTTTTGACGCAAGCTAAAGCAAACGGCGACGAATCTGTTTTTTAGACAAACAAGCGTATTAAATTACACATTCATTAATTTGAAAGGGATAAAATTGCAGCAGCATTAATAAAATAAAAAACAAAATTTATTATAAAAAATGAGGACACAAAATAAGTCCAAGGACAATATGAATCATGAAAACAATGCTCACAGATAACCAACTTCATCCAGGACAACATTACAGTAAAACACAAACAATTCACATTGTCTATTGTCACATGCATTACTCAGATTACGTGTAACGCCACATACCGCGTTACTGTCTTGGACCGTGGGATCTATTCCCACGCTTGACCCTTTTGTTTTAGCATTTTTTAATGAAAATGGCTTATTATAAGCATAATAGCCGATTGTTCAATTGAATTTCGATTTTTGGGGTCACGATGGATACTTGTATAATGTTTAATTGTTTGATGTATGATTTGTATGGCTTATAAATCAATAGATATGATTGGGCTTTATTGTTTGCAATTAGAGAGATATTTTTATATTGTATGTATGTATTTGTTACTTATAAGTGGACAGCAGGTACGTGCAGCCGTACGGTGAGACTTTTCAAGACATGAATCGACCTAAGAGCTCTATAGTAGATTATATATAAAGTGGCCTTAGTTGACAAAAGTAAAATATATTTTTTTTTTATGATAGTGAGTAACGAGACGAGCAAATCAGGTGCCTGATGATAAGCATCACGACCGCCCACACCAGATACAGTGCCCCCCAGTGTTTTAAAATTTAAAATTCTGCGCGGCACTGCACTGCGCCTGTCACCCTGAGATATGAGTTGGTGAATCTCATCATGCCCAGTAATTTCGCTGGAAACATTGCCCTTCATACCGGAAGACAGTAATGTTTGCACATTACTGCTTGGCGGATGAATAACTGGCAAAGGTGTGGTACTTCCCCAGGCGGCCCCCTGCAAAAGAGGCCTACCACTACAATACATATTACATATTATATATGAGAAGGTCATCCGCTCCCGCGGGATGAGTTCGAGGCGGTCTCGGTTGACGTAAGAATTTTTTTAAATCAAAGACAAATTTTGATGATACAAATGACAGTAACAAATAATAATAATAACAAATGATAATACAATTCATTAATTTTAATGAATGATTGATGTTTTAGAGTTTCCTTTGAATATTTATAAACGTTACAGCTACAAGAGATATCAGTATCACATATCGCTTTTGCAGAAATGATGCAAATTGAGATATTTCACCAATCACATAAACGCACTTATACTAACAATAAATACGACAGTTTGCGTTAATGTGTATGTGTGTTTGTGTGTATGCCCGTAAGATAATCTTAACTTCTGGTGATGATCCTAAAATATCTCGAAAGATCGAGAAAACATTTCGCTATTCCTAATTATCGAGTTATTTGCAATCGTCCTAGGATTATCGCAACAATTTTAATACATAACTGGGGAAATATGGGTGTACCTACTATGGGACTGAATCCTGGATACACCTCTGCTTATCCCTTCAGGAAAAAGACGTGATTCTATGGTCTCAAAAAGACACCTTTGCAAGTCAACGAAGCTAATAAGTAATGCGTCTACCGTGCGTTCAGAAATATATCTCTGCAAGAAAAACGTTCCACACAAGGTTCCATTACATACATACAAATATCTTGAATCAGTCCATAATTTTAATACTAGAAATAAAGATAAAATAGCTTTAGATTATCTAAAACTAAATAGTGTACGTTTCTATAATAAAATCCCAAAAGAGATAACTGGGCTCTCAGAGGGTAAATTCAAAACCTATATAAAATCTACTTTACTAAAGAAGGCTTATTATAAAGTCAACCAGTACATAGAGGACAAATGATGCCTAGAAACTTCTGCATAGCCACCTCGCGACACCTTTGAAACCAATGTATCTTGAGAGGTATCTTTCCGAACGCACGGTAGACTCAGTACTGTTTATCTTTATTGACGTGCAAAAGTGTCAGATTATGACCTATTTGAATAAATCTGTTTGAGTTTGAGTTTGAGTTTGAATGAATGTAACCAAACCAAATAAATAATAGTTGAAAAAATTAAACCCTACAAATTTCTTGTGCGTTCTTCTTGTAGAGGTATCTTTCCGAACGCACGGTAGACTCATTACTGTTTACCTTCATTGACGTACAAAAGTGTCAGATTGTGACCTATTTGAATAAATCTTTTTGACTTTGATTTTGAGTTCTATCTATTGATAAAAACCGCATCAGAATCCGTTGCGTAGTTTACAAGATCTAAGCGAACAGAGAGCGGGAAGCGACATTATTTTACTAATACTATGTAAGGTAGATAGACTGCTAAATACATTAACGCATCGTTACTATGATTTCTTTTGGCAGAGTGCCATACAATAAAAAAAAATTATGAAAAAAGCCTTAATGATAAAAGATTAAACCATAACATACCTACTTACTATCTACCCTAACTAAATACACTATACCATAGAACTTTTCGAAAATCCACAGGCCGACATGTCAGCCTATTAGAAAATCCAAGTGCTCTAAACCAGAAACGTACAAATTGACCGATCAGCTTATCCATTTCGTATGGGAAGTCGATATTTTTTTGCTAATCTCAAAATTATTTTTTTTGAAAAGTCTTTAGTTTATCGGGTAGACGCACCCCTTAAGTATTACTACACCCTTATGTAACACGTTGCATATGAAATTTCATAATTTCACTAATGATCATCATCATTATTATCTCAACCGTTGGTAATCCACTACTGAACATAGCATATAGTCTCTCATAAAGGGGGGGGGGGTTTTGTCAATACTTGACACGCTTGGCAGGCGGGTTGTCGAGCGCAGTTCGATGGCTTTTTTTGCAGAGGACGCTGCTGCCCGTCCTCTGGATCTGTTAACCCTTAGCCGGCTCTCACGGCAACCACGGGGAGAGAGGGTGGAGCACTATTCTAAAGCCGGTAACTCCACGGCACTTAGTGATCATAGCGCTAAATTACTGGGCATGACGAATTACAACAACTAATATCTCAGGGTGACAGGCGCAGTGCAGTGCCGCGCAGAATTTTGAATTTTAAAACACTGGGTGGCACTGTGTCTGATATGGGCAATCATGATGCTTACCATCGGGCGCCTGATTAGCTCGTCTTGTCACTCACCATCATAAAAAAAGTACTATTAAGCATAAAACAGCGGATTTTAATGACAATTTTTTAAATTTGTCAACCATTACGAATTTTTAATGTAACTTATCTTGTGTATACAAAAATTACATAATATAAAATATATATATTATACTTTAGTAAGCCGGAACGAAAACACCCGTTGAAGTCTTTTAAAGGAGCGAACAGATTCTGAGAAAGTTACCTATTATTTTGTATATTGTATACTAGCTGCGCCCCGTGGTTTCACCCGAGTAGTCTTCGTTCCCGTGGGAATATCGACATAAAAAGTACGCCGTGTGTAAAGTATTCCAGGGTCTATACCATCTATTTACAGTCTCTTTAATATATTTATCTACATATTTCAGCCCAATTGGTTCAGTAGTTTTTGCGTTAAAGAGAAACATATATCCATCCATCCATCCTCACAAACTATCACATTTTTAATATTAGTAAGATGGTAACTATACTTTCCTAATGGTTTATATAAAAAAATGTAGTGCATATAATAATATCATAAGTATATTATGACAAATATTTAATTATAATTTTTTAATTATCTCGACTTTGTCATAATCATTCTGTCTAAAAATATTGACGACTTTTGTGAAAATATTTAAAACTTGAACCGACCGGAATACGCACCAACTGTATTTACTATATTTTGAAAATTAAATAAATATTACAATTTGCAGAGTAAACTTCTCTATTTATTCGTGACAAATAAATTTATTTACTCAACAAATTATTAATATAACATTTACAAATAAAACACTGGTTACCTTGTATCTTTGGTGTCGGCGCGAGAGCTTGCAATAAATCCCACATACACTGCACTAAATATTCTCAAATTGTTAAGTCAATAATATTTTCACTGCGGCCTTCATACGTGATGGTTCTATTATGAATACTATCGATTTCAAGTGTCACACTACAGTCACTTTCGTTCTAAACAAATAACTTGCAATTTACAGGAACTTTGTAACTGAAAACGCAAACTGAAATCGTCGCACTGTTACATATAAAGTCTATTGACACAACATTTTGACAGTTCATAAAGTCTTTACTTTTTTCAGATTCGCCTTTTGTCACTGGCATGAAAGAAATCGCGCGGCCGATTCCATGATCGAAAATTTAGAATTTCGAACGCGGCTCGCGTGTTCCTCGTTCGGCGCGCGCGCACACGAATGCTCAAGAAGGTGGTATAGGAGCTTCGAGCCGCGAGGGGGCGTGGCTAACTTCTAACGCAACATCTATCTGTAGTGCTGTCTCGCTCGCGTACGTTTGGATTGTTGTATGTCTGTCTCATGCTCTATCGGCGGTGCGTTACCGGAGTGCGATTTGGTGGGATTGCGTGAACTTTGGCACTGCGCCTGCGCAGGCAACGATTAAATACGCGACGTTACAGATCTCTTGATACTTAGCTTCATTTATTTTAAGCATCGTAGTTTTTCCTTTATGCGCGCGCGCATAATGATTAGTTTACGGTTATGTATGGTCATAATTTAATGTTTCGACACGTTTGTTAATTTTAAGCTTTGTCGATCAATTTATTTATCGGTTTCGAATTTAAATATTTCAACGGAATCATGTTTGCTTTCCCCATGAGATGGGAATTCTTGGGATTTTCTCGTAACAAATCATTTTAATGTTTTTCTATTAACTAAAAATTAAGAACTTATAATTCGTAAATTTGTAAAGATTGTCATATTTTGAATAAAAGTAATATTATGTGAAATGTGCTAAGCAAAGTATAATAATGACCATAATAACTTTCATAGCTATCGTTTTATTACTATAATATAAGTCATAAAACTTTCTTGAAAATTGTGTCATTTAGTTCGAAGGGAAGCTAACTTTTATCTTTTGTTGAAATAAAAGGTCTTATGGCCAGTTATCTTAAAAGACGTTTGTACTTCGAAATTTATAAAAAACAAGTTTACCTTTATAAATAAAAAATATTATAAAATAAACCTAAAATAATAAATAAAACTTTTTTGGTCAAATATGTACGTAGAATTTTTTTTATGCTTGGTATATATAGGTGGCTGCACAAGCAGACGGTGTGTCTGATACTGTTCGCGGTTACCGCCGCCTATGGATACCTGCAACACCAGGAGTATTGCCAGGACTTGTCAGTATACTTTATTGTTGATACCAAAACTATTCAAGTAAAAAAATAAAGTCGTACACCATTGATTTCAAGAAAAGGGGACATGAAGTATACTTGCTTCTCGAAAATGGAAAGCTCAAATTAGGTCCCATCAGGTCCACGTACGTCAGTAAAGTTAATTGTTGTCTCGTTGGCACTTCGGTTTTAGATACGTCTTTCTATCTTTGTTGTTTCAAATTGCACGTGCCAGTTGTTAGCGCTGAGAGAACGTACCCTATCTCCCCTTTTCTTTAAATCAATGTCGTACACATACATTCCGTATCATGTAGTATAAAATAATAATTAATTTTTGTCACATCACTGACCAAATGTGATTTTCGGTACTCTCCTCCCCCTGCCCGGTTATATGAAAGAGATCGCTCTTAGTGATAAGACCGCCAATGTATTAAGTTGATGTATTAAGTATTAAGGTTTTATTGTTTGTGGTGTACCAATAATGTGTTTATCTATTTATCCTTTCAACTGAAATTTTATATTTTCACCATAAACATAGAAGCATTACTTTCTGAATATTATTTGTTTTAAGAATAATAAATATACTGATAAGTGACACAGCATCTACGTGACCTCTTGCATGTGATATAAATTTTAAATATAAAGTGTATGATTCACTTAGGATTTATCTTAATTCGAAGTAAATACTTACCCATTGACCTAAAATTGAGCAACTGTAACTGTTCGGAACGATAAGTGTGAAAAGCTTTAATATATTTCATATAAACCTAGTTGTTACAAAAGTCAGGAGGTCTAGGGTTCGATCATAAATATCAGCTGTTAAATATTGAATTTTTCCATTGGGAATTATCTCAATAACTGCCTGGAGTCTGAAACTGTGCCCGGTAGGTGGCAATAGGCGCGCGCCCTATGGTGGTGAAATGTGGGTGTGTCTACTATGGCACTGAGTTCTGGGTTCATCTTTGCCTACCCCTTCGGGAAAAAGGCTTGATTGTATGGTATGTGTTACAAAACTATTTAAAAATACAACCTCTAGTCTTTTGTATGTAGGTAGGGTAGGGCGGGGCTAGTTGAGCATAGGGGCAAGTTGGGCAATCGAAATATCTCGAAAACTATTCACCGCACGCGAAGGCATCAAATAACGAAAAGAAGGGGTTGCGGGAGGGGAACTCATCACGAGATCGCCAGTGGCGACTAGTCGATCGAGTGAAGTACACGCGCGCATTGTTTATTTTGTAACCAAAAAGTAAAATAATTATAAAGCGGAATATTTCGTCTGTAATAGTTAAATGTTATCCGATTTTTATCAGGTAAGTGTTAAACTTCCATAAATTTATAGTACTTTTGATATATATAAATATTTTGGGTATTATTCTAACCAGTTTTTTATAACCTCACTTTTGTTTTAAAATTTCGGGTTGGGGTTAGTTGAGCTATAGTTGCTCAACTAACCCCACGACTTAGAACTAAAGTAATATATGCTTTTTATTTTTTTTTAGGATGCGGATTTATAAAAGAAAGACTACGAGATGTTCTTACTCTACTCAAAACTTAAATGATGCTGCAAAGGCGGTCAACGATGAGGGAAAAAGCGTGAATGCCGCCGCAAAAGAATTCGGTATCAAACGGATGACTTTGACCAGATTTTTGAAGAAATTAAACGAAGGTGGTGATTCGTCCATGGGTTATGCAACACCCAGGCAAGTATTTTCTCCCACGCAAGAGGACTCTTTAAAGAAATACTTGTTACAAATGGCTTCAATCTTCTATGGATATTCCCCAAAAGACGTTCGTCGCCTTGCCTACGAGTGTGCTGCTAAATTTGACATTTATATTCCATCCTCCTGGACTGCAAATAAGATGGCTGGAAAAGAATGGCTTACGATGTTTTTAAAACGACATCCGGAGCTATCCATTCGGAAGCCAGAACCCACCAGCCTTGGTAGGGCAACATCATTTAATGCTCAAAATGTCAAAGTTTTTTTTGACAAATTAGCTGAAGTAATGGACAAATATGGATTTAGTGCTTCAGACATTTGGAATGTAGATGAGACAGGAGTGTCCACAGTGCTGAAGCCAAATAAAATTGTAGCTGCCAAGGGTAAGCGTAACGTTGGCGCCATGACTTCTGGGGAACGAGGGACTAACGTTACAGTAGTAACTGCTGTATCTGCTTATGGAAATACAGTACCTCCTATGTTTGTGTTTCCCAGAAAACAATTTAAGAGTCACTTTCTTAATGGTGGTCCCCCTGAATGTATAGGAGCAGGCAATGCCAGTGGATGGGTTACAGACGAAGAATTTTATCAGTTTATGCAACATTTTATCAAACATGTGAAACCGTCCATGGAGCACCATGTTTTGTTAGTATTAGACAATCACTCCTCTCATTTGAATGTGAATACACTAAATTTGGCCAAAGGGAACGGAGTTGTAATGTTGTCCTTTCCACCGCACTGTAGCCACAAACTACAACCATTAGACGTCTCAGTATTTGGACCATTCAAAAAGTATTGCGCTGCTGCTCAAGATACATGGCTACGGAACAACCCGGGCAAGACCCTAACTATTTATGATATACCAAAAATAGTCGCTGATTCATTGCCGTATGCTCAGACAAGTATAAATATTGTTAACGGTTTCCGAAAGACTGGCATCTTCCCGTATAATGCAAACATTTTTAGTGAGGATGAGTTTTCGCCATCATTTGTTACCGACCGTCCAGATCCACAAACTGTCGAGCTGGAAAAAGATCGTTCAGAGCAAGCTATAATGTCCAACACTGAACCTAATCCTACTCCTTCTACTTCAACCAGTCAAGCTGAACCCGAACCTGGTGCAAGCAACAAAGAAAACGAGCTGGTCGATCTAACGCATGCATTTTCCCCAGAAATTGTTCGACCATATCCAAAGGCAGGCCCTAGAAAAGCAACCAAAACTAATAGAAGAAAAAGGAAAGCTGCTATTCTAACAGACACCCCCGAAAAGAACGCATTAGAAGAGGAACAAAATAAAACTGCTAAAAAAGTTAAAAAGCCCAGGAAGAAAATTGATAAAAAAACAAAGAAGAGAGTTTCTAAAAAAGTACTCCAGTCAAGTGAGGAAAGCAACGCTGAAGATTATTCCTGTTTGATTTGTTGCGAAGCCTATTCTGAAAGTTTACCAGGAGAAACATGGATCCAGTGTCAAGTTTGCAAGGAATGGGCACATACAAAATGTGCGCCAGATGCTGGTCTTACTTTCGTTTGTGTCAATTGCAACAGTGATAACGACGATTAAGTTTTCTATATCTCATTAATATTTTCTTTTATATATTAATATTTTCTTATTAAGATAAGCTTAATTGATAATTATATAAATATTCAAGTCTGAATTTGATCAGAAAGACTGAAACTAATTCCAAAGTTATGTTTAAGATACGTTGATGTTTTTTTGATTTTATTTTTAGTTTATTATTCAAAGAAAATTACGTTGTGTTGTCACTAAAAGACTATAAATAAAAAGTTGATTATGAAACAGAAATTTTATTTAATGTCTAGTTAACTTTCAACCCATCTTTTGGCTAGACATTCTAAGTGCTCAATTTGCCCCATACCCTTGCTCAACTTACCTCACCTATGGGGTACGTTGAGCATACCTGACTTTCTGCATTTAAACAGCTGTAGCTCTTAAATTCAACTTGTAAAAAATAAATTATTATGGACACTTTTGCAAAGGGATAAATTCGTAATCCTTCAGTATGCATAGCAAGCCATTAACAGTTATCGTTTAGGAGCTATAACCGTTCAAGTGAAAAAGTGCTCAACTAGCCCCGCCCTACCCGTAGGGCGGGGCTAGTTGAGCATAGGGGCAAGTTGGGCAATCGAAATATCTCGAAAACTATTCACCGCACGCGAAGGCATCAAATAACGAAAAGAAGGGGTTGCGGGAGGGGAACTCATCACGAGATCGCCAGTGGCGACTAGTCGATCGAGTGAAGTACACGCGCGCATTGTTTATTTTGTAACCAAAAAGTAAAATAATTATAAAGCGGAATATTTCGTCTGTAATAGTTAAATGTTATCCGATTTTTATCAGGTAAGTGTTAAACTTCCATAAATTTATAGTACTTTTGATATATATAAATATTTTGGGTATTATTCTAACCAGTTTTTTATAACCTCACTTTTGTTTTAAAATTTCGGGTTGGGGTTAGTTGAGCTATAGTTGCTCAACTAACCCCACGACTTAGAACTAAAGTAATATATGCTTTTTATTTTTTTTTAGGATGCGGATTTATAAAAGAAAGACTACGAGATGTTCTTACTCTACTCAAAACTTAAATGATGCTGCAAAGGCGGTCAACGATGAGGGAAAAAGCGTGAATGCCGCCGCAAAAGAATTCGGTATCAAACGGATGACTTTGACCAGATTTTTGAAGAAATTAAACGAAGGTGGTGATTCGTCCATGGGTTATGCAACACCCAGGCAAGTATTTTCTCCCACGCAAGAGGACTCTTTAAAGAAATACTTGTTACAAATGGCTTCAATCTTCTATGGATATTCCCCAAAAGACGTTCGTCGCCTTGCCTACGAGTGTGCTGCTAAATTTGACATTTATATTCCATCCTCCTGGACTGCAAATAAGATGGCTGGAAAAGAATGGCTTACGATGTTTTTAAAACGACATCCGGAGCTATCCATTCGGAAGCCAGAACCCACCAGCCTTGGTAGGGCAACATCATTTAATGCTCAAAATGTCAAAGTTTTTTTTGACAAATTAGCTGAAGTAATGGACAAATATGGATTTAGTGCTTCAGACATTTGGAATGTAGATGAGACAGGAGTGTCCACAGTGCTGAAGCCAAATAAAATTGTAGCTGCCAAGGGTAAGCGTAACGTTGGCGCCATGACTTCTGGGGAACGAGGGACTAACGTTACAGTAGTAACTGCTGTATCTGCTTATGGAAATACAGTACCTCCTATGTTTGTGTTTCCCAGAAAACAATTTAAGAGTCACTTTCTTAATGGTGGTCCCCCTGAATGTATAGGAGCAGGCAATGCCAGTGGATGGGTTACAGACGAAGAATTTTATCAGTTTATGCAACATTTTATCAAACATGTGAAACCGTCCATGGAGCACCATGTTTTGTTAGTATTAGACAATCACTCCTCTCATTTGAATGTGAATACACTAAATTTGGCCAAAGGGAACGGAGTTGTAATGTTGTCCTTTCCACCGCACTGTAGCCACAAACTACAACCATTAGACGTCTCAGTATTTGGACCATTCAAAAAGTATTGCGCTGCTGCTCAAGATACATGGCTACGGAACAACCCGGGCAAGACCCTAACTATTTATGATATACCAAAAATAGTCGCTGATTCATTGCCGTATGCTCAGACAAGTATAAATATTGTTAACGGTTTCCGAAAGACTGGCATCTTCCCGTATAATGCAAACATTTTTAGTGAGGATGAGTTTTCGCCATCATTTGTTACCGACCGTCCAGATCCACAAACTGTCGAGCTGGAAAAAGATCGTTCAGAGCAAGCTATAATGTCCAACACTGAACCTAATCCTACTCCTTCTACTTCAACCAGTCAAGCTGAACCCGAACCTGGTGCAAGCAACAAAGAAAACGAGCTGGTCGATCTAACGCATGCATTTTCCCCAGAAATTGTTCGACCATATCCAAAGGCAGGCCCTAGAAAAGCAACCAAAACTAATAGAAGAAAAAGGAAAGCTGCTATTCTAACAGACACCCCCGAAAAGAACGCATTAGAAGAGGAACAAAATAAAACTGCTAAAAAAGTTAAAAAGCCCAGGAAGAAAATTGATAAAAAAACAAAGAAGAGAGTTTCTAAAAAAGTACTCCAGTCAAGTGAGGAAAGCAACGCTGAAGATTATTCCTGTTTGATTTGTTGCGAAGCCTATTCTGAAAGTTTACCAGGAGAAACATGGATCCAGTGTCAAGTTTGCAAGGAATGGGCACATACAAAATGTGCGCCAGATGCTGGTCTTACTTTCGTTTGTGTCAATTGCAACAGTGATAACGACGATTAAGTTTTCTATATCTCATTAATATTTTCTTTTATATATTAATATTTTCTTATTAAGATAAGCTTAATTGATAATTATATAAATATTCAAGTCTGAATTTGATCAGAAAGACTGAAACTAATTCCAAAGTTATGTTTAAGATACGTTGATGTTTTTTTGATTTTATTTTTAGTTTATTATTCAAAGAAAATTACGTTGTGTTGTCACTAAAAGACTATAAATAAAAAGTTGATTATGAAACAGAAATTTTATTTAATGTCTAGTTAACTTTCAACCCATCTTTTGGCTAGACATTCTAAGTGCTCAATTTGCCCCATACCCTTGCTCAACTTACCTCACCTATGGGGTACGTTGAGCATACCTGACTTTCTGCATTTAAACAGCTGTAGCTCTTAAATTCAACTTGTAAAAAATAAATTATTATGGACACTTTTGCAAAGGGATAAATTCGTAATCCTTCAGTATGCATAGCAAGCCATTAACAGTTATCGTTTAGGAGCTATAACCGTTCAAGTGAAAAAGTGCTCAACTAGCCCCGCCCTACCCTATAGTCTAGTGTTTAGTTTACTTAGTATACTTAGGTACATACATTTTTATTTACTATTTAAAACTTCAACTAAAAAGTGTTTATGTCGATTTTTAAAAATGCGCTGATTTAATTTCGATAAAAATTATATGGGCCTCTGAAGTATAGTAAAAATCATCAATATTTACTCATGACTGACGCAGTAATCACGTAACAAACATACAAAAAAAAAGCACTCCTTTTTTGTGAGATAAAAAGCTAATATCTACCTGACTATTTAATATTAATATAGGATTTAATGCAATATACGCAATAATGCCGACATTGGACCAAAATTTGAGAAGAAATGTTATTATTCAACTGCTTAAGACATATAACTATTTTTTCTGTTATCTCAAAGCAAATTTATACACCAACTACATTCAATATTATTTATCATACTCAATTAGTTTAAAACACATCTGCTATGATAAAAAATAAGAACCATCCTAGAGTAAGCAAAAATGCAAGAATAAATGTTTGCTGTTTATAACACTATTATAAAACTGTTATGCAAAAATTACTTTCGCAACCCTAAACATGAAAGCGGCTTGGACCGTCATAACGAACCCAATAAAAAAATGGCAAAGGCACCGACCTAATTTCGTAGAAAAGAAATTTTGCACAATCGTTAAAAAGTTTAATTGTTTTATTGATACAAATGTTACTGTTTAAACGGTATTTGTCTAACTGTTGTAGTCCGTTATTCTCCCGTGACGTTTTTACTGTTCAACCTTTCTGGTTTTTTTGTGTTAACCCCTGTTTTGGGTGTTGGCGGTCAGTGTCGACATTGATTCCGGTGCATTTTTTTTAACTTAACTGTAATTTACACACTTTTTATTAAATCAATAATTTGGATTTCAATATTTTTTTCTAATCCCATGTATTTTAATCCTACTTCCTACTAATATTAAAAACGCGACAGTTTGTGAGGATGGATGGGTGGATGGATAATGGATGAATGTTTTTTATTCTTTCACACCAAAACTTCAGAATCAATTAGTCTAAAATTCGGTATGTAGATTATGGACGTAATATGAAAAGAAAGGATTCATATATATTTTTTTAATTTATTGTTTTTTTAATAATATATGTGATTTTTAGCTTTGGGTAGTGTAAATGTATGTACAGTTTTTTTTATATAAGTACCTAATTAAATAACACATTAAATCTAAGTAATAATGTCTAAATACATTAAAGAAAACCTTATTCATCACATATGGTAAGTATATAATACATTCCGGTTTCCCAAAAAGTTACACATTAACTAAAACGTTGCAATGCGCAGGCCATTTTTCATTCTACATAGATAATATTTAACTCTCAAAAGCTCATCTTTAAACTTTAAAGTTATAGCAAGTTAAAATGTCATAGAATCAGAGATCTATGAGTAATGAAACGGAACTGCGGCTACAATGTCATGCATTCACAGATGCAAGCATTATTTCTTGAGTTGAAGACACACTGAGCACTGTCTACTACTTATGATTTTCGGCAAAAGTGGAATAACGTTATACATAAGTCAGAGTGCCTTTATTGAAAAAAGTCCAAACAATAGGGCTACCTACTTACTATCTACACTAACTAAATACACAATGCCATAGAACACTTCGAATCCACAAAACCACAGGCCGACATGTTAGCCTATAGAAAATCCAAGTGCTCTAAACCACTGTCAGATGGCAGCGTACCCAAGATACTGGCGGCATTGCTCGTTGAAAAGCAATGCTTATACGTTGAGCCAGATAAACGCCAGCATTTTGATCAATTGAAGCGCTCAGATAGATGAGATAGATTTTTGAAAATGCGGTGAGCTCCCGGCCCCCACGGTCCCAGAGTCTCGACTCTAAACGGTTGAAATATGTAACCGCTACCGAGGTCAGCTTATTTGCTCCGCTTGCGTTGCTCGGCAGAACCCGCCGCCGCACCAGCCGTATCTTGGGTCTCTGGTAGCGTATATACATAAGTATATAATACGGTAGGCAATGACTATTTCTCTCCACTTGCACGAGTTTAGCTAGCGAGGATTTATGTTTGATAATATGTTATTTTAATACTACTAATATCATAAATAGGACTGCCTCGGTGGCGTAGTGAGCGCAAGCTCGACTGTCGATCATGAGGTCCCGGGTTCGATCTCCAGGTCGAGCGTATTGAGGTGACACGCGGCACGGGTCGGCTCTTAGGTCAACCAAGGCCGCCACGAACACATCCCGCGGGATGGGCTGACTGATCTGAAAAATCACTTATAGAGTTAGCTAAAAACTTACAAATTTCAGAATAAATATGTATAAAACTCAATCCTGTAGTATGTCTTTAACTTTATGGTGTATGTAACCAAGGCTGGGTTATGATTACCATCCAAAGGTCGAGCGAGCGGCAAACAGTAGTAAAGTGTTGGCCATCTGCCCGTTCTATAATGTGCTTATTTAATAAACCATCATTTTCAAGGAATCCGGAAGATATTTGCAAAGATGCGAAAGGAATTGTTTAACATACTTTGCTTTTACTATAATTACTGTTATATTACTATGTACCTACAGAACTAGATCTTAGAGTATCATTTCCAATACAAACTTTGAGGATCCTACGACGGTGATAGAAGAGATATAATTTCTCCGTTAGTGTTTAATTTTCAGTGACAACTGTAATAAAGTGGCTTTTATCCAGTTTTACTAAAACATATAAGTTTAATAATTGCAAACAGATATTTAAAATCTTTCATTGAGAATTTCATAATTCCAATAAATAGGTACCTGGTTATAACGGGAGTGGAGGGGTGACATCTAAACTGTCTCGCTATACCTCTACCATACCTCAGTACCGTAAACAAACCCCTCCCGTACCGCTCTCATACCTCAGGAACAGACTCGGTTAAGCGATAGATATAAGTATAAATTATTAAAGTTCTCCTGTGTCTGTTGTCGCCTCCTCTGGTTAGGCCATGTGGAGCGCATGGAGGAGTCGAGGGCACTTAAAGGGGAGGGAAACCTGACAGCCGCAGAAGTCGTAGCCGACGCAAGTTGAGGTGGATGGATGTTGCCGAGCAGGACCTGAGGACGATCGGTGTCAGAAGCTGGAAATAGCAGGCATAGAACAGATCAAGCTGGAGAAATGTTCTTGACCAGGCCAAGGCTCATCCCGGGCTGTAGCGTCTTGGATGAAGAAGATGATGTGTCTGTTGACAGCCTGGAATCTGGAACTGTGCCCGGTAGATGGTAATAGGCTCGCCCCCTTTTAATTATATAGTAAGTACAATTTGTATGCTACTAAAAGTACACCGTCAACCAGAAGTACTGATATGTATTCCTTTCCTTTCGATTGTCTGGAAAAAATCGCTTTAAGCGATAAGACCGCCACTTGTACTAGCCTAAGATTCATTGAAATATTATTCCTTTATGTGTCCTCTGTAGTGTAGAATAAAATGTTTATCTATCTACATGGGACCAATAACATACTGGCGATATGTGGGTGTACCTACTGAGTCCTGGGAACACTTCTGCCTAACCCTTAGGGGAAAAGGCGTGATAGTATGTGTCTGTATAAGAGACGGAGATGGAATGTTCAAGAAGAAGTTTTCTGTCGTATAGTTATCATTAAGACTGATCATAGCGATAAGACTGGCAATTATTATACCATTAATGTATTTTAATATTAAAACGACATATAGTTTGTAGTATAATATTAACATATCTGAATAATTATTAATGAAAGTCATGAAACTATTATATGTAATTGTAGTTGATATAAAATATTCTCAGATTAAAACGATTTTCAACCCACATTTTCATATCACATTTCAAATCTAAGTGTAATATTAAACTAATTCCTTTTCCAATCAATTAAAAACAACTTTAATTTGTAATGTATCGAAAACGTCTGTGTAATCGAAAACCATTATTAATGTCTTAAATCCAAGTTAAAAGCAGTAAGTCTTTAAATGTCATGTTTATTGAAATAACTCTGATAAAATTAATTGATCCTTGACGGCAGTAAATAAAGAAAAGATATTGATATCTTCTTACGTATTTATATTTATCTGTACCGTATCACAGTTTCAAGTAAAGAGATCACTGCCCCATATGACACAAGGCATTGTGGGTCAAGAGCTTGGGGTCTTATTGATTAGGGTGTCATAGCATACCAGTAATAAATAACTATATGCTTTTATTTATTCGTGAGATTTGAAATCAAACTCAAACTCAAACTCAAACAGATTTATTCAAATAGGTCATAATCTGACACTTTTGCACGTCAATAAAGATAAACAGTACTGAGTCTACCGTGCGTTCGGAAAGATACCTCTACAAAAAGAACGCACAAGAAACTTGTAGGGCTTAATTTTTTCAACAGATAGTTTTACAATATTTGGTTTGGTTACATTCGTTTTCTTTAAAGGTGCCGCGAGGCGGCTATGCAGAAGTTTCCAGGCATCTTTGTCCTCTATGTACTGGTTGACTTTATAATAAGCCTTCTTTAGTAAAGTAGATTTTATATAGGTTTTGAATTTACCCTCTGAGAGCCCAGTTATCTCTTTTGGGATTTTATTATAGAAACGTACACTATTTCCTAAGAATGTCTTTTTATTTGTTTTAGATAATCTAAAGCTAGGTGCAGCTATTTTGTATTTATTTCTAGTATTAAAATTATGAAGGTCACTATTTAATTTGAATTTATGTAAATTTTTACGCACATACATGATGTTCTCATAAATGTATAAGGATGGTAGGGTCAGTATGTTTATATCTTTAAATAATTCCCTCAGGGATTCGCGTGGACGCATCTCATAGATGGCACGAATCGCACGTTTTTGTAGTATAAAGATAGTTTCTATATCTGCGGCTGACCCCCACAACAGAATCCCATAAGACATCAAGCTATGGAAATATGCAAAGTACACTAATCTCGCCGTGGCTATATCTGTTAGTTGCCTAATTTTATAAACCGCGTAAGCTGCAGAGCTTAGTTTCCCTGAGAGCTCGGTGATATGAGTGCTCCATTGCAGTTTAGAGTCTATATTTATGCCAAGGAACAAAGTTGCATTGTCAATATTGAGTCTTTCACCGTCAAGAACTATGATTGGTTCTATACTTCTGACGTTAGGCAACGAAAATTTCAAACATTTAGTCTTTTTCGCATTCAATAACAGATTGTTTGCTGTGAACCATCTGAATGAAAATAAACTGAAAATAAATATAAATTATAATAAATACAAACTGAAAATAAAAAATAAATAAAAATGAAAATAAACCTCCGAGTAACATGTAAGTAATTCAACATTTAGTGTTTTATATCATATAAAATACTTATGTTTTTCATTACATTTAAATTAAATGGAGGATGGTATGTTTGGGTCGAAACTTTTGGATAAGATGTCTTTATTACTGTCTTTTTTTAAGTGCTATATAAACGGTAATGGTTGTTTTCACAAGAATTTATATCATATTTGTTTAAACTCTTTCTGACAAGGCGGTCTCTTTATGAGAGTATAAGGTTTAAAACAATTATTATTGGTCTTAAGAAATGAAAATAAATGAGCGATGAATGAAAATAAAGGTTTAGTAATTCTTATAATTACCTCATAGCTAGAAGATTTACTAAACGTTTTTGAGGATAAAATGATGGGATAAATTAATTTAATTTTTAAATTTGAATTCAAATTTAAAATCCACCATAAATAATATCCACCAGCTCTCCAACTATTCGGAATTTTTCTAAAATAAATCTATTTCACTAATAAATCCCGAAGTAAGATTAGATCTATACATCTCAATTTTACAATAAATTTATTGGTGTACACCGCGGGTCGTAGAGTACGTAAATACATAAGTCGTTCGAGATAATACACCTAAGAGTATTGAGTAACGGGCTCTCACATTATTTATTGGTTGGTTTTAGTTTCTAGGATCGTTTTGGTTATTTAGGGGTATAAATAATGAATTTAAATGAACTACTAAGATTGTTATTTGTCGTTTGTGGATTTGCTTGAACAGTGAGTTTTGTTTTGCCATAGTTGCTGAAGTTCGAAAAAATATAAAAGCAAATTACATGCAATTTGTTGGTCTCCTAAATTAATCGTGAAGGATTCAATGAGACAACTCTATCATTGCTTACTAATTAATAGGTGTTTTTTCTTAAAATCTCTGATCAAAACCCCCCTAACCAGACAAAACTAGACACAACCCTAATTACACAATATAGATATTATTAGCCCATTGAAATACATTTGACATAAAACTCTTTGGAGAAAATATCCCAAATAATTCTCATCTGTGACTCTACTTGTCTATGTACAAAAAACAGGTAACACAACCCAAAAACTACGTCAATAGTGAATGGTAACATCTCATTTCCGCACAAACAGTAAACAAAACTCAGCACGTGATCAGTTCAAATAACAGTAACTTGAAAACTGTCACCAAATAATACGAACTTACAAAGAAATAGATTAACGTTGACAGAACGGTCTAACCGCACTTCTTGAAAACAACAAAAAAAGGCCAAAGGGGTAAAGTAAAGACAGTTCTTTGTTTGCGATAATCTGTTAAATATAGGGGTGGCACCCGTGGTGATATTGTTTCTCCTCGATTCATTAGTTTTTCAATCGTGAGAATATTGTTTAATGCTTATTATCTCAGTGTGGTCGGTTCTAATCTTATTTTAAAAAAATATTCTGCTTTCATGACTTATATCTACATGAAGGGTATATAATAATTTTATTGTCTTGCCATTTTGATCATAATACATTTATAATATTCACTATAAAACGTGTTTAACCTTTAAATTCCATTTAAATTCCAAAAAAGAATATAATATCCCCGGTGAAATTGATAAAAGTAATTACGTTTTGTACAAAATTAAGATAGAAAAATCGAAATAAAAATGATATCAGATGTAACTTGAGAAATTAAGCGACTCCGTAATATATATAAAACAGCAAAATACTTTGAAAGGTAATTTATAATCAAGAACAGTTGTAATTAAAATTAAATCCAACTTGCGCCCTATAAGTGATGAGTTACATAGGATATCATGCAAATACCGCGATAGAGACAAAAATAACTCACATAAAGACGGAAATACTGAACCTGCGACCTGTGATACTATTATCTATACAATAAATATTATTTAATAACGAGTTATTAGTCAGTCGTGATTAAATGCGAAAATCTTCCCACTAGCTAAATTACTCATTTAGATAAAATACAGTTAGGTTTATTGAATTACCTGGGCGGTTGAGATACTCGCCCCTGGAGAGGCAAACGAGCTTTTTTAGAAAATAAAAACGTTACAAGGTTCTTACTTTGTTATAATAATACATTTTATCGCTAAGATTTAGGGGTTTAAAATATAGTGCCGACCTTAAACGAGACTTAGTTTCTTATTCAACCTAGTTTTTAAAATATGGGATAGAAAATGCATTCAAATACAATATAATATACAAAATGCATTAAAATCTTGTGCTACTTATCCAATATTCCTAAAACTAGCGCCTACCTGAAGTTTGTATTAGATAAGTTTAAAAATTTGACCAAAATTCTAGAGGCTCGGAGATTAAATTAATCGGATGACGAAGGATTTGCGCAGTTCTGGATATAATTTTCAAATTATGCAGAAGCTATTGACTTTGTCGATTTGTACTTATTTGCAAACATTTATGTAGTTATCCGAAATTTTCAACGTTTCGTAATTCAAACAAGGGTTACGAATTCCTAAAAAAAATAAAAAAGAAAGGTAGCGTTTGTAACGCCAGTCTATACAGTGAGCGAGTCGCGGTGTTCCACAGGGACCCATTCTAAGCCCCAACCATTACCATCTTGACACTTATCCCATACTGCGACTAAAATATTTTGATACAATCGCTCGCAGATAAATGCTGACGATTTATCAAGCGGATTCACTCGACTTTATCCGATCACGGCTTGATAGCATCCATTGCCACTTTATCTTCAGATTATCGCTGACGTCTCTATTTAGGTATTTATTTTTGATACTATTACATTCATCCGGTTTTAATGTGTTGCGATTAATCTATGACAGAAGATAGAATCGACTCAAAACTGGTTTAGGCTTAAACTGCTATCGTTTGGGAGTATCGTAATCGTATTCACAGCATTTTATAAATGATTAGATTTTTTACAATGACATGTTTGTTATATTATGTGATCCTATTGAGATATTTTGATCAGATTCAAACTAGAAACGTGTAAAGAAGATAAAGTTATTTTTGCCCATACCGGTAATGGAAAATAAATTGATCAGCTGAACGAAATTATCTTTCAACCTGGTTATTTTGAGCAAAAGTAAAATTTTTACTATGAATTTTGTTTAGTTTGACAGGTAGATGCACAGTAGATGACAGTAGATCCTATAAAACATATTACTGCACTTTTTAGTAACAAATTGTACATATTAATAGCTGAGAGAATCTATTTTGTTTGAATATGAGTATAATCTATTTATCTGTTTATCCTTTTCCATCTCCAGTTCTCTAAGAAAGTCTGTAAGAAATTGCTTAATTCGACAAGTTAAATTATTAAGTTAAGTTTAATTCGATATTTAATTTTAGTATGTAATAAAGTATATATTGGGGCCTGCATAATATGTCATCATCATCATCATAATCATCGTGCATTGTGCATCACGTGCTATGTTTCCTGCCCATTGCCACTTCAATGTTCAAAGTTTCCTTTTGATTCTTAGCTACAGTAAGTTCTTTAGGCTGAATGGGCTGTAGTATTTCATTCTACTCTATTCTATAAGTGTGTGATCGTGGATTTTAGATCCAAATAGCAGGAATGTCATAGACAATGATGCCTCACCTCAATAAATATAGTTGTAAGTAATAAACGAAAAACAATTATATTCTTATGCTGAGAATGCAGAAGATCGTAAATTATAAAACGCTTTCTACGTTATTGTATCTAAGTCAATAATTCATTTATTGCGTTCCAATCATCGTGAATATATTAAAAGTAAGTCTTCCGCTAAATTCAAATTAAGCTAATTAAGCTGGGTTTACTTGTATTTATTTTGAAACATTTAGCTTCCGTCAGAAGTATTCTTATTGAAACTTACTATTAGTGGGAATCAAAACAAGGTACGAGTATATGATAATTTCCGGATAGTGGTTACATGAAGTGATATAATATTTTACTCCATAAAATAGTACGCTAATATTATTTCTTATGTTAAAAACCTCCAATTATAGGCATGGGTTGAAAAACATAATGATCACTTTGTCGCTGACTTGGTGTTATTACTAGTGTTTCAAGTTTGTATGAGGTTCAAAAGCTTAGTGAATATTAATTAGCACAACAACAATCTAAACGTTAACTGCATACTTTTTGCTATTATGGACTACAGTTTAATTGTATTAGCTAGTATGCGACACCGTATTCAAGAAGATTGAGTGTATTTATAATATAAACAGCTATACAGTAAACTAAAACCCATTAGTTATATAGGAAGAGTAAAGAAAAATTGTCACGTCAAATTGTTATTATTACGGCGCGCAACCTGAACGTTTTGACAAAATATGGTAGCATCTACAAATCAAACAGGTACTTTTTTAAAGGCGTTCAGTCTGATTATAGAGTTTATTTTAATTATTATTCATAATCCATGATGTCTCTTAAAATCACACCTTTGCTTAACGTAATAACTTTTGTAGCATCTTTCAATGTATTTTTCCGCGTAGCGTTTGGAACGCCTTGTGTAACGATTCCAATAATTAAATTATTAAGTCGATTTTAAGGTAGCCGACTCATATTTTATGGTCGACATTCAATTTTATTATGTCTTATTAATGTTTATAGACTCTATTACTGCTACAGTTATAATTAGAGTTTCGATATATCAAAGCACCTAGCCTGGGGCTGCGTGTCGATTAAAATTAAGTTACATTTAATGAGCGAGACGGTTAGGTTTGTTTTTCTATTATACCTATATATATATCGGTCACTCACTGTTACCGATATTTGATTGGTAGAGTTTTGAAGTTTTGAGTTTCGTCAAAGAAGATATGTGTTTGCAAGGAACTTTGAAAGCATGTGTTTGTAAGTACAGAGATGAGAGATGATAGACAAGAATGGAAGCAGACGAGATGTGCCGACCACACCTACTCGTGGTGTAGTATAAGGGTCAAAGGTAGGAAGAGACACAGATGATAACTGCGAACTCCCATATAACACTGCATCGCGTCACTGTAAAAGATTAGCTAAATGTTAAATTATGTCAAGAAATTTTTCTTAAAACAATTTTTGGCAAGAATATATTTATCTAGGGTAGTCTTGCAGTTACACCCAAAGAATAGAACTCTAGGTGTTACTCCAATTTCAAAGATTTACTCTTTTTGTTCAAAAGCATAATCGGTTTAATAGTTTTAGCGTGAAGAGGTAACAAACATACAAACTTTCACCTAAGTATAACATAACATACAATCACGCCTTTTCCCAAGGGGTAGGCAGAGGTGAACCCAGAATTCAGTTCCATAGTAGGTACACCCACATTTTGCCAGTATGTTATTGATCCCATGTAATTTGCGAGCCTATTGCTAACTTCTATCGAGCACAGTTCCAGACTCCTGGCTGTCAGTAAAAAAGTTTCTCCTATATGCGATCTATAATAAAAATATAAAAAAATTCATAATACTACACCACTCCGTTTGGTTGTCTGGAAGAAAGCTTTAAGCTATAAGGCCGCCACTGGTACTAGCCTATGACTAAATGTAACTTATTTATTTTCATAATACGTTCTCTGTAAGGTATACAATAATGTTGTATCTATCTATCTATAATAATAATAATATGGGACAACTTCCACACACGGTCATCTGGTCCCAAACTAGGCTAGAAGCCTGTACTATGGTAACCAGATGACTGATATACATTCTTATATAAGCTTATAACACCCAGACACAGATCAAGCAGACATGTTCATGCACACAAATGTTTGACCTGACCGGGGATCGAACCCCGGCCCTGCGGCACAGAAAGCAGAATTACTGCCATCTGAGCCAACGAGGCTGTCCAACCAATCCAATAATACCAACAATATATTATATTAATAGGTTTGGTTTGGTATCGAACGATAATCAAATAATATCTAAGCAATATAAGAAGCTCATACAAATAAAGCAAAGTAACGTACGCTATGATTGTTGGCGTGTGAGTCGACTCGGCGTCTCCTTGACCGGGCGGACAATGAACGATGGGAATCGCTCACAATCATTTGACAAAAATAATAACACATAATATATATTGCCAGTTGCTGGTGTGTTGATCAACGTGATGTACACTGACTGGAAAAATCCATTAACACTTTGCCTGACCTGGGGATCGAATCCGGGACCTCATGATCGGCAGTTGAGCTTACGGTTACCTAATAGAAAAAAAAAGTTCAAAGAAAATAATACTAAACTACTTACTGGAATACTACGCTGACCTATTTAATATAAAAATATTTAAAAAAAACGAATAGACGATCGAATATGGTACGGCCTTACCACTATACCATCCGTGTGTGTATTTTATACTATATCTATGACCCGTACCGTTCGGTATGGTGTTCACATCCCACGATTGAACCGCTTTGATGTGCAAGCGACTGTACCACCGTACCAAGTAATAATAACAATGTTTGCCGAACAGTGCGACACACGATCGAACAAGATATAGGGGCGAACCAAGCTCGTGGTACGGCCGCACCATGTTCGATCGTCTATTCGTTGTATAAATTATTATATATTATGCTAATTGCACCTATACCCAAACTTATTTTAAAAATCGCAACACTATTGACACAGTTTTTAAAGATACAAGTAGATACAAGGTACACTCCAGTTCGCATAACAAAGGCATATTATAAATAAATCATCGAACATTTAATGCATGATTTCCATACACGAAGTTGTGTTTTGCATGGCTTGATTGTTTGCCAATTAGGACACGATGGTTGTATGGTTGTATGGTGGCATGATAACCTTCGATTAAATGATAACTGGATGAATATAATTACTTGCATTAAAAATATTTGATAAATTTATTTTATGTGCGCTTTTTTCCTTCAAGACAAAATAAAACTGTGGTTTAGACCACTTGGATTTTCTATAAGCTGACAAGTCGATTTGTGGATTTACGAATTGTTCTATGGCATAGTGTATTTTGGTAAGGTAGATAGTAAGTAAATTAATTATAAATACATCAATTTTAATCTATTACATTCACGAGTTGAGTTAAGAATTCTCATGGGATAGAAAATTAAAGATTATATAACCTCAAACCGTTGCTGCAGGATTGAGCAAGGAATAAAAATGGGTTAAGAGAGGAAAAGAACTGTGTGGGATTGGACGTCATAGGATAAATACGGGTTCCCTACTTGACATCTAATGACGTTTGATCAAACATTAATTGCTAAATACCAACCCGTAGCATCTGCGCGTCATCTGAGATGATAACAAACGCAATGTACAAAATGGCTTGTTACCTACCTGCCTACGCAATAAGTAAGATAATATGAGGAAGCGTTGAGAGCACAGTTAGTTGTTTATTTAAGGTTTTATTCGATCCTAAGTGACTTCGGGTGACATTCGAAGCATTGTATAAAAGTTTTTTTATCTAAATTCGGATCGGACGGTCTAATAAGATCCTTACGCGTAAATTGCATACATTTTAGAACAACATTTATATCAACATATAAAGTGAAAATATCTCCTAAGAGTAGATCAAAGTGGTAAATATACATTGACCTCTAGACCTCAGTTTAAAATCCGTTGCCTTCATCCGAAGATCAGATGTCGGCTGCTCGTAAGAATAAAGTCTAGGTTTTAGTGCTTTGATGCGTCTGGCGTTAGACCTTACGGTAACCAGATCATGTTTATATGATGCTTATGTTAGATGCTAGTGTAGAAAAAGCAGAATGTAATGTTTTTTTTCTTGGTGATTTTTCTCTGTCTTGGCTGTTTTCGTGGAGAGTTGCGTGATGTGTGGCCAACTGCGAAGCCAGAGTGTCCAGGTCGTATGAAAACTTCCTGACCGATAAGGGTTTCTGTGATGACAGCCAGGACCAACGGCTTTACGCGCCATTTAAAGCACGGTGTATTATTTCTACACTACTTCTAAATAACCTCCAGAATCCAGAAAATAGTTGTTTATAACGTTGATTAAAACTATTTTCATAATTAAAACGACATTTTCATTTATTGGGCGCATGGTTCCCGTATATATAATACGGCCACGCCTTTCTCATCCCGTGGGAGCCGTGAGACCTGGCATTTTATGCCGGGTCTGCCAGGTTGGGAGAGTGGGCACATGTTCGGAGAGTGGGCAGCAGCGCTTTCCGTTTCTAAGTATTCCAACTACTGGGATCACCAATCTGCTTTCCAAGTGTGGTGATTTCGGCATAATCCCTCCATAATATGAATAGTTTAAAGCGTTCTATGGGGGAGACCTAGGTTCAGCAGTTGACGTCTTCCGGCTGATGATGTGACGTGTGAAGTGTGTCAATAATTGAATTTGTGCTGTGCTTTTGCACTTGATATCCCTACTTTATGCAAAAATGATGAAAAAAAAAGATTTGTGGCAAATTTACACTTACATTATATATATATATATATACAACTGTGTCCACTTTTTATGCATGTCGACGAATTTACTTTCAATGTATGGATTTTCATAAACGTGGCGAATTTGCTTTGTAACATATCGACAATAACCCCTGAAGCGGCGTATTCGCTTCAGGAAGCCCTGGATTAAATGGCTGTCTCGACTCAAGGAGAGTGAAAATGCTGCACAGTGTAATAGTAGCATAACATAAATAAATATATCACCATTAAGAAAAATATGAGTACGTGTATTTGATATAAGTTAACTGCCTCGGTGGCGTAGTGGTTCGCAAGCACTACTGCCGATCATGAAGCCCCGGGTTAATCCCAGATCAGGTAAAAAGGATTTTTTTTTTTTTGCCGTGTGGCAACACTGAGAACAGCTGTTAAAATATGTGTTATGATAAATTTTATTAGTTTTAATTAGCGATAATAACTTTAAAAGTAGAAAAATCGTGAAAAGTGACTCAAAAATACTGTTATCAACTAATAAATGCAAAAACACAGTGCAAAAAGTGATATAAGTACACTTTTGGGAAACTGAAACTGGCGGTGTTGTCAAAGGACTAACGGGTGGATATTCAAAAACACTGGATGCTACTACATAATCCCGGGGAGTATTGATTGTGTTTATCTAATAACTAACCACTAGTCACCATATCCCGTTAACAATTACAACACTGCTCACTGCAGTGAGCGACGTCAAAACCCACACACTGACGCCGTTTGTTATCACTTTGCTTGACAAAAAGTGGAAGCAGAACTGATAACAAAACATAGTTTCAGACAGGCGCCTACTACATAAACACTGTGCATAAACACTGTTAATATAAAGGACAAGATCACTCTCAAAGTATAAGTACTTAGTACATTTAATTCAATTTTGTGCATAATAGCATTACCCACTTACAATTAATATTGTTCTAGTAGGTATTATTGTCCATTCTGTTATATAAATCATTGTTATTTTATTGAATAAGTATAAACATCATAAAACAATTGTGGAGTTTGCATGGATTTTAGTGAAATACTTACTATCATCTGTCTATACTGTTCTATCACTGTCTAACTGTCTAACCCCTAACTATAAACTTATATTTCAAATAATTTCCAGTTTTCAAGCTGTTTACCTCTCGTTCTCGCTGGTCTCTGTGTTTTCTGCAGAATTAGTAAATTGTGGACAGATATATACTTTGAGGTGACTTGTCTTTGTCAATGCACAAAGGTGACTAGTACCCACCTGTTTCTTATCCATTTACTTAAGTTTTTCAACATAATTTTTCAGAAACTCCACCATGATGGCTCGCAGAGCTACTGTTAAAGAGATGGAACAGCAACTGAGAACCACACTACAGGAACTGAAGAATAAGGATCTTAATGAACAACTCCTTAGAGAGAGGGATGACAGTGAGGTTGAAGTTCAGCGGATTATCTCCATAAACAGAGACCTCAAGAATGAACTGGCTGAACTGGACATTAGATACCAAGATGTCTTACATAAATGTGATCACCTACAGACCATTGTATTGTCATTTGATGAGTGTGGCTTGACCTATGTTAAGGCCTTAAGCCGTATTGGAGACCTCGAGCGTGAACTAGACACGGCTCAATCAACAATATTAGAGTTGCAATCAAAGTTAACCGCTCAACAAGTAGCCGATACTCAGTGCCTATACAATGAGTTAGTAGTTAGTAAAGTGAACTGTCCTCAGCCCCTAGACATTATTGACCTCACTGGTGAGACTCCCTCAAAACCCATTCTCCATAGAAAGCCTAAAAAATATATAAAAATCAAAAAACTTGTTCGGAAATGTCAAAAAAAACTCAAGTGTAATAAGAAGTACTTCACAAAAAATGTCCAACTTATAAAAAGTAGACTTTTATTAGATCAACAACTCCAAAATTGTATAGAGGAGTTAGAAATAACAAGAAAATTATATGATGATGACATACTGCAACTACGCTCTGAGCTTCTACGCAGAGAACAAACACTGCAGGATATTTTCAACAGTTATACTGCCTTACAAACTCAGTTAGCAGAACACTATAATACTGCTATAGATCTGGCCCAGTTGGTTACAAGTAATGTAGATTGCATTAACTCAGAATTGCAAACAAAATCAACTGAGCCTCAGGTGACCTCACAATCACCATGTGCTGTTCCTGTGCAAGTGGCTCGGAGGGAGAAGCAATGTATTGCTGGACATAGTAGGACTAAGGTACTTGTTTTCTCAGACCGGATTGGTGTAGATTTTGGTTCTCTGTTGTGCAATGAGAGTAATCATAATATAATATATAATCATTGCATGCCCGGTGCATCTTACACACAAATATGTGATAAGATTAGGAGTAGTGCTCATACTATAGATAGTAATACAGTTATTGTCATCTTAATAGGACAAAGTATAGGTATAGACAAAAGGGAGGTTATTAATAACATAACCTCTCTCCTTGAAATAAATTGTTTTAAGATTATGCTGTGTGCCTTACCATATTGTTCATCGTTAACTTCAACTCAAAATAAACACACACATATGATAAACAATTTATTTCATAATCTGATATCTCGTCATAGTGACAAATTAATGTTTTTTGACTTGAATAAGTTTATTAAAAACTTTCAACTGACCCCGGACAATATTATGTACTGTTCGAAGAAATGCATTTCGATGCTTGCTACATTGGTAGCTTATAATATTAATTCAGTTATAGGTAATATAACGGTGTTAAATAATGACTCCACAGTGATTAGTATATGTACTAAAAATAACACTGTGGAAAATAATTTAAACTAATTTCTAAGACAACAGAGAGTGGTACTTGTACATTATCTTTATTCTATCAAAATATAAACCGCTTCTCTGGCAAAATTAACGACATTGAATTACTTGTAGATAAATATAAATATGATATTTTATGTTTCTGTGAAACTTGGTTAAAAAATAATAAAATGTCATTTAATGTTAATAATTTTCAGGTGGCCAGTAAGTTCAACAGAACATCTGCTGAAGGAGGTGGCTCGATTATACTTTTAAGAAAATCAATTAAATATAAAGAGCGAAATGATATTGTCAGCTGTTCTGTGGAACGAACTTGCGAGGTGGCTTGTGTAGAAGTGAAAAGGCACATAATCTTATGTGTATATAGGCCGCCGAACTCGAATCTCACTTCTTTTATGTCCTCTATGGAAATAATTCTAAACAAAATTTGTAAAAGTAATAAACATGTACTTGTATGCGGTGACTTTAACATTGATATTTTGTCAGATTCTCCAGATAAAACTAATTTGACTAGTTTATTTAAGTCCTTCGGTTTGAGTTACCTATTCTCTGAGCCCACAAGAGTTACAGTTACCTCATCGACCTGTATTGATAATATCTTTACCAATTTCGAAAGTAGGAAGTTATCAATAACGGGTGGAGTTAGGTCTGACCACAAGGGTCTCTCACTAGAATTTATAAGTGAAAAATCAAAAGAAAAACCAACAATTGAACATAGGCCCCTAACAACATATAAACTCGAAAAGCTTAGGAATAATATAGAATCAAAATTGGAAAATGTCGCTGTCTCTGAGGAAGACCCTAATTTCAATTATGAAAACATATTTTCTGTAATAAGTAAGGAGTTCAATGAGATCGACCCAAAATGAAATTACACACGAATGGGAAACTAGAATTTAGTGATTGGGCTACCAAGGGTATCAGGAAAAGTAGAGATAATATGTATGAGTTATATAGGGATAAAGCCCATTCCAATTCAGAATCATTTCATGAGTATGTTAAATGTTATTCAAAAATTTTTATAGCTGTTTGCATCCAAGCAAAAGCTATAAATATTAGAGACAAAATTCGCAAATCAAGTAATAAAATTAAGACGGTTTGGAAAACAATAAACGTAGAAACAGGTAAAGATAAATGTAGAGATTCTGAATATAAATTATTAATTAATAATGAACACATTACAAATGTTGAGGAAGTCGCTAATATTTTTGTCGATTTCTTCTCTAACATACGTGACCAAGTCAATTGATTCATCCCCAGACTTGGCGGAGGCTTTTCTTAAAGAAAACTTCCAACGCACCATACCTGAATTTTCGTTTGAACACATCTCATTAATTGATATCAAAAAGACGTACAAGAGTTTAAATGTTAAAGCTACTGAAGATCTATGGGGTCTATCTGTAAAAATGCTAGATTCTATAATAAACACAATTGCTCCTTACTTAGCAGACTTATTTAACCTATGCATAGATAAAGGCACGTTTCCAGAACTAATGAAAATAAGTAAAATCACTCCTATCTTTAAATCGAGAAGTAAGACAGATCCCTCAAACTATAGGCCAATCTCTGTTTTGCCAGTATTAAGTAAAATCTTTGAGAAATTGATGCTAAACCAACTGCTGTCACATTTCAATAGAAATAGAATATTGCATTCAAACCAGTATGGTTTCACCAAATGCAGATCAACAACTGATGCAGGCTGTCATCTCATGACTCTTGTCTTGGAGGCTTGGGAGAGTTCACAGGATGCCATTGGAGTGTTTTGTGACCTTTCCAAAGCATTCGACTGTGTAGAACACTGCACGTTACTGCGCAAGTTAGAAGTATATGGAATTCATGGGAATGCCCTGAACCTGGTGGAATCATACTTGTCTAGTAGGCAGCAGAAGGTTAACGTCAATGGTATCACATCTGCTAGTTCTCCTGTCAAGATGGGAGTCCCACAGGGATCAATTTTGGGTCCTTTCCTGTTTTTGGCATATATTAACGATTTGCCTTACATGGTCCACGGTCTAGCAGATATAGTTCTATTTGCCGATGATACGTCATTGATTTTTAAAGTTGATAGGAAGGATACTTCACTAGTATATGTTAATAATACTTTAGCAAGTATATCCAGATGGTTCACAGCAAACAATCTGTTATTGAATGCGAAAAAGACTAAATGTTTGAAATTTTCGTTGCCTAACGTCAGAAGTATAGAACCAATTATAGTTCTTGACGGTGAAAGACTCAATATTGACAATGCAACTTTGTTCCTTGGCATAAATATAGACTCTAAACTGCAATGGAGCACTCATATCACCGAGCTCTCAGGGAAACTAAGCTCTGCAGCTTACGCGGTTTATAAAATTAGGCAACTAACAGATGTAGCCACGGCGAGATTAGTGTACTTTGCATATTTCCATAGCTTGATGTCTTATGGGATTCTGTTGTGGGGGTCAGCTGCAGATATAGAAACTATCTTTATACTACAAAAACGTGCGATTCGTGCCATCTATGAGATGCGTCCACGCGAATCCCTGAGGGAATTATTTAAAGAAATAAACATACTGACCCTACCATCCTTATACATTTATGAGAATATCATGTATGTGCGTAAAAATTTACATAAATTAAAATTAAATAATGACCTTCATAATTTTAATACTAGGAATAAAGACAAAATAGCTGTACCTAGCTTTAGATTATCTAAAACAAATAAAAAGACATTCTTAGGAAATAGTGTACGTTTCTATAATAAAATCCCAAAAGAGATAACTGGGCTCTCAGAGGGTAAATTCAAAACCTATATAAAATCTACTTTACTAAAGAAGGCATATTATAAAGTCAACCAGTACATAGAGGACAAAGATGCCTGGAAACTTCTGCATAGTCGCCTCGCGGCACCTTCAAAGAAAACGAATGTAAGCAAACCAAATATTGTGAAACTATCTGTTGAAAAAATTAAGCCCTACAAGTTTCTTGTGCGTTCTTCTTGTAGAGGTATCTTTCCGAACGCACGGTAGACTCAGTACTGTATCTTCATTGACGTACAAAAGTGTCAGATTATGACCTATTTGAATAAATCTGTTTGAGTTTGAGTTTTGAGTTTGAATTGGATCAGTAATTTTATCCATGACAGGCTGGATCTGGTAGCAGGCAATAGGCTCGCCTTACTTTTTAGACTTAAACATAACTATCCTTTCGCGACAAAAGGCGTGATGTGTGTGTTTAAAGTGATTGATTGCTAGATTATTTTTCTTAAGAAAATGCATGGACGAAGTCGTCCCTCTACATGTAATGTACTGTACAAACCAGATGACATTTAGATGGTGATAATATCATCTACATGTGAGCTGTGCAAACAGACATATTTGCTGCATTATTTATTACTACTTACTCGTCCACTCGGCGGTTTGTGTACGAGTTTAGATAGGGATGCACCAGTGTATAGTATTTATTTAAGTTTTATAAAATTCCTTTGGCCTTTGTGGCCAAAAGACGATGAGTGATCATTAATCATGTAAGTGGTTAAGTGTGAAGGAGCCGTCCAAAAACATGAATGATTGTGTGAATAAATATGAGTGAAAGAGGAGTCAGTGCAGAGATGACGGATGATAGAATAGAGGCGATAAGGGCAGAAAGAAGAAGAAAATTTCTTTGTAAAAATTGTAAAATGAAACAAGACCGCCAATCGCTTACCGTATTATGCATTGATTATTTGTTATAATTTTCATAATCGTAGTAATTTAAGCCGTAGGAAGTCCACTGCTGGACATATAGATCTCTCCCATAGATATTCATCTAGTCCAGTTGTAAGCGGCTTGCGTATACAGCGTGTTCCAGCTCTTTTTATTAGATCGTCTATCCGCAATTGTGGCTTTGACTTTGTTGAAGGCGAAATGAAAATTCAATTCCAACACGACATGCCATGTGGCGTTCCGTTTAATTAAATGTACGTAATAAATCAAGTTATAGCTAGTCAGAAAACAGGTGTAATATGTGTACCTAAATGTTGATGCAATTTTAAATTGTTACAGAGTAAGCTGTCTATTCGCTTGAAATACAATAATAATATATAAAAAGAATCCCCATTTCCATTTATTTTTCTCTTGACGTATTAATGTTGATTCAATTGTTTTTATTGTTAAAACAAACAGTTACGCCCCTATTATTTTGTACTCTTTTCTGACAAGCTAAGAAAACAACCTTCTAACCCTTTGACACTATAAGTCAAAGGCAGATACCGGTAAGCCCAACGAAAGTAATTTAATCTCCTTTCATACATTCAAAAATTAATTGTTTATCTTGTTGTCATCTTCATTTCATTTGGGTTTCTTAATGAACCTTGACTTGCAAAAATAATTCATATTTTTCGAGTGACTTCACTTTTAAAATTGCCGCATCCAATTCAAAGGCCATTCACTTCTCTATCTATCCTAGCATAACTGTTTGTTATTAGTCTAGTTTTACGATTTAAGTGTCATTATATTCTCATATCAATCAAATTTGGTCAAGTGTTGTTGGCCAAATAACGATGACTGGACGATTTTATCTCTCGTTTGCAAAAAGTTTATTTTCTAATTAATATAAACATTGACAGCTTATACGATACCTATGTCTACGCTCTTAATTAATTTGAATAAATATGGAACTAACTATCAACCTTAACGGTTTGCTTGTAAATGCCTTATCGCATAGACAGCAGCGCCCTCATTTAGTCAGCGTTATATAAAATATCACATAATGTTATTTTACTATAGTCACGCTGACGGTTCATATTTTTAATGAGAATATCATTCGCTTTTTGTTACACTTATAATTGAATCATGTAAAAAGACTTGACAATTAAGTGGTGTTTCAGTTATTTTTTCGTTAATTAATAATTATAGTGGGTATTATTCTATTAAAATTATAAAATTTCATTTCGAAAGTATGACTGTGATATTGAACGATTTTGGCAGGAAATCAAGTAAATGGGGCGTTGCAGACCTTTATGAACAGTCAGAAAGTGTCTAAGTCCCCACGCTTATGTATGGTAGCTTATGTATGGTAAATGTTGGGTCGGGCAGAAGAAGCACGAAAGTAAGATTAATGCGGAGATGAGAAGCCTGAGAAGTATGACTGGCGTGACCTTGATGGACAAAATGAGGAATAATGCGATAAGAGAACGCTGTGTCATGTTAGAAGATTTAATGTCAAAGATAGAGAAAGGAATGCTGAATGGTGGTTCGGACATGTGGAGAGTATGGATGAAGGATTTTTTTTAAATGACCTATGCTGTTGGCCTCAGATGGCCTCTACAGCTTTACCGGACAGTAGGAGATTAACAAAAGAGATGTATGAGGCGAGTGTGAGAGTCAAATCGATAGCGGTCGACCGTCCTTTTCATGAACAAGTTGATGTTGTCGTAAGGAATGGAGGCGAAGTCAATAGTACCTACAACCGACGTGCATGTATGAAGAATGTCATGAAATGGAAGAAGCGAAAGTTGTCTGTCAGGATCGTAGCAAGTGGAAAGAAATAGTCTCTGCCTACGCCATCGGGAACAAGGCGTGACTATATGTATGTATATATAAAATTTCAATATTTTCACTTTAATTTTCTTCTAGATCTCATCTCTAATTTCAATATTAAAGCAAATATGTAGGTCCATAATATTATTCTTATATGTACATCCCTAAAATAATTAATAGAGGTATAATGTGCCCTCGAGGTCTATGCTCTGTCGTCTCTATATAATTATGGCACCAGTTTCTCCGACTTTACTTAGTAATAGTCAATTAGGTAATATGGCCCACACAAGTATCTCGAAGAAAAGGTTCCAACTTTGTTACATATGATTTTTGTGGTAAATGAAGAATAAGTTATGTATGTTACAGGATCAATGTCCACTTGATATTAGTCAATAAATATTCCCAATAAATTCTCTAAATTATTACTAATGGAAAAATCCAATAACACTTTGCCTGACCTGGGGATCGAACCTGGGAACTCATGATAGTCGAGCTTACGTTTTTTACGCCACCGATGCAGTGATGAGGATTAAAATTAATTTACATAAAATTTAAATTATTTTATATTTTGTTTTTAAAGTTTTTTTTATATTTCAGTTGCTTTATTCGTTAAATTTACTTCTACATATTTAAAATTAAAGATTAATATCCATCTTAATAATTTAAACCTCTAAAATAAACTCTCATCTATTTGCATAAATAGAACAATGAAGTTCGTAAAACACATCTGTAGTAATAGTGCATAGTACATTTTTATATAAAATATCATTGTTCTTTTTCAAGAGTAATGTTTACATACATACATACATACATTCACGCCTTTTTCCCGAAGGGGTAGGCAGAGGTGTACCCAGGAATCAGTCCCATAATAGTAGATACACCCACATTTCGCCAGTATGTTATTGGTCCCATGTAATAGGGGGCGAGCCTATTGCCATCTACCGGGCACAGTTCCAGACTCCAGGCAGTTATTGAGATAATTCCTAATGGAAAAATCCAATATTTAACACTTTGCCTGACCTGGGGTCGAACCCGGGACCTCTTGATTGGCAGTCGAGCATGCGCTCTCTACGCCACCGAGTAATGTTTAAAGGGGTTAATTTATAATAATAATAAGCTTTTGTCGACGGTTGTACAAAGATCATAATTTTAGCGTGTATGTATTATGTACGTATTTTAAATAATGCCAACTGCATTCTATCTCAGTGTCATGTTACAAGTTAAGTTTTCTAAGCGTATATGGTGATATTTATATCGATTATTTTATTCGATATGAATCGCAACTGATACCCGACGAGCGCATTACACCCACTTGTCTTCAGATCATCTTGACTTGATATTCTATATTTATTAGAACTAATATTTTGTTGTATTTAAAGCGGATTGTTAATAGGCGTATCTAGAAAAGGTAGAGTCAGTTTTCTAAAAGCTGCCCTGCATTATCGACTACAAGTTTGTACAGAATATTAATGTGTAGTTTTGTTATATGTTTAAATGTAAAACACAAATATCTCTCCAAAAAGGCAAACTGTACCTAAAAATTAATATACTAGCATTTGTTATTGAAAAGTTTAGTGATTATTTATTATAGCAAACTAAAACCTATATTTTGTTATAATGACCTACAAAAAACATCGTTTAGCTTAAAGGTTGATTGCCCGAAAATCTGCCTACATTACCCCTGGTTATGTGTGTGGCCAATATACGAGTTGCGTGAGGTATTGAATTCTATTTAAATACACGGAACGCTTGAAGTAACATTTTTAATACTTCACACATCAAAGTTAAAATAACAGACTAATATGACAGTATCTCACAGACCAAAGGAGAGCCTTTGACACCGTTGACCTTCAGGGCCATAGTTCACACCGTCCCTTCACTGTGAAAATGTGGAAAAAACCTGACAATAGCAAGGCCCTCATGACAAGACAATCGATTACATGCGTTCCTATGCATTTTATTGAATGTTGTCGCCGATACATTGAATTGGGAAGGAGACGTACCTCAAGGTTCCGTTTTAGGACGCCTGTCTTCTTTGTTAGTCATTATATTATTGTGATTATGTACTGTGTGCTTCTCATTATGTATATTGTATTGTTATCAGATAGAAATAGGGTAATATAAAGAATCAAAAAGGTCCATTTAATAAGCTATTTTTAACGAACGGATATAACCTAAAACTATACAAATAGCTTTTATATAGCAAGCAAGACTGCCAAATTATATTATGTACGTTGTACCCAAGATCACAAATACATAATAGTTGCATAAAACACTGAGAAAAAAATCTCGCATTAGTGTTGTAAAGGTCATGTATCTTGCATTTGTGTGCATAATTTATCTGTACCTACAACAATAGAATAAAAATGTGCGAAATTATTTTTAACCGCGTCTCTCATCCCGCGTTGAACGAATGCTAAAGTCAACGGAACTATTTATAGAAAGGATCTCTTGAATCCAGAATAAAATCTAAAAGGTAAACGAAACGCAGTCCAATGTGGTCGCACAAGGAAGCCCATAATTGGCGTTAAATCAAACATGGTTGAATCCTGCGTGAATGGAATCTGCACATCGGAGATGACCGCGGGTTCCGCCGGCGATCTTATCACTGCACACCTAACGCTTAGAAACTTTAAGCTACGAATATTGAAGGTGATATTATTATCACAGAACTAACGTATGTGAATAAAGTGTAATTAGTTGAGGTAGATAGTATCCATATATATTTGAATCCCATTTAAAAAGGTCTTAATTCGAGACTTCTGAATATGTTACCAGCAAAATTACTGGGCATGACTAGATCAACAACTAATATCTCAGGGTGACAGGCGCAATGCAGTGCCGCGCAGAATTTTGAATTTCAAAATACTGGCTGGCACTGTGTTTGATATGGGCAATCATGGTGCTTACCATCAGGCACCTGATTTGCTCGACTTGTCACGCACTATCATAAAAAAAACTGTTGTCTAAAATCAGTAAATATAATGAAATACGTTTCAGCCCATTTCATACCCTATAACAAAGAAACATGTAACCCAAATATTAGTGGTGATAAGATCTTAAAGGAAATGAGGGAATGAGAGAGTGTGGGGTTCTAAAAATGAAGCGAGATCGAAGATAGTACGAAGAAGATACACCACCATTTGGAGCGCATTGCTAGGAAGAGAATGAGAACTGGGCTACCGTCAAACGTAATGGCCAATGGCACATAGCGTTCTCGTGTAGTACATTCATTATGGATTTGACCAAATTCTCAAATAAGTAATTCTGACATCGCCTCAATTCAATTACTTGTCTGTGTTAAATGTCGAGCAGAGCAATGGAATGAAAATCGCAGAAATAAGGCTTAACCCAAACATGTTAATTTTGGGACTGACTTTTGACACTTGTTGTATTTAACTAAAGGAAAACGAGCCTACCTTATTATGACGTTCGAGAAAGATAATACCAACAAAACATACATTTGGTTCACATCCATCGCATCGATACCATCCATACCATGCGCGTGCTTAAGGAATTTACCGCCAAATCGCTGAGTGGGGTGGTGCGGCGCGGCGCAGGCGCAGGTAATTGCGGCTTATCGCGTATTGTTCCGCTAAGGAGCACAAGGCTCCGCGTGTGAGCGGGTGTCCGTAGTGATTTGTCTGCTTACTTACCACTCACAGAAAATCTAGGCACTGGACACTTTTAGGTTCTAAGTATTCCTTATCCTTAGAGACTCGACACGGCCTGAGTTTATTCTTATTATCTTAACACACAATGACGTTGAATCGCTTTAGGTTAACACATTATAATTTTTGAAAACTATAAATATTGCTGCATTTTAGTATTTTTAATCATTAACTCAGTCACAAAATGACACTGCTGGATATAACCCTTTCCCATAAGGGAGGTTTAGCTTGTACTTGTTTGCTTATACTTGCCACTTGGCGGGCGGGTTGGTGAGCGCAGTTTGATGGTTTTACGCAGAGGAAGTTGCTACCCGTCCTCTGGATCTCATAACCCTTAGCCGGCTTCTACAGCAATTACGGGTAGAAAGGGTAAGTTACTATTCTATTGCCGGTACTCCGTGGCTAATTTAAAATATTCATCCATTTTGAAAATGTTTTATTTTACTAGCTGTTTACAAATTGCAGAGAGTCATCACTAAAATTAAATTTATATGAAATTCATACTATAGCATTAACTACTATACCATTACTATAGAATACATGGGCTGCTTGGGCAGATAGTGATCAAAATACACGGAGAACTCATACCATCATAGTCAACAGCTTGCTTGAAGTTGACATTTATAACTGTAGCATTCGGTTTCAAATGCTGGATCAAATAGGATATGACTTATGACATAATTTAATAAGAAAACAATATGGATTCAGGAAGAAGCACTTCTACCATAACAGGTAGCCTCAATTACATTGTTTGCATATATAACATAGGTATATACCTATATATACTGCATTATGGGATATGTGTGATCAAGACATAGCCCAAATTTCAGAGTTCTAGTTGCTAATTCCTAGATTACGAGTCCCTGACAACGAATCCTTCTACAAATATTTAAACTTTTCTAAGAGATAACCGGGACCACCATAGTTTATTTCATAGGTTTTCGAAACCTTCCTCGGCCTCGGTGCCTCGGTGGCGTAGAGGGCGCATGCTCGACTGCCAATCAAGAGGTCCCGGGTTCGATCCCCAGGTCAGGCAAAGTGAGAAATATTGGATTTTTCCATTAGGAATTATCTCAATAACTGCCTGGAGTCTGGAACTGTGCCCGGTAGATGGTAATAGGCTCGCCCCCTATTACATGGGACCAATAACATACTGGCGAAATGTGGGTGTATCTACTATGGGACTGAGTCCTGGGTACACCTCTGCCTACCCCTTCGGGAAAAAGGCGTGAATGTATGTTATGTTATGTTCGAAACCTTTTAAAAATGCATTTTGTTATTTTAATCACTATATATTATAAAATCCTAAATAATTCACTGACTGACATGCAACGCAGGGCCCGTTACGGTTGGTGTTTTGGAGAAGTTTGGGAAAGTTTTGGTATAAAACTACCATATTTCATAATTGCGAGCAGGCAAAGCCGCTGTTCTTACACTAGTAACAAATATTATTATATAATTACATTTTTTTTGCATAATAATGATAGAATAGAACATAATAAATAACTCTTTATTGGTATCACAATACAGAAAATAACAAAAATCAAAAATTAAAACTAGAAACGTGTAAATTGGTGTAACAATATATCACGGTATTATAAATTACATTTATTTCTAGACATATAAGCGACGTTACAGTCAAATAATCGATGATAACTATTTATTAAAAATAATGTAATTAATATCATAAACTGGTCTCGATTAAATTTAAAATTTAAATAAAAACCGCAGCAAAAACTATATTCGCGCATAGTGGTTGAAACATAAATCTTTATTCCAATTCATTTTATTTGAAAGCAAATTATTATTACAAAGAAAAAAGAATATTCAAACGCTTTCGTTAGCATCGCATTAAATTTTTTATGAACATTAAAAACTCGAGCAAAAGTGCAATGTTTTAATAAAATGATTTCTTAGTTAATTCTAACCGAAACCAACCTTAATGGGTCTTGCAGTTTAAAGAAATAACGATTTAGGTAGGTTAGTGTAACCCTCTTTTTGTGTTCTATTTTTTAATAATTGACCTATGTATGTAAGTCATAATAGTAATAACGTAAAACTTGTTCTAAAAATAACGCTTCAAATTATACCTGCTGAAGCTAAAACTATGTACAATTAAGCACAAACACCTAGGTACGTAGGTATATCGTGCACATAATTTGGCGTACTTGTCGACAACATAAAGGCGACTCCGCTGTTATGTGCTCGCTGGTAAGTAATGATATAATGAAGTGGAGCATTCAATCCAAGGAAGTTGTTACCTTGAATGTTGAACTTGTAATCATTGTTTTGTTATTTTGATTGTTGAATTAAGGTCAAGATTAACTATTGTTGGTGTTTCGGTAATTTTAGCTAATGTGACATTACGAGAATTCTCGTGGCATTGTGATAATTTCAAGGACTGACGGACGTTTTACGGTGGTACACTTAAATATTTTGCTTATCACTATTTACCAAATAGTAAATAGTACTTATCAATTCGTATATTTGAGATTGTTTTGGAGATTACGTCTACCCTATGTTTATAATATTAAAATCAATAATATCCATATGTTCTATCTTATGTAAACCCTATATTTATAATTCTGTAAAATAAATAAGTACCTTTCGTTCATCCTTCCTACTACCCTACTAATATTATAAATGTGAAAGTTTGAGAGGATGGATGAATAGGATGGATGTTTGTTACTCTTTCACGCCAAAACTACTGAACCGATTGGGCTGAAATTTGGTATGTCAGTAGCTTAGACCCCAGAATAACACATACAATGGGTACTTCATTTCTCGATATTTCCACGGGAACGAAGGCAACTCGGGTGAAACTGCGGGGCACAACTAGTTAATAATATGTATCAATAAATATTATCATAATAAATTATTTGCTGGTAAGAATCACCCTACATTTGAAAAGTGTCATAATTACCGATCTTAAAAGGATAGAATGAGCAATATTTAAACGCAAATTTAATATATAATATATAATAAACTGTAGAACATTATACTTATATATTTTTTTTTTTAATCTTCTAAGTACGCCACGTGACGTAACGTGACGTACATAACATACGTAAAAAGGAGATACGTAGGCTACTTCATCTTAAAAATAGAAAATGTTGAGTAGCTTCTCACTTATATTCTGATATCTTACGAATTGAATCTTTACAATTTTAGGTATTTTTTAATTTCATTGTGATAAAACTGTTTTACTGGCTTTTTTACTGGCGAAATGTGGGTGTATCTACTATGGGACTGACTACCTGGGTACACCTCTGCTTACCCCTTCGGGAAAAAGGCGTGAATGTATGTATGTAAAACTGTTTTATCACGTAAATTAAAGTTAAAAATCTTATTTAGTTCCACATTATAAAGTAGATATACCTGCTGGTATAGTGAAAAAGCTTGTGATCGTGATAGGATCGACCGGTCTTTGTTCTCAAACAATTATCTTGGGAACAATAATTATGCTGGATTAATTATTATTTATACCTTGCAGTTTGCGCACTTAATGCTTGGACCTAATTAGTTTACACGTTTAATTAGATATTTGTTTATTGTTTCTTAAATTAGATCGGTTTTATGTGTTTGTTAGCGCTTCGACGCTATTTTTATTTGTTTTTAGTTTATACAATAACTTCATTAACTGATTTTTAAAAGTTATTTTATTTGACGTGTACGAAGTTTTTATGTTTTAATCTACATAGACCTTTAGGCACCCGATAGGTTAGTATCATTCAAGTGCTGATAGCACTGATGGCATCAGCAATTATATATAGACATCCTTGCCGAATTCGGCTACAGTGACTGTCTATCACTGCTTCACGACGAGCTAGTTGGCACAGTGCGGTTTCGTTCATGGGCCCGCAAGTGACTCACATATCCGATCTTAGCAGCGAACGTACGCAAACAACTGTCACATGTCAGGACGCCATTGACATAGTTACTAGCGACTAATGTCTTCTTGAGTAACGTCAATCATCACATTACACGATAGTTTTGTCAGTGTCAGTGGCAAAACTGACAACAAAACCTAACGTCTAATGGCCGCTTTACTTTTGGTCATTCCCACTGGTCCTCACTCCATCGTCATGTGGGACAAATATTTCAAAAATTCCCAGCTGTCACCAATGGGACGATTTATGATTAAACAACAGCTGGTAAACAAGTTCCACTCGGCGACAAAGAGTCTAGGAAACCTACCTATATACCTATTGATAAACCGACGAGAATCGTCTCCACTTCTTTTTTCCCCACTGGAGACAACGATTTTTTTTTTAATTTTTCCACCGGTCACTATTGGGGATTTTTTCGTGTGACGAAGGAGTGGAGACCAGTGCGAATGACCCCTTACATCACTACTCTTAGTTACCTAATTATTAGCTAGGTACTTACTTAAAATATATTGTAATTTTAATTGGTTTCAATTTATTCTGAAGGTACAGGTCTCTAGGCATAGGTAAATGAACTGGCATTCATTATCTCAAGTTCACATAATCTGTAGTCAGTCACACAGTGCAACTACAAGACACTTCCCTTCACAAATGTACGCTATTGTTCTTGCCACGAATAAAATCCTTTTCATATGACTTCTATACTCTACACTGACTTTTAAATCCCTTGCAATAACCACCAAACGAATTTAAGACCTATTACCAGCAAATAGTGTTAAATATTGCTTGATAAAATTTAACATCTCTATTCTAAAGTTACGGGTGGCAATTCTCAAAACTGATAGGATTATGTGCAATTTGAAAAGGTAGCTTTTTGTGACAGATAATATCTTAATATGTTTATAATAAAAGGGGTAGTAATCTGTAACTGTCTGTGTGTTTTGTCGGTTTTTTGGGTGATAATTCGCACCTTGTGAGCCCCTATTCTGGCGGTTGTTATATTAATCTTGACATTGATTTATTTAAACAACTTTCAACTTATTAGGTATTTTAATTTAATATCTGTGTAAAGATGTGTTTGATAAGGTTTTTGTATTTTCATTTGCATAAAATTTGTATAGTTGTAAAATTTGAATTAATCTTTCAGTCATGTTATGTACGTACATGTTTGAGTTTCAAAGATAATTAGGTTCCCGAATCGTCTTATTGTAAGCGTCACGGTACATGAGTATTATAATTCTTGGTTAATGTATAATTAAAACTGCATTAGTTTTTCCAGTTACGGATAGGTTTCAGTATTTAATGTATGACAGAGGAATGGAAACAAATTTATGACTTAGTTAATAACATCTTTGAGGGCATTTAGATCGTAATCTGCTCGGCTAATAGTTTATTTATATTTCCTTATAAGTTATATTTCCTGGTACATTAGCGAATAAAAAAATGTAATAATTTGCTGCCTGATTTTAATTTTATTGGCTTTAAAAAACAAAGTGCACTAACGCGCCAGAAAGTAGGGTTGAATTTTTTTATAGTTTTATTAGCTACTAGTCTATTTTGTATTATTTGAAGTTCCTTTAATTTTGTTTTCGCTGCGCTACCCCAGATTTCTATAAGGTATAATAAATGTGATTTGACCATAGAACTATAATTATTTAGACGAACTTGTTTTGGAAGACTTGTTTGCGAAGTGAGCCTGAGAGAGATGACAGTTTTGATTTCATATCAAATTAATGAATATATGTGACACCTTGGTTCACAATATTGCAGTTCTTACGGATCCCTAATATTTTTCAAAATCTCATATAGCCTATGTCACTCACACTGTATTAAGCTATCCATAAGTGAAAGAATTTTTAAAATCGGTCCAGTAGTTTCGGAGCCTATTCGTTACAAACAAAAAAACAAAGATTCTCTCTTTATAATATTTATTACTTTAGTTATGTTATATTACTTTGTTAGTAAGATGCTTCCAAACACAAACAGCTAAATACAAATTATTAAAAAAACAACAGATCCTCAGCTTATTCTCGAATTCGTTAATTTACGAACGAGTCCAGAATAGGCCCCCCACAAGTGAGTACAGTTGTTCATTTGTGATATTAATGCGTGAACACGAGCTAAACGTTCGATATAGATCTAATGCGGGCTCGATGCTGAGTCCTAGGGGATGTAACGGTCTTACCTTTGTTTCGATTCTCTGATCGTTTGATATCGAACGTTTGTTGGATCACATCTGCCCAAAATATTTCATCAGAATTATAATAAAAGTGTTTGACTTTAAAAATGAAATGCATTTCATTTCATAAAAATCGTTTTTATTCCAGATTTTTACATCCATATTTGCTTAAATATCTATACCTAAATAACTAAGAATAATAATGATAAATAGTTTGAATTTATACTCTAATTCTCTCTGTCGGGTTACCCCAATTACACTGCTCAAGTCAATTCATATGGATTATGTGGACAGTCCACATTGTCAGAGTTTCAGGTCGCCAAGGTCTTTAGAAGTCGTTAGGTCGATTCGGAGGTTACGTCCTATAAGATATATTTCTACATACAAACAGCCTACAGTTAACCTACAGTTTAACGTGCCATCCGAAACACGGTAGCACCCAAGCGAAATGTTTACATGATGAGATCGATCCAGGGGCTCCGGATTTAAAGCCGGGCATATTTCATTTCCGCTGGACCACGGACGCTACAAACTTAAAACTAATAAAAATCTATATGTGCGGTAGGCCTGCCAGGTTTTTTTCACATAATCTCTGACATAATTAGAACTGTCAGGTTCGCTGTAATGGACTGCGGTTCCATACTCTCGCGGCAGCCACCACTGCGTTTTCGGAGCGAGAAATGGCGGTGCGAACAACGGCCGTGAGGCTTCGGAGTCCGGAGTAGCGCTTGCCAGCAGGGCATACGAAAATGTTGGGCATAGAACTCGCCTACCAAGCGTGGTGAATATTAACAAAGCCCCCGCTTATGGAGGAGGCCCTTGTCTAGCAGGAGACTTCTTACGGCTGAGATAATGATGATAATAAAAGGTATTTAACATATTTTTTTCGTCATTAACATGACTGCCTCGGTGACATTGTGGGCGCAAGCTGGACTGCCGAGCATGAGGTCTCGGGTTTGATCCCCAGTACAAGTGTAGATATACAATTTTTTTCATTAGGAATTATTTCTATGACAGCCTGGAGTCTGGAAATGAGCCCGGTAGATGGCAGTAAGCTCGCCCCCCATAGCATGGGACCAATAACATACACTGGTGAAATGTGGGTATACTATGGGACTGAGTCCTGGGTACATCTCTGCCTACCCCTTTGGGAAAAAGGTGTTATGTTATGACGCACGATATTTTCTCACAAGTTTCCTTTCTCGTGTGCATTTCAGTTCAGTATCTTAATTATTGAGATAAAAAATGATTTATTTGCATCAATTACGACATTTACAATTTTAAATTAAATTTAAAGTTGTATTATTTACATTAAATTAATGAAAAGTTAACTCAAATGTCAGTGAACGTTCCCAAGGACTTATTTTTTTATTTCATAACACGTGACAATGTTACATAATATTATGGTATTTAGGTTAGCGAAGAAATTAAGACATTAATACCTCACCCATATATTTTAAAACCCTTCCGGGAAAAGGTTTGGTGTGATGTGTGTGATTATGTTTACTATATTCTTAGGAATCAGTGGAATACAGAATCTCGATTTGGTAAACTTTCTTTCAGGCCAAAACTACTCATCCGCTTGGCTGAAATTCGGTAAGTAGATACTCAATACCCTGGAATAATACATACCTCTATACTGCAATTGACAGTTGGTTCGTGTTTTTTATTTTTATTTTTTATTATATTAAATGACAAGACGAGCAAATCAAGTGCCTGATGGTACGAGTAAGCATCATGATTGCCCATATCAGACACAGTGCCACCCAGAATTTTAATATTCAAAATCCTGTGCGGCACTGCACTGCGCCTGTCACCCTGAGATATAAGTTGTTGAACCTCGTCATGCCCAGTTATTTCGCTGGTAACAACTGCTTGGCGGATGAATAACTGGCTAAGGTGTGGTACTTCCCCAGGCGGCCCCCTGCAAAAAAGGCCTACCACTCTTAATATATAAATAAATAAAATAAAAACATTTTAGCTCAATCAGTAGAGTTATGTCGTAAAAGGTCACAAACATGCACTCTCACACACATAAGCTTTTGCATTAATCATACCCAATAGTGAGATGGAATCGGTCTAATTATCTTGATGGTCTAACATAGCCGCGGGCAGAGCGTCGAGCGTCTTGAATCGCTACCGAATTGAAATGAACGTACACATTTATTATAGCCAGTCTTTACTAAATATTGAATAACATACTATCACGCCTTTTTCCCGATGGGGAAGACAGAGATGTATCCAGTCCCAGAGCAAGTACACATTTCGCTAGTACATTATTGGTCCCGTGTAATAGAGGGCGAGCCTATTGCCAATTAATTAATAGACAGATTCACTCATCAGCCCTTACCTAAAAAGCGGATATTTTACACAAAGACTTTCATCGTGATGTAGACAAAGTATAAGAAAGCAATTCCTGAAATTCACACGAGAACGAAGTCGCGGAAGATGGTCGTATACAAAACGAGTTTGTATTTAAAGTAAATGACAATGGAATAAGTAGCTATGATATGTTCAGCAGTTGCTATCAGCAGGATGATGATGATGATGATGATGATTATGATTATGATGATCAAAATCTTCATAATCATCATCATCAAAAGTTTGTTAATTTATACGAGTATTTGAGACCGATATTATGTGAAACATGGCCATGGATTGCCGTAGCGTTACCAGCTTTATAATAATACCCCGCCCTTTCTCCCCGTGGTTGACATAAGAGCCGGCTAAGGGTTTTGAGATCCAGAGGACGGGCACCAGCGTCCTCTGTATACAACCATCGAACTGCGATCACCAACCAGCCTGCCAAGCGTGGCGAGTATTGGCAAAACCCCTCTTATGGCTGGATTTTCCACAATCTGAAACAAAATGACGTAAAATATTGAAATAAATCGCATCATCATATTTGTAGACTAAAAAAACAGCTATATGCGCACACGCACCGAACTATAACGAACAAGATTATACGTTCTCAACGTATACATTGTTTATTTTTGGCCTTTTCGCCGCTCAATAACTTCTATGACGATTCAATTTTCGACGGAACGTCCGACAATCGCGCAATCGGATTAAAAAATAATTTCTGTAACAACACAAACCGATATAACTTGACCTATACAACTAAAAGAAATGTTCTCAACTACGTACTAGTTTATCCTGGACGTTATTAAAAATAGTAACCAGCTTAAAACCTCCCAATTTTATTTGAAACTTGATTAGTTTCACGTTGTAAGTAGCTCGAGTTCAAGTTACGTTGGACGAATAATGATGTATGTGATAATTTGTATTTGATTTGGACCAATTAGTGATGCTTACGGACGCGTTTCGGTGTATTCAGTTGCAACGTTTTTGCTGCAGACCGTGGTAAAATACGTGGATGGAATATACGAGATTAAATTTTGTGTTGAAAGTTAAATCAAGGTGCACAAATTAATTGGAGCAAAATATCTAAAAGAAAATGGTCGTGTCAGTCATGTCAAATACTCTGACACTATAGTTGACCATTTTGGCCCTGAGATTTTTTACTCAGTGGTCTAAACCAATTGCAGAAAACCTACCTACATACGTACTATCCAATCAGTACAGAGATAAACGGAACAATAATAGTACCGTCCCTTATTACTAATTTATGTCGCTCGAAAACACGAGCTATACCCGGTCTTTTGACAGACATGCACGGAAACTATTTTTTTAAGTCCGACGTACAGACCCCTTTGAGTTTAATGACGCAAAATAGACGCATTGACGTCGAGTTGCGGAGAATTGCCTGCGAATTTGAATTGACCTCTTTGAGCTTTTAATATAACGGTAATGGATAGCACCTATCGGGGTTCATCTCTGAAATTGTACAGAAGATGAGCCCATAGACAGCCCCGCTAGGTGCAAGGACTATTGTGAATGGATGGAAACTACTTGATTTGGCTATAGGACCTGGCTATTGGATGAATGGAACCTGGCTATTGGTAAATACTCTGGCACCTGCCACTTCCGTCTCATGGTAAAATATGACAGCAGGCGATGACTCATCGCTCACTAAACGGACCCTCCATAAAGACCGCCCTCCACAAGCGACTAAACCCGATAAGAAAGATGTCCCTAGACTTAAGATTATTATTATTACTTGTAGGTTGATACGGGCTCACGATGATGATGATGAAAATGATGATGATGGTGATGATGACGATGATGGTCAATTCCGAGAAGTAACCCGTATGTTTTCAATGTAATCTTGATTTCCTTCATTACTTATTTCGTTATTACATTCTATAGAGTTTCCACTCACACAAAAAGTAGCCATAATAAGTAATATGTAATATTGATAAAAAGTTCAATAATACCAATCATCAATAATATTCTTGTCAATTAGTAGATGACCGACCTTCTATTCAAGATTTGATACAAATATGTATTTACGGTCTAATGAATAGGTATATATAATTTTTGAGTGCATATTAATATGTAGTTATAATGACTGACGTGGCTTGCCGAAAAATGTTTTTATAGTTTGAATGAATTTTTTGATTATAAGATTTAATACCAATTATTTAATGATTATTCAAATACTTAATATTTTATGTAAAGGTAATTAATAAATTGTATAACATATATAAATGTCCAACGCCTGAAAAGGCAGATTTGAGCTGAACCTGTTATGTAAATGTGAACTATATGAACCTTAAATCTTGGGAATAAATGATTATGATTATGATTATGATTATGATTATACCTTTATTAACTTTATTAACCTATTATTAAGGAAAAGTGGAGCCCTTATAGGATCACTTTGTAGTCCGTCTGTCTGTCTGTCTGTGTCCCAGTCCGTCTGTCTAGATACTTTTTAACGGGAACGCGTGGATGTATCAAGTTGAAATTGATATCAACTACTCAGATCTACGGTCCCTTGTGGCTGTAAAAAATTATACTTCTTAGTTAACGCAATAAAAAGTTATGGCCATTTTACTGCATTAAGAACTAATAGATGGCGCTGTATGTTCTTGGTATCTAGGTATGGAACCCTACACTATGCATACATACGTATTGTATGCCTTAACTATTTATTATAAAAAGAGATTTGTTATTGAGATTAGGAGTTTTAAGCTTCAAATGCTTAAGCAGAGGAAAATTAGTTTCATTAGGACAAAAGAAAGTCATTAAAAAAATAAGAATCTTCAGCTATCTATACTAAATAACACATTTTATTAAAAAGAAATCAATTTAAAAAATCCTCTAATCAGTTTAGTTTCGCTTCAGCTGATTCATCGATCAGAATGAATAAAGATCCCATCGCGTAACAATCACCGTGAACGGATTACACGAATGTGTGTTTATTTTGTAATTAGTTTCACATATAGCTACGGGATACGCAGTAAGGACTGTTCCAAATCCTGTGGTTAAATTGAAAAATACGTCTGCACATTGTCATTGAAACCAAAGTGACGAAAATTACATAACATTTTTCGTCATTTTGGTTAAAATAAGTTATTAAACATAATATTTGGAAAATTAATACTTAGCTTTTTAAACTGAACTTATCAGTACTTACCTAATTAAAACCTATCTCAAAATCTAGATCAAGGAAATGAATTGAACATTTACTTATATTAAAAATATTTTTGGGATAAAGAAACAAATAAACCATTAGTATTAGTTTTTGGTGTTAAAAATGAATAGATAAAAATTTTAACATGATCATATGTATAATTATTTACAATTTATTTACAACTAGCGACCCGCCCCGGCTTCGCACGGGTAGCAGAAGTAGGTATAGTGGACGTTTATCAGGAGTAAATTCGTGATACATTGTATTTTAATAAATATAACCCTAATGGTTTACGCAGCGCACGCAAATTAATGACTATTTCTGTTACAATGACCAAACCTTAACACATGTTATAATTTATCGTGGGCTATTTTGAAGATATTGATGAGTACTACAAACCCCTAGTACATTACTTTATTCTACCACCAATACTTTTCACACCACATGAAAAATAATCACTGCTTCGATTATTGTGACTAAACCAGAAAAGATGGATATAATCTATGTTTACTGTTTTGTAGGTATTGATAATTAATACAATCCCCTAGTACATTACTTTAATCTACCACCGATAGTTTTCACACCGCATGAAAAATAATCACTGCTTCGATTATTGTGACTAAACCAAAAAAGATGGATATAATCTATGTATACTGTTTTGTAGGTATTAATAAGTACTACAAACCCCTAGTACATTATTTTACTCTACCACCAATAGTTTTCACACCGCATGAAAAATAATCACTGCTTCAATTATTGTGACTAAACCAAAATAGATGGATATAATCTATGTATACTGTTTTGTAGGTATTGATAAGTACTACAAACCCTAGTACATTACTTTACTCTACCACCAATAGTTTTCACACCGCATGAAAAATAATCACTTTTTCGATTATTGTGACTAAACCAAAAAAGATGGATAGAATCTATGTATACTGTTTTGTAGGTATTGATAAGTACTACAAACCCCTAGTACATTACTTTACTCTACCACCAATAGTTTTCACACCGCATGAAAAATAATCACTTTTTCGATTATTGTGACTAAACCAAAAAAGATGGATATAATCTATGTATATTGTTTTGTAGGTATTGATAAGTACTACAAACCCCTAGTACATTACTTTACTCTACCACCAATAGTTTTCACACCGCATGAAAAATAATCACTTTTTCGATTATTGTGACTAAACCAAAAAAGATGGATATAATCTATGTATACTGTTTTGTAGGTATTGATAAGTACTACAAACCCCTAGTACATTAATTTACTCTACCACCAATAGTTTTCACACCGCATGAAAAATAATCACTTTTTCGATTATTGTGACTAAACCAAAAAAGATGGATATAATCTATGTATACTGTTTTGTAGGTATTGATAATTAATACAATCCCCTAGTACATTACTTTAATCTACCACCGATAGTTTTCACACCGCATGAAAAATAATCACTGCTTCGATTATTGTGACTAAACCAAAAAAGATGGATATAATCTATGTATACTGTTTTGTAGGTATTAATAAGTACTACAAACCCCTTGTACATTATTTTACTCTACCACCAATAGTTTTCACACCGCATGAAAAATAATCACTGCTTCAATTATTGTGACTAAACCAAAATAGATGGATATAATCTATGTATACTGTTTTGTAGGTATTGATAAGTACTACAAACCCCTAGTAGATTACTTTACTCTACCACCAATAGTTTTCACACCGCATGAAAAATAATCACTTTTTCGATTATTGTGACTAAACCAAAAAAGATGGATAGAATCTATGTATACTGTTTTGTAGGTATTGATAAGTACTACAAACCCCAAGTACATTACTTTACTCTACCACCAATAGTTTTCACACCGCATGAAAAATAATCATTTTTTCGATTATTGTGACTAAACCAAAAAAGATGGATATAATCTATGTATACTGTTTTGTAGGTATTGATAAGTACTACAAACCCCTAGTACATTACTTTACTCTACCACCAATAGTTTTCACACCGCATGAAAAATAATAACTTTTTCGATTATTGTGACTAAACCAAAAAAGATGGATATAATCTATGTATACTGTTTTGTAGGTATTGATAAGTACTACAAACCCCTAGTACATTACTTTACTCTACCACCAATAGTTTTCACACCGCATGAAAAATAATCACTTTTTCGATTATTGTGACTAAACCAAAAAAGATGGATAGAATCTATGTATACTGTTTTGTAGGTATTGATAAGTACTACAAACCCCTAGTACATTATATTATTCTACCATCAATGCATTTCACAGCGCACGCAAATTTATGAATATGGTAATTATATTATGTAACACCTTGGTTCACAATATTGCAGTTTTCTTACGGATCCCCATTTTTTTTCAAAATCTCATATAGCCTATGGCACTCACACTGAATTAAGCTATCCATAAGTGAAAGAATTTTTAAAATCGGTCCAGTAGTTTCGGAGCCTATTCGTTACAAACAAAAAAACAAAAAAACAAAAAAACAAAGTTTCTCTCTTTATAATATTATTATTATTATTATATTATAGTAATTATAGTATAGTATAGATAGGCTACTTATTTATTTACAATAGGCTACTTATATCCTATCAGATAATAGCATAAAGTAGCATATTGCACTTTATTTTAAACTAAAAAAATGTATGATTTTAGCAAAATTCACGAAATATTGTGATGCAAACGCTCTGTGATTGGTTGCAGCTCTATGACGTCACAGTTCAATTTCTCTCTCTCTCTCTCTTTCTGGCTCATTATTTCTTCATGGTGGGATTAATATTTAATTAAACCAAAGAGTACGTATACTAAACATAGTAATTTATAAAAAAAGCACAGAATTCTACACCAGTCTTCTGAATCAGGCATTATTTTACGCATAATCAATGTTCAATAAATTGACGTTGAAAAATAACAGGATATACCCATACTGTTATCTTGAAAGTAAGCGATCGTTATTGCGAATCTAATAATTGATTAGTGTGAGAAACAAATATGGGAACCGTGCAAGGAATTTGGGCTATGCAAAATTTTGAAATCAAATCTCTATTTGTGAATGAAGTGGTGGCGTGACCACATGCGATGCACTGTGTTACTTATCACTCAAATACTCATTGCAATAGTTATTTAAATTATTGAGATATCGTGGGAAAAAGGATATTACATTTTTTTTTTCGGGAAATACATATATATATATCATCTACTCCGCCCGTGTCCACGCAATGTTGAGAATAGGCCTCTTCTTGGTCACGCCACTTTTTCCGGTCCTGTGCGAGTCTTAGTCAAACAAATCAATTAATATAATACTAGCTGTGCCCCACGGTTATGCTCGCGTAGGCGTGTGTTTCCCGTGGGAATGTAGGGATAAAAAAACGGTTTCCTGTTTATATTTTATTATCCTATGTCCTGCCTCGACATTGTTTCTAAGGTCACGTCTATGTCTATGCCACAATTAAACGAAATTGTTCTAGCGGTTTAGACGCAAATTCTAGATACTTTGACATAATTTATAATATTAGTGTTGAACTACCTCGACTGCCTCGGTGGCGTCGTGGGCGCATGCTTAACTGCCAATCAAGAGGTTCTGGGTTCGATCCCCAGGTTAAGCAAAAGTGTTATTGGATTGTCCCATTAGAAATTTTCTCAATAATTTGAATTTATACCAACAGACGCGGTTACCCCAATTACACTGCTCCAGTCAATTCATATGGGTTGTGTGGACAACCCATATTGTCAGAGTTTCAGGTCGCCAGGATTCCTAAGCTATCTTAATACCAAATTTCAGCTACATTCGTTCCGTAGTTTTGGCGTGAAGAGGTAACAAATATACACAAAAACTTTCGCATTTATAAAAAGTGACATAAGATTGGTATAATAAAATAAGCAAAGGAGTAGATACTGGGGTTACTTATTATTCACACTGGTTTCTAACTGACTCCAAACAAATATAAGTACTTTTATATGTAAGTGCCAGATAATTCTCCAAGGTCTGATACACAAAGCACAATAGTGGGAACTTAGTCATATGACATAACAAAATGTTGATATAATTCGTAATTAGATATTATAAAAAGGAGTATAATCTAGTCCGAGCAGGGGGTCAAGGTAATGTCACTTGTCACTGACAGATTTTATCGTCTTTTAACTAAGAGCCTCTGCACACTATGGTTGTTATCAGCGTCCGCGACGCATTTTTCATGATTGCGCATTTTGAGTGCCGTAGATTCCCGAAAAATATTACTAGGTGTATTGTCGCAATGGTTAATGAGAGCTGCATATGCGCGTCATCGGCGTTGATAAAATACGATTTTTTTTAATGATCTATGCTGTTGGCCTCAGATGGCCTCTACAGCTTTACCGGGCAGTGGTGAGTGCATGCGCTCGACCCAAAGTTTATGGGCGACTAGCTCAAGGGCACCTAGACATTTTGAATACAAAACATCGCCTTGGTAAATTTTTCATATGATTGTGTCAAATTCCTCTTTCGCTTCGTAGAAAAGCTATGAAAAGTTAATTTAATATATTATTTATCCCGTTGCGTTAACTTGTCCATTAGTAAGATCATAGAATAACGAAATGGTGGAAATGACCCACAAGTAACAAATAATGATAAAACCTATAATCTCAAACTGAACACGAATATCGTAGTCTAGTTAATAACCTCCATCATTTTAACATCTACCGAGCTCATTTACAAACTAACTGAGAATTAACCAAATAATGTGATGTGATAAATCAACTAAGAGAATATTCTACATCTGATTTCTACACAATTAATGAAACTAACATAAACTAAGGCTTCAATTATACGAAATTAATACGAAAAGTTATCACGTGGGCGTGATTGGTGGCGCGCGTTTCCATTCTTTTATTTGAATATACATTTTATTACAGTTTTCTTTATTACGGTCGAGTTGGTATATATAGGTAGCCGTTTAAATACGTTTAAAATGTCTATAAGACTTATTTAAATGAATTTTCTTTGAGTTTGAGTGTGTGTTAAAAGCTGACATGACCTAATTAATGATTATCGTCTATGACGTCAAAAAATAGCTGTTCAAATCTTTCACATTAAATTACTTAATATATCAATTACCTATTACATAAATCAATAGTTAAATATACAAATTGCTGTGCATATAATATACAAATATATTATTATTTCTATGAATACTGCTGCTAAAATAATAGTTTTAGAGTTTCAGCACTGTCGAATATCCATAATATTATTATAATCAAATAATATGTAGTATCTATCACTTTCTACAGTCTTAACATATTAATTTTCGTATTGTCATGCACTTTTATCTCATACACTCGATACCTTCTTTGTTATCCTCGACGGTTATGGGTACTATAGTATAGTGTGTAGTTTTTAATTTAACGAGTAAGTACCTATATTATTGCTACCAAATTAAATAAAAGGGAGCCTATTGTAAAAAAAATTAGACGACCGAAAAATCCTTACATTTTCCATATGTATGAAATATTGTATAACAATGGAAACAAGCATCGCGTGAACCATAGCCCTTACTTAATGTGCCCAACGACGGGCTCAATTAGATTCGGTGTCGATGCATGCAGGTCTTGATGCCCAACGCCCAACTGTTCTTATGCCCGATTGCCCACTTGCCCATTGCCCATTAGCACCAAGTCTGGTGCCACGGCGCCCCCCGCTGAGACAGTTTTTCACACTAATAATTGTTTGTTTGAATAATCGTGTCGTGATTTACTGCACTGTGATTTTCATTAGATTTTCTCATTAGTAAATTAGAAGAAATAATTTTTAAAATTCCCCTTAAAGTATAGAGTAATTTTATAATAGTACTAGTTGTCCCCCGTGGTTTCACCCAAGTAGACATCGTTCCTAAAAATATCCCTTTGTGATTCTAAGGTCTTAACTATCTCAGAATTTCAGCCCAATGGGTTCAGTAGTTTTGGCGTGAAAGGGTAACAAACATCCATCCATCCTCACAAACTTTCGCATTTATAATATTAATAAAATTATGAAGGACATAATAGTAGAGTTACAAACATAATATTGAACCAGTGACTTAAATTTCTACATACTTCCATATGTGTCTTAATGTGTGTTAATATAGCGCTTTTTTCTCCGAAAAGGAAAAGATAGAGGTACACCCCTGCCTGGGTACAACCAGGACCTATATGTACCTATATATAGAACCTAAAAACAACATAACTATTAAAATGTGGGTGTACCTACTAAAGGTCCTTTGAGAAAAAGACGTGATGTTATGTTATGTCATCCAGATCATAGGTTCATCCTTTCTTAAATTAGAGGTATTATGGTTAATAAGAAAGCGGTCGATCGATTTATATTAAGATCGCTGCACACGACCCATGTCGGACGCCCTTTTCATGTCGGGTTGACTTCGGTAATAATTCATTAAACAAATTGTAATGCTCATTGCAATTTGATAGCCATTTTATCTTAAACCATGTAATCGTATACATATTATACAAATACTTTGTGCTTGACGCTTGGTGTTGCCGTATTATGAGGATGACGTTAATTTTGTAGTTTTTTAGTTTTAAATAATAAATTATGTTATACTATATATATTTTCAATATTTGATTTCATTATTGATTATTACCACATTTCTCAACATAAAGAAGATAATTTTTTTTATTTAGTGAAATATTATCGATATACATAGTTTTATATAAGAACTAAGCATAGACCCGAGTAGAATCGCGTACCCTATTTGTTATTCCAGGCTCTAAGCTACCGATATAAAAAATTTCACCCCAATCGGTTCAGTAGTTTTGGCATGAAACAGTTACAAACATCCATCCATCCTCAATATTAGTAGGAAGGATAGAATATAAAGGGTCCGGCCGTCATGGAATAGTAACCGATTATATGGGTTTGGAATTTGGAATTTTCATGCTTTTGCCTAATTTTCAAACTATTCCTGCAATTTCTAAAAAAAACGAGTATAATGTCGGTATATAGTATACATATACCGTATACTATACGGTATATGTATACTATAGCTACTATATTTAACAGAAGTAGCTGACCCAACGTACTTCGTTTCGCCTTTTAACAATAAATACATTTTATAAATATAAATATTTTTATAAATAAATGTGACTAATTAATTTTATCACTTAACTCTTTCCATTTTCTTCTAGTAACTCAAGAAACTCACCAGTATTTTTTAAATTTTGAAATGCGCAATTTTCTTAATTTTTCTTCCTTAACTGATTAAAAATTAAAAGATGAATGAAATTGGTAGAGTCGTTCACAAGTTATGGTATGACCAAGGATTTATTTAGATATAGTCAAAGAAAATCCTCATAAAATTAAGATAATTTTGTATTACTCTACTAGCAACCCACAATTATGTAAAGTTTAAGATCAAGCTGAGACAGAATGGTCACGTAATATGTGTGGTCCTATTTCTTTGTTTTCTTTATTCTATGGAATTTCCTAAACTATGATATTAATATCACTCTACTAAGCACCCCGTCGCGATCACTTCTGTGACATTTATTTGAGAAATGAAGGGGGCATGTGAATATGCATTATGACAAGGTAACAAATGATTTTTATGGTAACTGCGTAGAGAGTGATATAATTTCTTAGATATTGGTGAGGAAAGTCGATGTTATTGTCTTGAATGACGATAAATATAATATTATTATGGATTTTATTCGATGGTTATCGTATGTGGTAAAATTGTGTTTGATTAGAGGTTTGAAATGGTTTCGGTTATTGGAACCATGCACTTAATATTCTCATACTAATAAAAAAATCCTCTCTGAGTTTTTTTTGCAACTTCTTAGATTTTTTTCTTTTAATCTTCTTAGACGCGTCGCTTTAACGCTTAACGATCAAAAACAAATGCTCCACAAACATAATAAGGCTTTTTATGTATGACGAAAGCAAGATGAAGTAGTTGTATTTATTTGAATAATGCAAACGATACACAGCAGTGTCATCTGCACCATCAATGGTGCAAACAAAAATAAATAAATAATTTAAATTCATACTCCGACAAAACGGGTTACCCCAAATATACTGCTCGAGTCAAGTCATGTTGGTTATGTGGAAAACCCATATTGTCAGAGTTTCAGGTCGCCAAGAATCCGAAAAAGGCCTCTGACATGACCTAACGACTGCCCCCTACATATCTTATAGGAACAAAATTAATTGGTGGCACCTGCACCATTAATGGTCAATGGTAAGTCAATGGTGCAAATGATACATCGCCCACTAATCGATTTTAATATCCACGTGATGACAGAATATTAGAAAAGTAAAAATTAAAATAATATGCACCCCAATAAAACATAAATTAAACTAAAATTAATTGTGATGTTCAACCCAAATTCAATAAAATTACAAATAAAATCACAGAGTAAAACAGAACACTAAAACAACTTGTCGATTCAGATTGAATATTATGTATCTAATTTGTACCAATCCATTTCTTGCATTGACGATTAATTTGAACCCATTTTGTGGATTACCTCTTTATTTTATTTACATTTAATTTTGTTTATATACACCTTTAATAAGAAGTAATAAAGGTTATTTTAGATTTCTCGAAGTAGCAATTTCGTGGTGATATTTCCGTTGTCATCGACATATTTTCAAATGTAAGGAATATTTCGTGTTTGGACACTTTGTTAATGATGATAATTAATTTTATGTTTGTCTGCATCTATTTACCTGGTTATTGTCAGGTCAATGGTAACATTGAATTAGTTTTATAATGAATACAAACCAAATTTGAATAATAACAAAAGATCAATGGTACTTAACTAAAACAAGGAAAGAATTTTTTTTTGGAACAAGGAGTTCTTAAACTCGATGGATATTATTTTTGAAGTGAATAGTATTCCATGTAACCTACTGCAATAAATAATTAACTTTAAAACAAAAATAATAACGACCTGAAAATATTATTTTTCGTATCTTATCTAACTTCCATTTCTAGCAAAATAGACAAAATCCTAGCCAAAGTCTGGTAGTCTGGTAGTTAGTAGTTACTGTATCTATAAATTCGTCCACAATTAGGCCCGTGCTACACGGCGCGACACTGCGCCGATAGTATCGCTTGATTTACGCTCGCGCTCGCGATATAATCGCAACCAACCGTGGGTAATGAGCTTAGAACCTTACTGATCTATTTTTCACTAGAATTTGATACAATGTACGGTGCGTAATGGCAATTATTTGTGGCGATTACTATCTCACGTGATGAGAAGTACTATTGATAATAATAAATAAATAATCCGTTTTTGTGAATAGTTCTGAGAATAATATAAGATAAAAATCTGCTTGTTGACGTGTTTTTTTTTTAAAGATTAGATCATTTTATTTTTGTGACAGCCTCTGTGGCGTAGTGCCGTAGGCCGGTAGATTTGATGGCAATAGGCTCGCCCCCTACCTATTACATGGGACCAATAACATACTGGCGAAATCTAGGTAGTACCTACTATGGGGCTGAGTCATGGGTACACCTCTGCCTACCCCTTCGGGAAAAGGGCGTGATTGTATGTTATGTTATTTTTGTGATAAGTAGTACTCGTACGATTTTATGTAAATATATATAAAAAAATAGGTCATAATTCTATATCTAAATGTTCCATGTTATACTTATAATTAAATACATAATGTAAGGAATATTTTGTTTATTATATTATTATAGACTAGCTGTGCCCATAACAAATGTACAAAGACAATCTAGAGACTTAAAGGCCGTTCTATTACATCCCTAATGAACAATTAACAATGGACAGAAGCGCATTTCAGATCGGAAGCGACGCCAAGGCGAAGGAGCCCTCACTGGCCTTGTTGGACGCCAACAAAGCTGCATTGTCTATCCACATCTTGGAACCAATCCAACACTCAAATACTCCGTGACCTCCAAAGATTTAACCTTCAAAACGATGTAACCACCACGCATCCAGCCACGGGAAACACAACTCTTCTCACCGACTCTTAAAGTTTACAATTCCTCGTCGTTCGTTGTCATAGAGTATGTTAATAAGGAGCATTAAAAGCCCTGGATGGCGCGGCTATTGTGTCCTGACCTCGGCAAAGAAAGGTGTGGTGACATACACTTCAGACGAGTCAAGGTTACGATGGTGCAGTTATGGGGTGGTGTAGTAGCGTAGGTGGTCTGGCGTAGTGATGGATTGGAAACACTCGCTTCGTAAACGATGCAGCAAGTATCAGGATAAATTGGCAATAAACAGTGAAGATGGTTGGACGACGAGACGTTCAGATTTATGTCATCCTTTTATGGTACAGATTCCTTCGACTCGTACAAAGCAGTTCAAGTCAACATTTATTGTTCGAACTGCCAAGGAATGGAACACCTTGCTAGCGTCATTGTTTTCCGAAAAGTACAATCTGGAGGTCTTCAAGTCAAGAATGAATAGGTATCTTCTAGGCAAGCACGTACCATCGTCGACCACGTCGTCACTTACCATCAGGTGAGGCTGCGGTCAAGTGCTTGCCTATTCAGTTAAAAAAGTGCTGCAAGGCTGGCTTAGGCCTTCTTTCTTTCCTTAACTCATAGTAGAAATAAAGATCAAAGTTAGAAAAAGACTGCAGATGCTTGGCAAGAACGATTAAATAGAATAAAATATGCATAACCTCGTGTTATGGTAAGCCTGCTGAATCAATTCCGCAGTGATGCAGTATTTGACTGCTGGACATAGGGCTCCCCCAGGCTAATACTCGCCACGTTTGACAGGCGGGTTGGCGAACGCAGTTTAATGGATTTTACGCAGAGGACGCTGCACGACCACTGGATCTGATGACCCTTAGCCGGCTCTTACGGCAACCATGGGTAGAGAGGGTAGGGTGCTATTCTATAGCCAGTAACCCCAAGGCTCTATGTCGGAAATATGTCGACTATCATATATTAATATATTGTTAATGGGGCCAAGAGTGAAACTGCTAACGTTCTGCCATGTCCACAGAACACTCAACCTCTCAAAGATGATGCTTTTCGATTTGCTTTCGACACTGTATAACAGCTGGCCCCGATTAAACAATCGGGGCCAGCTGTTATACATCCTTATTAGCTGTTATACATCTTTTATCATTAGATTCAATCTCCTATGATCCCAACTTTTACGATGCTAGTGTCATGGAGAGGGCACTCACACATACACTCACCCCCACTCATTTACACAATATCAAATCTAGCAAACGCACAGACACGTAAATAATTAGTTTTAGTATTCCATAATCTAGAATCTAGTATGTAAATACTATAAAGAAACTGGAAATCTCTTTTGGATTATATTAGAATAAGTATTTCATATTATTTCCGGAGGAGGGCGTTGATGTCTGCAACACAGTCTTTACTACCGCAGACATCATCGTTTCTTATATTATGTACCCGTGTGTATTGTTCTAAATACTTGACATTAGACTTAAATATTGTCCATGTCATGACACGAGCTATGACATGTTTAGGTCAAGTGATCCAATTAAAACTATAGATAGACCGCTTAATTGAGTCCTCGCCTGCGGGGTACAGGGGCGGTGGGGGGCGTGGAGTTAGACGTGAACGGGGGCCGGGAGAGTGCGGGCGGCAAGCACCACCCGCCTGCACCTCTCCGGTCCTACGCACCTTTACCTCGCAGGCGAGGACTCAATTAAGCGGTCTACCTATAGCCAAGACCTTCCCCATACACCGTTACAAATGGGCGATTCTGTTTTCTGAAATTTATTGAAGCGGCGTTTATGGCTTTAATATTGTATGTGATACCTATATAGCATCCAAAACGACGATCGCAGAGATGTTTTAGCATCATATTCCAATCAAAATCTTACGAGACAACGCACTCTATATGATTTGGTTTTCTATTGTTTTTAATTTGAACTCGGACACTCCGAATTTTATGACATGATGTGTATGTAAATCTCGATTGTTTGTTGCAAATGCATTCTTGGACGCAACACTGGTAAGTACAGAGTGAGTTATCGATATAAAGTGTCATTTATCCCATCGGACATTGTTCTGATCCTGTCTCGCTCCGTGCCAATCACCTCTGCAAACAAAGGTTTTACGATAAAACCGAAAGTGTACGATGAATTTTAACACCTCTCATTTCGTACTTATGGATGTGCCATTACAATAATAGGTACCGCTATCGTATTAGTCATGGAGCTTTTATGGTAAACAATAAAATATGGTATGATTAAAATCCACAAATGATTTTATAAAATGATTGAGTTATAAAGTAACAAAGAAAAGCGTGACTAAACTATGTTATTATAGAAAGCAGCTGAGTTTTTCGTTTTTATTGTTTGGAATGAGGTACGCAGTTAATATAATTGTCAAATACGATCCCGTAGTTGCGGATTGTGACCATAAAATAAACTTTGACGTTTTTATGGCTTGATGACGGTATTATTTTTGAGGCTCGTGCGATTTGAATGGCAATAAACGGTTCCCTATTTATTCGCATTGCAAGCAAGTGCTTTAAAATTCAAAATTCTGCGTGGTACTGCACTGCGCCTATCACCCTGAGATATTAGTTGTTGAAACTCGGCATGCCCAGTAATTTCGCTGGTAGCATTGTTGCCCTTCAGACCGGAACACAGTAATGTTTACACATTACTGCTTGGCGGATGTATAACTGGTAAAGGTGTGGTACTTGCTCAGGCGGCTCCTGTAAAAGAGGCCTACCACTACAATATGTTATTTTTTGCATTTGAATCGGGTTTACGCACAACATCTGTGCATCATCTGCGATGATAATAAACGCTATGTGCGGAGAGTCCAGACTTCTCTCCGACTGCTAAAACTTTACCAATATACTTTTACACTTTTACTTTAAATTTTTTACTTATGGCCATATAACTCTCGGCGGGATAAGAAAGTACCTATTGGCCTTTCTTATCCCGTGGGAAACATGAGACCCGGCGGGGGGGCATATTCGGAGAGTGAGCAGGAGCGCTCTCCGTTTCCAAGTATTCCAATCCAACTACTGCGATCATCAAGCCGCCTGCGAAGCGTGGTGATTACGGCAAAATCCCCCCATATAGTTTAAATTCTGTACGTTCTTTGGGGGAGGCTTATGATCAGCTGTGTATGTTTTCCGGTTGATGATGTGATGTGTTCATCACTTTTACATTTGTTTTTAAGTATAGGTGTGGCGAATCAATGCTCAAAATAAAATCAAAATATACTATTAACATTCTGTTCTCATGAATCTTAATATCTTCAAACGTGTGTTACAAATTGTAAAATTGGATCAACCTAGTTCACATTCAAGAGCAGAGAAAGACAATGTTCAAATCAAATCAAATTATTTCGGTTCATAGATCCATATAAATTGATTTGTTTGTATGTTAAATTACTGATGGAAATATAGATCAAAACGTTGATATTTATAGAGTATTACAAATTGTTTATTGTTATTCAGATTTTATGGGCTTCAGTAAGCTTGAGATGGTAATGTATAACAGGAAATAGATGCAATTTGATTATGATAATGATTTTTTTTTTGTTTAAATTAATAGAATTCAACAGACTCCCCTCGGATAAGAGCTGTGAAGATATTAATAACATAAACTTTCGCAATAATAATCAAACTATATGTCATAAATTTATATATAATTTTGTTATGCATTTATCGAATAACACAACACAAATTGACGAAATACAAAAATCTTCTTATATAAAATCGCTGCACATTCTAGTGATGTGGGCATCCGCGATCCGCGCGCGATAACGGGACGACATCGCGCGGGACGTGTTCGCAGATCCCGAGACTGAGCGGATCCTCGGGACACAGCTAATTGATTTTATCTACGCACGGGATAAAAACAAACGAGCGAACGGTGTGAACTTTCATGACTGCGGACAAACTGGGACTCGGGAGATAAATCGTTGCTACAATTAGAGATGAACTTTAGATTATCTTTTTTTATTGTTTTTGGGGAAAGGAGCGGTTTTATTATTATATTTTTTCACTCCTCTTGCTCAAAAAGTCCGTCATTGTTGGGTACCAGAGCGGGGCTAAAATAAATTTTCAAGCTCTAGGGGATAAAGTATGTTTTATTTTATTTTTTGTCTGTTACCAAAGATTATATTTTTTTGGTTACGCACACATAGGAATTTCAAAGCGAAAAAAACGTCTATACCTATATGTCTATAGTGTGACAAATCGGTTTCTATTTACTCCTTCACTCAATGGATCTCTTTGCCCCTTTTGTAAAAAGTAACAATCTACTAAATAATGATTTAATTGTATTTTAGGTTTATATGATTGTATTTTTTTAATTAAATTCTATTTAATTTTAATTTTAAATTAAATGTTAATGTGACTATTTCATTTCAAATACGATCATGATTGTTCATGAATAAATAAATGAAAATATGAGAAAATATTCAATAGATCAGTTTGAGCTTTACTTTCTTTGTGATTAATCTGATATCCTAAATAAAAAAAAAAAACAATATTTTTTTACACTTTTTAATGTCTTGCGTAAGTTTAAAGATTTATAACATTCAGAAATAATCGAAGATGTTTCAAGGCTATAAATAATCAGGCTAATAAAATATGGTTTTGAATAAATTTTAGGATAAATGGCTCAATTATTTTGCAGCAATTTTACAAAACTGGCTCTGATGCTGCAACGGAATTTTTAATTGGATTAATAAATAATATCGTAAAATGTCAAAGTTCAAAGTAATTATGAAGTAGTACGAACAAGCAGGATCTAAAAATGGAGATATAGATGATCAATAAATAAATGATTATCTTTATGTAAATAACACAACACAGTAATTCAGTTCTTGTTTTAATACTTACTCCCTAACAAGATACATTTTATTATTTTAATAAATAACAAAATATGTGCTTATAAGACTAGTGAGAAAGTTTATTAGAACATAACATGATATTTTTATGTGAATCTGCCACAAGGTTCATTATAGTTAATGCTTCAGTACTAAAGAAATACTGCATTCATAAAGTAAATATCTTGTACTAACAAGGTGGGTAGTTAGCAGCTTAACTAGAGGTATAAAATACAATACATATTTGATTTAATTTGGCGTTACTTTTCGGAACTCAATTGTAGACTTCTGAAACAAGAATATTTCGTTTCGATTTTTAGTGTCAAAAATTAGTATTTCCTGGTGATGCGTCGTGTAGACGAGAAACACGTGTCGATATATGAATGGTGTCACTAACAAAAATAGTACCTAATAGCATTCTCTTTGCATGCAATTTTGAAGGCGAGAGGGCGGTGCACTGTGCATGTTGTTTTTGATACTAAAAACTAAATATCTTTCTTTTAGAAGTCTACAATACATATTTATTAATCATTGCAAAAAACTATCTTGATTTGATTGTAATTGACTCGGTGATCGGTGTTGTCTCGGTGGCGTAGTCTTTTCAAGCACAAGTGCCGGTCGTGAGGTTCCGGGGTCGATCCCTAGTTAAGGCTCAAAATTTTATTGTATTTTTCTATTAGGAATTTCCTCCATGACAACCTGGAGTCTGGAACTGTGCTCGGCAGATGACAATAGGCTCCCCTTCTAGAACACACAAACAAACATTGCGACTGTAATTGTCGAAATGTTTGTGTACTTACTATGGGAATACACCTCTATCTACCTCTTCGGAAAAAAGGCATAATATGTCATAATGTTATGATAAATAACATACATACATACATTCACGCCTTTTTCCCGAAGGGGTAGGTAGAGGTGTACCCAGGACTCAGTCCCATATTAGATACACCCACATTTCGCCAGTATGTTATTGGTCCCATGTAATAGGGGGCGAGCCTATTGCCATCTACCGGGCACAGTTCCAGACTCCAGGCAGTTATTGAGATAATTCCTCATGGAAAAATCCAATATTTAAACACTGCCTGACCTGGGGATCGAACCCGGGACCTCTTGATTGGCAGTCGAGCATACGCCCTCTACGCCACCGAGGCAGTCTGATATGATAAATAAAATGTTTAATTTATACAAATTGTATGTATAGCTTAAGAACACATTAATTACTAATTTAAAAACATCATTTTTTTGTTGAATAATATGCCTATCATAAACGTAGTAAAATATTTAAGTGGTTATAAGTTTAATAAGTCAATTAATCAAATTAAATTTGTCTATAGTTTGTAATGTCGATTGTTATAATAATTGGATCGGTTAAATGAGTAATTATGGCCAATAAAATGCAAATCGGCATAAAAATAAACCCTGGAATATAATGTTATATAGATTGAATACCTATTATGTATTGTATAATACCTATTTAGATAATATTTGAAACTTTCCGTTTCATTACACAATTATGAGGGTAATAAAGTATTATAAAAAGCACAATATAATAACATCCAATTATAATTTTAATAAATAGGACTCAAATAATATCTACATTGTTTCTAGAAGATTTTTTTTCTTTGTACCTATTGTTTTTATGTTAAATTATTAGTTATGTTTCAAGATGACCACCAATATATCTTATTATTTTATTATATTGTCTTTATTTGTGCATATGCTTTCATCCGGATAAAGAAAAAGAGTGTTATTTTTACTGAACAGATTGAGCTGAAATTCGGTATCTATAGATAGTTTAGACCCTGAAATAACACATATATACCTTATACCCCGGGTATATACTTTTTATCCCGAAATTTTCACGGGAACGATGACTACGCGAGTGAAGTTCAGCTAGTTATACATAACATTCTATTAGTGCATACTCCAAATTTCTAAAAACCAAGGATGTATTAAATAAAGGATATCAGCGCGAATCGCAAGAAATAGTGGTGCGCACGTAACATTGTTAACCCGGGGTCGGGCGCAACACTAAATTTAGTTTAGTGTTGTTCATCGCGATACGTTATCCGGGCTACCGGGCTTCGAGATCGCGCGATAAACACCGGGATTCTATAATTTGTTGTATATTGTCCGCTAATTTATGTCTCGCTTTGATTAGTTTGCTTGTTACGGTTTTATGTTACAATTTTCTAGTGACTTTTATGTGTTTGTGATTTTATCGCGACAAAAACGACTCTCGAACTAAACTGGAAGCTGAGTTATCTTCAAAAATAATTACACCATAAATTTTTCTCTTTTATTTCGTCTAGGCAATAGTTGCGTGTCGTAGTTTCACCAATAAAATTATCCTCTGTTATTTAAAGTTCTAAACAGTTTAATAATCTTTTGCAGTTTTGGCGAAATAGAGATAAAAATTATTACATAAGATATTATTTTTATCATTAGTGGGTACTTCATAATTCTTTTTAACAAATATTAAATAACAAATACATATACTAACTTAGTTCACGACACACGAATATTCATTTAAATTATTAATATTAGATACAAAAACTTTGCCGTCAGCTGTTCTTCTCGAGTTAGACATGTGTTTGCACACAGTCCTTAGAAAAACACACGTCATAAATTATGGTAGCACTTCGAAGTATAATAGTCCATAAAACTCATCCAACATCATAAAGAACTGGAACGCAAACAATGATGTTCTAACCTCAAATAAAAAAAAGTCAAACTGACTTTTAATTCTAAATTTAAAATTTCGCGAAGGATGCTGTCAAATTAGAATTTATGGACGGGTCCCGGGAATGACCCAGTTATCGGGAGTTAGATTCTGAATTCCATCATCGGTTCTCTGATTCCATGAAGGTTTTATTGTAAACCGTATTCTTTATTTGGATTTGTTCAAATTTTGATATACGAAACAACTCATTGCTAAAGTCATGCTTACGTTTTTTGTATTTTTTCTGACAATATTTATAAGACTTAAATTGATTTTTTTTTGGATAAACGAATTACTTCTAAAGACATAATTTTGTGATGATATTATAATGTTATTGTTTTACCAAAAAACATTTTAATATACCATGAAAATAGTAACGTATGTTAAACATACATCATTTATTTAAAAGAAGAAAAAAATGTCGTGTGCTTTACAATAATACGAACTACCAAGTCTCTGCACCTATATGAGATTCTCGAAGCTCACAAAAATATCCGAGATGTACGATTAGGCGCGCCTCGCAACTTGCACGGCACAGCGCACGGCATTCGCGCGAGGTGCGCTGCTGCACTCAGTATACCTAACATTCAGTTACTTACATTGTTATACAATTTAGAAACAACAGAATAAACAATGATGACAATAATTTTCAGAACTACATAGTGATTTTGGTACTGGGAAACAACTGCGCAGCTAGAAACTTGATGTCGCTGTTTTCCATTAAAACTAATAAGCGTTTCATTGAAGGCTATGAAGTAAGAAGGTATGAAGGTAAGAAGTAGAGAAGAGTAAGAGTAAGAAAATTGTTTCGCAGAATATGTCAACATCCTTCTACCTTGTCACCATCAAGTATGTTGATGTAAAAAATATTTTTTTAAAGTCTTTGATTGAATCGAATCAGGGCAAGTCTTATACCGTGTTAAATATATCAAATATAGCTTGATACGAAACGAATTTGGTCATATTTCCTTATATTAGGTACATAAAAGTTATCTTATCAAGTAATTTATAATTCAAATGATTAATCAAATACCCTCATTGAACTTAATTTACGGAAATAATAATAATATGGGACAACTTCCACACACGGTCATCTGGTCCCAAACTAGGCTAGCAGCCTGTACTATGGTAACCAAATGACTGATATACATACTTAAATACGCATAAAACACCCAGACACAGATCAAACAGTCATGTTCATGCACACAAATGTTTGACCTGCCCGGGGATCGAACCCGGGGCCTGCGGCACAGAAAGCAGAGTTACTACCGTCTGCGCCAACGAGGCTGTCAAATGGAAATATGGCCAAAACATTGATTTTTGTTCAAGTGTTAGGTATCAAGGTATGTTAAGTTACGTTAATCAGACCAGCTCTATATCTTTATATATTACTAGTGATAGTAATGATATTACTTTATTGTTACAAATCTATTTAGCTGTAGATAGACCTCACAAATCTATCCTTACACATTTACATATTATGTTACTTTATTTTTTATATGTTTTGTTGTAGCAACTGTATTTTAAGTATTTTCACAAGTTAAATTATATTTGATGATTTATTATTGTTGGCAAGACCTTATATACCTATACTAAATTATGTTCTCGCTTAAATTAATGTTTAAATTAACTTGCATGCTGTTTGCACCTAATATAATGGCACTTAGCATCTACAAATTATGAATGTCTTAAACTTAAGCTACGGTGTACATTGTGTTGGTGTTCTAATAAAAATAAATAAATAAAAACAGAGTAGAACAGCTGCATACGAAATAGACAGACATACGAAAGAATGTTTGATATAAGATTCGTAACAAAAATATTTTTACTTTTTTTTATTCGCTATAATTACAAAGTTATATCAAATAAAAAAATCACTTTTAATCCAGCACTGAAAACACGCCGATAGTACCCGAACGAGCTCGTGACATGTAGTGATGTCACAATGTTATACAGTACCATACATAATTATAACATAATGACGTCACAATCATGGCGACAACTCGTTGGGCGTTCGTGATCAAGTGACGCTTATTGGAATTTTATTAATTTTGAATTTCTTTTAATTAATTAAAAATTATTTTTAAAGTAAATTTTGAATCGGAAGATACATAATTTTCATTAAACTTTCAGAATAAATTTCAAAATACATTTTTTTTTTTCAATTACTCCTTAGAATGGACATCGTTTCATATAAAGAATACTAGCCGCGTGAGGCGAGGCAGTACTTGGTTCTTGCGTCCTAATTGACTCTTCATTCCCAGTCTTACCAATTTATTTTGAAAGCTGATGTACTGACATACAGTCTATACACACATAACTTTAATCGGATATTTCGGATATCGATCTCGCGATGCGTTACGTTATTTATTTCCTCGATCCATCGATATTAATCGATATTTGAGACGTCTCTAAACTATACCGAGTGAGGTGAGCCCGGGTGCGATCGGATTGTACTTTTTGTGGAATTCGATATTATTATTCGAACTACTGTGTTTATTTTAACTCTTCAGATTAAGATACTCGTAGTAGAAGAAAATATCTATCGAATTTAAAGTTTAAAAATGTCATTAAGAAATTAAAATTTGCGTGTTCTTTATTCTATTTATAACTATCGCTACTTACTAATGTTTAATATTTGGATAATTTATTAAGGTTTTTTTTGTAAATTGTCTGAAACAAGTACGACGAATAAAATATGCCGATTGCTGGTAGCTATAATATTGGTGTGCCCTGCGTAAACCAATATAATGTTCTATGGAATTTTTCACATTAAAATGGGTATCTAATATATATTTAGTAATTTTTTATAGAATTATTTACATAAATATGTGGGGACTCTTTTCTTCAACTAAGTCTTCATCCGCCGCTGCTACACATTCTACTTCTGATAAAAGATAATAAAAATAAAAGAATAATAAAGATAATAAGTGACACATTGTAATTCCAAACTACATCAACATGAATCAAGATAGTCCACACTCCACAGCTGACTACGCCCAGCGTCTTTTATTTGCGCCACTGAGCCCAGTCCTCAGCTACTCTACCCAATCAAGCAGATCCCAAACTTAGCAAACATTTAAAAAATATAAAGTACCTAGACATAGTGTGGTTATGTAGGTATTTTGCCGTGGGGTTACCGGCACCCCACCGTCTCTACGTGGTTGCCGTTAGAGCCGGCTAAGGGTTATGAAATCCAGAGGATGGGTAGCAGCATCCTCTGCGTAAAACCATCAAACTGGCTCCCCAACCCGCCTGCTAAGCGTGGCGAGTATTGGCAACAATACCCCCTGGGGGAGGCCTATGTTCAGCAGTGGACTTCCAACGGCTGGATGATGATAGTGATTATGTCTTTAAACCACATATATTAAATAACTAGCTGTGACCCGCGGTTTCACCCGCGTAGTCTTCGTTCCCGTGGGAATATCGGGATAAAAAGTACCCTATGTGTTATTCCAGGGTCTAAGCTACTTACGTACCAAATTTCAGCCCAATCGGTTCAGTAGTTTTGGCGTGAAAGAGTAACAAACATCCATACATACATTTATTTAGGATTAGGATGTATCTTATAGATAAAGGTAAATAACACATTAATATAAGGTAAAACAATTCAAGTAATAACTTAACATAAATTATAAATAAAAAATATCATTTAGGTCGCCTCCTGCAGGTAAGGTGCCCAATAAACTAGCTACATTACCTCTCTGTATGGCCAAACTTATACGTTGGCCAAGGTAGTAACCAGCCTTTTGGGCACCTGAGGTTTCAACTAGGCGCCTCGATAACTCCCTGAAAAAGGTTTTAGTTTCTGAACCCCATGGCCCCATTGTCTCTACCGCAAACGGAACAAATATGCATCCCTCGCTGAGAGACGCATATTTCCTACGCTTGAGGGATTCCGCGTCATCTGTTGCTGCGCCAGCGGCCCTGGTGGATCTCTGCAAGTGAGAGGACGCTAAGGTGTCGACGCAAGTAGCATCCCATACCAATATTCATTCATTCATTCATCATCATCATAATCATTACATTATTAAATAATTAATAATCAATTAAATTTTATACAAAAATGTGACGGTACTCTCTTCACCCTAAAACGTTGTCTAGAAAGATAAGATAAGATAACGTTTATTGATAAGAACATACAATTTTATCATACATACAATGTTCCCCAAACTAGGTAAACCTGTATCTTGGGGGCCTTCTTCACAGAAGATTTCTGCTATTTTTTAAAATGTATATCAATTTTAAGGTTTCTCGTTTACGGTGTAACTATCAATAAAGGTTTATCTGCCTATCAATTTGAACTTAGTTGATAGTCAACTGGACGTCGCGGACGAGTTTTATACCGAAAGCTAGCCAAGTACAGAACGCAAGCTCAGTCACAGAGGCTTGCCGTAGATCGATGCGGTCGTAAATCGGCCGCGCGCGTGTCGCCACGCGGGTGGTCCGCCCGCTTTACTACACCTGATAGTGGCATACTTTATAGCGGCTGCGGGCAAAGGCCGTGAGAAAACTTACCGAATATTGACGGCCAACTTATTTATTACCTATTCCATTATTTTATTTGTGTAACAAAAACTTTTAGCGCAAAAATATGCTGATCAGAACAGTTTATGTTGCTCGGTCACTCAAGATTCTAATGTTATCTTAACTATAATTTCATTGTGTTTTGTTGAATGAAATATCATCAATACCAGCCAAGTTGTAAAAGACATAAAATATAAGTTTAATTTACTGACCCTATTATAAAATTGTTCGTTAAGATATATCGCAATTAGAAGTTGAGCTAAGTACCTTCTAGACTCTATACCAACAAATATTATCAGTAGAAAGTTTAATTAGTTCCAGACCCACTTTCTTCTTGTATAGGTAGATTCATTACTTATTACTACATTGACTTGCAAAAGAGTCTTCTAAGGACTAAATTAAGAAAAACAATACTTTGACTTTAAAGCTTTTTACTTAACTTGCAATGTTATGTTTGTAAGTCGTGGTCTAAATCTTGTAATTGAATTTAAGAGTTAATACTATGTTTACTCAATTATGCAAAACTACCAAACTGATTTGGCTGTTTGGTATAGAGAAATCTTAAGACTTGAAATAACACATAGGGTACAATATCACACAGTCTTCAGGGGATGAAAGGGATAAAGGGCACAACTAGTCAAAATCAAAAATCAAAATCGTTTATTCCATAGATTTAAGGTACATACCTATACCTATAGAATGTTACTCTATAATATAAGTATTAATTGGAAGTCCAGCCTAAATCTGTCCATTCAGACGTTGGAAATTTAAAAAGTCATTTATAATTATAATATGCATAATTCATTATTTAAGTAATTAAAATATTCTAATTAAATTCTCATTAATTTAATTTGTTTGTAAATTAATGCATGCTCAAATTTTACAATCAAAAAACTCGTTAAATTATATATTTGAATTTATTAAAGGTAAATTTTATATAAAATTAAAAACATAAAATCAAATGAAATTCTGCAGAACGCCATCCACTGTCTACTGGTACAATGGCGCGATATGAACACAAGCGATGTAATATCTCATTTCTACACAAGCTCGTTTGTAACACGTCACTGTCTCTACAGGCGGCTAGATGCATACACACTGTACATACTTACTGTATATGTACCATATAATAGATAGTATATGGTACATACAGTCTGATGGAATGGCACCTGTAGCAAACACTTGAAGTTATAGTTTTACTTAGTTGTTTAATTAGGTTTTTATTATTACTTTATTAATACTTTTGCACGTCAATGAAGATAAACAGTAATGAGTCTTCCGTGCGTTCGGAAAGATACTCCACAAGAAGAACGCACGAGAAACTTGTAGGGCTTAATTTTTTCAACTGACAGTTTCACAATATTTGGTCTGGTTCCATCCGTTTGTTTGTGTCGGTGCCGCGAGGCGGCTATGCAGAAGTTTCCAGGCATCTTTGTCCTCTATATACTGATTGACTTTATAATAAGCCTTCTTTAAAAATGCGCTAAATCTTGGGAAAAAGGCAAAGTATTTTTTATATTTATCATTTAAGTATTTGTTTTTGAAACGACCATCCCTTCAGTAAGTATCTGTATTTCCTTTGTTTGCATGGTTGTCTGCAAGAGATCTCTCTGAGCGATAAGGCCGCCAGTTGTTACTCTTTCTAGTCTAAAGTTTTCTTTTAGATATTTTCTGTATTATTGAGATACTAATGTGTTATCATTCATTCATTCATTCGTACAAAAATATAATTTTCATCACGTGATATATTTAACAGATTTACTGTTTTGTAGTAGTAGGCCTCTTTTGCGGGGGGGCCCTGGGGAAGTACCACACCTTTGCCATTTATTCATCCACCAAGCAGTAATATGCAAACATTACTTTGTTCCGGTCTGAAGGGCAATGTTACCAGCGAAATTACTGGGCATGACGAGTTTTAACAACTAATATCTCAGGGTGACAGGCGCAGTGCAGTGCTGCGCAGAATTTTGAATTTTAAAACACTGGGTAGGACTGTGTCTGATATGGGCAATCATGATGCTTACATCAGGCATCTGATTTGCTCGTCTTGTCACTCACTATCATAAAAAAAAAACTCCAAAGCAATTTCAAAACACTCTTAAATCTCTCATTTCAAAACTGTCCAGAGAACATAAAGAACTTATTGATATCCAGTGGCGACCCAAAAACTTAACGACTAAACAAATAAAATGTAACGACCTAAAAAATGGGATCAAAAGTCGTTCATAAATTAAAAAACTCATCAAAGTCGGTCTAAATTGTTGGCTAGACAATAAAACTGATTCATTCATGTAACAATCATAAATATAGTGGACACATTTAATGCGCACCTATTTTGAACTATTACGGGCGCATAAAGTTCTCGAGATTGAAGTTGAGCGCGATTCGAGTCGTAAAACCGCTGAAGTGTAGGACAACGTGGCAACAACTAGGGTTACCATACTGAGACTCGAGACGAGACTTTCCGTGAAAATCCTAAGATACATAGACGAAACTTCGAAAAAATATCCAAGAACGCAGTGTTAGGTACATTCAAATAGAGTTTTTATGTTATCTCATTATGAAAAATCTACGTAAGCTTACGGCTTTGGCCAATACAATAATCTGTATAGATTAGCTCCAATTGGGAGGTAAAATTAACTAGACGAATTACAGAGTTAGGAATTTAGTAGAAGTGTTTTGACATATGGTGACTCTACATGTTATACCGTGTTTCAATCAATAAATTGTCCTAGTATTGTCAACATTGATTCATTTGGTTTTCCGAACTGATTCGAACTAAACCATTTTATTGTGAACTGCGTGTGGTCCCATCCACATTATACATTCGATGAAAATTTATTAGTCATTGGATTTTCCTCGGTACTGTTGTCTGGCCCAAGGGTTCCGTACACTTGGGCTTACGCCAATTATTTTTGAGCAATAACAAAGAAAATGAAGTGGCGATTTCGTGTAATTTATTCTTCTCGGCGGCATTGCATTCTAAGTGCTGTGTGAATTTTAAAATAAAAAATACATATTTAAATTCGACTAATCGAAAGGTTGTGTGGGCCGACCGTGATGTCGTTCATGGGGTGGGGTTCATGATCATGGGGCGTTCATGATCAAGTGAATCTTATTGGAATTCTATCAATTTTAAATTGCTTATAATTAACAGGATACAGGATCTTTTAGCAGTTTGACACAATCCTATGGAATATTTACTAAATCGATGTTTTGGACGGAGGAAACACGGGAATACAAAAAATCGATTTGGTAAATTTTTCATTGGATTGTGTCAAATGCCTATAAGGCCATGTACGCTCTTAAATAAAAAATATATTTTCAAAGTGATACATAATTTTCACTAAACTATCAACCGAAATTGAGCTTCACTCACAGACATGTGTACTTCGAAATGTTAGGCACGGAAAACCACCCAGAATATGAATTCCTATGCGTATCAACCATCAAAATAAAGACCGCTCGGACTTGGGGGACTCTCAGACAGAGTTAACCTTTACGGAACTGCGAACGAGAATTATAGCCCCCTTCGCCTTTCAATGGGCATATGGTTTTAGACAAATCAAAGGATCTTACTGGTTCATTGTAAGTAAATTAAAACAAATTAAACGTAACATACAATCACGCCTTTTTTCCGAAGGGGTAGGCAGAAGTGTACCCAGGACTCAGTCCCATAGTAGGTACACCCACATTTCGTCAGTATGTTATTGGTCCCATGTAATAGAGGGGAGCCTATTGCCATCTACCGGGCACAGTTTCAAACACCAGGCAGTTATTGAAATAATTCCTAGTGGAAAAATCCAATATTTAATACTTTTCCTGACCTGAGGATCGAACTCGGTACCTCATGATTGGCAGTGAGCTTGCGCCCACTACGCCACAGAGGCAGTTAAATTAATGTTTTTTTTAAATATTATCGACATAAAGTAATTATTAATGCAGCATAATATTATTTAGCAATTGAATAAATTAAAACAGATATACCATAAAGATATTCGGTTGCGTTTTTTGGATTCATAATAAATAATATTATATAAGAGTACGCATATCCGAATTTAAGTTATATAATTAAAAAACTGTTCCGGAAGCACGGTTTAACAAAAAAAAAAAAAACAAATCGATCGATCACGCCAACTAATTGTCAAGTTAACTATGATTTAACGACGTTCAGTTAACTATGATCGATCGGGTGTTAGAACTGATACGTGCTACCGTTTACATTGAGACTATAATATAAGGGGTGTCACTAAAGTTTACAATTTTCTATGGGTGCAAAATGTCAGGTAATTTGACAAATAGGTACGTCCAAATGAGGCAAATTTGTGATTGATTAGTTCAGTTTTATATGAGTTCGATATAATAATAATAAATTATCCGTAAAAATGTATTTATTAAGGAATACGTATTTATGCATATTGAAGGGTTCCATCTAAGTATGGATACCAAGAACATACAGCGTCATCTATTAGTTCCATGTGCAAAGTATGGAAATATGCAGTAAAATGGCCATATCTTTTGATTGCGTTAACTTAGAAGTAGAAGAGTCATCAACCAGGGTACATAACGATTTTTTTACAGCCACGGGGTGACACAGATCTGAATCTGAGTTGATATATTGTTATTTTGTGACGCGTCTGCCACGGTTTCTGGCAACGATTGGTTTTTAAACAGAATCTATGGTATATGCGAGAGCGCGATGGCAACACCGGGGAGGGGATGCTAGAGCGACAGACTATTGTAGAGCGTGAAACAAGATGTCTGGCTTAGAATAAATTAAGTTATACAATAAATGCGTGTTCGAGTATTATTTCATGGAAAAGGAGCAGTGGTTTCCGCAGTGGTAGTGGAAGGTGTGTCTCGTCTTATCTTAATTTTACCTACCCCTAGATTTAAACCCTCGGTTTTTTCAAAGTGAACTTCTAAAAACCCAGTTTTACTCGCGTTATTTGACGTTCGCTACAAAAATTAAGAGTGAAATGATAGCGACATAATTTACTTCATCTTCAAAATATCATAAATATATCAAATAGGTAAATTATATTTAGAGAAAACAGGTGAATACAAAACATCGATTTGATAAAATTTCCATAGGATTGTATCAAACTGCTCAGAAGTCAATTTTCCTGTTAATAAAAAATATAAAACGGGCAGAAAAACTTTGGCACTGGAAGTAGAACTTGAGGTTTCCAGTGTTCTATCACAATACCACTTTAAAAGTGAGACTGCGGTCAAACTGTTTATAAAAGTCTTCAACCGCCCGTGACACCGCACAAGTCACTACGTATATAAAACTCGAAGGGACTAACAAATTATTCAAATTTAACCAAATACATTCTCCGAAGGCGCCTGCCTCTCAAGATTACATATAAAAAGTTTCTGTTTGTGTGAAATTCTACGTCAATTTGTCGAATGTATTGCGTTTGGAACGTTGAATATTCATTAGTTACTGTGACAATAGAGGGCGAGAGGTGAAACAGGCAAACAAAGCTTTCTGGGACATTTCCACTCTAAATGGAAACAGCAATCGTTTTTTTTTTATGACAAGACGAGCAAATCAGGTGCCTGATGGTAAGCATCATGATTGCCCATATCAGACACAGTGCGACCCAGTGTTTTAAAATTCAAAATTCTGCGCGGCACTGCACCGCGCTTGTCACTCTGAGTTAATAGTTGTTGAAACTCGTCATGTCCAGTAATTTCGCTGGTAACATTGCCCTTCAGACCGGATAACTGGCAAAGGTGTGGTACTTCCCCAGGCGGCCCCCTGCAAAAGAGCCCTACCACTACAAATAATAAAAACATTAAAAAATATTAAAAACTACACGATAGTGAGTTTATTTTAATTAATCATCATCATCAGCTGGAAGACGTCCACTGCTGAACATATAGTCCTCCTTTATAGAACGCCACGAACTACTCATATGAGGAGATTTTGGCGTAATCATCACGCTTCGCAGGCGGCTTGGTGATTGGATTGGCAGTTGGAATACCTGGAAACGAAGAGCGCTGCTGCTCACTCTCCGAATATGTCCCTCTGCCGGGTCTCACGGCTCCCAAGGGATGAGAAGTGGCCCTATTATGTAGCCGGGATCAACACGGCTATTATTATATTTGATAAATAGCAACCCGCCTCGGTGAGGCTCCGCTCGGGTAGAGCACCCGGGTTTATAAAGAATAACATACCGTCACGCCTTTTTTCCGAAGGGGTAGAAAATATATTTTTAATGTGATTTTTGAATCGAATGATTCCTAATTTTCATTAAATTCAAAATGAATTAAAAATATGATTTTTTTTCAAATACTCAAATCCTTCGGGCTTAAATTCGGGTGCCAGGAACATCTTATTTCACCGAAAGCCGGAGCACGTATGACTTAAAGTTCTGCGTCCTCGTTGACTCCATCTTCGACAGTCTTGGATAGTCTGGGAGAGTTCCCGTCCTGGGATTCGACCTTGCCTCTTCTCCTTGACGTATCGTACTATCTCCTCACCGTCTACTTAGTTAGTTAAGCAAATTCAAGTAATAACTTTCCACAAATACAATCAATACAAAAAGTATATTATAATAATATTTACCATACTCACATCTGACCTCTGACATGTTTTGACGTGGAACTATTTTAACATGCAAACCGTATGTAAAGCAGTTTATGCTCATCTAAGTGTCACATTTTGGAAACTTTTGTTCACATATTTGTGTAGCTATATGTACAATGGGAAAGGTCAATGGTTTTAGGTGACTTTGATGGCACAAACTTAACCATAACACCACATCAGAATAAATGTAACTCTATTTCTTATACTATAAAGTTGATAATGTTTTTTGAGAAGTGCACGTTTAATTAGGTGAAGTTTAGAAAAATGGTAAAAGCGTGATCAAATGTGTCGTATTGTCTATTTAAGAGGTATTACGGTTTAAACATTGGATCGTGTGGATGGATGTAATAAAAATAATATTTATCTCAACTTTCAAAGCTTGGGTTCTGTTATGGTAATGTTATGATTTTCTTGACGACAAATGTATTATATTTCTACCATGTACGGATAACTGAGATAATTCAACTCACAGAAGCCGTTTTTATTAATTTTGGTATAAACAAAATCGCCAATTTAATATGGCGGTGTGTGGAGAAAGTCGGCTAATTTTTAGCGTTATGTAAAGTAAGGAACCCTATTACTAATCCTCCGCCGTCCGTCCGTCCGTCCGTCCGTCCGTCCGTCCGTCTGTCATAAAATAAAGCTCATAATTAAAAGTGCTCTCCATATAAGTAAGGTGTTTAATAAATTTTCTTAAAAGACTTTTACTGCAACACTGCAATTTTAAATAAATTCTTATAGAATAGAATAGAATAGAAATGTTTTATTTTCAGATATTACATCCATAGTCCACAGTTAATAATGTCATTAAAAATAAAATTAAAATTATATTACATTAAATGAAGTTAAATTACATCAATCAAATCAAAAATAATAAAATGAAATAAAATAACATAAAAAAAATTAAAAAAAAAAAAAAAAATGGAAAGAGTGTCGGGAGTTGATCCATTAGGAAGGACTTCTCAGCTGGCTAGGCGCTTGTTGCGGCTCGACTGTAAAGTGTTCCCTAAAAAGCTCAGCAATTGCACTAGCCTCACATATCCTCTATGTTACCAGGCAAGCTCGCACCAGGATTCAGCCGGTTCGTCTGCTTCCAGAAACTCTTAAAATCCTTTCTTTCATGATGTGATGCCAATATATCCATTTTGATTTGGTTCTGGTTATCTTGGCACCATTTCAACTTATTTTTAAAAATTCTACGGTCTTCTGTCATCTGCTCATACGTAGGCCCCTCCCTCGGTTTTCCACATCTTATACTTATTAGAATAATATTAATAAGAATTTTATTTGGTAGGTGAGGAAAAGTTACACTCATATAGATAGGAAGGTAATAAGTATATGGTGGGTAGGAACCCTTCATATGCGAGTCCCATTCGCAGTTGACTAGTTTATTATTGAATCGTTTGACTTCAAACATCTCATAGTTCATATTGTCCTGTCATGCGCAAATATTGATTCTACCTATAGTATAACACAAAAAGGGGCGGGGCCGGCTGCGTAATATTACTAGGAAGGAATATGCAGTGTCACTGCATAACCTTGGCGAAAGCAAACTCCCTCTAAAGCGTCGTCTTTCCTTTTTTAAATAAATAAAAATGTTTTATTTTCAGACATTACGTCCATAGTCTCAAACATTAAATTTAAATTACACAAATAATCATTGAAATTAAAATAAAAATAAATCTTATTAAATCAAATCAGCAAAATTAATCATAAAATCATCATCTCATATGAATTGAATTACAACTTTATAAAACAAACTTATTAAAATGAAATTATAAAATTAAAGGAGAGAAAGAGTTTATGGAGGTTAAAAATAAATAAAACACGACCATTGCAGGCTTCACCCAGCCAATATCATTGATTTAGTCGTATTTTCGGTGAAAAATGTCCATAACCGTGGTACAGATAAAGCGTGACTTTGGCACCCGATCTGAAAAAAAAGGAGGAGTTCCCGGCCCGAACAGTTCGTGTTATTTTACTCTGATAATATAAAATGAATGCCACGGGATTCGGTGGTGAATTCATTTTATTAGGTAGATTTATTCTGAAGGTAATTATATGCGTCTATTAAAGGTACACCAATGAACCCAGAACAAAAGGTTTGCCAATAATTTAGTAGCCACTTTATAAAATAAAAAAATTACTTGCATCTGTTTTTAATTTTATCGTGTTAATTTTATAAAGGCTGAACCGAATTGGTTGAAATTTTGACATGTAGATGGATTAGAGATCCTGGAATAACACACAGGGTGCTTTTCATTCAAGATGTTAATGCGGGTAAAACTGTGGGGCACAGCTAGGCATTTTATATAAGCTCCCTTTTTTTGTTTGCCATGGTAGGGTAAACTGATCAAAGTTTCAAAACTAGGAACGTTCCTGTTGATTCAATTATAATAATATAAGTTGTACTGCTTGTTGACTGCCTCGGTGGCGTAGAGGGCGGCATGCTCGACTGCCAATCATGAGGTCCCGGGTTCGATCCCCAGGTCAGGCAGTGTTAAATATTGGATTTTTCCATTAGGAATTATCTCAATATCTGCCTGGAGTCTATAACTGTGCCCGGTAGATGGCAATAGGCTCGCCCCCTATTACATGGGACCAATAACACACTGCCGAAATGTGGGTGTTATCTACTATGGGACTGAGTCCTGGGTATACATCTGCCTACCCCTTCGGGAAAAAGGCGTGAATGTATGTTTTGTTGTGATATTTTAAAGTTGAAGTAAAGTATGTCCCTATCATTATATTTTTGTTTATAAACTCTACATTGTTTTGTAGTGAACGTCCAATCACGCGAGGAAAACTGTGATTTTAGGAAGTTCACTATTAAAAAATTAAGCCCTAAAAATTAAGAACGCACAAGAAACTTTTCTTGTGCGTTCTTCTTGCAGAGGTAGGTATCTTTCCAAACGCGCGCGTTTGACTCATTGTTTTTTAAATTTTGAAGTGATTCTATTAAAAATTAAAAAAAAAACTCAAATATTTTCGGAAAGTATTATATTAGACAGCCTGGTTGGCTCAGATGGTAGTAACTCTGCTTTCTGTGCCGCAGGGCCCGGTTTCGATCCCCGGCCAGGTCAAACATTTGTGTGCACGAACATGTCGGTCTGATCTGTGTCTGGGTGTTATAAGCTTATATAAGCATGTATATCAGTCATCTGGTTACCATAGTACAGGCTTCTAGCCTAGTTTGGGACCAGATGACCGTGTGTGGAAGTTGTCCCATATTATTATTATATAAGTATTTTATATTTATATTTTTATTTTATTGTAAGAGTACTTACTCTTAATTATATAACCATTGTAATATAAACTCTAGAAGTATTTATTCTGTGTAGCTTCGTTTATTATTTTAACTCTCCGTTTCCATGCCCAGGTTGTCTGTAAGAAAGTACTGAGTGCAATAAGACCGCTGGTTGTTTTGTTACATATTTTTTATTTTATTTTGGTATGCAATAAAGTAGAATTCTGATCTATTCTAATAACTGCGAATCGCTTTCAAATCGAACCGCCTAAACAGACTTTCAATGATTTTAAAATATTTTTCAATTGTACGAACAAAAATCAAATTCGTTATTCGTTTTCTAATATTTGTCAAGCAAGTTATAACATATTTAATAAGTGTTTCAAATTTCAACTACAATAAGGAATTAAAGTGCGAGAGCTTCCGAACCCTGGAAACACATCACTTTTAACATAAATATTTAATTAAAAATTTCTGATAAATCGTTTGCTAACTCAAAGGCACTAAGCCCAAGTAGGCAATCGAATATTCAAAAATGCTGTTATTTCTTTTACATCAGAAGTGGGATAACAGTTACAAATAAGTGAGAGCTGAGCGATACTGATTATTGAGAATAAAACGATACCGCGATTTAATTTTGTACAGCGCCATCTAGTCTGTAATAAGTGAAATAGTCTGTAACCAGTGTCTTACACAAATTCCTTAGAAGAAGACCGTCTCCACATAAGTTGATGAGCCTAAAATACTATTTTAATATAATTGACCGAGCGATTACAAATCAAGCGAAGTATCTCCGTTTCAACTTGGGCAAAAATGCTCTCGAATGTCTATCTGACCATCCAGCTATTCTCCTCTACGGTCGAATGTATCAACTTTCAACAAATTTCCGTGAAATTTTGCAAACAGATTCGATATTTATATTATAAACTCGCCAATTCTATTTTTGAAAAAAAAAAAAAAAAATGATAGAGCCATTTTGATTTTTTTGCCCCCATTGGCTTCGCTGAAAACATAAAATCTGAAACTAGCGTCTACAGCTCACAGAGTCACTAGAGAAAATAGAATAAGTTGCAATTTGAGTTACTATCATTAAAAGTAAAGAAACTTTACAAGTGTCTTCTTTCAGAAGTATCTTTTTGAACGCACAGTATAGATTCTATTACATTATGGGACTGAGTCCTATACACAAGAAAAAGGCGTGATTATTTGTTATTTTATGCAATGGTGATTCATTACTTAGCTTCATTGAATTGCGAAAGACTGTTTTTTTTCTGAAAAAATTATATGAAAGAAATCGAATTTGTCAAGGTTTTTTTTTGTAGATCGTGACCTGTAAAAGTTATTTAGGAAAATTTTTAATGTAATTTTGTTACATGTATTTCAATTCAAATTGTATTAATTTTATTTTCTATGGTTATATTTTTTATAAATTTTACTCCATTTTATTTAGGAATTTTTTAATGTACATTATTTCAATGCAAATTCAAATTTTACTAATTTTATTTTCCTAAGTCGATCGTAAATATTTATCGTCACTTATTATTAGGCTAAGAGTCTGAAATTGTTTTTTTATTTTATTTATTTATTAAATGTTCTGAGGCTAATTTGAATAAACGAAATGTATAAAGTATAAATACAGAAGTCTACCCGTTCGACGGCGGACTGCCACCAGCATGGTTTTTTTGTATAAAAGTACACATTCCCATATATTTGCATACAATGGCCGCGGGTGCAATATGCTTCGCTAATGCTCTCTGCTACATATATATAGGTATATACATATTGAAACAAGTAAAATCCAGGGTGACAAACATTAGCGTATATTATCAGTTCTTCAAACTCCCAAATAATTATAATTTCTCTCCGCGCACTTAGCTGTCATTTCTCTCTCCGTCTCCCTAGCAATTTTCTCGCAGACACCGGACACTCGACTCAATCCCATACAAATGCCGCGCTTTAGCTAGTTAACTGCCTACTACATAGACACTGCACACATGGAGTTTTGTTCACGCGCAAGAGTGTGCGCGAGGTGATTTCTCAGCGAAGCGGGGCTTGTGGAGAGCTTATTCTCGCTCGCGAGGTGAGGAAGGCCCGATTGGTGGGCGGATGACAGTGTCCATTCTATACGTAGTATTAAGTATATGTTCTGTGGCTAGGGTCTGCTTTCCAGCTATTTCTTCTCCACTTCACTCGGTCCTGTGCATCCTCTTTGGAGAGTTTATTGGCACTCATGTCATCTCTTACGACGTCAAGCCAGGTTGTACCCTACTCGTGCCTGACGTAGTCCCCATTCCTGGTTTATTCGAGTTTTCCTTCTCTAGATAGGTTGCGGACCAACTCTGACGAGACCTACCTCCCCCGTTGGTAACCAGAAGACTGGTAATAATAATATTCGGGCCAACGTGTCAGTCTAGTTTATTAAATTGCGTCCCTTCTTATCGGTCTTGCCAATTTTTATTTTAAGTTCTATGCTACAAACTAAAACTTGAGCCGAATCTTCAAATATTATCTTGTGTTTCGGAAATAATAATTAGAACTATGATTTCCCCATGAGACGGGATTGGCAGGTGCCGGACTCTCGAGCAATAGTCTAGTCGCCATCCAACTAGAAATCACACCTATAGCAAAATCAAGTAGTTTACATCTATTCGCCATTGTCCTTGCATCTTTTTTGAGTTCATCTTTTGCAGATGATTTCAAAGCTATTATAGGTAAGTAGGTGCTATCTATTTTACCCTTAGAGCCTTAGATTAAAAGCTCAAAGGGGCCTCTGCATGTAGGACTTTAAAAAAAGGTTTCCGTGTAATATGAATAACTGTTCAACTATTTTATTTCACTCTCTGATTGGGTTCGCGCAATAAATTTGTAACTGCAATTATTTGATATTTAAATCGTATTTTGCTAAAGAAATTGCTTTTGTAGTCGTTTCGTTAAAAAAGGCCTTCATTGAATTGCATTTCCGGCGCACTAGATAGTCCTATCACAGTGGTGCAGGAAAAACGTAGCGTTCTATATTTTGGCACAATAAACGCCCACCATCCGTCCATCCGTCAGTTTATGGTGTCAGCCCACGAGATCGAACGATGACAACTTTACGATAATAGCCTTGTTCCTAGTTTCCGGCCGTATTGTACAGACGAGCGGATTTCTACATTGTCAGACTTTTGAATAGAGATTTCGTGGACGTCTTATGTAAATACCTAGAGGTAGAATTTTCGGCTTCCTAGGAGTTTCTGGGTTCAAATCACAGTTTTTTATCTTTTCGCTTGGCCGCTATTGTATTTTGGTTGTAAGTCGCGGGTGTTTCCTTTAAGATATGTAGGGGCCAGTCGTTAGGTCATGAAGAAATCTTAGCGACCTAAAACTTCAAAATTTGGGTTATTAACCATGCAATCCATAATGGTTTGACTCTAGCAGTGTAATTGGTGAACCTACTGCTGGTTTTTTACTGTGTAGGTACTAGCTCTAGCTCAGTTTCACCCGCGTAGGCTTCGTTCCCGTGGGAATATCGGGATGAAACCCTATGTGTTATTCTATGTCATAACTATCTACATACCGAATTTCAGCCCAATCGGTTTAGTAATTTTGCCAAGAAAATAACATCCATCTATGCATCATCCATCCCTCCATCAGCTCCATCCATCCATCCTCACAAACTTTCGCATTTATAATATTATAAATATTAAAACAGCGCGATAAAAAACGCTAGTCTGTGCGATACATAGTTAAAGCCACTTTCACAGCCGGCGCCAAGGATCACCATTTCGCTAAATCGAATGATCCCATATATACATAATACCTACTAAGATGATGTCACGGCTTTTTTTTATTTTTTTTTTCTAAGGACTACTTTAACATTACCTTAAGTATTTACTAGAGATTTTTTAAGAGAATATCATATTAACATTATTAGGTAAGCGGTAAGTGCGAAAGTTTGCGTGTGTGTGTGTGTGTGTGTGTGTGTGTATCTTTTTTTTTATTTTATGATAGTGGTAACAAGACGAGCAAATCAGGTGCCTGATGATATGTATGCATGATTGCCCATATCAGATACAGTGCCACCCAGTGTTTAGAAATTGAAAATTCTGCGCGGCACTGCACTGCGCCTGTCACCCTGAGATATTAGTTGTTGAAACTCGTCGTGCCCAGTAATTTCGCTGGTAACATTGCCCTTCAGACCGGAACATAGTAATGTTTGCACATTACTGCTTGGCAGATGAATAACTGGCAGCGGTACTTCTCCAGGCGGCCCCCTGCAAAAGAGGTCTACCAGGCTGTAAGAAATTGCATTACTTCTTGCATCATCTTATACTCATTGTCTTTTGTAAAATTGTTTATTTTTATTTTTTGGTATGCAATAAAGTATTATTTTATTCTATTCTATTCTAATATTATGTGAGCTAATCTCCAAAGTTTAAATATCATTAATTTATCTAGACAAGCCTATGAGATGGGCGATGGATGACTTAAGAGCGTACGCGGCTTTCTAAGAATTTGACATAATCCTTTGAAAATTTTACCAATAGATGTTTTGTATTCCCGTGTTCCTATCATTTTAATTTTTTTTTATAATTCCTTGGTTTTTTTATAGTGAACTTCCAAAAATCACAGTTTTCCTCGCGTGATTGGACGTTCACTACAAAACAATGTAGAGTTTATAACCAAAAAAAATGATAGTTACATACTTTACTTCAATTTTAAATTATCAGGATATAAATATATCAAATAGGTTTACTGAATTCGGAGGAAACAGGGGAATACAAAACATCGATGTAGTAAATTTTCCATAGGATTTTGTCAAACTGCTAAGAGGTCCTGTATCCTGTTAAGGCCTATGTGCCTACTGTGCTGCATTCCCGATTCAGTGTTGCTATCACTTTCCCGATTCACTATTTTTCTCGCAAACACCGCAATTTAGTGTCGACAACACTGTATTTTGAGAAATCTGATCTAGAATCAGGCATCAATGTCCCGATTGCAAACTACAAAGGCAGAGAGCAATCGGTCCTCCAAAAAATCTTACATCAGAAGTGGGATAGTATACTCACATTTGCAAGTGAGTATACCAAATGAACAATAGTTCAAACTCAGTCAGACTCGACTTTGTGAACAAAACGATACCGCGAGCTATTAACATACGTCATCTTGCCAACGCCATCTAGTTAGTAAAATAGTAAACTGCTCCAAATTCTATACTCTATACTAAACCACAAATACAGACATAAAGAACAATACTTATTATTCAATATTATTTTGGAAACTGTTAAGGTTTTAAGCAATAGGATCACTTTTTACAGGAGAATTACCATGAATAAGTGATAAGGCCTACTTATGAGGACCCTAGTGGGAAAAGTGATCCAAGTGTTGAAGGGTCGACCTATTATAGGCCGTCGACAATATTATAGGCGGCAGTTTATTACAGGCGACGGTTACCGCTCACCATCAGGCGGCCCGTCTGCTTGTTTGCCACCTATGGTACAAAAAAAAAACCTGGTAAAAATCTATGTGGGAGACCCTCAATCCATAACAGCCCCGGTTAAGGGTTAATAGAATTTTATTTTAATTTAAAACAAAACCTTTGGGCAAACCCCTGTTCAAACACGCAGCTTCCTCTTAAAGAAACAACCGTAAAATAATTAAGAAGCACTTAAATCATTCTAGATAGGTATCCACACGATGTAAACATATAACTGCAAAAATACACTCGTCGGTCTGTCCGTCCGTCGTTCTCTTTACGACCGTTGGGAATATTACGGGTATGTAAAATAAACTTTTACGGCACACGCCAACCAGGTTATGCGTTGCGCATAGATTAAAGAAATTGTAGATATGACAGATAATAGAAACTCTATGTCGGTAGGTTAGGCAATTAATAAAAAATCTCAACATTCATAACAAAGTGGAAGTGGAAGGACCCGCGGGACGAGTAGTTCTATTTTTAGAATTTACTGAATAAACCTTGCTCGATAATGTTAACATTAAAAGTAACGGAGTACTTAAAGTCTTAAAATGTTCACCTATTTGCAAAGAATAGTATGTAGGGTTGATGTTATTTTGTGACGCGCATCCTACGGATTCTGTGAACGTTTTGGTGGTTTTATGGAAAGTATTAATGGCAACGTGTGGTTTAAGGATGATCTATGGCATGTGCGAGGGCGCGATGGCAACACGGGGAAGGGGATGCCAGCGCGACAGATGATTGTAGAGCGAGATTGAAGATGGTGGGTTTGGAATAAATCATTTAAAATGCTGAAGTGTTCGAGTATTATTTAATGGAAAAGGCACGTCTACAAGTATTTGTGTAATATTTGATGCATGTGAATTCGCCAAAACAACGCACTGACTAGGCTGGTTAGGTTGCCTCGATTCTGGAAAAACATTATAAAGATTACTTTTCAATTCACAACGGCTGTAACAGCAGTGTTCAGCTAGCCATAATAGGGCTATGACATAATATTATTATCATCCGCGAAAACTAACTGTCCTACAGCATGTACGATGGAGGACCTTTTCAAAGCAAACCAAAATGCTACAGATTTGGCAAAATACTGGACCAAAGTGTTATAAATATAAAAAATTATAGCTTTTTCGACTCGAAAAGAAGAAGAAGAAGATCCGCGAAAAACTTTATGAGCTCTCAGAAATTAGCCGTTATGGGCGCGCAGTACGTGTGTAATAAGTATTCCTACGTCTAACTTCAGAGGGCTCGGATTTTTTTTTTTGCCAAGCAACCTATAATAGCGAACTCTAGCTCTGTCGCTCTATTTGAGTAAATAAAAACTGCAATATTTTTGTTAATAATAGAAACAAATGTAAAATCTAAAATTATTGTATCCCATCTGCGTCCTTCATCTGGTCCGCGCATACATTTTTGTTGGAAATAGTGCAAGAACCGAAGCAAAGTAGTTTCGGTCATAAAACGATGGCAAAAACTTGACGTAGCTTAGAAACGGCAAGCATTGTGAACACTTACAATACTCGCGTTAAATTGTACAACATAGAACCGAGTACTTTACAAACTACAGAATGGTATAAAGGATTTGAGTTTTTATGAACTCTAGTAGTTTACTTGAGATTATAACTTTATTTTACTATCCATACATCAATAACTTATCAATAAATAATATAGACATATAAAGTTGCGCGATGACCTGGACGCATACTGAAATGGTAGGGCTGAGGAGGCGTAGGAAAGAGATATGTGAAAAGATTTGGGGGAGGTCTTTGCGCAACAGTGGGACAGTATAGACTAACAAAAAATTATAGATACATATTATGTACTTCAAGGTTTAAGTTAGCTTTACCTAGATACAGAGATTTTATTGTTTAAATAAATGTATCATCCCGAATAATAATAATAATTATAACTTAACACCAATAATTATATTACGGGCCCTTGACTGATTTGAATGTTTTTATGCACATCACAGTGCTATGAATAATATCACAAGTTAGCTGGAAAAGAAGACGAGATTGTGCACAAACAACTAGTAACGCAGGTCTTATGATTTTTTAACATTTTCTATTATACTTTTTTAGTAGTTAGTTAGTTAGTTTTTAGTAGTTTTGTATATACTTACTTATAATCCTTTTATTTAACAAATGTATTAAATGGGTAGATAAAGAATCAAGATATAGCTAGAGCTGTTCCCAATGGCACCTCTGATGAATCTAATCTTTGCCTTAATGATAATAGCCAATAACCCTGTGAAATCGAATCCTAACCTTTGATCCTAAAACCTTAATGAGATAACTATCTCGATATGTACTCGTACTTGTAATCTATCCGATCTTTGCCGTAAATGTGCGATTATAAATTTATTCTCACGTTTATCTTAAAGCTTTACTACTTATTATAAAGCTTGACATAATAAAAGCGTACAGGGCCTTCTAAGAATTTGAACAATTCCATGAAAAATTAACCAAATAGATTTTTTGCTGTCCCGTGTTTCCTCCGAATATAATTAAGCCATTCTATAAATTTATATCCTGATATTTTTATAGTGAAGTAACCTATGTCCCTGTTATTTTAATTTTTCTTATAAACCCCTGGTTTTTTTATAGTGAACTTTCAAAATCGCAGTTTTACTCGCGTGATTGGATGTTCACTACAAAAAAATGTAGAGGTTATAAACAAAAATAAAATGATAGAGACATACTTTACTTCAACTTTAAAATATCAGGATATAAATATATCAAATAGGTTTACTGTATTCGGAGGAAACAGCGGAATACAAAACAACGATTTAGTAAATTTTCCATAGGATTTTGTTGAACTGCTAAGCGGTCCTGTATCCTGTTAATACGTACCGCAATGGAACTGACGCCGACCGCAAAGAGCGTATAAAAGTACTTTGGCGAGCGTAAGCGGAGCGTATCAGAGTGCCAGCGTCACGCCTTTTACCAGCGAAAACATCAATATATATGTCAGACCAATATTGGTACGGGCGTCTGACAAATTTTCTGTGTCGGAAATGTCGCCCTGGCTGTTACGGGCAAAGGCTATCTAGCTTATTGACTGATAATAAATTATAACCATGTGTAGCTCATGAAAATTAGCACACATTCAGCACTAATTATAATATGTAAGTTGCAAAGCTGAGTTGATAACCGTTTTGTGGCAAATGATATATCAGCATGGAAGCTATATTTATTTGCGTGATGCAAATAATAAGTTTTCTTTCTTTCCTAATTTTAACAACTACAGCAGGCTTCAAACGAGTTTAATGTATAAATATGTAGGACTCCCCGCCAGTAAACTAAAAAAACTAAAATTCCGTGGTGTTCCTGCCAGCCGCTGTGAAGAGGAACTACAGTGGCACGCTCACATGCTTCACTTCTCTGTCAAGTCATCTTCTGTCCTGCTGCAATATTTCTAGACTATTTTTGATAGTGCACGTCAACTTACTATATAACCTCTGCTCCAGTCACTCTCTCTTTAACGATGTTTGTGAATATAATATTCGTTATATAAACAATGTTTGGACTTGTTTGAATACAGGTTGGTCTGGTGATGGCATGCTGATTTAGTTTACAAAACTTTAAGTATGTCGAAGCGGTGCCGCGTCGGTTCTAAGTTCTACGTGAGAAATCTTGTACACGCGGCGCGGCATTTCTATAGGTTCATCATCATCATCTCAGCCATATGACGTCGACTGCTGAACATAGGCCTCCCCTATAGATTTCGGTTGTAAGCAGCCTATATCCAGCGTGATCCTGCTGTCTTTTCATGATCGTCTGTCCACCTTGTGAGTGGACATCCTTCGCTGCGCTTGCCGGTCAGTGGTCACCATTCGAGAACTTTGCAGCCCCATCAACCATTAGTTCTACGTGCTATATGCCCTGCCTATTGCCACTTCAACTTGGTAATCCTCTGGCATATGTCGATAACTTTCGCTCGTCTACGGATCTCCTCATTTCTTATTCGATCTCGCAAAGAAATCTCGAGCATAGTCCTCTCTATAGCTCGTTGCACTATTTTGGGCTTACTGATAAGGTCCACAGTCAGAGGACACGTTTCAGAGCCATAAGTCATCACTGGTAACACACACTGGTCGAAGACCATCGACTTGAGGTTCTGAGGTTTTTAAGACGAAAAGACATTGCGTAGGTTTCCGAACGCTGCCCAGCCTAGTTGGATTCGACGATTGATCTCTTTCTCGAAGTTGGTTCTATAGGTTATAATTTCTATAATCTAGCAGTACAACATAACATAACATCACACCTTTTTCATGAAGGGGTGGGTAGGGTACACTAAGTCCCATAGTAGGTACACAAATACTTCGCCGGTTATGTTTTAGTTCCATGTAATAAATAGGGCGCGAGCCTTATTACCATCTACCGGGCAAATTTCCACAGTCCACCTGCTGCGATTGAAAATATTCTGTAATGGAAAAATCCAATAACACTTTTGCCTAACCTGGGGATCGAGCCCGGGACCTAATTATTAAACTTACTGATAAGCAATAATAACACATAACCCACCTATCTACTGCTATTACCTCTAGTCACTACAAATAAAACTCACTACTTTCAACCTTGAATCAAACCTATAATTATACACAAAACTTGATCAATAATTACAACACTAATATTAAAACCAAAATTAATGGAATATCATATTAGGGGCGGAGTTGGACCGGATTAAACAAACAGACAGTATCCATACACACACATAATAATTGATATAATACGAGTTGGCATTATGTTTGTTTGTTCAACGTTAACTTTAAAACCATTGAACTCATGGATTCCTTTGGAACCTTTTTCCCAAAGAAGGCAGAATAGGTGTACTTGTTATTTTTTTCTATCGAACCTCTGCCTGTGTCAGAGAATATTTTCGGCTTTACTCTTTCATTCCCGTTCTCGCTTTTATGCCTCTCGTACGTTCGTGCCAGACCTGTCATACAATCATCTTTTATCCAGGAATGATCTATCTCTATTTGTATTTTAGGGAGTGAGAAGTGGGAACAATAAATTTAGGTTGCTCTTATTTCTTTTTTTTCTTCGTTTAATATTGAACTGAATAAAATTATTCACAAATAAAATTAATTTATTAAATAAAATTAATTTTAAATTATTAAAAGACATTATAGTATAGAAGTATAATAATATTATAACACGTACTAACCGTCATCACCTGAGAGCTCATTCGCACATTATTGACACGTGGACGCGCACACTTTGCGATTTACTGTGGAATGATCTTACTGTTGAGTTGTTGTTCCTGTTTGAGTGTTGTTTTTTGAGTATGGGGCTCTTCAAAAGAAGAGTGAATAGAGTGTTGGTCGGGTCGGCAACATACTGGCAATACAAATCCAATATTATATAACACTTTGCCTGACCTGGGGATTGAACCCGGGACCTCTTGAATGGCAGTCGAGCATGCGCCCACTACGCCACCGAGGCAGTCAAAACATAAAAGTTCTAGGTAATAAGGATGTAATAAGGAGCAAAGTCGCAGACAGGACATAGTATAGAGCCATATTTGTTTAATGCAATAAATATAAGTTATTACGTTTTTGAGATAGCTATCTCGCAAAGAGACGCCCGCATATAATATGATCCTTTGGCTTGTGTAGAGCAGTTTCGTTTGCGAGAATACATGGTCTCTACTACTAAAGCTTTGTTGTGACTGACTGCCAACGCAGTCTAAACTGCTTGTTTTACAGATTGTACAGTATGTTATTGGCGTCTTTTCAGTCTTCCAAATAATTGCTTGACATAGTAGACATGTAAAAAGGGGCGAGCAAAGCTGTTAAGTTTCCATGCCAAGCAGATCAAAAATTCAATCTGCTGTTATTGAGAAAATTCCTAATGGAAAATATCCACTTCTCACTACACTTTATGCTCGAATTGGAAATGTGGAAGAACTTCATGTTCAGCAGTCGTGCGACTCTACTCTGCTTCACATTATACCTATAATTGCGTTCTTAGATAAAATGTGTCAAGCCAATGCTAGCCATATTTTATTAATATGAAACGTCGCGTCCTAATGTCTCTGTATAAAACTACTCTATAAATTAAAAGAAACATAATGGTTTGCGTTACACATGAGGCGGGAGTGAGCTGAAATATATCTCTCAAACTAAAATAAATTAATAACTAAATAAACTAATTTATGGATCTGACTTAATCTACCTTCATAAGGGTACCTGTAAATTGACACTTAAAGATTTAGAGCCAAATTGCATTCATTTAACTGGGCCTTTAAAAATGTGGTTAGTGTGTTGATAGTGGATATGCTAAAGTAAATATGTTGATAGAGCGATATTTATCGCTTAATTAATGACGTATCTATATAATATGAAAAGTTATTGAAATGGAACAGGTTAAGACAATATTTCACCCCATATATTAATAACGTCACGCCTTTTCTCCAAGGGGAAACAGAGGTGTTCTTAAGCCGGGTACTCGCACTCCTGCCGCAAGGGAAATTTAAGGCGCTCCTGCGGTAACGCACAGATGTGAGCCGAATGCGTCCAACAAGGCGAATATTCGAATTTTTATATGAAATCCTATGAAAACTTGCACATCTATATTCGCGTCGAATCGTTAGAATCGCTGCAGTTTAGCACGTTCGGCTCCGGATAGATGTACCTAAAATTGCCCCTGCGGCAGATGTGTGAATAGCCGGCTTTAGAACTCAATCCCTAAGTTTTTTTTAAGTAGGTACTATCTGAAAGGGGCATGCCTATTACCATATATTGGGTACAATTCCAGACTCCAGGCTGAGAAAATCCCAATGGAAACATCAAAATATCACTTAGCCTGATTTGGGAATCGAACCAGTGCCCTCATTATCGGCAGTAGCTCTAGCGAACGACTACGCCACCGAGGCAACCCTTATTAAGCCTTTATTTTATATAATCTGAAAAATTAACATCTCTAAACACACAAGTCATCTTCAGATGGGGAGTATCGATAACGTAAATCGATTATTTTATACGATGTTAACACGAATATCAATAAATAATAAACCAGAATCGATTACAATCAGGGCGCATCTAAACCGATGTAACTCTATATCGATTGTTTTATTTCAATGAAACGAAATTTTTGACATTCCTACTTCTTTTTTTTTATTTCGTTATGAAACCTTTTTTAGCTTTGCTTTTGCTTGCGAATTGATTTGTAAATAAAATTCCTAAGTTTTATTCCTATTTTCAGGTGAAGTGGGGTGGCTCCCTATCAAGCTCATACAGTTTAAGGTGTGGTGTGCGACAGGGTGGACTGACATCGCCTCGGTTATTTAACCTATACATGAATGGGCTGATTGAGGAACTCAGTAGCACCAACATCGGCTGCTCAGTGGACGGTGTAGCGTTTAATAATATTAGCTATGCTGATGATATGGTGCTGCTGAGTCCGTCAATCAGTGGCCTCAGGAAGTTACTTAATATATGTGAGGCGTATGCCGGGACCCACGGCCTCAAATACAATGTCAATAAGAGTAAGCTTTTAGTTTTCAAAGCGGCGGGGAAACGTTATACTGAAATTCCACCTGCGTTGCTTAATGGAGTACCCTTGGCGAGGATAGACAGCTTTAAGTATTTGGGGCATTGGGTCTCGGAAGACCAGAAGGATGATGCTGATGTTGACAGGGAGCGGAGGGCGTTGGCTGTTAGATGTAATATGGTGGCTCGCAGATTTGCACGCAGTTCTGACGCAGTAAAAATAACCCTGTTCAAGGCGTACTGCCAGTTGTTTTAATCGTGCGGTCTGTGGGTCACATATACGCAGAAGGCAGTCAGCGCTCTTCGCGTCCAGTACAACAATGGTTTCAGGGCGATGTTTGGGCTGCCACGGTTTTGTAGCGCATCGGGGATGTTTGCTGACGGTCATACGGACTCTTTTGAGGCGATCGTCCGTAAAAAAGTGGCATCTCTGATGAATCGCGTGCGTGGCAGTTCAAATAGTTTGGTAAAGGTGATTGCGACCAAGCTAGAGTCACCAATATGGGAGCATTGGAGGCAATTGCACAACAAGCGCCTAGCCAGCTGAGAGGTCCTTCCTAATGAATCAACTCCCGACACTCTTTCCATTTTTTATTTTTATTTTTTATTTTTATTTATTTTATTTTATGTTATTTTATTTCATTTTATAATTTCATCTAGATCAGTTTGCTTTATAGTGTTGTAATTTTATTATATTGAATAATTTTTATTTATTTGTTATTATGATTTTATTGATGTGATTTAATGTAATTTGATTTAATTTAATTTGATTATTTTTAATTTTGATTTCATTGATGTAATTTAACTTCATTTAATGTAATATAATTTTAATTTTATTTTTAATGACATTATTAACTGTGGACTATGGATGTAATATCTGAAAATAAAACATTTCTATTCTATTCTATTATCTAATTTCGGGTAGATGGCTTAGACCCTAAAATAACACATTAGGTGTTATTTTAGGGTTTAACCAAAATTCAGCTCAACCGGTTCAGTAGTTTTAGCGTGAAAATGGAACAAATAAACATAGTGGTGTTTTTTGTGCCATCTAGATGGCGCTGGAGTCGAATTAAAACGTTGTTATTACCGTTGTCGTTTTGTATAACGAACCCCCTTGAAAATAATAGAAGGATGTTATTAGGCAAACTTAACACAGTGCAAGCAATGCGGTAGGTCAAGGGTCGCGAATATAGAGTAGGTGTAATAATGAAGAGTCGATATAGTGTCACCTGCGCATGAGTCGAGGCGGGAGGGATGGGATGGTCATATGCAAGATGTGATAATGCCATCACGACTTTTAATAAAATGACTGAAAATGTAAATTAATAAAAAAAATTATAGAATTATTTGGGTAGGTAAGTAAGTATAAAAATTCGTAATACTATGTGCGTCTATACGTTTTACATATCTAGTTTTTACCTAGTTTTAGGATACTCTGTGTTCAAGAATTAATATTATAAGTATTAATATATTTATTAATGTAAAATTTGTGTAACGCCCAGTTGAGTGGACCAAATTAAAAAAAAATACATTTTATAATAATAATATGGGACAACTTCCACACACGATCATCTGGTCCCAAACTAGGCTAGAAGCCTGTACTATTATGGTAACCAGATGACTGATATACATACTTATATAAGCTTATAACACCCAGACACAGATCAAACAGACATGTTCATGCACACAAATGTTTGACCTGACCGGGGATCGAACCCGGGCCCTGCGGCACAGAAAGCAGAGTTACTACTATCTGAGCCATAGAGGCTGTCAGATGGATATCATGGATAGATAACACTTTATTGGTTCCACAATAAAGAAAATAACAAACAAAAATTTAACTAAAAACTAAAAAGAGTAACAATTGGCGGCCTCATCTCTCAGAGTGATCTCTTCCAGACAACTATTCAGGTAGAAACAATTTTTAATTATCTATTTTTTTATTTAATTTTATAAATTTTACGTCGTACTATCCAATGCATTTCGTAATGTTTTTCGGGTAATACACCAATTTTTGATCAGATTTTGAGGTCAATGTTGGTATTGAAACCAATGTTGGCCATTTCGAACTTTATTCTAAGATTTAAAATTAGAGCCATACATACATTCACGCCTTTTTCCCGAAGGGGTAGGCAAAGGTGTACCCAGGACTCAGTCCCATAGTAGATAAACATAACATAACATAACATACGTTCACGCCTTTTTCCCGAAGGGGTAGGCAGAGATGTACCCAGGACTCAGTCCCGTGTAGATACACCCACATTTCGCCAGTATGTTATTGGTCCCATGTAATAGGGGGCGAGCCTATTGCCATCTACCGGGCACAGTTCCAGACTCCAGGCAGTTATTGAGATAATTCCTAAGGGAAAAACCCAATATTTAACACTGCCTGGCCTGGGGATCGAACCCGGGACCTCTTGATTGGCAGTCGAGCATGCGCCTTCTACGCCACGGAGGCAGTCAAGTAGATAATAATAATAATAATAATATGGGACAACTTCCACGCATGGTCATCTAGTCCCAAATTAGGCTAGAAGCCTGTACTATGGTAACCAGATGACTGATATACATACTTATATAATATTACTAGCGACCCGCCCCGGCTTCGCACGGGTAGCAGAAGTAGGTATAGTGGACGTTTATCAGGAGTAAATTCGTGATACATTGTATTTTAATAAATATAACCCTAATGGTTTACGCAGCGCACGCAAATTAATGACTATTTCTGTTACAATGACCAAACCTTAACACATGTTATAATTTATCGTGGGCTATTTTGAAGAAATTGATGAGTACTACAAACCCCTAGTACATTACTTTATTCTACCACCAATACTTTTCACACCACATGAAAAATAATCACTGCTTCGATTATTGTGACTAAACCAGAAAAGATGGATATAATCTATGTATACTGTTTTGTAGGTATTGATAATTAATACAATCCCCTAGTACATTACTTTAATCTACCACCGATAGTTTTCACACCGCATGAAAAATAATCACTGCTTCGATTATTGTGACTAAACCAAAAAAGATGGATATAATCTATGTATACTGTTTTGTAGGTATTGATAAGTACTACAAACCCCTAGTACATTACTTTACTCTACCACCAATAGTTTTCACACCGCATGAAAAATAATCACTTTTTCGATTATTGTGACTAAACCAAAAAAGATGTATATAATCTATGTATACTGTTTTGTAGGTATTGATAATTAATACAATCCCCTAGTACATTACTTTAATCTACCACCGATAGTTTTCACACCGCATGAAAAATAATCACTGCTTCGATTATTGTGACTAAACCAAAAAAGATGGATATAATCTATGTATACTGTTTTGTAGGTATTGATAAGTACTACAAACCCCTAGTACATTACTTTACTCTACCACCAATAGTTTTCACACCGCATGAAAAATAATCATTTTTTCGATTATTGTGACTAAACCAAAAAAGATGGATATAATCTATGTATACTGTTTTGTAGGTATTGATAAGTACTACAAACCCCTAGTACATTACTTTACTCTACCACCAATAGTTTTCACACCGCATGAAAAATAATCACTTTTTCGATTATTGTGACTAAACCAAAAAAGATGGATATAATCTATGTATACTGTTTTGTAGGTATTGATAAGTACTACAAACCCCTAGTACATTACTTTACTCTACCACCAATAGTTTTCACACCGCATGAAAAATAATCACTTTTTTGATTATTGTGACTAAACCAAAAAAGATGGATATAATCTATGTATACTGTTTTGTAGGTATTGATAAGTACTACAAACCCCTAGTACATTACTTTACTCTACCACCAATAGTTTTCACACCGCATGTAAAATAATCACTTTTTCGATTATTGTGACTAAACCAAAAAAGATGGATATAATCTATGTATACTGTTTTGTAGGTATTGATAAGTACTACAAACCCCTAGTACATTACTTTACTCTACCACCAATAGTTTTCATACCGCATGAAAAATAATCACTTTTTCGATTATTGTGACTAAACCAAAAAAGATGGATATAATCTATGTATACTGTTTTGTAGGTATTGATAAGTACTACAAACCCCTAGTACATTACTTTACTCTACCTCCAATAGTTTTCACACCGCATGAAAATAATCACTTTTTCGATTATTGTGACTAAACCAAAAAAGATGGATATAATCTATGTATACTGTTTTGTAGGTATTGATAAGTACTACAAACCCCTAGTACATTATATTATTCTACCATCAATGCATTTCACAGCGCACGCAAATTTATGAATATGGTAAATATATTATGTAACACCTTGGTTCACAATATTGCAGTTTTGTTACGGATCCCCATTTTTTTTCAAAATCTCATATAGCCTATGGCACTCACACTGAATTAAGCTATCCATAAGTGAAAGAATTTTTAAAATCGGTCCAGTAGTTTCGGAGCCTATTCGTTACAAACAAAAAAACAAAAAAACAAAAAAACAAAAAAACAAAAAAACAAAGTTTCTCTCTTTATAATATTATTATTATATTATAGTATAGATATAGATAACACCCAGACACAGATCAAACAGACATGTTCATGCACACAAATGTTTGACCTGGCCGGGAATCGAACCCGGGCCCTGCGGCACAGAAAGCAGAGTTGCTACCATCTGAGCCAATGAGGCTGTCCCACACCCACATAGAGCCATAAGATATTATTACCTGAGATTGTTTAATACTTGACACTTTATTGTTTTAACGCATCCAGTGAAAAATGAGAGACACTACATTAGGCTCTCGACAAATACTCGCGGTCAAAACGCTCGCGAGCGCAATACATCTCACAGACTAAACAAATGTGGTATTCACATTGAACATTCGCGTAAAATGACAATTCTTAAATTACTCTTTGACTTACACTGTGTCGTCGATTATAGGGTTGACTCTTCAAACACTAGTTGTATCTGAATTTAGATTTTCTAATTAATTTGCACGCCTCCAGGAAGTAGAATGTCAATAAACTTGTATACGCGTTGGAGTCGCCATCTTTAAATTTTTTTTTTCAATCCTCTTGCTCAATAAGTCCGTCATTGTTGCGTTGCGTGCCAGAGCGCGGCTAAAATCACTTCAAGCTCTAAAGGATAGTAAATTTCTTTTTATTTTTTGTCTGTTGCCAACTAGATTATTTTTTTGATGTCGCACGTAAAGGATATTACCCAAAATGTTTAGATGAAATTAATTATTTTATGTTCTCATAATCTATATGTAATATGTAAAACTACCGAGCTATACAATGGGCCTCTTTAGCCCCTTGGTTAACAATCTACTATATTATGCATCTACTTCAAAATATTAATAAGTATTGAACTACCGCAGACTAACCGTATTAGTCAAAGATAATATGTGAGTAATAACATTAACATAACGAGGTGAAGGGCATGTCTGTCTGTCTGTTTACATTGTCTGCCAACATTATGATTCATTGGCTACGATATCATTGTAATTGTTACTTTAATACTTTTGGAACGTGAGAATCATTTCAATTGATTGTGTTTTGTAGCTCCCGTGAAATTCATAGTTAAGGCGCTGTCCAAAGCAAATTCGCCTTCTCGCTCACACGTACCCACATTTGGAAGATCTTAAAAATCCTACACATAATTACGTAAAATAAAGACAGCTAGGTTCTAGAAAATAGCAATACAAAGATTCAGTAAAAAATCGAATTTAATCCAAACAAGTTTTCAGTGCCATTTTATTTTTCTATGATTTTTTTCATTGTGCAGGTTTTTATACCAGAAAACTCGTTTGGATTAAATTAGATTTTTTATTAAATCATTGTATTGTTATTTTCTAGAACCTAGTTGTCTTAATTTTACGTAATCGCATGTAGTATATTTTATATCTCTAAAAATATGCGTGAGCGAGAAGTGAATTTGCTTTGGACAGCGACTGAAGACCTTAATTAAAGTGGTAAAACTAGCTTGGTAATGTTATTTCTTTATACAAACAAACGTTTTTTGTTACCACAAATCCTCCAGGCTGTAACTGAGAAATTTTCTAATGGAAAAATCTGACACTTTTTTGCCTGACCTTGGAATCGTATCCAGAATCATAAGTTATTTGTCTCGTTGCAACAATACATAAATAAATAAATATATTATGTTCTTGATTGGGTATTTTCTATATAATACCAAAATCCGGGATTTAGTGAGCTTAAAATAGGTATTTCTATTACATTCAATTATCATAAGATTGGTAATAAATAGGTCCTCATATTTAATATATAACAATTTGAACTTTGAAATCCCACCATACCAATCAAAATGATTAATATAATTACCTAATGTAAGAGGATTCGCGTAGGTTTGAGTTTTAGATGAATCGGTTTCATAATAATATTACTCGATGACTGATGTTATCTGAACACGTAGGTTTTGATGGATTCCGACTGATTTTGATTGAGAATAATAATTGATTTTATCTCTTTGTGCATACAAAGAATGCTAAAATGGGAATACTATGGATAATATTATTTTCTAGTGGGTTGAAAGTAGATTTCTAACGTTGGTTGTACGAATATAATACAAGTTACAGCTTTTTCACGTTCACTTTATTTAGTTCGGTTGTCAGATTAACATACATTCACGCCTTATTCCCGAAGGGGTAGGCAGAGGTGTACCCAGGACTCGGTCCCATAGTAGATACACCCACATTTCGCCAGTATGTTATTGGTCCCATGTAATAGGGGGCGAGCCTATTGCCATCTACCGGGCACAGTTTCAGACTCCAGGCAGTTATTGAGATAATTCATAATGGAAAAATCCAATATTTAACACTGTCTGACCTGGGGATCGAACCCGGGAACTCTTGATTGGCAGTCGAGCATACGCCCTCTACGCCACCGCGGCAGTCAGTTTATTAGTTATCGAGGTTGTCAGATTTATTGCGGGAAAATATGAGAAAAGGTTATCTGAATTCAGCGAAAGTTTGGAGAATCTGTTGCAGTCACCAACGCCCTCCTCCTAACAGCTATACTTACAATTCGTTGCAGATAAATGGATAAAACATTATAATTTTCTGAAAATGAGTAAGTACATAATAATATATTTTTTTTTTACAGATGAAGCCCGAGCGCTGTAGGATCCTTTCTGGGATGCCAGGGCAAGTGTGACCCCACGTATTCTGGCGAAGGCGGAGGTTCGTGCCGTCTATTGGTGTCCTTGAGCAGTCGCTAACTTTGGGTCGAGCGCCTCCTGAGCATACCACTGCCCGGTAACGCAATATGTAGATGCCATCTGAAGTCTAAAGAATAATAGGTCATTCAAAAAACAATTTAAATAAAATGATGAGTATTTGATCATCGCTAAACATTAGGGTGAGATTAATCTAATACCTAAAAAAATTTTTGTCAGAACAAAAGCTCGAGTATCGATTAGTAATTTGTATGCATCGCAGTATCGTGTCCATGTGGTTTTCCCAGATTGTCACCGCGTCGCATGCCAGTTGCCAGTCCCTTTCCCAAGTGATTGAATGCTTTCGATGAAGGTTTGACAAACAATTTGCATGAGATTTATTAGTTTATTTATCAAATTGAAATTTAACAGTATTACGTACCAAAACGCTCCCTATCTCAATTATGTACTATGGCTTAAATACAATCTTCGATTATTAACTATAAATTCACAGGATTTGTAAGTCTAGTTGTTTGAACTCATGTGCAAAAGAATTAGCGAGCTGCTAATTCTCTTTGCGTGAGGGGGAAGTGACAAGCAGAACGTTTCCCTGTGCTTCCTGCTCAGTATTCCGAGCCTGACGACTTCGGGTCATAAAGCAGTGGCAAAGCTTTTTCACTCTTTTTGCTCAAAAAGTCCGTCATTGTTGCGTACCAAAGGGGGGCTAATATAACTTTTCAACCTCTATGGGAGAGAGTAACTTTCTTTTTAATTTTTGTCCGTTACCAACGAGATTATATTTTTTTGGATGTCGCACGTATATGATATTAACCAAAATGTTTTGATGAAATTAATAATTTTATGTTCTCACAATCGTAGTGAAAAGTAAGTGTAACAAACGGCGCTAAACCCATTATAAATCGGTTTTTATTTACACTCTCATCAAAGCTAACACTACCTCGTATACAATGGGTCTCTTTAGTCTACTATTTTATCGCTATCTACTTCTGTGTTAACGGTTTCTTAGGTTTTCAAGGTTCAGGTTCTCATTGAGGTTCTCATTATGGTTCTCATTGAATTGAACAACATAAAGTCAAATTTAGAATCACCGTTTTTTGTAGTCGGTTAAAAAGAGACAGTAATTCTTATCAATTCATAACTATAGGGTACCAGGAGAACATAAGTTTATAAGAGACACGTATCAGATAAATTTTCACTTCATCCTCTGTCCTTTAAAGTCAGGGTATCAAGTTGAAACAATAGAAGATGGTGTAGAACATTACCTTATATCGATAAATCCAGTAAAGAATTGTCAATTTTCCATAAAATATAGCACAAGAGCTTTGCCAGGACATTAGGATTTCCCTTGTTCTTTCTTGAGTCCATAATAATATCAACTTTATGCAGGTACAGGCTGATTGTTATTCGTTTGTTTAGATCGATTGATGTTATATCTTCAAATATTTTGAAGTTCTGTACGTTTATACCAAGGAAAGTTAAAAGTATAGCGTTCTTTTAAGTCAAACAATTGCATTAAAACTAAAAACAATTATAAATTTTGTAGAGTAGAAGAATGTTTCCATGAAATATTAAAAAGTCTTTGCCTAAGGCCTAATAGTTCGGTTTTGTATTATAAATTTGTGGAAGTTATCCCATAATCACGTCGCTCGAAAACATGGGCGAGAGCAGGGGTGGTATTATGAACTCGCAATCGCGTAACAACAGCAGTATAACTTAATGTCAATCGTAATTTTTTGTATGCCCTTTTACAGCGAAATTAAGCAATTAAACGCTTTCCACACTTCTACTGCTGTACGTAATAAGGGGGCCTGTCTTTTAACAGGCGTACACGGAGACTACTTTTTTTTTGTCCAACGTGCAGAGGCCTCTTTAAGCTTTTAATCTAAATATAATGGAAAGATAATGATAAGCCGTGGGGTTACCGGCTTTAGAATAGTACCTCACCCTCTCTACCCGTGGTTGCCGTAAGAGCCGGCTAAGGGTCATGAGATCCAAAGGACGGGCAGCAGCGTCCTCTGTGTAAACCATCAAACTGCGCTCGCCAACCCGCATGCCAAGCGTGGCGAGTATTGGCAACAACCCCCCTGATGGAGGAGGCCTATGTTCAGCAGTGGACTACCAACGGCTGAATGATGATGATGAATGGATAGCACCTCCCCGATAGGTGTCCATCTCTGAAACCATCTACAGAAGATGAGCTCAAAGACAGCCAGTGCTAGATGCAAGGGCTATTGTGAATACTGAGACTATTATGATTTCTAGATGAATAGTAACCGGGCTATTGCTTATAGACTCAGGTACCTGCCACTTCCGTCTCATGGTGAAATACCATAATTATTAATACTATTATCAGCAGTAAATGAAATGAATAGAAGATCACTCTGTATAATGATAATGTCGATAGAGCCGCGCGTGCGCTCAGAATGATTGACAACACAATGTGTCATATGCTAATGTACGGTGCGACAATGTACTCTTGTATGTATGGATGTAGAGGAGCTATATCGCATTAAGTTATGCGTATGAATTTTTTGGTGAAAATTATTCTTCAAAAAGTGGAGGTATCACATGAAACTACCAGTTTAATCGAATTTTAACTAAAAAAAATACTATTAGGTACATAATCTTGTAGATTTAACAAAAAGTACAGAAAAATATTTTATTTTGATACTTTGTTACACGACACTTTGCAAAATGGCAAAAATACTTACCTATTTTAATGTGAGCAAGCAAATAACAAAACTTGCTTCAGGGTAAGCAAAGGAATACAATAAATAATTAAGATGTGTAAAAAAAAAACTGAATGGGATGAATTGTCATGGAATGAATAAATATGGAACATTCCATATAATACTTTGGAAATGTTTTTATAATAACTAGACTTAAGGAGGCACCGACCGGAGAATTCCCCAAACAAACTTAATAGTTAAATTATTGAAATCAGGGCATATTTACAACATACAATGATGTTATTCGGAATGAGACACTATTAGTTATCTAGGTCACAAATTATATTTCAGTCCAATATTTTATTTTTATTATTATTAAATATCGTATTATATTCGTAATATTTGACTAAATATAGGACCTAAAGCATAATATTTCCAAAGACCTTATACCTTACTACCTAATAAAAAAACATACATTCACGCCTTTTTCCCGAAGGGGTAGGCAGAAGCGGGTGTACCCAGGACTCAGTCCCATAATAGTAGGCACACGTAAATTTCGCCAGTGTTATTGGTCTCATGTAATAGGAGAGGGCGAGCCTATTGTCATAATCTACCGGGCACAGTTCCTGAATCCGAGCTATCATTGAGATAATACCTAACGAAAAAATCTGAGGATCGAACCCGGGATCTCATGATAGTAGCTTTTCTGTAATGGTAGGGCTCTTTTGCAGGGGGCCGCCTGGGGAAGTACCACACCTTTGCCAGTTATTCATCCGCCAAGCCTCGTAATGCGGAAATATTACTGTGTTCCGGTATGAAGGGCAATGCTACCAGCGAAATTACTGGCCATGATGAGATTCAACAACTCATATCTCAGGGTGACAGGCACAGTGCAGTGCCGCGTGGAATTTTGAATTATAAAACACTGGGTGGCACTGTGAGGCTGTGAGTGCCATCGAGGCAGTTATTATATTTCAAGTAAGTATAAAATAAGTAGTTTTACAGTTAAGTTATCTAGCATGCAGGTGTTAGAACTCAAGTTAATGTAGCATTGTTTATGATATTTCGAAACCAAGGCATTGTCTTATGTCAAATGGGACCTAAAATATACCTACATTACTCATTGTTCATACAATATTGTACGGATTGTATGAAAGTCAATGACTTTTGTCTTAGCAAATAAAAATGAAATCCCAAGCAAAGAGGTTGAAATCAAGCGGATATATGCAAATATGAAGAGTTTTTGACAGATATTAACTTCCACAGGAAAAATAATAAAGGGAAATATATCATATTTTTAAGGAAAGAAAGAGTCAACCGTTGTTACTCTAGAATTATTACTGTACCATGAAAATGATAGAAATAGCATAAGTATCAAAACTATTAAGTGACCTAAAATCCTACAAATAAAAAAAATTGTACGAACATCTCACTTGCTCAGCTTGATTAGCTCACAAAATTAAAATATTTTGTCGCCGTTGGCGCCAAATTTTGACGCCAAATATGAAATTGATGATTTCATTCACTCATTCCCTTACCCGCCAAGTTACTACTTGAAAGTTCATTTTCGTTTGTTAAAGTAACAAAAATTACTCGGGACTTTTACTCGCCGATTAGCACTACTCGGAGAGTAGTTACTCGGAACTTTACTTGAGGATGGTAAAAGAGGCTCAACATGTGAAGGTTAAGTGTTTTAAAAAATAATAATTAAGAATTTTTTTTGCAATTGAATGGCCAGTCTCAAAACCCAACAAAAATCTAGCACAGTAAAACAACGCGTATTAGTTTAGTTACCCCATACGCAATGGAGAGCAAAGCCAACGCATCTCGCATGTCGTATTTGCGTACATTTCATTGAACTCGGCGGAGTTTCGCTCCATTCAATAAGCAAACAATACCTGAGAAGCTTCTGTTTGTGGATGCGATGTCTTGATACTTTATGGAAAAAACTAGCTGCGACTGGCTGTTATAGGTGTCTCTGTAGTGTTGTTCTTGCTGTAGAATAAAATATATTGGTACGATTTTATTTGTTTAATGTATTCAAGGTTCAAAAGGTCTATTATTACACCACCCAGGGTCCCTAATTGGAGATAGATAGATAGATAAACACTTTATTGGTACACCACAAAAAATAATCCTTAAAATTAAAAGTACATAACAAATAGTGTAACAATTGGCTCTAATCGCTAAAAGCGATCTCTTCTTCCAGACAACCGTGCAGGGAGAGGAGAGAACTGTAAATCACATTTGGTCAGTGGTGTCAGAGCCACCCTAACTAACGGCTATGATTTTTCTGCCTTACTATAACTACACCACACAAAATTTTTATTAAAAGGTTAGGGGTCTTAATTAAGTGTAATGTAATAGCCCTTTTAGGCGCTAAAATTATACACATGATGTACATTTCAATACAATTACCTAGTCTTTATTGGTGATATTTTAACAATAACATTAAAAAAAATGTTCGCACACACATATACATTCACGCCTTTTTCCCGAAGGGGTAGGCAGAGGTGTACCCAGGACTCAGTCCCATATTAGATACACCCACATTTCGCCAGTATGTTATTGGTCCCATGTAATAAGGGGCGAGCCTATTGCCATCTACCGGGCACAGTTCCAGACTCCAGGCAGTTATTGAGATAATTCCTAATGGAAAAATCCAATATTGAACACTGCCTGACCTGGGGATCGAACCCGGGACCTCTTGATTGGCAGTCGAGCATGCGCCCTCTACGCCACCGAGGCAGTCGAAAAAAAATGTTCGAATAGTAAATAATAATATTTTTACATTATTTCTTCTTATTTGATACTAAAGAAAAAGGGAGAACACAAAACTTAATGAAAACCAAAGTATCAAAACGTGACATTACCATAGTTTTTATCGGATAGTAATTGAAGCCAGCGAGTTAGTGCACAGAAGCCGTCGACCACTTGACTACTCGCCTCCGATTGCAATACCTTCTTATTTTGTCTTCGGTTATTGTTAAATAATAAATTGTCGACTATAGATTATAGGGGCCTTTATTATTAAAATATATACTTTGTTTGACTATACATACCTACTGGATTCTCGGGATCATTCTCAGAATGGGTCATTGAACTCATCATTTGAAACAGATTCCACTATGACGCCTATTAGCCAATTTTTTCCAAAAATAATCAAGTATGTTAAAATTTCAAGTATTTATTTCACATATAAGGCTCTTAACAGTGAATACGAGATCTCTTAGCAATTTGACACAATCCTATGAAAAACTTACCAAATCGGTGTTTTGTATTCCCCTGTTCCCGTCAAATATAATAAACTTATTTAGTACATTTTTTTAAGATGAATAAGTATAAGTTCTATTTATGTCCCTATAATTTTATTTTCTTTAATAAACTCCTAAATTTTTTTATAACATGACATACATTCACGCCTTATTTCCCGAAAGGGTAGGCAGAGGTGTATCCAGGACTCAGTCCCATAGTAGATACACCCACATTTCGCCAGTATGTTATTGGTCCCATGTAATAGGGGGCGAGCCTATTGCCATCTACCGGGCACAGTTCCAGACTCCAGGCAGATATTGAGATAATTCCTAATGGAAAAATCCAATATTTAACACTGCCTGACCTGGGGATCGAACCCGGGACCTCTTGATTGGCAGTCGAGCATGCGCCCTCTACGCCACCGAGGCAGTCAATTTTTTTATTTTAATTTAATCGCAATTTACTCGCGTGATAATGCGTTTACTTTGATTTTTAGAAGTTCACTAGAAAAAAGAACCGAGTATTTATAAGAAGAACTAAAACGACAGAGACATAGTTTACTTCACTATAAAGATATCAGGATAGGTATATATTATTGGAATGGGTTCGGACATTCGGAGAAAAACAGATAGGTACTATAGGTACCAACCAACAATCGATTTGGTAAGTAACTTATGTTGATGTTTAGAACTTTTTAATAATTGCTTTAAGCTCTCTTGAGACTCATTTTAATTTTATTTTTTTTTATTTTTACCTAGAAGTACCAAAAATTTTATCAAAACATTTTTTCGTATTTTTCTGTATGGCCGTTTTTATAATAATAAAAATAAAAAGGTAAATCGATTGAAATTCATACTTGATTTAAGGGGTTTTTAATAATAGCAATTATGTCTTATGAACAATTAATTTGAACGGTTCTCTTAGGTCTACCTACGCACTAGCACAAGTCGTATTCTTAAAACATTTTAAGTCAAGGTTGTTTTTATTGTTCTGAACTAATCTCATAATCTTCAGCTCTAATTTACTAACACCTTACCGATGTTCCATCAAAAACCCTCTACAACTGTGTCACATTAAAGAAAACACGTCATTACTCCGTGATTATTGAATCTTAATTAGTTCACTTACTACGATAAAGTTCTTCATTAAAACAAGAGCGCAATAAATACCCGACATGATAGAACCGTAACGCAATATTTAAATTAAATTTGCTACAAGCGTCAGTACATATTGTAGTAAAGTTTACTGTGACAAGGTACAGTTACAGTTTAGTTCACTGAGTCCCATCAGGTTTGATTTCATAAGTCGCCCACGTGGTTATATGAATAGGAGTAACCTCGGAACAAAAGTAAATTAATGAGAATGACTCATGAGTCATGACTTAAAGGGAAGATGTACACTTGTAGTTTTCAATTGGCGAAAAAGTAAGCATAGCAGAAACTTTTTTTTTATAATATTGAGTAACAAGACGAGCTAATCAGGTGCCTGATGGTAAGCATCATGATTGCCCATATCAGACACAGTGCCATCCAGTGTTCTGAAATTCAAAATACGGCGCAGTGCAGTGCGCACTGCGCCTGTCGCCCTGAGATATTAGTTGTTGAAACTCGTGATACCCAGTAATTTCGCTGGTAACATTGTCCTTCAGACCGGAACACAGTAATGTTTGCACATTAATGCTTGGCGCATGAATAATTGGCAAAGGTGTGGTACTTCCCCAGGCGGCCCCCTGCAAAAAAGCTTACCACTACAATCTTCAGCTCAATCGATACAGTAGTTCAATTTTTTCATAAAATTGAAAAGGGTTAACAAACGCAAATACATAATATTTTATTCACAAAGTGTAAAATTTAAACCTGCAAAATAGAATCATAGAATCTTAGAATCATAGTTGAATTAGCATTACTACTTTCTAAAACCCGGGGTAAAGCTTGTTTGTTATATTTTTCGAGTAGTACATTGTAATAAACCGTTAAAACTGATCTAAACGAGTAACATCAGCCCACTGACAAATCAATAACAATGCGATCGTAACCTTTGAAAACAAAAGTGAGTGATCACTACTCATTACGTACTCGTATCCTTGAACTGTGAGACAATGCCTCCTCCGTACTAACCCACGAACTTAGGCCTACTTTCAACATAATATATGAATTAAGCTAGCTATAAGGTTTAACTGAACTCATTTAGTAATGTTTAAACTTTTGCGATCCGAGCACATCATAAGTTAACGGCAAAAACTGAACTTCGATGAGTTTTTTAACTATATACATTGCAAAAATGCATTGAGGAGGCATGGGTAATGTGGAAGTATGTAGAGGGACAAACACATTCCAAAGCCTTCATCAATGGATACAATAATAAAATATCAGAGGAGCTCCTTCAGCTCAGTAGATATAAAACCTGTGCAGTGACCAGAATTCTCACAGGACACTGTAAATTAAATAAACATATGATGAACATGGGGCTAATCCAGGAAGCCGAGTGCAGATTCTGCCACGAACAAGAGGAAACGGCTATGCACGTCCTCTGTGAATGCGGGCCACTCATGTTCAATAGAAGTATCCACCTGGGACGAGGAATAATTCGCCCAGATGAGGTACAACACATCACTCCTCAAAAAATCTGGAAATTCCTAGATTCAGCGGGCTTAGGCAGTGAATTATATGGACTGCCACAATAGATCAGCAATGGTGGAAGGGGCCTCAGGTCCATATGGATGATATCAATAAATATAAAAATATAACTTTATACACATTATTTATATATAATTAAGCTGAAATTAACGAAATTATGTCTCTTGTTAAAAGGTTTAATTACAAATTATTATTCTCTGTTTATCCGTATGAAGCCGGGCGGGATGTCAGTGTTGAAATAAACCTCAAAGTCTCGCATAATATTATTAAGAACTACGATCGATTTCCAAATCGATTGACCCAATATCTCCAAAGCAAACTGAGTCTTACGTTTGTTTTGTGAAACAGAGCGGATCTGCATCGTGCATCTTAATTGCTTTGATAATATTTATCTATCGGTTCTTGATTAGATCGCTCTCAGATCTGTGCTATCACATGAAATACGCTTGTTGTACATAAATTAGGTTAATATACCAGAGGTATTTCTCTTTTGAAATTAATTATTGACCAATAAAAGAAAAACTCCGGCGTGGAGTTACCGGCTTTAGAATAGAACTCCACCTTCTCTACCAATGGTTGCCGTAAGAGCCGGCTAAGAGTTAACAGATCCAGAGGACGGGCAGCAGCGTCCTCTGCAAAGAAACATCGAACTGCGCTCGACAACCCGCCTGCCAAGTGTGTCGAGTATTGGCAAAACCCTCCTTTATAGGGAGGCCTATGTTCAGTAGTGGATTACTAACGGCTGAGGTGATGATGATTGTAATACAATACGTCATTAATTTACAGAATAGGAACTCATATATTACCAAAGTCTGATAAAAAGGATTGATTTTATGTACGCTACACATTATACTTTTAAAGGACTTACTTTTTGTAGTGGTAGGCCTCTTTTGCAGGGGACCGCCTGGGGAAGTACCACACACCTTTGCACAGTTATTCGTCCGCCAAGCAGTAATGTGCAAACATTACTGTGTTCCGGTATGAAGGGCAATGTTACCAGCGAAATTACTGGGCATGATGAGATTCAAAAACTCATATCTCAGGGTGACAGGCGCAGTGCAGTGCTGCGCAGAATTTTGAATTTTAAAACACTGGGTGGCACTGTGTCTGATATGGGCAATCATGATGCTTACCATCAGGCACCTGACTTGCTCGTCTTGTCTCTCACTCTCATAAAAAAAAAAAAAGGAATAGCATCACTTTAAAACACTTGAAATGATACCAGATAATACTACCAACTAATTTAATATAGGATAAGGTATAACAGGGCAGAGTGCCTTTATTGAAAAAATACTAAACAGTAGAACTACCTACTTACTATCTACCCTAACTAAATACACTATGCCATAGAACACTTCCAAAATCCACAAGGTGACATGTCAGCCTATAGAAAATCCAAGTGCTCTAAACCACTGTCAGATGGCAGTACCCAAGATACTGGCGGCATTGCCACGTTGAATAGCAATGCTTATACGTTGGGCCAGATAAACGCCAGCATTTCGATCACGTGTCGTCTCGACCAAGATAGATTTTTGAAAATGCGGTAATTGACCCCCACGGGTTAAAAAGAGTATAACATAACATACAATCACGCCTTTTTCCCAAAGGGGTAGGGAGATGTATACCCAGGACTAGGATAAGATATAGGATAAGCTTAATCGGTAAGCATACTTAACATAAAGTTATCAGTGCATTAAAATGGTATCGTTTCCTAAACCACGAGGTGGTGTTCCTTCCTACTCGAACTATAATAGTGATGTGCAAAGTGAATCGATTTAAATTCATATCGATATAGCGGCGCGTGCTGTAGGTGACCGCGGTTTGGCAGGCCGCGCACGCTCCAAGAGGACCTATGTAGGGGGACCATTATACTTGAAATTATGGTACTTTTTAGGTACCATCTGGTACCTAGATATTTTAATATAGACTTTTCTGATCTACGTTACTTTTCCTCCTTGAGTGAACTCCTTATCAACAACTTCATTTGCGTTTTATATTGGGATGGTTAACTAAATACAATCTAACTGGTTAACTAACCATCACTAAAACTCATTAAAACATGTTAATAATAATACTTTTTACGATTGTAACGAAGCTACCCAAAAAAATAAGTCTTCACGGATTGTTCCACTATGCCCCACCAAGCCGCCCCACTGGTGGGGCATAGTGGAATGCTACAAATTATTAATATTACCACCAGGTTTTTTATGTCGCGGAATCCGCCCCACCGAGTCGATTTAGTGGGGCATATTCCGCGACATAATTTGTAGCATTCCACTATGCCCCACCAGTGGGGCGGCTTGGTGGGGCATAGTGGAACAATCCATTATTTCTCGGAAACTCAACAGCAAATAACCCTATTATTTAACTACATCCTCCCGAGACCTCTCCACGTGTACCTTTGGAAGGTGAACCTTCTCGTGCTCTTCAGCCTATAGACTCTTTTAAAAACTGTTTATTAACTCTTAATAGGCCATGCGTTCTTCTTTAACCTGTATGTGTATCTTTAAGGCATTTCATTTCCTCTTATCTTTCTGTTTTTATTATACTTCTATTTATTATTATATTTTTTATGATAGTAAAGTAACAAGACGATCAAATCAGGTGCCTGATGGTAAGCATCATGATTGCCCATATCAGACACAGTGCCACCCAGTGCTTTAAAATTCAAACTCTGCGCGGCACTGCACTGATACTCGTATATTAGTTGTTGAATCACGTCATGCCCAGTAATTTTGCTCGTAACATTTCCCTTCAGACCGGAACACAGTAATGTTTGCACATTACTGCTTGGCGGCTGAATAACTGTTATTTATGCGGATGTAAAACTCTTTATCCTAATTTACTTTTTATTTGTTGCTTATTTACATTATATTGTCTCAAAAATACATAAATGATGTTATCCCCAGCACATTATAGCACATTCCGAATGTGTCAGCCTTACTTTATTTGAGATCACGTAGATCGCTCGCGACTCGCGACGGTTATCCGTTTAACACAACACTGGGTATAAAATTATTATCATAAAACGCACCAACTTAGTTGCACAGATGGGTAAAATTGGAACTACAACCACTCAGCCGCTACTTTAAGAAACGTCTTTAACAAATAGCTCCACTATCGACATTGTAAACCGATCAGATAATTCTGGTGGGACTATCTATTATATTACGAGTTTTTTTATTAATTAACATTGTTTGTATTTATTATTTAGTGAGTTTATGTGTATTATATTATTATAGAAATTGCTTAACGCGATAAGACCGCCGGCTGTTTATTTTGGTATGCAATAAAGTATTATTCTATTCTATTATGTTCAAATCAAATTTTGCCACTAAATTTTAAAGCATTTTCCTCAACCGATTGAGGTGAAAATTTGTCTATAACGTTTATTTTGGACGACAATTCATGGTTGGCTACGTGACATAATTTTAAATTTAATATGGCGGACAGCCCAATATTAAGGACTAGTAATTTTTGTGGCTGGTTTAAAAGCTGGTTTACGGTTTCGTTAAAATCCAAAAACGTGTTAATACATACATTTTTTTTAGTAGTGGTAGGCCTCTTTAGCAGGGTACCAGGCACCTGATTTGCTCGTCTCGTTACTCACTACCATAAAAAAAAAAAAAGAAACATTGCGTATGTCGGTTTTTTTTTTGTTTGTATGTTACTAAATTAAAAATGTTCTGTAGACAAAATTTCAAATAAGGAAAACCAAAATCCTCATAATATTTACGGCCAGTATCATAAGTCCTTCCAATATTGAATTGTAGAGTCATCAAACAAACGCGTTTATTTGTGAAATACTGAATAACACCAAGAATACGCAACTAGCGGAGTAATTACCTATTCTTTAAAATATGGAAGTGTGCATACTGTAATATTTATTATACACCAAAAATATATGATAACAAAAGCATTCCTCCTCTCCCTACATGGTTGTCTAGAAGAGATCGCTCTTAGCGATAAGACCGCCAATTGTTACATTATTTGCTCTTATCGTTTCTTGTTTGTAGTGTAATAATAAAGAGTTTATCTGTCCATTTATCTATCTAAAATGCTGAGCAAAATTATATCCGCTTTTGTTGTGAATATACCTTTTTAGAAAATATATAAATATCTTCAAAATTATAAAAAAACTTAAAAAAAAAAAACATTTATTGGCATATCATAATATGGGTTTGAACTTTAGTTAATTTTAATAGTCCTTAGAGAGCACTTCTCTTTGCTAATAATAAGCTAACACTTCGATAATAGTTTTCACAGTACATACTAAAATAAACTTCTATCAGAGAAACCTTAAAACTGAGACAAAAATCCTTAATTTCTTGAGTTATGGCTCTCCATGAAATTATTTCATAAAGCATGACTCATCTCTTATAGTGTTATCCACGGTCACCAAACATAAACGATCGTATGTGAACTATCTACTGTATAATTAAGAAGGTTTATACAGAAGTAGGTTTGTTTAGAATAAATTAAGTGAGCACTGAGCACACAGCGCGACGCAGCGGTAGCCGCGTTACAAGTTTTACTTCATTGTTTGTTTGACACTAAGTAGAGTGACTGACATTTGTTGGAATTTTAACTAAGATTGTTTAACATGTGGGTAGTAATAAAACGAAGAGGCAGCTGAGTTGATTTGAATTGTCAGAGCGCTAGAGAACTCAGTACTCTAGTCGACTTAACTGCGAACAACAAGCACATATTAATTAATTATAAGGAGGCCTAGCTTTTCACTCTGTGCCCAGACTTTTATTTCTGCGTTCAGAACTACTGAGAGTACCAAATAGTGTGAATGGTTGAAAATAACTTTTGTAATAAATGCCAGGGTATCATGAATTCTAAAGGAGTATTTAATTAGGTTGAGAGAGGTATTGAGGTGATAGGATATAAAAATTAAATGCTCTATAAGAGTTTTTTCTAAAGATAGTTAAAGTAACAGCTAGATTTAGAAATAGGAATTTTTTGAAAAACAAATGTTGGGAATAATTATGTTTATAATTATAAATTATGATTTTTGATAACCTGAATACAAAAGTAGCTATAGATGTGAGACAAAGATTTAAAAATTACTTGAAATAAAAAAGTTCTCTCATATTTTATGTTTCATAAAGAAATAGGCCGAATTTTAAAAAATAATCTTACTGACAGTCAACGTCACGTAAGTTTTTTTTTATGATAGTGAGTGACAAGACGAGCAAATCAGGTGCCTGATGGTAAGCATGATGCCCATATCAGACACAGTGCCACCCAGTGTTTTAAAATTCAAAATACTGCGCGGAACTGCACTGCGCCTGTCACTCTGAGATTTTAGTTGTTGAAACTCGTCATGCCCAGTAATTTCGCCAATAAGTAAGAACTTATAAGTTTAATATTAAATCCAGTTTAATGAACACAAATGACCGGCACTAACTTGTTATTGATAACGTAGAACCACTGTGCATTAATTACTGCTTATTTATAGTTTAATTAAAATAAAATAAAAAAATTATTCATGACGCACTGACGATCAGAAAATCAGAACCACTCGCAAACACGATAGACCCAAAAACGGTACCAACCTCAAAAAACAATATCAATGCAAGAAATCTAATAAAGGAAGGAAGTAGTATAAAGCCAGGCTTGGCATTCCTTTGGCATTCCTTTTCTTAAAATTAGGATCAATAATGTCATAGTTCAACTGCAAAAGTGATATTCATGATCAGATTTACGTTATAATTTTGAAAAACATCAATTTGAATACGAATAAAAATATTGACCACCTAAAAACCGAAACACGACGCGAAGCAAAACTCAACAATACACTTACAAAATATCGGTGAACGTGACGTGCAGACAAATTGACGAGTTTTATATAAACAATAACAATATATAACGCCGGGATCTGTTTGGCTGTAATATTCCATTCCGAATGTAGACTATGAATACGTTATTAATATTGTACTTTTTTTCACCGTTACGTGAGATTTAGGTAAACGGGAAAAGTTCTGTTAGGTTCTAAGAAATTAAAATAAACATAATATTTTTTTAAATTGTTCTGTTTATGGCGGGATATGGGGTAAACTTGCTCCTATTTTTACGTCTTGCAACTTTTAAGCAAGTGTTAAAATGAATTGAAGAATAAAGATACCATTCTCAGGCGTAAACATTGAATTATGATCTTTAATATAATTGACATAGGTATTATTTATATAATGACATTTTATTATTATTTAATTCAATTTATAATTCATTACTGTTCATTTTTAATTTTAATAAATTATAAATTATTATGTCGATCCATTTTATTTTGTATTTTTTGTTTGTTATGTTTGTTAATTTGTATTGAATTTAGTTTAGTAATTTATATCGTGTATCTATGATCCTTGTTGGTCGAAATAAACGAAAAATAAAACTATTAACTTACTTTTATGCAATACAATTACTTTAGATGGTAGTTTTTTGCTTATTTTACAATTATTTATTTTGATAGTTGTTCTGTTTTATGAGTGAGATGTACCCCCTTATTATGTATTAAATATAACAAATCATTCTCTCTTCTTCTCATCTTTTAAATAATGTACATATTATATAATAATGTACTAGGGGATAAGCAATCTAGAAGGCAAAGTACAAAATATTATAGTGGTAGCATTGTGTGGGCAGTGTTGCCAGCAGTAGATCGACATTCCGACGCAACGCTGCCGGTTGGCGCGTGCTCGATTGATTTGTCGTCCGTCTGTCTGTACGTTATGTGTGGTACAAGTTATGAAAGATCCGAGATAAGAAATAAGAGTAACGGATTTTATGAACTGCTCGAGTGTAGCCAACCTCAATATATCATCAGTTAGGTTCCTACAAAGCCTACGACATGACCTAACGACTGCCCTCTAAGTATCATCATTCAGGTATCAGTATTGTTACAATAATTTAATATTGCGGATTTTTATTTTAAATTTTCGCTCAAAATATACCTGTGGGAAAATATTCAAGATTTCCCTACCTTTACTTGGGAAATCTTTTATATTTTTATAGACTAAGCGGTCATGAAATACAATAAGAAATGGGAAGAAAAATTTCACCCATGGGCGGAATTAGAACCACGCACTCTCCGCACCATTCCGCGTAGTGGGCACTCTACCACTTGAGCTACCGTGGAGACACTAGTCATCGGCTTAACGCACTATAGGGCATGTGTGTTTATCTATAGGCGATGCATTTCGCATTCTACCTACCGACAAGTCTAATGTTACGATTAGAATTCATATCGAAATTGATAAACTTCTTTCAAGTTTCAACTTTTTATTTTCAATATTTTATATTTTTATGGACTAGAGACAGATATTTTTATATTCACTCACCTTCGGTTTGCCGGCAATATTGTAGTCATGGCAGAATCTATGGAAGATCTCGGCACGATGCTCGCAGACCTCAATTGAGTTTCTCAACGGGTCGGTCTTAAAATGAACATAGAGAAGACGAAGGTGATGTATAATGCCCATGTTGTGCCGACCCCAGTATCGGTTGGGAACTCGATTCTAGAATTTTGATTTAGAATTGACTCATACGTCTACCTAGGACAAGCAGTCTAACTCGGTAGGTCCAACTTCAAAAAAGAGGTCAATCGTCGAATCCAACTAGGCTGGGCAGCGTTCGGAAACCTACGCAATGTCTTCTCGTCCAAAATACCTCAGTGCCTGAAGTCGAAGGTCTTCGACCAGTGTGTGTTACCAGTGATGACATACGGATCTGAAACGTGATCTCTGACTGTGGGCCTTATCAGCAGGCTCAAAATAGCGCAACGAGCTATGGAGAGGGCTATGCTCGGAATTTCTCGGACCGGTAAGCACAGCGTAGGACGTCTACCCACAAGGTGGACAGACGATCTGATAAAGACGGCAGGAACACGCTGGAGGCGGGCCGCTTGCGACCGGACTGAATGGAAATCTATAGGGGGGGCCTCTGTTCAGCCGTGGACGTCCTATGGCTGAGATGATGATGATTATTATGGACTAAGCGGTCTAATCGCTTGAAATACAATCTTCCCATTCCATATTTTATTTACTTGGGAAAGTTCGGGAATTGTTAACTATTACATACATGATTACTCAAACTCCTATTGAAAATTAACACATTTGCATAAATCTATTATAATCTATAGTTATGTTTATAAATTTAAAGTTATTATGTTAAAATGGTCAAAATAAAGAGTACTTATTCTAATGTAGTGGTAGGCCTCTCTTGCAGGGGGTCGCCTGGGGAAGTACCACACCTTTGCCAGTTATTCATCCGCCAAGCAGTAATGTGCGAACATAACTGCGTTCCGGTATGAAGGGCAATGTTACCAGGGAAATTACTGGGCATGATGAGATTCAACAACTCAAAGTGCCGATCGCCATACTATAATATAATCGCCATACTCTTTTAACTTAGACAGTGGAACTACAACATTAGAATTTAAATAGTAGCACGATATTGTGTGACATCACCGCTCAGTACATTTAGTATTGGAGTAACGTCGCCAAATATCGTAAGGACTCGAAATTAGTACTCAACTGTACCTATGTGACAACACACTTCTTAGAACACAATCATAAAATATACGAATAAATGGTATAATATGTTAAGAGGACTAGATTTATTTAGTTTGTGCTCTTGGACGTATTTTTAGGTAACGGTCGCTTTTATGCCTATTTTATCGATGTGAAATGATTTCAGCTGATATACAAATCTTACAGTATGACTGTAAGATTTTAGAATAGGCCAGTAACATAAGCAGCCTATGAAAAATGTATATAAATTTCGAATTATGAATTTTTTGAAAATCTTTTATGTATTGAATTCATATGTCAAAATTGTTTTTACAATTTGGCAGCAATGAAAAAAGTGTCTTTCGAGGGTCAAGATGTGATCATTTTCTATAGTCGTGTACACACGACGCTCAATGGATATTTTTTAAATTGCTGCCAATTTGTAAAAAACAAATCACATAATATGAATTTAATAAGCCGTTGGAAGTCCACCGCTAAACATCGGTGCCCCTTAAGGGGGGTTTTGTCAATTCTCCCCACTCTTAGAAGGCGGGTTGGCAAGAGCAGATCGATGGTTTTACGTAGAGGTCTCTGCTGCCCCTTGCGTTATGTATTAATATTAATCAAAAAAGTTAAAAAACTCGTGAATTTTTTTCAAGTCAAATGGTTACAAAAGCGACAAAATCGCAACGAAATATTTCAGCAGCGAATATTATATTGCCAGTAATAAGTAAATGTAAAATTGCTCCCAATGTGCTCGATGAGCTCAGTATAATTCCTATTTCCAGATAGGAGCAATAAGTCGCGGCGTGGCTATTTAGGATCTAGCATCACGATTAAGCCGCGACGATGGCGTTACACTCGCATGTATGCCCCTGACTCTGGTCACCATGCTTTGTAGAATTGAAGAGATTTATTGAGGAAAAGTGATTGCAAATATACGTACTGTTCAGGACGATTACAAAATAGTTTTAAGTTAAGTTCTCGTGAAGAAGAGTGTGGAGAAGATAAGATTTTTTCGTTTTGTCAGCCGAAAAGCCGTTAACAGGAAAGGCAACTCCTTAGCAGTTTGACACAATCCTATGGAAAATCTACCAAACGATGTTTTGTATTCTCCTGTTTCTTCCGAAGTGAACCAATTTAATACATTTATAGCCTGATATTTTGAAGATTAAGTAAACAATGTCCCTATCATTTTATTAGTTTTTATAAACTCTTTGTTTTTTCTGTAGTGAAAATCGTTGTGCATTTAAAATGTTATTTTTGAGATTTACGGCTAAATTAAATTCAAAAGCGTGGCTTTTGACGAGTGACTTCATGACGAGTTTCAATAACTCCGGGTTCCTGGCGCAGTGCAGTGCCGCGCAGAATTTAAAATTTTAAAACACTGGGTGGCACAGTGTCTGATATGGGCAATCATGATGCTTACCATTAGGCATCTCACTTGCTCATCTTGTTACTTTCATCTTGTTATCATAAAAAAAAATTAATCGTGATTGGTCGACTCATCATTTATTGATCAACTTTAGTTATCAATGCATTAATTATCTCGTAACCTACTGCACCTGCCCTTTTTATGTGGAATGGAATATTATAATTTTTAATAACTTATGTTTAAACACTTGGCTAAAAGTCATTCTCTCTGGCCCCTACCTCCTTACCACTTCACCACTCTTTCTCTTCTCTTTCTCTTACTTCACCACTGGTCTGGTGACAACTGAGATTACTATTCAGAATTTTAATTTCGAAAGAAATTTTTGAAAACAACCCTTCAGATCGTTGTTCTAATCAGTCGTACCTATATACTAACATTCTCGTCCCAAAGAACAGTGCTTTTTGTTAAAGTAACATTTGTAATATTTCCTCCAATCACCAAACCATGGTGACTCTACCACCTAGAGAGCTCGTGCACAGATCGTGCTAGATAGCCGCTATCAGATGAGATCGCGCGAGATATAGCCGCGTCGCGCCGTTCCCACGAGCCGAGGCGCGAGCCGAATCTAAACGCTACGTCTGCATTGTATTGCAATTAAACTTTGGAAACATATTTATTTGATTTTAACAAAGTTTCAGATTTACAATTAAAACTTATATTCGTACCTCCACATACATAATAAAGTTATGCATACTTGCGCTTATGAGATCTAACGGCAACCTACTCATAGAAAGGGTGAGTGATACAATTCTATTGCCGGCGCACCACGGCAGTCTCTGCTTACCCAATTGATATGAGATACAACAGAGGACGGGCAGCTGCGTCTTCCGCATAAAAACAATGAAAATGCGCTCGCCAACACGCTTGCCAAACGTGGCGAGTATTGGACATTATTACGGCCGAGATGATGAAAGCTGCGACTATATCTTTCCACTTGCTACAATCCTGATATAGGTACGACTTTCACTTTTTCATTTTTCATCTCATTCAATTTGAGTTCAAGTTACAATAAGTGTTAAGTAATGCGAGCATCTGAATGCTACAGTGCTTCGAAATACATATTAAGCCGTTGGTCCCGGCTGTAACGATCAACAATAATAGCCGTGTAATGTCAACAGAAACTGAAATTCTGATTCTGACACCACGGTTGACCACTGACCACATAATCACTCGTCAACAAAAAGAATAAGAACCAGCGTCTTAAAAGCGGAAGAGATGTGTTTCCAACCGCAATAATATTGAAGATTATATTTAATAATAATAATAATAATAATAAATACGCAGGGCGGCTTATGGCGAGCTGTTGGGGAGTAGCGACCCCACGTACCTGAGTGCTCCCGGGGGAGGGTTATGTTCTTCATCTCCGGCTTGCCTTCACCGGTCGGCCGGAGTGAGCACTGAGGAGGAACAGTCCCTCACCTCTGTCTTGCCTTCATTGGCCGGCCAGAGTGGAGTCGCGAGAGCCTCGAGCTCGAGGGAGGATGTGAATCATAAGTGGCGAGTGGGCGAGCGTGATGCGACCTTAGGGTAACGCAAGTGATCGCCGTTTAAAGTCCAGGGACACCTCTACTACCCTTAGCCGCTCACACCAACGTTGCCCTTCTCGTCGCCCTTATTCCCATGTGGTGGGCGGCCTTTATGGGGGGTCTGTTTAGTGAGCGGCGAGTCATCGCCTACCGTCATATTTCACCATGAGACGGAAGTGGGTCTCTAGCAATAGCCCGGTTACCATCCATCTAGAAATCACACCTATAGACAAATCAAGTAGTTTCCATCCATTCACAATAGTCCTTGTACCTAGCGGAGGCTGTCTTTGAGCTCATCTTAAAAAAAACTGTAGATGGTTTCAGAGATAGACCCCGATAGGTGCTATACATTACCTTTAGATTAAAAGCTCAAAGGGGCCTCTGCACGTTGGACTTAAAAAAAAATGGTCTCCGTGCACGCCTATCAAAAGACCGGGTATATCCCGTGTTTTCGAGCGACATAATAATAATAATATGGGACAACTTCCACACACGGTCATCTGGTCCCAAACTAGGCTAGAAGCTAGAACTAGGCTAGAAGTCTAGAACTAGGCTAATATTTAATGCATATATGTCTCCCATTCGAGCAAGTATATTAATAGCAATAGACGAAATCAAATGACGCTCATCTACAAAAAATATTAATTGCGAAAATATATTGTTAATATTTATTTATTTGTGCACAAATTATTGTAAAAAGTTTTAATTGCATAGCAGGTAATAAAAACTAAAAATAAAACTCGATCCAATTACCTAATAGTTATTAAATATCATTTTATATGCCATAAAGACCCAACCTTTTAAAATTACAAATAATAACCCATTCATAGAACAACCAACAAAAAATCGATCCAAATCGAATCGGACACAAAAACTAAACTAATTATTCGAATAAGCGTTACAGAGAGAGCAAAACGAATCGAAACAATCGAATCGATAGGTTGATAATACAAAATCAATAAAATCATTGCTACATTAACGAAATGTTAAGATGGCGGCATAGCGTTTGATCTCCGCCGGCCATCGGCGTTCTTTGAAGTTCTAATAATGCGACGAAATTAAGTCAAAACCGCTAAATGTGTGACGAATTGAGATATCAAAGTATTTCTTTGAGTTCGTTGATGGCACGTTGTAATGTAGATATTTATTTGTTTGCTTATACATCATGTATTTTAAATCAACGAGACATTAATTCTACTAATATAAGTTTAACTGTATGCACCAATGTGTTTATTACCACTCACCAAAATTACTGAACTGATTGATTTAAATTAAAACTTTTATTATCATGGGTGACTTTAATTATGATATTTTATAATTTGACCCCAGGTCAGGCATAGTGTTAAATATTGGATTTTTCCATTAGGAATTATCTCAATAGCTGCCTGGAGTCTGGAACTGTGCTCGGTATATGGCAATAGGCTCGCCCCCTATTACATGGGACCAATAACATACTGGCGAAATGTGGGTGTATCTACTATGGGACTGTGTACTGGGTACACCTCTGCCTACCCCTTCGGGAAAAAGGCGTGAATGTATGTTATGTTATGTTATAATTTGACCAAGAGTAGCTGGGCTTTTTAAAAGTATTTAACAAGCAGATGAAGTACATCCCACAAAATAAGTATTTTTAACACACGTACTATGTACTGACAGCATATTTGACTTTTGATTTTATTTGATAGGTCTAGTAATACGATTTTCAAATGTGCAATAATCACATTTTTTAAATATCGCCATGAATTATAATAAAATAAGCAAATGTTTTACTAAAATTGGAACACGCGTCGCCATTTAAAAAATTTAGTAACTTAATCATAATTTATTCAAATCAAAATATAAATTATTTAGTGATAATAGGATGGCACCTATGTTGAAAATATATTGCGAATAACATTCACTGTGTACTGTAAGTTTCCTGGGCTCAGCTTCCTATGAAAGTAAACCATTATAATATTATTATAAATATACTAGCGGCCCGCCCCGGCTTCGCACGGTAGCAGAAGTAGGTATAGTGAACGTTTAACAGGAGTAAATTCGTGATACATTGTATTTTAATAGATATAACCCTAATGGTTAACGCAGCGCACGCAAATTAAGGACTATTTCTGTTACAATGATCAAACCTTAACACATGTATAAATTAATCGTGGGCTATTTTGAAGATATTGATAAGTACTACAAACCCCTAGTACATTACTTTATTCTACCACCAATAGTTTTCACACCGCATGAAAAATAATCACTGCTTCGATTATTGTGACTAAACCAGAAAAGATGGATATAATCTATGTATACTGTTTTGTAGATATTGATAAGTACTACAAACCCCTAGTACATTACTTTACTCTACCACCAATAGTTTTCACACCGCATGAAAAATAATTATTGCTTCGATTATTGTGACTAAACCAAAAAAGATGGATATAATCTATGTATACTGTTTTGTAGGTATTGATAAGTACTACAAACCCCTAGTACATTACTTTACTCTACCACCAATAGTTTTCACATCGCATGAAAAATAATCACTGCTTCGATTATTGTGACTAAACCAAAAAGATGGATATAATCTATGTATAGGTACTGTTTTGTAGGTATTGATAATTACTACAAACCCCTAGTACATTACTTTACTCTACCACCAATAGTTTTCACACCGCATGAAGAATAATCATTGCTTCGATTATTGTGACTAAACCAAAAAAGATGGATATAATCTATGTATACTGTTTTGTAGGTATTGATAAGTACTACAAACCCCTAGTACATTACTTTACTCTACCACCAATAGTTTTTACACCGCATGAAAAATAATCACTGCTTCGATTATTTTGACTAAACCAAAAAAGATGGATATAATGTATGTATACCGTTTTGTAGGCATTGATAATTACTACAAACCCCTAGTACATTACTTTATTTTACCACCAATACTCTTCACAGCGCATGCATATAATGTCTGTTTCGATTATTGTGACTAAACCAAAATAGATGGATAAAATTTCCGTAGACTATTTTGTAGATATTGATAAGTACTACAAACCCCTAGTACATTATATTATTCTACCATCAATGGATTTCACAGCGCACGCAAATTTATGATTATGGTAATTATATTATGTGACACCTTGGTTCACAATATTGCAGTTTTCTTACGGATCCCTATTTTTTTTCAAAATCTCATATAGCCTATGTCACTCACACTGAATTAAGCTATCCTTAAGTGAAAGAATTTTTAAAATCGGTCCAGTAGTTTCGGAGCCTATTCGTTACAAACAAAAAAACAAAAAAACAAAAAATCAAAAAAACAAAAAAACAAAGTTTCTCTCTTTATAATATTAGTATTAGTATAGATAAACAATGTGAGGTTTATTCGTATCCGTTCTTATCAAACAATACCTATTATAATTTTTATGATCAGATTTTTTCGTCTAAAGTAAAACAGCTACACCCTGTAAAATATAACACTTATAGCATTAAGTGGACACCAAATGTCGAGGTCAGTCAGAGGTTATTTGCTTTGTTCTCTGTCATTTGCGTTAGATTGTACATTGAACAGAACCTTGCTGACATACTCGCAAATATGAATAACATCTTTGAGGCTCGATTTATTATTTGTCAAACGAAACTTAATGGTATTACAGATTGGATTTCCAATGGAACTGTGCTAAACTGTGTATATTGATGAGATTAGGCAAACTGCTTCGAAGTTCAGTTGCAAGATTTGTACCGGACATACATACACTGCAAGTTAACTAAAAGCTTGTAAAAGTTGGTCAGCGACGACTTTAGACAAGACTATATATCTTCGTTAGAAAAAGGTGCATGAAAAGGAAGTATAAAGTACGAAAACAATAAAGGTACTCGTATATTTATTTATTCAATAACAACGCTACGAATTAATCATACTAGAATATTATTATCTACCAGTTATCTTGGAACTGGCTTGAAAGACAAAATAGAGTAGACAGGAATCTGACTCCGTCTGTAAATAAAGATAAAAGAAAAAAAATTACAACATATTCATATAAAAGATTTGCAGATAACAAACACATTCTCAAACAAACGCACAACCCTTCCAGGATTAGAGGAACGGCTAACACATTCAGTACTTATATAAAAGTAATACTTGGGGTGACATACGAAGGCTACATTTTGTTTAGCATTTTAGTTTGTATTTTTATTGATGTTAAATTTCCTATTTTGTTATTTTGGCCACGGCGTCAGACGATTTAAAGATTAAGTCTGTGTAGAGCATTTAGAACTTAAAGAAATATAGGTTTGCCCTACAACAGCCTACACCACCCTCTCGACCTCACTATCTGAATCCGCAGGAACCATACATGTCGATACGTGCGGAGCCAGTTTGGTTGCAGAAGACTGCCTGCCACTTATTTTAGATAGAATCCTACTCGTGACTGACGTAATCCCCATTCTGGGGATTTTTATGATAGTGAGTAACAAGACGAGCAAATCAGGTGCCTGAGAGTAAGCATCATGATTCCCATATCAGACACAGTGCCACCCAGTGTTTTAAAATTCAAAATTCTGTGTGGCACTGCACTGCGGGTGTTTCGCTGGTAACTTGCCCTTCAGACCGGAACACAGTAATGTTTGCATATTACTGTTTGGCGGATGAATAGCTGGTAAGGTTGTGGTACTTCCCCAGGCGGCCCCCTGCAAAAGAGGCCTGCCACTACAAAAAAGTTGCGGACCAATGCTGACGAGGCCTATCTCCCCGTAGAAATATCGTACAATATTTAACCAGCTACTACTAAAATCTACATACCTCCTTTACAATCGACATATTTTGATAATGATATCTAAGCTACAAGTGCATCATCATCTAATAATGATCTATGATCAATCCAACCAACAAAAATGCCAAATATTCCATACATCAATCTTGTACTTTGAATATTGACAGCCCGAGTGTAGCTGCAGGGATAGAAATCTATAGAATGATCGATAAAATATAATAATATAAAATATATAAATCAATATATTTATTAACAAAAATATTTCTTATAATTAAGTGCCTAAAATCAATTATGCTCCGAGAACTTTTTCAAAAATAAAAATTTTATTTATTAAAGTTTTTTTTACTTAAATACACAATGAGAACATATTGTGGGCTATGTAGGGCTGATATCAATTTTGTGTTCTGTCTGATATCAATTTAAAGCTTTTTCGGGATACATACGAAATTAATAATATTAATGTTGTATTTACCAGCACAGTTTCAATTAGTTTTTTTTAAATAAAAAAATACAACTGGAAAACCCAAACTGTAGACTTATATATAAAAAAAATATTGAGCTTAATTCGCTATAAAATCAATGATTATTCTACATCCTTCTAACTCTACATTATCAAAGGTCAAACACGTAAAGTTACGCGGTACTTGATTACTATTTGTAACGTTTACATTATAATATTGAATGGTATGTAATGATCGAGATATACTCTTACAACTCTATTTCATGATAGTACTTACATTGACAGGGAAAGTCTGAAAATGCCACTAGTATATGAGAAATTTATAAGTGAAAACATAACTTTACTTTTTGTTCCCCATTCATAAAGTAGTTACATATACATTTTGCCAAGTTATATTTTAATTCTATGTAAAAGGGAGCTAACTCAAAAAATCCAAATGGAAAAACCCAATACATTAAATATCATAGCATCTCGCCTTTTTCCCGAAGGGGTAGGCAGAGGATTACCCAAGACCTAGACAAACTTAATACTCAAACTCAAAGAAAATTTATTTAAATAAGTCTTAAAAATACATTTTTTTATACGTCAATCAGTATTATCAATGACTAGTAATGAATCTTCTATGCGTTCCGAAATATATCTTCAAGAAGAATGCACAAGAAACTTGTGAGGTTTAATTTTTTAAATTGCGACTTTTACAATATTTGGTTTGGTTACATATATTGGCTTGTAGGGTGCCCTATGTAGAAGTATCCAGGAATCTTTGTCCTCTATGTATTGGTTAACTTTATAATAATGCTTTCCTAATAAAGTCAATTTTATACAGGTTTTAAATTTACCTATATATATGATAAATTAAAAGTATTTTATATAAAAAAAAATGTTGCTTTATGGACCTTTAACAATTGTAGCAGTACAAAATTAGTTTCTTATGCTTTAGATGGGTGATATATATTATTAAGTATTGTATGTTTGTATTTACTTAAAGTATGTACCTTGGTGATAGGCTGTATTTGACACAAGGTCCCTGTTGAGCCTGTATTGCCAAATAGCAGTTACCGCCCTGGTCTTGTCACTAGATTTTATACAATTTATAAAGAATATTGTTGTAGATGTACTTTGAAGTTAAGAATTTAACAATTGTTTAGATGTTAATCTTGTAGAAGAGTATAATAATGCAACTATGCTATGGAACTTAGTAGTTTCTTACATTAGTATTATCTGATAGATATTTAAAATATTTTAAGTAGGTAATAATATTCAAGAATATAACAATTGTTTAGATGTTCATCTTGTAGAAGAGTAGAGAAGAGTATACAATGATTACTTATTGTGGGTTATGTAGGCCCAATATGCACTTATGATCAAATTAGTAGTTAAATTAGTAGGCGAGTATTGGCCATTACTCGCCACGCTTGGCAGGCGGGTTGGCGAGCGCGGTTTGATGTGTTTTCTATCTGGATCTGGGACCATTCTGTAACCGGTAACCGCACGGCAGGTTTCACATAATCCATTAAAATGTTTATTACCTTTGTATTTGAGTTCGTTCAACCTCAAAAGCAATAAGGTGTCATCCTAAATGTACTAACTAAAGTTAATTTATTTTTAACGGTACTAAACTACTCAACTTAAGAAAGCATTTGTATAACTAGTCTGCGGTAAGTTGACAACAAATTATTTTGCTGGCTTTCAGATACTTCGACAGCCTGATCTTAATACTTTAGCTAATTTGTTAGAAAATTAAGCAACAGAATAAACATTAAACTACACAGCTCTACAAAATAACCTTTTTTTTTGTCGCCCTAGATATTATAATCGTAAATTTTTACGTTTTCAAGTGCCCAGATTACGAAAATATTTATGAAAGTTCTCAATGTGCTTTTATTTTCATGATTTTTGCATATATCTTATATTTTGAACAATTAGGTCTTTAAAAGGAGATTGACCTTAAAAAATAATAAAAAAAAGCTCATAAAAGGAAGAAATATAAAAAATATTATCGATATTTTCTTGGTAATAGGTTAAAGGTTATTAAAGGTATAAATTATGGTATATTTGTGTGTACATTTTTACCGAAGGATTCATTTTCCTTTTTATTTATTTCGATGTATCCTAATTTTTCAAAACATAACTGACATTATAAATATATATTTTATTTTGTTTCTCATTTTTTCTATTTTTGTAAGTAATGTAAAAAGAAAATAAAGAAAAAAAAAACAGAGCAAATCTTACATAGTAAGTAATAAAATCATAGTTTCATGAATTGGTTGCATAATTAGACCCAAATCATTTTCATATCTAGGGCAACAAAATCACTGTAGACTATCGGTGTAAGTAATAGGTAATAGGTGCAAATGGATCACCGAACACAGTCACAGGTGGCCAACCACATACAAATTGCGTGGTCTCCACCGGTAGCACGCCACAAAATGTATTTATCATGAGTTTTACGTGCATTTTAAGAGTATGTGAATATCTGACTTTATACTGACATAACACATACTGGTTCTTTTTAACCAGTAATGTAAGTACAATAGTCTAATATTACTAGTACAAATTCTATAAAACCATCGCATTGTGACGTTTGTTTTGATCATATAGAAACTGGCCCCGCCAAGAGTGTTAAATTAGACATTAAATCACGGTGCTTTTTTCTTGAAGAAATAAAACCAATTATGAATCTTTTATCGTCTATGATTTAATGTAACCCATGCAGCATACTCAAAGCTTTCAAGTCTTACTTTCGCTGCCTGTTTTTAAATAAAACTAATTCAGGCATTCCACTTTGCCATTCAAGTTGGGCGGTCGAGTAGAACAACAACCCAAGTGTCAAGAAAATAGTTCACACTATAATCCTAACCCCATTGCGGCTGCATTACAGACAACCGCGGAAGTGTAAAAATATAATCTATTTTAAACATTTGTCGTGCTTATTGCTCATCCCCATCGGCGCGGGCGCAGTAATGATACGAGCGCGGTTACGGTTAGCGGTTAACTCGTAGTTATGCTGTTACTTAACTATAACTTTGCAGTTGGTAGAGTTAACGAACGTTGTACTAAAAAGTTTTAGTCCTGTTTCTTACGCACATTTGCACGAAAATAAGGGTTAGATGATTAAATGAAATGGAAATAACCGTATATTTTGTAAAAGTCTATTATTTTTGTCACTATAGTTCATTGTAATATTGGTCGATTCGATAAGCTTAATTATCCACTGAAAAAGGAACTTTTTAAAGCCTAGGTAATAATAGTACAATATTATAATTGAACTTGTGCGTAAATTATCCATATTTTAATTTTTATTTGAATATAATATACCTATTCAAACAATCACAAAGATACACAAAAGAATAATGCAAACAACTTACAGAAGAACTTAACTTCTGCCAAATCTTATGCTAGAAACTTGATTAAATAAAAGACGGTCAAAAAGTTTAAAAAAATTCGACCAATAAATTATTAATAGTCCAAGCTGTTTTTTCAGTTGCACGATGAGTATACGAGCAGGTCATAGTGCCAGCTACTACATGCGTAATTACTAATGACTACTGACGGTAGCATATAGTGGCAGCGGGGGTCGTGGGACCGAAGCTGATTGTTATCGAGATTTATTGATTTCAGCATGAGATTTTATAGGTAGACTGTTTTGTAACACGCTCTATAGGGATCCATATTAACAGTGTGCAAACGGGATTTGTCTGTCACGACTTAATGTTTTAAAATTGAATTGTAAAAAGTAGACACTGAGTGTATTATTCGAATTCCATAACATTACATCACACTTTGTTAAAGGTAAGCATAAAGGTATTCAGTCCCATAGTAGGTACACCCACACTTCGAACGGTTATGTTTTTAAGACATTAATAGAGGCCAAGTCTATTGCTGTCTACCGAACTTATACATTTCCAGACTGTAGACTGTTATTGTGAATATTCCTAATACAAAAATCTAATAATACTTTTTGCTTGACCTGAGAATGGACCAGTAATGAGACAACTATTTATTTTTAGGTAACCACTAAGAATATTTTCACAGTATTCCATGATTGCCAAAAAGTTACGAATACAGACAGAACAGTTTTCATTTTTAAGGTTACTATATACGAGACAAGACAATTATTTATATGTTCTAGTAACATGGTGGTACGAACTACAAAAAAATATATTCGATGTTAAATATTGTACGGAACCCTTTGTGTGTGAATTTGACTCTCCATAGTAACTAATTTCAAAATAATATAATGAGACCTAAGTTCAAATAATCTGACGAGATAAATGGTTCGATTTGCTGATAGTGTCATTGGATCTGATAAAATCAAACACTTTACGATTTGCTTCTCTTCTGTTAGTAAACCTAACATTTAGTAATGTTTAATGATACAAGTTCAATTTTAAAAAAGCTGATTATTTTATTGTCTGGTTTTATTGTGAAAGACAAGCTAAGAGCTTTTACGCTATACATTCTAAATGACTCCGATCCGAATCCGTGATTCTGAAGACTGACCGAACTGTTTTTCACACTACCTCCGATCTAAATCCGTGATCACGGACTTATATCAGACTCGGTGCGGACAGTGCGCTGGTGTTCATACAAGCAAAACTATGGCTACTGCGGTCAGTCAATATCGTCTCCGAAATGGAGATTCACGAATGACGGAAAGAAATCGGATGACGGAAATCGTATCTAGTGCGTTTACTACTAAACAAAAGTTCTACGACTACTTCGGACACCTTTTAGGGGGAATTCTAGGATGAGTAGTGGGGCGCGTCATTGTAAATGGCATTACAACTATTTATAGTCTACAGTACAGACTTTTGATACAAATTTTTTTTTTGTAGTGGTAGGCCTCTTTTGCAGGGGGCCGCCTGGGTAAGTACCACACCTTTGCCAGTTATTCATCCGTCAAGCAGCAATGTGCAAACATTACTGTGTTCCGGTTTGAAGGGCAATGTTACCAGCCAAATTACTGGGCATGATGAGATTCAACAACTAATATCTCAGGGTGACAGGCACAGTGCAGTGCCGAGCAGAATTTTTAATTTTAGAAAACAGGGCGGCACTGTGTCTGATTTGGGCAATCATGATGCTTACCATCAGGCACCTGATTTGCTCGTCTTGACACTCACTATCATAAAAAAAAAACAAATTCATTATCTTACGTGCTTATTAAACATATTAGATCAAGAAAAGTTTAAGACGAAAATACAAAATTTCCATACAAAATGTATTCCTGTGGTTCCTCCCTAGATAGCTGCGTCAGAGCGATGATTTTTTGTTCATAAAATCTAGGTCTTCAGTGAGCATGTCACTGTAATTTTTATTTTTCTACAAACTAATTGTTAAATGAAATATGACCCTTTAAAAACATGAAAACTGTCCCAGTTTTACTGCTTTAACAATTTTATTTTCTTTTACATAAGGCGATCAATTATTATATGTACAATCTAGGAAGAAAGGTATCCCATACATTCATCCTGCGTGCCTGCGTTATCATGAATAGCCTATTTTGAAGCAAATATTTTTTTGCCTATAAATAAATATAGCCCACGTAAAAACTGCTTTATTTAACACCACATTCTTTCGAATTCATCAACCTTTGGTTGACAGTGGCTCACACGGGAACCAATGGTCCAAAGTGCTAACTACATTAATACGAGATATAACTCGATTCTACCTTTGTTAGCGTTTACTGACCAAAATTTCCTGACCTCTTGCACCTTTAAATATGAACCAAACTTGTAGGGTTCGTTTTAAGATGGATAAGTCTATGATGTTTGGTCGATTTTAGGATAGGAAGTTGTAAACTTTCTTAGCGTGTGGTACATTAGGAATGTGAACTAAAGTTATGATAATAGCTTAATATAGACTAAGCCCGGATTGTGACCAATTTAGAAAACTCCTTATTCTGATTATATAAATTAGTAAACATTAATCGAGAGTATCATACATTTTACCAAATTGTATTCAAGGCATGCCTAAAATAAAAAAAATAAACGACGCATTAAAGAAAATAAAAGTCAAATTATTTATTAATTACTCAACATAAAATCAGAAATACTTAAGTGTAAAAAATTAGACCAGCGTTTTAATCGACCTTGAATATTGTAATCTAAAGCGTGATTTACACGATCATCTTTATTTACCATCGACACAAAAACTGAAGTACTATTTTACCACTAATCAAGTCTCATTTGTTCTAAAATATTTATATTGTTTTTTGTTAAACCAATTTGTGCATTAATTTTGAAGACAGAGGTCAATCTTATGACCTATTTTGATTACCATCTGACATCATCTAATCAAAAAGTAAATTACTAAGAAATATGTATCTCGTTCGAGATCACGACATCCCGTTTAGATATACCTATAATAATTAAGGTACAGCAAGAAAAACATGTTTTGCACACCCAGTAAGTATCTTTTGGCCGAAATAGGGGGCGCTGTGGCAATCCACATCAGTCTATCTTCACAAGGATTAAGGCAAAGTGAGATCGTGGTTGCGTGACTGATGGCCAGTGATAGCCGGCTCGCGAGCAATTTCGCTGTATGTTGTTGATAAATGTATATTTTGCTACAAAATAATATCCTTTAGCAATAAAATGAAACCGTAATCGTCTAAAATATTTATTACGGAACACGCAAAGGAAATATAATTGAAATATGTTAAATAACCAGCAAATGAAACTGCTTTTTCGTAGAAATATCTCTCTAAATATGAAGATGTAGAGGAAACTTCGCGATTTTTTGTATCGAGGCCAAATTAGTCAATCGTGTTTCGACTCCCATAACTAACTGAATAGAATACTAAACTTATGCCTGTTATAAAAAAAAATCAAAATTTGATGTTTTGTTGCCTTAAAATTGTGGCTTTTGGGATTCACTTCACCTTGAGGTCAGTTCCAATTTTAGCCACGCGTCAAAGTAAGCCAAAATATGCTTCCAGCACTGTAGGTCTTACCTAATTACAAATGCCATAAAAATACAAAAAATAAATGCAATTAGTTTTTTGTGGCGCGCTGTGGGCGAAAAAAATCAATTTTAACCGACTCGTGCCAAATCGAAAATGTTTTTGGGTCAAATCTTTGGAGTAATAAAAATAGTTTTTATGATCAAACTGATTTAAAGGGTTCCGTATACAAACTATTTCATTTCAATAAAATGAAATCAAATTTTTCACTAAATATTGTGGTCGGAGAATTATTATGGCCGTGTTAATTAGTCTAAGTTTGATGAGTGAAAGATAAGGTTGATTATACACTATTGTGGTTTAAAAGAACTATGTGGTAAATAGTACAAAATGCGAATAACTCATTGTATTTTTTAATATTGGGATCCTCCACTATTTAATATTTTATATTTTTATAGACTAAGCGGTCTATTCGCTTTAAATATAGTATGAATATAGAAAATAACAATTTTACCCACGAGCAGGGCTTGAACCCCACCTTCCGCACCAATCCACGTGTTTATCAATTTCGATCTGAATTCTAATTGTAACATTAGACTTGTCTGTGCGTTGATTGCGAAACATCAGCTATAGATAAACACACACATCCCTGACTTTTGGTACTATATAACATAACATACAATCACGCCTTTTTCCGGAAGGGGGGTTAGGCAGAAGTGTACCCAGAACTCAGCCCATAGTAGGTTCCCCCACATTTCGCCAGTACGTTATTGGTTCCATGTAATAGGGGGCGAGCCTATTGTCATCTACTAGGCACAGTGCCATAGTCCAGGCAGTTATTGAGAAATAATTATATAGAGAGATAATAAAATCCAATATTTAACACTTTACCTGACCTGGGATCGAACCCGGGACCTCGTGATCAAGTCGAGAGTCAAGCTTGCGCCCACTACGCCACCGAGGCGTTCCTCAAGTGCAAGTGGTAATTTATAGCGAGTTAAATCGCGGTGCTCAGTTACAGATTTATAAAAATGTTTCAAAAAGACGTGATCTCTAGACTCCCAGACCATCCCACATACAAAATGTCGGTAGCGTCGGAAAATAACTCGCACCACAAAACATAAACTCGATCACGTAATTACGGATTTTTGATGGAGCTAAAAAGTTGTTTATAATTTGGATCATTAGGGTTTTCGTACGGCTACCGGTTGGGTTATTTTATCTTTTTTTTTTTCTACTTTATCGACGGTCATTTCTGTACATGATGATTCTTTTTTTATGACGCCACTTCCTCGGTTTTTGTCGTGTTTATTATTTCGATGTTCTTATTTGGAATTTGAGGAGATTAATTCAGAGCGCTCAGGTAGATTAACAATTAGAATTTTTAATGCGAATAACACTTTTTATGTTATGTATGTTATGAAAACAAAATTTGTATCGGGATATTTCACGTTTTTTTAGTAAATTACTAATTGATATGATCTCGCCGTTTACCTAATGATATGCAACTTATGGTCAGTTGAAAAAAAATGGGTACAATTTAATGGCTATTAAGCTAATCATAATCAATTAAACACCACAATATTTATTAATCATTAAGAGGAAAGGATACCATTTAAGAATTCGACACTATGAAAAATATACCAAATCCATGTTTCATTACCCGCTGTCTTCTAAACATTATTATAAGCCTATTAGACTTTAGAAAAAATATAAGTTCCGTATTCATCCTATGTCGTCTGATCCCATTCAGTTTATAGATTAAAAAAATGTTTCCTGTAGTTTGCCACTAGATGACGCTGTATGTTCTTAGAACGCTGTAGCATTTGTTGAAGTATCTGGGAATGGAAACCTACACTAAGCATAGTATTACCAAGGTATGCCTTAAGAGCGTACATGGCCTTCTAGGAATTTGACACAATCCTTTGAAAAAATTACATCGATGTTTTGGATTCCCCTGTTTCGTCCGAATATTATAAACCCATTCTATAGATTTATATTTTGATATTTTTATAGTGAAGTAACCTATGTCTGTCATTGTAATTTTTTTTATAAAGCCTTGGTTTTAAAGTGAACTTCCAAAAATCCCAGTTTTACTCGCGAGATGTCCAATCACTACAAAAAAATGTAGAGTTTATAAACAAAATTAAAATTATAGGGACATACTTTACTTCAACCTTAAAATATCAGGATATAAATGTATCAAATACGTATAATGTATTCGGAGCAAACAGGGGAATACAAAACATCGATTTGGTAATTTTTCCATAGGATTGTGTCTGATTGAACTGCTAATAGGTCCTCTTTCCTGTTAACAATTTCTTCTTATTTTAAACGCTGTACGGCTAATCACGCGAGTACGGGACTTTTCAGTTGGTAGTAACAAAGATAATTATCTATTTCAACAAGTAATAAGTACCACAAAGGTGGTACATCAGGAAGAGGTTACCATCATCAATAACATAGTAAGGGGCAAGTCGGATAACACGGCGGCGCGCGCGCACCGATGACGTATGTAAATCGGTGCAGCGTACGATCATTAGGAGGGTTTCACATTATAATGTTATGGTTACTATTTTCAATTATAATATCCTTCTGCAATGCCGCAATGCCGCAAGCGTTATGGGTACCTTTGCATCAGGTACGATTCGGGGTGGGTTATTTAATTAGGTTTACATTGGCTTGACATTTTGTAATAATATTTAATTAATTATATGATAAATCAAAAATCAATGTATATATATTATATACTTCTTCCTACTGAAATTATAAATGCGAAAGTTTGTGAGGTTGGATGTGTGGATGGATATTTGTTATAGCTCGACAGAATGAACTGACAGAATGTTGATTCAAATGTTTTTACTGTTGTAAAAGACAGTGACGCCCCATTATTTTCTACTCTTTTCTGTCGAGCTATACTCCTTCACGTCAAAACTACTGAACCAATTGGGCTGAAATTCGGTATGGTAAATTAGATAAGACCCTGGAATAACACATGGAGTAATTTTATCCCGGGTAAAACCATGGGGCATATTTAGTAAAAATATAATTTAACAACTAATTTATATTAAAAAAATATGTAAAATTTTTAATAGTTTTTGTAGTGGTAGGCCTCTTTTGCAGCGGGCCGCCTGGTGAAGAACCACACCTTTGCAAGTTAATCTTACGCCGAGCAGTAATGTGCAAACATTACTGTGTTCCGGTCTGAAGGGCAATGTTACCAGCGAAATTACTGGGCATGACGAGTTTCAACAACTAATATTTCTGGGTGACAGGCGCAGTGCAGTGCCGCGCAGAATTTTGAATTTTAAAACACTGTGTGGCACTGTGTCTGTCCATCAGGCACCTGCTTTGCTCGTCTTGTTACTCACTATCATAAAAAAATGAAAAAGTTTATACGATTAGTTTTACTTATACTTATACGTACCTATATGAGAAAGTTTGTGTTTGTATGTTAGTTACTTAATTTAGCTAGTAAGTTAATTTAGCGCTCTGAAAATCGGTTTATGTTGCTTAAAAGTAATAATTGTGATGAAACTTTTATGTGAAAGCCTCTCTATCTCTCTGGGTGATGTGAAGATGGATGATCTTCCTCTCTAAAGCTGAGTTCGCACGTTAGGTACCTCATAATTATGTTCTTACAATCTGCTTACATTTCATGTTATTAATATGATAGATTGATAGATAGATAAACTCTTTACTGCTACATCACAAACCATAATTAACCTTGAAAATAAAATAATAATAATTCATTTATTTCAGGCAATAGTACGTATAACAATAAATTATACACACCAGAGGCCCATATTAATAAATACCTTACAGACATACATAACATACATAAAAACATAAACTACAAAATTACAAAACACCTAGGTAGGGATAATTTTCTGTCTCGCCTCCCTAAAGCGCCGGAACACGATTCCTTCAGGCCAAAATTCGGGTGCCAGGAACATTTCCTTATATTTCACCGGAAGCCGGAGTACGTAAGACTTTAAGTTCTGCGTCCTCGTTGACTCCAACCTCGACAGTGAGATCTGGGAGAGCTCCTGTCCTGGGACTCGTCCTTGGCTCTTCTCCGTGATGTAGCGTACTATCTCCTCACTGGGTGTGCTCTTCTCAAACCGGGAGAGATAGATCGCCATTAAGGGCTCTGCGACTCGAATAGTAGTCGCAGCGGGAGCGGTGCCGCGTTGGTTGCGTACTGGTCGAAGTCGACGCTTCCTCTTCTCCACTAAGGTGAAGCCGCCCTCATCGACCTTGTTCATCGGCTGGACTGGACCTGGCGGGAGCGGGCTGACATGAAAATATACATTAATTATTAAAAAAAAATTTGTTATAATTGGCGGTCTTATCGTTAAAAGCTATTCTAAAAAATATTCTGATTCAAAAGTAAATTTAAAAATTAAATATACGATGTGGTCGAGTTCTTCACGTTCGAGGTGAAATAAATAGATTAGTTCATAGACGTTAATTTAAGAACTACAAGCACACAGAGGATACTCGAGCACAAAACACGTTTAACACAAAAAGTGCAATAAAAAACAGAGTAGACGCATGTCACCTCGTACCTACAACCCATTTGAATCCAATTCCAAATTCGAATTCGAAATCGTACCGCGTTCTGACGTTTCCGCTACGTGTCGTTTCCGTTGCGCATGCGTACAACGAATCAGTAATCGCGCGCTTTTACATTATTTTTTTAAGTTTTTTCTAAGAGCATTATGTATCCTGTGTTTTTGATTGATGGTGAAGAGATAGGCCGGCATAGGCTACATTATGCAGGAACGTCGACAATGTTCCTAAATAGACCTGACACGACAACATGTTACAAAAAAGTGTAGTGATACTTGAGTGGGATCATCTGTCCCTCAAACTGAACAACTTGCTAAGGGAAGATTGGCTAAATTAAAAAAAAAAATTCAACTTCCCATACCAGATTTGATCAGCAGATTGGATATTTCTTTAAGAGAAGTCCATTGTTTTTGGAGAATCTTGTAATATTTCTTGCAATGCAAATTCCTTTTTCCTTGTGTATGGAACGAAGTAGTAATATATATTGTGAAAATTAAGACTAGAAACTCACGGAGCGATTTGCTCCGGCGCCAGCCGCGGTAGCAGTTAGACGGTTTTATTTCAATACTCACGAGATCGCTTGTTTTTGCGGTTACAATTGGATTGAAATTTCAGTCGCAAACTTGACTGGTGAGAGTTTTGAGTTTTAAATTTGAGCGGTCGCGGCTGGCGCGGGAGATAATCGTTTCATGAGTCCACTCTGAGGTCTCAGACGATGTCCCTAGCTTCATTTCTGCCAATGATACTGAGACTGCCTCGGTAGCGTAGTGGGCGCAAGCTCGACTGCCCATCAGGAGATCCCGGGTTCGATCTCTAGGTCCGATAAAGTGTTAAATACCTATTGGATTTTTCCATTAGGAATTATTTCAATAACTGCCTGGAGTCTGAAACTGTGTCCAGTAGATGACAATAGGCTCGCCCCCTATTACATGGAATCAATAGCATACTGGCGAAATGTAGGTGTGTCTACTATGGGACTGAGTCCTGGGTACACCTCTGCCAACACTTTGGGAAGGAATGGCGTGATTGTATGTTATGTTTCTGGCACTGGTGGCCATTTATATCATCTTTGATAGAAATCCGCCAACTGTAATAGAAACCTTATTAAACTATGAGAGGTAAAAGTCTGATTCCTCAGATACTTAAAGTGACCGACAGTTCATCCCTTGTGCAATATCCAATAGAACTCGTTGATAAATTAGTCGCTTGTATGCTGGACGCGCAAACGGCCATCTTTGTTTTGTATTTTGTGATGTTCGCAATCGGTTTTTTGACATCGCGCGTTTGTATTTTTGAACATTTATGTAGGAATTGAATAAATACGAAGATTATCATCGGTAGATATAACAATATGTTGAAATTAAATTTCACAACTTTATTGAAGTTTGTCCTTTTTTGCTTCATTTATCACTTATATTATACCTAATTATATTACCTATACCTACCTATTTACCTATTTATAATCCTAAATGACTCACTGACTGACATGCAACGCAAAGCCTAAACCACTGATCCTAGAGACTTGAAACTTGAAATGTAGGTTCTTTTCGTTGTCTGGACGTGTGCTAAGAAAGAATTTTTGAAAATTCACATTCTAAGGGGTACAAAAAGAGCGTCAAAGTTTTGTTATAAAACTCCCATATTCCAAAATTGCGAGCGGGCAAAGCCGCTGTTCATACACTAGTATAATATAAATTTACTGATTGGTGTACAACTTTCGCATACAAATTATATTTTGGTTGGGATAATTAAGTTGGGGAAGGATAATTAAAAATGATGTTTACAATTTACTTATTATTAGGTATGTTTTGAATTTAAAAAGAATATATCTTTTAATTATGTCACTATTTTCTCCATCATGGCAAATTTATTTGCAGTACAATAATAATAAACAAAGAATAAAATTATTCATAAGAAGAAGAATGCACAAATTTAAAAAACATAAACACACATTACACATACCATCACGCCTTTTTACGGAAGGGGTTGGCAGAGGTGTACCCAGTACTTACACGGCCTTTTAGAAATTTGACACAAGCCTATGATAAAATTGCCAGAACGATGTTTTGTATTCCCATGTTTCCTTCGGATATTATTAACCCATTCTATAAATTATATTTTTTAGTGAAGTAAACTATGTTTCTGTCATTTTAGTTTATCTTGTAAACCACTGAATAGGGAAATTTTATATTCCCTATTCAGTGTTGTAAACGCTCGTTTTTTTTTTCATAGAGAACTTCTAAAAATTCTAGTTATACTCTAGTAATTAGACGTTCACTACAAAAAAAGGAAGCGTTTAAAAACAAAAATAAAATGATAAGGACATTGTTTACTTCATCTTTAAAATATCAAGATATAAATATATCGAAAAGGTTTTTTTTTTTCAGAGGGAACAGGGGAATACAAAACATCGATTTCGTAAATTTTCCATTAGATTGTGTCAAACTGCTAAGAGGTCCCATTTCCTGTTAAAATGTTTACAAATATCGTTAAGCTGCGTGCCTACTAGGTACAAACAGCCTCGGGTGGAGACAGCCGTCCACCCGATAGTGCCACAAGTAGATAAGCGGATACGCGGCTATAGGTGTTAAGCTAAAAATACACTAATAATATTCATTGTCGTCCTGGTCCGATTTATAAAGCCACTAGTTAATATGTGTGCCGCGGTCGTGATTGGTCGCTGACAGGTGATGTCATCGATTGAATCGTCCAGCCTGGATGCACCTTTAAAATTAATATGGAGTAAGCTTTACTTGTAGACATAATTCTTTAAGAATAGAGGTAACCATGAACTACACTTAATTCAAGTTAGTGTTTGGATCTTTACGGAAATGTGTATCATCGCAAAGGTTTCCTCTCTCTATTTGGTGGGCAGTAGCCCATATTAGATGTTATCAAAACTATTTTGTTATATTACTAACACACACAATGAAATAACTTTACAGGGCACAGATACTAAATTGAAATGTACAAGCGACGGTCTGTATATAAAGCAAAAAGACCGTTTAGTCTTAAAATATATAAAATATCATAGCATAAACCAATGTTATTTTAATTAATAACATTTCATTATGTTAATCAGTTTTATATCACAGAACTTATGTACGAGCAAAATAAACTCCTAACAAATTCGTAAGTCGTACCTCATAGTACTTCGAGTAAACCATTACCAAAGAGTAATACTCACATACAGAGGTGACGCCGGCCTAATTCTAATTCATCGACCGATGGCTGATAGGCATTAGTAATGCGGCGCGCGTGCGCTGACGATAGTGCACGTTAAATACAGAACAATGATCTATATACGCGGTGTACACGAGCGGACTCGTATGACTTGAATAGTTAATTTTGTGACAAAGACTACATAGCATAGATGGGCAGTTTTTAAATTGTAACGGACAAAATGCTGTTGGAAATATATGACACACATCACATCACATCATCAGCCGGAAGACGTCCAATGCTTAACATAGGCCTCCCCCACAAAAAGCCATAAACTATTCATATGGGGGGATTTTGCGGTAATCAACACGCTTGGCAGGCGGCTTGGTGATCGCAGTAGTTGGAATACTTGGAAACTGAGAGCGCTGCTGCCCATGTCCGAATATGTCTCTTTGCCGGGTCTCACGGCTCCCACGGGATGAGAAAAGGATGGCACTATTATATAGCCGGGAACAACACAGCCCTCACGGAAAAAATAACAAAATGGATGAAATTAGCTGCAATATTGAAATCAGAAATAAGTAAGTAAAAGAACTAGGTTTGCGTATCATGAAACACTAAAATAAATAAATATTATAAAGGTAGTGAGTGCATCTTATAATATAATATATTATATCTTCCCCTTATTAGGGTCTTAAACCGCAGCATGATTGAAAACAAAATAAAAATTCACTTAGCTTAGTACACTTAGCTTCAAGTACACTTAGCTTTGAGGTTTATATCTACTTTTATAACTACCTTTGCTCTCTGCTCTGTCTGATCTTTGCGAATTGTAAAAAAATCTAAGTTATTTAAATGTTTTATATCAGAAATGGGAGATAGGATCTTTATGTACAGGATTTCCGGCTTCAACTTTATTGTCCTATCGCTAATTTCTAAGGAATCCTGATTCATGATGCACTAGATCGGACGTTTATCCGTTTACATACATAATGCTGGTTTAGTATGCTTCTTTTGTTCTAGATTTTTAATGCATTAATTTTTCACTCCGCATGATTTTCTGAAAAATAATGCATCTAGAACTCAGAGAGAGATTCAACGTCATTGATCTAGAACTGTTTTTTTGTGTGTATGTTTGTTCAATTTTCTCGCTAAAACTACTGAAGCGATTGAACTGAAATTTAGTATGAAGATGACGTAAAGGTAAATAAAGTTAGGTAAGGCTTTACCTAATTGCAAAAAGTGTGACAGAGCAAGTCAATATATCAACATATCAATATATATCAGAGCAATATATAGATACATAATGATGAAGGGTAGTTTCTAAGCTATCTTCATATGAAACAATCTAATCAGTGCAATAGTATTGGCGTGAAGATGTATAAAAATTTTTAGCCCAATCGGTTCACTAGTTTTGGCCTGAAAAAGTAACAAACATCCATCCATCCTCACAAACTCTGGTATTTATAATATTAGTAAGATAGGATTATTTATACGGCAACAACAGGTAGAGTGGGTGGTGTATTTTTCTATCGCCGGTTCCCTACGACCAATTGCGGGTTATTGTAGGTGAAACGTGCTCTGTTAAGGCTCGCGCAGACTACAGCCGCAACGGGCCGCAACAAAAATCCGTTGCGGGCCGTAGTGTACGATAGTTTATATAAAATGTATGAAAGTGATGAAATGATGAAATGTATGATGTTTGGGCGGATTTTTGTTATGCGATGCGGAGCGGCCCAGCCCGCCCTAATGTGCGCGAGCCTTTAATGTTAAAAATAAACTACCAGTCAACTTAGAAACCGCATTAAAAAGAAACGGTGCCTAATGAATGCACTGATCAACCAACGTTCAGGTAAACGACGGTAAACATTCAACGCGAGTACAAGAAAGTGCAGGCAACAGTGCATCCGATGTGAGCTCATTAACTGATCATTAGCATTTTAAACGATCTCTTGATCTACATCGCCTGATTAGTATTACGGTTAGGGCACGTTGTTAGGGATACCAAATGCTAAGTTAAACATGGGAAATATCTTGTCTCAGACGTTATGAGTATTATCAACTTTGAGGTAGTACTGCTACCTCATGGAATAGCAGTGTCATCATCATCATCATCATCAGCCGAAAGACGTCCACTGCAGAAGGCCTCCCCCTTAAAACTCCATTAACTATTCATATGGGGGTGATTTTCCCATAGTCACCACGCTTGGCGGGTGGATTGGTGATCGCAGTAGTTGGAATATTTGAACAGAGAGCGCTGCTGCCCACTCTCCGAATATGTGTCTCTGCCGGGTCTCACGGCCCCCACGGGCTGAGAAAGGGGTGGCCCTATTATATAATTGGAAACTACACGGCCAACAGTGTATTAGTCGTAAATAAAAATTAATTTATAAGGCATACTTTGGTAAGTATGCTAAGTAGGGCTCCGTTCGTATCGCAAACATTATAATCAAAAAGTTTTACAGTTTTGTTTTACACTCGAATATATTTCATATCTGCTGTCTCGTTCTAACCTCCTAGGACTTCGTTTTCCCTAGTCACTGTGCTAACGGGGCTGAATTAATTTTGTCCAGCATCCTTGTTACACATGGCCACCTATTCCCTAGGCCATCTACAAGTTTAGTTTGGTTTCCTGCGCATTTGATTTGGATCGACTCGATCTATTCTCAGAAACGTGTCATCCACTCATAGTTTAAGCAATGAGGGTCAAAGAATATACCGCAGGATGACAACAGATGTGACAATAATTAAATAAACAATATGCCTATTTTCGATGCCATAATCTATCTGCTCTTTCGTTATTCGGCATAGATTAACGGAAATCGCATATTTTAATATTGTCAGTGTATTGACTTAATTGTTTATTAATTTACCTTTGATGCATAAATGTTATATATTCTCTCATAAAATGTTTTTTTTTCCAGATGGATGAGTCTTTCTGCTGATTAAAATAATGTGGTCTAAATAAAGACTGATAGCAGACAGGAACAGGTCATAAGGATACCTTTAAAAGCGTGTAAATGAACACGTGAGGGGCCAAAATCAAGCCGACAGTAATTATCTTATGTTTTAAAAGAATTGGAGAGGTATATTCTGGGCAACGGCAACCGCGCTCCATAAGCAGAAAACCAAAAACACCACTTGCCTCACAGAAGAATGAATAATCATGAAAGCAGAAGAAAGGAAAGCCGTATGTCGGGATCGTAGCAAGTGGAGAGAAATTGTTTCCCTACCCAACAGGAACCAGTCGTCGCTGTATGTATGTATCATATGTATGTAGGTATGTATGCCTCACAGAGACACTAAATTATTAGGCAAGTAAGTCTCCCATCTGACGTCACAAACCCAATTAATCTATAATTGTATTATGGATCATCTGTAGGACGCGCGTGGGCGCCGTAGGGACGTGACTGCGCATACATATCGATTAATCGACTCGGTCGTGGACTAGTGTTGTACTAACTTAATGTATGTATGTGTAGCAGTTAATGGGCGTTAGATTGTATCGATATTAAAATGATTTATTTTAATTTTACGACGCATCTAAATGCAGTTCTTTTTCTTATCGAGTCCTTAAGTCTACGAGTTTGTGGTCAATCGTAACAAGAGTTTTTAGAAGAAGCTCAACTTCTTCAGACAAGATTTAACGATAATATGTATATAACGATAATATACATATGTTTTATCTACAGAAAAGCTTGGAGGACTGCGACCGCTTTCTGTGAGAGCGTAATTTAGGATTTTTTAAAAGATGACTGCGAATCTCCACGGGCGGAGTTCCACATAACTGCGCTGACGATTCCTAAGAGGTAATCTACATACATAACATAACATACATTCACACCTTTTTCCCGAAGGGGTAAGCAGAGGTGTACCCAGGACTCAGTCCCATAGTAGATACACCCACATTTCGCCAGTATGTTATTGGTCCCATATAATAGGGGGCGAGCCTATTGCCATCTACCGGACACAGTTCCAGACTCCAGGCAGTTATTGAGATAATTCCTAATGGAAAAATCCAATATTTAACACTTTGCCTGACCTGGGGATCGAACCCGGGACCTCTTGATTGGCAGTCGAGCATGCGCCCTCTACGCCACCGAGGCAGTCCCGAGTCAGTCAAGAGGTAATCTAAGCTAAATATAAAATCTATATATAAAAAATTTCAACCCAATCGGCTCCGTAGTTTTGTCGTGACTAGAAAAAGTGTCAGATTGTGATCAAATGGATTTTTTTTAAGCCATAGGTGGCAATCAAGCAGACGGGCCGCCTGATGGCTCGCGGTTACCGCTGCCTATGGATACCTGCAACACTCTAATCACACTCCTTTTGAAGAGCCCCGTGTTGTAGCTCAATGAGAAGACTGCAGCAGGGAGATAATTCCACAGTTTGTACGTATGCGGAGATATGACTTTGACTTTGACGTGAAGAAGTAATGAACACACATTATTGTTCACGTTCAGGAAGTAGAATTTTAAACACAGGGAAGTGCATCTAAAACTTGTAAAACGCCATTGGCGACATAAATTGGAGTGAAACTGAATAGACCTTGTAATTAAGATAATTCCCTTAGAGCATTTTCAATGGGGTTTTCAAACGTAAGGCCCCAGCCGAGGCACAACACTTTGTTCATATATTTGTTAATCTCTATTCGTGAACCTGTTTTAGGTTCCTGTGCAGCTTTTATTTGTAATAGACTGATAGATAGATAAACTCATTATTGCTACATCACAAACAAATAAATAACCATATATTTAAAACAACATATAACTAATTTGCATCAATGGCGGTCTTATAGCTATAAGCGATCTCTTCCAGACAACCATTATATTGGCTTATAACTTCATTGCTATATTGACGATATTTATTTTCGGCGTTAGTTTGTTTGATTATATAAATGTATGCTGTGCTGTTCCTATTTACATCACCCCCTGCATAAACCGGCATTAATTGTCTGGAAGTAGAGTTTGACACTTCCAATATTTTATATTCTAAGATAATTCCTATCAAATTACATCCTTAACCTTTTCATAATCTGCGCAAATAAACTATATAATATTATCTGATCGTGTAACTAACTTAATTATGCCCATATATGTAAAGTTGCTCAGTTCGCTGTAATGACGTTATGCACAAAATATGCACCTAAGTGATTAATGTGGTCGTGCCCAGGATGTTTATTATGATCGAATTCTCACACTTTTTTTAAAACGTAACATAGAGTTAAAAGTATCACGGCAGACCAGATTTTTTGGAAAAAGGTGCTTGGCTTTCGATCCTAAACAGTAGGAAATTCCGATTTGACCTCGAACCAATGCGGGTACTACATTTCTACTTATGGAGTTAAAGTTGCCTCTCTGCTTTATTTTGTATGATGAACAACCAACTACTTGCTTGTATTTGACACAATATGTGTTTAGATCTTTATATTATTTTCTTCGGTATACTTACCAAAACTACATTTATCTGGAATTGATTTAAAAATTCAATCTCTTGGTAAAAATTTTCGAGTCAGTTTAGATTAGATACAAATAATCAATCAAATTCGAACCTTTGACAGACCTCGACTACAATTTCGCTTCGGTTCGACGCGGGCAGGTTTCAAAGGATTTCGCGTTTGGCTCGGATAAATGTGCGTTCATCATTAATCACCACCGTTATGACATCTTTGCTTAGGACACCTTTTTCCTATTACGCATCCCGAACTTTATCCTAATTACTAATCCCGAAGTATAATACAAAATAAACAAAAAAACCTTTGTGCTTATCTATTATTCGTAACTCTACATTGCTTCGGTCATCACCGACACGTCACTAGCCAAATTAGATCATCACTAGTTCACTACATTCTATAATACTATTAGGATCCTCATTCATGGTTGGTTCCGTCACGATATTGTAGATCACGATTTGTTTGTTATATTATTATTAATATGAGCTACTTGGATTTATAATATATGTGTAGCTGAGTCATTAACTTAGTTCTATATCCTGTAGCGTCATAGTCACAGTGAAGTGTAGTGTGTAGATGAAAACCCTTCGCTGAACCTGAGGCGCTGGGTTCGATTCCGAGGTCAGGCAAAAAGTATTTTTGGAGCCTGAATAGCCTGTATTTAATATGTTATTATTACTATGTTATTTAAAAATCCTGGCAATTGATCTGAATTACATTAATAACATAACATTAAATCACGCCGTTTCTCCGAAGAGGTGGCAGAGATGTAACCAGAACTCAGTCGCAAAGTAGGCACACACTAATTTGTTCAAGCCCGACACCCACACTTCGCCAGTTATATATTTTCAGTCTCAGAAAGCGAGCCTTGTCCCAAAAAAAATAATTGAGAAAAAAAAATGATCTATAGTTTTAGCGAGTGAAACCATGAGGCCCAGCTTGTCTATGATATAAATAGCGGTTTTATCTCTCCAAGATCCGATTCCTCGTTGATTCATCGATAATCTGTTATTATTTGTTCAACGCGTTACCCTATTGTTCTTCGTGATACAGATACCGATCGCAAACCCATAAAATATTAATTTCACCATTATGGTGTGGCCATTATAAAAATAAATAGAATATTCGTGTCTTACGGCCCAGTTTATTGAAAGCTTTATTGAATAAATGGTGCGAACTTCGGGCGAAAGGAGTTAACCTTTCGGATGGTTTAAAATAAATCGGTTTCACTTTGAGAGTATCTCGAATACATCTTCAGACATAGCGCTTCAAATACTGGGCAACTTTGAGCTTCTTGTTGCGGGGTCAGGCAACTCGCAACTAGCTGCTGTTGACATATAAAATAAAGACAACTCCAGTTGATAGTTTCGGTGATCGACTACAGTGTTCAGTGGCTGCAATCGACGACTGAGTCAGTTTTAAAATTACCTCAATTAAACTGTCGAATTTGTCTTGAAATTGAGTTAAGTTACTGGTTTCCCCATTCGGCGATCACAATAAATCGAACAATTTCACTCTCTCTTCATCCCAGTCTTGTTCAAGATTTGAAAAGTTTGTTAAATATCGCAGGAATCGTAAACTGGGAATTTTAGATCCTACAGCTGGCAACTTCTAACGAATAGTTACATAAAGTTGATAGTTTCTCAAATACGGTGATTGTTTCGGATTGCCTAAGAACTTGGGAATTGTGTAATCAAAATCTTTCTTGTTAATTCTTTAGCACACTTATTTTCTTCTTCCTCCTTGATTGCGTTATATGTTTAAGCTTAGCCAATTTTATATTGGACCAAATACTTGCTCTCTTTCGAGTAGATCCACTTTGTACTTTGGACTAGTTACAATGATTGGCTTGCACTGCCTCTATAATATATTATTTCTGATTGGATTTTTCCATTAGGAATTCTCTCAATGACAGTCTGAAACTGGCCCGGTAGATGGCAATAAACTCGCTTCCTATTTATTACAAACCTAAAAACATAACTGCTGGCAAAGTGTGGTTTACCCAGTATGAGACCTCTTGCTACCCCTTCGGGAAAAAGGTGTGATGGTATTTCACAAACTCATACGAGTGGGGGAACGAGTTTTCGTGGATGATACTTGTAACTTTATATCATACTCAGTACAATCAATCACAAAAGTGTACTTTGAATTTTCAAGAACCTAGTGTCAAATATTTTCGATATCTTGTTCAACCAATTAATATTCCAAGAAGTTTAATCCGTTAGTCCGAAAGTCATAACCAGAACAATGCTTGACGCGAGTGTACTTGGAGATTTTAGGAAACGTTCGGTCCAGTTGTGAGGAGATCTGATCGAGTGCCCTTCAGGTAAGTGCACTGAGCAAATATGGTTGCGTGTGTCAATAGTACGATTTGGATTATAGGGATAGATTATGGAATTAATGGATGTGGTATTATTAGTTGTTTTTGAGGATAGGAAGTGGTAACCCTAATTTACGTTTTGGTAAGAGATGATAAGCATGACGAAGCTAAGAAGATGATGCTTTTACCAGAGGTGGGGGACAGTTAGTTGCGCTAGCCCTAGATTCTAAAACAACTTGTAATATTAAATAGGTGGAGCCTTTCCAATAGATTTTAAACACATTTTCAAGACAAATTAGGTGACAATTTGAAAGAAGATCCAATACACCTAGGTATATTTTATATACCTTTTTATTTAATATTTCTTCAAATGCAGTGGTTTACACTTACCTATCTGTTTTTTTCAAAGAACATCAACTTTAAGAATAAATGAAATGGATTTATATTAAATTTATTTGTAATAAACATGCCCATAATATACCTAGAAGATGTCAATAATAATATTTGTTTCAAATATTTCATCTGGTATACAAATGAAAAGAATTAAATTGAATTAAAGTGATTATTAAAATTTATAAAGTTTCTATGTGTTACAAGTATGAGTTTTAAACATAAAACATAATCTACCGATATCATAAATTTTATATGATTTAATTTATAATTTAATTTAATTTCAGTTCATTTAATGTAAATATGAGTACCACTCACGGTAATTTTCAAAATCATTTAATGTAATTTAATTTTAATTTTATTTCTAATGATTATGTATATTATGACTATGGAAGTAATGCCTGAAAAATAAAACATTTTTATTTTATTTATTTTTATTTTTTATAATCCACCAAATCCAAAACCCCTTTCCTGACTCTGTTACGGAATAAATTCGGTAAGTACTCGCGTGGGTCTCATGTTATCATAGAAAGCAGATAGGAATGTACCGTGTTACACCGGAATTCTAATAATAAACATTTAAATCAGAATACATTTGACTGTCTATTTGTTTGTCTTGTCTGTTTATTTTGTTGACAAATCGTTCGAGAGTTACAGCTGATTTATCAAATTGAAATGTCATGTCATTTGAATAAATGAAAAAAATGACATTTATTTCAATTATGAGTTGAGATGTCAAAATATTTATGATGTCTCAATTTGTCACTTTTCACAATCAGTGAATTCATTTTGTTAGTCATTGTACAAAACCAAAATAGTTCAGTATAAGCTTCACCAATGCTGCCAAGAAATGATGTGAAAAATCTTAAATATTTTTGCGATGGAAAAACACAAACTCATGATCATAATGGAATTAAATTTCAATTTGCATTTACAGACCATGGGTTCACGGGTTCACGGCGACGGGTTCTATCGGGATGGATCTATGGGGGATGGAAATATCGGGAAACTCAAAAAACTTCGAATCATGGTAATTATCCAGAAAAAGTGATCCTATCGGATCTAAGAGGTTTTTAGTTTTTATTACAAAGGTAAGTAACTTCTTTTTTTCTAATTATGTTCTAAGGCCCACTTGTACATTAGTGGATTAACGTAATTAAACCGGCGTTAGCAACAATCATAGGGTAAAATCGAAATTCTGTTTCGCGCCATCAACATTGAGGAGCAAACTTCTTAATTTTTTTAACTAACCCTGTGATTATAAACGCTACATGATTTTTGTCCTTTTTGAACTATAAAATTTGCTCAAAATAGATTAACAACACAGAAACGCACCACTTTTCATAAAACCTAAACTACCTTTAGCTCCTATTCTCCGTTCAATAGTTCAATCCATCATTCCGCACACCTATGCTCGCGAGCACCAGGAAGTCCGTTGAAAGAGCCATCACTGACCAACAATATACATTCCAGAGCTGACCTGGGAATAAGCTCTTGTATCTGCGTATCGTCGAATGTTATTGTTCTATTCTACAATACAATGGCCGATGAGCTGCGCCGCTGGCTGGCCGTCGGCTGAGCCTATATATGTAGATTTATGCTGCGGTCATGTTACTCGTATGTGGATGAATTGGAAAAAAATATAAAAGTTATAACGAAGGTTTCCCATTGCGGAAAATATGGGTAAAGTGACCTTTGTTTCATCATTTGCTTCACTCCTGTCATCAGGGAAATTACTGGGCATATTATTATTATTAGACATAGCAAATTGGTGTCAGTTTGCACAAAACTTGTTACCCAAAGGAATAATTGGATGTTTATGGACTGTTAAAAAGTTTATCCTTCACCAATTTACATATTATAAAACGCTTTAAAATATAGAGGATACATTATGCAATAAGTGAAGCACTGAGTTTGATCCATTAATCCCAACAAATAGACAATACTTTATTATAACGTGATTTGTAATAACACAAAAATTTATTGTCAATTTTCACCCGAAAAACACAGTGGTTAATAGTGAAAAATATACACCACAGATTAACCAACAGATATACAACAAAGATACGCGATGGATCTCAGTACCCGGCGCCTACTCACCATTGTACAGTCCCACCATCTTATCTTTTCAGTCAGCAGCGTCGCTAGTGTAGACTTTTCCAAATGGCGTTCTAAAAATTGCTTTGACAGGTCGTAGTTCCAATTTTGCTCACTAGAATATTTAAGTTTGTGGTGGTATATGGGATATGTGACTACGCATACCCCCGGTACATTTATCATGCATTATGCCGGCAATGAATATTCCACTGTTAACGTGCCTTTTAATTTATTAATTGTACTCTGTGACCTCCACCCTGCGATTTATGGACCAAACTTATTATTGTGAGCGTTGCGCTGGATGCTGATGCACATGAGATTGTGTTAACTAAGTTTGGCTATGAGATTTATCGTTAACAGGAAAGAGGACCTCTTAGCAGTTTGATACAATCCTATGGAAAATTGACTAAATCGATGTTTTGTATTCCCCTGTTTCCTCCGAACTTATTTGAGAGATTTATATCCTGATATTTTAAATATGAAGTAAAGTATGTCCCTATCATTTGGTTTTTGTTTATTAACTCTACATTTTTTTTAGCGAACGTCCAATCACGCGAGTAAAACTGGGATTTTCGGAAGTTCACTATGAAAAAGCCAAGGGTTCATAAGAAAATTTTACAGGGACATAGGTTACTTCACTGTTAAAATAACAGGATATAAATTTATAGAATTGATTAATTATATTCGGAAGAAACAGGGGAGTACAAAACATCGATTTGGGAAATTTTTCATAGGATTGTGCCAAATTCCTAGAAGGCCGCGTACGCTCTTAAGGTGGTCCGATTTTTATACACAATTATTAAATTGTGGAGAAAGATAGAATAATTATCCACTTAATAGTATGTGTTTTCCCTTTATCTGCGAAAAAATAATTATAATGTGCTTAAAATCCGTAGCAATAAAGATTTTTTAAAATTTCAATACAGGTCTGTGAAATTAATTTTATCTCTGTTTCATCATCATCGTCAGCCCATATTATCATCCCACTGCTGGGCATAGGCCTCCTCCCTCTTGTGCACTGAGCGGATCGCATCCAAGTTTTTCCTGCGATCTTAATAATCTTAAAAATATTCTACTTATAAATATTTACTGCAAAAAAATCAGGATTCAAATCGTCCAGATAAATCGTTAACCTCGTGTGTACCCGTTACCTATGATACATGGTGACCGCGTGTTCTGCAAGGAGCTATCTATCGTAAATACTTCGTTCCATGGGATGATATACCATATGATTACAATCTTACCAGTTAGAAAATGTGTCAATTATTTACTTTATTGATGACATTATTTTATTTTTATTTAGTAGATTATTTTGCTAGCTAAAATTGCGTTTTGGTATTAGATATACCATGGGAAATTTCAAGGGGTACGTAATGATAAAAAGAATTATTAAGTACTTGCTGTGCCCCGCGGTTTCACCCGCGTAGTCTTGGTTCCCGTGGGAATAACGGGATATAAAGTACTTTTTATGTTATTTCAGGGTCTGACCTATCTATACACCGAATTTCAGGCCAATCGGTTCAGTAGTTTTAGCGTGAAAACGGAACAAACATACACACAAAAAAAACGGTACTAGCGCTGTTTCTTTTTGTGTTATCTAGATGGCGCTGGAGTAAAGTCAGAACTCGGTAGCGTTTTGTTCACCTTATGAAAAAGTTACTTTTTTACATTGTACCGAGATTTATAATATTAGTAAGAAGTAAGATAAGATTTTGATATTAATTGGCCGCATCCATCATCCATCATCATAAAATATCATCATAGCCTGCTGAGCATTGGCCGTCAATTGTTTCTGTCACTCTGCCACTCCCCCCTTTTTCACCGTTCGCGTCCAGCTGCTTCTAGCTACTCTCTATATTTTGATGTCGTCAATCGGTAACGTCGTAGGATGACTTAGATTCCTCCGACATGACCTAACGACTGCCCCCCACATTTCTTATAGAAAACTAGGCGAAAAGTCCACATGGTGAGATTCGATCCAGGGACTCCGGTTTTAAAGCCGGGCATATTCCCGCTGGACCACGGACGCTACACGGACGTTATAATTTTGTCACAAAGCATCACCCATAATTTATCTCACCAAAGGAAAAAACACAATATTATGTTATTCACTACACATAGAAAATAATACAATACTCCTAATTATATGTATACAAAGTATAGGTACAAATTAACTTATTGATCGACTATGTGGGACTTTATAGCTTTAATTTTCGCTTACTGCGGTATTCTCACATAGTATTTCCATTTCCCATAGGATTCCCATCGCATCTGCGAAGTTACGAGCGTGCGTTCTGTCGCCTTATGCTCGTAATTCTACCCAGTTTGTATCGACTTTGTATCGACTCGGTGCGAGTTAGCGTTGGGCTCTCCGTGCTATTTTATTATTCGTAACCACTGACTTTTTTAACTTGCGGCTTTATAATATAAGATTCACTTTTCTGTTGGTTCTGTAGAATTTTTGGATAATTTACTTTATTATTATTTCTATTATTTTTATGATAGCGACAAGACGAGCAAATCAGGTGCCACCCAGTGTTTTAAAATCAAAATTCTGGGTGGCACTGCACTGCGCCTGTCACTCTCAGATATTATTTGTTAAAACTTGTTTAAAATTTCGCTGGTAACATTGCCCTTCAGACCGGTACATAGTAATATTTGCACATTACTGCTTGACGGATAAATAACCGGCAATGGTGTGGTACTTCCCCAGGCGGCCCTCTTCAAAAGAGACCTACCATTACACTAACTACTAATAAAAACTACTAATAACACTACTAATAAAATAAGCCTAGCATAGCATATTACACATCTTAAAGAAGGCACGATATAATAGTGGAATAGGAGATAACATAGCATACCATCACATCTGTTTCCTGAAGGGGTAGGCAGAGGTGTACCCAGAGGTGTACCCACCTCAACACCATAGTAAGCACGCCTACATTTCGAACATTTCGTCAGTATGTTATTGGTTCCATTTAATAAGAGAGAATACACAATTAATTTTAGACTAGTAGTAGTAAATTTCTTCACTCAATACTTCAGTATGAATGAAAGTCATTGCGGAAGTCAAAAGTCTTCACCTCAAACGTTTTCAATGTCCTTGTTTCTTTCTGTGTTGTGTGTATCAGCGCTTCGCATCAACAACGTCTCAAAAATCGCACATACTCGTTTTCAACCACAACATTATTTCAATAGAAAACCACAGATATCTGTGAAACGCTATGACCACTCTAATCATCTATTTCATTCACTTATCGCCACTTTACACTCATGTATGAGTGAATGAATGAATGTTTGAGTGAAACGACCGAATCATTCGCGAATACTTACCAAGTTTCGGAATGTGCGCACTTCTATTTCTAAATGCATCCTGATTATAGGGTTCACATGTTGTACTAGCGATTGCACAAGTGTTATCAGTTTTGATTTACCTAATCGATCTCTTACGGAGAAAATAAAAATATTATATTGATTTTTCGCGCCGATTTTGTGTTTTCAAATGTTTTCTTTCGAACGTTGCTACATACTCGTATTTTGATTTTCACAACATCTTCAACTTAGATAGTTTAGGTATGTTATATTCAGCAGATCTTAAAAATACACTTTTGAAGCTAACACCTAATGAATTAACTGCGAGTTGGTAATGAGGTATGACTAAAAAGAAATAAGCACAAGAAATTTTTTATCAAACGGTTTTATGAAGCTTGACACGGCGGTTTAATTCTGATGACAATGCATTAATCAACTTTTTCTCTTTTTGTTTATTACGTTTTTCTTCATCGTAACGTTTGTGCATGTGTCAGTACTGTAGGTGAGGCATCCGAACTCTAGCGGTACCGCACGTTACGAGCCGTCGTAAACTCTACGTGTGCGGATAACTGCTGGACCCACACGCAACTCTACCATACAATATTACTGCAACTCTACATTACTCTAGGTAGAGTTCATATTATGTATGGAGTACACAATATTATGCCTTTGCAACCGACGAGACAAAACCTTTGCAGCCGTGAAATTCTGATCGAGGATAGTTTGAGAATAAAAAGAAATATTACAGCAACTCTACATTACTCTAGGTAGAGTCAATATGTATCTATATTATACTTCCTTAATTTAAATAGGACGATACTACCTTATGCAACGCAGTTATCGATTTTCAAACAAAATATCAAGAGATTAAATATAAAGAACTAGATCATCCATTTCATTGTAATAGTAATAATTCGATAATATCGCTGGTAACATTGCCCTTCAGACCGGAACACAGTAATGTTTGCATTACTTCTTGGCGGATGAATAATTGGCAAAGGTATGGTACTTCCCCAGACGGCCCCCTGCAAAAGAGGTGTAGGCCTCTTTTGGGCCGCCCGTGGATGTACCGCCACTACACAAAAATGTCAAAATATAAAATATACTTTCTACTTACCGAATTTCAGCCCAATCGGTTCAGTAGTTTTGGCGTGAAAGAGTAACAAACAACCATCCATCCATTCTCAAATTTTTTTGCATTTATAATACTTATTAGTTGGATATTATGATGGCCCCATTTCGTGATATTTTTTCAGATTCTGGTAAAGAAATCTCAAAGAAATGAAAATTCTTAAACGTAACAATAATTTTAAAAAAAAATTTGTTTAACATCGCCTTGATATTGGATCCGGCCGTAAGGGTCCCATTCCGGTACGCCCCCGGCCGAGACGCACCCACAGTGAACAATTTGTTATTCCGCTACGCCCCCGGCCGATACGGTCTCACTGTACATCCGTATTTTGGACAAGATACTTGAGCAAATACTATTGGAAACAAAAGTGGTTTTGAATTTAAATATTTTTATATACTATCATTTTCAGCCCAGCTCACCGTTCAACAATGACTTAAGCCCGCAACAACAATAATCACTTCTCTAAAATTTCACTAATTTACATTACAATTGTACCTTAGCCGATACTCGAGAGCTAAACAAACCTGCGTGTATAATTAATTCTTTGCTTACGAAATTGTGTTTGTTTTATTGTCGCTTCAAGAGCAGTATAATTTTATGCAGTATGGGTTGACGCTGACAGTATTATTTATGTATAATATTATATCGTGCGCGTAGAAAGATCAAGCTAGGTTTAAGTGTTGCCGAATTGATGTTCTGCATAATTTCAAGTGTTAAAAATACAAAAGCTGCTGAGATTTTGATATAACAAACTTTTATATTATGTGTCTCTCTCGTCGGGGACTCTTGTGTCGTTCAGAGAACGTTGGCTCTTACCGTGCGAGCCAAGTTTTTTGGGATTCGTGCTATAAATAGAATTATTTACATATATTTTAGTATACTAATTATGGTTATGCCATTTATGACATTATACGATCATTATAATATATTATTGAATATATAATAATGTTGATTATATTCACAGCATAAAGTAACTTTGCCTACATGCCTTGCATTATATTTTATTCCTTGTACAAATCCTAATTAATAATATTTTAATCCAGAGCATCCCTTGCTGGGATCTTACAGCCATCCTAAGTATATTAAATAATAAATATAAAACGTAATTATATAAAAAGTATATATAGTATATACTTTTTGAATTATAAGAGTTTTTAACAGATTTTATCGCGTCTGACATTTCAAACACTGCAGAATTCGTGATCACGGTTTTCTGCGGAGCTTGAGATTATTTGATTGATGAGATTAAATGAGTAACAATCGCGGAAACTTAGAAATACTTAATAAAGTGTTTATCAATCAATCAATCAATCAAATATCCATACTGTTTATGTTACGTCTGTTTGTGCCACGACCCATTAATAACGGTTTTTAATCTTTTATCCGATTGTTTATGGTAGTTATATCAGACTATTATATGAGTCGCTATTTACTTACATCTTATACCTCTTGAGATAAACAGTGTTGATTTTAAATTACGAGGAAGTAGTTTGTTATTGAATAATTTGCAAGTCATCTGGTTGCGTTACATTGAGACTATGGGTTTGGTCAAAAGTGTGAAAGAGCGAATTAACCTTACTAGAGTCACAGAATAAATAATAGTACCAACGTACGTTAGTGATGTGTCAGAAAATAATTTAACATTTATATATAGTTTTCAGTTGGAATTGCTCTAGAAAACTAGACTAATATAAAAATATTAATACAAAATATTATTTCTTTTCAACGAAGGAGCAGGCACAGGTGTACCCAGGACCTTAGTCCCATAATAGGTACCCTCATTACGCCAGCTATGTTTTTAATTTCCATGTCATTGGGGCAAGCCTATTACCGTCTACGGGGCACAATTCCAGACTCCAGGCTATCATTGAAAAAAACTCTAATGGAAAAATCCAATAATTATTTTTGCCTGACCTGGAGATGGAACCCGGGACCTCATGATTTGAAGTAGTTTACAAACCACTAAACACCGAGACAGTCCTTAACACGTAGTATACTTTTCAGCAGGTCAAAGCGCGAGGCGCAGCAAGTATTCAAGTAACGGATTAAGTAGGAAAAGAAATTAATGGATACTAATCACAATCGTGGAGCAGAAATATATTGACCATACGATATTGACTATATTGTTTGTAATATTATACTGAGTTTATGCCGCGTTTACACGAGCGAAGTCAAAGGTTAAAGTCAAAGACAAGATACAATATGAATATAGTAATTCCGCTCGTGGGTGAATTATTTCTTTATAATATGTTTTTTTCAAGCGAATAGATCGCTTAGTCAATAAAAATTTAAACTAAAGACAAGATAATAAACGTTTGTGATTTTACAACTGATGATACAAGCAAACGTTATAAATACGTTTTACCAAACATCGGGTACGATTTAAATCAGGCCCCAAATATGGTTGTTCAAGAAAAAAATCTTGTACTCAGTACTAACATTTTAGTTAATTTAGTCGTGTGATGATTTGATATCTAATAATCCTATTGATATACCTAATTTTTAATGTAATCTTAAATAGAAAAGTTTGACTTTACTTTGACCTGCATAAATGCTTTCTTGGGGCCAACTGACTAAATGCTTTGACTTTGGCTTGTTCAAAATATCGATTTAGTGTCATTTTCGAAATAAAGATGATCGAGCCAAAAATAAAACTGCGGCCAAATAAAAGGCTGTAAGTGTCAAAACACCTTAAGAATATAAAATCCATAGAATATTATCGAATCATTCAAGGTACTATAACGTACATAATAACTTAATTATCCGTGGCTAAACATTTATCATTCGAGACACGAATGCTTAAAGAAGTCATTACCAAAGTATTTTATTGTGAGATCGAATGGACAATAAATGAATGATGTATATGTAATATATACTTCACACATAACGGATATAATATGATCGTTGCATGACCAACGAATGTTAACAAAAAAAAAACATACATTCACGCCTTTTTCCCGAAGGGGTAGGCAGAGGTGTACCCAGGACTCAGTCCTATAGTAGATACACCCACATTTCGCCAGTATGTTATTGGTCCCATGTAATAGGGGGCGAGCCTATTGCCATCTACCGGGCACAGTTCCAGACTCCAGGCAGTTATTGAGATAATTCCTAATGGAAAAATCCAATATTTAACACTTGCCTGACCTGGGGATCGAACCCGGGACCTCTTGATTGGCAGTCGAGCATGCGCCCTCTACGCCACCGAGGCAGTTAACAAAATATTGACTGTATTTTCAATTACTTCCCCTACTCTTCCTATCATGCCCTTTCCGTCCAAAGACTAGTTTCCTGGAAGAGATCACTTAAAGCCATAACTCCACCAATGCACGACTAATATTTTTTTGAATAATTTTAATTTTAAGTTATTATGTACTGTAATATTATGTAAAAATAATGGTCGAAATAAAGATATTCTAATCTATTTTTCTCCTTGGTTTCCTTGTAGAAGTCATATATGCGCATGATCTTGTCGCTCCAACATGTGACTCGTTAGTCACCTATAACTTCATTTGTGTCTTATCACAGTGCAGGATTATTTCTTTTTCATGATGATAAAATATATCGCGTGACGTGTGCAAATGCTTTAAATCGCCTGCTCAATATCTAACGCGAAATATCTAATTATAATAAATTATTTGTTTATGAGTAAAAGTGATAAAGGCGGCAGGAACACGCTGGAGGCGGGCCGCTTACAACCGGACTGGATGGAAATCTATGGAGGAGGTCTATGTTTAGCAGTGGAGTCCTATGGCTGAGATGATGATTAAAAGTGAAAGTTAACGACACCAGTTAAGTAAGTAGGTATTGTTGTCAAAAGTTGGTACTCATAAAGAATATTAAGAATGAGATTAAAAATAATTAATAATTAATTAAGAATGATAGTATTGGATAAGTACATTTCGTTGTCAATTTGTTTGGGTTGTAGCTCTGATTTTACGAACATAATCACGCGTTCGCATGCAATTCTGCATCTGCAGGTGCGGGGCAATGGGTAGGTAAGTAAATAATTGCGATTATGTTTTTGTAAACAAAAATGTTTGGGTATCATCATCATCATCATCTCAGCCATTGGTAATCCACTACTGAACATAGGCCTCCCTATAAAGGGGAGTTTTGCCAATACTCGACACGCTTGGCAGGCGGATTGTCGAGCGCAGTTCGATAGTTTTTTGCAGAGGACGCTGTTGCCCATCCTCTGGTCTGTTAACCCTTAGCTTGCTCTTACGTCAACCACGGGTAGAGAGGGTGGAGCACTATTCTAAAGCCGGTAACTCCACGAAGAGTTTGGATATATTCTTAAGTAATTCTTAATTGATTAAAAAGTCAGAATTAAATAGCGGGTTTTGTTATTTAAAGCCTTTTATTAGCTCCGTTAATAACAATTTCAGACTTACGTGGCGATCGTATTAGGCAACGATATTATGTCACTTTTCTGTGATAAACGAAAAACGTACCTATTTTTAATTTAACAAGTGGACGATGCGAGGTTGAAGTTGACCTTATTATGACCTAAGATTGTTATCAAATATATTTCCCTCGTCTCAATGAAATACACGAAACGATTAAACCTTCAAACATAATAATTATATCGCGGCGTTAGAATCAGGTGTACGTATCTACAAATTTTAAATATTACAGGACAGCTGAAAACGACGGAATTTTTATCACTTATCTTTACAAGCTTTTTAATGGGGTCAATGTGGCAGCATTGATGTAAAAATATAATGAAATATTCATTATATATTATTGTTACTGAACAAAAGAGGGAACTTTCTTTATATTGTATTTGTAAATATGGAAAAAGATACTTTTTAGCAAACTTAGTTGACATATGTTAGTGTGACTCTCATGTTTAGTAAGTAGCAGTAAGTTCCAATAAAACATAACTATGGCTCATTTATCGTGAAAACAAAACAGAATATTGTTTGGAGCCGTAGCAACGTATAAGCTGTTCCGTTTGGGTCATGTCGAGTTGTATTTTGGATTATTTAATAATGTAATTTGTCAATATGTTCCTATGGTCTTAACTAAAAAAAATAATAAAGACAAATTAAGCGTTACTCCAACTGCATAATAACCTTATTTTGGCGTAATATCTGCATTTAGAACAAATTTATGAAAAAAAAAACGATTTTTGAGTGTACGATTTTCGTAGATACGTTCATTTGGTTCTTATGCCGCGATAAAAGTAAACATTATAGAATTCATATAATATTATATCGATAAGTAGATATAATCTAGCATTAATTTAATCTACTTATCCTAATTTATTATTCTACTCGCGCTTCAATAAATAATGGTCTCAGAGATTAATGCAATAAAGTACATATTTAAGTAATTATTTATACGATTTTGCTCGCGACAATATTAATATGTTGGCCAAAAATGTCAGAACACCCAGACGGAGTATTTTGTAAAATTATTGGTTTTGATTCGATTCCATTTGTCAGTATCATTTTAAATGTCATTCGTGAATATTATAATAATATTTTAAACTAGTTATTACGTATGACTTTGCCTGTTTTTATTCGTAATTCTTACAACTCAGTTTTGGTTTTGGTTACTCTTGGATAGGTGCCGTTTTTTAGTATGTTACATGTTTTTGTTTAGCTAGTAATTTGTTGTACGCATAAGTCAAATCTTACAAGTATTTCTATCTAAAACATTAACTATAAATGAATATAATACTTACTCGCAAAATGAGAAAGCAAAAATGCCATTGTTAGATTATAGTGACGTGAAAAGCCCCATTATGTACAACCTTCTTAGTGAATATTATAATATCGATAAAATAAAAGGGTATCATATAAAAATAGATATGAGTCAGTGTCTCTGCTGACATCATAAAAATGGTCGATAAATGTTCGGGCAGATGACCTTTAGTGATGAATGCGATCGGTCACACAGGTCGCGGTGGGGCGGGGCCAGACTGTCGTGGGACAGCAATATTATAGCATTTTTATTTGAATATTTAAAATATTTATGGACGCATTTGACTATAAATTCTTTTAAATATTTATGAATGAATTTGGAGATGAATGGAGGAAATTAAATGAACTGAAATGCACGTGAGAGTTTTCTATCTGAATGGAAAATTTCATTAAAAAGAACTTTACCATGGACAGGTGTGATACGGCATTATTGTGTCTGTGTTTACTTTGGTTACTTACTTGTTAGAAATACGGTGCTGACTACAAGAGGGACAGAATACGATAGTTTTTTGGGTCATATCAAAGTGACTTTGTTTGACTTGAAAATTATTCCAAAGAAGTTTTGAATAAAACTACAAACTTTATACTTTAACAAAACGAGTCAACCCATTATGGTTTGTGGTCAATCCAAAGACCAATAAATGTCGGAGAAGCCTTGGCTTCCGACACAACAAACAACTGACCACTACTTTACTTATAGGACACAACTAGAACTTACAGTAAACGTGCCATTTTGTCAGTATATTATTGGTGCCACGTAATAGGGGATGAGTCTATTTTCATCTACCGGGCACAGTTCCAGACTTCAGGCTAACATTGAGATTCCTAATGAAAAAATCCAGTAAGACTTTGCCTGACCTGGGGATCGAACCCGGGACCTCATGATCAGAAGTAGAGCTTGCGACCACTAAGCCACCGAGGCAGTCAGCGAAACAATGTTAGCGTCCAGGCGCATTGTCAATGAGAAGTCATGTCAATGAGATTTGAACCTATAGGGACTTCTGGTTCGAAGCCAGATAATATTTTTGTTTTTTATTAGTATTTATTTTATTTATTATATATCACCCGCTAATCGCTATCACTCAGGACATAGGAATAATCTTACATCTCTAGAACAATATCGATATCTAGGAAGGCGGTGGAGTCCCGCCCTACACGAATAAATATTTAATTAAACTTATAGAGCGCATGAATTTGTTTCGATGTTTGTTCATCGAGTTTTTTGTTTCCTTTTTTATGTTGTAAGTCTGTGATATAACATTATTATGTATATATTGCTTGTTAATAAAGCGTTTTTATGTGAAATATTTTAACATGGGAACCTTTGTAGTAGGTTATGATTTGGAGTATTTTCCTATTATATCAATTATTTCATAAAAATGTACAAAGGCTGAAAATTGAGCGATAAATGTTTTTTTAATGCCAAATCATAAAGAAATAAAAAAAAATGCCTAAAAAATTTTTTTCGGATGGGCCCCTTTATCACTTAAGGGTATAAAAATAGTTTACGACCTATTCTTAGACCTGCAAAAAATTATACAAAAAAATTCAATAACAATCGGTCAAGTCATTTCGAAGGAGTTTGGTTACAAACAATGTGTCACGAGAATCTATAAAAAATTCTCGTGACACATTAGAAGATTTTGACAACAGTTTTTTAAACTTCAACGTAATAATAAATGTTGTGTGGAGTCATGGGTAAAATATTATATTAAAACCATCCATGAGATTAAAAAAAAATGATACTACATTAAAAAAGTACATTGTCACAATCTTTTGCCTATATTTATTATGACCCTATTATATACAAAAACAGCTTTTGCTTCCTATATTTTAACATTAAAATCATTGATTATTTCTTATTATGTAATAAGCATTTATCTTTAAGCAAACACGTGTAAAACGATCTCAAGATATAATTTAACATCAAAATTAAAAAACAATCAATATAATTAGAAATACCAGCTAATTACATAATAAGCATATATATGAAGAACTGTTAAATTCGCGGGTAAACTCATGAACATTCCAGAAAAACGTTAATATAACACTATATGTAAGTATATTTAAAGTAGGTTACCTAATCCCAAGGGGGTAACTAAGGAGTCAAACGGCTTATTCCGTTTCCTCCAAAAAACAATCCAAATTCTTTAAGTAGGTATAATTTTAATTCCGTCTGTCCTCCAAAATCTAAATCAGGTACTGTTAACAATATAATTCGCTCGCGCAATTTACATTATTGATGATAAAAAATCACTAAACGTGAATATCCAAAATTGCTATTTCCATTTTTTATCTTTAGATTAATGCAAACAGTTTTTTTTATCTCTTCTGTTAAATTAAAAGATATCAAAACTAAGTTTTCTTGATTATATAATAATATATGGTATGATTGAGAAACACAATTTATGATTTTTGGAAATTCAATGCCTATGTACCTTGACTTGCAATGTGCGAGCGAGAGGGAAGTGTAGCTCCTATATTGTTACACAATAAACTAGATAACCATCATGAGGAAGCGTTTGATCATGAGATCGCTATAGATATTTACAGGAACCTTGAGTGCTGCGAGAATATCTTCACTTCAGCGAAATTAATTATGGTATAATGTTAATTCCAAATACGAGTTTTTTTTATGCCATTGTTGACAAACAAGCAGACGGCCCGCCTGATGGCTCGCGGTTATCGCCGCCTATGGATACCTGCAACACCAGGCGTATTGCCAGTATGTTGCCGACCCGACCAACACTCTATTCACACTCCTGTTGAAGAGCCCCATATTGTACGAGTAAGCATATAATATTATAATATTTGAACTTATTTCCTTGCAACGGGCAATAAATATATTAAATCTCAGTGTATTATATAACATATTATAATAACAGTTATGAAAAGAAAATTATATATATTATATTATATCTACTGTGGGACTGCGTCCTGGGTACACCTCTGCCTACCCCTTCGGGAAAAAGGGGTGAATGTATTTTGTTTTTTTTTTTTGTATTATATAATGCGAGCGGTAGCAACAAAGTGAATATCGTGCGAACATCAGCTAAGTACTGCATGATTGTAGAGTGAGGAGCAATGTACCTATAATAACGATGTGTTAAGGCGAACATACAGGAATAAGATACAAGTAGAAGTTGTAGTGGTATGCCTCTTTAGCAGGAGGCCTTTTGGGGAAGTACCACACCTTTGCCAGTTATTCATCCGCTAAGCAGTTATGTGCAAACATTACTGTGATCCGGTCTGAAGGGCAATGTTACCAGCGAAATTACTGGGCTTGACGAGTTTCAACATCTAATATCTCGGGGTGACAGGCGCAGTGCAGTGCCGGGCAGATTTTGATTTTTAAAACACTGGGTACTGTGGACTGTGTCTGATATGGGGACTGTGTCTGATATGGGCAATCATGATGCTTACCATCAGGCACCTGATTTGCTCGTATTGTCACTCACTACCATAAAAAAAAAATACGCCGTCTTCCCGAAGGGGTAAGCTGGGGTGTAAGTACGCAGGACTCAGTCACTAGGCACACCCACATTTCGCCAATATGTTATTGGTCTCATGTAATAGGGGACGAGCCTATCGCCATCTACCGGGCACAGTTCCAGACTCTAGGCTGTAATTGAGATAATTCCTAATGGAAAAATCCAATATTTAACACTGCCTGACCTGGGGATCGAACCCGGGACCTCTTGATTGGCAGTCGAGCATACGCCCTCTACGCCACCGAGGCAGTCAGCATATTTTTTTAAATTCAAACACGAAGATTGAACCCGGAACCTCAAGATCCACATTAGCGCTTGTGAACCGCTACGCCACCGAGCCAGGATTCTTAAAAATTATCAAAGGAAGAATGACTCAATACCATACAGCACTGTCATTAGTAGAAATAAAGTTTTTTCGCCTTAACAATGATGATTCGAATAAGCTCAGAGCAATGGTCTGTGTTAGAATGAAACTCTCCTCAATTATTACGAACATTATTAAATAAAAATAATATAATTCAGTTTAGTCAAGTAGACAAATGATTACTTTGTGCACAATCCTTTGGGATAGTGATGAGGTAAAATTATGTTTAATATTGTAAAATTATCGATACTTTTTTATTTTATTTATGCGAGCATCTATAACTAAAATACGAATGTTTGTAAAGTAATATTATAATTTTGTATTTATTTGAATCAGAATCTTAATTTTTACATTGCATGTCAAGTTGTTTTGGCGAAGTGTGTGATTCTTGTAACATAATTTTTAAGACCTTAAATTGTACCACATTTTATGCAATAAATATATTTATTCATTCAATTATTCATTCATCTGTCATACTAGGTTTTGTTTATTTTTTAAGTATTTTAATATATTTTGGATTGTTTATTATAAAATAATATTTATTAGTTCTTACAAGCTGTATAAATCACAATTTTATTATATTGTAAGGCTACCTATTAAGGTCAATGAGTTAAATAGTTTTGGCTTAAAAGTTTCGCAAATGTTTACCAATTCAAACTTTTTTGCTGATTAAAATAAAAGAACATAGGTATTATCTTATTTTGTTAATCCTACTACATTCTACCTCCTATTCTACTTAATAATATAAATGCGAAAGTTTGTGAAGATGGATGGATGGATGTTTGTTACTCTCTCATGCCAAAACTACTGAACCGATTGATCTGAAATTCTGTGTGTAGATAGTTTAGACCCTATGTGTTATTTACACATGGGGTACTTTCTATTGCGATATTTTCACTGGCTATGTTCAGCAGTGGACGCCTTCAGGTTGGTGATGATGATGATGATTATTTTCACGGGAACGAACACTACGCGGGTGAAAACCCGGGGCACAGCCAGTTTTTTATATTTTTTGTTTTAATCACCCTAATATTCAATTAGCTGCTGGATGGTGAAGTGCTTAGTTATTGTTATCGATTAACCATCGTAATTTTAGCTCATCCCTATTCCATTACATGCCGGCGCCGACCGTAGTGTTCTGGTTTTATTTTTGCAAATCAGCTGCGGTTTGATTGCACGGCGCACGGTAGCCGACGCATCTTTTATTTGTAGTTTAATTCAATCTGGACCGCATTATAAGGTTGCAAACCCACATATATAGGCCTATATATATTATGTAGATTGGAGCCTTAGAATATTTAAAAAACTATTTCTGCAATGCATACTTTTCTACAGGTTCTCGGTGATTTTGTCGGTTAAGGTGGTTGAGGCGATATCGATTTCCTATACAATATTTGAGAAACCAATGACTATGATAGAAGATATATAATTTGTTCGTTAAAGTTTGATTTCAAGTATCAACTAATTATAAAGTGACGTTATTCTAGTTAAACTACAAAATACGGTTTAAAACTGCTAGGTATTTAAAGTCTTGCATTGAGAATTCCAAAATTCTGATAAATACCTAATTGCAATTGTAAAACGCATCTTTTGTAGTAATAACTTTGGTATTGAAGGTATCTATAGGAGGCGGTAACCGCGAGCCATCATGAACATAAAAAAAACATACATTCACGCCTTTTTCCCGAAGGGGTAGGCAGAGGTGTACCCAGGACTTAGTCCCATAGTAGATACACCCACATTTCGCCAGTATGTTATTGGTCCCATGTAATAGGGGGCGAGCCTATTGCCATCTACCGGGCACATTTCCAGACTCCAGGCAGTTATTGAGATAATTCCTAATGGAAAAATCCAATATTTAACACTGCCTGACCTGGGGATCGAACACGGGACTTCTTAGGTTAGCAGTCGAGCATGCGCCCTCTACGCCACCGAGGCAGTCAGCATAAATATTATGGAACATTATCTAAGTATAGATTAAAATAAATATAAATATTATTCAGTGCTTTGCTATGTTATATTGGTAAGCACAATACAAAAACGGCTCGAAAGGCATCAAACGTGCTTGATCCTTGTATTTCTCATCAATAAACTAAAATCCATTAAACACAATGAGTTTCTTCGTAATAACTGTTTTTAAATTGATTCAAGATTTCACAGGCCATAACTTTAGGCTTGAGCTTAGTTAAGCTACGTCTATAAACTTGCTTTGAAATTATAGTTTTGTATTACATGGTTTTAGTTGTACTAACTTACTGCTTACCTGCACTTTTTTTAGTATACTCAGACATAAACTAGGACAAAACATTATCTTTTCTCTAGTTTTGTTTCAATTTTATTTTTTTCTGTCATAGCACGTTGAGAACAAATATTTATTTTCACTACAATATTTTCGTTATTGCATATTGCGATGAAAAACATTTTTTTTTTCATTTCATTAATTTTCCTTAACATGATTACCTTTCATTTTATTATAATATTTTTGTCATAGCATGGTGCAATGACAACCCATTCTTTTCTTTATAATATTTTTGTAATAGCATGGTGCGGTGACAACCCATTCTTTTCACTACAATATTCTTGTCATAGCATGGTACAATGACTACCCATTCTTTTCACTACAATATTCTTGTCATAGCATGGTACAATGACAACCCCTTCTTTTCACTACAATATTCTTGTCATAGCGTGGTACAATGACAACCCATTCTTTTCACTACAATATTCTTGTCATAGCATGGTACAATGACAACCCCTTCTTTTCACTACAATATTCTTGTCATAGCATGGTACAATGACAACCCATTATTTTCACTACAATATTCTTGTCATAGCATGGTACAATGACAACCCCTTCTTTTCACTACAATAATCTTATCATAGCATGGTACAATGACAACCCATTCTTTTCACTACAATATTCTTATCATAGCATGGTACAATGATTCTTTTCACTACAATATTCTTGTCATAGCATGGTACAATGACAACACATTCTTTTCACTACAATATTTTTATCATAGCATGATGCCATGACAACTCAATTTGTATCACTACATTATTTTTGTCATAGCATGTTGCAATGAGAACCCATAATTGTCACTTCAATATTTTTATCATAGCATGATGACAACCTATTCTTTTCACTACAATATTCATGATATAGCATGGTACGATGTCAAATCATTATTTTTGATACAATACTTTCGCATGCATAATAGTGTTCATGTAGTCTATGGGAATGATAACATTGTAAAGGACTCAGCACGATTTTATCGTAGTTTGTAGAGTTGCTAATATTTGTCATATAAAGATAAAACTGTGTATACAAGAAGTTATAATATCAATTAATTTCATAATCATTTATGTTAGCTTTATTATTGTAACCAAGCCTTAATATAAAGGGCCCCATACACCTATCTACATTGAACTCTGCCCTCAACCCGACGCTTCCGATGCGAATAAATGGCGGCATTACACGAAATTATCACTATTTGTTACGTCAATGCAATACATTACACATTATGTAATGATGCCTGCGGGATAAGAATTCCTCACCGTGTACAATCGAGTAAGAAATTGGAGGCAGGATTTGGAAAAAAAAAAACGCTTTATGTGAATTTGAGTCTGGACTGCCTCGATGGCGTAGTGGGCGCAAGCTTGACTGTCGATCAGGAGGTCCCGGGTTCGATTCCTAGGTCAGGCAGTGTTAAATATTGGATTTTTCTATAAGGAATTATCTCAATGACAGTTAAAAATATATATACAAGAGGCTCTTTGAATGTTGGACCCACTCAACTGTGACACCCGTTCATATTAATCGCGTTATCTTCGCGTTTGAGAATGTGTTGTTAGAGAGCACAAAATATCCGAACGATTCATTTAGTGTTTTAAGTTTCAAGTAATTTTCTTAAAATTTTCAAATAAGCATAATCAATCATCACGCTTATTTGTGTCTTTAAAAAGTGTATAACTAAAATGTGTATACACTCTCGGAAGGAACAAAAGTCTCAATATATATTTTTTATTCGTAAAGATAATAAATATATGTAACTGAAAAATAGAATAATATAAATATTATCTGCTTTGCCATTTTAGAGCGAGGATGACGAAAATATAGGTACATTTTTTTTCATAGGCCTTGAAAAATAGAACTAACTACCATTGATATAAAGAAAAGTGGAGATAGGGTACGTACTCCCAGCGCTTACTCAACAAATGGCAGGTGCAATTTACTCAGTGTGAAGTTTGCACAGTAATATAATATAAAGAACAACCAAGATAGAAAGACGTACCTAAGACCGTACGACCTTACTTTATTGACGTACTTACCTAATGGGACCTAATTTGAGATTTCGAGAAGCAAGTACCTCATCTCCCCTTTTCTTTATATCAATGCTTCCTTCTCACTGTCTACCCTAAATAAATACAAGGTACAATTCAGCGTTCAAGTTAAAGTTCTTATAATTACAGTGCGTCACTCGTTTTCCGCAGTTTTAACTATCATTGGATGTCTGTTAAAAATTACAGATATTACTGTCTGTTTTTTTTTAATGTATGATATCCTTATAATATTTTTTGAATTAAGCAATATTTTATGTCAGTCAAAATACATCTAATAAAAAAACAGTGTTAAGAGTTCAAACTGCTGATCTCAGTTAGATCATCACCCAATAAATCTATGCCATAGACTAAAGTAATAAATAACGTCATGCTCTTGGAAGATTAACTGAGACAAATCTCTGTAATACTAAATATTGAAGTGATACGTTTTTCTCCTCAGCATGCAGTCAACACATTATAATATAATATTATGGAATTTAATTATACCAGTTTTTAACCTTATTAAGCATACTCTCTTTTAAATCTTCCGTAAAGACACATCTTTAGGAAAGTGTTCATACATCCATAACATCACAACTTTTTCCCCGAAGAGTTAAGCAGAGGGGTACCGGTCGCTCGTCATAGTAGGTATACCTTTGCTAGTGCTTATAATCCCACTAATCTTACTAATTTTTAAATGCGAAAGTTTGTGAGGATGGATGTTTGTTACTCTTTCATGCCAAAACTACTGAACTGATTGGGCTGAAAGTGGGTATGTAGTTAGTGTAGACCCTGTAATAACACATAGGGTATTTTGTTATCTCGATATTCCCACGGGAACAAAGACGGTTCCCGGGGGAAAAACCGCGGGGCACAGCTAGTGTCTTATAAGTCCGAGTCTATTGCCATCAACCAGGTAAAAATTCACACTCCTGGCTGTTGCTGAGAACATTTTTAACGGAAAAGCCAATAACAAACACCTTTTTCTTGACATAACCTAATGCTCAGCAGTAGGGGTTGCAACCGCTTCAACAACGATAAACAATTTATTCGAGGAAGAAAACATAAAGCTCGCGTAATTCGTATTACTGATCTTAGCCACAGTTTAATTTTTAGAACGTGGTGTCTGCATTATTTACTACCGTTTATCTATACGGGCTCAGACACATTGTAACCTTTTCACCGCAGGTGGTCCAATTTGCGATCTATACTTATTGCCAGTGATAATTGCAAGTATTTATGACAATAAATAATTGCTCCACATTAATCAGTGGTAATTGGAGGTTGTGTAGGGCAATGTAGAGGTTCAGGTTTATTTTTTAAAGTTATTGGAATACAGGGTGTGTCAAATTAATAAAAATGTTTTTAAGGATTTGACTTATTAAGAGACTTATGGCGAATAAGTGCCTTATATATTATCACCATGGTTTTCGACCAAAAGTTGTGGGACTTGTATTTCTTAATATTGGTGTTGGTGCTATAATGATTTTCCAAGAATATTTGACTTCTTAGTCATATTCATCATCATCATCATAATCATCACAGCCGTTTGAAGTCTACTACTTGACATAGGCCTCCTCTATAAGGTGGGGTTTTGCCAATACTCGCCACGCTTGGCAGGTGAGTTGGCGAGCGCAGTTCTGTGGTTTTACACAGAGGACGCTTCTGCCGATTAGGATGAAATTTGCTATGTAGGTAGCTTAGACCCTGGAGTAACACAAAGGGTAGGTACTCATAGTTATAATAGGCATCGTTCCCGTGGGAATATCGGGAACGATGCCTATGCGGGTGAAACCGCGGGGCACAGCTATATCATAATATATTATTATGTTGTGTGAAAATAGAGCACAGAGATGATGATAAAATCCCATTAGCGTCGGCAGGTTCTTATTGTATAAACTGTTTAACCATATTAAGTATTCCCCTTAACGGGCCAGCGACCAGAGAATCCCATACAAACGTAACAGATGAACGTAATAGAATAATGATTACACATTTGAAATCATATTTCCAACATTCAATGAATTATTCGGAATGAGACACTAGTTATCTAGGTTCCTAATTATATTTTAGTCTAAAATATTTATAATTTGGAGTTATCTATGAAAATACCTATATTTTGGACTTTTATTATATTTCAGTCCAAAGTAGACCCAGATAATTTAGTTTTAATAGTCTCATTTCGAATAACGTCATTAAATGTTGTATATATGGTCTGATTTCAAATGATTTAACTATAACGTGTGTATGGGGAGTTCTCCAGTCGCCGCTTCCTTAATTAATATAAACTCTTTTAATATGATAATAATATTATGTTTAATAGCTTACGCGTTACACGTATTATAATAAGTACCTGGATGACCGGTTTTTTTTTTTTTTTTAAATAAAATGACATTTTCTAAAAATGATTCCTAGCTAGATCGATTTATCGCCCCCGAAACCCCCTATATACTAAATTTTATGAAAATCGTTGGATCCGATTCCGAGATTCCAATTATATATATATACAAGAATTGCTCATTTAAAGATATAAGATAAATATATAAAAATAAACGGCAAATCCATAACAACAACATCTTACCAAGTCCGACAATCAAGTGCAAAACCATCATTGGGGAAGTACCTACGTTTATTTTGATCTGAAACCTTTTTGCGCATTAATTCGTTGACGAGCAAACATGACGTACAATTGAACAAAAACAAACTAACATGGGTACATCGCCGCCTGCGCTTGCGCCGACCGCAGGATCGCCAGCGCATCGATATTGTACCGACTGACAAAAACTCTGACTACATTCAGCTATGAAATATTATTTTCGCTGTTGCATGGTGTTATGATATTAGACAAACCGCCCTTTTTCACTACCCTAGTGCATGTGCCTTAATAGGATACAGGACCTCTTAGCAGTTTAACAATCCTATGGAAATTTACTAAATCGATGTTTTGTATTCCCCTGTTTCCTCCGAATACAGTCAACCTATTTGATATATTTATATCCTGATATTTTAAAGTTGAAGTAAAGTATGTCCCTATCATTTTATTTTTGTTTATAAACTCTACATGTTCTCTACATGTACATGTGTGTGGAAGTTGTCCCTTATTATTATTATTATTCTTTCTGGACATGTTATATTTATTCGGCATTAACAAAAATAAGTATAATATTTTTAATATATTTATCTCGGTACTCCTCCATTTTTCTCAGCTCTATGGTTCAAATATCGTAGCAGCAAGTGCATTGGAAATAACTCAAGGTAGAACTGTCATAGAGTTCGCTACGGCCGCCGACCGCACGATAATGCTCAATAATAATCGCTGAAACGCATCTATTATACTATTTGCAGATAGCATTTTTTGTGGACGTTGTGGCTTAGATTATAATTGTTAGTGCCACGTCTAGTGAGCAGCAATAAATGATTTTTTCACGATTAAAATAGAAGGAAAACGTAATAATTTTAATAATGCTCTATTCATGGTTCTAACCATGGTGTCAAACTTAAAAAAAAAAATTGGACTAAGACGTATAATAAGGCAGGCGGCCCCCTACAAAAGAGGCCTACCACTACAATATTTGTATAATATTATCTGTTTTAAGGGTTGTACCTAGAGTAGGCCTCTTTTGCAGGGGGCCGCCTGGGGAAGTACCACACCTTTGCCAGTTATTCATCCGCCAAGCAGTAATGTGCAAACATTACTATGTTCCGTTCTGAAGGGCTATGTTACCAGCGAAATTGCTGGGCTTGACGAGTTTCATCAACTAATAACGTGAGTGACAGGCGCAGTGCAGTGCTGCGCAGAATTTTGAATATCAAAACACTGGGTGGCACTGTGTCTGATATGGGCAATCATAATGCTTACCATCAGGCACCTGATTTGCTCGTCTTATTACTTACTATCATAACAAAAATAACCCATGATGTAGTAAAACGCAATTAGAATCAACCACTCCACACTAATGATCGATTTAATTTACGATTTTACTCTAACATTATCATTTAATCAATAAAGATCCGTTATTACCGAAAACATTTGGCTCCATGACCTTTGGCCGACGATTATGGCACCTCTACCCAACTCTTAAATATCAATTGAAAAATTGAATCCAAATTATAGTTTCCGCTCTCACGTATAATAAATAATCCGGCCAAGTGTGAGCTGAGCTTGTGAGTCAACGGGTTCCGTACCACAATACAATATTTTAAACAATACCAGTGTGAACAGCGACCTTGCCCGCTCGCAATTATGAAATATGGGAGTTTTATACCAAAACTCTGATGCCCGTTTTGGACCCCTTAGAATGTGAGTTTTTTAAAATCCTTTCTTAACACACGTCCAGAAAACGAAAACAACCAACATTCCAAGTTTCAATTCTCTAAAATCAGTGGTTTAGACTCTGCGTTGAATGTCAGTCAGTGAGTCATTTAGGATTTTATAATATACCTGTAGTGATTTTATATATCCCAACACACGGTAGATTAGCTTTATTGGCGTATGAAAATGTTATTTTTTTAATTAACTTGAATACTACTTAAATAAAAAGTTTTGAGTTTGAGTTTATTAACACTCACCTTTTTTTAATACAAAAAAGCACTTTTCTTGTATAGTTTGTTATAGGGACCGTTTAATACATTTTTTTAAATCCGTTATAACTTCACTATTTTGTACTCCCTTGTTAAAAAATACCTCGTATGCAATGGGTCTCTTTAGCCCCTAGTGTATCAATCTAATATTAATTAGTTGTCTCGAGACGGAACCCTATAAATCATTAAATCAAAGAGTAGTACTGTCTAATAGATATCTTGTGCGAGACATGTTACAAGAAATGGGCGGTTCATCTTGCCCAAAGTGTGCTATGGGACTGAGTAAGCCAGTTCTAATTTAAAACTTGAACATTGGTTTTGTTTTGAATAAAGATTGATTCACACTATCAAATAAAATGTATCTACAAAAACTTTTGAATAGGCGTGATTCACACTGGAAGAATACTTTTACTGACGTGAAGAGGAAACAGTTGCAATAATATTATTGTTTTTGCACTGAGCTGTCCAAATGTATCTATAGTAACCATTTACAGAGAATATTGTATTTCTTCTTATTAATTAGGTAAATATAAGTAATTTTATTCTACTTGAATTTTCCCTTTAATTCCTAAAAATACTTGCTAATGTGAGTACGAATAATATCCAAGATATATTGTTAATTTCGTGACATCCTTTTTTCTTACAAAAAAGAAATTCAAAGAAACATCCTATTATACATCTGTAAATATATTTATTTAGTGTGAATCAGGCCTATAATTTATAATATTAATACTATGCAAAATTTTTGTGGATTTTTTTTTAAATTTTGGTGACGGACGACTTTATGTCCTATAATTTCAACAATGACTTGTTCTGGTCCATAATATTTTTTATTCCATAAAAGTTTATTAAGATGTAGTAGCTATGCCTAGCAGTTTCTACCACGTAATCTTCGTTCCCGTGGGAATATCAGGATAAAAATTACCTGTATTATTTCAGGGTCTAAACTATCTGTATACCGAATTTCAGCCTAATCAGTTTAGTAGTTTTGGCGTGAAAGAGTAACAAACATCCATACATACAAATAAAGTTAAAATATTGAGCACAGGACCATGATTCTCTGTTAGCTACAAATTTTGATTTATTTTAATTGAAAGATAAGTTGAAATAACAAGGAAGAGCCCCATTGCAATGTAGGCAATTCCACATTAACAATCTCTCAAATTACAGTCATACACACAAACAATTAACCAATCATCGAAATTCGTCAAACCGTTACACTTAAAAAACGGCGCTTGTTCACATAAAATTATGAAAACTTACACAAAATAATACATTCACTTACATTTGTAAAATAAACCTTGTAGTTATAATAATAAGAGTGACAGTAATTGCTTTGTTATGTTTGCAGCTCTGCATTCGTAAACGAGATAATTATTGAGATTTCGAACGTAGTTTTTGCTGGAACTTTCCTCCGGGTGCGTTCCAATTGGTGTATTATTTGTAAAAGATTTTTTTTTTTCACATAAAACAAACTGTTTCTGTAACACGCACAGCTTCACCGGTAAATATCGGTTTTAATCTTTGAAAGTATATTTCCCTTTTTTACTCAAACAAGCGTTAGTACCTAAAGTATTCTTTTTTTATGTGTTAGTGAGTGACAAGACGAGCTAATCAGGTGCCTTATGGTAAGCATCATGATTGCCCATATCAGACACAGTGCTACCGCAGTGTTTTAAAATTCAAAATTCTGCACGGCAGTGCACTGCGCCTGTTGCCCTGAGATATTACTTGTTATAACTCGATATGCCCAGTTATTTCGCTGGTAACATTGCCCTTCAGACCGGAACACAGTAATGTTTGCACATTAATAATAATAATAATAATAATAATAATAATAATATTATAATATGGGACAACTTCCACACACGGTCACCTGGTCCCAAACTAGGCTAGAAGCCTGTACTATGGTAACCAGATGACTGATATACATACTTAAATACGATTATAACACCCAGACACAGATCAAACAGACATGTTCATGCACACAAATGTTTGACCTGGCCGGGGATCGAACCCGGGGCCTGCGGCACAGAAAGCAGAGTTACTACCGTCTGCACCAACGAGGCTGTCAACTTGGTATTACTGCTTGGTGGATGAATAACTGGCAAAGGTTTGGTACTTCCCTGCAAAAGAGGCCTACGACTACTCTGCTCTCTATGTCTAGCCTATAGAAATTGTACCGTCAAGACGGGCGCCCCGGCTAGTTATACCTTCTGCGAAGTGTCCCAGCCCTGCCTATGTGTTAAAATTATCTAAATGAGTGAAAATTGCCAGTGCTCAGTTTCATCAATCACAAAAATAAGGGTAGAATAGACGAAGACCTCAAAATTACCTAATTTAAAATGTTCATTCACCTATTTCAACGATCAAATTATAATAAAAACAGTAATATTTAATTTAAGCTGTAACTTAATCCGTCTGTATTTGAAACTAAATAGTTTTAATTGAGCATAAAAATCGATCTCATTATATAAATGCATTATTTATTATAATAAATTTTCTTTAACCGAGATAAATAAAATTATTGTTGTTAATATACTTAACTGTTCGAAACCAGTTAGGAAGCCGGTGAAAGAAGCAATTATACAAATTAACTTATTGAGTCGAATCCACGTTTTTGTTATAATCGTTTTAAAATAATTTATTTATTTTCCAGTTTTCGTGTCCAATTTGGGAGACCGGTCACGAATTTGGGAGGGTTAATTTATTTGAACTTTTTGTTTAATTCGGTTTACGAAATGACATTTAGAAAATGCTTAGTTAGTTAACCTTTACTGAATTTGATTGGATTTGAATTCCTAATTGATAAAAATAATTATGATTATTTATAATATTAGGAAAGAGTAACATTAGTAATTTTTAAACTTTCGCGAACACATATTTTATGAATGAGACGTCTCCTACTTTAATCGCGCTAAAAATATGAATGCCCTTTAAGTCCCGATTTAGGGCCGGTTTTTTGATCGTTAGTTACGGTTAAGTTAACCATTTGTCAAACTAACTATAGTTAAATTCTAACCAATGGTTAAATCGTGTGGAAAAAATAGTTAATAGGATGAAAAAACAAATTTTGACGAATTTTAACTATTTGTCAAAAAATTTAACCATTGGTCGACTTAACCAGTGATCAAAAAACCCAGCCTAAGTCCCTTCTCATTCATACAAAAATAGTTACATTATACTGATATTTGAAAGATCAGACATAAATAGGCTTATTCCCATGTATCCAAAAATTTGTCCCCATCTCATTCAAAGCTGAAATTAGGCATATTTTTATACACTTACAGATTTCGTTTATTTTCACCTAATGTTTGCATTTAGCAGATTTTCTTAAATGTATGTGTACCTATATTATAGTATTTTAGTAAGTATAGTAGGTACCTAGGTACCTAGGTAGTCTATTTTAAGAGCTAGGATAATAGCCGCTAAATATTCCATTGCATTCTGAATGGGCGGAGTACATGCGTATTGTCTACCTCCATGCGAATTTTGTACCAGTTGGTCAACGGGGTATGATAACGAGCTGATAAAACCAAAACATTTTTTGGTTACCGGATATGAACCGAACTCCATACTGATACTGGGGTGGTCATAACATGATTATTGGATATAATAATTTGAATTCAGAAGGTGTTCAGAACCCATATTGTCAGAGTTTCAGGTCACCAAGATCCTACAAGACCTCCGACATGACCTTACGAACTGTCCCCTAGATATCTTATAGGAAACAGCCGGGACCTACAGTCTAACGTGCAGTGGCTCCCTGGTGAAAAGTCCACACGGTAAAATTCGATTCAGAAACTCTGAATTTAAAGCCAGGCATATTTCCGCTGGGCCACGGATGCATACATTTTAAGCATCGTGCTGAGATCTTCCATCAACTCTGCCATGACTACAATGTCGCCGGCAAACAAAAGATAAATGATATATTCCCATTAATTATCAATATAATATATCCATATCCTAGCTATTCCAGGAGCTTGAAGGCGTCTTCCACTGCGGCAGTAAACAGTTTTGGAGATATGACGTCTCCTCTTCTTACGTCTCTATCTGAATATAATCTGTGTAAAAGTAACGAGAAAATAGTATTCAGTATATTATATTATCGAAATAACCTTAAATAATAATACTGAGAGTTATATCAGCTCTCTATAAATCCCAAAAGCATTAAAGTGTACCAACACACAACTCTCAATCGCAATCACTACTTTATCCCATTGCAATACAGTTCAAAGTTGCCTGCACTTTTAGCACTGATATAGTAAAAATTGAGCATCCCCTGAGAAGGTAAGGACAAACGGACAAATCGCTAATTTACATTTAACAAATACTGAAGTCACGTTTTCAAAAATGTTGTGTTGAGAGTAAAGAGACGATAGAACTAAAACTGGGGAATGGACAGACCATTTTTGAATATATTTATCTACCTATATTTATAGCCCTAAGTAGTCTTAAAATTAAGATGAAAACGCCTTGTTATGTCGCATTATATTAATCAGAGTGCTGGGCCACGATGGCGGTGCATGATAAGAAAATGCATGTAACAGAGATGCTAATTGCTAATGTTTATAGCTAGATCGCTGAACTGAGTTCTCGCCTGCGGGATACAGGGGCGGTGAGGGGCGTGGAGATAGACGTGAACGGGGGCCGGGAGAGGTGCTTAGGAAGAGAAATTAAAAAATGCAAGACTAGCCTGCTATGGACATGTTACGAGAAAGGATGCAAGTCATGAAGCCAAAGGGACTATGAGAATGAATATAAGTGATTATTTGGGCGTCCCACAACGGCCTGGATAAACTGTGTCAATGAGAATATGTGTAAAAGAGGAATGAGCGCGGAGATGACGGATAGACTGGATCAGTGTTGGATAAAGGCAGGAAAGAGAGCTAAAGAGGAAGCAAAAAGTACCTAGGTTAGATAAAGTATTTGACACTTACGTCCACTGAGGCCGCCTCGAACTCATCCCGCAATGATCGGTTCGGATTTGCTGAGTTACTAATTGATTTTGTTATGTTTCTTCAGACAACTGAGGCCACTCTATTTACTCTTAGGGCGACTTGTAAATTCTCGTTGGTAAACTATTGCCGCTCTTTGTTTGAGTATATCTATACTATACTATAATAATAATAATAATAATAATAATAATAATAATAATAATAATAATAATAATAATATTATAAAGAGAGAAACTTTGTTTTTTTGTTTTTTTGATTTTTTGTTTTTTTGTTTTTTTGTTTTTTTGTTTGTAACGAATAGGCTCCGAAACTACTGGACCGATTTTAAAAATTCTTTCACTTATAGATAGCTTAATTCAGTGTGAGTGCCATAGGCTATATGAGATTTTGAAAAAAAATAGGGATCCGTAAGAAAACTGCAATATTGTGAACCAAGGTGTCACATAACATAATTACCATATTCATAAATTTGCGTGCGCTGTGAAATCCATTGATGGTAGATTAATATAATGTACCAGGGGTTTGTAGTACTTATCAATATCTACAAAATAGTCCACGGAAATTTTATCCATCTATTTTGGTTTAGTCACAATAATCGAAACAGACATTATATGCATGCGCTGTGAAAAGTATTGGTGGTAGAATAAAGTAATGTACTAGGGGTTTGTAGTACTTATCAATACCTACAAAACAGTATACATAGATTATATCCATCTTTTTTGGTTTAGTCACAATAATCGAAAAAGTGATTATTTTACATGCGGTGTGAAAACTATTGGTGGTAGAGTAAAGTAATGTACTAGGGGTTTGTAGTACTTATCAATACCTACAAAACAGTATACTTAGATTATATCCATCTTTTTTGGTTTAGTCACAATAATCGAAAAAGTGATTATTTTTCATGCGGTGTGAAAACTACTGGTGGTAGAGTAAAGTAATGTACTAGGGGTTTGTAGTACTTATCAATACCTACAAAACAGTATACATAGATTATATCCATCTTTTTTGGTTTAGTCACAATAATCGAAAAAGTGATTATTTTACATGCGGTGTGAAAACTATTGGTGGTAGAGTAAAGTAATGTACTAGGGGTTTGTAGTACTTATCAATACCTACAAAACAGTATACATAGATTATATCCATATTTTTTGGTTTAGTCACAATAATCGAAAAAGTGATTATTTTTCATGCGGTGTAAAAACTATTGGTGGTAGAGTAAAGTAATGTACTAGGAGTTTGTAGTACTTATCAATACCTACAAAACAGTATACATAGATTATATCCATCTTTTTTGGTTTAGTCACAATAATCGAAAAAGTGATTATTTTTCATGCGGTGTGAAAACTATTGGTGGTAGAGTAAAGTAATGTACTAGGGGTTTGTAGTACATATCAATACCTACAAAACAGTATACATAGATTATATCCATCTTTTTTGGTTTAGTCACAATAATCGAAAAAGTGATTATTTTTCATGCGGTGTGAAAACTATTGGTGGTAGAGTCAAGTAATGTACTAGGGGTTTGTAGTACTTATCAATACCTACAAAACAGTATACATAGATTATATCCATCTTTTTTGGTTTAGTCACAATAATTGAAGCAGTGATTATTTTTCATGCGGTGTGAAAACTATTGGTGGAAGAGTAAAGTAATGTACTAGGGGTTTGTAGTACTTATTAATACCTACAAAACAGTATACATAGATTATATCCATCTATTTTGGTTTAGTCACAATAATCGAAACGGTGAATATTATTCATGCGGTGTGAATACTATTGGTGGTAGAGTAAAGTCATGTACTAGGGGTTTGTAGTACTTATCAATACCTACAAAACAGTATACATAGATTATATTCATCTTTTTTGGTTTAGTCACAATAATCGAAGCAGTGATTATTTTTCATGCGGTGTTAAAACTATCGGTGGTAGATTAAAGTAATGTACTAGGGGATTGTATTAATTATCAATACCTACAAAACAGTATACATAGATTATATCCATCTTTTCTGGTTTAGTCACAATAATCGAAGCAGTGATTATTTTTCATGCGGTGTGAAAAGTTTTGGTGGTAGAATAAAGTAATGTACTAGGGGTTTGTAGTACTCATCAATATCTTCAAAATAGCCCACGATAAATTATGTGTTAAGGTTTGGTCATTGTAACAGAAATAGTCATTAATTTGCGTGCGCTGCGTAAACCATTAGGGTTATATCTATTAAAATACAATGTATCACGAATTTACTTCTGTTAAACGTCCACTATACCTACTTCTGCTACCCGTGCGAAGCCGGGACGGGTCGCTAGTACTTTATATTTTCCGATATATAGGTATATATAATTTTATCGGAAGCGGTAAGGGGCGGATATTTCATAAATTAATTACTTTACATGTTTTGTCTCACAAATATGTTCAATAAGTATATACTACGTCCTATTCAAACTAGATCGAAAATGTAGGCATATTCTAAGGAAAGCCCAACACAGATACAAATGAGCCATAGAAGTTTACAAGAGACCTATATCCCTAACAGCACCCGACCTATACCTAAACACTAAAACCCATTATCTAGAAATGGCGGAGTAATCACTACAATTTCATAAACCTTTTGGTTTAACAATTCTATCTAAAACACGTTTTATGGACGTGTAAATTTTCGCGACCACCTCTAAATAAAGTTGGTGCTTTCTAGGATGGGTTTATGCGTTAATTGCAACGCGTGCTGGACTGTTATTATGCATAACACTATCCAATTTACACGAGAACTTTATTTCTTTGTAACAAGGGTTATATTTGAATGTCTTGTGGGTCAAGAGAAATGGTAGATGATATGTAATGGTACCGTAAGGTATTGTGATCATGTGAAATATTTTGTGATGCCTTTCGTGACCTGCAGGTTACATGGAGTCTATGCTTTTATTACGATATGTTTGGGTTATATTTCATAGATTTTGTACTTAAAATGTTTAGTATTAATTTTGACAGATGCCTGAGTAAAGTAAATAACCAAATAAGAGAAAAGCCAAAACTGCTTATTATCTCTGGATAGGCCAATGTCACGTATAAGCATTGCTATTCAATGCCACCAGCGTCTTGGGTACGCTGCCATCTGACAGTGGTTTAGAGCACTTGGATTTTCTATAAGCTGACATGTCGGCCTGTGGATTTTCGAAGTGTTCTATGGTGTAGTGTATTTAGTTAAGTAGGGTATAAGATAGTAATTAAGTAGAGCTAACGCTCTATTGTTTAGTCTTTTTTCAATAAAGGCACTCTGCCCATGTCACGTTGCACGTTTGTTAAGGTTATCATTGACACTCACTTTGCCAGTTATTCATCTGCCAAGCAGTAATGTGCAAACATTACTGTTTGCCAATCTGAAGGGTAATGTTACCAGCGAAATTACTGGGCATGATGAGATCAACAACTCATATCTCAGGGTGACAGGTGCAATCATGATGCCTACCATCAGGCACCTGATTTGCTCTTCCTGTCATAAAAAAATCTATCTATCATAAAAATAAAATTACAGCTGTCCCTTTTAATAATTGCACAATTTTGTCGTAAATTTCATAATAAATAATATAAAAGAATACCGACAATACCACCCACTTCCTTAACAAGAGGTTGTACTGATGTACCAATTAAACTATTACCTACTTAATGCTTAACCTTCTTTAAGTGATCACAAATAGATTATAATTTAGAACTTTGTCGCAATAATTCATTGCAATTTTTGTAGTGGTAGGCCTCTTTTGCAGGAGGCCGCCTGGGGAAGTACCACACCTTTGCCAGTTATTCATCCGCCAAGCAGTAATGTCCAAACATTACTGTGTTCCGGTATGAAGGGCAATGTTACCAGCGAAATTACTGGGCATGATGAGATTCAACAACTCATATCTCAGGGTGATAGGCGCAGTGCAGTGCCGCGCAGAATTTTGAATTTTAAAATACTGGGTGGCACTGTGTCTGATATGGGCAATCATGATGCTTACCATCAGGCATCTGATGAGCTCGTCTTGTCACTCACTATCATAAAAAAAAAAAAATATATATAATCTCAAAATATTTTGCACAAAAATGGGAACGTAATACCATGATTATATTATTAATATAATTTTACTATGTTATTACTTTTTAAAAATAATTATTAGGTACCTTGTAACTTAATAAAATGTGCAAAGTACCTATATTATCATACTTCGATAAATATTTTGCTTGTAAAATTAGATGTTATGTAGAAGCTTATTAAGACAAAGTTCCAATGTGTTTATTCTAAATAACGTATTACAAGTGCATTCTGATTTCAGATTAATTATCGCCATTGTAGGAGAACACTATTGTACAACTTTTATACAATACTAGTTTTTGGATATTTGAACCTTATTTTAACAACAATAAGAAATATTTTACTGAATATATTATGTGGTTTTAGTATAATCCAATAACGCGCGTTGGACGGGCCTGTCAGTACGAAAATGTTGAGTTTTTTTACGATAGATAGGGATGTGCTTAGGAATTCATTGATTTATCGAATGAATGACAAGTTTATCGATACGAAATAAGTATATGAATTCTGAACTGTTATAAAATAAAAATCAAATTATCAATAAAAGTCAAGGAAATTTTAAGAAAATAATATTTTTTTTAGAGATAGCAATTATGTTGAAATTAGGAAATTGTTAAAAAAGTTATAAAAAAATTCATCATTTTAAAATGGTATAAAAAATATTTGTGAATAATATAATTTTTATGTACCTAATAAAAATCAAATTTATGTTTTTTTTATTTCATATCCTAGTGGTAGCCCTACATTATGAAGAGCACTCAAATTGTGCTCAAACATCTTCAAGTTAAGCTTTGAGTTGCGTGGGAGTGCGCCCGTCAAGTGTGGGCCATACAGAACTGAATAGGGTTGTCACGTCATTAATAACAACCATGAATACTTTTTCGAAGACATGGGTTTTTTTCAGGCGTGCGTGAAAGAAAAAAAAAGCAGAATTTATTGCTCGTATTAAAAGTGATACTTTTTATAATATCCTACTCGAGTAATTTGCTCTACACATGACTACTTCGGTAGCGAAGTCGTCGCAAGCTAGCCTGCCAATCATGAGTTTCCGGATTCAATTCACACGTCAGGCAAAGTGTCATTGGATTTTCCATTAGGAATTATCTTAATGAGAACCTGGAGTCTAGAACTGTGCCCGGTAGATGGCATTAGGCCATTTTATTACATGGGACCAATAACATACTGATGACCAATAACATATGATAATAGTGAGTATCAAGACGAGCAAATCAGGTGCTTGGTGGTAAGCATCATGATTGCCTATATCTAACGCAGTGCCACCCAGTGTTTTAAAATTCAAAATTCTGTGCGGCACTGCACTGCCCCTGTCACCCTGAGATATTCATTGTTGAAACTCGTCATACCCAGGAATTTCGCTGGTAGTATTGCCCTTCAGACCGGAACACAGTTATCATCATCATCATCATCATCAGCCTGTGTTAGTCCACTGCTGGACATAGGCCTCTCCTAATTTGCGCCACTGAGCCCGGTCCTTAGCTTTACTCATCCAGTTGCTACCGGCTATCCTTCGCAAGTCGTCATTCCACCTGGTAGCAGGGCGTCCTACGCTACTCGCGGTCTCCACTCCAGAACTCGTCTACCCCAGCGGTTATCAGTTCTGCGCACAATGTGACCAGCCCACTGCCACTTCAGTTTGCTTATTCTTTGAGCTATGTCGGTAACTCTGGTTCTCTGTCGGATAACCTCGTTACGAATTCTATCTTTCAGAGAAACTCCGAGCATAGATCTTTCCATAGCTCGCTGAGCGACTTTCATCTTGTGAACTAGTCCCACCGTGAGTGTCCACGTTTCAGCTCCGTAAGTCATTACAGGTAGGACGCACTGTTCAAATACCTTCGTCTTGAGGCTTTGTGGGATTGGGATAAGCTACTCGTCTATTAAAGTGCCGAGTAAGCTACTCGTTATGTTTGCACATTACTGCTATGCGGATGAATAACTCGGCAAAGGTGTGGTACTTCCCCAGGCAGCCCCCTGCCTGCTACTACAAAAAAAAAACCAAATGATAACTATAAGTAAAAAAAACATAAATATAACATAATATATTTTGTGAATAAATTGAAAGCAAATATTAAATTATGTTATGCGTACCAACCCTATCCAAAGTAATTACTTTCCACAATCAATGTGCGCTTGCGCTTGCGGTTGAAGGTTGCGCTCGCGCACTGATTACTAACTAAATGACAAATGTGTGGGCTGTCATCTGTCAACTGATTCATGTAGTTTTTGCACAAGAAATGACGTTTCGTAATTAACTGTTGTGTCATAGGTTTTATCTCAGAAAATATTAAGTCTGATAGAACAAATCAAAGCTTCAGAAAATTGCTTTATCAGTTTCGTGAAAATATTCAGAAACAACGACAATGATTTATTATTTTATCTTAAAAAGTGCCTCTTTCACCATCCTCGAGTACTCGCCGATTAGTGCTACTCGGCAAGTAGAAGTCCCAAGTAACTTTTGTTTCACAAAAAAGGCCGGTTTATGTGCCGATTAGCATAACTCGGACATTATGAAATTAGCACTGCGCCTTACTCGGCACTTTAATAGACGAGTAGCTTATTCGGCACTTTACGTGAGGATGATGAAAGAGGCCCTTATTTGTCTTAAAAAGAGTCCTAAATCTAAAGATTAGATGTTGATTAATTCGTGTGAGAGTCAATTAGTCAGCATTTAGATTTTTGTTGTATTGTATTTTTACATACATACATTTACGCCTTTTTTCCGAAGGGGTAGGCAGAGGTGTACCCAGGACTCAGTCCCATAGTAGATACACCCACATTTTGCCAGTATGTTATTGGTCCTATGTAATAGGGGGCGAGCCTATTGCCATCTACCGGGCACAGTTCCAGACTCCAGGTAGTTATTGAGATAATTCCTAATGGAAAAATCCAATATTTAACACTGCCTGACCTGGGGATCGAACCCGGGACCTCTTGATTGGCAGTCGAGCATGCGCCCTCTACGCCACCGAGGCGAGTTGTATTTTTAAGTAAGTACTATAACTTAACAGAAGTTAATGCATTTAAGAGTATCGAAGGTTATGCACTGTTTAAAGCACTGCACTGCATGTGTGTATGAGATTGCAAGGTGTATGACTAACACATTGTTTCGGCGGTGATTGTTTGATGGCATTGGGATAAAAGAAATTTGTAAGCGTTAATCAATTGTAGATTAAGAATAGAGGGTAAATTAATAGGTCTGGGGGTTTAATTGTTTCGATTTGAACGGTCGGCGATACATAGAACTCGCGAGGTTTTTTTTTTCTTTCTTCTTTTATGGACCCACACGAATGTATTGCCAGTGTCAAGTTATATAAATTTTCAAGTTAATATAGTCAATTCAGAGTCAGGGCAAGCCCAGTCAAGTCACAGCTCTAGTAAAGTGGTGGTCTTTACAAGAAGCTGCCGGAATTTTGGCGGGAACACGAAAAATCACATTTCAACTCTCGCATCACTTGCCAATAGACTGGTGTATCTTCGAAAACACTCAACACGTAATATTCCACCATTATTACACGTTAAACACTAGAAAATGCACCGATAATTGATAAAGATACGGGAGCCAAACTGTATTCTTCGGTCTCCCGCCAAAACTCAACTCGCGAGGTTATTAGCTAAGTTTACGATATCAATGCGACATTAGTAATTCGCGCAATTACCTACTCCTGCTGCTGTAAAAATTATTATTTGTGTTATAAATACATTTGACATTACCAGTGCAATTTTTGGTGTGGCGTTGTTGTCGTAATGCAAAGTTTAAACAAAACAGAACAAAACAGACATTATTGGTATCACAATTAAAATTAGAAAACGTGTAAGAATTAGCGGCCTTATCACTCAGAGCGATCGAAGAGATCGCAGGTAACCATATAAACCGTTTTGTGAACGTTATATATTAATAAATAGAGGTAAATTTTATATGTAACTAACGAAATGGGACAGAGTCACACGAAATGTCAATAATAATAAAATAATAAATAATAATAATACGAGTATCGGACAACTTCCACACACGGTCATCTGGTCCTAAACTAGGCTAGAAGCCTGTACTATGGTAACCAGATGACTGATATACATACTCATATAGGCTTATAACACCCAAGGTCAAGGAACATTCCTGAATAATACAATTAATCTAAATTAAAATGATTGTATAACCAAAGAATACTTACAAATAAATGAATTAATTTAATGTAACCTAAAAAAATAATTGCACCAATGCCATCTATGAAGGAAACAGGGGCAACAAGGGATTGAGCTCGGATGGAAAACCGCCACTCAGCTATCATCTTAATTATTTAGCTCTAATAACATAACATACAATCACGCCTTTTTCCCGAAGGGTTAGGTAGAGTTTTATTCAGGACTCAGTCCCATAGTAGGTACACCCACATTTCACCAGTAAATATTGTTGGTCCCATGTAATAAGGGGCTAGCTTATTGCCATCTACCGGGTACAGTTCCAGACTCTGGAGTCTAGTCTCGCAGTTATTATGATAATTCCTAATAGAAAAAATTTATTAACACTTTGGCTTACCTATCCCCAGGTAAGCAAAAGTGTTACGAACCCAGTTTATTATTAAGCCTTCGAAGATGCCACTTTATTTGTACCTTTACAAGCAACATCTATATCTAGATTACGAAAAGGGTGGCATGCGCCACTTCTTAAGTGCCAACGGCCACCCCAGTGGCGGGCTTGAGGGTGGCCGATGGGAAATAAGGATGAATAATACCTATACAATGACTGGAAATATCAAACTTCATTCATAGATTCACACAATACGAAACCTTGAAACTTAGTACAAAATAAATGAATTCGTGATCATTGTACTAGATGAGTCACTCAGATCCCACGATAATTCTGTTCCCACCTAATATACGTATAATATAACATTATTACACTTTAAAGCTGTTTGCCCACTACACTGGAACGTCATAAGAACATTATACGAACGTATTAGATACGTTGCGATGAATACGGAACGGTGCACCCTACCCGCTATAACGTATCAACACCGTTCTCATGAAATTGTTGCTAGAGATAACGAGCCGTGCACTTCATCTAGTGGGCAAGATTTCTTAGATTTTTTATGCCATAGATGGAAAACAAGCAGAGAGCCGCCTGATGGTGAGCGGTAACCGCCGCCTATGGATACCTGCAACATCAGGAGTATTGCCAGTATGTTGCAGATCCGATCAACACTCTATTCACACTCCTTTTGAAGAGACCCATGTTATAGCTCAACAGGAAGACGGGCCCGGAAATCATACTACAATTTGCATGTATGTGGCAGAAAATAATGGGAAAATTGCACAGTGTGCGACGTCCAAAACATCTACAAAAAAAATCTACACAATTTTTTTTTTTGCAATCACTACCGTACAACCTTCCTTAATCGTTACGGTGAAGTGGGCAAAGTCCTTGTAATATCAATACACCTAAGCATTACCGTTGATTGATGTGTAGTAGATACTGACCTATTAAGTATAAAGTTGATCACATTTTTTGTGTAATTAGAACATGATTATAGACTAAAATCACTTGATGATATTAAGATCACCTTGGACTGATTGAATAGGTAATACGCGGAAATATAAGCACTCCTCGGTGGCGTAGTGGTTGCCAGCACTACTGCTGATCATGAGGTCCCGGGTTCGATTCCTGGGTCAAGCAAGATTCTTCTGAGTTACAGCCTGGAGTCTGGAATTATGTCCGGTAGATGGCAATAGGCTTGCTCTATTTATATACGACTCAAAAACATCACGGGCAAAGTCTGGGTGTACCCATAATGGGATTAGGCCCTCGGTATACGAGTATCTCTACATACCCCTTTGGTAAAAAATTGTGATGTTATGATATAATTAGCTCTATAATTATTCTTTACGTACTTTCTGAAGCACCGAAACACTCTGTATTAATACAGTATCACAAATTTCTATTAAAGCCAATATAGCAAAACTTGACACTGGCAATACATTCGTGTGGGTCCATAAAAGAAGGAAAAAATAAGAAAAAAAGCCATTATAGGTATAAGTATGTTACGGATGTTAGAATATGGATATTTTGTTCAACTGTACCAATATTATACTTTTTCTTTTGTTTTTTTTTTTACATATTTTTATTAATATTTTTATTAACCCTGTAACGCTTCTTCTTTTTTTCTTTGCAAAAAATTCATATATAATTTTGCCACAACTTGATTCGTAAAACCATTAAATCAGCAACTAGCTTAGCTTACCTAATGCAAAGGCATTAAACAACCGCTAGTTAGCGATTTATCACGTGGGCCACAATTTATATGAATACTACGTAAATTTTAATCTGCTTATAATATAATTTACGTTTGAGATACAATTTCTCACGCCTAAGTACAATGAGTCATTGATATTAACTCGAATTCTAGATTATAGTTACAATGGAATCGTTGCGTGGGCGATGCAGATGCAGCGTGGTTTGAAATGCCTCATCTAGTTTGAGGTTATTGGTGTATCTTTGGGGTGCTTATTCTGGAGTTCTTAATCATTGAATACCTGGCAGATTGCAATCCTGATAATTTAGTTGTTGAAACTCGTCGTGCCCATTACTGCTTGGCGGATAAACAACTGGCAAAGGGGTGGTACTTCCACAGACGGGACCCTGAAAAAGAGGCCTACCACTACCATGCTATTTTTAAATCTGTGATAACAAATAATAATACATATTAACTATAAAAAGGCCACTACAAATAAATTATACACGAGTATTTGCGTATTACTTTTGTATAGATTGAAAGAACTTGATTAAAAAGTTATTTTTCAATCTATACGCAAGCAAATTCCTATAGATACATTCTAGCCTTATACAGAATAGAAATACGCTGTGAACCCTACTCCACCGAGACAGTCTAGTTTTTAGTTCAAATTATTGTTCAACTAATTATTTATAGCGTTTAACAGAATATTATCAGACAGCCTCGACAGCCTCGTTGGTGCAGACGGTAGTAACTCTGCTTTCTGTGCCGCAGGCCCCGGGTTCGATCCCCGGCCAGGTCAAACATTTGTGTGCATGAACATGTCTGTTTGATCTGTGTCTGGGTGTTATAATCGTATTTAAGTATGTATATCAGTCATCTGGTTACCATAGTACAGGCTTCTAGCCTAGTTTGGGACCACGTGACCGTGTGTGGAAGTTGTCCCATATTATAAAAAAAAAAAAAAAAAATTATCTTCCTAGAATAAAATGCCAGAGGTTTGATTGCTCAGCGTCTACGACTCTAGACTCTAGGATCTAATGAGATCGTGATGTTCACAGCTAAATAATCAACTCTGTTTAGATGACATTTGTATGAAGGCGTGTTAAATCATACATTCTGGAATATTATTGATATTATATCATACTCTGTGAGAGAATTGTTATACTTTGTGATAAAAGAGTTACGAGAACCAATTATTTATAAAAAAAAATGCTAACGTTCAAGTATGGACCGGTTTAAAGTTTCTTGTATGACTATAATCTAATATGAAACTATATCCCACTGTTTCTAATCAATGAAAAATGTAACATCAAAAAGCTTATAAGTAACAAACAAACGTTAAAACATTAAACAGAAATAACACCCTTTATTTGTTGTTAACTCTCAACAAATTGACACATCTATTATTCTTGACATTAGAGTTATTTTTCAAAATCTGAGATAGGCCAGTGTCTACTATAATCTGGCCTTTAATCAATCACAGTTAGTTAAAAAGTAAAGGTCAAGAGACGCTGGTGATTCTTTATCGTCGAAAGTAGAGTGTAAAATGGCTTAGTATTAAATTGATTTGATAAAACTGAATCAAATAAATGCGTAAGCGTAACCCAATCTTGATTTATCTGACCTACATATTGAAAAAGTGAGAGAAATTACTTATCGTTAGATATAGTGAGGCACTGATGCGTTATTGTTTGTCAGTTCGAGACCGAAACCTGGTTTAAAATATATCTATGACAGCCTCGTTGGCTCAGATGGTAGTAACTCTGCTTTCTGTGCCGCAGGCCCCGGGTTCGATCCCCGGCCAGGCCAAACATTTGTGTGCATGAACATGTCTGTTTGATCTGTGTCTGGGTGTTATAAGCTTATATAAGTATGTATATCAGTCATCTGGTTACCATAGTACAGGCTTCTAGCCTAGTTTGGGATGAGATGACCGTGTGTGGAAGTTGTCCCATATTAATATTATTATTAATATTATTAATCTAAAGTTAACTATATTCAATCAGTTTTAGGAGGATCATTTCTATTATACATACGAAAACATTGACGCATTCCTATTAAAAATTTACCTATTAAAAATTGTTGATTCTTATTCTTCTGTTCGCTCCGCACATAATTAGACCTACGGCCTACGAACCTACAGGGAGGTTACATGTTCGCTCCGATTGCTTTTGAGACGATGGGGCCTTGGGGTACTGAAACTAAAAAGTTAATAAAAGACTTGTCGCTGCATCTCATCGAGGCCTCCGGTGACTGCAGAGCAGTAGCTTTTTAGGCCAGCGTCTGAGCCTGGCTGTATAACGCGACAAAGATGCTGCCTGTTGGGCACCATAGAGCCTCGTGGAGACGCACTACACTCTATATATTTATTGTAGTGCTTAAAATTTATATAATAAAATGTTCAACAAAAAAAAAAAACAATAATAAATGTCTAAAAAATTAGTTACAGTATACAATTCGATGAGACTAATGCGACAAGCAATAAAATGTTCTAGGGAGGCACATGCGCAAACGCGTCCTGATAGATTGCTATCGAGCCTCACGGTACGTTCCGTAGGTGAGAATTATATGGACATGCTACAATATAATATAACAGTGATGTTTTATTATATTGTGGCATTACTTGTTTGCCCGAAGGGTAGGGGTGTAGGCAGAGATGTACCCAGGACCCGCCTACAGTACACCCACTTTTACCCCTTAAGTTTTAAATCCCATATCGGGAGCGAAAATCTCTGCCTGATAAAATTTCCGTCTATTCCGTTCCGTTCTGACCATGTGGACTTTTCGCCTGGACGCCACCGTGTTTCAGATGGCACGTTAAACTGTAGGTCCCTTTTCCTATAAGATATGTAGGGAGCAGTCGTAGGTAATGTCGGAGTCTGCGTAGGAATCTTGGTGACCTGAAACTCTGACAATATGGGTTGTTCATTGTTCATATATACCCATATGAATTGAATCGAGCAGTTAAAATGGGGGTAACCCGTTCTGTTAGAGTATGAATTCATATTATCTTGGCTGACACAGAGGGAAAGGGCGAGACGAGCTAGATCGCTATTTGGGTCTCTGCATGTCGGACTAAAAAATGCTCTCTGTGTACGCCTATCAAAAGACTGGGTGTACTCCGTGTTTGTGATTTAAGGTATATCCACACTAATGTAACTAGGAACGCGTGGGCGTCATAACGTTCGTCGGTTCATCTGCACGAGCGAGCTCCCGCACCGATAGCATTGTCATGGGAACCGTGCTCATATCCGGCCTGCTTACGTGCATCTATCTACTATGTACCACATATTATATTGTATCTATTGCTTTAAGGAGTGAATACACTTAACAATGCGGAATTTGCTTGAAGATTAAATGTCATCTAGTAGTAATTTGACACATAATGCGGAGGGATGGAAGTCATGTGGCCAGTTTCATTCGCAAGGCGGTCGGCGCTAGCTGGTACCAGCGAAACGCAGACTTGCACTGCGACCTGGAACTTCCTTCCATCCTGCAATTCATGAAGGATTACTCTCGACGTTACTTTGACACGGCTCCCCCCAAGCCTCGAACTATTCGATAGATCAAGCTGGAACTTCTCCCCTCCGTAGACGCCCTCGCAACGTCCTGGACGACCCGGACGACTCTATCGCCGCTGTCACATTGGTGGCGCTAGGCTCGCCTAATCCTACCAATATACGCAGCAGTCGTTCCGTTTTCGGTACTGGTGCTGGATACCAGATCCGCCAACCCACACAATCACAACACTGACTTCGCCGGCGAGGTCGAAGATCTCTCAGATCCTTCAGATCGGTTAGTTTTTCTCCAAATAATCAAAAAAAATTAACCCATTGATAGAAAACTCCCCTTCTGGGGTGCCAGGGCAAGTCTGACCCCTCGTATTCTCGTGGCGGCTCAGCCGAGGTTCGTACCGTCTAGGTGCCTTTGTTCTAGTCGCCCTTAAACTTTGGGTCGAGCGCCTCCTGCGCTTACCACTGCCCGGTAAAGCTGTAGAGGCCATCAGAGGTCAACAGCATAGGTCATGTAATAAAAAAACCATGTGGCCAAAAGGACGATAAGAGTGAACGTAAGTGGTTATGTGGGAAGAGGCATCCAAAAAAGACTTGAATGTACTGTGTGAAAGAGTAGTAAGCGAATCTGACAGATAATAGACTGGAGTGGCGGAAGAGGATGTGCTGTGCCGACTACACCTAATGTAGGATAAGAACAGGAAGAAGAAGTAGTAATTTGATAAAATGCTTACCTGACAGAAACCTGTTTTTTTTTTATGATAATGAGTAACAAGACGAGCAAATCAGGTGCCTGATGGTAAGCATCATGATTGCCCATATCAGACACAGTGCCACCCAGTGTTTTAAAATTCAAAATTCTGCGCGGTACTGCACTGCGCCTATTACCCTGAGATATAAGCTGTTGAATCTCGCTGGTAATCATTTCGCTGGTAACATTGCCCATCATGCCGGAACACAGTAATGGTTGCACATTACTGCTTGGCGGATGAATAACTCGCAAAGGTGTGGTACTTCCCCAGGCAGCCCCCTGCAAGAGAGGCCTACCACTACAATAAAAATTTACTTGTATTTTTCGTAGTTTTCTTGTTAAATTAATAAATTTCTTTATTAGAAACATCCATGACATAGGACAAGGGAGGCCTCCCTTATAGATTTCTCCCATCTAGTTCGGCTGTTAACGTGAAATTATTACATTATACTATACTTAATTTATTGTAAACCTAATGAGCCACTACGTAGCTGTAATTAACAATAAATAATTTAGGGTTGCCACCTGAATGCTAAACGCGAACCACTTAAAATAAGAAGACCTTGTTCAACGGATTTGTGACACATCGTTAAGAGTGTGATTCTCCCATGACAAATGACAGCTCGGAACCGTAATGACATTGACACTTGATCGCTTCAGATCTTCAATATAATTAACTCAGGAAAAGGTAAAAGGTTCAGTAGGTTATTTCATTAAACATTTATTTTTCATAGTTTGAAATTCAAGATCCGGTGACTTTTATATCTATCAGTTTGGCAATTTTGCTGTAAACAGATACGTAATAAGCGTAGATTGAAATATGCCCAAGGGAAAATTCTGAAGGTCTGCGGTATGCTAAAAATATATCTATCTATTTTATTTAGTTTGTTATAGCATTGCGATGAATATTTCTATTAATTATATTCTTTTAAAAATATTTTCTCAACATTAAACGGTGAGAGTAATTTTTATTATTTTTTATGGTTTGCGAGTGACAAGACGAGCAAATCAGGTGCCTGATGGTAAGTATCATGAATGCCCATATCAGACATAGTGCCACCCAGTGTTTTAAAAATCTAAATTCTGCGCGGCACTGCACTGCGCCTGTCTCAATCTCGTCATGCCCAGTAATTTCGCTGGTAACATTGCCCTTCATACCGGAACATAGTAATGTTTGTACATTACTGCATGGCGCTTAATTACATAACTGTTTTAGTTATTATTTAAACCATATTATATTAAATATGTATATACGAGATACGTCTAATTTAAAAAAAATATAAATATTTCTTAGACAAAAGTGGCAAAAGGTTTTTAGAACAGAACCGAAGGATCCCTAAACTCAAGCCAGGTGTCATCGAGGAAACTAGTGACCCGTCATTGACCTGCATCCGGTATTCCTTCACACCAATGAAGTGATGATGAGTTTTTAACCACCATTCGTCCATACTCTACCATTATAGAGAATTATAGAGCATTATAGAGTCGCGGGAACTCTATTGTGGTTTTGTTTCTAGATCATTACTTGACCAACGGTTTTGATTTTATGAAGTACAGTAAGATAGAGTTATTTTGGTTTTTTGATTCGAAATTGGACATTGTTCACGAGATTTTCTCAGAAAGCATTAAACATAAATATTTCAATCCAAATGGTTTTTTTTTTTGCTTTGAGGATGTGTAGGTATTAGGTATAATAATACCACATTATAATGTTTTGATCATCAAATAATAATAATATATAATATCAAATCTTTTGGATATTATCAGGTTCTGTATTACATAACATTTACAATCGTACCTTTTCCCGGGAGGGTTAGGCAGAGGTGTACCCAGTACTCAATTCCATAGTAGGTAGGTTAGAATTGTACCTCACCCTCTCTATCTGGATTGTTCCACCCTGCCCCACCAAGTCGCCCCAGTGGTGGGGCATAGCTTGTGGTTGCCGTAAGAGATGTCTAAGGGCCATAGGATCCAGAGGACGGACAGCAGCGTTTTCTGCGTAAAACCATCAAACGCTCCAACTCGCCTGCCAACCGTGGCGAGTATTGGCAACAACAATGGGGGAGGCTTATGTTCAGCAGTGGACTTCCAACGGCTGGGATATGATGATGCATAATTTGCAGTCTAAACACAAGTTAGTATGAAAAGCTGCATCAGCTATTCTAACTAAATAATCTAACTAAAATAATTCTAAAAACTAAATTTACTTAGCTCTTGGTCTGCAACCCGCGTGTGATTACCTCTATTGGTATAATGTACATATATAATGACTATAGTATATATACATATAGTACATATAGTATATACATATATACATATAGTATATAGTATATATACATATATATATATATAAATGAATATAGTATAATGACAGCCTCGTTGGCTCAGAGGGTAGTAACTCTGCTTTCTGTGTCGCAGGACCCGGGTTCGATCCTCGGCCAGGTCAACCATTAATGTGCATGAACATGTATGTTTGATCTGTGTCTGGGTATTATAAGCGTATATAAGTATGTATATCAGTCATCTGGTTACCATAGTACACGCTTCTAGCCTAGTTTGGGACCAGATGACCGTGTGTGGGAGTTGTCCCATATTATTATTATTATTATTGACAAACGTCAGTCTCTACTTATGAAACGGTTATTCAGTTTAGTACATAATACTTTGACAAGGAACGAACGTTAGCGCCACAAACGGAAGGGTAAATAAATAAAATAATGTCGTCTACCGTATTAAAACATTCATGAGTTATAACGTTAGACGTTGCTGTCCCGATGCAGTGTCGCTGCTATCTTGTGAAGCACGACACTTTGTTTAGGTTACGTACAGACGGAGCGGGTTTAAAATTAACTTAATAAATAATGTGGTAAGCCTCTTTTGCAGGGGGCCGCCTGGGGAAGTATAGCTCGACAGAAAAGAGTAGAAAATAATGGGGGCGCCACTGTATTTATCAATTAGAAAAACTTTTATGTCAACACGTACACTTTAAATTAGTTCCGTTTCTACTCTTTTCTTTCGAGCTATACCACACTTTTGCCAGTTGTTCATCCGCCAAGCAGTAGGTAATGTGCAAACATAACTGTGTTCCGGCCTGAAGGGCAATGTTACCAGCGAAATTACTGGGCATGACGAGTTGCAACAACTAATATCTCAGGGTGACAGGCGCAGTGCAGTGTCACGCACAGTTTTAATAATAAAACACTGGGTAGTACTGTATGTGATATGGGCAATCATGACCTGATTTGCTCGTCTTGTCACTCACTATCATAAAATAAAAAATTAATAACCAACTAAACTAAACTAAATGTGATTTACTGAACTATCCTCTTCCTGATCGAGATCGCTATTAGCGATAAGGCCGCCAATTGTTACACTATTTGTTTTTATGTTTTAATTTTAAGTTTTATTCTTTGTGGTGGACCAATAAAGTAGTTATCTATCTACCTAACTATCTAACTAACATGACTAATTTTATATCAGATTAATGAATTGGACGTGTGGTTCTCGGCTTTATAAAATAGCCCCTATCTCATTCCGTGGGAGCCGTGAGACCCGGCAGAGGGACATATTCGAAGAGAGGGCAGCAGCGCTCTCCGGCACCAAGTATTCCAACTACTGCGATCACCAAGCCGCACAACAAGCGTGGTGATTACGCCTAAATTCCCTCGTTCCCACGAATAGTTCGTGGTGTTCTATGGGGGAGGCCTATGTTCAGCAGTGGACGTCTACCGGCTGATGATGATGATGATTATAAAATACTTACCGTATAATAATAACCTTTATATAATTCAAATTGAAATAGAAACTGGTTTCTCTCGCCCCTGTGTGCAGCATTAGATGAGTTGGGGAACACATAATACGTAAATAACACAACACATGCATACTTAAAATACAACCTATTAAAAAAATGTGGAGATCAGTAAATTGATTTGATAAGATTTGAATTTGAGATGTTTTATGGATAAAGGGAAAGGCAACGTAATTATCTCATAAACCTAAAAATTTGAAAAACATTCTAATTCATTTTCTTATATGTAATTGTTTTTCAACGTGAAGTCTGTGAATGCCCTTACAAGATGCCTATGCTCGCGTTGACAGAGCGTCGTTCAAATATCGAATTCAAATTACGATGAGAACGCCTTAGGACGCGGAACACTTTATTATTAGGGTAGACACACACGGATTATTATAGTTTTACATTTTATGAATTTTTTAACTTGCCCTTTATTTATTTTTAAGCGAGATATTTTGTAATTCATAACATTACAATATTATAATTAAAATATACCTAAAGGAAAAATATAATATGGATACATATTATAATATATTCTATGTTTATTTGACTTTAATAATATATATGTATATTTTTTTTAATTTTAAAGCAATATGGTTTTCTAAAATAATTTTAGTTTTTAATAAATGATTCTTGAACCTCGTCATATCTTTTACGCCAAAACTACTGAACCGGTTGGGCTGAAAGGTATGTAGATAGTTTAGACACTGGAATTACACATAGGGTACTTTTTATCCAGATATAACCACGGGAACGAATTCTACGCGGGTGAAACCGCGGGCACAGCTTGTATAAATAAATATATCCGCCCAAAAGGTTCTGCATTAGGTCGACTCCATTATTATTATAAAAGAGAAATCTAACATTTTTTTTCATTTTAACTCAAAAACTGGACCTATCTGCAACGTCCCTAACTCCGTCGTGATTCGTGATGCTCCAGTCGTCTCCTTCACGAATGTCTTATTAAGAGAATATTATAATATTGAAAAATTCTAATATTATTTATATACTTCACGTAATTGGACTGAGTTTCACGGTTTGCATGTTGCTTTATGCCATGACTTTATTTATGGTCTTCATAATATACTTACCATCTATCTTATTATACAGATATCTGTTTATAAATTGAGCACAAATTGTATATTATAATATAATATTTATTCTAATGCTTCGTGGCGTAGTGGCCGTAGCCAATCATGAGGTCTCAAGTTTGATCCCCAGGTCAGGCAAAAAGTTAATTGATTGAATTTGGCGTTACTTTTCGGAAGTCCATTGTTCGGAACTCCGGAAACACTGTGCATGTTGTTTTTGATACTAAAAATCGGAACTAAAAACTAAAGATTCTTGTTCCAGAAGTCATGCAAAAAGTGTTAACTGATATTTGCATTAGGATATATTTCGATGACAGCCTGCAGACTTAAAAACATAACTGTCTGAGTGTGGGTGTACCTACTATGGGACTAGTTCCTGTTTGGGAAAAAGGCGTCATGTTATAATATTTAGATGTGTACTTGTATAATATTATTTATCACATATTTGTGTGCATGAACATGTCTGTTTGATCTGTGTCTGTGTGTTATAAGCTTATATAAGTATGTATTACAGTTATCTGGTTACCATAGTACAGGCTTCTAGCCTAGTTTGGGACCAGATGACCGTGTGTGGAAGTTGTCCCATATTATTATTATTTCATATCTTTCTGGCTCGTCCAATTAGGATGAAATTTCGTTAAGAAAATGAGAAGACTAAGCAAATATAACCTTTTGTTTTTTAATATAGATGTTTTCCGAGGGCATAACATCAGGAAAAGAAAATATTATTATCTTATTACATTCAAATACAAATTAGGAGACAAGTCAAGTCGTCCCATGATAAAATTCAACAGAACCAGTATACTATTATATGCCTACTAAGCCCGTCTTAGATAAGATACCTGTCAGTCTGTATTCTCATAAAGAGAATACACACTGCGCGCAGATGCTGCGCGTAATATCGATTTGTAAGCAAATCAAACACAAACAAGAAAAGAAAATATCAACATTACTATTTTTTGAAAATCTACGGCAGCGTAAGTGAGCGTTCGTGAAACGCGCGATAAAACACGCAATGTGAAGTCTTTTAAGTTATGACGATTTCACTACTCTAAAATACCAACAATTTAATCCAATCTATAATATCATTTAACACTATCTTCGATATGCCAAGTCCCTATTTATCTTTATGTAAATTGAAGGAAGCAACACTTAGTAAAGATAAGTTCAGTTCACGATAGATGCACAAATAACTGATAACGTATCAACAAAGTTACAGAACGCATTAGTAGCTGTAACATCTAGGCTTCTTGCTATTTATATACTGGGACACATAGATCGATATGTTGGACAACTTTGAGAGCATAAAAAAAAATATTCTTCTTTCCCTTCGACGACTGTGAAAAGTCACAGTCGTCGTGGTTACTGCTTGGTCTTGCCACGACTTTGGATCCCGCTGATATCTTTAGCGATACCTATAAAATAATTCCCTTTCTGGTGATTTATAGCGTTGTGAGAGCCTTGGACTATAATATACTTATATGCCTCCGTGCATTTCTTAATAAGATCGGACTAGTCAAATTTATTGAAGAAGATTTATTGTAAAGTCAACCAACACATGCACATGGCAACTCAAACAAATCAATAGACGCGACGTCAATAATCTCAGATATTATATGTGTAGAATGGGCCAATTCAAACATTTTCCATGAAAATATCCCGATAGCCTCTAAAATCAAAAAATATTAATAATATAAATTTTCATTCTCCTCCATGATAAAAACAAAGGCGTTTCAACGTCATCTACAATAACTTTATGGAGGTATTATTAATATTTCCAATACATTTAGTGTGAATGTAGTGTAGTTTTTTGTGAAGGATGCTAAGGCCTAATGATTCAGTCTCAGCATCCTCCACGGAGTGGACAGATGATCTGATAAAGACGGCAGGAATACGATGGAGGCGGGCCGCTTACAACCGGACTGAATGGAATTCTATGGGGGAGGCCTATGTTCAGCAGTGGACGTCCTGTGGCTGAGATGATGATGATGATGATCCTCCATGAAATTCATTGAGGTACATAAATATAGTAAGTGCAAAACCTTCAGACTCGTAAAGTATTCATTATTAAATGATTTATAGGTACACATAAAAATGGTGCACGCTCATATAAGCCGCTTACAGTCAGACTAGGAGGCTATAGGGAAGGCCTATGTTCAGCAGTGGACGTCCTACAGCTAAATGATGATGATAATGATAAGAAATGTACTATATTTTAATTAAAATGACTATTATATTGAAATTAATAATATTAATCGCCTTGTGCATTGAAATATTTATTTGTTATTATAAAATTTGTTTATAGAGTACCATTTAACTTGCTTACGATTTTTGGAACAGTGTGTCACTCATACAGGTGTTTGATTATCTAAAGAGTTAAGAAAAACAACATTATCGCATCACCTCCTGATTATAATACAGTCTTTATTATAACTACATTTTAAGAACTAAAATCGCTCCATTTTTAGCACCGAAGTGAATGATAAAGTTTGTAATGTTTACTGAACTCATATATTATATACAATGTAAATGGGTTATAGCAAAGCGCTATCATATATTGCCATTTAAATGGGAATCGTTAATGTTAATTGCCGGGACAGTTTTTGCACTTAAAACCATTAATAGGTGAATTATTTCACCATTTACTAGCGAATTTATTTAGATTAAACTACAAAATATACGAGTAATTAAATATACCGTAGACTCAGATAACCTAGAAGAAAAATAGTGCCAATTAAATTATTTTAATAAAGGCGCGGTGCGTATCCACTTTTTTTTAAGAAACAAACTTTCATTTTTACAAACTTTCAGTAAAAAATCCAATTCTATCCAAACAACATTATATATATGTTACTCTAAACGCTCGCGCACAATAGAGGGGGGGCCGCACCGCATCGCATAGCAAAAATCCGCCTACATCACTCTCGTACATTTTATATGAACTATCGTACACTACAGCGGGCAGCACCGGGCCGCATCGTCCGCCTAGTTTGCGATATAATAGAATAGAATACTCTTTATTATCAACAAAAAGAACATAATACATATAAACCTAAAATAATATACACATAATTATTGGTTGACAATGGGCGGCCTTATCGCTTATATATAGGTATTTATGTATACAGATACATAATATACTTATACCTAAATAGATAAAATAATATATATCGCATAAGATAAATATAAACTATAATACATACATATAGTAAGTATATGATGAGAGTTCAAATAAAATGTACGACAGCGATGCAGGCGGATCTTTGTTATGCGATGCGGTGCGGCCTATTGCGGCTGTAGTCTGCGTGAGCCTTTACAACTCAAAGTCCAACATTCGTATAAAAGTAGGTGTACCAATTCATTAAAGATCCCGTTACAAAGTGTTTTAAGCTTCGTAATGTGATATCAAATGTACTAATAAACAATAGCGTGAGATAAAGTACAGGACGCGTGTGTTATCACAATCCGTATATATTGCGGACATTACGGACGATCCTGGGTACGCATTGAGGCTATTTATTAGTAGGTTTACCATCATTTATTCATGTTTTGGAAAATTTTCAAAAAGACTGCATCATTGGCGCATGTAGACATTGGCCAAACTGTGTAAAACTTAAATAAACTTACAGCCTTACTGATTAATAAATGTATTTTATATTTAGTATAGACTAAGCCGTTGACCGTGGAGTTACCCGCTTTGGAATAGTACTTCACCCTCTCTACCCGTGGATGCTGTAAGAGCCGGCTAAGGTTTAACAGATCCAGAGGACGGGATCTGCGAAAAACCATCAAACTGCGCTCGACAAACGCCTGCCAAACGTGTTGAGTATTGGCAACAACCCTTTATGGGGGAGGCCTATGTTTAGTAGTGGATTAACAACAGTTGGGATGATGATGATGATAGACTAAGCTGTCTAATCGCTTGATATACAATCTGAAATGAGAAGAAAAATTTCACCCACGGGCGGGATTCGAACCATGCACCCTCCGCACCATACCGTGCAGTGGACACTCTACCACTTGTGGTTTGAATCGCGCCCGTATGTGAAATTTTTCTTCTCATTTCAGATTGTTTAATAAATGTATGGTCACCCTAATCGACTGCACCACTGGTCGGTGACAATAAAGCGTAAGCAACTTGGGAGACCTCATCAATTGTATCCCGAGACTGAGTGAAATGCTGTGTATACAATTTGTCGTGACCGTTTGTGTGTATCTATTTTGCAGGACGATATGAACTTTTGTGGGCTGCGGACTAATGTATACTTTTGTAATCAATTTTTGTAATAAACTTTGTATAGGTTTTGCAAATTCAAAACCTATCTAAAATCTTCTTTACTAAAGAAGACTTATAATGAAGTCAATCAGTAGATAGAGGACAAAGATACTTGGAAACTTCCGCATAGCCACCACGCGGCGCCTTCAAAGCAAACGAATGTAACCAAACCAAATACTGTAAAACTATGAGTTGAAAAGATTAAGCCCTACAAGTTTCTTGTGCGTTCTTCTTGTGGAGGTATCTTTCCGAACGCACGGTAGACTCGTTACTGTTTATATTCATTGACGTGCAAAAGTCGCAGATTGTTACACGTTAATTAAATTAAGTTAACTAAATACACACTATACCACAGACATACAACTTTCGCTTCGTTCACTTTCATGACATTTTTGCCCTTTCCTAGGAACAACAACAATTTAAGCAATTAATATTCCTTATCTTTATCTTTAAAATATTAATAAATTATTGTCATCGTAAAACTTCAAAATAACGATCAAGATCAGAATGATCTATAAAATGTTCAGACATAGTACCATTCAATTATTCTCGCAAATTGTATTTTATATAATCTATAAAGTTACAATGTATGAAAGTTCCGAACATAAAATTCGTGTTGCATTTTTGAGATAGTGCCGACTTATCGATAACGTTATCTATCTTATATAGGATCAAGTTGGGTAAGGATGAGGTTAACATGAATGTAATAGTTGGCCATTCATAATTTATTTTAATAAAATTCAAAAGACCTGAGTGACACACACATTAACCGCCCAGCCCTTGAACTAAGGAAATAAGAAAAGAGTATAGGAGGAGTCGTTTTCTAAGAAAACAAGGTCACGGGTAGTGAATAGTTAACCGTAGTAACGCCGTAGTACCACATTAGGTAGGTACGGTAGTTTAGGTACACCCACATTTCGCTATTTATGTTTTTAGATACCATAATGTCGTAATGGGCGCTCCACATTGAAATTCACGAACGAGGAGCGAACTGCGAGTGTGGAAACGGTACGCAGTTCACGCCGCGGTCGCACGCGATTCCCGCGCGAGTGTGGAGACGACAATGTCCTCGTCCTACCCCTTCGAGAAAAAGGCGTGATTGTATGTTATGTTATGTGTAAACATTTGATAACAATAAAGAAACTAATCAAAATAAAATCGACCAAAACATCTTTCAACTTTTACCTTATATAATAAAATATAAAACAAAACTAAAGACCAATGTCCGCGCCCTATGAATGGGACACGTAACACGGCCATTCATTCAGATCCGATACGAACCACCTACCATACTGGGAGACAAACATGTTTAAAATAAAACTAGAAGAAAGGTCTTTACCGTAAAATTTAAAGGAATCTGTGAAAGAAGCCGCATTTGCTGATTGCGATGTTTTCTAAACAATAAAGCTTGACTAGGGAGCTATTGCAGACTTGAAATTGTATTATAGAAGCTTAAATGGCTGTTATCACTTTAATTCTAGACACGATAGTGGTAAGTTTTAAACTTCAGAAATAAGAGCACTGACAGCTCGAGAGATCTATCTCAGAAATACATTGTATTTAAGGAGGCCAGCACAGCAATATACTGCTTTGGAGTCTGCGTACGAGTTTACCGTCCGGCTGTTCCGTGGTGTTTGGAGGCCAAAAGGTTCGTTTCAGACCTGGGGAGGGGTATGCGGGGTAAAGAACCCCGGTTTCGCCAGTACCTCGTCCATCTCTATGGCCATATAGTGGCGGAACGCTGCCAGCCATGGGTACCTTGAGACGTAGGGGTGCATGGGACTGCGCACTGGAATAGCCCCCTTTATTGGTTGGATTGATCAATGTAACTGATTGTAACTTAAATTTAATTAGATAGATAGATAGATAAACACTTTACTGGTACGCCACTAACAATAAATCTTAAAATTAAACAAAAAAAAAACAGTATAACAGCTAGTGTAACATCTGGCGGTCTTATCGCTTAGAGCGATCTCTTCCAGACATTCGTGCAGGGAGAGGAGAGTACCGTAAATCAAATTTGGTCAGTGGTGTGACAAAAATAATAAATATGACTTAAATTTAATTAATATTAATAAACACAAACTAAAATAATACCTATTTAATACAAAATTAATATAGGTACATATAATAATTAATATAGGGATAAAACAATAATTAATATAGGTATAATGTCTATATCTAAATAAAAACATTACATATTATATACAAATAAACGTTAGTAATTACATTATAAGTATTTGTAAAATATAATATATAAAAAAAAAATTAAAATGCACTATACTATGAACTCGATTAAGGTCAAGTTACAGCAGAGGTAGAAGAAAATAGGCCTATCTAAAACCCGTTAAACCCAAGTACCAATCTTAAAGTAATCCTATAAAATAAAACCTAAGTTAAAGCCTAGACCATACTTTATATCCCATACGTAGGGTTCTTGGACCGCTAGACAGATAAAATTTGAATTTACGAGCAAGTTACTTGGTTTGTCCTAAGTTTGTTGGGAAGTAAAGCAAATACCATAAGTAATAGCCTTTTTGTTGCATCTTTTATTTTAGATTGAAGTATAATTGATTAACTGATTGAATTTGGCGTTACATTTAGGAACTCCATTGTAGACTTCTGGAATAAGAATCTAGTTTTTAGTTCCGATTTTTAGTGTCAAAAATAACATGCACAGTGCACCGCCCTCCCGCCCGCAAAATTGCATGCAAAGAGGAAATGCTATTAGGTATTATTTTTGTTAGTGACACCATTCATATATCGACACGTGTTTCGCGTCTACACAACGCATCATCAGGAAATAGACTCTGACCCCGCTGTTAGGGTGACAAATGTTAGTACGACGCCGCTCCTCGAGATGTTACCTTGCTGAACGCTGGAACAAGACATGAAGCATCTAAATGATGAAACATAAAAATTTTACCACTCATAAACGTTTTTGTCTTAAATTATTGACTGGTGGCCGCGCGCGTTAGATACCGCTGTCATACTTATCAAATGCGGCAGCTAAAATTGCACCGAAATTGGCGTACCTGAGCCTGTTCAACACAATGTTTCATTCACACGAGCACTTTTTGCAAACTGTTTTTAATTACACTAGCATTTTAATGGAAATGGTACGGCCGTACCACGAACTTATTCGCCACCATACCATATTCGATCGTCTGGCGCACTGTCTGGCGCACATTATTATTATCATTACTTGGTACGGTGGTATACCACAGTAGTGGTACGGTCGCTTGCACATCAAAGCGGTTGGATAATGTGGCGAGCGGTACAGTGGTATATACACACACTACAATTTTAATGTTGCCGGATTTTCGAAGCTTTTGTTTTTAGGTAGTGCGGTATCTAGTCGGAGCGCGCGCCGAGACTAATCAATAATCAAAGTATTTTGAAATGGTTCGCTTGTGTAAAACCATCTCTTTCTCCTGCCTTACATATACTATAGAGGTATAAGGTAATGAAATAACTTACTACACGCCTTTTTCCCTGAGTGGTAGGCAGTGGTGTACCCAGGACCCAATCCCAGAGTAGGTCACACCCACACTTCGCCAGTCATATTTTAGGTCCCATGTAATAAGGAGTGAGCCTATTGGCATAATCCGGGCACAGTTCCAGACTCCAGGATGTCAATGAGGAAAATCCTAATGGAAAAATCCAATTTCACTTTTTGCCTGACCTGGGGAACCCCACAAAAATACAAAACAAAGAATCTACTATCCAGCGAGTGATACCACGTCTTGATCCACTTATTAAAAACGTACTATAGTCCCTTATTAGTATTCTGTGCTATAGGCTACAGTAAATAAGGCTACAGTTTTAATGCGGAAATAACTTTAACCAATTTTGTTAATAATAATATACTTAATATTATTACGTACAACGTCTCGTCGCAGGGTCATGAAGCGAGGTCGCAACACTACAAAATGCTTTGAAATAAGTCGTGTAATGTATAAATTAATTCCAAATTTGTTAGCCTATTCGTTAACTTTAACAATTTCCTACAAGTTCGAGGCTATCTTACATTTTGTCCGCATAAACTGAGATATCTGGAATGGTTTGGATGTATTTTAGGTTCACATCGGAGCTCTACTATTTTCAAGAGCTAAGAAGATTATTATATTAGCATTACATACATTCACGCCTTTTTCCCGAAGGGGTAGGCAGAGGTGTACCAGGGACTCGGTCCCATAGTAGATACACCCACTTCGCCAGTATGTTATTGGTCCCATGTAATAGGGGGCGAGCCTATTGCCATCTGCCGGGCACAGTTCCAGACTCCAGGTAGTTATTGAGATAATTCCTAATGGAAAAATCCAATATTTAACACTGCCTGACCTGGGGATCGAACCCGGGACCTCTTGATTGGCAGTCGAGCATGCGCCCTCTATGCCACCGAGGCAGTATTATATTAGCGAGTAGTAATATTTATTATATTATGAGCCCGCTATTTTTTACCTTACCCAAAAACTTTAAAAGAAGCTTTAACAGGAAGTAGACCACTTGGCAGTTTGACATAATCTTAATTGATTTAAAGAAAAGGGGAGATGAGGTACTGACTTCTCGAAAATGGAAAGCTCAAATGAGGTCCCAATACGTCCACGTACGTTAGTAAAGTAAATGTTATCTCGTTCACACTTCAGTCTTAGGTAGGTACGTCTTTCTATCTTTGTTCAAATTGCACATGCCAGTTATTGAGTAAGCGCTGAGAAAGTAGCCTATCTCCCCTTTTTTTAAATCAATGCAAACCTATGGAAAATTCACTGTGAAACTTATTTGATATATTTGTATCCTGATATTTTAGAATATGAGTGATTATGAAGTAAGCTCTGTGTTACTTTTTAGAAGGTCACGATAAAAAAACCGAGAGTTTATAAGAGAAACTATAACGACAGGGACATAGTTTACTTTACTATAAAAATATCAGGATATAAATTTATAGAATGGGTTAATTGTGTTCGGAGGAAACAGGGGAATACAAAACATCGATTTGGTAAATTCTTCATAGGATTGTGTCAAATTTTTCGTAGCTGACAATACATTCTAGTATTATATATATGCACTCGTGTGTATATTATGTTATATAGCAGTTTTTGTGCAAAAAAAAAATTAGAAAATAAAAGAGTACTACTCGTATACATATTTCGTAGATCCACGGCAGTTTATTAGCGATGGGTCGAGTCCAGCCCACGCTGGGAAAGGGCATAGATGAAGCACACACGCACGCCCGCGATTTTACAGCTAGTCTTACAGCTACAGGCAGTGCAGACTAAACCTTGTGTTTTACTCTGTGGCATGACAGCACTATAAAGGTAACTAACTACCTTTCTCAGTTTTAGTATTGCTAAAAGAAACTTTTTGTCATTCGTTTGGTTTTAAATAAAATCCTGTTAGGAGTGTTCACTGTTTACATCTGGCGAATTGTAAAGTTTTATAAATTAATATCAAACACGTGCGTTTTGATTGGCTAACTGACTCATCATACAAGTCACTCTATAATCATTGGACCTAAATAGCTGAAACTTTATACATATTTACTTGTAGAAAAAATTATAAAATAAATTTTGAAATTACCAACGCGTACGTAGTTACAAAACAACAGCACTACAATTCGAAGGTTTCAGCTGATTACTCCAGGCGGAATCGCTCTAGTTCTCGTGGGCGTTGATACAAAACAGCACATCAGCATCTGTGCCAATTTATCTGTGTCAATTTGGCGAGCAAATTGACACTGGCGAAGTGTCTCCGTTTCAACTTGACTATAAATGCTTTCGTATGTCCGTCTGTCCATACAGCTGCTCTCCTCTCATGATCGGCCTTAACGTCTATAACAGATGATTCAAACAGTGTTCGTGGGTTGTATAAAGCACTTCCTTAGATGACTAAACAATCCAATTTTGTAGTGGCAAGGTTGTGCACACCTGGAGCAGATGTGTTTTGCAACTGATGGAGTTGTATTCTGGATGTACGGTACAACCAGAATACAACTCCATTGCTCTTTTCTCATAGAGTTTGTCGAACCAGGCTTTATCGTTGATATCACCTCTACAAGTCCCATTTCATAACTGATTTTCTGAGAATCTGTTCACAAAATTTCACGAGATATATAGTTTGTTAAACGAGAATTTTAATCAATAAGTTTTCTCTTTTTTTTTTAATAATGAAACCATCGGTTGAAACCATAAAAAAATACAAATTTCCCATGTTACATCAAATCACAAGGGGATTTTAGCAGCTTTCAGAATATAAACTTATTATTTTTTTAGTTTTAAACTGATTTAAAAACAGGAAATATTCATGAGTTTTGTATATGCACAGGCTGCGTAGTAACCCTCCCCACCTTCCGTCTCCTCCCTTTATATCCATATAAAAAAAAAATTAATAACACCAATTAGTTATTTACCTACGATTTAGCTAATAAGCAAATTACACGGTCGTCACTAATCTCACAACATGGGTCATACGGCGATCATGATTTCTCGTGATGATCGCGTTATCCGGTTATCACTCAGTTGTCACTGGCCAGATTTGTGGGCCAAATACTTCTATTGTGCAAATATAATGGGCGACCTTTGCTAAACATGACTAGCTGTGGCCCGCGGCTTATCCTGCTGAAAAGTAGTAAAGCATAATCCCAGAAAACATTTTTAGTAAAACGTTGCGACGAGACGAGACCAAATGGCTCGCACTGCCAAAAACTTATTAGACAAGCCCTAACTTTACAAACACTACACCTTAATAAAAATATGTGCCGTTCGCTTTTAATTTCTTTACTAATTTTGATACGTAAAACCTTTGTATTTTTTATTAACACATAAGTTTATCTATTGCTACTTTTATAAAAACTAATTCTACAGGTAATTTTTATATTATGTTATAGTTTTCGTTTAACTGTAATGCTCCCCGCGATACAGGCCAGCCCTGGTGCGGGAACCACCAGTAAATTTTTGTAAAAACAAATTTTTGGCTACAATTACAAATGTATTTCGCTACAATTACATTATGGGTGTAAGGTGAAAATTTGTTTTCGCTACCGTCACACGTAAGGTGAAATATTTATTCACTGTTCATTACTTTTCTGATAGACAATAGTTTTTGTAGTTACGAATGCACTGACTACCTTTAGATAAAATTATAAATGAGGTAAGTTTAGTATGCCTATCTTATTTTCCTAGCCTCTTGTATATTTTCAATTGACTAAGACTTTATTTTATGACACGAGCTTACCTACAAAACATAATTGCAATATATAATTAAGCTCATACCATCACTTCAAAGCTCGCGAGCTTCACGAAGGCCGATCAATGTATGCGAATGTAAGATATATTAAACATCAGTACCTCAGGTTACAACCAAATTGTTATTTTTTTTAGATGAGCAGCTGTAGTATTTTGTCTTCCAACAGAATATGCACTTGCCATTTTAATAAAATTTATTCTTATAATAGTTTTTAACGTTGAAACGGAATACTTGTAAAATTATGCTTAAATTTTTTTTATATTAACGTTAGTGCTGCTGAAATAGCATAGCCTATATTATAATAAATGTGGTCTTTTTTTAGTCTTTACGGATACGCTGAATGCAGGCTGCTTACAACCGGACTGGATGGAAATCTATGGGGGAGGCCTATGTTCAGCAGTGGACGTCCTATGGCTGAGATGATGATAATGAGATATAGCTTCAATACAAGTATGCTCAAATTCCTATAATAAGTAAATCAAGATCGTGGCTCTCCGAGACTCTGACTTTATGAGACAGAACCTTTTCATATAGATAAGCTTGATTTGTATATCTATAAAAAATTTAAAATGTAAACTCTATTATTCTTAATAAAATTGTGGTCAACGAGAACATTATCATCTGGTAATAATTTCCAAGATTGAAAGCTTAACAACTGCATTGCAGTGTGAAGTTATCGTATCCCACGATCCCAGGGCATAGTTCACGTGGGCAAATGAAATCAGATGCATCAATCAAACAACAATCACTACGAGGACGTGTGCGCTGGCCGTATTGTTTGTATGGAGTTGTATGGTTGCGAAGGTTTCACCCATAGATATGGATTATATATAGATACCGCAACGATTAAAGAAGACGTAACAAAATTTGTTTGATGACTAAAGGTCGTAGCACATCTATCAACTCAGAAAGGGATCGTCAACGTATCGCCTTTCGCCTCGTCGTCAACTAAGCGTTAACTTACGCAAGCACGTAACAAAAGCGGATCAGCAACCTCCGAGAGTTGACTTGGCTACGGCTAGGCCACGTCAGCTTACAGTATGCCGACCGCTTGTTGATTTGGCTTGGCCAGGAGGCACCGGTTCCCACCATTCAGGCCATAGGAAGGGACGAAAATACGTAAGACGAAAGCGCGGCTACGGAGAGACGTAAGCGCGGGAACTGCAAGTCTAATCTATAGGTAGACCGCTTAATCAAATCCTCGCTTGCGGGGTAAAGGTGCGTAGGACCGGAGAGGTGCGGGCGGCAAGGACCGTCCGTCCGCACCTCTCCCGGCCCCCGTTCACGTCTACCTCCGCGTCTCCCGCCGCTTCGTACCTCGCAGGCGAGGACTCAAGCTATAGCGGTCTGGCTATAGTAACGTTACGAATCCGATTAGCTGTGCGTTGCAGTATAAAGTTTCATACAAATAATCCTGAACGGCTCGAAGTGATACGGAGTTGATCCCTTTCCGAGTTGATTAGTGTGCTACGTTCTTGAGGCAATCAATGCATCAGATAATTTTAACATCAACTAAAGTTTAACTCTCACACCTAACGTTGCACCATTGAAGCAACTGTTAAAATGACGTCAGTAATAACGATAACATTACCGATAACAACGCATAATAATAATAATAATAATAACCGTAATAATATTAAGTGAACCAGTTGTTTGAATGATCTGAGAAGTGAACGGTGAGTCATCGTCACCATGAGACGGAAGTGGCAAGTGCTAGAGTCTCTAAAATAGCCCGGTTACATTCCATCTAGAAATCACGGAGAGTGGGTAGCAGCGCTCTCCGGCACCAACTATTCCAACTACTGCGATCACCAAGCCTGCTTATTATGTTGCTTATAGTTTATGGCGTTGTATGGGGAGGCCTATGTTCAGCAGTGGACGTCTTCCAGCTGATGCTGTGATGTGAGTATTAAATATTTATATTTCTGTCGGCGTATGCAATATAATTAAATACATTCAAAGCGACAATCATAATTTGCAATTGCAAACGAATGCACTGTCACAAAAAAGGTGATGATGACTTGCGACAACAACTTGAATAGGTCAGACTTCAAACTTTATTACACTACACCGTCAATTCACAAGGAAGTGTTAAAAAGTAGCTATCAAAAGACTTCATTTGAAATCTGAATGAGTTTGTAGACTGTTTGTCACCAATTTTGATGGATGCGTAAATTAAAGATTGTAAAATTTATACAAATCGCAAATCGTTAAATTCTTGATATTAATCTTTACTTTTCATCACAATTTGTAACCTCCTCTCTGGAAGACATCGCTTATTAGCGATAAGACCGCCGCCCGTATAACTTTAAGTTTAGTTTCTGTTTGCTGTAATGTTATTTCATTGTGTGTGGTGTACAATAAAGTATTATCTATCTATCTATCAATGTTTTTGAAAATGCGGATACTTTCAAATTGTAGTGTGCATAAAACTAGTGTGCCTGAAAAATTGCATTGTTTAGGCCTCACCCTTTGGGAGGATGCAAATAATTGTTGTGAATCACTTCAGCTTTTTTTTAATTTTTATAGAATAGTTCAGCACTTGACTTTAGTCTCACCTGATGACGTCACGACGCGGTCAACGATGCGATGGTGGGTACTTGCCTAGTTACTGATGAGTAACCCTGTAAATCTAAAGCACATTCTAATATAAAGATCATTACGGTCTTAATACAAGCATCACTCGCTCTCGATCAGTCACCTTGACTTTTCCATATCGGTGTGAAATAATTTGACATTGTATCACATCGATATGTCATTACTTGTGATCATTACTACTGTATAATTATTTATTTTTTACATAGACAGAAGTACCATTGAGATGACATCATCATCATGTCAGCCGTTGGTAATCCACTACTGAACATATAGGCCTCCCTCATAAAGGGTTATGTCAATACTCGACACGCTTGGCACACAGGTTGTGGAGCGTAGTTCTATGGTTTTTGCAGAGGACGCTGCTGCCCTTCCTCTGGATCTGTTAACCCTTAGCCGGCTCTTACGGCAACCACGGGTAGAGAGGGTGGAGCACTATTCTAATGCCGGTAGCTCCACCGGCGAACAATTTGACTCAATCCTAGGTAAATATCAAATCGATGTTTCGTGTTCTCCTGTTTCCTGCGAATACAGATAATATCTTATCCGATAAATTATAATAACTAAACATAATTTAATAATGAAGTGACTGTGGGCCTTATAAGTAAGCTCAAAATAGCGCAACGAGCTATGGAGAGGGCTATGCTCGGGATTTCTCTGCAAGATCGAGTCAGAAATGAGGAGATCCGTAGACGAACGAAAGTTACCGACATAGCCCAGCGGATTAGCAAGTTGAAGTGGCAATGGGCAGGACACATAGCACGTAGAACTGATGGCCGATGGGGCCGTAAAGTTCTTGAATGGAGACCACGGATTGGTAAGCGCAGCGTAGGACGTCCACCCACAAGGTGGACAGACGATCTGATAAGTACGGCAGGAGCACGCTGGATGCAGACCGCTTACAACCAGGATTTGGATGGAAATCTAAGGGGGAGGCCTATGTTCAGCAGTGGACGTCCTATGGCTGAGATGATGATGATGAATGGAGTGAATTAGGTCTGATTTAATTAAATATCAAAAACTTTTATTTTACTTTAACTCCTCTGTGGAGTAAGGCCGCACGCGAGATTACGACATGTCCACTAGAGAAAAAAAAAGAGTTTAAAAGAAAACATATAATATGTAGTTTTTTATCTTAAAAATATCATCACATACCAGTCTTTCTTCTTAAAAATCTTGTAAATCTTGTAAATAAACCAACACTAAAAATCAATTATCTAATCTAATCAATAATTAGATGTACGTCTAAACACATGTAAATAGTGCAATAAATTATATAAGTCACAAATTCAGAAATATTTATAAAATATACATATTTATTATAAGTTAATTATATTTATTATAAGCTTTACTGATCGATTCTCAATAATTTATTGCAATTTAAATCTAAAATGCCAATTAATCATTCAAATTAATTACTATTTTTATTCTAATTTATATCAAGTTTTATAAATGTTCATATAGATAACCATCATAACATCATGAGGTTAAAAATATCACGTTTTGAACAAGGAAGTGCAACTAAAATGTATGTAGTGAAATATAATTCTATGATGATTTCTAATTGGTATAATATTTTATATTAATATAATAAAAAAAATATGCAAATTTTGAGTCTTTCCCAAAAATAACAACTTTTTAATTCACTTTTTTACAGTTTCTACGAATATATCACATAAGTCTTCAAAAGGAGATAGATAGATAGATAAATTCTTTATTATTACACCACATAATAAAAAAACTTAAAACTAAAAAGTAACAATAGGAATATATCTAGTGTAACAATTGGCGGTCTTATCGCTAAAAGCGATCTCTTCCAGACAACCGTGAAATGGAGAGATGGTGAGTGATTAGAGTCGTGAATGGTCAGCAACATACTGGCAATACCCCTGGTATTGCAGGTATCCATAGGCGGCGGTAACCGCTCACCACCAGGCACACCATCTGCTTGTTTGCCACTTCATCATCATCATCATCTCAGCCACAGGACGTCCACTGCTGAACATAGGCCTCCCCCATAGATTTCCATTCAGTCCGGTTGTAAGCGGCCCGCCTCCATCGTGTTCCTGCCGTCTTAATCAGATCGTCTGTCCACCTTGTGGGTGGACGTCCTACGCTGGGCTTGCCGGTCCGTGGTCTCCATTTGCAGCCCCATCGGCCATCAGCTCTACGTGCTATGTGCCCTGCCCATTGCCACTTCAACTTACTAATCCGCTGGGCTATGTAACTTTCATTCGTCTACGGATCTCCTCATTTCTGATTCGATCTCGTAGAGAAATTCCGAGCATAGCCCTCTCCATAGCTCGTTGCGCTATTTTGATGACGCCTGCTGATAAGGCCCACAGTCAGATTGCCACCTATGGCATAAAAAAGTATTATTATTATAATAAAATTAATAATACTATAATATGATAACATTAACATAAATATCATATTAATATTGTAAAGTAAATATAGTTAAAAATTTAAGAAATCCAGATTTGGTAATAGTGTTTGTTTCTGAACACCTCTTCTTTTACAGAAAATAATAATAAAAAATCAAACAAATATAAAATACTTGTATAATATCTTTAATACTAATATAATCCCATACTACATAATTATAATCTCGACGGAAAGAACATCTCGCGATCATTGGTTATTAGAGATCTGGGTGTGGCATTCGACCAAAAGCTAACATTTCACCACCATATAATAGAACTTGCCAAAGAATCATTCAGACGGTTGGGATTTATTCTCAGAAATTCACGAGACCTGCACAACCAACACGTGATAAGAACCATTTATATTACATTAGTCCGGAGTAAACTTGAGAGCAGTTCTAGCGTATGGAGTCAGCATGAAAGCACATATACCCTACTCCTTGAAAAAGTTCAAAAGGCATTCCTGCGATACCTGTACAAACGGATATATAAATACTATCCCTTTATGTATCCAACAAAATTTCTTTTAGGTTGTCTATCTTATAACTCACTAGAAGTCAGAAGGGGCACACAACAAATTATGATCGTGATGTCCAAAATCCTTCGTGGAAGAATTAACGCACCAAAGTTGCATGATGACCTGTTTCGATTGTATGCCCCAAATAGCTACAGTAGGAACAGAAAGCATAAGCTGCTTGACGTTCCATGGTGTCGCACTACAGCACGTGCCAATGCACCTATACCACGCACTCTAGCAGCATTCAACGCTCTCTTGGACCACAATCCCGACTTTGACTTGTTTGCGGATGAATGGTCGAAGATATTAATTGAGTATCTGAGGTACTGCGAGCGTGATGTATGACTGGTATTTATTTTTTTATCCTTATATTTTTATAATAATTTGCTGTGTAATATCTTTTATGATTTCTTCTTTCTTTCTTAATTTTATTTTAATCATTGTAATTGGTGTAACTAAACCGTTTTGATTAAATAAATAAATAATTTGCATTTCATGAAATAATAATGTTTAATTTTGAATCATGATCTAGAAATTTTTGTAAATTAAAAAAGTTTTTGTATCATAAAGTACCAAATTGTTAGAATATAGTTACCTACTATAGAAAATCGTCTCGACACACACCAACAAACAACCTAATAACACAATAAAATCTAAATAAGCTATCATACCAAAGTTAAATAAGTTTAATGAGTCTCAGTCACGTTTCATGTTAGTATATTAATCATTCATTTGATTGGCATCACTAAGCATTATGGAGCTTTCATAAAAGTATGATATTTTTTTCTCTGAGATCTCCCGTTTGACCTGACCGGTGACCCAGCATTTGTAAAGACTCGTTGGGTTACGTGTCTTTAGGTATGTGGCTTGCGATGATATTGTATCCTGCTTGATAATATATGATAGTTGACTTCCTCGGTGGCGTAGTGAACGCTAGCTCGACTGCCGATCAGGAGGTCCCGCGTTCGATCCCCATGTCAGGCAAAGTGGATTAGATTTTTTCATTAGGAATTATCTCAATAACCGCCTGGAGTCTGGAACTATGCCCGGTAGATTGCAATAGGCTCGTCTCCTATTACATGGGATCAATCACATACTGGCGAAATGTGCGTGTGCCTACTATGGGACTGAGTCCTGGGTTCACCTCTGCCTACCCCTTCGAGAAAAAGGCGTAATTGTATGCTATGTTATGTTATGTGTACTATATACTTTATGATTCTTAGATACACAAATAAAAAGTTTATACAAAACCACTTTTCACAATTAACGCCATACGTAATACTTTCCTAAAATTCATTATAAAAATTGCTTTTTATCCATTTTACAGCATCATAAAATCACAATTGCACTTTCTATGAACAAAGACACCAACGTTTATGATATAAAAGAAACTCGACAATAAAAATCTGCGTATTACAAAATTACAGCTATCTTAGGTGAAGAATAAGGCACATAAAAATGCTTTCACAATTTTATTAGAACAATTAGATGGCTGTTGTGGCACAGTGACAAATCGATTTAACGGATGTGATGAACATGAAAAACCCAGTGTGTGGGAGTTGATCAAATATATTGGGGTTCTGTATAATAATTATAAAATATATTAATTGTAATATTATAATTGGAGACAATTTTAGAGTTAGGTCAACAATATACCTATCATATCATTATAAATATTAAAATATGAACTGAAACCTAAAGCCAAAAAAATCTAAAAAGTACCATTTAACAGTTCTTATTTTACCTTGGCAAAGGATTTGAATTTATACTTAAAAAGTGATTAAGAATTGTATTCGTCTTGTGATAAAAATCATGAATAAATTAATAAAGGTTATTGTTTGAAATTCTTTTCTTTGATTTGCTGGGCTCAAATGTAACAATTACTATGTGAAATTAAATAATATATTTTATAAAACACATCTACAATTTGTATACAAACATTATATTATTATTAGATGATTGAAATTATAAGTTACTAAGTAGCATATTTCCCAAGATCTAGTTCTCGTGGATAATTCGAGGATTCCTTTCTTATTTCTTTACAAAATTATATATTTAAAAATTGCAAAATTACAGCTTTCTGGGTTCAAAGGTTATAAAAGTCAGTAATTTGAATTTATATTAGAAATTTATGTGTAAAGTTCACGTTTCTATTACCTTTTTAACAGTGAGTGACAACACAAGCAAGTCTGATTTTAAGCCTGATTTTAAGAATCATGATTGCCCTTACCGACACAGTGCCACCCAGTGTACTAAAATTCAAAATTCTGCGCGGCACTGCACTGCCTGTCACCCTGAGATATAAGTTGTTAAAACTCATCATGTCCAGTAATTTCGCTGGTAACATTCAGACCGGAACACAGTAATGTTTGCACATTACTGCTTGGCGGATGAATAACTAGCAAAGGTGTACCTACAAGTAATTTGTTGCTCAATTTCAGTATATAATATGTTATCTGCCTTAAACGTATCGTATCAAATTAAACTCATATCAATTGGTATCAATTACCACTACAGCGTCAATCAAACGTGCGGTTTTTTGATACCAAATGTGGAACCTAGAAATAAGAGCAATTATATCATATCCCTATACAATAACAGACAATGTCACGGTTCAGAACAAATACGTGTTATTAGAAGTTATTACATAGTTTTACGAGGAAATGGCCAATTTTGTTGGTTTCGCGTGCACAAGATTTAGCACCTGGCCGATTTAGTTAAATGTGCCTGTTTATAGCCTCAAACTATGAATTGTAAATATTATGGTTTATGGTTTTTCTGGATAAAGCCGGATGCGAGTGGTTTTTGGGAGAAATGTAAAATGTTTATGTTATTTTTTAAATGTGTGAACGGTAATATTATTATCACAACATACTAAACGTGTGGAAATTAATAAATTATTATTATGTATGTGTGTTAAAATATGTAACTTAAATCTCAGGTGAGCATAATATAGGTAAACAAATTTAAATTTTATAGGAGAGCTAAATAATGATGGAGGTTTGCATCATTTAATTTAACGAGCTTTTTCATGGGGTATATATGTGGCAGCCTTAATATAAAATATATATATTTGTATTAATATATTAGTCATACATATATTCTTACTGAAATTCATAAAGAAATAAGTTTCATTTATATTGTTTGTGTATATTGACAAAAGATTTTTTTTTTCAAATTTGTCCGACATACGTTAGTGTGCCAAGGGGATCAGTAACAATATTATGATGTCATTGCTTAAATTAGATGAAAATGTGTAATAGAATACATATCTTGACAAGAATTATATATGGATAATTGTATACAGGCAAAATTATGATCATAAATAACAAAAACACAATTATTTCAATAAATTACATAATATATGAGTATAAATAAATATATATATTATTAATCTTAGCTTATAAAAGTAAAACCTTTATAAACGAGGGCTTTAAAAATATAAGTCGATCAAATTATGCGAAAAATGTCTAACTCGATTATGTTCTCATTTTGAAGTCTATCAATCTACAAATGGTCAAAAATGACGAACTTAATGTCACTTTATTTCCCATTATTTATTTATTTATCTGGTTATTTTAGCATTTCTATGCTAAAATAAGTATTATTGATGATGACGCTAAAAAGTATCAATTTTATGCTATAAAATTATGCTATAATAGTGTGGCCATATTTTGTCATAATAATATCCTTCTATTTATATATCTATATAAAATATTTAATATCGACCGAACCGAAACCGACAGGCATGTAGGTATGATGAAGGTGATGAAAGTGGAAGAAGAAAATACGTAGGTATGTCAGGATACTACCCTAACGGGAACAAGACCCCTTCCCCCTCTCGATAAATAGTAACTAACTATCAAATCCTCAGACATTTTCGTTTTGTTTACCTACCCAAAAAAAATAAATCGATGTTGGAATACGAATGCATCCATCGCATCGTCATAAACGCGGTGACATGCTTTAAAAGCTATCGAATAAGTTATATCTCATGACCTTTCAACTTATTATTATTGGTAACAACCTTTAGGTGCCAATGGATAACGATTTAATAAAAGTATTAGATTAATCTAATCCGAAGGTGTCGTAATTTATTACCGGTTCTTTCTATTTTGGTGACACCTTTCGAATATAGATAATACGTCTATTTATTATCTATTTTAATGAGTTAGTGATATTATAAGTCTAGTTTCATTTTCTGGTCTATTCAAGAAAAAATAAACAAACCTTCATCTCCTTGATATTTTCAATTCATAATATCCGGTACATAATAATCTAATGTATGTACTTTTCCTTCGGTACCGTATGGATTGTTTTTATATGTGTATGTATTGTAAGTTAAGGTCGATGATGGAACGTTTCAACACACAACAATCGCCCGATTTGATCTTGAAAATCGGCCCGGATCTTCTCCAAATGATATAAAAAACTACAATAATATTAACACGTTTTTACCTTGTAGTGCACAAAAGGCGATTTCGAGATCGATAAAAAACTAATCAGCAATCGATTGATAATTCAGTGTTCGAACCTCTTGTATCGCTTTATTATTGGAGTTGGGAGCTGGCGGTTGATTTTAATAACAAGCAATGTGATAAAGTAGTAAATACTTTTTATATGAATAAAACTGTTATATAATATTATGCATTATTATCACTATATATTATAAAATCGTTAATGACTCATTGACTGACATGCAACGCAGGGCATAAACCACTGATTCTAGAGACTTGAAACTTGGAATGTAGGTTGTTTTCGTTGTCTGGACGTGTGCTAAGAAAGGATTTTTGAAAAATCACATTCTAAGGGGTCCAAAAAGAGCGTCAAAGTTTTGGTATAAAGGTCTCATATTTCATTAATTGCGAGCGGGCAAAGCCGCTGTTCATACACTAGTATTTTATGTATGTTAGCGCTGCTCATAATTGAATGTCGACCTGCGAAGGACAGCTGGGAGCTAACTGGATGAGTAGGGCTGAGGACCGAGCTCAGTGGCGCAAATTAGGAGAGGCCTATGTCCAACAGTGGACTAACACAGGCTGAAGATGATGATGATCAATAATTATGAACACTGCCCATAAATATAAATCCGTTATCCTTATAAGTTTAAAAAATCAAGATTCCTTTTTAATGACTGTTATATAATTATCAATAGAACAATAATTCTATAATATAATCTGTGATTGGGCCGACATCATTTCCCACACAAACTGAGGAAGCAATGACGATGATAGAAGCCAAGTAACGTCTTCATTAGTACTTATTTTATTTTCATCATTATCATCTCAGCCACAGGACGTCCACTGCTGAACATAGGCCCATAGATTTCCATTCAGTCCCATTGTAAGCGGCCCGCCTCCATCGTGTTCCTGCCGTCTTTATCAGGTCGTATTTTATTTTAATTAATAAATAATTATAACGTGATGTTTATCCAGTTTAACTACAAGATACGTTTTAAAACTGCAAATAGGTATTTAACGCGCTTATGATCGAGTAACATTTAGATTTTAGCCCAATCACTTTAATTCAAAAATATATATATTTTAAGGTTCATAAAAATTATTAACCGCCAGCTCTTATTCTATAACTCTTCATACCAATTCAATCCATAAAAAATAGTAACCTTAATTTTCCGGACCGTATCAGTTTTTGTTAAATGTTATTTTATAATCGTTTCATACTCGCATGTTTGGTTTATTTATATACTAATTAACAATATTTTTTGTGGCGCGGCGTCAAATCATTCAGATATGAATAGATATTTATCGGGGAATCACATTAAGTTCATAACAACATTACCAATTATTTATTTGTTATTTGGCACATAATAAATTAATGTTTATTAATAAAAAAAAAGTTCAATTATTGGACATGACCGACGATTTTATTTTTACTTTGACTTTTTGGTACACATTATAGGTAATTATTTAATAAATAATAAGGATAAATAAATAATAAATATAATATATAAAAGAAATATAGATTTGTTACTTGGATATTAGGTAGGTACTCTTGCCCATGACTTAACTAAAACCGTAGTTTAGATACATACCAAGTTAAATTTTTTATCAGTTTCCAGTTAAAATGAAGGGTACTACGTCTGAAAGGACCAAATTTTGAGGACCGCGGGCCATTCGACCGTTAACGTTCCAAGGGACCGGTGATAAAATTTTCTAAACAAATTCAATGTCATAAAAATAATAAGTACAGTCAGGTATAAAAAAGATAAGATGTAAAAATAAATATTACTATTTTCTTAGACTAACTATATAAGTATCTTCTTAAAAAAAATAACTACCTACTATAAAATATCTCAAAAAACAATAATAAAACTTATGAAGTAGGTACTTGCGAAGTATATGGGTGTAAATATATTCACCCATACTTCACCAGTGAGTTAATTATTTTCATTTTAACAAATATTAACATTAGTTATTAATCTATTACTATGACGTGTGCATACACCTCATGTTAGGTTTTACACAGGGAGTCTATTTATATATACATTTATAAATACATATCAGTGCACGCGATTGTACACCTCTGCCTGACCCTTCAGAGAAAACGCGTGATATTATGATATGATAAACGGCCTTTTAACCAAACTATTAACTTGGTGGAATACCTACAAACTTTTTAAAACTTTTGTTACCAATTTTTAACTTTTGTACTAAAACTGTAAGGCATTAAACATAATATCAAAGGCGCGTGTTCTGATAAGAGCGCTATCAATAAAGGGGCGATATTTGTCAGGTACAGTCGAGTGGATGATAAAACGGTAACACGGACCACCCATTTGCGTCGGATGGTTGGATGCGGGATACACCACGCGTGTGCTTGCTTCATTGAATGGAATAATGTGGATATGATAATTAAAATATTTTATTAACCATATCATACGTTGAAGTAAAACTCATTTAAGTAGTCAGTATAAAATTAGCATTATATCGCCGTGAGACTCGCCAATATCAGTGTTCACTAAAAAGTTCGACGTTCTGGGAAGTTAATCTTAACATAACATAACATACATTCACGCCTTTTTCCTGAAGGGGTAGGCAGAGGTGTACCCAGGACTCAGTCCTATAGTAGATACACCCACATTTGCCAGTATGTTATTGGTCCCATGTAATAGGGGGCGAGCCTATTACCATCTACCGGGCACAGTTCCAGACTCCAGGCAGTTATTGAGATAATTCCTAATGGAAAAATCCAATATTTAACACGCCTGACCAGGGGATCGAACCTCGACCTCTTGATTGGCAGTCGAGCATGCGCCCTCTACGCCGCCGAGGCAGTCGAGGAGGAAGTTATTCTTGGTGACCTGAAACTCTGACAATATGGGTTGTTCACATAACCCATATGAATTGACTCGAGCAGTGTGATTGGGCTCGTAACCCGTTTTGTTAGAGTATAAATTAAAACTATTCATAATAATATGCTAAAACATAATTGCTGATGTGTGGGTTTACCTAATATGGGACTGGGTACCCCTTTGGGACAAAAGGCGTGATGTTATGTTACGTTATATTATTAGGCTTATCTATACAATTCTCATGCACAGTATAATTGGATTAAACGATTTCTTTCTGTCATTGTTTACCTCCCATTGTTTGCTTGTCTGTTTGTTTGTCAGTGACTCTCTCGTGTACTAATAACTACTAATGTGATACTATATTTCATTTAATAGATAGTGAGGATGGGAGAAGAATGCATGAAATGTAGAAATATATAATAGTAGCTGTGCCCCGCGGTTTCACCCGCGTTGTCATCGTTCCCGTGGGAATATCGGGAATAAAAGTACCGCATGTGTTATTCCAGGGTCTAAGCTACCTATTTACCAAATTTCAGCCTTATCGGTTCAGTAATCCGAACGTACGAACATCAAATGGAAACTCTCTTTTATGTCACTGAACTAAATAAGGATTATTGGAAATTAAGTATAAGATTAAACTTAATTTCACAGAAGGGAATAGATGTATACATATCATTTATTTTTTTATGATAGTGAATGACAAACGAGCAAATCAGGTGCCTGATGGTAAGCATCATGATTGCTCATATCAGACACAGTGCCACCCAGTGTTTTAAAATTCAAAATCCTGCGCGGCACTGCACTGCGCCTGTCAGCCTGAGATATTAGTTGTAGAAACTCGTCATGCCCAGTAATTCGCTGGTAACATTGACCTTCAGATCGAAACACAGTAATGTTTGCACATTACTGCTTGGCGTACGAATAACTGGCAAAGTTGTGGTACTCCCCCAGGCGGCCCCCTGCGAAAGAGGCCTACCACTACAAAATATCTTTTAGTGATACATTCTGCACACGTTCTAAGAAACGATGCCTACGTAAGTAAAATCGCGAGACACAGCAAGTGCTACCTGAAATCAAAATCTATGGCTACAACATTTTATGCAACTACTAACTAGACCACGATATCACAATGGGCATTATAATAATATGGGTCGTATTCTGTCATGTTACGAATATATTATCACTGTTTAATATGAAGTGAAGTCCCCGGTGGCGTCTGTCTGTCTGTTTACTATAAAGTACCGAATTGATTTCAAATAGACGGAGTGATTCGGAGGAAGGTTAGATGTTATAATTCGCTAAGTAATAAAATACAAGCACCAAAGCAAATAGTGTGTACATAGTTTGCAAAGATATAAAGACGTACTCGTACCTAAGACCGACGAGCGACCGAGAAAACAATATTAGTCACTAGTACAACCCCACTTTACTGAGGTACGTGGACCTAATGGGACCTAATTTGAGCTTTCCATTTTCGACAAATCAGTATCTCATCCCCTTTTCTTAAATCAATTGTTAGTACTTATGTATTATTGTTTCTTTACGTACTCACACTTTCGATAAATAAATATACATTATTTCGGATTGTTCGACGTATTTTGTGTGTATATGCCAGTGTCAAAGTTGTACGGCTGCCTCGATGGCATAGTGATCGCAAGCTCTGGCGTAGTGACCGCCAATCATGAGGTCCCGGGTTCGATCCTCAGGTCAGGCACTGTTGTATTGGATTTTTCCATTAGCATTTATCTCAATGACAGCCTGGAGTCTGAATCTGTGCCCGGTAGATGGCAATATGCTCGCCCTTTATGCATGGAACCAATATTATGAAATATGGGTGTATCTACTATGGGACTGAGTCCTGGGTACACCTCTGCATACCCCTTCGAAAAAAGGCGTGATTTACGTTTTTGTTGAAGTTTTACGAATTCTCTGCTACCGTGCAAAGTCAGGCAGAGTAACCTATACCAGAGCTATGATATGGGTATATTATATTCGTCATAAATAATAAGCTCCATGTCATATCGGCTTAGCCTCGCTACTGTTATAGTTTATTTACATACAGTAGGATTATAATAATATTTTATGTTCTTGTAATGGGATCAAGTTTTGGCCTAGAAATTATTCTAAGGCCTTATTAGCTACGTGTTTACATTATAATATGTGGCAAGTGATTTTCGAGAACAATTCCGTCTTACGGGCGTCCGTCCTAAATCGGGTCTTTATCTTGTCAATAAGCAGGGTACATCATCAACATCAGCCGGAAGACGTTCACTGCTAAACATAGGCCTCCCTAACGCCATAAACTATTCATATGGGGGGATTTTGCCGTACATAGCAGGGCACATAGCACCGTAGTAACGGATGGCCAATGGGCCTGTAAGTTTTTCTAAAATGGAGACCACGGACCGGCAAGCATAGCGTTGGACGTCCACACACGATATATGAGTATATATGAGTATATATGAGTGGGATATATGAGTTAATTTAGACCCCATGAACACAACGCACAATGCAAGCCGCTGACCACCAACGGATGAGATTACATTATTATGATAAATCATTGCAATCCAACGAGGCGACAATCCAAAATAAGAAAGAGAGAAGAAGAAAGAAGTTCAGCGTTATCGTTCAGTCATTGAATCATTTCGCAATTTATTAAGTAATATCAATAAATAAGATGAAAACTTTTTCATAACGACGCCCCAAAAAGCTTATAACTCATGTTTTGCATGCATTTTTAAGTTTATTTATTTTTCCTTATTGTTTCTTTATTTTTTTTTTAATTCGGGTTTTTCGACACCAGATTCAATTTTGCAATTTTGCTTATTATCAAAACCTTTCAGATTCGGGTCAACTGTACGAGTTAAATCATTAACAAAATTGGAATGGAAACCACGAAAGTTATCGGTATTTAATTGATCACATTACCATGCTCCCATTCCACCAAATCAAAACCCCATATCATAAATTTCCACGGCGTCATAATTCTACCCAATACAATGTAATTCACACGGAATTACCTGTAAAAATAAAAGAACTACCATAATTTATCGACAACTAGGTCGAAATAACCTTCCTCGATCAAATCCGGTTGTAGAGATGTGATGATTGTTAATGCCAAATATATGTCGGTTGCCGGCAAAGTGGAGGTGTATAAAATATTGCTTTCGTCTTGGAGAATGTAACTATGAAAGATAACAATTTGTTTGAGGTTTTTTCCCAATCCTCTTGTCACGTTATCCTACAAATATAAGTGATGGATTAAATATATTAATACACGTTTTATAGTAATAACACGAATTATAATAATCAATTTCAGTCCGTCCACTGCGCATAAAAATAATAATTGACCGGCCGAGCTCATCCCTACTCATCATCTTTCGGTATTATAAATTACAGATGACAAAAATAATGTGAGTTTAAAACACCAGCTACTCCGTACCAAAGTGGTGTATTCTTTATAATGTCTACAATCAAAGGTCGGAGCGCAGAAACGGTCTTAATAGTCGAATTTATGAGGTGATCTCCGAGTAATTTCGCGAAATTTATACTCTGACGAAAGCGCAACACGATTTTTAATGCACTTAAATTGTATAGGTCGGTGGCCAAACGCATACGACGATATATCGTACCTAACATTACTTAAGAAAAAATATATTTGTAAGTATCATGTTTAAGAGTAGCTGGTCTATACAGAATGAAATTATCCAAATAGGTACGCAGAAAAAGAATATAATATTCCACTCAATTTTTTGTTGTTGATTATTGATCCTTATATTTGCGCCAAAATATACATTGTTTGAAGAAAACTATATGATTTTTTCGTATTTAAATAAATTATTGTTAAAAAGCTGCCTCGGTGGCGTAGAGGGCGCATGCTTGACTGCCAATCAAGAGGTCCCGGGTTCGATCCCCAGGTCAGGCAAAGTGTTAAATATTGGATTTTTCCATTAGGAATTATCTCAATAACTGCCTGGAGTCTGGAACTGTGCCCGGTATTACATGCTATTACAGGCTATTACATGGGACCAATAACATACTGGCGAAATGTGGGTGTATCTATTATGGGACTGAGTCCTGGGTATAGCTCTGCCTACCCCTTCGGGAAAAAGGCGTGAATGTATGTTATGTTATGTTGTTAAAAAATATTTTGAGGTTATTTTAATGATTTTCTGTTAATATGAATAAAGCCATACGGTTTTCTTAAACCAAATTGAGTGGAAAATTATTACAATTATTATATAATTGTAATTGAAATCTTTTGTAATTGAAATCACTGCAAGATAAGATAAAAAATAAGTAATCGATTATTAGAAATTTTCCCAATAAAAATATAATTTGTGGAACCCTAAAAAGCGATGAAACTTTTCCAGCCTCCAAACATTTTATGATGTGTTAGTTGCTATAAGTTATGCTAAAATGATGCATATTACTCGAAAATGTGGCCAATTTTGTCTGTAATGGGTCTAAAAATGGCCATTAAAGTGGTATCAAATTAATCGCGACTCGAATACTTATTTACTGCTGATTACTTTAAAATGTACCTATTAATAATATCTCGTCACAGACAACCGAACCTTCCTACGACGCTGTAGGGGGAAGTATGCTTTGACTAACTTTATGCAGTAACACTAGGTATTATGAAAGTACTGCAAACATTTTAGAATGAAATCTCAATATATTTTTGTTTAATTTTACGGTTTTGAGATTTATTTCTCTTACTTGTGATATAAGATCTTGCTGATTGCCAAATTCCATGATATATTATATATTTAGGCCAACGGAAACTAAACTGAACACGTCTCGGGTCTACACGTTTTTAATCCATTACGCAAAGTATGGAAATGTGGGGTAAAATAGCCGTATCTTTTGGTCGGATAGACCGATAGACAGACAGATAGACGGACAACAAAGTGATCTTATATGGGTTCCTTTTTCTTCCTTTTGAAGTACTGTACCCTAAAAACTGGCTGACTTTCCGCAAACCGCCACATATTGGTATTTTTTTTTTTTCAAATTAAAAAGTTATATAGCGGTCTCTGAGTTCAATTGCCTCTGCATCTCGTACACAATTAATAATGTATTTAATTATATTAACGGTTCCTTTATTATCTGATTGCAATATCTAATTGTACCTGAAACGACTAATTAAATTATATTAGTGTTCGATCTAAGTTTCATGAACAAGTCGTGTTTTAATGGTAATTTTATTCCGAAACCAATTAGTTGTACCATCTTTATGTACTAATTTAATTTCTATTATGAAGCTTTTAAGGCGCGGTCTCGCTCACACGTGCCCACATATTTGAAGATATAAAAATACTACATGTGATTGCGTAAAATAAAGACAACTAGGAACTAGAAAATAACAATACAAAAATTTACAAAAAAATCCAATTACTTTGTTATTCCAGGGTCTAAACTGTGTATATACCAAATTTCAGCCGAAACGGTTCAGTAGTTTTGGAGTGAAAGAGTAATAAACATCCATCCATCCTCACACACTTTTACATTTATTATTTTAGTAGGATAGGAAGTAGGATAATTGACCTTGCGTATAATATTATAATTAATTTAAGAAGTTCTTCTTGTAGAGGTATCTTTCCGAACGCACGGTAGACTCAGTACTGTTTATCTTCATTGACGTGCAAAAGTGTCAGATTATGACCTATTTGAATAAGTCTTTTTGAGTTTGAGTTTGAACAATTTTTTTTTAAGCGGGTCCGATTTATTCATACGAATATAATACGAATAAGCGTCTTGCTGAATCTTCATTCGGGCATGAGGAAGATAGTCTTAAAACTTAGTCGTAGATACAAAACGTGACATAATAATAACAATTAAAATGTTATTAAAATCTTTTAAAAACATTTTCATTTAAAAATTGTTATCACTTTATTAAATAATAACATAAACATAACATACATTCACGCCTTTTTCCCGAAGGGGTAGGCAGAGGTGTACCCAGGACTCAGTCCCATAGTAGATACACCCACATTTCGCCAGTATGTTATTGGTCCCATGTAATAGGGGGCGAGCCTATTGCCATCTACCGGGCACAGTTCCAGACTCCAGGCAGTTATTGAGATAATTCCTAATGGAAAAATCCAATATTTAACACTTTGCCTGACCTGGGGATCGAGCCCGGGACCTCTTGATTGGCAGTCGAGCATTCGCTCTCTACGCCACCGAGGCAGTCATAATATGACATATGATTAATATAATATGACGATCTTTTATAATAAATTAATACTCTAGTTATTAAATAATAATGTGGAAAGCAGTTTAAGAGTATGTCGGCAAAAAGGTGAACTCTCTCTCAAAATTATGATAATCGAATCTTCATTACTCGATTGCATAAGTATCGATCATTAATTTGAACATGTGCTCAATCGATCCATATCGAATAGTGTTGGGGTATCTCACGTTCGATTCTTATTCATATTACGAGAAAACTTTAAGGCACTAAAGGCGAATTTTTTTTACAATTTCTTCACACGGTTGATGACGATCTTCTGGTCCCAGCAGAAAAAACTCAGAAAAGTTCAGCTATCGGTGAATTTTGACACTGTCATGGCATAATTTTCAACAAGTGAATGAGAGGTTGGTTTTTAAATATCGTTTAATATTCTCTTTTATTGTTTTAAAAAGCTTCCATACCATTAAAGACTTCTTTAAACAAAGTTCATTTCGATACATGTTATGTAAAAATTATTTAAATATTGACATGTTGTAATTAATAATTATTATTGTACATATACATAAGATTTGGACACCAGATAGTTCTGGTAGAATGTATCAGCTCAATTTACTGATAGCAAAATATGTTTTGTAACTTATATTCTGCAAATAAATAAATAAAAAAAATATAAGAATATTGCCGCTGTTACTTGTTTTTCATATCATAATAACTGTAATTTGTTATTACCTAATTTATAAGAAACGCAACTGTATATTAAGCACGTTCTTTTTAAAACAAAGCATTATTACCATGTCAAAATTTATCCGAATGATAATAAATATCTTGAGGTTTATATATATCGATATATATATATCGATATATAAAAATTTTCCATTAGGAATTATCTCAATAAATGCCTGTAGCCTGGAACTGTGCCCGGCAGATGGCAATAGGCTCGCCCCCTATTACATGGGACCAATAACATACTGGCGAAGTGAGTGTACCTACTATGGGACTGAGTCCTGGGTATACACTTCTGCCTACCCCTTCGGGAAAAAGGCGTGATTTTATGTACAAATCAGTTGCCTGATGGTAAGCAACACGATTGCCCATACACCCAGTGTTTTAATATTCAAAATTCTGCGTGGCACTCCACTGCGCCTGTCACCCCGAGATATTAGTTGATGAAATTCGTCATGCCCAGTAATTTCGCTGGTAACATTGCCCTTCAGACCGGAACACAGTAATATTTGCACATTTCTGCTTGGCGGATGAATAACTGGCAAAGGTGTGGTACTTCCCCAGGCGGTAGTGGAAGGCCCCCTGCAAAAGAGGCCTACCACTAAAAAATAATAAATACTGCAATGTGTTTGTGTACTGATATGTGTCACATCCCTAAAATCGATCGGCACCAATTCACATGTCATATAATGTAACGATGTAATCGATATTTTTTGTTCGACTTGAGATACTCGAATATTTTATCAACTTTTAAGACGTCTTTGCAATTGCCGATTGATAGTACGATAAGAGATAAAAAATAATGGTGTAAACATATTAATAATTATTGTTAAGTGTAAGTGTATACATATTTGGAATCTTTATGGTTACTTATAAAATGTGACATATTTTCATCTTGTTTCATGAGTAAACAATTTATAACGGTGATAAGTCTTCTAGTGCTTTAGTGCTGGCCGGAGGTCGAACCATTTCCAAATAAAATAAAATAAAATATTTATTGCAGGTTACATAGATCCATAAAACAGTTCACACATTATTATCATTAAATTACTGCACTGCACTGCGCCTGTCACCCTGAGATATTATTTGTTGAAACTCGTCATGCCTAGTAATGTCTGCAAACATTGCCCCTCATACCGGAAACAGTAATGTTTGCACATTACTGCTTGGCGGATGAACAACTGGCAAAGGTGTGGTACTTCCCCTGGCGTCCCTCTGCAAAAGAGGCCTACCACTACAAAAAGGTTAGGTTAATTATTCTGTTATTTATTACTGAGTCATTTTACTGATCTACATTATAAGTACCAACAAATTAACGTTGAAATAAAAAAGTACACATCAATAAATCTCACACCGCTTTCCCCAAAAAAACTGACCCGCTCTCACATACGATAGCCTCCATATTTATCATTCGATATTACCATAAATAAATCATCATTCGTAATAAATCATACGAATCAATCGATTGAACTATATCGATTTATCTCGACCGACGCGAATCGGCGCGAAACAATCCGATTGCGTTCACTACGTAATCGAATGATTAATTTATAGTGAGTAATGAATATCGATTTGTGTTTGGTACCTTTCTAGCTCTTGACACCGCGTCCTATGATAGGTATATTTGGTTTTTTGGCGGGAGACCGAAGAATACAGTTAGGCTCCTGTATCTTTATCAATTATTGGTGCATTTTTGAGTGTTTAACGTGTAATAATGGTGGAAAATTACGTGTTGAGTGTCTTCGAAGATACACAAGTCTCTTGGCAAGTGATGCGAGAGTTGAAATGAGATTTTTCGTGTTCCCGCCAAAATTCCGGCAGCTATAAAAAAACAGCATACCTATAAAAAAACAGACAGTTTATCTAAAGAAACTAAAATGACAGGGACATAGTTTACTATCAAAATATCAGGATATTAATTTATAGTGGGTAAATAATATTCGGAGGAAATAGGGGAATCAGAACCTCGATCAGGTAATTTTTTCATGGGATTGTGTCAAATTCGTAAAAGGCCATGTACGCTCTTAATGAGAGTTTGATGATTTTATGATGATATTTTATGGCGCTTTACGAGGATGCTAACCAGTATCAGTAACCCTGTTACGTATTTAATATAGAGCTGTCAAAACCTAGTTACAAAAGTGACGAAGGTTGCCCAACAGTGGGTTAAAGCAAAAATTGGTAACAGTGCGCCGCACGTTCATTGTCTAGTTGCGCCCACGCAGCGGCTCCAGATAAATTATTAATACTGAATTTGTAATGAGATACAGATTATAATGCAGAATACAATAATAGACATAGATTAGACACGACTTTAAAAATATTTTTAGGAACCTAACTGAAATAATTTTACATACTATTTATTTAGAGTTTGGCAACACGACCAAGTTTAAAATAGATAGTCATCAGATTTTTCTTTCCCGTTTGACACAGTGGATCAGGCAACACTAAATAGCTGTTTATATAATTAACTTTTATTAATATGTATATTATCTGCTATAAGATATATCCCATCAAAAAAATAAATGTAAAAAATGCAAGAGACACTCGTAATATAAAAAAAAAAGGGATTACAAGATAATTATTATTAGGCCATAGATGATATCATCATAATTATCATCTCAGCCGTAGAAAGTCCACTGTTGGACGTAGGCCTCCTCCATTGGGGCCTATTCTATTGGGGCAGTTCTACGTGCTATGTATAGATATTGTAAAACGACGCAAAATAGGTGAAAACGAAGAATATAGTGAAATCAATGTTTTTTATTAAAGCAAGGAAAAAATGTGACTTTTTCAGTAAATTTTGGCACTACTATAAAAATATTAATGCATATAACGAAAAAGGCTGTCGCCAACACATATAATATTTATCTTGCGATCTCAATGTTTCCGTGACATACCTAGCCTGCTATAGAAACCCTCTATGTAGTTCAATCTTTGGCGTCTCCCGAATGAATTCAGTAAGCCGTAGTTAGTCACGGCGCGACAATGGCTTGCATTACAATGCGTTTGAGATATTGAACCGATATTTGCATAATTCGACATGCGTATACTGATATATCTAACATATTGACTGGTTCTGATCAGTATAATAATATTATTGGTATTAGGGACTTAAAGTGAAATTTATACTGAATATTTGGATTGCGGTTAGATAAAAAGATAGATAGAGATAAACTCTTTATTAATACACTACAAACCAGAAACCTTAAAAGCCTAAAAGAGAATAAGAATATTTAGTTTTTAGTTCCGATTTTTTAGTGTCTAAAACAACATGCACAGTGCACCGCCTTCCCACACTACCAAAAATAATACCTTATAGCATTTCCTCTTTGCATGCAATTGTGGGGGCGGCAGGGCGATGCACTGTGCATGTTTTTGTTGACACTGAAAAATCGGAACTAAAAACTAAATATTTTTGTTCCAGAAGTTTACAACGGAGTTCCGAAAAGTAACGCCAAATTCAATCAATTAAGACACCTTAAATTTAAAATACAATTATAACAAATAATGTAACAATTGGCGGTCTTATCGCTAAGAGCGATCTCTTCCAGACAACCATACTGTTAGATGAAACGGTATGTTTAAAAAGGAAAAGAATAATAATTAATAATTTGAATTTATAATCTTACAGAACGGGTTACCCCAATTACACTGCTAGAGTCAATTCATATGGGTTATGTGGACAATCTATATTGTCAGAGTTTCAGGTCGCCAAGATTCCTACAAGGCCTCCGACATGACCTAACGACTGCCCCCTACATCTCTTATAGGGAACAGCCGGGACCTACAGTTTAACGTGCCATCCGAAACACGGTTGCGCCCAGGCGAAAAGTTCATATGGTGAGATTCGATCCAGGGCCTCCGGATTTAAAGATGGTCAACTTGGATCATATCCCAAAGAAGCATGTTCGGAGAAAAAGCTGCCCAAATTTAATTTAATTATCACGAACACATTTCTTCCTGGCCGTCTTTTGCATATATTCCTTTTAATATTTGACAAAAAACATGGGGCGAATAGACGCGAAAAAAATAATAATTTCGTAGGACATGCTTGGACACGTTGCTTGGATGGATGTTTGTTGCTATTTCACGCAAAAACTACTGAACCAACAAGGTTGAAATTTGGTATGTCGGTAGCTTAGACCCTGGAATAACTCATAGGGTACTTTATATCCCGATATTCCCGCGGGAACGAAGACTACGCGAATGAAACCGCGGGGCACAGCTAGTATTAGTATAAGACAAACAGCAGCAGCTATTTGTTCGCATTTCTATAAAGTTTATTAGAATTTGTTATCAACTGAATAAAATCTTACACACGCATAGATAGATATCTTAATCTCAATACCACATAAACGGAATTCAACACAAATCATACCAAACATGAGCTGTTGACAAACATTCCAAATTTACGATGGACGTTCCTTGTTACACTTCAGATTTCTATCTCAAGGGCCGTAATAAATAATTATTTTTTCGTTCATATCTATAGATTTTTATTTATAACACAGACTACTAACAAATCAAAGCTTTTGTATGAGAATTGTGTTGCTGTATTGGAGTTCGGCGACGTGTGAAGATTTATGCTATGATCATACACTGGAGGTCGTAGATGTATTGATTTTGGATGCGGTCCGGATGAGCGTAGTTGACGGTGGTTATGTTTTTTATTTCTGGTTATGTTACTTTTCTTGGTTATTATTATGTGTTGAAATTATTATATCGGTCTTTGGTATGTTTGGTGTGTTAGTTGTAAATAAAAAATTAAATACTCTAAATAATACCGAGGTATACAATATTTTAAATAAGCTTACCCTAAGACATGTATAATATAACTATTTTTTGATCAAAAGGTGCAAGTTGAAACAATAATTTTATTATAAAGAATAACACAGACTTGGAAGTTATTGCAATTAAAAAAATCGAACTCTTATATCAAACAAGATAGTATTTAGTTAGTTAATTAGTTCGTATTTAAAATATAGTATGTATGAATACAATGTCATATCTAGATACAAAGTAACAACATGATCATGAAAAGAGACTCAATAAATGTCATAATATTTTCACCCCTCGCCATTACGGGTTTACTAGGGTGGCAAACGTTTTGTAGGGCATTTTCAATAATTTTATTTATGTACCGTGATGTTTCGATTTAAAACCAAACGAAACGTTAACCGTCTCATGCCGCATCTAGCACTCACAACATTAAGCCTTAAATCTATGTGAACTAAAGTTTAAATTTGTATGGATTGTTTCTTCTCTGTAGACATTGAAAGTGGCTATAAATTAAAGTTTGGTACAGAATTGTAACAATCGGAAACTTTAAAAAGTAGTTTGTTGTGGAGTAGGGCGCGACAAAGGTATTGACAATTTGTTCTGGCCCCTAAATAAGAGTTTAATAGACACGACTTGACTTTTAGAGCCAAGTAGCTAGGTAACTTGAAAATTGATAATTTATAAGCTTAAATAGCAGTCCGGCGCGGCTTTGTGCGAGAATCAAAGTACCATAAGGGGACTATATATTTCTAGATTAATAAATCCATAATATAATCACTATTTATTTTATAAAATCCTAAATGACTCACTGACTGACATGCAACGCAGAGCCCAAACCACTGATCCTAGAGATTTGAAACTTGGAATGTAGGTTCTTACCGTTGTCTAGACGTGTGCTAAGAAAGAACTATTGAAAATTCACATTCTAAGGGGTCCAAAAAGAGCGTCAAAGTTTTGGTATATTAGCTTATATAAGTATGTATATCAGTCATCTGGTATACATATACAGCATAGTACAGGCTTCTAGCCTAGTTTGGAGACCAGATGACAGGGTGTGGATATTATTATTATTATTGAATGGTATATACCTGCTCAAAAATACCCTATTAGCTATATCAGAATAAAAATAGGTAAGATAGGACACTTTCACACTGTAAGTACATCTTTTATATATGTTGACAGAAAAGAGTGATAAAAAATTTAAACAATAAAAACAATTGAATCAACATTAAATAAGTATCGTTTCTACTCTTTTCTGACTAGCTAAAAATAATCAAATTATCGGGGCTCTCCGGGACAGTCCCGGCCCTAAGGATCGAACCCGTTATCTTGGTACAGTAGTTTTGCTGTGAAGAGGTAACAAACAACTTACATAATATTTATAATAATGGTAATGTTTTTATACGGTTACAGCAGTGAAGATAATCCATGCGCGGGCGCATAAAAACTCTTGTTTCGAGCACTAACGAAGCCTCATTGTTGCTCTGTGGATCTGGGTAAAATCGAACGCGCTATTTTTTAGGATGTGGTGTAAGCTTTAAGATTCTAAGCTAAGAGATTCTTTTATAATATCATCGGCTCAAACTATTGGCCTGTAAACGGTCTGTAACCTATTCTTTGAGCCGATTCCGTTGAGTCCAAACACAGTATTATACTCCTAATAAGACTTCTAAACAACCTGACGCTGATGTTGCAAGTCAAGATAACTATGTCGTGGAAATAATTTCATTGTGGGTGTGTCTACTATGGAACTGAGTCCTGGGTACACCTCTGCCTACCCCTTCGGGAAAAAGGCGTGAATGTATGTTTTTTTTTTATATATAATGATTGTAATATAAATTAATAAATATAATAATAGATTGTGATATAAACTGATAATATTGTGATAATACGATTTTTCTCATGACAAAGATCACGTGACAATATTAATATTCATTAAAAAACTCATGTAGAATGTCTGAGTTTGTAACTTGTACTTCAGCAAATCCGAGTAAAATCGAAGTGCGTCCGGCGTCCACAATACTCGTCCTCAATACAAAATTGACAATAGTCGTGTGAGACGGGATTTATCGCCTACTGTTGCTCACATGAGCCGCGCCACTGCACTGTGACTAAAATGGTGAAAAACTTTGCAGATACAGGGTGTTTTTGGAGGAGTGGGTTATTTTTGTTGGAACTATTAACGCGCGAATAACGGTTATCAAAAGATCGCATTGAGTTAGATAATATGTGTTAAAAGGTGTAGTATAATACTTAAGGAAGAACCTATTAAATTTAAGAACTTTCAAAAGAAAGAATCGCGAAATTAGCTTATTGTAAGCTTATTGTTACATATTGTACATCTCAATGTTAAATATTCTAGTGTCCGGTGGGATTTTTGCAATGATCCTTTAAAAAACTAGGAAGATCGAGGAAATCTTTCATAATATACGAATTAATTAATTTATTTTTATTTTATTTTTTTTGACGATTTGCATATGGGAATGCATCAACTACGATATATTAGCTAAACACACATGCCCCTATAGGCGGTGGGATAGAAAAATTTCGCCGATTACTAGCACCTCCACGGTAGCTTAATTGGTAGAGTGCCACGCCGAGTGATGTACTACCATAAAGCCGGTAACCCCACGGAAAAAAATTGCTAAATCTATGAAAATTAGGTGTCAGACGCGTGAAGTTTATACGCGTTTATTTTAAAAGTTTTAGGCTTATTTTGTTACATCACCCTGTATACAACCCGTGACCTACCCCACTGCACCATTAAGTTGCAAACATTTTCACTGAATGTAACGTAATTGTGTGATGTTTATAACAACATTGTCGTACAAATGTGGTCGGTATATTAACAATGTAGGGGTCTTACTGCTTTACTATATACTTTTTCGGTTTATTATATGACGACGTTATAATTCTGGAAATAAATTACAAAAAATTAATAACATCATATATAATATAAACATAACATCGCGCCTTTTTCTCGAAAGGGAGGGTAGAGGTTGCACCTCGGACTCAGTCCCATAGCACACCCCGGACACTCGACTCAATCCCATACAAAAACCGCGCTATAACTACCTATTACACAAACACTACACACATGGAGTTTTGTAAACGCACAAGAGTGTGCGTAAGGTGATTTCCCATAGAAACGGGTCTCGTCGAGAGCTCAATCTCGCGAGGAGGCGAGGAAGGCTCGATTGGTGGCGGATGAAAGTGTCCATTCTATACGTAGTATTATTATCTGATCTGTGCCCATAGTACGTTGGTACTATTAATTATTCTGTGGCTATAGAAGGTAAACCTCTGCTTGGACAGTTTGTTTTTAAAACCTAGGATAGGATAGGCCAATTCTATCTATCGGGCACAGTTCCAGACTTAGGCTGTCATTGAGAAAATTCCTAATGGAAAAATCCATTTTTTTTATATTGTAAATAAATTAAAGTTTAGTTATGTACCTATATAAAAGATAAGGGATACTGATTCCATGTTCTTTATCAAACTCAGATCCGATCTAACTGTATACCAAAATTCATCAAAATTACTTTAGCAGTTTAAATCCTAGCCTAGCCTATTCATGGATGGATGGATGTTTGTTTGTTACTCTTTCACGTCAAAACTACTGAAAAGATTGGGTTGAATTTGGTATGTACCTATGGATAGTTTAGACCCTAAAATAACACATAGGGACTATTTATTCCGATATGCTCACGGGAACGAAGACTACGCGAGTAAAATCCCGGGGCACTATTAATTTTTTTTTATGATAGTTAGTAACAAGATGAGCAAATCAGGTGCCTGATGGTAAGCATCATGATTGCCCATATCAGACACAGTGAAATCCAGTGTTTTATAATTCAAAATTCTGCGCGGCACTGCACTGCGCCTGTCAACCTGAGATATTAGTTGTTGAAACTCGTCATGCCCTGTATTTTCGCTGGTAACATTGCCCTTCAGACCGGAACACAGTAATGTTTGCACATTACTGCTTGGCGGATGAATAACTGGCAAAAGTTTGGTACTTCCCCAGGCAGCCCCTTGCAAAAGAGGCCTACCACTACACAGTTATACAATATTTAAACCTTCCTTTTATATCATTCCGTCTATTGATGAAATCCGTATATTGGACTAGCATTATTAAAATGAATATAATTATTGTGATAACAATATAAATGCCAGATGAACATTTAATCCAGCCATTCCCAATAATTTCACTCGGTACGTGGGCTTTGAAAAAAATTGATAAAGAAAAATGATGGTCAACTTTTTACACCCAACACAAAACCGCAATCAAAGTAAATCGCGCGTTAATCAATGATAGCTATCGTCAACATCACCTGGTAACCCCACGTCGGTCGCGTCGGTCGTTTAGACCCGTAGTTAAGCAGATGGCCCAACAATGCGGCATATTTGGTAGGCGGTGACGGGTAAACTGTGACAGTAGCCGAGTAGAGATTTGTGTGGATATGACGTTTTAAATGTTTTAAACAATTGTCACACTAAGAAATTTGTTACAGTATATTAATTATTAACGTTCTGATCATCATAAAATTGCTGATTGTAACCATAATATATAATATTATATTTGCATGCATTTTTTTCTTAGATTTTCATCATTACACTTGCAATTATTTTACGAATAATTCGCAAGTCTTTATTTAATACCATTAACAACATATAATATTGCCATGTCAATCCTTTTCACAACACTAGGAATGTTTTAAAGACTATGTTAGTTACTCGCTCTAGAGGCTCAAGATACAAGCCTAGAGCTTAGTTTGGGCCTCACTGTAAAACTAATAGTAGGATAATATTATTAATAAGGATATATCGTTATATAGCATTACTATTTGTGTAAATATTATGGTAATAAATAATCTTAAAAAAAAAAAATCTTAAAAAAAAAGTATTGCATGGAACAGATATTTATATTTTACCTATGTAAAATATAAATTTATATTTATGAAACTTTCATATCTACGGGATGAACACTGAACATCCCTATGTTCAGTGTTCATCCCATGACGTCTCAACCCATTCAGTTTTTTCTCAGTCATCCCAATTAAATTCGTTGCTCATCATGCAGCAGTTTTTTAATATTTATAGATTCTTTTTTTGTTTTTCCTACTTTGACGTCGTCCTTACGAATGCTGTTTTTAAACAATCGTAAAATAATGATTTGATATTCGAGTTTTATTGACTTTTTTGATCTAAATTACAATTATCTCATTGTTAGAAGAACTGCTTTATACGAGTAGATAAATCATAGTGTATCCATCAAAACCATCTTAACTAGGTAATTAAAATCAATGTGTTCGCTATCATACATATACATATTCTCAAAGCTATCATGTCCATACTATCCCAATCTACATAACTAATCGTAACAAATTATGCTACATTATAATAGAATAGCGATAGTAATTTATCTCCAGCGGCCACAATAGCAGAGAAAACATTGTTCAAAATATTGACACGTTTTTGTTCAAATGCAGTTCGGTCTATTGGACCCCCACTTAACATTGCATTGTCAATAAATCGCGACTAGGTGTATGGTACAAGTTGTAAGGTAATATGAAAATCAAATGAGGCTGAAAAGTATAAGACTTAAGATGTTGCGGTACCGATCCATTTATGTTATCCCTAACATCACGCCCAAACAGATGTACCCAGGACCCAGTCCCATAGTAGGTACACCCACTCTTGTGTTCAAAAATTCTAGTATTGTATTATCCGCGAACGCCTATGCTTTGGACAGCTTCAAAATTTGCAAAATTTCTCCCAACAATATTGTGAGAGATCATGTCAAATGATTGCATTATTTGCTATTGACTCAATACATTACGCAATTGCATTGTATCCTTGCACTTATACAAGATATTGTCACCCTTATTCCTTTCAGATTAGCGCTTAATATATTTCGCGATTTTTGAGTACTTTCGAAGAAAATTGAGAATGTATAGCAGTGATTCGTCAAGGTGCTTATACTATTGTTATTTTGTATTTGTGACAAGTATTTATGGTAGAGTCAGTACTTGATTCGATGTCAATGTGATACGGTTTGAAACTTATTGTGTGAAATTGGAAAAAAACCGCAGTTGTGAGATAACATTCCTTTGATGGACAATGTATTGAGTAGCTAAAGGCATTGATTCGTAATATTATAATATTGTGCTTGAAAAATTAACCGTTTTTGGTGTAAATAAGAAATGATAGCGATTTTTCTGTTGTCAAAACCATATCGATTGCAGACTGAACAATTAATAATCACTATATATTATAAAATCCTAAATGCAACATGCAACGCAGAGCCCAAACCGCTGATCCTAGAGACTTAAAACTTGGAATGTAGGTTCTTGTCGTTGTCTGGACGTGTGCTAAGAAAAGATTTTTAAAAATTCACATTCTAAGGGGTCCAAAAAGGACGTCAAAATTTTGGTATAAAACTCAAATATTTCATAATTGCGAGCGGGTAAAGCCGCTGTCCTTAAACTAGTTAAGTATAAAATCATTTGGACTGCCTCGTTGGCGTAGTAGTACTACAGATCATAAGGGCCACATTCACCCTTCGAACAACTTTTTGTCCATTAGGATTTTTATCAATAACAGCTTGGAGCCTGGAACGGTCTCAGTAGATGGCATTAGGTTCGCCCCCTATTACATGGGACGTACAATACATACATAATGGGCGAAGTGTGGGTGTAGGGTCTAATAAACGTATCAGCAATAAGTTTGATCTGTAGATAAGCTTATGCGTGTTAATCCCTACCTATATTAGTTGTTATAGTTTATAAGTAGCTATAAAACAATTGTTTAATCAAGGTCTAACTGGGAAGAATTGCCTCCTGGTCCACAGCTCCCGCTTTTCCCGAAGTCAGGGCGTTCATATAATAATTGTAAAATGTTTTGTGGTCTCATATATGGTTTTATGATTATGATTATGAAAACAAGATATCCTTATACAACGGTAACCTAAATTAAGTATATTTCATTTGTTAGCCAGGACTTATAGAAGGATTGTAGAACCTAGAGGGTATAGAACTATAATTAGATTAGATAATTATGTATAAAATGTAATTTGGGTTACCTACCGTTGTATCACGATATCTAAAGAACAGACTTAAATATTGCTGATACGTTTAGACACTCAAATACTATTTTCATATTCTAAAGAGCCTATAAATCTTAATAATTTGTTAAGACATAACTAAACTAAGGTATGTATGCTTAGTATAGGGTTCAATACTGGATACGGTAATTCTTTTAAAAGGACATTTTTGTTTATATTTCTAACGAGTACCATCTGCGTTTCAAAGACATGCGTATTGACAGGACAATAATTTTATCTAGAGAAGCATAATAAGACCCGTTAGATTGTATTATTACAAAAACAATCAATATATTGTAGCTTAGACATACAACACGCCACCTGTCCAAAAATGAATGACGAAAATTCACACAAAAAGTTGGTCCCGCATAAAAAGGGATGCTCCAAAAACGATAAAACACAAAGAGACGCGAGCATTAATCAAAATATGGATCGCAAAAAATGTCCATCGTGGGTGGATTTCTTGGATCTGAGTTTGGCAAATGTGACTCGTTACTAATTATGATAAGGTTCCGCATAATCGCGCCTGCGTATATGGAGGCCTGAAAAACTTTTATTAAGGCACGTCCCCGTGCAAAAGGCAGCGCTAGCTGTTTTTTGTGCAGATTTTTGGAGCAATCTATTATATTTATCCAAAAGAAATACCATAGCTTAATGTGCCTAACTTTCCTCGACAGATGGAACCGATGGTTTTGTACCATTTGAAGCAAGGTAGCGGCTAGATTTAATTATACATTATCTAGCCAAGCTAAATCCGATATAATAAATAGTTAATATCGATATTTCTGAATCGAAACAAGCGTCGTGAAATAAAAATCTAAAGTACCCAATACTTTAGATTTTTATTTTTATAGTCTGGTCTATAATTATGAAAACAAAATCATCATAGGCGTAATTTTTTTTAGTTAAGGTTTTTACCTCTACTTCGTGGAACCATAAAATACCAAAAAATTATCATCATCATCTTTTTGTACCCGCATACTGAATGGACAACAATAAAATATGGAGCGAAATATCTTGACGAAATTAATGATTCGCCCCACTCAGCCTTCCCAGTATTCATACCTATGGAGGTCTTATTTTGTTTTTGAGTATAGTTTTAAAACTTTACGTACTCGTACATTCAGACACGTCTTGTTCCCGTTGGGTTAGGCAGAGACTGTATCTCCACTTGCTACGATCCTGACACATGACTGTCGCTTCTACCAGTTTTATCACATAACATACAACATACAATCACGCCTTTTTCCCGAAGGGATAGGCAGAGCTGTACCCAGGAAACCCCCACATGTACGTAAACCAACGTTTCGCCAGTTTTTTGGAATTATCTCAGTGACCACCTGGAGTCTGGAACTATGCCCGGTAGATGGCAATAGGCTCGCCCATTATTTCATGGGACCAATAACGTAAAGGCAAAATGTGGATGTACCTACAATGGGACTTCGGGATAAAGGCGTGATTATATGTTATGTTATGTAATGTATGTGCATACTCAATTGCACACCTAATTTTCCTGATAATAGTTCTACGCTGCGCTAGCCGGTCCGTGGTCTCCATTCGAAAACCTTACAGCCCCATCGGCCTGATGGCCGAAAAACTGATCCGTACTCCGTAGAACTGATGTTCTCCGTAGAACTGATGTTCTACGGAGTTGAGGGCATCTCGCCCGTAATAAACTCGACCGCACGGTGCTAAGTATGTGCTTGCCCGTTGCCACTTTAACTTGCTAATCCGCTATTGCGGTAAATTTTTATTTTGTCTACGGATTTTTGCAATAATATGTAAGTATGTATGCAGTAATTTACCAAATAGCTTTTAGACTCAAGCCTACAATATTCGTGCCCAATTACTCCATTTAATATCAGTTATGAAGTTAAGGCAGACAAAACATTACGTAGATTTATCTACTTCATCCACAGATTATCTAAACATGAAAATGTTCTAACTGTAACTAACAGTAATTATTATTAATCATGATTATTTCAGTTTCAGTAACTTACACATAACAATCATTAACTTTAAATACAAGTAGCGACATCTACTAGCGTGCCTTCGAACTGCTTCGACGTTGAGTAAATGAATGAGGTGCACGTGCGCATCCAACTGAGAACGATTTGTCACAACATTGATTTATTAGACGTTGACAGTTTGGAATCTTGTTTGAATTTATATTGTGGTGTTTTGATGGATTTTTTCTTATTAGGTAATAAGGATTACTGAGGTACCTATATATTATGACCGCAAAAAAAGTATTTATTCAAGTTGATAATCTGAGGGAGATGGGTCATTAATAGAACAGTACAGTAACAGAATAAAAGTAAAGAGTTCAGGTGACCGAAATGTTGGTTGAAAAATTCTTCAGTATTTGGCAACGTACTTTCATGTCATGTTATTTGCACCGATTAATTATTATGAAAGAAGTAAGTGTATGAATTGAGACCATTGGAAAGTATTTAGAGTACTTTTATCCCAATATTTTCTTTATTATTCAAGAAACCATGGGACACATCAGGTTGCGATCTTATTTATTAGAGATTCGCTTGCATAGGTCGATAATAATCTAAGTGGCTCGAATCAAGAAAGAAGTGACATTGGTATCGCATGGAAAATTTTATTTAATTAATAATTTCTGCTTTTAGAATAACATCACATAAAAACTTAAAGCCTTTTTCCCATAGAAGTGCGACTCATGCAGAGCTCAATCTCGCTCGCGGGGTGAGGAAGTCCCGATTGGTGGACGGATGACAGTGTCCATTCTATACGTAGTATTATTATCTGTTCTGTGTCAGGTATACTTACCCATAGAACCCAGACCCATAGCAGGCACATCCACACTTCGCTAGTTATGTTTTAATCAGCCTAGCCATATTTAACCGTATACAGTTCCAGATCTCAGGCTGTCAATGAGCAAATTCCTAATAGAAAAACCCGCTTTCCATCGAAGCAGTAATTACTATTAGAATAGTTGTTACAATATTCGCATAAGTCTGTAAGATTACAACACTCATTGCCTCACAGCTTGCGCGTATTATGCTAAATGGCTGAGGACTATAAAACTTAGAGCGGGTGTTTCTAGTGACCTGTGAACCGTTGCGAAAATATATGTACCCATCTACCTACTGGTGCCGTGGGGTAGATTTCTAGTTGGATTTTATCTTTAGACAAATATCATTTGTTTAAAAATTAAATGCTATATTCTTATAACCCATGTGTGGATGAAGGATTTTTAGAATTAAGTTTATGTCGGAAGTTTTATCTGACTGTACGAAACAGATTTTTTTATGGTGTCATTCGGACACCTGAAAGTCGTCAGTGAAAAAAATATTGAAATTAAATTTGTGACAATTCAGTGTCCGAATCGTCAGGAAGCAGTATTTTATTTGAAGATATCGTTGTTTCACAAATAATTCTAAGTATGAATAATTATAAAGGTTTAAAGCACGGTTTTTTTTACGGATTTGAAATATTATTATTATTATTATTAGCCTTTATTGCTGGTACTAAACAATGAGTGATTTTAGACTGACCACTGAACCGGGAAACCCGATGTATTTAAGTTAAAACAATTTTGTGTAAAATCACTCATTTGAAATATATTTCCTTTATAATATATTTATTATATAACTATTAACTCTACGTACTACCTCGGTGGCGTGTTTTTTTTTTTTTTTTTTTTTTTATGACAGTGAGTGACAAGACGAGCTAATCAGGTGCCTGATGGTAAGCATCATGATTGCCCATATCAGACACAGTGCCACCCAGTGTTTCAAAATTCAAAATTCTGCGCGGCACTGCACTGCGCCTGTCACCCTGAGATATGAGTTGTTGAATCTCATCATGCCCAGTAATTTCGCTGGTAACATTGCCCTTCATACCGGAACACAGTAATGTTTGCACATTACTGCTTGGCGGATGAATAACTGGCAAAGGTGTGGTACTTCCCCAGGCGGCCCCCTGCTAAAGAGGCCTACCACTACAAAATATAAACTGTGTAAAATATTACAATAAATACATTACAATAATATATAATCACACCTTTTTCGCGAAGGGGTAAGCAGAGGAATACCACACCCTGAGTACTCAGTCCCATAGTAGGTACACCCACAAAAAATACTAAGTTTAATTAAATTTTGTTTTAGTACTCCTAGGTTGCCATCCTGCAGGATGCAGGCCGCTTACAACCGGACTAGATGGAAATCTATGGGGGAGGCTTATATTCAGCAGTGGTAGTACTATGGCTGAGATGGTGATGACTTATCCTGCTATTATAAATATCGAACCAGGTGAGTACGGACCGGGTGAGAACGGACCGGGTGTAAATGGAACGGGGTCACAACGGGGCGGACCCCATATAACGGCGGTGGTTATTAAATCAATCGAAATCGTATCTTTTCAGTATGGCTCTTCTGGACAAACCCTTCATTAATTATTTTAATGTATAAATAAATTCTCTATCTAACAAACTTTGAACGTTAGAAATCTACCGTTAGGATACAAATATACTTGCTAGGCAATTCCAGTTTCAATACAGGCTCCGAATTGATGAGCCTTAGTTTCCAGATGACCTTTCGACTTGAATGAATTACTCCTCATTTATGTACGGGTATGTTGACATTTTTAGATTGTATCTATGTGTGTTTATGTCCATATATGCAGTTATGCTGAAGCCACACAGCGGCGATATATGCACTAATGTTAACATTGGTTCCAAGTACTTAAAACATTAGGGAAAACAATGATTTAAAAAATGTGTAGTGATACTTAACAGGACAGAGGACCTCTTAGCAGTTTGACACAATCCTATGGAAAATTTACTAAATCGATGTTTTGTATTCCCCTGTTACCTCCGAATACAGTGAATCGATTTGATATATTTATATCCTGATATTTTAAAATTGAAGTAAGGTATACCCTATAATTTTATTTTTGTTGATAAACTCTACATTTTTTTGTAGTAAACGTCCAATCACGCGAGTAAAACTGGGATTTTTGGAAGTTAACTATGAATTAACCAAGGGTTTATAAGAAAAATGAAAATGACAGGGACATAGGTTACTTCACTATAAAAATATCAGAATAAAAATTTATAGAATGGGTTTATCAAATTCGGAGGAAACAGGGGAATACAAAACATCGATTTGGTAATTTTTTCATGGGTTGTGTCAAATTCCTAGAAGGCTATGTACACTCTTAAGTTGTTTTATCTACTCGTCAAACTTTCATAACCAAGAATTTCGAAATTCGACAAAAAACCTCATTCATTGGCTTTGTAAGTAGTTTTTTTTTTAAAATATACAATAATATTGAACACTGAGAATATTACTCCGCTCTCTCGTTGGACTATCTCGGTGGTGTAGTGTGCGCAAGCTCGACTGCCGATCGTGAGGTCCCGGGTTCGATCCTCAGGTCATACAGTGTAAGGTAAATATTGGATTTTCCATTAGGAATCATCTCAATAACTGCCTGGAGTAACTTTGCCCGATAGATGGCAACAGACTCGCCCCTATTCATCATCATTTACTTTGAAAATAGGAAGGTATACATGCCGTACCAACCTATAGAAAATCCAAGTACTAAAGTTATGTTTTGTATATTTTATTATGTGAGCATTGCATTGGTGGAAATAGGACCGATATGTGGCGCCTGCATTATGTGAATAAGAGGACATAGAATAGCTATTTACCTAAGTAAATTGAAATATTGCACTGCGCTTTTAAATATTACAAAATAATGGATTAAATTTTAATATTAGATATCATAATATTATACTATGGGTTGGATGGCGCAAAAATATCATGGCGGAATGATGCGGATTTAATTTAATAGCAGTTTTAATTGATATTTCGAGAGTTAATGCGTCATATGGGTGGAATGTTACTTATTAAGTGTTCCTGATCATATTTCTTAGTGAAAATGCAAGTGATGTTAACGTAGTAGAAGTGATGCTGTGAATTGTTTAGACGTTAAACCTCCGCACACTAGTAAAGTTTTCACAGATTTACTAAAGGTTTATGACTTGACTGACGAGCTGTAAAGATCGTCATGACTTTGACCTGACTGGTTTGGATTGCAATATGACATATAACTGATTAGCTATATACATTATAACTTGACACTGGCTGTTCAATAATGTATGGGACATCATAAAGAAAAAAAAAATGGGACAGCTGCAAACTAAGCAAAGCTTGTGGGTTATCAGAATACTGGTAATTAAATACATTCTAACCTATAATATTATTTAAAGTATACACATTAATGAAATAGGTTTAGACAAAAATTATGTTCGACCTGTCTGGGTTCAAACCAGGGACCAGCAGGTCAGAAACTGCACTCACTATCCGCTAAGCTTCAATCGGTTACTAATAGTAAAAATCCAGCCATGTTTTATTAAAAAAGCATGTTTCATAATCTGATTAAAGATTTAGGTCCGTAGCAATTTTAAAGAGGCTACCAGTTACCAAAGTATTGTTAATATTCTTCGTATATGGTCACAGCGAACAATGAAATAAGTAGGTCAATTCTCTACTCGAATCAATACATCGACAGTCATATAATTTAACGGCATTCAAGGGCCGAATTAATTAACTAGTATATGTCATATGTCACACTTCCCCCACTTTGATCTAGAAATCCCCACTTTAGGGGGCAGTGAATGTAACGGTACAGGCGGGGCTTGCCCGAGACACGCCAATCGCAGCAAACGACGAACATCTAAGCGAATGATCTAGCTTGCTGTCATTTCGCGACAAGCCGATTGGTCGACATTTCGGCGCTCCAATTTCCTGTCTCATTAACATGACCTTTGACCCCGACTCATTCATAAATTTATTGCAAAACGGCTGCAATATAACGACAGAATTATAATAGTAGATGGATAGACTCGCATTCTCATATTTAATCAAAGTTCGTATTTATTGTGGTCGAGTAACGGTACGTGACGCGACCTTCCCGGTCGATGTCCATGCGCCAACTGACAGATGAGCGAAGCTTAACCTCTGATAATAAACGAGCGAGAGAGGTGTAGCCGCGAGTGGCGAGTGCGAGCGAGACGGCGTATGAATCTTCTTCGGTGATCGTGAAGTACAAGATGGGTTATACAGTCACACACGGACCACATCCGAGTGAGATCGGGCCGCGGTTCAAAAAAAGAGCGCGCACGCATCGACGCACGCGCACGATTTTCGCACGCGATTTTTCTTTTTTAATTTTCTTGGACATGTTAGTGGTGGTTAGTGATTAATTATAATAATATTTTAGTGTGGTGTTGTTATGAGCGATTGAGTGCAGGACTGTTTGCGAAATAAGGAACTAATTCGAGGTGAAATTAAATTTTCATCGACGGCAAGGTAAGTTATTTTATTATTAAATTTAATAATGGTTAAATAAATAAATATAGATTTTAAGAAGAAAATATAAAAAGTTAAGAAATAATAATATAAAGGATGTTTTACCTGTTGTTTAATCATTATAAGTTTTTATTCAAAAATCATGATTGTTGACAATTTAAATTTAATAATATTTAAAACAGCAATACGATAAAAATTAAAGTAAGTCAATATCGTAATTTACCCGTACTTTGAGAATGTAGGTCACTAGGTATGGACTATCAGTGTCAGTATAACACACATTTTTCACTCAAAGGTTTTCGTAAAATATAATTTTCTATAATTTTTATGGATTACTATTTCGTAATAAAAGTGATTGCTAATATTTTATTAACACGTTGGAAAAATATTTTAATAAATATTTTTCCAACGTGGAAACGATCAGCGTAATAAGTATCTCTTGTAGTATAAGATTATCTCCTCTCCCCGCACTATTGTCTGGTAGAGATCGCTCTTAGCGATAAGACCGCTAATTGTTACACTATTTTTTTTATACTGTTTTTTTGCAATTATTATTAATTATTTGTTTATTGTTATTGTTTTTAACAATAAAGTGTTTACTACTGTTTATCTATCTATCATGGCATTTTTTTTTCGAAGTTTATTATGTATGTTTAAAATCTATAATATAATATTATGAAAACAAGTTATTGTTCTTAATGCTAAAACTACTTAACGGGATACAGGACCTCTAATCAGTTTGAATCAATCCTATGGAAAATTTACTAAATCGATGTTTTGTATTCCCCTGTTTCCTACGCATACAGTAAACCTGTTTGATATAATTATATCCTGATATTTTAAAGTTGAAGTAAAGTATGTCCCTATCATTTTATTTTTGTTTATAAACTACATTTTATTTTAGTGAACGTCCAATCACGCGAGTAAAACTGCGATTTTTTTAAGTTGACTATGAAAAAAACCAAGGATTTATAAGAAAAATAAAAATGACAAGGACATAGGTTACTTCACTATAAAAAAATCAAGATATAAATTTATAGAATGGGTTAATTATATACGTAAGAAACAGGGGAATACAAAACATCGATTTGGTAAAATTTTCAAAGGGTTGTGTCAAATTGCTCGTAGCTAGAATACGCTTTCAATAAGTTCATAGTTCCATAGAGGGCAGGGTACATAGCACGTAGAGCTGATCGCCGATGGGGCTGTATAGTTCTCGAATGGAGACCACAGATCGTCAAGCGCAGCGTATGACATCCACCCACTAGGTGGACAGACGATTTGATAAGGACGGCAGGAACACGCTGGATGCGGGGCGCTTGCAATCGGACTGGATGGAAATCTATGGGGAAAGCTTACATTCAGCAGTGGACGTCCTATGGCTGAGATGATGATGAAGTCCATAGTTTGGCAATATAGGTATATCTTGACAGCCTCGTTGGCTCAGACGGTAGTAACTCTGCTTTCTGTTCCGCAGGCCCCGGGTTCGACACAAACATTTGTGTGCATGATCATGTCTGTTTGATCTGTGTCTGGGTGTTATAAGCGTATATACGTATGTATATCAGTCATCTGGTTACCATAGAACAGGCTCTGCTTAGTTTGGGACCAGATGACCGAGTGTTGAAGTTGTCCCATATTATTATTATTATCTTAACACGTCATATCCCACACGTAGCAATCGAGATAACATGATTACAAATTCGATAGATCAGAGTTTATCTCATATCTTGCATCTCCCATTGTTTCTGTACGTCATAACTTAACATATTGGTTAGCTTATGTGGCCACACATTGGACATGTTTCCATTTGAACCAACATACCAATGGACCAATGTGTGAATCGATAATTTTACACAATATTGTTTTCCGAAGCCCAATTCTCGTATTGGACTAAAAGTTAAAATATAACACATACAATCACATGTTTTACCGAAGGGGTAGGCAGAGGTGTACCCAGGACTCAGTCCCGTATGTTATTGTTGCCATGTAATAGGGGATGAGCCTATTGCCGTCTCCGGGCACAGTTCCAGACTCCAAGCAGTTATTGAGATAATTCCTAATGGAAAAATCCAACATTGAACATTTTGCTTGACCTAGGGATCCGAACCAGGGACATCATGATCGGCAGTCGAGCTTGCGCCGACTATGCCTAAAAAACGCTAAAATTCTATTAAAAGAAATATTGGTGACATATTGACACAAATATGTCTGATGTGTGGCGCCAGCATTATATTGGACATAGATGCGGAAAAGAAAGTTATATTGTGAATGTAAACCTAATAAAAATAAACAAGAAAAAACATATATATTAACTATATAGTGTGAGCGCGTTGATGTTGTTTGTACGGATTCACGTTTTCACAATTAAGAGGTTACATGAGGGGTGATTTTTCCATACAAACGTATTCCCGTGTTTCCTCCCTAGATAACTGCGTCAGAGCAATGGTTTTTTTTATAAAATCTAGGTCTTCAGTGAGCATGTCCCTATCATTTTCATTTTTCTACAAACTTATTGTTAAATGAAGTACTTTACTCGCGTAATTAGACGTTCACTAGAAATAAATGAAGAGTTTAGGAAGAAAAATAAAATAACAGGGACATAGCTTAATTCATCTTCTAATTTTCAAGATATAAATTTATGAAATAGGGGAATACAAAATATCGATTTCGTAAATTTTCCATAGGATTGTGTCAAACTGCTAAGAGGTCCTGTATCCTGTTGAATAGTTATTTTTCACTTCACTATTTTCGTTTTAGCATAGTACGAGTGACAGCCCTATGAGTACTGTCAGGTTATCTTGTTATTCAGTCAGAAGTATACTAGGGTTGTAACAACATTCAGCCATTTTTTTAATTGATAAAGAATCCATGAAAATGTCCCTCTCAACGTTACTACGAAATAAGAGCAGAGATAGAAAAATGAGAGGGAATTATGAGAAGTTAAATAACAGGAGAAGCTAAGGTATGTTGGGGTAAGATTTTAAATAGGGGTGGGCCGTATAATATTATTATTTGAAGGCGAATTCAGTCATATCGTTAATGATCTTACCAAAATTAATAAAACACTATTAATAATATAAAAGAACCAAACGAAAAATGTTTTTTTGTTCGTCGATATAACATAACATACCATCACGTGTTTTTCCCGATGGAGTAAGAAGAGGTGTACCCGACCTAGTCCCATAGTAGGTATGTACCTACTTCCCGTACTTTGCCAGTTATGCTTTTAGTCACATTTAATAGAGGGCGAGCCTATATTGCTATCTACCGAGCACAGTTCCACACTCAAGGCTGTAATTGAGTCAATTTCTAATACAAAACTTCATTAAATATTTGACTTGACCTGGGGATCGAAACCATAACCTCATGCACGCTAGTGGCACTGGCCAATCACTGTACTAACGTAATTTTAAAAAAAGTTTTTTTATTATAGTTAGTGACAAGACGAGCAAATCAGGTGCCTGATGGTAAGCATCATGATTGCCCATATCAGATACGGTGCCACCCTGTGCTTTAAAATTCAAAATTCTGTGCGGCACTGCACTGCGCCTGTCACCCTGACATATTAGTTGTTGACTCGTCATGCCCAGTAATTTCGCTGGTAACATTGCCCTTCATACCGGAACACAGTAATGTGTGCACATTACTGCTTGGCAGATGAATAACTGGCAAAGGTGTGGTACTTACCCAGGCGGCCCCCTGCTACAGAGGCCTACCACTACGAAATCAAACACTAATATATATAAATGTATATAGGATATATAGATAATAGCAACATTTATTTCGGTACAGTAATTTGATTAAGCAATCATATTACAAGCAATCAATCAAATGTATGATTGTGATGTATGGGAATCGTGTGAGAGATCATACAAAAGCACATATCTGTTTTAGTACCATGACATAGTAAAAAAATTATATCTTTCTAGATAAATATATAGCACTTACCAATTTTGTATTGTGATAAAGTACTAAAATGCAGGTATATAAGTTACGTCATAGAACAAAAATAAAATTATAACATAAAATTTTGTTGTGCCGCGTATTTGAATTAGCGATGCCATTCTAAAATAGTCATTTTGAGTATTTTGAGATATTATATTATGATATTTGAGATAATTATAATTAAATTATATCATTTCAAACTCTGGCCAAAGCCTTAAAAAACTCTTCAAAGTTCAACCTTTCAAAATATAAATAAGCTATTTTAAGGTCTATGACGTTTCGTTTTAAATATATAGTATTATGTTAATAATAAAAAAATCTATGAAATCCCTACTATAAAGCTCTATACATTACAAAACGCAAGCGCTACTGCAGATAATGAAGTCCCGGGTTTGATCCCCAGGTCAGACAAAATTTGTTATAGGAGTTTTTAGGAATTTAATATAGATTTAAAACTTTAAAGCCATTTTTTCATTGAATAAAAAATTTTGGACAAACAATTTTCAACAAAATAATAATATTCACTTTTTATTAAGATAATATAATACTTTTTTGACATTTTGTTAGGTTTTTATTATACAATTTTGTCATTTATTATTAATTTAATCATCGACATAGCATAATAATTATTTTTAAACTGATTAGGATGGACATTTTTTTTTTAATTTAATTTTAAAAAAAATTGTTTGAATTTTTAATTAGTTTTGCGTTATATACATATAACTTATAAAATTTGGCATGTTATAATATATAATTGGCTGAACATGTCTTATGTACTAAAATACCTTTGTAACATCTTAAATGATTATGAATTATAAAACTCTTCCACAAAGTATCTTAACTTTTCCCCGATGTGGCCGCAGAACAAAGTAGAAAGTAAGGAAGCTCGCGGGTGTGACTGCGGTGAGAAGTTTCACCTCTTCACTGTTTTACGACTCGCCTCAACTCGTCTGACTGAGCTAGAATGTACCATCCATCCACTTGAAACTATGACCACTTTCCTTGATGTTAAACTGCGGTTTGGCTTGAGATTTTCCTTTTGTTTGAGGGCCTTGATTTTGTTAATTTGGTATACGTATCTGGTGAATTGCGGGTGCACCTACTATGGGACTGAGTCCTAGGTACACCTCTGCCTACTCTTTTGGGAAAAACGCGTTATAATATGTTATGTAAAGTATGAATGACGACGACAACGTATATTATAATAAAATCCCAAAATAGATAACGGGGCTCTTAGAGAGTAAATTCTAAACCTATATAAAATCTTGCTTACTAATATTTACTAAAATTTAACTTATTCATCCTTATTAAGGAATAATATCCGCCTATTGTTACACGTTTATTGTGAATTGCCGTATCAATAACGTGTTATTTATTTTATTTAATATACTTGGAATGAGCTCGGAATGTACCATTTTTTTAATAATAACATTTTTTTTTTCTGTCAAAATATGTTTCGTGCTTAAACTCTAAGGGTTACAGTTGTTTGGATTTGGGATGACTCGATAATATTATACCTATTTAATGAGACGAGATATAATAGCAATTATACGGAACAGATTCCTAATGGAAAAATTATGGATTAGGAATTATCTCAATAACTGCCTGGTCTAGAGTCCGGTAGATGGCAATAGGCTCGCCCCCTATTACATGGGACCAATAACATACTGGCGAAATGTGGGTGCATCTGCTTTGGGACTGAGTCCTGGGTACACCTCTGCCTACCCCTTCGGGAAAAAGGCGTGAATGTATGTTCACAGTGCAGGCAAAACTTGAAATGCTCGAATTATTTGTATGACATTCGAATACGGATGCGACATTAACACGTAATAATATTAATTAGATCTGGCGAGTGCTGTATATTTTACAACCTTGACTGGTCAATGTTGCCACAATTAGTAGCACTTCTTTAACTTTTAATTGGCGAACATCATATCTTGTTATAAAATTGTATTGGATCGTAAATTATTGTGAAGTCTTACCGCTTTATTTTGGTGCGACGACTATGATTTGAAAGTTAGCTTTAAATGTGGGTTTTACGTTATGAAGAAAATAGTTTCATTTTTTTTTATGATAGTGAGTGACAAGACGAGCAAATCAGGTGTCTGATGGTAAGTATCATGATTGCCCATATCAGACACAGTGCCACCCAGTGTTTTAAAATTCAAAATTCTGCGTGGCACTGCACTGCGCCTATCACTCTGAGATATTAGTTGTTGAAACTCGTCGTGCCCAGTAATTCTGCTGGTAACATTGCCCTTCAAACTGGAACACAGTAATGTTTGCACAAGGAATGGTACTTTACTAGGCGGCCCCTTGCAAAAGAGGCCTACCACTAGAAAACAAAAATTAATTTTTTTTCCATGTTCCATTAGTGTCGACAAAATATACACAAAACACAAAGTTTCCGACAGAGACAATCTATTACAGTTAATTATAATCGGTCTCTTTAAACGATATATTCGCAAAGAAGTGGTTTTTATTGTTAAGAATAAAAAATATGCTGAGAATAAAACTGGGTATACCAATTATAGCAATTATAATATACCTATTATTACGTAGCTATCATTTTCAGCCCCTGAGTAACTCTTGAACACATAGGCTTCCCCAAATTTTCCTCATATGTCTGTATTTTGCCGCTCTTGCCTATAGGTTGCCTATAGGTCTTGTCTTAGTGATTTTTTATAGATAATTAATGCTATTATGAGCCATTTTAGACAGTTTAAATATCTTCTACATAGGAAGAAGAGTGTGTATGTATATTTATAGACGTAAGTTATTATTATTATTCTTACTTTCAAAAGATACACAAGTTGCAGTGTAGCTAAATAAGTAGAATATTATTTATTGACATTTATACCAAAATGTATCAGTATTTTGAAATATAAAAACATAAGTTTTACAAAACAAATACATTGACCTAGGTTCATAGAATATATTTTGTTCTTTTTATTAATTAATTTTGGCATTTTGCTTAGTCGTTATTCGTTATATATTTATTATAAATTATTGTATTATAGGATGTTGCCATTCATCCCATACTTTGCCTCCTATTTCAAAATTTTGGCAGTACAAGCAAAGAAATATATTTACACATATACATAAGTACATAATTTCATGTATGTTTATTTTTGCTTTCACTATGACAAATGTACGGTCAAACATGGTTCGGCCTTATCACCTTACTGTTCGGTACGGTGTTCAGTGTACACGCCACACGATCGAACCGCTTTGATGTGTACGCGACCATATCATCGTACCAGTAAAAAAATAAATAACACATACACCGTTCCGTATCCGTTGTCTGGTCGGATACGTTCACATAACGGTCCTTAATAGTAACGATATAATTGACGAGATGCTTAACTGCGAATATTAATTTTATAACCAAAATAGAAATCATACTTTCAGTTTTTATAGAAGAATATTAATATCAAAGCATGATAAATACACTAGATTTAGTATGCAAATGTGTTTAAGCTTGGAACCATTACAGCTTGCATTTAACACGTTAATGAATCATTAAACGTTTATCAATTAATATAAATAGATTTTGTCTGAATAAATGTAAATTTAAGTGCAGATTTTAATTGAATTTAATACTATCTGCAGTAATCCATTTGCAAGTATACCTAAAGCAGTATAGTAGGATTGAATTGTGTTCTTTGTAATTATATGTATAATAATTGACCAGATGTGGCCCTCGGTTTCACCCGCGTAGTCATCGTTCTCCTAACGGAATATTCAATATTTGACACTCTGCCTGGCCTCGGGATCGAACACGGGACTTCATGATCGGCAGTCAAGCTTGCGGCCACTACGACACTGAGGCAGTCTAATAACCAACCAAATCAAAGTAAACAAAAATTGGCATAATAAATAAAAACAAAACGAAATCCTACTTATTCTACTGCAAGATTATCTGTGTCAATGTACCTATCTACAAACTATAATATAATATTATTGAAATGGTAAGGCCAGTCGTATGAATTTTTATCTAACATAAAAATTACGATTAAACGCAGCGGTAACCTTAGAATTATGCAAAACCATCGCACTTTCTTGCACTCTGCTTTCTAAACATTTACTTTATGATTATATTTATTTTATATGCAAACTTGGCTTGGATCGGTGACCATTTCGGTAGGTATTTATGTGTTTTAATGTTACCGTGAAGGTGGGCCGAGTGTTTAAGTTCTAGTTGTTTTTTTATGATAGTGAGTGACAAGACGAGCAAATCAGGTGCCTGATGGTAAGCATCATGATTGCCCATATCAGACACAGTGCCACCCAGTGTTTTAAAATTCAAAATTCTGCATGGCACTGCACTGCGCCTGTCACCCTGAGATATAAGTTGTTGAAACTCGTCATGCCCAGTCATTTCGCTGGTATGACATAACACGCTTTTCCCCGAAGGTTTTTTTTTTATCTTTATTACCTCTGCAGTCTACAGAGCTTGTGGGGTGTTTACTCTTTCAATCTAGTTCTCGCATGTATGCCTCGCACTTTCATACTTCATACTAATCTTTCATACATATTCTTACTCAATATCTATCTTCTTGTGTATTTTATATAATATTTCCCAATGGAAAAATCCAATATTTAACACTTTGCCTTACTAGGCGACTGAACCCGGGACCTCATTATCCGCAGTCGAGCGTGCGCCCACAACGTCACCTAGGCAGTCCTAAGCATCAATGTACGTAAATTAAATTGTACGATCGTCTCGAACATTAAACGTCGTGTCCCACCTCGATAATAACATTTCAAGCCAAACGCAAGAGAAACTGTCTTTATTTAGTTAAATGTGTAAACCAGTAGCGTATTATATTTCAATACATAAACAAGTCTTATTATTCTCTGGTATTTCACTATTGACAGCTGTTTGAGATCATCTAGTAAACATATTAATTTGTTTCAAAGAGTGGGATGTGATTATATACTGTGCCTTAATATAATAGCACTTATAACCTTTATAAAACACTTTCCCTTTCAATTGTACCTTCCATTATGTTCATAAAATTTTAGAAATCCGAGCAAAATGGGATTTTTAGTAAGTATTTTTCAAGCAGTGCAAATCGGGAGTAGTGCGAAACGAGCCGAATCCTAAAGAATAGCACTACGCTACTGCTTCCAGTAGGTACTCATTGAACTACGCTCGAAAGGACATGGAACACTCTTTCAAGCCCTATGTGCGAATCGGTTTTAAAGAGAAGTTGTATTTAAAAAAAAAAAAAAAAAACATTTTCGGTTCCCTTTGACGAGGAAATAAATTATTTAGCTTCATGTTGAGCTATGAAACAACCATCTATGATGCAATTGTAAAGTTGATTTGTAAGAAACTCAAGACGTGAAGTTATACTATCTGTAGACAAAATTAAGCCCTACAAGTTTCTCGAACGTTCTTCTTGTAGAACTTTCCGTACGCTCGGTAGATTCATTACTTACTAGCTTCTTTGACTTGTAAAAGTATCTTCTTAGAATCAACTTACAAAAAAAAAACAACTGAACTTGAAGTAAAACTGCTTAAAAGTAACATAACATACATTCACGCCTTTATCCCGAAGGGGTAGGCAGAGGTGTACCCAGGACTCAGTCCCATAGTAGATACACCCACATTTTGCCAGTATGTTATTGGTCCCATTTAATAGGAGCCTATTGCCATCTACCGGGCACAGTTCCAGACTCCAGGCAGTTATTGAGATAATTCCTAATGGAAAAATCCAATATTTAACACTGCCTGACCTGGGGATTGAACCCGGGACCTCTTGATTGGCAGTCGAACATGCGCCCTCTACGCCACCGCAGCCGCACCGCAAGTCTTGCAGCTTGGCAGCTTGAAAGTAAAATTATGATAAACATTGCCATAATGAGAATTCTATCACTTAATTCGAATATTATAAAATAGCTTTTCATATTATTGGCTTTGGTAATTTTTGTTTGGTTATTAATCGCTCTCCGGTACGCTTCGGGACTCTGCAAACGTATTGCAAGACTTTTTCTTACACATTAATTTAATAAGAGGAAACGGCTATGCACGTCCTTTGTGAATGCGGGCCACTCATGTTCAATAGAAGTATCCACCTGGGACGACAAATAATTCGCCCAGATGAGATACAATACATCACTCCTCGGATAATCTGGAAATTTCTAGATTCAACGGGCTTAAGGCGCGGATGATTGGAACAGTTGATACTTAAATACTCGGCATAAAACTTTGTCTAAGAATAATATAATTAAGACTAATAACTTAGATATGAGCATTGCCAAGGATTTACTGCGTAAGGGTTTTACACAAGTTGTATATCTTGTATTTGTAAGACAAACACTACGAACGCCGTTTCCTTTTATCTGACACCCGACCCGACCCCACAATAGTGTAAATAAACCTTTATACTGCAGTCATCTCAGAAATAAGTTGTCAGACCTCATACCCCTGTAATTTCACCTACATTTCTTAACATTAATTTCCCCTAACAAGCTCAGTTTAATCGTTCGACATAAAGAGACTTATTGCAATTTATATATAGATATTATACTAGTTGTATCTAACATGATCTACTTACATTACTCTAAATATCCTGGTGCGCTTCTGCGGTGACATTCTGTGGCGATGCTGCGTTTGATACTTGTCCAGTTACTTGACAATAATATGTCATGATAAACTTATTAACAAATTGCAAGGGGCACACTAAATGTTTTTAAAAAGGGGCAGTAAGGAAAGCAGCCGACAAAAAATGTATTTAAATTTCGAATTAGGAACTCATTGGGAATCTGTAATGCGTATTAAACTCATATGTAATTTGTTTTTATAAATTGGCAGCAATTTTAAAAGTGTCTGTCGCGCCTTAAAATGGATCATTTTCTCTAGTCAAATACATTTTGAAGTGCTACAGACATTTTAAAATTGCTCCTAATTTGTAAAACATATGAGTAAACAAAGTTGCTTGGTTTGACCCGAATATACAAAAAATGAAAAGTTAGACAACGGCAAAATATTGCAGTAGTCAGTTGTAAATTCTTACAAGTCAGTGACCTTCTAATATTAATTTCTAGTCGAACAGTTACGACTTATTTATATTTAATCTCAAAATTATCTTAAAACTGTTTTGAGTCAAATGAAGTGTCTCAAAAACGTTGAATATCAAGTTTTGCTGCATGTTGTAAAGTTTTATCTATCAACGTTTTAATGTGCGACTTAAAAACAAATTAAAATTTTGTATAATTATAATGTTATGATGGGTGGTCTTATCAATGAGATCTTCTGAACATGTCTGTGGAACTGACGCATTATTGATTCCAGCAATATTTGTTTATAGTTTTAAAATTGTTTAACTATAATAATGATACTAAAAGATAATATTTTTATTGTTTTTACTTTTATAGTTTTAGAGTAAATATCTCTTAAAATGAAATTGAGCTTTCATAAAAGAAACATCAACGGTCACTTTATTTTTATATAGATTTTTATAAACCTATAAAGGTGTTATTTGGGGTATTGATTATTTTTATTTGGCTTTTTAAAGCTATCGTTTGATATCAATTCTTACAATTTATATTACAATGAAGCCATTTTTGCTCATAAGTTTTAGTATGCAAGTTTTTGTATTCATAAGATATCTCTATATATTTTTTACAATACATGTTTTACAATTTCGTTAGTTATTATATTATTTTTTATTATGCTTATAATAATATTCATTTTATTTCAGTCATAAACCATACATTTTGTTACATAATACATTAAATAATTAAAAATCGAAATAGCTTAGCGAATGCTTATGACTTTCCCTGCGTTTTAAAAATTCATAAATTAATTTATCTTCAACATAACAACTTGTTTTTAATTATATAAGTAGGTGGTGCACACAATGGTTTTCCAGTGCGTGTTCCAGTAGACAATAATCGTTATATAAGTTCAAACGAGCCACGATGAACCCAGTTTTGTAATTATGTGGAATATAGTAGTGTTAAGTAACCAGATGCGTAAGTAAGGTACTACTTGGAAACAGAAATGACTGTCATTTGCAACTGGCAGGTTAAAGTGGGTTTCACATCACACTGTATCTAAACGTATGACTGTTTTTCCTTGTAGCACAATTACAACAATAGGTTATATTTTGAGCGGCTTATGGTGTATTTTGATGTTATTTGTGTAGATTTCGAAGGGATCTTTCTTTTGACTTTAAAGATAGATTTGCTCGTCCAATTTGGTATAGGAAATAGTTTTGTTGAAGTTACTAGGTGTGGTTTGTTTACACTTTCACCATATGAGTAAATACGCCTATAATAAATTATATACCAGCTGACTTTTACTATTAAAATATTATGAGTGAACTACATAATCAACTTCTTGCCTAGTATTAAAATAATGTATCCCGTGCATAATATTAACAGGTCACAATAAATATCTAGATTAAACCCCTGTTTTTTTTTAAATATATTATTGATATATTTAAAATAAATTTAAATTTTAATAAATATTATTGATATTTTCAATAAAACAACATACATTCACGCCTTTTTCCCGCAGGGGTAGGCAGAGGTGTACCCAGGACTCAGTCCCATAGTAGATAAACCCACATTTCGCCAGTATGTTATTGGTCCCATGTAATAGGGGGCGAGCCTATTGCCATCTACCGGGCACAGTAGATATTTTCAATTTATTTAATTTCATTATTAATAATCAGACTCCTTGTTTCTAATCCCCTAGTATTACATGAACATAACTGTATCTCAACGATTTCACTAAATATGTGTAAACATGTATGTAGGTAATTCATTTATTTATTTATTTATATTATGTTAATACAATAATTAATTGTCAGTGCCATAACACAAAAATTACGCACTGGATACGTTTACGGCGTGTATAAATGTGAAAGCTTCTTTAGTAAGGCATTCGGACTGCATTGCCCAGTTGCTTTATTTGGTTGATGCAAACTAGAGTAATTGAAACCGTTTTGCATAATAATTAGATAACCATCAAGTTGTAACCTTTGAAATCAATTTAAAATGAAATAAAGTCAATTTTGTTATTAGGTATCACTGATCCAAGGAACAGTGTAGACAATAGAAGGCGTGTCGACAAACAAGAATGTTAATGAAGCTTTGTTTTTTTGTGTAGTATAATATAATATAATATATATACATATTAATAAGATTATAATATTTTATTATCTGAATATCAATCCTTTTCTAGTTTCAATAATTAATTTTATTTTTATTATATCGCCGGTTTAAAATCATTTGTCTCTAAGATTTTATCTGTCGTCTAGCATTTATGCAAAATAAAATGAACCACTTAAATCACTCTAGATAACAATGTTTTTATTTTAAAATAGAATTTTTAAAAGTGATAAACTGTGAAAAAAAAAACAAAAATATTGCACGCGACGTAAATAAAATAAAACGTTTCAGAAAGATCGTGACTCGTGCTATTATTATATTTATGTTTGTTTTTTACTTGGACTATCGACAGATTTTTGCGTGCCGCTATTATATTTGTCAAACTAAAACTACGCCGAAATCGACGTACTAGATCTTGTCCAACATAATTTTCACACACATTAGCATTGTGTGCACACTATGATTTGAAAGCTGCATTTTCGAAGCCTTTATTTTTAGGTAGTGCGGTATCTGGTCGGAGTATGCTCAAATTTTTTTTAAATAATTATCAATAATCTAAAGTATTTTGATCACTATCACTATAATATAAAATAAATGACTCACTGACAGACATGCAACGCAGAGCCTAAACTACTGATCCTAGGGACTTGAAACTTGAAATGTAGGTTCTTTTCGTTATCTACGGCAACGTCGAAATAGTACACCTACCTCGGGTTTGTCACCTGCATCAATTAACCCAAACAATCATGAGGAAATCATGGAAATGTTGTCTAAAGTTCTATCTGAAATTACAGAAGTCCGTAAAGAGAACTTAGAAATGAAAAACTCAATAGAATTTTATATGACCCGATGTGATGAAATGAATGGTCGTATTTTAACCTTGGAGGCTGACAAGATTGAACGTGACATGCACATACAAAATCTGGAAAATAAGATCGAAGAGATAGAACGACAGTCAAGAAGTACCAGTTTGGAAATACGTGGAATCCCCTCAAAATCCCGAGAAAACAAACAAGATTTATGCAACCTAATAGGAAAACTGCAAGAAATAATAAAGGTTGACGTGCAACCAAATACTATCAAGGATGTTTATCGTATTCGAGGGAAACTCAACGAAGAACGACCTATAATTGTTGAATTTGCAACCACTATTACCAAAACGAACACTTTGCAAGCAATAAAGAAGTATAATGCATCAAATACAACTAACAGGCTGAATACTAGTACACTTGGATTTGCTCAGAAGAAGACCCCCATATTTGTATCAGAATTTCTGACACCAAAAGCTAGAAGACTCTATTTCTTGGCTCGTGACATTGCAAAGACTAACAGTTACAACTTTTGTTGGACCGTAAATGGCAGAATATTTCTACGGAAAGCAGAAGGCTCACCACCTTTACTTATATCCAACGAAAAACAAATAGAAGAGCTAAAATCAAAAAACTAATCTATAATTACAGTGAAATATACAAAAAACGCAATAATTCAGAATTAACACTAAAATTTAATGAAAATGTTAAAACTAAACACTCTGGCATTGATTTACAATTTACAATTATGAAATTTACTTCTGATGACACTTGCAATATACACACACACATTCACATAAACTCACAATCATTCCTCGTAAACTACAAAACACAATTCTCCAATCATCTCTATATCTTATTCACAGTGTTCCACTATTTCTTAAATCATTATGAATGATACAAACTCTATAACTTATGACATTGAACAAATTTCTATATCAAAATCCTACGTCTGTTCTCCTGAAGATAGCACCACATATGTAAACAATAATAGTCATACTCTTAAAATCCTTCATGTCAATATTCGCAGTTTAAATAAAAATTTCAACAATCTACTAGTATTTTTAAGTAGAATCAATTATCAAGTAGATGTAATAATACTCTCAGAATGCTGGCTAAGTAAAACACCTTTTATCCCAATACTTCACGGATTTAATTCCTTTAGTTCTTCTTTTACAACCCAAAATGAAGGAGTGATCGCATATATAAGAGACTCAATAAGTAACCAAGTAGAACAACCAATTTTTAATGATGCGAATTGTCTAATTCTTAAAATTAATAATAATCTTGCTATTGTGGCATTGTACAGGTCTCCTTCTAACAGAAACATAAATATCTTTCTAAATAGCCTTGAATCCACCCTCAAGACTCTTGAGCCCTACAAAAACTTAGCTGTTATTGGAGATATTAACATAAATATTGCTCCTGATGGCACAGATCCTAACGCAGATGACTATCTCAATTTAGTAGCAGCAAATGGTATGCTTCCAGCTCACGTACATCCCACAAGGGAAAAAGCATGTTTAGACCATATTATGTTGCGAGCACTTAACCATGCTGATACTATTGTTTTTGACACACTGATAACCGATCATGCACCCATACTCTTATGCGTTTCTCCAGACCAAAAACCAATAGACAGCAAAATAAGTCACTCCATAAATCGAATAAACATTTCTGCTGTCACAAAAGCCCTAGAATCCACAGATTTCACCCCAGTCTTTATATCAACTGTCCCTGATGAAGCAGCATTTAAACTAGTAGAAATTATTTCCAATACTGTAAAGATACATAGTCAAACCGTTATCACTCAAAACCGCAGACGTATAAAAAAGCCATGGATTACTTCTGGCCTTTTAAGATGTATCAGACATAGAGATAAGTTATATCGTAAACTAAAGAAAAATTCTGACGACCCGATTCACAAAACTATTTATATTCGCTATCGAAACTTTTGTAACAACCTCCTAAAAAGGATTAAACGTGAATATCACCGATATGAAATAAATAAGGCTAGGAAGAATCCTAAAGCAACTTGGAAAATTATTAAAGATGTTTCTAATCTTAACTCATGCAAAACTAACTCTACTGCTCTACTAAAGATCTCCAGTTGTCCGTCTCAATCTGTTAATACAGTAAACTCATTCTTCGCAAATGTGGGAAAGGAGTTGGCAAACAATATCAGTCTTAGAACAAATTGCGCACCCCTTAACTGTACACCTAAGCTACCATACGTGGCTCCCAATAATTCCATGGCTTTATACCCAGTTTACGCGACAGAGATTGAAGTAATTATTCTAAATCTTAAAGAAAAGTGTGCTGTAGGCTGGGATAACATCCCAGCCACAGTTATTAAAGCAGCACGTCACGTACTGATTCCTGTTCTGGAATACGTCTTCAATCTTTGTTTCAGTATTGGTACCTTTCCTCAGGTGTTTAAGAAAGCCATTGTGCACCCTATATTCAAAAGTGGTGATGGAAACAGTGTCTCAAATTACAGACCAATATCCGTTCTTTCAGCATTATCCAAAATTTTTGAAAAATTACTAAATAAACGCTTGACGGGATTCTTAAATGATGGCAACATTTTGGCTTCAAATCAATACGGCTTTAGAAAAGGAAAGTCGACAGAGGATGCAGTTCTCGAACTTTCTAACACCGTAACGAGCAATCTTGATAAGAAATTAAAAACAATAGGCATCTTTTTAGATCTCTCTAAGGCCTTTGACACTGTTTCCATTCCTCTTTTAATTACTAAACTAGAGCTCATTGGCATCAGAGGGGTTGCACTGGACATATTTAAAAGCTACTTGAGAAATCGAACCCAGTGTGTAGTTATAGATTCAGTAACCAGTAATGATATCGGTATCGATTTTGGTGTTCCTCAAGGTAGCGTCCTAGGGCCTACTCTTTTCCTCATTTATATAAATGATTTATGTAAAATGTCTCTTCCGAAAACCAAAATTTTAACCTATGCCGACGATACTGCTATTTTAGTACATGGTACAAACTGGCAAGAAGCCAAGAGTAACTCTGAATTTGCCCTAAGACAAGTAATGCTTTGGCTAGACAGTAATCTTCTCACACTTAATATTTCTAAAACTAAATTTGTGCCCTTTTCTATAAGTCGAACATCACAACCCCCATCTCTTTTTTCACTTCATGCTCACACTTGTCAACCATGTGAACCATTCACCTCGACTTGTATTTGTTCTGTTATTGAATGTACATCCACCACAAGATATTTGGGCATTACTATAGACAATAATCTATGCTGGAAGCAACATATTGCCATGACCACCTCTCGGATTAGAAAGTTGATATTTGTGTTTAAATCTCTACGCAGTATTTTTGATCCTGAATCCCTAAAGACTATATACTTTGCCCTCGGTCAATCGATCCTCTCCTACTGCATAACTGCTTGGGGAGGATCTACAAAAACTGCTATGATTAGAGTGGAACGAGCTCAAAGAGCAGTGTTGAAGGTGATGTTGTACAAACCGATTCGTTTCCCTACAACTGAACTCTACTCGCTTTGTAAGATATTGAGTGTTAGGCGAATTTTCATATTAAATACTGTTTTACGTAAACACTCGGAATTAGTATATGACCCAACTTTAGCCAAAACAAAACGACGTTCAGATATCGTTTGTCGAACTCTTCCAAAAAACACTGTATTTGCAGGCCGTTCGAATCTTTTCTTAGGCTCTAAATTATACAACAGATTTAATAAACAACTGGCGATATATCACCTACCAACTCACAAATGTAAAGCTGTTTGCCTTGATTGGCTACTAACTCTCACTTACGAGGAATCAGAAAACTTAATTAAATAACACTCACACTCAATAACATTCACACAATATTGTGGGTGCATCCCGGTGCCCAACTCTTACGAGGCTGGTGTCTCTTGGAGGTACCCACATATTGGGCACATACACACATACACATACACTCTACACACGTACAAACACACACACCCCTACTCACACACACATAGTTCACAGTATTACATACACAGCCAGAGAGAGAGAGAGAAATTATATAATATTATTTAAGCTATATTTCTAAATTCTTATTGAAAATATTAAGTAAATTAGGTATATAAAAGTATTGTAACGTTTATTTTGGATATCTCTTTTTAAGTAACCCCTTCGGAGGGGGGCGTTGGTGTCTGCGACACAGTTTTATTACTATAGCTGGCATCATCGTTTCCTCACCTTTTTTGTGTATGTAACTGGTTTCCGAAATAAAGTTTTATTATTATTATTATTATTATCTGGACGTGTACTTAGAAAAGATTTTTGAAAATGTACACTCCAAGGGGTCCAAAAAGGACGTCAAAGTTTTGGTATCAAACTCCTACAACACCGCTGGCCTTATACTAGTTCCTTATAAATTTAATTACCCTGTATTCTGTATACATATCTATTGTTATGATTCTTTTAGCCGAGAAAACGTCAAAGCTAATTAATTAGGAAATATTATTAGAATAATTTCAAACCTGTACCTATTATTGTAAACTCTAACGCCACATGAATTATAATATCATCGAATATGTTAATGTGTTTTTGTCCTTTAAAATAACAAAATATAGTTTGCTCTAAATTGTTTATTCATAACAAATAATCAGCAATTCATGTGAGATAATTTTGCAGTTATTATAAACTAGACGTCGCCCGCGGTATAAGTTCTAGAGAATGTTTCAACTCTAGGGGATAAAGTACATTTATTTTTAATCTTTGTCTGTTACCAAAGACATTTTTGGTGTCGCACGTATAGCTCGATAGAAAAGAGTAGAAACAGAACTAATTTAAAATGTACGTGTTGACTTTAAAGTTTTTCTAATTGATAAATACAGTGGCGCCCCCATAATTTTCTACTCTTTTTTGTCGAACTATATTAAACTGCTAAAATATTTATGAATTTTATGTTCTTACAATCGTATTGAAAAGTAAAGTGTAACACGGCGCTAAAACCCATTTTATCTCGGTTTCTATTTTCTGTAAAATTACCTAGTACACAATTGGTCTTTTTAGCCCCTTGTGAAACAATCTTCTATTAATTTCATACTATTATATAAACAACATCAAATAACTGGATCAAACCTTTAACCAAACCTGGTGATATAGTTTTAAATTTTAAATTGTTAAACTTAAACATAAAGTTAACGGCTACTAGTTAAAAACGATCGCACCGTAAAAGTAGTTTTAATTTCGGTTTCGGTCGTAAAATCTAACTTTTGTTTAAACACGGCTAGTTTAATTAATTTTCAATTCAATATACTGTTTTTATGGCAATTTCGTGTGTACGATTTTATTAATTTGACATTTGTGGACATTTTCCGTCGTAAAAATAAAATATTTTTTTTTTTCATCGTCGGCTGTTTTTAAGGTGACTTGATTAGATATTATTATTTAAATTGTAATAAAATTACCTTGGTATTTGTTTTCGCACCATAAGTTTATATTTAATTATTATGAACCCAAACGATTACACCAGTTTAAGAGATGGACATTATTTATTTTATGTTTCCGTTCTTGCAATTTATTATGACGACACGAACATAAAATATTGTTTGTGATCTTAATTCAAATTAAGAACATCAAGATTATTTACCTTTTAATTTTTATCGTGATCTAATTTAAATAGTGTTTCGATGCTTAAGGCCGTTTTCGACTGGTGCGCAAGAGCATGTTGACAACCCACGTCAAATCTCAACGGCTTTAGTGACAGACGAGTTAATTCGAACTTGGAACGTTTAACGAGCGGCGTTTAGGGTTCGGTATTTGAAAGTGTTTTTTTATTATTATTTTTATTTATCTTTTAAATGTTGCGGTACTTTTTACGTACGATATTGATTTGAATAGCACAATTTCTTCAAGTAAGAATTACACACGTTACACGGATTTACTTTAAAACAGGCTTAAAATAATAAAAAAATGTACGGAACCACACCTAATATATTGACCATAGTAATCACAAAGCCTATTTAACAATAATAAATAAAATTAAAATTGTGGCCTTATACGTGATGGGTCGTCAGTCAATTTAAAATTCAAGTCTCGTATTTAGTTATGAGTAATTAGTCTACTTAGTACTTTTATTTGAGTAAGTGGTATATTGTTTTAACTTTATTGTGTTTTTTAATTCTCTTTCCATGAACCAATTGACACTTGACGCATAAATCAAATAACGTTGTATGTGCAAATTTTAACTTTCGTACTTGGTCTGGTCTTACTTAAGTGGTATCCTAAAAAGGCAGTATGAGTACTTGCGATTATATTTCTTTCGGTTGTTCTTAATATACTACTAGTAGAAAACTCAGCATTTGTATTTGATATTGAACCCTCCCCTCTTTTAGAAAAAAAGGTTGTAAATATATACATATTTCCGTAGCGTAAAGTAAAAAAAATCACGCGTGCGTTATTAGTAAGCTTCAATAAACACCAAAATGTATTGTATTAACGAGCGTAGGCGTATATATTTTTTTTTTCTACGAGGATTTATGAAAACCATTGAAATTAAATATGAATGATAACAAGATTTCAACATTATAAAGCATATAAACATAGGTCAAAATATGCAAAAAAAACAAAGACTGTCGTCATCATAATTATTATAGATATTATAGTTATGTATATATGTATATACAGTATATAGTTTATTATATTATATATACAACAATATTATATTATTTACACTTATATATTTAATTTATAAAGATGCGCCACCGTCTTTTGGCTGCAAATGAATCCTCTCCATCCATCGGTTGTCTGGAAGAAATCGCTTATTAACGATAAGACCGCCGCTTGTACATTTAAATATAGTTTCTCTGTATCCTTTGTGTTGGTTCTATAAGTGTGGTGTACAATAAAGTATGATCTATCTATCTATCTATTATTGTTTTGGCTAATTATAATAATCAATATAATTACTCGTAGCATGTTTTATGTATGTATATGTTTATATGTTTTATGTAATATATAATTCGTGGTCTTAATCTAGCGTAATTGAAATAAATGATACGGATAATTCTATTTGTGTCCCTACTGTTAAAATAATTCAAAAAGTGGGTCGATACAATTTCCTTGTCGCACCACCCACGTCGTCTGCCTTGATAACTTCGCGCCTTACATTCGACAGTTTTGTAGAACGAACATCTCGATGGTCACTTGCGACGGCACTCTGCCAAGTGTGACATTGACAGGAAAGTTTAAGTTATAAATTTTCACATACTGACTTTTTCACCGGGAACGAAGGACTTTTTAATTTCTGAGAATTGGTGTTGAAAATGGCTATTAAAACAGTTATTTTTTGTTAAAGTCATAATAAAACAATACCTAAATATGATGTTAATCCGTTTAAACAACTTTAATAAGTCTTTTACAGTTTGTTTAAAATATACATACATAATATAATAATATGGGACAACTTCCACACACGGTCATCTGGTCCCAAACTAGGCTAGCCTGTACTATGGTAACCAGATGACCGATATACATACTTATATAAGCTTATAACACCCAGACACAGATCAAACAGACTTGTTCATGCAGACAAATGTTTGACCTGGCCGTGGATCGAACCCGGGGCCTGCGGCACAGAAAGCAGAGTTTGTACCATCTGAGCCATCGAGGCTGATAATGAAGATTACCAATAGAAATATACTAGAAGCATAAAAATTCTGTTCTCACGTCAATTTTGTAGTGGTAGGCCTCTTTTGCAGGGGGCCGCCTGGGGAAGTACCACACCTTTGCCAGTTATTCATCCGCCAAGCAGTAATGTGCAAACATTGCTGTGTTCCGGTATGAAGGGCAATGTTACCAGCGAAATTACTGGGCATGATGAGATTCAACAACTCATATCTCAGGGTGACAGGCGCTGTGCAGTGCTGCGCAGAATTTTGAATTTTAAAACACTGGGTGGCACTGTGTCTGATATGGGCAATCGTGATGCTTACCATCAGGCACCTGATTTGCTCGTCTTGTCACTTACTATCATAAAAAAAAAAAAAAAAAAAAATTAACCAATCGATTGACACCTCATTCATCAAAATCAGGCCATTACCGGAGGCGTTACGATTGAATAAAAATGAATACAAATGAACTCTCTCGCACATCACTCATATATTATCGTCATCACCATCTCAGCCATAGTATGTCCACTGTTGGTCATAGGCCTCTCTATAAATGTCCATCTAGTTGTAAGCGGCTTGCATCCAGATACATAAAATAACATAACTTATCATACAATCAAACCTTTTTCTTGAAGGGGTAGGTGAGGTGTACCCAGGACTCAGCCCCTTAGTAGATACACCCACATTTCGCCAGTATGTTATTGGTCCCATGTAATAGGGGGTGAGCCTATTGTCATCTACCGGGCATAGTTCAGGCCTGTAATTGAGATAATTCCTAATGGAAAAATTCAATATCGCTTTGCCTGACTTGGGGATCTAACCCGGGTCCTCATGATCGGCAGTCGAGCCTACGTCCACTACGCCACCGAAGCAGACTTAAAACATGAAACATACTTAAAATATGAGGCTTATAAAAGTTTAATTCTTCTTTTTCGCTCTTCCGTAGTCGAACGAAAACAGTAATCAATTATTTGTCACCTTGTACTACGCTTCCATGCGCCAAGATTCTTAATTACCATTTACTATTAGCTATTAATAATTAATTCATTACTTCCCAGTCTAAAAACCGAGGTCATCGGCCATACCATATCGTTATGTTAATCTGGTTTGTAAATCCGATTATTTGCTAAAGGATGATGTCATGACGGGTCAGGAGTTCACATTTGTATACGTAAATCAATATATTCAAACGGTTTACGAATTTTCTAAAGCTCGATCTAAATTCGTCCATCTTATGTCATATCTACATTGACCATTGATAATTCTCTTAAATATTCGTGTATGTATTGTTTTCTCGCTATATTAATCATACTTTGACTGTTGCAAAGGATGGTTGCAATAATAATGAGATTGATTAGGTTTTAACTGTAGCTACACCTTTGCCAGTTATTCATCCGCCAATCAGTAATGTGCAAACATTACTGTATTACGGTCTGAATGGCAATGTTACCAGCAAAATTACTGGGCATGACAAGTTTCAACAATTAATATCTCAGAGTGTCAGGCGCAGTGCAGTGCCGCGCAGAATTTTGAATTTTAAAACACTGGGTGGCACTGTGTCTGATATGGGCAATCATGATGCTCACTACTATAAAAAAAGCTAATATAGAAATCCATCGATACTACCTCGGTTGTATAGTGGGCGCAAGCTTGTAACGTTACGATGGTAGTAACGTACAATGTAGGTACCTACCTAAGTCCTACAAGTATTACCTAGGTAGATAATATAAACAAAAAAATAAAATTAACATTAAAAATTTATTTACAAACAAGATTACGAGTAGATAAAAAAAAGAATCTAAAAAATTATTGAGGGAGGAGGTGTGAAGCCGGCAGCTGTTGCAGAGGGTTCCTTTGAGGACCGTAGGACGCCCCCCCCCGGGCGCCGCCGACCGCAGATGTGACTTCAGGTCGGTGAGGTCCCCAGCTCGACGAAATACCACGAACAGGTATTGTGCACCTCCCCCTCGGTACGCCGTAATAATAGGGAGAGTCGGCGTACCTGAGTTCCTCTCGATGATTCAAGGGGAGGGCACAATTATATCTTCTTCGCAGGTACCCCTCTGGAGGCCCCAAGGGACAGCGCTTCCTGGCTCCAAGTTGTCCAAGTTGTCAACCAAGTCGATAAAACAAGTTGTAGAAGGTTCAGACCGGACCGAGTATAGTTTCCGACTGAGCCTGACTACGATTAATCAGAATGAGGATCCGAATGAGAATCAGATTGAGACTCAGATTGAGAATCCGATTGAGAATCCGAATGAGAATCAGAAGGAGAATGACCAAAAGTATCCAGGACCCCGCTTTTTATCCAAATTTTCCCAGTTAAATTTCGAAACCCCAAATTTTGAATTTAGTTTTAAGAAAAGTACATGCAGCCAGTAAAAAATAATTAAAACTTTTTAACAAGGTATGTAACCTCTACAGACATCAAGTAAAAATAGTTGAAACCTTTGAAAAAGGTATTCAACCTCACAAAATTTAAAAAATATAACTTAGATTTAAAGACATTAGACAATTTGAATGTGTCAATTATAAACATGTCAGTCAAAATTGCAAAAATTAATAATGTAAACAAACCAAATTTTCAGTTATTTCAGCTAAAATCGATAGAATTATGAAGAGAAAACTAAGACGACATGCTTACAATTTTTTAGCGGACGATTTTCAAGCGAAATAATGACTAAAATACCAAAATACATCAAATGTTAATCAGCAAAGGATAATTCAGATAAAAAACATCAACATAGTGTTCAAGAAAATAAGGTAATATTTACAGTATAGTATGTATAATATTACAAGCTCGACTACCGATCAGGAGGGGGTTCGATCCCCAGGTCAGGCAACGTGTTAAATATTAGATTTTTCCATCGGGAATTATCTCTATACCTGCCTGAAGGTGACCGGTAGATGGTAATAGGCTCGTCCTCTATTACATGGGACCAATAAATAACATACTGGCGTAATGTGGGTGTGCTACTATGGGACTGAGTCCTGGGTAAACTTGCCTCTGCCTACCCCTTCGGGAAAAAGGCGTGATTGTACATTATGGTATGTTGTGTAATTAGAGACCCGCCCTCGCTCCAGGTAATAATAAAAATATAAATCTTCCACTTGAATCACTTTGTCTATCGATGAAAACCGCATTAAAATCCGTTGTTTAGTTTAAAAGCTCTAAGCCTAAAGACTGCGGAAAGCGACTTTGCTTCATATTATAATCTAAGGAAGTGACGAAACTGCATTGCGATGAATTAGAATGATGCGTTTTCTACACACAGTCTTCTGGTCTTTACTTTATACTTTTAGTATTTATTAAATCAGTATTATGGATATTATGCATATACCTATACATATAACACACATCTAAACACTAACAAAAAATATTTGTGCATACAAATGTTTGTAATGAACGGGAATAGACTACCAAATGAGCCGACCGATCAGTCATGTACCACATCAAACTATAATATTAACGATTTGGTATACCAGCCATAAAAATAAGTCGTAATCTCTAAAATCAGCTTACATGATTCGACATCACTTTTGACTTGAAAATGATCACCTAGTGACATAAATGACTATGAAGCACTTGACGACGTGTTCATCAGAGTCATAAATATGTAAATGTTGACACAAATAGGTCAAACTAGAGGTTGTAATAGCTTTGGTGGAACGAGTTTTGCACTGTTTGCAAAGTCTTAACATATTGTTCTTTTTATGAGATGGAGACTATTACAATTAAATCGTTGAATTGTAGCCCCCAGTTGTTTTATTATCAATTGTTTTAAAATATTTGTATAAATTACATAAATAACAAGTAATATATACAAAATTAAAACTACAACTTATCTTTACATAAACATAACATACATTCACGCCTTTTTCCCGAAGGGGTAGGCAGAGGTGTACCCAGGACTCAGTCCCATAGTAGGTACACCAACATTTCGCCAGTATGTTCTTGGTCCCATGTAATAGGGGGCGAGCCTATTGCCATCTACCGGGCACAGTTTCAGACTCCAGGCAGTTATTGAGATAATTCCTAATGGAAAAATCCAATATTTAACACTGCCTGACCTGGGGATCGAACCCGGGACCTCTTGATTGGCAGTCGAGCATGCGCCCTCTACGCCACCGAGGCAGTCAACTTATCTTTACCTATTTGAAATCTATCTTATATCTGTGGAAATATAGGGGAAAGTACCCTTTGTATTATTCTAAGGTCTAAACTATCTTTATACCAAATTTCAGCCTAATCAGTTCAGTAGTCTTGGCGTGAAAGTGTAACAACCTTGAAAATGACGTATATTCTATGATATACAAGAACGTTCTTCAAAAATATTTGCTCGCATTCTGTTTCTTAGTTCATTAAAGTTGCCTTTATTTATTAAGTTTAAATACGTTAACAATAGTTTGTAATCAAATCAAACGAAAAATATCTACTCAATTTGTTGTCCCGTAATATTAGCACAGCTCCGTACGCGTTCACACTGTACGGATGTCGAAGCTACACTAAAGTAAGGTGTGCGGATTGCAGTACTCTTTAGTCGAGCAAAGTTCGACGAGCAAAGTTCGAAAGTTCGGAACTCGAAATCTAGTATGTAGTACATTAATATCGTTGATTACAACCATCTACCCATCCATCCTCACAAACTTTCACATTTATAATATTAGTAGAATCTATAAATTATGAGTAGTAGTCAACACGCCAGCCAAAAACAACAACAAACCAATTATCTAGGCCCACTGCCTAGAAAATAATTGGATAAAATAAATTAATTGGATAATTTTTTTTTTTTTTTTTTAATTTTATTTTAGTGAGTAACAAGACGAGCAAATCAGGTGCCTGATGGTATGCATCATAATTGCCCATATCAGACACAGTGCCACCCAGTGTTTTAAAATTAAAAATTCTGCACGGCACTGCACTGCGCCTGTCACCGTGAGATATGAGTTGTTGAATCTCATCATGCCCAGTAATTTCGCTGGTAACATTGCTCTTCATACCGGAACACAGTTATGTTTGTACATTACTGCTTGACAGATGAATAACTGGCAAAGGTGTGGTACTTCCCCAGGCGGCCCCCTGCAAAAGAGGCCTACCACTACTACTGTATTTTGGAGGCAGTCGTTGGGCTAGGTAGGAAATTGAGTTTGTGCTATATTTATACATACAGGACATATAGGTACTAACTCATGGGAAACAACCGGTTTTTTTTATGATAGTGAGTAACAAGACGAGCAAATCAGGTGCCTGATGGTAAGCATCATGATTGCCCATATCAGACACAGTGCCACCCAGTGTTTTAAAATTCAAAATTATTCAAAATTCGCAGCAGTGCTCTGCGCCTGTCAGTCACCCTGAGATATTAGTTGTTGAATCTCGTCATGTCCAGTAATGTCGCTGGTAACACTGCCCTTCAGACCGGAACACGGTAATGTTTGCACATTACTGCTTGGCGGATGAATAACTGGCAAAGGGGTGATACGAGTACATCCCCAGGCGGCCCACCTACAAAAGAGGCCTACCAATACAAAAATATTACTGATACACATCAAATTCGGCTAGCATCCATCATTTTTCTAAAAGTGGCTATCACTATACGACTATATAAAATACAACACTTTTAATTTTACTATCCATTGCTAATATTATCTCATTACCTCACAGAACTCTCCACAAACCATTGAGTTTGCATAAGTCCCAATCATTTACAGACAATGTAACACAAAGCCATACTAACATAAGAAAACTGTACAAAGTGAGGAAAGTGGAATTACTGCCGACAACCTTTCAGAGGTAACTTTCGTTAGACATAAAACGAAGACTTTGTTGACAATTGTTGCTGTTTCGACCAAAGTTAACCTCTTATATGCCGGGGTTTCAGACACAGAATTAAAATTGTGTTTAGACGTGATGTACGTTTCGGTATGCGAGGGTATAATAAAAATTTGAGAACTCTTTTTGGAATTATGTATCTTTCCTAGACGTTAGAAATGTAAATATCTTTCATGTCTAAATATGGTAATACTGATCTTATATCATAATATCGCGATTTCATATTATAATTATAAGAATATGAAACTGTTATTACGAGTATCTATAATAATTTATACAAATTAATCACTATACATTATAAAATCCTAAATGACTGACTGACATGCAACGCAGAGCTCAAACCACTGATCCTAGAGACTTGAAATTTGGAATGTAGGTTCTTTTTGTGGTCTGAAATGTGCTAAGAAAGGATTTTTGAAAATTCGCTATGTAACCGGTCCAAAAAGGGCGTCAAGGTTTTGGTATAAAACTCCCATATTTCTTATTTGCGAGCGGGCAAAGCCGCTGTTCTTACACTAGTATACAATAAAATAATCTAAGTAGGTTATGGATTTCGGTATATGGAACTTAAAACTTAACTGGACCCACACTTCGGGAGGTACTTACCCTCAGTCTAACCCTTCGGGGAAAAGGCGAGATGATATAATATTCTGTTGAAAGGTAAAGCATAATCTTAATATCTCACAAATATTGACTAGCGAACCCGAAAGAATATGCATAACAAACAGAAATGACGAAAGCGATGAATGTGATTGAAATAAAAATATTTTCGTTTGTAACAAAACTGGTTTTCATATTGTCGTCGGTGAGACCGTAGTCGGTCTGTTAGTCCGACATAAAATAATATAGCGAGTTGTAAATAGTTACTTTTCAAAATACTTTCTTTGGAATGTTTACTGATTTTTAGACGAAAGTGAAGTTACATACACATATAGATACATACTTAAACAACTATACTTATATTTTAGATTAGAGAGTTTCACTATAAAAATACCTATCAGGATTCAAGTTAATTGAACGGGTTAATTATATATTATAGAAGAACAGGGAATGCAAAACATCGATTTGCTAAATTTTTCATACGATTGCGTCAAATTGCTAAAAGGCCGCGTACGCTCTTAAGATTTATTTTTTACCACAAGAACTAATTGGCACAAAGTTATCTAGAAAACTTCTCTAAGTTCATTAGTACCGGCTTCTCGCACACTAATTAAAAAGTCCAGTGGGCCAAGAGACGGCACTAATTAATAGAAAGTGAATCCTTAGCTTGACTCCGAGATGCTTTCAATAAAACGCTACTGTATTTTTTATTAGAACTCAATGAAGGTTTTGTTAAGTTCCCAAAAATGCATATCGTTTTTCTGCTTAATGATGTAGCGTTGATTTATTTATATGTTTTTAAAGTTGCGACGGTGCGGTTCTTATGGTAAGGTAGTAATAGGTAGTAGTGGTAGACCTCTTTTGCAGGGGGCCTCCTGGGGAAATACCACACCTTTGCCAGTTAAGCCTCATTCAATCGCCAAGCAGTAATGTGCAAACATTATTATGTTCCGGCCTGAATGGCAATGTTACTAGCGAAATTACTGGATATGACGAGTTTCAACAACTAATATCTCAGGGTGACAGGCGCAGTGCAGTGCCGTGCAGAATTTTGAATTTTAAAACACTTAAATATAGGTGGCACTGTGTTTGATATGGGCAATCATGATGCTTACCATCGTGCACCTGATGTGCTCGTCTTGTCACTCACTATCATAAAAAAGGTACTTACTTTAAGTAATAAATATATAAAACTTACTTATTAATTTGATAATAATAATATCTATAAACATGCTCAATCAACCCTAAGGTAATTAAATTGTGTCATTTGTAAGCGTAACAATGTTACCAAAATATTTTTATCAACTATAAATCTTTTTTAAATCATTAAAAAGTAACTTATCTGATAAACATTACCAGTTATAAAAAAGAACCGGAACGTAAACCATAGGTGAGAAATAATGAAAATAAAAAATGCCGCCAGTAAAATTTATTACACTAATGATCAAGGTCCTGATTTATTGTCATAAAATTATCTTAACATTATTGCAAAAATTGCACACAATAAATCCTAGGAGACCGGAAAACTTCTTGACGCCTGTTACCCTTCACACTATGAAGTATAAATATTTGCATTATATTACTTTATAACTTGAAGCGATATCTATAGTTTAGCATCGATATTGTCTGATATATTATTATGTTTATCATATAGATACACAGAGATATTATATTTTTAACATAAAACATACCATCACGCCTTTCTTCCGAAGGGGTAGGCACCTAGAAGCCTGAATTTTATGTGGAACTTGGCAACTTATAGGAACCTATTTTATGTCCTAATGAAGATTGCTAATAGTGTTACTATAATTAGCATATTATTATATCATTTGCTAAGTCGTTATAAGTTCAATATCAATGGATGGCATAATAATTCGGTAAATTGTGATCTTAGTTCGTTTTGTCGATGTTACGAAGGCGTAGCGAAACTAGCATTTTCTTAAAATTATGAATTTGATGGGATACCTTATTCATATAAAGCAATAAATTACCAAGCTCGTGCGAAAATGGATAGCATAAAAATAAATATTTTTATCATGATTTTAAGTGAAACAGATAAATTGTAAATATATACAGAGAAACTGGATATAATGAATGTAATCACATAAGTGGCTTAAGTCGTTCTGATTTGCAATTATTGGTAAAGTCTTCAAGAATACGTAATTATATGATTATTGAATATTAGTATCATGACAAGGTGAAGTATAAGGCAAATATTAATTACCTGTGTATAACGTACTAACTTAAATGGTTATTGGAATAATATAAAATAAAAATATCAACAAATAATTAGATAATGTAATAGAGATATGACTTCGACAAAGCAATAATTAGGTGATAATTATTACATTTATTGATAAAATCATCGAGTCAGGTTTAGAAGTTTAAAAAATTCAAAATTACTATCATTGCAATCAATAAAATAATCGCAGTTAAATTTTATTAAATTACGTCACATATACAACAAAAAAATATATGAATCAATATTATTCGAATACATTATTATGAAAATAAACAAAAAACATTATACACCTCTAAAAATTATGATTAGATACCTATCTGAGTATAATGAAATATCTGCAGGTTCACATCGATCACACTCTTGTTCAATCAATCCTAATTCGGACATATTTAGATCAACAGAGGTGATGGGTCTTTCGATCGCTCTTTCGCCGACACGATCTTATGACTCAGAATTTAAATATAATAATATATTTAAAGAACATAATAATATTTCTCACTCTAAACATTTTTAAAACTAGTCCATAATTTTGGCTAATTAAGATTAGACTGCGAATGACTAATTTGTTTATTTGAATTTGGATCGCTCCATTTTTTAAATTATGTCATCGCTTTTAAAAACGAAAAGTTTGATTGAAATTTGTATTATGAAAATTTTATTATTTTACCTACAATTTATTACGGTTTATACCAATATTTACACATTCCAAAGCCGTCATCAAGGGATACAATAATAAAATATCAGAAGAGCTTCTGGCTTCTGAGCTGAACTCAGTAGCCAAAACCTGTGTAGTGACCAGAATTCTCACAGGTCACTGTTTACTAAACAAACATATGATGAACATGGGGCTACGCCAGGAAGCGGAGTGCAGATTCTGCCATAAGAGTAGGAAATGGTTATGCACGTCCTCTGCGAATGCGGGCCACTCATGCTCAATAGAAGTATCTGGGATGACGAATAAATCGCCCAGATGAGATACTACACATCACTTCTCAGAAAATCTGGAAATGTAAGATTCAGCGGACTTAAGCAGTGAATTATAATCCATACGGGCTGCCACAATAGATCAGCAATGGTCGAAGCGGCTTCACGTCCCAATGGATGACATAAATAATAATAATAATAATACCTATATTTTGTTCACTGTTATTGCCTGGGCATTTGACAAACTGTTAATATTCATAAAAAAATTGTTGTTCCTTTTTCTGTAATTTTGAATGTTTTATGGGTCACGTGAGCCTTTATTTATTTTAAAACAATATATTGATGCGTGCTCAATTTTGATGACCGAGCAAGCGCAGGATTCTCAAATTATAATCCTGAGCGTTAGCGAGGAAATCAAAAGAGCACAAGGTGAAAAATCTTTGCACTCGAGTGCAACACGTAACTTTTCATCCCACCTCAGGGAATAAATGACCAAATGTATAAAATATAATGGCGCGAGCAAAGCAAATTAAAAAAAAAGTACACCAAGAAGGTTCCGAGTCTCAGTTTTTAACAAATTAAAAAAGTTTGTTGTGTGTGATAAATTCGGCACCATGGAGGTAGAAGTAAATAGGTTTAATGATGTTTAGATTCCATAAACTTAGTTGCACACGATGTTCTAAATTCAATATACTTTATCCTCTAGCGGATAGAAACGGCTTTTGAACTCAGATATCGAAAGGCAAAAATATTCTTTCCGAGATGGGGAGATGAAAAATAAAATGCGGGGACATTACACAATCGTCCCTCTTTCTAATTTTAATCTTTATTTTATTATAAAAACGAAAGTCTCAGTGATCCAAAAATAATATACTATTTGGTCTATATAGTTAGTGGAATAAACACTTTCAAATAAATAATTTAAGTATCTCTTAATATATTAGTAATGAGCAAAACTTCTAGCAATTCAGCTTAATTCAACTTACTTATAAAATACATAGTAATTAAAAAATATTTAAATTTTGTTTACACTTTAAATGGAATAGCGCATGTTTATCGAGCATGAACATTCGATTTTATTCTGGGTCTGTTAGATATCGATTTATTGCTCGTCGGTAATCGGATTAGGCATTACTAAATAGATTGCTCTAATATATTTACGTTACACACACATTGTAAATGTTGTAATAAATTCAAGCAATTGGGAAATACTGAAGAAGCTTTCATTTCGAAATTTGATTTGTTGATAATTATAAGTTACTATTTGTGCCCCGCGGTTTCGCCTGCGTAGTCTTCGTTAGCGTAGGGATATCGGGATAAAAGTGTAGTAGCCTGTGTATTATTTCCAAGTCTAAACTATCTATATACCAAATGTCAGCTCGATCGGTTTAGTAGTTTTAGCGTGAAAACGGAACAAACATACTCAAAACAAACAGTGCTAGATGGCGCTGGAGTCGAGTTAGAACACGCTAGCGCTTTTGCCTGTTACAAAGGTATTTTTTTACTTTATACTCAGATTTGTGATTTAAATTATTAGTAGGATTTTATAATTTTTTGTATCATTTTAGTACCCGTACCAATGAGATTTTAAATTTTATAGATATGTCTGGCAATCTGCCAATATTAAGGCTCTAAATAGTTACGCTGTCATTGCTACGGCAAAAGTGCGAACCATGCCAAATAATTCGTGTAGAAATTCTGCAGTAAAACGTTTTTTTAGAATTACATCGCCTTGTAGCTTTGTATTAAAAATATTTTTTCACATAATGACTGTCACAATGGCATTGATTAAAAGACAAAACTAGGGATATACGCTTTAGATCTTTAATATCTTAGGGTAAACTTTCTCTAATTAAGAAAATATTCTAATTTCTCCCACTCGAAACGGTTAAGCATACTTAAAATCAATAACACGTTAATTAACACCTTAAACACGCAAGATTATGTTATTAAAACCTTCCGTGACTCAAAACCATAAATAACCATCTGTTACAATTTAAATGACCTTCATTAACTTTTCAAATGTGTAATTATTTGCATACATTAATTTTGTACATTTTAGATTCGATTTTATTAGTCTAATTAAGGATGTGTTTTGGGCTATAAATATTGTTTGAAATGTCATCGGCGGAAAGATCTTGTGAAGTACATAGTGTGTTTAAAAGCCAAAACCGAAGGTAAATTCACACCATAGTTTCTGATATAATCGACCGTTCTTTTCTGCCGCATTCGTGCAGACTGTGGAATGATCTTCCTGCTGCGGTCTTCCCTTTGAGCTACAACATGGGGCTCTTCAAAAAGAGAGGGTATAGGGCATTAATAGGTTCTATCTTTATAACCGTCTACCGTTCTTATCAGATCATCTGCCCACCTTGTGGTTTACCTAGCAATGATTCATGCTAACTAAGCAAAACTACGTATACGGGTGCAGCGACCCAAAATGAGTATTGGCCTCCGCCACTCATGTCTTTTGACTTAGTGATTCTGCTTAAAGCGCCTAAAAGATCTCTTTCCATCACGTACTTTCAGGGGTACTTAGGACGCCCTCGGAACGCTCGGAAACGCTTCCCGAGTACGCTCTCTTAACCGCCCTATCCTCTCCCATGCTGTTCAACGTAGTCAAATAAACGGAGTCTATGGAATTTTATCTCGCCGATGATATTTGGGATGATATCTTCTATTTGCTCGAAAATTGTTCATACCATGCTTCAAAACTGATAATATGGTAAAAGATTTATGAATCTTTTGCAATAGACCTGGCGTAAGTCCCATATGAGACGCTCTTATAAAGATTTTACTTCGAATTAAATCATAAAATTCCCGCTAATTCTTTTGAACGCCCTTTAATAATATAGTCAACAAATTAAGTTCATAATTAAAAATGTAATGTGGCACTAAACTTTCAAATGAGGTCAAAGAACTTAATCCTCTTATGGTTTTGAAAGTGTTAGAACATGCTTAATTGGACGAAATGTTTATTGCTGAGGTAAACAAACCAGCTTAGGAATTTAATTTGACTTGAAACTAATTTTCACAGAAAAAATCGTACGTTGGTAGATCTTTTGAAAGAGAATGACTTAATAAGAAATTTCGTACAAAAAAAAACCTTATTATGCAATTAAAATCCCAGAAACATTTGACGACATACGAGCTCAATCAGCCCTATTATTGATAAGACACAAAAAACTTCCAAACAAACGAATGTAACCAAACCAAATATTGTAAAAAAATCAGTTTAAAAATTATCCCTCCTTACGTTTCTCGTGCGTTCTTCTTGTAAAGGTATCTTTTCGAACGCACGGTAGAGTCATTACTGATTATCTTCATTGACGTACAAATAAAATAAATCTTTTTGACTTTGATTTTGAATTTGAAAAGTTACTTTAGCCCCGCACTGGTTTTTTTTTTATGGTAGTAAGTAACAAGACGAGCAAATCAGGTGCCTCATGGTAAGCATCATGATTGCCCATATCAGACACAGTGCCACCCAGTGTTTTACTATTCAAAATTCTGCGCGGCACTGCACTGCGCCTGTCACCCTGAGTTATTAGTTGTTAAAACTCGTCATGTCCAGTAATTTCGCTGGTAACATTGCCCTTCACACCGGAACACAGTAATGTTTGTACATTACTGCTTGGCGGATGAATAACTGGCAAAGGTACACAACAATGACGGACTTTTTGATCAAGAGGAGTGAAAAATATATTTCAATAATGAGTTACCTAGACCTTTTCCAGGGTCTTCATTATAAATGCAATACTCAGATCCAAAATTTTTTTCAAATAAAAATCTCACAACTTGACAGTTACATACCAGCTAATAAATCACGACCATTGTCTCAAACATGAATTATTAAGACTACTTTTTGCAAAAATTGACTTCTGGTTTGTTCCCATTGTGCTATAAGTGGCGTAATATTTAAATAATAGACCTAATTCTATGCAAAAAGTTTAATACACTTACCTCTAACCCCTTTGTTATGTTATATTATTATGTCAAACTGGTTTATTAAATAAAAGGGGTCATGAAGTGATCTCTTTTGTGACATGAATTTCTAAGGGTCATTTTACTCTCATGAATATAAACAAATACTGTCAATGTGTACGATAATTTATCTCTGCACTTTTTAACTGGATTACATATTAATGTTCAAACCAGTTTTGTTTTATGACCAATTAAGTAAGTAATAGAAACCAAAGCCTTTTTCAGGGATATCGAGGCGCCTAGTCGAAACCTCGGTGACCAAAAGGCTGGTTACTACCTTGGCCAACGTATAAGTTTGGCCATACAGAGAGGTAATATAGCTAGTTTTTTGGGCACCTTACCTGCAGGAGGCGACCTAAATGATATATTTTATTTATAATTTATGTTAAGTTATTAGTTGAATTGTTTTATTTAATTATCTTTTTATTAGTTAATGTAAAGTAGGTAATTTTTTAATAATGAATTTGATTTTAAGTAAGCAATTAAGTAAAATAGCCGATTCCGGCAAATTTAAACCAGCGTGTAATATAGTTTTGCGGATATATCCTATCCTATTAATATTATTAATGCGAAAGTTTGTGAGGATGGATGGATAGATGGATGGATGTTTGTTACTCTTTCACGCCATCTGAACCAATTAAGCTGAAATTTGGTATATAGGTAGCTTAGACCCTCGACTAACACATGCGGTACTTTATTCCCAATATTCCCACGGGAACGATGGGAACGCGGGTGAAACCGCGGGGCACAGCTAGTTTGTAATAAATGTAGGTGTATCCAATTTATTAATGAACCTCATTTGTAATCTTAAATTACTATGTTAGTGTAGTAATACTATACCATTATTTATTATTCATCGATATATACCTTTTTGGTATTTAACGGAAAAGTTTCGAGCGAGAAATCCGGCTGAGTCCCAATACAACGACTTGACTATATTTACCCAATTAGCTGCTATTGAAATAGTAAAGTACCCTTGTTTACTGGCCATAAGAAAGTACTGTAAAAAAAAGAATTAAGCTAAAATGTATGAGACGTCAGCTACAAATAATATGTAATATATAAAATAAATAAATGAATAAAATTAATGTTATATATTCATGTTTTATTAAAGAAGATAAAAGATCATATGTCTTGAACTGAGTATCCTCTTGAAGCAACCTTGAGCCCAGACAGGTGAGTAAACCGATGCTGTGGAAGTGGAGACCGTTCTTTCGAGGCTGCCATGTGTATCGTATCCACAGCTCAATCGTCTTGAGGCATGGTCTCCAGGCGCCGTAGCCTCAAGGCGCTGCTTTGGCTCGAAAAGCTGCCTTTTCCCAAAGCTGCCTCAAAAGGGTACCTAGCTTATAGGTGACAAACGTGGTCCAGTGTTGCGTTAGTTTCACTTTGATCTGCTCGAAAAAGCACGTTTGTAGTGAGATGTGTGTGTTTTGTCGAAAAAGCTTAGTTTTAATGCTTTTCGGAGTACATAAGGAACTAATTAATTCATATGGTGAAGAATGATTATGACAGTATCAATCAATGTTTGTTAAGGGCTTCAAGGTGAGACTGATTTTAGAAGTATTTATATCGCTTATCGCTAAATTTTAACCAAACGTCGCGTCATGCTCATCTCAAAGTGTCATTATAAGCAGATTTTTTATCATTTATTATCTCAACATTGTATTCTTACCATCTGACCCCTGTATACAGACCCCACTGAGCCCTGCATTTGTCACAGACAAGAAACTATTGTCATTTCAAAACTACTTGAGAAAGGGAGCACTTACCCGTACTTATGAAATTAATCACGCGTCGCATTCTCAATGCGTTTGTTGGTAAACTTCTATGTTCACAATGATATTGTTCTATTCACTATTGTAAGCCAAAAAATGATAAACCATCGAGTGTAGTTGTATTTTATCTATAAAGGTTTATGTCTTGTTTTATGGAACACGGTTAGGGACTTTGTCTTATGGAAAGGGAAAATATTTTAAAAATAGGTTTGCGTTTACGTTTTGCGCTAAAATAATATCGCGATTTATAGAATAGTATATTATACTCGTTATTATCACTAAACTCAAACTCAAACTCAAACTCAAACAGATTTATTCAAATAGGTCATAATCTGACACTTTTGTACGTCAATGAAGATACAGTACTGATTCTACCGTGCGTTCGGAAAGATACCTCTACAAGAAGAACGCACAAGAAACTTGTAGGGCTTAATTTTTTCAACAGATAGTTTCACAATATTTGGTTTGCTTACATTCATTTTCTTTGAAGGTGCCGCGAGGCGACTATGCAGAAGTTTCCAGGCATCTTTGTCCTCTATGTACTGGTTGACTTTATAGTATGCCTTCTTTAGTAAAGTAGATTTTATATAGGTTTTGAATTTACCCTCTGAGAGCCCAGTTATCTCTTTTGGGATTTTATTATAGAAACGTACACTATTTCCTAAGAATGTCTACTAAAAACAGCACATTAAACAGATTAACTTAATTAGCACATAAAACATAATTCTTATTGGTCGAAATTGGGCGGCCTTGTTGTTTATTAATTTGGTGGGTAAAAAATATTGTAATGTTGGGACCGTAGGCGAGCTAATGAAACCACGGAGTATGAGGGTACATTGATTTATTAATAAAAAGGTTACTCCTTATATACTACCTTATGACTAACATGCTACACGTGTCGTGGGGTTATAGAACTTTAGGTACTCCTCAAGTTATTGAGGTAAATTAACAATAGATTTAATAACAATAATATCGGGTTACACATTCCTTAGAGCCGTTAAATAAATACTTTAAAAATGAACATTGTTTTTATTAGTATTTCAATATCTAGCTAGTTACAATGTTTTTTATTTATTAATCATAGCTACACTACCTACACTACAATATGAATATAATGTGTATTTTAATTTGCTTATTTGAATGATTTTCAGACAAAAAATAATTACTAATTAATTATTAAATAATACTCTTTAATAATAAGGTACCCATGACGCTGGCGGCATTGCTGCTCTGTGTGCATCGGATACGAGCCGGAGCGAGAGTCACCCGTCGTCTCCCAATTTTATTTGCTAATAAAATACGATAAATAAAAATAAAATCGAAGTTCAGTAACATGTAACTTAAAAAATAATAGACAGATTTTTTGAGTAGTACGAGTACCCGTATATTTTACCGCACCGTGACAAACGTACGTCACACGCAGATCAATCGAGTTACAATGAATGAAGGATATAGGACGTTAGATTTGATGCGATTGGCAACTTCTATAGATTAGGCATGCTTGTGTGAACATAATTTATTCAATTTATATATCAATAGTTACCTGCAACAATTGTTTGGTTTTTCTTGTACGAATCTTTAAAAAGTGACCTCAGTGATTTGCAATAATAGTTTTAGCTGAAAAGAGATTGATTGTGGGTTTGGTACCAATTTTTAACAGATATTATAAAACGACTAGTGTAAGTCTAGCGGCTTTGCCAGCTCGAAAAAACGAAAATATGAGAGTTTTATAATAAAACATTATCGCCCTTTTTGGACCCCTTAGAATGTTAATTTTCAAAAATCCTTTCTTAGCACACGTCCAGACAACGAAAAGAATCTACATTTCAAGTTTCTAGTATCTAGGATCAGTAGTTTGGGCTCTGCGTTGCATGTTAATCAGTGAGTCATTTAGGAGTTTATAATATTACATAGTGATAGTAATTAATAGTAGCCTCCCCTTTCTTTCTTACATACATAATATCATACATTATGTAATTTTTATAATTGTGGTTATTTATTTCAAATATTATTGAAATACAAAAGTTACTTCAAATGTTTAAAAACAATAGGTTTGGTTACATATAAAATGTTTTAGCAATAATGTATTAAATATTAAATTCGTAACACGTTTTATCGCCTGAATATTTTTACATTGCAACATATTGTTTGTTTTCTAGATACTTACTCGTATTACAAAATCAAACAAACAAAAATAATAAAGATAAACAATTTGAAACAAAGGGAAAAGAAATTTGAATAGGTGAAACTTATCGAACCTACTTAGATAAGAAGATTTTAACAGTACCACGTCGCTGTGGGTGTTCTCCACCCATAATAACTATGTAAATGGTCTATTATGTACGAGTTTAGGTATCTTAATTGGCATATATCGTTTCCGTGTGTATAATAAATATATTTAAAACATAATTCAATGCCGAATACCAAATTTTTTTAGCGTATCATCGCTTTGGTCGAAATATTGGGATCAATTTTATAAGTTTCCAATCGATAATTTTTTTTTAAATAAATTTCTAAAATATTATGTTTATATCTTAGAAGTCTATTTTTTACTAAGACTTTAACATAAAAGAACTTGGATCAATTTTACGAATATTTAAGAGTAGGTATTTTTTATATTTTATCTATTAATGGGCTCACCAACTGGACATTGCAACATTTGCTTACAATAAACTGAATATTAGAATATACACTTCGATGCTTTGTTGAATGACCTTCTAGAGTTATTTCAATTCTTGTTTCAAAACTAAAATCAATATTACATTGATATAAAAAAAACAGAAACACATATTATGTTCATGACATTAAAATTATATTCAATTCTTTCTTCTTAAAAATGATACATTTTACATCCAATACATTAGACATGCTAACATGGTACCTTTAGTATAGAAAATTTGTAACTCCTATTCAAAACTCATCATAAATAAACATTACATTAAATTGCTCTCGATCTATTATTGAACCCTTTAAGGTATTGATTGAGTTATAACTTACGGAAAATAATTAAGGAATTTTGAATTGTATAGCTTTATATTAAAGTTCAATTTATGTTTCCGTTTGTCTGATCCAAATCAGTTTCAAGCTATTGGTTTTATAAAGATGGAAAAACAGCTACGGTTGATGCAATCGTTTCCAGATGAAATTCTATACTACGCCATTTATATCTGTAATGGTTGCGTGTTATTTTTTACGGTGAGATCCATATTTTAGATGAAGAAGTGACTGTGAGATGTAGCACTTTTTGGTAGATAAAAATATGGAAACAAAAAAGGTGAAAATATTACAGCAGATTAAAATGACAAACCATAATTATACACTAAAAATTATAAAGATATTCTATTTCTACTTATAATTCTTCTGCTGACATAAATGTTTAATAGATATACTTTTAATCGTTATGGATCTCTGGTTGGCTTTCCGTGACTGTGGCTGATTGGAATGAACCCAATCAATGAGATTGACCAATTCCGAAACACTAGGTGATATATTAACGAATTTAGTTAATTGCATTTGACGCTAAAGGAAGGAGTAGTTCTCACAGAAAGACTTAATGGATTAAAAAAACACCAGATTAACTTAAGCTTCCATCAAAAATCAGCATCATTACTCACTGAAGAATTAAAGCTTCAATTGAACAAAAACAGACGCAAACAAATAAGGTGAAAATCCAGAATCAAATACAGAAACCGAGCCAAAAATTAATGATAGTACTATTCAAACCAAATGAGATCTTATTGTTGAAGCTCCAGATCGTATTTTTGATGAAACAGAAAAGTTTATCGTGACTAAAGATGGTATGATAGCTAATGATCAAAATATAGTTTTGTGTGATCCAGTCAAAAGGACAGATCGTTACGCAGTGCATTTGATTAATGATATAACTACTGCACTATTATCGCCAACTAAAGGAAGCGAGGCAATTGTCAAAACGGTATAAGAACCTGACAAAAAATAACAAAACCCTACTGCATTCAATACAATTTCACTTGAACTTAAATGCATTGTAACAAAGTTCAAAATTGAATAGCTAAATTAAATCAGCTGCAAAGTTTTTGGTTTGATCTAAAAAGTTAACTAATGATTCTGGTTTGGAATCAAATATTCATATTTTTTTTGTGAATATGTTGTTTTGTTATACTTAAAGCAAGTCTCGTTGAGCATCTGTTCGGTGTTACTACCGACCTTTTTGTGCACGCTTGATTAATTTTCTTTGCGTGCTTTCGTAATTGTTTTGTACTCATAGTAGCTCCCTGTATTTTATATTCATGAACGCCGACCGTCACTTTAGTTCGGTGTGTGTTTGTTGTTTATACTTTCTTAGTATATTATGTCATATCTTTTATACTTTTTATTTACCCTGTTTACATAATTTTATCTATGTGTTTAAGTATTTTGATTGCATTAATATAAATGAATTTCCTGATTAAACGATTTTATAGAAAAATGTTCTGCGACACTAAAATCCAACCTACGTAACGTCTAAAGGTATAGATAAAACACCTTATAAAATAGATAAGACATTCCAAAAATAAAGCGACCTCTCTAACATTTAAAAGTGACAATTCAAGGCGTAGGTACTATTAACTATTCGATAACCATCTCGGAATATAACGAACAAATCTCTACAAATGCAATCAACGCACCCAGTTCGTTAGTCCACACTATACCATTGGTACAAAATATCTATTACAGAGGGAAAGGTACCTAGAACATGCCTAAAACACACGCACTCAGCTCGAGAACTTTACAAGGCATCTCACTGGAAACCTCAAGACAGCTAGTGGTTAGTTACTTATATTTATTTAGTAGTTTTGCTTATTTACTGACGTAAAATAAAGTTTGACACGACGTGCCAACTGCACAAAAAAATTTTTTTTTTTCCATAATATTCTCGTTAATTAAGCTCTAAGAGGGTTTTTGATTATTCGTCCGATTTATAAATATCGGGATGAATATTCTATGTCTTTTCTCAAGATCTCATCTTTCTCTATAATACAAAATTGGATCGACGGTTGTTTAGGCGTAATTGCAAAACAGACATAATCGAAAATATAATAGGGCCGACTTTCTGTATAATATTCTGTGCCATTGGACAAGCAGTTCGATAAATATTGGTACCCTCAAATGTGAACTTACGCTTGGCATTCAAGTGGCGTGGTAACTGGGACGAGTAGCTTCCTGCCAGTGGCTTGAACCGGGGAAAGTGAGATGTTACTTGCTATATAGATCACGATTTTACTTTGAATTCGTATCTACAGAATGTAAGCAGGTTATTATTACAGTTTATTTATTTGTATATTTAATGTTGGATTATCTTGATACTGACACCTGATACCTGAATAAAAAACAATTTTTTGACCATATTTCCCCAAATTAAAAAAACATAACATACATTCACGCCTTTTTCCCGAAGGGGTAGGCAGAGGTGTACCCAGGACTCAGTCCCATAGTAGATACACCCACATTTCGCCAGTATGTTATTGGTCCCATGTAATAGGGGGCGAGCCTATTGCCATCTACCGGGCACAGTTCCAGACTCCAGGCAGTTATTGAGATAATTCCTAATGGAAAAATCCAATATTTCGTAAATTAATTAGGTTCTATTAAGTTCTAGGTATTTAATCATTTAATTATAAATTACCTGATAAAATGATACCTAAATGGTATATCCATGTGAGAGAGCTTCTCCATCTCCTGGTAAATTTGCTTATGACGGGATTTTGGGATAATAATTTAAATCTAAAAATTTCTTGTGAAACCGCGTAGTCTTCGATAATTAAAGAATGAACAGAGAGTGAACAAAGTGAACATAAACTGTGGACTAAAACTTAAATTCTACATTATGGCGCAGATTGATTAAATTATCTATGATCACAAGAAGCGCAGGGGCGCCAAATTCAAATACTTATATTCTTCAACAATACATAATTTAAGAAAATATGACCAAAAAATATTTTGTTTAGCTGTCACGTATCAAGCTATATTTTTATATATAATAACATAACATCACGCCTTTTATCCCGATGAGTTAAGCATAGTAGGTAGATACACCCATTCAGTTGTTTTTTAAAAGTAAGTACCGTAGGGGGCCATTAATCGGTCACAAAGCCAGACTTTGGAAGTTATTGAGAAAATTCCTAATGGAAAAATCCAACTTAGTGCCTGACTTTTCACCTGACCTACAATATATCTCAACAGAAAATAATAGAAACGGAACTAATTAAGTTTTTAATATTGATAAATACAGTGGCGCCCATTATTGTCTACTCATTTCTGTCTCAGCAGTATTAATTCACTGAGCTTCAAAGTTTCTGTACCATTCATTACTACAGTCAAAACATCACAATTAGCCAAGCATTTTATCTAAATGTTAACATTTATTAGTCGTAAAAGTTTATGTGACACATTGAATAAAATGTGGAGCCTCACAGGTGGGCCAGATATGTAGATATCATTTACAAAATATTTGGTGCATTCCTATTTGAATCTAGTAATTTGATCTGCGCAGACATTTCTGTCATTTTTGATGGGTCTGGTTTCTAAGGCAATCATAGAAGATGTGTGAGATTGAAGTTACAGCTTGATAGGTTTAAGTAGATATGTTACCTACTCATTCTTGAGACCATGCTCAAAATATTATAGTATTATACTTAAAATAAGGATTGAGGATGAATCTTATTAATGATATTGTGTATGCGAAAATTCTTACAAAAGGATTCTTAGACGCATTTTTGGGGCTGTGTTGGATGGCGATTGTTGGCGGACTAGATATAACCACGAATTCTACCACCTGTTTGACGACCCGGACGTCGTGAAAATTGACAAACTTGGCCGCCTCCGCTGATTAGGCCATGTGGAGCGCATGGATGAGTCGAGGGCACCTAAACGGGAATCCTGACGGCCGCAGAAGTCGTAGCCGACGCAAGTTGATGGATGGTGCCGAGGAGGACCTGAGGACGATCGGTGTCAGGAGCTGGAAGCAGCAGGCACAGAACAGATTAAACTGGAGAAATCTTCTTGACCAGGCCAAGACCCACCCTGGGCTGTAGCGCCTTAGATGATGATATGCGAAAATGTTGTGTATTTGTACGTTTCATGCAAAATCGTATTAAGTTTTTGTGATGCAGATAGCCTCCCTCCTTCTTGAGTCGTTTTCCGTATTACTGGGGGTCGTAGCCCCATCCTAGCATGCTATCCTTCACATTGGAGCGCCATCTGGATCTGTTGGCGGCGAATATTAGAGCCCCGTGCATGGGAGTCTCCATGCCCTTCTCCAGGCTATAACCCTCAATCCTTGCTATGAGGCCGAAGTACTCGAGAATCCTCTAACTTGTAAAAAAATAGCTTCAAAACTTTAATAAAATACGCATTTACTGACATCTTTAACACTACATATATACGAATTTAGTTATATCTCAGGGTGAAAGGCGCAACGCAGTGCCTCGCGTAGATAATATAAGCGTAAACCATCTAGAGGTAAGAAATTTTGGATTCAAAGTGTAAGAATTTTTTTATGATACTTAGTGAGTTACAAGACGAGCGAATCAGGTACCTGATGGTAAGCATCACGATTGCCCCTATCAGACACAGAGTCACCCAGTGTTTTAAAATTCAAAATTCTGCGAGTCACTGCACTGCGCCTTTCACCCTGAGATATTAGTTATTGAAACTCGTCATGCCCAGTAATTTCGCTGGTAACATTGTCCTTTTACATTTCTTGATTTCGCTACGTTTACATTTTTATGTCGAGCGTGTTTGAATTTTATCACAAAGGTTTCAGCCGCGTCTGTCTCTGGATCAACTTGTATTGACATTCCCGGCCACCACAAATAAGCTGAAAACATTTTCAACATTAAACACAACCATTATAAACGCATAAGCAATTAATTCTATAAGATCCATATCGCTCGCCCACGTATAGACATTTTCAGCTTATACGTGAATTCTCAGACGGTTTCGTGGTTTAACGGCGAATTTTATAGCAAAACACTGTGTTAACGAGCCATAACGAACGTTCAAGATATTGTTTATGACCGCTTGATAAGGCTTATGTAAACATGTGAAAGTATGGAAAGCTTTGTGTTATTTTCCTTTGATGGAAATGGCTTGGATCGAAGTTGAATTAGTGAAGTAATTTCATATTATAGTCAATCATTTATTAAATTTAGTTCCAAGAAGTCAATTTTCAGAAGAACTGCCTCGGTGGCGTAGTGGGCGCAAGCTCGACTGCCGATCATGAGTCCCGGCTTCGATCCCCAGGATAGGCAAGGTGTTATTTGGATTTTCCAATAGGAATTATCTTAGTGACAGCCCGGAGCCTGGAACTCTGCTCGGTAGATAGCAATAGGCTCGCCATCTATTACATGGGTGCAATAACATACTGGAGAAATGTGGGTGTATGTACTATGGGATTGAGTCCTGGGTACACTTCTGCCTACCCCTTCGGGAAATAGGCGTGATTGTATGTTATGTTTTAAGTCTATTTTGCAAGTCAAGGTCAGGTCCCAGAGAGGCACTTTCTAAGAAACGTGGCTCTCTGGGACCGAGGCCTTCTGAAACGAAGCCATTACAATTACAATGCTATGTCTCATCATCACCATCAGCTGAAAGACCAGTGCTGAACATAGGCCTCCCCCATAGAACGCTATACATAAGATAAGAAAATCCTTCATTGCCTCTAAATATAAAAAGTTAAACAAAATTACACATAAACTATTCATATACTCGTAGGCCAGGTTTTGCCATAATCACCACGCTTGTTGTGCGGCTTGGTGATCGCCGTAGTTGGAATACTTGGAAACGGAGAACACTGCTGCCCTCTCTCTGAATATGTGTCTCTGCTGGGTTGCACAGGATAAGAAAGAGGTGGCCCTATTATATAGCTCGACAGCCTCGTTGGCACAGACGGTAGTAACTCTGCTTTCTGTGCCGCAGGCCCCGGGTTCGATCCCCGGCCAGTTTAAACATTTGTGTGCATGAACATAACTGTTTGATCTGTGTCTGGGTGTTATAAGCGTATTTAAGTATGTATATCAGTCATCTGGTTACCATAGTACAGGCTTCTAGCCTAGTTTGGGACCAGATGACCGTGTGTGGAAGTTGTCCCATATTATTATTATTATTATTATTATAGCTAGGAACCACACAGCCAAGTGCTAAGACTGTGTACTGCATTCTCGTTTACCGATAACTGCACTGGCCATTTTACTCTTGCAACGCCTATGAATATCAAGTATTTTATGTATCGAGTAAACCTCGACCGAATGTTACTTATATCAAACAACTTTTCAAAATAAATTGTATCTACCATCCATAAGAGAAGACTCTACCTCACAGGTCACCACAATAGCCTCTTACATAAACTCTACCGTTTATTGAAATTACTCACATTCGCACAAAACAATTTCTGCATCGAAGAACTCTAGTTTTACGATTGTAGAGACAATAAAAGCTCGAGATAGCGAACTCTTGCTAAATATAGAGCCAGTGAAGCCTTCGAGTTTTACGATTAAGCATAAATGTGGTGTCGTTAGAATGTCTAGAGACTAGTGGTAGAGCAGTAAGGACGTTATAGAAAAAAGTGATATAAAAAGATTTTTTTATGATGGTGTGTACCAAATATTATTAGATCAACCTGTCAACAGGAATGGGGTAAAAGCTCAATGTGCACCCCTGGCCACAAATGAGCACCATGCTGACAAAATGACAATTATGACGAAAAAATCTGTCTTTTCCACAAACTATTTTTCATTTAATATTTTTGTAGCCAGCCAAAGTATTTTCAAAGCCAAAGTAAAAAGTATTTTCAGTAACATCCACTTTTGACTACGATAATATGAGCCACCATGACAGTTTTTGTTTCTCAATAACAACTATGGAGTTTGATGAAAAAAAGCTTGGTCATACTATTATGACATACATAAACGTATGTCATAATATGACACAAATACATATTATGACATAAATAATAATTTAATTTGAGTACTATTACTCCAATTAAAATTAACAGGTGAATAAAAACTTGTTGGTTGATGTGAAGTATGTTGGAATGGCGACATATTTTCTAACTCTATTATTGTAACGTTTTAAATTTAATTTTAAATTTTTTTTGGTTACTACTTTTATTGACATAAATTACCGGTTAAAATGTGTTATTTATTTATTATATTCATTACCGTCACAAGTCTATTCATTCGTGGCCGAAGGCTCATAGAAAGAGGACGGAAGCCTTTCAATTACAAAAGACCGAAAAAAATGTGAAATCAAATCTATTTGTATATAATAATATTTTATAAAGTGTAATAATTTGATTTCGACCACTGATAAATTGAATTCACACTTACACATTTGTCATCTACCTCAAAAATGCTACAGTCAAAGATAAAATATCACTATATTTCTTTTGATATATTTCTAAAGATAAAACAACCTACGTGTTCTCGAGTTACTGTTCTCATCTTAGTGGCGATGAGTCAAATGTAGCACTTCCTACATTAAAGATATCGTCCATTTACAGGTGTCAAATCTACGCATAATATTTTTAATTTTATTGCTCTTTGCGCGGGTTTTATCAATAGTTAATAGATTAAGGGCAGAGTTTACTTTCACGACCGTTAAAACGACCGTTTTGTGATTTGATCAGAAGAAGAATATTAATGAATGGTTTAAACATGATATACGTTAAAACTACATGAACTCTGATTTAAATGTTGTCTTAATAATATTATCAGATAATTATTATATTTATTTAGGTAATAATGTCATTTTCGACAACATTTTTAAATACGAAAAGACAAGTATTCAGTTGTTTGAGAAATCGATTTATTCAGTGAATTTGCCTAAGATTATGGTTAACCAACCTATTTAATTATGTTGATTAGTAGTAACTTTGGACACAATGTCCGAGATTCACACATATATCATTATTATTATTTATTATTCATGGGGTATTGGACGCCATGTTAAAATTGGTGCAAAGTACAATGTGTGGTCGCCACTCATACCGAAACTTAAATAACTGTTTCCTTATTCGTCATACACTTTAAAATGCATGAATCAAGTTCAATTTTTTTTTTGCGGCAGCAAATACCAATACAAAAAATTGGTACAACACAATGACACCACATTTCTCCAACCGCAAAACCATATATCAACCACTCAAACATCACTGGCATCATTAATAAGTATTTACGCACCATCTGTCCTTTAGCGACATTTTTATATTAAACAATAGCTCTACAAACATGTTACAGATTTTATTTATAATTTAAAAATCAATTTTAAAATGTAGTCTATAAGGTTGCAAATATAATGTGTTGAAAGTGTTAAGAATGTGTGTGGCAAAGTTAATGTAAGACCAGGATCTGTTTGATAAATGATATGATTTGGCACGCAGAGCTTGGGAATTTAGATTATTAAGTTTATAACAAGATGTTTGAGTTACGCTTCCTGCTTAATTTCTTGTTTATCTACGTTATTCGACAAAATAATAGTTTCGTGAAATCGTGACGTCTGAAGAAATTCATCATCATCATCATCATCTCGGCTGTTGGTAATCCACTACTGAACATAGGCCTCCCCCATAAAGGAGGGTTTTGCTAATACTCGACACGCTTGGCAGGCGGGTTGTCGAGCGCAGTTCGATGGTTTTTTGCAGAGGACACTGCTGCCCGTCCTCTGGATCCTCTTAATAAATTATTCCACCAAAGTCATCGTTGAAAATCACAAAAAGTTTAGTTATGATAAAGCGCACACATATACTATTTATATTTTTTATATTTTTGTAGTGGTAGGCCTCTTTTGCAAGGGGCCGCCTGGGGAAGTACCACACCTTTGCTAGTTATTCATCCGCCAAGTAGTACTGTGCAAACATTACTGTGTTCCGGTATGAAGGGCAATGTTACCAGCGAAATTACTGGCCATGATGAGATTCATCAACTCATATCTCAGGGTGTAAGGCGCAGTGCAGTGCCGCGCAGAATTTTGAATTTCAAAACACTGGGTGGCACTGTGTCTGATATGGGCAATCATGATGCTTACCATCAGGCACCTGATTAGCTCGTCTTGTCACTCACTATAATAATAAAAAAATATATATACAAATTTAATACAAAATCTTTACATAATATTATTACGTACACTTAAAGGAAGGTCGATTTTTGTTTAGTATTATATGCATGTAGTTGTGAATTAATTTACGTGGTACTTGACTACAATAAAACCTGGTTTAGAGCATGACAAGTTAAATAACTTGATAAGTTAAATAACTTGAGGATCAGTTGACCGGCTCGCAAAGTGTTAGCAACTAAAATCGATATCAATTTAGTTTCTCCTTCAAATGAAATATGCATCAAGTATCAAGGAATAATTGAAGTAGTTTTAGAATTAATAGCAATCGCTAACATTCTCACAGACGAGTGATTAGAAGCTAATTTTATGATGCTACTTAAAAAGTTATAGGGACCACCTAGAAGGCCTAAAATAAAATGATTGCGGTTGCATTAGAGGCTCGTAAATGTTGATCGCGTTACGGCACCGTTTTATAACAAATGGTGTTACACCGAAGTGCGCAAATATAGTGAGTGTAAACGCGTGGAATTGTTCCGTCGAAACTACACTTTGTATAATATAATAGCTTGATAGCTGAAACCAAACTTGATTTTTAGTCACATTTCCGTGAATTAAGTATCTAAAGAGCATATATTTAATAATTTGTAAACCTAATAGATTACCTGATACGATACCCGATATGTAACTTATTTTCGGAAATATTACCAAAATGTTGATTTGGTTCAGCTGTCAGGGTAACAAGTTATATTTAGTAAAAAGCTATTAGTCGCCTAAATTGGCGAAAATAAATGTTGTTGCTCAATATAAAATTGATGCGTGATTTGATAATTGAGGATTTGTCGGTGATAACATTTATATGTTACCAGCGAAATTACTGGGCATGACGAGTTTAAACAACTAATATCTCAGGGTGACAGGCGCAGTACAGTGCCACGCAGAATTTTAGAACACTGGGTGGCACTGTGTCTGATATGAGCAGTCATGATGCCTACCATCAAGCACCTGATTTGCTCGTCTTGTTCACTCACTATCATAAAAAAAATCTATGAGATGATGATAAAAGGGTAGATTAAAATTTGGAGTGCACAAAGCAACCCATATTAATTCAAATACCTGTGGACCAAAACGTTACAGAGTGAACTAGAAAACTTTGAGAGTTAGAAGAATTTCAGTTCCAATCACTGCTAAAAATTTACCTATTTTAGGTATATTATAAAATGTTAAAGTATTCACATCGGTGTAACATTATTACATCTTCTATTAAACTATATAAAGGTGATAAAACATAATTTATTTACGCAACTTTCTGAACAAGAACTAGAGCAGGCTATAGCGACAAGCGACACATTTTATTGGAGATTTTGTAATAAAATATCAGCTTATCTTGTCAATGCATGTAAGGTTTGTCAATAAAACTCTTATTTGAATACAACTATTTACAAATATGTTAAAGAATACAATTTATTTCGATAAGATGGCATTTGCAAAAATTTGGTGAGTTTACTGTCATAGTTTTTTATATAGGTGCAGCCTAATTATACATATTCTTACAAAAAATGCTATTGTAAGAAGTTTTAGATTATACTGTAGTCATAATACTTAATTTGAAACTAGGATAGCGTTTTGGTGTAATACTGTTAGTTTTCTAGTTACATATTGAATAAATAAATAAAAAGACCTATATGAATTATGAGGGCTAGAAGATGATAATTTCAAATTCTAAATTAAAACTACTTATTTAGAATGCCTGTTATAAAATCAATCAATACATAGAGAGCAAAGGTGCTTGGAAACGTTTGAATTGCTGGCATCCTGCGGCCCTTTCCAAACAAACAAATATAACTAAACCCAATATTGCAGAACTATTAGTTGAAAAATAAATCTTGTGGTATTTTGAGAACGTACTGTAGATTCTTTGACTTCTATATAGATTTATTGACTTGCAAAAGTTTGGACTATATATATATATGGGACAACTTCCACACACGGTCATATGGTCCCAAACTAGGCTAGAAGTCTGTACTATGGCAACCAGATGACTGATATACGTACTTATATAAGCTTATTATAACACCCAGACACAGATCAAACAGACATGTTCATGCACACAAATGTTTGACCTGGCCGGGGATCGAACCCGGAGCCTGTGGCACAGAAAGCAGAGTTACTACCATCAGAGCCAACGAGGCTGTCAAATGTATTTGAAGTATTACAATCTATGTTTTTTTCACTTTTTAAAACAGTGTGTATGCAGATACGTTTTTTATTTCGCTTGAATTGACTACCAACAATTATTTTCAAAATTTACGCGAAATTCATTGGCTCCCAAACACACACCTACTGCGCACGTACAGGGTGATTAATGACCGGTAATTGAACTGAGGCTGCAGTGTTTATCGGCATTTGTGAAAAATTGCATTGTAATTCTTCATCTCGTATAATAGGCATGCATCATTTTAGCAGTCGCTCCGTTTATAAAACATTTGTGCATGAACATCGATTCGAAATTAGTTTTACAATATTTTTCGGCAATCGTTATAGCATCGATATAAAATATATAATCCCATTACCTACTCGTATTTGGATTATTATAAAGATAGAATTCGATAGGGTTTTGATTGCCAAAGAAATGCAACATTTATTACATAAATGGGTGTATCTACTATGGGATTGAGTCCTGGGTACACCTCTGCCTACCCCTTCGGGAAAAAGGCGTGAATGTATGTTATGTTATGTTATTACATAAATAGGTCCTAAAATATTAATTATTTAACGATGTTATTTTGTTGCTAACTGCCTCGGTGGCGTAGAGGGCACATGCTCGACTGCCAATCAAGAGGTCCCGGGTTCGATCCCCAGGTCAGGCAAAATGTTAAATATTGGATTTTTCCTAATGAGGAATTATCTCAATAACTGCCTGGAGTCTGGAACTGTGCCCGGTAGATGGCAATAGGCTCGCCCCCTATTACATGGGACCAATAACATACTGGCGAAATGTGGGTGTATCTACTATGGGACTGAGTCCTGGGTACACCTCTGCCTACCCCTTAGGGAAAAAGGCGTGAACGTATGTTTATGTTTATGTTATGTATGTTATTTTGTTATTTTTCATTATTTGTGTTTGCAACAGCATAAAAATTTTAAATCGACTCGCACTTTGCTAGTGTAGTCTTTATCTTGTGTTTTTATAAGTTCATATATGTTGGTGCCCTATTAGAATAAAAATACATTAAGTATAGTATATAGGTATATATAGGAAAAATGTGCACTGTAAGTCGACCTCAACAAACAGCAAGCTTTTATAAAATACTTTCTTTTTAAATCTCTCCTACTTCAGTTTCAAAATTGTAATTAAACTAACGGCGTTTATTCGGCAAACTCAACCGATGTTAAAATTAAAATCGATATGCAATCGATTTGCGTGTAATTGTCGGTAATGTCCGAATATAAGTGAGGTGTCGATGTAATGATATACAGGCAGTTACTTGCAGATTGCTGGTGGTCGTTTAGGGTTCCTTTAACGAGAAAACCTTTTGATGAGAAAACGGATTATTCGATTAAATAGTCGATAAGTAACTATGTAACGATTGATAAGTTAGTGGTTTTCTTGATGAAGTAGCTTAACATACTATATTATACTAATTGATTGAAGTTAATATATTATACTATAGTATTATGATGGCAACTACCTTTGGGTATCATACAGGAAATACCATTATTACTCCTATAATACCGATATTGCGAAATTTAGTGTGTATGTTTGTTACTTCTTCATGCTTCACGCCAAAACTACTGAACAGATTGGACTGAATTTATGAAGGTAGTCTGGAATAGTACTTATTTTTCTTAAACAATGCGGGGAACCGCTAGTTCATTTAATAAATTCCTGATAATTAACTTGACTTCTCATAGAAACAAATATAATATAAATCACGTGACTACCTATATATAGAAAATTAAGCTATATATATTGTTATCCATAGGTATGTTATTATTTTCCATAGCGCTATAAAAATTTTAAAGACTAAAGACTTTTCTTTTTAAATATATTTTCCGCAAATTTTTACACTATTTGTTGTACTCTTATACTCTTAATTTTAAGGATTATTTTTTTGTGGTGTACCAATAAAGTGTTTATCTATCTATCTATCTATCTTCCATAGTTTACGCAGAATCAAAGAATTGCGTGTATACCGAAACTTTTTTGTACCTAGGTTTTTTTTTTGAGCGAACCTAGAGCATGGGGGACTGACCGCATCTCCCGACCCTTATCCCACTATGTGTGGAGTTAGTATAATATTATGTTTCCTCTAACACACTGGACGCAACACACGAACATTTTAAAAATAATATGTGTTCGCTAACAAAATACACGCGTCAAACTTAAATAAAATCTAGATGGTTGATAATATTGTACCACTCATTGAAAACTGTGCTTAATATTGTAAAAGTAATTCCAATGAATGCAGGAATAAGTTTCTGCCCTGGAGTTACCGGCTTTAGAATAGTGCTCCACCCTCTATACTATACCCGTGGTTGCCGTAAGAGCCGGCTAAGGGTTAACAGATCCAGAGGACGGGCAGCAGCGTCCTCTGCAAAAAACCATCGAACTGCACTCGAATACCCTCTTGCCAAGCGTTTCAAATATTGGCAAAGCCCCCTTTTATGAGGCAGGACTATGTTCAGTAGTGGATTACCAACGGCTGAGATGATGAATGCAGGAAGGTTAAACCTAATTTTAACAAAAGTCTTTACTGTTTTTACATTTAAATTAGATGAGTCATCATCATTAATTATTTACACTTTTATCCCAAATTGAATGCCTCTAAAACTGCATTGCTCACTGCAATGATTTGCACTGTTTCACTGTGAAACAGATAGATTGCAGGTTGCGACTCGTAACTTGATATTGGTTGCGTCATGCATTACAATTACTTTGCCATCCTTTCCTTGTAATTATTCTGAGCTGTCATTTTATATAATAAAGTATGTAAAGTTCATTTTTTGTTTCAGGTACTCCATATATATTGGCCGATGTTTTTTTGGATCGAACTGGTATCACTTATAACCTTTACTTTTTGCTATAATATAATAATATCAGGTAGTTAATTAAACAAAAAGTGTATTGGTTTGTGTATTTAGATGTAACCCTTTCTGACAATCGCATTTATATCTGGCAGTTTATATTTCAGTTATACTTTGCTTATCAAAGTTTCATCCCAAACCGAGAGTTTATTTACGATTTACACTACGAATAGATGATCGAATATGGTGCGGCCGTACCACGAACTTGGTTAGCCACCATAACATGTTCCATCGTACAGCGCACTGTCCGGCGAATATTATAATTATTACTTAGTACGGTGGTACGGTCTCTTGCACATCAAAGCGATTCAATCGTATAGCGTGAACAGTGAACACCCTACCGAACGGTACGGGTCACAGATTGAGTAGTACATTGGTACGGCCGTACCATGTTTAAATATCGTTCTATCGTCAATCATGTTCATAGTTTATACACTTTTTTAATTTTTCCCGTATAATAATAATAATAATATGAGACAACTTCCACGCACGGTCATCTGGTCCCAAACTAGGCTAGAAGCCTGTACTATGGTAACCAGATGACTGACATACATACTTATATAAGCTTATAACACCCAGACACAGATCAAACAGACATGTTCATGCACACAAATGTTTGACCTGGCCGGGGATCGAACCCGGGGCCTGCGGCACAGAAAGCAGAGTTACTACCATCTGAGCCAACGAGGCTGTCAATTTGTCATTTTGGCCGTATGATAATGAAATCTTAACATAACATACATTCACGCCTTTTTCCCGAAGGGGTAGGCAGAGGTGTACCCAGGACTCAGTCCCATAGTAGATACACCCACATTTCGCCAGTATGTTATTGGTTCCATGTAATAGGGGGCGAGCCTATTGCCATATACCGGGCACAGTTCCAGACTCCAGGCAGCCATTGAGATAATTCCTAATGGAAAAATCCAATATTTAACACTATGCCTGACCTGGGGATCGAACCCGGGACCTCTTGATTGGCAGTCGAGCATGCGCCCACTACGCCACCGAGGCAGTCGAAATCTTATTGGAATGTAACCCGATTGAAACTTCAAACATTTGCTTACATACTTGAATTATCATTAGGATTAAACATCTATTTAGAATTATTAAAGTATGCGATGTCAACCTAGGTCACGGAATTTATCGCGCCCTTCTGGTAATTATAGTACCTAAACAAAACTACTCATCTGTGATCATCACTCGTATTAATCGCCTCTTGTAGTATGATATGTACTAATATTAAGATGTATTTTTCACTGAAATAAAGAAAATAATTTTATATAATGAGTAAAGGTACTCAAATAAATCGAGAATCTCTCCACATCCGCACCGAAAGATTTCACTTCGAAGGCGCACACTAAATTTAAACATTATTTGTTCAGGGCGAATTGCGTATCGGCAAATTTACAGAGCTGCCCGTCTGTTAAGCCCAGACCGTTATGTTACTGGAAATGTTGGCTTTTCACATAACGTTTGAGCTTTGGAAGTGCAGACGAACGACTTTAACTTTAACAACTTTTTGTGTTGATTGGTCGTCAGTCTACTCTATGTTTCTATGTTAAGCTACTCGCGTTAATTCTCTCATGAACAAGACTGTTGGCTCAGTGAAAGCGACCCAGACCTCTGGGTCTCAAGTCTCGGATTAGATGCCAAGGCAGGTCGGGCTCTACCGTATTTTGGAAGATGCCTAAGCCGCTGCTTTGGTCTCGGCTGCCGTTATGGACCAATACATTAAGCTGAATAGATCTATTATTATATACAATATATGATATAATTCAAATTAAAAATTTTATATATCAATTTGGTCACAATATAACACTTATGCAAGTCCATGAAGGTGAAGAGTAAATAATAATCTACCGTGCGTTCGGAAAGCTACCTCTACAAGAAGAACGCGCAAGAAACTAGTAGGGCTTAATTTTTTCAACTGCGAGTTTTACAATAATTGGTTTGGTTACATAATTTGTTTGCTTGTAAGGTGCCGAGTGGTGACTGTACTGAAGTTTCCAGACATCCTGTGCCCCAGGTATTGGTTAACTTTATAAGCTGCTGTTTAGTGTAGTAATGCTGTTGACTTTGGATTTGAATCAATTTTGAATAAAGACGACATAGATTTTTTTATTTAATTATTACTTATCACTGACTTTGACATTCGACTTATTTTTAACTCCAATTCTTAAATTTAAATACAACTCCTCTTATCAATAATGATATTAAATCCAATATCAATTTTTATATCTTGACATAATATTATTGTATTTTTTATATTTTGTACGCCAGAGAAACTGGTAAAACATGCTGTACATATATATTGAAGTTTTAACAAGCTCTATCTACAATGTTTTACGCAAATAAATCATTTCATTTCATTTCATTTCAGCCCTTCCTTAATAAAGTCAATTTTATATAAGTTTTGAATTTTACCGTCTGACAGCCGTTTTATTATTTTATATATAACATATTATCTAATCAAATTAGATTTATTTTACTTGAATACGTAATGTCTTTATTATTGGATTATTCTAGCTATTCGACATACCTATATATTATTATTGAAGCTACAACAATTACGCAAGCTTTAAAACCGTCCGTCTGCGCCATTCTAATTTGAATGAAGAGCGCACCTCAACAAATATTGCTTATTTCTGTTCATGTTGACGGAATACAAGCCCGACGACCATTCAACTTTGACCTCTCACAATCTCCACACACACCTGGCATCGTTTAAATGCTCTAGGAAATTGTTAGCACAAGAAACAAGTGAAAGGGGAGCGGGAGGTCAAGTTAAGGTGGGGGTAGAGCGAACACATGTACGGTTTTTCGGAACGAGATCGTAAGCAAGGCCGCGTTTATTGTTTGACAAGCTATTACGAAGCTAGTATAAGGTGGAATGTTTCTGTGAACTTTGCGATATGTACTACACAGTCTGTTTAGCGGAAACTATGAAAGGTTTACAGGTTACTTTAGGATAAGCAAGTAGGTTTCATAAGCGCTGATTTCACAGTCTACTTTCCTTTTACTCTTTGTCCGTTACAGGATGAAAGTAAATACATAATTTTAGTGGTGATCTTATTAGTTACTTTTATTTGGAATCTAGTTAGATTCATAAAGGCAAAAAGTCATGGTATTAAGATACCCTGACTTTGTTGTTTCAAATCGAGAAATTCTTCCGGACTTATACGGAAGAATTTCTCGATTTGATACACCCATTTCATCGATTGATAAAGGAGATACATTGTTATTAATAATCAAATAAATATTTAAAACCTGAAGTTAATTAGCTAAAATCATCAATTAAGTAATTTTAAACTACTGACGAAAGTTACCGACATAGCGCAGCGGATTAGCAAGTTGAAGTGCAATGGGCAGGCCACAAAGCACGTAGAACTAATGGCCGATGGGGCTGTAAAGTTTTCGAATGACCCACAGACCCGCTAGCGCAGCGTAGAACGTCCACCCACAAGGTAGACGGACAATCTGATAAGGACGGCAGGTCTGATAAACCAGCTGGGTGCAGGCCGCTTACAACCGGACTGAATGGAAATCTATGGATGAGGCCTATGTTCAACAGTGGACGTCCTATGGCTGAGATGATAATGATCAATACTGACACATATTTTAATATCAAAATCATAACATAAATTTTGCGTAACATTTGCGTAAAAACAGTTATTGAATGTATGTTATGCAAATAAAATCTACGATCGAAATCAACATAATCAAACTTATAATTAAATTTTAATATCAAGGTGGCGGACCAATTGTGCGAAATCAATTTCATTGTATCTAATTGACAAGTAAAGTGTGCAAATAAAACGTTCAAGAAAGGTCAGAAGTGGTACAATATTATTTAATTATTGATTAATTTACAGTTATAATAATTAATTATAATTTAAACTGGTCAGGAATCATAGGGTCAATTGCGTGATTTGAATAAAAGGATTTGCAATAACTATTAACTATTCTTCACTGGTTACTATTTAATAACTCCTAGTCAACGAGGTGGTGTGTTGGTGTAAAGTAAATAAAAATAAATAAATATGGGACAACTTCCACACACGGTCACCTGGTCCCAAACTAGGCTAGAAGCCTGTACTATGGTAACCAGATGACTGATATACATACTTAAATACGCTTATAACACCCAGACACAGATCAAACAGACATATTCATGCACACAAATGTTTGACCTGGCCGGGGATCGAACCCGGGGCCTGCGGCACAGAAAGCAGAGTTACTACTGTCTGCGCCAACGAGGCTGTCGAGGGTGTCGAGAGTGTAGAGGCTGCGAAGCATTACTGTTGATACGAGGTTCTCGGTTCGATTTCTATATCAGGCAAAAAGTTATATTTTCCTTTGTGCCGGTAGATGGCAATAGGCTCGCCTTCTGTTGCATGGGACTTAAAAACGTAACTACCACTAGTTCAAAAGATGTAAGTCTACTGCGGAAAGCAGGTTTTTAACATAACATAGGTACTATCATGACTTTTTCCCGTAGGGGTAGGCTGAGATAGACTCAGCTCCATAGTAGGTACACCCACATTTCGCCAGTATGTTATTGGTCCCATATAATAGCGGACGAGTCTATTGCCATCTACCGGGCACAGTTCCATACGTTCAGACTCCAGGCAGTTATTGAAACAATTTCTACTTTTGCAAAAGCATCTCAATCAAGAAACTTTAACTTAAGTTTAACGAATGTTTAAGGAAACCAAGCTTAACATAGTAAACATTATGTAGGTCTATAATATCAGTAAGGACATGAAATGTCAAGTAAATGCTAATTGCTTCAACTTGTATATTAATCAGACTTGTTAGTGCCGTCGACGCGCGTAATTATTTGATAATGATTCTGCTCTGGAAGATTTATATATGCATGGCAGTATATAGAATATACCTCTATATCAAAACTTGATGTATATAATATATTAATTTATGCCACATATACGTTTAAAAAAGTGTAATAATACTAAAAGGGTGCATCAAACTGAACAACTTTCAAAAGAAAATATTGTGAAATTCCTTTTTTGTCCCATTTTGCAAGTTGCTTTGGTAGATGGGTAGATAAACACCCTCTTAAGTATTAACCACCACCTTTTGTTAAGAATGGTACCTGTTGTAGCTAAATGAGATAATGGTCATACAAGTCTATAATAAAAAAAATAGTAATAGGTACGTATATGAAATATTCCATCGGTTAAGGATAAGGTTATTCTGTTGTAAACAGTTCCTAATTTAGATTTTGGAGGAGAGGCCGAATTAAAATTATACCTACTAATAAAATTTGGAGGTGACAAGAATTGTTTTTTGGAGGAAACGGAATAAGCCGTTCCGTAACACATTTTGTAGGAGATTGACGACATTGGTCTAAAATGAAAAATGACTAAGTATAATAATGTTTTACTCGTAAACAAATGTCGAGATATAAAAATGCCAACAATAAGAGAAGAGAAGAGAGAGTCTTGTTCTACATCGGAGTGTCTTATTAGAAACATAATATTAATAATAAGAAGACATTTCTTCATGTTAAACGTGTGTTTCATGTTCTTAACCTTTTCCAACAAGACGAGCAAATCAGGTGCCTGATGGAAAGCATCATGATTGCCCATATCAGACACAGTGCCACCCAGTGTTTTAAAATTCATAATTCGGCACGGCACTGCACTGCGCCTGTCACGCTGAGTTATTAGTTGTTGAAACTCGTCATACCCAGTAATTACGCTGGTAACATTGTCCTTCAGACCGGAACACAGTAATGTTTGCACATTACTGCTTGGCAGATGAATAACTGGCAAAGGTGTGGTACTTCCCCAGGCGGCCCCCTGCAAAAGAGGCCTACCACTACAATTCCACTACAGTGGATTATCCCACTTTGCCTCACCAAGCCGGCCCACTGGTGGGGCATAGTGGAATGCTACAAATTATGTAACGGAATATGCCCCACTTAATTGTCTAGGCGTTGTAGTAGTAAATAATAGTAGTAGGTTCAGTTCCCGAAAGCAACATTTTTTGCCGAAAAATCTTAGCAAAATCTCCGTTCGATAAGATTGGTTTCTACACTAATTTTAAATTTATTAGTCTTGTTCTACATCGGAGTGTCTTATAAGAAACATAATATAAATAATAAAAAGACATTTCTCCATGTAAAGCTAGCCTTAACCTTTTCCAAAAAGAAATAAATCCATCAAAACAAAATTAATTACCAAGTTTCCATTGTAATCATTCATTATTTACCGCTATCCAGAACACCGCGACGAATCTCACATGATATATATTAAAATACGTCATAACAAAATAAAATAATCAAAATTAATTATCGATAATGTCTATAAATTAAAACTGGAAACTTAATGATTTTTTCTTCGTGTCAAGTCGGTTATGTTCGTAAGTGTTCGCGGCAAAGTATACAAATTTGCAGTACCAAAAATCCCACTAATGATGATTGCGGAAAATTTAATAAAGAATTTGAGTTATGACGCTGCAATAATAGAATTTCCTTTGGGTCGGTAAAATATTAGTGTTTAAAGTTGCCTCTAAACTTGACGAATCATTGTAATTCTCTTTTAAGTTAATCAAAAACTAATATCATAGATGTGAAAGTTTATCAGTATGTGTGTTTGTATATGTTTGTTATTATTATTATATTGACGCCAAGACTATTGAACTGATTTGCCTGAAATTTAAAAGCTTAGATCATAGAATAAGGCAGGGTACTTTTTATTCCAATATTCCCACAGGAACGATGTCTGTGCGAGTAAAAACGCGGGGCACACTTAGTTCAAGTTTAAATACTAAGAGTAATAGCGAAAGATTACCTGCTAAAATTGCTGTTAGTACTTACTAAAATGATTATTATCGTTACGAAACACCGTTTAGGTATTAAAGAAAATTATCATCATGTTTACATAAAAACGTTATAGTCACGCTTTGTTCCTACGGGGGTAGAGTGATATGACTTTTTCTTCTTCTACTTTCATTACATTGTTCGTACATGCTTTTATTTAACATAAGTAAATGTTCATAAAAATTACGCCGAGTTGGACCATTCTTGACTTGAGCATTCATATTTATCATTCACCAAAAAGTCTGTTGTTTTAGTACTGACTTTTCCTGTGTGTGTCTCGGGCGTTTACGCCGCCTTCGGCTTCCCTCGGGCTAACGAAACCCGAATATGATTAATGGATTCCGTATCCAAAAATTTCAAGATATTCTTTGTTTCTTTCTTTCTTACCCTAAGGTGGTTGAACTCTTTTTGGGGTAGCCGCAATGTAATTAGCTGTTATTGAATTTCTTATTCTTGACGGTTCTCGGGTGGTTAATTGCTTTTGTTCTTTTATTTGTTTTTTTTATTTATTATAATTCATTCCATTTTAATTCATTATGATAGTATGGTTTTATAAGATTAGGATGATGTTAAATTAGTCAAAAGAATGAGTATTATTGATTTTTTTTTAAACGGCAAAAAAAAAAACATTTTTATCGCCTTCATAATATTAATGACTCTTTGATAATATTATCGTGCTTTTCTTTTCTTTGTTTTATGAAATCAAATGTTTCTTAATAATATAAATAAATACGGTAAATAGTTTACCGTATTAATCATAAAAATAAAGTTAATTATACCGTTAAATATTTTAATTTCTCTTTTGCTTTGCAGAATCGATATAAAATTTCTTCTCTTACGTTTTTAGAGTTTTTAGGGATACTTCTTACTACTTTGAACCTTGAAGGGAAGTATTAAAGTCTACTTCTATTAATATTGCATTCGTATTTTGTCAGGATCGAAAATTTTACAAAATTGGTGCATTACCGATTGGCCGTTAACCTCTAATTTTAACGGTTTGGTATTGTTTAACGCACAGAATTCCTAATCAGTGTTTTGTTCAAATTTTTTGTCATAAAATAAATAGGTACAGAAGAGACGCTTTTTTAGACTAAGCGGTCTTTTCGCTTGAAATACGATATGAATATGGGATAGAAAAAATTCGCCGATGATTATTAGTAACTCCACGGTAGCTCAAATGGTAGAGTGCTCACTATGCAGATAAGTGCGGAAGGTTCGGGTTTAAATCCAGCTCGTGGATGAAATTTTTTTTCTTTTTTATTTACATAATATTAATTTCACATTGTTTTTGTTTTATGACGGTCCTAGCTACGTGGCTATATGTATTATTATTTATGTTACTCATAATAAATAATCGAAAATAGAGGCAGCCTTCTGAACCTTTTTGTGATTTAGCGGTCAAAACGTAATTGTTTTGACAATGTAAGAGCTGTAAATGTTTCTATTATACCACCGCGTGAAGATGCAGAGCGTGTAATGCTATTTAATGGTTCTATATTTACCGTATAAGGATTGTTCTCGTGACAATGAAAACCTAACGGTTGCTGAATACTGCACTTATTACTAAAGTGAAGTATTTCAATGAATGGAAATAGATCAACAGTTGTAAAGTCTCATTCAACAATTCAGTCAACAATTCTAGTTCAAAAATGTTGTTTTACTGGAAGTTCATATTGTACTGTGTCTACCATGCACATTTACATTGATTACAACGGCCTGTTGCCTGAGATATGAGTTGTTGAATCTCGTCATGCCCAGTAATTTCGCTGGTAACATTGCCCTTCAAATCGGAACATAGTAATGTTTGCACAATACTGCTTGGCGGATGAATAACTGGCAAAGGTGTGGTACTTCCACAGGCGGTCCCCTGCAATAGAGGTTTCACCTCTTCCTGCCACTTCGAGAAAAAGTGTAATGATATTATGTACTTAACATATTTTTTCCCCATCATTTTAAACATTACTCGTGTGTCCACATCAGTACAACCTTATTAAAGCTCATTATAACAAATATTAAATTAATCGTCTCCAAAGACACATTCTGAAACAAAACGAACAACTATAACATTTTATTCACATCCTCCGAGAAAGCATCATTAATCATCGCGAAAAAATTTCACAAAAATAAATAATAACTCCTTAACGAAAGCGCACCATTTTTGGGGGCCAGTTAAGCCCGTCATACATTCGCGTCCAATTAAAAACTTACTAAAGGTGGCTGTATAATATTCGTGGACCATTGGCTGCGGCAGGCCATAGCAGACATAATAATAATAATTTGAATGTATACTCTAATAGAACGGGTTACCCCAATTACACTGCTCGACTCAGTTCATATGGGTTATGTGGACAACCCATATTGTCCGAGTTTCTGGTCGCCAAGATTCCTCCTCCGACATGACCTAACGACTGCCCCCTACCTATCTTATAGGAAACTATAGGGACCTACAGTTTAACGTGCCATCCGAAAGACGGTAGCGAAAAGTCCACCTGGTGAGATTCGATCCAGGGCCTCCGAATTTAAATCTGGCATATTTCCGCTGGACCACGGACTCAAACTCAAACTCAAACTCAAACAGATTTATTCAAATAGGTCATAATCTGACACTTTTGCACGTCAATAAAGATAAACAGTACTGAGTCTACCGAGCGTTCGGAAAGATACCTCTACAAGAAGAACGCACAAGAAACTTGTAGGGCTTAATTTTTTCAACAGATAGTTTTACAATATTTGGTTTGGTTACATTCGTTTTCTTTAAAGGTGCCGCGAGGCGGCTATGCAGAAGTTTCCAGGCATCTTTGTCCTCTATGTACTGGTTGACTTTATAATAAGCCTTCTTTAGTAAAGTAGATTTTATATAGGTTTTGAATTTACCCTCTGAGAGCCCAGTTATCTCTTTTGGGATTTTATTATAGAAACGTACACTATTTCCTAAGAATGTCTTTTTATTTGTTTTAGATAATCTAAAGCTAGGTGCAGCTATTTTGTATTTATTTCTAGTATTAAAATTATGAAGGTCACTATTTAATTTGAATTTATGTAAATTTTTACGCACATACATGATGTTCTCATAAATGTATAAGGATGGTAGGGTCAGTATGTTTATATCTTTAAATAATTCCCTCAGGGATTCGCGTGGACGCATCTCATAGATGGCACGAATCGCACGTTTTTGTAGTATAAAGATAGTTTCTATATCTGCGGCTGACCCCCACAACAGAATCCCATAAGACATCAAGCTATGGAAATATGCAAAGTACACTAATCTCGCCGTGGCTATATCTGTTAGTTGCCTAATTTTATAAACCGCGTAAGCTGCAGAGCTTAGTTTCCCTGAGAGCTCGGTGATATGAGTGCTCCATTGCAGTTTAGAGTCTATATTTATGCCAAGGAACAAAGTTGCATTGTCAATATTGAGTTTTTCACCGTCAAGAACTATGATTGGTTCTATACTTCTGACGTTAGGCAACGAAAATTTCAAACATTTAGTCTTTTTCGCATTCAATAACAGATTGTTTGCTGTGAACCATCTGGATATACTTGCTAAAGTATTATTAACATGTACTAGTGAAGTATCCTTCCTATCAACTTTAAAAATCAATGACGTATCATCGGCAAATAGAACTATATCTGCTAGACCGTGGACCATGTAAGGCAAATCGTTAATATATGCCAAAAACAGGAAAGGACCCAAAATTGATCCCTGTGGGACTCCCATCTTGACAGGAGAACTAGCAGATGTGATACCATTGACGCTAACCTTCTGCTGCCTACTAGACAAGTATGATTCCACCAGGTTGAGGGCATTCCCATGAATTCCATATAATTCTAACTTGCGCAGTAACGTGCAGTGTTCTACACAGTCGAATGCTTTGGAAAGATCACAAAACACTCCAATGGCATCCTGTGAACTCTCCCAAGCCTCCAAGACAAGAGTCATGAGATGACAGCCCGCATCGGTTGTTGATCTGCATTTGGTGAAACCATACTGGTTTGAATGCAGTATTCTATTTCTATTGAAATGTGACAGCAGTTGGTTTAGCATCAATTTCTCAAAGATTTTACTTAATACTGGCAAAACAGAGATTGGCCTATAGTTTGAGGGATCTGTCTTACTTCCCGATTTAAAGATAGGAGTGATTTTACTTATTTTCATTAGTTCTGGAAACGTGCCTTTATCTATGCAAAGGTTAAATAATTCTGCTAAGTAAGGAGCAATTGTGTTTATTATAGAATCTAGCATTTTTACAGATAGACCCCATAGATCTTCAGTAGCTTTAACATTTAAACTCTTGTACGTCTTTTTGATATCAATTAATGAGATGTGTTCGAACGAAAATTCAGGTATGGTGCGTTGGAAGTTTTCTTTAAGAAAAGTCTCCGCCAAGTCTGGGGATGAATCAAGTGACTTGGTCGCGTTCAGGGCTATGTTAGAGAAGAAATCGACAAAAATATTAGCGATTTCCTCAACATTTGTAATGTGTTCATTATTAATTAATAATTTATATTCAGAATCTCTACATTTATCTTTACCTGTCTCTACATTTATTGTTTTCCAAACCGCCTTAATTTTATTACTTGATTTGCGAATTTTGTCTCTAATATTTATGGCTTTTGCTTGGATGCAAACAGCTTTAAAAATTTTTGAATAACATTTAACATACTCATGAAATGATTCTGAATTAGAATGGGCTTTATCCCTGTACAACTCATACATATTATCTCTACTTTTCCTGATACCCTTGGTAGCCCAATCACTAAATTCTAGTTTCCCATTCGTGTGTAATTTCTTTTTGGGACATATCTCATTGAACTCCTTACTTATTACAGAAAATATGTTTTCATAGTTGAAATTAGGGTCATCCTCAGAGACAGCGACATTTACGAGTTTTGATTCTATATTATTCCTAAGCTTTTCGAGTTTATATGTTGTTAGGGGCCTATGTTCAATTGTTGGTTTTTCTTTTGATTTTTCACATATAAATTCTAGTGAGAGACCCTTGTGGTCAGACCTAACTCCACCTGTTATTGATAACTTCCTACTTTCGAAATTGGTAAAGATATTATCAATACAGGTCGATGAAGTGACTGTAACTCTTGTGGGCTCAGAGAATAGGTAACTCAAACCGAAGGACTTAAATAAACTAGTCAAATTAGTTTTATCTGGAGAATCTGACAAAATATCAATGTTAAAATCACCGCATACAAGTACATGTTTATTACTTTTACAAATTTTGTTTAGAATTATTTCCATAGAGGACATAAAAGAAGTGAGATTCGAGTTCGGCGGCCTATATACACATAAGATTATGTGCCTTTTCACTTCTACACAAGCCACCTCGCAAGTTCGTTCCACAGAACAGCTGACAATGTCATTTCGCTCTTTATATTTAATTGATTTTCTTAAAAGTATAATCGAGCCACCTCCTTCAGCAGATGTTCTGTTGAACTTACTGGCCACCTGAAAATTATTAACATTAAATGACATTTTATCATTTTTTAACCAAGTTTCACAGAAACATAATATATCATAATTATATTTATCTACAAGTAATTCAATGTCGTTAATTTTGCCAGAGAAGCGGTTTATATTTTGATAGAATAAAGATAATGTACTAGTACCACTCTCTGTTGTCTTAAAAATTAGTTTAAATTATTTTCCACAGTGTTATTATTAGTACATATACTAATCACTGTGGAGTCATTATTAAACACCGTTATATTACCTATAACTGAATTAATATTATAAGCTACCAATGTAGCAATCATCAACATGCATTTCTTCGAACAGTACATAATATTGTCCGGAGTCAGTTGAAAGTTTTTAATAAACTTATTCATGTCAAAAAACATTAATTTGTCACTATGACGAGATGTCAAATTATGAAATAAATTGTTTATCATATGTGTGTGTTTATTTTGAGTTGAAGTTAACGATGAAGAATATGGTAAGGCACACAGCATAATCTTAAAACAATTTATTTCAAGGAGAGAGGTTATGTTATTAATAACCTCCCTTTTGTCTATACCTATACTTTGTCCTATTAAGATGACAATAACCGTATTACTATCTATAGTATGAGCACTACTCCTAATTTTATCACATATTTGTGAGTAAGATGCACCGGGCATGCAATGATTATAAATCATATGATTACTCTCATTGCACAACAGAGAACCAAAATCTACACCAATCTGGTCTGAGAAAACAAGTACCTTAGTCCTACTATGTCCAGCAATACATTGCTTCTCCCTCCGAGCCACTCGCACAGGAACAGCACATGGTGATTGTGAGTTCACCTGAGGCTCAGTTGGTTTTGTTTGCAATTCTGAGTTAATGCAATCTACATTACTTTTAACCAACTGGGCCAGTTCTATAGCAGTATTATAATGTTCTGCTAACTGAGTTTGTAGGGCAGTATAACTGTTGAAAATATCCTGCAGTGTTTGTTCTCTGTGTAGAAGCTCAGAGCGTAGTTGCAGTATGTCATCATCATACAATTTCCTTGTTATTTCTAACTCCTCTATACAATTTTGGAGTTGTTGATCTGATAAAAGTCTACTTTTTATAAGTTGGACATTTTTTGTAAAGTACTTCTTATTACATTTGAGTTTTTTTTGACATCTCCGAACAAGTTTTTTGATTTTTACATATTTTTTAGTCTTTCTATGACTGTGGAGAATGGGTTTTGAGGGAGTCGCACCAGTGAGGTCAATAATGTCTAGGGGCTGAGAACACTCCACTTTACTAACTACTAACTCATTGTATAGGCACTGAGTGTCGGCTACTTGTTGAGCGGTTAACTTTGATTGCAACTCTAATATTGTCAATTGAGCCGTGTCTAGTTCACGCTCGAGGTCTCCAATACGGCTTAAGGCCTTAACATAGGTCAAGCCACACTCATCAAATGACAATACAATGGTCTGTAGGTGATCACATTTATGTAATACATCTTGGTATCTAATGTCCAGTTCAGCCAGTTCATTCTTGAGGTCGCTGTTTATGCAGATGATCCGCTGAACTTCAACCTCACTGTCATCCCTCTCTCTGAGGAGTTGCTCATTAAGATCCTTATAGGTCTTCAGTTCCTGTAGTGTGGTTCTCAGTTGCTGTTCCATCTCTTTAATAGTAGCTCTGCGAGTCATCATGGTGGAGTTTCTGAAAAATTATGTTGAAATACTTAAGTAAACGGATAAGAAACAAGTGGGTACTAGTCACCTTTGTGCATTGACAAAGACAAGTCACCCCAAAGTATATATCTGTCCACAATTTACTAATTTTGCAGAAAACACAGAGACCAGCGAGAACGAGAGGTAAACAGCTTGAAAACTGGAAATTATTTGAAATATAAGTTTATAGTTAGGGGTTAGACAGTTAGACAGTGATAGAACAGTATAGACAGATGATAGCAAGTATTTCACTAAAATCCGTGCAAACTACACAATATTATATGATTTTTATACTTATTTAATAAAATAACAATGATTTATATAACAGAATGGACAATAATACTAGAACAATATTTATTGTAAGTGAGTAATGCTATTAAGCACAAAATTGAGTTTAATGTACTTATACTTTGGAGAGTGATCTTGTCCTTTATAATAACAGTGTTTATGCACAGTGTTTATGTAGTAGGCGCCTGTCTGAAACTATGTTTTGTTATCAGTTCTGCTTCCACTTTTTGTCAAGCAAAGTGATAACAAACGGCGTCAGTGTGTGAGTTTTGACGTCGCTCACTCTAGTGAGCAGTGTTGTAATAATTGTTAACGGGATATGGTGACTAGTAGTTAGTTATACACAATCAATACTCCCCGGGATTATGTAGTAGCATCCAGTGTTTTTTGAAAATCCACCCGTTAGTCCTTTGACAACACCGCCAGTTTCAGTTTCCCAAATGTGTACTTATATCACTTTTTGCACTGTGTTTTTGTATTTATTAGTTGCTAACAGTATTTTTAAGAAACTTTTCACGATTTTTCTACTCTTTATAGCTAATATTCTAATTAAAATTAATAAAATTTAACCTAACACATATTTTGACAACTGTTCTCAGTGTTGCCACACGGCAGAAAAAGCTATGACGCTACATACATTCAATCATACCTATATCCCGAAGGGGTAGGCAGAGGTGTACCCAAGACTCCATGGTAGGTACGGCCACATTTCGCCAGTATGTTATTGATCCTATGTAATAGGGACCGAGCCTATTGCCATCTACCGGGCACAGTTCCAGACTCCAGGCAGTTATTGAAATAAGCTTATATTTAATTAACACGTAGCCTGACCTGAGGATCGAACACGGAACCTCATGATCGGCAGTCTAGCTTGCGCCCATATCACCAAGGCGGTCCATAGCGTAGATGAAGTTATGTGGAGGATGGCTTGCAGATATCAGCCAGTTCGGGTTCTAGAATTAGACGGATTTGGGCGCACTTCAAACCTTCTTGTAGTGGCTCCTTCGTCGTTTCGTCCCACAACAGGTTCCCTTTTCTCTTTTCAATTCTTCTTCACGGCGGTTATTTCATCATCATATTCTTAATATGACATTATTTTATTTTGGAAATTTATATTGTAATTTTTAATGCATATTATTATAGTTTTATAAATTTTATTTAATTTGGTTTTTATTTTTAGTAATTTGACTATTTTATTTTGGAATTTTTTTAATGTAAGTTATATTTATTTAAATACTATTCAAATTGTCGTCACATATAGGCTAAGATCCTGAAATAAACTATTTTTATTTTATTTATTTATTTATTTAGGGTCATTATTTCAAGAGTCCAGATCATCTTTATATTGCATTTTTAATATGCTGCTACGTAGTTTTCAGATGAAAGAGTGATGTTCGGCATAGCCCATCGTTTGTTTGACATAGCGCATAATAAAATTATCCGGCACAGTATTCTATAAAAAAGTAAATCGTCTGCTGAGAAATATCGCATAATATTAAGCACAGTGCACATTGAGGTAGAGCATAGTGAATCGGTGACCATGGTAGTGTATTACTGCCTTAAGTTGCGTGCAGTGCGATCCACAATTTTGACATGCAAAATTAATTTAAAAATTAAACAAAGTCAGATACAGTTTTCACCGGCGCAACAAGGCGGTTTGATACATTGATTCGATGGTTTTATTTTTTATTCAGTTAATACGCATAATTACGGTGTGATAGGTCTCAGAGTGTAGTAATATGGGCCTGTCAGCAGGTCTCTTTCTCGCTGCATTCAGGCATTCCTCTTGTAATCAAGCTGAGTTGCTAAGTGTTTTTGAACTTACATTGTTGTGTTTACCTGCTTATCAATTGGTTAAGGTAGAAAGATTCTCAAAACATTTTTTAAAAGTCTTTGCACGATTTCAGGACATTCAGTAGACATAATTAGCGAACTACCTCGGTGACGTAGTGGGCGCAAGCTCGACTGCCTATCATAAGGTCCCAGGTTCAATTGCTAGGTCAGGCAAAGTGTTATAAATGACAATAGGCTCGCCCCTTTTTACATGGAACCAATAACATACTGGCGAAATGTGGGTGTATCTACTATGGGACTGAGTCCTGGGTACACCTCTGCCTACCCGTTCGGGAAAAAAGGCGTGAATGTATGTATGTATGATAATCTTATTCATTGATTTCATTATTTACTAAATTTTGCTCGTAAGATAATATTTTTGTGATCTAACCTGCATCTAAGTAGAGAATCTTATAGCAAATATCAGCCAAAAAATTTAACCAAAACTGTCTGAGAAACATTTCACCTTAATAAAAACTTTAATGTATGTGATTATTTTTGGGTGGGACATTATATTTTAACTCGAAACAAATACCATTGGAGTTAATCATCTAGTAATAAAAATGAGTATTTATACTAATTAATTTACAATATTCGGATTTTAAATAGATCCGGGTATTAGTCTTATTATTGGCTGCAATAATAATTATTAGAAGTCCGTTAGACGGTTAACGAGTGGTTATCTAGTAAAATATGAATTTGGAATTATTAATTATGAGCCAATTCTGGTCAATTATAATTATATTTGATTTTACGACTTCGCACTGAGCAGCGGTACCTTTCGACTCTTAATTTTTTTAATGAAAATATAATTGTATTAATAAAAAAACGGAATTAATTGATAATATTCGGCCAATTAGAATGATATTTATTTTATTGCTGACCCATTTCGTTGATTTGTTTCTTATTTTAATTGATGAAAGATTATTTAGATAATACTAAGTAATTACTTGTCTAGTTCTTCCCTCGTTCTAGTACTTCGTTAGTTATGTTTTTAAGTCTGTAATAGGGGACGAGTCTTTTCCCATTAACCGGGCACAGTTCCAAGATGTCAAAAAATTATAATAGAAAATCCATTAACACTGCCTGATCAGGGACTCGAACCTAGGACTTTATATTGCCAGTAGCGCTTACGAATCACTAAACCACCGAGGTAGTTATTTTAATAATTAGAATATTTTTTTATGTGTCTTAAATACATATTCATATTATATTCGTAAATATTTATTATTTATTGAAATAAAAATCATCAATGACATATTATGAATTCCCATCCATCATATTTTCATATAAATAACACAATTATTTTGTTATTAAACTTAAGTACTTTTATCCAAAAACGGGTCTTTTCTCAAACCGAGCACAATTATCGATAACAATCGTTAATAAGCAATTAAATTTGTTTATTGAGCAATAAATTTTACACGTCAAGATAGTACACAAAAACCGCGGAATTATTCTCAGAGAAAAATTAAAAAGTTGTTAAAAATTTCAGATGCCTATTATTTATATCGCGTCGGTAGTTGATTGAGCCGTCAAAATATTCGGGTTGCTTGACCAATTTTGGTGAAGGAAGTATAAAAAATCCATCTTGAGGAATCTTCGTAAATTGTACTATTATATTGTGATTTATGTTATTTATTATGTTGTGAAAATCGCAGTGTTTTAATAAAACAACAGTTTAAAGAAGAATTTTACTTAACGCTTTTTTCTCAGTGCAATCAACTACAATTTAAATTACCGACTTGTTTTCAATTATTTTTTTTATACTCATTTTATTTTCATCTTTTTTTTAATTAATAATAACTGATAAAACATCTTTTGAAACACAAGATTGAACATACAGAATACAGCTGAAATAAACAAACACAAATTGACGATTCTTGGAGGTGCATTAAGATAAATTCATCAGTGTTATAAAACGGGCTCTTATTGACAGATGATATAATAAGTATTTTGGTCTCCTTAGCTCTGACGACAAAACCATAAAACCTTTTTTTTACATTTATAAGACAAAAAGAAATATATTCCAGCTATTCATAAATCTGTCACGAGTTGTTACATATAAAGCAAAAACTCGATGAATTGTAGATGTGTGCCATCTATCAACCGCACGTTAGCGACAATATGTCCCAGGCTGACATGTCGCATAGCTTACTGACGAGTTACTGGTTACTAGCATTGAACGAGTAGGAACTAATTGCGTTACTGTTAGGAATTTATTAAAGTAAAATAGGTAATACGTTATTTTACAACACGGAACCCCTCGTCCCGAACAAGTGAATGTCGTACCTGATAATGAGGACTTTTTTAATACAAAATATACAGGTTGAGGATTATTGTCATAAAGATTGATATGATCCTGTCCTCGACATGTAGGTATTATATTAAAAAAAAACATAATATTTTAGTAATTATAGTAATATTGAGTGTACAATAGGGCAAAGTGCCTATATTAAAAAAATACTAAATACATTATGTGTAGGCTTTGAAAATCCACAGGCCGACATGTCAGCCTATAGAGAATCCAAGTGCTCTAAACCACTGTCAAATGGCAGCGTACCCAAGATGCTGGTGGCATTGCCACGTTGACGTTTAAAGCAATGCTTTATACGTTGGGCCAGATAAACGCTAGCATTTTGATCACGCGTCGCCTCGACCAAGCGCTCAGATAGATATTTGAAAATGCGGTAAGCTCTCGAAAATCCTACCACTATAGGAAAATAAACGATACTAAAACGGGAGGTGCTGAAAAAAACGTATATTAAAATTTTAATTATAATTATTTTAATATTCTTAAAAAAGCACATAGCGTTTATACCCAAAACCATATTTTAAGCTTATTGTGTACTTAAAAATAATATTCAATGTTAATGTTTACTATAATGTTCTTAAAAATACTATATGCAGCCCTTACTACAGGTCCATTAATTTAAGTCGTAATCGAGAATCGCTAATCCCTTAAAGTCGGTCGGTTGCCAAATACAGTACACTGCAGTGGCTATCGAGTCATCTTCGGAACGCCCGTCGATTTATTGCTGAAAGCGTTTTCGAATCGAATTCAGGTCGAGTTGGCGACAGGTGGTAACTGTGCTTTCCCTTACGAACTTTGAAGAACAAGATACAGCATTTGAATACAGCAATCCAGCCTACAAAAAATGTAGCTTATGTTAGTTGTTGGACCTATATTATATCGAAACGATTAACTTCTGTAAAAAACGATTTCATTCTCCAAAATGGGATCAAAAGGGCTATAGATTTCTATGATAGGTTATTTAAAATAAAATCATTTATTTGTAGCAGATATGGTAACATGATTAGATAATAATACATTCATTAGTACTGCATGTTTGACCAGCTCTCTGGCATACAAATATTAAAACACATTGATAGATTAAAGTCTAGTGATTACTCGTACCATACTATTTTTAATAACTCGGGAACCTGATAAAATTAGAAATAAAAATCATTGATAATAATGTCAAATTGGAATAATGAAGTCAAATTATACCGAAACATATTATTGCAATAAAATGAAATTAAATGTCTAAATAATATAATTTAATCCTACTATCCTACTAATATTATTAATACGAATAATGTTTGTGAGGATGGATGGATGGATGTTTGTTACTTTTTCACGCCAAAACTACTGAACCGATTAGTCTGAAATTTGGTATGTAGAACTTTAGACTCTGGAAAACACATAGTATTTTGTTGGTTGGGTATTTTGTTTCCCAAAATTCCCACGGAAACGATGTCTGCGCAGGTGAAATCGCGGGGTACAGCTAGTATATGCATAAAAAGAAATTAATGCATTTTTTACAAGTTCATAATATCACTGATCCATCAGTATCCATCCGAGCGCATTTAAATTGTATTTATCATTTCGCTTCACTGATATTATTAATGTACTCGTAGAACTATTCTTTTAATGCATTTTCGGCCAATGTGGCTTATGTATTATACGGAACGGCTTTTTGTTTTTATAACCTTATTGATATTATTATTATCTCAATAGCTGCCTGGAGTCTGGAACTATGCCCGGTAGATGGCAATAGGCTCGACCCCTATTACATGGGACCAATAACATACTGGCGAAATGTGGGTGTATCTACTATGGGACTGAGTCCTGGGTACACCTCTGCCTACTCCTTCGGGAAAAAGGCGTGAATGTATGTTATGTTTTATGATATTACTATAAAATCAGGACAATATTTTTTATCACCTTACCTAACTTCCTTCAATCATTTCATCGTAAATAATATAAAAAACGAAATATAAATAAATCTATTCTCCACATCATTGTCACCTACAAAACCTCCCACATATGGATCAAGTTTCATGTGTCAAGTTGCAAAGGATCCTATAAAAGGAGTCAGTCTAAATTTGGCTTAAGACACACTTTGCATGAGCACAATTGGCGCTGATCGCAAATGGTAAGAGAAATTGTCTCACGTCAATTGACAGGCAGGTATTGACGGGTTTAGAAGATCGGTGGTTGCTCTGGGAAAGGGAAATAACCTCTTTGACATTAGAGTTAAGTACTTGACATATAGGGTGTGAATAATTGGACAACAAAATAAAACGGGCCCATTTTCGGGAGGAGTTTCCGTGAATTGAAGATTTTATGACAGAACGGCGGAAAATTCGAATATTTTTTAACGTTTTATACTTTTTTTTTGTATTCATTATAATTATTTATTTTCATAATTCATAATTCAAAATAAAGTCAAAAGTCAGATATTTAATTAAATAAAATAAACGTCAAAATTGAGAAATTAAATAAAACTGAATAAAAAAAAAACATAACATACATTCACGCCTTTTTCCCGAAGGGGTAGGCAGAGTGTACCCAGGACTCAGTCCCATAGTAGATACACCCACATTTCGCCAGTATGTTATTGGTCCCATGTAATAGGGGGCGAGCCTATTGCCATCTACCGGGCACAGATCGATCCAGACTCCAGGCAGTTATTGAGATTATTCCTAATGGAAAAATCCAATATTTAACACTGCCTGACCTGGGGATCGAACCCGGGACCTCTTGATTGGCAGTCGAGCATGCGCCCTCTACGCTACCGAGGCAGTCATATTATATTATATTTATCATGGTCTTATTATATTTATCATATTTCAGTCCATAATACTTCTATTTTGGAATGAAATAAAATTATGAACCTAGATAACTAGTGTCTTATTCCGAATAACGTCATAATTTTTTTTTTTTTTTTTTTTTTTTTTATGACAGTGAGTGACAAGACGAGCTAATCAGGTGCCTGATGGTAAGCATCATGATTGCCCATATCAGACACAGTGCCACCCAGTGTTTCAAAATTCTGCGCGGCACTGCACTGCGCCTGTCACCCTGAGATATGAGTTGTTGAATCTCATCATGCCCAGTAATTTCGCTGGTAACATTGCCCTTCATACCGGAACACAGTAATGTTTGCACATTACTGCTTGGCGGATGAATAACTGGCAAAGGTGTGGTACTTCCCCAGGCGGCCCCCTGCTAAAGAGGCCTACCACTACAATGTTGGAAATATGCTCTGATTTCAAACGATTTAACTATTACGTTCGTATGGGGAATTCTCCGGTCGCCGTCCTTAAAGGCAGTTTTAATCTTAACACAAGTACCAATAAGGATCATTGTACATTATTTTTTCGTTTGATATCATCTCGTACTTGTTTCAAGTGTGTTACCCTTAGGGCGATGTTTCGGTTCTCTGTGAATAAAAAGTGAATAAAATTTTACTTAACAAAAAAATATTAATAAAGGTTGTTTTTTATGATAATCACTTGCTAGTTTATACTTAAGATAATTAAAATAAAACCAAATCATCATAATTTATACATTACAAATTAGTAAAAAACCAAAAACTTTTTCTCGCTACTGAAAGGTTCACACGCGAATGTAAACGTGCAATTAACCGATGATGTACGGCCAAAACTGCACTTCACAAAAGGAAACACTATCAAAAAGATTGCAGTATTGCAAACGCTTGATTAATCACGACAATTTGTTTTGAGATACCAATCTACAATGGTTAAAAAATGGTGGAACCTTACTTCATTAAGGTTTTTCCCACTATACAGGTATAATACCTGTAACGGTCCTCCGTTAGTTAAATAAATGTATTCAACCGGGTAACGTACAAGAGTCACACTGATATTTTTAGAATATGGCCAGTAAGAAGAGAAGCCAAAGAAAAATGTATTTAAATTTCGAATTAAGAACTCTGGCAATCTGTCCGTAAAAATACTCGTTACTCGTAAATTTAATACTCGTTACAGATTCCCAATTATTTCCTAATTCGAAATTTAAAAACATTTTTTATCAGTTGTTTTTTTATTGGCCTATTCTAAAACCTTTCAGTGTCACCCGTATTCAGAACGGTAAACCTTTCCGTACTATAACGTATTATAAACACAGTTCTCATATAAATTGTTGACGGAGAGCTAAAGCGCGGTGCACGGCACGCAACGACTATAAGTGAGCATAATCTCATACATTTCAATACAAAGAATATTGTTTATAGAAAAGAATAGAATATAATAGAAGAACTCTTTATTGGTATCACAATTAGTACAGAAAACAACTAGAGAACTAGAAGTACCCTCACATGGCCCTATAACATACATAGTATAGTGGGCAAAGATCTTTAAACCTGAAAATCGTAATAATCGTCGATTGCATCGCAATTCGAATTTCGGACTTTGATATATCATTGCAAAGATAAAATCAGATCATTTCTCGAAGGGGCACATCGCCGAACAAATTAAGGGCAACCGTTGAAATATATCTTTTTAGTTCGCATTTCGCATACATTGTTAAAGATAATTTTTTTTATGAATGATCAATGACTCGTGATTGATTGCGACTGAAGTAGAATATATCGGATAAATGCAAATACGTAACGAAATGATAAGATATCAGAACTGTCCCATAATCCTTCTTGCGTCGTTTCTCGTTAAATATAATTCTGTAGTTTCTACCGGTTCGACTTCTCTGGTTCTTTATATGTTTCATAAGAGCGTGTCTTAGCTACGAGAGACACAATCTTTAAAAAAAAAAACAATGTTTTGTATTCCCCTGCTTCCTATTAAAAGAGCAAGTGTGTCTTTATTAAAATAAAATAACAGTTTTACATCTACTAGATACTGTTAGTTTAATATCTACTGAAACACTGTAAGAAAAGCAGCCGATAAAAAATGTTTTTAAATTCCGAATTAGGAACTATTTGGGAATCTGTAACATGTATTAAATTCATGTCATTTGTTTTTACAGTCAGATTTGCAGAGTTCTAAATTCGAAGTTTAAATACATTTTTCTTCAGCTTCTCTTCTCACTGGCCTATTCTAAAGATTTCAGTGTGCCTCTTGTACGTCACCCGGTTGAATTTATTTATTTTACTAACCGGAGGACCGTTATAGGTATAACATGCCTGTATAGTGGGAAAATCCTTAATGAAGTGAGGTTCCACCATTTTTTAACAATTTTAGATTTTAGGTACAATTTTAGGTGACTAGATATTATTAGTATAAGTATCTAGTATTAAGATAGTAAGTAGATTAGGTACTATAGTAATTTTTATTTATTACGGCTATATCGTTTAGTTGTTTAAAGAAATATTTATTATATACGAGTAAGATTGAGTAGGTCCATTCGTCTGTTTTCGTACCTCCACAATCTTACCAAAAAACGAAGTATCAAGCAATCAAACGCGCAAAATCCATTAACTGACCAACAAGCTGTCTTGTCCGCTACACATTGAGATCTGAAATGCACCCAATCCGTCATCACATACCAAACTTTTATCTTCAATTTCGACCTTACTCCAACCCAATAACATCCACGAATTACAAAAAAATCTCCAGGTTTTTGGTGAAAAGTGGACTGTATTTCGTAAGTGGTAAGGGTTTTCTTGGTTTTTTTTTAGTAAAAAAGCAAAGGATATGTTAACAGTGCGCAGTCACGCCATCTCGTTAACCCTGTGAACCATGTTATTATGCAACATTTATTTAATTTTAGCCCGTTGCGTACAGTGGCCGACGGAAGTGTTTGACGTTTTGACTCGCGACTACGATTACAGAGGTCCAAAAAAGTTTTAACTGATTTTTTTCACTTATCACCGGTGTTTGGCGGATTTGAATCATTTAACATTTATTTAATTTTTATTTATTGACTGCTAGCTGAGCCCCGCGGTTTCAACCGCGTAGGCTTCGTTTTCGAGGATATATCGGGATAAAAAGTAATGGGCCTAGTGGTATTCCAGGGTCCAAAACTATTTACATAGCGAATTTCAGCCCAATCGGTTCAGTAGTTTTGGCGTGAAAGAGTAACAAACATCCATCCATCCATCCTCAAAAACTTCCGCATTTATAATATTAGTAGAACTTAAAGATTTAACTCAATGACGTTGAATTGCTTTCTTTTACTATTTAACTGTAAATAATAATATTATGGTTCCCACATTATACATTATTGATTCTCTAATCATGAGTAAATTTCGTTTTATTACCTACCTATTTTAAGTTCAGTCCAATAATATAATTTTTAAACTGAACTTAAAATGTATAATTATGTAAATAAAATTATGGCACTGAACCCTTTTTGTGCACATCAGTACTTACATTTCACATATTATTGGAAATATTTGGCATGGGTTTAGCAAAACACACAGTTCCTCACGCGATGCTGTCAACAAATTGACGTTTAAAGTGATTTCTGAAAACCTTTACCGCTTAACCCTATGTCACGGTGCGAATATTGAACTTTTCATGACAAAATTGCGGTGAAAGACCAATCTTTATTTTGACAAGGGCCTACTGTGTAAGTTTCGATGTTCGCTCTGACATTTTGTGTCAAGAGTGTCATGTTATAATATTTAACTTGCATAAGTTACGAGCAGAACATGCGATGTCATAGCAAATATTATGATTGCTTACATAGGTACTTTGTCCATCAAGGACCTATTTACTCGTGTTATCATTATCTTTTCATTATTATTTTATTTTAACAATTGAATTACATATTTTATTACTACTACAATTGAATTACTACCTGGAGTCTGGAACTGTGCCCGGTAGATGGCAATAGGCTCGCCCCCTATTACATGGGACCAATAACATACTGGCGAAATGTGGGTGTATCTACTATGGGACTGAGTCCTGGGTACACCTCTGCCTACCCCTTCGGGAATAAGGCGTGAATGTATGTTATGTTATGTTTTAAATAAAATAATACAATTACGTTATATTAAGACTACTAGGAACTAAAAAATAATATTACAAAGATTCAGTAAAAATCCAATTTAATCGATGTGAGCGCGAATGCAAATTAGCTTAGCACCGCGCCTTGACAAAGCGTCGCGGCGCATCTGTATTATATATAGCTACTAGCTCTTAAAACAAGTTCAATTCATTTGAATAGAGGTAGGTACTAATTTAATTTTAAAAACAGGTGAACTTAAAGCTTTTTAAATTAACTGGTATTTTTAAATTAAGTAGGTAATGAAAGGAAAAGTAATTAAAAACACTGACAAATTGCATATGACAATATCATCAACCAACAATGGTATTTCCACGTATGGCATTCCTATAATTAAATGTAAGTTACATTCCTTATTATATTAATTTTAACTTCACAAGGAAGTGAATATTGAGTGTGGTTTTAAAGAATTCAGAGTAAATACCAATGGTTTATTAACTTATTATTTTATACTGAGCGCTGATTGTATGTCATTCAGGGCTTTTTTATTAATACAGAGTTTTACAGAGTCCTTACTTTTTTATGAATTAAGTAACCTACCTACCTACTAAGTAACTTAAGTACCTACTGAACTATAATAACAATTTTATAATTAAAGCTATACTGAAAGTCCAAGTTACATGTTCAATTCGGCCTTCTTGGAATGTAATTCATGCAATCTCAATGTTTACTTTGCACCCAATATCGCGGGTTACAAGAACTACTCTGTTAAGATAACACTTCAGTTTCGGTAGATATATTGACCGATATTTTTATCCTCGATGTAAGATGGTTGCGCACGATTCAATTATTTGCCACTCTTATTTGTTGATTCTGTGCCTGATCAAAATTATTCAATTATAGGTTTATTATGATTGGGATGCCATCTTGAGAGATTTGAAATTCCAAGGTAAAAAGAGTGTTATCAACTAGAATAAGCTTCGGAGGTTAGTCTTTAACCGAATTTCTTGAAGAACAACAAAAAATCTTACAACTAAGTCAGTATATACCTCTTTACCGTCCTTTCAGTATGTGCCTGGAAGAGATTGCTCTGAGCCATAAGACCGCCAATATTTATTAATATAATTTTCTATATTGTGGTTTCAATAAAAGTGTTATCTAATCTAATCTAATTTATTGAATTTTTCCATTAAGAATTATCTCAATAACAGCCTGAAGTTTGGAACTGTACCCTTTAGATGGCAATAGGCTCGCCTCCTATTGCATAGGATCAATAACATACTGGCGAAATGTGGGTGAATTTGCTATATGTGATACTCTTGGGTATTATTTTAGCTCTGACTACGTTCGGAAAAAAGCGCGATGGTATGTTTAATGACAAAACGGCTAATACAACTTAGCCGTAACGTCAAGGGAAATACTTTTTATAATAAAAAAAATAAAACTCACGAATAATTATTAATAATTTAATTGTGGCATATAAGTACACAACAATTAATAGTACTGACGGAGTGTGAACTCGTTTTGCCATTATAACATTTTGCAATAAATATATGAGAACCGTCTCCCAAACAAGAAAATCTACAAATAAATCTTTTAGAGCCATAAAGTTATATCAACTCATCCTTTTTGCCGGGGGTTAATAACGTAGTAGATAAGTAATAAGTAGGTTGTTTTATCATGGAGGTATAATAACATGCATTTTGTTCGTTTCAGATGAATCAACAATGCAAGGTGTGCGGAGAGCCCGCGGCCGGATTCCACTTCGGAGCTTTCACGTGTGAAGGATGCAAGGTAAATATTTACTCCACTTTATATTACCGTTTACGTAGATATTTGTATACGGGATCTCTGCCAATTAGCCAAGATTCTCTTTAAATAATATACCAAAAAAAATTGAGAAATCAAAGTTGTGCAATCCCCTGTTGTCCCGAAAATAATAAACCTATCCAATAAATGATAACAAAATTTCCTTAAATTTTAAAGCTAAAGTAATTTATTGTTCTATTAACCAGAATAAAACTGAAAAACTCGATTAAAACTGATGTGTTTAGTTTGTTAAAAAAAGCGAATAACAGGAAACCCATATGCAGACTTTAATTTTATCAAAATTTCTCTAACGTCTAATTGTAAGGAAGGAAGGATTAGAACCCAATATTTAGATTAACAGTTGACGTTCTTTAGTTACAATACTTATTTTATCGAAGTTATTAGTTTAAACATATTAATATTAACTAGATAATTCTCAAACAATTTCCATAAGAATTCTCCATCGATTCACCATGTCACATGAAACGGTAGGTCCTTTATACCATCGACTGACGCCTGAATGGTGGCCATTGACCATCCGTCTAGGTCTTGTATTAGCTAGTCTAGACTAGCTTCTAGGAAGTTAGACAAATAATCTGGCAGGTGACTTTACTTACTTTGAAACCAGGTGGAATTCTATGGGTGACTTGAATCTGGATAAAGCGTCCCATGTTCTTAATATGAGGCTTTTATTGTACACGTGGCATTCATCTCTGTTTTGAGTGGATCGTATTGAGGTTTTCCCTGCGATTGTCACGATATTCTAGACCCGACGGGGCAACGGTGATTTAAGTTTGCTCTATAAATGTAGAGCTAAAAAGCAGGATGAAACAAGAATTTTTAAAAGAAAATATAATTGGGACGGAATGTGGCATACAATACAGGACGAAAGCAATTTTTTGTATTTGGGACGAACATCCGCGGGACGAATATAGCATAAATCATAAATAGTTCATTTTATAAATAACAATTTAAAATACTAAGTACGTAAATAAATAATTTCCATTAAATTGTTTAGCCAGGATAGTGATTTTCATACAATACAGAGCTTTCGTGCATATAATAATAATATAATAATATGGGACAACTTCCACACACGGTCATCTGGTCCCAAACTAGTAGTAGTAGTACTACTAGTAGTTAGATCAAACAGACATGTTCATGCACATAAATATTTGCCGGGGATCGAACCCGGGACCTGCGGCACATTTTCACGCACTTTTGCGGCATATTTTAAATATATAATCAAATGTATCATTTCTATCTTTAATTCGTTATTTTTAAAACATAACATAATTTAACGTCTAGATGAAGAAATGGCTCAAAATGGTATGTCATCAATATACCACACTCCCCAAGTAGACAGGCAAGTTGTCTATATAAATGACTATCGAACGATCTTCGCTATCGGTCACAACTTCACAACTAACAGGCTAACGTTTATGATTAATGACCCACTCGGATCGTATTACGTACACGAACGTGATAGCAATTGATCGCCAACAGACTTTATGTTAATTTTATTTTTATGACAACAAGCACTACACATTTTGATCCGTTTTCGATACTAAATAAGTTTTTACGATGATTTGAAAGTTTCACCGACATTATTTATTTTAACGACATTTGAAAATATCGGTGTTCCAGTACAATATCGATTTCAGTAACCTCTCACTACTTGATTTAAGATAATGAATATACATTAAGCTTGTTTGTTAGAACTAATATTATATATTGTTAAACTACGAGAGCTGGTTAATTTACTGCACCCGTAATTAGACATGAAATAAACACTGTGTATATTATGACATGGTAACTAGTTAATAAGCATAAATAAGCAGTCCACTGCAAAGTAACGCCCATAGTAATTATTGGCAATAGCAAAATCCGGAAGTTTGTCTGAGTTATGGTAAAGCATTACCACATAATTAAGTAAATTAACTCATTTAACGTAAAACTGACAACTGAATAATTTACAGTCTTAGAGCGGGAAATGTTATAACATTAAAAAAATTGTTAGATACTTTGGTAAGTATATGCTTAGTGTAGGGTTCCTACATTTATACCGCAAACATATTAGAAACTACTTTTGTTATATGTAAAAAATTACGGTTTTGGGATTTTTTCCTTTACCTACTTGTGATGTAAAAAGTGGCTTCTTGCCAAATTTCATGATGCTGGGCCAATGGGAAGTACTCTAGAGTGTTTTAGCCCGTTGCGCGTTAGAAATTTGATTTTTTTACAAAGGGACCGTGGACTCGAGTTGTTGATGTGAGTTTGACTTGACACCTTAACGCTTTCCCGAAAAAAAGTCTTGACAGACGGACAGAAAGACATAGACAGTCAACAAAGTGATCCTATAAGGGTTCTTTTATTTCTTTTTGAGGTACGAAACCCTAAAAAAGATAAAGTCAGCCCAGTTTCTATGCTATGATATTTTTTGCATATGTAATAAAAGCTACGGTGCGAATAACCAGATCTGAAACTGTCGCGCGTCGCCGCAAGCAATTTGCTACTCCGAATCAATTTGCGACTTTTTGTCGAACGATAATGTCAGCTGATTCAATTTTCTGTTGAATGTGACCTGCACCGCCTTGCCGTGTTGTTTTGTAGGACCTGAGCGTAATGAAATTTTTATTTGTGAGTCAAAAGGTTTTTTTATGATAGTGAGTAACAAGACGAGCAAATCAGGTGCCTAATGGTAAGCATCATGATTGCCCATATCAGACACAATGCGTGTTTTTAAATTCAAAATTCTGCACAGCACTGCACGTCGCCTGTCACCCTGAGATATTAGGCATTGAAACTCGTATTAATTACTAGCAATTTTGCTGGCAACATTGCCCTTCATACCGGAACACAGTAATGTTTGCACATTACTGCTTGGCGGATGAATAACTGGCAAAGGTGTGGTACTTCTCCAGGCGGCCCCCTGCAAAAGAAGCCTACCACTAGACTAAGCTAAGTTAAACTAACTTTACTAATTAACTAGGCTTAGTTAAAGCTGTGTTCAAAAACCTATTTATTCTAAACTTATATAGTATCATTTATAAAATATTTGCAACAAATAAGTAATACGCATAATTCTTTTTATTAAAGGATTTGAACAATGACTAATGAAACCAGAAATTAAATATTTTTTAAACTTCAGCCGACAATATTTTATCATGTAATGACGCAACGGCATCAGTATTGTAAAACCTTAATAAAAACTTTAAGAAATGCTCCAAATCGCCGCACATTCTATCACATCCACGTGAAATATAACAGAATTCTACTAATTTATGTTAAACGCGCACCATTTTATATAGCCCTTGATGACACCTTTATGACACGACACACATAACCTATCCACCAAGTAGCACGCACGTGCCGTCGTTAAAAATACAAATTAATGTTAATTCATTAATAAAAACGTTAAAAATCTTATGTCTAATCATCAAAATTCACAGATCAGCGGTTCTGCGTTATCTTTTAATCGATTCGCGGCCATTCATTCGGTTATAACCGATTTGGTACGATAATCGGGATACTTGAATATTGATATTCGATTAACCGATGTAACTTCTGCTAGGTTTAATCGATAACGACTTGTATATGGGCGAATATATGTTAAATATTTCAAATTTAACGTTTGTTTGCTGACACAAATATAATTTTACCGTAATAAAAATCATTTAGAATTATGCTCTGTCGCGACTCGGGTATTTTCTGAATGGGCATTAGAATAATATTGTGACACATTACTATTTAATGTTAAACATTATGTTACATTTTATGAACTAGATCTATTTCCTATACAAAAATGGACTATTTGTTCTAATTGCCCGAGACTGTTTTATTGCGTCCCTAATAAGGTTCTATCATCACATAAAAAAAAACAAGTACAATAAATAACAAAAGTAATAACATTTGAAACACCTACGAGTAATTAACAACATGATTAACAAGCATCATTTTAAACATCATTTCCTAATTTATTAACGATGAAATATGACACTTAGGTACATAGTATTAAGGGCGTGATTAGCATATTAATCGTTCGAGCCTCCCACGCACCAAATTTCTGTTTGTTTCTTATAATTATTTGAATAAATATATAATTATGTTATGTTAATTACTATTTTTGATACGGATTTGATAGTCGTTGACTCATTTGCATAAGGTACGGATTAGTTAAGAAAAGTTAAAAAAGTTATTGTCACATAATTTTCCTGTTTCATTAGGGAAGTGTAAACACGAAATATTTAACGATTTTTGTGACCATGTGGTGTTTATTGTATTAAAACTATTATGTAAAATATCTTATGACTATAAAATCAAATATTGTTATGTAGGTAGCTTTTTATATTACCTATTAGTGCTCTTAAAACTTTGATAGCGATAATATGAAACATTTTTCCACAAATTATTGAAAATGTAGAAATGTTTTTTATGCTTAATCACTTTGTCATTATTAAATTCTTGAAAGACCATACAAATGACATTTCAAATTATCATTATCAAAGATACCGAATTAGCAATTTGTGAATATGGTTTTTGGACGCGCATTAGCCGACAAAATACTTTGAATAATTTAACACAAAATACCTATTAAAATTAAAGTAGACATTATGAATATCAAAATTAATGTTATTTATGACACCCTGTTTTTGTCCGATCTCATTTGTTTTTAAGCCAATTTAGGCATAAGGCATATTAAAATCTACTTAAATGTAATAAATTGAATTATGAGACCCATTTAGTTTACAAGATGAAAGGTCAAGTGTTTTTATAAACAAAACTTAAATAAATTAACTTATGGGAATTCGACATCAAACACACTGAGTAAAATAGTGAAATATTATTTTGAAACAAAATTATTATACACATTAATTAAAATCACTTTCATTATGAAAGCCAATATCGTTTTTATATCATCGATATTAACATTGTTTTCAATTATAAATAAGCATTTATGTGAAGACACGAGTCCAAGCATCCTAATATTCGTATCCTGACAGATATTCGCTTAGTCTCATTTTCTCTAACGGCAACATAATTATTTAAAATTAGAGAGAGCGAACCGTGCGCCGTGGAGATACCGGCTTTAGAATAGTGCTCCACCCTCTCTACCCGTGGTTGCCGTAAGAGCCGGCTAAGGGTTAACAGATCCAGAGGACGGGCAGCAGCGTCCTCTGCAAAAAACCATCGAACTGCGCTCGACAACCCGCCTGCCAAGCATGTTCAGTAGTGGATTACCAACGGCTGAGATGATGTTGATGATGAGAGAGAAGGAGAGGATAGTTGTGTTAAATAACAAGCTAGTTTAATACAGTTAAATTTTCGTTACGTTTTCATTTAACGAAGACAAGTTTATAATTCCGTCATGACTTGAATTAATAACTAACAAAAAAGCGAAATACTATTATTTAATTATTGGCGTTTATAATTATTCAAAGAAAAATTTGTTTAACTCTTGTCACTAAGAATCTCTAAACATATATTGGAATATTTAACAATAAAATCGATTTAAAAACTCGTGTCTAAACCAAAAAAACATAATCGATATTCGATCGATCATTGAAAAGTGTCCAAATTACAGGTCGCCGATATCGTCGGCTGTGCCTTAATGGCCGCTGAGACCAATTTGCATTGAAAAAATTAAATTTTTCTGCCCTAAATACTTGCGAAGGTACTCGGTTAATGCGAATATTATTTACGCTTTAATAACATTAATTTCGTTCCTTTTATGTGTTGATAGCGTGTAATGTTTTCATTTTGTAGAAATAACTTTTTATTTTATCTTCGCGAAAATATAATTAATTAGTGTCTGCTGTCTTTCCACCTAGTTAAATTTCTATGAACTTGAAAAATCATTAGCGGATTATAGTTAAAAAATTGTTTATGATCCGAAAACACATAATTAACATGATAATATTAACAATCATAACGTACCTACTTCAAATTATAAAATTATAAAATTTATTTTAAGAAATTTGAAGTGTGTTTAACTTAACTCAAAAATATTTATTCAAATAGGCACAATCTGCCACTTTTGCACGTCAATGAAGATAAACGGTTAATAGTCTACCGTGCGTTCGGAAAGATACCTCTACAAGAATAACGCACAAGAAACTTGTAGGGCTTAATTTTTTCAACTGATAGTTTTACAATATTGGATTTGGTTACGTTTGTTTGTTTGGAAGGTGCCACGTGGTGGCTATGCAGAAGTTTCCAGGCATTTTTGTCCTCTATGTACTGGTTGACTTTATTAAGTAGATTTTATATAGGTTTTGAATTTACCCTCTGAGAGCCCCGTTATCTCTTTTGGGATTTTATTATAGAAACTTGTCGCGCGTTCTTAATATTTTAATAAGTTACCAGGCGCGTAGCATTATGTACTATATATTTATTAGCATCTGTGCGGTCGTGAACAAACCCATCCGCTATGTTCATTAGTATATTATTGAACTAATCTATATTTTAATTGAATTTACAAGTAACTGTAGACAAACTACATGGGTCAACTACATGGGTCAACTACATCATTCAGAAAGCTATAATATCGATGCAATCGGCTCAATACATACAGAAATGGCACAAAGGTGGGAAGGCCCATTCCCACTGCCCAGGAGGAGGATTCCGTATGCTATGGGAAGACAATGATGATGGTGATTACCTCTAGAAAGAATTTAAACTTATTTGGGGTTTCTTACTTCAAAATGAAAAACCCTTGTTCAATATCAAATACACAGGTCAACAGTCAACAGTGTAAAAAACAAACTTCTAAGTCAATGCAATCAAAAGATACTAGTACAATTAATTTTTCAATAGTATTATTCCCAAGGGGGGGTAAAATTAAATTTCCCAAATATGGAAAAAGAGAGAATAATTTTCCACTCGATTGTTTGCGTTTTGTTTCTCTTGACCTGACCTTCATTTGCAAAAACCCTTAAAATAACCTAAAAACTATTATTTAATTCTTGTTATTTTAATTTTTTAGAAATTTTCATTTGCGCATAATGCTAGGAAATATGGGCTTAAGCGACACAGCACACAGCCATTGAAATCATTATCCAAGCTGCTTTGTTGAAAGTCGAATATTGCATTATCACAGTTGAAGATGAGTTGCGGGTTGTGAGCTCCGATTTTTTAAATTTTTATTTATTTTGTCAAAATATGAACAGTAAACAAAAAAGTAGTCAATTTACTCCATTATAATATTAGTCTAGCTACTTAATTCATAAAAAAATATGGGGTATTGCCACTGATAATTTCCAGCATTTGAATAAAAACAGTAATTTTAGTGGGAGATTTGAATTTAAAATACTATTCGATCCAGTATTACAAGATGTTTTCCTACCATAGTGCTTTTAAACATAATTTTTACGTTCTTTCATATTAAATTATGTGTATAAATTTTGCTTATATTTTGCATGCAGCGCCCTCTTAACAGTTTATTTTTATGGAGTCTATTTTTTGTATGTTTCTACATTTGTTCAACTTTAACTAATTAGGTAAGCGGTTAAGCTAACAATCTTATTTTGATAAATGACGAATTAATCAATCAGATTGACATTAATAAGCTACTATATAATATTCAAATTATAGTTTTTATGTTAAGTAATCTTACATACGTTCATAATATACTCGTATCTTATACTGGCTGTGCCCCACGGTTTCACCCGCGTTGTCATCAACAGTTTCAATAACAAAATATACCAAATTGGTCGGCAAGGTACAAATAAAAATTACCAACACAAGAACATATAATAAACTAGTAAGCGCCAAAACACGTGTTATATTATAGCGGCATGGCCCTGTTATCTACCGACATTATAGTTAAGCGGTTGATCATTAAACCGCTATAAACATATTATAATGAGACAGTACGTTGTACTACACTTATTACTCTTGCCGTCTTGTAGGTTTGCCAGATTTTTGGTATGTTGATATTTTTGGTGAAATTTTTAAACCTTGAGGAAAGTTTTAGAATAGAATTTAAAAGAATAGTACTTTTTTGCATACCAAAATAAATAAAAAACAAGTCATGAAAATCAGAGTAAACCGGCAGTCTTATTAAGCAATTTCTTACAGGCAGAGAGTTTTCTTTGCTTTTTATTAAAGCAATTTTGTAAAGCAATTTGTTGTACTCCCAATATGTTATTAATGATAAAATAATTAGTTTGGTATTTTAATATTAAATAAATTTTACTCATCACAAATCGTTATAAAACATCTCTAGATCTGAAAAAAAACTGATTGATAGCTTTGTTTAAATCGAACGCTATGACGCGATCATTGTCGCGGACTTTTCGACTTCGACGTCATCGATACTGATGTCGAATATTCCCCATAGATGACTTAATTGGCATTTGCGCGATATTCGCGTCGCACAATCGCGCGATAATTGCATAATCGCGTGATAACTGCTAGTTTTAATATATAATTATGTATAATAGTCGCCACGACATCCTGTCATAATACATAGTATAAAGTATTTCACTAATTAGGGAAAAAATATTTAATATTTATTTCTTCGAAACCGTTTCATAAGTTTTGTATAATAATCTAGATCAGACAGACTATTATAACTATAACAAGACTATAAAAGATGACAGATACTAATAATACTAAATAAAAAGATACAGAAAGACGACTCTATCACATTTTCGCCTAAAACCACTATATAATTACTATGCTCGCGGAATTTTATGTAAATTATGTGCTAATTTGAATTCTTACATATAATTATTATATAATTTGTGTAAAAATTTGTGTGTGAGTGTTTGTATTTATTGAATGGTTTTTACTTTTTCATTTTTATAACGAATAGTCCAGCACTTGACTGCGTGTCTAACGTGCCCAAAGTGACGATGTGGTTGATGATGCGACAAAACTTTTGAACGAATTGGGCTAGTAATATAGCTTAGACCCGGGCATTATATTTAGGATATTTTTCCGCAGGCGAGAAACAGCCAGAGAAAAAAATACCTTGGAGTACGTTCACGGCTACGTGTTTATCGATGTGAATGTATTTTGAAGTCAGTCTTCTGCAGCTATCTATTTTGTGTTAATAGCCAAAATTGTAATAGGAGATTTAATCATTAATTGGTAGCGAAATAGCTTGAAATGCCATTCGAATGAGTAGAATCGATATTTTCACTCGATATAAGTACATTAGTGTCGATTTTATACCGCTCTTTTCAATATTTATATGTAATTTGTATCGATTTGCTTAGTAATGTAGTAATTATGATATTATTTAAATTTTTATTGGGATTATCTAGCGCATAGAAAATACAAAATTTTTGGAAACATGAAAAAAGTTCAAATCTCGAGTAAGTATATTTAATCAGTTCTCGCGATAACGAATGGTCTCAAAATATCCGATTTATTCAAACTATCCGTAGGAATGTCATACATTTAAATAAGCTTAAAAGAAATATAACTTAAACTGCTTCGTCCCTTAGGAATATCAAGAGTTTCTTTTGTATTCCTTATCTACAATATAATGGCAAACTACAAACAAATTTTCAGCCTTCAGGATCTGTTGATCAAGCGTATGAGACTTCTATTATGTCAGTTTACTTTGTATTTTTGTACTTTGGGTTTATTTTCTCATCTGTAAGTATTGTTAGAAGTCAATGACCTCTTGCACAAGTGCAAGTTACAAAGTAACCAATCAGCTATAAACAGTTCAAAAGGTATTCATTCCAAGTTACGAAGCTGTAAGCTCATGTCTTAATTCACACTTGATAACCTTAACAGTTCACTTAAATATAATCGATCTCTCACTCGATATAAAACCCCAAGTTTGAACTTTTTAATGAGCTCTCTATTCGATACCTTCCTAATCTAACAATAGCTCCAATCAGCGATCCAAAATCACTACCGTTAGGCATCACTATAATTCGTATCCGATATAATCACGATCGATTCAGAATCGATACAATGATCGACATAAGACGCCCTGTCCACCAAGACGCGGATCACAAAAGAAAAGAAAGTGTTGAGTCCGTTAACTATGTTTGAATTTGGAATAGTTGCGTTTAGTTCCGAATTCGAAATGACGATGTTGTTTCGACGGAGCGAATTTCGAAAAGATTTTTATTGTGTGCGAACTTTCACCTATTGATGGGGCATTGTTGGGTAATGTCGATCGAAAGGAGGTTTTGTTCGGGCTTGTAACGTGAAAAGCATGTCGTGTGACGAAAAACAAATATATATCTACATTTGCTTAGACGTTTTATGCCAGATAGCGATATTGTAGGATCTCTAGTTTGATATAATAGATCGTTCTGTTGACTTCAACTACGTGCATCCACTTTTATAACAATAATAATATATACATACTGTCGTCTAGTCCCAAACTAAGCAGAGCCTTAGAAAAAGTCTATCTAAATTAAAAATGCACTCCCTTCTAATGATGTCGAAATCTCACTCGCCTTTGTCTCGTTGCTACATTTTAATAAAGTTGCCTATCGAAGGTGAATTTTTAGACTGTTCGAATTCTTCCGCCTTAACTACTAACTACTCATCTGATTTTGATAAATAAGTCAATAGATTAGGTACAGGTTTTTAATTTAACAAAAAATTAGCTTTTTTTTATCTCGTTACCTATAAGTGGTATAATTAGTGGGTGGTAAAAAACATAGTAACATCAACTAAAAACTTGCGGCACGAGAATTCGTCTTCCTGTTCTAGATCCAGTAATGAGAATCATTAATTTAATGGTAACAATTTTTTTGTACATAATTCCAATACATTTTTTATGTATCATCCAATAAAAGAAGTACAGTCGCGAGCACTTTAATCATCATCATCATCATCTCAGCCATAGAACGTCCACTGCTAAACATAGGCCTCCCCCTTAGATTTCCATCCAGTCCGGTTGTAAGCGGCCTGCATCCAGCGTGCTTTAATAAGCGAGCACTTTAATGTAAAAGTTTAAATTTTTCAAGTTTTTATTCATATCAACATATTATACAGCAAAAGAAAGTGCTTCAAACATTAAAATATTCGGTGAACTGGTTCAGAAATAGGAGAATATTCTTACTTACAATGAAATGACAAAAGTAGGCTTCAATATATCTGATGAGTTTAATATAACGCTTATATAATTAAAAAAAATCAAGGGAAAGCTTGCACACTTTCTTTTGCATTCTTCTTATCAAGTCGCTATTTTAGAGTGTACAGGCCGCACAAAGGCGTCAAACATCGACATGTCATTGTCCAGGGATTCGTAGGACATATCCCCACTATTGATATGAATTAGAAAAATTCTAGCCCTACAAGTTTCTTTATTTATTTGCTTCATGGAATAGCAAAAGTGTTCTTAGGATCAAGTAGAATAAAAAAAAATGCTTTGACTTTTTGAAGCGTTTTTATTTCACATTTTAGTGTTCATGACTGTACATACTTCTAATCTACATAATCTATTATTATCACTACTGGCGTCATGTCATGAGTATTTTGTTTAAAAGGTTAGAACATTTTTTACTAAGTCATAAATATGATAAATCTCTTAATCTGTAACACTTAATTAAAATTATTTTATCATGCATTACTAATTTTACCTTTTTTTGTAAGTTGTCCTTTATTATAATCCCGTATTTACATATTCAAATAATTTGATCTATTTGGTAACATAAAATGATTATTAATTAACTGCCAAGTTTAATTTCCTTATTTTCAATAACCATTGGATTTGATTAAAAACAAGCTAATTTCGACTACTAATTTCCTTCTTAACTTTCAAAATTGTTATATAATTTTACGCTAATAGTAATAAATCATTAACAGAAAATTAATAATTCGATTTGTATGTTAAATATTTTCTTGGTAAAAACATAGTCGGCACAAATATTTTGATACTTGGTATTTACCGAATCGGGTGAATCTTGTGAGTTGTGGTGTCGCGCTAACAATTGAATGTCAAGTTGTTACTTTCGTAGTAGTCGTAACTTTAATGAACGCCATCTGTCGGCATGGTGTAATTTGGTCTTGTAACTTTGTTTATTTACTTGGAAGACACCAGATCTACAAGAAATCATTGTTTTAAATTATGCAAATTTCCGTTTTACCTCAGTTTTTCGTAAAATAAAAAGATTGTTATACTCGTATAATAAAGTAAGAACAACAAATTATTGAAATTTCTATCAATCTAAAATGAAACAATTTAGTTAAGCTGTATTATGTATATTGTATTATGTATTTATGTTGTATAATGTATGGGTAGAAAAGTAGCTGATCTTGAACTTAAAAAAACACAAAATACAACGTTTTTACAGAAAAGGAAACAACAACAATTCAATCACGTTTATCACAACACAATTAAATGAAACTAGTGTTAGCTTAACGAGCCACAAACAACAAACAAACAAGTCATAATAATATTATCTAGATCGTGCCGACAGCTCAACATTCTGCGGTGACGCGCGCCTTCACGCGCCGTCGACCGCAACGATTTGATACTTTACACTGCTTAGCTTTAATTGTTACACTTTAAGCAATCAGATCTATTTTAAGCGTTTAACTTTTTTTAAATAACATGCTTAGAGTGGTGTCATTATATTCAAATCTAGCCTAGTTCGAGGTTAGAAGAATTAAGAGTTAGAGAAATTTGGTCCTTTCAAACATAATAGTAATTCATATTTATTTACTTGCTGTGCCTTGTTTCACTCGCGTAGTCTTCGTTCCCGAAAGAATATCGGAAAGTAAGTACCCTATGTGTTATTTAAGGGTCTAAGCTTCAATTTCCGCTCAATCATTTCAGTAGTTTTAGCGTGAAAAGGGAACAAACATACACACATAAAATAACTCTAGTTGGCGCTGGATTCGAGTTAGAACACACTACTTAACTTTGTTTCTTGTTTACAACCTTTTGCTTATCTTTGTACCGAGAGTTAAGGTTTATAATATTAGTAAGATTTTGTAGAGTCCGTTCATACAAAGTAAAGTTGGAAGAACAAGTGGAAGTGGTGTATATCAAAATAATATCATTGAGAATACAAATAGCTTTATTTCTTAGAGTATTGTATACATAGTGTTGGAATAAAAAAGAAAGTGTCAAATACCCTACCGTTTCCGGTTTACAAATATTTCATTAATATTATTATTATTACAAAATTTATAAAACATGAAAAAAGAAAAGAAAAATTCGAAATATTACATTTTGACAAGTACACGTTCTGTGTGCAAACCATCCACTTAATTAAAAGAATAATTATTTGTTTAATGAAGATAAGCTCAGGGTTATCTTGATGTTAAGTAAATCTCCAGCCTATTTCAATCGCAGTTTTATCCACTTAAGTTATGGTTAATAAGTTCTACGTAACACTGTCATTTTCTTGTCACCTTGACATATAAGTCTCGTATATGTGCCAGAAATTTTCCGCCACTTTACCCTGCTTACTTATAATTTGAATTTATACTCTAACAGAACGAGTTACTCCAATTACACTGCTCGAGTCAATTCATATGGGTTATGTGGACAACCCATATTGTCAACGTTTCAGGTCGCCAAGATTCCTTATACGCAGCCTCCGATATGACTTAACGACTGCCCCCTACATATCTTTTAGGAAACAGCCGGAACCTATAGTTTAACGTGCCATCTGAAACACAGTAGCGCCCAGGCGAAAAGTCCACAAGGTGAGATTCGATTTAGGGATTCCGGATTTAGTGTATCACGGTAAAATATAGGAGAAAATCGTAGTACCTTATGTAGATATTCCTTGCAATAAAAACCTTTAAAACATAATATAATTGTACCGATTTGCTTGATGTTTCAAAACGTATTGACGTAAATACAAAATATTGCGCAGTAAAATCCCTCTAACAATGTAAACCTACTCCAATAAAAAAGAAATAAACCGGAACCTCGAATTCAGTAAAATCTATAGCTACAAGTAACCGGCACTAAAACAAGACCCTCCTTACCATAAACAATGATACTAACTCACAGAATACAAGTTCTAAATCCGTCATTACAGAATCCATAAAACTTTCCAAAGAGCAAAGAAACACGACAAATTTTAACTATACGTGATACGTTCACACGGGTGGTCCCATTAGAAGGGATCAACTGCCTCGGTTGTCTATTCCTCGTTTACATATTCCACTGGACTCGCGCATAAATTGTCATTACGGTAATCATTCGATACATTCTATCGATAACTGCGCTCACCTATATCGATTCGATTCGATCCTCAGCACGCCTAAACGGAAATTTATTTATCGAACCTTTTTTACGCGCAGTGTCGCCCTTTGCCCATTTTATCGAAGTTTATTAGAGTTTATCGGTTTACAGTCATAAATTACATTTATATGATCGGTGCGCTTCGATATCAATGGGACCATTGAACATACATAGTCGATTAGAGCGACATAGTCTATGACTATTTATTTTAGAATGTCACTCTACAACGCTTCAGTCTAATCTAATATTATAATGAGCGTAGTAAAAGTCGGCTTTTATTTCCTCCTAATTTGGTCTAAGTATTATAAAATTACGTTATCGTTATACTAGAACTGTAGGTTTCCTAATCACAATTGTCGTAAAATAGATTGTATAAGATAAAAGCTTTTCAATGTCGTTAACACTGATGCTTGATATCGGCGATTTCGTCTGTCTGTCATCGATCGTAAAAAAGTAATCCTATTATGAATTTTAATGATCTAATTGAGTTAATAAAAATTCCTGCTGCATAGTGTTTTTAAAATAACAAAATAGATTAGATAACGCAAGATTGTGTATTTTTTGCTTAGCAAAGATTTTCGGGCCGTGAGGTTACCGGCTTTAGAATAGCACCTCACCCTCTCTACCAGAGGTTGCAGTAAGACCCGGCTAAGCGTTATAAGATCCAGAGGACGGGCAGCAGTGTCCTCTGCGTGAAACCATCGAACTACGCTCGCCAACCCGCCTGCCAAGCGTGCCGAGTATTGGCAACAACGTGACCCCATAAATAGGGGAGGCCTATGTTTAGCAGTGGACTTTCAACAGCTAAATGATGATCATAAAGACTTTCTGGACAAAGAATACACAAAATCCACAGCCAAACCTTCTTAGAAACGGTACTGCCAAGAATGACTCAGAAAAATGTGATGAGACGATCTATGCGTACCAGACTAACCGAAGCTAACGCAGGAGAGGGACACAGGATACGACCTGAACCATGAGATTATAAAAACCTTGTAGTTTTAGGGTTCCTTCTTGTTTTAACCTTCTGTGATAGATATCTACGAAGAATAAAATATAGATTTGTAAAAATATATTTCCTGTCTTGCTAAATACTAAAACTTGATAAGGTTAAAATTTACAAGCAAAAAATAAATTGGACGAGTCTTTTATGGGCCATAGCCTTGTGGAACGAGCCAGTGAAACCAAATTACCTTTAAATTCTATTTTTCTTCTTCTATTAAGTCTATGTTTGCAGGGGGTGAGGTAAACAGGTACAGCACACATTTAAGCCGGCTACACACACCTGCCACAGGGGCAATTTAAGGTGAACCTACAGATGTGCGTGCGATACGAGCCAAACGTGCCGAACAAAACGAATTTTAGAATGCTTCATATGAATTTCTATGAAACCTTGCACACCTGTATTTGCGTCGAATCTTCCGAATCGCTGCGATGACGGCTCGGATCGCACGCAAATCTGCAGGTTCAACGTAATCACGCAAACAAATGCAGTAAATCTCATGTCAGCGGCTGCGCGTGAAATAGATTTGATAACGTATATAGGCCACTTCACCACAACGGGCAGCAGAGGCAAAATCCATTTTTGTAGTGAAATTTTTGTAGTGGTAGGCCTCTTTTGCAGGGGGCCGCCTGGGGAAGTACTTTTTCCCGAAGGGGTATTGCAGAGGTCTACATATAGGACCCAGTACCATAGTAGGTACACCCAAACTTAGCCTATTATGTTTTGGTCCTATATATAAAAGGGAGCGACCCTTTTGCCACCTGGGCCTGTTGCCTATTGCCTGGGGAGAATTTCAGACTGTCATTGAGATAATTTTTTTTTTCTTTCTTTTTGTAGTGATAGGCCTCATTAGCAGGAGGCCGCCTGGGGGTGTACCACACCTTTGACAGTTATTCATCCGCCAAGCAGTAATGTGCAAACATTACTGTGTTCCGGTATAAAGGGCAATGTTACCAGCGAAATTACTGGGCATGATGAGATCAACAACTCATATCTCAGGGTGACAGGCGCAGTGCAGTGTAGCGCAGAATTTTTAATTTTAAAACACTGGGTGGCAATGTGTCTGATATGGGCAATCATGATGCTTACCATCAGGCACCTGATTAGCTCGTCTTGTCACTTTAACTATCATAAAAAAAATCATAAATCCTTCCATTTCCTCCATTTCCTTAGATTTTTAAATTGAAAAACCCAGACAGCCAAAAGTAAGTCACACTCCCATTAACAAGTAAAGTTCATATACTCACAGAATCTATTTAAATTCATAGCTGTGATTGCAATAAACTTAAATGCAAATTCAATACAATTGCTAATATATAAGTCCATCAAAACCAAGTCCTGTCTAGTTACATTAAGAATATGATACGGCCTATATCCATGTTTGCGCAGAACCACATCGTTAGCATTGAAAACGAATCGTCTGCTAAGATGTAAGTGTCCAATGATCACTAGAGCTTAAACCCTTATGGCATGCAAATGGATTTTACTGCATTCCATATTCTCTGACCGCGTTTAAACAAAGTTGCTGTTTAGCAGACTTCAAAAAGGATTTTACTATATTTGTTGTGCGTGTGTAATAACCTGGACTGCCTAGGTGACGTAGAGGGCGCATGCTCGACTGCCAATCTAGAGGTCCCGGATTCGATCCTCAGGTCAGGCAGTGTTAAAAATTGGATTTTTCCATTAGGAATTATCACAATAACTGCCTGGAGTCTGGAACTGTGCCCGGCTCGCCCCCTATTACATGGGACCAATAACATACTGGCGAAATGTGGGTGTATCTACTATGAGACTGAGTCCTGGATACACCTCTACCTACCCCTTCGGAAAAAAGGCGTGAATGTATGTTATGTTATGTGTGTATTATAGATATTCTATAAAAAGACCTATGTTTACTGTTATCCCCTCGTTTTGTCTCGGTAGTGTAGAGGGCGCAAGCTCGACTACCGATCAGGAGGTCCCGGGTTTGATCCCAAGGTCAGGCAGAGTGTTAAATATTGGATTTTTCCATTTGGAAAATTATTATATATAATTAGAAAATTATAAAATTATCTCTATGAGCACAGTTGACAAAAGTCAACTGTGCCCGGTATATGACAATAGACTCGACCCCTATTACACGGGACCAATAACAAACTGGCGATATGTGGGTGTACATCTATGATGGGACTGAGTCTTGGGTACATTTGTGCCATACCCTTTCGTGAAAAAGATCGAACCCGGGACCTCCTGATAAAGCAAATCTATTAAGGTATCAGTCCTCAGCCTGCAGGTCTCCTCCAATGCTTGACCTTTTTCTCTAGCATCTACCATATTTTATGCAAATAAATCATTTCATTACACACCACTATACGGGGTTATTAAGGTGCATGTTCAGTCAATTTTATAAGTAAACCTATGCAATTATAATATCGATCTGTACATTGACCCAATAATCTACTTCGATTACATAACACCATCAAGCAAGGAATACCAAATGACGAATCATTTATTTGTATCGCGTGTAGATTGGCCTTTTATAGCATCTGAATTTTAACTGTTTTTGTATTTTAAACTTTATCGTCTACATTTGTAGGTTTATCTTCTTTTGCATTCCGTTTCGAATAAAGTGCTTTTGTAAACAAAGTTTTGTTTTCTTTTAAATAGCGGCGTTTACTTGGATTTGCCTGTTGAATCATCAATGTGTTTGAACGTAAATAGAGTATCAAGCGAAGATGACATACTCAAAATAGATATGACATAATTTTACAATTTACCTATATTTGAATGAAACCTTTGATAGAATTTTACAAAAGATTTTGTTATCGTTTGTATTTTGCTGTAATTGTAATTCCGTTCCATAATGATTTTTTTCCACATAAATGGAAAAATAGTGTTGTCCTATGCTTCTTGAAACAAAATATAGCGACATTCACGAATTCTTAATTTTTCATAAATTTTAGGGAGAATGACGTAATTGATTGAATTTGGCGTTACTTTTCGGAACTCCATTGCAAACTCCTAGAACAAGAATATTTAGTTTTTAGTTCCGATTTTTAGTGTCAAAAACAATATGCACAGTGCACCGCCCTCCCGCCCGCAAAATTGCATGCAAAGAGGAAATGCTATTAAGTGTTATTGTTGACTGCCTCGGTGGCGTAGAGGGCGCATGCTCGACTGCCAATCAAGAGGTCCCGGGTTCGATCCCCAGGTCAGGCAAAATGTTAAATATTGGATTTTTCCTAATGAGGAATTATCTCAATAACTGCCTGGAGTCTGGAACTGTGCCCGGTAGATGGCAATAGGCTCGCTCCCTATTACATGGGACCAATAACATACTGGCGAAATGTGGGTGTATCTATTATGGGACTGAGTCCTGGGTACACCTCTGCCTACCCATTAGGGAAAAAGGCGTGAACGTATGTATGTGTTGTTATTATTGTTGTTAGTGACACCATTCATATATCGACACGTGTTTCGCGTCTACACGGCGGGAGGGCGGTGCACTGTGCATGTTATTTTTGACACTAAAAATCGGAACTAAAAACTAAATATTTAAAAAGGGCTTAAAATTTGGAATGTTGTCTGGACGAGTGCTAAGAAAGGATTTTAGAAAATTCACATGTTAAGGGGCGTCAAAGTTTTGATATAAAACTCCTATATTTTACAATTGCGAGTGAGCAAAACTGCTATGCTCACACTAACATATTATTATAAATTTTTGATGCAGAGTATCGAAAAAATGATCTAATATTTTATAATAATTTGATCATAGTTTGGGAGTACAATAAATTTAATTGTATGAAAATTATGTTAGTCCTTATATTTAACTAAGTATTATAAGTCTTAAAAGACTGACTAGTCAAATTATAAGTGACCTAGATGTTATTCTCTAGTGAACGTAAATAGGGTTATAACTATTAGGCGACAGGAATAGAAATACTCTGAACTACTACAGGGCGTAATTTATATGTAAATGTATCATTACCATTCTGGTCTATATTTGGTAAACAAACTAGTTTCGTATTATTTGTAGTATTGGTATAAAATAATACCTTAGAATAAAAAACACTGGAAGTGTAATACGCTACATCCAGGAAATTTCTATTTGTAGGCTCCTGTCCCCCAACTGAGTCAGGGGTCGTAGCTGCATTCATCCTTTCACGCATACTCCTGCATCCATCGTCTTGTGCTATCGCGCATTCGTCTTATTTTTTTCTATCACTATCAGTCACTCAGCATTCAGCATACCCCAACAACTCTTCTCTCTTACGCGCTTTCATAATATTAGAAACACTCTCTTTCGTAACATCCATCTCCAGTGCTTGTTTTATGTCCTCCTGTTGGCGCTCAAAGGCTTGGCACTCAAATAGGATATGCGGTACTGATTCCTGCTCGTCGGAGTCGCACTTGCACGAAGGGCTTTTCTTTCACTTGAAACGGTGCAAGTACTCAGAAAGACCCCCGTGCCCCGCGAGAACAAGTCTGCGAGGACTCTGATTCAAGAGTCAGGGTCCCGGCCCCAGTACATATTATACTGTGATTGCTGTTATATGGTGCTTCTCAACATCGAGATCATCAACATCATCATCATTGTCTGATGATGATCTCAGCCGTAAAAGATTCACCAGACAAAGGCTTTCACCGTGAAGGGGGTTTTGCCAATACTCGCCACGTTTAGGCCCTGTGACAGTTGTGAATTATTGTGAAATGCTTTACTTATTACTACAAATAATTTCTATTTTACACCCATAAAGTCTCATTACAAGATGTTTTTTTTTTTTTCTTAAATGACATGCCTAGAATGAAATGTCATCCTATTACAATCTAGCCTCTTAGAGGCTAATAAGTAATTTATCTTTAACTTAAACTGCTAGATAAACGTTAAAACTAAGAATGTGTCCATTAACACTTATTCTTATTGTCTCTATTATGACAAGGTAGACACTTTGTTCATGTGTTCTTTATACGCGGCACTAACACTACATTACACTAATTGTTTACAACACTTAAACTAACTCAAAAGGTTTTTTCCTTCTAAGTCTTCTCACTAGTCCCGTGGTGTCGAGGAGCTGGATGGCCATTACAAGATGATTGTTTTTGATAAGAACTATCACTAATTGTGATAATTAACAGTTTGTCAAATTTTATAGTCACCATCTTGCAGTGAACAGAGTTTATATCTTTCTGCCGATATTTGAGTTTGAGTGAAATGTCAATCAAACTCAAACTCAAACAGATTTATTCAAATAGGTCATAATCTGACACTTTTGCACGTCAATAAAGATAAGCAGTACTGAGTCTACCGTGCGTTCGGAAAGATACCTCTACAAGAAGAACGCACAAGAAACTTGTTCATAATATAACCAATAAAACCAATGAAACCTGTATACAAGCAAAACAAGCGCAAAAATACGCACGAACAAGTTGTTCATGTATATCTGCAGAGGTCCCGTTCTGAATGCTGTGAGGCATTGAAATAGTTTTTTTTATAAATTTGAATATCGATTTAAGAGTTGTTGCAACCAAATTAGACATAAATTATGACAATTTATCTACACTTAATAAAAATAAACCACTTCATTTAAGTAATGTCTTAGTAATCGACGCGCTAATTTATTAATAGGTACATAGCTAATGTACTTTTTTTGCGGATTAAGGATAAAAAAATATAGTAATTTATTTTATAACATAAAAATTAGGAAAAATAGTTCACTCTGTTTTTTGCAAATGATTCTTCTATAGGTTTCAGATGGCATGTCACTTAACATAACATAACATTACCCCCTTTTTGCAAAGGGGTAGGTAGAGGTGTACCCAGGAATCAGTCCCAAACATTAGGCACAAAACTCCAATATGTAGACGTATGTTCTTAATATAATATAGGATAACTTCCACACACGGTCATCTGGTCCCAAACTAGGGTAGAAGTCTGTACTGTAGTAACCAGAGGACTGATATACATACTTATATAAGCTTATAACACACAGGGACAGACCAAGCAGACATGTTCATGCACACAAATGTTTGACCTGGCCGGGGATCGAAACCGGAATCTGCGGTTCAGAAGGCAGGAGCACTACCGGCTGATCCAACAGGTCAATCAATTTAAAATTAAACTAACCAATAAAGGCTTTGATTTAAATATTACATCATAATATTATAAATATCGAAGAAGGAACAAAGTTGCACACACACACCGACAAACTTTCGCCTATATAATATTAGTAAGATAACAATTAGAACATAACAAAAATATATAAAAATAACTAGAAATAATGTAACAATTGGGGGCCTTATCGCTCAGAGCGATCTCTTCCAATCAATCACGAGAAAAATAATTCCATTGATAATTATTAGGATAACAAACAAACAATTTATGCCAATATAAGGTACAAGAAATACTCGTATTAATAACAAAAATATTTAAAAAAAAACTAGAAACATTGTAACAATTGGAAACCTTATCGCTCAGAGCGATCTCTTCTAGACAATCATGACAACACTGATTCGTACGTTTCATTGAAATTCTTATCGATTCCAATTTAATCGAATTACACAATCGATCAGTACTCGGATCACATACGCTATTGTTTCGATTACATACATACATTCATACATTTAGTAGTAATAAAACTAAACCTTGAATTTTGTAGAATTAAGTCACGAGACAAACGTGCTGGTGGTTTAGTTTAGCGCCACGCCTGTGGTACTTACATTAATAATAAAAATAATATGGGACAACTTCCACACACGGTCATCTGGTCCCAAACTAGGCTAGAAGCCTGTACTGTGGTAACCAGAGGACTGATATACATACTTATATAAACTTATATCACACAGAAACAGATCAAACAGACATGTTCATGCACACAAATGTTTGACCTGGCCGGGGATCGAATCCGGGGCCTGCGGCACAGAAAGCAGAATTACTACCATCTGAGTCATCGTGGTATGTGTGAGGAGGCGTTCAAGGCGACATTGATAGACATTACACCTTGTAAAATATAGCTTGATATCGGACAGCTTAACTAAAATTATTTTTTTATGAATTTATTACCTATCTGACTGTACTAAGCCTTGGTGTCTGAATTGTCAGTGAAAAAAATATTAAATTAAAGTGTCAATTCAGACACTGTCTGAGTATTTTGTGTCCAAGTTGTCAGCAAGCCATTTCCTTAAGTTTAAATAAGTTCTAGAAGTTCCAGTTTAAGTTCTTTATGAGTATTTGATTAATTTGCCACCTTTGCCAGTTATTCATCCGCAATACAGTAATGTGCAAACATTACAGTGTTCCGGTCTGAAGTGCAATGTTACCAGCGAAATTACTGGGCATGACGAGTTTCAACAACTGATATTTTAGGATGACAGGCGCCGTGCAGTGCCGCGCAGAATTTTGAATTTTAAAACACTGGGTGGGACTGTGTCTGATATGGGCAATTATGATGCTTACCGCACCTGATATGCTCGTTTTTGTCACTCACTATCATAAAAAAAAAATAAGGCCTAGCGCGCACTGCCTTGCGTTGCGTTTCGTTAGCCGCAAGCATATTCTGTGAAGTATGGAGTGTCACAGAAGTGCGCGCATTGCGGCAAAAGAATGTCTCAAAGGCCGTACGGTAGAATAAACGCACGTACGGTTAACGCAAGGCGGTGCACGCTAGGCCTAAAATTTCCATTGACGCGGCCGCGGCTCGTTACAAAGCCGCTAGCCGCTAGCGACTGCTGTCGCCCGCGACTACCACTTAGTGGAAATAAGGCCTAAGTATTTTTATGGATTTTCATGGAAAGGGTTTTATTTAAATCTTTACATAAATTATTTTCCACATACAAAAGCTCTTAATTTCTATCAACAAGTTTCACATTAAAGATGTATCTTCTACTTAGTTTGTTCTAATATTTACTTGACGTTTCACTAAGATTACTAAGTACAAGTACAATATCCGATCTTGTACCTTAAAGGCATGGGGTGACATCACCGTCACTTCAAATCTATGAATAGTCACACTATTACGTCTTATTAAATTTAATATCACGGCTCTCTTTCAAACTAAGGCTGTGTAGCACCAGAAAATTTAAACAATAACTTACGCTTAACCGACCGTTAAATTTCTAGTTAGACCAGCATTACGCGTTAAAATAAACGTTATGTTTTTATTGGTTTATTAAGTTTGGTTAATAACACTATATCTAAAATTTCACTTACAAATCCAACCTTTTTAAACATTTTTTTTATTTATTTACACACAATATTAGTGGGATCTATTAATGGTAATATTCATGAACTACGGGGTTGTTTTTCATGAAAAAAAGCCACTGATTTATCAAGCGAGAAACTTTTTCTACTTTCTTTTACTTCTATTTTCCAGAAGCAAAGGACACAGTGACAAAGCAAATTGAAAGCAGAATGAAACCAACACACAATCGGGTCTACTTAAGTATATCATCGATGGTTTACGATAGGCTGTTAAAAGGGTAGGCTAATGGGTTAAGTGTTAGCACGTACAAGTCACTTTAACGGTGTGATTGTTATTCTTACGAAGTTTAAGTGAGAGGGTAAACGTTGGCAAATGATTCAATCGTTTTAACACATGTTACATTACGATTTCTTAATAGTGAAAAAACATGAAATACGTTCCATTTACAAGCATTATTATCAGTATCAGTTAATAATGTCTTTGTTAAATACTTCAATATGAATAATCTTTTGGAGCAATCTATGTTCTAACTTTCTGATTATTCTTATTTGCGCTAGGTGATGAGTCGACTATCGTATAATAATATTAAAAATTAATAATCGTGTTCGGTTCGGACATTCGGACATCGGTTCGGACATGTGGAGAGGATGGATGAAAGGAGATTAAGAAAAGAGATTTATAAGGCTAGTGTGAATGGTCCAGTCGGTAGCGGTCGACCTAGGCGTACTTTTCATGAACAAGTTGATGTTGTTCTTAGGAAAGGCCAAGTCAAAAGTATCTACAACCGACGAGCATGTATGAAAAATGTCATGAAAGTGAACTAAGCGAAAGTTGTACCTATGTCAGGATCGTATAGCAAGTGGAGGGAAATAGTCTCAGCCCACGCCGCCGGGAACAAGGCGTGGTTGTATGTATGTATGTATCTATGTATGTATGTATTTGTGAAGGTAATGAATATTAAAGAAAAAAAAAATCAGGTCGCTAGTTACTCACAGCCTCACGCTAGTTAGTGACAGCCTCGTTGGCGCAGACGGTAGTAACTCTGCTTTCTGTGCCGCAGGGCCCGAGTTCGATCCCCGGCCAGGTCAAACATTTGTGTGCATGAACATGTCTATTTGATCTGTGTCTGGGTGTTATAAGCGTATTTAAGTATGTATATCAGTCATTTGGTTACCATAGTACAGGCTGCTAGCCTAGTTTGGGACCAGGTGACCGTGTGTGGAAGTTGTCCCATATTATTATTATTATTATTACTGAACAAGACCATTTTAAAAGCTACATAACATAACATGACGCCTTTTTCCCGAAGGTACACCAAAACTTAGCCTATTATGTCCTACATAATAGGGGCCGACCCTATTGCCACCTAAACAGAAAACCGCACAGTTAACTCGCAAATAACTACTCTAGATATCAAATTGTTACCGATGCAACAAACTGGACATTAAACCATTTACAATATAAAAACTTTTCTATCAATCAATGCCATGCGATTATCAACTATAAATCTTAGTCGATAAGAAGGTTATTGGTAGTACATTTATAGCGTATTAATCTTGGTAAGATGCAATCAATTATAGTTCTTGAGTGGAGGTAATAAGTGTTATGATAGGTTTTGATCCTTGGCAGGTTGAAGCAGTGGCGGCGCTTACAAATTGCTGCGTTTGCGCACGCGTTCATATATAGGGTTGGCAATTATTTTAAACCTTCTGTAAATAATTAATATTTTGTTACATTTTCCATTTTGCAATGCGAATTAAATCACCTTCATCAAAAGTTTCGTTATCGTAGACAAAAAAATACCGACTGCCAACAGTAAAAACCTATTTCCATAATAAAATTGAATCCATAAAATATTACTTATACTCTCATAAGTTTCATATATAATTTATTTGTTATGTTATATAAATGTATCCACATTGCTCAAAACTTACACAACAAATTTCTACCTCTATAATATTAATGTTTAAAATTCAAAGTTCAAAACACATTCACTCATCGCCGCTTAGCCCCAACCTTCAGAAACCTAGGCCTAGAGAGCTAAAATATAGCATAGATTATCATTATGGTGTAGACAAGGAATAAAAAAGAAAATCCTTTTTTATTCCTTCTTCCTCACAGGAACAGCGATGAATGAATGATGAAGACATCACCTTCATCATCTCAGCCGTAGGACGTCTACTGCTAAACATAGTCCTCCACCAATAATTTCCATCTAGTCTGGTTGTAAGCGGGTTGCATCCAGCTTATTACTGCTGTCTTTACTTGTATTCTAGTTAGTTACTTATATATTTATTTATCAATAAAATCATCAATAATTTACAGATAACAAATATTATAAATACATTACTGACAACCCTAGCAATCACTTTGAAGGATATATTGCTATACAGTGGCTTTCAACTTCGCCGATGTCACACATTTACCCGCTCGCAATACGCATTGTATTTTAATTCTAAACGTGATTCGAATCGACAAATAGGTCTTACTTCTATTCAATATAATTTAATGCCAACTCTATCCATAGATAAATACAACGCGGGATGAGTGACGAGTCAAGTTATTTCGCCACTGTAAAATATCTTTGTGCTTATTTCGTATTTTTCTGAACGCAATGTAGAGTCATTAATTTTTTTTTATCTTATATTTTCATCAACTTACAATAAAACCAAAATCCCTGAAAACTATAACGTGGGTTTGTTCAAGTCAAGAGTGAATAGATTTTTATTGATCAAGCGTGCTCCAACTTAGGCCGCATCATCACTTACCAGCAGGTGGGATTGTAGTCAAATGCCTGTTTAGTCCAACACATTAAGAAAATCTAGGTTTTAATGTCTATTTGAATTATTCAATTTCATTTGGATCACACGTTTTTACATTACGCACAATAAGGAGCTTTTTGGTTAATTAATATTATATGTGTGCCTTTTATATAGTTTTAAATGTATTAAACGGTGTAGTAAACCTTATTTAAGGAGATGTATCTTATCACCAACATAAACAATTTGCAAAAAAAGAATTGTGAAAACTTTCCATACAAAAATTAACAATTTTTTTATTTTTTTTTTGTTGTTTTGTTTGGACAACTTCCACACACGGTCATCTAGTCCCAAACTAGGCTAGAGGTCTGTACTATGGTAACTAGATGACTGATATACATATACATACTTATAAAGTTTATAACTCTTAGACACAGGTCAAACCGACGTGTTCATGCACACAAATGTTTGACCTGGCCGGGGATCGAAACCGGACCCTGCGGCACGGAAAGCAGAGTTACCATCTGAGCCAACGAGGCTGTCTAACTTAAAAATAAAAAAAGAATTTGAAAAAAAAAATTGAACTTTTTATCTGACTGTACAAAACAGCTTTGATGTCCGAATTGTCAATGAAAAAATATTAAAATTAAAAAGTTTTAATTCGGACACTATGTCCCAATTTAAATTTACCGATCGGATGATACATTTTGTATGAGAGGTCGTTTTTTTTTTATTGCGAATTTAGCAATTCTTTCCTTTGTTAGTTGTAATTTTGAAGCGTAGATGCATTCCTATAACTGTACTACACCTTTTTACCCGATTGCGCAGAAGGAGGGTGATGTTTTAACACGATAATAATGACAAGCACAACAATATTTCAAATTCACATTCCGATAGGACATTGGAAAACCTTCAATTACACTTCTAGAATCATATTATGGGTTCTGTACCCATATCATATTATTTTCAAATTTTTGTGCCCTTCGACGTAACCTGACAACATAACTGCTTCTTAAAGTATAAAATCATTATTCAATATGAGTAAAAAACCATAACCGAGACGCACATAACATATCACTTCCCTGAAACATAAATTACCAATAAAACGCTTCTCCTTTGGCTGTCTTCTCTATCGCATTTGAAATAGAATTCAATAATTTCAATCAATATTCCAATAGACTTATTTATTGAATTTTGAAATGAAGTTAAAGTTGAAATCATCTTACTTCTCGGAGCTTTAAGTAATTTACTTTACTGAATAAGTTTTATTATAAAGCGAATTATTTAGCATTTTAGTATTAATTCAATGAAGATACAGTTTAAAGGTTATTTCTTTTATGATAGTGAGTGACAAGACGAGCAAATCAGGTGCCTGATGGTAAGCATCATGATTGCCCATATCAGGCACAGTGCCACCCAGTGTTTTAAAATTCAATATTCTGCGCGGCACTGCACTGCGCCTGTCACCCTGAGATATTAGTGCAAGAGGCCTATCACTACAGATGTATTGTAATTGATATTATTCATATCATCATCAGTCTGAAGACGTTCACAGCTGAACATAGGCCTCTCCCATAGAACGCCGTGAACTATTCATATGGGGGAGATTTTACCGTAATCACTACGATTGTTAAGCGGCTTGGTGATCGTTAAGTTGGAATACTTGGTGTCGGAGAACGCCGATGCCCTTTTCAAATATTTTCCTCTGCCGGGTCTCACATTGCCCACGGAATTTAAACGTCAATCAATAATATCAGTAAAATTAAACTAGTGCAAACGTGCCTTTTCCATTAAATAATACTCGAACACTTCAGCATATTTTACATGATTTATTCCAAGCCCACCATCTTCAAACTCGCTCTACAATCCTCTGTCGCGCTGGCATCCACCTCCCTGTGTTGCCATCGGGCCCTCGCACATGCCATAGATCTCCGTGAAACCACACGTTGCCATTAATACTTTCCATAAAACCACCAAAACGTTCACAGAATCCGTAGTATGCGCGTCACAAAATAACATCAACCCTACACTAGTTAAAAATCTAACGCGCGTTCTGAAATATACCTCTACAAGAAGAACGCACAAGAAACTTTTAAGGTTTAATTTTTTCAACTGCGAGTTTTACGATACTTGGTTTGGTTACATTTGTTTGCTTGTAAAGTGCCGGGTGGTTCCTATGTAGAAGTTTCCAGACATCTTTGTCCTCTACTATAATAAGCCTAACAAATTAGATTTTATATAGGTTTTGAATTTACCCTCTGAGAGCTCAGTTTTCTCTTTTGGGATTTTATTATAGAAACGTCACTATTTCCTAAGAATGTCTTTTTATTAAATCTAGGTACAGCTAATTTATCTTTATTCGTAGTATTAAAATTGTGTAATTCGCTATTAAATTTGAATTTATCTAAATTTTTACATACATACATGATGTTCTCATAGAAAATTAGAGATAAAGATCGAGTTAATCAAATGTATAGTTAGTGAGAAAGAAACTCAACCAAGTTTTTAATATAGGTATATTTTTAAAAATTTACCATAAGGGTTGGGGATAAATAAAATGTTCTATGTTACATGGCACAAAGCGTCATCATTAATCGATGACGATATATCAAAATAAAGCTTTTTATACTTCATAGTTTACAGTTTTTTATATCTCAGTTTCTGACAAAGGCCATTTCCAATTTGACGTATTTATTTCAGTATTGCAAGCGATTATTTAAATCAAGTTTCCAATTCAATTCCAACATACTCAGTATACTTTTGTTAAAAAGCAGTTTACAATTTAATATTAACTACTATCGACAAGAAAAGGTACATCACAAAAACTAGAACAGGAGAATGTAAATGCTAAGCTTCCATGTACAATCGTAAACAGAAGTTAAATAAATGTCAGGTACAATCGGTACAAAAACTTGACAGTCGCAAAACGAACAAGTACAATGGTAGCAAAAAGCGGAAATATCTGATTTTACATTTCACGAACATCCTCTGTTGTGGCCTATCGGACCACTGCATTTGAGCTTTGCTCATAGATACCTATATGGTGCTGGTAAAACCGTTTTATATGACGTTTGATAAAAAAGATAAAAAAAAATATAGTTCTGAATTAGTAATATTTATTGTAAGTTATATTTTAACAAAACTGAGTCTCCTAATTACCCCATACTATGGGGTGTGTGGTCACCTCTATCGCCTAAATCTCGAAGTGACAGGTCGTCAATATTCATAACCAAATATTGTAAAACTATCTGTTGAAAAAAATTAAGCACTACAAGTTTCTTGTGCGTTCTTCTTGTAGAGGTATCTCTCCGAACATACGGTAGACTCAGTACTGTTTATCTTCATTGACGTGTAAAAGTGTCAGATTATGACCTATTTGAATAAATCTGTTTGAGTTTAAGTTTGAACCCGCCACTTGTAACGTGAATTTGACTTAAACCTTTGGTGACGCTGGTCCCACCCACCGCCTAAGATTTTCCTAAGAAATAATACTCCATGTTACTTTTACTTGGTCAAATATTAAAAAGACATGTTTTTAAAACTATAAAACAAAGATTTATCATAAATCACATATCGTTTTTTAATATTTTTACTTACAACTTTTTACTTAATAGGAAACATACGTTCACGCCTTTTTCCCGAAAGGGTAGGCAGAGATGTACCCAGGACTCAGTCCCATGTAGATACACCCACATTTCGCCAGTATGTTATCGGTCCCATGTAATAGGGCGAGCCTATTGCCATCTACCGGGCACAGTTCCAGACTCCAGGCAGTTATTGAGATAATTCCTAATGGAAAAATCCAATATTTTAACACTGCCTGACCTGGGGATCGAACCCGGGACCTCTTGATTGGCAGTCGAGCATGCGCCCTCTACGCCACGGAGGCAGTCTTACTTAATAGGAACACTATTTTATTGGCCTCCAATTTGACGTAGGTGCCTATTCATGAAATTTTGTTAGTAGATACGATTAAGATTGGGATTTTAAAAAAAAATTATTTGAAATAAGTCTGCTCTGACCGAGTTTCAGTAAATTACATATCATTGTTGCGTATTATATTAATAATAATTACTAATATTGCGTATTATTAGAAGCAACTATTGTCGGATTATTCTATCAGAAAATATAAAAAAACAACTGCGGTTTTAACAGCTCTATATCATATTTCAATGTATAGTAAAATAATCAGCTTATTGAGTAACCTACAGTTGAATTTGTCAAGCTTGAACTGATAAGAATAAAGTTATTTGTTCCGTTAACTGTTTGTAAATGTTAACTGTTTTTAATAACTATCGGTGTTATTTTTCTTAATTTGATTGTAGGAGGTTTCAACAAATTCATTATCCTTCAAATTGTAGGCAACTGAAACCAGTTGGCACTTCGCTCTTCCCTAGGGACTATCAGAATAAACGCAACATACATACAAGCCTTTTTCCCTAGGGGATAGACAGATATGTACCCAGGACTTTGTCTCGTAATGGGTACACCCACATCTTGCCAGTATATTAGTCGTCCCATGTAATAGGAGGCGAGCCGGTAGCCATTGACATCTACCGGGCACAGTTCCAGACTCCTGGCAGTTATTGAGATAGTTCCTAATTTAGTCTTTTTTCAATTAAGGAAAAAAACATTATACACGAATAATAATATAACAACAATAAACATACATTCACGCCTTTTTCCCGAAGGGGTAGGCAGAGGTGTACCCAGGACTCAGTCCCATAGAAGATACACCCACATTTCGCCAGTATGTTATTGGTCCCATGTAATAGGGGGCGAGCCTATTGCCATCTACCGGGCACAGTTCTAGACTCCAGGCAGTTATTGAGATAATTCCTAATGGAAAAATCCAATATTTAACACTATGCCTGACCTGGGGATCGAACCCGGGACCTCTTGATTGGCAGTCGAGCATGCGCCCTCTACGCCACCGAGGCAGTTGAGGCGAGAATAATAATATAATTATATTTTATTAGGTACAACTGGTCAAATGAACCATATTTTTAAATCCAAAATAAATCATTATATACCTCTCGCAAACGTTTTTAATTACTTCCAAACGTTAAAATCATTCAAAATAAACCATATTATTACAATTGAATGACTATCAAATTACTTTTTTATGAATTCAATTAGTTTTCAATGGCTTTGTTTGTGCCGATACTAATGAATCAAAAAGTTCATCTGTTTTTTGTCTGCGATTTATCTCAATTTGCCGACTAGTTTGAACTACTTTTAATTAACGTTCGCGTTTGCTATTGCATTTAGATTATTTCCTATTATGATCACATACACTCATCATCATCATCTCAACCGTAGGACGTCCACTGCTAGACATAGGCCTCCTCCATAGATTCCCATCTTGTCCGGTTGTAAGCGGCTTGCATCCAGTGTGTTCCTCGTTCAGATTAAGATCGTTTGGTTGGTGGACGTCCAACGCTGTGCTTGCCGGTCCGTGTTCTCCATTCTATAACTTTACAGCCGCATCGGCCATCAGTTCTGCGTGCTATGTGCCGCCCATTTCCACTTCAACTTGCTGATCCTTTCGGCTATGTCGGTAACTTTCGTTCGTCTACGGATCTCTTAATTTCTGATTCAATTTAATCTAGATCTAAATCTTCCATTGCTCAATTTTGAGCCTGCTGATAAGCACTACAATCAGAGACCTCGTTTCAGATCCGTAAGTCATCACTGGTAACACACACTGGTCGAAGACCTTCGACTTCAGGCACTGAGGTATTTTGGACGAAAAGACATTGCGTAGGTTTCCGAACGCTGCCCATTTTATAAATAACTCATTTAAAAAAAATACGTTCGGAACGCATAAATATTATTATGTAGATATAATATGTATTTTAAAATTGTAATGGGATAGTTAAACTAAATCGACGTGTTATCGATTCTAAAATCGATATAGTACCGACCGGTTCTTTGATGATACCGCCAACTTTTACCTAATTACAAATAAAAAAGATAATTATTTAATTTGGGCGTTTTGATCAATATGGAAATATGGCTTTATTAATACTAAAATCATAATTGAAAACGCAAAATGGTTTCCTTGATAATAATAATTATGATTGAGCAAGCAATCGGATTGATTGAATTTTACTATTGTGGTCTAGATATAGTATATTTATACCTATATAATCAGCAGCCTGTTTAATGAATAGTAGACATAGTTTTTACTTTTTAATTTATCTTTGAATAAACTACTTCGATAAAAAAGAGTAGAATTACACCTTTATTATAGGGAGACTGCCTCGGTGGCGTAGAGGGCGCATGCTCGACTGCCAATCAAGAGGGCTCGCGCTCGATCCCCAGATCAGGCAGTGTTCAATATTGAATTTTTCCATTAGAAACTATCTCAATAACTGCCTGGAGTCTGGAACTGTGCCCGGTAGAAGGCAATCGGCTCGCCCCCTATTACATGGGACCAATAACATACTGGCGAAATGTGGGTGTATCTACTATGGGACTGAGTCCTGGGTACACCTCTGCCTACCCCTTTGGGAAAAAAGTCGTGAATATATGTTATGTTATGTTTATTAGGGTACTTTGAAGCCACGTCAAGTTTAGTTAAATCAAATCTTGAGATCCACCCAGAGATCGCGTCGAGCCGAAGCGTTTAGCGCGTTGATGTCGATGGCTTGAAAAGTTAAACGATTGTTTGATAGCCACGCGCGATGCAACATTTAATTATATTTCCTAATAATTAACTTATTATAGTAGATTTTTTATAACTTTTAGCGTTAAGATTTATATAAAAAAATAATCTCTGTATGTCTTGGTCACGCCGTAACTTGATTTTTCTAATACTTTGTAGAAAGTTCTTATGGAAAGAAAATTTTTGAAAACTGACGACCTATCCTTACAACTATTGACTACGGAATCTAACAAATATAATTTATATATAACAATCCAAAAATAGTGTCTTAATGGGTGTTATAAAAATTAAACCATAACATCACTATGGGTCGGTAGATCTCATTCAAAGATGAGAAATAAAACATAACATAACATAACATAACATCTAAACTGTTATAGTAATTACGCGAATGCATTCAGTGATCCCTTTACGTTCACTGTAGTGGTAGGCCTCTTTTGCAGGGGGCCGCCTGGGGAAGTACCAGTACCACATCTTTGCCACTTAATCATCCGCCAAGCAGTAACGTGCAAACATTACTGTGTTCTGACCTGAAGGGCATTGCCTTTCAGGTCTTTTACCAGAGAAAATACAGGGCATGACAAGTTTCAACAACTAATATCTCAGGGTGGCAGGCGCAGTGCAGTGCCGCGCAGAATTTTGAATTTTAAAACACTGGGTGGCACTGTATCTGATATTATGGGCAATCATGATGCTTACCATCAGGCACCAGATTCGCTCGTCTTGTCTCTCTCTATCATAATAAAAATTTATAGGCTTCTTTGAATCTTTCTAACCTACTAATATTATGAATGGGAAAGTTTGTGAGGATGGATGGATGGATGGAAGTTAGTTACTCTTTCAAAAATTTATGATTCAAAATCAAAAATCGATAACGACCTTAAAAACATCAAATCATCTAGTTTATTCGACCATACGGCACTTAATAACCGTAGATTAGCATATAAATATTCCATATTAGAGCCAAATTTAACTCAAACTTCCTAGAAATAGTGTGACCAATCTTTGATTGATGCATTATGTGGATCGATCTTTAGATCATTTAGGAAATTGAGGCGGTTCATCAAAGATTTACATTTAAATATTGACATTATGTAATATTATCTTCATTAATTTATAATTGGTGTGTTTTAGAAGGGATTGTTGTAAAATTATAATGTTTTTTGGGTTTAATAACAATTAAGTCATGGTAAATAAGTTTTTAAGGTTTATACACAAAACTAGCCGTGGTGATCTATTTAAGATTAAAATCATGGGCGGACATATAAAATTTGTCATATACATTTTTTATAGTTTCCACGTCCAGAGGTAACAAATACACCAACTTATGACAAATTTACATATTATTTTGCATTTTAATTTAAATTATATGTGTCGTATTATATATGTAATTATATATGAAGTTGTTAAAAATTTAGTGGTTAATTCAATCATATCCGTGGACCAGCGGAAATATCCCCGGTTTTAAATCCGGAGTCCATGGATCGAATCTTTACGATGTGGAACTTTTCGCCTGGGCGCTACCGTGTACCGGATGGCACGTTAAACTGTAGGTCCCGGCTGTTTCTTATAAGATATGTTGAGGACAGTCATTAGGTCATGTCGGAGGCTGCGTAGGAATCCTGGCGATCTGAAACTCTGACAATAATATGGGTTTGTCCACTTATCCCATATGAATGAACGTAAATAAACGAGTAGTGAAATTAGGGTATGTGTGCGCGGGTCGGGTGCGCGCATCTTATCAGTGTTCATATTCCTTCCATACAAATGCCTGACTCGCGCTCGCGTTGATGTGTACATGAACCTTAAAGGTTTTATATTATTGTGTTAAGAGAAATTCTTAACCCTAATATTCGCTAATACCATTTCTAAGCAAACATTAAACATTCTCTAACGGCTCTTTAAGTGGTCGAGGTGCAAAGTTTACTTAGCATTAGTATCTTGTCATATTCAAGTATATAATCGTACCTTGCGACGATTACCTACTGATAATAATTTGTTATAACGACATAGTTTTACTTAGCGTTGCGACTTTAGGGAACTCTTTCACAGTAAATCATTTGGGACTATTGATTCTGTTCTTGAGATTCTGTTAGCGGTTATCTTTTAATTATTTTGACAGAGAACTAATGTGTGTCTTTGAAGCTATGGTAACTATAAGTTGATTTAACATATTTGTTCAACTAATGACAGTACCAATGTCAAGTGCTTGTATATTATAATGCGGTCAAGTTATCACAGTTCTTACAATATATACAATATCCACCCTTTTTGAAGAAGCCGTGTATAGTTCGGGCAGCAGACGGTGTGCCTGATAGCTCGCGGTTACCGCCGCCTATGGATACCTGCAACAGGGGTATTGCCAGTATGTTGCTGACCCTTCAACACTCAACACAAGCAGAGTGAATAGACCCTCCTTTAAAAGAGCCCCATGTTGTAGCTCAACGAATGAATAGAGAGAATGAAGTACTTCACATATAATTATGCTAAGTCCTCCATTTAATATCTCAATAACAACTGAACTGATTTAGTAGTTGTGATATTATTATTTCTCAGCTCAACGTCAACAATTATTTTTCTCGCTTTATAAGTTCAAATTCAAAGTTACTAGTTTTCTATAAGTGGAATTGGGAAGGATTAGATAGAGAACGATAAGGACCATTGACCATATACGAGTACATACGAGTATATTATAATAAGCAGTGAGAGAGTGAACTAGTTGTCTATAACCGAACATCAATTAATCAATTACTAAATCACTCTTTTGTATCACTAGACTAATTGCAATACTGAACCTAACCACAAGATAATCAACGTTTTGTATTCCTCTGTTTCCTCCGAATATAATTCACCCATTCCATAAATTTATATTCAGATATTTTTATAGTGAATTAAACTGTTTCTCTTATAAACTCTCTGTATTTTCATAGTGAACTTCTAACAGTCCCAGTTTTGCTCACGTGATCAGACGTTCACAAAAAATATTAACTGTTTATTGACAAAAATAAAATGATTAAGTCATGGTTTACGTCATATTCAAAATATGAGGATATAAATTAAATATATCAAATACGTTTACCATATTCGGGGGAATAAAAAACATCGACTTGGTAAATTTTCATTAGAATTGTGTACTAGGAGGTCCCCTAGGATATTATACTACACAGATATGAATAGGTGCATACATTTTAGTGGTAAGTAGGCCTCTTTTGCAGGGGGCCGCCTGGAGTACCACACCTGTGCCAGTCATTCATCCGCCAAGCAGTAATGTGCAAACATTACTGTGTTCCGGTTCGAAGGGCAATGTTACCAGAGAAATCACTGGGCATGACGAGTTTCAGCAACTAATATCTCAGGATTACAGGCACAGCGCAGTGCCGCGCAGCATTTTTAAATTATAGTTAAAACACTGGGTGGCACTGTGTCTGATATGGGCAATCATGATGTTTATTTACCATCAGGCACCTGATTTGCTCGTGTATCATAAAAAAAAATATTTTAGTGACACATTCTGCGTATTGCTATTCCGAAATCAAGTCGATTAAAAACCTGCGTCACATTCGCGGGTAGGTTGAACAAATACAGCCTTTGACCTCCATAAATTCTATTTCAAGTCAAATCTCCACTTTATGATACATTAAAGCTAAAGTGCAATTTAATAATGGTCACTGAAAAACCATGTCGCAATAAATCAGGGGATTACCATAATTCAATACTAAAAGCATAAAACTAAAAAGCATCAAATTCTACAGTGACAGAGTTGTAAACTATAAAGATGACTGAACACAATAATCCATAACACACGAGTTCGTACGTGTTATCAAAAATTTCATTCCGTTAGAGAAACACAGACAAATCAACCGACGAGACCAAGAAGACGACGCATACATCAAGCTTATTATGCAGACAGGCTTTTGCAGTAGGTTCACCGGCTTAAGAATAGTATCCTCTCTACCCGTAGTTGTAATTGGAGCCGGCTGAAGGTCTAATTACGAAATGAGCGCACATTATATTAATAATATAATATGTATTATGGGACAACTTCCACACACGGTCCTCTGGCTCCAAACTAGGCTAGAAGCCTGTACTATGGTACCCAGATGACTGATATACATACTTATATAAGCTTATAACACCCAGACACAGATCAAACAGACATGTTCATGTACACAAATGTTTGACCTGGCCGGGGATCGAACCCGGGGCCTGCGGCATAGAAAGCAGAGTTACTACCGTCTGCGCCAACGAGGCTGTCAAATATTATAAGTCTAGACTTACGGACGCATCCGCGGCTGTGTAATAGGTAGCTTCGGACTTTCTTTCAGCTGAGGTGAAAATACCGACTATCCAGATCGTTTTCGTACGAAGGCTCAAGGTCATTCAAGGTCGCGTCCGCACACGTTTCTTTATAATGTAATCGGCTTGTAGTAGATTTTGTTTTCATACAAAAATCACGAAATTGGGGTCTTTTATGTTAGTTATCTATGGATAGAAAATAATATAACTAACCGAATCGTACGGTCCGCTCCCACGACCTTAGACTGGCTACATTTCGCTGTGCTCTATCCAATCTTACTTCCTAGTATGATCGATTATAAACCCTATGAAGTAGAAATAGAATACAAAACCATCCCAGCAAAGTTTACCATTCAAAGCATCTTCAACTCACACTTATATAAACATGTGTGCGTGTAAACTTCAGTCACAAAATGTATTGGTACAGAAGAGAAGTTAAAGAACGCGTACACATATGCACACAGCAAAGAAGTGCAACTTTACAAGGAATCTTACGAAAAGCTACTAGAAACATAGCCGCGGCCTTAAAACAAGATTCCTGGAGTAATAAATTCTATTAAAATTCTTCATCACTATCATATCAGCCATAGGACGTAGGCCTCCCCCATAGATTTCCATCCAGTCCGGCTGCAAGCGGCCTGCCTCCAGCGTGCTCCTGCTGTCTTTATCAGATCGTCCGTCCACCTTGCGGGTGGACGTCCTACACTGCGTTTGCCGGTCCGTGGTCTCCATTCCAAGAACTTTACAGCCCCATCTGCCATCAGTTCTATGTGCTATAACCTGCCCATAATTGCCATTTGAACTTGCTAATCCGCTTGGCTATGTCGGTTACAAAATTGTTACATATTTATCTGGGGCACGTTATTTATCACGGCAGTGCCCCCGCCAAGTCGAACAAAATGCATTTATATTTCTAGAGCATATTTAAAGTTCTAGAGAGTACCGGTGCGGTGGGCCAGTGGCGTTAGCCACTGGCCCACCGCCCACCCTGAAACGTATTATTAACCAAAAGCATTTATTATAAAGCTGCTATCTATTTATAACACGAAATCTGGTAGAGCCGTGCCGGTCTTCTATCCCTTTTGATTCTGCGCTTCAATTGATTGAACAGCGCAATCCAATTTGAATCTAATTTGCTTTAGTTAAGGTATAGTTTTGTGTGCGTGTTATTGTGTTGTGTGGGTGTGTTGACTAATATTAATAACGTCTGGATGGGAGGTCGCGGTCTAGTCAACAGGTGACGCGAGATCTTACGTCGATGCCGTGTATGTGTGCATGGAATGTCAAAGTTGATACTTTAAGTTGTGGTCACAATGAGAGCATATTTTTAAATGTTTTAATTATAGATTCGGAGAAACAAGTTATAGAGTAAAAAGAATATTAAATGAAGCGATAATAAATGTATTTAATCCGGATCTTGACTGATATCCATAAATTTTGTGTGTCATAATCTAGTCATAAGATGTACCTATTATTTGCACACGTTGCATACAATAATACAAATAGGAAATATAAATGTTATGTTATGCAGACCAAATTATGTCAAAGTTAATGTTTTAATGTGTAAATGTGAAGTTTAGGGCCTTAGCCTTATAAGTATTTTTTAGACCATTGTGTGTTTTATTGGATCAAATAAGATATATTTGTATTTGTTTACCCGTTGGGAATGTACCTTAATAGACATTTTTAATAGAATTTGTAAATTAGTTTATTTTTATTATGACTTAACTTAAAATCGTAAACCTATCACGGAATGTCAAAATCGGCAGTTTACATGATGGCAGAAAATCTACACATAGGCCAATACTTTCACTTAAAAGCCAAATACACCAAAAATGTAATGTAAAATTAAATGTAATTGTAATAAAAATACCCAGTGCACCAGCAGCTTTACATGTGACAGTGCGCACGAGTAGATTACTGCAGGTGAACTTGCCCATGTGTGCGTGAGGTCGGCGCATCTTCACAACGTGCGAATGTGTGCGTTCAACCTTCTAAGCTATTTGCACACTAGGAGATAATGCAAGCGATTCGTTGACCGCTATTATACGTAACGTCGGCTTTTTAGATCAAAACAATAATTATTATTAATCGTAAATATTAAACATAATAATATGTCTCAGAAAATGTCGGTACAACCGTTTGAAGATTATGAGCTGTTTTCTATCTGGTGAAATAATATGAGCAACTTTTAGTGGTCCGAATTATTTGAAATTTGGTATCCTATAATCCATAAAAAATTATAACGCTTTGACAACGTGGACCTAATGCTGCAGCATCAGGTTCAGAAGGGCCAGTGGTATAAAATATAGTGTTTAGTCTCTTTCTTTCATCTATGTTGATTTGGTGCAACGGGAGCGTCTCAATGAATGTGTTATAGATCGATTGTGGCCACCAGCAATGGAGAGGGCTATACTCAGAATTTCTCTGCGAGATCGAATCGGAAAGAGGAGATCCGTAGTCGTACGAAAGTTACCGACATAGCCCAGAGGATTAGCAAGTTGAAGTAGTAATGAACAGAGCCATAGGACGTAAAAATAATGGCCGATGGGCCTGTAACGTGGTACGTCCACCGACAAGGTCGATAGATGATCTGATAAAGACAGCAGGATCACGCTGAATGCAAGCAGCTTACTACCGGACTAGATGGAAATCTATGGGGGAGGCTTATGTTCAGCAGTGGACGTCCTATGGCTGAGATGATGAGATCGCGGTCAGGTTCTGGTGATGAACGAAGAAAAAGAGGATGAGGGAGTTTTTTTTTAATTTTTTTTTTACATACTTGTATTTATGTAGAAACTGAAAGATAATAATGTTGTCATCAAGTTTAATGAACACTTTTGAATTAAATACAAACTCATAAATAAAAATCAGAAACTAATTAGTAACAATACATCTACTTTTATTTATTACACATTAATGACCTTTTGAGTGGACAAAATACGTCTGACATTTTATACAAATTAAGAAATAAAAGATGACCATGGTCGTAAAGTGGCGCACTTTGACACTTGGCTCGTCTCTATACTTATCTATGTAAATATTGCATTTGTATCAGAAAAAAAGCAGAACTGTTTCGATGGCGTAGTAGTTTTCAAGCGCTTTTGCCGATTATGAGGTTCCGGGTTCTATCCTGACCTACATCTGGCTTTTTGTAGTAGTAGGCCTCTTTCGCAGGGGGCCGCCTGGGAAAGTACCACACCTTTGCCAGTTATTCTTCCGCCAAGCAGTAATGTGCAAACATTACTGTGTTCCGGTCTGAAGGGAAATTACTGGGTATGAAGAGTGACAGGCGCAGTGCAGTGCCGCGCAGAATTTAGAATTTTAAAACAATGGGTGGCACGGTATCTGATATGGGCAATCATGATGCTTACCCTCAGGTACCTGATTTGCTAGCCTTGTCACTTACTAAGTATCATAAAATTAAGTCTTATGGGTTTTTTCACTAAGTATATTCTTCCTATATTATATAAGTCGAAGATTGGATGTTGACGCATATAATTAAAAAACTTCTAAGAATTTATAAAAAAACCACAGATTCAAGCGGGAACATAAGAAAGTAACATAACCGACCAACAATAAACACAATAAATCCACGAATCAATAAATTACAAAGGAAGTGTCGGCTTCACAATAATTATAATCAATCGTTAAATAGAGATCGCACCGTGAGAACGCGATCATGGTGAAAGTAAACTCATGTTAGACATAAGCAAAGGTCTAAACCCCACGTGCTAAAGGTCCGATAGAATTCCTCGATTAACGTATAACGCCTCGTTAAATAGATGAAAGTTGTCCTCGAGTGGACAAGAAAATATGGACCTGAGATAACTTACGCTGTGATATATGTGTTCTTTATTTAATTGGGACAGTTGTTGCTTATATAATGTTTTCTTTTTATTATTTGTTCATTTTCATCATCATCTCAGCAGTTGGATGTCCACTGCTGGACATAGGCGTCTCCTACAGGAGGGGTTTTACCAATACCCTCTACAATCGTTGGTCTACATTTCTGATTCGATTTTGCAGAGAAATCTCAGCACAGTCCTGTCCATTACTTTCAAACATTAATTAAAACCAATAAAACTTAATGGATAAGAGTTATAGGAAGATGTGGTGTCACCAATAGTGGAATAAGAGCAAGAAGAAGAATCAAAGTAAACATTTTACAATGCATTTTTATCTGATACCAAACTTCCATATAAAATCAGTTCATATAATAGATATCTATTTAATTACTCGTCCAAGTTTAGTTCACACGTCGATCAAACCGAAGACGGCTCAATTAATGCCTTAAATTATAAAGTAACACATTAATGAACGTGTATGGTGTAATTATGGTGTATTATAGATTACACCCGACAATTATGGAACTTTATCGGCCCGTTTGATAACAGGTATTTGGCGAAAGTTAGCCGTATGAGTTTAACTTGTTAGTTTACTTACTATGACTCAAGGTCTCACGCTGAATCGTCATCATCGTCATCATTATCTCAACGTAGGACGTCCACTGCTGAACATAATGAACCCCCATATATTTCTTATATATATTTCTATACATATGTATACTAGCTGTGCCCCGCGGTTTCACCCGCGTAGAGATTGTTCCCGTGGGAATATCTGTAAAAAAAAGTACCTTATTTGCTATTCCAGGGTTTAAGCTACTTGCATACCATATTTCAGCCCAATCTGTTTAGTAGTTTTGACGTGAAAGATTAACATCCATCGATCAACCTAAACAAAACCGCGCTAGATGGTGCAGGACACCTCCTGCACCATCTAGTAAGAACTTGCAAACGTTTTGTTCACCTGTTAATTACGTAAGTTTTTGACATTGTACTGAAAATTTAAATCTCAAATTAATTTTAATATTAGCAGAATAGTAGGATTAGTAGCATGATATAGTTTATATAATAGGGCCACCCGTTTCTCATATCGTGCGAGCCGTGAGACCCGGCATATTTGGAGAGTGGGCAGCAGCGCTCTCCGGCACCAAGCATTCCAACTACTGCGATCACCAAGCCGTACAAGCGTGGTGATTTCGGAAAAATGTCCCCATATAAATAGTTCATGGCGTTCTATGAGGGCAGCCTATGTTCGGCAGTGGGCGTCTTCCGGCTGATGATATGATGATGTATAATATAGATAATGATAGATTTTCATCAAGTCCGATTGTGAGGAGCTCTCATCCAGTGTGTTCTTGCGACAAAACATATGTAAAATATCATATTTATTATAATTATTAAACACAGTCACTTCACAAAAAAGAAAATTAACAATCTGTCATCACCAAAATAATGATTAGCACCAGACAATCATCATTTCTAAATGAAGTAGCTGTCATTTAATGAATAAATGATCCAAATCTAATACAGCAGAGATGGTACAATTTATCATACACGTTTAGAGATAAAGAAATGATTATCTTTAAATATTATTAAGATAAGAGCTACCGAAGAGATTGTTAGCGCCTCGAGGAATGCTTTCTATTTCTTTTGTTATCTGATATACTTTTTGAAATGTTACCGCTACTCTTCACGCGAATAATAACTGCTTTCATACCTCCAAAATGTATTTCTTCTAACAAGTTATTTTCTTTGGATTTGGATTGGATGCGAAGTTCTAGTAGTACTTTCTCTCTCTCCACTCCTTCATCTTATTGTAACACGTTGCATATAAAAAAGACCTTGTATATACGTTCCAATTTTCTTTTCGTTACAAAGTTCCTGTGAGCTTTTAGCTCCATCTTCAGCCCAGATCAGTGCAGCATTGCATTACAGAAGTCATTAAAGATTGTGTCTAATATTTTCTTTTTTTTTTGTTTTTAATAGGTCTGCGTTTGACCCCAATCTCACCTGATGAGAAGTGAAGATGAGGCCTAAGATGGAGCACGCTTTCCTAGAAATAATTATTCACTCTTCTCTTGAAGACCCTAAGTTTCTATTTAAAATTATACGATTTTTGTAACGGAATATACACACAAGACTAGAAAAAGTGGTATAACTCGTTTTAATTTATATAGAATGAATAAGTCAAAAAAATTACAATAAGAGGGTAAAGAGCTTTTCCGACTTAAGTAACGTGAGTTCAGCCGTTGTTTAGTATAATAAATAAAACAGTGATGGTTATCGAGAGAAATAAATAAAAAAACTACTCGAATTATTACGTCATCGCACGGTAGTCAGTAATAGTTCAACCACAAAAAAAAAAAAAAACAATTAACGCTTTCTCATTATCGATTGGACAGTAACTCGGTTCGGCAGCCGCTGTTGGTAACTCGATGATATCGAGCTATAATGATACCCAATTATCGATAAGACACGCTCGGATTTCAATAGATACACTGACAAGCCGAAAAATTATAATAAATGTTCTATATTTTTGATGCCTTGGAAACAATTACTAGAGAAGTCCCACGGGTTGTGTTATAAGCGGTAGCGGAAATATTATCCAAAATTAAAATTATATTCTGTAATAATTATGTTGATTTGTATAATTAACTAAAATATCTTTATTTTAATTAGTCATATAAAACAAAAAACTACAAAATTTGCCTGTTGTAGCAAAGCTGCAATATGCAATATGCTGAATATGTTGAATATGTGGTGCGATATACCGGTATTATTGCGGTGGTACAATAGACTTATTTAATACGAAGTCTACGCAGTCCTGCACTGCAATCGACACCCAAAAAAGCACTTGTTTCATTCATTAAGTCTATTTTGCCCAGCAAGTTCACACAAATAAAATATTGCATTAACCTGTTTAAGTTTACTTTGAAAAAATATCAATCTGCGTCTTTTGGTAATTATCCAATTTAAAAATTTTTATGGGTATTTGAATCATATCAGTGACTACTAAATATATTTGGTACAAATTTGATATCTAAGTTCATTGCCACCTGAAATAACACATTAGGTATTTTCGGAGAGAGAGCGACGGTTGCTTGTCCTAAGTTTTAATATAGATATAAATTTTAACCGCTCTATCTCGTGTCTAGGACCATTCCAATCCCAGCGAAGTATATCATTTGGTAGCCATTCTGAGTTTGTGATTGATATTGAATTCGTAACGAATTGAAAAGTGATTTTTTGACAGGCAATATTTTACCGACGAAAGGCCAATGTTACAATTTCATTTTTAGTAATGACACTGCAGGAATTTCAATCAGCCGTACTTCTTAGCTTTTCTCTTTTGTGTAAGTACGTACAAGTAGAAATAATTTATAGATAAGTACTCGTATACGAGTACAAGTGAATCGGCTTTGTCGCTTTCTTTTTAATAAATTACTCGCCTATTCTAAAACTATCGTAGCTAACCTACTTGTAATGTGAGAGACGCTACATATTATAAAATTTATTAAAATAATTCTTCATGTCAATTAAAACAAATCTTGAATCACGGATACTATCTAAAATGGCCAATAACAGAAACAGAGCGAGTGATATCCTGCATTTTATTACAAAAGATGCGCCAACAAACAGAACTAATCTAATTAAAAATCTGTGAAAGTCGATAGAATACTATCTTATAGGGTCTCGGAATGTCATTAGGGAATATAATGGTCAGAGGTTTAGTTGTGATTAGTGAAGCGATAAGCGGATCGAGTCGCCTTACGTAATTGTGGCACATCCTGATTATTTTAGATAAAGAGTAAAATGTGCCTTCAAACCTAACAAGCCATCGGAAAGCCTATCATGTCGTCATCGGAAAATATTCCGTTCTCTCTTTTTCTCCTTTGCGCCCGTCTAAATTCATCTTTCTTCTGGTTCTTTTTCTTAGTTTAGTCGGTAGCCAAACATGAAGTCACAATTTTCAGGTCCCTCGAAGGCATATGACCTTACGACTTTCGTCTATATTGCGGAACCAATCAACAGCTTTACGCACCTTTCGCACGGTATTGACTTAGTGACCAAATCTAATCACACATGTTATGAGATTTGAGCGTTAACTAATTCCAATTCTTCATCATCATTCATTTTATAATTTCAATCGTAGAACGTCAACTGCTGGATGTAAGCCTCCTGCATACGTATAATATAATCCGGTCGTAAGCGACTCGCCACCAAAGTGTTCCTGTGTGTCCTTATAATTAGGTTAACTGGTCACCATCTGGGTTTTGATTCTGAGCCTTACGCTGCGCTTGCTTTGTGAACTAATTCTTCATCCTCATGTCAGTGGTTGAAAGTCCTTTGCTGGACTTAGGCCTGCTCCGTTAGGGGGTATTTGGCAATACTCGCCCCACTTGGCAGGCGGGTTGGCGAGGTCAGTTTGCTTTCCGCAGAGGACGCTGCTACCCGTCCTCTGGATATCATAACCATTAGCCGGCTCTTATGGCAATCATGGGTAGAGAGGATACTCATTTTTGTACTGTCAGCCAATTACATAAATGGTTACGATAAAATCGCCACCGCTCTTGCACAACACTCCGCACACGGCACCTCACAGCGACCTTTACTTGTAGCTGCATTAAGATAGCACGTTACTTATGGCGGTCGCAGCGATCACAGATCTGTCTGTTATGGAACATGCTTCATTAGTTCACTTGGCTTTAATTGTACTTGTACTTTTGGTGTCGTTTATAGGAAACGATAACATTTGTAGTCACGATTTCGTCCTTGCTTAGATTTATTCTAATTTTCGATTGGGCAATTATAATGTCTTAAATAATTATAATAATAATATGGGACAACTTCCACACACGGTCTTCTGGTCCCAAACTAGGCAGAGCCTGTGGTAACCAGAGGACTGATATACATACTTATATAAGACCCAGACCCATATCAAACAAACATGTTCACGCACAAAATGATGGCCTGGACCTGGCCGGGGATCGATCTCGGGGCCTGCGGTGACATAAAGCAGAGTTACTACCGCATCTGAGCCAACGAGGCTGTCAACTTTTTAGATGCCCTACCAAATTTTGAAAGGAGACCCGATTTTCTCCCTCAATCCTGTTTCGTTTGATATCCAAACGAATAAAATCAGGCCGGAACTTTGAGCATGGTCGTAAGATTCTCTCGTTGATTTCTCATCATTGGAGAATCCCTGCTCCCATTGATAAGCAATGGAGACGGAGTTCTTATAAAAATAAGAGCTAGGACTATAAAACTAAAATTTTAGGTAAAATAATACTTTTAGGACTATCTGAAAAGTACTTTAAGTCACAAAATAAAAATAGGAGTAGTAACTGATTGTTATTGCAGATTCTAACCTGCCTATATACGAAATTTTAACTGAATCAACTTATGGCGCGAAGAGAAAAAAAACAAAAACAAGTCTATAAAAATATTAGTCTGAAATATATCATAGTATCAAAATTCATTGCACAATAAATCATCTCCACAAAACAACACATTGCTTAATTACACCTCAATAGAAGAAACACACAAATCCATTTATACATACTTGTTCTAAGTTCACTAGGTCAGCGGTCGCCGACCTCTCGGACCCGTTGTAGTATAACACCGTATACCACCAAACTCCATTACTGCTTGATAAGACGCCATAAATTTATCACCACCGATACACCTTACACTAAATCTGGACAATCTATAAAGCACAATAAGACAGGGTGCCCTAATAATAAAAAATGGTCCCCTAAGTACCGCTTACGAAAGCTTATTAGGTGCAAGGCATAAGATTTGAAATATTTTGCTGGAAAATATAAATAAATTATGAAATGTTTTAATACTAATTTTACACCAACAACAAATTTTATCTATATAAACATTTATAAAACTTTTCAGACAGAAATGCTCAGACTTTTTACTTTCTTTGTCTGATAACGTTTGTTTGACACTTTAATCTTCACAAATCTTCAAAAAAGTAAAAAATAATGTGTACAAAGTGTGGCCAACATTGACCTTTGCTACTGTTATAATAAATTTTATAAAAATATTATTAATTTTCTTTTTTTATTTTATTAATTTATACTTAACTAAAAACGAGAACTTGTCTAAAACCATTTATTATGAAAGATCGAACGCAATGAGATTAGATCACCAAACCTCATTAATCTGAACAGTAGATGTAAGTTGTAACAAACATAAAATATTTCAATAAGCACGTAGCTTGTACCACAAAGTGACAGATATTTTATCGACTCGTGCGTATGGCAGATAAAAAGAGCATCAATATAATAGGTAGGGGCATATAGAAGTAGAATTAATTAATAAAATGTTGATGTTAAGACGCATTTCACTGGCATTCGACAAATTCTTGTATTTATTTGCATGGCGTTATGCCGCAGCGAGCCATTCATTTAAATTGTTAATGAACGACGCGACGTTCGACAGAATGTCGTTAGGAAGATGTAAATAATACATCTTTATTACGGCGAGATTTATGCGTTGAAACACCTCAAATATATTCTAACGCGTAGTATTATTATTTAGCGACGATAATAGTAAATTGGTAGAATCTATTTCGTGCAAGGTTATCATGGGGTCGCCACTTTACTTCGGGCCAGACATTTTATTATGGTTACTAATAATATTTTAACATATTTTCTTCATAAATTATTATATTGAGTTGGAATTTAAATTTTCAATGGCTTTTAACTAAGTTAAAATATTTTTTATTGAAAAAAAAAATTAAACCTTACGATCTCTTTCGTTTTGTAGTTGTAGTTCTCCTTTATGAATGAACAAGAGAATCGTTGTGGATTAAATTAACTTGCAATTTTTTTTTAAAGATGAATAGAATAATTTGTTATTTCTTTTCACTTTAATTATTATTGACTCATTACTTAGCTCAACTATATTTCAATAAAATGCATTATTATTTTCACGTGTTGCATAAAACCATCCACGCCCACGTGCCCAGAGTTTTCACAATATCAGATGCTCACGTTATCAGACGCATTCGTTATTTTACTGTTGTTCATTCTGTTCGACAAGTCATAAACCTTTATGAAACCGACGAAACGTTGGTAAGCTTTTCCTTAACAAATTGTTTATTATCTCTACATTTCAATGAAAAAAAAAATACATATGAACAAAAATCTATAATTATAATACCCAAATATTAACTGCTACATAGTACCTGTAATATCGTTTTTTGTTATCGAAAAGCTTGCGCAGGTAAACCGTAGCGAGTTTGTGTGGAAATTTAAGCAGCATTTGTTACGTGGGCACGCTATTTTTCACCTTACCGTTAAACTGTACAGGTCTACAGATTGGCAAACAGACCCTTGCCTGTATAGCGCGCATTATTAATAAAATGGTTATTATGTTATGACCAGCTTTATGAACATTAAAACAATAATAATATGTCATGAGGAAACGTGAGCAGTTTATTAAAATCATTCGTAGAAACCGCTCTTGAAATCGTGTTGTGATATCATCAATCAGAACGTTATAGTATAAGTGTTTACAAGAAATATTGCGAACTTCAAATAGGTTATTTTTATTTGACTCATCTGATTGCGTAATCTTTGAGTCGTGGGGTACCGGCTTTAGAATAGAATAGAAATCGTTTCTACCTTCTCTGCGTAAATCACTAAGCTTCGCTCACCAACCCACCTGCTAAGCGTGGCAAGTGTTGGCAATTGATAAATCCTAGGCGGAGGCATATGTCCAGCAGTAGACTTCCAATGGCTGCGATGAAAGAAATCTGTTCTAGAATGTCTTGTAAAGGAAGTTGTCAGAATCTTAGCAAAATACAATTTATGTCTTGCAAGTAAACACCTACCTCGGACTACCTCGGTGGCGTAGAGGGCGAATGCTCGACTGCCAATTAAGAGGTCCCGGGTTCAATCCCCAGGTCAGGCAAAGTGTTAAATATTGGATTTTTCCATTAGGAATTATCTCAATAACTGCCTGGAGTCTGGAACTGTGCCCGATAGATGGCAATAGGCTCGCCCCCTATTACATGGGACCAATAACATACTGGCGAAATGTGGGTGTATCTACTATGGGACTGAGTCCTGGGTACACCTCTGCCTACCCCTTCGGGAAAAAGGCGTGAATGTATGTTATGTTATGTTAAGTAAACACAGTGTTCTTCGTCCGGCAGCACGTTGGGCGGACTACATACCAAAACAAGCGAGTCACATCTGAATATTTTTGGCACAGGACAGGGTCAAGTAGTGTGATATATATTATGAAGACTTCTTCGGTAGCGTAGTGGGCGCAAACTCGTCCGATAATGATGTCCCATGTTGGAGCCCCAGGTCAAGCAAAGTGTTATTCGATTTTTCCTTTAGGAATTATCTAAATGACAGGCTGGAGTATGGAACTATGCCAGATGGCTGATGACTCAATGATGAAGACTCAACCCCTATTACATGAGACGAATAACATGCTACCGAAATATGTGCAGATTGGCTATTGTTTGGCAAGAAGCCTCACAGTCGCAATGTTCTAGACCAGCCCCATTTGCACAAGTTTTGTCTACAGCGGCCGACCAGGGTGCGTAGTCGGTTTAATGACGTCCAGATTGGCCACTGTTGATCTTGCCCCGGAGGAAGCTTCACCTGTAGTTCTGTGAACACCCACTTCCACCAGTGGGTGTTTTTCCTTCCACAGCACATGCTCTTATGATATCATCAGACACGGAAAGTATAGGAATTCACATAATGAGCACATCAGGTTTTTACCAATCTAGAGCAAATATCATATTATGACTAACAATTTCTAGGAGTGATTGAGATCTGTATGAGGAAATATGGTATGAATATTTATTTTTAGAGAAATAGATCTGCAAGGTGTGAAACAGTGATGACGCAAGATTTCTAATAATTAATTATGCATAATAATTGATGTTTTATCTGGAAATTTCGTGACTTCCTCTTTGATGTAGTAGTCTCAATCATTGCTGCTGATGTTAGGTCCTAGGTTCAGTTCCCAGATCAGGCAAAATGTTGATTTTATTAGGTATTTTCAATTACAATGAATTGAGATTTATAATATTAATGTGCATGAACAATGAACATGTCTGTTTGATCTGTATCTGGGTATTATAAGCTTATATAAGTACGTCGCCGGAATACTCATATCTTGTCCCTTCTCTACAGTGTTCTGTTCAATCCATCTGCCCTGCGCTATCTTCGGGAGCGTTTTGAATTTCTTCATGCGTCCCATTCTCGTTCATTGAGATCATCGGAAAATCTGACGTTGAGGTTTCCAGTGCACGGCACTGATTTCTACGGTGGATCTTTCACTGTCGAAGCAGTTCGTCTGTGGAATGATCTTCCCGTCGAAGTTAAGAGTGCACCGTCACTGGCCTCTTTTAAGCTGCGTCTAAAAGATCATTATCTTTCATAGTAAGTAATTTGTTACCAATATTATTTATTTATTATTGTCTTACTGGTTTAAAGTAACGCCTATATAAAATTGTGTACCTTTGTAATATTATATAGTACATATTATATTGTTATGTATGTATCTATAATCTTAGTATATAATGTATTGGTTATAGTATGGTATTATAAGTATGTATTATATAATATTTTTATGTATTTTATTTATTTATTTATCATTTAAGTATTTGTTTTTGATACCACCGTCCCTTCAGCATCTGTATTTCCTTTCCCTGCATGGTTGTCTGGAAGAGATCCCTCTGAGCGATAAGGCCGCCAGTTGTTACTATTTCTAGTTTTAAGTTTTCTTTTTGTCTTTTTCTGTATTATTTTGGTACCAATAAAGCGTTATCATTCATTCATTCATTCATTATATCAGTCATCTGGTTACCATCTGGCTTCTAGCCTTGTTTGGGACCAGATGAATGTGTGTGGAAGTAGTCCCATATTATTATTATTGATTTCTTATTATTTATTAATAGGATAACTATTATAGCTAATTCTAAACAGTAGTTCAAATGTTTAAAAAAATTAACATAATTGAGTTTTAACTCAACAGAGCATCTTTACAAGGCAAATTTTGTCCCACTTTCAACGGGTTTCCAAGAACACTGTATCATAAAATGTTATGAGCAGATTTATGAGCAACTGTCAGAAAGTATCTCGGTTTAACCTGTAAAACGCTAGGTTCGTGGTATCCTATCTGAGGGCATTTCGTTCAGGAAATTCAAAATTCCACAATAGAATGGCTATTTTATGAGTCTCTCTAACTTTGTGTGTTCTGCTATCCTCACTTGAATGGACGTTCTGGGTTGTACCATGCTTGGAAGACACGTTATAACCTCCGTTTTTTTATGTTATAGTTAAAGACAATAGTGTTGTCGTTTAGGTAAGAGACATGTGATGGATATAACTTGGCAAAAAGATGTTGAGCAGTTTTATTTATTTGATATCTACGACCAATTACCCATTTAATGATCCCTTAAGTTTACTGCTCGAAAAATACATACGCAAAGATCCCGCTTTGCCCGGAATCAATTTTGTGTACTGTCAAATGAAAAGTTTTAATTTTTTTTCCGAAGGGGTAGGCAGAGGTTTAAATTAAGTTGTTTTAAGCTCTTCGTACTGCGTAAATTATGGAATTAAATTAATGTAATGAATAATGACCATGACAGTTTCAATCAATATTGGTTGTGTCTCATTGCTCTGCCTAGTCAGGAACGCACATGCCGCTTTATTGCCTTACTTACAATTTTGGCCATATTGGTTTTACCGATTGTTTATCATCATCATGATCTCAGCGATAGGACGTCCACTGTTGAACATATGCCTCTTATCCTATTTCCATCCAGTCCGGTTAGCGATTGTTACTCATTAATATTAATATCATTGCGCATATTATTTACTCCTGATGTTTCAAACTCTTTGCAGTGTTTGTAGTCACAGAAATACTAGATGAGATAACATTTGTCTCGTCAAGTATAAATAAAACGTTAATATACGCGATAAAATACGTTAAAAGTTATTTTTCTCAATAAATTACCTACATAATATTGAGTTAGGTGTATATTAAGATTTTTGCACTCATTAATCAGTGATCTCATGCGTGCTATCTCTCTAAAATTAATAAAAATCATGTCCTGGCTGACTGACATACTCATTTATAACGCCTAGCTCCAAGCCTTGGATAGCTGACATTTTGCACATTGGTTTCCAATGTGATTGCAGACAAAGAACTAGAAAGCAATTTCCGAAATTCCCAAGGGAACGATAACTCAGCGGGTAAAACCGCGGGGCACAGCTAGTCTGAATACTTATGATATCTCATAAGCTTTCGCACGTGATCATTTTCTACGCACCTTTTGACAGCCGATTAATTTCAGATTTCTCCACAGGTTTGGCTACAAAAAGCTTCATAATTTTTTGCTATTGTCATTATTCAATGTTACACTTGAAACTAGTTTTATGTGCTATCATTAACACAAAGGTGACATATCGTTCACCTTATATAAATGATTAGTAAGACTTTGAGGTACCTATTTGAGAATAATCTCGAATAGTTATCCTTGATACTATTGGGCCCGTTTCGCACTTCACGCGATATGCACTGCTCGAAAAATTATTTCGAATTGTCAAAAAATTTTTGAATTCCAAACAACATTTAATTTTTAAAGATTTGGAATTTGACCAAAAGGCTGGTTACTACCTTGGCCAACGTATAAGTTTGGCCATACAGAGAGGTAATGTAGCTAGTTTTTTGGGCACCTTACCTGCAGGAGGCGACCTAAATGATATTTTTTATTTATAATTTATGTTAAGTTATTAGTTGAATTGTTTTATTTATTTATGTGTTTTTATTACCTACACATAAATGCTAATTTAGTTTTCTTATATAATATAATGTATTTGGTCTTTATTTAGAAAATTGATCATAAAGAAAATTTTGTAGAAACTTCACAGCACTTACCTAATAATTTGGTCACGTCTCAGGAAAATGGGTATTTTCCTATCCCAGTAGTACGACCTGCGCCCACGCATGCAACCTCTATGCAAATCATACTATCATGGTGTAACATTTTAAATTCTTTTCTAAGAGACGGATGTTTATGGTGCCAGTTTTATGATGAGCCAATAATGATTATGATTTTTTATTGGCAATCGATGATCGTTTTGGTCAAAACTAAATGCGACGTAGAACGAATTTGTTAGTCAATAGAACAGTTTTGTAGATCGTTTATAATATATTATGGACAAGTTAATTTATTTAATTTACTTTTAATACGGTCTAATGCCAAATTAGGCAGAAACTGTAAAGCATTTTTTTATTATGGTCATTATCGTTTTATGGAATTTCTGATTTGATCAATGATGGATCAATCGAGATTTTTCTGTAAAACTGTTGAAAACGTGTCCGAAATATCCTCAGGTGCCAATAATTCCTAACTAGTTCAACGTCAGCGAGAACAGCAATAGATTGCGATATTGCGGTTTCTCTCGCATACTGATGCACTGATACTAAACGACCTAATTTGCAGCAAATTAATAATTCTGCTACGAATTATCCAGGAATATTTATTATTTCAAGTTTTACAGTTTAACTTTCATCATCATCATCATCCCAGCCATTGGTAATACACTACTTAACATAGGCCTCCCCCATAAAGGGGGGTTTTGCCAATACTCGACACGCTTAGCAGGCGGGTTGTCGAGCGCAGTTCGATGGTTTGTTGCAGAGGACGCTGCTGCCCGTCCTCTGGATCTGATAACCCTTAGCCGGCTCCTACGGCAATCACGGGGAGAGAGGGTGGAGCACTATTCTAAAGTCGGTAACTCCACGGCGAAGTTTAACTTTACTTCTATTTATATTTTAAGAGCTAATTTTTAGTTTTGGAAGTTATTAAGATATTTATGTACATATTTTTTTATGATAGTGAGTGACAAGACGAGCAAATCAGGTATACCTGATGGTAAGCATGATGATTGCTCATATCAGACACAGTGCCACAAAGTGTTTTAAAATTAAAAATTCTGCGCAGCACTGCACTATTAAGTAGTTGTTGAAACTCGTCATGCCCAGTAATTTCGCTGGTAACATTGCCCGGATCCGAGACCGAAACATAGTAATGTTTGCACATTACTGCTTGGCGGATGAATAACCGGCAAAGGTGTGGTACTTCCCCAGGCGGCCCCTGCAAAAGAGGCCTACCACTAAGTACATAGTGATAATTATTATTTAACGTGTTTATTAATTCTTATGGGTCTATGTAACATGCGATAAATTAATTTTATTTTATATAATATTATAAGTAGTAATTATTGAGAACGATGGAAGGGTCATCTTAAAGTATGTAAAGCGGCTGCATAACAAAATAAAATATTCATATATGCACCCATCACAAATCCGTATCTTTACTGTTCATCTCTGTGCGTTATGCAAGTAATAAGTTAAATGCAATCTTATACAAAAATCACAGCCGTTCTCCAAGGATCCTCCTTCGCCCTGGTTATGCAATACAGGTGTACAATGAGACAATAATTATAGTATGTAGGTACACAACTGTACCAGCTACGATCGCGGGTTTACCTAATAAACGTACAGTGTGGGTTATTTTTGAATCTAAAATATTTACGTGTCAAAGTTTTACCTAGTTATTTAAGTATATTTTTACCTTGAAATTTACTTTAAAGTAAGATTCAAGCATTTATATTAATATTAAAAATGCGAAAGTTTTAGAGTTATTGATGGATGAATAAATAGATGTTTTTTACTCATTCACGCCAACACTATTATGATGAAATTCGATATGTATTCGATGTGGGTTGAAATTATACATAACACATATTGTTTATTTTTTAACGTCTAACTAAAATAAAAAAAACTAAAAAAATAATAATAAAAGAATTGCAAAGTTCGCCGAAAACATTCGACTCCCCATAAAAATAGATCAGTAAATTAGTATGGGAAGTAGTTTTTTTTTTGCTTATTTCCTAATTCTTTATCTTCTCTTGAAATTAATTTGATGAGTAGATATTACCCCCTCAGTATTGTTACACCTTTTTGTTACACGTATAAAATCATCCATACACCTCCATTTTCTTTTCATAAAAACTTATTTAGTGAGAACAATACTCATCATTGGCATCGTAATTTTTTTTTGATAGTGAGTAACAAGACGAGCAAATCAGGTGCCTGATGGTAAGCATCATGATTGCCCTTATCAGACACAGTGCCACCCAGTGTTTTAAAATTCAATATTCAGCGCTGCACTGCACTGCGCCTATCACCCTGAGATATTAGTTGTTGAAACTCGTCATGCCCAGTAATGTTTGCACATTACTGCTTGGCGGATGAATAACTGGCAAAGGTGTGGTACTTCCCCAGGCGGCCATCTGCAAAAGAGGCCTACCACTACAAAATATCATTTATCAATGAAAAATTCGAGCAGTGTAAGTCAGCCCCGGCATTTGCGCTCTTAGCTAGTGGCTAAAGAATCAAGTGACCTCTTTACGTAACCCGTAAAAGATTGACCAATTACTGTATTCCTCTTTTATCGGGATTTGTCATCAAATAACTTATAACAGTTATCTACGTTCAAAATGAGGTGAAACATTAAATTTCATGTAAAACAAGTCTAACCTACAAAATCACGTTTTCCACAGTCGATATCTTGTTATTTATTATAAGTGTTTTTAAATCACCTAATCCCGCAATATGTCATGCTATTACAATATGGATGCAATAAAATATGTCACCAAATATTATGGATTATAACAAAATTCATCTGAGTCGTACTTATTTACCGTGAGAAACTTAGTAATCGAGTGACCGCTTGTACTTTGTCATAGTTCATAATACAATGTATTATCCTTTATGTTTTAAAGATTTCCTTTCTATCCGTATAACGACATAGTACTGGTTTATTTCACTATACGCCCACACTTGGTTTTAAATTCCACGAACATTTGTCATTTACTTTACGGTTTCTAAAGTGATCGTCATTTGTTTGAGTTTGAGTTGCTTTGATTGACGAAACTATATTAAGGTGACGTAATATAGGATTTGACTTTTTGAGTCACCGTCAGTTATATTACCTATCTACGGCCTATATTTATTAGGTACCAATTCCAGTTCCCTCATGTAGGTTAATAACACGATTGTCATACCGTATATTATGTGGACAATTCAATTCCAAATTGACTGCCTCGGTGGCGTAGAGGGCGCAAGGAATTATCTAACTGTCTGGAGTCTGAAACTGTGCCCGGTAGATCGCAATAGGCTCGCTCCCTATTACATGGGACCAATAACATACTGGCGAAATATGGGTGTATCCACTAGCGGACTGAGTCCTGGGTACACCTTTGCCTACCCCTTCGGGAAAAAGGCGTGAATGTATGTTATGTTTGTTCAATTCCAAATATAAACAAAGCGGCACTGCTCTAAAATTGGCAGCCTCGTTGGCTCAGATAGTAGTAACTCTGCTTTCTGTGCCGCAGGCTCCAGGTACGATCCCCGACCAGATCAAACATTTGTGTGCATGAACATGTCTGTTTGATCCGTGTCTGGGTGTTATAAGCTTATATAAGTATGTATATCAGTCATCTGGTTACCATAGTACAGGCTTCTAGCCTAGTTTGGGATCAGATGACAGTGTGTGGAAGTTGTCCCATATTATATTAAAACGTTAGGAATATTTCTCGCCACGGCAAAGTGAGAACTCACCCTAAATATTATTTTTTTTCACACACAAAAGATCCTTTGAAACACTACTCACGAAATATTGAGTTTAAAGTATTTTATAAAATTTTATAAATTGGTACTTTATTGCTGATAGACAATTATTTTAACTAATAAAGTGGTGTACAATAGTGAATAATGAATCTCTTAATAGAATCTACGAGTATATTACAGACACACACAGTTCTACACATACAGTCGAAATTACTTGATTCAGAGCTTATAATCAGACTTTCAACACATGCAGCCTATGGGTAAAGTAAACACAGAGAGGTTGTCCCTGAGGGTTCTATATAATTATGGATTTAGGGTGCTGATGGAATTGGCACGCTACTGTAGCGCATCAGGGATATTCGCAAAAGCTCAAATCGATGGTTTCTACTCAATTATAAGACAAAGAAGCGTGTCGTGTGTGTGTGGATGTGTCGTATGCGGACCGGTAACAACAAAGTACTAAACACCATTGCCGAGTCATCAGACAACACTGGACTAAGGTTCATAGGCCAATGGGTAACATTGTATCCATGTAGATGCCTATTTGTTTGGGATTTTTTTTATTGATAAATAGATAGATACCTACTTTGAGGAATTTGAAATAAAATTGTAAATGCTACTTAACAACGTAAAACTTTAATGAATAGAATAGAATATAATTATACTTTATAGCATACATACCGAAATAATTTTACAAAAGACACGGTAAACAATCGGCAGTCTCATCGCGTAAAGCAATTTCTTACAGACAAGCTGGGGATGGAAAGAACAGTATTATAAAACATAATCATAAGTTCACTATATACTAACTAATGGATCTATGAACAAAATTAATTAATTTTGAATTTAAATAATTTTAAATTATACTCATCGATCTTTTACATTATATATAAAAAGAAATTATTTCTGATGACATAATATGAAAAGATATGCCATATACCTATTTATAGGTACTCTTAATTAGTATCTAATTTAAATTCATTATTATATTATATTGCAGTTATTAATATGATTAAGATCTAATCTCGTACATAATCCGAGCAGCCAAACAAGGTTTATGATTTCGCTGTAAGCCACTTGATGAACCGGTGAAATAAAAATTTTATATTATTATGTGTTTATTAATGAAATGAAAACGCTGTGAAAGTAGGTGTACACATTTAGCTGAATTTTCATAATAATAATAATGTATGGTCTTATTATTATTAACGCCAAGGCTTTTGAACCTAGAAGGTTAGACTTTGAAATGTTTAATTATTTTACAATCAAATGTATCTAAACAAAAATGAGAAAGTAATTACCGCAATTTCCACGGCAATGAAGTTGCGGGAATCAGTTTATTAATATATTTTTCTTTAAAATTATTATTAGATAATATTATAGCGGTATTGATATTGTGAATGAAGAAAAACATTAATTAAACTACAAACCATAGTCAATATTAGTCACAGAATAAGGGTCAACGCTCACCATTCCGCTGTCATATAAACCACGTTTCTCATAACATATTTCAAGAATCGCAATCAATTTGTTATAACGAAGCGACGCGTCTATAATACACACCTCATTCATTATATCAAGTATGGAATTAGAATATCGCACTATATAAATTAAAATGGTAGGATGTTTTTCAACAAATGTTCAAATTATATTTAATATTCAGACGCCTGAGAAGGCAGATTTTGGTTGGGCTTAATGACTTATATTATCTATTGTACCTGAAATCTCTGAATAAAGAAAATTGAAATTGAAACAAAACTGAAATATTCTTTTTTATTTAGAATAATAATTATTATGTTCTGAACGAAATTCGTCATTCGTATATTTTGTTCGTGTTAATAAGGTGAGTGACGATAAATGAGGTTATGATAATTATAAGTATTAAGTACTAAATTAATTCAAATTCACTTATTATTACATGCATAATAAAAAAAAAGCCAAATTATGTACTTGTAAATTGTAAATATCTAGAAATATTCCAGGTTGTTTTATATATATACTGTTTTAGGCAGACAACAATAAACATAATCTTTAATACAATACTTGAAAAAATATTTTAACTAATAATAACGATGATAGCGCTAGAATAACTTGAAAAAAATAATCTGCCATGGTTGCTGTTATCTTATTGATGAAAGTTATCTTACTGTCTTTACTGTAAAACTATCCGTGGCTGCAATTGAGCATCTTATTAAATATAATCTATGCCATGAATAGGTACTTTTTATTTGACCATTTAAAGCGATACATATCACTTCTCTCGTTAAAATAAATAATTGAATATTAAATTACTTAAGATTTTCTTGATTTGCGATACATTACGTTGATACATAATTTTGATTACTGATAAAAGTAAAATTATTATGCTCTACTCTGATGTAACCAAGAAATATGAACTGAATTACATTTAATGTGAATTTTAATTAGATTTACGTTAATTATTTTATCCAAAGTTTATAATTGAAATCTTTAGGAATTATCTCAAATGACATAGGAGAATGGTTTAAATACAGTTATAAAAGCTTACTACTGCTATTCACATAAATCTTAGGATTACTCAATTCGGACATACGTATTTACATACTACGTGGTATCGCCTGTGAGGTCTCCGCGTTCTGTCATAAACATCGTCTAAGATACATAACATTACATAACATAACATTAAGATTCGACGTTGCTTTAAACATTTAAACTAGTTTTAAGTGGTGGCAAATCTATTACATTTGTAAACTTGGTATCAAAAAAATGTTTAGATTTGCTAATATAAATAAGCAAACGGGAAGAGCCTGTCATTTGTATGATATTTTTTGCAGTGTTAGGACTGTAGGACGTCGTTTAGAAGTCCTTCGCTGAGCTGAGCTTAGCACTCCGACACTGATGATGATATTTGATGATGTCTACCTATATTTAATGAATATCTTAAATAAATTATGTATAAATGCAATAAATAGATAGTATTTAACGATATTCCTAAAATATTCACACGAAAACAGCGAATGTGAACGGGCTTTTTCCAACAATTTAAATTTATCACAATCAAAATGAGTAATTTTGTGCAATGAGCATGGACACTGGCCATTACGCGGTTATCCGCAAAATAACGAAACTAAATCAAGTCACGTATTCTCGTTGTGCTCAAACGGTCAATTAGTTATATCTATAACGCGCGATCCGCGCTCATAAGGAAGCCTCGCTTTATCAACAATTTCTAATCTCTGACTCACATTATGCCTTCGCGAAATTACCTCAATTTTTCGCTAAAGTCAAAAAGGGCAACGTAGGTGGACTTTTTGCTATTCTTTATGGATCTGGGTGAGCCATCTCAGTTGTAAATATTATCTTAAGGCCGAGTCTCTTGTTACAATTTATTTAACCACGGTTTCGAGAATTCCATTAAGAGAAGAGTTAAGACTTGAACCCATTCCGGTCGATTTTAATTAAAAATTATACAAAATTTGTATAATTAGATCGGAGGTTCAAAATTCAAATTTTAATAAGCAGATAATAATGTTAGAGTAGGAATAAATGCAAATTACATTTCGAAATATTGTTGTAATCCGAAATAACGAGACATGTTTTTATTTACGACTGAAAGCGCGGGTTGACCGCGACGCAGCTCTGACTGGGGCTGCACTACACTCACATATTTTATGCTTTTGTCCGAGTTTAATTGAGTAAGAAGAGACTCAAGACCGCTCCCAGCGGGGTAACTTCCAAATTTATTTAAAAAATTTCGCAAAAAGACCCCCATTACTTACGTCAAAAGACGCAACAGGATCCGGACCGAACCCACTTCTGTAATATTAAGTGTGAGATATGGCCTTATTCGCGTTGACCCAGATTTTAATACGCTTCGCGCTGCTCTTTATGATGACTTTTTTGAAAAATGTAATTTTTAATTCGGAGCCGGCTCGAAGCCGAAATTGAATGGCCCACGGATGATTCGCTTTAACTGTATCGCTTATAAACTGCTATTTCTTATGCGACGCCGACGGAAGTCTGTCGATATTTTACACTAAATTAATGCAGGCGTGTTCGCCGAAATTGGCGCTGTCGCTTTCTTGCGAAAATCGAATGCCCTTTTTTAATTTTCATTTATAGCATTCATCATACCTGCGATGTAACCCGCGGACCGGATTCTGATCGTACGCGTCATTTATGAACGTTTCTTTTTGTTGCAGTCGTTCTTCGGGCGGACGTACAACAACCTGTCTTCTATATCGGAGTGCAAGAACAACGGGGAGTGTATCATCAACAAGAAGAACCGGACGGCTTGCAAGGCTTGCAGGCTGAGGAAGTGCATCCTCGTGGGGATGTCCAAATCTGGTTCCAGATACGGGAGGAGATCGAACTGGTTTAAAATCCACTGTCTGTTACAAGAGCAGCAGCAGCAGCAAATACAGCATCTACAGACGAGCAAGTCACCCCCTAATTTCACCACGTCAATCAGTCCGTCCTTCCTGCCCTCTAACCTTCTTCCGGCCGCAGCGCTAGCCGAATATTACAAGACTTCTGATAAGAGTCCATTCACGGATGACGTCACAAGGCAGAGCGTTTCACCTTCAGACTCCGGCGCTTCATCAGCTGACCCTGAAGACGACAACAGTTCTCGAAGCACTAGTGGATTGAGCATTTTTCGTCCTGCTTCCTCACCCAGCAGCGAAAAGGACGTCCGATTACAAGCTATAAGGAATCAAACGAAAGATGTAAAGCGACGGAAACCAATGCCACCGTCGCCTTTTCTAATGTCGCCAGCTTCGAGCTTCCCACAAAGAAGTGGTCCTTTCATGCCTTCTCCGATGCATACAATGAGATCAGTACCTTCCTCTATGAACTGGCCGCATCGCAACGGAGGAGACCTTCTCTTACATTCCCCTGCAGTCGCAGGAGTAGCGGTAGACCAAGACAAACCAATAGATCTGTCGATAAAATCTACAGCAGTTCTATTCAGAAGTCCCAAGAACGAAGAGGTCAGTGACTCGGAACCGGAGCTCAGCATCGATCTCAGTGAAGACAGCTCTAAAGACCTCATGAAGAACCCCCTAGATTTATCCCTCGTCTCAAAACGAACAGAAGAAGTCCCCATGACAGGTTGAATGAAAATTATTGCCATAGCGATGGGCCATGTTTCTATTTATCTGTAAATATTAGTCTAATTAGTTTTAATACTCTTAGCTGTCTCTGAATACTCTGCCATACAGTATTTAATAAGTCCTAACATTCCTTCTTTTTTGATTACCTGATTTTACCATTATAAATATTTCTTTAGTGATAACCTCTAAGATATTTCAAGTCATTGTCTAGTTAAGAAATTGAAAACTGTCAATTGCATTTTAAAAATCGCCTTTAGAAGGTGTAATTTATACGTAAATGCCACATTTGTGCCAGTGTTTTTTACCAATTTTAATTGTGTTTAGTATTATATTTTAATGGGATTCGACGGCCAGTTCAAACGAAGCTCAAAATTAAGTGTACAAATAAATATTAATTGAGTCTTGTATTAGGAATAATTTGTTTTTTATTTATTTTGTTAGTATAGGCCAGTTTTATTGAGTCATTTTCGCCTGAAGTACTTAAGAGATCATATTATTTGTAATTAAGAATTTAAGTTAGGTGATGCTTGTGTTTTTGTTATGTATTTTTGTTGGATTTTTATACTTTTATTACATTCCATTTTAAGGTCGTATATTTAAACATACGTAAAAATATTCCTAGTGTTATCTTGGGACCAATGTTATTCAATAATATTTAATTTTTTAAGTGAAAATCATTCCACTATTTTTTTAATATCATGTTTACAGTTGTTTATTAATCTAAATAGAGTATATCCTAATTGAACTTTAGTACAATTTACATAAAAACGTTCACTATTACGTATTAATGTTTATAAAATTGCTTCATTCTGTTTAAAAAAGACACGTCAGAAGCTAATTCCCTAAATAATTAGTGATATTTTAGTAAAATAATTGTTGTAACAGTTATCATTGTGATACGATCTTAATGACTACAATTTTGTTTATATTTTTTATATGAATATTAATATATTTTGATAAAAGGAAATAAAAACGAGTGCCTTTATTTTTGTAGTTTCATTATAATGATCCGAAAACCTATTGTTTTATCGAAATCTCCATAACTATAATTTACGTTTTCCGAAAGGGTAGGCAGAGGTGAACTCAGGACTCAGGTACTAGCCGCCATCGCCTGAGAGCTCATCCGCACATGATTGACACGTGGACGTTGCACGTTATGCAATTTTCCCGTTTTTTTATGCTGCACATGTGCAAACTCTGGAATGATGTCCCTGCTGCTGTCTTCCCGTTGAGCTAGAACATGGGATTATTCAAAACGAGAGTGAATAGAGTCTTGAAAGGTCGGCAACATACTGGCAATACTCCTGGTGTTGCAGGTATACATAGGCTCATCAGGCGGCCCGTGTGCTTATTTGCCACCTATGGCATAAAAATTAAACAGTTTTTGCCTGACCTGGGAATCGAACACATGAGGACCTTATGATCAACAGTAGAGCTCGAAATCTAACATAATGTTTTGGTCAATATAAATATAGTTATATAAAAAAATTTTATCAGATGTTCACCTGTTGTCATCTATCATTTAAACATTTATTATAGGTCCCGCTTTCTCAAAACCCATAAAAGTTATGAGCACGTATAGCTATGAATCATCCAATAAAACACGAAACTTGATAACCATATTTCTAAACAAAGTAGGAAAACACACGACGGTTTCCTTGATTAACACATAACTCAAACATACATTAACAATCCCGCTCGCATTGAATATTCATGAATGGACTCAGTTTCTCGAAATTTTGTTCCCATAAATTTGTATGGAATTAAACATGAATACTGGGCTTACACACTTATGACTATTAATGAAAATTAAATCATGTCAAAGCGTTATTAATATTGAATTTATTAGGGAGCATTTCTCTTCGCTCGCCCCCGCACATTTTTTCGCTTTTCTAAAGGTGAATGCCACTGAGAAACAATGATATTAATTCATTTTAGGCACCTGGGTAACATTGAAAGCTTTTAGAAGAGGCCAGTAAGAAAATCAGCTGATGAAATAGTAGATTAGTAGCCAAGGGCTGTAAGGCATCAATTGCAGCCCGAGATATTTAGGCGCACGAGCGCAGCGAGGGCGCCTATACTTCGAGGGTGCAATTGATGCTTACACCCGAGCTAACTACTCTGCTTTACATCTCGATTGTGAGGTAAGTAGAAAAACACCGGCATTACAAGAATAAAACATTTTAAAGTAAAAGTTTTCTATTCCCGCCTTTTTTCATCTCTTTTTCAAATTATTTTTTTCAAGAACGAAATTGAGCTTCGTAGTTCGATATTTAAAATTGATGACTATTATACTCATACGAAGACAAGGAATAGCGAAGCGACCTCTTTTGTCATTGGCCTGAATGCATGATGTCTATTGCCAGTATGATGGTTAGATGTACGCAAACTTTTTGAAAGAGTGAAGTTTTTTTTTAATTACTTACCGCCCTAGGGCTTTTCTAGCTACATTATTACCCTAGAGCGCTAATTGGTCACTTACAAGCCCCATTTGGGGGTAATAAGGACCTACTTACCGAATATGAGAGATGTAAAATATATTTATATTGCGAATTAGGAAGTCTTTGGGAATCTTTTTCTTTCTCTCTTTTTTTGAGATTGTTTTTCTTGTAGTGGTAGGCCTCTTTGGCAGGGGGCCGCCTGGGGAAGTACCACACCTTTGCCAGTTATTCATCCGCCAAGTAGCAATGTGCAAACATTACTGTGTTCCAGTCTGAAGGGCAATGTTGCCAGTGAAATTACTAGGCATGGCGAGTTACAACAACTCATATCTCAGGGTGACAGGCGCAGTGCAGTGCCGCGCAGAATTTTGAAATTTATAACACTGGGTGGCACTGTGTCTGATATGGGCAATCATGATGCTTACCATCAGGCACCTGATTTGCTCGTCTTGTTACTAACTATCATAAAAAAAACCTGGGTAACACTCAAAGCTTTTAGAAAAAGCCAGTAAGAAAAGCAGCCAATAAAAAATGTATTTAAATTTCGAATTAGGAACTCTGGGAATCTGTAATGTGTAATAAAGTCATATTATATCATTTCTTTTAACAATCGCCCCCTATTACATGGGACCAATAACACACTGGCGAAATGTGGGTGTATTTACTATGGGACTGAGTCCTGGGTACACCTCTGCCTACCCTTTCGGGAGAAAGGCGTGAATGTATGTTTATGTTTTTACAAATTGGCAGTGTCTGTTGGCGTCAAAATGCATTTGACTAGAGAAAAATTTCAATTTTGACGTTTTTTTTTTTTTTTTTTTAAATATGGGACAACTTCCACACACGGTCACCTGGTCCCAAACTAGGCTAGAAGCCTGTACTATGGTAACCAGATGACTGATATACATACTTAAATACGCTTATAACTCCCAGACACAGATCAAACAGACATGTTCATGCACACAAATGTTTGACCTGGCCGGGGATCGAACCCGGGGCCTGCGGCACAGAAAGCAGAGTTACTACCGTCTGCGCCAACGAGACTGTCTGTTTGACGACAGACACTATTTAAATTGCTGCCAATAAATGACATGAATTTAAATGTTACAGATTATCAAAGGATTCCCAAGTAATTCGAAATTTAAATACATTTTTCATCGGCTGCTTTTCTTGTTGGCTTATTCTAAAAACTTTCCGTGTGCACTGTGTAATGTCTGTTAAAAAATTTACCTACCGAACATTTTGACGCGACTTTACTAAAAGAGGTTGGTTTACAATTTGACCATAATATTATATATATTGTTATATATATATTGTTATATATATTGTTATATATATATTGTTATATATATTGTATTATATATATTGGATTTTTTCATTGCGAATTATCTCAGTAACAGCCTGGACGCTGGCACTGTGGCCGGTGATGGCAATAGGCTCAACCCCTGTTACATGGGACTTAAAAACAACTAGCGAAATATGGATGGATCCACTATGGGACTTAGTCCTAGGAACACCTCTGCCAACCTTTCGAAAATAAAAAATACATTTAAATTTCGAATCAGGAACTCATTGGGAATCTGTAATGTGTATTAAACTCATCTGTCATTGATAGGGCCTTAGGTTTTACAAATTGACAGTAATTTTATATGTATTCAGAAAAAAAATATATCAGTTTGGTAGGTATCAACAGATGAGTTCTTTACCACAATATTATGTTTGTCGGTTAATATAAAACTGCTGAATAATTCAGCTAAGCTACCGTGAACTACCGTTCCCATATCATTTCAATAGTCAACAATCAAACAGAATCTGGTATTGACACCGCGTAGAGTTATGGTGAATTAATTAAAGAATTTGTGCTTGAAATTACTACTTATGGGAACGTTCGAACACATTTTCATTAAATTGGAATTTGACTTAGATTATAGACAGGTCTTCGCACGCTGTCAACTTTTTTTTTAAATTACCTATGATGTTGGCCTCAGGTGGCATGTACAGCTTAACCGGGTAGTGCCGAGTGCAGGAGGCGCTCGACCCAAAGTTTAGGGTCGACTAGCACAAGGGCACTTAGACGGTACGAACCTCGACTTGGGCCATTGCCAGAAGTCAGACTTGCCAGGGGTCAGAATTCTGGGGTGCCACCCCAGAAGGGGAATGTCCTAGGGCTCTATCAATGGTTTGATCTGTTTTATTATCTGGAGAATAAAAAATGGAGCGACTTGTATTGGCGATAGAGACGTCCGGGTCGTCCAGGACGAATGCGAGGGTGTCTACGGAGGGAAGGACGCTGTCATCTCCACTAGCGACGCTGTTACTGAACAGATAAGGTGATGGGACAGTATACATAGGTATGGCGACTGGTAACGTAATAACGTTTTCAAAATCAATGGAAGTTAGAAACAATCTCATACAACGAGTTACAAAAAGGTGGACTGGCCGGTTGGCTCAGCCGGTAGTACCTCTGCTTTCTGAGCCGCATGTCCCGGGTTCGATCCCCGGCCAGGTCAATCATTTGTGCGCATGAGCATGTCTGTTTGATCTGTGTCTGGGTGTTATAAGCGTATGTAAGTATGTATATCAGTCTTCTGGTTACCATAGTACAGGCTTCTAGCCTAGTTTGGGATCAGGTGTGTGGAAGTTGTTCCTTATTATGTAAAAAAAAATAGGTACTCTCATCAACCCGTCGATAGTTTAGATATTGGGTACTTTTTATCCCGATATTTTCACGGAAACGATCACTACGCGGGTGAAACCGCCGGGCACAGCTAGTTGTATAAAAAAATCAAAGTCCTATGACTGACTGACATACTCACTCATCATCGCCCAGCCTCAACCCTTGGAACTCTAGGTCCAAGGGTTGGGGGTTAACTAGGCGTTGAAATAACCTTAATTAAATTGACAGATCACATCCTGAAATAGTATTTAATCAACGTCAGATATTCGTCAAAAAGACAGGTAAAAAACAACTATAACAATAACTAACTTAACTGTTCAACTTAATAAGACCTCAATAAAACGTTAACGGATTTAATTGATATTATTATAATATTATCCCTACTTTTTCAGATCGGTCATTGTTCCACTAACGTCATTGTAAATTCAACTTTAAAATTAGAGAACTAAGGTCGTTATTTTGGTGTCAAGCAAAATGATTTTTGTCACTCAATTTAATTGAAGTCATGTCGCGGTAGAGTAACAAATCATCATTTTTTCGCAATGCCCGATTGTCGGTCATTTCCCGATATAGCTGGCCGTTTACGCGACGAAGAAATGTCGCTCGTTAACGCGAATAATGGGAGCTTTACGATTGACCGCAATGTACTGGCGAGTGGAGAAGTCTCTACAGGAAGAAGAGAGATAGATGGATAAACTATTATATTAAATCACACGGTACAGTGGTACCCTAAAACAATTCTTTTTTAAATGACCTATGCTGTTGGCCTCAGATGGTCTCTACAGCTTTACCGGGCTGTAATGAGCGCAGGAGGCGCTCGACCCAAAGTTTAAGGGTGACTAGCACAAGGGCACTTAGACGGCCGTCGCCAGAATACGTGGGGCAGACTTGCCCTGGCACCCTATAAGGGGAGTGTCCTAAGGCCCTATCAATGGTTGGATCTGTTTAATTATTTAGAGAGAAACTAACCGATCTGAAGGATCTAAGATATCTTCGACCTCGCCGGCGAGGTCGGTGTTGTGATTGTGTGAGTTGGTGGATCTGGTATCCGGCACCAGTACCGAAAACAGAGCGACTGTTTCGTATATTGGTAGGATTGGGCGAGCCTAGCGCCGCCGATGTGACGGCGGCGATAGAGTCGTCCGAGTCATCCAGGACGCTGCGAGGGCGTCTATGGAGGAGAGGGCTAAAACTAACCCTAAAACTAATATGTCAATGGTGTTCAATAGACGTTTTTATCAATATGAGGGATCTCTTCTAGTACAGGGAGAGGAGATAAAAAGATGCCAGGCATAAAGTAAGTAGTGTGAAACGAGACGAGTAAGAAAATGCCTAATGTTTCAAGCGACTTGTCAGTCTACTAAAAATGCCAGTGCCTATGACTTTAAAATGAAGTGGAAAATTAAGGAAAATCTCACTTATTTTATGACGTAACCGAGACTTATTCCCGCTAAAACATTAATTATCATTAATTAAAATTAATTATCACCTCAACTTTTCGACTGTGCTGCATCAGCCGTGTCACGAGTAGACGCGATTTAGTCATAAAATATGTGTTTGTATATAAAAAAAAACAACATTGGACTACTTTTTTCAATCGGCAGTAATCATAATTATGAATTTTCACATTAGAGCTGAGCCGTGGGGTTACCGGATATAGTTGCCATAATATGAGCTGGCTAAGGGTTTTCATATCCAGAGGACAATACGAGCGTTCTCTGCGTAAAACAATCAAAACAACGCTATCTCAGCAAGGCGGGATAGATAAGCGTGGAAAGTCAATTGTATCCCCTTATGGGAGAGGCTTATGTCCAGCAGTGGACTTCCTAAAGTTGAGATGATGATGACCATAATGATGACCATTAGAACTTGACATTTTAAAAAGTTTCCAATTCCCATTCATTTAAATTTTTGAGCCGCTTGTGTCACCGCCAGTACCGTCAAAAAATATCCACTCCCTGGTCCGATTTTAACGAAACTCACCGTACTAATTGAGATTGCACCACGAAGCGAGGCGTTCGAAAAATCATGTCATTACGACCTTACATGGGGCTGATTTATTAAGACGTCCAGGGAATAGACAGCTCGAAACGAGAGCAAGCGGCCGAATGTGTTTTTCTCTCGACAGTACTCGCGTAGTATTTTAATTGTGTCTTTTCGGAAACGAATGTAAAGCTTATTAACATTTTGGACAGTTATAATGTTCTCGGTCTAAATAAGTTGAAGGTATACTGGGACAATATTAACGAAACGGTGTTTAATTTACTGTCTATAAATTAGTTTTTGACTACTTCGATAACGTAGTGGTTTGCAAGCTCTACTGCCGATCATGAGATCTCGGTTTTGATCCCCAGGTCGGGCAGTTTTATAAGATTTTCCATTAGAAATTTTCTGTCACGAACTATCAAATTCAAATTCAAATAGCCTTTATTTCGGATAAATATATACATTTCATTACAATTATTCAATATTATTTATACAAAATTTCATGCATTACTTTACGATTATTGATTAATAACAATATAATATAGTAATAATTTTAACTCTATTCTTCGACATCGGTAACGTTATCCGCTTGCCCTTTGGCATAGGCCTCCCCTAGGATGTTCCAAATTTTCCTGTTTTCGGCGTTTCTTTGCCATGTTATTCCAGCTACTTTCTTTATGTCATCTTCCCATCTGGTTTTTTGACGCCCTTTCCTTCTTTTCCCATCTCGAGGGCACCATACCGTCACTTCTTTCGTCCATTTTTCCTTCTTGCTTCTTATCATATGGCCTACCCAGTTCCATTTAAGTTTTTTCACTGTGTATGTGACATCTTTGACTTTTGTCTTGCTTCTTATATTTGTAAGTTTGATTTTGTCCCGTAGTTTAATGTTTAGGATGCTCCTCTCCATTTTGTTTTGGCATACTCTGAGTGCTTTACTTTGCTTATTTGTTAGAGCCCAGGTTTGAGCACCGTAGGTTAAACATGGAAGTATGCATGAATTGAATACTGTAGTCTTATTATTCAAGGGTATGTGTGGGTTTTTCATTACTTCCTTTAAAGACCTTTTCCAAGAATCTTTTCCAAGCGTTACCTATTCTGATGTTTATTTCTTTCTGCATCTGGCTTTCAGGGGCAATAATTTGTCCTAAATATGTATATTCATCAACATATTCTATTTGATTAGAATTTAGCCATATAGGTGTTTTTATGTGGTTTGACATTACTTTTGTTTTGTCTAGATTCATAGTCAATCCCACTCTTCTACTTTCTCTATCTAGTTGTGTTAACATTACTTCTAAGCCTTCTTGATTTTCGTTAAGCAGAATTAGGTCGTCAGCAAATCTGAGATGGTTAAGCTTTTCGCCGTTTATATTTATTCCAAATGCATCCCAATTAATTTTCCTGAATATATGTTCTAATACCGCCGAGAACAATTTTGGCGAGAGGGGATCTCCTTGCCGTACTCCTTTTTTTATTTTGAATGCCGAGCCTTTTCTGTCAGTCCGGATTGTTGCTGTCGATTCTTTGTATATATTTTTTATTAACCTAGTGTACTTTGGATGTACTCCTTGTGAATGTAGAGCGTCCCAAATGTGTGAGTGTTTCAGAGAGTCGAATGCCTTACTGTAATCTACAAATGCCAAGTAGTAGGTTTTTCCGTATTCGTTGCTTTTTTGGATAACTTGTTTTACGACATGAATATGGTCCATTGTAGAAAAGTCGTTTCGGAATCCCGCTTGTTCTCTCGGCTGATTTTCGTCCAACCCTGGACCGATTCTGTTTAATATAAACCTTTGAGAATATCTTGTACAGATTGGAGATAAGGCTGATCGGTCTGTAATTATTTATTTCTGCTTTGTCGCCTTTTTTATGGAGCAGTATGATGGTTGACGATGTCCATTGTTGTGGTATTAGTTCATTAGTTAGAATGTCGTTGTATATATTTGTAATATCTTTTATTATGTAGTCTAGGCATCCTTTTAAAATTTCGTTGGAAATTCCATCATCTCCAGGAGCTTTGTAGTTTTTTTGGGACAGTATTGCGTTTCTTATTTCGTTTTCTAATATTGGAAGAATAGGTTCTTCATCTTCTTCTCGTATGTATTGTGTGTCTGTGTAGTTTTCGTCATCATATAATTTGCTGTAGAATGTTGTTGCTATTTCCATAATTTTAGGTCGCTTTGTTTCTTTCATTCCAGTTGTCTTGCTTTTGATGGATGGAATCCAGGATGTATTCTCTTTCAGTTCTTTTAGGGCTTTCTTAATGCCTCCTGATTTTTCTATGTGATATTGGATGATCCTATTTCTTGTTTGTTTTCTATGCGTCCTAATTTTCACATTAATTTGTTTACTTAAGTATGTTATTTGTGATCTATTTTGTTTTTTATCTTTTAGAAGAATTTTCCTGGTTTCCATAAGGTATCTGGCTTCATCTCCAATTTTATCTTTCCTATTATTTGAGGTATACAGTTTTCTAGATATTTCTTGAAGTACTTTCTCCAGTAGGTTGTATTTTTCTTGTATATCTTCACTTATGTTATTAGGTAGTAAATTTTTCTTCAAAGTTGCCAACAAATTCTCTGGAATTGGGACTGGGATTTTATTTGGTGGAATTTCTTTCCTGGTGTATGGTCTCTTTTCCTTTATTCCATTTAGGTATATTGCTCCTCTTACCATTCTGTGATTCGTATTGAAGTTGAGCTTATTAATTATATTTATATCTTTAAAGATTTTGAGTTTATTAGAGAGTATGAAATCTATCTCGTTCTTCACATTCCCGTCGGGAGATATCCAGGTCCATTTCCTATTTCTGTTTTTCCTAAAGTAGCTATTTATGACTTTGAGGTTGTGTGCTTGTGCCACGAACTAACTTCTAACTAAACTTCTGTCTAGAACTGCCCGCGGTAGATGGAATTAGATTTATTAAAAACATAACAGTTGAAAACTGCCTCGGTGGTGTAGAGGGCGCATGCTCGTCTGCCAATAAAGAGGACCCAGGTTCGATCCCTAGGTCAGGCAGTGTTAAATATTTGATTTTTCCATTAGGAATTTTCTCAATAACTGCCAGGAGTCTGGAACTGTGTCCGGTAGATGGCAATAGGCTCGCCCCTATTACATGGGACCAATAACATACTGGCGAAATGTGGATGTATCTACTATGGGACTGAGTCCTGGGTACACCCCTACCCCTTCGGGGAATAGGCGTGAATGTATGTATGTATGGAAATTTATAATATTAGTAGAATTTCTTCTTACATGATGATTTAAGCAGTGTTAACGTGGACTCTTCAGCTAAGTCAAGTGACATCTCCCTGCACGCTACATGTTATTGTAAAAGCAAGGTAACCGAGTCCTGCCGTGGGGTTAGAATAGTACCCCACCTTCTCTACCCGTGGTTGCCGTAAGCGAGCTTTCAGACGAGCGACGCCGCCGTGTATAGCATAGCGTTGACGTTGACGTTACGCCGACGTTCGTCTGAGAGCTCGCTTAGAGTCGGCTATGGGTTATCAGACCTAAAGGACGGGCAGCAGTGTCCTCTACGTAAAACCATCAAACTGCGCTCGACAACCCGCCTGCCAAGCGTGGCTAAAATTAGTATAAATCATGATGGAAACCTATGTGCAGAATTTAAGCTTTCTAGGTCCAAGAGTTGAGGCTGGACGTTGATGAGTGGACGTGTCAGTCAGTTTGGACTTTTATATTTATAATAAATAGAGAAGATAAAAGAAAAAATAATTATAAAACCTACCAATAACCGCCTTCTGAGCCGCAGGTTCCGGGTTCGATCCCCGTCCAGATTCAAAGATTTGGGCGCATGAGCATGTCTGTTTGATCTGTGTCTGGGTGTTATAAGCATATATATATGTATATATTTTATATCAGTCCCCTCGTTACCATGGACCAGCTGGTCGTATGTGGAAGTTGTTCCATATTATATTATTATTATTAATAACTAGGTGACTATAGATGTAGTGTTAAATAATAATAAATATATAAATCGCTTACAATACAAAGTAATATATTGTTCATCCAGTGCCGCTTGGTCATTAAAATTAAAAATAGATTTACACAAATTTAAGTATTATGCAAATTGAAAAGACGGTTTGAAAGACATGAGAGAAGAAATTTAAAACAATACCTCGATCGTAAAATAGTGAATTTATTGAATAACATTAATATATAGATAGAATTGTGTTAGCGTTTGTTGACCTATTTGTCTGTTTGTCATTAACTCTCTAAAGACTTAATTTTATTCTTCAAAAATTCAACTTATGGTAAATAAATCTTTATGTCATTGAGGAATACTGCGGACTCAATCCTATAGTAGTAGTGTAGTATAAAACCCATATTTTCGCCAGTATGTTATTAGTTATATGAGGGCGAACCTAGTGCTATCTACCGGGCACAGTTCCAGACTCCAGGCTGTCACTGAGATAATTCTTAATAGAAAAACCAAATAACTTTGCGTGACCTAGGGATCGAACCCGTGACCTCATGATCGTCATTCGAGCTTGGCGCCCACCACGCCACCGAGGCAGTCGAGGTTAAAAAAGTAAACTATTAATAATATAAAAAAGCTCTTTGGCAAATCCAAAAAAAAATACTGTGCTATAAAATTTGCAATTTACTAAAAAATATTATTAATTTTTCGCATTTGGTTTCGTATTGGTTACATTAATTTAAATGTTTCATTTTGATGATTCAAATCTAAAATAAAACTAAAATGACCCTAATGAAGACCAAATATTATCTTTTACGACCTATATACCCACACTAATTGCTTCTTTTAAGAATTTTATCACCAATTTCGCGTCAAATAACATTAAAAAATAGATTAACAAAACCTAAATATTAAATATTATAAATTCATTCCATATAAATCTGTCCTATTTACGTATGTACCTAAATATAATGGTTGCATTATATATTTTATGCGATTGAACTTAACGAAAATTATCTGAATTATCAATAAGTTGTTCGTGAAATGGGATGATGTGACAGAAATGAAAGTGCGAGAACATAAAAATGACATTATATTCATGCCTCATAACAATGCATTGTGTTTTTGTATTTATATCCATAAAGCTACTTTATGCGAATTATATAAGATACAAAGTCGTTTTTAGTAAACATCGATTTGGTACACGATCTTAATTAATTTTAAATTGAAGTTCCATTTAAAAAACATGTGTAAGTTGTGTGTAATTTCGATGCAGGAGCATCAATTTAAACATTTTATAGTCAACGTTGGATATATTTACAAATATTATCAACAATCACTCCGGACACAGCAAAATAATGTTATTGAAAAGTTGCCGCGTTCAAAAGCAAAATAATCTCTTTACAGACGCTTTAGATAATTATTTTTTACGGCCGACTCGCGTCTGAGAATTGGTTATAATCAATAATATGGCGGAATTTATTAATTTCTTATGTAGCAATGATAAAAGTTAATAAATAGACCTTTTCTTATAAGTTGATCACACTCTTAAAGTTTGTTGGTTACGCTGTGGCGATTTGATTTCGGTATTTGATTACATGTTCGTTATTTTTACCATGGGTTTCAGTTATTTTGGTAAGTTACTACCTATATAGGTGCTTTTTATTTAAATAGATATATTTTTCCATTATTTTACTTTATTTTAAATAATTATTGGTCAATTAAACTTATTTAGAAATTACTTTTCTCTTCAACTGCACCTTTAATTTTTTACATAAATTTTAGGAATCCGTGCATAGCGGGATGTTTTCGTGGGTATTTTTCGAGCAGTGCGAACCGGAAGTAGTGCGCATCATGCCTAACCCGTTATATTATTCAGCCTGTACTGTCCCACTGCAGAGCAAATGCCTCCATTCTCTCTGTCCATTCCATTCTATGGGCAGCTATTTGGGCCCAATCCTTCAGGTAGGAGTCTAGATCGTCTCTCATAGTCATCGCATTCTCATAGACGTCGGTTTTGGTCTGGTGGAGTCCACTGAGTAGTACTCTGTGTCCACGGTTCCTTCGTCATAATATGGCTTATTATGTCTGGCCCAGTTCATTCAGTATGAAATCACAAAATCAAGCTTCTTATTGAAAAACACACTCCTCAACTTCTAGCTCTACTAGCTCTGAAATGCATAATTTTTTTATTTTTTTGATTTTATTGAAAATTTAATTATGTAATATGGAATATTAATTCTAAATCTCGTATTTATAGGCAAAGTATTCTCTGCCTCGGTGGCGTATTGGTTTGCAAGCGCTACTGTCGACCTGGTCCTAATGAGGTCCTGGGTTCAATCCCCAGGTCAAGCAAAAAGTTTTATTACATTTTTTCATAAGGAATGGCTAATTTTGCCATTCCTTATGAAAAAATGTCTGCCTTATATTGTCTGAAACTGTGCCCGATGGATGGCAATAGGCGAGCCTTAAACATGGAACTTGAAAATATAACTGGCGAAATGTGAGTGTACCTACTATGGGGCTCAGTCCTGGGTACATTCCGTGATGTTATGTTGAAAACAAAGAAAAAAAATACAGTACGTTTACTTTTGACCAGTATTTATAAAAAAATAAAAAATCTTTTATTTGAGATCATTCAGATCCATAGTGTGTTAGTTACAATTCTTAAAAAACTATGTTAGTCAAAATAAAACTTAATACTAGTGTTAGGTTAATTACATACTATATTCCTACCTACTTGACAGCCCCTGTCACAATATTCACCCAGAATTTCTGGATAGCAGATATTAATTTTAATAAATACAATAACGTTTTATTATGTTAGACAAGTTACCCTAAAGAGGTTAGGGTGTCTCCACACCTCTGATAAACTCTGACCATCTGAAACACCTATTGTGTTATATTATGTTTCCTATATCATGCTTGATCCTAGTTAGTAGAATTCCTCAACCTACCTCTGACCACTATCACTGATAGCCAGAATTTGTTACCCGTCTGCAGATTTCCTAAATTCCTGTTCTCTAAAGATCTAGCGATAGTTTTGTTGCAGATTCCTGCGGCTGAGTAAGAGGTGAGATTGCTATGTTATTTAGAATTTAGACTGTTATGGTAATTTTGCGAATTGTAAACAATAATTAGGTATTTGGGAGTTTTCAAATCTAAGCCAGAATCGTTTAACATAACACAAGAAAAAGCCGATCAATTTTGTAGACAGATGAAATATTTTTACAATATTTAAGATTAGGGGATACGCGACGAGTTGCAAGATCGTTTATATGTAACCAGCTTTTGGTATTTAATGTAATTTTTTTAATGACTAAAAATTTAGTAATAACATACCAAAAATTCAAAATTAAAATCAAATTTTTTACTGTAGTGGTAGGCCCCTTTTGCAGGGGGCCGCCTGGGGAAGTACCACACTTTTGCCAGTTATTCATCTGCCAAGCAGTAATGTGCAAACATTACTGTGTTCCGGTCTGAAGAGCAATGTTACCAGCGAAATTACTGAGCATGACGAGATTCAACAACTGATATCTCAGGGTGACAGGCGCAGTGCAGTGCCACGCAGAATTTTTAATTTTAAAACACTGGGTGGCGCTGTATTTGATATGGGTAATCATGATGCTTACCATCAGGCACTTGATTTGCTCGTCTTGTCACTCACTATCATAAAAAAATCAAATCTAAAAAATGGAATACAAGAATTAAAAATACGTATGGATTAAAAGTAATGTATGTAATGAAAAATTTGATGATTAGCACTTTTTTAAGTATCTCTTATTTTAATTAAATGCAAATAAACTACTTGTATCTGTACGCGTTTCGTTATCCATTAAATTATAACGTTTATCTGCAATCATAAATTAAATCGACGCAAAGAAGCCCAATCCAAAATTAGCTTGAACAAAACACGTTAGTCGTGTGCGCCGAATAAATCAACCCGATATGTCGCGGCCGCTAGGTGGCGCTCAATCGAGATATCCTTCTATGGGATGACTAGGGTGACCATAACAATTCTAAAATGTTTTAAAAACGAAAAAATTTTTTACTTACTTAATGGCGTTGATTTGCACTAAATAACTAAACTACACACTACACTGCTACAATACACTAAAAAACTAACTAAATAACTCGTAAAATTCTAAATCTGAAAAAAAAAACATATTTTTCATACCGATCAGATGGGTTATTTTCTACGTGATATCAAATTTTCTGTATATTTTGAATTGCACCGCACACCTTTCATAATTACTACACCTTCTTGTCACACCAGATTGATAAAATAACCTTATTAAACGTTTATACAACCGTTATCTTTAATTACTGCCTCGGTGGCGTGGTGGGCGCGTGCTCGACTGCCAGTCAAGAGGTCCCGGGTTCGATCCCCAGGTCGGGCATGGTGTTAAATATTGGATTTTTCCATTAGGAATTATCTCAATGGCTGCCTGGAGTCTGGAACTGTGCCCGGTATATGACAATAGGCTCGCCCCCTATTGCATGGGACCAGTGGCATACTGGCAAAATGTGGGTGTATCTGCTGTGGGACTGAGTCCTGGGTACACCTCTGCCTACCCCTTCGGGAAAAAGGCGTGAATGTATGTTATGTTATCTTTAATGTAGACATCAATTACGATTACAATTGTCCCGGATTTTATACAAAATTATGGTGCCCCTTGTTGCAAAAGCCGATGCGTTCGTTTCGCTTATCAGATATCTTCGTTGGAAGAGTGTTAGACTGCGAATATGAAAAAGGTGAAGGCATGTAGATCGGACAAAAACGTCTATTGCTTGTAATAAATGTATTAGATTCAATGAATTCTCATCTGTTTTACGATTATAGTCATACTAGGCTGCTTTATGACTTTACCTGCTAAAATGTAGCAATTTTCTAGCCAAAATTGTTTCATGAATTCATTTTATTGTTGTAATCACACTACATTTTTAATTTCTTGTATTCTAGAGAATATTTATAAGCCCAGATCCTTATAGCTATTTTGTTACGATTTTAAATACATATGTGTGTTTTTAATAATATTTAGCTAATCATAAAAATGGTTAAACTTACTAAAAATACTAAAGTTAAATTAAATTATTTGAGTTAAATTAACAAGAGGTCCCGGTTTCGATCCCCAGGTCAGGCAAGTGTTAAATATTGGATTTTTCCATCAGGAATTATCTCAATAACTGCCTGGAGTCTGGAACTGTGCCCGGTAGATGGAAATAAGCTCGCCCCCTATTACATGGGACCAATAAGATACTGGCGAAATGTGGGTGTATATCTACTGTGGGACTGAGTCCTGGATACACCTCTGCCTACCCCTTCGGGAAAATGGCGTGAATCTATGGTATGTTATTTGCAATACGAAATTAATACGGGTATTAAACAATGTATTAGTATTTTTTTAAATTTAGTACAGACAGAACGTTAAACATTTTACGTAGTCATAATATTATTCTACAAGTCTTTCTATTAAGGATATACGGAATAAATTTAAGCATTTACGAGTTTTTGCCGTAATAATACAAACCATTGATAAAATCAGTTTCGTTTTATTGGGTGACAAATCTGGACAGCCATTTTGGTATAAAACTATAAAGCCATAATAGACCTAGAAAAAAAAGACGGACGGACTTTTATAAAACAAAAACTGAAGAAGCATTATAGTAAGCCAGCTCGCTAATATAAACATGAGAGCACCCACGACGCACACATCACCTGGTTTTTTTTACAAATTTTACACAACTACTAGTATTGGTTATATTATGGTGTGCGTGTCGTCATGTAAGTACTGGCGAGCTGGCTTACTACGGTGCTACACTTTTTCTTAATAAGACTCCGTATTTCAAGAATTCCTTTCTTATACCTTGTCTACATCAAAATAGAGATCCATGTCCAAAATATTCTGTTTCTGTAAGTAAGTATTTGGCTGATTTCAACTTAAGCTAATTATACGTAATTATACGAATAATTATACGTAATTAAATTATAATGTCGTATTTCTTATGTAACAAATGAATAATGAAATAAATAATATTGTATAATTGTATAAATTATTGCTGTATGCGACATACTGAACGTATCAATTATATATTTTTGATGTTATTTTATTACCGGTTAAACGAAATATACTGGCGAAATGTGGGTGTACCTACTATGGGAGTCCTGGGTACTCCTCTGCCCACCCCTACGGGGAAAAGGCGTGATTGTACGTTTTTGTTTTAAAAGATCTCTATTCAAATAACATTTACAATTAGTACATTAAACTAGTGTAGATTAAATCCTAGCAGTACATACCGTGCAGTACAGTTACAGCAGTACAGCAATACAGCACAGTATAGTACAGCAGTACAGTTGCCGTGGGGTTACCGGCTTTAGAATAGTACCTCACCCTCTCTCCCCGTGGTTGCCGTAAGAGCCGGCTAAGGGCTATAGGATCCAGAGGACGGGCAGCAGCGTCCTCTGCGTAAATCCATCAAACTGCGCTCGCCAACCCGCCTGCCAAGCGTGGCGAGTATTGGCAACAACCCCCCTTATGGGGGAGGCTTATGTTCAGCAGTGGACTTCTAACGGTTGGATGATAGTACATACCATTCTTTACTTTGTTTCACAAGCATATTACTTATATAAAACTTACACAATAAATAATTCAAATTTTAATAGATCTAAAATTTGAATTATTGTTGTACGGTACGTGATTGTACGGTTATAGTTATGACTGGTCCTTTTGAACGTAGTCCATTTTTGTTTACGATCGAAATGGCTCGCGGTCATTTAATTTGGTCCTTTCAGACTAAGTACCCTTACAGAGTAATGATTAAACTTTACACTTTGGTTGAATCTTGCCCTAGTCGCAGGTATAGTTATGTCTACTACATACATGCTTTTACCTGTGCAGTTTATAAGTACTATAAGTACTAGTAAGAGCAGCCCCGGTAGCACAGTGACCAGGGAAAACGAAGTCCCAGAGGGTTGGAACAAGATAGCAGATATGAATTGTTTGGGCGCGAAAGAGAGAAAAAATGGGGAAAACTAGTTATCTCCGTACCATGCTAGACGGGCAGGGGTCGGCTACAGGTGGAAATTTTGAATTCAGTACCACAAAAACTGTATATTGGCGCTTCTAAATTTTCTAAGAGATTACCTATCCAATCCTTTTCTTTAGTTACTAGCATCGACTTGCAAAGTGTCTTGATAGGCTATCCCAGGCACGCTATTATAGAGCATCAGGGATGTTTGCAAAAGCTCAAATAAGAAATAGAAGGGCTTCCCTGATGTGTTGCATAGAGACCAGTGACAAGAGCACACTAAACACCATTGCCGAGTCATCAGACTCCTATTTGATTAAACACTGGACCGAGGTATAAAGGCCAACATTGTGTCTGTTTAGGTCTAAGAGGATTGAGAAATAAGTTAAAAACATAACTTTAGAAATGTAATTAAACCTTAAATGAATTGAATATTATAATACTAAAATAGCCATAAGTCCACTGTATTATAACCAAGGGATCTATGGACTGAATAAATTAATTTTGAATTTGAATAGCACCACTAGTTTAAAAAAAAGAAAAGTTTGCTCTACCCGTGGTTACCGTAAGAGCCGTACGAGTATTCCAGGGTCTAAATAAGGGTCTAATACCATAAGAGGTAACAGATCCAGAAGACGGGCAGCAGCATCCTCTGCAACCATCGAACTGCGCTCGACAACCCGCCTGCCAAGCGTGTCGAGTATTGGCAAAACCCCCCTTTATGAGGGAGGCCTAAGTTCGCAGTAGTGATGATGATGATGATGATAGACTAGTTAAAAAGAATGGTATTTTAATACCGACAGAAAAATAATTGAAGTGTTTGAAGTAGCGTTTGACAGTTCCAGTGCTCTATACTGTAAGAGTAGACCTGTACAGACGAGACACTAGCGTGTATGGCCAGCTTTAGTAAATACATAATAATATTCAGTATTAAATCGTTGGTATCATTACAAAAGATCTAATTTGAATTAGTTCACGACCTTTGACGGGGCATCTCTGTCTGAATAACTTTACTTCTGATACTATCATGTTTTTCTATATATAGCCTCTTACTCTGTTTAACCACGAGTTTGTATGTTTTGACTGTTTTATATCTAATTGGAGGGAACAGGAAGCATAAAAATAAGTGGAAAATTGAACCATTAATTCATAAGTATTGAATTTTTGACATCTCATTTTAAATTGAGATTGTACCTACCCAAATATTGTTAATTAATTTTTTAAGATAAGATTTGTGTAACAGTACAAAATAAATATAATAAAATATAGTACGTTGTTTGGTAGGGATGTTTTTTTTAACCCCTTCAGGTGCTGACGACTCGTTTTCTCAGCTAAAACCTTTCGTTAATCTTCAAGCTGAAGGACGTTATTTGGTAATCGTTACTTCTCTACAGACCAGATGTTGTCCTATTGTTCTATTACCACGAAATACCCGGCACACGGTCAGTGGTCAGTCGTTCCGGTGCATCAATATAGGCAACATGTACCTAACCGCGCGTCTATCTATCGCATCACTTTAAGATTGTGATTAAGTATATTATAGATAGATAAATTCTTTATAATTACACCACATCTTAAAAAATTTAAAACTAAAATGGAACAATAGGAATATGTCTAGTGTAACAATTGGCGGTCTTATCGCTAAAATCGATATTACTTAGATAAAAGTGTGCTTACCGCGTAAGACATTATATTTGTTTACGTATAGGGAAAAAATAAGTGTATCCTTATAAATTTGTTATTTTAAATAAACTTGTGGAGCTTCATAAAACTAACGTTTAACTTAAGCTCTCCCCTTACATTTGTAAGATTTGTATTCAATTAGCTCAACACGTCTAATAATAAAATAAAAATTACTATTGTAACATTTCAAACACCATGTTGAAAGGCAAATAAGAATTATTATGAATTAAACTAAAACAAAATTTGGCGGTTGCTCTTAGCAATAAGACTCATGCCAATTGTAACTGCGCCTGTCGCCTTGATATATTAGTTGTTGTAACTCGTCATGCCCAGTAAATTCGCTGGTAACATTGCGCTTCAGACCGGAACATAGCAATGTTTGCACATTACTGCTTGGCGGATGAATAACTGGCAAAGGTACTTCTCCAGGCGGCTCCCTGCAAAAAGGCCTACCACTACATTATTATTATGTATTAGGTACATTTTTGCTAATTAACTCTGCCTCGGTGGCGTAGAGAGCGCATGCTCGACTGCCAATCAAGAGGTCCCGGGTTCGATCCCCAGGTCAGGCAGTGTTAAATATTGGATTTTTCCATAAGAAATTATCTCAATAACTGCCTGGAGTCTGGAACTGTGCCCGGTAGATGGCAATAGGCTCACTCCCTATTACATGGGACCAATAACATACTGGCGAAAAGTGGGTGTATCTACTATGGAAATGAGTCCTGGGTACACCTCTGCCTACCCCTTCGGGAAAAAGGCGTGAATGTATGTTATGTTTGCTAATTAACTCTATAAATTTTAATTGACATTATAAATTGGCACTCAACAAAATGGCATGAAACCTACCGGATACCTACATCTTAATTAAAAAGCTATCGAATATTTGCATTTTCTAACCCACCGGTAATTAATAGGGGCCATTAATGATTATTAATTAAGATTGGAGCGATAAGGCAATTCAAATATTTTGCAATTTGGTTCGAAATATCATCTTGATGTTCCAATTTATTTGTATCAAATGAATTTTGATGTTAAACTAAGATATATGAGGGTTATAATCATTAATTATTCGGGGCGGTGTCTTTGTCACTTACTTGATGAGAATGTGATAAACAAAGTTATGCGGGAATTATTTTTTTGTTAAAAATACCTAACATAATATTATTTTCTAATTTACGTAACATACAATTACGCCTTTTTCCCAAAGGGGTAGGCAGAGATGTACCCAGGACTCAGTCCACATTTCGTCAATATGTTAAGTTCCCATGTAATCAGGGGCGAGCCTATTGACGTCTACCGGGCACAGTTCCAGATAGCTTTAGATTATCTAAAACAAATAAAAAATCATTCTTAGGAAATAGTGTACGTTTCTATAATAAAATCCCAAAAGAGATAACGGGGCTCTCAGAGGGTAAATTCAAAACCTGTATAAAATCTACTTTACTAAAGAATGCTTATTATAATGTAAATCAGTACATAGAGGACAAAGATGCTTGGGAACTTCCGCATAGCCACCACGCGGCACCTTCTAAACAAACGAGTGTATGTAACCAAACCAAATATTGTAAAACAATCAGTTGAAAAAATTAAGCCCTACAAGTTTCTTGTGCGTTCTTCTTGTAAAGGTATCTTTCTGAACGCACGGTAGACTCGTTACTGTTTATTTTCATTGACGTACAAAAGTGTCAGATTGTGACCTTTTTGAATAAATCTTTTTGACTTTGACTTTGACTTTGATAGGCTGTCATAGATATAATTCCTAATGGAAAAATACTAACACTTTACCCGACCTGGAACATCCAGCGCCCTCTATGTTCTAATATTAGTAGTGATTAATCATAAATCAGCTTCGGTTATTACGTTCATACAACATGCTCTAAACAACTTTGAATGAATGCACTCTACTGAATAGATTTTCCTCCTTTCATGGTTATAGTATGGTCATCAACCTTTATATTTCACATTAATACTGTTACGGAAGAAAGTCACATTAAGGTGATGATAGACTTGAGCATTTCCGCACGGAGAACATCGAGTATTCACCGTTTTTCAATGTAATCGAACTGAACATCGAGCACGATAGTCGCTGTTTTGCTCACTTACCGTAACTCTGATGATGATGATGATGAAGCAAATTTTTTTGTTGACTGTTAATACAAGTAGAAAAATGCCATGAAATTTTGTAAGTATATTTGAATGTTTGTTGAATGTGTCTGTTGTTTGAAAAGATATTTTTCGAGAATTTTTCAGAATAGCTCCATGAAGGAAAGGAAACACATTTGTACTACCTCTACACGCAATTACACTCACAAAAGAATTTAGCTGAATGGTATAAAGACAGCTAAAACATAATAAACATCGACATCATCTCAGCCGTTGGTAATCCACTACTGAACATCCTTCCCCATAAAGGGGGGTTTCGCCAATACTCGACACGCTTGGCAGGCGGGTTGTCGAGTGCAGTTTGATGGTTTTATCCAGAGGACGCTGCTGCCCGTCCTTTAGATCTGTTAACCTTTAGCCGGCTCTTACGGCAACCACGGATAGAGAAGGTGGAGCACTATTCTAAAGCCGGTTACTTCAGGGCGAAATAATAATCATAGGCGATAATTATCAACATCATCTCAGCCATAGGACGTCCACTGCTGAATATAAGCTTTCCCCCATAGATTTCCATCCAGTCCGAATGTAAGCGGCCCGCCTCCAGCGTGTTCCTGCCGTCTTTACCAGATCACCTTGTGGGATAATAATAATAGAATAGAATAGAATAGAAATGTTTTATTTTCAGATATTACATCCATAGTCCACAGTTAATAATGTCATTAAAAATAAAATTAAAATTATATTACATTAAATGAAGTTAAATTACATAAATGAAATCAAAATTAAAAATAATCAAATTAAATTAAATCAAATTACATTAAATCACATCTATAAAATCATAATAACAATAAAGTGTCGGGAGTTGATCCATTAGGAAGGACCTCTCAGCTGGCTAGGCGCTTGTTGTGCAATTGCCTCCAATGCTCCCATATTGGTGACTCTAGCTTGGTCGCAATCACCTTTACTATTTGAACTGCCACGCACGCGATTCATCAGAGATGCCACTTTTTTACGGACGATCGCCTCAAAAGAGTCCGTATGACCGTCAGCAAACATCCCCGATGCGCTACAAAACCGTGGCAGCCCAAACATCGCCCTGAAACCATTGTTGTACTGGACGCGAAGAGCGCTGACTGCCTTCTGCGTATATGTGACCCACAGACCGCACGAGTAAAACGACTGGCAGTACGCCTTGAACAGGGTTATTTTTACTGCGTCTGAACTGCGTGCAAATCTGCGAGCCACCATATTACATCTAACAGCCAACGCCCTCCGCTCCCTGTCAACATCAGCATCATCCTTCAGGTCTTCCGAGACCCAATGCCCCAAATACTTAAAGCTGTCTATCCTCGCCAAGGGTACTCCATTAAGCAACGCAGGTGGAATTTCAGTATAACGTTTCCCCGCCGCTTTGAAAACTAAAAGCTTACTCTTATTGACATTGTATTTGAGGCCGTGGGTCCCGGCATACGCCTCACATATATTAAGTAACTTCCTGAGGCCACTGATTGATGGACTCAGCAGCACCATATCATCAGCATAGCATAGCTACACCGTCCACTGAGCAGCCGATGTTGGTGCTACTGAGTTCCTCAATCAGCCCATTCATGTATAGGTTAAATAACCGAGGCGATGTCAGTCCACCCTGTCGCACACCACATCTTAAACTGTATGAGCTTGATAGGGAGCCACCCCACTTCACCTGGTTGATTTGGCTGCCATACCAGAAATCGAGTATGGCAATCAAATCCCCCGGCGTGTCCGTGTCCATTCTCAACTTCTCCCACAAAATATCATAGGAGACCATGTCGAATGCCTTCGACAAGTCCAAGAAACACGCGAACACTGGCGATTTCCGGTCAGTATAGTACCTTACTGTGTTCTTAAGGCATAGGATCGCCGACTCAGTCGACAGCCCCGCTCTGAAGCCAAACTGAGCGTCATGCAGCTTTACGTGCTGAGCCAGTCGATCGTTCAGTAAGCTATCAAGTACCTTAGCTATGACCGTCGCCAGTGAGATTGGACGATAGTTGTTCCTGTCGGAGGCATCCCCTGTCCTATTTTTGAGAATGCGAACGACCAACGTCCGCATGAGGTCCCCGGGGAGGTAAGAGTGTCCTACACATAGATTAAAGAACATCGCCAGCACTCCCGGAAGATGTACCCCTGCATGTTGTAGGTGCTCTATACTAAGGCTATCATGTCCTGGTGACTTTCCCCGCGTCATGTTCTTGACTATGCACCTGATCTCCTTCGCCGAAAACAAAACACGACCACTATCACTAGTAGAGAACTCAGTCTCCCCAGGACCCACACCCGCACGCGACGGCTCGACTGTAAAGTGTTCCCTAAAAAGCTCAGCAATTGCACTAGCCTCACATACACCCTCTATGTTACCAGGCAAGCTCGCACCAGGATTCAGCCGGTTCGTCTGCTTCCAGAAACTCTTAAAATCCTTGCTTTCATGATGTGATGCCAATATATCCATTTTGATTTGGTTCTGGTTATCTTGGCACCATTTCAACTTATTTTTAAAAACTCTGCGGTCCTCTGTCATCTGCTCATACGTAGGCCCCTCCCTCGGTTTACCACATACAACCCAATTTAGGAAACTGGTGCGAGCTGCCTGATGAACCACCCTCACATATTTGTTCCACCCCGGTATATATGGTTTTCTCCCTTCACTCTTTCCACATGTAAAAGCAGCCGCCTCACTTAATGACTTAACTATTCTAGCATACATATCATCAAGTAGCATCCTGTGATCCAAATCATTACAGAAACCGTCACAACATGAACTAAATTGATCAGGAAAAACAATTAATTTGAGTTTTGCATGGCAAGATGATGTATATGCGGCAATCTGAGGCGCATCCCTCTCCCCCCACCTTATTTTATTACAGGTGTTATTATTAGGCTGATGGGACCTATTTACTATCTTACTGAAATTGAACAGTACTTGTAACGGCAGATGATCAGACCAGTAACAATCAGAGAGCACACTAATATGAGATATAGCTTGCAACGCAGCTAGCGTGGCTATTGAGTGGTCTAACCACCGCCTGCAACCATGAGATTCACTGGTAAAGGTATACGTGTCAGACTCCAAACCTAGCATCTGAGTGTCTGCACAAGCCCAACTTTCCTCCTCACAAAATCTACATAGCTCTTTGTAAAAACATTCACCAGGATGAGCGTTAAAGTCCCCTAATGCCAGAGAAGCATCTACGCCACTACTCTCTATGATAGCACTAATTTCACTCAGACAGCTAATAAATTCAACCAGGTTTTCTGAAACGTCTGTCGGCATATAAACCGAAAACACTAATAAGGAACGATCTTCTGTAGTCACTTTGACCCCAGTAATACGCGCACTACTACATTCAATTACAGACACTGAAGAGAAAATGCCCTTCCGCCACATAATTGCCACCCCTCCATACGGTCTTCCTCGAAGTATTCCGGCAGACGTATCAACAGCTGACTTGCTCGTAAAATCGAAATCCTTGTCAATACAACCTATGTACGAGACATCATGTGGGAGCAGCCATGTCTCTTGCAGGGCAATAATGTCCGCATTCTTACATATGTCCCTAATACCGTCTACAGACCTCATTACAGACTTGCAGTTAAAACTAACAAGTTTCATTATGGTATTTTTCACTTTTTTAGGGTCACTATGCATTTTTATTGTTGCTATAATCAGTTCCGCGGACATTTCCATCAGGTTTTCGTCCTGGCTCCGTCTTGAGATAAATAAACCGACGAAAACGAACTCCCTCTGGCCACATCCTCCCATTCATAAAGAGAGACAGTTTATTTTTAGGTATATAGAATTTAAAAGCTTGATACTGCCTTGCTTGTGTCATATTTATTTTCGAAGGTGTTACAGGTACCTGCCACTTCTTCATAATATAGTCCGTAACCTCTTTAGCAGTAACATTCTTATCAATATTATAGATGTAGAACGGAATCTTATTTTCTGCGGCTCTAAATTTACAGTTTTCATCAACAACACATATTATGATTTTTCAGAAGGTAAAAGCGCGAGGCGCAACAAGTAATTAAACAAAACAAAATAATCCACCTTTTCAAAGGCGTAGGCAGAGATATACCCAAGACTCAGTCCGATACTACTATACCCAGGGTGTAATTCAGATAATTTCTAATGGAAAATCCAATAACATTTACAATATGTGTTAACAAAATGTTAAATTAATATTAAAACAATTATACTGTTACATAAAATGGCTCATTACTAAATCGTGAGGCGCAAACTGGGCGAACCCAGTAGCTGTATGTGTTAAAACAATAAATAACAAGTAAAAACATAGGTTACGGTGAGCCGCGGTCGTGCTTGCTCCTGCCCTTTGTCGGCTGCTACCGTGCTAAGGTGTGCTGAACATTTTTTATAACTAGAATAATAATAGTGATACCCGTATCCATGAGATGGAATTGGCAGGTGCCGGATTGTCGAGCAATAGCCATCTCCATCATCCATCAAGTAGTTTGCATTCTCAGTAGTCTAGGGCTGTCTTTGAGCTCATCTCCTGTAATGATCATCTGATAATTTCATAGATCGACCCCGATAAGTGATATCCATTACCTTTAGATTAAAAGCTCAAAGGGACCTGCACGTTGGACTAAAAGACCGGGTATAACCCGTGTTTTCGTTCTTAAGGACATGATGTACATTTTTTTATATGTGTTCGTTTTTTAGAACTGTATTGAAAAGCCACGTTCCGAAGAACAACGATTTTAGATTAAATTAAAGCTATGAAAAGTCAATTTTTTTAAACTATCGTCAGCTGAAAAATTTTATAGTCAAATAATAACTGTAAAACAAAATGGAACAGCCAATTTTTTTATAACTAAAAATCATAAAAGCTCGTCGAAATAAACGCATTTATAGAATAGAATAGAATAGAAATAGTTTATTGCTAAATCATTAAACCTTAAATAGCTAGTTACATATTACATATAATAAAGCTTAGTACCTTATTTAACTAATATACAAATAATTTAATGATCACTTAAATATAATAGTTAGCAAAAGAAGCAGACTCAGCTTATTGCTATGAAGACCCAAGATATACAGAGTTCCTGGTTTTCAGGCTGCCCCCTTGCTCGAACTTTGTTGTTAGCCGAGATTAAAAGGGTTCTTTGCTGGCTATCTAATTAATTATTACTTATACACAGTTTACAGTGGGCATGCATTTATATAGCTTAATAATATTTTTATGTAGCACCACAACAATAATATTTTATTAGAAATCAAGTAAAAATGGAAAATGTTTCGAATCCCAGCAGCCAGCAAACGGCAGCTCGCGGATGCCGACTTAATTTTCACGCGGATCCAGCTCGTGATCGATATTATTAGACACGCAAACATTGTATTGGCTAATACCGTACCGTTTGGTACGGTATTTACGCCACATGAACCACTTTGATGTGCAAGCGACCGTACCACCGTACCAAGTAATAATAATTATAATGTTCGCGGGACAGTGCGCCGGACGATCGAACATGGTATGGTGGCGAACCAAGTTCGTGGTACGATCGTACCGTGTTCGATCGTCTATTCGTAGTATTTGAGGTTAGCTTTAATTCCTCAAGCATCCTTAAATATTTATTATTTATACTTTATTATTATCTTAATGACAGTCTTTAATTTGACTGTGTTACATTAACTTTAGGGCTGAGTTACACCAGTATTAACTAAACATTAACCAAAGCTTAACTGGCCCTCGTATCTCTATTTGGACTGATATTAATCGTGGCACAATTTAAGCGATCGTTAACATGGTAAGGCCGGATGTGCCTCGGCCCAAGGCTGCCTCGAGTGGAGGCCGTGCCTTGGGTTTGAGTCTGGAGAATCCTTTGTGGAATATTTTTATGAAATACGTATTAAAATATTACAGCATCACGTCACATCACTACTTTGTTCCGAGGGGGAGGCAGAGGTGTATCCAGAACCCAGTCCCATAGCTTGGAAAAAATCAATTGAAATATCCAAGAAGACTTTTTATGGGGTGTGCGAATCGAACCCGAGATTTGATCGGAGTTAGCGCTTGCGACCACTACGCCACTGAGGCAGTCATTCTACTTCCTAATTCCTACTAATATTATAAATCTCAAATTTCAGTACAATGTAAAAAATTCACGTTTTTAACAGGTGAACAAAACGCTTGCGAGTTCTAACTCACCTCCAGCGCCATCTAGCGCTGTTTTGGTTAGATTGATGGATCGATGGATATTTGTTACTCTTTCACGCCAAAACTACTGAACAGATTGGGATGAAATTTGGTATGCAGGTAGCTTACCCTTGAATATCACATAGGGTACTTTTTTCCTATGTTCTTAGGGGAACGATGTCTGCGCGGGTGAAACCGTGGGGCACAGCTAGTATACACATTATTCTTTACATCATTAAGGATTTATGAATTCCTTATAATATTTTATTCGCAAACGTTCCGCTTCCTGTTCAAAGAGATCATTGTCAAAAATTCAGTAATGTCATCATCATATGTAATCGTCCATCATTGTGTACAGTCCACTGCAAAATTATATCATTAGTGTTATGGAATTTTTGCTTTAATTTGAAAATAATTGGATATATCAGCACGACCGTCATTATAATCTGCCATTTGAGAAATCTTAAATAACTTATGGTATTTTAATTTTTGCGATTAAATAAATATTAGGCTGGAATCCAATTTTATTATGTCAAGTTAATGTTTTTAAGAATAGATTTATAATCTGTTATTAAAAATTTAAACTAACACTTAATATAACATAAGGAATTTTTGTGTGAACACACTTATTCCTAAATAAATATTATCAAACTTTTTGATTAATAAATATTCTTTTATCAAACAAGTAATCTTCTGTTTTATTATTAAATTTGCAGGATCATAATTATACGTAGCTCAATTTCAATTCATTGGTCACAATAGGTATTAATACTTTTTCAATAATAATAATAATACATTTTTATAGGGCAGACCACAAAACTTATTATATGGGTATTCTTTTATCATTGTCATCCTTTTACGTCAACACAAATTCACTTCTATTAAAATCAACAATTCCATAAACAAACTGCACCTAACAGTACCCAAATTTTTCCCCGCCAATCATAAGCGAAATTGATGAGCCGTCATCTGATACGCGCACGGCTAACAAGCGGTAGCAGATCGGAACGTGAGATGAGATGAGACGAGGAAGTAGGTGCAGCTTGATCTAAATAAGGATCGTAACGTTATTACCGCTGTGCTCGACTGTACCTACCTAATTTCTACTGTTTGTGGATCACGCACGTTCATTGTACTGCCTCTGTTTCTTGCTAAGAGTATTCGGAACGGGAGCTGTTCTCTATTAGGTGTTCTTTCTCTTTTCAGCCTTTATCAGCCAGTATACTGGTCTCCTTCAAATTCCTCCATTTTCCTCTATTTTAAGTAGTCAGGGTCCAATTGCTGCCCGCTATCTTTTTTATGTCATCCTATAGCGTCTGTGGTCCAGCGGGAATATGCCCGGCTTTAAATCCGGAGGCCTTGGATCGAATTTCACCGTGTGGACTTTTCGCCTGGGCGCTACCGTGTTTCGGATGGCACGTTAAACTGTAGGTCCCTATAGTTTCCTATAAGATATTTAGGGGGCAGTTGTTAGGTCATGTCAGAGGCTGCGTAGGAATCTTGGCGATCTGAAACTCTGACAATATGGGTGTCACTATTATAGCGCTTTTTTAGGTTAATGTTTAAGGGTCTATGATTTAATTCACTAAAACCGGCAATATATTATTATGCTTTGCTTAAATATTTTGCATTCATATGTATAGGTATATTATATAATAATTAAATATATAATAATAAACTTAGCTTTGTAGTTAAACTAAGTTTAAAACACTGCCAGTTATTCACCAAGCTGTAATGAAACATTACTGTGTTCCGGTCTGAGGGGCAATGTTACCGGCGAAATTACTGGGCATGACGAGTTTCAACAACTAATATCTCACAGGGTGACAAGCGCAGTGAAGTTTAAATGTTAAAACACTGGGTGGCACTGTGTCTGATATGGGCAATCATGATGCTTACCATCAGGCACTTGATTTACTCGTCTTGTTACTTACTATCATAAAAATAAAAAAATAAATCCTACTAAAAGATCGAACTACGAGTACGATGCACGGATTCCTAAATATTTATAAAAACACTGAAAGGAAAAGTTGAAGACAAAAGTAATGAGAAAATCCTTTCCATTTCAAAACTGATAATTAATACGTAATTATTGTAGTAAATAGGTGGCTATGTAGGTAGTTTTAATTTTTTTAAGATGAATTTATTAGGCGCGTAGGATATATTTGCCAAAATTACTTGTTATAAGTATAACAAATTATTTATTAATATATAGTATATTATAATATTTTGTAATGGGTATGTAGGTTCAACTTATTTGTACATAAAACATAACATACATTCACGCCTTTTTCCCGAAGGGGTAGGCACAGGTGTACCCAGTACACAGTCCCATAGTAGATACACCCACATTTCGCCAGTATGTTATTGGTCCCATGTAATAGGGGGCGAGCCTATTGCCATCTACTGGGCACAGTTCCAGACTCCAGGCAATTATTGAGATAATTCCTAATGGAAAAATCCAATATTTAACACTTTGCCTGACCTGGGGATCGAACCCGAGACCTCTTGATTGGCAGTCGAGCATCCGCCCTCTACGGCACCGAGGCAGTATTTGTACATAATGAGGTTTTAAGTATTTTTTTTTTTTAATTACATTGTAGTTCATTCCAACGAATATTGTCATGAGTCACCTTACATTTAACCGTAATAAACTCACAACAAGCAATCATAACTGTATACCAACAAAATGTCCTCGCGCCCAAAAAAGCCGCCATTACGGGCCGGTACAATTAATTAAACAATTAATCAGGTAATTACAAGATGATTTGCTTTTTGCCACGTTTCCGCAACGACTTTTAAGACAATTTGTAAGGGGTTTCATGTTCGGTGACTGTAACTGGGCCGGTTACCTTATTGAGAGTTTTGTAGTTATTTGGGGAAATAAGGCTTGGACGTGGACAAATTCAAATATACCAGACAACATGCAGGTTTTATTAAAATTACCTTTAGTAAAAATATCCTATTAATATTACGAATGCGAAAGTTTGTGAGGATGGATGGATGTTTGTTCATTCACGCCAAAACTACTGAACCGATTAGCCTGAAATTTGGTATGTAGGTAGCTTAGATCTTGAAATAACACTTAAGGTACTTTTTTCCCGCTATCCCCACGGGAACGATAACTACGCGCGTGAAACCCCCGCCCCGCGGTTAGGCTAGTCATAATATAATTTTCCTCGATTGGTTCGTAAGCGCACAGGTCAGGCAAAAGTGGTATTGGACATTTTCATTAGGAATTTTCTCAATGACAGTTTTAATCTGGAACTGTGCCCGGTAGATGGTAATGGGCTTGCCCCCTATTACATGGAACCTAAAACATAAAGGGCGAAGTGTGTGTACCTATACTATGAAACTGGGTCCCGGATACACGTCTGCTTATTTCTTTGGGGAAAAAGCGTAATGTTATGTTATATAATATAACTTATAATAAATATGAAACTGTATGGATATACGATCACTACATCAACACCTTAAAAAACATCATCAACTGCTTTTACATCCCTATTTTAAATGTCATAAGTTTTCGATTATAATCCTATGTTAAAGAAAACTATTTATAAATTAGAATATTTCACCATCAACAAACCCGTAATGCTTGATTTATATGAGATGCTACCAATAAATACCAGATTTACACACTTAGAATGATTCGCGATGCCTCGGTCTCTGCATATGCACAGTAAATGCAGTAGGGACTCATCATAATATTGAATTAAGTTAACCCGTGAAAAAACAGCGCTGAACATACACAGACTGAAATTATTATGTTGAAAAAGGTTATGCCTTTTTCACTGTCTTTTTATTGAAAGAAATGCCTACATATTTTCTAAGTTCATTTAAATAATTTAATATGGAGCTCTGGTGCGCTGGTATAATTTATTAAAGTTAACGTGACTGGATTTTTTTTTTCGTGGCTCTCAATTGCGTCCAGACAATATTAACATACAACAACAATAACGGGAACGCCTGGATTTTTCCATTAGGAATTCTCAATAACTGCCTGGAATCTGGAACTGTGCCCGGTAGATGGCAATAGGCTCGCTCCCTCTTACATGGGACCAATAACATACTGGCGAAATGTGTGTGTCTACTATGGGACTGTGTCCTGGGTACTATATATATATATACTATATACTACATAAATATACTACTACTACATATTATATATACTATACCTGGGTACATATATATATATATATATATATATATATATATATATATATATATATATATATATATATATATATATAAACACCTCCCTGGGCACTTAGTTGATCCAGCCACGAATCCGTGCATTATAGACTCCACCTTTAGGCGCGAATAACTCGACTCCGTTTGTACCTATTGCGACCGGAGTGGCAACGTCGCCCTCTGCCGCGCGATGTTGCTCTTTATATTCGTTGAAAACGGTATATACTCCATCCTTTTAGTGCCCGAATTTTGAACGGAACTAAATCCGCAACGGCCAAATTTTTTATACCCAAGAGAACTTTCTGGCTCCGGAATATACTTTCTTCTTAGAACACATTATTGGCTCCATCGATATAAAATGGGATTATATTCTTAGCATTGGGTAATAACTTGATCCATTTACATATATAAAACCGTATATACTACATCCTTTTAGTGCCCGAATTTGGAACAGAACTGGATCCATAACGGCCAAATTTTTTAAACCCCAGAGTACTTTCTGACTCCGAATTATACTTTATACCTAGAACACCTTATTGGCTCCATCGATATAAAATGGGATTATATTCTTAGCATTGGGTAATAACTTCATCCAATTACGTATTTAAAATAGGTATATACTCCATCCTTTTTGTGACTGAATTTTGAACGTAACTGGGTCCGTAGCGGCCAAGTTTTTTTATACCCAAGAGATCGTTCTGGCACCGAATTATAATTTGTTTCAAGAACACCTAAGTGGGTCCATCGATATAAAATGGGATTATAAAAATCCATAAAATCTATTTTATGGATTTATAATATAAAGATGCATACTTAACAGATCTATGACCCCAAATTGAGTGCTGCAACATTCGTATAATTGCAGTTCATGAAACTCTCATTGTGAATCTAATCATCCAGGAATAGGTAGAGGTGTACCCAGGACTCAGTCTCACAGTAAGTACACCCACTTTTTGCCAGTATGTTACTGGTCCCAGGTGAGGTGAGCTATCTACCAGGCACAGTTCCAGACTCCAGGCTGTCACTAAGATAATTCCTAATAGAAAAATCCAAATAACACTTTGCCTGGCCTGTGGTTCGAACCCGGGACTTCATGATTGGCAGTCAAGCTTGCGCCCACTACACCACTGAGACAGTCGATGTTATGATAATATTATCTTCTTAAAATATATTGAAAATAATTTCAATGCACACTTGCATCACTGATCTGTTTTTGTGTTTGGTTCTGGTTTTGTGTTCCTATAAGTAAAATTACGGTACTTCATCAAAATAATGAATGTAACTTGTGAATAATAATAGAACCTTTGTGGTTCTTTTGTTGGTTAGAACTACTTTTCCAATGTTTCATTTCACACATAATGACATACCTAATAATGTCAAAAACTAGTGGGAAACATAATGTGACCATTTGTGACGTATGACTTATTCGACTCGACGCTCTGGTTTTATTACTACCTACTATTGTCTGTGTTTGATTATATTAGTCTAATAATTGGCACTTAGTGGTTCCGTTTTATATATAATTTTTAGGACAAACTCGTACTTATTTGATCCATTTTAATTTATATTCTTAACACTCCCAACATTGTTTGATCCACTTCTTACAACAATCTGAAGTAGGAATGGTTCGCAAAGGGAGGACTGCCTCCCGAATCCCGCGCTCTATCGCTGCCCGAGCGCCGCCGTTCGTTTCGTGATTTATTCCGCATCGATTACTAGTGATATTTATTGAATTACAGTTTTCTCTTTATTTTTGTATGATTTTGGTCAAAACAGTTTTTTTATGTAGTACAGTTTTTAAATATATTTTTGAGCTCAATACTTCACTCTTACACTCGAGGTTCTTTTTTTAATTGTTTATTTGTCAGTGATCATTATTTAATTGTAAGTTTTAGATATTATAATTTATTATCCATTAAATTTTACTTTATTGCAATATTAAATAAATATGAGAAATTGTGTAAAATGTCAATAGAAAAAAAAAACTTTTTTACTTTGGTATTGATTTTGGTCATATTGCATACAAGTTTATCTTATGTTTGTAAAGTAAGTTTTAAAAGACGGCAAAGTAAACGAGCCCATACTCGACTATATTAGCACTTATCATAAGGTAGTTCCAATGTCGACAAAACGAGCCTAAACTTGACTATTATTGCAGTTTTCGTAAAGCAGTTCCAATGGTTATATTTTGATTCCATCATCAGACCCTCGTCAACATGTGGAATGGGAAGTCCCTAAAACAACAAAGCAAACGAGCCTAAACTTGACTATTATTGCAGTTTTCGTAAGGCAGTTCCAATGGTTATCTTTCGGCTCCATCATCAGACCCTCGTCATCATGTGGAATGATAAGTCCCCATTACAACAAAGCAAACGAGTCCAAACTCGACTGTCTTGGCACATTTCGTAAGGCAGTTCCAATGGTTATCTTGTGGCTCCATCATCAGACCCACGTCATCATGTGGAATGAAAAGAACTTATTAAAACCTAACATTCGAGCCCAAATTCAACTATCTTATCAATGGTCATCGCGGATTTCTAGACGCTTCATAATGGCTCCATTATCAGATCAGGTCAAGAGTACCATAATATTGCATTGTCACCGGACTTTTATATGTATGCAAAATTTGAGCTAAATCGGTCGTCATGTGGAATGAAAAGTCCCCATAACAACAAAGCAAACGAGTCCAAACTCAACTGTTTTGGCACATATCGTAAGGCAGTTCCAATGGTTCTGTTTCGGCTCCATCATCAGACCCTCGTCATCATGTGGAATGAATAATAAGTCCCCATTACAACAAAGCAAACGAGTCCAAACTCGACTGTCTTGGCACATTTCGTAAGGCAGTTCCAATGGATATCTTGTGGCTCCATCATCAGACCCACGTCATCATGTGGAATGAAAAGAACTTATTAAAACCTAACATTCGAGCCCAAATTCAACTATCTTATCAATGGCCATCGCGGATTTCTAGACGCTTCATAATGGCTCCATCATCAGATCAGGTCAAGAGTACCATAATATTGCATTGTCACCGGACTTTTATATGTATGCAAAATTTTAGCTAAATCGGTCGTCATGTGGAATGAAAAGTCCCCATAACAACAAAGCAAACGAGTCCAAACTCAACTGTTTTGGCACATCTCGTAAGGCAGTTCCAATGGTTCTGTTTCGGCTCCATCATCAGACCCTCGTCATTATGTGGAATGAAAAGTCCCCATAACAATAAAGCAAACAAGTCCAAACTGGACTATCTTGGCACATTTCCTAAGGCAGTTCCGATGATTATCTTTCGGCTCCATCATCAGACCCTCGTCATCATGTGGAATGTAAAGTTCCTAAAATATCAAAGTAAACGAGCCTAAACTTGACTATTATTGCAGTTTTCGTATGGCAGTTCCAATGGTTATTTTTCGGCTCCATCATCAGACCCTTGTCATCATGTGGAATAAAAAGTCCCCATAACAGAAAAGCAAATGAGTCCAAACTCGACTGTCTTGGGCACATTTAGTAAGGCAGTTCCAATGGTTCATCAGACCCTCGTCTATATGTGTAATAAAAAGTCCCCATAACAATAAAGCAAACGAGTCCAAACCCGACTGTCTTGGCACATTTTGTAGGCAGTTCCAATGGTTATCTTTCGGATATATCATCAGACCCTCGTCATTATGTGGAATGGAAAGTCCCTAAAACAACCAAGTAAACGAGCCTAAACTCGATTATTATTGCAGTTTTCGTAAGGCAGTTCCAATGGAAATCTTTCGGCTTCATCATCAGACCCTCGTCATCATGTGGAATGAAAAGTCTCTAAAACAATAAAGTAAACGAGCCTTAACTCGACTATTATTGCAGTTTTCGTAAGGCAGTTCCAATGGCAAGTTTTCGGCTTCATCATCAGACCCTCGTCGTCAAGTGGAATGAGAAGTCCCCATAACAACAAAGCAAACGAGTCCAAACTCGACTGTTTTGGCACATTTTGTAAGGCAGTTCCAATGGTTCTGTTTCGGCTTCATCATCAGACCTTCGTCATCACGTGGAATGAAAAGGCCCTAAAACAACAAAGTAAACGAGCCTATACTCGACTATCATTGCAGTTTTCGTAAGGCAGTTCCAATGGCAATCTTTCGGTTTCATCATCAGACCCTCGTCGTCAAGTGGAATGAGAAGTCCCCATAACAACAAAGCAAACGAGTCCAAACTCGACTGTTTTGGCACATTTTGTAAGGCAGTTCCAATGGTTCTGTTTCGGCTTCATCATCAGACCTTCGTCATCATGTGGAATGAAAAGACCCTAAAACAACAAAGTAAACGAGCCTAAATTCGACTATCATTGCAGTTTTCGTAAGGCAGTTCCAATGGCAATCTTTCGGCTTCATCATCAGACCCTCGTTATTATGTGGAATGAAAAGTACTTATTAAAACCTAACATACTAGCCCAAATTCAACTATCTTATCATTTGTCATCGCAGAGTTCCAGTCGCTACATCATGGCTCCATCATCAGATCAGGTCAACAGTACCATAATATTGCATTGTCACCGGACTTATATAAGTATGCAAAATTTGAGCTAAATCGGTTGAGTGCTTCAAAATTCAGTTGCAAGATTTGTACCGGACATACATATCGGTACATACATACATTGCAAATTAAATAAAAATGCGAAATAGAAATATCTCTCAAGGTGAAACATTCACAATTCTCCTAAAATTAACTTTTACATTGATGAGAAGAGCTATAGTATTGTACTTATTATGTTTCTGTCGAAGGCAACCAATGACAGAAGCTTGTGAAAATGGTGCGCCCCCATTGGCCCATTTGAATTGGAGCAACAACTGTCTGAATGCCAAAAAGGTGGATTCGTATAAAAACAGCGTAATTATTATTATTACTCTGTAGATTCAGATGGAGCCACATGTGTGACACGTGTGGCTCCAGCTGGATCCACAAAGTCATACACAACTGGCAAAGGATCAAGTAATACTGCCCCGGATCAACTTATGAAAACGGATCAAATAATAACTACTTCTACGACCCGCATGATCAACTAAGTGCCCGTGGGGATATCTATATATATATATATATATATATATATATATATATATATATATATATATATAAATAATTTTAAAGAATCTGTTTTCATCTTTATTTTATTCCTCTTGCACATTAAAAGCAGAACTAGGTAAAGACTCGCACATCCATTCAAATGTTTGCATTTATATAATTCAATTTAATGTGAATACCTTTACAATAAATTAAAATATATATACCAATAGTTGTGTTTCTGTTAATATTTTATTCTGTGACCCTACTCGACGTAGTAAATAGATCTATAACAATAAATCCATGGAATCGTTATACAAGTGAGGTAGCCAGAGATGGCATTAGGTGGGATGTCGTAAAGATAGTGTTTAGTCCTCCTTGTTGTTGATACTTTAATTTATCAATTCTTGGATTTATGCTTTGGATTTTCCATAAAATTGTGTAAAGCTTTGCTTGTGATCAAAGAATTTCTGAATTATTACGTTATTTAGTATTTAAAATTTACTTCTTATTAAATAATTTTGAATTTCAATGTCTAAAAATATTACTTTTTACATTTTATTTCAGTCAAAAACCATAAATTTTTTACTATATGAATGTACGTTTTACATAATACATTAAATAATTAATCGAAATATAATAATAATCATCTTTGAGCTCGTCTCATAAGTTTGAGAACTTATGAGACTTAACATAAATAACTTATATAGTTTATAAAAACATATTTTTGTCTGTCAGTAATAACCCGCCTACTATTTTCTTTTTAATGAACAACGAAAAGGCAACATTTCCTGTGATTTCAAAATTAAAAGAGAGTGTATTTTTAGACTGGAGTTTCTCTACAATTTTTTCCAGTGGCCACAGCAAAAAAATCTTATAACTTTTCAATCTACGCTTTCCACGTACACAGAATGACAGGCGCCATAAAACTTCACAACATTCGAACCGCACAGTCGGCATAAAAAACCATTCTTGCAGAAAGTAAGAAGCTTACAACAGTTTAAACAGAATTCGGCTCGCGACCAGCCGACCTCTGACTTTCCCCATCTCTTCTTGTAAAAAGCGCGCTTCTGTGTGAAAGCGTTTCGAACCATTGTACACACCTTGCCTTCTGTTAGTATATTATTTATTTTGTGCGGTGTGCACGTCGACCGCTTCTCGCCACAAAAAATTGGAGCACACACTTGACTCATGAAAATTAATAAGCGCTCCTCGGAAATGCTCGACGCAGCGGTTTCGGCAATTTTTTACCGATGACAATTTGTCCGCCGCAAATTGAATTTTTCGGCGTTTTAATTACGGACGGAGGTGGAATTATTTTTATGGTCCAGTTAATGTGCACGCATTATATCATCAGGGCAGGCGGAAAAAATGGGGTTGATCTTTATAAGCTTTCTTTGAAAAAAAGCAGCGGTAAGACAATTCTCTGAGGGGAATTGAAAAGAATAGAAAATTGTATACTTCTTAAGCTTAATTAAGCTTTTTTATTATGAACAAGCGTTGCCCTACAATTTTAAAATTACTGCCCTGTAAAATACCCTGTGTTATTCTAAGCTATCTACATACCAAACCGACCAATGCATTAAAAAATTTTGGTTTTTAAGCGGAAGAAAATCGAACAGTCGAGATATCCGAACGAAAAACCGCCAAATTCAATTTCTCATCTGAGTGTTCGATAAAAAACGCAAAAACTGTCCATTTTCCCGAAATTAAGGTGAAACGGCGAATAGCTTTGGACCGGCAGGTCATCACCGTCCGTATACGGCCGCCGATCGGGCGGTCGGCATAAATGATTCCCAAATTGTTTCCGCGAGCGCGCGACGATCGCAAAAAACACGTGTCGTGCCAATAAATCATTCGGTCCTCCCAACTTAAGTTTACTCGATTAAACGTACGAATCGATTGGCGATGCGGCGATTACATGCGACTGTATAGAGAGAGTTGTAAGGAAGAATGTCACCGCGGCTTTTTGTTTGCCTGTACTCAGAACTGAGTTACCTTTTTAAATGTCAGTTTTTTGGATTCAACTGTTGCATTGTTAATCGATTTTGACAGTCTTAATTTATTGTCGCTCGGGAATTGGATTACGAAAATATTTAATTATATTTGGCTATAATATATATTTGGCAAAAAAAAAATGTCGAATGGTATGTACAAGAAGTCTTGGATAAACACGAAACTTGGCAAAGGCTGCATAGTCCTAATAATTATTTTTTAAATAAGTATACAATGATTTGGAAGTTTTTTAGTCGGAATCGATACCATAATGGTACGATGAGTATTATCGGTACCTTAAAAATATATTTGTATCGTAACGTGTTTTCTAAGTGCCACCTTTGTTACGGTTAGAGATAAATCACATAAATTTTACCCGATTACCATAATTGCTATTAGATATTTCATGTTAACGATAACGTATGATGGTTATATATTTCTCTGTGTTGACAGCAAAGATGTTTCATCTAATGCTTTCTAATGAAAATATAGTGCTTTAGTTAAGTTGACACTTTCAAGTTTCTTAATAATGACTGGATATATTTCGGAGCAAGTTTACACACTTGTATATGTACACAACATACCTACACAACATCTCTAGAGTAAAGTATGAAATTGTTGAGACTTTCGAAACGGCTGCTGTAAGTTACAACATTACAACTCTCGTTCATAATTAATTCGCGAGCAACACATAAATAAAAGAAGTGACATCTCCGATCGAAGACACTGCCCTCAATTCATCATAAGACAATAAAAAAACCGGGAGATATCGGTTGGTCGATCGATTATAACGTCGGTGCCACGCCGCCGAACATGGTGACAGCCAAAAAGAATCGCTTGTGAATAACAAATGCGCGAGATTCACCGGTTCACTTGCAAAAAAACGAATGTAATTAAACGTTAAAACCTGCAAGCCGAACTCGCCCATACCAGAGATGCTTCTGTGCGTAAAGCCACCGAAATTCGTCGCATTGTCAAGCCAAAATTGAGCCATAAATATTCTACGCGTAATTTTCGAGCGTAACTAACATTTTGGCCGGTTTTGCATGCGCGCTCTGGGCTGTATCGGTTTTGGTGAAATTACCGCTATCAGGAATTAATTTAAATAGGTGATGAGGCTGAAAATATGCATAAAGATTTGGATAGTTGCAAGTGCCTTTGGCGAACCCGAAACCTTGGAATAAAGTATTCAAATTTTTCAAGAAAACATGTTAAGTTGTTTTATATTTCGGTGAAAGGGAAGGTTGTGCTGACTGCGTTGGTGGCGAAGTGATTTGCGAGTGTGAGTGAGATGCCGAGCTCGATCCCCAAGTCAGACAAAAAGTGTTATTAGATTTTTCCATTAGAAATATTCTCAATGACAGCCTAGAGGCTGCAACTGTGCAATAGGCTCGCCCCTATTAAATGGGACTAAAAATATAACTGGAGAAGTGTAGGTGTACCTACTATGGGACTGAGTCCTGGGTACACCTCTGCCTATCCCCTGCACCCCCTTAAGTATTACTAGGTACACCTGTTTGTAGTGGTAGACCTCTTTTGCAAGGGACCGCCTGGGGAAGTACTACACCTTTGCCAGTTATTTATCTGCCAAGCAGTAATCTACACACATTACTGTGTTCCGGTCTGAAGGGCAATATTACCAGAAAAATTGCTGGGCATGACGAGTTTCAACAACTTATAACACCGGGTGACAGGCGCAGTGCAGTGCCGCGCAGAATTTTGAATTTTAAAACACTGGGTGGCACTGTTTCCGATATCATCATGCTTACCATCAGGCACCTGATTTGCTCGTCTTGTTACTTACTATCGTAAAAAAAACCTTTTTTAACACTTTTTTAATATAAAAGCTATCTCTACTGTTTTTTGTACTTACCTTACCATAATAACTTTGGTAGTAATTATTTAACTGTTTACTATATAATTGAGCTGCATACGCTAACTAACTCTCTCAGTAATTACAATCATCTAACTATTCTACTATAAATCAAACGGTAGCGAAAACCAAACTGATAGAGCCGATATGAAAATCTGCTTTGAAATTTTATATATCAATAATTTGGGTATCAATTATATCTTGTAGAAGATTTACGAAGAAGAAGTATTAACTTTCAGATTGTTATAATGGCGAAATATTAAACTGCATGAGTTTATAATATAATAATTATCTACTTATCTTCAGTATCTATAGTTAAGTCCTAAATAATTGGCAAATGGCAATAACGACCTTGGCTCGATATCAATCTTCTCTAATAATTAAAAGTCCTGACATGAACGTCCAGCCCCAATCCTTGGATTTAGAAAGCTAATATAGATAGATAGATAAACATTTTTGATACACTACAAAACATTAAATCTTAAAAATTAAACAAAACAGTGCGTCAAATAATGTAACAATTGGCGGTTTTATCGCTACAAGAGATTTCTTCCAGACAACCAGTGCAAAAAATGTTGCACGTAGTTTTTCGTTATAATGTAGACAAGGTCGTCGCGGGAATTTATAAGAAATATTATGAATCAAAAAAGGTTTATGCCAAAGGTGACAAACAAGCAGACGGACCTCCTGATTGTGAGCGGTTACCGCCGCCGATGGATACCTGCAACACCAGAGGTATTGTCAGTATGTTGCTGACCCGAACAACACTCTACTCACTCTCCGTTGGAACAGCCCCATGTTCTATCTCAACGGGAAGACCGCAGCAGGGACGATCATTCCACAGTTTGCACGTATGCGATGTTGTTGATGCGTGTTGATGTTGTTGATGCGTGTTGATGTTGTTGATGCGTTTTGATGTTGTTGATGCGTGTTAGCTACACAAGTGTTATTATAAATCATCACAATCATCACCTTATTTTTACTGAAACCTATTTTGAAAGGTTTATTTTAGTACCGTAATGGCTTTTGTATCGTTTCCTATTCCCAGGAAATGATAACGATCCAACCTAGAGACCTAACCTACTTGAATAAATGAAGCTAAGTTTTTTAGTTTATTTGAATTTGAATTTTTGCCATGGTCAATGATTAAGCACGAAATTTTATTTTAATATGAGAGAATCTATAGGTTTCCCAGTGAAAGTATTTTGTATAAGGTAAAAAAACCTATTACATACTGTTTTCGCTTAGCGAAAATACTAGTTTCTTAAATAATATAGACTGTTCCAAAATAACAGCTTATTCCTTTGAGTATATATCCGAGGAACGGAAACGGACGTAGGATACTAGTTTAAATTCGATACAACTAGTTTGGTTAAATTATAATTAAATTGTTTAAACAATGTTTTATGGGTAAATGTTAAAATATAAAAGCGTATTCAAGTTGTTTATCAGTTAAAAATTATAGTGTGAAACTATTAAACTCCAACTTAAATATTTCATTGAAATAATAATAAATTAATCTACATTAAGTTCGGCAAGATACTTCTACAAGAAGAACTGACATTAAACCTATTATAGGGCTTAAGATTTTCTAAAAACAATAAATATTTTGTCTGGTATTGTTAATTTTGTTTGTTTTGAAAGGTACCGCGGGGTGACTATGGAGAAGTTTTTAGGCATGATGACTGCCTCGGTGGCGTAGAGGGCGCATGCTCGACTGCCAATCAAGTGGTCCCGGGTTCGATCCCCAGGTCAGGCAAAGTGTTAAAAATTTGATTTTTCCATTAGGAATTATCAAAATAACTGCCTGGAGTCTAGAATTGTGCCCGGTAGATGGCAATAGGCTCGCCCCCTATTACATGGGACCAATAACATACTGGCGAAATGTGGGTGTATCTACTATGGGACTGAGTCCTGGGTACACCTCTGCCTACCCCTTCAGGAAAAAGGCGTGAATGTATGTATGATGACATAGGCGTCCAAACGTCTATGTATTAGTTGACTTTATAACTGGCCTTCTTTTATATAGTTAATAAAATACCTGCGTTTCGATAGCTATTTAAACTCCTAGGTCTAGATATCGTGAGCTGTGTAAGCCCGGGGGCAGACTTCGTGACTACTGTTCAGAAGTTTAATAACGCTCGCCGTGGGAATGAGAGTAACGTAGCGTAGCTGCTTATACTGCTGCCGATTTTGATTTATTATTGTAGACTTTGGTGGTCATTGTAATCACAAGTGTTTAGAAAACAATGATAAATGATATATTTTATGGCAAAGCTAGGCTTAAACGCGCTAAAACTTTCAATGAAAGACAATGGGTGTTTCGGGCTCTTAGCCCTCTCTCTTAACCCGTTAAGAGGCTCACTAACATGTTCGGGGAAATCGTCTACCAGGGCATATATCAATAAAAGAGTAGAAACAGCAAAAATTGAGACCTACAAGGTTTTCGTTTTTTTTCTTAAACGTAGGTTGTCCCTCATGAATGAATGGTTACTACTAATCATAATATCCTAGTTCCTACTATTCTATCCAACTTCCTTCTAATATTTTAAATGCGAAAGTTTACGATGTTTGTTACTCTTTCACGCCAAAACTACTGAACCGGGCTGAAATTCGGTATGTAGTTTTTTTTTGACCCAGGGAAATCTGCATACAGATACCCGGCCATGCTGGGGGTAGGGCCGGGTATCTGTATGCCAAAGCACTCATCGCGCAGCAGTAGTTAAGACCCTGGCATAACACATTAGATACTTTTTATCTTAACATTCCCACGAATTCAAAGACTACAAAACCGCGGAGCACAGCTGGTTTTTAAATTTAAATTATAAATGTGTTTTTTGTGTAATTATGGTTGTTACCTCGTCACAACAAAACTTCTAAACAGATTGAGAGGATATTTAGCAAGTAGAGCTTACATCTTGTTATAAACACAACACATTTTTTAGAAAGATACTGTCCTACTGCTGGGCGACAAAGATCTACCCCAAATTCCAAATTTATACGTATCTATTTCCTACGGCACCTCAGCCCATCCATGCTGGTATGCGTCCAGGTCATCGCGCTGTCTTTTTTGGGCTGGCACAATGCACAAATCTTTCATTACCTCATAGGTAGAAAATAACATATTATATAGGTATATAAGAACCCGCACCTTCCCCACCAATTCGCGTGAGCATCCTATTGAGCTACCGTGGAAAGAATTTTTGGAAGTAGTTTAGTTGTATTTCTTGCGACCGCTTAGTTTTAAAAAATATAAATTAACATATTATTATAATAGTTACGTTCAAAATCTAATTTTATTAATAAACGTCTCTATAGATCGTCGTGAACGGTAAAACCCAGACGTTACGAATCAAATGAAAGATTATAATAACAGTTAAGATAAACCTGCTACATAATAATATAGAGCTAAACAAACACGCTGGCGTGCTCGAGGGCAATTCAAGTGAACATAAATACCGGCCAGTAACACCTAATGGAATGAATGTGGGAACCGAATCAAAGCTACTAGACGATAGGACTTGTGTTTCCACTTTCACTTGACTTGGTGCAGCGCTCATTTATTTGGATAATTATTGTCACAGGATTCTGACGTGGCAATGCGGGGTTAAGCGCGTACGCGGCCTTCTAGGAATTTTACACAATCCTATGAAAAATTTACCAAATCGGTTTTTTTGTATTCCCCTGTTTCCTCCGAATTTATTAAACCCATTCTATAAATTTATATCGTGATATTTTTATAGTGAAGTACCTATGTCCCTGTCATTTTAATTTTTTTTATAAACTCTTGGTTTTTTTAATTGTGAACTTCCAAAGATTTCAGTTTTACTCGCGTGTTTGGACGTCCACTACAAAAAAAAAATAGATTTTATAAAGAAAAATAAAATCAAAATTTTTAAAATATCAGGATAAAAATATATCAAATAGGTTTACTGTATTCGGAGGAAACAAGAAATGCAAAAAATCGATTTAGTCATTTTTCCAAAATGCAGGCACTACCGGCTGAGCCAACCGGCCAGTCATTTAATTTACTTACTCGTTTAATTTTTAACAAAAAAGGAAAGCAGAAGGATGCAATTTCAAGATGACTAAGTATAAAATTCAGACAATTGGTATTCAAGACACAAGGCATAAGATAGTAATCTAGCTATCACTTTGCATGAGCTCATCACCTTTTCAGGTCAAAAGTGAATCTTGAGACTTGACTGATGAAGCTAAATAAAATCTTGTACATAATAAAAACATTTCAATAATAATATTACATACATACATTCACGCCTTTTTCCCTAAGGGGTAGGCAGAGGTGTACCCAGGACTCAGTCCCATAGTAGATACACCCACATTTCGCCAGTATGTTATTGGTCACATGTAATAAGGGGCGAGCCTATGCTATCTACCGGGCACAGTTCCAGACTCCAGGCAGTTATTGAGATAATTCCTAATGGAAAAATCCAATATTTAAAACACTGTCTGACTTGGGGATCGAACCCGGGACCTCTTGTAATAAAAACATTTCAATAATAATATTGCCGCCAAATTATTCTCAGTAACCATGCAGATCAGAGATGATCTCGATACCATATCGATAAAAACACAAATGTAAAACGACAATGGCGTAAAATTCAGAAATTTAACCACTTACGATCTTTGTGAGGTGTGGTCGACGGTCGTTGAGTAAAACGTCGAAACTCTAAATAAAACCGGCAAAGAAGATAATTTCGGTCGCTTTACGAGTTTTTGAGTGTTAATAAAGATAATGTTATAAAGGGAATGTAAAACTAAACGTTTATGATGAATATTGTTTTAAGTGCCGAGCGGTATTTATGTTAAGGCGATGTTGATAATATCAGGGGTAGTAATGATATTTTTTTGGCAAATTTCAATGATATTAACAGTTGTAAAGTAAAGTATAAGCATTGCCTATTCAACGTGGCAATGCCGCCAGTATCTTGGGTACGCTGCCATCTGACAGTGGTTTAGAGCACTTGTATTTTCTATAGGCTGACATGTGTGTATCTACTATGGGACTGAGTCCTGGGTACACCTCTGCCTACCCCTTCGGGAAAAAGGCGTGAATGTATGTTATGTTATGACATGTCAGCCTGTGGATTTTCAAAGTGTTCTATGGTATAGAGCATTTAGTTAGGGTAGATAGTAAGTAGGTAGCTCTATTGTTTAGTCTTTTTTCAATAAAAGCACTCTGCCCTTTTTTATATTAAAAGTTGTTGTAAAGAACATAATTATCGATATTATGAGCAATAGTTGACGACAGAGCTCATGTTTTCAAAATTGATTCTTTATTATAATCATCTCAACCGCTGGACGTCCACTACTTGACATAGGTCTCCTCCAGATTTCCATCTAATCTGGTTGTAAGCGGCTTGAATCCAGCGTGTTCCTACTGTCTTTATTAGATCGTTAGTCCACCTTGTGGGTGGACGTCCTACGCTGCACTTGCTGATCCGGTGGTGTCCATTCAACCTTACAGCCGCATTTTTCTTCACTTTGTTCGCCCAGGTGAATTCACCCAGGTGAACAAAGTGGAATAAACCGCCATCAGTAAAGATTGATTGGTTATTGATTGGTATATATATCATTGTTATTTATTATCCACAAATATCTGTTGCATAATTAAAATATAACCATATAATTACTGTTCAAGAAATTCTAAGCACATACAATTTCAGCAGGTATAGTTGCTATAATAAGGTCCATTATTAAATGAATTGTTAAGGCATACGTATGTATGCAGGGTTCCATACCTAGATACCAAGAACATACAGCGCCATTAGTTCCTTGCGCAATGTATGGAAATATAAAATAGCCATATCTTTTGATTGCGTTAACTTAGAAGTATGATTTATTTACAGCCACAAGGGACCGCGGATCTGAGTAGTTGATATCAATTTCGACTTAATACATCTAAGCGTTCTCGTTAAAAAGTGTCTTGACAGACAGACAGATAGTGACGGACCACAAAGTGATCCTGTTAGGTTCCTTTTTTTCCTTTTTAAGTACGGAACCCTAAAAAGAATTATTAATCAATGATATAACCTTATCTAATAAAACCTTATCTAAAAAGACTTTTTGTAGTGGTAGGTCTCTTTTGCAGGGGCCGCCTGGGGAAGTACCACACCTTTGCCAGTTATTCATCCGCCAAGCAGTAATGTGCAAACATTGCTGTGTTCCGGTATGAAGGGCAATGTTACCAGCGAAATTACTGGGCATGATGAGATTCAACAACTCATATCTCAGGGTGACAGGCGCAGTGCAGTGCCGCGCAGAACTTTGAATTTTAAAACACTGGGTGGCACTGTGTCTGATATGGGCAATCATGATGCTTACCATCAGGCACCTGATTTGCTCGTCTTGTCACTCACTATCATAAAAAAAAATCTACAAATTTAACCTTTTTTTTTATGTTAGAGTGCGTTTATTGAAAAAAGACTAAACAATAGAGCTACCTACTTACTATCTACCAGTCTAATTTAAACTTTTAAACTGTGGTGTAGATATTGTGTTATGATACCTGTGCTGGAAAGTACCACAGACACAATATACACCTTATTATTATTATTTAAAGTTAGCTTCGCCTTAAATGCATAATAAGTTTACGACTGGACCTTATGGTTTTCAGTGACTTCCCGATCATAATCACTTAATTTGCCTGCTTTTATAGCAACCATCAAAACTCTGCCTTTGTCAATGTTAACATGAACCGATAAAACATTTTACGATTTGTATAAAATGTACTATCACGGGTTTTTTCTTAGCACAGATCTCTTTTAGCGATAAGACTTTAAAGTTGCATGTATTATCCTAGTATTTTTTTTTTTATGATAGTGAGTGACAAGACGAGCAAATCAGGTGCCTGATGGTAAGCATCATGATTGCCCATATCAGACACAGTGCCATCCAGTGTTTTAAAATTAAAAAATTCTGCGGGGCACTGCACTGCGCCTGTCACCCTGAGATATGAGTTGTTGAATCTCATCATGCCCAGTAATTTCGCTGGTTACATTGCCCTTCATACCGGAACACAGTAATGTTTGCACATTACTGCTTGGCGGATGAATAACTGGCAAAGGTGTGTGTGGTAAGTAATATTATAAATGTCAAATTTCTGTACAATGAACAAAAATTAACGTTTGTAACAGTTAAATAAAACGCTAGCGAGTTCTAGCTCGACTCCAGCGCCATCTAGATGACATAAATAAACAACTAGCGATGAAAATACTGAACCGATCGAGCTGAAATTTGGTATGTAGATAGCTTAGACTCTGGAATAATACATAGGATATTATGTATCTCGATTTTCCGGGGGGTGCAGCTACTTATGAGTGAGAAAGATATCATACAATATTTTTAAAAACTGAAGTATTAAGAAATATTACTCGCAGCCAGCGGAAGAGAAAAAAACATTCTCACAAACTTCACCGTTTCACATCAAATATGTGAAAAAATAATTAGTTTTTGAACGAAACCACCGTTAACATCATACCCATAATGTGCACTTAAAATACCTTTTTATTCTGACAGGAATCATCTTCAATTTGAAACGCGAAATTCTCGAAATTAAAGTGTATTGATTATTGCAATGGGATAAAATACTTATTAAAATATGACAAGGTTATGCGGTTGCGGTTTTTTATTGGGAAAATTAACTTTTGTTCCTAAATAAAATGTCATTTCGATTGAGTCGTTTGTGTCGTAGTTTTTTCATGTTTATTTTGTTTTCTGTTCGTTATGACAAGTGCTAACACTACCTGTTTCAACATACTACCTATCTTTTTATTTGTAATCAAAGCCAATATCGTAAAATTGGTCGTGGAAAATTATAAAGAAAACGAAGCTAAAATCAAATCGCTTTATTCAAATTGGTCACAATGAGTTTAGATCGTCTGTCCAACTTGTGGGTGGACGTCCGTGGTCTCCATACGAGAACTTTACAGCCCCATCGGCCATCAGTTCTTCGTGCTATGTGCTGCCCATTTGCACTTCAACTTGCTAATCCGCTGGGCTACGCCGGTAACTTTCGGTCTTCTACGGATCTCCTCATTTTTGATTCGATGTTTTAGAGAAACCCCGAGCATAGCCCTTTCCATAGCTCGTTGCGCTATTTTTAGCTTACTGATAAGGCCTAAAGTCAGAGACCACGTTTCAGATTTTATGGATCTTCAAAAGGACCGTTTCGTTGGTGTGGATGCGCTGCTCCGGAAAACGAAGTCCTGGGACCTGGGAGGTCAGGTAAAAAGTTATTGGATTTTCCATAAGGAATTATAAATTACCAGCTGACCCGGCAAACGTTGTTTTGCCATATAAATTCTTTCTACAGATTATTTCAGTAGAAAAATAATGAAAAAAATAATGTAAGTACGTGAGGATATCGTGTATGAGTGAAAAAAGCATAGAGCGCTGTAAACATATCGCTATTAAAAAATAGGGGATGATGGAAGAAGGTGGAAAATTTAGGGTTGTATGTATTTTTACATAACATAACATACACATAAAAATTTGGGGTGGGCCACCCTTATCACGTAGGGGGATGAAAAATAGACCTATTCTCAGACCTACCAAGTGTGAATGTAAAATTTCATCAAAATCAGTTCAGCTTAACTATTAGAGTGATATTTATTTATTTATTTATTTATTTATAATCAGATGCTTGCCACGCTTACAGAAAGTTCAACACGCGAAGCAAGCCAAAAACAACAGTATCTACTAAACTACTTATTATATACCTACTACATATTTATAATAATTATCATGGTAAAATAAACTTACGAAAAATTTTATAACATTAACTTAAAAATAGAATACACACATTCAGAAAGCTTTTAAATTTGATGTGAAATATGTCCACTTCAGATTGTTGTGCGATCAGAGCGTTGAGTAGACGCAAGGCCTGTGCAGTGGGAGCATATTGTGCGGTTTGTGTTAGTGTGGACGGTGTCATGAACATACGGAACGCACACAGCCGCTGCTGCCGGACCGGCGTAAACAATGCGCACCGAGCCAAAGCACTCGGGTTATCTATTTTGCCATTGAGTAGTAGGTAATAATGAGATAAGAGCGCACACTTTCGCCTCAACTCCAGAGTATTAATACCTACCATTCCGGCAACGAACAGAGATGGATATAAATAAGGGTAATATCCGTAAAGTTTTCTGTATAAGAAGCGAGCAAATTTACGCTGCACTCTTTCCAACATAATTTTGTACTTATGCTCATGCGGGTCCCAAATCACCGAATTATACTCCAATCTACTCCATACAAAAGCAAAATAGAGTGTGCATATAGCATTTCTATCTTGTAACCTAGAAGACTGGCGCAAGACGAAGCCCAGAGATTGAAACGATTTTTTGCATATATTCAATATGTGAGTATTAAAAGTCAGTTTAGTATCCAAGGTAACACCAAGGTCTACAATTTCCGTAACACGCTGCAGCCCGACGTTTGACATATGGTAGTTGTGTTGGATGGGTGCGCGCGATCTGGTAAATGAAATAATTTTACACTTTGAAGTGTTAAACTCCAGGTGGTTGTGTTCGCCCCATAGTACCACACTGTCTATGTCGGCCTGCAGCGCCTCGCAGTCTGTCGAGTCACCTATCCTCAGGCACAGTTTTAAGTCATCGGCAAACATATAGCATTCCGCCGTCTTGACGACCCCGGGCAGGTCATTTATCATGATGAGGAACTGTGTTGGTCCTAGCGTACTTCCCTGGCTTACACCAGAACAGGTCAAATAATTGTCAGATTGGAAGCCATGTAGTTGGACATACTGAAATCGATCAGTAAAATAACTAGAAAATAGTTTGAGGAGTTTAGGCGTAAAACCAAATGCAGCAAACTTCATCAATAATACGTCATTGTGGACTCGGTCGAACGCTTTTTTGAAGTCGAAGTAGGCTGCGTCTACTTGCTTACTTCGCTCCATCTCAGCGACCGCGTATTCCACAAAGTTAACGTAGTTTGTAACAGTCGACTTACCTGATCGAAAGCCGTGCTGACAATCCGCCAATTGGGTTCGAACCTGTTTGGTGATGTATCGATTAAGTATCGATATTATGTATATAAAAGAAAAAAATATCCTATATTTCAGAAAAAAATATCCTATGTTTCAGAAAACTTACGCTCTACATCCATCAGTAATAAATAACATTTTTTATCGCGTGTTTTTCTTATTTCTCAATGTATGATATTATTATTTCGTCGGTGCGGTCGCCAGATAAGGTCGGCTCCGTTTGGTGCTGATTTATAGCTCGCGAGTGATCTACATGTGAATAGATATGCGAACGGTGTACTGGTATGCTACCTTTGGATCTGTTATTTACGAGTATGAATTTTATATTACATTTTCACATAGGTTGAATTGGCTTTTAAAACTGTCATAAATAAAATATTTTAAGACTAAAATGATACTGCCTTTCCTTAAATTGTATGTAATCCGTTCTAATAAATTACTATGCCTATGACAATGCTTTTGTTTTAGTGGTTAATTTACGCTGAAGTTTTTAATATCTATTGATCTCTATAAAAACATACCAAAAAGATGCCAAATTATAGTATTTTTATTGTTCATCTGTCAACCTTTTTCTCGCGAACGCGACAAGGTATCAAGTTGAAACCGATATCAACAATTCAAATCTATAGTCACTTGCGACTGTAAATAAATCAAATTACCGCACATTTCCATACTTTGCGCCTCAGAATGAAAATCTCTAGGTTACTTCGCGTTTCCTTTTTTTTTATGATAATGAATGACAAGACGAGCAAATCAGGTGCCTGATGGTAAGCATCATGATTGCCCATATCAGACACAGTGCCACCCAGTGTTTTAAAATTCAAAATTCTGCGCGGCACTGCACTGCGCCTGTCACCCTGAGATATTAGTTGTTGAATCTCATCATGCCCAGTAATTTCGCTGGTAACACTGCCTCGGTGGCGTAGAGGGCGCATGCTCGACTGCCAATCAAGAGGTCCCGGGTTCGATCCCCAGGTCAGGCATAGTGTTAAATATTGGATTTTTCCATTAGGAATTATCTCAATAACTGCCTGGAGTCTGGAACTGTGCCCGGTAGATGGCAATAGGCTCGCCCCCTATTACATGGGACCAATAACATACTGGCGAAATGTGGGTGTATCTACTATGGAACGAGTCCTGGGTACACCTCTGCCTACCCCTTCGGGAAAAAGGCGTGAATGTATGTTATGTTATGTTAACATTGCCCTTCAGACCGGAACACAGTAATGTTTGCATATCACTGCTTGGCGGATGAATAACTGGCAAAGGTGTGGTACTTTCCCAGGCGGCCCCCTGCTAATAAGAGGCCTACCACTACAAAACCGTTACCGTTTGCTTAGTATCATGAAACTTGGCAAGAAGCAAGATCTTATATCAGAAGTAAAGGAATATATCCCAAAAACGTAAAATTAAACAAAAATGAAGTGATTATTAACATGTTTGCAGAAGTTTGCAACTAGATGACGCTGTATGTTCTTAGAACGCGGTAGGGTTTTGGTCATGTAGGTATGGAGTCATACTTAGCATACTTATCAAGGTATGCCCTGACAATTTATTGATTTTAAAGGCAAAAAGGAACCCTTATAGGATGACTTTGTTGTCTGTCTGTCAAGATACTTTTTAACTGGAACGTGTGGAGGTATCAACTTGAAATTTATATCAACTACTCAGATCTGCGGTCCCTTGTGGCTTTAAAAAAAGTCATAATTCTAATTTAACGAAATCATAAGTTATGGCTATTTTACAGCATATTTCTATACTTTGCGCAAGGAACTAATAGATGGCGCTGTATGTTTAAAGCGTTTTGTTCAGGTATCTAGGTATGGAACCCTATCCTATGCATACATACGTATGCCTTAACAACTTATTTGGTTTATGTTTATTTTTCGATCTTATGTTGCAAAATTGTTCAATGTTTTTTTTCTTAATAAATATGATAAGGTGTAGCTACGAAAAACATAATTCAAAAGTACCTTTACAACTGTAAATCATATCTTATTAGCGGCACAGAACAATTTATTTGTCACTCATAAACCATACAGTAAATTACAAAAGGCAGATTTAATTTGTGTCAGCCATTTTTATTTAAGTGTCGAAGAGGATTCTTTACAGCGCCGACCTTATTTTTAATTGTTAACCCGAAATGTCAATCGATATTTCACATTCTTAACAGAATGAAATTAACATGTATTCTTTCATTAACAATAATGTAACCGTATTTTAACTGACTTTTTTACCTTCGGAAAGGTGAAGTTAAATGTTATAATGTGGAATAAACAGATGAATCCTTATTTTCTTGTCAGCATAACATCATAAGTTAAAACTGTTTTTATTTTGTGCCGTATGAACAAAAACGATTCTAAACTAAATTTATTATTTTTAAAAGAGTTGTTTTATCGTAATTTATATAATACATTATGTATTGAGTATTTTCAAAGTTTAAGGGAGAGCTGATATACACTTTGGAAATACATAAGTTATGACTCAATTTATAAAAAAAAATATAAACATACATACATACATTCACGCCTTTTTCCAGAAGGGGTAGGCAGAGGTGTACCCAGGACTCAGTCCCATAGTAGGTACACCCACATTTCGCCAGTATGTTATTGGTCCCATGTAATAGGGGGCGAGCCTATTGCCATTTACCGGGCACAGTTCCAGACTCCAGGCAGTTATTGAGATAATTCCTAATGGAAAAATACAATATTTAACACTATGCCTGACCTGGGGATCGAACCCGGGACCTCTTGATTGGCAGTCGAGCATGCGCCCACTACGCCACCGAGGCAGTCAAACACCCTTAACCCTTATAGGATCACTTTATAGTCTGTCTGTCTGTCTGTCTGTCTGTCAGTCTGACAAGATACTTTTGAACAGGAACGCGTGGAGGTATCAAGTAGAAATTGATATCAACTACTCAGATCTGCGGTACCTTGTGGCTGTAAAAAAGTCATCCTTCAAAAGTTATGGCCATTTTACTACATTTTTGACTGCCTCTGTGGCGTAGAGGGCGCATGCTCGACTGCCAATCAAGAGGTCCCGGGTTCGATCCCCAGGTCAGGCAAAGTGATAAATATTGGATTTTTCCATTAGGAATTATCTCAATAACTACCTGGAGTCTGAAACTGTGCCCGGTAGATGGCAATAGGCTCGCCCCCTATTACATGGGACCAATAACATACTGGCGAAATGTGGGTGTATCTACTATGGGACTGAGTCCTGGGTACACCTCTGCCTACCCCTTTGGGAAAAAAGGCGTGAATGTATGTTATGTTTATGTTTTATGTTACTACATTTTTACATACTTTGCGCAAGGAACTAATAGATGGCGCTGTATGTTCTTGTTATCTAGGTATGGAACCCTACACTATATATAAGTATGCCTTAACAATTCATTTTAAATATGATCCATATTTTTTATGTGGATATAAGTATATTTTAACAGCTCTCGTTGAACTTTTCAAAATGTATGTAAGAATAATGTAATGTAATATGTTATAATAATATTATGTATGACTTGCCTATTATAACGTTCTATGTTATACTTTGGTGAAATAAATAAATAAAAATATTCAAAGCAAATTCAGCGTACTCAATAGTTCTAACTAGACCATGCCTATCCCCAGTTTAAAGTTTTTTACGTCCAAGCTAATATGTTAACCAGTTAAGGCTCAGCGGTTTACATTTATGTCATACCATGACCATAACAAGCAAACGTGTAATTGAATCATGTATCTGGACTACTCAGGGAACTGTTTTTAAGAAACTACAAGATTACAAGTGCATCTTGTAAACAACAACTTTTTTATTTTGGTTAGTTTTTACGGTTGGTGTATAATGTGTTTACTTTTATATAATAAGATAGCTGTGCCCCGCGGTTTCACCCGCTCGTAGACATCGTTCCCGTGGGAATATCGGGAAACAAAGTACCCTATGTGTTATTCCAGAGTCTAAGCTACCTACATACCAAATTTCAGCCCAATTTGTTCAGTAGTTTTGGTATGAACGAGTAATAAATATCCATCGATCCATTAATCTAACCAAAACTGCGCTAGATGGCGCTGCAGGTGAGTTAGAACTCTCAAGCATTTTGTTGTTCACTTGTTAAAAACGTAAGTTTTTTACATTTTACTGAAATTTGACATTTATAAGTAAAAGCCAAAATTAGTAATGTTATATTACTAATAATAATATATAATTAAATAAATAGGCTTATCTTAGAAATTCACATGGCTCAGATTTGTATATCCATTGAAGTGTATCAAAATGTCTACTATGTTAATCAGACTATACTACCATCTAGTCCCAAAATGACAGTTATTTAGCTCCTAACAATATAATTGATTGAATTTGGCGTTACTTTTCGGAACTCCATTACAAACTCCTAGAACAAGAATAAACTAAATATCTACTACAAACTAAAAACTAAATATTCTTGTTCCAGGAGTTTCTCCTAACAATAGTTTTATATTATAAGTTTCTAAGGGTAAATAAAGTTCCTTCTTCTTACAACTTACTTAAGGACACATCCTTTCGCAATACATATTTGAAATTGCAGCAAAGGAGTATTGCTGTCAACAAACATTGTAATAGTGTCCGGCATTCTGCAGGCAGCGATTTGAAATTGAACAAGAGTTAGAAACCAAAATTTTAAAAGAAATTATCCATAATATAATGAAGGGGAAACGAGGGAAAAATTCTTAATTACTGTACTAATTTGGTCAAAATTGTCATAAAACGAAATAGTATTAAGTAATCAATGAGGCATAATATAATTGTATATTTGATGATTCTCATTGATAAAAATAAGATTTGTAAAATATATAAACGTAAAACGTATAGTTGTAAGATTAGAAATAGATAAAATAAAATTGTATTATTAAATTAATGTAGAAAAAGATAGATTTTAAAAAGAATGTAAATAAGACTTAAAGTATAACAATAAAAATAGAGACTTGCAGAGAATTAAACCCCCTAAGTATGACAGAAGATGTATGTTAGAAAGAATAGCTATGCAGAAAGAAAGAAGAAGAATGTCAGAAGTCACTGAAACTCCGATCATGTTGGAGATTGTGTATTGATAAAAAAAAAAAACATTGTAATAGTGAAACTCAAAGAAATAAAGAACTAAGAATTGGAATTATAATTTGAGTTTTATTAGTGATAATAATTTTAACACACTTTTACTGATTATGACATTTCATTGTAGATAATTATTACGTTGTTTAGTTTAAGATTGTTTATTTATGGTCTTGGTACAACAGGGCCGAGGCGTGGTCAAGAATTTGATATCAATTTGTCGGTCACTAATCTTGTCTGGATTTTAGTGGAATGCCATGCCTAGATTTACTTAACACCTTACGTGAAGAAATAACATTGGGTTAGTTTTTAACCCAATACTTCTTGAAATGATAATAACTGTTCAAATAAGAAAGTGTTTTCTTTCTTTGGTTATGTATAATTAGTTTTGAAAGTTGTAAATTGTAGGCTACATTATACAGCATGTTTGCACAACTATTTGCTAATGTTGTAGTTGTAATTCATCATCTCAGCCGTTGGTAATCCACTACTGAAAATAGGCCTCCCCCATAAAGGGGTGTTTTGCCAATACTCAACACGCTTGGCAGGCGGGTTGTCGAGCGCAGTTCGATGGTTTTTTGCAGAGGACGCTGCTTCCCGTCCTCTGGATCTGTTCACCCTTAGCCGGCTTTTACGGCAACCACGGGTAGAGAGGGTGGAGCACTATTCTAAAGCCGGTAACTCCACGGCACAATTACTGTTAGTTGTAATTACTGTTTTAATAATATTTTTATATAATTATACCTAATTGTGTATATAAAGCCGTGTTTCAGAGAGGTGATTTAAACTGCGTCGTTGTAATCTATTAGACGTTGACTGAGATCGCCACCAAAATAACCTGTCGTTTACGACATGTTATTCCAGTGGAGACTTTTATTCTTCTTAGAAAAACTTCGGCTTATATGCTGTTGGCCAAATAACGCACTTGCACCAATGAAGTTGGATTGCTTTCTTACTCTGAGACTTGCACTGAGTGGCTAACATCATCTTATTGGTCTGAGCATACTGATGACTCCATAGCGGTAAGGTAGCGAAGTAGGTACGAAGAAAACCCTTTCTGTTTTGGCAAAACACCAATTACTTTTATATTTTTTTTTTTTTTTTTTATTTATTCCAAAAAAATTATAAATTATCTTGATGCACCAATAAACCTAATGGTTTGTGCTGGTGCATTCATTCAACTCGCTTCGTATTAAACATAAAAAAAAAAAAAGTAATAAATATCTTATTAATAAAAGTCTAAGTAAAAAAATCTACTAACCTCCAGATGAGAGCAAACACGCAGAAATAAATTAAAAGGTTTAATTAAATTAATTTTAATTAAATTATAACTATCTGTGTCCCGCGGTATCACCCGTGTAGTCATTGTTCCAGTGGGAACATCGGAAAAAAAGTACCCCATGGGTTATTCCAGGGTCTAAGCTACCTACATACCTATATTTCAACCTAATCCAATCAGTAGTTTTTGCATGAAAAAGTAACAAACATTCGTCCATCTATCAATCCATCCATCATTACAAACTTTCGCATAGGTATAAATTATATTAGTAGTAAGTTTGTTGTTTTTCCCTAAAATATTAAAAGTCACATTTTTAAGATCTCTAGATAACATCTTTCAGGTATAAAATACCACATTACAACAAATTATGAATCTTCAGAAATTGACGCAAAAATCCTGCTGTGTATTAATGTTACAAAAATTTTGTAAACGATAAATTAAACAGAGATCAATAATAATAAACGTTGAAGTTCGAATATTAATTGTTGTCTTTAAACATAAATGATGGATGTTAATTTCTGATTCAACATTTTATTTAAAAGGCAATCGAGGAGATCAGGAGCAACTTTTTACTTGGCTTCTGTGAATTATTCATTCACGGGTTCTCTATAAAATCCTCGTAAGAAATGTTTTATTTAGAGTAAAACACAATAAAAGCAGAAATTAGTATTCTGTGGCAGAACATACAAATACGTAGTCGTCAATTGAGATGACAACCATTTTCCGCTCTCCATTTTAAATGAGTGCAATATTACGCACGTAAATTAGACATAACATAACATAACGCCTTTTCTCTGAAGAGCTTAGCAGAGGTGTACCCAGGTTCAGTCTTATAGTAGGTACATCCACATTTCTCCACCTACATTTTTATGTTCTTTTTAAGTCCCTTGTAATTTGGGGCGAGCTTATTGTCATCTACCGAGCATAATTTCGGACTCCAGCATGTTGCTTAGAAAAATTTTTTTTCTAAATCGCTCTCAGGACCTCTTAGCAGTTTGACACAATCCTATGGGAAATTTACGAAATCGATGTTTTGTATTCCCGTGTTTCCTCTGAGAATAAATGATTTTATCCATAAATTTATATCTTGAAAATTAGAAAATGCATTAGGCTATGTCCCAATTATTTTATTTTTGTTCCTTATCTCTTCATTTATTTCTAGTGAATGTCTAATTACGCGAGTAAAACTGGGACAGTTTTTCATGTTTTTAAAGGGTCATACTTATAAGTTTGTAGAAAAATGAAAATGACAGGGACATGCTCACTGAAGACCTAGATTTTATAAAAAAAAAATCCATTGCTCTGACGCAGTTATCTAGGGAGGAAACACGGGAATACGTTTGTATGGAAAAATCACCCCTCATGTAACCTCTTAAGTCTTTTACTAAGGCCGAAAAAAGTGTTCTTATCTATTTGAATTATAAATTATATAGTTGTATGAACAAACCCGCTCCTACAGCGGTTGACTCCAAGACAGCAAGACATTTCGCAAGGTATAGTGGTATAAAGCCTAAAAACGGGAGTTACAGAGGTATTGTCGGTGCATCTGTCTGAGAGTATGATTTGTAACGCTCCCGCGTGGTACGTGACCACGTGCTCGGGTCGTAGCTTATTGAGGGAAGAAAGGCGGATTGTGTATCTTAGTTATGTATCTAAAATATTATGATACAATAATTTCTGTTGAGACAGTTTATTAAAATATAGGTGATAACTATAGCTATGATCTACAATAAAAAGTCACAGTATTCTATTAATATGGATTACATACATATATAATAATGCCCTTATTGCTTTTAATGTGTTGATTTTCAAAGGTGTTTATTGTATAATTTCTGTATATAATATAAATATCTAGATATATATAGAGATATAGTATAATGTCGTTATAAAGACTGCCTCGAATAACATTTGAACTATATTGTATCGCAGTAGAGTTATGTCACACTTCAGCTTGTCGCAAAAGCGTTCAATCTTACTTCAATAAATCGCAGTACAGTTCTGACGCACTATCGTTACAATAAAATAACAATAATATAATTATTTACTCAGACACATATAGATCGAATTATTATTACATAAGGATATTATATTCAAAATCAATTAAATATAATCCACAAATAATAAAAGTACAAAAATAAAAAAAAAAACAAATTGTTATTAGAAATCAGGTAGGTAGAAGATTACAATTAAATCAATATGGAAATAAATTAAATTTAAATCAAATAATAAAAAAAAATTATCAATAATTGTTTGCATACTCGTGTATGTGCATCCGCTAATTGACCCGCTAATCGCTCAGTCGCTCACTATCCTCCGTCCTAGTGACATGTCATCAGGTCACATACGTGCACCCTGGCGGCGGCGGGTTCCATCCTCACAGGTGTGGCGGACTGCTTCACTATATCTGATGTTTCACAACTCTTTGTAAACCTAGTTGATATTTACTTACAAACAGAAATAATGATGCATAGCCGGCACCTTACAAGCAAACGAATGTAACCAAAATATTGTAAAACTCGCAGTTGAAAACAATTAGAGCCTACAAGTTTCTTGTGCGTTTTTCTTGCCGGTATGTGTTCTAGATTAATTACTAATTAGCTTTGTTGATTGCCGTTTTGAGACCATTGTACATGCCTTTTATTGAGTAAGCGCTGGGAGAACGTACCCTATCTCCCCTTTTCTTTATGTCAATGGCTCTCCCTCATAGATATCCATCTAGTTTGCTAGTAGTCTAGTAGGCTGTCAAGTTCTCGAAGCGTAGGACGTCCACCTACAAGGAGGACAGACGATCTGATAATGACAGCAGGATCACGCTGGATGAAGGTCAAATCATATATTTACCAATAATTTATATTATAATAAAAATAATAATAATTTCTAAAGTTATTTTTGAGCAGATATTATAATATAACCCAATGATTGTTTTGATATGAACATTCACAGAATAAAGATACGGAACATTAACTGATTGTGAAAATCAACAGTTTGTCAAATGTCACAGGTCATCTCACACTGAACAGAGATAAAACTTCTAGTTCAAGTAAAACTTTCTTATTTTCGCCTCCATCATTCATCAAACCAAGAAACCACACGTTTCCATACAACTTTACACCGACATCCATAAATAATATATACAGCGGCACCATAACTTACAACATTTTCTTACGTTGATCGTTACAAAAGAGGTGATCGTATTTTACGCAACTTCTTAGTTTTGTTACTTATCTTTCTTCTACTTTCATTCATTTTCAGCAATGAAATGAAATTCGCCAAAAATATGTGTTCTTAAGTTAGATCTATGTACACGATACTACATAAGTTAAATCTCAGCCGTGGAGTAAAGCATTAGAATAGCGATCCACCCTCTCTACCCGTGTATGCTGTAAGAGCCGGCTAAGGGTTAACAGACCCAGAGGACGGGCAGCAGCGTCCTCTGCAAAAAACCATCGAACTGCGCTCGACAACCCGCCTGCCAAGCGTGTCGAGTATTGGCAAAACTCTCCTTTACGAGGGAGGCTTATATTCAGTAGTGGATTACCAACGGCTGGGATGATGATAATGATGAAGTTAGATCTTAATTAGTTAGGGTTTCAACATATTTTGCCACACCTGACGTGCGAAAAAATCAACAGCTTGACTGAGCTGAATTTTATCATTTGAAGTAGGCACCCAGTATCTGTGTATAAGCCAGCTTTAGTACCTAACTAGAGATTCTTGTTACAATTTGTTAGATCCAGAAAAGCAAGAAGTTAGTTCACTATCAATAAAACATTGTAAGAACTTATATGATAATTGCGAAATGTGAAAAACCTCTGGTATTGTTTTTGATGTTTTGATATGCAATTATGTGTTATTGTATTTATTTCTAAAATATCCTAGCAAACAAGAGCAATAAAAAGTTTTGCTTATTAAACACTCACAAATGTTCGACCTAACTGTGGAATCAAAACAGAGATCTGCAGCGGCAAAAGCACTCACAGGATTCTAACTATAAGGTCTTTAAACTTGGAAACCAAACGTTCCTGAATTTGAGTCTTAAAACATAACATACATTCACGCCTTATTCCCGAAGGGGTAGGTAGAGGTGTACGTGGGAGTGAGTCTTATTTAGTAAAATCCAGAGTCAAGTAGCCGCACGCTATAAATGCAGATTAAAAAAATGTTGTAAGCTTTGAAATGATCACTTAGTGCTTAGTGACAATGTTGCAATAGGATCAAGGCATCTGTGGACAGTTAACATCATAAATTAAAAAACCAATTAGACGGGTCCACACCAGACGACCCACTGCGCTCCGATCGCACGCAATCGTGAAATGGGCAACAAACCAGCGGAAGACCTAAAGCAAAAAAATGCTAATATTTAAAAGCAAAATTAATATTCCTGCGGCCACAGCGATTCGATGCTGCTTCTGTACGTGTGACTTGCCCATAAAGACTGGTGACGGAACTCAGTGAAGTGACAGTGTACACTACCCTCAATAGCTTCAACTAATCGACGCCCGTCGTGTGTGGTCGTCACAAAAACAACGTAAACCATGTCGTGGTGTCAACATAAATTACATTCCAAAAATATAGGCTGAGAGATCTGGCTAAATTTTATTACTATACCTATGGAATTGAAAATTGTTTTTCTGTTTTTGAATGATGGTATAATTATCAATTAGGTTTCCGGAGATGGACTCCAAAGGGTGGTATTAATAACGTTTACCAAAGCTCAAAAGCAGAAGGTTAGCATCAATGGTATCACATCTGCTAGTTCTCCTGTCAAGATGGGTGTCCCACAGGGATCAATTTTGGGTCCTTTCCTGTTTTTGGCATATATTAACGATTTGCCTTACATGGTCCACGGTCTAGCAGATATAGTTCTATTTGCTGATGATACTTCATTGATTTTTAAAGTTGATAGGAAGTATACTTCACTAGTACATGTTAATAATACTTTAGCAAGTATATCCAGATGGTTCACAGCAAACAATCTGTTATTGAATGCGAAAAAGGCTAAATGTTTGAAATTTTCGTTGCCAAACGTCAGAAGTATAGAACCAATCGTAGTTCTTGACGGTGAAAGACTCAATATTGACAATGCAACTTTGTTCCTTGGCATAAATATAGACTCTAAACTGCAATGGAGCACTCATATTACCGAGCTCTCAGGGAAACTAAGCTCTGCAGCTTACGCGGTTTATAAAATTAGGCAACTAACAGATATAGCCACGGCGAGATTAGTGTACTTTGCATATTTCCATAGCTTGATGTCTTATGGGATTCTGTTGTGGGGGTCAGCCGCAGATATAGAAACTATCTTTATACTATAAAAACGTGCGATTCGTGCCATCTATGAGATGCGTCCACGCGAATCCCTGAGGGAATTATTTAAAGAAATAAACATTCTGACCCTACCATCCTTATACATTTATGAGAACATCATGTATGTGCGTAAAAATTTACATAAATTAAAATTAAATACTAGTGACCTACATAATTTTAATACTAGGAATAAAGACAAAATAGCTGTACCTAGTTTTAGATTATCTAAAACAAATAAAAAGTCATTCTTAGAAAATAGTGTACGTTTCTATAATAAAATCCCAAAAGAGATAACTGGGCTCTCAGAGGGTAAATTCAAAACCTATATAAAATCTACTTTACTAAAGAAGGCTTATTATAAAGTCAACCAGTACATAGAGGACAAAGATGCCTGGAAACTTTTGTATAGCCGCCTCGCGGCACCTTCAAAGAAAACGAATGTAACCAAACCAAATATTGTGAAACTATCTGTTGAAAAAATTAAGCCCTGCAAGTTTCTTGTGCGTTCTTCTTGCAGAGGTATCTTTCCGAACGCACGGTAGACTCAGTACTGTTAATCTTCATTGACGTGCAAAAGTGTCAGATTATGACCTATTTGAATAAATCTGTTTGAGTTTGAGTTTGAAAAGAGTCAGAGCTTTGGACGCTAAACGCTAACTTTGAAACGTTGTACATAAATAATAGGTCTTCTTACTAAATGTACACCTAATAAAATACTGTGTTTTTGAGTAACATAATAATTGTTATTAAAATTTTTGTAAAATACTATTCAGGAACTCCGAATTTGAAGCCATTCATTTCCACTGGACATTATAAAGATTTTCTGTGAAAAAATGTCGTGTATATTAGTAAATCTGAATCAGTGTCTATTATTAATGATCTATGTAAATCAGCATCTGCAATTCATGAGTTAATTCAACATATTTTATTATCATAATTTATTTTTTTAAGTCAACAAACAACTTGAATATAAAATATTGTTGCTTATGTCTCGATTAGGAGGATTACTAATCTAAATCATGTATCATCATCATCATCATCATATCAGCCATAGGACGTCCACTGCTGAACATAGGCCTCCCCCTTAGATTTCCATACAGTCTGGTTGCAAGCGGCCTGCATCCAGCGTGCTCCTGCCGTACTTATCAGATCGTCTGTCAACCTTGTGGGAGGACGTTCTACGCTGCGCTTACCAGTCCGTGGTCTCCCACTAGATACTCTACTAGATGTATGCACTACGTTAATTTAGCACTTAAATGGGTCTGCACTAATGTTAAAAATTATGATAATGACTAAAATGACCATAAAACTTATTTTCAGCTTTACCATAGTCAGGAAGGAATTGTGTAACATTTTCGACCATCAGCACCTAAACTAGGATGTTTGTATAATATTTTAGAACACAGCACCCGAACTACTTAAGTAGCCGGGTGTTTGATTGGATTACTGAAGATTGAAGATGTTTGACCAACTAGTTAGTACGACCACGCATCATTCTGTTTGAGGGATATGATTGTTTTGAACGTGTGTTCATTCATTTCCATAATCAATTATTGTTTGCTGGTTAAATTTTTGGTGCTTCCGTGATATGGGATTGTGTCTAATGACTTTCTTGAAATTGAAAGAGGTTTTTATTTGGATGTCTGTGTTTTTTAGAGTTCTGTACCTCAAAAGGAAAAAGCAACCCTTATAGGAACCTTACAGTAATGTTTGCACATTACTGCTTGGCGGATGAATAACTGGCAAAGGTGTGAAAAAACAGGCCTACCACTACAAAAACAATTATTGTAATACTAGCTGTATCCCGCAATCCCGCGTGGTCATCGTTATATAGAATATTCTCACGGGAATGTGTGGTGTGTGTGGGGTGTTATTCCAGGGTCTAAACAATTTGCACAGAGATTATGACCACAATCGGTTCAGTAGTTTTTGCGTGAATGAGTAACAAACATCCATCCATCCATCTAACTAAAACCAAGCTAGGAGGCGCTGAAGTCAAGTTACAACTCGCTAGCGTGATTAGACAGCAGAAATACGCAAGGCTGCGCTGCTGACGCAAAGTTGTAAACAACTTCGCCTTTTCGCTGAAGAATAAATAATGTCATTAAACTAATAACAATATCAACAATTCATTAAAAACTATAACCATAACAATTAATTCCAAACACAATTAACATTATTAATTAGAACTCAATTATTTGTAATTGCTAAAGCTCGCCGCGCATTGACTTTTTCCCGAGCATCGGTAATTGTACGGACAATCTTACGACAGACATATCCCTAATTAATGAGATAGCTAAAGGGACCGACTGATCTGATGAAACACGAAAAACTAGGCATTTGTGCAATAGGATCGAATTGCGAAGAACTGCCGCTGTCGCCCATCCATTGACATACTTTTGTAAAGGCCATGGTTTATAGGAAAAATTATTTTGCAAATTTTTTTTTTATCGTAGATCTCTTGAATATTGACGGTATGTTACGGTTAGTAACGTAAATATTTTATTAAAATTACATTTATTAATAAATTATTATCCATAATATCTGAGAGTTAAATTAAATAACTACTTATTTATTGTTTTCCGTAGCTACTTCTTTTCGTAGTATATATCCACAAATGTTTCTAATTTATTTTACTAGAATAGGCTATTTCATAGCAATAGTGATATAGATCAAGTTCTGAAACTATAGACTAGACTAATACAAATTCAGATGTAGTTTAAAAAAAGCTTTTAGCAAGATTTGACAATGTTATAGATTTCACATCATATAAAATATCGAGCCTTCTTCCCCAAAGTACCACATTCAAATTCAGTTCGTTTTAAGTCTAATGTAATTGGGGGCGGAACCTTTTGCTATCAAGCGGGTTCAAATTCAGACTTAAGATATATAGATTTACATTAAATTTACTCGTGGCATTTAGATTTACACGTAATATTTATTTCCATGGTTGGGCGACTCTATCCCAGTTTTATTCCCGTCTCGGGAGTACCGTCGGCAAATGGTCGACAAATTAAACGCGCAAGTAAAAACACCGAGTGAATCATTCTGTGCACGATCGTGCAACTTTATGCTGTCCATCCGGCTGAGTTTATGCTGAATAGCCTGTCCTGTCGACTTTATGTCGTCCGCTGCTAGAGGATTGAGAAAGAGGGTGCATTAAACTGAGTATAGTGATTTTTTTTTATCAGAAATCATCATACTCGCCTTACATATTGTAAATTTTTTGTACATACTTAATGTCGCTCGAAAACGCAGGCTAGGTCTTTTAATAGGCGTACACGGTGACTATTTTTTAAGTCCAACATGTAGAGACCCCTTTGAGCTTTTAATCTAAAGGTAATGGATAGCACCTATCGGGGTCCATCTCTGAAACCATCTACAGAAGATGAGCTCAAAGACAGCCTCCGCTAGGTGCAAGGACTATTTTGAATGGATGGAATCTACTTGATTGGGCTATAGGTGTGATTTCTATCTAGATGGATGGTAACCGGACTATTGCTAGAGACTCCGGCACCTGCCACTTCTGTCTCAGTACATACTTATTATTATAAGTTTCTAGTGTGTTATTCTTGTAGATATATCTATCCGAACGCACGGAAGATACATACATACATTCATGCCTTTTTCCCGTAGGGGTAAGCAGAGGTGTACCCAGGACTCAGTCCCATAGTAGATACACCCACATTTCGCCAGTGTATGTTATTGGTCCCATGTAATGTCCCACGCACAGAAGATTAATTACTTAATTAGCTTCTTGACTTGCAAAAATGTCTTTTTGAATAAAAAATAATTACTGTACTATAACATACTCAGATCATTCAAACAAATAACATACAATCACGGCTTTTTCCCGAAGGAAAATCTTAGGTTAAGATGTACCAAGGTACACCAACATTTTGCCAGTATGCTAATAATATAATATTACCATCTACCATCCATATGGGGTATGTTCCAGACTGCAGGCTGTCACTGTGGGTCCTAATGGAAAAATCCAAAGAACACTGTGACCTGGGGATCGAACCTTATGATCGGCAGTCGAGCTTACGCCACCGAAGCAGCAACAAAATAAACTTATTGCTTAATTTAATATATGACTCCGTTAACACGCTGTCCTGAATAATACTTGTAATTCATCATCTTCATTATGAACGGTAAAAGAATATCTGATACGCTATCTATTTCATCTCTTGTAAATGTCAGCTTCTTCACAATGAAAAATGTAACCCTTCATCATATGATACATACTAACTGCACTGTAAGAATTCGCCTCAGGGCACTTGCAATGTATACTATTTTTTATTTTATTTTATATATTAATACAAAATCCACAGCTGTTCAAATTAAATAAAAAAAAATTTCATTTTAATATTACAGCCAAAAATGGATTCAAATTTTTTACAATGTTTTCATATGAACAGACAGTAATTTAAAATTATGTAGTATATATTAATAACTATGCCCTGCAGTTTTACCTGTGTATCAACTATTCCTGTGGGAATATTGAGACAAAAATGTACTCTATGCCCTGTAACAAAGTCTCGTCTATCTTATAACCAAGTTTGATCAACATAATTTTTTCAGGTTATGCTTTTTTGTTAATTTTCTTTTGTGTATTTTGAACTTTGACTTTGTAATTTTATGTTCGTTAACATAATTGGTTGTAGCCGTGTTGATTAACAATAAACAATAAAACACTTAAAATAGGTCCAGCGTGACACGTGAAAGCATAACAAACCGACGATACCTTTCGCTTCACTTTTTTTTTATAAATTTATTTAGTAGGCATGGATTTTGAACTGTCTGAGATAGCAATTATCCGTGCACCTCATATTGGGCACATAATTTGTTAAACATCGATCCATATATGGTTGATCTCTTCAGAAAAAAATCTGAACCAATTGGGTTGTTTGGTGAGTAACTTAGATCCAGAAGGTACATAAACTACACACACATAAGACCTTATAGAAAAGAATAGAATAGAATACTCCTTATTATCACCAAAATAACGTAATACATATTAACTAAAATAACATGAACATAATTCCTGGTTGACAATGGGCGGCCTTATCGCTTTAAGCGATCTCTTCCAGGCAACCAGTCTTTGGACGTATAGGGGAATGATATGATGAGTAGGGGATGGAAAAGTGTACACATTTTATTTCTCTTAAAGTATGTACAGAATGTACAGAAGAATAAACTGTAATGAAAGACTTAATTTTGTTCGTATTTTTTTGGATACGCACCGATGCACGTATATTTTGTTACCTCTCCGCATCTACTACTGAACTACTTCACAAAACTACTAAACCAATTGGATTAATATTTGATTTAAACGTGGCTTAAACCCATGTATAAACAAAATATAACAATATTATACTATTTTTGCCCGCTTTCACCCGCGTAGTCTTCGTTCCCGTGGGAATATCGATATAAAAAGTACTCTTTATGTTCTTAAGTCTAATACCTATTTATATACCAAATTTCATCTTAATTGCTTCAGTACTTTTAGCGTGAGAAGAGTGATAACGGAACAAACATACCACACAATATATGCACACAAAAAACAGCGTTAGCGCTAACGCTGTTTTTTTTATGTCATCTAGATGACGCTGGAGTCGAGTTAGAACTCGCTAGCTTTTTGTTTACCTGTTACAAACGTAGCTTTTTTACAATATCATTGAGTTTTGAGATTATAATATTTGTAGGTTTGTAATCATATTTTGAATGCGTGAAACTGCGTAGACACAGGTTTATTTTTAAGGAGATTTTTGTAAAAGGAAAATGAAGTAATATGACAAGCCTACATACATCGTCCTTGCAAAGGATAACAAGCATGAAGCCGTCCATTTCCCGATCTCAGTTCATTTATAAAAATACCCGAATATTTCACTTTTTTTGCCACAAAATTTTACTTTTAAATTAATACGCGTTTAAGTTTTTACTCATCAAAATGCGCATATTGCACAGTTGTTTTTGAGGCGTATTTCAATTAAGTCGAATCCTTGATATTAAAGTTAATAATAGTTAAATTGGGAGGTAGGTGTCGGACAGTAACTCATTGTAGTTGATACCTACTGATTTTAACCGCGAACCTGGTCATTTAATTGATTATTAAGCGATAAAGATCGGTCCTACGGATAATTGTGGGGGGCAAGCTTTTGATTGACGACACAGAAAATAGTGCACGTAAATGAAATCGATTGTCGATTGGACATTTAGAGATGACGCGTGGCGATCTATGCCTCAAATCTACCGGAGTAAAAGTCTCCTCTGAAAAGTCGGAGTATCTTTTCTTATGAAAAATAATTTGCTTAATTGGTCTGCATAGCTGTACTTCGTAAAATACGTATTGGCTGTACGGATGCGAAACGTGGAAAGTAACCAAGGATATCTCGCAAAAATTCCAGGATTTCGACTCTTTGTCTCTTACTTTTTTGTCTTTTTTGGCCCTATAACGTTTATATAACGTGTCGGAATAGTGGGCAAACAGCTTAAAAGTACGCATCAAACTACTTTGTAAAGAGTTAAGAGTTATAAGAATAGAATAAAAAGCCTTTATTAGAGCTGCACTCAAAAATCCTTATAAATTTGTACAATTTATTTTGCTACAAATAAGTAAAGGTAGGTCCAGCATACATCTACCATATCGCGTATTGTCTTAATGTATATTATTACGACATTCGCACCTAAAATCAGACATAACAAATTCAGTTGTCGTGTTTACAGGCCGAAAACGAACTCTTAAATAAAGATTTTATCTCCAAAACGGCAAAATGCGAAATCAAAAACATAAAATTCAAAATGAAATCCACAAAATATCGAACCGAGGTTCCTTTCGTACTTATATATTGCCACAGTATTAATGTATATGTACAAAATCTGTACGTACGTATAACCCAGTTAAGAAAATGTATAGTCCAATTTATTTTTGTATTTGGTCACATTGTGTGTAAAGGAATGACAAACTTTTGGTCATATGTTTCCAGTTCGGGACGGATTTCGGGTGTCTGTTTATTTTGCACGAACTTTCTCTTGGGATTTTAAAGTTCATTTTATAAAAACTATGACATTTTCTCACATTTTCATTATTATTCTATTCCACATATGTTGTTATTACATTACAAACTTTTATATAAAATAAAATATTATAGAGATTCTTGGGAAGAATTCAACTCGAGATACCTCGAGTTACATCAGCTGTGGTCACGAGAAGACTCGTGTGTTCGAACCGCGAAAGTTTAAAAACTACTTATTGCTCCCTTATAGATTTACATCCAGTCCCGTATGTTGTTAGATATACTGTGAATTAATAAATATCGAGCGCCTCCTGCGCTCACCACTGCCCGGTAAAGCTGTAGAGGCCATCTGAGGCAGCATAGGTCATTTAAAAAAAATATGTTTTCTCTGTCGTACTCCTAAAATACAGAGCTTTATAAGACTATTTTAAGTAGAGTAAAGATCACTGCACTTGCATATTTAAATGACCAAACAAGTCCGCAGAATTTTGGGCCGAACAAATAATGGGACAGAATCTCTCACTTTCAAAACAAATATTTGTCAGACAAAAGCGAAGAATTCAACTCGAACGTGGGCGCGCGTTAATTTATAATTATATTTATACAGCTTATGCAGAATATGTGACGTGAATCACTTACTTTATTATGTGCTTAAAACATTGTCATGGCACAATGTTATGTTGTAAATAAAGTTATTGAAATACTTGAAGGTTTGTTGTGTCCTCATAGATTTTGTATATATTTAACTAAAAATACAAGATTTAAAATGATCATCAGGATTCTAAAGATTCAAAGATTTTATCTAAACATGTGTTAAACGTTACAGTTGAAATGTCTTGCTGTTGAAATTGCATAACGTTCTAAAATTGTCTCAACATATTTATGCCCCGTCAAAATATATTTATAAATTATCTTAAAATTAAGGAGCACGCTGGTTTCGATTTCCAGGTCAGGCAAAAGTGATATTGAATTTATCCGTTTAGAATTTTCTCAACGACAGCCTGCAGTCGTAGAATTGTGCCCGGTTAATAACAATAGACTCGCCCCTGATTATACGGACCTTAAGGCGCGGTGCTAAGCAAATTCGCCCTCTCGCCCAAAAAAAAAAATTAAAAGTTATCAGGGATCAAACAAGATGGGGTACTTGTAAAAACAAAAACTCCGAACTCGGAATGGCTACCGCGATTGCTTACAAAATTCATTTAGCCACTTCAAAAATCCATCATTGACTAGCAATGATACTTATACAGGAGCCCTAACCCTAAAAAAATTTCATTGTATCACGAGGTGACTGATATTTTATATGATTATACATAATATGACATTAAACATAACATGACTATGACATTAAATATACAACGACTAAACATTTGAATGTCAACTCTAATTACCTGTGATTACGTGTTATATTGATAAAGCTTAATTTAGATTGAAAGATTTTTCATCAAAAGCCTGCGCACTGTAGTAGTGCAGTCTCAGCAGTCTGTTTTCTGTGTAGCGTGCGACGACATAATTTAACCATGGCATTTTTTATTGTTTCTGACTCCATAGACTAACTCCATCTGACTCAATCTAACCTCGTTGACTAGACAACAAAAAGTCCATACAAAAGAATTCAGCCGTCATCCAAGCACCTACAAATTATAATTAATTAAGCAAGGTTGTTACAGAAGTGCTCATTAAAACTAAACTAATTTATTGTCTTCACTTAATGGACATTGTAATTAATGGGGTGCTGAGGCGGCGATCCGCTGAGATAGCCTAGTTAGGCGGTGCGCGCTTTACTTTGTGATTAAGGTGGTATAAGATGACTAAATGTTTTTGCGACAGAATAATATATTAATAATAAATTTGAATATAATCATTAGGAAATAATAAAAAGAAGGCTTATTATAAAGTCAATCAGTACATAGAGGACAGAGATGCCTAGAAACTTCTGCAGAGTCATCACACGGCAGCTTCTAAACATTCAAATTTAATGTAAAACCAAATATTGTAAAACTATCAGTTGAAAAATATTATTATGGAATTTGTAGTTTCTTGTGCGAAGTATCTTTCCGAGCGTGCAGTAGATTCATTACAGTTTATCTTAATGACGTGCAAAACTGTCAGATTATGACCTAATTGAATACTTATTTTTGATTTTTTTTTATATATACGATATTCTTTTCATAGCGAGATAGTCCATTAAAATTTGTTACCAACCTATGAAGACCACCGGTTCTTCTTTCGCTTCACTGCTGAATATATGCATCTCCAAGGGGGGTGGGGGACGGGTTCGCCATTTCTCCCCACGCTTTTTCTGAAACATAAGTCATCATCATCTACAGCCCACTACAATTCATCGTAAGCCATAGGCTTCCTTCATTCAGGCTGAGGCTGTGCTGTTTCTGTTCAGATTATGTAGGGGGCAGTCATTAGGTAATTTTGGAGGTATTGCAGAGGAATCTTGGTGACTCGAAACTCAGACAATAATATAAGTGGTATAATTGCGGAAACACACTATGTTATAATAGGTAAGACACTTTGTTCTCAGTTACCTATAAATTGAAATTCAAATGATCGATTTCTTTACAAGCCGTATACTGTGATAAAAACTTCTAAAAATATTCTCAGCTCTACCATGTTATGCTACATCAGACATTTTTTATTGTCGCAAAAGAAACCAGCTCAATTCTAAACGCGTCCTATTCAATCGCGTGCGCTACCAACTACCGTCGGCAGCTACTAGTTAAATTGAACGCTTTATATGGCCATAGGCATAGAATACGCAGCAGTTAGTCCAATAGAGCCTTACCTATTGTTCTGATAACATCTGTTGAACAAATTCATTGGCTTTGTTATAATTATTATGGATTTGTGAAGTTGTTTCATGATTTTGGAGATTCAATTATTTTGGATACATTTCATGTCCAGATATGTCTTTGTAGTGCAGAGGTTTTTCTGGATAGTTTTTCTGATTATATCATGCTATGTGATTAATTATGCCACCTATAATCATCCGCATGTTACCGATATGTGGACGTCGCAAACTGTGCGATTTTCCTGTTAATATTATAATAAATACGAAAGTTTTGTGAAGATGCATAGATGGATGTTTGTTACCCTTTCACGCCAAATCTACTGAACTGATTGGGCTAAAATTTGGTATGTAGATACTTTAGACTCTGGAAAAACACATACTTCTAATCCCGATATTTCCACGAAATCGAAGACCACGTGGCAGAAATCGCGGGGTTTAACTAGTAATATTATATTTATTTCTCTCAGTAACAGCATTAACTTATAAGTAAGTTGGACACATAATAACTTTAAGTGCTAACTTAATCCAAAGAGTTACGAGGGTCTCCGAGGTTTCCGTAACATTGTGGTATCATTTTAGGTCGTTGTATACTTTTTATTAAGGCGAAGTTTGCATGGATTTTTCATTTGGGATTATCTCAATAACTGCCTTGAGTCTGGAACTGTGCCTGGTACATGGCAATAGGCTCGCCCCCCTATTTAATGGGATCTATAACATACTGGCAAAATGTGGGTGTACCTACATAATAACCCTTCGAAAAGGCGTAATTGAATGTTTTTTATGAAGTATGCATTTTTGGAAACATTTTAGAATTATGACCGTGTAAAAAAAGATTTTCAAAATGGAATTTTAATGTTTTTTCTTCAATTATTTACACGTAAATATTTTAGTAAAATACTTAAAAAACGTGTTGACTGTAATATTCGTTGTTGTTGTGGCAGGCAGATGTGTACCCAGGATCTAGTCCCATAGGTACCCGCACTTTGCCCCTTATGCTTTTAGTCACATGAGATAGGAGGCCGTTCCAGACTTCAGGCTGTTATTGAGAAAGTTTGTAATTTAAATACCAATAACAATTTTTGCCTGACCTGGTTATCGAACCTAGGAGCTCATGATCGGTAGTTGTGTTTGCGAAATACTACGCCATCAAGGCAGTATTTAAAAATATTGGACATAGTCAACAACTGACTTGAAATATCGATGGACATTTTGAAATATCAATAAAAAAGAGAAGACTAATGAAAAAAATTATCCTATAAAGTGTGAGCTTTTCTGGTCATTTCCTTATATGTTCAAAAATGACCAAAATGTTGAGCACTCTCGTAAAAAAGCACTTCATCTTAACGCAAGCAAATTATATCTTAAATGCACTTTATGGCTTTAAGTTTACGAGTATTCAAACAAAGTGTTAACATTAAGATAACGGCGTTTATCGTTCAGGCTTTACGATTTAGTGTTTCTTGGGCATATATTACTAATTAAACGTCACCTGGTGGATAAAAATAACTTTGGTGTGAATTTGCTCTTTAAATGGTTGGCCTCAGATGGCCTCTACAGCTTTACCGGGCAGTGGTAAGCGCAGGAGGCGCTTGACCCAAAGTTTAAGGGCGACTAGCTCGGCTTGGGCCGTCGCCAGAGTACGTGGGGTCAGACTTGCCCTGGCACCCCACAAGGGGAGTGTCCTAGGGCCCTATCAATGGTTTGATCTGTTTGATTATTTGGAGAGAAACTAACCGATCTGAAGGATCTGAGAGATCTTCGACCTCGCCGGCGAGGTCGGTGTTGTGATTGTGTGAGTTGGTGGATCTGGTATCCGGCACCAGTACCGAAAACGGAGCGCCTGTTGCGTATATTGGTAGGATTGGGATAATAGTTGTTAATGCAGTTGCAATGATTTATATCAAGTCAGTCGCACTCGGCCCCCCCACATAGGCAGGTGCATTTACTATTGCGAATAATTTTTCATCCCTAGTTAACTACCTTTTCCTCACAATTTAACTATTGGTTAAGAATTTAACTATAGTTAGTTTAATAAATGGTTAAATTAGTTGTAACCAACGATCAAAAAACCGGCCCTTTCAGACTCTTGTCTGAAATAAATGATATTTTTTATATTTTTTTATTTTTACATAATATTATTATGTACAAAAATTATAAAATGTAATAATTTAGTAATCTCGGAATAACCTGTAAATCATACTAACGTTCATTAATTTCGCTAAAACTTCTTGTTAATATTATTCCTAGTTAATGTTTGAACTTATTCTTGAACGACGAACATAATATTATCACAAAATTAACCTTAGCAAAATATTCTAAGGGAATTACGGATTTTCTACAGATATCTATAATGGGACTCCCGGGTACACACCTCTGCCTACCTGGAAAAACTGATGTTATGTTATCCTTATACTACTAATATTATAATATACTACTAATATTATAAGTGTCAAATCTCAGTACAATGTAAGAAAGTGACGTTTGTAACAGATAAACAAAACGCTAACGAGTTCTAACTCGACTCTAGCGCCATCTAGATGGCACAAAAAAACATTGTTTTTTGTTTTTGTGTGTATATTTGTTCCGTTTTCATACTAAAACTACTAAACTGATTGTGCTAAAATTTGATATATAGATAGCTTAGACTTTATAATAACTCATAGGGTACTTCTTATCCCGATATTCTCGGAGAACGAAGACGACGCGGGTGAAACCGCGGGGCACAGCTAGTGTTTTTACATAACTTTGAAAAACCAGTTATTTTATCGTTTATTGTAATATAGGTGAGCGATTCCTATCTGTCTGAAATGCGACAGCGCGACACTCAATAAATGCTCGTAAAACAATTTAAATGCTCATTGATCGCAATTATAGAGTCAGGGTGTGACAAAAACACTGCGCACTGCAATTACAATTTTCGTCAGGTACTGTTTGAGCAATGTCAAAAAAGTGAGTATATGCTGCTGGCGATGGAGTAATTGGTGATTTTGCATAATACTCACATTTTTACTTTTGACTTTGACTTTTACATACTTTAACATAATATTACTCGTATTACTCATCATCATCGACGTCCCATTTTATATATAACATTGCTTGAGTATGGAGAGGTTTTTCTTGCAATCTCATTCATTTGTAACATATTACTATATTACGCATGGATTATAATACCTAAATACCTAAATAATGGATTATAGTACCCAAATCCTTTTTTTTCGAATGCCTCTCTTTCTCCTTTTCTTTAATATGTGCTCTAGCCATCAACTTCTAGAATACCGTTAAAGCTGGAATCGCTGAACTCCATTAGCAATCCACATTAGCAATAATGGTTTATCTTATCATATCAATTACTACAAATAAATACAATATGAAAATGTACATATTATATTGTATTTCAAGCAAATAGACTAAGTGGTCTATTATAATATCTACAAAAATATAAAATACAAATAAATATGTAAACATCAATAATAATAAAAAATTAAAAACTTAGTATAATGATATTATGATAATTATCTCTGTACCTTACTCACAATTTTATAAGTTTGTTAGAAAAGAGTAGAAACGGAACTAATTTAAATTAAAAGTGTTGATTCAACTATTTTGATTGTTGAAAAATTCAGTGGCGCCCCCATTATTTTCTACTCTTTTCTGTCACGCTATACAGTAATTTATTCAAAAATTATTGCTTATTATGGTTTTCCAGGTCTTTTAAAAAAGGTCAGATCCCCTGATTGGCCGCTACAAGTCTACCGGCGAGTCCGCTTTCTTCAACATTACGCCATCAATGACGGCCAAAGAGACCGCACCCAAAATTGATTTATAAAGCGGGTTTTGTAGTACACATGGTTTTGGGTTCTTGGGATTTTTCCGAAGATTAATCGTTTGAGATGTTTTTTTTAATTTTTGGATCTGATTATACCTTTCAAGTTTTCATAGTTTTTGGGATCAACCGTGTTCGGCTTTCCTATAATTATTTTAATTATTATTATACAATACGTAATATTTCCGTTATAAATACTTTATGCTACGGTAAGCGGTGCAGGAAACAAAATGTTCAGGATTTATAGATTTTTTTTTCAATCGTATTCAATTATAATATTTAGGTTAGATTTAGGTTAGATATAATCTAACCAGACTGCCTCGGTGGCGTAGTGGGCGCAAGATCGACTTCCAATCAGGGGGTCTCAAGTTCGATGCCCAGGTCAGGCAAACATAACATACAATCACGCCTTTTTCGCGAAGGGGTAGGAAGGACTCAGTCCCAAAGTAGGTAACCCACATTTCGCTAGTATGTTATTGGTACCATGTAATAGGGGGCGAGCCTATTGCCATCTACTGAGTACAGTGCCAGACTCAAGGCAGTCATTGAGATAATTCCTGATGGGAAAATCTAATTTGACCACTTTGCCTGACCTGGAGATCGAACCCGGGACCCCATGATCGGCAGTCAAGCTTGCGCCTACTTCGCCACCGAGGCAGTCAAAGTGTTAAATATTGGATTTTACATACATGGGATCAATAACATAGTGGCGAGATGTCGGCGTGCCTTATATTATAGGACTGAGTCCTGGGTAGGTGCACCTCTGTCTACCCCTTCGGGAAAAAGGCGTGATTGTATGTTATATTATCTAACTAGAATTCGTAATATTTTTACGTTTTTTTTTATGATAGTGAGTGTACAAGACGAGCAAATCAGATGCCTGATGTAAGCATCATTATTTCCCATATCAGACACAGTGCCAGCCAGTGTTTAAAAATTCAAAATTCTGCGCGGCACTGCACTGCGATATTACCCTGAGATATTAGTTGTTGAAACTCGTCGTGCCCAGTAATTTCGCTGGTAACATTGCCCTTCAGACCGGAACACAGTAATGTTTGCACATAACTGCATGGCGGATGAATAACTGGCAAAGGTGTGGTACTTCCCCAGGCGGCTCCCTGCAAAAGAGGCCAACCACTACAGTGTAGCAAAAATCAAAATAGAGCGAAATCATAGAGAATCACCTCGGTGCACCTGTAAGAATACGATTAAATTGTAACATAGTAAAAAAGGAAGCATTTAGAAACATCAAAAGTAATTTAAAATTATAAATAGGTACTGCAATAAAATCCAGTCCAAGCAAGCTCATGTGCGCCCGCAACCAAATAAGGGCCACGAAGATGGCCCTCTGGTATCGGTATGCACTGGAAAGTACTAATTGATGTGTGTTCTCGAACCGGTGCGTGAACCATGAACGATTTGTTTCCGAGACCTGGACTCAGTTGACTTATTTAGGTAGTTAAGTATTTGAGGGTTTGATTTGATAGAGGAATTGATTTCAAAAAAGATACTCTGTTCCGGTATGAAGGGCAATGTTACCAGCGAAATTACTGGGCATGTTCACTTCACCTTTTTTGTATCTTTTTTTATGATAGTGAGTGACAAGACGAGCAAATCAGGTGCCTGATGGTAAGCATCATGCCACCATGCATGTGACACATGTGCCACCCAGTGTTTTAATATTCAAAATGCTGCGTGGCACTGCACTGCGCCTGTTACCCTGAGATATCAGTTGTTGAACCTCGTCATGCCCAGTAATTTCGCTGGTAACATTGCCCTTTAGACCGGAACACAGTAATGTTTGCATATTACTGCCTGGTGGATGAATAACTGGCAAAGGTGTGGTACTTCCCCAGGCGGCCCCCTGCAAGAGAGGCCTACCACTACAAGACTACTTAGTCGTTTCATATTACATATTATTATGGCAATTCGTTATTTCACAGATTTGTCAATTTAAACAGAGATTCGAATCATCATCATCATCACAGCCATAGGACGTCTACTGCTGAACATAGGCCTACCCTATAGATTTCCATCCAGTCCGGTTGTAAGCGGCCCGCATCCAGCGTTCCTGCCGTCCATATGAGATCGTTTGTTCGCCTTGTGGGTGAACGTGGTTTTGTGGGAGAGCTTCAATGCGCTGAATTAAAAATGGTAGGTAGAATAATTTGATAAAAAACAAGTAAGTTCCATTAAGTCCACATTGGACCATAAATAAACAAAAATTCCCGACCAATTCCCACCAATTATTAAAAACTTCACTAAAATCCCATTTAAAGGATAATATTAACAAAGTCACATTATACATTCTCAAAAATAATCTTAATCAATTGGCATTTCGCTGAAGCTATAAGAACCCCTAAAAAGTATGATGGACCCGTATAAAGGCAACTCACGTAAGTTCTTTTTGAAGGAAAACCTATTAAATTTTATGAATCTTTTCCATACTTGCTCTGCTCCAATTTTTTGCGGGATCTCGGTTACGGATATAGAAGTATTGGAAGAGACATTTGTATCATTGTAATCAGTCAGTACAACTTATATTATGTATTTTGATATACTATATTACACAAAAGTTAAAGGTATACTTGTATGTGAATATGAAAATGCAGTTTCCAGACATCTTTGTCATAATACTCTTATATATAGATAGATAGATAGATAAACACTTTATTGTACACCAAAACATGGACATAACAATACAGTAATAACAATTAAAAGAATCTTAGGCTAGTACAAGTGGCGGTCTTATCGCTTAAAGCGATTTCTTCCAGACAACCAGATATATGTACTTACATATTTTCTTTGTAATAAACCTTCTAGTAAAGTAGATCTAATAATATACTCGTAGGTCTCGAATTTAACCTCTGAGAGTACGTTATCTCTTTTAGGATTTTAATATACGAGTAATAAACGTACACAGCCTAGTTTTCTAAGAATATATTTTTATTTAAAAAAAAACGGACATTGACCTTATCGATCAGTATTATGTTACAGGTTACGGGGTAGAGGGAGAGGCATGTCCAGCTACCTTTCTCTCTCTGCAGCATGAAATTCGCGTTATTCTCTTAGAATTTGAACAGAGTATGGAGTTGCCAGTCACGTCCAGTAGTAACTAAATCATTGCTTCACGCCACCAGTTCGGAGCAGAGTACGGCGATCTTGATTCTCGTAAAATTTTATGTCCCTCAGACAAAGAGTATTTTGTTAATTAACCGTACTGTTGGACCACAGTGCACTTTACGTGGTGATAGATAATGCTCTTTTTATATCTCAAGTGCCATCTTAATGACCGCTGGGCACATGTCTCGAATGGTACAAATTTTGCGGGAAATATCCGGACATTTTTAGAGGTTTTTATTACAGCCACATTGCCTCATTAATGTAGTGGTTGGGAGCGCTACTGCTGCCTATGAGTTCCTGGGTTTGATTCTCAGGTTAAGCATAAAGTGTTATTGGATTTTTTCATTAGCGTCATGTTACGCTGTCTACATCACTATCACATAATTCTAAATGATCTCACTGACTGACATGCAACACCGATCCCAAACCTCTGATCTTAGAGAGACTTGAAATTTGAAATGTAGATTCTTTTTATTGTATGAACATGTACTAAGAAAGGATTTTCGAAAATTCACAGTATAAGGGGTAACTTCAAAATATTAGGATATAAATACATCAAATATGTTTACTATATTCAGAGGAAACAGGGGAATACAAAACATCGATTTGCTAGATTTTCCAGATTATGTCAAACTGCTAAGAGGTCCCACTTTCTGTTAAGATTCATGGTAAACGTAAACTGAGAAGCAGTAGTCCATTTGCAAAACGCGCTATGTAAATTTTAAATTTGTATGAATTTTATATACCTAACTGGAAACTTTTAACGAAAACTTTCAATAAGTTGATGCTTCATTCAACTGAAGTTGAAGAACTGAAGTTGAACTGAAGAAGTAGATACCGATCCCAATCATAAAAAGAATAGTTATTAATATATTTTAAATAACTTTATCGTTTTTATTTACAACTTAATTAAAATTACAAATTATTGTAACAAATCAATGAAGTAATAACATATTAATGAATGCCTTCATTAATATCAAATAGGAGACATATCTGGTTTCTTTCATTAAAACTCGATTTTGATTCACGGCTTAATCAAAAAGAGATAAAAATTAGAGATGGGGCTTAATTAATTACTAAAACAATAATGTCGTATTCAATTACTTAAATGTAGTTGCATATATGAAATACCAGCCGCGCCTCGCGGTTTCACCCGCGTAGCTTTTTTTTATGATATTGAATGACAAGACGAGCAAATCAGGTGCCTGATGGTAAGCATCATGATTACCCATATCAGACACAGTGCCACCCAGGGTTTTAAAATTCAAAATTCTGCGCGGCACTGCACTGCGCACCACCTCGTCTTATAGAATAGCTACATGATCAACCCCTTAACATAATGCTTAGATCGATACAGATATCGCACGTTTCAAGACAATCAATAAGAATTCCAACCGACACCATCCCTTTAGTCTAACGCAATAGAGTTCACAGTCGTAAACGTATATTGCACATCGAATTATTTAATTACAATGATTTATTTGCGTTATTGTGAGGTTTATTTTAAGGGAGAGAGAGTTTAAATTCGTTTGTTTTATAAGCAAATATGAGTGGTTGATTGAAAGTTTTGTAGTACAGTGCGAGTCAGTGATCGAAATCGTGTGAAAGTAAGTATTTATCAGATATCTTTAAATTATGATATGCATGTATATTTTATAAAGCATTTTGTAATTAAATATAATTCGGTTTCTGCGTGTTTTAAATAAAACTTAAAGTTACTAAACCTAGCTTTGCATAACATTATGTTACTCACAATGTTATAACAAATTCCACTGACGGTTAATTTATAAAATTATGACCGCAGTTATCGCGCTATATACACACAATATATTATTATTGCATTTCTTAATATTATTATTTACAAACTTAAAAGATTATTAGATTGAGATTTTTTAAATTATATCTCTTTTCTTTCAGCTTTGTGAAAATATGCATTACTAACCAAGGGCTTAGCAGATCTAGATTTAAAAGAAGTTTAATATAGGTATATAGGCTTAATTCGTTTAGGTTTAGTTTGAGTTAGTTTTAATTTTGTTTATATTAATGTGTACTTAATTTTATATTTTGGTGTAAATAATATTTTTTAAATTATATTATGCAATATTAACTAGTACAATAACATGATGAGTGAAAATAGTGGAAGGGAGGCCATAGCCCAGCAATAGGACAATCGGGGCTAAAATACAAAAATAATATCACCTATGCAGCATTGCCTCGGTGCCTCGGTGGCGTAGTGAGCGCAAGCTCAACTGCTGATCAGGAAGACCCGGGTTCGATCCCCAGGGCAGGCAAAGTGTTAAATATTGGATTTTTCCATTAGGAATTATCTCAATAACTGCCTGGAATCTGGAACTGTGCCCGGTAGATGGTACAAGGCTAGCCCCCTATGGGATCAATAACATACTGACGAAATGTAGGTGTACCTACTATGGGACTGAGTCCTGGTATCTTTGCCTACACATTCACAAAGAGGCGTGATTGTATGTTATTTTATGTTATGCAGCATCGTTGGGTAAATCGCGTGACATCAACAACTGCGTGCAAGGGTTATACTGTCGTCCAGTGAAAGTAGGCTCATCTCCTGACCGAAGATAACCTTTGTCCATAACCTGTCGTTGCGATGTTATTGTAAAAGATACACCTATTAGTGATCGCTGCGAAGATTGTTCCATAGTGGTGTACCGGTTATCGATAAGATCGATTTCTCGATATGGGAATCAATGTTTTACGGCCGATATATGGAATTAGTTATTTTGGCGTCTGGAAGATTTTGAGATTGTTTGTTTTAATGAGATTTTTATTATACAACACGAGGCATGAGTATGTTAAAAATGATTGTTTTTAATTTAGGGTAGGCGTTAGATATTTATCTTAAGCATAGAAATTAACAGTAAGTGAGTTTATTATTTATCTTGTTAGATATTTAATATAAACTAATTGACGCCGATTTAAACTTGGTACAACTCTGGCTTTGGAAAACATCAAATGATACCTAATAATAAATGGTAAAAAGCCCTTTCCATAAAATAATAGATAGATATAAACTCTTTATTGCTACATCACAAACAAGAATTAACCTTAAAAATATACAATAAGTATAACAAAAAGAATTAATAATTATTGTAAAATGAGTACGTTTGTTGTATGTCTAAGAGCGATATAAATTGCCACGTTTTGATTTCATAATAACTAAGAAATATAACGGTTTTTAGAATTAATTTGTCAAATAACGTGTTTCTCCTCAACCGTACCTTTTATTGTTTTTATAAAATATTATAAATTCGTGCATTGTGAGATTTTTTGAGCATTTTTCGAACAGAGCATAGCGGGACAAGAGCAAAGCAATTCATCCGTGGCCCAGCGGAAATATGCTCGGCTTTAAATCCGGAGTCCCTGGATCGAATCTCACCATGACTTTTTACCTGGGCGGTACCGTGTTTCGGATGTCACGTTAAACTGTAGATCCAAGCTGTTTCCTATAAGACATGTAGGGGGCAGTCGTTAGCTCATGTCGGAGGCTGCGTAGGAATCTTGGCGACTTGAAACTCTATCAATATGAGTTGTCCACATAACCCATATGAATTGACTCGAGCAGTGTAATTGGGGTAACCCGTTCTGTTAGAGTATAAATTAAAATAAATTAATTAATTAATTAATAGAGGGTTAACCTGTTTTGACTTAATATTAGAAGTAGGTGATTCAACGTACAGTTTTCGTTGGTCATTTTGCGATGAGTAAACAACAAAATAGTTAAATTATTAAACTTCCTTCCACATAATTGAAATAAATACACACAAACGACTTATTTATAGCCCTATCAAGTCATTACCGCGCCATTTTGTAAATATCTGGAATATCGTAACGCACTGCATATATCAACATCACTGCTACAGTTTTCTTTCAAATTACCTTCAAAGGAAGTAATGTTTTTGAGAGGAAATCACCTCAAATGCCTAAGAAATAAAGTTCAAAATTGTGGGTAGTTAGAAAATGGTATAAATCAGCCTAAGTGGAGACAGTGACAATTTTGCAATTTAGCTGTCAGCGTGATCTAGGCTGAAGGTACAAAAACGTGGAGATAGGCGGGTGAATATTAGCCTATTAACTATGGTAGAGAAACACGTCTTGACGCAAATGAGCGAGGAATTTCAATTGTATCAGATCAGTTTTGTTTGGTACCTACTATAAAAAACATTGGAAAAATAAAGAGAATAGAAAGCATTAATTTTATATATATATATTTTTAATTATTTGTATATTAAACTCGATTAGAAGCACATATTTTATATAAAATTTTATTTTAAAAAAGAAAAGTAGCTCTATTGAAAAAATAACCATTTTATCATCATCATAATCATCACCAGCCGGAAGACATCCACTACTGAACATAGGCCTTCCCCATAAAAAGCCATAAACTATTCATATGAGGGGAATTTTACCGTAATCACCACGCGTTACAATAAGTAGATAGTTTTAGACAAACATGAACACTTGCTGCAAAGATTCTAGATAACACTGTGCAAAAGTAAAACAAAAGACAACGTTTTTTTTTTATGCCATAGGTGGCTAACAAGCAGACGGTGTGCCTGGTAGCGGGTACCGCCGCCTATGGATACCTACAACACCAGGCGTATTGCCAGTATGTTGCCGACCCGACCAACACTCTCCTGTTGAAGATCCCTATTTTGTAGCTCAACGGGAAGACCGTAGCAGGGAGATCATTCCACAGTTTGCACGTATGCGGCAGAAAAGAACGGTTAAATCGCACTGTGTGCGACGTCCACGTATCGATTATGTGCGTGTGTTTATGAAACTAATATTCATTCATATCATTATAAATTCTATTATTGTTTCGGGGGCGCTGAATATGTTTTCTTTAGGCATGTTCTCCACCTGGACTCTGAAACTGCGCCCAGTTGATTGCCGATATCTAATTTAAAAACATAACTATCAGTTGAAACTTAATTTTCTTGTGCATTTTCTTGTAGAGGTAAAGATACTGAACGCACGGTAGATTCATTACTGTTTATCTTCATTGACCTGCAAAAGTGTCAAATTGTGACCTAATTGAATAAATATTTTTGAATTTGACTTTAACTGGCGAAATGTGGCGTTTCTACTATGGGACTGCGTTTTGGGTACACCTCTGCCTCTTTTTCCCGAAGGGAAAGACGAATTTTATATTTCTATCATGCGAATGCGGCATCGCTTCGGCTGCGCACAATTTTCGAGTTGCAGAGCCTATGATAGCGATCTAATTATCCCGGTTCTCCATCACCAAATCCAATGGAGACGTAGGTCGCTACATCAAGGACACGAGCCAAACACGAGTGCCAGGATTGGACTATTCCCTTGTATCGCTGACTAAGCTGGAATCAAAGAGGATGACGACGTTCCAGTCCTACATGCTCCAGTTTCCAGCGCAGCACAGGGATATATTCCTGGCTCCATGGCATTGCATGGTATTTTGGCACGAAGGTATAGTTTTCCGGCGCTATCGGGGAGCGATACTGAAAATTATTGTATAATCATTAATATATTATGTATGTTAAATGTTAGTCTATTATGTATATGTTTATCTAGGCCTCTGCTACTTTAGATTTAAGTTGAATGTAATATTGCCTAAAATAAATAAATTATTAATTGATTACATTTGGCGTTACTTTTCGGAACTCCATTGTAAACTCCTGGAATAAGAATATTAAGTTTTTAGTTCCGATTTTAAGTGTCAAAAGAATGTTGTTTAAATGAATGCGTGAGGGCATGTGCCCAGTGCACCACCCTCCCGCCCGCAAAATTGCATGCAAAGAGGAAATGCTATTAGGTAATTATTTTTGTTAGTGACACTATTCATATAAATAAATTATTATTATTATTTTAAAAGTATTGATAATTTTTTACTGATATTTTTCACTTATTATTCTAAGATATTGCAAAAAATTGCTTCAGCTTATGCCTTAATACCGTATTATAACGAAGTAATTAAAATTAAAGCCGCACTCGCTCAACGACACATAAGTTTGTGCATTTGTGCGGGTCCTTAAACCAAGTGTTAAATTAAGTTAACGATGTGTTTTACAACTTAAGCACGAGAACAACTTGAAATATTTATTTCGGAATCATCTGAAATTACGCGAGTACTGATTGTGGTTTTGAAAATAAGAAAATAGTGGTGTAAGATGGAATGGAGAAGTAATACGAAACTCAAATTAATAAGAAAACAGAAAATCATAATTATAATTAATTTAAAAATATACGGAGATAGAAATACTCAATACTCAATACTTTATTTGCATATCTTAGTTAATAGTACAGGTTACAGATGGTCGGCAACTATCTTAAAACTTATGATTAACTAAGAACCCTGTTGGGCATTACCAATATAAAAGGTAACAAGAGTGTTAAATATAAACAATAAATCGTAATAACATTACGCCTTTTTCCTGAGCCATCCTGAGTACCCAGGAATCAGTCTCATTGTATAATATTGTGTTAATTCACAGGCCGATATTTCAGCCTATGGATGATTTCTTTAAAATTATTTATTATATTTAACAAATCCAACAACACCTTTAATTTAGGTAATCGAAGTAGCACTTGCAAATCATTATACGCTATCGAGGTAAAGATTATTATATAATATTAATATCCCCTAGACTGCTGAAACTGCTAAACGTAATTTTTTTAGACTGACAGATCAGTAGCTCAATTGACAGAGCGCCCACTACGCGGATTGGTGCGGAAGGTGCTGGTTCAAATCCTGCTCGTGCGGGTGAAATTTTTCTTTCCATATTCATATAACATCATAAATATTTATATACATATTCATATTCATATTCATATTTAATGATTAAGATTTATCTGCTCTGTGATTATTTCTGTAAATAAAGTCATGTTTCACAGGTGAAGGATTGACATTCATACCCTCATAAAGCACAGTAGGATGAAAATATTTGTTATCGAGTAGACACCAATAAATAGAAGTAAACTTAAAGAGGCGGTAAGCAATTAGATGCCTTTATTAGTCCAGCGGTCGTGGGCCTCAGAGACCTTTGAAGTTTTATGCTTCCTTTCTCAAGGAACACGCGTGACACAGTGCAGTACTTTAATTGCAGTAGGTAATAGGTAGATATTTATATTGAAGCACTATATACTAGCTGACCCGGCGAACTTCGTACCGCCATATTTTATTTCTCTGATCGCAACTGAGGAAATAAAACCCTTCCGGTAAAATCGAATTAGCTAAATTGAAAATAAAACTGGAGTACTCAATTGAACAATTCATATTGTTGTACAAAATGCGTGGGGTGCTTACTATAATTACTACAGGTATACTAAACTATCGTTAAAATATTGAATTTCCCGAACGTTCTAGTTCGCATGCTTCGAGAAGAATCGATTGATCGATTGTTCGAAATAGTGGGTCTCGATGGTTCGAGAGGGAGCTTTGTTTACGCTCAGAGTAAGTCTCGAGAACGAATGAGATACCAAAGCTTTGGACATTCAAACCAGAGATGGCGACTGGATAGAATTTGATTGAATTTTCTTGAAACTTTGATTAAAATTTGGCGCCAAGACTTTAATAATTCTCTAACAAAAATAGTACAAAAATTTTTTTGGTATTAATGGTAATAATATTGTACATAATACGCAGTATAATTATAAAAATATCAGTCACAAACCATTAAAATAATACGGTTATATCGTGAGCATAAATATATTTATTTATGCAACGTGAAATAAAGTAATAGAATTTATATTCTAAGAAACAGAACACAGCGCCATCTATTGGGTGTATTTGCAACCTAGATGTCAAACAATATTGAAGAATTTTATCGATGAATCAACGTACACCGCCATCTATGAGAACTTCATAAAACTAAACAGTAAATAAACACTTGCTTAAGAAACAATTAATTGATACATTTTATTCGTTTACATTCACGACATAAGCGAATAATTGAGATGATAACTATCCTATCCAGTAAGTTAGACCAAAATACGGGTACATGTGAAATTTGATTGAAATCGGTTCAGTAGTTTTGGAGTTTATTCGTGACATACATCGTGACACAAGATTTTTATATATTTAAGATAGGCCTTTCGTGGTCTCTTACTATGGGCTTTATTAACATGACATACCTAACACACAATCATGCCTTTTTCCCTAAGGGGTAGGCAGATGAGTACCCAGGACTCAGTCCCATAGTAGGTACACCCACATAATAATTATTATCCACGAAAATAAACAGGAAATATCGAATGTGTCCAAAATCGAGTAGCGCATAAACGACTCTTTATATATTATTATGTCAAAGTATTATGTTTATTTATTTAAGTAATAATAATAAATAAAACATTTCTCTATAGACTCCGTATAAAGTCTAAGTTAGTCCACTAAAACGCCTACGTAATAATGCAAATAATAATGAAAAAATGGTCCAAACGGTCTTGTTTGGAGATGACTATTGTACAAATAAAAAAAAACCCTGAACAAAAATTTCGTTGCTCACAATATTGTTTAATGTCAATACATATAATAAAGCACCGTCGACTAGTTTCATAACGTTAAAATGCTAACAAAGTCCACCGCATTTTTATAGTTCTTCAAGACATTATAATATGTAAAATACTGCTCTGACAAGTTTTTTTTAGTTTTTTACGCAGCCAATAGTTACGATCCAACCTACGCAAAAACGCACCCATTGCTACATTTATGTCTCTGAGTTTATTAGCTACCTAAAATATTAACCACTAATAGTAAAATTTACTGCGACATGAACATGGGCGTTACGGTCTTAAAAAGTGATTCGATTTGATGAAAGATGCAGCGGTTAAGGGATTGAAGCACTTTTATCTTAATAGGACTGACTATTATAATAAAATTTTAGTAGATACACAAATTCATAATGATTCCAAATTTTTGTTTAGGTTTTAATACTATCTACCCAGATCAATTTTTTTTTAATTATATAAAAATGAATTGCTGTTTGTCAGTCTTGCTTTAAGTCAAGAACGGCTGGAACGATTTGCCTAATTTTGGTTTGGAAATATTTTTAAAAGTCCAGGAAAGGTTTTTATTACTAGCTGTGCCCCGCGATTACACGCACGTAGTCTTCCTTTCCGTGCAAATAGCGGGATAAAAAGCTCAATCGGTTCAGTAGTTTTGGCGAGAAATAGTAACAAACATCCATCCATCCTCACAAACTTTCGCATTTATAATATTATTAAGATTGGTGAGTTAAAGGCATCTAGTTATAAATAAAATAGAATAAGGTTTGTCAGAGCCATAATTCACCTTATCTAGCTATCACAATCTATGTAATCTAGTTTATTTACTTGCTAAACTTTCTTTTTGTTGTTAACATAGTGATTTTTTTTATAATATGGGACAACTTCCATACACGGTCATCTGGTCCCAAACTAGGTTAGAAGCCTGTACTATGGTAACCACCAGATGAGTGATATACATACTTATATAAGCTTAAACCCATACACAGATCAAACAGAAATGTTCATGCACACAAATGTTTGACCTAGCCGGGATTCGAACCCGGGGCCTGCGGCACAGAGAGCTGAGTTAGTACCATCTGAGCCAACGAGGCTGTCAATGAGCCGAGAACATAGTAACCAATAAAATGAGAACATAGTAATAGATAACACAAGAAAATGTCGCCTTACCCAGTATAAAACCAAAGCAATCTTGTGTAGCCGTGACAGCTTCAAAGACGCCGTTGTTTTTTCGAGTTCCCCTTCTGTATTTACTATGAGCGACAGTCATAAACATCCGCTTGGTTTTTGCTCGTGACTGCAAGTGCGAAATAGTCAATTCAATTCCAATGTCCTGCAATAAGTATTAATCTAAGCCCGTTTAGTCTCGGCGTGTGCGGCCGCCTTCGTATGCCATTAATTACTTGACACCATTATGTGCAGATTGATTAGGATAACTTCGAACGCATTTGGTATGGGATTTTAGGGGAAACTTTGTAATTATAAGTCATTTTATGCGATGTGACTAAATATTTAATGTGTTTATCTTTTGTTTTACTTAAAATAACAATATTACTATGTTCTTACCTTATTATTGTTTAGCATTATTTATTTAGCCAAAGAGCTCATCTGCATATAATTGACGCGTGGACGTCACACGTTCTTTTCAGCCGCATACGTGAAAACTGTAAAATGATCTCCCAGCAGCAGTCTTCCCGTTGAGCTTTTTTTTTTTATGATAGTGAGTGACAAGACGAGCTCATCAGATGCCTGATGGTAAGCATCATGATTCCCCATATCAGACACAGTGCCACCCAGTATTTTAAAATTCAAAATTCTGTGCGGCACTGCACTGCGCCTATCACCCTGAGATATGAGTTGTTGAATCTCATCATGCCCAGTAATTTCGCTGGTAACATTGCCCTTCATACCGGTACTCAATAATGTTTGGACATTACTGCTTGGCGGATGAATAACTGGCAAAGGTGTGGTACTTCCCCAGGCGGCCTCCTGCAAAAGAGGCCTACCACTACAACAAAAACCGCTACCGCTACAACATAATTTTACTCCAGTTATAAGGTAATTTATCAAAAAAGCAAGTTATCAAGTTACAATTTTATTGTTAATATAATATCCAGGCAACTGGTAAGATACGAAAAAATTTTGGGATAAGTACAAAGAAATAAATCGTTATTTTAGGCAATTCACACACCGCCACGCATTCACACGTGTATTTATTTTAATTCGCAAAATCCCGTGTTCGCAGCCACATCTGCATTGATAACGCAGAAAGCAAAACCTAGTTTTAATTTAGAATTTTATCTAATTTGTGTTTAGCTATTTATTTCTTTGAATTCTAGCAAAATAATTCCGAGATATGCGATACATATTTAATAAATTATATACTTATAAGAATCGCTTGTTTAAATATTCAATTTTACTATGCATTCGCAGAGTGTTCGCATCTCGATAATAATTTTTTAATAAAAAAAAAAACTTGTAGGGATAGAATAATAATAATATGGGACAACCTCCACACTCCACATACGGTCATCTGGTACCAAACTAGGCAGAGCCTGTACTATGGTAACCAGAAGACTGATATACATACTTATATACGCTTATAACACCCAGACACAGATCAAACAGTTATGTTCATGCGTATAAATGTTGTACCTAGCCGGGGATCGCTACCCGGGGCCTGCGGCACAGAAAGCAGAGTTACTACCATCTGAGACAACGAGGCTGTCGAAATAATTTTAACCATCCCAATATTAGAGATATGAAACACCATTAAAACCATTGGTAGCATTAAGTTCCGCCTACGAATCTTATGGAAATAGATCCATATGGCCTGAGATATATGACCATTGTAAATTAATATTTTAATTCCGTAACGGATTAGCAGGGTATAGATATTATTTTATAGAGCGGATTAAAGCGAATACAAATCACATTGGTAACATAATGTACCTACAGTTAAAGTTATGGTTCCTTATAGTAATTGTAAAGACGAAAGGACCAAAGAAAAACTTTTTAAAAGAAAATAAAGTGGTAAAGACATAGTTATTGATAAATTTAAAATTATCAGGGAGACTTCATATCTCCGAAACTGTTTACTGCCGCAATGGAAGACACCATCAAGGTTCTAGAATGGCAAAGACACGGCATCAATATTAATGGCGAATACATCACTCACCTTCCGTTTGCCGACGACATTGTAGACATGGCAGTGTCAATGAAAGATCTCGGCACGATGCTTGAAGACCTCAATCGAATTTCTCAACGGGTCGGTCTTAAAATGAGCATGGATTAGACGACTAATGCCCATGTTGTGCCGACACGGTTAGATGTCTAATGCCCATGTTGTGGCGACCCCAGTATCGGTTGGGAACTTGATTCTAGAAGTTGTTGACTCATACATCTACCTCGGTCAAGCAGTCTAACTTTCGAGAAGGAGATTAATCTTCGAATAGTATAAAGTGATCTGTGCTTCGAATCCAACTAGGCTTGGGCAGCGTTCGGAAACCTACGCAATGTCTTCTCGTCCAAAACACCTCAGTGCCTCAAGTCGAAGGTCTTTGACAGTGATGACTTATGAATCTGAAACGTAGTCCTTATCAGAAGGCTCAAAATAGCGCAACGAGCTATGGAATGTTCTATGCTCTGAATGCGAGATTGAATTAGAAATGAGGACGGATTAGCAAGTTGAAGTGGCAATGGGTACGGCACATAGTACGTAGAACTGATGGCCGTGCAAAGGCTCTGAGCCGCAATTACCTACTAATTAAATCACAATTTCAGCAGGACCTATCACAATTAAAATCGAACACACTTCCCCATTTTCTCTAAATCCGTGAACCATTCAGATCGAGTTCAGCACAAATCGTAAATTAAAATAAAACTTAAGATAAGCTGTTGTAATATTGAAATGTACAATTTATGAGTGCTAAAATGTCTGAATAAATAGTAATAAAACGTTTACTGCCTGTTATGGTTGTTATCTTTTATCTATAGTCTGTTTTCTCCTTCGAGGTGTGAAAATGTTATGCTCTAGATAATAAAACATTTGGACCTCACACTCTGGCTTGACTCGTTTTAATTAGCTACAAGTACCTAGATTTATTATAATAATAATTAATAATAATAACATTTATTTAACCAAAAAAGGTGTACAGTACAATATTAAACAAACAGGTTACAAGATTATGAACTAATTTATAACTATCATTCTTTATTGTATAAGGGCATCTCTAGCCCCTGAACTAACTCCGTAAGATTTGTATTTCAGGGGTCAGCGTTCATAAACAATCAGTTTTTACATAATATCATAAGCTCAACCATACTACAAATTATTTAGGTCTTAGACTGTAATCTTAGACTGTAAATGTATCTGCGGATCAAACTCGGGACCTCGCATTATCGACAGTAACGACTCAGGCAGTAACACAGTAGCATAGTGGGCATAAATAAGCTCGACTGCCGATCATGAGGTCCCGGTTTCGATCCCCAGGTCAGGCAATGTGCTGATGGATTTTTCTATTAAGACTTATCTCTATGATAAGTCAGCCTGGAACTGTGCCCGGTAGATGCCAATAGGCTCGCCCCCTATTACCTGGGATCAATAACATACTAGCGAAATGTGGGTGTACCTAATATGGGACTGATCCTGGGTACACCTCTGCCTACCCCTCCGGAAAAAGGCGTTATTATATGTATGTTTTGACTTGTACACATTTATTCAGTCCAATTGATTCAGATTCTGTGCCCCGCTGTTTCACCCGCGTCGTCTTCGTTCCCGTGGGAATATCGGGATAACAAGTACTTTTTATGTAATTCTGGGGTCTAATCTATCTATATACCGAATTTCAGCCCAATCGGTTCAGTAGTTTTGGCGTGAAAAAGTAACAAACACCCATCCAACCATCAATATAACCAAAACCACGCTAGATGGTGCTGGAGGTGAGTTAGAACTCGCAAGCGTCTTGTCCACCTGTTAAAAACGTAAGTTTTTTACATTTTACTGAAATTCAAGATTTATAATAATTATTAGTAGGATAGTAGCGACTGCCTCGGTGGCGTAGAGGGCGCATGCTCGACTGCCAATCAAGAGGTCTCGGGTTCGATCCCCAGGTCAGGCAAAGTGTTAAATATTGGATTTTTCCATTAGGAATTATCTCAATAACTGCCTGGAGTCTGGAACTGTGCCCGGTAGATGGCAATAGGCTCGCCCCCTATTACATGGGACCAATAACATACTGGCGAAATGTGGGTGTATCTACTATGGGACTGAGTCCTGGGTACACCTCTGCCTACCCCTTCGGGAAAAAGGCGTGAATGTATGTTATGTTAGTAGCGAAAAGGCCCAATGGTTATTCCTTTGCGGAAAGTAAATACCTACTATACAAACGTGCCCAAGATTAAGGTTGAGCCAAGTGTAATAGATATTCAAAACGAATATTTACTCCATTGAATTGTCATTGTGATAGTATTATCATATTATTTCATCTATAATACAAACTGGCATTGAAATTGCCAACACGTAGCTTTAAGCTAATTGAAAGTCTTGAAGTAAAACAAATTGGTCGATTTACATAAACTAACATAACACCATGATAAGAGCATATCCTGAATATATAAAAAATTTGACACAATCTTATGACAAAGTTACCGATGTTATGTATTCCCATGTTTCCTCCTTCCATTGATTTGCTAAATTTGCCCTAGGATCGTGTCAAACCATTCCCTAGTTAAGGCAAGGTGCTCAACTAATTCGCCCTCTCGCTCACACGTACCCACATTTTTCACTAGAAAATAACAATACAAATATCCAGTAAAAAATCCAATTTAATCCAAACGAGATTTAATGTAGAAAACGTGCACAAAAAAAAAACTCTCAAAAATAAAAAGGCACTGACAACTTGTTTGGATTGAATTGAATTTTTTACTGAATCTTTGTATATTTTTATTGGACCCTTCGCTGGTTACGTAATTAGGTCCCATGTACTAGGAGGCGAGCCTTTTGTCATCTACCGGGCACAGTTTCAGACTCCATACCGTAATTTAAGTCTTAATGGAAAAATCCCGTAACACTTTGCTTGACATGGTGATCGAACGCGGGAAGGCAATCCTTAAAACCAAATAAACTCATGAAAATCTTCCGCTGCCAATCCAAGCACATGCTACATAAGAAACTCTCCAACGTGGTACACCAAACCATTCGATTGTCCAGTAAATCTAGCATCAGCTATCAAAACCTCAGCCCGGGCCTGAATGCCGTCGGCAGATCCTATCTCAAATGGGTGATGTCGCGCAAAACGCACCGGCTTCGTAACATAAACGAAGCTATCTATCTATGCTATTAAGAAACTCGCAGGCTTGCGTCTCAGAGCTTTCGAGTTATTAACGGTGTATTCATAATTTAAATAAAATGGAATGTTGAACTGTACTTGGGGTAAAACGTCGGAAGAACAAAACCGATTAGCCACCCCGTTCCCCGGTGGATGGATGGACACGCGTTTCTGACTATCCAGCTTAGGGTAGCTGTTTTAGGGTGGATAACGGAATAAACCGATCAAAGCGGGTTCTATGGGTACAAAAAGTTACCATGGATCACCTAGGTGAACCACGGGTACATCAAATTACCCATAAAAATACAAAAAGTTAACCGTAGGATACCTAGGTGATCCATGTAGATAGACCACGTAGTTTATAAATGTTGTTACCATTATACTCGTATCTTATACTAATGTATGAACAGCGGCCTTGCCCGCTCGCAATTATGAAATATGGGAGTTTATACCAAAACTTTAACGCCCTTTTTGGACCCCTTTAGAATTTGAATTTTCAAAAATCCTTTCTTGATACACGTCCAGACAACGAAATAAACTACATTCCAAGTTTCAAGTCTCTAGGATCAGTGGTTTGGGCTCTGCGTTGCATGTCTGTCAGTGAGTCATTTAGGATTTTATAATATAATATATTGATTTAATGGTAACAAATAGTAACAATATCATTATCTATTAAAAATTGGTAGAGTAGATTTTGAGCCTATTCGCTACAAACAAATGTTCTCTCTTTATGATTTTTTTTTAATATATGATCCATGAAAATGGTATATATTCCCTATCTTTATTTTTGTATTGTCAATAATTATTATTATTATTCATATTAAAATAATTTAATTTCCGACACTGTCCATAGAGTTAGTGTATATAATCGCGACTTAAGGTTAAACGTCACCCATACAAAATGAAAATACACAGATATGAATATAATATAAACACAGATAGGGAATAATTTTCCAGAAAAGTAAAGGCCAGATCCAGTGGCTCTGGATCTGGCTTTCATTTTCGCGAAAACATATTTTGTTAAAGAAAACTTTACAGTTTGTTCGTATTTATGAAAATTGTTAAAAAGAAGTTTTTGGGTTATGTTAATGTTTTTTTTTTAAATAGCAAAAAGCATACAGTTTTCTTTAATAACATATGTTTTCGCGCAAATAAAGGCCTGCATGCCCACCCAATACTTCATGATAATAGCCATAGTAGATAAATGCCGTATTATATTGTGGACCTTTACGTAAAATATTTAAATAATTAAATAAAGCGAGTTGCCCTCTAATCTTTTTTTTTAGTTTTGTATCTGAAATCAAAGTTATTGCCAACAATTATCATTTCCATAAAATAATATATACACAAATTACCTACATTTAATGTTTTTAAAAAGATTCTTCGACCACTAGTAAAAGCGGCAGCTCGCTACATAATAGTGATTTTTATCGATTTCTTAAAATCCTTTCCTATACTAAATGGTCAATCAGTTACTGTTAATATTATCATTGCGATTTTCATTTAAAATACTTTGATTGTACTACAATTTATTTGCAATAAACTTAATTCAACATTTACATTTGCATTTCAGAATTACAGAACATAATAATATTATCACAAAATAATCATAAAATGCGCCATCAAACTTCGATTGAGTCCTTGCAATAAACGCCGCCGAAATTTTACAGCCTTCATAAGAATTAAAGTGTTTACACACTGCACGAAATTAGGGTTTCGATACACCATAACAATACCCAAATGATTATTGATCAATTACTATAAAATTGTGAGCATCGGTTGTAATATTTTGATTGCGTGTACGAGCATTTATATGTACGAGTAACTTGAAAGTTTGTGATTCCATGTGCAAAAACTAAATATTAGATTGATAAGTTATATTCATATTTTTTTTTATGATAGTGAGTGACAAGACGAGCAACTCAGGTGCCTGATGGTAAGCATTATGATTGCCCATATCAGACACAGTGCCACCTAGTGTTTTAAAATTCAAAATTCCGCGCGGCACTGCACTGCGCCTGTCACCCTGAGATTGTTGTTGAATCTCCTCATGCCCAGTAATTTCGCTGGTAACATAGCCCTTCAGACCGGACCACAGTAATGCTTGCACATTACTGCTTGGCGGATAAATAACTGGCTAAGGTGTGGTACTTCCCCAGGCGGTACCCTGCAAAAGAGGCCTACCACTACAACAAATTAATAATATTTATAATTATATTTATAACTTCATTATTTGTAAATAAAGTTCATTATAAATATCAAAGCCCCAACTGCACACACTCACTCACTTATTAATGCCCAGTTTCGACCCTTGGACCTATAAAGAGCTGAAATTTTGCACATAGGTTTTCATTACGTTGCACGACAAGGAACAAGAAAGAAATTCCCGAAATTCCCATGGGAACAAAGTTGTAAGAATTATGCTAGTCACAAATAATGTTTTTAAATAAGGAATTAAGCGATCTACTCGCTTGAAGTACAATATGGATATGGAAACACACGCCCCTATGGGGGTTAGGAAGAAGGGATAAAGAAACTTCGCCGACGACTAGTACCTCCACGGTAGCTCAAGTGATAGAGTGCCACCACGTGGAATGGTGCGGAGGGTGCGTGGTTTAAATCCCGCCCATGGATGAAATTTTTCTTTCCATATTCGTATTGAATTTTTTTTTTCATAAACTGTAGGCAATTAGAATAATAAGCAAAAAGATTGTTTGATAACATTTTCAATTGATGAGTCTCTAAAACTAGGTTTATTTTTTTATAGATTAACTTAAATTTAATTAAAAATTATTTAAACCTAGGTTTCCCAATAGGTATTGGTACCCAAGGTTATTTATAAACTGTATAGTGTCGTTGACCTCATACATTTATTATTAAAAACTTACATCTATAAAGTAGGTGCGACTTCTCATTAACGAAACTGGCTTGAAGTCATCATTTCAGCAATAAAATTTCGAAGATCCTCGATAATTCAACCAAAATCACAATCTCAGCGTGAAACAGTTTTATCGAATGGCCTGTAAGGCGACTAAACGACTTCCATTTACATTGGAATTTAATTGTTACAATCAGAAGTGGAATAATGACGCAGTTTTTTAATGTTGAAAGAATCGCTTTTTCTCTTTAAACAATGGAAGACGAGTGACGTTCTAACATTGCATTTAATATCCTGGTTTCATTCTGGTTTGAATATTTTTACCATTATCGCTAAAAATTAGATAATTTACATATATTATTGTTCTATTATTCTTTTTTTTTGTGAAAGTGAGTAACAAGACGAGTAAATCAGGAGCCTGATTGTAAGCATCATGATTACCCATATCAGGCACAGTGCCACCCAGTGTTCTAAAATTCAAAATTCTGCGCGGCACTGCACTGCGCCTGTCGCCCTGAGATATTAGTTGTTGAATCTCTTCATGCCTAGTAATTTCGCTGGTAACATTGCCCTTCCGACCGGAACACAGTTATGTTTGCACATTACTGCTTGGCGGATGAATAACTTGCAAAGGTGTACTTCCCAGGTGGCCCCTACAAAAGAGGCCTACCACTACAATTTACGATTATTGTTTATGTATATATCCATTTAAAAACTAATACATTTATTTTCTTTCCAGGGTAATTAATAGATTTATTTATTTATTGATAATTAGTACGGCACTGCAAAATACCACTTACACTAAATAACACATTGATAATATTAGGAACATTGCATAAAAAAGTTATTATAAAATTACATTAATCAATTTCTTTAGTAAAAAAAAAAAAAAATCAATTTAAATGTCAAATGTCATAAATAAAATTAAAAATTAAAATAATAAAAATAAAAATAGATAAACTTTTCAATCCTCTTGCTAAAAAAGTCCGTCATTGTTGCGAACCAGAGCCGGGCTGAAATAACTTCTCAACCTCTAGGGATTAAAGTAAATTTTCTATTAATTGTTTGTTGCCAATGTCCTCTTCTTTTGTTACCAGAGATATTATATTTTTTTGGCGACGCACGTATAAGATATTAGACAAAATGTTTTGATGAAATTAATAATATTATTTTCTCACAATCGTAGTGAAAAATATAACACACAGCACTAAGCCAGGTTATAACTCGGTTTCTATTTACTCCCTCGTTAAAGCTCAGGAGTAAAACTACCTCGTTATGGTTTTCTTTAAGCTCTCGTGTAACAATCTACTATTTTTAACACACAAGCAGACATGATGTTTCATGATGCCTTTTTAGAACAATGACGTGGGCCGAACATTCGGGACGAATATGGCATAAATCAACATAAATTGTAGCAATCTGATACGTGCACTCGCGACATATTCCCAAGTGCGTTTGAAATCAAATGTGATGGGTTATTGACCAATATTGAGTAGATCCAACTTTCAAAGTGCGTCTTTTCTATTAATCTTCTATTTTTGAACTGTCACTGGTTCTCTCTCGAAAATTAACTATCTTTTAAATAGGTTTTGAAAGTACATGCCTTTGAAAGCACGTTAACGTCCTTCGCCTACCCGCAATATTGAAAATATTTATCTGGTAGCAATAGTAAAAGCAATTACCCATTTAATTCCGATACAATAAATCGTACGCATGCTATTTATTGGTTCCCATGAAAACGTTATTAAACTTAAGCAAATATTTGAAAATGGTATTCCTTTGTATTTTCTAAGTGGTATGGATACGAATTATGATTTGACTTTGAATTGACTTTTAAAATCAGTAAAAAGATTGTTTATGTGTTTTTCTTAAATTTACAAAAACAAATTATTAGGTGTACTAATAAATTTGTGGTATTATACAGCTTCATAAACTATTAAAAACATATCCCAGATCCTAGCTTTCTAAACCTACTTAAAATGACAGTTTTAAGCCTAAACTCTTGAAAAACAAAATCAGTAATCATTTTTGCATCCCATCCCTTATAATATACCCTAATACTTACTATAAAAGTTTGTGTCGTCTGTTACCTTCTCACGCCACCTACTGAACCAATTGGGCTGAAATTTTTTACCGATTACTTATTCAAATTGCATAGAACATAGAATAAAAGACATTATAGACTTCATTAGGAGAAACCGCCATGAGGCACGACTAATGAAGCGTAACTCATAATAAGATGAATTTTAAGTTCACACAAATAAAATTAAAAATAGCTAAGAAAAACAAATTCGCACTAACCTTTGTTACCAACACGATAAAACAAATTGATCTCTCACGGTACACGACGTTCATTGATACCAACATGGGAGGCGTCAATTTATTCCCATTTAATTGGACGCACATAACCGTGGGTGTTCCAATGGAATTGCACCGTCATTAATATTGCAATTGCTACATTGTAGATCGTGAATTTTAGTTACTGTTAAGGTATGATTCGGTGGCCTACTAGAGGCACACCAAGATTGTAAGGAGTCAATTCTGTAACTTTAAAGTCTAGCGTCTCGATTGACTGTCGATAGGAAAATATCCACCCTAATCATTAATATTATTATTATTTATTTATTTATTTAATTAAAACGGCTTAGGTAAACCAATTAAAATGATTAAAATAAAATTAAATATCGGGATTGTGGTCCAAGACAGCGTTGAATGCTGCTAGAGTGCGTGGTTTGGGCGCATTCGCACGTGCTACAGTGCGACACCATGAAACGTCAAGCAACTTATGCTTTATGTTCCTACTGTAGCTATTTGGTATATCATACAATCGAAACAGCTCATCATGCAACTTTGGTGCGTTAAGGATTTTGCACATCACGATCATTTTTTGTGTGTAAGATAATGGACAATCTATAAAGAAATTTTGTCTGATACATAAAGGGATAGTACCTATATATATATCCGTTCATACAGATATCGCAGGAATGCCTTTTGAACTTTTTCAAGGAGTGGGGTATATGTGCTTTAGTGCGGACTCCATACGCTAGAACTGCTCTCAAGTTTACTCCGGACTAAGGTACTATAAATGGTTCTTATCACGCGTGAATTTCTGAGAATAAACCCTAACCATCTGAATGATGCCTCGTTGCAGTCGGCTACCGAATCAAACCTTAAAGCACCTGTTCGCGCCACTTAGTGGCACTCTTTTCTTTCCTATTTTATTTATTTTACCTACCTACCTTCCTTCCTTCACGAAAATGACGGCTATCTGTGTTTTATATCGTGGTGGATGAGGGTACTGTTTTTTGCTTATGCAAGCAGTCTGCGGCCGGCCCTTGTCGACTGTGGATGCCCGCGCGTGAGTTCCTTGAAGCTCACAAAACCGCTAATTTGGATTATCGACGTTCTCGTTGTCCCACCGCTATTCGTATATTTTGGACGCTGTGTACTAACGGCTCCACCCGCGCTCTCGCCGTGATATTCCCTACTGTCGAGCCACGCTACCTGAGGAGCAATCCGGACCACCAGGAGGCACTGAAGGGTGCCGCAGCGATACTCGTCGACCCGAGGAATACCAGGTTAGTCGCTCATTTTCAATCCTCCCCAAATACAGTCCACTACCCCTTCAATTTCTTGTTTCCACCCCTTTATCCAGCATTCCTTTCAACCCGCACCGCCGTTTGGCGTGTTCCGCCATATTGCTTGGTGGCCGCGCTAACATAGTTTGGTCCTTCGAGCCGGATAAAGTCAAAATCCACTCAATATTTCCCTATAATTATAGTTAATTATTGGATAACTGCATAATTTCCCATTATTTATTCCGCATAAATTCCCGCTCATTTCACATATCTGGTTTATATTACTTTCTTCATAATATTTACCTACAATCTTAACTGTGTCATTCGCAACTTATTTATTACTAAGATAGTGTATTCCATTGTCCTAAACCGCAGAATACAAACGTTAATTGCTAATCGTTATATATTTGTGTAACAGTAACTGAGGTTATACTTGATATTCTTTCTTACTCATTTTACCGCTCCGTCATATTATCTGCTACCGTACGCCGTGTACAGCCGTCAAGTTGGTCATTTTGTCTAGGTTTTTCATTTTACTTTCAAAATGGCTACTACCGCAAAAGGTATTGAAGCATTGACGATCAAACGCATAACTTTAGTTAGCAAACGTGATGGAATATTTGCTCGTTTGCAGCAAGTTTATGACCGCTCCTTGAAGGCTTGCACGAATGATACGGAGAAAGAACATTTTCTGTGTGGAATTGTTTCACTAGACCGCTTACACTCTGAATTTAATAGTGTCGTAGACGAATTAAATGTAGTCGAGTTAAAAATCAATCCTGAGTACTCTGTTAATTATCAATCTGTCAATGTGTTCGAAGACATGTACTGTCGATGCAAGTATGTTTACGAACAAATTAAACCACCCGCTGTAATTTCTAAGACTGATGATTCGCACGACATCTCACCGCAACGTAAGTCTGTCAAGCTGCCTAAGCTCGAGTTGATGACGTACGACGGCAATCCGATGACTTGGAAGATATTTTACGAGTCGTTCCGTCGTACAATTCATGAAAATTGCGATCTCACTGATCATGAACGCATCCAATATTTAGTTAATAAATTGTCGGGTCGTGCGTTAGCCGTAGTTTCGGGTATCGTTCCTAACGCCGACAACTACCCTCTCATCTGGCAGACATTGGTCGATAAATACGATGACAAGCGTAGTTTAGGTTCCGCTTATCTCGACCAGCTGCTCGAGTTCAAACCTACCAGCAACATCGCCTCTTCAAAAAACTTTGAATTATTTCTGGATACATTTTGTACGGCAGTGTCTAGTTTACGTTTGCTTAAATTAGATAATTTGTCGGATTTTATGTTATTGCAATTAGCTTTGAAGAAAATAGATTCGAGTACTGCACGTTCATTTGAAATGCATATGCGAGGTATAGCTATACCTACGTACGATGACCTCATTAAATTTGTTCGTGAACAGGGTAAAATATTAGAACGTACTGCGCCCGCTGGCCGCGTATCTGACAACGACACGAACAAAAGACAGGTCGCCGCTAAGCCGACGCATTCTTTCACTGTATCGTACTCATCACAATGTCCGCTATGTAAACAAACCGCTCATTATAATTTATATAGATGCCCTGCATTTAGTGCACTTTCAATTGATGACAGGTTGGCCTTCATAAAACGGCACAAAGGTTGTACTAATTGCCTGAGTGTTTCGCATAATTTTACCACTTGCAAATCGCAGTATAACTGCCATCATTGTGGATGTAAACATCATTCAATGTTATGTCGCAAATTATTACTTTCCCGGGAAGGAACCCGCACGGGCCATTCCGAACCCGCCCCACCAACCACTGCGCCAGCGCAGTCATCGCGCGCACGAGCTGGCAACGCAGCGCGTGCGCCCGCCTCACCGCCGCCTCCCGTCTCGAGCGCGGTCGCCGATACCTATCTGCCGGTAGACACAGCTAAGCCTGCCGCTTATCAGCTGCCACAACATAATAATATTTCTTTATGCAATAAAATTCGCCCGGCTTCGCAATCGACTGATACTACGTGTTTATTAGGAACCGTGCAGGTTTACGCTTTCGATGCAAACGGTTGTAAGCATACCGTTCGTGCATTAATTGACTCTGCATCTCAGAGTAATTTTATATCGGCTAAGTGTTGCAATAAACTTAATTTAAAATGCAAGGTAGCAAATACTGTTGTTAAGGGTATAGGTTCCAAGTCAAACCCAATTAAGGAGGCGACTTCCACCACTTTACACTCGCGATTGAATAATAATTTTATTTCGGTAGACGCTTTTGTTATCGATCGCATTACCGACAACCTGCCATCTACGAAAGTTGATGTCTCTTGTCTAACATATCTTAACTCTTTACCGCTCGCTGATAATAGTTTCTCGGAGCCTTCCGAAATAGATATTTTGATTGGAGCTTCATGCTTCGCTGATATTTTGTTGTCAGGTCGTGCCGCTGGTCCGCCTGGAACACCCACCGCTTTTGACTCGATATTCGGTTTTATTGTAATTGGGGCCGCTCCCGTTGCTTCCGATCAAGTCAATCTAAGTACCGCTATGCATGAGGATAGTCACCGCTTAGAAGTATCTCTCTGCGCCTTCGCAGTAGAACTCCGCTTGGATAGCATTATCCAAAAATTCTGGCAACTCGAGGAGGTGCAATGCACGCCGACTTTGAGTCCCACCGCGCTTGAAAATGAACACATTTTCGTGAACAATTATTCCCGCGATTCCACGGGCCGCTATTCAGTAGCGTTGCCTTTCTCTCGAGATCCCACTACTGCTCTGGGCAATTCTTTCCATAACGCTAAGAAACGTTTCACGCATCTCGAACGTAAGCTCGTATCTTCACCTCCCCTGCGAGTGGAGTATGACGCAATCATCCGAGAATACCTACATAAAGGTTATATTTCTTTAATCGAGAATGATAATCCTTTGACCGGTTATTATATTCCGCACCATGCAATTGCCAGGTTGGATAAAACCACCACTAAATGGCGCATGGTTATGGACGCAAGTGCAAAAACTGACTCAAATTTGTCATTGTATGACGTCTTGCACACAGGTGATAATTTACAGAACGACCTTTTTGTGATACTCCTGGATTTTCGATTTTACGCAATCGCATTCACATCAGACATTAAACAAATGTACCTTCAAATACTCATTAATAAGGAACACCGCGAATTTCAGAAATTTCTATATAGATTCGATCCCGCGTATCCGCTAAGCACTTACGTATTTAACCGCGTTTGTTTTGGCCTTCGTAGTAGCCCCTTTCTTGCGATGCGCACACTGCGCCAGCTGTGCACTGATGAGCGCATTCGTTTTCCGCACGCCGCGTCTGTCATAGAAAATAACACTTACATGGACGACGTGTGCTACTCAATGCCGTCCAAATCTGGCTGTCTACAACTCCGCGACGAGCTCCGCGACTTGCTCATGGCCGGGGGCTTCGAGCTTGTAAAGTGGGCTAGCAACGTGCCGGAAGTCACCGAATCTCTTCCTGTGACTGATCGCCATGCCGCTGTCATTAATTTCGACGAGCCCGACTCGAACCTTAAGGTCCTAGGTCTGCAGTGGTTGCCCAGCTCTGACACCTTTACATTTACTGTGAACATAGAAAATCGTTCTACGACTAAACGTAACATACTGTCAGTGATCGCGCGACAATATGATGTTCTTGGACTCATAGCTCCTGTCATATTGTACGCAAAATTAATTCTTCAGAAACTTCACATATTGAAGCTAGATTGGGATGAGCAACCGCCGCCAGAGGTCGTTACTAGTTGGTTAAATTATCTTCGAGAACTTCCTTGTATTCAGCAGCTTCAAGTTCCACGCCACCTAGGCGTAGAGGAAGGCGCTCAAATTACCCTTGTAGCATTTTCTGATGCTAGTGAACACGGATATGGATCTGTAGTGTACATCCGAGCACAATTCGACCCTGACAAGACTCCAGTCACTCGTCTAGTTTGCACCAAATCTAAAGTAGCGCCGTTAAAAACAATTTCAATTGCTAAATTGGAACTCTGTGGCTGTTTGCTCATGTCAAAATTGGTGCGTCGCGTTCTTGATACTTACGGAAAACGACATACCATAGATAAGGTGCACTGTTTTACCGACTCTATGGTAGCGTTACAATGGATTACTGCTCCACCGCACAGGTTTAAAACTTTTGTTGCCACACGCATTACTAAAATTACATCCGCTATTCCCGCTGATAGTTTCCGTCACATCCCTGGAACGGAAAATCCCTGCGCTGATGCACTATCGCGCGGGCTGTCACCCGCTAAGCTTGTAAACCATCCACTATGGTTAACGGGCCCCTCCTGGCTTTGTCAGGACCCTGCTGATTGGCCGGCGAGGTCAATAACTCCCGCTAAGATTGATTCTGAGCTGCCAGAAAGTAAGAAAATTATTTCACTACCTGTGAGTCAACCTACGGTCGAGGTTTCCAACCCGCTGTTGGACCTTGCCACCCGCGTTTCTTCCTGGCTTAAGCTCCTACGCATAACAGTTCTGATTTGTCGTTTCATCAAGAAACTACCGCCTTCTACGTACTTCTCCGCCGACAATATTGACTTTGCAGAAAGGCAAATCTTAAAGGCCTTACAAAAGGTCTATTTTCATGACATAATCCAGAGTCTTAAATCCAACACTACTTGTTCACGCGCCATACAACGGCTTTCACCGTTCATTGACGCTGACGGGCTCATACGAGTCGGAGGTCGTCTCCGAAATGCGGATCTGTCTTATGACCAGCAGCATCCCATTTTATTACCCCGTAAAGACCGCTTAATTGAATTGATAATTGAACACTATCATCGGCGCAATTGTCACACAGGACCGCTCGCTTTGATGTCAATTCTACGGCAACGATATTGGATACTCTCGTCTCGTAATATCGTTCGCTCGGTTATACATAAATGTAACTTCTGTTTCAAGGCTAAACCTAAACCAACGTTCCCACTTATGGGGGATCTACCTGCTTGCCGCGTAAATGAAGCTAAAGCGTTCACCCACACCGCTGTGGATTACGCAGGCCCTATCTCAATTATTCCACAAAGAAGGCGTGGTGCGCGTCCTATCAAGGCGTATTTATGCATTTTCGTTTGTATGGTAGTTCGTGCAGTACATGTCGAACTGACGACAGATTTGAGTAGCAGCAGTTTTCTCTCTGCCTTTAAGCGTTTTCTTGCGCGCCGTGGTAATATTTCTGTCATGTACTCTGACAACGGACGGACTTTTATTGGAGCGAAAAACGCATTATCAGACGTGTATACACTAGTAAATTCAGATGAATTTAATAAGTCTATTTCTGACGAGTTATCCGCTAACCGCATCTTGTGGAAACTAAATCCACCGAGAAGTCCCCACTTCGGCGGAAATTACGAAATCTTCGTAAAAGCGTTCAAGGGCCATCTCGCTAAAACCATAGGTTCACAGTTGCTCACCTATGAGGAAATGTTAACAATACTAACGCAAATAGAGAGCGTCATAAACTCGCGACCGCTAACGTTATTGAGTGAGGATCCTTCTGAACCCACTGCTTTAACTCCCGCACATTTCTTGATGGCTGCACCACTTAAGCATTTGCCTGCATGCTCCATCTTGGATGAGCCTGCGCATCTGCTAAAACGTTACGCGTTACTGGATAGGATGATTCAGTCGTTTTCTAAGCGATGGAAATTAGAGTACCTTCACTTGCTTCAATCTAGGGGAAAATGGAATACACCTTCTAATCCCATTAAAGTTGGTTCTGTGGTGCTAATCATCACTGATAATCTTCCCCCGCTATCCTGGCCCCTTGGTGTTGTCGAGAAGACAATTTTAGGGCAGGATAACATTTGTAGAGTTTGTTTGGTGCGAACGGCATCTTCCGTGTACAAACGGCCTGTTGTCCGTTTGTGCGTCCTTCCCACTCAATAATATACCTTTTCTTTACCCCTGGTTAACCCGCTTTATTTACAACTCTACCGCTACTCTTTTATTTTGTTAAAAACCAATGGTTTTTAGGCCGGGGGCAATGTTCGCGCCACTTAGTGGCACTCTTTTCTTTCCTATTTTATTTATTTTACCTACCTACCTTCCTTCCTTCACGAAAATGACGGCTATCTGTGTTTTATATCGTGGTGGATGAGGGTACTGTTTTTTGCTTATGCAAGCAGTCTGCGGCCGGCCCTTGTCGACTGTGGATGCCCGCGCGTGAGTTCCTTGAAGCTCACAAAACCGCTAATTTGGATTATCGACGTTCTCGTTGTCCCACCGCTATTCGTATATTTTGGACGCTGTGTACTAACGGCTCCACCCGCGCTCTCGCCGTGATATTCCCTACTGTCGAGCCACGCTACCTGAGGAGCAATCCGGACCACCAGGAGGCACTGAAGGGTGCCGCAGCGATACTCGTCGACCCGAGGAATACCAGGTTAGTCGCTCATTTTCAATCCTCCCCAAATACAGTCCACTACCCCTTCAATTTCTTGTTTCCACCCCTTTATCCAGCATTCCTTTCAACCCGCACCGCCGTTTGGCGTGTTCCGCCATATTGCTTGGTGGCCGCGCTAACAGCACCATTAAGTAAATAGTAAAATAGTTGATATAAAAATAATCCTCATTGCACAAACAATTTGTAAATCAATAAAACAAATTGTTATTCCATACCAGTACAAACCCCATCATTTCTGTGACTTATCATCGACCACCATAGAGTTATGGGTCCAAGATTCCATGGACAAAGGACAAACGGAAATACCCATCAAGTGGAACATGATATCTTCATAGTTTATACAAAAAGTGGTATATTTAGTAGTCGTGGCAGGACTATCAATAGGGTAGCAACCTTTAGGGCTTGTGCGGATTGGGTGAACATGAGACAAATTTATTTAAAACAAAGACGACTAGGTTCTAAAAAATAACAATACATAGATTTAGTAAGAAATCCAATTTAATCCGAATAAGTTTTCAGTGCCTTCTTATTTTTCTGAGATTTTTTGGTATTTGTGGAGGTTTTTATACATGAAAACTAGTTTAATAATAATAATATGGGACAACGTCCAGTTTGGATTAAATTAGACTTTTAAGAAAACTACGTATTTTAATTTTCCAAGTGCAAAAAAGATTTTCAAAACTAATTTTTGACACATATTAGTGATCGACCTATAAACCAAGTTAATACAAAATCATTTATCTTGATTGGCCATCAACCTTAGGTGTACAAATTAAAAATACTTAGATAAGAGTACAGGGAGTGTCAACGTTAATGCCGGAGGTGTGATGGTATGTGCCATCACTTAGTTCACAAACTGTATTATCGACACTTCGACTTACTAATCTTTGATATTGCTTTTATATGTGTGGTGCAAGTTATAAGCAAACAGCGACAATACGAGTATTATTAAAATAACAATTCTACTAACAGTATAAATTCTACTTCCTACTAATATTATAAATCTCAAACTTCAGTACTATGTTTAATACTTATATGTGTAATACTTACATTTTTAACAGGTAAACAAAACTTCTGTGAGTTCTAACTCACCTCCAGCGCCATCTAGCGCGGTTTTGGTTATATTGATGGATAGATGGATGTTTGTTACTCTTTCACGCCAAAACTACTGAACAGATTGGGCTGAAATTTGGTATGCAGGTAGCTAAGACCCTGAAATAACACATAGATTACTTTTTCCCCGATATTCCCACGGGAACGATGTCTACGCGGGTGAGACCGCGGGGCACTGCAAGTATATTATATCTTAATTAAATTTTTGGCCTTCCATGTGTGGCGAGTATTGTCAAATCCCTCGTTATGGGAGAGGCCTATGTCCAGCAGTGGACTTCCTACGGCTGAGATGATAATGATGATTATTAAAATGTTCGATTTTGATAACTACTGAGGGAATGAACGAACTCACGTTTGAAGTCAAAAACGCTTAAAAAAAAAGCGAAGGCTAAGTTTTCTGAAACCTAGGTCGAGCATTTTCAACTTTATGTCGTTGCATAACATAATAATAAATATTATATTGTTAGCCCTGATTGTCCCATTCCTAAAGAAAGACTTCCCTCTCTTTCCACATAACACTGAAAGTTTTATAAAAGTAATATGCTTATGAAACAAACTAAAGAATGGTATGTACTGCTAGGATTTAATTTACACTAGTTTAATGTACTAATTGTAAATATTATTTGAATAAAGAGAGAAGAAAACAAAAAACAAACAAAACTCCTGAAGAATGGCTTCCCTCACTCTTTCCACACAACGCTTTCTTGTGCTAGGTCTTGCCAATAATTATACATAAAATATAAATTGGGAAAAAAACGTTCACTCACGAGCGGGATTTGATCCCGCCTCCCACACCAATCCGCGTGGTGGGCACTCTGCCAATTGAGCTACCGTGGAGGTAGCGTGCCAGTTGCCACCTACACCATGTTTTCAGCGATTTTACTAAACAACTCATTTTGTAGTGGTAGGCCTCTTTTGCAGGGGGCCGCCTGGGGAAGTACCAAACCTTTGCCAGTTATTCATCCGCCACACAGTAATGTGCTAACATTACTGTGTTCCGGTATGAAGGGCAATGTTACCAGCGAAATTACTGGGCATGATGAGATTCAACAACTAATATCTCAGGGTGACAGGCGCCGCGCAGTATTTTGAATATTAAAACACTGGGTGGCACTGTGTCTGTTATGGGCAATCATGGTGCTTATCATCAGGCACCTGATTTGCTCGTCTTGTTACTTACTATCATAAAAAAAAAAAGAAGCAACTAGTGGAATGTTATTTTTTTACTAAAAGTAGAGTAAAGGCAAGAATTTATTATTTTATATATTAATGTAATAAGGTCATGCCTTGCACCAAACTCTATATCTCAAAGATGAATGGGTAACATTTCAGAATGCGTTTTTCTCACATGCCCGTTCCAAGAGTTATGCGCTCTGGCAAAAAGGCTTTCCAATTAAAAAGATATAGTGCCCCATTACTCGATCGGGGGCCTATATGAGATCATTTAATTCATATCTCACGTAGCCTGAACCGCTGATGTTCCAACTTTTTACATTCTTTCTCTTTCTTTCCTTGCCTGAAGAAAGAGAGGTATGAAAGATTAGTAACACACTAATCCGTAAATCTAAGCGACATAATGTTTTTAATTAGTAGGTTTGCGACTTTTATTTAGATGTACTCGTTTACGTTCAGTTTTTTTTTGTTTTCTGTGAAGACGGGTGTAATTAGTAACGCTCAGTTCCGCTAATATTATAATATGATAGGATATAGTGTTGTAACCACTTTAAGATATAAAAAAAAATCATTATGTTATTAATTTTATTACATTATATTAATTTTATTTTTTAACAACCCTTTTTGGTTTGCCATGTTAGAGTAGTAATAATACCTACCTGATTCCAATTTAATCTAAAAAAGGAATTTAGTGCTTTTTCTGAGATAATTCACTCCATATTCCATCATCACTACTTTGCCCACAGAACACATATACAAGAAGAAGGCCCACTACGTACTACAGATTTGCGTACACGAAGCGACGCTAGCGCCACCAACGCTTCGCACTGGAACTATTCAGAAGCGCGGGAGATTTAATATTTCTAACATTAGCTATATGTACCTACCAATATTATATTTCTATATTTACTTCTATATCTATTCATGACATACGCAAAGGGTAAAAAATAAGAGCAGGTATTAGAAGTAGTCTTTATTCAGATGAAAATAAGGTAAATCTTATATTACACATCTTTCTAGAAGGGGTTGGCCGAGGTGTACCCAGACCTCAGTCTCATAGGTACTAAGTATACTCCCACATTTCGGCAGTATGTTATTGGTCCTATGTAATAGAAGGCGAGACTATTGCCATTTACCGGGCACAGTTCTAGACTCCAGGTTGTTATCGAGATAATCCCTCACGGCAAAATCCGATATTTAACACTGCCTAACCTAGGCGTCTTTTTCGCACAATCGCAATAATAGAGTCTATGATCTCGTTAGCACAAGAACAAAACTTTCTATACACGTGTATACACTAGTAAATTCAGATGAATTTAATAAGTCTATTTCTGACGAGTTATCCGCTAACCGCATCTTGTGGAAACTAAATCCACCGAGAAGTCCCCACTTCGGCGGAAATTACGAAATCTTCGTAAAAGCGTTCAAGGGCCATCTCGCTAAAACCATAGGTTCACAGTTGCTCACCTATGAGGAAATGTTAACAATACTAACGCAAATAGAGAGCGTCATAAACTCGCGACCGCTAACGTTATTGAGTGAGGATCCTTCTGAACCCACTGCTTTAACTCCCGCACATTTCTTGATGGCTGCACCACTTAAGCATTTGCCTGCATGCTCCATCTTGGATGAGCCTGCGCATCTGCTAAAACGTTACGCGTTACTGGATAGGATGATTCAGTCGTTTTCTAAGCGATGGAAATTAGAGTACCTTCACTTGCTTCAATCTAGGGGAAAATGGAATACACCTTCTAATCCCATTAAAGTTGGTTCTGTGGTGCTAATCATCACTGATAATCTTCCCCCGCTATCCTGGCCCCTTGGTGTTGTCGAGAAGACAATTTTAGGGCAGGATAACATTTGTAGAGTTTGTTTGGTGCGAACGGCATCTTCCGTGTACAAACGGCCTGTTGTCCGTTTGTGCGTCCTTCCCACTCAATAATATACCTTTTCTTTACCCCTGGTTAACCCGCTTTATTTACAACTCTACCGCTACTCTTTTATTTTGTTAAAAACCAATGGTTTTTAGGCCGGGGGCAATGTTCGCGCCACTTAGTGGCACTCTTTTCTTTCCTATTTTATTTATTTTACCTACCTACCTTCCTTCCTTCACGAAAATGACGGCTATCTGTGTTTTATATCGTGGTGGATGAGGGTACTGTTTTTTGCTTATGCAAGCAGTCTGCGGCCGGCCCTTGTCGACTGTGGATGCCCGCGCGTGAGTTCCTTGAAGCTCACAAAACCGCTAATTTGGATTATCGACGTTCTCGTTGTCCCACCGCTATTCGTATATTTTGGACGCTGTGTACTAACGGCTCCACCCGCGCTCTCGCCGTGATATTCCCTACTGTCGAGCCACGCTACCTGAGGAGCAATCCGGACCACCAGGAGGCACTGAAGGGTGCCGCAGCGATACTCGTCGACCCGAGGAATACCAGGTTAGTCGCTCATTTTCAATCCTCCCCAAATACAGTCCACTACCCCTTCAATTTCTTGTTTCCACCCCTTTATCCAGCATTCCTTTCAACCCGCACCGCCGTTTGGCGTGTTCCGCCATATTGCTTGGTGGCCGCGCTAACAGCACCATTAAGTAAATAGTAAAATAGTTGATATAAAAATAATCCTCATTGCACAAACAATTTGTAAATCAATAAAACAAATTGTTATTCCATACCAGTACAAACCCCATCATTTCTGTGACTTATCATCGACCACCATAGAGTTATGGGTCCAAGATTCCATGGACAAACGACAAACGGAAATACCCATCAAGTGGAACATGATATCTTCATAGTTTATACAAAAAGTGGTATATTTAGTAGTCGTGGCAGGACTATCAATAGGGTAGCAACCTTTAGGGCTTGTGCGGATTGGGTGAACATGAGACAAATTTATTTAAAACAAAGACGACTAGGTTCTAAAAAATAACAATACATAGATTTAGTAAGAAATCCAATTTAATCCGAATAAGTTTTCAGTGCCTTCTTATTTTTCTGAGATTTTTTGGTATTTGTGGAGGTTTTTATACATGAAAACTAGTTTAATAATAATAATATGGGACAACGTCCAGTTTGGATTAAATTAGACTTTTAAGAAAACTACGTATTTTAATTTTCCAAGTGCAAAAAAGATTTTCAAAACTAATTTTTGACACATATTAGTGATCGACCTATAAACCAAGTTAATACAAAATCATTTATCTTGATTGGCCATCAACCTTAGGTGTACAAATTAAAAATACTTAGATAAGAGTACAGGGAGTGTCAACGTTAATGCCGGAGGTGTGATGGTATGTGCCATCACTTAGTTCACAAACTGTATTATCGACACTTCGACTTACTAATCTTTGATATTGCTTTTATATGTGTGGTGCAAGTTATAAGCAAACAGCGACAATACGAGTATTATTAAAATAACAATTCTACTAACAGTATAAATTCTACTTCCTACTAATATTATAAATCTCAAACTTCAGTACTATGTTTAATACTTATATGTGTAATACTTACATTTTTAACAGGTAAACAAAACTTCTGTGAGTTCTAACTCACCTCCAGCGCCATCTAGCGCGGTTTTGGTTATATTGATGGATAGATGGATGTTTGTTACTCTTTCACGCCAAAACTACTGAACAGATTGGGCTGAAATTTGGTATGCAGGTAGCTAAGACCCTGAAATAACACATAGATTACTTTTTCCCCGATATTCCCACGGGAACGATGTCTACGCGGGTGAGACCGCGGGGCACTGCAAGTATATTATATCTTAATTAAATTTTTGGCCTTCCATGTGTGGCGAGTATTGTCAAATCCCTCGTTATGGGAGAGGCCTATGTCCAGCAGTGGACTTCCTACGGCTGAGATGATAATGATGATTATTAAAATGTTCGATTTTGATAACTACTGAGGGAATGAACGAACTCACGTTTGAAGTCAAAAACGCTTAAAAAAAAAGCGAAGGCTAAGTTTTCTGAAACCTAGGTCGAGCATTTTCAACTTTATGTCGTTGCATAACATAATAATAAATATTATATTGTTAGCCCTGATTGTCCCATTCCTAAAGAAAGACTTCCCTCTCTTTCCACATAACACTGAAAGTTTTATAAAAGTAATATGCTTATGAAACAAACTAAAGAATGGTATGTACTGCTAGGATTTAATTTACACTAGTTTAATGTACTAATTGTAAATATTATTTGAATAAAGAGAGAAGAAAACAAAAAACAAACAAAACTCCTGAAGAATGGCTTCCCTCACTCTTTCCACACAACGCTTTCTTGTGCTAGGTCTTGCCAATAATTATACATAAAATATAAATTGGGAAAAAAACGTTCACTCACGAGCGGGATTTGATCCCGCCTCCCACACCAATCCGCGTGGTGGGCACTCTGCCAATTGAGCTACCGTGGAGGTAGCGTGCCAGTTGCCACCTACACCATGTTTTCAGCGATTTTACTAAACAACTCATTTTGTAGTGGTAGGCCTCTTTTGCAGGGGGCCGCCTGGGGAAGTACCAAACCTTTGCCAGTTATTCATCCGCCACACAGTAATGTGCTAACATTACTGTGTTCCGGTATGAAGGGCAATGTTACCAGCGAAATTACTGGGCATGATGAGATTCAACAACTAATATCTCAGGGTGACAGGCGCCGCGCAGTATTTTGAATATTAAAACACTGGGTGGCACTGTGTCTGTTATGGGCAATCATGGTGCTTATCATCAGGCACCTGATTTGCTCGTCTTGTTACTTACTATCATAAAAAAAAAAGAAGCAACTAGTGGAATGTTATTTTTTTACTAAAAGTAGAGTAAAGGCAAGAATTTATTATTTTATATATTAATGTAATAAGGTCATGCCTTGCACCAAACTCTATATCTCAAAGATGAATGGGTAACATTTCAGAATGCGTTTTTCTCACATGCCCGTTCCAAGAGTTATGCGCTCTGGCAAAAAGGCTTTCCAATTAAAAAGATATAGTGCCCCATTACTCGATCGGGGGCCTATATGAGATCATTTAATTCATATCTCACGTAGCCTGAACCGCTGATGTTCCAACTTTTTACATTCTTTCTCTTTCTTTCCTTGCCTGAAGAAAGAGAGGTATGAAAGATTAGTAACACACTAATCCGTAAATCTAAGCGACATAATGTTTTTAATTAGTAGGTTTGCGACTTTTATTTAGATGTACTCGTTTACGTTCAGTTTTTTTTTGTTTTCTGTGAAGACGGGTGTAATTAGTAACGCTCAGTTCCGCTAATATTATAATATGATAGGATATAGTGTTGTAACCACTTTAAGATATAAAAAAAAATCATTATGTTATTAATTTTATTACATTATATTAATTTTATTTTTTAACAACCCTTTTTGGTTTGCCATGTTAGAGTAGTAATAATACCTACCTGATTCCAATTTAATCTAAAAAAGGAATTTAGTGCTTTTTCTGAGATAATTCACTCCATATTCCATCATCACTACTTTGCCCACAGAACACATATACAAGAAGAAGGCCCACTACGTACTACAGATTTGCGTACACGAAGCGACGCTAGCGCCACCAACGCTTCGCACTGGAACTATTCAGAAGCGCGGGAGATTTAATATTTCTAACATTAGCTATATGTACCTACCAATATTATATTTCTATATTTACTTCTATATCTATTCATGACATACGCAAAGGGTAAAAAATAAGAGCAGGTATTAGAAGTAGTCTTTATTCAGATGAAAATAAGGTAAATCTTATATTACACATCTTTCTAGAAGGGGTTGGCCGAGGTGTACCCAGACCTCAGTCTCATAGGTACTAAGTATACTCCCACATTTCGGCAGTATGTTATTGGTCCTATGTAATAGAAGGCGAGACTATTGCCATTTACCGGGCACAGTTCTAGACTCCAGGTTGTTATCGAGATAATCCCTCACGGCAAAATCCGATATTTAACACTGCCTAACCTAGGCGTCTTTTTCGCACAATCGCAATAATAGAGTCTATGATCTCGTTAGCACAAGAACAAAACTTTCTATAGCACAATATAACAAATACGAGAAACTTTACAAAACTTATTTCCAATAAAGATGTGCAAAGTGCAAATCAATGAAAAAGTGAAAATCGTAAACAAAAAACAGCCATTTCTATTATCCGGTTGCCAGATGGCAAAAAAGAAATTCTTCTAACGCTGATTCAAGTAATCATAAGAATCTGAGGTCTAGATTTAACTAATTTGAGCAATAAATGTAATAAAATTATTAATAAATTTCATTACTTATTTCAAAAGTGTTTATTCTTTATTATTTCTATCTTCCGAATTAATTAAATAATTCCCATAATTTTGAATTCTACTAAAATGTTATATTTTCCTTAGTAGGGTCAGTAAATAGTGCTTTCTCTGTCGTTTTTAGAGCTCCGTTTCTTTTTAACATTTCCTTCGCCGTGTTGGCATTGGCCGGGAACTAAGCTGACACCCCCTGACTTTGCCACCATTTTTTTTTTTCTCTTCTTTTATGGACCTACACGAATGTATTTCCAGTGTCTAGTTTTGTAATTATAGCCTGTCTACACGGGACATTCATGGACTCACACGTTAGTGTATTTGCCAGTGTTAAGATAAATACATTTTCAAGTTAATGGTCAATTAGTCAATTCAGAGTCAGGGCAAGCCCAGCCAGATAATTGATAAAGATATGGGAGTCAAACTGTACTCTTCGGCTTTCCCCGAAACTCCATACCGCCATATTTCTGCTCATCTGTCTATTCCATTGAGTATATTATATCTCAGTACTTCTAATATCAAACCAGTAACCTTGTCACTGTCAATATTCTTGTTGACAGCGACAAAGCCACAGACTAAATCCACAAATCCTTACATTTTTCAAAAATACTTATAACACTCAATAACCGCCAGTCCGCCTAGCACGCCGCGGGGAATACGTGTTATCCCCGTTTTTTTCTCTTTCGCGCCCGAACATTGCATAATATCTGCTGTCACGTTCTATCACCCTGGGTTCCCTTGTCATTGTGCTACCGGGGCTAGAGTCTGAAACTGCCCGGTAGATGACATCAGGCTCGCCCCCTATTACATGGGAGCAATAACATACTGGCGTAATGTGGGTGTTCCTACTACGGGACTGAGTCCTGGGTACACCTCTGCCTGCCCCTTCGGGAAATAGGCGTGATTGTATGTTATGTTATGTGTATACTCTTATAGTAGCCTATCAAATCTAAGAACTACCGTATGAAATTTCATCTTTTCAAGAAAATAATTCACTCCCCCAATATCAAAAACCATGAAAATATAATTTGTCACAAGATGAACAATTCTTATTCACTAAATATAAATTCAAATCTTTCAAACAGGCAAAATAAGAATTGTCAAAAGATGCTTCTAGATTTGCTGGGCTGTAATAATTGACAACACCCACACCTATTGAAGACAGTATTTTAATCGTAAAATATTGTAACCATGATCACATATTTCCCATATTTCCACATATTTCCTTCTTAATTTTACAGAAAAAACACATAACTTATAGCTATGACTTATGACATAATTTCTAGAAAGGCCCAATGAATATAATTTAACGAGGTGAAGCAATAAGAAACAAGATCGATATTTTTCTCATAATCCGACGTCTGACTTCAAAATATCATTAGGGCTTATATCCGAGCGGTGATATATTTAATATTTATCTATCGATAGCATAATATCGCCGTTCGTTAAATAGCATGCATGGTTCTCTACCACGCAACACGGTGATAAATAACATGACGAAAATAACCGATATGCATCTATTTTTACGATTATTTAATTGGTACCATTAACGTCTGAGCTATTGATTACAATTTATTACATCGGAATTTTTCAACTGAGATTTTTAAAGTGCTATAGATTGTGCCCCGGGTTTAATAGAGCTTTCGCGGATCTAAGATATAGATCCATAACGCGTGTAATCCGCTTGTGGGTTGATTAATTTGTTTCCTCCGCGTGCTTAGATACCTTATCGTCTGCATAAATTATTATTCAATTCTTTCTAATATTTGCACTAAATGGAAATATGAAAATATTAGATAAAGTTCTTAATTGTCTCATGTTATTAGGAAAACTTTTTTGTATATTAAAATTTAAATAAAATAAATCATAGTTACATATAATTTTAATATAAATATATTTAATATAAAAATATTGCGAGGATAAGAGCATTATTTAAGGGGGTTACTCGTTCATATGTAATAAAATATCTCAAATATAGAGAGTACATACAATACAGAGAGTACATAGATAAAAAAAATAATAGTTAATAAAATATTTGAAATATAATATAAAGAGGCAAATTTCCACTCAATTGTTTGTGGTTGGCTCTTAACCTGGTCATGATTTGCGCAAAAATATATTTGGTTTATAAAAACCGTATGTTTTTTTTTTCATATTTACAAAAAACATAAATATTATTATAACATTTTTTTTATGTGAAAAAACCATACAGTTTTCATCAACTAAATATATTTTTGCGTAAATATAGCCATATTATTAAGAGCCAACTACATACAATTGAGTGGAAAATTAGTCTCTATTTTTCCATATTTGGGAAATTTCATTTTGTATGGACGAGAAACCCTCTTAAATAAAAGATTTACCTAACACAACACTAACACTTAGTTTTAACATCAAAATTAGGTGTAATGTTAGATTGAATCCAAATTTTTTTTTTTTATGATAGTGAGTGGACTAGACGAGCAAATCAGCTGCCTGATGGTAAGCATCATGATTGCCCATATCAGTCACAGTGCCACACAGTTTTAAAATTAAAAATTCTGCGCGGCACTGCACTGCGCCTGTCACCCTGATATTAGTTGTTGAATATCGTCATGCCCAGTAATTTCGCTGGTAACATTGCCCTTCAGACCGGAACACAGTAATGTTTGCACATTACTGCCTTGGCGGATGAATAACTGGCAAAGGTGTAGTACTTCCCCAGGCGGCCCCCTGCAAAAGAGGCCTACCACTACAGAATACCTTTACACATTTTTATTTAAACCTGAAAACTAGAGATTAAAAAGCAACTTTATTCCTAAACGAAAAGATTCATTTTTCCCTTCATAGAATGAACATAAGTTATTTTGCTACAATTATTATTTAAACTAATGAGGTATCAGAACAGAGCGGATCCATGGAAATGTCCATTCTTGCCGCGTTCAGCTTCCGAGGACAAATTGTACCCGTTCAATGGGCAGTCAGCGATTATTGGAACAAGGGATGTGTTATGTGCAACTTTGCCGTTTGCCGGAATAAAATGACCGGATTTTCAATGTATAAAAAATGGAATACAAAATTATGATGTAATGTACTTATTATATTGTTCTATGAAATACCAATTATTTATTCTAAATAAGTTAATTCTCGTACTTTATTTTTAAGAAATATCGATACAAAATGTATACACACAAGGCTTAATTTAAGCATGGATGTCGGATGTCTTTATTTTACATTTTTTTTTATGTGAGTGAGTGACAAGACGAGCAAATCAGGTGCCTGATGGTAAGCATCATGATTGCCCATATCAGACACAGAGCCACCCAGTGTTTTAAAATTCTAAATTCTGCGCGGCACTTCACTGCGCTTGTCACCCTGAGATATGAGTTGTTGAATCTCATCATGCCCAGTAATTTCGCTGGTAACATTGCCCTTCATACCGGAACACAGCAATGTTTGCACATTACCGCGTGGCGGATGAATAACTGGCAAAGGTGTGGTACTTCCCCAGGCGGCGGCCCGCAAAAGAGGCCTACCACTACAAAACTTTATTTTACATTCTCTCTTACTTTTCTTTTTGTAGATTACCGATGTACCTACTTCTTCTGAGATACCTACTTCTATAATAATTAAGAAAACAATACTGCCAAAAAGTGATTGAATTGGTTAATTGGTTTGATTTATCCGATGGCATTTTTTTTTTATCAGAAATAGGTAAATAATGTACTTTAAATTTCCTCAAAGGCCAATCTCATCCCTAATTGAAGCCTTACTTTGGTATTCGTTTAATGAACATTGTTTCCTAGTTCTGGAAACGGTTGAATGGCTAAGATTATTCAGAGACAATGATTTGTTGGTCGTGATTCCATGCCTAATGAGAGTGCTTTGGCGGCATTCGATTACGTAAGGAATTTTTGCAATGAGACTTTTTAAGATCTATTTTACTGGCATTGCAAAATATCCTTATACGCCATCATCTTCCTGCCCTTATCCTACATCAGATCGGGGTCGTCTTTTTCATCCATTCCACTCTATCATCCGTCATCTCCGCACGCACTCCCTTGTGGGTTTAGCGTAGGGAGCCGAAGGAATGAAAAGATGTGCTTTCGCTTACACGTTTATTGACGATCTTTGAGAGCGTATGCGGCCTTCTAAGAATTTTACACAATCCTATGAAAAATTTACCAAATCGATGTTTTGTATTCCCCTGTTTCCTCCGAATATAATAAACCCATTCCATAAATTTATTCTGATATTTTTATAGTGAAGTAATCAATATCCGTGTCATCTTATTATTTTTTCATATAAACCCTTATATTTTCATGGTGAACTTCCAAAAATCAGTCTTTTTCGCGTGATTGGACGTTCACTACAAAAAAAATTAGCGTTTATAAACAAAACTAAAATAATAGGGACATACTTTACTTCATCTTTAATATACATCTTTACTTCATCATAAATAATAGGATATAAATATATCAAATAGGTTTACTGTATTCGAAGTAAACAGGCGTATACAAAACATCGATTCAGTAAATTTTCCATACAATTGAGTCAAACTTCTAAGAGATCCTCTTCCTTGTTAAGTACCTTACATTGACGCACTAACTAATAATATATCTATCTAATATACTTACACATTACTCATGTACAATACCTATACGTATTCTGCCACTACACTCTTTTCACGCATATATTTATTTTATTTTTTTATTTTATTTATTAAGGCACATTTAACAGACAATGACAAGGCATATTCACACAAACACCCCTTCCCCATTCTACTCCATATTCCGGTAATGCATTTCCGGTCAGCTTTAATCCACATCCGGCAAAATTACTAAAATCCCACCAATTATAAATCCTAAAGTTGTAGTTTAGACCCTGGAACCCTTTATGTGTTACATAAAAAACAACAAGCTGTAATTTTTTCCTTATCTACTCCGCTTTAAGAACAGTTCATAAAATTTGTTATTAACTTATGTAGCTTTCGGCGATTATTACCTGTATTACGAATGTCTTTTATAGGGTTGTTGTTACTTTCCACCAAAGTTATCTGACCCCAATTTTGATTTTCCATAAATTCAAAAAAGTCATAAGCACAAAGACTATCTGCTATGTCGCCACAGGTAGGTAAGTGCTATGAATAAGGAACGCCTGTAGCGTTTAAAATCTTTAAATTTTTTCAACATTTCTCCTGGCCTTCTTAGACCAAATCTTGCCCAAGACCTTTACTATGTACAAACATGTTATTTTATTTTTGACATAATTAATATTTGTGATTTTAATTTGGTTAAATTTTTCTAATACCTAATAATGATTTAATTAAAATTTTACATACAAATATTTAATAGACTCTAGATAGGTAGACTCATAGTACTGTTTATCTTCATTGACGTGCAAAAGTGTCAGATTATGACCTATTTGAATAAATCTGTTTGAGTTTGAGTTTGAGTCTAAATTGCAATTTTAATAATTTTAAAATAATTTTAATGATTTCATGTTTTAAGTAAATGTTTTTTATGTATTGGATCCTATATGTCTGAATAAAGAATTTAATAATAATAACAACATATCCTAATTGCGGGCATCGAAATAATACATAGAATTCACCATACGACCGGTAAAACCGCCGGCGAGTTAAGTATAAATGTGCAAGTGAAGGTTCAATTCCACAAGTCCCAAGCTACAATCACAAATCTATATGCAAATGTACATTAAAACAACCTACTAACTCATACGAACATAGCATAAAACGTCCGCACTAATGATAGAATTCATTTAATTTCTCCGTAATAACTCCAAGGGAACATAACTCGGGCCAGCATAAATTGAAATGCGATATCTGAATAAATAAGGCAGAGCCAAACGTGACGACATGCGATGTCGTACGATGTTATCACACAGTCGCACTGTGTGGATGAAGCCTTATTTATTAGAGCTGATATTAATTGCTAATTCGTTGAGATGTAAATGTGGAGAGATGTGTAGCAAGTAGTGATGTGAAATTACGTATCGATACTAAAAAAAAAATTATCGAATGGCTTCATTCTTACATAATACTAAAAATTATGCAAAGTTTACGTGCATTTTCAAGCCAAAACTATTTAACTGGTTGAACTGAAATAGAGATAGAGAGAAAGACTGACTTTTTTAAAGTATAGAGTATTTGCAAACTCATTACACTACGAGTAGGTAGTCAATGCAGCGATAAGTGTTATGTATTATCTATGGTCCAACCAACTTAAGATTATATTTACTTAAATAGAATGAATTGCTTTAGTTTTTAAAAAAGTTTAACAATATAAAAGCTACTCTTTAAAATGATATCCTGTACCTGTGGTTATTTGTTATTTCCTTTCATAATATTATTATGTTTATCCAAGTTTATATCTCCTCGTACCTATTTTAGTATTGTGTCACATCCCGAACACTCGACTCAATTCCCATACAAAAGTCACGATATAACTATCTACTACACAGACACTGCACACATGGAGTTTATACACGCGCAAGAGTGTGCATGAGATGATTTCCCAGCGAAGCGGGGCTCGTTGAGGAAGGCCCGATTGATGGGCGGATGACAGTGTCCATTCTATACGTAGTATTATTATCTGTTCTGTGATGGTGTTCTATAAAACTGCGATGCAGTCTTAACTGTTCCTACTAAAATAAATGATTTGTTTGTTATTTATTTACACTGAACTCTGACTCTGAACTATTGCCTCGGTGGCGTAGTGGGCGTAAGCTCGAATGCCGATCAGGAGGTCCCGGGTTCGATCCCGAGGTCAGGCAAAATGTTAAATATTGGATTTTTCTATTAGGAATTATATCAATAACTGCCTGGACTGTGCCTAGGGCAATAGGCCCTATCACATGGGACCAATAACATACTGGCGAAATGTGGATGTTTCTACTATAGGACTGAGTCCTGGGTACACCTCTGCCTACCCCTACGGGAAAAAGGCGTGTGTGTGTTATTTATAACTCATTAAAAATGTAAAAAGAAATGTTTGTATTGAAATTAAACAAGCTATCGATAAATTATCGACTCATTCTTATCACTAGTAGCAAGTTATGGTTTGTTCGCACATGTTTATTGATTTCGTCGGTTGAGATAAACATTTGAAACATTTTATTTCTGACATTATTTTAATTATTGATCGTAGCATTAATTACCGATGAATCCGATGAGAATTTAATATTCCTTTTGTTCGAAACCTTACTTTTTATATTAATACTAGTGTAAGATGCCTTAGCCCGCTCAAGTGAGTTTTTAACCAAGCTTTGACGCCCTTTCTGGACCTCTTAGAATGTGAGTTTTCAAAAATCCTTTCTTAGCACTCGTCCAAACAACGAAAAAAACCTATATTCCAAGTTTCAAGTTTCTAGGATCTGTGGTTTGGGCTCTGCGTTGCATGTCAGTCAGTGAGTCATTTAGGATTTTATTATATATTGTGATAGTGATTACCAGCTGTGCCCCGCGGTTTTACCCGCGTGGCCACCGTTCCCATAGGAATATCGGGAATTCTTTTCTTATTCCCAATATTCCCGATATATTATAGTCTACATTACAGTGTTAACTTATGTCACAGAACAGATAATAACACTACGAATAGAATGGACACTGTCATCCGTCCACCAATCGGCCTTCCTCACCCCCGCGAACGAGATTGAGCCCTCCACGAGCCTCGCTTGTATGGGAAATCACCTCACGCATACTCTTGCACGTTTACAAAACTCCATTATGTGTGTGATATCTGTGTAGTAGGTAAATAATAAATAAAAATCGTTTAATTCAGTCAAAGACCATACGTGAAACACAATCACACAATTTATAGATTAACATAATATTAAAAACTTAGATTAAATTATTATTCCATGATATTTAAAAATTAATTAAAACAAAAACAAATTGAATAAATAAAAATCGATGTACTTAAATTAACCTAATTTAACAAAATAAAATAATAATTATAATTAAAGCTAAAGCGCGTCTTTTATATGGGAATGGAGTCGAGTGTCCGGGGTGTGGTTATGTAACAAATTTCAGCTCTCTAGGTCCAAGGCTTGGACCTAGATCTTGACGTGATGTGTATGTGTACGTACTAGACTAAGAAGTTGTAATGCGCCAATAACCCCTGCGTAGATAAAGGGCAGGAAGAATTATTTAAGCTAAAATCGAAGACTTCTGGTACAGCACTTCTTAATAAGAATCTCATTACAAAAAATTAGCCAAGTGACATCGAAACACCTACCAATTTTAACCAAAAACGTAAGCAATTTATAAAAAGCCAATTTAACGAGTAACAGCGTTTTAATCAAAATATTTCCCTCCCGCGGTGCCGTATGCGGGTAATTGTAGGCAAATTGGCACCATCCTTAACAACCTACTGTTAAGGATTGTTCACACTTTACCATGCACTTTATGAATAATTACGGTTTTCTGATAGCAGTTTACCGATGCACCCTGGATTCTTTATGTGTCGAAGGTGCGAGAGAATAGGTAACTTCTGGGTTAGCGTGCTATAACTTCAACCACACAATTTTAATTGTCATTTGCGGCTTTTAAGTAAAAATTATGGTAAAATTGTCAAGTGAAATTTTAATTATCATTTCCGGCTTTCAAGTGACAATGATGATAAAATTATCTAGTGAAAATGATGATATCATTGTTGTTACTTGTACCTACATAAAAAAAACACTTGAATTTTCCGAAAACCTTTTTCCTCCTCCTTGAGTCGTGTTCCTCATGTCTGAGGGTCGTGACAACCTTTTTAATGGATCTTAAATTGTCATTACCATAACTTAATGTATTATTAATTGAAAGCTATCTCTATTATTAATACCACCAAGACCACAATACAAATACATTTATAACAAAAATAAAAAGACTATAACACTGCAACAATTGGTGGCTTTATCACTTAGAGCGATCTCTTCCAGACAACCACGGCGATGTGTATGTTCAGTTATGAATTTCGTATAATATCTTTCTGTGTATGAGTAGCACTAGTTTTGTATATGCGGACTTTTTGCGAAAGTAATTATATTTACTAAATATGATTTATTCGTGGTAATTATAATTTTTTACTGATATAATTTTTATATTTAATTATAAAACCCAGTTGAATATATAATATATACCTTAATTATTTTTGGTTTCTAGTAACAGTATATTCATCAAGGTTTTTCTACAGCAACCGCACCTTAACTCTTTATATTTGTCCCGTAAGGCCGCCTATGACACCGTCGCGTAATAAAGTAACGCTCGGACCAAATACGGCGCAACCAGTGGCTTTCATTCGTTCAATGTGAAAGGTCGCGGCTTGGGCTAATCGTTTCTACGAGAACATTCAGGATGAATGAGACTTTATGAGGACAACTATGGCAACTAGTGGCTTTGAAAAGATTTTATTTACATAATATTTTAACTTACATTTCTACTTTAACCGTCTTTATATAACTTTAATAAGAAGAAACAAAGGTTGACTGCGGAATCAAATAATGTTTTGAACGTCTTCAAACTATAATGAAAACCTAAAATCATGTCAAAAATTCATAGTTTTTGATAACCAAAAATGTTAATGTCTAACGCCTTTTTTTTGACACGTGACGTGTTTTTTTTAATCAGTCTGATATTAAACACATTAAGTTTCTTAGTTAATAGCTGTCATAAGAGTTTCAATGATCTTATGCTGTGCGTTTTATTTCCGAAGAACATTATACTAAATATCAGCAATTATTAAACCGGTAGGTTCATAAACAATATCGATTAAACGTAATTCTCTTTTAAAACATTAATTTTTATTGTGTGTTTTTAATATTCAGAACATATTTTTTGAGGAAAATGTTCGTTTCAGTGTAATAATTATATATTTTTAACATAAACCTTCACATATTTTTAGGTGTTAAAACACGCAAAATATGTCGTTCCTCATTATTGTATCATAAAGTGGGGTTATTATCTTATTAAAATAATAATTTTATTAAAAATATTATATTTATGTAGTTTGTGTACACAAATATGGGCTTTTTTATGCTTTCGGATTTCTTAATTAAGTAGTTTCCCATTATGATTGAGGGTTTTTATTTAGTGTTCAATTATCGAACTGAACGTATAAGCATTGCTATTCAACGTGGCAATGCCGCCAGTATCTTGGGTACGCTGCCATCTGACAGTGGTTTAGAGCACTTGGATTTTCTATAGGCTGGCATGTCGGCCTGTGGATTTTCGAAGCGTTCTATGGTATAGTGTATTTAGTTAGGGTAGGTAGTAAGTAGGTAGCTCTATTGTTTAGTCTTTTTTCAATAAAGGCACTCTGCAAAAAAAAAAAAAAAAATCTGTTATCGAACATTTTTTATTTATATAGTTATATTATATTATTATGACTAAATCTGAATGTAAGTGTTTAAATTATTATTATCGTAATAGCTAGTCAAATATTGCTTGGGAATTAAATTATACATTTCAATTTAAATACCAGAAAAGCAGATCTAAGGAAGAGTTGTGACGTTCTCTCTTTCTACGCATTCGTAGAAAGAGAGGATTTTTAGTTTTCTCTATCTTAAGGTCGGATTAATTGAAATTTTTTTTTATAAATTTAAGTAGAGCAATCTAGTTGAGCTGCTGCTATGGGGAAGTAACGAAATTATTATGTAGAATTTATTTAAAGATAGTTTTAATTAGCGATTATAAATTAAACGATTAACGATTAAAAGCGATTAAAAATTCATAAAATTCCATAATAAGTCTCTTGATTTACTAACGCGCCACGATTGATCGCCATTTTTGTGATATAGTAATGTTATAGTTATGTATGGTACTTTATCACATTATGACGTCACTACAGGTCACGTGTTCGTTCGGGTACTATCGTCGTATTTTCGGTACTGGATTAATAATATTTTTTAAATTGATATAACTTTGTAATTTTAGCGAATAAAAAAAAACTAAAAATAGTTTTCTGACAATTTTTATACATGATCTTTCCATTTATGTAAGAAAGATATTCAAATACTCAATTCGTAAAACTCCGTGCTCGCGCCAGCTAGGTACCCTACTTTAAACGATGTAAGTACACTAACCCTTCAATTTAGGGTCATAAAAGTGCGTAATGCATGTTATAAAGTCCTCACGTACGAAAGGAGGAATAATAAATTTCAAGAGAAAATCGCACTGTGGTACAATTATGACACTTAATTGAAAAATTCGGTTATCGAGATCGTTTTAAGTGCTTTCGTAGAACACTGCAGCGCTGCAGGGCTGTGCGGCTTTAAGCTTCCTGTCTTTTGTTTTTTTTTTAAATTGCAGATAGATCGAGAATCTTGTCTGGGTGGTAACCACGCCACGCTCAGTCACGAACGCGCAAAATGTAAATTATAAAACCATAAATTACATTATAATATTTTTACGTACTGGTTCATAAAGAGCAGTTGCGAGAATCTGCGATAAAAATCCTCTTGCCTACTTAAGTAGCTCCATATATTATGGATTTCTGTATAATATTCTTGTCTTTACACCAGACTACTTCAAAAACCTGACCTGACTGACTGACACGCTCACTCATCAACCGTCAGCCTTGGACCTAGAAAAGAGATGACATTTTGCAAATAGGTTCTCATTATGATCAATGAATAAAAAGTGAATACCCAATATTCCCACGGGAACTAGTAGTATGCGGGTGAAGCCGCGGGTCACAGCAGATAGTAATATAATATTATTTTTAATACAAATTATATGGACTGGCGAAATGTGGGTGTATCTATGGGACTGAGTCCTGGGTACACCTCTGCCTACCCCTTCGGGAAAAAGGCGTGAATGTATGTGCGTGTGTGTAATGTGTGTGAGTGTATGTATTATATGGAAACTTATGAATAGCCACCACCCGGCACCTTACAAGTATACAAATATAATTACTTGTAAGGTGCCGGGTAAACCAAACATTGCAAAACTCGCAGTAAAAAAAATCGTACGTTTTTCTTTTCTTGTAGAGGTATATTTCCGAACGCACAATAGATTAACTACTATTGTCATTGATTTTAAATATAATCTTATAAAAGTCTTTTTAAGACTTATTCAAATAAACTTTCTTTGAGTTTGAGTTTTGAATTTATAATAATTAATGCGTAAATACTTACCCATGTATACTTAAACTTTGACAGCCTATTATTTATTATTTATTTATATTATTACTTATTTGTTTGTGGTCGAGCTACAAGTATTTTGTTTAAGTTGAATCATTAAAATAATTATTGGAAAGTACATCTAGGTCGCAATTAATAAATAATAAATAAATAAATAAAATAAGTGTTTATTGCCACAAAAAAATTACATACAAAAAATTGAAAAAAATTACAAGGTAAACGTTATAATCCCAACAAGATACAAAATAATAATAATATTGACTACTTATCTACGCAGTACTTATATAACCTAAAATAATTAATATTATATCTAATTACCTATTTAATTATAATTTCCTATCTATGGCAATAGGGATATGCTCAGCTAGATGCTACGTGGGGGAGACGCAGCGCTGGTTTTCAGCATACCCCAATGCTCGAACTCGGATCTTTGTCGTGAATAAACGAAAATAAAAATAGAATTAAGCGAGCCCCAACCACACTTAAAAGTATCACTTAAAAGTATATGTATACAACAGAACAACTACGGGTCAACATAAATTGTGCATTTGCTTTTTTACTTAATTAATTAAACACTTTTTATTTTACTTTAAATTAAATAATTATTAAAATCTCATAATTTTTTTATGAAATAATAAGTGCCAACCCTAAAAGAGAGTTACCTAAATAATGCACGCTACACCCCGTGGTCAAAGTAAACACGTAAATTGATTTTGAAGGAATAAGTTACGATTTATGTAATTGCACGCGCTTCACGGAACTCCGTGGTATTATTTCGTTGAGGGCACCGAGTTAATATACAGAACTGATTTTCGTTATTCTGATTTATTTTATTGGAATTTTCGTGAAAATTTCATGTAATTTGGTGGGCGGTATCTTACAATGTTATAAATGTTGATGTTATTTTTATCATTATATTCATTGATTTATTGAAAGAGTTACGTCTACTTAATAACTTTAAAGGAAAAAAGCTGAAACATTGCTGAAAAAGCTGAAACGTCAGTCATTAGGGAAAGTCACGCCTTTTCCTGAAGAGGTAAGCAGAGGCGTACTTACCTAGGACTCAGTCTCATAGTAGGCATACCGACATTTCGCCAGTGTGTTATTGGTCCCATGTAAGGGGGCATGGCAATAGGGGGCGAGCCTATTGCCATACACCGAGCACAGTTCCAGACTCCAGACAGTAATTGAGATAATTCCTAAATAAATGGAAAGATCCTATGGAAAAATCCAATATATAGAAAAATACAATATATAACACTTTGCTTGACCTGGGGTTCAAACCCGGGACCATCATGATCGGCAGTCGAGCTTGCGCCTACTACGCCACTGAAGCAGACAAATCATAAGGGAATCCAAAATGGATGACACTTTGGTGATCCTGTCTTATTCAGGTGTCATAATCAGACCAGCTTTGCGACATCATAATAATTTTATTAATATTGCGTTATTGTTTGATTACTACCTAAGTAGGTAAGGCAAACTTGATTCTTTTTAGGAGGTGGCGACTGGAGAGTTACAAATGTAATAGTCAAATAGTCTCTAAAACATTTTTAACGGAAACATTATTCCTCTACAAGAAGAACAACATAAAAGATAAGATTGCCACATAAAATGGATACGATTTTAAAATATATCTGCAAGTAATTACTGGTCGATTATTCATTTGTAACAAAAATTCAGTTTTATTACCACAGAGGTGGTCTTGGCGTGAATTTGGGGCGGGGTTTATATCGATTACAAACTTATGAGGTCAAAGTGGCGTGATTTTAGTCACGATTACACGATTTTTCACCGAACTTTAATGTCGGCTGCAACGAAATAATTATTTAAGATTGAGTTATTACAAGATATTGGTGAAATTAATAGTTATCTCTATCAATCTATGTTTGGAGGAAAAATCTCTGACTTCAAGTTTCGATATTATTAATTGTGTATTTGAAAAAAAAATGTGTTTTTTTAATTTATTTTTAAAAGCTTAATAAAAATTATGTTACCTATCATCTGATTCAAAAATCACTATGAACAATATTTTTTAATAAATTATAAGCGACTCAAAATTGATAAAATTCCATTATGACTCACTTGATTACTAACGCGCCACGATTGATCGCCATTTTTGTGACGTAGTTATGTTATAGTTATGTATGGTAGTTTATCACATTGTGACGTCACTACAGATTACGAACTCGTTCGGGTACTATCGGCGTGCTTTCGGTACTGGATTAAAATTTATTTTTTAATTCGATATGACTTTGTTATTATTACAAATAAAAAAAACTTCTGACGAATTTTATTTATGACCTTACCATTTATGCCAAAAAAAAAAATTCAAATGCTCAAGTCGTGTAAATTTTAAGAGATTGTTTTATGATCTTATTAGTCTTCTGTAAAAACGTATGCATTTATTTTTACAACAAGTATATCATATCATAATTTTACAATTCAGAGTTTTTACTTGCTTTTTAATTAGGCACATTTACATGTATGCTTTTTATTTCAAAAATATCACAAATAATAATACTGCTACATCAAATTTTTCTTCTGAGTGGCGCCACAAGATTTGTGCATTCGCCAGTGAACAATAATCTTTCAAACGCACCTTAAATCGGGTCTCATTAAGCCAATTTAACAATAAACATAACCGATGGTTAATGGTTAATCAATCACAGAACAATCGGGCCGAACTCGTCAATTGATTAAAAATGCCGGCACGTAAGCTGAACAAAACTTTTAAGATTATTAAGCAAGTAATGACAAAGAAACATTAACAGACATTAACAGAAATTAACAGACAAAGTATAACCTCTTCTTGTACTGTATATAAAGATTAAGTATACATACTAAATATATAAAGGCGTTATCTCAGTAATATAATTAGAATAATCCGCTTAAAATTGTCAATCTGTGCTTCTTCACTGCCGGTAAATGTACCGAAGTGGCACTCATTAAAAATACCATCGCAAATCACACAGTGGACCCCATACTTCAGTGTTCAGCACTCATAAGTTGGGACCAATTATAATAAGACAATAATATCGTTAAGTGTGGATGAGACATTGTTATTGTAACTGCATGTGCGTTTTTGTGGATGTGACGTAATAGTATTATTATCTGTGGTATTTGGTTATTTAGGAATATACGGTGGAATCAGTTTATTTAAAAGGTTGACTTGTAGAAGTGTTTTCATAAGACAATAAGCCTTTACCGTATTTTTAAAGAATATCTGAGCGATGGTCGATGCGACGCGTGATTAAAAATACTGTCGTTTATTTGGCCTATAATAACAATAATAACTATTCCTTTTCAGATATATCTTTGTTTGTAAACTAGTTATGAGATGAGAGGAAAATTATTTTTTTTGTAACCAGTAAAAGAATACCGCGGTTACCAAAAAGAAAAACACAGACTGAAAGTTTTCGTTTGTAACTGTGTTACGAAACAAGGAAGAAATTTCGGCGGCGACTGATATAACGCGGCAATGCCACCAGCATCTTGGGTACGCTGTCATCTGGTAGTGGTTTGGAGTGGTGGTGTATTTTCTATAGGTTGACTTAGGCCTGTGGAATTTCGAAGTAATGTATTAATTACTTCATTTTTTTTTCTATAGCTTTATTTAGAACATTTTTTTCAAGTGTGTCCAGTTGTTTCCTAGCTCTATGTTTAGCGTAATGGACAATTAAGCATTGTGTGTTTAAGACACGAAGCGATTGATGCTGACTGATAGACTCTCGTTAACTTACTGAGTTATGAGCTTTTTGTACACTCCGTATCAGCAAAACCTATTGTAAATATCTTTAATGGAAATTAATGACTAAATGAGGAATAGTGTGATAGATAAGCGAATGTTATGGCTTATTAGATGTAGTGATATATATAAACATAATATCATCATCATCATCATCATCCAGCCGTTGGAAGTCCACTGCTGAACTAGACCTAGACTAGCTAGACCTCCCCCATAAGGGGGGTTGTTGCCAATACTCAACACGCTTGGCAGGCGGGTTGGCGAGCGCAGTTTGATAGTTTACGCAGAGGACGTTGCTGCCCGTCCGCTGGATCTATTAACCCTTAGCCGGCTCTTACGGCAATCACGGGAAGAGAGGGTGGAGCACTATTCTAAAGCCTGTAACTCCACAGCAATATAAATATAGCATACCTAACATATAATCACGAAAAAATGAAGTGTTTATCAATATCGATATAAATTCTAATTGTAACATTAGACTTGTCGGTGGGTAGATTGTGAAATGAAATGATTTTGAAATGAAAAAAAAACCTATATAGATAAACACACACGCCCCTATAGGCGTTAGGAAGAAGGGATAGAAAAATTTCGCCGAGGACTTGAGTGGTAGAGTGCCAACCTCGGAATGGTCCAAAGGGTGCGTGGTTAAAATCCCGCCCGTGGGTGAAATTTTTGTTATTTAACCGATTTTACTGGATTTTCACTAATAAAAAAATAAGGCTCTTAGACGCCATCAATAAAAATGAACACGATTGCAGCAGAAAGTATGTTCAGAGTTTAGTGCAGTATAATAACTACTTCATGCAATACTCATGTGTCTATTATTCTTCGCCAAAAAGTCAACATAACCCGCTCGAAAACCCACAATACATTGTAAATAGTAACATTTCACACAGAATCCTATTCAGTAGATAATCTTAGATCCACACCTAACCCCCTGATAGTAAACCGTGTAGATTGACACGAAATGGGGCGAGAGTGGGCACATGGCACTCCTTGATTGACACACAAGGTGTTAATGGTCCAGGATTGTTCTAACGTTGGAGCCCAAAATGGGTATGTATGCGACTGTTTTGGTGGCAATTTTGTGAATATTTATTATACAAAGCAGATTTATAAGGGGCATTTAGGGACGATGCTATAATAATTTGAAATAAATGCTTTTTTTTACAATTTCCACACACGGTCATCTGGTCAGAAACTAGGCTAGAAGCCTGTACTATGGTAACCAGAAGTCTGATATACATACTTATATAAGCTTATAACACCCAGACACAGATCAAACAGACATGTTCAATCGCATTAGTAAATTGACGTATTTCTTCCTAGTTTATTTTATTTTTGATTGAATTTAAAAACCTGATTTATAATAACAATAAATCCTTCTCCCAAAAATTTATGATAATATTTAACAAACAGAAATAATAATGTAATATAGCTTGTACAATACTTCGTATATCAACATTTATAAGGATTTATGTATAATACATAGTTTAAAGAAAGGTCGCGGTATAATATAACAGTTTAAACGGAGATTATCGATGGCATGTTTTGTACTGTTGATGTTTCTGCGCATTATTTTTGGTTTATTATCTGCAAAGATTTATATTTTCACTTATGACATTACATATGTAAAGTGTGTGTCAGTCAAGGAAATTAAATGTGCCATTTAAATTGTTAGCAACTTAAAAAAATCTAAAAACTGTAGTCTTAGAGTACTAAGATGGAGGTTTGGCCTCTCTCGGACTATTGATGATTACCAAGCTTTCTAATACGTATGTGCTTACCTTTTTTACGTTATGCTTTTTACTAATTACAATGTCTCACTGAATTTTGTATTAGATATATACCGATATTTGTTATTGGATAATGGCTAGATTAAAAACAATAATCATTGTACACAAGACATAAAATTTCACGCCTTATGCATTGTCTCTTAATTGTGTCTTAATAAATAATATAAAATAAAACCTGTCCCGAATTTGCACGCGAATAATATAGTTCAACGGATTTTACATATGAAGAATTAACAATTGACAGCAAATGTTAACCTTTACCTTCCTCAATCCGTACATTGATGAGAACCATATAAAATTACATTCTAGGCACTGATATTTTTAGTTTATAGGGGAAAATCAGACAGACAGACGCGGCAGAGAGACTTTCCTTAATAGATTACATAACATATCATACAATCAATCAATCACGACTTTTTCTTAAAAGGGTAGGCAGAGGTGTACCCAGGACTCAGTCCCATAGTAAGTACACTCATATTTCGTCAATATGTTATTGTTCCTATGTAATAGGGGGCGAGCTTTTTGACTTCTATTGGGCACATTTCCAGACTCCAGGCAGTTATTGAGATAATTCTTAATGGAAAAATCCAATATTTAAGACTTTGATAGAGATAATAATACTTAATAAGTAGTCAAAGTCAAAAAGATATATTCAAAAGGGGTCACAATCTGACACTTTTGTACGTCAATGAAAATAAACAGTAATGAGTCTATCGTGCGTCCGGAAAGATACCTTTACTTGTAAGAGAAACTTGTAAACTTGTAGGGCTTAATTTTTTCATTGTTTGTATTACAATATTTGGTAGTAGTGATATTTGTACCGAATAAAGAAGCAATCATAATTTGTTCGCCGAGGTGGCCTTGAAAAGTTGTCAAATTTTGATATGCCTTTTTGTAGACTGAGTAGAATGAGACGGCAGTTTGAATTATTGAGAAGTTGAATCTTCTTTTCAACAATATTTACTCGCTAATTTTGTTTTTGTGTGTACGCATCGAAGATATTAGCTATGATAATGGAATGAATGAGAGTGAACGCTATGAAATATGAAAGAATGTACGATTGACACAGGTAAAAAAGTATACAGATTAAACAGGTGTCCATTGTAGTATTCCGCGGGAAAATTTTTCGTACAGACAAAATAAAAAAAAAAAAACTTATCATGATGTAAAAAAACTCCTGTACCTATTCCTATATTTTTCATAAAAGATGATAAAAAATTATGGGTTTTAATTCGACAGTCAGTTTTGCTGTAGTATGATTACATAATTCAAGAGTATATTTATTTCTCCTGTTTACTGCCAGTTTTTCTAAATAAGCAATACATTTAAATACACGTTAGGCTAAACAGTAAGTAAGTAATTCGCTACGATTTATTATTCATTTCAACCTTAAACAACTTTTTGCTGGATATCTGATTAGGTTGTGTACACACAATTTAATCAATGTAAGTATTATTTGAAACTATCGTGGTTGTTAACATTAGGATCACTTGTTACGGGATAATTACCATGATTCGACGTTCCTCAAGATTCCCGATTTATATCCCGTAAAAAGTGATCCTAACACAATTTAATAAAGTTTAAGAAACTTTCCAATCGATCCCCGAGCTAATAGAATTCTTGCAAGTCTTTTGGATCCTGTGTATCTGGTATATAAAATCAATATATAGGTATGCATAATAGTATTGCTAACGATAATACAGGGTTCTAGTCTAGTTTTGGTCTAGAAGACCGTTTGTGGAAGTTAAACCATGTTATGCAGTGTATCAGGCTCCAAACACAAAACGGTATCAAGAATAACCTAAAACTATTTATTTCAACTAAAACATTTCTCAAATAAGTAATCTGCTTAAGGTCCGTATCACTACCAACCTTGGGCCTAACTAATTGTTCCTAGCGCAATAATTCCCTTATGTAGTGTTAATGTAGGCCATAATTTTCTGCTAGGTGCCCTAGATGGCTGTGGGCATTCAGATGGGCTTGCTTTGGCACCTTAAGGCATTCGTGATTGGTAAGAATAAATAACTGTAGTGAATGTGGTATTTGCAGTTAATTTCATTTGCATGGATGAGACAGTTAGAGCGCATCTAAAGAAATCACTATATACTACAAAATCTTTAATGACTCACTGACTGACATGCAACGTAGAACCCAAACCACTGATCCTACAGACTTGAAACTTGGAATGTGGTTTCTTTTCGTTGTATGGACGTGTGCTAAGAAAGGATTTTTGAAAATTCCCATTCTAAGGGGTCCAAAAAGAGCGTCAAAGTTTTGGTATAATACTCCCATGTTTCGTAATTGCGAGCGGACAAAGCGGCTTTGTTTACACTATAATATCTATAAATTCATTTTGATATCTGCATGATCTTTGATGAAAATCACGTAGGGAATTGCAGTTATTTGTTGGTTATTGTATTTTTTTCATTCCTAAAAATTGGAAACTAGACTATTAAAATAAATAAATGATTTTTAACGGTTAGGGAACATTAGGATGTTTATTTCTCTTTCTTTTAAAATTAAGTTTTAAGACTTTTTTTAGCTAGTTTTGAAAAACGTCAAGAGTTGAATATCAGCTACACTACTACTGTTAGGAGAACAGTCGATTTTTTACCTTTTTTTATGATAGTAACAAGACCTTGAACGAAGTGGTGTGGTTAATTCGTTCAAGAACAAGACGAGCATGTCAGGTGCCTGATGGTAAGCATCATGATTTCTCATATCAGACACAGTGCCACCAGTGTTTTAATATTTAAAATTCTGCGTGGCACTGCACTGCGCCTGTCACCCTGAGATATTAGGTAGTTGTTAAAACTTATCATGCCCAGTATTTTCGCTGGTAACATTCTAACATAACTTCAGACCGGGACACAGTAATGTTTTCACATTACTGCTTGGCGTATAAATAACTGGCACAGGGGTGGAGAATATTATTAGAAAAAAATATCTACAAGTATAAACTGATATTACCCATGCTATAATTATTATTATGCTCATCTTGTTGTATTACTGATTTCTTTAGAGCAACTTTAAGTCTGAGAATTTCCGTAAAGTTTCAGTTAAACGCGCTGTCTCTTTAGTATTTCCAATCTCGGCTTGAGCACTTTATTTATTCAACTTGATTGTTAATCTCAACGTAAAAGGCAATTTCTCAAGGGGCACATGACAAAATTAAGAAAATATCACCACAAATATCGCCTTAATTCGACTTAAAAAATCGAACAATCGGTTGCGTCCTTAAAATCGAGATCTCGAACGCAAAATAAATTCGAAAACGTAACGGATCGGTGTGTACTTACAAACCATATTTTACTACGTTCAGCAAATAAACGATGTCGACTACTTTTTCGGCCATACCAAATTACACACATCACTCGAATGAACTTTAAATCGATTTCAGTAAAGTTGAAAACGACTCGATTTATAGCAAAATCGTTTAGCTTTTTAATCGGTATTTATAGTCTTTTGTGACCGTATAGAGTGACCGATAATGCTCATTGGAGTGTAAGTTATTTTGTTTCGGACAAAAAAACCGCATCATATTGAATAATGCTTTTGTCTCATTAAGCCTAAAAGGTGATTGGTTGATTTAATATCCCATCAGGATGCGCGCGCGCAGCCTTTTCGGGCAGGAGCGAAAGATCCGTAGCTAATTCATTAAAAGCTTGAAAATTGTTTAAATATTTGGCAGAAAAACATTTTCGCTTTTAATTAACTGCCAGCCTTATACCACCGAATAATCGATTAAAATTTTTTGTCTAAATACCAAAATCGGTTCCTTAATAACGGGCCGATTACGATCCAATTTATATCGAATGTCAAATCTTAATTGATGGTTTCCATATAGCGTCGCTGACATACTGAACTTTTACTGATTTTTAATAAAAAATATTATTTTTAAGTCTTCCGTTTTACAAATTACTGTCGTAAATTAGACATGAGTCAAGGGAATCAGTTGGTGTAATCTAGATTGGTAATTATAAATTTAATTAAATCTTCTTTATTTACTAAAAGATTTCATTTTACCTTGACCTACTTACCTTGTTGTTTAAAGAAAAAGGATTTTATTCATAGATACGCTTTACCATTTAAATATCTATCTACCTTTTTTTATGCTCTAGGTGGCAAACAAGCAGACGGGCCGCCTGATGGTGATGGTCCTGATGGCCAGGGTATAAACCTACTTACTAAATCATAATATTTTTTATATTAAAACTAGCTGTGTCGTGTCCGTGAGAATATTGAAATAAAAAGTACCCTATGTGTTAGGTATTCCAGGGTCTCAACTATCTACCGAATTTCAGCCCAATCAGTTAAGTAGTTTTGACGTGAAAGTGTAACAAACATCCATCCATAAACTAAGCTGATAATGGTATCAAAGAGTGGATTTAAAAATTTATCTAGATATGCTCCGCGTGAAAGATTAACAAACATCCATCCATCCATCATTCCATCCTTTACAAACTTTCGAATTTATAAAATGTTATAAGTAGAACAGTAGGAGTAGGATTATGAAAAGTACCAGGTATACAGAAATGGAAAATAGCTAAGCAACATTAGCTAAATAGACTTTTCAAGCCCTAATGACGTACGTAAGTATACACCATTTCCTAAGTGTAAAACCATGTGTTTGTAACGGAAATCTTGTTAAACTGCAAAACTAGAATGACACTCGAAAGGGTTCTAGTGTCAGGTCATTAGGTTCGATCTAGTTTCTAAGCGAGACTTTTAGTTTTCTGTGGGAACCTTCAAATTAGATTGAAAAAAGTTATTACATCTCCATCACAAATCCAAACAAGTTTTCAGTGCCCGTTTATTTTTCTAAGATTTTTGATTGTGCAGGTAAATTGTGCAATATAAGAAAACTCGTTTGGATTCAATTGGATTTTTTACTGAATCATTGTATTGTTATTTTCTAGAACCTAGTTGTCTTTATTTTACATAATTATATGTAGTTTATTTTATATCTTCAAAAATATGGGTACGTGTGAGCGAGAGGGCGAATTTGCTTAGCACCGTGCCTTAATATTTTTTGATTAGCACCACAGAGCACAAAATGCATGAAATTTGTTACCTTACCATATTATGTAGTAAACATGACGAACATAATGTAATAATAGATTTAATTTATTCATATGTCACGGACTGCCTCGGTGGCGTAGAGGGCGCAACCAAGAGGTCCCGGGTTCGATCCCCAGGTCAGGCAGTGTTAAATATTAGATTTTTCCATTGGGAATTATCTCAATAACTGCCTGGAATCTGGAACTGTGCCCGGTAGATGGCAATAGGCTCGCCCCCTATTACATGGAACCAATAACGTACTGGCGAAATGTGGGTGTATCTACTATGGGACTGAGTCCTGGGTACACCTCTGCCTACCCCTTCGGGAAAAAGGCGTGAATGTATGTTAAGTTTATGTTATATGTCACGTTCATGTCATAAGCGGCATATTATGTCTTAATTGAGGCTAAATATCTTTAATCCTAAATTCTCTAATTTTATGACACATTACTACAAATATACATTTCAAATTCGAACATTATTCCATGGATAGCCGCTGGGTATCACAACTAACTGTAAAATACTCCGATTTCGATCCACGATATGATTACGAAATACATAACGATCATTATTAGGCGCCAATTTTTGAGTTCGGATCGTGTCGTAAATTCGGTCGGTGTCGTTTGACAGGTGTCATTATGACAGCCGACATTACGTGCGACCGATCGCGGCAGATTTCACTTAGCTTCATTGTAATTTTGACTCGATACTCGTACGTGACTTCGACACCTACAAGTTTTGGAAATAACTTTATATAAAGGGTGTATCTATCGTACTGAATCTGTATTATTCAAAAATTTTAACTTTTTAACATTTTTTTATAGTGGTAGGCCTCTTTTGCAGGGGGCCGCCTGGGGAAATACCACACCTTTGCCGTTATTCATCCGCCAAGCAGTAATGTGCAAACATTACTATGTTCCGGTCTGAAGGGCAATGTTACCAGCGAAATTACTGGGCATGACGATTTTCAACAACTAATATCTCAAGGTGACAGGCGCAGAGCAGTGCCGCGCAGAATTTATAATTTTAAAACACTGGGTGGCACTGTGTCTGATATGAGCAATCATGATGCTTACCATCAGGCACCTGATTTGCTCGTCTTGTCACTCATCGCTCGTCACTCACTTACATAAAAAAAAATTATAAAGAGCACGCACTGGATGTGAATCGTTATACAACCAGACTAGATAGAAATCTATGGGGGAAGAAAAGCCTAAGATAATGATGAAAGTCAAGACTAAATGTTACTTTCAAATATAGAGGTGAAAAGGAAATTTTATTTAAGAACTGCCTCGGTGGCTTAGTGGCTCGCAAGCATTAATGCCGATCATGAGATCCCTGGTCAGATCCCTTGGATAGGCGAAAAGTGTTATTAGTTTTTTTTATTAGGAAGTTCTCTGTGACTGCCAGTAGACTGTGCACTGTGCAGTAGACCGTTAGATTACTCTCTCCCTATTACATGGGATTAAAAGAAGCGTGATTGAAGCTACTATGAATACACTTATGCCAACTCCTTCCGGAAAAAGGAGTAATGATATGATGTGTATTTATTAAGAAAAGTTGGTACAACTCTTTCAATAGCTACATACATTCAGTCACGCCTTATTCCCGGCAGAGACTATTTCATGTCTTTCCACTTAGCTACATAAACGTGTTTTTTTAATAAGACTAATTATCCGAAAAGTAGGTTAGTAACAAGTTATCAAGAATCTCATTTACATACGTAACATCTTAATCAGTAATTTTGGCAAAGGTAATTTTCGGTACTTTGAAAATTTAATTTCAATATTACCAAAAAATTGTGATTTAAGGAAGTCACTAAAATTTGATTCTAGAAAAATCTCTTTAAAAATCACCATGTATCTCATGAAATCGACAAGCCAACCATTTAATTGAAACTAAAGAGGCGTACACACCGCAATATCGTAATGAGACTCAATGGAAAATCGACCAAAAACATCGATAAAATAAATAACACGTTATATTTTGCACTCGAATTATGCATCGATACAGATTCATCATTGCGATGAATGTCGGAAATGATGAATATGGTGTTTTACACTTTGTATCTCGTGATTTATAAGGAATTAAAAGAAAATAAATTTGACATATATATAATTGAGGTATACACAAAAAAATCTATTAGAATTGGCCTATATAAAATATATCGGCTTTATTATAGGCCTCGGTGGCGTAGTAGCCGTAGGCTCAACTGCCGATCATGAGGTCCCGGCTTCGATCTCCAAGTCAGGTAAAGAGCTGGTGGATTTTTCCATTAGGAACTATCTCTTCGACAGCCTAGAGTCTGGAACTGTGCCCGGTAGATGGAAATACGCTCGCCCCCTATTACATGGGACTAATTAATTTACTGGCAAAATGTGGGTGTACCTATTATGGGAGAGTCCTGGGTACATTTTTACCTACCCCTTGGAAAAAGGCGTGATTGTACGTTTTTCTTGTGAATGTTTAGATATCGACTGAATATTAAGTGAGTCAGGCGCAGCAAGTAAAATTTTTAAATTACTTGATAAGTATAAAAAATAAACATCTATTTGCAATATCATTAAACGGCTGGTTTGAAAAGCATCAAATAACTTTTCATATCTGCATCTATTTTAAATGAATATCTTTCTTATATTTATTTTGTACATGTAAATAAAACACGAATCGAGTGCAAACCAACACTCGTTTTAAAAATATCAAGGTTCTTTCTCCATTTAAAGTATGCAAAATGATATTTTATGATGGCTATTTGATTTTACGTGTTCATAACCAAATATGCTTCTGAGTTTATTGTACAACATGAAAAAGCTTTTTGTTTGTAGGGGCCAAGTGGCATAAACCTATTGATCACTGAACCGTAGGTAGGGCATCAAGGCTCATTAGTGTTTGTATCGATTTCAAAGTGAACATCGATTTTAATAACATGATTTTTAAAAAGGCGTTGAAACCTATGGACATTATAAGTAATTTATTTTATGGTTACATAAAAAAATGTAAATCGTAATGTCATTGTCGTATGGACAAAAATCCAAATTCTTTAATGTTACCAAAAATTACATGATGTTCTTTATTTATTCATTAGGTATCATATAGGTAGTCTGGGCTGGAGTCCCGACCGCCACCATTCGAGTACATGCGTAGGCAGTAAAACTGCTGAGATAGCGTCTGGCTGCACGGTGGTCCAGGATGCATTTGTTTTGAGAACCGTAGCGATAAGAAACTTTCTTGTAACCATTCGATTAATATTAAGTTAGTTCTAACTCAACTCTCTGTATCGTCAGACGTAATAAATATATAATTTTCTATTTTTGTCTTTTTAAAAAATAAATCTCGCGATCCTCTATCTTGACTGGCGCAGCCGGTAGGATTGCTGGGATACGTTTGCGAAAGGTCGTACTGAAATAAAAGTGCGATCCGCGCGTATAGTAGTCGCGGTACTTAACTTCAGTGACTGTGGCTCGCGGCAATCCGAACCAAACCAATAAATTTGTCATACTTGGACGCGGGAAGTTTTAAAGGACGAAGACTAACTACAATAGAAGGATGAAGACGGGCGTAATGTGAGTAAACCTTTTCGCATTTCCTTTTCCGTTTCCATCTATTTCTGTTGATTAGACCAAATAATCGTTATTTGATTTTCACTTACGTACTGATATCGTCGTTATAATCTCAATATTAATTTTTAAGCTCGTAATACTGTCTGTTATACCTAGTAAGATATTCGTAAAATTAATAAAATGGAGGAACAAACCATAAGAATTGTACCTAAGGATCTATTGTGTCTAATACCTAAGTATGAGGGTGAAGAAAACTTGTTAAATTTATTCATAAAGAAATCTGAATATATATATAACGGGTATGGAGCCCCTAGCAACGCTGTACAGCAGCAATATGTATTCCACGCAATAACCAGTAGGTTACATGGTAGAGCCGCTGCTTTATTAAGCGAGCGGGAGGATATAAACTCATGGGTAGCGCTTAGGGACATACTGGTTCAACATTTTGGCGACCCACGCTCTGAGGACTGCATCGCGATTGAACTCGAGCAAATGAAAATAAATTCGGGCGAATCTTATATCGATTTTTGTCACCGAATTCAACATATGCGTAGCACCTTATTCGAAAAGGTCAATTTGTTATCCGACGAGGGAGTGAAGGCCGCTAAAATGATAGTATATAATAATATGGCACTTAACGTATTCTTATATAATCTGACCGAAGATCTGATCCGTATCGTGCGTCTGAAAGGGTGCACTAACTTAGAGGCCGCATTAAGTATAGTAACTGAGGAAGTTAATTTCATGACTCAATTTAACGCAAAACAGAAACAGCGACAGACCTCGGCGGCGCCCACTAAACCGCCACTGCCGCTTAATGCAGCCCCTAATAATAGTTATAAATTCGGGATTCCATCTAACACACAAAATAAATTCACGACGCCTAGCCCAAATTTCAAATTCGGAATACCGCAACAACCCCAAGGTTTTAGATTCGGCCTTCAGCCTCAAAATATAACCCCACATGCCGGTTTTAGGCCCAATTTTCAAACTAACAACCCACCTACGGGCTTCAAGTTTAACCAAAATACCGGACCTCAAAACTATAGTGCCCCACGACCAAATTTCAATTTTGGCCAAGCACCAAGGCCACCAGTAAACCCAAATTTTGCGAGGCCAGTACTGCCTCAACAACCCTTTGGCCATGGATTTAAATTTGGTATTCCGCCAAACGCGAATCGCCCCAAACCATCAGAAAACACGGATGTCTCCATGAGAACAGCCCGACCGCTGAGGCAAAATATGTTAACTGCTTCGGCGGACCCAGAGAATGTATTCTATAACAATGAACTTGTAGAAGAACCCACTGAGCAGAGCGTTGCTGATGCCGCCTATTACGACGAAAACTATATGTACAATACGGAGGTACCGGAACTCAACGACATGCCCGGGGATGCTTACGGTTATTCAGAGATGAATGACTTGGAAAATTTTCACTTAACAGCCTCCAGCTGCCACCCCAAATAATAGAATTAAATTGTAGCTCAGTCTTAAAACTCCCACATATCGAAATACCCGAAATTAAATCACGTTTCATGATCGATACCGGAAGCATGCGGTCCTTTATAAGTCCTGCAAAGGTGGACGAATACTTTTCCGCTTTTAAATATTACGAGCCTTTCGAGGTAATAAGCACTCACGCCCGCAGCCAACACAACGAGGTTATCTGTATACCTCTGTTAAAAACTTTCCAGTGCGCAGGGAAACACAAATTCTACGTGTACGACGTAGACAGCCGCTACGACGGCCTAATAGGGAGTGACCTGCTGAAACAGCTAGAAGCTAAAATCGACATGAAAAATCAAATTCTGCAGACGCCCTATACAAGTATACCAATAATATATAACCCACCGTACGAAATATTACTAGAGCCCAGGACTGACTCGCGGGTCAAAATACCTACTGACCTCAAAAATGGGGAAGCCATCATAGATTTCGTTGATTTTGGACAAGGGGTGAGAATGCCAAGTGCCCTTGTCACATGCGAGGACTCATTCGCATACACTATAATTCAAAATGCTTCCGAAGACACTATATCAATGGCATTTGCTAAGCCACTAAGGGTAACAAAATATGAAAGGGAGGAATGCACTATAAACGCAACATCAAGTAATTGTGAGGTCGACCAACTCCTAAAGGAAAATTTAAAAAAGCTTCGGCTAGACCATACCAACACGGAAGAGCGCGAGGCAATAGAAAAACTATGCTACGAATATCGAGACATTTTCCATTGCGAGGGTATACCGCTCTCGTTCACCAACAAGGTCAAACATGAAATACGGACTAAGAATGAAGACCCCATATTTATTCGGCCATATAGACACCCACCACTCTACAATGAAGAAATTCGAAATCAGGTGACCAAACTCTTAGAAGATGACGTCATAAGGGAATCACACTCGCCTTGGAGCGCTCCAGTACATTTGGTACCCAAAAAGGTTGACGCTTCGGGCGAAAGAAAATACAGGATGGTTATAGATTATAGGCGCCTCAATGAAATAACTACGGACGATAAATACCCTCTGCCCAACATCGCAGACCTTTTTGATAAATTAGGAAAATCGGTGTACTTTAGTACTATCGATTTGGCAAGTGGTTACCACCAAATCGAGGTGACAGAAGAAGACAGACACAAGACAGCGTTTTCCACGCAAGCGGGTCACTACGAGTTCACCCGCATGCCCTTCGGCCTGAAAACAGCTCCAGCTACGTTTCAGCGTGCGATGGACAATGTGCTTCGGGGTTTACAAGGACTACATTGCCTTGTCTATTTAGATGATATAATCGTGTACTCATCTAGCCTTCAGGAGCATATTGAAAAATTGCGTATGGTTTTCGACCGACTAAGGGAAACCAACCTAAAAGTGACGCTGGACAAGTGCGAATTCTTCCGCAAGGAAGTACTCTATCTTGGCCACATGATAACGAAAGAGGGACTTAAACCTAACAACGATAAAATTCAGGCCGTCCTGAACTTTCCGATCCCAACCACTACAACACAAATTAAAAGCTTCCTGGGACTAGTGGGATATTATCGTAAATTCATCAAGGACTTTGCCAAAATCACTCGTCCCCTCACTAACTGTCTAAAAAAGCGCAATAAAATAGAACTCACGGACGAATTTGTAGGTGCTTTTGAAAGATGTAAGGAATTGTTGGTGAATGCGCCAATATTGCAATTCCCAGACTTTTCTAAATCATTTGTACTTACGACCGACGCGTCTGACTTCGCGGTCGGTGCGGTACTCTCCCAAGGTCCCATAGGCTCTGACAAGCCAATAGCGTATGCTAGTCGCACCTTGAATGACGCCGAAAGCAGATACAGCACTGTAGAAAAGGAGTTACTCGCTATAGTTTGGGCCGTAAAACATTTCCGCCCATATCTGTATGGTAGGCGGTTTACAATATATACTGACCACAGACCCCTTGCCTGGCTCAACAACATGAAGGAGCATAATAGTAAGCTAACCAGATGGAAACTTCGATTGGCAGAATTTGATTACGACATCATATATAAAAAGGGGAAACAAAACTGTGTAGCCGATGCCTTATCACGAATTAAAGTCAACGCCGTAGGAAGAGATTGTGACTCCATGGAAGTTAATATAGACACAGTAACCATATCTTCTGAATCAGAAAGTACTTTATCAATACCACACGAGCCTAGGTCACCCTTTTCTATTCCATCCCCAACGAGCAGCACTATAACAGCATCTGAGCCCTCAGAAACTGAACACTCTGTCTACGAAACAGACTCGTCTGGAATTCCTATTTTGAATGAAGCCATTGACACTAAGCCCAACCAAATATTAATACATACATGGTTTAGAGGAGAACTGGCCGTCAAGGACTTATCAAGGCCAAAACAAAAGATTTTGGAAGTTCACCTACCACTTGATAGACCCGATTTAGTGAAACAATTTCTGAAAGAATTCATCAAACCAAAAGTGAAACATTTTATCTATTTCGAAGACGAAGGACACCGGAAACAATTTGCAGCCGCAATAATAACATTATTTAAAAAGGACACCGTAAAGATTCTTGAATGCACACAGAGAGTAGTATATGTTGAAGACGAGAATGAGCAGAGAGATATAGTAAAAAAATACCACATTGGTAAAACCTGTCATCGAGGAATAAAAGAGACCATCATGCATTTGAAACGAACATTCTACTGGAATAATATGGATTTAACTGTAGCCACCATAATAAATGCTTGTGAAGGATGCAAAACCATGAAGTACGACAGAAAACCACTGAAGCCTGAATTACAGCTCACACAAACACAAATGAAGCCTTTTCAAGAGATTTTCATAGACGTATTCACTATTGAAGGAAAATCATACTTAACCTTGGTTGACGCTTTCAGCAAACTCGGACAGGCGATGGAAATTAATAATAAAACTACACCTGAAATAATTAGAGCTCTCATCAAGTATTTCTCTTTATATGGAGTGCCACATAAGATCAGTGCTGATTCCGGATCCGAATTTAACAATATCTTACTGAAAGAAACCTTAAGCTTTTACAAAGTTGACTTACACATAGGTACCCCACATAACCCAAATTCGATGGGAGTCGTGGAACGATTTCATTCAACCCTTATCGAAATTTATCGGCTAGCCAAGTACGAACACAAATTCACGGATGCAGCGTCCGTAATGACTTACTCGCTTATGTCTTATAACCAGACGACCACAAAAATCGCACTAAATTCTTGTACAAATATCTAACTGATAAAGCTGTAGACATAAAGGAGAAAATTAAAGAAAAGTTTGGAGGAGAAAAGAAATTAAAAGTAAAAGAAGGGGACACAGTATTTGTAAAAGGCGTAAATGAGAGAAGAGGGAAAGATAAACCGCGATATCAAAAGGCAGAAGTTGTAGGAGAAATAGATAGGAACATAGTACCAATTAAGATAAAAGGTCGTGAAACCAAAGCGCCAATTAAGGATCTAAAACGTCCTTCACAGGTGCGCCCTGATCCTGCTGCAGGCGTCAGCTGCCCTGGCCCTTCTACTTCAGCAGATCAGGGATAACCCCGGAATCTTCCCGATCAAAGAAGGTCAAGCCCTCACGACTAGTGATAAGTGGACTATTATTAAGATTCTAGATTTAAGTTTAATTAGAGACGATTTAGATTTTAATTTGAATAGATACGTAAATTTGAATAAGCATATAGAAAACTATTTCGAAAAAAAACGAATTAACCCCGACATCAATGACATAAAGACTCAGACAGATTTTATTAAGAATATTACAGTGCAAAAATTAAACCAACTAATGCCAGTAAATAGAGTTAAGCGCGGCCTTCTAAACCCTTTGGGATCCATAATCAAATTAATTTCGGGAAATTTAGATAATGATGACGCTATAAAATATGACGCACTAATAAAAAGCGTAAAATCAAAGCAAATTGCTGTAGATGAAAAGGTAACAGTGGTCGCTGAAATGATGAAGTCATTGGTGAATATTACAAATAGTACTAAATACAATTTCATTCAATTGGATAAAGCAATTTGGGAAATTAGAAAACAGTTGAATAATACTAATGAAACCAGAGATGCTCTCAAAATCACTAACACTTATCACTTATTTCTACACAATTTCCAAACTCTTTACACCATATTGGACGAAGTTGAAACTACTGTAGCTTTTAGTAAACTAGGAATCTTACATCAATCTGTTTTGGACTCCAAAGAGCTGTTATTAATATTTAAGGATATAGAGCAGCAAAATAAGCTCATGTTCCCTGTAACCCCAGAAAATTTATTGAAACTAGAGCAATGTATGGACTTAAAGGCTTACGCAAAGGAAAATCAAATAACTTTCATAATGGACATACCCCTTGTAGAAAACGATATATATACTTACTATAAAGTCCTTCCCCTACCTGTCACAAACACCCTTAATCAAACTCATATTATCCTGCCGAAATTCCCTTATCTGCTTATGAAAAGGTCGAAAACAGTGTCGCTCTCGCGCCCTTGTAAGGAAATAGAAGAGTCCTTATTTCTCTGCGAGGAAGATTACTCACCCTCTCTGGTCAAGGATACCTGCATCGCCAACCTGCTCAATTTTGCAGCAGACACGACTCAGTGCCGCCCGATCACAGTAGACCTGGAAGATGTAAAAGTAGAGAAGATACAGAGCAACCGATGGATGGTGTTCACCAGATCCGATCTTCTTCTCACCCAAAATTGCAAAAATGACGTAACTCACCACCACCTTCGAGGAACATACATCGTGACTGCAGACGACGATTGCGAAGCTGAAGTCAAAGGCATGACCATGAAAAGACATCGAGGAAATACCAGAAAAATGAATTTACCAGCAGTACCCCTGATAAACCTTCCCGCCGTAGCGCCGCCGGAGAGAGCACCTCTCGCAGAACCAGTGAACCTGAGAGGAATGGACCTGACAAACCTGCAGCATCTATCCAGTGTGTTAAGGAAAAGTGAAAGTATAATTGGCCAATATAGTGAGCATGATAGTGTGATAAACGTGGAAAGGATAAGCATTGGAACATTGATTTTATATGTATATGTATTATATGTATAGTTATAGTTTTTGCGTATTTTATGTTAAAATATTACAGACGAAATTATCGAGGTCAAGAAAATCCCCGCGATAATTTCGATCTTACGGAGGGAGGAGTCATGCATGCTGGAGTCCCGACCGCCACCATTCGAGTACATGCGTAGGCAGTAAAACTGCTGAGATAGCGTCTGGCTGCACGGTGGTCCAGGATGCATTTGTTTTGAGAACCGTAGCGATAAGAAACTTTCTTGTAACCATTCGATTAATATTAAGTTAGTTCTAACTCAACTCTCTGTATCGTCAGACGTAATAAATATATAATTTTCTATTTTTGTCTTTTTAAAAAATAAATCTCGCGATCCTCTATCTTGACTAGGTATTATTAGGTATTATTTATATTTATTAGGTATTATATATTATATATTTTACAGTAAATTTATTAAGAAAAACGAGGTACCTAGCAAAATTAACACGATTATCTAATAATAACACTAGGGCAGACGACATGTCACGTGAGGCCCTTACAACTGAGTTTACATAATATATATGTAATTTGAAACTGTATTAAAGTCGATTAAATAATAATAAAATAAAGGATTACACTATAAATTTAGCTAAAGATATTATAATAAAACAAAATAGGTTTTTTAACATCAAACATAGGTGAAATGTTTCTAAAATTCAGTTCAGTCTTCAGTTCTAGAGCGTTTATCATGGGATTTTAATAGGTTTTTCAGTTTCCAACTAGGATATTGTGAGCAGCCAAATCCACAAAATTGCAAAATTTTCTACCTCACCCCAAATGCAATTCGTAGGTATTCATCCATCCTGAAGCTATAAAATCGACATGTACGTGTAGGAACAGTAGTAAGAAAGTATGGATAGCATACATAGGACTCTTTCAAGTTTAATAATTCTTTAATTTATTATATTTTTATGGCACAGACTTGTAACGTTTTTTTTAATGTAACAGCCTCTATCTATAAATAAATGCCAACCTACACCAAAGTCTGACCACATCATAAATATAATTATCAATCATTTCAGCTATAATTAAAATAACATAATTTTAATAAGCAATTAAAATATTTTATTACAAGATTTAATTTTAAGTAATAATGTTATTAAGTAGGTAAATCTCTGATTAAATAAGATTATGATATTAGGATTCATTTTGATTTACGAACATGAACAGCATTTTTTATAGAGTTGTAGAATGAAGTCGTATCAAACTTAACTATCTTTCTAATTTGTAAGAGTATCTTTAATCCCACAATTAAATAACAGAAAATACATAAAATAATACCAGAAGGCACGCCAGGCGTAATCAAGAGTAGGTACTTTCTTTTCCACTTTAAGTGAAGTAAGCGCGCGCGTCTTTTCGTGCGTACATTTTTAAATGAAAAAAAAAATGTAAATGAAAAATATTCTATTTAGCACAAGGAGCACAGAGTCTTAATTTAAATATTATAATAATAACAACTGTTTAACTATTATAACAAATAATAATGCTAACAAAATTAATAAGTATAGAGAGTTTGAGATCCTATGTGCGAGGTATAATAGGTAAGATTTACCAATAACCCCCACACTAGGCGGAATCACTGCGTTGTTCCATATTACCTTCTGTTTTCATCTATTATTGGTCAAATACATGATGCACATTTTGCATACGACCGCCGGGCTCTCTATACAACGTTTTTGGTGAAGTGTGGTGGATGGACTATTTCGGAAATTCTCTTCTTCTTCCTCGTTAACATCAAAATGACAAATTACCTTAAAAAAATTCTGTTCTCTAAAACCAAAGGGCAGAGCGTTGATAAGTGAGTTCGTCACTCATTTAATCAGTCAGAAGTTTGGTTTATATATAAAAAGACGACACTTGACACCTTTTTATTAAAATAATTACTGACGTCCCAACAAGAAAGTTAATTTGTCTTTTTGTAAACAAATTACAACAATTATTACGATTAGCGTCAAGAATTACAAGCAATTACGTTTATCATAATGAATGCTAAATGATTCATTATAATGAATTAGTTGTCACGTGCGCTTACCCAGATATACTCTCACTAATCTTTACGCTGCTATTTGAAAACTTGAAGGAAGCCGACCAGTTAGATCTAATATTATAAGTACATAGTAACTGGTAATCAGTAAGAATCCTATAAAATTTTTGTTCCATGATTTAGAACAGCTTTCAGTAGCCAAAACTGAAATCGCGAAAAAAATCTACTTTTGATACTTATCAAAAAGAGTTGTTGGTTTTTGGGCCACGTCGACCTTACATTATAATTTTGGTTTTATTTGATAAATGCCTAATAATAATAAATGTGTATTAATAATATTTTATGTTTATAGCACCACATTGATATATATAAAGGGGAGATAGGGTGCGTTCTCCCAGCGCTTACTCAACATCTGACACGTGCAATTTGCTCAGTGTGAAGTTTGCACAGTGACATATAATGAACAACTAAGATAGAAAGACGTACCTAAGACCGAAGTGAGACAGAGACAACAATATTATTCGCTCTTTATATCAATGTAGCCCCGACATTTATTATAATAAATGAAGGAAATTTTATTCTTATTCTGAAACTTAGTACTTAACCTCACTTTATTGAAATTTTTGTAGTGGTAGGCCTCTCTTGGGAAGTACCGCCTAGGGAAGTGCCACACTTTGCCAGTTATTTATCCGCCAAGCAGTAATGAGCAAACCTTGTTACCAGCGAAATTACTGGGCATGACGAGTTTCTACAACTAATATCTCAGGGTGACAGGAGCAGTGCAGTGCCGCTAAAATTTTTGAATTATAAAACATTGGGTGGCACTGTGTCTGATATGGGTAATCATAACCATTAGGCACCTTATTTGCTCGTCTTGTCACTCACTATCATAAAAAAACCATCCATTCATACTCCATACTATACTATAATATTATAATTGCCAAAATTTGTCTCTGTCTGTCTTTCTGTTATCTCTTCACGCTGAACAGATTTAAATGAAATTTGGTAGAAAGGTATGAGTCCCGGGACAGGACTAGTCTTTAGCCTGATAAACCCATGGGAACGAAGACTACGCGGGTGTAACCGCGGGACACAGCTAGTCAAAACAAAATTAATCGGCGATAATAAGCTGGTTAATGTTTTGGGAATATTATTGCGAATAACATATACCTACCCAGCAATATTATAGGATAAACAGTATATGGTTTTCTGGGACCAGCTTCGTTGAATTCAGAGTCCGTTTCCTTTATGAAATAGCTGATATCTTGTTGTTTAAATTACGCTTTTTTGACAAGATAAGCACGAATTTGGCCTATTAACCTTACTATACGTTAATAACATGTTATCATTACGTGTAACAAGTTTTTTAATTAATAAGGAACTAACATTGAAGTCATTAATCGAGCGAATCTTATGTATAACCATATCAAATATTATGTGGTTTGAAGTTATTCATTAAAGTTTAATAGAACACTTTTATAATTACAGTATGGAATATAGTATATTTTATTTAGAACTATGGTATATTCAGATATCGTCTATGAAATCTATTCAGCCTGAAGGGCTAAAAGTGCAAATTGCAAATAAAATTTTATTATTTTCATCTATTAATTTTATTATAATCAATGTTAAACGTGAGAACATAGCAGATATGTATTGCATTTCGTTTGTATTCTTTTTTTGCAGCATTTTAACTTGTCTTATACATTATAATCTTAGTGACCATAACAATATTGAGGGCGATAGAGGATGTTATTATATTCAAAATTCTGTATATATTATCTTTATAGGTAACGTAAATATACCAGGTGTTACAAAACGGTGTAGTTATTTAAAAAGAATTTTGAATTCACAAAAAAATAGTAGTGGTAGGTTTTTGTAGTGGTAGGCCTCCTTTGCAGGGGGCCGCCTGGGGAAGTACCACACCTTTGCCAATTATTCATCCGCCAAGCTGTAATGTGCAAACATTACTGTGTTCCGGTCTGAAGGGAAATGTTACCAACGAAATTACTGGGTATGACGAGTTTCAACAACTAATATCTAAGCGTGACAGGCGCAGTGCAGTGCCGCGCCGAATTTAGAATTTTAAAACACTGGGTGGCACTATGTCTGATATAGGCAATCATGATGCTTACTATCAGGCACGTGATATGCTCGTCTTATTACTCGCTATATAAAAAAAAAAAAAAAAAAATCTAGTTCTCATACAAATTTGCCGTTCACCAAAATCCCTAATGATCAAAATAGGAATATAAATACTTTGATTTTAGTCCCCTACATGTAGGTAACTACTTAAAAAGTTGTTAATATATCGCTACCTGAATGAAGTATCAATTAACGTAAGGGACATTTTCTCGAAAATTAGTTAAATAATAAAATATTTAAATATCTCTTACAAGAGGTAGTTGTGTTACTGGTACAATTTTATATTGCGTTAGATTATAAACGAGGCATGAGCTTCCGTAATGCTCCATTTAATGATTAATGATGGTTTGTGCACGAATTTTATTAACTAATCTTATATACCATGGCTTAATGTCATATTAAACTACCTTCTTCAAATGGATTTACCCACATAAATTTTTATTTTACGGAATATTTTTCTGCATGCCATAAAAAATATGATTAACCTTTGGAATTTGAAGAAAATTATGGATGCCATTGTTTACGATCTACCGAATTATTTCAAACCACCACCTTTAAAACAAACGAATGTAACCAAACCAAATATTGTAAAAAACTATCAGTTGACAAAATTATGCTCTACAAGTATCGTGTCTGACTGCCTCGGTGGCGTAGAGGGCGCATGCTCGACTGCCAATCAAGAGGTCCCGGGTTCGATCCCCAGGTCAGGCAAAATGTTAAATATTGGATTTTTCCTAATGAGGAATTATCTCAATAACTGCCTGGAGTCTGGAACTGTGCCCGGTAGATGGCAATAGGCTCGCCCCCTATTACATGGGACCAATAACATACTGGCGAAATGTGGGTGTATCTACTATGGGACTGAGTCCTGGGTACACCTCTGCCTACCCCTTAGGGAAAAAGGCGTGAACGTATGTATGTATGTATGTATGTTTGTAAGTATCGTGTGCGTTCTTCCTGTAGAGGTATCTTTCCGAACGCACGGTAGACCCATTACTGTTAACCTTCATTGACGTGCAAAAGTCAATTTTTTAATATTTTCGGATTAACAAACGATAATACAATATTATCGTTACTTATGCATATGTGGCGCGTTATGATATTGTTATACATACCTATATATGATGCACTTAAATTTCATTCAAACATACATACAAACTTTTATGTATGTATGTATGTATGTTGTGTACATTGATAAATGATGTTCGACATCACGATGTAATAGATGTGTAATTAAATACAGTTAATTAAAGATAAACCTTGAAATTTATGGTTAAATAGATCGATATTATTTTATTACTCTTCCTTATGAAAATACAGATTTATGTATACGAGTATATCAATAAACACTCATTTAGTTTGTGTATATATCAATAAACATTCGTGCGTATTTCTAAAACGTCATTTAACTTAACTATCCGGCAGAACCCACAGGACTGATTAAAACCTAAAACAATATTATGAAGCCCGGCCAAAGACTCTAACTCAAACTCAAAAAAAATTATTCTAGGTCAGACTGTGACACTTTTGCACGGTAATGAAGATAAACAGTACTAAGTTTACCGTGCCTTCGGAAAGATACCTCTACAAGAAGAACGCACAAGAAACTTGTATGGGTTAATTTTTTCAACAGATAAATTCACAATATTTCGTTTGGTTACATTCGTTTGCTTTAAAGGTGCCGTGAGGCGGCTACGCAGAAGTTTCCAGGCATCTTTGTCCTCTATGTCCTGGTTGAATTTATAATAAGCCTTCTTTAGCTAAGTAGATTTTATATAGGTTTTAAATTTACCCTCTGAGAGCCCAGTTATCTCTTTTGGGGCTTTATTATAGAAACGTACACTATTTCCTAAGAATGTCTTTTTACTACCCCTTTTTACATGCGCTAAAGTTTGCAGAGCCTATGGTAAGACTAGCCAAGTTACGCCGGCCGTATTGTAGTATGATAGAGTATGACATTAGTCGTTTACTTAGGTATACAAAATGCCTAGCCTTTAATGAGTCCTTTGCTTTTATGGTGCACTTCTCGTCTTAGAAGAGATTCAAATACTCGTCCTTTTACCTTTAAATGGGCTAACATAAAATCGAACTTAATATTAAAGAAGCCACCTCTCTCAATTGATAACTAATGAAATAGCACCATTAACTTTCCTGATTATATTGTGATGAATAGAATTCGATTTGAGGACACGTCAAGAATGATTTAAGCTTTGAAGTAATAAAGGCATTGGGTGTCGTTTTTATAATAAAGAGATTCCTTAGGTTCATGTCCTGAGGTACGGACATTATTCTGGAGAATTGATTAAAAGATCTACAGGTAAGATTTTTTTAAATAATTTCAATTCAATTTGAAATAGCTTTTGTTTCCGTTTTTAGGATTCCGTACCTCAAAAGGAAAAAGGAACCCTTATAGGATCACTTTGATGTCCGTTTGTCTGTCTGTCTGTCTGTCAAGACACTTATTAACGGGAACGCGTGGAGGAATCAAGTTGAAATTGATAGCAAGTGCTCAGATCTGCGGTCCCTTGTGGCTGTACAAATAAATCATACTTCTATGTTAACGCAATCAAAAGTTATGGCCATTTTACTGCTTATTTCCATACTTTGCGAAGGGACGATGAGGCTTAAGGTACTTCCTCCATGGTTGCTATAGTTTGTTGCAAATACTCGTAGATGTCGCTGTATGTTATTTATTAATAGACGGACTGTTTTTGGCATTAGGAGCGTTTTGTTCTGGTATCTAGGTATGGAACCCTACACAATGCATAGATACGTATGCCTTAACAATTTATTTTTAATGACGCAAGATGCATCTTCTATAATCTGACAGTGGTTAAGAGAGCACTTGGATTTTCTATAGGCTAGCATGTCGGTCTGTGGATTTTTGAACTGTTAATAAGGTAATAGTGAACTTATTTAGTTAGGATAAATGGTAAGTCGGTAACAGTACAATGGTATATAGATTTTTCAGTAAAAAACATCACCAAATAATAAAAAACATTTTGTTGGTATACTAAGTATACCAACAAAATGTTTTTCATAGGTAAGCCTATAGGTATATAAATCGTAAAGTGTACAAGTATTGTGTATGTATATATCGATCGATTAATTTCACATCAATTCGTTCCAACACAATTTACGATAATTCGAATCAGAATAATAAATACCGATGCGTAACCGAATTTTTGATTTAAAATACAACCAAAATGACGCATAGCTTTTTAAATTTTATTTTTATTGCGCACGCACATTTTATATTTATGACGATTAATAAATTTATGAAATTTCGTATTGAATTAAATAAAAATATATTTATTATGGGTAAAGTCAATCTATACTATATAATAAAAGTAAAGCATTCGTAGTGTCCGACGTTCAGCGGGAATATGCCCGGCTTTAAATCCGGAGTCCCTGAGTCACCATACAGTGTAGTTTAATTGGCTAGCAACTACATTTTAAACGCTCTCCCCGTTTTCTAGTGCCATCAATTCTAATTGAACGTTAAAGTTCGTGTCAGTTTCGATCGAAATGGTAATATAGGTGAAATGACAGTAGTAAAGTAGATGGGCACTAAACAGCCGGTCTGTTAGAAGCAGAACATAGACCGCTTTCGGAATCATGTGACAGAAAGTGAGAGCTTTTCCAAGTGGTAATATTATACACTATTCGTTTTTTCTAGTGCCTCATTCATGAAAGATTAAAATTTTTGATATCCAATTCATTGAGCTGTAAATAATATAATCGGTTGACTGAAAACTGCGGTCACCTAATCCTATCCTACGAATATTATACATGCGAAAGTTTGTGTTGATGGATGGATGTTTATTACTCTTTCACGCCAAAACTACTGAACCGATTGGGCTGAAATTCGATATGTAGATAGTTTACACTCTGGAAAAACACATAGGGTACGTTTTATACCGATATTCCCACGGGAACGATGACTACGTGGGTAAAACCGCGGGGCACAGCTACTATTGCATAAAGATTTGACGGTAACCTATATGGTCAGAGCATTGGATACCCATTTTGTCAGCGGCTCAGCCTGAGTTTGGGCACAGAACAGTTAATAATACTACGTATAGAATGGACACTGTCATCCGGCCACCAATCGGGCCTTCCTTCACCCCGCGAGCGAGATTGAGCTCTCGACGAGCCCTATTTCTATCGGAAATCACCTCACGTACACTCTTGCACGTGTACAAAACTCCATAGTATGCAGTATCTGTGTAGTAGGTAGTTATATCGTGACTTTTGTATGGAATTGAGTCGAGTTTCCGGGGTGTGATTTGGGTTCGTTTCACAACACTAACAATCCATACGCATCTTACAATATGAATATATAATGAAAATTTTACCTAATAGCGAGACTTGAACCCACACCTTCCGCACCAATCTGCGTGGCGGCACTCTACCTATTGAATTTCCTAGTACCTCCACGGTAGCTCAAATTTAAATTATTCTTCCCATATTTATAGTATTGTATTTCAAGCGAACAAGAAAAAAGGATATATTATATATTATTACAATTATTATATTATGTATTACATTAAATATTATATTATTATATATTATACCTTATTAGAACAGGTTTCCTCAATTACTCTGCTCAAGTTAATTCGTACGTGGACAACCCGTATTGTAAAAAAATATTAAAAGTGACAACCCCACTGAGTGTTAAACGTTAAACAAATAAAATCAAAATACTTTTACGCGAAAGACATCAAAACCAAAGCGCAACCCTCAATTAGTTTATGAGTTTCACAAACACTCAAAACACACGTTTTTGGTATAAAATGCTGGTTTCCTTGGTTCCTGAGCGTTCATAATAATATGATAATTTTGGAATTAAGCTATAACACTTACTTTTACTGTAACGATCGATTGGATCTCGGTGCAACACATAAAATTTTATATTTTTGGCTTGTGGTGGCGTAAAGTATAAGATATCGCGTTATTTTTCAAAGATATAGAGAGATAATTTTTCAAAGAGATAGAGTCTAGAGAGAGCTTTTAATTTTTCACCACGAAATCTTTATTATCTTTTTTTTTACTAAGATTCTACTTGCTCTACTATCTCCAAGTGGTAGAGCACTTCTTACCAAAATATATGCCAAAAATAATAATAATTAATAATTTTAATTAAGACTTAACAAAAGGATTTTTTCCAATTACACGGCTCGAATTAGTTCATACGGGTTTTATGGACAACCCATATTATCAGAGTTTCAGGTCGCCAAGATTTCTACAAGACTTTTGACATGACTTATTAACTAGAATTCCCCCTAAATATCTTATAGGAAAAAGCCGATACCTACAGTTTAACGTTTAGTATTTGCCGAGTACCTAATTTTATAATAATATTATTATTTTTATCATTTAGATTTCTTTTATTTTATAATCAAAAACAAAACATCTGAAACTTGACACTTCAAACTGAACGTGGACTGTACATTCATAAACAATCTCTGCTAGTGGTGAAGTTATCTATCAAAAAATATTATTAGGTAAATTAAATGTGGCGACTATTTTGACGCAATCGTCGACTAAACAACTTTATGTTTCAGATGTTATCTCACTCACTTCCTCTTATCCTTTAGACCACACCCCATCACCCCAAAGCGCATATCGTTATCGTTATATTAAAGCTCCTGATAATTCTCGGATCTTCCGTCCAATTTAACTGTCATAACGTTTAAAAGTTAAAATATGTCGTTACATTTAACTGCGCAGTTAAGGCTGGCCAAATAACACGGCCTCAACTAACTGAGACAATATACTTATTAAGAAATTGTGAGGTAGGTATATTAACAAGTCTTGGAAGAAGCTACTTAAAAAATTACTCTTAATTTATTGATGTTAATTTTCTGGTTGGTAGGTGTCTGGAAGTACCTTGGCGACCTACCTACGCGAATTACCCTTACTATAATATAACGTTACATTATATTTAAAAATGCAGTTTCCATATATTTGTTTATTTTATTTTATTTATTTATTTACAAAATTCACAGCCCTTAATTAACAAAGTTGCACCTCATATTTTAAACATACGGCCAAGAACGGATTTTCATTTTATAATAACGTTTTGAGTAAGAAAAATTAAGTGATATGTAAAAATAAAATTAGCCGGCGGGAGGGCGGTGCACTGTGCATGTTGTTTTTGACACTAAAAATCGGTACTAAAAACTAATTATTCTTGTACCAGGAGTTTACAATGCAGTTCCGAAAAGTAACGCCAAATATAAATAATTATGTAAAAAATAGTGAAATAGGGAGCCCTACTCTACTATGTCATACTTTTCATTCCTCATTTGGATGTCGGATTATTTATTCACGTCAATTCATAAAAGCCAGCCATTCGAAGCGTAGGCTTAGACCTCGCGCGGTGGACCGACGATCTGGTCAGGATCGCAGGCTCGCGGTGGATGCGGACGGCGAACAACCGCCATGAGTGTACGTTATATGGGGGAGGGGAGGTCTCACGGCTCTCACGGGATGAAAGGAGTGGCCCTATATTATATAGCAACCACACGGCATTCGAAAAATACAATTTGCACTTAAAATAAATTGTGAAGGCATATGTATGTATGCATAGTGTAGGGTTCCATACCTAGATACCAAAAACATACAGCGCCATCTATTAGTTCCTTGCGTAAAGTATGGATATATGCAGTAAAATGGCCAAAACTTTTAATTGCGTTAACATAGGAGTATGACTTTTTTTACAGCCACAAGGGACCGCAGATCTGAGTACTTGATATCAATTTCAACTTGATACCTCCTGTTCCTGTTAAAAAGTGTATTTGTCAGACGGACAGACACACAGACACACAGACAGACAGACGGACAACAAAGTTCAAATTTCATGCGAGTAGACCGCTTTGTCTAAAAAATTTAAAATATTGGACAACAAAGTGATCCTAAAAGGGTTTCTTTTTTTCCTTTTAACGTACGGAACCATAAAAATGAAAATATTCCAACTCTAGTTTACCTACCCGTGAGAAATGAGTCGGTCGTGAATTGACATGTCCAGTTTGGGCGGCGACCTGCTCCGGCAATTGATCCTAGTCTGATTTATTCGTCGAGATGACGATGGTCGTGCTAGTTCGCACGATATCGGCTATTACGATGTCAGGGAGAAATGGTGTGAAAACTGTAGTGCCACTTTGCTTGTTTATGGTAAATATTCTAGGACGATTTACTAATTCGTTCAACTAGATATTGAACTACACTATTGTGTGTTACAGTATAATGATGTCGCACTTCAGTTATTCGCACAAGCGTGCACTCGAACTTGAATGTATCGCAGCCTGCCTTGCCTTGGTGGCGTAGTGGCCGTAATTACGACTGCCGATCTTAAGGGTTCGATTCCCAGATCAGGCAGTGTTAAATATTGGATTGGATTTTCATTAGAAATTATCTCTCATAATAATTGCCTACAGTCTGAAATTGTGGCCGGTGGCCATTAAGGGTTATTGGGGAGGCCTATTTTCAGTAGTGGATTACCAACGACTGAGATGATGAAGATGAAAAATGGAAAGGTAAGGGAAAATTCTGTATGTATTCGTTATTGTAAGTAAAGTAGATGGTATCATCAAAGTTTACCAAACAGGTGCATCTCAGCATTAACCCAAATACAGCATCCCTTTCATTTCTCATGTCCGAAGACTGATGATCATATTATTAAGGTTTATATTTTTAAAAGCGCATAAGCGATCGTTTATTTTAATATTTACAGTAAAACTGCTTCATTATGGTGCAACATGATACCTAAAAAAATAAGTAAAAAAAAAGTAAGGGAAAAATTTGCAAAGACAAAAGGCATAAACGCGGCTCCACACACTTTATTACACTATTTTCGTTGCAACGTGGTTCGTACATACATTATTTAAATGAACCGTGTCTCTTCTCTTTTATTACAACTAATGAAAATTTTGTGTTTTTTTTAGACTGACAGAAAATACTGACTGAATAAATTTTTTCCAAGATCAATCGATAACAATAATCGCTCGTAACGAAATTTAAAAGACATTAACGCAATCATCTCAGCCGTAGAAAGTCCTCAGAGACATTGGCCTCCCCATTGGGAGAGGTTTTGCTTACACTCACTTGGCTTGGCAGACGGGCTGGCGAGCGCAGTCCGATATTATCACACAGAAGACTAGCTGTCCTCTGGATATGTAACTCTTAGCCTGCTCTTACGGCAACCACGGGTAGAGAGATATATACCATTCTATAACCCGTACCACCACGGCGAAATTACCCAAACGATTTTTTGTTACAAAAAAAAAGACTTCAACGCAAGACTCATAAAGTTAAATAAACGTCTGAAAGGACCAAATTTTGAGGACCGCGGGCCTTTCGACCGTAAACGAAAATCGACTACGTTCCAAAGGACCGGTGATAAAATTTTGTAAACAAATTCAATGTCATAATAAATGTGCGAAAGCTTGACCATTATCTCGCACTGTACTTAATCGTGGCGAGTGTAACAAGAATGTATGGAATCAGTGATTTTCGTGCTAAAGTTAATACGGTGCATACATCACGCGGCACAGTCGATATTTAACAAGCTCGTTACGAATCAGATGCAATAACCGTTATGCAAACCGATGGTAGCCGGGAATTTGTGATTTAGAGTTGCTGGGTTCCGTACAAAAAGGTTTAAGGTAACTATGTAGATTAACAGAAGTGTGGGTTTACCTACTATGGGACTAGGTCTTGCTACCTAACCCTTCGGGGGAAAAGGCGAGGGGCTATTTTAATGTAAATGTAAACAGCCGTACAGGAGGTATACATCTAGATGTTAGTTCATTTATTGTATGAGAGTATGTAGGTATAAAAGGTAGTAAAAAAAGCATGAAGCTCTCCCCCTCCTATGCCAGCGCAGTAAGATGTCCCTTAGAAATAAGGTGACACTTTACAAAACTTGCATACGCCCCGTCATGACTTACGCCTCAGTTGCGTTCGCTCACACGTCCCCCGTCATCTTGAACCAGCTTCAAGTCATCCAAAACCGTTTCATTCGCAAGGCAGTCGGCGCTAGCTGGTACCAGCGAAACGCCGACTTGCACTGCGACCTGGAACTTCCCTCCATCCTTCAATTTATGAAGGACTAGCTGTGACCCGCGGTTTCACCCGCGTAGTCTTCGTTCCCGTGGGAATATCGGGATAAAAAGTACCCTATGTGTTATTCCAGGGTCTAAGCTACTTACGTACCAAATTTCAGCCCAATCGGTTCAGTAGTTTTGGCGTGAAAGAGTAACAAACATCCATACATACATCCATACTTACAAACTTTCGCCTTTATAATAGTATTAGGATTAGGATTAGGATTAGGATAGGATTGCTTCCGCCGCTACTTTGACGCGGCTCCCCACCACCCCAACCCCCTCGTAGTCCAAGCCTCGAACTACTCGATAGTTCAAGCTGGAACTCTTCCCCTCCGTAGACGCCCTCGCAACGTCCTGGACGACCCGGACGACTCTATCGCCGCCGTCACATCGGCGGCGCTAGGTTCGCCCAATCCTACCAATATACGCAACAGACGCTCCGTTTTCGGTACTGGTGTCGGATACCAGATCCACCAACTCACACAATCACAACACCGACCTCGCCGGCGAGGTCGAAGATCTCTCAGATCCTTCAGATCGGTTAGTTTCTCTCCAAATAATCAAACAGATCAAACCATTGATAGGGCCCTAGGACACTCCCCTTCTGGGGTGCCAGGGCAAGTCTGACCCCACGTATTCTGGCGACGGCCCAAGCCGAGGTTCGTACCGTCTAGGTGCCCTTGTGCTAGTCGCCCTTAAACTTTGGGTCGAGCGCCTCCCGCGCTCACCACTGCCCGGTAAAGCTGTAGAGGCCATCTGAGGCCAACAGCATAGGTCATTTAAAAAAAAAAAAAAAAAAAAAAACATGATGCTCTAGAAAATTCTACTATAGTAAATGCGAAAGTTTGTAAGGATGGATGGATGAATACATGTTTGTTACTCTTTCACGCCAAAACTACTGAACCGATTGGGCTACTTTTTCTCTCGATATTCCCACGAGAACGAAGACTACGCAGGTAAAATCGCGGAGCACAACTAGTACATAATAATTATGTTATCTAAACCAATGACAGTTTTTTATGGAGGATGGTCACCCTAGACGGGTGACCATCTAACATTGCAATTGAAAACCTTGGAAAAACTTGGACTTAATTTTTTAGCAGTGCCTAAGTCATTGCGTAGCCAATTGGTTTAACAGCACGCAGTCGTCGACACTTGCCGATAACATAGAAACCAGATATACCTAACTCATAACATACAGTCGCTGCAGGCTGTAGGCATAGAACCACCAAATGGAGTCGTCCGCAACGTTTGGACGGCTTGTTGCACATTTGGCACAGAGGTAATTTGCCTCCTTTTTCAAAATCCATACATAACATTACATACATTCACGCCTTTTTCCCGAAGGGGTAGGCAGAGGTGTACCCAGGACTCAGTCCCATAGTAGAAAATCCATACATTGAAAGTAAATTCGTCACAAGCGTAAAAAATATGTGTAAATTCGACACAGTTAAAAAATTTACTGTAAATTACACGACGGTGTAGATAGCTTTTGATTTTTAATATATATGATGTATATTGTGTTTCTTGAACTAACTATAAGGACAAAAATCAAAGTTAAAAAAATTTAAATATTAAATTTTTATTAAATATTACTTATTTTACCATTAAATATTATCACGTCGTCAAATTGAAGTCTATATTGAAAAATTATATTTAGTATTTGTGGAACCCTAAAGATTTGGTATTAATCTGATATGGCTGTAACAATCATGGGTAGGTACTGTTTGTCATCTTCGTTAATCAACAAGATTGTTATAGTCTATACTTATGTAATTTATGACAGAATATGGCAAAATGTGGGTGTACCTACTATGGGACTGAGTCCTGAGTACACCTCCACCTACACTTTTTGGAAAAAGGCGTGGTATGTTATGTTAAGTAGGGTCACTGTACTCGTATATTGAAAATGCGAAACAAAAACAGAGCTACCTAATTAACTTATATTGTTATATTTCATACATACATTCACGCCTTTTTCCCGAAGGGGTAGGCAGAGGTGTACCCAGGACTCAGTCCTATAGTAGATACACCCACATTTCGCCAGTATGTTATTAGTCCCATGTAATAGGGGGCGAGCCTATTGCCATCTATCGGGTACAGTTCCAGACTCCAGGCAGTTATTGAGATAATTCCAAATGGTAAAATCCAATATTTAACACTGCCTGACCTGGGAATCGAACCCGAGACCTCTTGATTGGCAGTCGAGCATGCACCCTCTACGCCACCGAGGCAGTCATGTTATGTTTATGTTTATTATATTTCATAGATAATATAACTATACTCTGTTTACTATAAGATGGTATATGTGACATTTGATGAACTGTTCATTTACACAATAAATAATAATTGCTCCTATCGAAAACATGCATCGTGTAGGTAATATTGTATCTGCTCCAACATAACGTGAAGGCTGTGAGATAGAAATTATTGGTAACTGTAATATTAATAATGCGAAATATTAATAATACACAAATGTCTCAGGCACCATCCTATAGCAAAGAAATTATGATTACTCTAGAATCCATAGGCGGGAATGCTAGCCGCTAGAAATCTAAACCGTTATAAGCGGATCCAAGTAGTATTTATATAATTTTGTAGCTGAACCCCCCGATCTCACCCGTAGAGTCTTCGTTCCCGTGGGAATATCGGAATAAAAAGTACTGTAAATGTGTTATTCCGCATGATTTAATATAAACTTTTATATTAAGTTTTATTAAAAAGTTTTTGCTGAAAGAGTAACATCCATCCATATATCCGTCCTCACAAACTTTCGCGTTTATAATATTATTAGACTATATGTCCCGCGGTTTCACCCACATAGTCATCGTTCCCGTAGGAATCCTGTCTGTATTCCGGGGTCTAAAATATCTACATACCAAATTTCAGCCCAATCTCAGCCTACTCCACAAGCTTTTCTTGTTGGAAATTGTAATATAACGAAACGTATATATTTGAAAGTATAGTCATGAAACGGAACGTACCTAGTTTTAGAATTTGAAACGTCAAATGTGTCATCCGTCACTCGTGTCTAAATGTGAAAGATTATATTTGCTATCTCTCTCTTGCATCGCCGCCATTCTGTTGTACGTCGTTTTCCTTTCTCATTAAACTAAATCCGAGTAATTCTTTGTTTTTCTGTAAATCAGCACCTTAATATAATATTTCTAGCCTTTGGGATTAGAAGACCGTATATGGAAGTTGTCGCATATTTTTATTATTGTAAAACACACCTTCCCACAGCGCAATGATTAATTAGCCTCAAAATTCAGCATAATATGAGTACAAAAGTCAGTAGAAATGTGCACTAAGCCTGTGGCAGCGGTCGGAGGTCAGATGCATAACTCTTGGCACCTTCGCGCTAGCATGTAAATAAGGGCATATTTCAAACCAAACGTGGTGTACGGTTGCATCTTTCACGGTTAAGGTGTGTTTTTGGTTGATGCGATTAGGCGTATTGGAGTTTTATTAATAACGAATAACGTTACAAACATAACATTTACCAAAGGGGTAGGCCGAGGTTTTTATAGCTCAAGAATTAGTATTTTGGATTTTGAGTTTTAAAAACAAATTTATCGGTTTTCTGGTACAAATCACTTGTCATCAATACCGTTTGTGTCTTTTATATTATATCTTTTTAGGTGACAATGATAAAGTATTGTATCTATCTATTTTAGGGTCTAGTGGTAGTTAGATTCCATTTTCACTAAATGTTCTGTTGAGTGAGTTGAATTTGAGTTTGGAGATTTTTTCCTTATTCTTTCCTATTTATCTATTCTTAACTATTCTGCTGATGAGATGATTACCATCAGTGAAAGAATATCTCAAAAGGAGAAGAGAGTAAGATCCAGAAATTCCTGTTGTGGTGGAGAGCTATATGTTTATACCTATATAATGTAACTCATGTATGACCTAATTATAAGTTAGTAATAAACGAACCTTAGAGAAGACAGGTTGTCTGATTTCTACCTCACCTCCCGCACCCGACAACTCATGGCGACCCTGCCAGGATTCGAACCTGGAATCTTCTGATAATATAAGTTAATCCATGTATATTTTTCCTGGGCCAGACTAAGCCCATTTCTGTCACTGTGTTGCTTACATTTAACAAACATTTTGACTGTGTACGTACCCTTGGTGATTTTCATTCATCTGTAGAGATGCTTTAAACTGACAAACCCAATCTTTCGAGCTCGGTTGACTTGATGGTCGGAGAGATTCGCAATTTTTTGTGCCAAATAAATAATCTTAATTGCGTTTTATCGCATCGTCGAAAACACACCTGAACCCCTGCCAGCACACCATACTAGCCAGACCAGAAAACTGTTCATAAATAAATCTCTCCGTCAATGCTTCCGCGCATTTATTGATATGCTAAATCGTTGTTAATGTCCGATATAATATTATAACGCATCTTGTTATGCTCCTGCATGTGTGCTATGAAGCTATTATACAGCTATTTTGCTATAAAACTAGTGTCATAACAGTAACTGTTATAGAGGCAGCAGGAGTTGCAGTTATTTCAGTCGTTATGTAACTTATTGTTATGACATTGGCTAAAGGTTGATGTCTTTGTAGTGATGAACCCTTGACTCTGTTCTTTTAAAACCTCCCTAATAATAAATATAGGAGGTGGGCATATGGTATAAGTTCCTATTGCAGAAACGTTTTGTTTAAAAAGACTTCTATTAATACCGTTCATACAAAACATTAACAGGTTTATGAAATTCACCAAAAGCTCGTTGTAGCTTCTAATTTTGCTTAGCTGCAACAGGGTAAGAGATTTAAGAAATTCGCCAAAAGCTCGTGTAGCTTCTAGTTTTGCAGCCAAACACAGGGTAGGTTATTACTTATTAATAACTTTAATTAACTTTTTTGTCTAGCCCACTGCTGGGCAAAGGCCTCCCTCAAGTCCTCCAAGATTGGGTCTTATGGTTATAAACTAATACTAGCTGTGCCCGCGGTAATACACGCATAAATTTCGTTCGAATGGAAATATCGGAATAAAAAAGTACTTATTTGTGTTATTCCAGGGCTTAAAAAATCTATATACTGAATTTCAGCCCAATCGGTCCAGTAGTTTTGGCGTGAAAGAGTAACAAACATTCATCCATCCATCCGCACAAACTTTCGCATTTATAATATAAGTAGGATAGGATAGTAGGATTGCTTAACAAATCTGTATTTTCATGGCACTAGAGCTATTTACTCTATTCAAAGATGTCAGGAATGGAAGCCACAACCCAGAACGAAGCAATCGATTTGCTCACTCATAAATAACATTTGTATGACAGGTGCTGTGAGAATATTCCTTCCAATTGTATCTTAACTTACTGAAGGTATAATGCGACTATATCACTGTTGAAATGCTGTCTTGGAAATATTCTTTGAATAATTTTACGAAATTATTTATACTTCTTAAATCTATTGCGAGAAGGGACTGAATGGTTCGCCCAGTCACTCTGCCTTCTAAGGCACAGGTTCCGGGTTCGATCCCGGCAGGTTAAACATTTGTGTACATGAGCATCCTAACATCAATGATTATTATTATTATTGTGTAAAGTTTATATATAGGTATAATCACCATAGAATCTCAGCCCGTCTACTGCACTTTGTAAATAAGAATTTTGGTGTATTATTTATTCCTAAAAAAAATAACAGGGTTATAAATTTAAACTTGGTAAAATGATATTATAATAAATGTGAATATTAATAAAATAAACAAAAGAAATTGTGTTCACAACAAAAACCACAGATCATCAAAATCACTGTACGTGACATGTCACACGAACAATTCGGCGAATAATAAAATAAACCTAACTAGTTCAAGTGACTCAGGTTTTATAAAAGTCATAAGGAAAAAAGATGTATGAAGTTTTATTGTAAATCATACGGGGCTTTCTAAAACACTTTCTGGGTCATAGAGTAACTTAATATTTATTAAGATAAAGAAATGATAGAGCAATATCCTAACATAACTATATACAGCAAAATATGAGTAGGTAATAATGTGTAGTGGTAGGTCTTTTGCAGGGAGCCGCCTGGGGAAGTATCACACCTTTGCCAGTTATTCATCCGCCAAGCAGTAATGTGCAAACATTACTGTGTTCCCCGGTCTGAAGGGCAATGTTACCAGCGAAATTACTGGGCATGACGAGTTTCAACAACTATTATCTTAGCGTGACAGGCGCAGTGCAGTGCCGTGCAGAATTTTGAATTTGAAACCATTGGGTGGCACTGTGTCTGATATGGCAATCATGATGCTTACCATCAGGCACCTGAATTGCTCGTCTTGTTACTCACTTTTATAAAAAAATAAACGAACCAATAAATCTCGTAATTGATCATGAAAGAAGAATGCGTGCGTGCGAGATGGATGTGTGGTGTGTCAAGAATGGATAAATTAAAATGACATAATGAGAAGTCTGAAAGTTGAACCAGTGTCTGAGAAATTAAAGAGTGGAAGAAAGGACGATAAATATGAATGTATGAGGTAAGGGGGCGTCCAAAAAAGACATGGATGAACTGTGTGTATGACCACCATTGCCGAGTCATCAGGACTCATATTTGGTTAAACACTGGACTTAGGTCCATCGGCCAATGACCAACATTGTGTCGATATATGTTACATGTTGTCAAATTATTATTATTAAACCTTTGAATTGAATATTGTAATTCTAACATGGGCATAAGTTCACTGTGTTCTAACCAATGGGTCTATGGAATGAATAAATTAATTTTGAATTTGAATGAGGATATGAGTGAAAGAGGAGTTAGTACAGAGATGACGGATGAAAGTTATAGTACAATAAAACTACTGAACGGATTAGGTTGAAATCTGGTAGATAAGAAATTTCTAAAATCTACTATAAAACATAACTGGTAAACATAAATGATTTTTAACTTTTTTTTTTTTTTTTTTTAATCTAATTTTATTTAGGGACTTTTATAATAAATTACATGACAGTCCCATCGTTTGAACAATAAATTTACATTAGCTTACCACTTATTTACATAAACAAAACTACATGAACTTACAAACTACTTATATTACTGTGGCGACTCACAGCGCTGAACAGGTCCTTTGCCGCTTTAGATGCAGGTTCCGTCAGAATCTTGTGGAACCTTCCGACATCGTACCCGTTCAGTCCATAAGCCGCCTCAAGAGCCTGTCTTTCGTGTTGGAATCGGACATATTCCACCAAAAGGTGGTGAACGTCTTCCACAACTCCGCATGTATCACAGTTAGGTGAATCTGATACTTTCATTAAGTAGGCAAATTTTTTGAGTGGCATGTGTCCAGTTCTCACCCTATGTGCTGATTTAATAAGTGTACGTGAGAATTTAACATTCCCAAACCAGGGTACATGAGGAGGCTCAGATTGGATGGTTTTGTACCATATTCCTTTTTCTAAATTTTTACCTTTTTAATTACCTATGTAATAATGACGATTAAAAGTCAATTTTTCTTAAAAGTATTGTCAGTTGAAAAAGTTAGAAACCAAAATTACCGTAGCATTACTTACACATACCACATTACGTACATTACCACATGGCATTACATTACCACATTACGTTGACGATAACGAATGAAAAAAAAAGTTTTAGTGGTGAATATAAATTATATTTAGAATAAAAAAAAATTGCCTGTATTTTGTATGTATGTATGTATTGCTTTTTATAGCAAAAAGCTGTTATTCAATCGACGCCGATGCCCCCGATACAGCGACACGTGTCATTCTAACTTGTCATCGAAGAAGTTGCATCAAAATCCGTGACACTGGCGGCCACTCTCTCTGCAAAACATCTGCGGCAAAAACTGGGAGCTTTGAGGTGTGAATCCATTGAATCAAAACATTTTTAGACCTACCTATCAAGAAGTCAATGTATAACATAACATTTCATAACATCTTGCCTTTTGGGCAGATAGAGGTCAATCATCATTCATTCATTCATTCATTCAGAGGTGTACCAATCGACTACGTCCAAATGGACCGTTGATAAATGACATCAAAAATGTACAGTCGGTATACAATCGCATAGAACATTAATAAATACTTGGCAATATTATTTATTTAGTTAATGATAATAGGCTGCCCATATTACTAAAAAAAACATAAGAAAAAAGTGTGGTGAATAGTATAGGGCTGGGTCCTGGGTACAGTCAGGTGTGATGAAATGTAAACACCAACAGATTTTGAAATTCATGTCAACACAATGTTGCACAACAAAAGAGACTATACAACCCATGCTTTCATAATTACCATTCGACTGGATCATAATGGTTAAATAATTTTGGAATCATGGGTTTGTAATGGAATCTGTCTCTTTTACTGTGCAACATTGTGATGACATGAATTTCAAAATCAGTTTGTGTTTACATTTCATCACACCTGACTGTACCCAGGACCCAGCCCTATACTATTCACCACACTTTTTTCTTATGTTTTTTTTAGTAATATGGGCGGCCTATTATCATTAACTAAATAAATAATATTGCCAAGTATTTATTAATGTTCTATGCGATTGTATACCGACTGTACATTTTTGATGTCATTTATCAACGGTCCATTTGGACGTAGTCGATTTTCGTTTATGTTCGAATGGCCCGCGGTTCATCAAATTGATCCCATCGACGTAGGGTTTTATCCAACCAGGCACAACTCTGCTAATGGAAAAATCCTTTATGACTACTTGTCTGACCTGGGAATCGAATCCGAGACCTCATGATCAGCCCTAGCGCTTGCGAACTACTACGTCACGGAGGCAGTCGAACAAGTAAACTATTTCCAAACTATAGACCCAGTGTTACAGTACAGTGCAATGGAAGTTGATCCTTCAAGTGAATAAGTCAAACCTTTCGGAGCCACAGGTCATTTCAATTTGTAATGTATGTGGGATTGTCCGATACCATCTCAGATAGACATCTGTACCGCGACAGTTGTGGACAACTCAAAGCGAGTATATTTAAAAATTAAATCAATTTTCCTGCATACGTAAGGCAGACCGTGTGTTGACACAGTACCAAACAAAACGCTTGAAAAAGTTACTATACGGAAGGGTTTTAAAAGAGCTGTTACCTTATTCTTCTAACTACGGGAAGTGGTCGGGAATAAGTTAAAGAGCAGACCCTGGCTATAAAGCCGGGATAATTATTGCTAAATGTGGATTTATATATATCTGGCGTGTCGGGTCATGACGCGTCATAACGGAATCGTTATCATACCTATATATTATGGTAACGTCTTAGAATAAATAGGTATCTATATTTATCTAAGGGTAACGTATAAACTTTACATTACTAGTACAGATTAGTACCTAATGCGCAATGTTGTGTTGTATCGCATTACTAGTTTAAACGTTACCATTGGTACTAAAATGGAGGAATACGGATTCCGTTCTGATGCGTCAAGACACATAGACCTCTTAGCAGTTTGATACAATCTATAGAAAATTTACTAAATCGATGTTTTGTATTCCCCCGTTTCCTCCAAATACAGTAAACCTATTTGATATATTTATGTCCTGATATTTTAAAGTTGAAATAAAATCTCTATCATTTTATTTTTGTTTATAAACTCTACATTTTTTTGTAGCGAACGATTTTGGAAGTTCGCTACGAAAAAACCAAGGGTTTGTAAGAAAAATTAAAATGACAGCGACGTAGGTTACTTCACTATCAAAATATCAGGATATAAATTTAAAGAATGGGTTAAATATATTTGGAGGAAACACGAGAATACAAAACATCAATTTGGTAAATTTTTCATTAAATTGTGTAAAATTCCTAGAAGGCCATGTACGCTCTTAAACGTCAGATTAAATATAAATCCGCCTTTATAAGAGAAATAGTGTAACCTATTTATAATGGCAAGCTTTGCTACGTTTTTGTTATTAGATACCTATTTACCATGATCTTCATGTAGAACTTGATGTTATAAATTTTCAGAAATGTGAGTTATGATTTCATAACCATATTTTATCAGACGGACGACATGCATTTATTCTCGAATACAAAATGAAACATAACGATCATAAATTCGTAGAAACTATAACTTCTCAGTTGTCAATGCACACGCGACTTGGCAGAAATAATTTATTACTTATATTTTAATAAACATCCTTAGACCTAGAACTTCTGAGACCACACCGAAGGACCAATAGCAAAATTTCCTAAAATTGTTAAATTTTCCTAGTAATTTCATCATGTTCAAACGCTACCGCGGCTTGCGGCAAATTATCAAATGTTTTATAGTTGTTCTTACGCACATGAATTCCACACTTGGTTCAGGTACCTAAACTAAAACTCATTTATTGATAAAAAAAAATTATACGTCAATTATTATAGCTATGCATCATCATCATCATCATCATCAACATCCTATATTCCATCCTATATTATATTATATAATATAGTTGTCTCATATAAAAAAAAAGTTAGTATTCGTAATACTCACGGTAATTTTCAAAATCGTATAATTTGTTTGTTCGGAAGGTGCCGCGTTTTGGCTACGCAGAAGTTTCCAATTAATGAATACAATGCCCCATAAACGATGCTAACTGTTCATGAGTATCAGGTTCTATATCAACGTGTCTATCAAGTAAAAACTAAAATCCATTCAAATACCGCACCGATTTACTTAATCGAGTAATCAGTGATCATAACATAAACTTGACGCCTAATTAGATCCATCGCTCTCAGGTGTTCATAGAAATCCTATAGGGGCTTTTTGCTTTTGTCGATTGCTATAAGAAATAAAGATATAACCAACTTTGCAGACTTTATAATATTAAAGACTTTATATTACTAAGGCCCTGTTCATATTGTTCGAAATTCGCAAAAACGCTGAAACCTTTTTGTTTAAAAGTAATAATAATACACACGTCGAGAATGTAGTATGAAGGATGTGATAAAAGTGAAGAAGCTAAAGTCATATGTCAGGATTGTAGCAAGTGGAGAGAAATAGTCTTTGCCTACCCCAAAGGGAACAATGCGTGACCGTTTATTTATTTTATTACAAATGATATATAATTGTTATTACCGTACGGTGATATTTTGTAAAAAGTAAAATTGTTTTACATTAAGTTATACAAAAATAACTGTATAATACATCATTATTTATTAATTAACTATAATAATAATTTGAATTTATACTCTAACAGAACGGGATTCCTACAATACAAAATGAACCTCTGATATGACCTAACGACTGCCCCCTACGTACTCGTATCTTATAGGAAACAGCCACACAACTTGACAAACAGGATTACAAAATAATGCTAACAACATTGCACTATGTATCGTTCCATAAAAACAATTGAATGCGGGACTAACAATAATTAAAATTAATTTCCGTCTCAAGAGTTTTTTCGAAAACGCGTCCATTTTATAATTTCATTCAAATAAGTATACTACGCTGCAAGTATAAAAAATAATATAAAATACCTGCTCCAATTATAATTAACATCATCGTTACACAAGGCATTCGAGTAAGTCGTAAATATGATCGTGATCTGCAATACCGAGTATCGAGAGAAGCCGCTTGCCGCTTTCTGTACACTATACATATTTTTGGTAACTGAATCAAAGATTGGTTACTACTGGATGGTATTTTTCTTTTATACATAATATTATTATACCACGGAGCTCAGTTTATTGATATAAGCTATTGATATATTTTATAAAATTTAAAATCTTTACTGACTTTCTGACACACTCACTCTGACACATGCACAGCCATAGTCCTTGTACATACAAAGTCGAAATTTCGATATTATAGTTTATCATTATGATGTAGGAATAAGAATGGAATTCCCGAAATTTTGACGAGAACGAAGTAAAAAATAAGTAAGCAATTACTAGTTAGGTATTGTTTCCTTATTATTACTTACCACACCATTAAGGGGCTGCCAATATATTTAAAAAAATAATCATGTCGTAAATTCGAGTAAAACGCGAAAGATTTAAAGTGGATATTTGCTACTCTTTTACGAATCAGCCAATAAGTTAGGCTGATCCTTTGTTTTACTATCGAAATTCGTTAAATGTTGCAGACTTTACAATTTGTAATTCCGTAGCTAAACTAGTAAAAATTAAAACTACTACCCATATAAATTATTCTTAAAAACAGCAGTTCCAAAGAAATATAGACATAGATAATTTCTTTGGTCTTCATAAAATTGATAATAATATGAATATTGTGATCATAGAAGCTTAATATATATAATTAATCATTTTATAGGTGTTTATTTGTTTCAATAAAGATGTCTACCTTTAGGTGAACTTAGACTTTAATTTCATTGGGTATAAAGCACATATTTTAATCATCTGCTTCTATTCTTTAGACAGATGCTAAAAGAATATAGTTCTTCATAGTTTCTCGCTGTTATTCTTGGGAGCTGATATTACCAAATTAATTTTCTTATTCTTATAAGTCTTCTAATAATTACCTAGTAATTATTAGGTTCTCATCTATGTACACACCTAATAGTACAAATGCCAATGCAAATGCAATATTTTCTCAAAATACTTAGTAACCATCCAGTCGACATGCAATCTTGGGAGTTATACTTGCCGAACTTGAACCAATATTTCAAGACGAGGAACAAGAAAAAGTATTTTGTTTATTACTGAATGAAACAATAAATCCTTTTAAAGGAGACTGGGAACGTTCCACCGAAATATCACGGCGAAAATGTACTGTTTATGAACAAGTTTAAATAACGAGAGCCACGGGCAAAAACTTAACTTAAAGAGTTTAATCCAATTTATAATGATTTTATATATAAATGTATTCGGTCGATACCTTTTTTTAGATATATAATGTATTAAATTTTTTTATTATAATCAAATTCGCGTTATTTTTATGATTTTAAAAACGTTTAATAAATTTAAAGTCTTCTTATATCTTATAGTCTCTTGTCTCGTGGGAATATCAGAATAAAAAGTACATACCGAACATATCGAATTTCAGCCCAATCAGATCAGTAGTTTTGGCGTGAAAGAGTAACAAACATCCATTCCCTATCCATCCATCCATCTATGCATCCTCACAAACTTTCACATTTAAATTTTTTTATTATGATAGGAAATAGGATAGTAGGATTAATTTTTCTTGACAGTAAATACCACCTGCGGTGAATTTGACATAATTCAATGAAAAATTTACAAAATTAACGTTTTGTATTTTCCTTTTTTCCTCAAAAAAAAAATTATTAAACCGTTCGATAATTTTATACTTTGAAATTTTAATGATGAAGTCTTTATCCCTACGATTTTGTTACAGTTTATAAAAATATTATTATAATATACACACTCATTTAGTTCATTTTAATATTATATTATTTCGAAATTCAGTTGTTTTTTTTTTCAACGGAACCCTAACATAGCAATCGCCAATCGCGAGTAATTCACACGAATCGATTTAAACCATCTCACTACAAATACATAAATCTGCTATTACATGTTATTACCAAATTATTTACGGGATAAGAATAACAAGTGTTATTTATATGCTTAAAATAACATATCAAAGTGTTAATTTGTGATAATTGCAGAGAAGTGGATTACAAATCAGAATGTTGGGGCGACTTCGGTAACTTTGAACATAGGTACAATAAACGAAGAATTGTTAGGTAGGAACATTTTTGAACAGACAGATAACATGATTGATAGGTGGTGCTATCAATCATGTTATCTGTCTCTTATCTATCTATCTTTCTTTATCTATCTTGATTGAATGAATAATATAGCTTTATTTAAATAGCATATTATTATACATTTTTAGGGTTCCGTACCTCAAAAGGAACAAAGAGGAACACCTATAGGATCACTTTGTTGTCCATCTGTCTGTCTGTCTGTCTGTCCGTCTATCAAGATACTTTTTAACAGGAACGCGTGGAGGTATCAATTTGAAATTAATATCAACTACTCAGATCTGCGGTTCCTCATGGCTGTAAAAAAATCATACTTTTAAGCTATCGCAATCAACAGTCATGGCTATTTATTGGATATTTCCATACTTTGCGCAAGGAAATAATAGATGGCGCTGTGTGTTCTTGTTATCTTGAAACCCCATACTATGCATAGATACGTATGCCTTAACAATTTATTATGAAAAAATCATTCTTTAAAATATTTAAAAATAATTTTTACTTTTTGCATGCTTTAATAATTATTAAATTAAATATGGAGCTTTTCTTTGTGGAGCCCCTGAGGCTAAAAGCTTCCTCCACCCCCTCAAAAAGTTTTCTACCTTCAACTACATCCAGCAACACGAAGTTTCCCCTTATAAACCTAAAAAGTTCTCTATGTTCAAAGTTTACAAGGTCTACAATATCTTTATCGGACCTTTCCACGGAAGGACCTTTAAAGAACGTCAGATTACTAGGAACCCAACGCTCCATAAGATAACTCTGATGAATGTACATTATCCACTAACATTTCATTCAACAGCACTCGCAATTACTTCAGATCTTGAAGGCAGTATTTGTAGAAAGGTCACTTTGCTGTAGGTAGAAAATGTTAACATTTTTTTATGATCTTTTATTGTGTTAAATAGGTATAGGGATCACCAAATTTGCGGTACAGGTGATTGAAATTGGGACTATGGCTTGTCCGCCATTGTGAAAAAAAAATGTCATCAAAAATTGTCAAAAAAATATGTCAAAAGAAAAAAAGGATTAATTTGTAATAGACTGGGTTCTTCGCATTTCTTAGCATGCGTGTATTTAAAAAAAAATTGCATATCGGTGTATCTACCGGCGAAGTATGTTAAACTTTACTGCTTTATGTAATAACTTATTTTACTACCATACTTTATTTTTATTGTAGTGGAAGGCCTCTTTTGCAGGGGGCCGCCTGGGGAAGTACCACACCTTTGCCAGTTATTTATCCGCCAAACAGTAATGTGCTAACATTACTGTGTTCCGGTATGAAGGGCAATGTTACCAGCGAAATTACTGGGCATGATGAGATTCAACAACTAATATCTCAGGGTGACAGGCGCAGTGCAGTGCCGCGCAGTATTTTGAATTTTAAAAAACTAGGTGCCATGTCTGATATCATGACTTACAATCAGGCACCTGATTTGCTCGTCTTGTTACATACTACCATAAAAAAAAAACTTCTGGCAAATAAATATATTTCATTTCAAAATTATTATAGCGACTACTTTTGTCCCTTGTTTTGCTTTTTAATATAGTTTATGAAGAGTTGCCACAATCAATTACGTACAAGGTAATGGCAGTTGTAGATAAGTGCCTGATCTGTCAAACTGTCAAGTGAACCGTCAAACCCTAAACCCTAGCCATGGCAGCTATTTTATGCAATATTATGAGCTATAGGTGCATCCGCCATTTGGTAGGTATTTCGGGTCGACAGTCCACATATCTATGTCTATGGTTGTTGTCCTGAAGAGATACGAGTAAGATGGTAGGACTATACATGAAAACCATTGTTTACTTATTTGTTGTAACTTAGTAGGTATATGTTTAGGACAATACCGAACTTTATTATTTCTTTCCAGGAACTAGGTAAACTACACCTTTGTTTGTGAAAATCATTTTGTTATTGTTATCAAAGGCAATTAAAATAACTGTTAACGATAAATCTGTTGATAAAACATTTTAAAGGTAAAATATAGGTTAGAACACAGAGCAAACTGCTGCCTATTAAGTTAATATTAATATTATAAAAACAAGTTTAACACTTATAATTATTATTAATGATCAACCAATCGTTTCAGAAAAAATAACAGCTTTAGGAGTGTATCCCAGCTACAAAAAAATTTTTCCCAGTGAACTGCGAAAAAATTCCAGTTACTCGCGTAATTAGACAATTACTACAAAAAAAAGAGTTAATAAAAAAAATTTAATGATAGAGATAGTATACGTCATCTTAAAAATATCAGGATATAAATATATCAAAAATGATATTTCGACGCCCCAAACGAACAAAGCGGTAATATGAAAATCGTAATTTTACAGGAGAGCAAAAAAACATAAAAATCTGTTTTGACAATCGTGTGTTCAGTGAATATGAATAAAAAGGGCATCATTAGAAGCGGAAAAAAAACACTATCGGAAAAAAATTCAATCTGATATTTTTATAGTGAAGTAAACTATGTCCCTGTCATTTTAGTTTCTCTTAGAAACTCTCGGTTTTTTTTTATAGTGAACTGCTAAAAATCCCAGTTACTCGCGTAATTAGACGATTACTACAAAAAAAAAAGTTAATAAACAAAAATAAAATGATAGAGATAGTTTACTTCATCTTAAAAATATCAGGATGTATATATATCAAAAAGGATATTTGAAGAAAACAGGGGAAAACAAAACATCGATTTGGTAATTTTTGCATAGGATCATAGCTAGTCGTATTATACGTATTATTAAATGTATGATCTGATTATCATCACCTGGCCAAATGAAAGTCTCATCACTACCCAAAAAATTCTCTGAATAGGCCATCCCACCACAAGTCGCACCAAAAAAGCAAAAGAACCGCCATTAATAACCATCTGGGCGATCATTAATCGTACTTTATACTCCCGTTAGGGATGAGATATCGGCCACTGCACACCAATCATCTAAAAGACCATGTAAAAGGAAAAATTGGTGCAGGCAATAAAATTTGCGAGTGATCTGGTTTAAACACTTCCCTGAATCGATATAGGTTGACTGAGACCGACATTAACTGCAATTTATATTTTGAATAATTATCCACCGCAATCAATTTGCGGTGGATTCTTTCTTGTGGAAACTGTATGAGAGGTTTTGGTGGTTCGTTTCTGCTTGCTTGTGCCTTAGATAGTATTAATAGAGAAATTATAATTACTCTAAAACGTTTTAAAAAACGGATAATATAATAAGCTAATTTTTTTAAATGAATATTAGGTAAAGTGTTGTAATCCACTCGGTAACTTACTAGGTACCTCTCAACATAACATCATGCCTTTTTCCTGAAGGGGTAGGCAGAAGTGTACCCAGGACTCAGTTCCTTAGTAGGTACCTACAGCCACATTTCGCCAATATGTTATTGGTCCCATGTAAAAGGGGGCGAGCCTTTTGCCATCAACCGTGCACAGTTCCAGACTCCAGGCAGTTATTGAGATAATTCCTAATGGAAAAAAAACAATATTTAACACTTTGCCTGACCTGGGGATCGAACCCAAGACCTCATGGTCGTTGATAAAACATTTTAAAGGTAAAATATAGGTTAGAACACAGAGCAAACTGCTGCCTATTAAGTTAATATTAATATTATAAAAACAAGTTTAACACTTATAATTATTATTAATGATCAACCAATCGTTTCAGAAAAAATAACAGCTTTAGGAGTGTATCCCAGCTACAAAAAAATTTTTCCCAGTGAACTGCGAAAAAATTCCAGTTACTCGCGTAATTAGACAATTACTACAAAAAAAAGAGTTAATAAAAAAAATTTAATGATAGAGATAGTATACGTCATCTTAAAAATATCAGGATATAAATATATCAAAAATGATATTTCGACGCCCCAAACGAACAAAGCGGTAATATGAAAATCGTAATTTTACAGGAGAGCAAAAAAACATAAAAATCTGTTTTGACAATCGTGTGTTCAGTGAATATGAATAAAAAGGGCATCATTAGAAGCGGAAAAAAAACACTATCGGAAAAAAATTCAATCTGATATTTTTATAGTGAAGTAAACTATGTCCCTGTCATTTTAGTTTCTCTTAGAAACTCTCGGTTTTTTTTTATAGTGAACTGCTAAAAATCCCAGTTACTCGCGTAATTAGACGATTACTACAAAAAAAAAAGTTAATAAACAAAAATAAAATGATAGAGATAGTTTACTTCACCTTAAAAATATCAGGATGTATATATATCAAAAAGGATATTTGAAGAAAACAGGGGAAAACAAAACATCGATTTGGTAATTTTTGCATAGGATCATAGCTAGTCGTATTATACGTATTATTAAATGTATGATCTGATTATCATCACCTGGCCAAATGAAAGTCTCATCACTACCCAAAAAATTCTCTGAATAGGCCATCCCACCACAAGTCGCACCAAAAAAGCAAAAGAACCGCCATTAATAACCATCTGGGCGATCATTAATCGTACTTTATACTCCCGTTAGGGATGAGATATCGGCCACTGCACACCAATCATCTAAAAGACCATGTAAAAGGAAAAATTGGTGCAGGCAATAAAATTTGCGAGTGATCTGGTTTAAACACTTCCCTGAATCGATATAGGTTGACTGAGACCGACATTAACTGCAATTTATATTTTGAATAATTATCCACCGCAATCAATTTGCGGTGGATTCTTTCTTGTGGAAACTGTATGAGAGGTTTTGGTGGTTCGTTTCTGCTTGCTTGTGCCTTAGATAGTATTAATAGAGAAATTATAATTACTCTAAAACGTTTTAAAAAACGGATAATATAATAAGCTAATTTTTTTAAATGAATATTAGGTAAAGTGTTGTAATCCACTCGGTAACTTACTAGGTACCTCTCAACATAACATCATGCCTTTTTCCTGAAGGGGTAGGCAGAAGTGTACCCAGGACTCAGTTCCTTAGTAGGTACCTACAGCCACATTTCGCCAATATGTTATTGGTCCCATGTAAAAGGGGGCGAGCCTTTTGCCATCAACCGTGCACAGTTCCAGACTCCAGGCAGTTATTGAGATAATTCCTAATGGAAAAAAAACAATATTTAACACTTTGCCTGACCTGGGGATCGAACCCAAGACCTCATGGTCGGCAGTCGAGCTTGCGCCCACTACGCCACCGAGGCAGTGAGGCAGTTACTACTTGTTAATAATAAAAATTAAAAAAACACAATTTAAGGTCTTTATTAGACTCCTCCGATGACGTTCAATAAATTATTCGTTCAAATTCAAACTCAAACTCAAAAAGATTTATTGAAATAGGTCACAATAGACACTTTTATACGTCACGTTGGACTTATACAAACTGTTCGACCAGTGATATACTTTCTACGACATTTTTTGTTTTTTTTTTTTCGCGAATAGTAATGTATTGTTTATTTGTATGTATAGTTTTAACATGTAATTTTTAAACAATACATTTAATTTGATTGGCAGAGACGTAGGTATGTACCTTATAAAGTATCACTTTTTTAACACTGTGTTGACGAGTTGTAGAGAAATATTAAGGTTCCGCAAGCTTTCTTCAAGCTTATTTATGTAACAACTGGTTTTAACGCCTATTTTAACAATTAACCTAAGTTTGGCGGTGCATAAACTTGAAATTATAACCGCGTCGATAATGTCAAATTACCGTACGTGAGGTGCAATTTTGGTTCAATTTCCGAAAAACCAATTACAAATTTTGGTCCGATCGTAAATTCAATTTGCAATGTTCTGGGAATATCTTTTTTGGGCGGTATCACACTTGTCTGCTTTCAGCTTTCACGGAGAAATTGTTTTTTGTGACTTCCGAAGATGTCTTTGGAAGCCAATATACTTCTCGTTTGTCCATAATTACCATTTTAATTACTAGTTGTACTGCATTTAATTTGAATAAAATTTTGATCGGTTAGTCAAAAATAAGGTCTATCATATTATACTTCGCCAAATTGACGTTTTAGCTATATTAACTGTTTTGACACGGAGTTCAGTTTTGCTGGTTCGAATATCGTATACGGCAAAACCAAATACCCTATTTAAACGGCATTCGGTTTGCTGCGAATAGTGTGTATCCGTGTAAATATGCAATTCGGTTTTTTGCTGCTTTTGCTCAGTCTCTGACTACCATTAGAAAACTATGGAGGTGAAAACTCATGCAGGTACTTGTATTATCGCCGTCTAAAAAAGAGAACAACAAAACGGGAGCATAAACTCCAGTTTTGTTATTGTATCTTGTTGTACGTTGTCGCACTTGTAGTGTGGGTATTTGTAACAGCATCTTGGCATCTCCAACCTCAAACGAGACCAAAATGCTGGAACACCTATACTAACAGGTAAAATTAATGTAACTTATCATACAATCACCCCCGAAAGGGTAGGCATAGATGTTCCCAGGACTCTGCGCCATATAGCAGGTACACCAACATTTCGTCATAATGAAAGAAAGGAGTCTGGAACTGAGCCCGGTAGATGGCAATAGACTCGCCCCCTATTACGTAGGACCAATAACATACTGGCAAAATGTGCGTGGTATCTACTATGGGACTAAGTCCTGGGTTCACCTCTGCCAACACCTTCGGGAAAAAGAAGTCAAAACTCTAACCGTTAAGCAGCCTAGCCACGCAGTTTCTAAAACTCCAGATTTATGATCACACACTTCAATTAGCAGTAAAAGTACAGTCGTTGGCAAAATTGTTCCCCGAGTTTATAATCCAATTAGGTCCGTCCAGTAATAAAGTCTGTAACACCGGTAGCCGGTCATTAATCACGGATTAGCGAGCGCTGCGTGCACTATCTGGACTCACAAGAGGACCCGCATAGATTAGCTAAACTGATTCTAACAGATGAGACTTGTTGGGCTTTTTGCCTAGCGTTCTTTTTCTTGATGTATACTTTCTCATTTTTATTAATTTCCTTAATAGATGTTACAAATGAATAACTTGCTTAAGAAATGATGACAGCCTGGAGTTTGGAATTGTGCCCGATAGATGGCAATAGCTTCACCTCTTAGTACATGGGAATTGAAAAATAGGTACTACTATAGTACTGAGTCCTGGTTATACTTATGCCTACTCCTTCGGGAAAAAGGCGTGATGTTATGTTATGTTATGTTCCTACACAAAATGGATCTAGTGAGCAGTAAATTTGTATGGAAAGTCATAATGTTTTTTTTTTTTTGCATAATATCGTGCAATTATTTCTTAAGTTGCAAGCAATAATATGTTCAATTCGTTGTGCCATGGGCACTATTGATTCCCTTCAACACAACTGAGCCAACACAGCTGTACCAACGACTCAACCTGGACCCACGGCACAACTTCTATTATATAATATTATGCCCATCTGGTTGAGCCGTTGGGAACTCAGAAACCACCCTGATTACCCATAGCACAACTCTATTATCTCAAGAACTGACAGAAAACCCCCTTGTTCACGTGTTGCACTTTACATTCGTAATTTTTTTAAACATAATTGACCGTTAAATACATCTCCATTAATGTTTCTACTTAAACAAAGTTTTCCTTCTATAAGTTTGATAAGACTACTAAATGATAAGGAACTAAAACTCTACCTCTACCTATTTATTATACCCACTACCCCCTGCAATTTATTAGGCATTTTCCATCTATGACATAATCTTTGACCATTACGCTAAATATATAATATGAGACGATCCATCTTCCTAATAAGTGGTGTATAATATTTTAGCCTGGCATTGTTAGGTACCGGCTTCCGTTGGCCGATGGCCATTCTACCCGCATTTCTGTGGGATATGAGATATGAGCCTAGTATTCATGATCTTTGCACTCCGTGAGAACTTTCATATAGATTTCATCCTTTGCGTTGGGTGTATACCTAAAACGCAGTTTGCCTAAATTGCGTTATGACTAAAGTTCATTTTAAATAGCTTTTAGTCTGGGTGGCTGGGCGACTGCCTCGGTGGCGTAGAGGGCGCATGCTCGACTGCCAATCAAGAGCTCCCGGGTTCGATCCCCAGGTCAGGCATAGTGTTAAATATTGGATTTTTCTATTAGGAATTATCTCAATAGCTGCCTGGAGTCTGGAACTGTGTGCCCGGTATATGGCAATAGGTTCGCCCCCTATTACATGGGACCAATAACATACTGGCGAAATGTGGGTGTATCTACTATGGGACTGTGTCCTGGGTACACCTCTGCCTACCCCTTCGGGAAAAAGGCGTGAATGTATGTTATGTTATGTTATGTTTAGTCTGGGTTATCTGTTTGTATATTCAGCTATTTTTCTGTTTATAATTCATAACATAACTTACAATCACGCCTTTTTCCCGGAGGGGCAGGCAGAGGTGTACCTTCCCAAGATTCAAGACTCAGTCTCATTGTTGTTGGTTTGGCCAGTATGTTATTGGTCCCATGTAATAGGGGGCGAGCCTATTGCCATCTACCGGGCACAGTTTATACTCCAGGCGGTCATAGAGCTAAAATCTAATGGAAAAATTAAATAACACTTGGAACTTGGGGATTCTATTCTAATTATTACTGTATTTACTTTATTATATTAGTGACTTCTACAAACTTTTTATTTAATACTTTCGCACTTTTTCATTTTGTCTTGAAGTTTACGATATACTTTCCCGTCGAACGATAGTAGAATATCTTATCAAATAAAAATATTTTATAGTACAACATTTAAAACTACTTTCAAATCTCCATTTACTACGTTTCCCCAATATTAAATTTTAATAAATACCTAGTTGAAACTTCCTTTCTCATAAACCACTAAGCTAGTAATTATAGGTATTTAATTAATATCCACAAACATATGATTAAATTCAATACGACCATTCTCCCATTAAATATATAATTGTTGTAATTAATCTATATTCTGACAGGTTTAACATCTGTTATAATTTAAAAGTGTGGATATAAACTACAAGTTATCAAATCTAAGAAGTAGCGTTTGACGTTTCCTACTTTAATAACTTTGCCTTAAGTTTAAGGCGCGGTTAAACAAATTCGCCCTGTCGCTCACACGTACCTACATTTTTGAAGATATACAATATTTTATACTACATGTAATTACGTAAGATAAAGACAACTAGGATCTAGAAAATAACAATACAAAGATTTAAAACCCAATTGGTTTGGGTTAAACCCAAACGAGTTTTCAAGTATAAAAACCTGCACAAAGAAAAAAAAATCTTAGAAAACTAAAAAGGCACTGAAATTTATTTATTTTAAGATGTGCATACATACGTGGGTAAGACAATAACTCTTTGCAACACAGTTTTGTAAACTACATCAAAGGGCTGCCACCATTAGGTAATAAGCTATTCTCCTATTTTTTCAAATATTTTTTAAAATGCTCATATATATCAGATAATCAAGGATTATTTTTATTTCTGCAAAATATACCTGCTAAATGTTAAAAAAAATATATCAAAAATTTGACTTAAAATATACGCGCCAAAACACCGACCGCCATGATGGTGGCGGCGACTGACGTCATATAAACTAAAATGAAGAAATGTCAAAATGCCAGTTTGTCTTGTACTCTTGTAGTGATTTAATATAATTTAATTTCAAGTAAAAATGAGTTTTTATAGCCCATATCGTTGGTGTGTAGCGTTGAATTGTAAAAATTCTACGTTGAAGACTCCAGAAAAGTTATTTATTAATGTGCCGACCGACGTTTCTATGAGAAATGTTTGGTTGGAACTCGCGGGACGAGATCCTGTAAAATATTCTAAGAAATCTCATTTATATCTTTGTGAGGATCACTTTGACGTAAGTACATAAGCTTTTTTTATTGATTTTTATTTAAATTACGATATTACTCTCTTTTTTACTATGTAAACGAGACTTTGAGGTTATTTTTACTACATAGCTCGGTATCATTGCTCTGCTTAGCTAAATAACCTACAATAATTATTAACATTTGTTTTTAGCTAGAGCAAGACATGGAAAATTATATGCAATATAAAATAATGGGCTCAGTAAAGAAAATCAGAATGAAACCTGGCATTATACCATCTAAGTTTAATAATATACCCATTGTGAGTCCTGGCCAGGAAGCAGAGAGCTCTTCAACAAGTGTACAACCTGGTTCATCAACATCACGTAAGTATATTTTATTTACCAAGCTTTGATGGTGCTAAAATGATAAAATATATTTAAACCTAAAGGGAAATTTTGTTTCTAACTGAAATCCTACCATTTACATCGTGTCATAGAGAGGTTGTGAATCTCAGCCAAACACCATTTACATCATGTCATACAAGAGGTAATCCCAGTCAAACAGAAGAGAGTGCTTTAATAAATAACCATACAGCCCACTTTATTAACTCAACTTAAGTTTAATGATGATCACTCACCATCGCATTACTTTAAATTATTACAATGGAAAGGCTGCTCTACAGATTCTTATCTATTGTTTTCAGATGTTGTGGAAGTGGAGGAAGATGAAAATATTTCACACAAGGCAGATAAAGAAGTTCAAGTACAGATAATGCCAGTTATGGAATACAAAGCTGTCCAAGTGAATTTATCTGCCCATTATAGAAGCAAAGCAACACAAATAAATTTAAAAGTGCGGCACAGCACTACATCTCCAATAAAGTTAAGCACCTCAGTTGCCACTTCACCACTCATTAAAATGAGCACTATAGATGTACCAAGTACATCAGGTATCACAAGACCAGCAAAAAGGAAATTGTCTACCTTGTTCGAAGACCAGTCTGATAGTGAGATATCATTTACTCCATCAGTATCTGGATCAACGAGTCAAGACTTCTCTCCAATAAAAGTCACAACATCTGACAGTAGTTTGCCTGAAGAAATTCAGAGGGACAAGAAAACGAACTTAGAAAACACAATCTTAAAAATAAAGAAAAAGCCTAGACTCTATATTGGTATCCCTAAGGAACTTTATTTTTTACTAAATATCATACAAACACAGACAAACATTTCTGAGGCAAATATTTTGTTGTGTTTGACAAAAATTAGGCTAAATAGCTCATTTTCACAAATATCTGATGATTTTGGTTTGTCACTATCACAAGCAAGTAAACTTTTTTCAACCAACATAATACCAATCAGTAAAGTAATGTTACCTTTTATTAGATCGTTTACAACGGAGTCAATAAAATTAAATTTACCAATAGCATTTAGACATAGATATAATAAAGTAAGTTGTATAATAGATTGTTTGGAGATAGAAATACAGAAACCCACTAATGCAGTCCACCAAGCACTGACTTGGTCCGAGTATAAGAAGGCCAACACAATAAAATATTTGGTTGCTTGTACTCCAGATGGATTAATAAGTTTTATATCTGCAGGATATGGCGGAAGAGTAACAGATGTACATTTATTCGAACACTCCAAATTTTTAGATACTCTCCCATCAAACACATGTGTCTTAGCTGACAGAGGATTCAAGCACATTGAAACATATTTGTCTAAAAAGAACATAACTTTATTAAGGCCCCCAAGTGTTGGTAGTGGTTCCAAACTGTCAAAAGCTGAGGTACTTCAGACAAAAGAAATAGCAAGCCTCCGGATTCATGTGGAAAGGGTGATCCGAAGAATCCGGGAGTTTGCTTTTTTAAAACCACATTCTGTGGTTAACATAAATTTAGTTCACCTTCTTGATGAATGTATTACTACTGCATGTGCTCTGATTAACATACAAGATAGTCTTATTAAATAAATACATATACAATTTTTTTTAAACTTTTATTTATACCCATAATATCCCAGCCAACTGTTCAAACCAGATATTGACATATGCTATTTATTACATTAAAGTGGACAGTATGTAATTGATATAACCATGTAGTAGAAATATTAGGTTTTTCATGATTTTGGTAACTTGCATGAGCTAGTTAGAAATGCAAAAGTAACTCTGGCAGTCTGTCTGTTACTTCTTTTCTCTTTATCCTATGAACAAGTTTGGTTAAAACTCAGTATAGAGGAGATAAGTTTGAGGATTTTATCTAAGGTGTGGTTTGAGGTCCGGGGGCATAGGTAATAAAGATTCATCCTAAGACAAGGTACTGTAGCTAGTGGTAGAAGCCTTGGGCTAAAGCATATAAAATAAAACAATACACATAAATACTTACAAGTTCTATATTTTGGTACTTTCATACAAAATTGGATATATATTATTTTTCCAAAAAGGAACAATTTTGTCCAAAAGTTCCTGTACTACTTTTCTATCATACTGCACCTCTACAATACTGACATCATTGGAAGTCTCAAAATCACTACTCGCAACACAAAAAAAACTTTTTTCTGCTTTTGCACAGAACATTTGCATTTGCACTTGTGCCATATATTTTTTGGTCACAGCACCATCCTTAATATAATTTGTTAAAGTTTTTACACTTGTTGGGCACTTTATTTCTACCAAAGTACTTTTTTTATAGATGCCATCAGGTGAGCCTGCAATCATAGGATATGTTTCTGAAATAGAAAGACCACATTTTTCAATCTTATGGCCCAATTTTTTTTCTACTGTTTTCCTTACTTTTTCTTCTAATTTTTGCCCTCTTTTCATTGCTGAAGTTAGTAGAGTCCTTGCTCCAAGAATAGCCGCTACTAAGGAGCCATCCACAGTTTTGCATTTGCTCACTTCGTAGCATTTTGATGCTGTAACTCTTCCATAACGTAGCTCATACCAAAAGCTTGTTTGATGCTGGTGCCTTGTCTCTTTTTCAGCATTTCTTAAGTTAATATCATTAAATACACTACTGATATTATTTAAAAATGAATTACAATCCAGTCTTTCATTAAATTTGCACATCAAATAATGTAAAGAAAGCATATTAATTTTTTTTTCAGCATAGTTAATCTCATGTTTGAGCAGCTGGCATGAGCTTATTTTTCTTTTTTTACATTCAGTCACAAAGATTTCTGCGACACTTTTATGTGGTGCTACTTCTGGGGTTTGAGTACTAATTCCTTTTCTTTTCTTCAATATGTCCTTAGCAAGTAATATTTTTAGAGAAGATCCAACTTTAGATAAAGTAGATTTCCTCCAATAGCACTCAATAGCAGTGCAAGGTGGCTCTTCACTCCGACGATGACACCACATTAAAAAAGCAACAGCATGCTTACAACCACCTTCAGATGCTGGACAGTCATGGCATACTACACTTTTAATTTCTTCTTCCTGTTCATCAACAGTAAGTGTGCAAGAGTATGGCTTGGAACGCACTTTGTGTTCAGGACACATTTTGCATTTGACAACGCATGTCTGCTGATCTCTTTTCAGCTGCACATACCCAACAGCATCATCGCCATACGTTTCTCTGGCTGACCTATAAAAAAAGATGAAAAGTTACGATACCTACTTATTGTTTACACATAACCTCAAAACACGTAAGGATACTTTCATACACAATAAAACTATTTAGTTTTAAATACAAGTTGTAATTTAAATACATTATACTTACATAGCTGTTTTGATATTTCTGCATTCGGCAGAAAAAAAGTCGGTATTACACGCAAAGAACTTTGCAATCATTACCGCATCTATTTTCGGGAGATTAGTACTTTCGGCTTTTACAAAACCGACGTCCATTTTAATTAAGTAAAACTAACGTATTAAAATATTAAATCTTTTAAATTTAAGCTTCAAAACACATTAAACTCAATAAAAATATTAAATTTCTATGAGCGCTGGTAGGTAAGTAGTTTGTTGTTTGTAAAACGAGTGACGGACGACGAGCTTTAGTGAAATTGACGTCACATCATGGCGGTCGGCGTTTTCAATCACGTGACATACAGATAATGAAACCTCAATTTTAATTTTGAAAAATAAAATTAACCTTAGGTTTTCATGGGAAAATAACTTTATATTTGCATTTTCCGTGATGAAAACTATCCAAGTAATATAATTTCATAATTTATTGTTGATATAAGAAAATGGCCTATTGTTATAATGTAACTTGAAGAATAAAGAAATTTGTATTTGTACAATGACTTTTATACCCGTCATTCATATTGTATAACAGTCATTGTAATAGGCATGATGACACTATAACAGAATAAAAAAATAAATGGTTTTAGTGAAAAATATATATAGAAAGGATTCTAAAAAATGACCCAGTATTATTGAAAACATTGAGATTAATAATATTTTTATTAAAATAAAAGTACAAAAAATTGCAATCGGCCATCTTAACTGAAACGCCAATCAGAGCGAATGACGTCACGCCTAAGTAAATACTGTTACTGAGAGTATCAACACTGAAGTAAATATTCACCATATCGCATTAACTTTTGTTGTGTTGTGATCAGTCACTTAATTTGTTATATATTCGTGGTAATCCAGGAATCATCGAAGATGGAACAAGGTTTTATTAAGGCAAACAGCTCTAATTTGCCCAGAATTGATATGTTGATGTTGGGAGAATTTCTCGCATCAAATAGACTTTTGCTCATCTAAATTTCGAAATGTGAAAACTTCCTTGTAAGTACATTATTAATATTCTTTAGTGCTATGAATAATTTAACTCACACAGGCCTTTTTTAACACCTATTTCATACTAAGGTTATTTTATAGGTTAGATAACTTGCAGCTAAAAAACCCATACTTACTATTTCTACTACTATAGAATTAAGAAAATATAAAAACCTTATCATTACTTACGTGAATTTATATATCTATCTATGAAATAACTCTGCACTACAGCTCTACACCATTGAGCTCCATTTACCTCTTCTCTACACCCATAACATGTCACTTGCTAATAATTTCCACGTCAGTTGTTACTTTTTGTATTTGTATCACAATCTATGCAATCAAAAATGAAAATATAAACTTTGGAATTCATTTTTAACACACGAATTTTAAAATATTCCGTTGACTATCTTCGTTGAGCACAGTCACAATAAAATATTTACTTAGGCGTGACGTCAGGACCCGACGCCATGACACATACGAGCATTTTCGCGCTCATTTTAAATTAGAAAGTTAAAAATGCATTAATTTGCGGTAAAATGTAATTTTATTCTGAAAAAATGTTTTTTTCGGTAATATTAGACGTGTACCTACATTAAGAAACGGGATTTCAAAATCTGTCACCATGCCTATTATATAAAAAGCTCTTTGATGGACCTTGAAAATACAGTAAGTAAACATAGAACCGCTGAATTATTCATGATTTAGGGTTGTCTTTCTATGAAATTAGTTCCAAATAATATTATGACCCTTGCTTATACTGATTATTTCAAATCAAAAACCCCATTATTAAAAGCTGCCCCTTTCAGGAAAAGTGTAATGTTGTTATGTTACTCTATCTGATACGACAATGAAATAGACACGGCTCAGCACGAAATCTCAATAATAACATACGGACCGATCAAACAGACAGACACAGTTACTTTCGCATATGAAAAACTGTAACACAAAACAAAACGCAAGGTTTCTACGCTTCCTATGGGCGGTGCAGGCGCAGGTCATAATATAATAAATCAATGCGTGGGAGGATACGGCCAGTAACCTGTTATTATCAATTACGAGGCTGGGTTGTATGAAGTATCAGTACAGGCTAAAATGGAAACGTGAAATTAAACGTTTTCTTTAAAAAGTTTGTATGGATATTATATTAATTTAATTAACAAATTATGTCGTCCTTGTTTATAAGAAAATGTTAATTTTATTATTAATGATTATAACTTAGTATATAATATGATATTATTTATTAATAATTATATTATGTGTATTTTTATATGCACAACAGATTTGATCATGCGTGATTGTCAAATTGCCTCATTATATCTGGAGGGGGGCGTTTGTGTTTGCCACACAGTCTCACGACTACTGCAGGCAACATCGTTTCTTTCGCCATTGTGTACATTCGCAATTATCTCCAAAATAAATGATTTTATGAAAAGAGGCGAGTGTCCACAAGCCATTCGCATCGCGTTAAGGCACTACCTACGTGTTCGGCGGAATATCCGTATAGGATTGATAATTAATACACACTGATTGTAATATCGATTGTATTTCATCTGACGAATGCTGATTCCACGTGTGGCGTTTTACTTCTCCTTGCCCGATTACCCACGACCACAATTACGGAGTTATAGCCAGCGATGAACCCAAACACTGATGGAAGTACTCTAGCGGGCTTTCATATAGGTACATATTAATATTTTGGGACTGGAGGGTGGACAATCCAAAAACTCTTCTATAAACATATAAGTCTTAATTATATAAGTTTACATTTATATTTCGATAATGTGCTATATCTAACTTATATCTAAATGCGGCGGCAACAGTGATGCTAAATCGAAGTGATGGCTCTTTGAGGGGAAGCATTGAGGCAGGCGAAACCAGGCTGGAAGACGGCAGTTTGAGGCCAATTGTGAGCCTGTTGTGGACTGCCTCGGTGGCGGAGTGGGCGCAAGCTCGGCTGCCGATCTGGAGGTCCCGGGTTCGATCCCCAGGTCAGGCAAAGTGATAAATATTGGATTTATCCATTAGGAATTATCTCAATAACTGCCTGGAGTCTGGAACTGTGCCCGTTAGATGGTAATAGGCTCGCCCCCTATTTCATGGGACCAATAACATACTGGCGAAATGTGGGTGTATCTACTGTGGGACTGAGTCCTGGGTACACCTCTGCCTAAAAAAAGGCGTGAATGTATGTATGTGAGCCTGTTGTGACGTCAGCAGAGATGGTAGACTGTAGGCGATCGATATAACAAGTATGTTGATATAACAAGTATTTTGTTATAATAATTTATTAGGTTATTTATTAAATATTATGTACCTTCTAAGTAAATAAATAAAATTCAAATCGTCTTTCAAACGTATTTATTATCATAATAATGTATATGTGTAATAATACTGTTCCAGAAAATAGAAAATTATGATTTTTAGGCCTGGTCTAATTAAATTTCAATACAAATACACAAATAGGTCACAATAGTTAAGAATACCTATAGTTATGAGAGATTGAAGGGCAGTGGATCGTAGACACATATTTTGGAATCTTTGGTATAATTATTTATTTTGATTTTCAATAATTATTTTCTGATTTAAAGCTAGTTCTTAAATATTTTATAGGATAATAATATTATTATTTATTATAACATATATTAGATTTCTAGTAGGGATATATTTTTAAGTTACAATGAACTAATACGAGTATTCTCCTAGTTACTTATTGCAAGCTAAGAGTAAAACTTTAGACTATCCCAAAAATAGGTTATTTTATTTATCTTATTTTCTAAACGATTTTAAAAACACAGTTATAATTTATTTTATGGAAGTTCTACGCATTATTATACTACCGACATAAAATACGTAATTATAAAAATACTTTCTAATAAACACACATTATACAGGGTTACCTTAGAAACGCCAGCAGCACCGAAGGAGCAGGCAGCCAACACCATATATTATAACAACATTTGTTTTATGAGTTTTGACATAACCCAATAAATTAAACAAAAATATTTTTCAAGTTTTTATTGTACTGTCGTGACATTTGTAAGTCTATGTTTTATCCACAAACTAACAGACGACGCGATGCTCGCATGCGCTGCTAGTAATAATAGTAACACTTTCTTCACAAGAGACTCAGGGGCTTGTAGGGAGTACGCTCACCGTAACGTAATCTGTTACGATGCGCGTAGAGTTATAATATTCAAGTGGAATATAAGTAAATTGATATTTATTTTTGTATAAAAGTAAAATCTAACAAATTATCAAAACTCGTAGAACTCGTCGTCTTTTAGTTTGTGAATGAACATAGACTTACAAATGTCACGACAGTTCAATAAAAGCTCGAGAAATATTTTTTGTTTAATTTATTGAGTTATATCAAAACTCATATAGAACAAATGTTGTTGTTTATGAAGTAGGCTGCCTGCTCCTACGTGGTTGCTGGTGTTAGGTAACCCTGTATATTTTTTCTTAAGCTGCTTTAATTTAATTATATATTTAATAATATATTCGCTATTAGGCTCATACACATTTTATATTTATAAGCTGGATATGCACTTCTGTACTTTTAGCACCGCTTAATACTAAAACGTATAATAACAATAATAGAATAATAAGAATAAAATTTATTATTTTTATTTTTAAATGCAACTTAATATATACCTTTTATTACATTCATAGGGATTATATATTCATAGAGTATGTCATGTTTCAAAAATAAATTACCATAAAATCTAATATTATTATCACATACTCAAAATAATTACACCTAAACAGAGTATTTAAATATTATTTACTTTTCCTAATATTTAAATTAATACCATATTTTTATTTTAATAATAATATGACAACTTTATTTAAATTAATAATAAAATAACTTGTATCTTTTTCATCCGCTTCTTGTGATACACATTCATGCTTAATATCAAACTGAATTATAATAATATGTAATATTTTTGAAAATATTATGACAAAATAGGGTATACAATAAAATTATAACTATTTGGCAACGTTTTAGTATTTATTTTCATAATTTTCTATGTCACAGAAAACAAATCTAAACCGTGTTCAATTATAACAATATAATCTCGTTATCCTCTCGACACAAAAATAAAAGAACATAAAATGTTATATATCTGCCTAACGCACAACGCTCATACTTTGCATAATTTTTTTTCTTATAAACAATAATATTATTATAATTTATTATTATGACACCATTAATACTAAAAATAACCTTTGATTATAAAATCAATTACCTTTCAAAGGCCTATGAAAACATTACTTTATTATAAAACTACTTCAAACATGAATTTTAAATTTGGAGAACGTATTACAAAATACTTTGATATTTCCTTTAAACTGAACTCAGTATGAGATACTTATTTCTTTTGCAATTTTGCAAGTTAAAATGTTTTTTTTTGTTGTCCTTATTAAAAATATACATAAGGTAACACACCTTAAAACCACCAGCAATCCCGAAGGACCAGGCAGCCAACATCATAAATAACAACATTTCTTCTACGAGTTTTGATATAACTCAATAAATTAAATAAAAAATATTTTTCAAGTATTTATTGCACTATCGTGACATTTGTAAGTCTATGTTTCATTCACAAACTAAAAGACGACGCGACGCTCGCATGCGCTGCTAGTAACAATATTAACACTTTCTTCGCTAAAGACCCAGGGGCTGTAGGGAGTACGCGCACAGTAACGTACTATTCAAGTAGAATATGAAATTGATATTTATTTTTGTATGAAAGTAAAATCTAACACATTAACAAAAGTCGTAGAACAAATGTTGTTTATCATGTTGCCTGCCTGGTCCAACGAGCTTGCTGGTGTAAGGTAACCCTGTATACGTACTTGTACTTAAAGTCCACCACCAATATTAGGAGTTTTCACGAAATAAGTGACAAGGGTACCTTTCCCTTTCACATATGTGGGTCCCCTACATTCACATGAGTATCCAGCACTCATCAGAACTCTGAAACCAAAAGTAATTGTTCATAATATTACACGTATGAATTTGGTCACTCGAAATTGTCAGCCTGTCAAAATTGTCATAGCAATATTCTATAAAACTCGAAAAAACCATAGCAATTCACTGAACTGATCTTGTGTATAGTTTGAGCGTCCTAGCTACAAGAAATTTGACACAATCTTATGAAAAATTTACCAAATCGATGTTTTGTATTGCCCTGTTTCCTCTGAATATAATAACTAACATATTAATTTATATGTTGATATTTTTACGCAGGAAAGTAAACTATCATATCCCTCTAATTTTAGTTTTTCTTATTATATACTAACGGAACTTCTAAAAATCATAGATATACTCTGTCCCCTTAATGCGATAATAGCCTTGTTAATGCAAAAACAAGAAGTAGAAATCTATAATTGGCAGTGGGCAGGCCTCAATTGACAATTAGGTATTACAAAAATACTAGGTCTGGGCTTCAGAGTAAGGTAAGAAACAATTCAACGTCATTGGTCTGGGCACTACCGTGTTTCGGATATGTTAAACAGCAGATCCCGGTGGTCTCCTATAATAAATATAATTATTATGACTGCCCCGGTGACGTAGAGGTTCGCAAGAGCTACTGCCGATCATGAGGTCTCGGATTCGATCGAATTAATTGAATTTAAAGATGAACCCCGATTACCTTTTTTTATGACAGTGAGTGAGAAGACGAGCAAATCAGGTGCCTGATGGTAAGCATCATGATTGCCCATATCAGACACAGTGCCACTCAGTGTTTTAAAATTATAAATTCTGCGCGGCACTGCACTGCGCCTGTCACCCTGAGATATTAGTCGTTGAAACTTGTCATGCCCACTAATTTCTCTGGTAACATTACCCTTCAGACTGGAACACAGTAATGTTTACACATTACTGCTTGACGGATGAATAACTGGCAAAGGTGTGATACTTCCCCAGGCGGGCTCCTGCAAAACAGGCCTACCACTACAACCCTTAGACAAAAACCTTTAGACGAACTTTACAACCATTAGATTAAAAGCTCAATGAGGCACGTTGGACCAAAAATTGGTGGCATCTGCGCCTATCAGAGTACTGGCTTATTAGGTATTCTGTGGTACTGGGTAAAGCCCGTGTTTTCGAGCGACATAATAATAACAACAAATAGGTCAAATATGATATAATAAGCTCCATACTTAGCAGTATCTTCAGTGACGTGTATTCGTCCCATGACGCCCGTGGAGTCCATCCTCGAGGCGACGTTGACGGTGTTACCCCAGATGTCGTACTGCGGCTTCTGCGCGCCCACCACGCCCGCTATCACCGGCCCGTGGCTTAAACCTGACGACCATCACGTGCAGGGTGTTCATTAAAGATAGATAGATAACGCTGTATTGATATACCAAAATAAAACAAAAAACTAGAAGCAATGTAACAATTGAGTATTTGAAAAAAAAATGTATTTATCAAGTTATTTTTAGTGTCCGACCGAAACACGATTTTCAGCCGAAACCGAAACCGAAAACGAACCTTCGGTTTCTATTTCAGTTTCGGCCGAAACCGAAACCGAAACCGAAACTTCTTCAGACATATTAAAAATCTACTGTTTACTGAAATTTGGCTTATTTTATACACTTGTGCAGACATTTAATTAGTGTTGAATGAAATACAAAACAATAATGTATGTAAAAGTATGTGAAATATAATTACTTATTTTCTTTGATTACTTACTAACTTACTTATTACTGCTATAAAATAAACAAAATACGCAAAAACACGTTAACACTTCGTAGAAAAAAAATTGCCAATAATCAACACTTCGATTTTAAAGAAGAACCTTACATACATTAACATTACCCACAATTAAATATTTGATGAAATGGAAATGTTTATTGTGTAATTTAATATTTCCAGAAAAATTATGGGATTTTCATTGATTGTGTCCTTTTCCCAATTTTTTTTAGAAAACTAGGTTTTTGTAGTAGTAGGCCTCTTTAGCAGAGCTTTATCTGGGGAAGTAGCACATCTTTGCCAGTTATTCATTTGCCAAGAAGAAATGTGCAAACATTACTGTGTTCCTGTCTGAAGGGCAAAGTTACCAGCGAAATTACCAGGCATGACAAGTTTCAATAACTAATAAGTCAGGGTGACAGGCGCAGTGCAGTGCCGCGCAGAATTTTGAATTATAAAACACTGGGTGGCACTGTGTCTGATATGGGCAATCATGATGCTTACCATTAGGCACCTGATTTGCTCGTCTTGTCACTCACTATCATTAATAAAATATATATAATAATTTTACCTTTGATTTTTACTTAGATATATATGTATGTCACGTTCCAATCGATCCGCACATAATGCTACCAAAATAAATCAAGTATCTGAGGGTCACACACAGTTACACCATACCGAACTAATATACATACAGAATTAAAATATCATCCAACTACAACTAATTTACCTTAACTAATGTAACAAATGTATATTGTAAGTAGTAAATGTATGTGTGAATAAACATACTTTTACGTATTTCTCATAATTTAAAAATACGTGTTAATAACTCAACGGAAAGGACTTCAATGTCTAATAAAGATCAATAAAATATGTTAGACAAAAACAAATACGTACCTAATCACTGTGCGCGAAAAATAATACAATTAAACTAAACTCAGAAATCGAAATGTCGAATTGTCGAATCAGAAATGAGGAGATCCGTAGACGAACGAAAGTTATCGACATAGCCCAGCGGATTAGTAAGTTGAAGTGGCAATGGACAGGGCACATAGCACGTAGAACTGATGGCCGATGGGGCTGCAAAGTTCTCGAATGGAGACCACGGACCGGCAAGTGCAGCGTAGGACGTCCACCCACAAGGTGGACAGACGATCTGATAAAGACGGCAGGAACATGATGGAGGCGGGCCGCTTACAACCGGACTGAATGGAAATCTATGGGGGAGGCCTATGTTCAGCAGTGGACGTCCTGTGGCTGAGATGATGATGATGATGATGATGATGAACTAAACTCACGACGAAAACACACCGGACCGGCCGGCGATTTGATAACTGACGATGGCGGGTGACACACGAGATACGAACTCTCCCGAAGTCAACCGAGCAATGCGCGATAGTTCACGAACGTAAAGTTTCGGTGTGGCCGAAGATTCGGCCATTTTTTGGCCGAAACCGAAACTGGTGCCGAAACTAGATTTTTGAGCCGAAACTGGCCGAAACCGAAACCGAAACCGAACCTTCGGTCGGTCACTAGTTATTTTGTAAGTTTAATGAAAATTATGTATTATCCGATTCAAAACTCACTTTAAAAATTTTTTTTTTATTAATTACACCCAATTCAAAATTGATACAATTCCAATAGGAGTCACTTGTTCACGAACGCGCTACGAGTGGTCGCCATGATTGTGGCGCCATTATGTTATAGTTATGTATGGTACTTTATAACATTATGACGTCACTACAGGTCACGAGCTCGTTCGGGTACTATCGGCGTGTTTTCGGTACTGGATTAAAAATGATTTTTTAATGTGATATAACTTTGTAATTATAGCGATTAAAAGAATACTAAAAATAGTTTTGGTACGAATGTTATATAATATGATCTTTCCATGTATGCCAAAAGAAAATAAAATTCAAATACTCAATTGGCGGTGTTTACTCTCAGAGCGTCAGAACGATCTCTTCCAGGTAATATATTACTACCAGGTCTAGTTTACTCTAGAACAATGCGGCCGGAGAGGAATAAAGAACATAGTTTATCTGTAAATAATATAACATCAGGCCTCTTACCCAGAGGGCTAGGCAGAGGTTACCCAGGACCCAGTCCAAAAGTAACTCAGACTTCGCCAGTTATGATTTTAAGTCCCATGTAGAGGGCGAGCTTATTGCAATTAACCGGGCACAAATCCAGATTTCAGACTAAGAGAAAATTCCTAATGAAAAAACCCAATTTTTTGCAGTATAAATACGAAATCGCATTTAATGACTCTACAGTGCTCTGAATTTTGCGGTCCAAAATTATCAAAAAAACATTTTGGGCACTTTTTTATAAAACCGCGTGTGACAGTACTTTTTTGGGAATTGAATATTGCTGTATTTATGTATATATGTATATTTAAATATAAAAATATAACAAATCATAAAAAGATCGTAAAAAAGATCGAAGAGATGTGGGTGTATCTACTATGGGACCGAGTCCTGAGTACACCTCTGCCTACCCCTTCGGGAAAAAGGCGTAAATGTATGTTATGTTATAAAAAGATGCAAGAAAACTTTTCGTACGTAATTGATGTTTTTACGAGTATTAAAAACATAAAACATATACATTCACGCCTTTTTCCCGGAAGGGTAGGCAGAGGTGTACCCAGGACTCAGTCCCATAGTAGATGCACCCATATTTCACCAGTATGTTATTAGTCCCATGTAATAGGGGGCGAGCCTATTGCCATCTACCGGGCACAGTTCCAGACTCCAGGCAATTATTGAGATAATTCCTAATGGAAAAGTCCAATATTTAACACTGCCTGACCTGGGGATCAAACTCGGGACCTCTTGATTGGCAATCGAGCGTGCGCCCTCTACGCCACCTAGGCAGACGAGTATTAATTACCAAAAGTTCGTATGTCAGGATCGTACCGAGTGTAGAGAAATAGTATCTACCTACCCCAAAGGGAACAAGGCGTGACTTTATCATCTCAGCCGTAGGAAGTCCACTGCTGGACATAGGCCTCCTCCATAAGGGGGTGTTGTCGAGCGCAGTTTGATGGTTTTATGCAGAAGACGCTGTTGCCCGTTCTCTGGATCTGACAACCCTTAGCCGGCTCTTACGGCAACAGTATTAATGAACAGTATGTAATCGATGTGAGCTCACCTATCCTGAGTTTAAACCTTTGGAATGACTCCCTGTTGATCTGGTCGAGTATCGTCATGAGAGCTATCGCAAACTCTACTAATATTGCAACCGTGTGCTCTTCTTTACTTGATGCATCCTGAAATAAAACACGAGAAAAACTAATTGATTGAATTTGGCGTTATTTTTCGGAACTCCATTGTAAACTCCTAGAACAAGAATATTTAGTTATTAATTCTGATTTTTAGTGTCAAAAACGACATGCACAGTGTACCGCCCTCCCGCCCGCTAAATTGCATGCAAAGAGGAAATGAATGCTGATCACTGGAACCAGAGTTAGAGAAAACCAGAACATCGGAATAAAAACTTAAAAAAATAGTAGTGAAAGTATTTATCTTACAATTTTCTTCTCCTCTTCTTTCCCCGGTCGTAATCCGGAAGCGATCATGTAAGTGCTGCCGATTGTCTTTATCTTTTCTATGCAACTGAACTTCGGTTTCAGGAGTAACTGAAAATTATATAATTATAATAACAATCCTTAACATACTGGAGAAATGTGTACCTACTATGGGTCTGAGTACTGGGTACACCTCTCATTACCCCTTTTCCAACAAGACGAGCAAATCAGGTGCCTGATTGTAAGCATCATGATTGCCCATATCAGACAGTGCCACCTAGTGTTCTAAAATTCAAAATACTGCGCGGCACTGCACTGCGCCTGTCACCCAGAGGTATTAGTTGTTGAACCTCATCATGCCCAGTAATTTCGCTGGTAACATTGCCCTTCATACCGGAACACAGTAATGTTTGCACATTACTGCTTGGCGGATGAATAACTGGCAAAGGTGTGGTACTTCCCCAGGCGGCCCCCTGCAAAAGAGGCCTACCACTAGTTACCATAGTACAGGCTTCTAGCCTAGTTTGGGACCAGATGACCGTGTGTGGAAGTTGTCCCATATTATTATTAGTGAGCCACGCCACACGGATTTGTGCAGAAGATGCGGTTTCAAGTCCTACTACAAGTAGTACTGGTGGAATTTTTCGTCTCATATTTATATTTTAGTTCAAGCGGATAGACCTTAGTCTATAAAAATACAAAATATTAAGGAATATTACTTATACAAAGTCCTCCCGAGAAGTCTCTAGTTACCCCAGAATGCTATCACAGTAAACAGGTTACTGTTTACTTCTTCTCCTACTGTAGATATAAGGGGCTTCAACTAGATATAAAGCGTATATCTATATTTGTCTAGAGACTTATGTATAGTCCTTAATTTAAGGTCGCTGAGTCAGTCTAGTATGTCTCTTACCTTATCAAAGTCACAAATGATTTCGTTCAAAAGCCTCAAACACTCTAACCCTTGTTTATTGACATCTGTCTCGTCGTAGAACTCCTTGTAGTTAGGTATAGAAGCAAACATTACTGCTATGCATGAGTAACGCTCGTGATACAGATCTTCCTGAAAACATACGTTAAATACTTACTTACTTCAATTTTTGAGGATATTTTAAACGAGTACTGACTTTGAGGAATATAATTTCTCCCTATACTACAATAATTATTTATTTGCTCCATAATTATTGGTGATTAAAGTCCTGATTGATAAGAAAAAGACAGCAGAAAAAAAAATAAAGAAAATACATTTATTAAGACATTAGACACACGACATGTGCAAACACAACAAGAAGAAAAAAAAAAACAAAAAAACGTGTCCGCACGACTCCAACTCAGGATGATACTAATATAACAGTAACTGCTATAGTTTATTATAACCATATTAAACTATAACAGAGGAACTGTTCAAATTGTCTGTCTCAAATACAGAAAGAAAACGGCCATTGATGGTATTACAATGTAGAGTGGGACAATCTACCCTGTACCACGTGTGGTGAAGGGGTAGACGACAAGAAAGCAATTCGTAAAAAGACTAGAAATTGTAATATTATTTAGAATGGGTACCACCATAAAACCTAGGATCATTGGCCGTTTTTCTGTCTACTTTTGGGTATTTTAAACGAGTAAAATTTGAAAAATATGTCCTCCGATATTACCTCTGATGCAACTGATGTCAAAAAGTGTTCCGCGACGTGGGCGGGCAAAATGTTTTCCAGCAAAATCTGAAACGAAATCATTTTCGGTAATTACACGTACACGTACACGTACGTACAAGCAAAAGTAAATTATTGTATCAATTATATTCAAACTTAGCAGTTAGATTAAATTAAGAAAAGATTGGAGCCCAATTTTCAACAATAACAATATTATAACATCAACGCAAAGAAATAAAAATAATGACCACATCAATAATGCTTCGTGCAATCCATTGGCAGTAAATTTTTTGACGCTTTAAAATCGACATAATTAATAAAAAAATTGTATATGTGTCTGGATTTACTTAAAATTTTTAATGTTACATCTTGTTCAGAAGAAAGAACCCACCTTATTAATCCCCCTCATAGTTTCGACCTCCTCTTGTTCGACCTTGAGTTTATCCTTCCAGAGGAAGTCTGTCCTGGATGTGAACTCTATCTGTCGGTCGAGGATGTGCAGCAACGCAGCCAGGAACACTAGGATCAACCCTGCTCGAGCTGGGTATGGGATTATTGTCAAACTGGAATAAACCAATATCAAAATCAGGTGGTCCACCAGACCAGACTAGATCAGATTTAAAGTATATGTAACCGATGAGAATGATAATATAAAAGTAGAAGAAGCGAAAGTCCTGTGCTAACACGGGTAGGATCGCAGCAAGAGAAGAGTGTCTTCTTACATAGAATCATGTGTTGCTTTCTGTTTACTCGTGGAGCATATGGTTGGTTACATTATGCGAATAATTGTTGTAATGGTACTTCTGCTTTGTGTTACGACATGTTAATGTAAAATTAACGTAGACTACGTTGTTATTATCCAATTCTCGAGATCTTAACTCAAAGTAAATAAAAATAATCTAATGTAAATATGTAATGTTCATACATTCACACCTTTTTTCCCGAATGGGTAGGCAGAGGTGTACCCAGGACTCAGTCCCATAGTAGATACACCCACATTTCGCCAGTATGTTATTGGTCCCATGTAGTAGGGGGCGAGCCTATTGCCATCTACCGGGCACAGTTCCAGACTCCAGGCAGTTATTGAGATAATTCCTAATAGAAAAATCCAATATTTAACATTTTGCCTGACCTGGGGATCGAACCCGGGACCTCTTGATTGGCAGTCGAGCATGCGCCCTCTTTGCCACCGAGGCAGTCAAGTAATGTTCATGGCTGTCTTGGAACTTATAAAATTCAGTGGACTTAAAATATTATCAAAAATATTAACCAAACTTTACTCAACAACAAAACGCGCAATGCAATAAGTAGAGGAAGGGCTGGGAACTTACTCAATGTCAAGCCCCCTGTAGTCATACAAGTTGAACAAATCACTGGAGGAATATAGTGCAATATGGACGACGAGGGTTACGCACATGAGCATGAACTTGAGAACAAAACCCATTCGGAGGAACACTGAGATACTTGCGAGAGTGAGGACTGTGCTGTATAGATAGCTCTGGAAGAAAAACATTAAAGTAAAACAAATAAATTTGTATAAAAAAATATTTATCAAAACAAGTGTTCAATTCAACATTGAACTTAGTAGCAGTGGTGGCAGATTTTATCACGATAACTAGAAATAGCCCAAGCTTATCTTCTTCGGGTTCGAATTTAGGTGTAAGCACCAAGGAGATCGAACGAAAACGCAGATGCATATATGTGGAAAAACATTAATGTATTCCCGTGTCATGCTAGCCCTGCAAGAAAACGTCCTAGAAAGTGATTGGGCCTATACATATAACAAAAACAATAGGCAGTGAAGCGTGTTCCATCTTAGGCCTCATCTTCTCTTCCTATCACGTGAGATTGTGGTCAAACGCAGATCTTTTAAAAAGAATAGAGGTACTTACAGGAGCAGAATCAACTTCATCATACATAAACATATCTGTTAGCACCGTCACGTTTCTTTCTAATGAATCTTCTAGCATTTGACCCTGAAACTGCAACAAAAAACATCAATCATCCATTTTCAGTTGCTGAAACATTGATGACATAGTCGGAGCGTCAATTTGCTAGAGAGAAAGGGCAACATATCGCTGTTTCGTTCCATCTTTTAAGACCCTACTAGACTATAGACCTAGACTATATTTTACCTGAGTTTATTAATGAAAAATAATCTTACCAAGTTAATAACAGCACAGGCACCGATTAGCAGAACTGATATCAGGAACATTGATAATCTAATGAACTGATTGTTGGCCACAACCTAAAAGAAAGAGACACATTATTTTATTCAAATAGCCTTTGAATGCACTTCTTCTGGAGGTCAAGTTAAGTAAGTGATTCTATCAATCATTAATTGTAATGGATTATTATCTTAGATTTTGTTTACATTTGATGTTTTAATAATAATAGCAACAATATGGGACAACTTCCACACACGGTCATCTGGTCCCAAACTAGGCTAGAAGCCTGTACTATGGTAACCAGATGACTGATATACATACTTATATACGCTTATAACACCCAGTCGCACAGAATTTTTTGGCAGTTCTTCTTTTTCTATTCTTCTATGGTACTCATAATCATCATCATCAGCCTATATTTATCTACTGCTGGGTGTGAGTCTTCTTTTGGTTCTGCTTTCTGCTCTTCTTATTTTCCTTCGTTATTCTTTAACTACTAGGTAGCGAATAGGTTCAATAAATATTAAACAAACATAAGACCCAGGCCCGATAAAGTTCCAGGAGATCATAAGCTTACCTGTCCAGGCTTAGTACAGTTATCGACATAATCATCAGTAGGAGTGTCAGATAAAGGATGTAATCCTCTTGTAAACAAGCGTCCGTCAAACCACGAGAGATATACGAAAACTAGTAACGTTAGCAACGTTGGCCCGAATGAAGCGTAGAGGACTAGAGTTCTGGAATAAAAGAGACATCAGTTATAGGGGGTTTACACAAGTGACTAAAGTCGAGCGATTTTATAATTTTATACCATTAAACGGCCGCCTTATTACGGACGCAACAGAAGTGTGGAAAGCGTTTAAATTGCTAAATGTCGCAAAATTTACTGCTGTTGTTACGCGATTGCATGTTCTTAATACCACCCCGGGATGACAACATAGCAAAATGATATTAACATCATTTACGTCTGAATATTAAAAGACATTGTTACTAAATGGACATGAACGCACAATGACGAGTCGACTCGCAATTTAGATTTTGGCCGTGCGGCTTAAGTCACCCGTGTAAACCCCAATTACACTTGAAAATGTGTTTTTTCATTGAACAAGTTCACTAAAACTAAAAAGTATAATTTCATTCACATCAGCACATTAAATCGCCTGAGACACGAGTTAGTGGTCAAGTTTCGCCTGTAGGTCTGTATTCTGTGGTTTTATTTTATATGCATAATGGCCATTTTGTATAAGCCGGTTCAATAAAGAAACGAATCCTAAATGGCGGTGCTAATCATGTCCTCTCGCTCGCACACTAAGGCTCTAACTAGTGTGCAAGCGAGAAAACATGATTTTTAGAGATCGTTTTAGATTCATTTCTTTAATGAACCGACTTATAATTCTTCTTTGCTTCTTTTCTCTTCGTATCGATATAAATTATACATATTTTGTATTTAATCCAGTTAGTCTTTTCCTTTTCGCTGGAATTGGAGGTCTTGCTAATCTTTCGCAAATTAGCAATATGTGTCACAGTAAAAAGTCTATCAGTTACAAGATTACTTACGTAGGAACAGTGAGAAGCTGTATAAATGCCAGCAAGAGGAACAATAGCGATGCACACGCGACGTTATATTTGAATTGTTTGTCTTGTTGGTTGCGGTATTGATGTTCTTGGATGCTGCTTTTGAACCACAGTGTTAGACGGTTCATGCCTTCTGTGTTGTTGCTGAAAGAAAATATTGAGTTCATAATATCAAACATATTTCAATTGAAGTATAGGCTAAAGCTTTTTTTTATTAAACCTCCATAATTCATTTGCGTTTCCAAGACTGCTGCAGATATTTTGAACTATTTACAAAATAAGAAGTTTCCGGTGGAATAAAATTGTTCATTATTTTACTAAGGTTATTGTAAAGAGTCATATTTTACGTTACGAGGTTTTACGTTACACTTATATAAGTTTTCTTGCTATCGCTCTTATGACCTCTGCACACGGCGTTTGTTACCATCGCCGATGACGTGCTGTAAATTTTCATAAAATAGCACTGAACTACGTTCTATTTGCGTTAGAATCACGTAAACGCGTTGCATCTACGTGTCGTCGCTGATGATAAAACACGTCGTGTGCAGAGGCTTCTTTTTTAATGAAAATGAATTAAGCTTATTCTATTAACCTGCAATCACAGCACGTTGTCCTTTGAGGAAGAAGATTCTCTTCTATCATGGCTAAACTCTGAAACATAATAAATTTATTATGCCAACTTGTAATAATAAAGAAAACTTATATTTTTTTTGCAAAACTTACAGAGATTCCAATATTTTTGGCAAGAGTAGAGTCGGTGATATTCGCAAAAGGTTTGTCGGCGCCCCAACATTCGACATATTTAGTCATTTTACTTGACGGACGTGATCTGCTAGGTATTCCAGGAGTGGCTGAAATCAATTTACAAAAGTTGAAGATTTTGGTAGATGTTGCTTTTTCTTTCATATGAATATGAAATGGCTCAAAAAATAGTTATATACTAGCGATTAAACATACTGAACCAATGAAAGTTAAGAGGTATTTGAAAACAATTACGATATGGCCGGCGTTACTTGGCGACTCTGAACATAGGCTCTGCGAACTTTAGCGCAAGTAAACTCGTGAAGAAAACTGTTATTGCCAAACAGAAACAGTAAACAAATATACGAACAAATGTATATTGTAAATGTAATATTCAGCTAAGTTCAATCATAATAATAACAGTCTTCTTCACAAGTTTACATGCGCTACGGTTCGCAGAGCCTATGTTCATACTCGCCAAGTTACGCCAATATAATCAATAAAAATATTTTTCCGATAAAATGGCTGAAAGATGGGTTCTGCTAGAACTAATTTAGCCAACGGAGTGATTTGAAGATATTTATCAATATTCTATTACATACACAAAAACTTCCAGTAATTTAATAGATATTGTAATAATGGTAGACACGAATGTCATACGAATACGAATGCTTGAGAATATGAGGAGGAATAAATCTTCCACAGAGGAAAGAGAAAATTTTATAATAAAGGAATAATTCTTGAAGTACTCAAATGAGAAGAAAGGAATCAAACGGGATGTCAAACTCCAAAGACACATAAATTAGTGACAATGGGAACCACACACCAAAAATTAGACTAACTTAGAGACTCCATAGATATAGTACTTAGCATCCTAAAGAACAGGGTCTGAGTGTTTTCTGACGGTGTTGGTGGTATGCTGCTTGATACTTCGGAGGCGTCTGAGCATTCTTCTGAAGATAACGAGAGATACTTATTAAGTCTTCTTTGCGTTATTGAGTTAGCAAGAATTATTTTACTCACTAAGTCTTTACACGACTTTATTTAGCTTTAGCATACACGATCTAATATCACTATGTAGACTTACCTTTGCATTGAAAATAAATGTCCTTTCATCTCTTTTAAATAGGCCCTTACTTATTTTATATTTTTTTACTGACCTGTGCCCATGATCGGACTGATAGCTCCAATAATGGACCCGCTCCGACTCTTCGGTTTGACATGGACTACGGTTCCGTTAGAGACTGATTCATTGGCGTTACCTTCAAACGCTACCACCTTGACGGAGGCGCGACGGCTAAGATCTGGAAGGATGGAAAGCAACAATGCAGCTAATGGATGTTAGTTGGCATTATGACTATTATTAGGGCACCTGGAATTTAGTTGCATGATTTTTTAAAGTAAATATAATGCAAAGAATAAGGAAGTTTATCTAATGTAGTGTAATAACGCGACACCGTTAAGTAAAATTTCGAGATTTGAACTTGGGAATATTAAATTATGAAATCTATGTCAACTGAGAACTCTAGTAAAATTATTCACTTGCTGAACCCTGGCATAAATCATCGAATTATCAGTATGTGTGTATGAAATAGAGAGAGAGCGTGCAATACTGCAATATTATAAAGGCGAAAGTTTGTAAGTATGGATGTATGTATGGATGTTTGTTACTCTTTCACGCCAAAACTACTGAACCGATTGGGCTGAAATTTGGTACGTAAGTAGCTTAGACCCTGGAATAACACATAGGGTACTTTTTATCCCGATATTCCCACGGGAACGAAGACTACGCGGGTGAAACCGCGGGTCACAGCTAGTACTGCAATATATCTATTAATGGCGATATACCTACTATTCCGACAGTTTTCAGCGTGTGAATAATGTTATACTAAAAGTATGCCTTTTTATGGTATTACATTAATTAATTCGTTAAAGGGACTAAGCACTAAATAACGTTTATGGGACAGCGATGTGTACACACATTGTGATGCAAAATGTTATGCAGGAGCTCTGTAATCTTAGCACATACTTTCTTAACAACGCTCAGCATCTTTATAAAAAGATATTATTCACCACACTTCAAAGAAAAAATCGAAATACAAGGAATAAAAAAAAATCTTATTCCTACCTCCAGATGGTGCAGTCCTGCATGAGTCAGATCTTAGCACCCCATTGTTCCTAATTGAGTCTGACCGAAGCAAGTCCGTGCGGAAGGAGTCCGTTCGGAGTACGTCCGCCGTCCGAATAGAGTCCGAACGGAGTACGTCCGCCGTCCGAATTGAGTCCGATCGGAGTACGTCCGCCGTCCGAATTGAGTCCGATCGGAGTACATCGGTCCGAATTGAATCTGACCGATTCACTTCATTTGTCCGGACAGATTCTGATCTGTTCACCTGGAAGTTAACACATTTTTTTGAAAAATACATTTTTCTTTTTAATATTTAAATTTTAAGAGCTAACTTTGAAATATAATTGAGAGCCTTATATTATTCATCATCTCATATCAACCGTAGGAAGTCCACTCCTGGTCATAGGCCTCCCCGATTGGAGGGTTATGCCAATAATACTCGCCATGGTAGGCATAATTCGATTTTTCACGCAGAAGACGCTGCTCCTGAATCCAATAGCAGCTACTGCCACGGCGGTTTTTCCAGATCAGCTATTTTAGGGTTCATAGCAAAAGTAATTCCATATGATGAATACACAATTGAAATGACAATTGAAGAGGACGCTGATTAATATTAGCACTGATATATTTGTTATGTTTCAAGCAAATCAAGTTTAAATATATTATAATATACTAATATTATATACCTTATTCCCTATAAACCCTTCCTCAGCGAAGCTATGCTGCGAAGGCGCCGGACTGATATTTTCCCTGGGTCTTGTGGGTGACACGTCCTGGTACAACGACGACACGATACTGGCCTTCCGATCCACTGTGCACACTGAGAGCCGCCCGTTTTCTGACATACCCGCTTTCTGAAATATTATAGAATTTTATGAGTAAACCTGTTCGCGAATAATTAGGGACTCAAAGCTTTTGTAGGTGGTAAGGACAGTTTTACCTAATTGTGACAAAATCTTACCATAATATAATAAATAATACCTACTAGTAGCACAGAACAGATAATAATACTATGTATAGAATGGACACTGTCATCCGCCCACCAATCGGGCCTTCCTCACCCCGCGAGCGAGATTGAGCTCTCCACGAGCCCCGCTTCGATGGAAAATCACCTCACACACACTCTTGCACGTGTACAAAACTCCATGTGTACAAAACTCTATGTGTCTGTGTAGTAGGTAGTTATAGGTAGAAGGTCAACTGAGCGTCTAGACGGAGCAACGACGGGGTGCGGTGTGAATGACAGAGATGAGTTCTCCCTCCTGCCCGTGACGCCTGAAGTAGTACTGGCCGGCTTTTATTGCGCCCCGGTATGCTCATTCGGTTCAATTTCACATGTATGAAAAAACTTTATGGAAAAATATATTTATGAGTTTTATATATATCAACATCATCAGCCGGAAGACGTCCACTGTTGAACATAGGCCTCCCCGATAGACAGCTATAAACTATTCATATGGGAGGATTTGCCTTAATCACTACGCTTGGCAGGCGGCTTGGTGATCGATTATCTATCATAATATTCATTTCAAATTTTTCTACTGATTATAAATGATAAAACTGTATTTTTTAATAAACCGTAATCATGCGACATTAACGACACAAAATTAGTGCAAGATCTCAAGTTTGCTCGATCTTATGGAGTCCGACGGAGCACTGCTCTATACTCGCTTTGAGACATAAGTCATAGCTTCTAAATATTGTGTCTAGTAAATTATTCCCTAAACACTTTTTCGACAGTCTCCTAACCAGAGCGAATCACAGTATAATATTCAACAAAGTCGAGGAACTTTCTCTTGACAAATATCTAGTAAGTCCCAAGGTAAACTTTGGTAAGTAGACTAATATACTTTAATCTACAAGTGCCCCCAGAGCAACTTGTCTTTATTACCGAAATAATAAATGATTCTTTCAACCTCTACCTATTAATTAGTACAAGTAGTCTAGATACTATAAAATTTATTAAAATTAATTATACATTTTCTCATACCTATTGATGGTGGTTAGTAGGTAGTTAGGTAGTTAATCTAGTTACCTACTTATTCCTATGTCCTTACTTATTCATTGTTTACTTAACCTTAATACATTATCATCTAGACGATGCCGTCTTTTATTTTAATTATAAAAATAGTAAAATTGTGCACAATATCCATGAAATAAACTTTTACAAAAGACACTAATGAATAATTTGTCCATTCTAAGGCAAATAAAATGTTAGTGCAAGCGCGGAATTATGTAAATATTCTTTGCTTAACGACGCGTTGATTTAATTCGAAATGTTTTAATGACCTTTGTTTTGTTCTCTAAAACTGTCGTTTCAACTTTAATCCTGCAGCTTGAAAATCTATATAGTATTTTAATTTTTCAAAAACAAATAAAAACATACAAGTTTTCTTAATATTAAAATAAAATCGATCTATGTTTGAATAGTTGGATAGAAATGTGGATGGATAAAAAAACAAACTAATTTTGATAATAAGTTAGGGAGCTCATAGAAGCAAAATAATATAAAAGTTTTTTTTGTAAACATTAATTTAAAGTCCTTAGTAAAATACTGGTTCCAATATAAAATTCAAACTTTTCAAATATAATTTATAACAAACGAAACTTAGTCTGAACTTTAAATTATACATTCCCTTTCTAAAACACTGTTTAACTAAAAGATCCCTCGACCCTGGAGAACTATAAATTTAGATAAGTTAGTGGACAAACTTTGGGCAATACTGGCCGGTAATTTAATCTAACAATTGCGCCATCTGGTGCTGAAGAGGTGATGTTGGACTCAGACAATCAAACGGTTTGTCAAATTTATATTGATACTAACTGTGCCCCGCGGCTTCATCCACGTAGTCTACGTTCCCGTAGGAATATTGGTATATAAAGTACCCTATTGGTCATTCTATAGGATCTAAGCTATCTATAAACCAAATTTCAGCTCAATCGGTTAAGTAGTTTCAGCGTGAAATCGGAACAAACGTACACTGAACATAAATCAACACCATGCATCTAGATGGCGCTGGAGTCGAGTTAGAACTCGCTAGCGTTTTGTTTTACCTGTTTAGCGTTTTGTTTAATTATCTTATGCCTTCAAATATATTAATCACTCAAATGTGTGAAAAGTTTGAATTTTGACGATACCATTACGATTTGGTAGGTACGCGTTAGTTTGGTTTAATTACACGAACACGTTCATCTTTGGAAGTAAAAACCGGCTACATGTACATACATACATAATACATACATCGTAAGGTAGTTCTATCTGTCACCAAATAATCTCAGTACAGAAACAGAAACCCAATTTGCACATCTCATCCGAGGGTCGGCCTCTCGAATACACGAATAGTAATCGAATAGACACTCGATTGACGCCTCGATTAAAATCGATATGTCGCATATTGGCAATTCGGTACATGTAGTTTGTGAGCTACTGTTTTTTAAAATTTTCCTTACTTACACTTACCTACACAATTTTTTTTATAGTATTTCGCAATTCATTTCTTTGCAAGTTGTTAAATTTGACGGGTAGATGCACCTCACGAAGTATTACAACACTTTTTACAAAAAACCTTGTACCTAATTCAATAAAAGGAGATCTCTTTATTTAATTAATTCTAAATTTAACCTAATATTGACATCCACCTATTTTATTATTATTTGTAAAATGTATGAATATTATTCAAGTGTACTTACAAAAAATTTCTTTATGACTTATATAACTTATTAAAAATTATTATGTAAGAATTAGTTATAATAAAAATAACCATAAGCAAACTCAGTTGAAAAATAAAAATAAGGAAAATTCATTCATAAGACCGGCTACACGTTCCAAATTAAATTAATTAAATAAACATTTTATAATTGTATAACCTAATGTAGGAATACTAAGTTGCTATGCTCAAATGGGCATCATATTGAACCATAATCTTACTTGTAACACCATTACACATACATAAATATACATTCACGCCTTTTTCCCGAAGGGGTAGGCAGAGGTGTACCCAGGACTCAGTCCTATAGTAGATACACCCATATTTCGCCAGTATGTTATTGGTCCCATGTAATAGGGGGCGAGCCTATTGCCATCTACCGGGCACATGATTTGCAATAATCGAAACTTGAAACTTGAAACTCTTTTATAAATCGGACTCCTTGGGAATATGCCATCTAGAAAGATATATATAGTTATCAGCATCTAAAATAGTCCTCGCATTTGACTCATAAAATTCAAGTAATTATTGACAGCCTCGTTGGCTCAGATGGTAGTAACTCTGCTTTCTGTGCCGCAGGCCCCGTGTTCGATCCCCGGCCAGGTCAAACATTTGTGTGCATGAACATGTCTGTTTGATCTGTGTCCGGGTGTTATAAGCTTATATAAGTATGTATATCAGTCATCTGGTTACCATAGCACAGGCTTCTAGCCTAGTTTGGGACCAGATGACCGTGTGTGGAAGTTGTTCCATATTATATTATTATTATTAACACCTTAGCTTCCAAACTATTCTGGTCAAACAATCTGACTGAGTATAAATAGTTGATTTCTTTTTCCGTCTCGTCTCTTAAAACGAAACCAACGTTTCTATAGAACGAATATCGATTTAATTCGGCGGTCGAATATCGAGTGTCATTTTTGAAATGCAAATTTCGTTTATAACTCAAAGGGAAATCCTCTTAGGCCAGATTTATCCGATTTATTTTTTTATCAAGTGAAAATTTACTCTTTGAACGGAGTTGATATTCAATTTGTCTTTGAAACGTTTTTCAATCCTAGGTTTGGATTCAATTTTGGAAATGTTATTCTGAATCCTGATTAATTTAATCTGACTGGTGACTGGTAACTTTTCACTGGATTTTGACCTAGTCTTTTTCAGTCATCCTCTGCGTGAGGTCCATGGTTCGAATTTCAATCGGGTCCCACATTGATTTAAAGAAAAGGGTAGATAGGGTACGTTCTCCCAGCGCTCACTCAACAACTGGCACGTGCAATTTGCTCAGTGTGAAGTTTGCACAGTGACATATAATGAACAGCAAAGATAGATAAAGTGTCTTAGGTACGTCTTTCTATCTTTGTTACTCAGTGCGACCGAGACCACAATATTAGTCGTTCGTACGACCCCACTTTACTGACGTACGTGGACCTAAGAGAACCTTTTTTTTTTATGATAATGAGTGACAAGACGAGCAAATCAGGTGCCTGATGGTAAGCATCATGATTGCCCATATCAGACACAGTACCACCCAGTGTTTTAAAATTCAAATTCTGCGCGGTACTGCACTGCGCCTGTCACCCTGAGATATGAGTTGTTGAATCTCATAATGCCCAGTAATTTCGCTGGTGACATTGCCCTTCATATCGGAACACAGTAATGTTTGCACATTACTGCTTGGCGGATGAATAACTGGCAAAGGTGTGGTACTTCCCCAGGCGGCCCCCTGCTAAAGAGGCCTACCACTACAAAAACCTAATTTGAGCTTTCCTTTCGAGAATCCAGTGCCTTATCTCCCCTTTTCTATAAATCATTGGGGTCCCCTTAGAATTGATAAATCTAAAGAGCAACCTGGAGACTGTATGTGTGTTCGGCAGTGCAGTGCCGCGCAGAATTTTGAATTTTAAAACACTGGGTGGCACTGTGTCTGATATGGGCAATCATGATGCTTACTTACCATCAGCCACCTGATTTGCTCGTCTTGTCACACACAATCATAAAAAAAATATAGGATTTTTCCATTAAGATTTTTTCAACCCCCTATTAGGGGGGCGTCCCTAAATTATGTGATGTAGTTTTGGTGATTTTTGACTCCTCACCCCTTTGTGAGATGTCGTGAGATTTGGCTCGACCCCCCATCTAATCTCACGTAAGATTTTTCAGATATCGTATTTTTAACGCTAATTCACCTAAATTCGAATAATAGGAACAAACCAATAAACTCACTTGCCACTTCCACTTGACCCTGTCCTGTTTGCGCTGTTTTTTATAGCAATTCTGTTGCTTTTTTTATAAAAAAGTTACGTGAGATTCAGCTCGACCCCCTCCCCCCCCCCCCCCCCCCTAAACGCCTCAAGTAATTTATGGACGGCCCCTTATATGAGACTTAAAACATAAGTGTGGTTATACCTACAATGGGACTGGGTGCTGGGTACACCTCTGCCTACATCTTTGGAAAAAGGCGTAACATCATGTTATATCTCTCACAAATTCATCTACGATTCTACGATATTGTATTATCGTGACAATGTAGAAGCATTAATCATAGTCAGAACCATCTCGCACCTGAATGAAGTAGAGCTTGAAGCTTGTACCATTGTGATGTTGAGTATACATCTATCATTGGTTTATGTTAATCATTTCACTTTGATATTGTACGCAAATATCATTTTCGCTCCTCTTGCTTAAAAAGTCTGTTATTGTTGCATACCAGAGCGGGGCTAATGTAACCCTTCAACCCCTAGTTTATAAAGTAAATAGCTATTTTATTTTTGTCTGTTGTCAACGAGATTATATTTTTTTGGTGTCGCACGTATATATTATAATTATATTAGCCATATATTAGACAAAATGTTTTGATGAAATTATTAATTTTCTTTTCTCACAATTGTGAAAAGTAGAGTGTAACACGCGGCGCTAAAACCCATTATAACTCGGTTTCTATTTACTCCCTCGCTGTAGCTCGACAGTAAGACTACCGAGCTATACGTCTCTTTAGCCCTAGGACGATAGATAGATAGATTAACTCTTTATTATTACACTACAAACATGAAACCTTAAATTTAAATATACAATTATAACAAATAATGTAACAATTGGCGGTCTTATCGCTAAGAGCGATCTCTTCCAGACAACCGTGCAGGGAGAGGAGAGTACAGTAAATCACATTTGGTCGGTAGTGTGAGAGATGAAGTAAAAATTGTATTTGTAGGTATATAAATATATATATAATAAATACCTAAATATATATACTAAATCATATTATATTAAATAAACTAATCAATATAATATTATACTTACTCTAATATATATACATAACATACATTCTAATATCATAATATTGCATAAATGACATAAATTACATAATATATGACTACTTATTAACATGATTCATGATACATGCGAATTAAATTGGAAGAGACAAAGGGAAGAAAGACAGCTAGAACGATAAGTAATGGGTAAAGACACGAGATTTGAAAATATCTAATGAGGTGGAGCGCCTAATTTCAATAGGTAAGGCATTCCATAATCGAATGGCCTTTACTGTAAAAGATTTATCGTAAAACGCGCTACTGTGTTCGGGAAATCTTAACAGCAGATTCTCTGACGACCTTAAAGTACGGGAATGGGAAGCATGGAGAAATTGGAAACGTTCCTGAAGATATTGTGGGGAAGACGAGTTAAACAAGATTTTGTACAGAATAAATAGAATATGGGCATCCCGGCGACGGCGAATAGGAAGCCACTTGAGTTTTGAGCGAAATTCGGAAACATGATCATTGGAGCAGCCAAAAATTAGTTCTATGAAAACTAATATTCAACCGCTCGTTTAGCGGGAAGCGAGTTATGTGCTCGAAAGCCTTATAGCGGTATAATTTTTAAGTGGACTGTATTTTTGTATTCGCTAGGTCCCTGGTTACAAGAATCAAGATCATTACATGGCATATCAAGTCGAAAAGAACAATAATTAGGTAATGGATAGAGGAAAGAGTCCACGCACCTTTTGTCGACCGGGAACTTCTCAGCTCCTGCCGCGCGGCGGAGATTCACTTCAATCCAAACACTCAACTCTCAACACTTCCGAAGACACGGTTCACAGCACAGAAGATAATTCACGTACTCGCGGTATTTCCAAGTGAAATTAGGTCACCGGGAACGCGGAATAACGATGGCGTGTTGACCATACAAGTTTTTCGTATGCACTGTTCTTGCATTATCACAGCAAGATGACGCGGTGGTGGCGACAGGATTAGGTGGGGGAAAGGGATAGAATATCGCTCAATTAGCCTTAATTACCATGCAAAAGAAAGTGATAGCTAATGAACGAGAGAAATATGCGAACAGATAATATCTGCATTAAATAAAATATCTGGCGGTAACATCTCCCCCGGCCTTAAAGGGTCGCCTTTAAGAAAATAATATTGTACTTAATACATACAATAAATGCGGGATAATATAATATGCTATGCGGGAATAAAAATTGCGGTAATATAATTGCGGCATAAATATAACGCGGATATATAAGTTGCGGTATTATAATGCGGATATAACATAATACTTAAACTAAGTAGATTAAACTTAAGTAAGTTATTGATTAGGTAGGGGACATAATTTAACTACTGGACGAAGGTAGCTCCCCTTTGAAGTTCTTACTGAAACAACTCGAGCAGCGCCGTCTTTCGACGGGTAAACCTTCTCTACAATACCCAATGGCCAAGCAAAAGGCGGAGCATTGTCAGTCTTGACAATGACTACCGTTCCCTCCTGTATGGGAACAGAAGGAACATTCCACTTAGCTCGCGTTTGTAGCTGGTGCAAATATTCTGCACGCCAACGCTTCCAAAACGACTGCACTATACTATCTATTAAGTTATGTCGCTGAAGCAAATCTTTCGGTCTAACTTCAGGCGCGGGAATAGATGAAAGAGGCACGGTATGTAGAAAGTGGGCCGGTGTAAGAGCTGAAGGCTCTGCGGGATCACTACTCATGGTCGTCAGTGGGCGCGAATTAATTAGCGCTTCTATCTGCGTGAGAATAGTAAGCAGCTCTTCGTACGATACGATTTGCTGTCCTATTACCTTAAACAAATGCATTTTAATAATCTTCACCATACTTTCCCAACAACCTCCCCAGTGAGGAGAAGCGGGTGGAATGAATTTCCAATTTATACGATTTTCGGCAAACTCTTCTTCTAGGTGGGGGCGTAAATCATCTAAGAATTTATACAAATCGCGGAGATACGAATTTGCTCCGACAAAGCAAGTCCCATTATCAGAGTACATGCATTCAATCGGACCACGCCTAGAAAGAAACCGTTTGAACGCATTGAGGTAACTGGAAGTACTCAAATCTATTGCAATTTCGATGTGAGTCGCGCGTGTAGTGAGACACGTAAAGATGCATAGCCATGCTTTACGGCTCTTAACTCCTCTGCCACGAAAGGGTGTATACTGCAGAGGACCTGCGTAATCGCATCCGACATGCGTAAACGCCTTATCGACTTGGTTGACGCGGTGACTGGGTAAATCAGCCATAAGTGGAAATAACGGACGCGGCTTAGATTTAAAGCACACGTTGCATTTATGAATGCGATAACGTATAATGCGTCTTGCAGCCACGATCCAGAATCTGTGTCTTAATAAAGACATCAGAAGCTCTGGCCCAGCATGCAAGTGCTTTCGGTGATAGTGATCAACTATCAAGTCAACCACGTGATCGCGGCGCGGTAGAATACAAGGATGCTTAAGTGTGTATTCCTCAGTGGAATTCGTCAAGCGACCTCCAACACGGACGAGACCGTCACTGTCGAGAAAAGGCCTAAGCTTGTTGATAGCGGATGAACAAGTTTCATTTTTAATTAAATTAGATTTATCGTGCGAGAAATAAACATCTTGCACGGCGCGTATTAATTTATTTTCAGCAAACTCTAAGTCTGCGGCGGTTATAGAATTACCACGTGGTAATATTTTCATAAAGCGGTAAACATAAACAATTGCGCGTAACAATTTAGGATACGACGAAAACCGTTGCGCGAGCGCGTAAAGTGATGAGTCCTCTGGACTCGTCGTAACGTGCACCTGAACTCGTTGCTCAGGCGCGTCAGCGTATTCATTATCATTTAGTTTATGTATGGGCCATTCACTTGGATCGCGCGTGATCCAAGGAGGTCCAGTAAGCCACAAGGGGTGGCCGACTAACTTACCCGGGGTAAGACCACGAGATAAGCAGTCCGCGGGATTTTCAGAGCCAGAAACATGGAAGAATCTGTTCGCGGGAATGTTGTCTGTCACCTTTACGACTCGATTGGCGACGAAAGTCTGCCAACGATGCGGGGACGCGTTAATCCAACAAAGAGCAACTTTAGAGTCGCTGAAAGCGAACACATTATTAATGGGGTATCTAGGGGATATGATATCTATGACCTTGCGAAGTAGTTGCGACAACAAGACCGCCGCGCAAAGTTCCAATCGCGCAATGGAAACAACCTTAACAGGTGAGACTTTGGACTTTGCGCACACTAGTTGCACAGAGTACGTGGCACCTACACGGACTTGCAGATAAACCACACCACCGTATGCGCGTTCACTCGAATCTGCGAAACCTATGATGTTGACGTCGCAATCCTCTACAATACCTAGATGACGTGGAATGGACAATTTGTTGAGCAAGGGAAGCTCTTTACAAAACTGCATCCAGTCACTGACGATATGAGAGGGGGGATCGGCATCCCAGTCACACTTTGACAACCAAAGCTCTTTAATTAGAAGCTTGGCGTACAAAATGGCCGGAGCCACAAAGCCCATTATGTCCCACAGCCTAGCGATCGCAGACAATATCGTGCGCTTAGTGCACTTATCGTCAGGAGCGTCGACTACAAAACGGAAACTATCGCATGATCTATCCCAATACAGACCCAAAATTTTATGCGGAATAGAGTCGTCGAACGACTTATCGTGAGACTCTTTGTGCGTATCTGGTATGTGAGCCAGTACGGCATCAGAATTACTCGTCCACTTGACAAGATCAAATTGACCCATTTTGAAAAGTTGGATCAGCTCATCACTAAGCGTAATGGCTTGCGGTTTATTCATGACAGAGACAACAATATCGTCCATGTAAAGACATGACGAAGCAGCAGCAGCTGCAGCGGGAAACTTATCGCCTTCATCAGCGATCAGCTGATGAACAACGCGTAATGCGTGAAATGGACTCGACTTAAGTCCGAAACAGACGCGGTTAAACTCGTATACAGTGACTGGATCCTCCGTACTGAAACGATATAAAATTCTTTGAAACCTACGATCAGGTTCACGTACTCCAATTTGGAGAAACATCTGACGACAATCAGCAGACAGCGTAATTTCAAACAGGCGGTAGTGTATAAGGATGCTAAACAAGTCACCTTGTAAATTAGCACCTGCGTGGAGAAGATCATTAAGCGAGTGACCAGACGAAGACTTACAACTGGCGTCCAATACGCAGCGTAGTTTGGTCGAGGTTTTGTCTTCTCGGACCACACCGTGGTGTGGAATAGTATATGAAGGTCGGGTGACGTCATCAGTGTCCGTGTCAATGGGGCTTATGTAGCCCTTGTTTATATAATCATGTACTACGTCATTATAAGCGGCGCGGATTTTTAACGATGCGTCTAGCTTTCGTTCTAAACATTTAAGTCGCCTAAGGGCGGCGGAGTAGGAATCTCCTAACAAATTAACGTCATCACGAAACGGTAATGCGACGACGTACCTACCACTATCATCACGAGTGGTGGTAGCGCGGAAAAACTGTTCGCACTCAAACTCATCGGGACTTTGAGTGGGCGGCGCGGTTATCTCTTCAAGTTCCCAAAAGCGCTTGAAGAGTGTGTCCATCGATTCATGGACAACGGAACAACAAACAGTCGATAGACTATTGTGAACGATCTGTGACGTAGGCGCGGAGCCCATAATCACGAAACCTAACACAGTCTGAATCGCGGGCGGTACATTAATATATTTGCTATGTACTACTCCGGGGAGCAATAGATGCGAAAAGGCCTCTGCTCCGACCAAACAGTCGACAGGTCCAGGAGTAGCGAAATCATTGTCGGCGAGCGGCAATGAGTCGAGGTGTGTGAACGCAGCCTTATCAACTGTCGCCGACGGCAGGTTATCACTTATGCGGTCGATTACGAGCGAGTCAAGGTCAAGATTAATATTTGTATTAAATCTCCAGTTTATTTTAAAATTAACTGAACCCCTAACTTGCTTCTCCGAACCCCCAATCCCTCTAACACGTATATGAGAAGGCGTCATACAATTTAATAATCCGAGGCGCTCACAACATTCATAAGTTATGAAATTACTTTGGGATGCACTATCAAGTAAACATCTAATAACCTGAGGTTTATTATTACCATCATAAACTATCACTTGTGCTGTGGCAAGTAACACCGTTGCATAAGTAGTTGCTCGTGGCTGGTTATCAGTGGATGACTCAGTGCGCGCGGCAAGCGAAGCGGCAATGGATGTCGTGCAAAGCGATAGATCTCTGCGCTGCACTGACTCACGCGGCTCGCTGATAAGCGCGGGCGCCTTCGGCGCGGTGGTTGTATGCGCGACGGTAGGTGTCGCGGGTTCGATTCGCGGTTTATTATTGTTGAAATGTAACATAGAATGATGTCGCTGGGAACATACGCGACATTTCAATTTAGATAAACAATTTAAAGTTTTATGCGTGCGGCTGGTGCAGTTCACACAGCCGTTATTATTTTTAATAAACTTAAACCGTTCAGTAGGTGAAAGCTTTTCGAACGCGGTACATTTATAGTAATGGTCATGAGGCGCATAATTGCACAGTGAACATTTGTTATTATCAGAGGCCGAACATGTAACGTATGACTGTGGATTGGGCGGGCGGTTAGTCCTAGCAGAAGGCTTAGGACTAGACTTTGTACCTACAGCTACAGAAGGTTGCGTGCTCTCAAAGATCCTACACTGTTTTTTAATAAACTCAATAAAGCTGTCGAGTTTAGGTAACCCTTTATCGCGAGAATACATTTCAAAAGCACGTATAGTATCTACATCAAATTTCTTCGTAGCTATATGTAACAATACAAAATCCAACAGATCATCGATTTTTAATGCTTTGAGTGAGCTTATTGCGACAACAAACTTATCGATAAATAACCGGAAGTTAGCCGTAGACGGAGAACCATTTAATTTAAGGTTGAAGGCCTCATCTAAGTAGGTAGAACCTAATACACGGACATCTTGGTATTTATCGAGAAGAGCCCGATAAATAACTTCATAATTCTCGGCACTTGGAATTATACCAGCAAATGATGACTGGGCGGTAGGTGACAATTTACCTATTAAATAATACAATTTATCGGCGTTTGTCAACGATGCGTTTTTGTGCACTGTGCCATGGAAACTAGCGTAGAATAATGGCCAGTTTTTTATGTCACCATCAAAGGATACCAGTTCGATATTTGGAAGCCTAGGCCTGGTTTTGGCGGGCGAAGTGGAATGCTCCGACGAGTGCGCGGGCGCGGGTGAAGGTTTCAACTTCGAAATGATCTGCTTGATATAACAATATAGATCTTCGAACGCGGCATAACTCTGATACGAAGGAGAAGCTTCGGGATCGAGCTCAAGGAGTGTTTCATTGTATTTATCGAGTATTTCGTGAAAACTAGCGCGTATATTATCTATAGTTAAACAAGAACTCAGAAATATCTCCTGAGTTTCTCCCGAAACATCAACAACAGCACTCTTGGCCTGTTTATAAACAGCATTAATACGTTCAAAAAGAGCATTTCGCTTAGCTTCCAGAATCGATAATCGCGGGGCAGTTACCGTCGTCTCGCGTGGCATTATTGAAATAATTTATAAGCTACAATAATAACAAGTAAATGTAACTAGCGCGGTAAGTGCCTATGCGAGACGAGCATAGGTAGATAGCGTAACTTATTGAATAAAACGGGAATGTTAGATAAGTAGTTATACCTAACTTAATTAATAACAGTCGCGGTAAAGTATATAGGATACTATAATATATTATGGGCGCGGTAATAATTATGTTATAAATGAGTACGTAAATTATAATAATTATATAAGGTATACTATAATTATGTATATAATATATACCTAACACCTATAAATGTATATGCCTAAGGGGCGGGAACAATAAATATATTATAAAATATTATAATCTCCAAAGGCGAACACTTATAAGGGCGTGGCGATGTTGAACACTTTTGAGAAGTTGAATGAGGGTAGTCTTCGCAACATAGATTGTTACGAGGCGTATTTTACTTACAAAATGGTGAATCTCGAATATAATATCGAAAAATGATATGAAATTAATGAAATTTGATATGAGTAATCCAATAATATGGATCGAAATAACGATCCAGTGAGAAGGAACCAAAAAAATGGAGCAGCCAAAAATTAGTTCTATGAAAACTAATATTCAACCGCTCGTTTAGCGGGGGGCGAGTTATGTGCTCGAAAGCCTTATAGCGGTATAATTTTTAAGTGGACTGTATTTTTGTATTCGCTAGGTCCCTGGTTACAAGAATCAAGATCATTACATGGCATATCAAGTCGAAAAGAACAATAATTAGGTAATGGATAGAGGAAAGAGTCCACGCACCTTTTGTCGACCGGGAACTTCTCAGCTCCTGCCGCGCGGCGGAGATTCACTTCAATCCAAACACTCAACTCTCAACACTTCCGAAGACACGGTTCACAGCACAGAAGATAATTCACGTACTCGCGGTATTTCCAAGTGAAATTAGGTCACCGGGAACGCGGAATAACGATGGCGTGTTGACCATACAAGTTTTTCGTATGCACTGTTCTTGCATTATCACAGCAAGATGACGCGGTGGTGGCGACAGGATTAGGTGGGGGAAAGGGATAGAATATCGCTCAATTAGCCTTAATTACCATGCAAAAGAAAGTGATAGCTAATGAACGAGAGAAATATGCGAACAGATAATATCTGCATTAAATAAAATATCTGGCGGTAACAATCATATTTGCGAAGACCAAATATGAATCGTATGCACAGATTTTGAAGTCTCTCAAGTTTATTCAGCTGGTCCTCGGTAATATCAGGGTAACTGGCGTCAGCATAGTCAAGTATAGGGAGCATAAGAGATTGAGCAAGCGCAATTTTAGTGGCAGTCGGCAAGAAGTTTCGCAGCCTACGTAAAGAACCAGCAGTGGCAAACATTTTACGACTTGTTGCGGCTAGCTGAGGGCCCCACGATAAGGTGCGGTCGATAGTAACACCTAAGTTTATGACGCTGTCACTATAAGGTATGGTCACTCCATCAAGAATGATTCGTGGAAGCAGATCCCAGTCAATTTTGCATACCATACGAGAGCTACCAACAACAATTGCTTGGGTTTTGTGTGGATTCAATTTGAGACCGTGATTCCTACTCCATTCGGAGATGTGACGCAAGTCAGAATTTATAACTTCCACAGCATCCGCTAATTGATCGAGTGGCGATTGAAAATACAACTGAAGATCGTCAGCATAGAGATGGAAGGATGAAGTAAGGGTACGAGAAATAGAGTTAATAAATATAGCAAAAAGTAAAGGAGAAAGAACGCCACCTTGTGGTACACCGGCAGATGTATCACACCAAGAAGAAAAGGTATCCTCAAGGCGAATACGCTGCCGGCGACCATACAAGTAACTGTGAAACCAGTCTATTACATCTGAGGAAAGATTAAGGGAACGAAGATTAGCAAGAAGAATATCAAAATCAACAGTATTAAATGCATTGCTAAAGTCCAAGAGAGTCATGACCGCTAACTGGCCATTTTCCATACCCAGTCGGATATCGTCAGTAACTTTGATGAGTGCAGTAACCGTACTGTGTCCTGGACGAAAACCCGACTGAAAGGGATTAAGAAGATGGTTTTTGACCAGAAACGCATTGATCTGGTGATGCACTAGACGCTCAAGGACTTTAGATAAGAAAGGAAGGATAGAAATGGGACGATACTCAGAGAAAAGTTTAGGATTGGGTTTCTTAGGTAATGGAAGAATCTGTGCTTCCTTCCAGAGCGAAGGAAACACTGCATTAGAGATGGAAAAATTTAGTATATGACAAAGAATAGGAAGGATATGATCTAGGATAGGAAGGAGCATATTACGACTAATGCCATCGACACCAACAGCATTTGAAGAAATTGAGAGGATACTTTTCTTTATCTCAGTAGTTGTAAATTGACGAAAGACAAAAGGTGGATAGTCGGGAGGAGGGACGGAACCTAGAACGGAAAAAAGGCGCGTCCAGTGGTTAATTCGTTCAAGCTTTAGCCCCTTGTGTAACAATCTACTATTTGTGTATAATTTGAGACTGTCTCGGTGGCTTAGTGGCTCGCAAGCGCTGCCTTTCATGAGGTCCCGAGTTCGATCCCCAAGTCAGACAAAAATTATTATTGGATTTTTCATTAGAAATTATCTCAATGACAGCCTAGATTCTTAAAGAAATATATAAATATGCAGAGACATCGGGTTTATTAGTGTTTTTACCGCATTTACAACGTATTCTGATGAACTTTTCAACCTGATACCGGCGACACGGTCACCGTACCAGCCGCCATCGCCTGAGAGCTCATACGCACATAATTGACACGTGGACACTATCATAAAAAAAATTGTGGGATTATAAATGGCCCTTACCTTAGGAGGAATAATAAGGTAGGACTCCACCTTATGGTCAGCCAAGTACCCCTCCCTGGAGCACCCGTCCCCAGGTTCCACCTCGAACCTGTCGCCCAGCTGGAGGAGCGTCGCTTTCGTTATGTGGACTCGGCTATAATGAACAAGTATAGGGAACTTTTGAAACTAATTACTATAATTGATTGATATTATTATAATTTATCTGGTTCCAGCGTTCAGCGAGGTAACATCTCGAGGAGCGGCGTCGTACTAACGGAATTTACTAATTACTATAATTGGTGTGGGTTATTTAATTAGGTTTTAGTTTGACATTTTGTAATAATCGTTAATTGGATAATAAACTAAATTTATACTTTGTATACTATGATTATAAATATAACTATGTAGCTATATTATCTATGTAAATACCTATCTATTACACACCACCGTCGTTATAATTACTATAATTTGCTACAATTTGTAAAATAATTTACAAACACACCTCATTTTTATGTTTGTATTATGAATTAGTTTTATTTTTACTAACTTTGATTTATGCAGAATCTAAGTATAATATGATGAAATTTTAAGCTGCATATCCACTAAAGGCAGCCTAGGATCGGGCACTCGGCTGTCTCCGCCAAAGGCTGCCTCTAGTGCATACGTGGCTTTGGTTTACTGTCATAATCCCCACTAAACTATACCCATCAATGGGTCTACCCATCAAATGGATTATGACAATTTGCAAAAAATTGGCGTTTTCCCCACTAATCGGGTTACCAACCCGATTCGTGGGATTATGACAATAATAGGTTTATTTTAAACGATAACTCCACATATGGTGCCTTCTAAAATAAAACTTATAAACTTTCATTAGTGAAAAAAGACTAAACAACTATCTGCCCTAACTAAATACACTATATCATAGAACACTTTGAAAATCCACAGGCCGACATGTCGGCCTATAGAAAATCCAAGTGCTCTAAACCACTGTCAGATGGCAGCGTACCCAAGATACTGGCGGCATTGCCACGTTGAATAGCAATGCTTATACGTTGAGCCAGATAAACGCCAGCATTTTGATCACGCGTCGCCTCGACCAAGCGCTCAGATAGATTTTTGAAAATGCGGTGAGCTCCCGGACCCCACGGTCCCAGAGTCTCGACTCCAAACGGTTCAAATATGTAACCGCTACCGAGGCTTGCATATTTGCTCCGCTTGCGTTGCTCGGCAGAACCTTTATTGAAATAATTAAACTTTCATTGAAATCAAATTTTAATATGACTAACCATGAAATGGACAAACAATTTAATGTTTAAGGAAATCAAGAAATGATCTTTTATGATTTAGAATCCGTTTTTAATTAGGTACGTAGGCTCTTATCTCTTTTATTATATTATTATGTATATCGTATTTCATATTTCAATCCAATTTTCTAAATAAGATAGCCATGTAGGTAGGTACCTTCATGTTTGCAAAACTCGACTTCGTCAACTAAGTTACAAACATAGCATCAAAGCCTTCATTAAACGCAGCTCCTCGTTCAACTTCCGAGACCTTTCAAGACCTTCGACGGTTAACTTGATTACCTATTTCAATCAAATATACACCAACTGTTACTTGTTACTAACGCCTTGGATCCGTTGCTTTATTAAACTTAGCTTTCTGCTATTCAACTAAGAATAATATCCGATTCACGCCTCCTAATCTGAATTATATTAAAGGACCTCTTAAGAGTTTGACACAATCCCATGGAAAATTTACTAAATCGATGTTTTGTATTTCCCTGTTACCTCCGAATACAGTAAACCTATTTGATATATTTATATCCAGATATTTTAAAGTTGAAGTAAAGTATGTCCCTATCATTTTATTTTTGTTTATAAACTCTTAATTTTTTTGTGGTGAACGTCCATTCACGCGAGTAAAACAGCGATTTTTGGAAGTGTGTGCAAAAACCAAGGCTTTATAAGAAAAATTATAATGACAGGGACATAGGTTACTTCACTATAAAAATGTCAGGATATAAATTTATAGAATGGGTTAATTCTATTCGGAGGAAACATGGAAATACAAAACATTGATTTGGTAAATTTTTCATAGGATTGTGTCAAATTCCTAGAAGGCTATGTATTATTGCCAGCTATGCCCTGCGGTTTACTCCGCGTAGTCGTCGTTCCCGTGGGAATATCGAGATAAAAAGTACCCTATGTGTTATTCCGGAGTCTAAACTATCTACATACCGAATTTCAATCTAATCGGTTCAATGGTTTTGGCGTAAAGAAGTAACAAACATCCATCCATCCTCACAAACTTTCGTAACTGTGTCTGGAACTGTGTCCGGCAAATGGCAATAGGCTCGCCCCCTATTACATGGGACCTAAACTCATAACTGGAGAATTATGGGTACTATAAAACTGGGTTCTGCAGATACTCTCTCTGCCTACCCCTTTTGGAAAAAGTCGTGATACTATGTGTATCGAATATAATGTTCCATAAAAAAATATAGCCTCTACCCATGGTTGCCGTGGCGGCCGGCTAAGGATTAACAGATCCAGAGGACGGGCAGCTGCGTCCTCTGCAAAAAACCATCGAACTGCGTTCGACAACCCGCCTGCCAAGCGTGTCGAGTATTGGCAAAACCCCCCTTTATGAGGGAGGCCTATGTTCAGTAGTGGATTACCAACGACTGAGATGATGTTGATGATAAAAGTATATATGTATAAATACACCACCTTCTTTATAAAAAAGCGCTTAAAGTACTTTATAAACGTTTATAACTTTTATTCAATTTGCAACGCACTGTCTAGAAAATTGTCGAGTATTATTTACAAGCTTTCAGCGATAAAAGCGTCGACTGGACGACGCGACGTTGAAATCAAATTAGGTAGCATTCCAGAAATACCAGAAGCAATTCTTTTATGTTGACAAAGAGTATTGATTTCGCTTCATCTGTGTATTTATTGAAAACTAGCTGCGCTCCGCGGCTTGTGCGGGTTCCCCTGAAAAGAACCTATTCTAGCTATTATTATTAATTAATGCTCTAAGCTACTGCAAAAACAATTATATATAAAATATAATTGAAATGACAAAGATACCACTATGGACTCAGTAAAAACAAATGTTTTCCTTTAAATTTTGATGATGATGTCAATTCAGATCTTATCCATTTCTAACTTAACTAATCATGAAACTAAAACTAACTCAACACACAAAAGAGCCTCTGCATTAATCAACGCCGTCGATTCGCATATTACGAACGCGCGTTTCAGTCGCCGAATATTCGTAAAAATTAGTACTGGATTGCGTTACTTAAATCGTGTACACGCGCTGCATTTAGGCGTCGTAGGATAAATAAAATGCCATGTGCAAAGGTTCTTCTTACATTCTATCCATCTGTCTACTCATCACGTATCCACCCACTGCTGAATATGTGCCTTCTCTGTTACACCATTCTTTCTTGTCCTGTGCGAGTCTCATCAAGTAGTTAGTTGTATCAAGTATATCAAGTAAATCTTACATTCACCGATACTAAACGGTTAGCTCAAAGTGGCAGCTGACAGTATGATTGACTTCTCCGTACCTACTCTTCAAAAAAAAAACAACGCACCCAGCAATCCCTCCCGATTCCATATGGTTAGCCAGCGTGACGTCATCAGACCATACGTCGAACTGCCACTTGCGTAGTCCCAGCACTCCGCACAGTACGTTCCCTGTATGGATGCCGATACGCATGTCCACGTTGAATCCTGTCGCTTCACGAACAAATCTATGCGAAATAAAGATTTTTATTATTAATTAATAGCATTAAAGAAAGCATTGAGTTTGAGCAGAAGGCATGCTGGCTTTTGGACACACGAGAGACGTCAGGGCAGATCATTTTATTTTTACTCTGCATATTATATGAAATGTATACAGATGGACTTAGTGGTAAAAGCGTACATAATATTTTCAGCCGGAGTGTATTGTTTTATGATAGTGAGAGACAAAACGAGCAAATCAGGTGCCTGATGGTAAGCATCATGATTGCGATCATGAGATCGATACAAATAATCTATTAGTTGTTGAAACTCTTCATGTCCAGTAATTTCGCTGGTAACATTGCCCTTCGACCGGAACACAGTAATGTTTGCACATTACTGCTTAGCGGATGAATAACTGGCAAAAGAGGCCTAACAAACTACTAAAGAGGTATAGGTTCCTACCACCATCCTTAGATCCAAGCTAACCTCATACGAACGTGGCACACTCTGCTGACATACAAACGAGGCTCATCATCATCATCATTTCAGCCGTAGTACGTCCACTGCTTCATAGGCCCATAGATTTCCATTTAGTCCGGTAATAAACGGTGTAACTAGGGTCAACCTCTAACAAAACCCACCTACAACATCCTGGTGGGAAAGGGTATATCCTACCTATCTGATATACATGCAACTGACCCGGCACCACACGTATTGACCAGACATTCTTGTGGGTCCTGCTGGTTAGATCGAGAAGGTAGTGTTCCCCTGCACTACTAAATTAATTTCCAAATCTTTTAACGTGGGTTATATAATACCCTACCTGATAGCATCAATCATCTGCAAGCCCATATTGACACAGTTGTAAGCATGGTTCGGTCGGGAGACCGGTAGGCCTGACACGCAGTAGTAGCAGTCGCCCAGGATCTTGATCCTCATGCATTGGTTCTCCTGTGCAAAAACATATTATATTTAAACAATTTCACTTATTGTGTAGTTTTTCACCCTTTACAAATTATTTTTAGTGCATTGACAGTTAATGGGTTTTTTTTCAGCAAAATAACTCACACCATAACATACAATCGAGCCTTTTTCCCGAAGAGGTAGGCAGAAGTGTACCCAGGACTCAGTCACATAGTAGGTACACCCACATTTTGCATTCGTAGTAAGTAAGTAGTATATTGTGCCATCTACTAAGTTTCTTACAATATCACTGCTAGACTGGAACGAATGTCCACTCCGTGCTTAATCAATTGAAGCAGAAAGTAGGTGTATCGATACAATAAAGTATTGTCTCATATTGATTGAGCAGTAATAGATTTCGATTCACAATATAATTAATTTTAAACGATAGTGTCTGATTAAAATAAATTATAGCGCAGAACGACTAGCAAGGCTGTTCAAATGAGTTCGCCTCTCTATATTACGTAGGTACTAATTCGATACACATCGTCGTCTAAGCCGAAGGAAGTTCACTACTGAACAGAGGCCTCCCCATAAGGAGGGGGGAGGGGGGAGAGGTTCCAATACTCGCCACGTTGGCAGGCGGGTTGGCGAGCGCAATTCGATGGTAGAAAGAGTGAGGTACTATTCTATTGCAGGCACCCCACGGCGAAAAAGAAAATGAATAATAGGTTTTTTCCTAATTGTCTTTTCGACCTTTTCTCAGCAACGTAGAAGAAAACCTATATAGAGGTCTACATTTCATCAAACTTTAACCCTAAGCTTTCATCCTTCGTCACAAAATGTACACTACAAGTATTTTCAAAGTGGGTTAGTTCACAACTTTGGTATAAACTCGATCAATCACTGGTCACTATCGAAGATTTACACTGATCCAGTTCTGGAGGAAAGTTAACTGGAAATATAAATAAAAAGTAATATTTTAAAGGAAACAAATCTTCTTCTTCTTCTTTTCCCTCGCCATATCCCGTTATGCGGGGTCGGCTTTCGCAATCAGGCTGCGCCACTTAGGGCGGTCGTTAATATCGCTTTCCGATGCGTTAAGTATTTTGAGGTCGTTGTTAACTGTTGTTATCCAGGTTTTGGGAGGTCTGCCTCTCCCCCTTTTGTCCGTTGCCATGGCAAGACACTTCTTCACCACATGATCGTTCGGTCGTCGCATTACGTGTCCGTACCATCTGAGTCTCGATTCTGCGATCTTATCTGCAATCGGTCTAACCTTGAAGCTGCCCCTTACATATTCATTTCTAACATGATCTTTAAGGGTGACTCCACCGGACCACCTAAGCATACGCATCTCTGCTGTGTGCAGTTTCTGTTGGTGTTTGGTTAATGGTGCCCATGTCTCAGAACCATATGGCATGGCCGGTCTAATTGCAGTTTTGTAAACTTTTCCCTTCGTTCTGATTGGCATTTTTCTATCACACAGAACACCCGTTAGAGTGCGCCACTTGCACAAAGCTGTGGTGACACGGTGCGTCACATCTGCGTCTATTAAGCCTACATAAACCTAAAGAAAACAAATCTACATCAATTTTTTTTTTTCAGAACTGCTTTGATCTACATCAAAAATTACGGAATTAAGTACAATACTTAGTATTAAAGATGTGATTGGTAATATTATTATAGGTTAAACGGCAATTTTAGAGCGATATATTGTTTGTATTTAGTTAGATGGTCCCGTCAAACTGACTTTCCCAGATAAAATGGATTAGCTGCAATTTTGTCGTCAAATGCGATATTTGCAAAATAAAAGTCGAAATTTTATTTTGCAAATATCGCAATTATTTATTTTTAAACTTGCTTAGGTTGACGGGTATATACACCCCCGTAAGTATTCCTTTTTTTATTATATTTTTGTAATACATTGTAATACTGTTGTTATACCTTCATAATAAACAAGTATTTATCCTTTGGTACTTAATTACCTAGATAGTTTAGATTCTGAAGGTTATGTAGGTACTTTTCAGCAAATGCAACCGCGGTACATGGCTAGTTACTTAGTTACAAAATATTTGCAATGTAAATTTATTCACAAACGATTTAACTTAAGGAATAGAGTCTGAGCTGGAAAGGTTATCACTATTCGTAATTCGCTCTATCTACTACAAATACAAATAATTTTATTTGACTCAATAAAACATACAGTGGTCTTAAAAAATAGCTATCTCTGAAATTATAAACATTACTAGACTGATGTAAATAAACTATAAGTTTAAACTATCTGTTTAGCGATCAATCCTTGCCATTGAAGAAAAACCATTAGCTGAAGGATCGGGTTACAATAGCATCTAATAAAACTTGTTCGGAACATCGATTATCGTCATAATTTTTGGTATAGTACAATATATTTCTTAGACAAAATTAGATAAATTTATCGTTACTCTATAGATCTAACTCAGACCCAAGTAGGTTTAGGTAATTTTACACTATTAGGATAATAGCTATTGAAGCCGCTCCTTTTCCATGAAACCCGAAATAATACTCGAACACTTCATCAAATAACATAATTTATTCCAAGCCTATACCATCTTGATTTGCGCTCTACAATCCTCTGTCGCTCTGGCCCCTCCCCGGTGTTGCCATCGTTGCCATTATTACTTTTCATAAAACCACCAAAACGTTTACAGTATCCGTGACAGGCGCGTCACAAAATAACATCAATCTTACAATATATCAATGTTATTCTCAGGCTGAGATCGAAAAATCCTTAAATGAACATAATATAAGCTGATTGAAGCAGAATACTGAGAAAGTTAGAATCCAACCGTATAACGGTGGGTCATCTATTAATAATATAACATTTTTTTTCGGAAGAGAAGGCAGATGTGTAATCAGGACCTACCGGGCACAGTTCCAGACTCCAGGCTGTTTGTTTGAATTGATAAAATTCCTAATGGAAAAATCCAATAACACTTTTGCATGACCTGGAGATCGAACTCGGGACCTCATGATTGGCAAAAGCGATTGCAAACCACTACGCCATAAAGGCAGCCAAATATTATAAATTAATATTAGGTTTTAATATTATTCTCGTATTAATTTAGCCTTTTGAAGATTATGCTTATCTAGACACACGGAGTGTGTCCAACATGTTCGCAACACACCGGTAACACCTACGTAAATTGCTCTACAGAAGCGACAGGCGTCGACGATTCGGTAACATAAGTTATTTATTCCATCGAGACAATCGCATAAATAACATTTCAGCTCCATCCATCAATTTGACAAGCAAACAATAAACATAGGGAAACCCGGCGGGAACACCTGAACAATCAATGGACATGGCGTCCAAGTTCCAACGCCTATTGAGAAGGCAATGTCCATCTGTGTCAGACCGAAGTGGTCTGCAGTGACCTATAAATTCAATTCAACCACCTTTCGCGTATGGCTGGTGGCCTGGTACTTTATTTTGCTTTGCAGAATAACTGTACTGTATGTTGCCGAAGCCTATAGCCATCTACCGGGCACAGTTCCAGACTCCGTGTAGGTATTGATATATGTAATTCCTAACGGAAAAATCCAATATTTAACATTTTGCCTGACCTGGGGATCGAACCCGGGATCTCATGATTGACAGTCGAGCCAACTACGGTGCCAACTACGCCACCGAGGCAGTTCTTTAACTATAATATCAAATGACATAATATTATAACGAAGCACAGAAACAGGCTGGTAAAAATAATTATATTTTTTTTTAGTGACGCATAATAATAGCCAAAAAAAATATTATTCACAAACATATTTTTCCATTAAAATAGGTACATACCTCTTTTGTTAATTATTATTGTAATATCCGCTAACAATCTTCTCTAACGAATCTTTTCAATTGAATTATTCGTGAAAGTGTCAGCCCTAGCCTTTGTTTAGGGCTTTAGGGTTATTACAAATCATCCACAGGTGACTGGGCCCACAAAGCGACTTATTATTTTCAAAATTGAGTTTTGATTTAATAAGAACGGCCGAGTAGTTCTAAAAATCTTATTTTCTTTTCAGTGGAACTGAATTGTTGGAAAAATTGTTTCCTCAGTGGATAGTAAAATTATTAATGGTTAGTATTAGATAAGTAAGTGGGTACTTTTACTTATTAGTTATTAGCCTACCTACTTAATATTTATATTATAAATTGTATAAACATTGTATAAATAAGTGTTATAAAAATTTCACTCATCAAATAAAATTATATAAAAGTCCTCTTGGCTAATAACGAATAAGTATCTACTTACTTATCTAATACTAACGATTAATAATTTTACTATCTCCTGAGGAAACCATTTTTCCATTAATTCCGTTTTACTGAAAAGAAAACATTTTCAGAACTACTCGGCCGTTCTTATTAAACCAAAACTCAAAATTTTTTGCTTGTAGGTATTATTTACGACGTCAATGACTAAGTTTTTTTTTATGATAGAGAGTAATAAGACGAGCAAATCAGGTGCCTGATGGTAAGCATCATGATTGCCCATATCAGAAAGTACCACAGTAACGTAACAGTAAGTAAGGCATTCTCTAAATTCCTCGTATTATTCAGAAACTTTGTAGAAAATGAGTAAAATTTACCTACACTGTTAATTTTAATTCAAAAGTCACGAAACATTAAGCTTTGACAAAATCTATTTACCGTCAAAATATTTATTCACCCGCAAATTCGTTCAAAATGCATGTTTATAATTCACTCTAGGAATGCAGGAAATAACATTTGAACCATACGTAGTGGAAAACAGTATCAAAGTTAATGCTTTGATGTTCGTGTATTTTTTTGAATTACATAATAAAACTCACACCCCTGCACTTGAATTCTCTGTGTCGCTGGCGGCATGTACACATACATACACATCATCAGCCGGAAGACTTCCACTGCTGAACATATACCTCCGCCAATAGAAACCACATAAACTATTCATATGGGGGGATTTGGCAGTAATCACCACGCTTGGCAGGCGGCATGGTGATCGCAGTAGTTTGAATACCTACTTGGAAACTGAGAACGCTGCTGCCTACTAACCGAATATGTCCCTCTGCCGGATCTCACGACTCCCACGGGACGAAAAAGGTAGTGCTTCCCGACTATATAAAAGGGATTTATATAGCCGACAACCACACGGCTATTTGAGCTCATCGCACTAAAACTTGCCTCGGGTGGGTTCGAACCCAGGACTTTGTTTAGCAGGCAGAGTTACTACCAACATAGCATGAAGCATGATATTTATTGTACAAAATAGTGGAATTCTAAAAGTTGTTAACGCTTTGTGGGTTCTGTTCAAACTGTACACAAGTTAACAGTAGAAATCCAAAATGTGCACAATAACTATTACTGTAGTGAGAGAATTAGAGTTGAATGTATGTGTTGACAGAACACTTGGGGACGCAGTTCCACGTTACGAATATTGTGCTAACGTGTTTATTATTCTGCTTAGAATTTATGTGGAGAGATTATAGCTGTGTTTAGTGCACACCGTAATAATATAATATACTAATGTGAGCACAGCGGCTTTGCCCGCTTGCAATTATGATTATGGCAGTTTTATACCCAATCTTTGACGCCCTCATTGGACCCCTTAGAATGTGAATTTGTAAATCCTTTCTTAACCCACGTCCAAACAGCGAAAAGAACCTACAGTCCAAGTTTTCAAGTCTCTAGGATCAGTGGTTTGGAATCTGCGTTGCATGCCAGTCAGTGAGTCATTTAGAATTTTATAATAAATAGTACGTTTAAGGACAGACCGGGCTAGTTTGTACATGTATAAATTAATCAACATCAACTCACTTGAGCAATCTGATCGAATCGTCCAAACAGTTCGTTTAGGGTCTTGACCAGGTCGGACGCGCTGAGTCGTTCAGAAAGCGGCGTAAAGTTGACGATGTCAGCGTACAGTATGCTAACGTTGTTGTGACGCTGCACGTGCATCTCGTGGAATCTGGTTTGCTTCGAGCTGTCGGCGCAGGCATCTGCCATCTTGAGCATGATTGAGCGTTTTACCTGAAACAATTTGAACGTTAAGATGAATTTGTTTGAAGCAATTTGACTGAGAGTTTGGTATTATTAAATAGTTCATCTAGAACAACTAACATCAGAAAAAGGAATGAAACTACTAAAAAAACTATATCATGGCAAACTACGGGCGGTCTTATCACATTAAGAAATTAGTGGACTGACCTTGCAGTTTACCGAGCCTCAGGGTGAACTGCGCAAACGGACTTGTTATAGCTAAACGTTATTGACAATCTTATTTTACCTAATTGAATCATAAATACAGTACAAGAGTGAATATCAATGAGCCAGGGATGTCTTTTTAAAGAGCTATCGATCTTTATACTTTGAGTAAAGTTTGGACTTAAGATACAATTGAGATTAAGGAAAATCAAAGCTGTGTTTGATGAAGATGACGTTTTAAAAGCGGCTTATGAAATGTCAGCTACAGAGGGATTTAATTAAAGATTACAGTTAGGTACTATATAACACTCGGCCTGAGTCGAGTTGCAGCTAACTTTAACATTAATACTTAAAATTTAACAGTAAATCAATGTGCGCGGTTGCGGGCACGATCAGACTAGTTAGAGCTATGCTTACCTATAAATATTATAATGACTAAGTGCGGATCCAATATTGTTTTGTACCTAAATAAGGCTTATTAACATCTTGTTTGTAAACTCTTTTCGCAAATAAACATTTATTTATTTATTTATTAAGGAATTTTATTTTGTATGGGCGTTTGATTTCCATACAAAATAAAATTCCTCTGAAGAAAGAGGGACAAATATATTTTTTCACACAATACGACTTGTGGTTGGAAATATCAGGATATAAATTTATGGAATGTGTTAGTTACTAATATTTGGAGGAAACAGGGGAATATAAAACATCGATTTGGTGAATTTTCCAGGACTGTGTCCAAACTGCTAAGATGTCCTGTTCACGTTATCGTTATCATTGACATCATTTTAACCGGTGCTTATTCGGTGCAACGCGTAATATTGGTCAAACCAGAAATGTAATACATATGAGGGTCAGTTAAACTTTATTACGTTAAATTTAGCTTACTTACTTAGCAACTTATTTTATGTGAAAAATTTTGAAATAGGATTAGGGTGTGTGGCACAAAACACAAAAGGCTAAACCCCTTAATGCACTTTTATAACCCGTTGGTTAAATCAAAGATAAGATAATAGGTGCTTAAGGTTTCTACGATTTGCTTTGTTTTCTGTCACCAGTTTCAAGACAATGGGAAAATTCTGGTTATTTTACTGTATAACGTATTTGAAATCTCAATGACATTCATGGAATTTAAAGTATAAGCTGCGTGGTAATGGCATCATTATTAACACAAAATGCGCGAATTTGGATATTGGCTGCCTCTTTACGCCAAAACTACTGATTTAACTAATTCGCCATTTTGCACGTTTAATAATGGTATTTTTTTGGGTTCCGTAAGGAAAAAAAGGAACCCCTATAGGATCACTTTGTTTCGTCTGTCCGTCTGTGTGTCTGTCTGTCTGTCTATCTGTGCATGTGTTTTTTTCATCTGTCAAGACCTTTTTCTGGGGAATGCGTTCAACAACTCATATATCAACAACTCAAGTAAACTGTCCCCTGCTGACACGGAGAGATACGGTCATTTTACCGCTCATTTCATACATTCATTTCCATACATTACGCAACGGGCTAAAAAGCTACAGGGGCAGGAAGCAAGATCTTATCGGAAGTAAAGGAAAAAAATCCCAAAACTATAAATGTTATTTAAAAAAAAAAGTGATTTTTAACATTTTAGCAACTCTACTGATTGCTGTTATTCTAATTAGTGTTAAGAAATATTCTTATTGCAGTATTTTTTTTTTAATAATTCACGTATGACAATTTATTAAAAACGTAGGTATGAAAAGCACACATGCATAGCATTTTTTGCTAGATATTTTACCGAGTGATTCATAGCGGGAATAGTGCAAATCGCGCCTAACCCAAAACGTGAGGCTTGTCTAAACTTTTACACAAAATTTTTTCATCGTTCACGCGACCTGACTGATGATGTCAGAACAACAAACTGGTTTAATCGCGTGAGCTTAAAATAATAAAGTCACAACAAACTGCTGTATAAGAACGTGTCTGTGCTTCCTCATATTTCTAGTTTAAATAAAATTGCCTTATAGAATTTCAAAGGTACAAATTCTTTTAGTTATTTTTGTGTTTAGTGTTTATTACTTAAACAAAAAAGATGATAAACATGACAAACGGGTGTTTTTTATATATGTTACTCGTAAATATTATTAGTAAATAGTGTTCTGGTGTATTTAAGACCTGCTCGTGTAACCGGTTCTCATGGTCAACTATGTTTGTACTCCACAGACTCGCATGTTAAATACAATAACATAATAATATAGAAATTTGATAAAAAATCTGCCTCGCCGCCTCTCGGCCTCGACTGCCGATCATGAGGTCCCGGGTTCGATCCCCATGTCAGGCAATTTTTTAGATATAGAAGTTTTCCATTAGGAGTTATCTTCAATATCAGGCTCGAGTCTAGGAATATCAGGTAAATGTAATGGCGATAGGCTCGCCCCCTATTACATGGGACCAATAATAAACTGGCGAAATGTGGGTGTACCTACTATGGGACAAGTCCTGGGTACTCTGCCTACCCCTTTGGGAAAAAGGCGTGATTGTTTGTTATTTTATGATAAAAATCAAATCTTCTGTAAATTTTTGTCATCTTAAATGGGCTAAAAGCCTGAATTACTATGTTTTTTTTATTAATTAGGCAAATTATTATTATTAATATGGAAATTATTATTAATATGGGACAACTTCCACACACTGTCATCTGGTCCCAAACTAGGCTAGAAGCCTATACTATGGTAACCAGATGACTGATATACATACTTATATAAGTATAACACCCGGACACAGATCAAACAGACATGTTCATGCACACAAATGTTTGATCTGGCCGGGGATCGAACCCGGGGCCTGCGGCACAGAAAGCAGAGTTACTACCATCTGTGCCAACCAGGCTGTCAATAATTTGTCTGTCAGGAAATAATAGAGAATGGATAAGTAAAAACCCGAATAATATTAATAAAAAAGAAAAAGTACAAAAACCCGTCAAATTGAAATGGGTTGGATTTGTGTGCATCGACATGTATGTTTGATCAGTGTTTGGGTGTTATAAGCTTATATATTATATAAGTATGTATCAGTCTTCTGGTTACTATAGTACAGGCTCCTAGTCTAGATTGGGACCAGACAACAACAAAACAACTTGCATAAGAAAAAGTTGCGATAAAACCAAAAACATAATTACGACTTTCCATACAAATTCGCCAATTTTGGACACGTATCTACGGGCTAGAGATAGTGAAGGAACGAGAGATACGAAAGGACTAAGTTAGACATTTGTCCAGCACTGATACATAAAAGGCTAAAAAAATAAACAACAATAATTATTATTAATAATCAATAATCAAATGTTTATTTGCGAGAATGCATAATTACAAAGGTTGTTCGGTATCTTAAATCTATGTCATTGCATTCAGTCGGCAAGCAGACGTGCAAATATTATTTAAAATTTAAAATCTCCACGAAAGTCCCAAAAATCCTTAATGCTATAAAAGCATTTGCATAATAGCCAGTCACTTAATTTTTTATTAAATAAATTGCCTTATAATAATTTTATGTCATCAGGTATCTTATTATAAATTAATATACTCATGTTAAATACATTTTTCTTATAAATTACTTTGCGACAAGGAGGCTGATACAATAGGCTAGTAAACTTTGCTCGCTTTTGTCAAGAGTAAACTTCACTACGCATTTTAAAGTACTCTGGGTGTGTCTTAACGAAAATGCATATTATGCCTCTAATATAGATGCTGTCTCTAATATAAAGAAGTATTACACAGAAAATTCGTTGTTTTATGGACTCTACAAAGTCAGTATAGAAAAAAGAGTAATACGTTTTAAGTATTTGTTACTAGACTGCAGTAACTTAACAGTATTCAAACATTAGTTATAATGATTTACATTAAAATTATGTCTCACTCGAGTGAAGCAGTCTCATCATTCTGAGAAGTTATCTATTGGAATTTCACGTATTTTTTCCTACACCAATGAAAACCCCATTTCAATGACGATAGTTACTGGTTTTTTGACCTATATTGATAAAGATTTTTCAGTCTAAATGTACTCGCCCGTCCACTTTTACATTAGCAATTACGCGTAAAACGATGGAGGGCCCGGCATGTTTAGAATGAAAGATCTCTACGTATCTAGTGGTACTGACTATGCTTAATCTCATCAAAGTAGGTTGCTTGTAGACCTCTTTAGCAGGGGGCCGCCTGGGGAAATACCACACCTTTGCCAGTTGTTCATCCACCAAGCAGTAATGTGCAAACATTACTGTGTTCCGGTCTGAAGGACAATGTTAGCGAAATTACTGGGCATGACGAGTTTCAACAACTAATATCTCAGGGTGACAGGCGCAGTGCAGAATTTTGAATTTTAAAACACTGGGTGGCACTGTGTCTGATATGGGCAAACATGATGCTTACCATGCAAAAAATATGATCTAGAAAAAAAAAGTTTAATAATGGGGTTCCTAATTTGGGATGCTTCCCGCTAGTCCCCACCTCCTTTGTCACCACCGGTTCGGTTACTAGGGTATACCTTACTGAAGTACTAACTTATTGAAGGGTTTTAAAAGTCCGTCATTGTTGCGTACCTACCAGAGCGGGGCTAAAATAACTTTGCTTTCCTTCTTTTTGATGTCTGGAAATAATCACTTTAAGCGATGAGATCGCCAATTGTATAACCTAAGATTAATTTAAATATTATTAATAATTATAATAATATGGGACAACTAACACAAACGATCATCTGATCCCAAACTAGGCTAGAAGCCTGTACTATGGTAATCAAATGACTGATATACATACTTATATAAGCTTATAACACACAGACATGCTCATTCCTTTATTGTTGTGTCATTTTTATGGTGTAGGTACAATAAAGTGTTTATCTATCTATCAATCTCTTCATCTTCTAGGGGATTAAGTAGATTTCTTTTTTTTGTCTGTTCCCAACAAGATTTGTTTGTTTGGCACGTATAGGATTTTTTTGGTTTGGCCAAATTTTTTATGAAATTAATTATTTTATTTTCTCACAACCGTAGTGAAAAGTAGAGTGAAACACACGGCGCTAAAACCATTATAACTCTACTCTATTTTTATTTACTCCCTCTCCAAAGCTCTCGTGTCCAATAAAACCATTATAACTCTACTCTATTTTTATTCACTCCCTCTCTAAAGCTCTCGTGTCCAATAAAACCATTATAACTCTACTCTATTTTTATTCACTCTCTCTCCAAAGCTCTCGTGTCCAATAAAACCATTATAACTCTACTCTATTTTTATTTACTCCCTCTCTAAAGCTCTCGTGTCCAATAAAACCATTATAACTCTACTCTATTTTTATTCACTCCCTCTCCAAAGCTCTCGTGTCCAATAAAACCATTATAACTCTACTCTATTTTTATTTACTCCCTCTCTAAAGCTCTCGTGTCCAATAAAACCATTATAACTCTACTCTATTTTTATTCACTCCCTCTCTAAAGCTCTCGTGTCCAATAAAACCATTATAACTCTACTCTATTTTTATTCACTCCCTCTCTAAAGCTCTCGTGTCCAATAAAACCATTATAACTCTACTCTATTTTTATTTACTCCCTCTCTAAAGCTCTCGTGTCCAATAAAACCATTATAACTCTACTCTATTTTTATTTACTCCCTCTCTAAAGCTCTCGTGTCCAATGGGTCTCTCTAGCCCCTTGTGTAATATGTACTATTTCATACGTTTTTTTTAAATTTAATTTAGTATATTTTTAGTTCACCTTGACCTACTAGCGATTTTAAGGACAAGGTAAACCGTAACGTGTTTTTCGTAAGTTTATCTAATACATGAAGGTAATCTTGAAAACTACAAAACAACTGAAATAATAAATCATTTATTTATTGTTTAATATGTTTTTATGTTATTATTTTAATTATTTTGTGTGACATTTTATTTTATAATTATTTTATTCTCAAAATTTAATGTAACTTTATTAATGTAATTGGTGTGTAACCGTTTTAATTAAAGTAAATAAATAAATAAATAAATCATTCTTGATAGTTTTTACCCGTCTGTGAAGAAGGAGGGTTATTTTTTCAGGTTGAAATCTTGGCGACCTGAAAATCTTTATAAAACGTTTTATCTACATAACATGTATAAAGGATTCAAGTAGCGTAAAAAAATATTCCACATGACACCAGTGGTGACAAGTGGGACAAATTCTAAAAAAAAAACCAGTACACACAAATGTAAAGTTGTTTGCCTTGATTGGCTACTAACTCTCACTTACGAGGAATAAGAAAACTTAATTAAATAACACTCACACTCAATAACAATATCATTCACATAATATTGTGGGTGCATCCTGGTGCCCAACGATTTATTATTATTATTATTAGTAGTCACTGATAATACCACGGAGACGGAGTAACCACGGAGGTGGGGACAAGCGGGAAGTACCCACTGTTGATTAAAGGTGGCGACTGGATTGCGTGGTCGTGTTTATTGTAGTCGAGTTGACTCCCAACTCGGCGAATCCCGTTCTGTTAGGTTATAAATTATTTATATTAAACCCAGACCCCGTATTAAAATTTATATAATCTATAAATTATATATGAGGCATATTATTTAGGAACTAAACACGTCTATTGAAAGACGACCTTCTTTTTCTAACCGTATCAGTAATTTGCACATTTTCTAGGAAAAATAATATTTACTTTTGTGAAAGTTTTACGTAGTCATAACATTGAGAGTACGGTTCGAGTGATAATTGCTTTATTTTGAGGCTTCAATTGAGATCACCTAAAAAGGACGCGAGTAAAACAGCAATTTTTAGAAGTTCACTATAAAAAAAACCAATGGTTTATAAGAAAAATTAAAATGACAGGGACATAGGTTACTTCACTATAAAAAAATCAGGATATAAATTTATAGAATGGGTTAATTATATTCGGAGGAATCACGGGAATACAAAACATCGATTTGGTAAATTGTTCATAGGATTGTGTCAAATTCCTAGAAGGCCGTGTACGCTCTTAAGGCTTATTTACATGTGACTTTATTGGATCGGCGCGTAGCAGCACGATGTGTTTCTTTCGTTCACATCTTTACATAGTATTCGTTTAAGGAAGATATGTAATATACCTACCTACCTCTATTATAAAACGTACGAGACAAAGAAAACTCCATTGTTTCAGAGTTTACTCCTATCATCAAGTACAAAGATAAGTTATTCAACCACACAGTATGATAAATGAGTAATTACGTAGGTCTTTCGCAATGAAGGTGCAAGGCCCGAGAGAGGTGAGCAACCTCGTTTCAGGTTATGATAGGTACCTTTTACCTATAGTTCAGTCAGTGGCCCTGATTTTGCAAGAATTTTCACAAGGTGATGCAAAGTCCTTTTTGCGTGATGATGAAAGTTATCACGTCATATTTGTGCATCCGGGATAGGCTTGTCATATAGGCATCCAAATGGAGGACTTGTCCTCCTTTTCGTCAAATTGTCCTCCTGTCCTCCCTCCTCCAACGAATGTTCTCCTTCTCCAAATTCGGAATAGGCAGTAAATTATGTGCGAGGGCTCATAATGACGCAATTTAATTATAAAGACAAGGATTGTATTAATATACAATCCTTGTCTTTGAATTTTAAACATAATATCACAATTTCTTCTACTTCTTCTCGAGCCAGTCTGTGGTCAACCGTGGTGTCCTCAGATCATACAAACAAGGTATGATCTGAGGTGGTGTCAGAGTTGTCAAGTCGCCCGTAAACCTCTGACATAACTTAACGACTATCTTCTATTTTAGAGCCTGGACCAAAGGCTTAACGTGGCTTTTGAAGACTACTACAGTAGAGTAGCTTGATCATAATTTCCTTTTGACCTTTATTTAAATTTAGCTATCTGTATCCGAAACCAAAGTTTTGATAAACATGCGCCTACATGTATTGAATCATCGAATCTTAACCTCATTAATTTGGCAGTGTGACGAGTTTCCTCATATTTCCAATACGTATGGCGGCGTACGTGACTTGTGGCTGGTCTCACCACACCTTCGATGCATTATGGTTAATTTACACATAACGGCGGGCGCGGGCGAGGGACGGGTCTCCCTACCCGTCCCTGGCACGGCGCGTATTTTTGAAAAAGACACAAAGCGAGCGCGGGTCTCGAATGATTTCTTGTTTCTGACATCCAACCCATCCCGCGCCCAACTTGCGCCATTTGCCCAAACATTAAGTCTTTATAGAGCGTTTTATTAGAACACTCTCTACAGACAATGGGCCGACTGGGAGGACTTAAGAAAACGTAGTATGCCCAGAGCCCACCACTTTCTCGACCTCACTGGCTGAATCCGCAGGAACGACATGTCGATGCGTGCGGCGCCAGTTGGATTGCAGGGGACTGCCACTTATTTCAGGTTGTACCCTACTCGTGCTTGACGTAGTCCCCATTCCGGGTTTGTTCGAGTTTTTCTTCTATAGATAAGTTGCGGAACAAAGTTGACGAGTCCTTGACCGTATATACTTATGTATGTATCGACCTTTATTATTGTAGGCCATGCTTGTATGGTAACCTGCTTCACCGTTTGCCGTATGCTGATGCTAAGTTTTTGTGTACTTAGTCAAGTGTGAAATCGCACGTACACATAGATGACACATAGATATATAGATACACAGACACTTCTAACTTAAACTTGGTCCATAGTAATAGAATGGCACGGGTGCCGCACGATTCTGTTCTAGCCGTTGAGTGGCGGTAACGGCGCGGTTACTCAAACCGCGCGATTATGTCTAAATGATCTAATAAATATCTAGGGCGATTCTAAACCGCGTGGTTCCTACCGCGTCTGAACAGAGGCTTTTATACCCTGCCTTTGGTCCTTCCGTTGAATGTGACCAAATTGAATAAAATGAATAGGTATATGTATTTGACAATTAACTTCAACAGACACGGTCCTCTGGTTCCAAAGTAGGCTAGAAGCTTAAAACTATGGGAAGTTAAGGGATAATGGTTGTTTTGAAAGTGTCACCTTCACATCATATTATAATGACGTCGTAAACAGTATGACTGGCTAGTGGTCGTATTGTGTTATGTAATATTATGACGCAAGTTGTAGTCTATGAGAGACGTTCATAACATAACATTACATACAATGATGCCTTTTAAAAAATATGCCGTATACCAATACTTATTATTAATATGTACCATTGACTTTTCTGTTTTTTTTTTAATAAAATTTTTTAAATTTTTTTTTAAAGAAAAAGCCCAAACTTACAAAGATATATTATGTTTAAAGGATCTTCCATACAATAATATTGTGGTCGTGACCACGAAGATGACAAAAAATTCCCAGTTTCGTCATTAGAAACTATCATTTCTTATAGAAAATATTAGTCACCTCAACAAAAATCTATAGCTGACCATAATGGTCAGTGCACATCTACGGTAAATGCCGGTTAGAATGCGTCGCGTCTTATTGCTCGCGTAACGTCAGAACAGACAAATGTATATAATAAAACGTTCAACCTTGCACATTCAACACGTAAAAGAAAAGGTTGAAGATCTCTCAGATCCATCAGATCGGTTAATTATTCTCCAAATAATCGAAACAGATCAAACCATTGATAGGGCCCTACGACACTCCTCTTCTGGGGTTCCAGGGCAAGTCTGACCCCACGTTTACTGGTGACGGGACGGCCCAGGCAGAGGTTCGTACCGTCTAGGTGCTCATACTTTAGGGAGAGACCCTCCTGCGCTCGCTACTACCCTGTAAAGCTGCAGAAGGCATCTGAGGCTAACAGCATAGGTTATTTATAAAATTAAGCACACTCAACCGAGGATACGTTAGTACAAGTGAGGATACGCGTGTATCTTCCGTCAGATGTGTACCGACCCTTATATTATGACGTCTTTGACCTATAATTTTCTTTCTCTTATTCTTACATTTGTAGGGTAAATAAATACAATAAATAGTTACTAATAACTATAGTAACTAAGACTATGAATGCCTCACTGACCAACATTCTATTGTGTTGGTCAGTTAGGCATTCCTATACAATATTATTTATGTGAAATTATTAATCTTTTAAAAGCAATTTGCAGGAATACGCTGGTAGCGGGTCGCTTACAACCGGACTGGATGGAAATCTATGGGCCTATGTTCAGCAGTGGACGTCCTATGGCTGAGGTGATGATTTTACTTTCCTTTTCAATTTCTTTCCTATTATTACCATTTGCCGTATGGTTCTCGGCTATATAACAGTGCCACCCCTTGCTCATCCCGTGGGAGCCGTGAGACCCGGCAGAGGGACATATTCTGAGAGTGGGCAGCAGCGCTCTCGGGCACCAAGTATTCTATCTACTGCCATCACCAAGCCGCATAACAAGCGTGGTGATTACGGCAAAATCCTCCCATATGAATAGTTATGGCGTACTATGGGGGAGGCCTATATTCAGTAGTGGACATCTTCCAGCTGATGATGATGATGATGATGATCCTTTTCAATTAGGCCCAGGCTTAAGAAATTAAATTCTTATATCTTGTTAAATATAGCTTGACAGCTGAACAAAAATCAATTTTTTGATCATAATATATCCGTAAATTAAGTTTAATGAAGTATTTTATATTTTATTAATGACTTATTTACCTGATTTGATACCATTTATGTAACTCATTTAAGGAATTATGACCAAAAAGTTTTTTTTATTTAGCTGTCACGTATTAAGCTATATTTTACAAGGTATAGTAGCTTTTATCTTCAAAGATTGCATAGAGTTTTTATGTATTATAGTAGGTATATATAGTAGGTAAGGTAACTAGTTTACCTGTAGTACTCGTAATAGATTAATCTAATTCATAATAGTAATTGTTTATAGATATGTGACTATTTATGTGTATTTCCCCTGTTTCTTGCTATCAAGTGATTACGTAAAGATTATGTCGAAGGATTTATCGTAGAATGACCGTATGTTTACATAATCCTCGTCTAATTTATAATAACATAGCCGATAATTTAAGACAAAATGTGTTTTCTTACAAATTTGTAGAGCAATCTATACGAGTAGACTATTGCCATCTACCGGGCACAGTTCCAAACTCCAGACATTTATAAACATAATTCCTAATGGAAAAATCTAATTTAAAACACTTTGCCTGACCTGGGGATCGAGACCTCATGATCAGCAGTCGAGCTTGCGCCCACTACGACACCGAGGCAGTCTACATAATATAATAAATATGTACTTATATGAGTATGTGAGAAGTGTGTAGCGGTTTACTCAACACTGTGCTCACTAGTGCAAAATGCAAAAGGATGACGTATTTTTTCCTTATAAAAGTTTCAGTTTGTGACATTATTTTCCTGTTACGCGAGATAAGAATTTGAGTTATTAGAAACTCATTTTTTCTGTGAATGAATCCCGTGTATTCATACGTGAAATATTTTATGGAGTTTTTCAAGACCAAAATTCTTGATTAAGATTGCAAACGAATTAATACGAGTGACCGGTAGATCTCTTTGAGATCGAATCAGTAATGAGGAGATCCGTAGACGAACGCAAGTTACCGACATAGCACGCAGCGGATTAGCAAGTTCAAGTGGCAATGGGCGGCACATAGCACGTAGAACTGATGGCCGATGGGGCTGTAAAGTTCTCGAATGGAGACCACGGACCAGCAAGCGCAGCGTAGAACTTCCACACACAAGGTGAACAGACGATCTGATAAAAACAGCAGGATCACACTAGATGCAGGCTGCTTACAACCGAACTAGATGGAAATTTATGGGGGAGTCCCATGTTCAGCAGTGGACGTCCTATGGCTGATATAATGAACCGGTAGATAGATAGGCGTGTTTTACTCGTTCAGATTTTAGATATAGGGGGATCTCTTACATCTGAAAATATATCAAGCCGTTGAGCTAGTCCGGAGGATGTGTCAAGGAAACTTTTTAAAAAACATAATATTACATATTTATTATGTTATATAACGACTAAACTCACGTTTAAAGTCGAAATCGCTCGACCTACGTTTCGGACAACTCCGTCTGTCGCGAGTAGCCATCCCGCACATGCGTGAGCTCCTGATGCAGGACACCGGAGTTGTCCGAAACCTAGGTCGAGCGATTTCGACTTTAAACGTGAGTTAAGTCCTTATATAACATAATTGATTGAATTTGGCGATACTTTTCGGAACTCCATTGCAAACTCCTAGAACGAGAATATTAAGTTTTTAGTTCCGATTTTTTAGTGTCAAAAACAACATGCACAGTGCACAGCCCTCCCGCCCGCTAAATTGCATGCAAAAAGGAAATGCTATTAGTATTATTTTTGTTCCATGCACTTATAATACAATAATAATATTATTGTGACGCTTACCGATAGATTAAGAGTATATCTTCATAAATCATAATCATAATCATAAATCATCTTATGATAAACTACCCACCCACTTAGATAAAAATATATTATATTATATGGATAAGTAAAATGGCACTTAAGAATATGATAAATATATGGAACATTTTTATGTACATTTAGTAAATGCTCTACTAGTACGGATAGAGCATTAAGCTCAGCGAGATAGATTATCAGACTATTTATTGATAACGTAATACGTTAATAATTATATTAGGTATATATCTCGGTGACTGGATCAGTGGTGTATTTGTCGAAAGAGCTGCTATGCCTGTGCCAGGTCAATGGTAATAGGCTTGCCCCTCATTAAATAGGATTTCAAAAACATATTAACTGGCAAAGTGTGGGTGGAATTATGCTAAGGGATTTACACTTTTCGTCTCCATGACCCGTTCTTAGTTGAGTCTACTTGTCTCTTAACCTTCTGCGCTTTGCGGCAGCTATCCTCAAGGGCCCAAGGGCAAGTGTTTTTAAAATCTAGGGCTACCCCAATGACGTTGAATTCCTTTGGCTATCGGGAAACAAAGTACTCTATTATTTATTGCAGGGTCTAAACCTACATACAGAATTTCAACACAATCGGTTTAGTAATTTTGGCATGAAATAGTAACAAACATCCAACCATCCATTCATTAATCCTCACAAACTTTCGCTTATATAATATTAGTAGGATAACAAGACTCGACGAAACGTAGTTCATAGCTAGGTCACCGTAGATTCACCGTTATGCTGAGCGGCGTCACGGGACTCACCGCTCCGCGGAGTCATCGACCAGGGCACATATCGGAAGTAGGATAGTTAGATATTGATTTTTTACAATAACTGAGGATCTTCAAAATAATAATATTGATCAGTAGGTCAACTGATCCCTGAAGCGAGCTCAGTTGATGCGTAAGTATCATTAAAATAATATCTAGTCTAATAGTTTACATAAAAAAATTGCCAGGAATTCTAATCATTTCATAATAAGTAATGACATTGTTCTAATTATAATCTAAAAATGATGACATTATGTTAATTAAATATTTGAACATTAGCAAATGTATGTATTTATTTGATTTAAAGAGGTTAAAGTGCGTGAGTAATAGGAAGTTCGTGAAACTATGCAGCAAATACCAAAACCCATGTTTGCCTTATATAGTAATTTGAAGAGAAACGAGTATTGTTATTTATAATATTATTATGTTATTTTATAATAAGCTTTAAAATTGTATTTACGCATTTGATAAAAAAATTTAAACAAATAAAATAATCAGAAACAAAACATATTTTTAGGAAAAATAAACTCATTCTAAGAAAATCAATTAATATCAGCATAAATCATAACACAATGCAAAATGACCATTTCCAAAGAAATGGGCACGTCTATCGTAATTTCGTGTGTTCACTGATAAGAGCAGGTAAACAAAGATCCGTTCACCCCCTAACTGACTCATTAGAACGATACGTAGACTCACTCACACCACACCGACCCATTCAGTTGATTCAGTCACTCGATAGCCACAGAACCATTTGACGCGCTCACTCTTGCGCACGTACGCTCGTGTATCGTGTTATTTTATATAAGTTGATATAGTGATACGTGTGCGTATGATAAAAGTTCGTTGTGCTACATAATAATTTCAAGTTCTGAGTGAAACTTTAGTGTGGTGTCAAAATGTTTCCGAGGATTCAGGGATTGGTATGTACTTTTTTTTTTTACCATATTGCAATCTGTCAAGTTTGGATATCTACAAGTGCTTTTTAAAGTAACACGCAACTTGATAATTATTATCAGGAATTATTTTAGGCATCCCTTTTTTAATAGGTTCCGAAATCATTCCTCATAAAATGAACATCCTCCAAAAGTCTATATGAGATAGTTTCGCGTGTTTGATGTCCGTCAGTAAATCAGTACAACGCGTGAAATAATAAACTAACAGTCTCATTATAAAAATAAATCCAGACGTGATTGTCGATCAATCCGATTGTGACATTATTGAAATCGCATCAATATTAACATCGCAGTCACGTAACAAAGCGTTCTCGATTTCACATCACTCTCGATCCGCGATCGTAAAATTTCATGCACGTTACTAGGATCCCTTAGGATCACCTGTGTCATTTGGGTCCCATTATAATCGATATTAATGGGCTAATTAGTGTCATGAATGCTAATTAATTAATGTAGATAAGTAATTACCGGGTAGAGGTAACGAACGAGAATCGAACAAACACAAAACTATTAGTGAAAGTAAATGGACAATAATAATTAAATGCACGATTGGACGCAAACGATCATTCGTATTTAATTAGCACGTGTTATTTTTCGGACGACAAACATAATCAAGGAAACGATAATATTATGGTAGAACAAACATTTGGCAGAACCAGCAGACACGTGAGAATATTAAATATGTATGAAGAATATGTATGTTTTTTATTAAGAAAATAACACGTGTAACAAAGCTTCAAGGGCACTGGAAATATCAATCAGGCAATAGGTGTATTTTTAATTTTTAAACAGTTAGTTTACTAGAATACTCAAACTCAATAGTAATGCAATACAGTCTGTATTGTAGAAGGTGAGTAATCGGATATAATTTTGAAAATTTCGACTTAAACCAAAGCAGTTTAGATAAAAAAAGGATGGCAGTGTGTTGTGTCACTTAAGCTCAAATTTTTTAGCTTTTTGCACGCCCTTAGCAAAAATATGTGTAAGATACACGGTACTCTACCGTTTGGTAACTGTACAAAATTGGTATTGTAAAGTACTTAGTGAAATGACTCATTTATCAGCCTGAGTCAAAGGCAAGCTTAAATACGTTGTTAGGTAATGTGAAAGACTCTTTTAATAACTATAGGCTGACGCACTCAAGGCCTTTTGAATAATTTACTCGTGAAAAGAGTGTAGATATACTACTCGTAGACTCATTAACAACAAATAGCATCAATATTGAAATTGCATTAGTGTGTGTACTGTCAACTTGCCAGCATAATAAAGGTGAACGCACATTTATCCGAGCCAAACGTGCCGAATGAGCCGCACAAAACGAATCTTAGAATTCTTAATTCTAAATCTGAAATTCTATGATATGACGCACCTACCCGCGTCGAATCGCCTGAATCAGTGTAGTGCACACACCAAATATGAAATCCTACGAAGGTTCACATTAAGAATATCAAAATTTGTTCGTTCGGCATGGATAAATGTGCGTTCACCTTAAAATAATTGAGGTGGTTTCGTATTCATACTAATATCTCATCCCATAGAATTTGTATCAAACCTGTAACTTTTTTGGTTAAAGAATCAGTTAAATAGACTTCAATCTTCAAAGGAATGAGGATATCAATATATATTGAACATACGAGTATATACTTAAAATTGAAGATAAATTATATCTTGTAAATAAAAATGTTAACCAATAAAGAAAACAAATAAACATTAAACAAACCAATTTCAAAAACAAAAGTGCATTAGATTTAAATAAGATTAGTTGATAAGATAAACCAATTCATGTCAACGGAGATCTTAATCACGGATCACAACTCTACAGATAAAAACCAAACAAAACAATGAAAAAAGCCTCAAATTCTATGGAAAAACTTGGAACCAAAATAAAAACTCTAAATGCAAAATTCTATGAAGTTTTAAAAGCCTGTGAACATAACAATAATCATTAAAAACTACTAACATTTTTGAATTACTAATTAATCCGCCAACAGTGTTCATTTATAATACAGCTCTGGGCTCAAAAAAAAAATCAACTCAAACAGATTTATTCAAATAGGTCATAATCTGACACTTTTGCACGTCAATGAAGATAAACAGTACTGAGTGAGTAAACTGAGTGAAACAGTACTGAGAATATTGCATTCAAACCAGTATGGTTTCACCAAATGCAGATCAACAACCGATGCAGGCTGTCACCTCATGACTCTTGTCTTGGAGGCTTGGGAAAGTTCACAGGATGCCATTGGAGTGTTTTGTGATCTTTCCAAAGCATTCGACTGTGTAGAACACTGCACGTTACTGCGTAAGTTAGAAGTATATGGAATTCATGGGAATGCCCTAAACCTGGTGGAATCATACTTGTCTAGTAGGCAGCAGAAGGTTAGCGTCAATGGTATCACATCTGCTAGTTCTCCTGTCAAGATGGGAGTCCCACAGGGATCAATTTTGGGTCCTTTCCTGTTTTTGGCTTATATTAACGATTTGCCTTACATGGTCCACGGTCTAGCAGATATCGTTCTATTTGCCGGTGATACGTCATTGATTTTTAAAGTTGATAGGAAGGATACTTCACTAGTACATGTTAATAATACTTTAGCAAGTATATCCAGATCCAGGTTCACAGTAAACAATCTGTTATTGAATGCGAAAAAGACCAAATGTTTGAAATTTTCGTTGCCTAACGTCAGAAGTATAGAACCAATCATAGTTCTTGACGGTGAAAGACTCAATATTGACAATGCAACTTTGTTCCTTGGCATAAATATAGACTCTAAACTGCAATGGAGCACTTATATCACCGAGCTCTCAGGGAAACTAAGCTCTGCAGCTTACGCGGTTTATAAAATTAGGCAACTAACAGATGTAGCCACGGCGAGATTAGTGTACTTTGCATATTTCCATAGCTTGATGTCTTATGGGATTCTGTTGTGGGGGTCAGCCGCAGATATAGAAACTATCTTTATACTACAAAAACGTGCGATTCGTGCCATCTATGAGATGCGTCCACGCGAATCCCTGAGGGAATTATTTAAAGAAATAAACATACTGACCCTACCATCCTTATACATCTATGAGAACATCATGTATGTGCGTAAAAATTTACATAAATTCAAATTAAATAGTGACCTTCATAATTTTAATACTAGGAATAAAGACAAAATAGCTGTACCTAGCTTTAGATTATCTAAAACAAATAAAAAGACATTCTTAGGAAAAAGTGTACGTTTCTATAATAAAATCCCCAAAGAGATAACTGGGCTCTCAGAGGGTAAATTCAAAACCTATATAAAATCTACTTTACTAAAGAAGGCTTATTATAAAGTCAACAAGTACATAGAGGACAAAGATGCTTGGAAACTTCTGCATAGCCGCCTCGCGGCACCTTCAAAGAAAACGAATGTAAGCAAACCAAATATTGTGAAACTATCTGTTGAAAAAATTAAGCCCTACAAGTTTCTTGTGCGTTCTTCTTGTAGAGGTATCTTTCCGAACGCACGGTAGACTCAGTACTGTTTATCTTCATTGACGTACAAAAGTGTCAGATTATGACCTATTTGAATAAAGCTGTTTTGAGTTTGAGTTTGAGTCTACCGTGCGTTCGGAAAGATACCTATGAGATACAGTTACCCAACAGTTTACTAATGCGAATCCAGAGTCATGTTTATATATATAAAATAAATACATAAATCAAACAATTGCAGTGACCATGGGAATAAAAAAAAATACAACGAAATTTAGATCGAGTTCAGCAGTTGATCTAAGAGCATTTGAAAGCGGGTTCAGTTGACAAATGAAAAGTAATAGAATTGATGAGAAGGCAAAATCGATCCATTCAGATTCTTTAACTACGTTATGATAACTATATTACACAGTATTATTACATATTAAACTCAACTAACAAGTAAGTGCTAGCACCGGGATCATCCTGAAAATCAGCAACTGCGTCAATTCTGTGTTGACGTGGTGACACGCTGAAGCTAATATTGCTATAGCTATATAAGCTACCTATTGCCTTATTAATATTTTTATAATTTTTTGATTTGTTTGTTGTAATTTTGTGTAAAAACAATAACTGTTTTTTCTATTCTATTCTGTTCTAATATTCATTCTGTGCTTTAACCTTGTAATGAAATAAGAACAACTGGGTAAACAAAGCAACAGACAAATAGGCAAGCAAATTAAATACGTAGTCATTATATAAATTTAACGGCAGCAACGTGACCGATACTGTGAGGAAGTTTATAAAATTTTCAAAACATTTGAAAAGGAATACACAGCAACCTATGAAAGAACAAAAGAATATAACATACTTTGTATGTTTGTGATGCGAAACAAAGACTGTCTGCTGCCTGTTTACATTAGGTATTGTCAAACGTGTGCCACATTCAAGTTTTGAAATCTCATAATATGAATACACTAGCTACGTTGGATTAATATGAATGAAGTAGTTGTCCCCGTCGTGATTACTTTACTCGTTGAAAATAATATTCGTTTTATTTTGTATCATAATTCATTTCATATAGGTACATATAATACATTCAGTTTTCATTTATTTGTCAAATCCTACATTAATAGTACTATGTCTAGGTTTTGTTATGATAGTGAGTGACAAGACGAGCAAATCAGGTGCCTGATGGTAAGCATCATGATTGCCCATATCAGAGACAGTGCCACCCAGTGTTTTAATATTCAAAATTCTGCGCGGCACTGCACTGCGCCTGTTGCACTGAGATTTTAGTTGTTGAAACTCGTCATGTCCAATTATTTCGCTGGTAACATTGCCCTTCAGTCCGGAACACAGTAAAGTTTGCACATTACTGCTTGGCGGATGAATAACTGGCAAAGGTGTGGTACTTCCCCAGGCGGCCCCCTGAAAAGAGGCCTACCACTACAATTACTATTAAGGTACTAGTATTATCAGATGCCCTCTAGTTCGTAAAGTCCTACATAACGTCAAATCTCTGTTTTGTGAAATTCTATATTATGTTCTGATATTATCATCAAATTACACATATTCTTATTATTTATCAAGCTCTAAGGTCGTCAAACCCCACATACGTCAAGTCTCTATTTAATCAAATCCTCCATAAATTTACTTCTGATCGTAAATTGTTAGTTTTATAAAAATACTAGACTTAAAACAGCGACTTTGCCCGCTCTTAATAATGAAATATGGACGATTTATACCAAGACTTTGGCGCCCTTTTTGGAGCTCTTAGAACGTGAATTTTTAAAAATTCTTTCTTAGCGCACGTCCAGACGACGAAAAGAACCAACTTACATTCCAAGTTTCAAGTCTCTAAGATCAGTGGTTTGGCCTCTGCGTTGCATGTCAGTCAGTGAGCCATTTAGGATTTTATATAATATCTAACATAACATAACATACATTCACGCCTTTTTTCCCGAAGGGGTAGGCAGAGGTGTACCCAGGACTCAGTCCCATAGTAGGTACACCCACATTTCGCCAGTATGTTAATAGTCCCATGTGATAGGGGGCGAGCCTATTGCCATCTACCGGGCACAGTTCCAGACTCCAGGCAGTTATTGAGATAATTCCTAATGGAAAAATCCAATATTTAACACTTTGCCTGACCTGGGGATCGAACCCGGGACCTCTTGATTGGCAGTCGAGCATGCGCCCTCTACGCCACCGAGGCAGTCAGATATATAATATATAGTGATGTATTGTTAAAACTCAAGGGATTCGAATAAAAATCCTACATATACTTAGAGGAAAATTAAAGTGTTCTTAATTATCGTAACTACACACTTTGATATAAATATTAAAATTAATAATTAAAATATTAATAATTTATAAATAACAAGTATTATTGAAGTAAGACCACTTTCTTTGCATTCGTGATTAAAGTCAGTTAATCCTATGTATACCATGCCCATGTTATTGCTATAATAATTCTAGTTTATTGAATGGCTGTCGGACAGGAAATATTGTGGGTATCGTGCGTCATTGAGAGTTTAATTATTCTTAATCGCACCTTAGGATTCTTTGTTAAGTATTAACCTGTACCTTAACTCTGTGTTTGTTACTGCGTCTTAGTTTTAAGTCTGAAGATCAATCTAGTTATGAACCTAGTTATGCGAAAAGATTCAACACATAATATTATATCCTAAATTAATGGCACCGCACCGTTGTCACCCGGTCGCGTTATCACCCGGTCCCGTTGTCACCCGGTCCCGTTGTCACCCGGTCCCGTTGTCACCCGGTCCATTCTCACCCGATTCGAATAAATTTTATATCAATATTTTTGTCGCTCTTGCGTTGATTCACATGAAGTACCGGCGAAAACTAAAGTGCTACAAATTTTATTCTCATTTAAAGAAAAAATTATTACATTATGCGTGTAGGCAAAAAGCAATCTTTACATAACTATTATGACTTACGCGCAAATTAGGGCAAAAATATAAATGTAGAGTTTATAAAGACAAGGTAAGATAGTTAAAAGTTATATTGATGGCGCAATAGGTTTTTATTTAACCCTGTGTTATTTGTTAACACTGGTTTAATTAGTTAGCCCACTATGAACTTGCCTAAGTAGGAATTATTTAGAAAATATTGAGACAATGTTTTAAATTAACAGATAATTTTAGGTTTGGTATAGTGTGTTGGGTACGTTTTCCTACCTCCAATTGTCTATCGATAGATTTATCTGATTATCAACGAAAACCACTCTAAACTTTTTAAAAATATGTTTTCTATTCAGTTGTATAAATCCAAAATTTAGCTGTATTTAAAAGTAGGCATGTGGTTTGGTACCGTTCGCAAGAAAAACAAAACTAAATTAAAACAGTAATTGTTATAAAATTAATCTTTAAAAATATGATGTAGTCTAAAACACCTCGTTGAAGCATTTTAGATTTCAGATTAATATTTTTTTGAAACTTCGTATAGGTACAATTTTAAATAAACACTCCATTAAAAAAATTTCCACGTTTTTGAAACATAAGCTGCATAAAATATGAGGTATTTTTCGTTGAATTGTAGTTATTATATTACGTTTAACATTATAAAATAAACGCACCAAAGACGTAAACAATTCAGGAAACACCGCGATGGAATAATAATGCCGAATATGGTCAAAATAATGAAGACGTTGTAATGATTAATATTTTACATAAATAAATTATGACATAGTGTAATATTGCTCATCGTACGCCCACTACCTACGTACAAATATCTTTGGTGCTTAGTATTAACTAACTATTTATTAATACGTTAAATAAAAAGTTAGCTAGTTTAGTTAGTTAGTAAGTATAAAAGTTAAAAAATTCATAAAGTTTTCCCGCAGAACTCCAGACATACATAAATTATTGCCTTTTTATCCACAAACAAGTCATAATCGGGTCTCTGGTTTAGATTTTTGTTTTGAGCTATTATGATATTAAAAAATAATATACAATTATTATTGTAATTTCTACAGTAATCAGTCTAAAGCTCCTACTATCGCCAAAAAAATTGTGCTAGAGCTACTGAGTATACCTATATACATGTAGTATCTCTCGTACCCTGTCTCAAAAGCAGAGAGAAAAACGGTCATTGACTCTAGGGTCAATGACTCTCTGCGAGGCATTACGGTGCAACGAGAGGCGCATCATGCTTTCTCGCTCTACCTCTGTAAGAAATGCAATACCCGTTTTTCTCTGTGATTCTCTAACAGAGTAAACATAACATACATTCACGCCTTTTTCCCGAAGGGGTAGGCAGAGGTGTACCCAGGACTCAGTCCCATAGTAGATACACCCACATTTCGCCAGTATGTTATTGGTCCCATGTAATAGGGGGCGAGCCTATTGCCATCTACCGGGCACAGTTCCAGACTCCAGGCAGTTATTGAGATAATTCCTAATGGAAAAATCCAATATTTAACACTATGCCTGACCTGGGGATCGAACCCGGGACCTCTTGATTGGCAGTCGAGCATGCGCCCTCTACGCCACCGAGGCAGTCTAACAGAGTATTGGTACTATTTTCAACAATTATTATAATTAGCATTTCAATTTTCCCAGTTAAACCAATAAAATATATTTTAATTAGTATAATAATTTAAACCGTATTCGAATCTGGTTTTTGATACAAGCCAATTAGCGGCGACCATTTCGTTTTAATAATCGAATTGCGAATGGTAAATCGTGTACGATATTTAAAAACAGACACGTTTCTGGCGGCCATGATAACAGAAACATAAAAGAAATTAATTATTGTAAAACAAATAAATGAACAATCTGTTAAGCAAGAGATAATTTTTTTTATAAACCGTAATATGACTAAACTAAATAAATCGAATTTGATAAAACTGGGCATAAAAATAAAAAAACTTAAACATATCAGTTTAATGCAAAAATGCAGGTTCCACGGACTTATAATATTTCGACACATCCGAACTTGCAGAACACTATAATGCACGGGTTAAATCAATAAATCTTTATGTTACTACCTCGGTGGTGTAATGGGCGCAATCTCGACTACCGATCATGATCTCGGGTTCGATCACCAGGTCAGGCAAAGTGTCAAATATTGGATTTTTTTGGAATTATCTAAATAACTGCCTGGAGGTCTGGAACTGTGCCCAGTAGATGGCAATAGACCTATTATTACCTACATGGGACCTATAACATACTGGAGAAATTAGGTTGTACTTACTATGGGACTCAGTCCTAGGTACACCTCTGCCTACCCCTTCGGGAAAGAGGCGTGAATGTATGTTATGTTTAGTTTATTAACCCAGGATTAAATATTTAAAATGTTTAAGAATTTTGCTACTAACCCTTGACCAAAATATCTATAATAATTATTTATTTATACCGGTGTTAACTCTGTGGTAGAGGTCATCTGAGGCCAACAGCATAGGTCATTAAAAAAAAAGAAAACAGGATGGTGCATTTATAAGAGATCCCATACAAAATAGTTGCTATTTAAAAAACCTCAAACTGGTATCCCACCTGCATCTCACAGGATGTAGCTAATAATGTCCACACCACCGCACCAGTCCACACAATGGCAAGGTTTTTGACTTTTCAACTAGCAACACTATAATGAGATCAACCTTCTTGCATAAAACTCGTTCGTGGAAACGTGTTTATTACATGTACACGTTTATTGATGTGTTTGAAAAGTAAACTTTATGTCTTTGGAATTCAATTTAATTTTGAAAATATATTCTGTGGTTAAACGTTATCAAGGAAAAATAGTCTTTAAGTTATTGTGATAAGAGTTTTACAATTTTCTAGAGCCTAAAGTATTTTAAGGCTTTGTCTGATAGTAACAGGTGGTTTAAAAATACAGGTGCCTTAGTAAAATGAGATAAAGATTTAAAGCAGTCAATGTTACCGCCATATAAGTAAATGGGTATGGTATTGCCATGTTGACCTAATGAACACTTTGTTTTTTGAAATGGCAAGAACAACTTGCACGTAATTCGCACTTTTATAAGCTTATAAAGGGCTGACTGAGTACATTAAGTTTGGGTTCATTTAACGTTACTTCAAGTTAACTGGAATACTAGAAATAGTAGTAAACTCATTGATTCAAAGGGATAGGGTACGTTCTCCCAGAGCTTACTCAACAAATGGCACGTGCAATTTGCTCAGTGTGAAGTTTGCACAGTGACATATGAACAACAAAGATAGAAAGACGTACCTAAGACTGAAGTGCGCTAAGACCGAAGTACGACCGAGACAACAATATAATTCGCTCGTACGACGTTACTTTACTGACGACAAAGAGACGTCTTAGAGGCTTTACTGACGACTTAGAGGACAAAGATGCCTGGAAACTTCTGCATAGCCGCCTCGCGGCACCTTCAAAGAAAACGAATGTAACCAAACCAAATATTGTAAAAATATCTGTTGAAAAAATTAAGCCCTACAAGTTTCTTGTGCGTTCTTCTTGTAGAGGTATCTTTCCGAACGCACGGTAGACTCAGTACTGTTTATCTTTATTGACGTGCAAAAGTGTCAGATTATGACATATTTGAATAAATCTGTTTGAGTTTGAGTTTGAGATTGACGTACGTGGACCTAATGGGACCTAACTTGAGCTTGCCATTTTCGAGAAGCCAGTACCTCATCTCCCCTTTTCTTTATATCAATGAGTAAACTAGAATACTTAAGTACTATTAATTTGTATGATTACTCTTTCAGGATTAATTTAATAAACTATAAAATATTTGGATACAATTTTCTGCAATTTTGCTTTCATCAATGACTAACAGCTGTGTCCCGCGGTAACACGTGCTGAAAAATGCTCTATGTGGTTTTGCAGCGCAACCCAATCCATTCCGTAGTTTTTGCGTGAACAGTATCAAACATCCATCCATTCATCCATCCTCGCAAATTTTCACATTTGTAATATTAGTAGGACAGGATTATAAAGATGCAGACTGCTAACTTATCATTATTCGACAACATCGCATTAAAATTGATTAAAATAAATACATATAATTTAGTCTAAACAAAACACTAGACGCGAAAAAACATAAATGTTGTTTTTAATTTTAATGAATAAAATTTGGTAATTCCGTCACATAAATATTGAAATACCTCCAAAACTAAAATAAAAACCGAAATACCGAATAGACTCAACGTTAACTATTTACCTACGTATAAATGATTACTTGGACTATACGTACCTATATTATATAAAATGTACTTGCCAAAATATTATTAAATTTTATGTAAAATTTTGTAAGTAAACTCAAACAGATTTATTCAATTCGGTTACAATCTGACACATATGTACATCAATGAAGATAAACAGTAATGAGTCTACCGTGCGTTCGGGAAAATCTTTACAAGAAGAACGCACAAGGAACTTGCAGGGCTTAATTTTTTTCAACTGATAGTTTTACAATATTTGGTTTGGTTACATTCGCTTGTTTGTCCCATAAAATGCACTTATCATGAATGCCTAAAATGAATAGGTCCAAGGTGACTGCTTTCTATCTTGATTTCTTAGACTGATTCAGAAAGAAGTCTGAAGTCAAGGTCATATCTGTTGTTCCTTGTTTTACATAGAGATAATAATGATAAACTGATAATGCGCACAATTTAAATATATTGGAGGTTCTTACAATTTACTTAAGATTTCGTAGTTTAAGAATATAGCCGGTTATCTAAGAAGGCCATTTTTTTGAGGAAACTCCTTGAAATTAATAGCAAATTCAGTGAATTAAAAATTAATTGTCAAGAATTATCATACATTATTTTGTAAGTTTTTAAACCAATAATCATCATCTCAGTCAAAGGACGTCCACTGCTGTACATTATAGGCCTCCCCCTATGTACAGCATATAGATTTCTATCCAGCCCAGTTGGGAATGGAAGCCAAGCTGCCCATATCCAGCGTGCTCCTGCCATCTTTATCAGATCGTCTGCCATCAGTTCTTCGTGCTATAAATAAAAATAAGTAACTTACATTAGTCTACCGCGGATCTCCTCATTTCTGATTCGATCGCGCAGAGTAATCCCAAGCATCTCCATTCAAATATTATTATTTATCAAAATCTTAAAGTTATTCAGTAAAGTTGATTTAATAATATTATTATGACTCTTATTATTATGACTGCCTCGGTGGCGTAGTGGGCGCATGCTCGACTGCCAATCAAGAGGTCCCGGGTTCGATCCCCAGGACAGGCAAGGTGTTAAATATTGGATTTTGCCATTAGGAATTATCTCAATAACTGCCTGGAGTCTGGAACTGTGCCCGGTAGATGGCAATAGGCTCGCCCCCTATTACATGGGACCAATAACATACTGGCGAAATGTGGGTGTATCTACTATGGGACTGAGTCCTGGGTACACCTCTGCCTACCCCTTCGGGAATAAGGCGTGAATGTATGTTATGTTTTATGTTTATTATGACTCTTATTTCTCGACATCTTAAATCAAAAACTTTCCTCTTTATTTGTAGAAAGCGGCTGAAAACTATTATTTGATTAATGCGCAGTTAAAATCTGAACTGTAACATTCCATATAGGAAGGAAGAGTGGCAGACGGTCAGACAGACAGATATTTTGAGATTAACCGAGTGACTCACTGCAAGTATCGTGTCTGTGTCATCAAATGGCATGCATGCGCTTCTGCTAATCTTATTACTGATATTAAAACTAGGAATGAGAAATCCGACTTTACAACTAAATTTTGGTTAAGATTACTCAATTATTAATGTCATGTATTATAAATAGAATGAAATAAATCTAGCTGACTGCTGCTTGCGCAAGGCAAAAGTTAGAATCTTTTTCTTTAAATATATTTTTTATTTTACGAAAATTTTATCAAAACTTATATCAGTTTTAATAATTTTTTTGTAGTTTAACCTGAAAAGTGTAAAGTTGTGTATTATATAGGTAGAATGAAATAACATTAGCTGATTGCATGCGAGTTGCAACTATGTTTAAGATAAAAATTACTTACTCTTTTTACTTCCAAAAAAAATAATTAGTTTTTATATTTTATTAAATTTCCAAATTTTTAGTTTTTAAGTCGACTGAGGTCTTGATAGGCTTAACACTAATATTACCTATATGACGACATTCTTTTTTTACTGTTTTATTGGGACTCATGTTAAACATAGGTTGTTTAGTACTGCGGCAACTTTGTAAGGCAAATCAGGCTATATCAGTTACCAATTGAGATCTAAACCAACCCTTCAGCACCATATTGACGTCAATTCTACGTCAAACAGATAACGGTTACAGAAATTACATTATGTTCTGTATCAAGTAGAATTATCAGTAAAAGTACTGATTTTTCGCAGTAAACATAACATACATTTACACCTTTTTCCCGAAGGGGTAGGTAGAGGTGTACCTAGGACTCAGTCCCATAGTAGGTACACCCATATTTCGCCAGTATGTTATTGGTCCCATGTAATAGGGGGCATCTACCGGGAAGAGTTTCAGACTCCAGGCAGTTTTTGAGATAATTCCTAATTTAAAATCCAATATTTAACACCGCCTGACCTGGGTATCGAGCCCGGGACCTCATGATCGGTAGTCGAGCTTCCGCTCACTGCGTCACTGAGGTAGTTTTTCGTAGTAACTGTTATTAAATGAAACTTAAGGTGGGAAGTACCTTTCCATATAATATTGGAACATAATATAAGTACCAGGCATTACATAATATACCAGTAGTACCAGTAGTAGTGATACGTGTAGTAATAACTTAAGGGGGTTCATCCATCTGCTAAACTAAAGAATTTGCAATATTCGCAAAAAAAAATTTGACTTTGTTTTTTTTTTGCTGCAATTGTTTACATTGTAAGTTGTTCAGGATGCATCTATTTAACGGGGCGGCGATCGGAGAATTCCCCATACAAACTTATAATAATAGCACAGAACAGATAATACGTATAGAATGGACACTGTCATCCGCCCACCAAACGGGCCATCCTCACCCCGCAACCGAGATTGAGCTTTCGACGAACGCCGCTTCTATGGGAAATCACCTCATGCACACTCTTGCACGTGTACAGAACTCCAGTGCAGTGTCTGTGTAGTATGTAGTTATAGCGCGGCTTTTGTATGGGATTGAGTCGAGTGTCCGGGGTTTAGTCGAAGTAAACAGGATGTAACTAATAATTAGCATGAACTAAAAATATAATCAAACCAGTTTCTAAGGATATGGTAAGGTCAAATGGTCATCTAGGTTTATCTATACTTCTATACTAATATTATAAAGAGAGAAACTTTGTTTTTTTGTTTTTTTGTTAGTAACGAATAGGCTCCGAAACTACTGGACCGATTTTAAAAATTCTTTCACTTATGGATAGCTTAATTCAGTGTGAGTGCCATAGGCTATATTGATTTTGAAAAAAAATGGGGATCCGTAAGAAAACTGCAATATTGTGAACCAAGGTGTCACATAATATAATTACCATATTCATAAATTTGCGTGCGCTGTGAAATCCATTGATGGTAGAATAATATAATGTACTAGGGGTTTGTAGTACTTATCAATACCTACAAATCAGTATACATAGATTATATCCATCTTTTTTGGTTTAGTCACAATAATCGAAGCAGTGATTATTTTTCATGCTGTGTGAAAACTATTGGTGGTAGAGTAAAGTAATGTACTAGGGGTTTGTAGTACTTATCAATACCTACAAAACAGTATACATAGATTATATCCATCTTTTTTGGTTTAGTCACAATAATCGAAACAGTGATTATTTTTCATGCGGTGTGAAAACTATCGGTGGTAGATTAAAGTAATGTACTAGGGGATTGTAGTCATTATCAATACCTACAAAACAGTATATACATAGATTATATTCATCTTTTCTGGTTTAGTCACAATAATCGAAGCAGTGATTATTTTTCATGCGGTGTGAAAACTATTGATGGTAGATTAAAGTAATGTACTAGGGGTTTGTAGTATTTACCAATATCGACAAAATAGTCTACGGACATAATACCCATCTATTTTGGTTTAGTCACAATAATCGAAAGTCATTTATGCATGCGCTGTGAAAAGTATTGGTGGTAGAATAAAGTAATGTACTAGGGGTTTGTAGTACTTATCAATATCTTCAAAATAGCCCACGATAAATTTATACATGTGTTAAGGTTTGGTCATTGTAACAGAAATAGTCATTAATTTGCGTGCGCTGCGTAAACCATTAGGGTTATATCTATTAAAATACAATGTATCACGAATTTACTCCTGTTAAACGTCCACTATACCTACTTCTGCTACCCGTGCGAAGCCGGGGCGGGTCGCTAGTTTATCTTATAATTCAGCACTACGCTAAAACTTAATGCCTCGGTATCTTAATATTAGGTTTCAAAATCCTAATTCATGTTGTTTATCTGATTAATCGAATTACTGGATAATAATATGTTATTTTCAATGAATTATTATAATTATTCGATTCAATTCATATAGTATCAGAATATTATTAGTGTTAAATAAATGCTTTGACACGAGCAGCAAAAAGGATAACCAGTTTTGCAAATTAAGTTTTATACCATATTTTATATATTAATATCAATGACGTTGAATTGCTTTCTTACAATAATATATATTATTGACTGTCTCGGTGGCGTAGAGGGCGCATGCTCGACTGCCAATCAAGAGGTCCCGGGTTCGATCCCCAGGTCAGGCAGTGTTAAATATTGGACTTTTCCATTAGGAATTATCTCAATAACTGCCTGGAGTCTGGAACTGTGCCCGGTAGATGGCAATAGGCTCACCTCCTATTACATGGGACCAATAAAATACTGGCGAAATGTGGATGTATCTACTATGAGACTGAGTCCTGGGTACACCTCTGCCTACCCCTTCGGTAAAAAGGCGTGAAAGTATGTTTATGTAGTATTAACACACTCCATTCTCAAAGTGTAGCGTCCGTAGCTCAGTATGTCCAATTTCAAATCCGGGTTTGATTCTCATTACATGAGATGGACTTACAGATGGCACGATAAGCTAGGTCAAGCTAGATCCAGGTTGGGTTTACCCAAAAGGTTGGATCCACCCAAAGGTGGACAGCGGCGTCGACGGGGGCTGCGGTGAAATTCACAAGCGGTCCCGCGCCCCCCGTCACTTGTCGACGATGGTGGAACACCGTGGCAGATTTAGTCAGTAGGGCTGCTGGGCATTACCACCTTCCCAGCACCGAATCCGACATAACCCGCACCTCCCCAGGGCGGGTATGCGTCACAGCATTCCCCCACCATAAAAAATGGAATAACACATAGGGTACTTTTATCCTGATATTCCCACGGGAACGAAGACCACGTGGGTGAAACCGCGGGGCACAGCTTGTTATACATAATTCTTTACTAAATCCTTTAATGTCCACAATCACTCCGATATTATCTAGCAGAACTGCGCAAAACGTTCCCACGATAAGACAAAATCCTATATAAGCCTAAACTAAATATTTAACCTATCAATCTATCACTCAGCAAACATGTGCTAGAAACGTCTGAACTCTCAAGATGACGAGCCACTTCAACAAACACCCAGTTTTATGTTCCAATGTATGATTACCGAGGGTATCACCTGGGTTATCAACACAGATACGGATCTAAATATATGAAGCCTGTCCCTCAATCTGTATGAAAACCAAGCGTGCCACTTTTTTCTACCTACTGTGGGTCACAAGAGCGATTTAGTGATGGGAAATCTTCTTCCGCGCCAAACCGATTCATGCGGCTCCACCGACGTAATAATGACGAATTTCACATATCGATATAGGCCATGGATCTCCTCTTTGACACGCAAAGTAAATACCGCTCGCTTGTTCTATTGAGTTCTGTGGTTATAAAATTACAACCGTAATTCCCGCGAATTTGACTGTGAGAATTTCAGAATTTTTTTTCCTATTCATTGTCTTTTTTTTTATGATAATGAGTGACAAGACGAGCAAATCAGGTGCCTGATGGTAAGCATCATGATTGCCCATATCAGACACAGTGCCACCCAGTGTTTTAAAATTCAAATTCTGCGCGGCACTGCACTGCGCCTGTCACCCTGAGATATGAGTTGTTGAATCTCATCATGCCCAGTAATTTCGCTGGTAACATTGCCCTTCATACCGGAACACAGTAATGTTTGCACATTACTGCTTGGCGGATGAATAACTGGCAAAGGTGTGGTACTTCCCCAGGCGGCCCCCTGCTAAAGAGGCCTACCACTACACTATTCCTTGTCTACATCATAATGGAAGCGTAAGTGCAAAATTTCAGCTTTCTAGGTTCAAAGATTGGGGCTGGGTGTTGATCAGTGAGGACTTTTATTTATAGATTTTTATATATCGAAGATTAAGTAAGCATGGATTTTGGTTTTCTTGCAGTCCGATTTATTTTGATTTGATTTTCTTCTTTTGTTATTAAATTGTCTAATGACATTTATTGTCCTTACTATATACAAGTAGGTTCCTAATCAAATAAATAAAGATTATTATTATCAATGTAAATAAAGATTGCATACGAATGTATGCTATATTTGTTTTAGCGAATCTACATTAACTTATAGATTTTCTGTATACCTCTAAATCACAATTGGACGCAATTTAGGAAAAGGATCTAACCTGCAATATGATCAAAATTTTTCTTTCTATGGCTGGGTTTTTTGATCACTGGTTAAGTCGACCAATGGTTAATTTTTTTGACAAATAGTTAAAATTCGACAAAATTCGTTTTTTCATCCCTGGTTAATTATATTTTTCCACACGATTCAACCATTGGTTAGAAATTTAACTATAGTTAGTTTGACAAATGGTTAACTTAACCGTAACTAACGATCAAAAAACCGGCCCTTAGACTACAAAAAGGCTTTTGTGAATAAAACGAGTTGTAAACCTTTTCTTACTTACCAACGAATCGTCAGCAAGTCGCTTTATCAGAGTTTTGACATTGAATGACATACATCTTTTGGCCACCACGCCTTTATTTCAATGCTAAAATGTAAAAGTATTCCACTCGTATAACTAGTAATATGACAAGTCCACAAACATAAATATACAGCTCATACCTTATCATAAAATTTAAGTAACCCACAAACACTATCTTGGATCTCCCACAATTTGACACATATAATATGTCCACATATGTGTTTATTATATATGTAATTTTTATCGGGTTGTTGACATTATTGACAAGCTGATTGTAAACGAATTAAAGAGCCTTTGTTTGACATTATGGATAATAATCGCATAGTAGGTAATATTATCAGAATGAACTAGTTCTTGTACATTTCGAACGAATTAATTAGCACGTTGATATGGCGAAAATGTAATATAATAATTTGTACATGACATCTGAAGTTACCAAGTTCTTGTAAAATATATGTTATAAAATTCCTAGAACAAGAATATTTAGTTATTAGTTCCGATTTTTAGTGTCAAAAACAACATGCACAGTGCACCGCCCTCCCGCCCGCAACATTGCATGCAAAGAGGAAATGCTATTATGTATTATTTTTGTTAGTGACAGCATTCATATATCGACACGTGTTTCGCGTCTACACGACGCATCATTAGGAATTAGACTCTGACTCCGCTGTAAGGGCGACAAATATGTTAGTACGACGCCGCTCCTCGAGATGTTCTCTCGCTGAACGCTATGGAACCAGAGTCCAACGTTCAGCGAGGGAAACTCAGACCGGAACACAGTAATGTTTACACATTACTGCTTGGCGGATGAATAACTAACTGGCAAAGTGTGGTACTTCCTCAGGCGGCCCCCTGCAAAAGAGGCCTACCACTATGTACTTTATTTGTACTACGTATTTTATGTTAAATTATATCTGATATCTATATCTATACTAATATTATAAAGAGAGAAACTTTGTTTTTTTGTTTTTTTGTTTTTTTGTTTTTTTGTTTGTAACGAATAGGCTCCGAAACTACTGGACCGATTTTAAAAATTCTTTCACTTATGGATAGCTTAATTCAGTGTGAGTGCCATAGGCTATATGAGATTTTGAAAAATAATGGGGATCCGTAAGAAAACTGCAATATTGTGAACCAAGGTGTTACATAATATAATTACCATATTCATAAATTTGCGTGCGCTGTGAAATGCATTGATGGTAGAATAATATAATGTACTAGGGGTTTGTAGTACTTATCAATACCTACAAAACAGTATACATAGATTATATCCATCTTTTTTGGTTTAGTCACAATAATCGAAAAAGTGATTATTTTCATGCGGTGTGAAAACTATTGGTGGTAGAGTAAAGTAATGTACTAGGGGTTTGTAGTACTTATCAATACCTACAAAACAGTATACATAGATTATATCCATCTTTTTTGGTTTAGTCACAATAATCGAAAAAGTGATTATTTTTCATGCGGTGTGAAAACTATTGGTGGTAGAGTAAAGTAATGTACTAGGAGTTTGTAGTACTTATCAATACCTACAAAACAGTATACATAGATTATATCCATCTTTTTTGGTTTAGTCACAATAATCGAAAAAGTGATTATTTTTCATGCGGTGTGAAAACTATTGGTGGTAGAGTAAAGTAATGTACTAGGGGTTTGTAGTACTTATCAATACCTACAAAACAGTATACATAGATTATATCCATCTTTTTTGGTTTAGTCACAATAATCGAAAAAGTGACTATTTTTCATGCGGTGTGAAAACTATTGGTGGTAGAGTAAAGTAATGTACTAGGGGTTTGTAGTAATTATTAATACCTACAAAACAGTATACATAGATTATATCTATCTTTTTTGGTTTAGTCACAATAATCGAAACAGTGATTATTTTTCATGCGGTATGAAAACTATTGGTGGTAGAGTAAAGTAATGTACTAGGGGTTTGTAGTACTTATCAATACCTACAAAACAGTATACATAGATTATATCCATCGTTTTTGGTTTAGTCACAATAATCGAAGCAGTGATTATTTTTCATGCGGTGTGAAAACTATTGGTGGTAAAGTAATGTACTAGGGGTTTGTAGTACTTATCAATACCTACAAAACAGTATACATAAATTATATCCATCTTTTTTGGTTTAGTCACAATAATCGAAAAAGTGACTATTTTTCATGCGGTGTGAAAACTATTGGTGGTAGAGTAAAGTAATGTACTAGGGGTTTGTAGTAATTATTAATACCTACAAAACAGTATACATAGATTATACCCATCTTTTTTTGTTTAGTCACAATAATCGAAGCAGTGATTATTTTTCATGCGGTGTGAAAACTATTGGTGGTAGAGTAAAATAATGTACTAGGGGTTTGTAGTACTTATCAATACCTACAAAACAGTATATATAAATTATATCCATTTATTTTGGTTTAGTCACAATAATCGAAAGTCATTATATGCATGCGATGTGAAAAGTATTGGTGGTAGAATAAAGGAATGTACTAGGGGTTTGTAGTACTTATCAATATCTTCAAAATAGCCCACGATACATTTATACATGGGTTAAGGTTTGGTCATTGTAACAGAAATAGTCATTAATTTGCGTGCGCTGCGTAAACCAACATACATTCACGCCTTTTTCCCGAAGGGTAGGCAGAGGTGTACCCAGAACTCAGTCCCATAGTAGATACACCCACATTTCGCCAGTATGTTATTGGTCCCATGTAATAGGGGGCGAGCCTATTGCCATCTACCGGGCACAGTTCCAAACTCCAGGCAGTTATTGAGATAATTCCTAATGGAAAAATCCAATATTTAACACTATGCCTGACCTGGGGATCGAACCCGGGACCTCTTGATTGGCAGTCGAGCATGCGCCCTCTACGCCACGGAGGCAGTCGAAGTGCGTAAACCATTAGGGTTTTATCTATTAAAATACAATGTATCACGAAATTACTCCTGTTAAACGTTCACTATATCTACTTCTGCTACCCGTGCGAAGCCGGGGCGGGTCGCTAGTTTCTTATAATTTCGTGAGGTACGTAGGTTGATTGTATTATAGATGTTCTAAATATACTATTTTTATGGTATAATTTTGCTATAATTTTGAAATAATGCCTTGTTACCTAAATATTTTTCTAGAATTTATGATGATAAGTACGTTAAACAAGTTCCACAATAATTATAACATTTTATAATCTTTGCATGCAGGGTGTCAAGAACAGGGTAAATTTTTTTCGCCAGTGTTTTTAGGTTACAGGTCACGTTTGATAATATTTAGATTGATTATTATATAATACACAAAATATAATGATATGATATTTTGGTATGAGATGTAGTGAATGATCTTTTGGGTTATGCCACTCCACTCCACGAAATCGTGGAATCGACATCGAGTGCTGGGTTTCTGAAAACGAAGTCGAGTATATAGGTAGAGCTAAGTGGAGACAAGATTATGAAATCTGACTGCTGATCCCACCACCATGTGGGTCGCCTAGCCAGGAAGAGATACAGAGAGAGACAGAGAAAAGTAGAGAGAGAGAGAGAGAAAGAGAAAGAGAGAGAGAGAGAGAATATTAAAATATTTTGACATTTTACGTTTGGTCGTAAGTTTAATAGAGCTGCAAAGAAAAACTAATATTTATTTTCGCGTCAGCATTTTATGCCATTGAACTTTGGATTATATAGTTTTTATCTTATTTTCGTTCTTTTCGCTCAAAATAATGAATATAGATTAAGAAAAACATCCTATAACTATACTTTGCTATTTGGTTAAAGAAAAAATTGTATATTACATAATTCTATAAGTAGAAATAATATTTTTATAGTTGATAAACATGAAATACATTCACGCCTTTTTCCCGAAGGGGTAGGCAGAGGTGTACCCAGGACTCAGTCCCATAGTAGATACACCCACATTTCGCCAGTATGTTATTGGTCCCATGTAATAGGGGGAGCCTATTGTCATCTACCGGGCACAGTTCCAGACTCCAGGTAGTTGATTACGTAGGCAAATGTAAAAATGCTATAAAATCTCATGGATTAAAGATATATGTTTTATTCTTATATCTCTTATAAATTAATAAACATTAAGTAACTTTTCATCTAAATTACAATATTAAAATATAAATTCTAATATTATATTTTACAATGAATAGAATTATTTTTATGTTAAGCAAAATTAATTCACTAAAGACATACAAAATTCAAAATTCCTACTACACTTATGCTAAAAAAAACAATCAAACGTTTTCATCGATGAACAAAAAAGTAATTATTATTAAAAAATTTAGAGTGTAGGAGTATTCAAAATAAACAAATTACTAAAAGGTTGCTGCAAACATAAACGCGGGTACGGGACGGGTTGTATTTGTACGGAAGACCGACAGAGCGCGCGAGTCGCACTTTTCCTAATATCTCTGACATCAGCCATTTCCGTGCCCGACCCTCGCCCGCGTATTTGTGAATCAACCTTAAATGACCCAAAACATTACCATTAATAGATTCATTCTATCTACATAATATTTATGCGTGTTTAAAGTGACTACTACATAATATAAATATTAACATGACTTGTTATTCTAGTTTTTGCATGAACCTAATACAAGGCTTAGGCAAATACTTTACGCAAGCAGTCATAGCTGGAAAAGAGGACAACTGACCGACTGCGAAAAACTTGTTTCAGTGATGAAAATTTAAACAAAATAAGTTAGTACTTATGCTGGACTTACTTAATATTATGATGAGATTGCATGAATAATTTCAACTTTCCAGAGTTTAATAGGAAACCAAACCTTTAATAATAACAACAACAACATAAATTCACGCCTTTTTCCCGAAGGGGTAGGCAGAGGTGTACCCAGGACTCAGTCCCATAGTAGATACACCCACATTTCGCCAGTATGTTATTGGTCCCATGTAATTGGGGGCGAGCCTATTGCCATCTACCGGGCACAGTTCCAGACTCTAGGCAGTTATTGAGATAATTCCTAATGGAAAAATCCAATATTTAACACTGCCTGACCTTGGGATCGAACCCGGGACCTCTTGATTGGCAGTCGAGCATGCGCCCTCTACGCCACCGAGGCAGTTAATAATAATATATAATTAAATGTAACATGGGGCTCAAGTGAGATATCACCTCCACCCACACGCAAAATAGGCGCACAGACGTCGAGTTGTGGAAAATCTGCCCGCTATATCCAACACATCCAGAGAACGGAAATCAGCGTCTTCTGCGTGAAAACAGCGAACTGCGCTCATGAACCTGCCAAGCGTGGCGAGTAATGGCAAGGCCCGTCCATTGGGAAAGGCCTATGTCCAGCAGTGGACTTCCTGTGGCTGAGATGATGATGATATTGGATTGGCTTCATTCTCACGTCAATCGTAAAAACGTCATTCGCGATGCCGTACTAAACCTCCAATTTCCGCAGTACAAAAGGAAACTGCAATAAAACGTAGATACACATATCGATGCCTGCCTATCAACCAGCGGCAAAAGATAAAATAAACACTTCGGTTGAGCAACAAGAAAACGTCGTTGTCCGAACAACAATGCCTTTCCCACTTCTACGTTGAGAAACTTACTTTTTCAATCATTAGATAGTCAGTGGTGATTTGTCAAGGTCGCAAAATGGTCGTTATTGTACAGAAATAGATTTTTAATTCATTGTCATTTTGTATTAAATTGGTTGTGTTTGCTCGTTGCGATACTTATTGTGTGAAATTTCTGAGGAGATTTTCTAAAATCTATAAATATTTTGTTTGATAGTTAAAGTGACAGTGAAATTCATAATTTAATCAAGTTATTTTAAAAGATTTTTGGGTATAAATTTATAAACTATAGTAACGTTACCCAGATTATTACGTATTTAGTAATATTCTGAAAAAATACAGTCATAGTCTAAAATTACTCGTATAACAGAATATAGTGCTAAATTATTAATTTTTCATTTGAAAAATTTGGTGATAATGTGGAGATATTACTCCAATTTTCCAAGTTCAGATGATGATGAAGAATATAGCATAAACTATAGGACAGTTAGACGCGAGTCTAAGATGGTTGTATTGAAAAACCGAAGCAGGGTAAGTTTTATCAAATAGTATTATCACAATAATTTAAACTAATAAACAAACTATTTTAATATTTAATTTATTAAATATTATAATAATTGATTAATTTCAAATATCAAACGCGACTATTTATAAGCAGGTACTTAAAGAAAATAAAAAGCTATGTATTTAAAATTAATTTGCTTCCAAACATGAATGTAAACAAAATAAATATTGTAAAAAATCAGTCGAAAAGTTAAGCCCTACAAGTTTATTGTGCGTTTTTGTAGAGGTATCTTCCGAACGCATAGTGGATTCATTACTGTTATCTTCAGTTGTATCTTCATTGATGTGCAAAGGTGTCAGATTGTGACCAAATTGAATAAAATATTTTGACTTTGACTTTTTGAAAATACATGCTGAACCTAGGCTTCCCTCACTGAACGCCATAAACTATTCATATTTCACTATAAAAATAACAGAATATAAATTTATAGAATGGGTTTAATATATTCGGAGGAAAAAGGGGAATACAAAACATAGATTTGGTAAATTTTTAATAGGATTGTGTCAAATTCCTAAAAGGCCGCGTACGCCCTTAATGTATTAGGAATATAACCTGCAATATGGACACGTTCATTTACCGCATATTTATATGTAAATTGTAATTGCACATAACACCACTTATGAGTGGTGATAAGTAAAACATAATGTGCAGATTTATGTGAAATCGTGACAATTCCATTACGTCTATACATAACGAGAATTACAACCCAATCATGCATCAAGCACATGGGGTCCACATGTTGGAAATAACCAGAATCTTATTTATTAATCGTGCTACATGCGGTTTTAGTATATTTGACGTGAAAATGAAATTTAACTGTCGAATATATGCTAATGTCCTTGACATCAAATAAAATTAGTGTAAGCGGATTAAACCGGTTTCATTTTGGTACTAGTTTTGTATAAGTCTTTAACTAGCTTATAAACCGATTAAATATATATAAACAAAAAAAATTTAAAAAATATATTTTTAGCCTTTATAAAAACAAATATTCCAATTAATTTTAAAAACAGGAAAATAAGGTTTACTAAGTAGTTACATAAATCGATGTTAAGATAAACTTCCAAGAGTCAAGAGTAACTTAGTACCGAAATATGAAAAGTAAGTCACGGTCGACTGCTCTGAGCCGACGTCGGTCGTAAGTAAGTTGTGTAAGTTAGCCCACTTAACTCAATATTAAATATCCATTTGGACTGGGTTACTTATTATATAGTATTACTGTTACTAAACATTGTAAGAACAATGAATAAATGTCCTTGAAAATAAATTAATAGTTTGATGGCTTACATAAAAATGTATTATTACTATTTTACGATTTCACGAGTATGTCGTGACTTTGCAATAATAAATCCATTGCATTGTAAAAATGTTGCAATAAAATATGAAACACATTTTCATTTTATCTTCCAACATTTGTATATTTTTCATGACATCCACGAAACGCTATACCTATATTAATGCTATATTGCAAAATTACCGGTCTAGCGCAATGACCTATTGGTCAAGCAGCTAGCAGTGCTTTGCCCTATTGCTCATAGTATGTGTTAGGCCACACCTGATTCAATATTATCATTATGAATATAGAATAGATAAATTAATATCTTAAATTTAGCTGGCAATATTAAGAGGATGGCAAGGACGACCGACCGATATAAAGCCTACGTTTTCCAGTTCATTATTGTTATTTTTTTAATAAAATTTATTCGAGTTTGCTAAATTTAATGTATTAAACATTGAGTACAAAATATTGAAGATCATTGTATTGTTCGACACAAAAGAGTAGAAAATAATGGGGGCGCCACTGTCTTTTACAAGAGTAAAAACAATTTCATCAACACATACAGTTTAAATTAGTTCCGTTTCTACTCTTTTGTGTCGAGCTATACTTGAGTTAAGTGAACCTTAAATAAAACCACCACGTACGTAAAACCTGTAATTGGAATGCGGTAGGGATAAAATATGTCACAGCGATTCGATACAAAAATATCGAAAAGAAAAAATCCTCAAGTCATACAGGTTTAAAACAAGGACACCACTCTCCGGAATATATAAAATTAGTTGAAACATTATAATAATAAGAGCAGTCTTTTTTGACTTTGCTATAAATCCATTAGAAAAAATAAAACAGTTATGTTTTATATTTTTAATTTTGTGTATATCAAGTCGGTATCAAGACTGAAAAACTTTAAATGAGTTTACAAAAATTTCTGTTTTTAGAGTTATATATTTTGATGTTAAAGCGTGCAATTATAATTATACCTAGTAATAATTTGGTAATATAAACCGGTACGCGCAGTAAAGAAGCGGGATGACATCCGGGCGCGATACCACTAGTTTCCTGGGATTTGTTCACACGGATGTAGTTTAATGACCATCTCTTGAAGTGATGCCGACCGGAAAGCGGCGTCTTTCTGTGAATGATGTTTTTAATAAGACGAAAACTTTTGATTAAAACTTTAACGTCTTCATTTCTAGTATCTATGTGGCTTTATGTGCACTTTAGATAAATAATTATACATTTAGAATTATCTTGTATAGATATTTTCTAATAAATAAAGTCCTTTTAATCTGACTATTGCAAAGGTGAATGCACTGTTTTAATTTGTTATTAGAAATTATGTAAAAGCATATTATAAAGTAATAAGATCAATGAACTCAAAATTAAAAAGTTCGTTAATACACCTCATTTTATAAGTATATAATTTTTAATATTAAAAAACATCATAATTATTAATATAATGGATTATAGTTATGTATGTAAATGTAATTATGTATATAAATGAGGAAAAGTGCGATAAGGGAACACTGTGACAGATGTAGTGACAAAGATAGAGAAAGGAATGCTCAGGTGGTTCGGACATGTGGAGAGAATGGATGAAAGGAGATAAACAAAAGAGATTTATAAGGCTAATGTGAATGGTCAAGGCTGTAAGTGTCGACTTAGACATACTTTTCATGACCAAATTGATGTTGTTCTAAGGAAAGGTCTGGTCAAAAGTACCAACAACTGACATGCATGTATGAAAAAATTCATGAAAGTGGAAGAAGCGAAAGCCGTATGTCAGGATCATACAATTGGAGAGAAATAGTCTCTGCCTTCTCCATCGGGAACAGGCGTGACTGTATGTGAGTGTTTAAAAATGTGAAATTAAAGGGGTCGAAGGTTTTATTGCAGGTATACATACGAGCAAGTATACCTATACATAATATAATTTGAACGTGCAAGCGAAAGTTTGCTAATGTGATTTTATTGTGTTCATCAACCGTAACGTTGATCCATACGTCTTCATTACGAAGACAAATCTTACTTATTTTGGATACACGCACCCACTCGTATTTTATTTAGCTAAAGTAAATTATTTGTACGATTATAAAACAATTCATGAAAAGTCTGTATTTTAGAGCCTACACAATTTTTTTTCGCTTTTCTGTACCTGGAGTACCTATATCATATATTATTATGCTTAGGTACTTCTATTTAAAAACTTTTCAAACCCGATGGATCGAAGGCGGGGTGTAATAAGTTTGACGTGCCTATGTATCTGTCTGTGGCGTCCTAGCTCCTAAACGAATGGACTGACTTGGATGCGGTTTCGTGAATGAATTTCATCTTTCGAAATTTCTAATTAGTCAAAGTTTGTTCGGACAATGAGCACATCTCAAAGTGAGCTCTTCGCGTAACGTCCACATCTCAAGATAAAACTAAAAGTTGTTTTATTGGTGCTCTATATACAGGCCCTTTTGGACCTTCACCAAAGGCACCAATTACGTAACTATAGGTACATACTGGTATGCTAGAAAAAGGTATAAATTTGGGATGCGTTACAACTGCATTTTCCATGGTGTATATTATAATAATGTTATAAACTGTGAACAGGGGCGCACGTTCGGGACGTGTCTTGTGGGGACTCTCGTAACCTGAGATACAAGGTTGTCCTAAGTTCAGGGAACTGGGGCTCTTCCCGTGAGAGTCTCGTTTTTTGGGTGCGTCACTGCACATTCTAAATTGTACTTTTTTACCTATTTTTTATACCCATTTCCATAACTCTAATTCTGGTAATAAATATTTTATTAATTGTATTTATCCCTTTGTCTTCAGTTTCACTCGGTGACAGACAAGCGATCTCACAACAATGACTGCGGAGAGAATAGCGTCACTATCGTTACAGAGAAGAAGATAGAAGATGACTCTTCAGATTCCTCTAGCAGTGACAATGTTGAAATTGAAGGTATACTCTTTTTTGTTTGGAAAATGACCTCTAAATTATGCATTTTAAATAATATATTACGAATAATATCAATAGATATGACAAAAAACTGGACTTGTGATTTTTTTATTGATTAGGGAAAAAACATTGTATTTTTCAAAGCAGTATGGAATGTTTATCAATTCTAAGGTACACTAAAAAGTTAAATACAAAGTTTTTCTGTATTATTTTTGAGGAAAATTTAATATTATGAATTACTATAATATAATATGTGTTTGTATAATAAAGTAACACAACTTAGAAAATAGATAAATTATTATGATATTAACATAATATCAAAGATATTATATAATATGAATTGCAGATTATTTATAAGAAGTTACTTAATCTCTTCATTTGAACCAGCATTTTGATTTAGTGATGAATTAATTTCAAGGAATCTCACTGATTCAATTTCTTGAAAGGCAATGTTCTGAGTATGCTGATTAGTCATTATATCCGTTTCATCTGGTTTAATGTCAATAACTGTACTGTAGATACTGATTCATGTGAGATAGTTTGCGACGCTTAACTCCATTTACTATACATACATACTTACTTTAAATATAAACGTTTCTCTTGAATCACTCTGTTGTTGAAAACCGCATTAAAATCCGTTGTGCAGTTTAAAAGATTTAAGCGTACAGACGGAGGGAAGCGACTTTATTTTTACACTATGTAAGGACGAAGAAGTACTTTTTTAATATGAACTATGTAAAAAAAACACTTACTTGCAGTAAAACTTTTATTTAATACAGTACAACTGAAAAAAGTTCATAAGTGTATGAAAACTTAGGTACATTGAGAACTGACGTGTATTTATAATATTTATTGAAGATATTTTTTTATATATCACCAAACGTTCTTAAACCGTCAAAATAAGTGTATGAATTGTAAATAAGAGATGATTTTATTTTTTTAATATCATCCGTCTACTTCACACTAAACAATTGTGGAAATTAATTTATCAATAATAATATTATTTATTGCAGATAATGCAATAATTACTCAGTCATTCGCTATGCTCATGACATTTTGAGGGGTGATAAAAACGAAATAGCTATTAAGGTACATACACACTACACACAAAGAAATGGTAAAAATGGTTCCGCATTCCAGCGGAAATATACCTAGGCTTTAAATCCGGAGTCCCTGGATTGAATCTCACCATGTGGACTTTTCGCCTGGGCGCTACCGTATTTCGGATGGCACGTTACACTCTAGGTCCCTATAGTTTCCTATAAGATATGTAGGGGGCAGTCGTTAGGTCATGTTGGAGGCTGCGTAGGAATCTTGGCGACTTGAAACTCTGACAATATGGGTTGTCCACATAACCCATATGAATTGACTCGAGCATTGTAAATAGGTAAATCGTTCTGTTAGAGTATAAATTCAAATATAATGTATTTATTGATCTATTATAAGAACTAGATAGTCTTTTAATAAAATATTAAATCATATTTAATTAATTACATTACATAACATCAGGCCCTTTTTCCGAAAAGTATATAGGCAGAAGTGTAGGACTCAGTCCTGTAATAGATACACCCACGCTTCGCCTGTTATGATTTTTTGAGTCCTTTGTAATATAGGGCGAGCTTATTTCAAGCGAACGGGCATAATGGAAAAATCAGGCACTTTTCTTCTGCTCTGGGGATCGAACCCGAGACCTCATGATCGGTAGTGGCGCTTGCTAGCCACTACATCACCGAGGCAGTTTTTAACTGAGTTCAGATCAATTCTGTTTTTTACGGTACTAACCATTAAATTGATAAAATCTACTCCTGTCCAAACGCACAAGCAAACGAAACCGTGTCTAAAAAGGACGCCGGACAGACTGTACCCATCTTAACTCAACTCGATGCGTTTAATTCCTCAATGTACTAAGATAATAATTATCAACGGTTCATAAAACAATGGCTATTGTCTCGATATGATAGATAGAACAAAGATACTTGCATTTGAATTAAATGCACTTGAACTACATAAGTAAGTGTGTTTTTATTACATAGGACATTAATTACGTTTAACATTTAATTTATTCATAATCCATACTTATTAATAGCAATTCCAGCGACTTCTTTCTCGTAGAAATTTTGAGAATTCCTTTCATATTCCCTGCCTATATTATAATGGAAACCCACGTGCATTTTCAGCTCTCTAGATAAGTGAGTGTCTCAGTCAGTCAGGACTTTGTTATTTTATAAGATATATTATAATAATTGCTAATATTGTAAATAAGAAGTTTGTCGTAATCTGTTCGCATGTTTGTAACCACTTCACACCAAAAACGAACCAATTGGGCAGAAAATTGCGAGTAGCTCAGACTCTCACATGTCTCATAATATAATACTTTCTGATTAATTTTCAACGTTCACCTTGAGTACCTACTTTTAAAAAAAATTGCCTTATAAGGTTTAGGAATAAAAAATATCTTTTACCTCTTCACAATGTCAATTGAAAAATACCAGTCATTGTTACAAAACTTGAGTTAAAACATTATATCATATAATGCGTGTTCAACGTGCGTAACATTTACTTGTATGTAATTACATTATTATGAAAAAACCTACAGCAATGGTGTCAAGGCAAAGTGGTTATAATATTACCTTATAAGTTTATTAGTTAGGCCTTCTCAATGTCCAATGTCATATGGAATAATATCATATCACACCCATCATGAATAAAATAAAATTTTATGATTTTAGAAACTAATATGAACCAACTAGTTTAAGCCCATAGAGGCTTTGCCCGCTCGAAATTTAACGAAACGAACTATGGAAGTTTTATAATAAAATTTGGTGCCCTTTTTGGTCCCCTTAGAATGTGAGTATTCAAAAATCCTATCTTAGTACTCGTCCTGACAACGAAAAGAACCTAAATCCAAGATTCAAGTCTCTAGGATCAGTGGTTTAGGCTCAGCGTTGCATGTCAGTCAGTGAGTGATTTATAGGATTATAAAAACTAATATTATTATTATTATTATTATTATAATATGAAAATAATGTACTACATAACGAGTAAAAAAAGGCATATGGGACCTTGGATACATTAGTACTATTCTGTATTCTGTGATTTGGGTAAGGAGACAACTTCCACGCACGGTCATCCGGTCCCAAACTAGGCTAGAAGCCTGTACTATGGTAACCAGATGACTGATATACATACTTATATACGCTTATAACACCCAGACACAGATCAAACAGACATGTTCATGCACACAAATGTTTGACCTGGCCGGGGATCGAACCCGGGGCCTGCAGCTCAGAAAGCAGAATTACTACCATCTGAGCCAACGAGGCTGTCAGGTGTAGCTTAAGGGAGTGCATCTGTCAAACTTAACAACTTTCAAAAGAAAATTAATATTGCGAAATTCGCAAAAAATATTTGACTTCCTATATCCTTCCCTTCATATAAATAAGAACACAGCTGATCGGCAAAATTGTTTAGAAAGTCTAATTTTTGTGTATTGTACAATTCTTTTTTTTTTTGGACCCCACATTTGGTTTATGTGAAACATTTCATAGGTTAGGTTAAAATTTTTTTACATATTTATTATAAAAACCTAATATTAATAATCGCTGAGTAATAAATCGACGCATAAAGTATGCCAACAGTTTTCTTCCACGAAATGCCATTCACTCCAATAAATACTATGAATGTGCATTATTCATTAATCGGTCTAATATCATAAAAATGAGTAATATTTATGACAAAATATAATGTAATGTTACTCATTAAATTACTAAATAATGTTAATCACTGTATATTACATAATAAATTATCCGGGAAACGTATGACAACTCCCTCTAAATTTATAATGACGATGAAAAGTGACGTTATTCGTTTAATGAATCATAGACCAGCCCACGTGATGACGTGTAATCAGAAATCAGATGATATCACAGACATTATCTTTGGCTGAAATGTTCTTAAAACTAGGGCAGTGTCAATGTTTGCAGTATTCGTCAGTATGTGAGACGGATCGTTTACTTTAATCAAGAAATATTTAGGCTAAACAACTATGTACAGGGGACATGATATATGATGGGACATCTTATCTGTTCAGTTAATAACGCTAATTTGTCTGACATAGTACTTCAGCTCAGTCGGTTCAGTAGTTTTGGCGTGAAAGAGTAACAAACATCCATCGATCAATCTAACCACGCTCTAGATGGCGCTGGAGGTAAGTTAGAACTCGCAAGCGTTTTATCACCTGTTAAATGCGTAACTCTTTTACATTGTACTGAGGTTTGAAAATTATAATATTATTAATATAAAATGTGTTACAAAAAGAATAAAAAATAGTAATAAATAACAATAAATGTTATATAAAAAGTTAGGGGGCGTCTCGACCGCAATATTTAAGGGGTTAATCTACTCGGTAAACACAACTTTTACAATAAGAAAGTATTGAAAAATTCGCAAAAAATGGTTGCTGTTTTTTCGGTATATCAGTTAGATGCATCCCCATAAGTGTTACTACAACTTTTTCAAAACCTCGTAGAATAGAATATATATTAACGTTTGCACTTTACTTGTTGATATTCCTTTCTCTTTCGACTGACACAGTTACGGCAAGCGGTTGCGTTGCAAATCTTGTTGTGTGTTGAGAAATGGGTGGCAAGTCTTGCCTATGTTTAATGGGACAGCGAGATTATAAAAAGCGCAAAAGTTTAGAGGAAGTTTTTTTTATGATAGTGAGTAACAAGACGAGCAAATCAGGTGCCTGATGGTAAACATCATAATTGCCCATATCAGACGCAGTGCCACCCAGTGTTTTAAAATCTAAAATTCTGCGCTGCACTGCACTGCGCCTGTCACCCTGATATATTAGTTGTATATGTGTTGAAACATTGCCCTTTAGATTGGAACAGAGTAACGTTTGCACATTACTGCTGACGGATGAATAACTGGCAAATGTGTAGTACTTCCTCAGGCGGCCCCCTGCAAAAGAAGCCTACCACTACAAATAAGTATAAGTAATTATAAAATTGCATAAATCCCACGTCACATATCAAACACATCATCAGCCGGAAGTCGTCCACTGCTGAACACAGGCCTCCCTCATAGAACGCCGTAAACTATTCATATGGGGGGATTTTGCCGTAATCATCACGCTTGTTGTGCGGCTTGGTGATCGCAGTAGTTGGAATACTTGGAAATGGAGAACGCTGCTGCCCACTCTCTGAATATTATGTCTCTGCGGGATCTCACAGCTCACGGCTCCACGAGACGAAAAAGGGGTGGCCCTATTATATAACCGGGAACCACTCGGTTACCCACCGAATAAAACCGACCTCTGAATTTAATATAATATCGTGATTACACGAGATTTATCTGACTTAGGTTATACGTTATCAACGAGTTCCAAAATATCAGAGTTTTAAGATAATTTTATACAACATCTACGTGACTTTACGATACATACACAATTAAATGACTTTTTGAAATAATAATTTACTCTACATAATAATACTGACTTCTTTGTATTAATTTGTCTATATTTTAATGCGATCGAGAAATAATAATAATATTTTTTAATAATAATATAGGTTTCATTTTATATTAAAAATAATATCTTATTACGTCAATAACATAATTTTCCCATTTGAGCACGTTTTCATTATCGAAGAAACTTGACAATATAATAATATAGGTATTGTAAGCTCGTATGTTGCCATAATGATCATTATATATTATTCGACGAGTGCAATAGGTCAACTTGATTCGAAATCTCAATATTTAATTGGATATTCAATATAATATAAGTTAATATGGCGCCGACAATTTATAACCTTTTATTAGCGTTACCACATTTTAGTACCTACATTCGGTAAATGTGTTTTTTTTTTAAAATGAGTGTTTTATATAAATAGAGGTAACATTTTAATCTGTTCCATTTTCAAAGACATTATGGGTGATTTTAAATTAAAAAAAAAACCAAATTCATTGCCCAAAAAAGTAGAAAACCAAACGAGGATACTTTACTTCATTCGTCATCATTTGTTTGTATATCGTTTAATTCATTTTTCATAATATTATAATTAATATTTGCAAATTTGCCTTTCCGCAAATAGGAAGTTTTGCAACTGGGGGACCTTTTGCAAATAGAATTTTCTGTAATTATTTTTTGGAGACGGCATCACGTAATTTCGTATCTTTTATAATAAAAATCTGCTTTCCGACTTTTCTCCGCTCTGTTATTTTGTTAGACTTCTTCAATACGCTCAATCTTGTGCATCCTCAATGTACATGTTATTTACCTATTATTCGTATGATTTCAGATAAATCTCTGTCCCTCGTGCAGCCCCCAACGTTGGAAGCTGCAGAAGAGGGTCACGCGGCGCAATGCAGCTGCCCCAACTGCGACGAGCTGCTGTCGCGATTCTCCGAATGCAGCATCTGTTTGGAACCGCTACAGGTTGGCTTACTTGCTTACAATTTTGTCAAAGGTGCAGTTTTCCTTACACTTATCTGAAAGAAATCACTCCTAGAATATCGCCAATTGTTATACCTATCAAAGAGTTTATGTTAGAAAAATAATAATTATAGAAGTCCACTGCCTTAATTAACTACATAGGTATAATCAGCAAATTAGTCAATACTCGTAACAATATAAAACAATATTAGTCACTCGCTTTACCGAGCTCAGAACACTGTTCCTACAATGGTAATACAAAAATGTAGAGGGATGAGGGCAGTATTGAATTCGTAGGAATCCCTGTAGAATTCTTGTTGACCTGCAACTTCTACAGTTGGGCTATCGGGTGACCACGCATCACATATCACACCAAGACATAATAGTTTGCACCGAGCAATGTAAAAAGCGCATTTATTTGGACAATGTGTGTTGCAGTAGTTTAGTTTATATTGGCCATTTTAAATTGGAACTAATCCAAGCTATGACCAAATTGTGACGATCAAGAAGTACAAATCAGTATTTAAGTACAATCCCTCCGAAAAGTCGTCTCAGATCTGATAATTGGACTCATATAATCTCGTAATCTCATCCACGGGATCACCCGACCTAATCGTTATTTTTTTTTACTTAGGTGAGGCTCTTAAATATTGTCCCTAAAATAATATTTTTACAAAAAAATAATTCACAATAGCTTTGGGATTACATTTTATTGGATAAAATATAGTAAAGAAAACATTAATTGGGATCCAAGCAGTCGTTACAAACACAATTTATTGTTTAAAAAGAAATAATGCTAGACTTGACTTGACTTTCAACAAACATCCTAATGGCGCATTAAATTAAACGAATTGCTAGTGCTTTCATCCAAGAACTTAAGTATTTAAGGAAACACTAATTTATTCTCAATACGTAGGCGAGAGAAATACAAAGTTAGATAAATAATGTTAATTATAACATTGAACGCCACGAGGGTCACGGGAGGGCAAAGGGATTACGTTTATATAATTATATTTAAACATTACCAAAGTTTAATGGGGTGTCAAATGAGTGCATATAAAATAAAAAATGTCAATGGAATGCCACATGTATGTCAATGCAATGGTCAGTGAATAATTATATTTAAACATTACCAAAGTTTAATGGGGTGTCAAATGAGTACATATAAAAATATAATAAAAATTGTCAATGGAAATCCACATGTATAACAATGCAATGGTCAGTGAATAAAAAATACAGTAGATATACAGCATGATATTTAAAAAGATTCTTCTGTGCTCTGAAAAAAATTAACAGGATACAGGACCTCCTAGAAGTTTGACACAATCCTATAGAAAATTTACTAAATCTATGTTTTGTATTCCCCTGTTTCCTCCGAAGCCAGTAAACCTATTTGATATATTTATATCCTGATATTTTAAAGTTGAAGTAAATTATGTCTCTATAATTTTATTTTTGTTTATAAACTCTACATTTCTTTGTAGTGAACGTCCAATCACGCGAGTAAAACTGCGATTTTTGGAAGTTCACTATGAAAAAACTAAGGGATTATTTGAAAAATTAAAATGACAGAGACAACGTTTACTTCACTGTCAAAATATCATGATATAAATTTAAAGAATAAGGTAATTATATTCGGAGGAAACACGGGAACACAAAACATCGATTTACTATTTATTTCATTTGTAATTTTCGAATTAATTTTTACAAATTTATTATTTTCGAATTCCTAATTTTCAAATTAATGTTCAAATTATACATTATACTTAATTACAAACTATCCTAATGTTGAAGTATCCTACTTATAAGTATAATTAGTGAATGAATTGTACTACCTTGTCACTTATATTTATATCAATAAAGATTATTACTATTTTTCATAGGATTGTGTCAAATTCCTAGAAGGCCATGTACCCTCTAAACTAAAACTGCATCCTTACATTTTTTAAACTTCGCCATGTTGGATTAGAATGAGTTGTTAAAAAAAATACGTTCTATATTATTATTTATTACTATTGTACCATTAGACGGCGACTCGAATAATGATTAATTGCTGGTAAGTAACAAGTTTATGCAGGCATAACCTTTAGATAAACGTACTAAGTTATATTAGGTAACATTACAGAATCTAGGTCCAGATCATTATCTAATTATTGCATTTCTACGTAGTTCCAAGATATATCGGAATGTCACCTTATGGTTCTCATGATATAATCTAGAATCTAGACCAATGCAACACCTGTGCCGTAATAGGTAATTCCTTATGTTTACTGTTACGACACTAGTTCTATAGTAAAACATAACACTGTTCATGTGTGCTCTTTTTTATAAGTATCAGTTTTTAAAATACGTGTAATCTAGAAAGGGTACATCGATATAAACATCCACTTGTCCTCGAAAACGTTTATGACTGCGCTCGCAGCATTTCGCTTATCATTATAAAAATTTTATAATATGGAACGAGTTCCACACACGGCTCTCTGGTACCGAACTAGGCTAGAAGCCTTATCGTAATCGTGTCATATCGTAACCAGAGGACGGATATACATACCTATAAACTCATATAACACCCAGACACAGATCAAATAGGTGTATGCTCATGCACTCAAATTATGTTTAATCTGCCCGAGCATCCAGTGGAGGCTCCACACGACCTACATAAAACGTTAAGATTATGCCATCCATTTGTGGCACATAATGCACTGTAGAGCAGCAGCTAGAGGGTTAACAGAAAATGAGACCTCTTAGCAATTTGACACAATCCTATGGAAAAATTACCAAATCGATGTTTTGTATTCCCCTGTTTCCTCCGAAAATAATTGATTTAATCCATGAATTTAAATCTTGAAAATTAGAATATGAATTAGGCTATGTCCCTTTTATTTTATTTTCTTTCCTAAACTTTTATTTTTTTTCTAGTTAATATCTTAGTACGCGAGTAAAACTGGGACAGTTTTTTTATGTTTTAAAGAGTTTTCATTGAATAATGAGTTTATAGAAAAATTAAAATGACAGAGACGTGCTTACTGAAGACCTTGATTGTATGAAAGCAAAATCATTGCTCTGATGCAGTGATCTAGGGAGAAACCACGGGAATACGTTATTTTCTTGTAACTCTCATTATAACAATATTGTGTAAATGTTCCAGTGTTGCGGTCCATGCGTGTGTCCGTGGTGCGGGGGCGTGTGGTGCGCGAGATGTTCGCGCAAGATGTCGCGGTGCGCGTGGTGCAGGGGCTCGCTGCGAGCGCCGGCCGCGCCGTGTCTAGCGCTGCAGCGGCTAGTTAACGATCTCATGCTGCCGTGCAGGAACTACAGGTATATAATCATATATATATATATATGACTATCGTAGAATCCTACTTCCTACTAATATTATAAATTCGAAAGCTTGTGAGGATGGATAAATGTTTGTTACTCTTTCAGGCCAAAACTACTGAACCGATTGGGCTGAAATTCGGTATGATTGATTGATTGATAAACACTTTATTGTACACCAAAACATGGACATAACAATACAGTAATAGCAAATAAAAGAATCTTAGGCTATTACAAGTGGCGGTCTTATCGCTTAAAGCGATTTCTTCCAGACAACCAGAAGGAAAGGAATCCTTATGAGTATTTCTGGTCGGCGATGTACTTATAAGAGTATATAAATAAATGCACTTACTAAAATATACTTATATAATATTAAAAACAAATAATTACTCATATACATACATATTATATAGACGATTATTATATAGAGATAGAATAGACTAGAATAACACTGGTACTTTTTATCCGATACTTCCACGAAAGATTGTGATGATGGATTGATGGATGGAAGTTTGTTACTCTTTCGCACCAAAACTACTGAACCGACTGTGCTGAAATTCGATATTATAGTTAGTTTTTTTTTTTTTTTTATTTATTTATTTATTTCTCACACAAAGGTTTACAAATATTTGGTGCTTATACTATAATAGAACATATAAGGTACATCAACCTGTTTTGTGTGAGACTGATGCCTGAAATAGGTTTTCGAGAAAACCTGTAGTACAGGTCATCAGGCCCCCACTCCGCGGATTAATCATTATATAATGTTCAATATTTATCAAGCGTTAGTGTTAGGTAAACCATTTTAATTTTGATTCGAGAACATTATAATTAAATTACTATTACTATTGTCTTCCCGAGTTGTGTGTGTCTTTGTGTATTAGTGGTTTGTGTTTGTATTTGCGCGCTTGTGTTTTAGTTTAGACCCTATAATAAAATATATGGTACTTTTTATGTCGATATTCCCACGGGAACAATAACTACGCGGGTGAAACCGCGGGGCACAGCCAGTGAATATCTATTCATAATATGCTGAGAACTAGGTTACAATAAATTATCACAACATCAATATGCAAAGAGAACAGCGCATATCTCAAAACGAGTAAAGAGTCTGATCGTAATCCGTCGATTTTAAACACGTGCTAGATAGACACTGTATAAACTGCAATATTATAATAATTTATCGCCGTTTCGTCCAAAGTTTTAAGATACCAGTGAATAATAATTATCATCATCATCTCAGCCGTTGGTAATCCACTACTGAACTTAGGCCTCACCCATAAAGGTGGGTTTTGCCAATACTCGACACGCTTGGCAGGCGGGTTGTCGAGCGCAGTTCGATGGTTTTTTGCAGAGGACGCTGCTGCCCGTCCTCTGGATCTGTAATAATTATCAATTATTCTAAAATAGCAAAGATCTAATAATGAACCAAAATTACGTTGGGAATAAAAATAAGTGTAATTACGAATAATAATAAGTATTATTCGTAGAAGCGTACCACATAAAACTGATATAATAGTATGATTAATCTAAACAATAATCTTAAAACATGATCATAAAATAATATTAATTTTTTGTTTACCTGCCTGCCTTTTTTTTTTTTTTTTTTTTGTGACCCAGGGAAATCTGCATACAGATACCCGGCCATGCCGGGGGGCAGGGCCGGGTTATGTCAGGATGGGAAGTCCCTGAAGGGGATCATCCCGACTGACTTTACCTGCCTGCCTACTGCAACCTGCTTACTTCGTATATTTAAATCGATTTTATGCCATATTCGCATGTTGTTTTTGAGAAAATCTAACTGAGTGATTGTAAAATCAGCGTTGCCCTTAACAAAAGCTAGAATTCGATTGTTCTCATATCAACTTAAATTTAATCTATCTCGAGAGCACTAAGCCTTGCCCTTCAATCAAACATTACATCCTAAAAGCTTGGTTGAAATCAACAATGAGCTATAAACCTAACTCTAACATGGGCTGGAACTTTTACCGATGCTCGTAAAACTAGTGTGAAATGTTTAAAGCTCTTTACACACTGTATCGATAAGTAATAGAGCCTTTTAGGGGCAAAAGAATATTATTTACTTAGAAACTAACTATCTATTTACTTAGAAACTATAGAAACTAATTAGAAACTATCTATAAAAAGCCCCGAAGTATCACCCGCGTGGTCTTCGTTCCCGTGGGTATATAGGAATAAACAGCGTTATTCCAAGGTCTAAACTCTCTCCATATCGAATTTCAGCCCAATCGGTTCCCTAGTTTTTGCGTGAAAAAGTAACAAACATCCAACCATTCTTAAACATTTTCACATTAATAATACGAGTATTATTAGGATATATTATGAGACCTTCTCCGCTAGACCGTAGTTCGTGACCACCGCGTCTCGAGCACGGCGTGTTAGCTCTCCATCCACAATTTTTACGAAAACGGCTATGATACGTTATATGTTTACTGTTATAGTGGGTTTAAAGTGCCGTTCCGTATCCTACGCCTGGTCAGACACGTTCATATATAGTACCGATATAATGGGCAAATAGCTCTAAGGTAACTTTAGGGCCGTTTTAATAGCTGGACCTGAATGCTAGCTATAAAATTCGCTCATCAAATTAATGTGTGTGTGAATGAGAGGAGTTTTATTGTTTGTTACGACATAGTTTTGAGTTGACGGAATGAAACTTTGATTTTATGGCGATGCCAGACTTGCTTCACATATGTGAACACTGACAAAGTTGCTCAAAGTCGCTGCCAGACTTGCATACTTTATGATCTTGGATTTGTTCGCCAAATCTTGTGCAATCTTTACATAAATTTAAGACATATGCAAGGAAAAGGAAAAGGCCCAAATTATAAGCATTGAATACAATTCAACAAGGCAATGCCGCTGGAATCTTGTGTAGGCTGCCATAATCTGATGGTCGTTACGGAGCACGTGGATTTTCTATAGGCTGACAAGCTGGCCTATGTATTTTGAAGTGTCATATGTTATAATTAGTTAACTTAGGTAGTAATTAGGTAGCTGTAGCTTTCTGTTTTCTCTTTAACAGCAATGCCCCATACATAAATAAATATTAAAACATCTTGTACACAGACGCGGTTGCACAGAACTGCTGACTTCAGTAACAAGAATAAAGCACGAAGAAGACTGCAAGTTCGACACCATGACGTGTCCCATCACAGCCAACTGCTGCACCGTACCCTTCGAAGAACTGTCCTCACATCTCCAAGCCAACCACAACATCATCGCCGTATACTCACAGAAAATCAAAATCCTCATAGAAAACTTCCAAACGAAACTCAAGAAAACCGCCTGCTGCAGAACCAAATACAAAATCGTGTTGCTACACCAAAAAAGCGCTTTTATCATCAAAGTCTGCATATACAACTATCACGTTAGAGTTGAAGTCATGAGACGCAAACTCGGATACATAGCTGATGTAAAAGCTGAGTCGAAAAAAAGCGAATACTGCGCTTTAATCGAATTCCAAAGTAAAGCCCTTTGCACCAAATCAGCTATTCTCATAGAGAATGAAGCGTACGGCAAGAAAGCCGAGGTTCAATGGAACGATGTCATTATGAAATCTGACGCCGACGAAGCTATCACAATCCATGTAAACATAGGTAAATCAGATACAGATCATTTGAGAAAGGATTACGATTCGTGATAATTTTAAACTCTATGTCTTTGGAGTAAGGTCTCATTCCATCTAGCTGTGCATTTAAGATAGGGATTGTGTTTTTTAAAAGAGTTTGTAAATGAATCGAAGGCTATTGCAGCCAAAATGTGACTGATGTAGATATACGTAGCTTAATGTTTCGTAATTATTATAATAGGTGAATATAAGATAAGAGCAATAACTAGTAAAAGTAAGTAAATATATGCTAGTATTATACAATTTGCTGTTTCATTAATAAAATATCATATTACGCTATTTTTGTTGTAGCACGATGTGTTGCTCTATACTCTTCTATGCATGATAAGGAAATGATATGATTTCATCATCATCATTTCAGACATAGGACGTCCACTGCTGAACATAGGCCTCCCCCATAGATTTCCATCCAGTCTGGTTGTTAGCGGCCTGCATCCGGCATGTTCCTGCCGTTCTTATCAGATCCTCTGTCCACCTTCTGGGTTGACGTCTTACGCTGCGCTGATCCGTCCGTGGTCTCCATTTGAGAACTTTACAGCCCCATCGGCCAACAGTTCTACGTGCTATGTGCTGCCCTATAGGACGTCCTATGACTGAGATGATGATGATGTTGATAATGATGTACTTATGTGTATGCTTCAAGTCCACCATGCTACAACAATAATAGTGTCTTTAAGATAATTTAATACAATTAACAATGACAAATAATTTTGTTCAGCTATTCATAATAATATTCCCAGAAGCTAAAAGGTCTCACAATAAATTCTTGAAAAGAATATTATAATCGTCATAAAAGTCCTTCAGGGCACAATAGGGAAATTAAAAGGAATGAAAAAACCAATAATACTTAGATAAAGAATGATAGACGGCAGAGCCTGTTTACGACGAAAGAGCAGGTAGAACTATTGTTCGTTTTGAAGACTCAGGAAAGAGAGATAAGTCGTTAAAATAGAAAAATAATAACGATTCGTAAATTGAACTGTATAATATTGGATCATTCCCTCTTGTGTAATTAACCTCGTCTTAACCTCATTATGAATGCGGATGGGGTATCGGAGGAATGTCAGTACTGTGTCATTAAAAATAATATAAATTGGCGCGAACCGAGTATCATAATTTCAAAATCCAATTTCCACGATAGGACAAGTAAAAAATCCAGGTCCCTTTGGACCTCTGCCTATTATTATAATGAGCAATAGATAAGGAAGGCTTTGTCCTCAAAATGCATACTATCAAATAATAATAAAGAACATCTTTAAGTTAAACCCCTCTTTCACGGCAACGTCCTTTTTATTGCTGGATCCAGTTTAATAACGTAACGGCTGGTTAACATAGATTTTTACAATATATAGATTTTACACGGACCAGATTTTTTGTGTCTGTTCCGTGAATACTTGTGTTCACATAAACATCCAGATTTATTTTGGATCTATATAACATTATACCAACCATATATTTTAACTGCATGTGCGTGTAAACCCAAGGCGTTTTGGACGCCCGTACGCCACTACACCGCATCCAGAATAAATCTGATCCGTGAAAAATCTACGTGGCGTTAGAATCAGTCCTTAGTAAGGGGTACAATACATAATAATATTATGTTCAAATCTCAGCAGATATTCATGTATTGAAAGTCATAAAACTGGATCCAGCAAAAACTTGATGGAACCGTGGGAACTAGCTATAAGGTCATAAAGCTCATTTATATTCAGGTTTCTTCTTTTTAATATTTGCAATAAGCGAAATGAAGTAGACGGTTAGACATTTAAAACAGATATCGGAAATCGTTACATAGCCAATAAATGGAATATTCCTTTGAGATTTCGTCAAATTTTAATATAAGCCATCGAGTCGTGGAAAATTGCTTTTTTGCTAAGCCGTGTAGAAGATAATTGGGTGGGCTATAAAATGCTACTTATTTGTTACTGTTATTTGAATATTGTGAGATAGATGCTTAGTTATTATATATTTGAAAATGCCTCATATGAACTGCGCACTTTTTTTGCAAGATTTTAGCTTTATCGTTTTAGTTTTATCTTACATCTTTTAACATAACATATATTCACGCCTTTTTCCCGAAGGGGTAGGCAGAGGTGTACCCAGGACTCAGTCCCATAGTAGATACACCCACATTTCGCCAGTATGTTATTGGTCCCATGTAATAGGGGGCGAGCCTATTGCCATCTACCGGGTACAGTTCCAGACTCCAGGCAGCTATTGAGATAATTCCTAATGGAAAAATCCAATATTTTAACACTTATTGCCTGACCTGGGGATCGAACCCGGGACCTCTTGATTGGCAGTCGAGCATGCGCCCTCTACGCCACCGAGGCAGTCTTTTATATGTTTAAAAAATAACAAAAACTAAGGCCACTTCTTCTAAAGTTCATCCATTTTTTAATATATTCCGATAATATTAACTCGGAACGTGCCGACCGGAAGTGCTGTAAAAATAGAATTAGATGTTCCCTATAAAATATACCTACCATAAAAACAATAAAATTTTTAATAATATTTTATAAATCTGAGATGAAAAATAGTTTCAGGGCTACCTGGGTTAATCATACTCGTAATTAGGTATTAATAATTGTCCGCTTGTCGCGGTTAATGTGATCAATTAAAAATTATTAACAATCATCGATCATTATTAATAATAATCTCACGATTGATATATGTGAATATAACATTTACATGAATCACTTTTATCAGTTAATATAAATAATTCACTAAGCTCGTCGGCAAAAGTAGTAAACTCGAATAGAGTGACAAATCAGACACAGAGCATCCCAACCAAGAGTATTTTTATGAAGCGCGAGAGCCATCAAGAGAGGTCCTAAACGCGATGATGCGACGTTTAGGGGTGATCGCTAGAGCTTCTGGCCCACGCAAAAACGAATTTAGTTGGTTAGGTCGAATTAAGGTACAGAAACGACACAAAGTACCTTATTTTATTACATTTAACAGTATTTAGGTAAATTATAAATAATAATCTGTAAATGTGCTTAATTTCGTACTGTTATCACGACTCTAGATAAATATTAATAATGATCAATAATTATTAACTCGACTGCCTCGGTGGCGTAGTGGGCACATGCTCGACTGCCTATCAAGAGGTCCCGGGTTCGATCCCCAGGTCAGGCATAGTGTTAAATATTGTATTTTTCCATTAGGAATTATCTCAATAACAGCCTGGAGTCTGGAACTGTGCCCGGTAGATGGCAATAGGCTCGCCCCCTATTACATGGGACCAATAACATACTGGCGAAATGTAGATGTATGTACTATGGGACTGAGTCCTGGGTACACCTCTGCCTACCCCTTCGGGAAAAAGGCGTGAATGTATGTTATGTTTATGTTATTTCGTTCCTATAATCCATTATGGAATTATTCCATTGGTAATCTAGTCATTATATGAATACTTTGTCATTTATATTTATATATAGGTTGTTATTACTCCATCACAAAGTTATCTCGCACCACTTTTGATTTTTTCAGTCAAAAAAAACATCACAGATCAGTTAAAGGCTGGAAATAGTGGTTCAAATTTTTTATTAGCCTTATTTTTCCATATGCTAAGTTGGTAGTACTTAGGTGTAAATTAAATGCCATCAAAATAAAACTATCTACTATGGGACTGAGTCCTGGGTACACCTCTGCCTACCCCTTCGGGAAAAAGGCGTGAATGTATGTTATGTTATGTTATTGTTTAATTTATCTGCTGTCTGTACAAAAAATGTAACTGTGGAAAAATAACAGTTGAAAAAACTTTGTGGCGTTGTAATAATACAAAAATAGGACTGGCAAGACAACATATATTTTTTGCGTGGCGAAGTAACAACAACCCTAATTATCTATGAATGTCTTACTCTCGTAATTAGACAGACGTTTTAATCGAAAAAAATTAAAAGTTAGAAAGATAGATAAACACTTTATTGGTACACCACAACAAGAAGTTCTTAAATCTAATAACAATTAATAATAACTAGTGTAACAATGGGCGGTCTTATCGCTAAGAGCGATCTCTTCCAGACAACCGTACAGGGAGAGGAAAGAACCGTAATAAACATTATACTCAAAACAAAATAAAATAAGATATAATATACATAGTTTGATTCTTATTCAAAAAAATATCAGGACATAATTGAAATGGTTATTTGTAATCGGAGAAAACAGGGGATTATAGAACATCGATTTAGTAAATTTTATCTTATTATTTAAATTTACGTTAAAACTTAAATTTTATGTCATATGATTGTGTTGAATTGCTCAAAGGTGGCGTTACCCCTTAAATATACATAAAATACATTCGTACAACGTCACAAAGCTAGTCTGATAATGGAGCCGGAAGTTCGCAGGAAATCTGCCTATCGAGATAGGTCTTTTTGGATTTGTCATTACTTGCAAGTACCTACGGCGTCATAAATGTAGCCGATCGTCGATACTTAAACGAGTATGTCTGCGGGGACCCTTACTCGTATAAGTAGGTACTCTGATCTTTGATCCTTAATTAATTCGAGTACTTACTTAATCTCTAAAAAACTATAAATTCTTGCGACCCGCCCGGCTTCGCACGGGAAGCAGCGAAGCATACCTTAATAAAATATAAGTAGTGATAATATACCTATAATAAATATAGATAGGTTCCGTAAAATACTGTTTTTATGCAACTCTATTATTACAGAATGAACAAAAAAAAAATATATATATATATTTAATATACAATAGGCTTACATTTGACCTCAATATCGCTTGATGGAAGGCGAAGATGAGACCTAAGATGGTACACGTTTGCCTAGAAGGTGTCTGTTTAGATGTCGAGATTATAGCTTTCCGGAAAAACCGACCTCGGCAGAGAGTTCCACTACTTAGCCGTCCGCATAATGAAGGAAGAGGCAAACGGCTTCGTGCGTAATAGACACAATATTACATACAATCACGCCTTCCCTAAGGGGTAGGCCGAGGTGTATCCAAGAATCAGTCCCATAGCAGGTACACCCACATTTCGCCAGTATGTTATTGGTCCAATGTAATAGGGGACGAGCCTATTGCCATCTATCGGGCACAGCTTCAGACTCCAGGCTGTCATTGAGACGATTCCTGGAAAAAAACACATTCACATTGCCTGACCTGGGGATCGAACCCGTGGCCTCATGATCGGCAGTCAAGCTTGCGACCACTTAGCCACCGAGCAGTCGTTCTTTAATTAAGTATAATGTCACAAAAGTATAATGTCTCATTTCAATATCCCATCATTTAATTAAAAAATTCTTAATGACGCCCTACTAATTAAGTCCATACATCTGGCACCCCCACGTTATCGAAAATCAATAACGTTCCGTTTCCACATAGTTGAGCACTGAACACAATGAACCCGAGTCTCCGTGGATTTAAGTTCATTTTGTCGCAGATTTCAATATGCGTAGGTAATATTAAAATTACTTCTTGTGGAGAGGGTATACTTATTGTATATTTTTTTATGTGTGGGATTAAACAGGCGTTTGACCGCAATATCACCTGCTGGTAAATGATGATGCGACCTAAGTCGCAGCATGCTTGTTCAGTAAAAACCTTTCACTCTTATATCTTGATTCACTCTAGACTTGAACAAACCCACGTTATAGTTTTCGGAGAAAACGGAGGACGGTAGTGAATTCCATTGCTTCGCCGTTATCATGACAAATTATGAGACAAATCGCTTCGTGCGAGCTGTTGGCTAATCCACCAAATATTGGTGACGCTTTGCCGTCTGTCTATATAATAGTGATTCTTAAGCAGAAGGGCGGCTAACATTGAACAAAATGGCCAACAAGAACTTTCCAAGTATTGGATTAAATTGTAAATATTAAGAGATTTCTTCAGGGGCTACCTACCTCTTCCTCTACCCGATAAGAGCCGGGTAACTACTCGTATATCCAGCAGTGGAGTTGCAACAGCTGGGCCATCAAACTTTGTACAGCACCTTTTTTATGAATTTTATAAAAATCTACTTATGAAACCAAACCCTTTTTATGTGGGATTCAAAAATAAATGTCTTTCAAGCATTTGTATTATCTATGAAGATTTATTAGACATAGTTTATATAAAAACTGAAGTTTACTATTTCATAAATATTTATTATGTCATAATTTACCTAAATATACTTACATCCATAATTTACACCCATTGAAAGAGCAAAGTTGGTTCAAATTTAAGACAAAAATAACAGACACCTCCAGGCGCATTCATCGTAAATATACTTATAGAATAAGGAATCTAACTTCATAAAGGGAATAACTTCATTATCGGCTAAATTTCCTATCCCATTTATTATGAATGCGAAAGTTCGTGTGTCTGTGTTTGCTTCCTCTTCAGGCCAAAACTACTGAACCTATTGTGATGAAATTTGGTAAGTAGATAGCGTAGACCCTGGAAATAACCAATACCTAATAAAAAAAATCAAATTCTATTCAAATTGGTCACAAGAAGATACTTTTGCAAGTAAATGATGCTAATTTAATGAGTCTACTATGCGTTCGGAAAGATTCCTCTACAAGATGAACGAACAAGAAACTTGTAGGATTAAATTTTTTCAACAGATAGTTTTACACACAGAAATGGATCTAACCTGCATTACAGTATTTGGTTTGGATACATTATTTTGTGTGGAAGATATAATATAAGAAATTATATATCTTTTCGGTGTGTGAAATTGCGGGGCGTTAACAATTATGAGCTGGTCGGAGGATAGATTCCTACAACTAAGATTTTTAAGAAGTTTTAAAAACAGGTTTTTTGTCAATGAAAAAAAAATAAGATTGAAATTAAAATGTGTCAATTCGGACATTGCGTCCGAATATTTTGTGTCCCAATCCTCAGCATTTCAACATGTTTTCTACCAAACCTAACATAATTTTGCAAGTTCATGCAGCGCTCGCAAACAAACGTAGACTGATGTATAAAATAACTGCAGTCTTGGTAGTAAAACGCTGTCTCGTGAAAAACAAGCTCAGCTGACAATTACTCGCTTGAGCAAGCAGATATTTCTTGAAAGCTAACTTGGAGTCAATGTTCGTAGCTGTTTATTTCATACTTTAAGATACGGTTGCGTAAATAGGATTAAGTGGCATAAATCCATTGTAGCTTAACTAGCTTTCCATAATATAATTCGATAAAAATCTTACTGGATAAAATAACTACATACATACCTATACATACAGCCATGCCCTGTTCCCGCTGGGGTAAGCAAAGATTTTTCTCCACTTGGTACGATCCTGACATACGACTTTCGCTTCTTCCACTTTCATCATATTCTTCATTTCTAGCTATTTCTAGAAAATCTGATACCCATAATATCATCATGGTAGGGTCATTTATAATATTATCTTAGGTAAATAAAATCTGGTAAATGTAATAAACATGCTCGACAAAATGATTAATAAATTAATCATTTGTCGACCATGTTTGGGAAACTTTGGAATTCCATTATTTTGGATTTAGAATGACGTTACACATAGATTACCATACATCCATACAAACTAAATCTGTATATGCAAACTTTCAGGTTCTTTTGAAACTTTCATCTCAATCGCTTGGGGATAGCTATTTTAAAATTCAGCTGCATAGACAATAGTAACTTAAAAAGCTTAGAGCTTTCCAGACGGGTGTTGTAAACCTGTGCTGAGCTACATAAACAATATGTTCATGAACGTAAACAATAGGCGTGGAGCGGAGTGGCATGACCCATCTCTTTGAGTTTGTGTGCAGCTTGTAGTTGTTATATTGGCATTTAATTTGCTGCATTAGTTGTGTACCTGTTTACCTGCTGGTCTCGAGTAAACCGACTGAAATTAGCACTGGAAATACCGTTTGACACATCCAGCTCTAAGCTAACTACAGCCCATCATATCTTAAGAAGTACTTTTTGACGTTTCATCTGATTCTCCAGCAATTCTCAAGATACAGCAAAGGCCTAAACTTTCACTTAGCAAAGGCGCAAATCGCACAATTTCAATAAATTTTGCCGTAAAACCATGAAATTGTAAATGAATTCTTAATCACTAAATTTAAATCCTTCAAACAAGGCAAAATAAGAACTGTCAGACGGTATACTTCTTAGATTTGATGGTCATAATCAAGTTAATAAATAAAACCTTGTTGTAAAAGGCGTGTTTTATTCGCACGCCAAATAATATTTCCACTTTTCGATTTATGTATTGGTAAATTGGTACGCTTAATTTAAAAAAAAATTGACAATTTAAACTTGCAGAATCTTTGGTGTGTAACACGAAATATTCCAACTGTCTTTGTACTTCCTGAATACTTTAAAAGCCTCATAAGTAACTTACCTCAGCAGCGATGTATGCGGGTATAACGGACAGCAGCAACCGTTCCTGTTGCTCACTCTCGCACTCCAACTTGACTCTCTGCTCGAGGCAGGTCCTGGTGCCAGCGAAGGTGTTCCTGTGCGCTCGCTCCGTCAACGCGCGGTAGTATAGACCGATTCCGCTGGCTGATAGGAGAAGCGAAAGCTCGCAGATCAGCTGGGAATTAAAAATAAACTCATAATATTTTCCATTTCAAGTATTTAACCCTAGACACCTAACCTTCGCACATACTCCTTTAAACCTAACCATTCGTCGATTCGACGAGCAATTTTGAAAGCCTATAATTTTATCTAATTTTAAATGTTTTCGTTATTTTTATTACTTACAAACATAAACAAAGTATTATTTTAGTAAATAAGACAATCAATTAATGTTTTACTATAGAAATATTTATTTTATACTTTAAATTACACAGCACTAGTTATTTAAGATCAATTGAGATTTACACTTAGACAAATTAAAATTAAAAAAAAAAAACACAAAATAGCCTTTTTTTTCTTTGGCAAACATAAATTATAACAGTCTTCTCATTCAGTAAAAAACATAAAAACTACTATTTTGAAGCGCATTTTATGCAAAAATCAACTTTGTGTTCACCACAAATTGCAGTGTTACATTTTGAGCAATATGATTTTGTCATGCGCCTTTTTTTATAGGAGCAGAGACCACAGACTTTTCTTTTCTTCATATTTGGGGCTTCGACTGGTTGAACGTCATTGCTGGAAGATGACTGACCTTCACCTTGACCACCAACTTGACCTTCACCTTGGCCTTCATCAGTTTTTGCTCCTAATATGTCTTTGATTTTATTTTTTACGTGCGTGGGCATAGTACGAATTTCCAGTCGTATTTTGAGCCAGGGCTCTACTAACTGCGTATGCATCTTCTTCATAAAATCACGTCGAATCATTACTTTCTGACCCATCACAGAAGCATTGTGGCAGTAAATTATGTAGCTGTTGATACACGATATATTTATCATGCCGTAGAAGACGCACATTGGCCACCGATTAGTTTTTCTGCTGCATGTCATTACTGAGCACATTTGATCAAACGTGTCCACTCCACCTTTTGTGCTATTATAGAACTCAATCATGCGTGGCTTTTTTGTTTCGGGGTTGACTGAGGCCCCTTCATCGCAAGAAGATAGTAAATATACCATTTTTGATGGTTTTGGCTTGTATGACAAAAGTGTGAGGGGACCATCATAACAGAACATCGATGTATTGACGTTTCGGGAGCGATTGTTCTTTATTTCATCTGGGATTTCCCTTTTATTAGCTCGCAGAGTCCCAACAAGCGTCAATTTATAAGGCTGCTGCAGTAACTGCTTCGCTAGGGGTACTGACGTGAACCAATTATCCATGGTAACGTTTCTGTTTGTACCATATATACTGCGAGTAAGTTCCTTTACGAAGTACTCCCCCAAAGGCGCACCTTCTGTGTTGGTTCCTTTTCCGAGATATGGCATGCTGTCGATCATATATCTTGTGCCACTATCACACATCATTTCCAACTTGACACCATATTTTGCAGGTTTATTTGGAATATACATCCTGAACTTACACCTACCTCGGAATGCCAATAGCTGTTCATCAATAGTTACATTTGTCCCAGGGACATAGTTTTGGCGGCACTGAACTATAAGCATTGCCCATATGTCTCTTATAGGTGTAAAGGGATCGTCCTTTTGACGTTGTAAGCGGAATGTTCTGTCATCGAAACGCAAGCATCGCAGAAGGAAGTCGCATCTCTCTTTGCTCATACATGACACATATCTCGTACCAGAGTACTCCGTGTTGAACAATTCATCGAGGGTCAGATGATTATCTTTCAAAGCCGCAGTTAACACCAGCATACCAATAAGAGCTCTGATCTCTTCTTTGCTAGTATCATTCTGAGTCGATGTACTTTGGTCATAGTTTTGCCTTTTTATCGCTATCTCAGAGTTTGTCCATTTCACAATCTCTTCTAGTATTTGATCAGTCATGAATTGTTCAAATAATAGCAGTGGGTCCAGTATATTCCTTACCGTACGCGTAGGTCCTCTGGCAACACGCACAATATTTATCGCAGCTGCTCTACTTGAAATACGCCCTTTGCTGGTAGCCCAAACATGACGGGATCGACTACGGATATTGCTTTGTGAGAATGTCAATATGCTGGAATTACTACCTGAGCTTTCTGCCGATGGTACAGGAGCTGGAGATGGTATTTGTGACTCCCGCACATTGTCTCGCAAAGCAGGTGAAGAACTACCTTGAGTAGTACCTTCGTGGTCGGAAGGGTCGTCTTGAGTGTCGCTTTCTGCATCATCCACCTCCACATTATCTTCTGTTTCGTTGTCAGTTAACTCCTCCAATTCATCAACATCTTCCTCGCCCAATAATAAACGCGAAATATTTTCATCAGTCAGCAATCGTTGAGAAGCCATAGTAAAAGCTGCAAAAAAGTATAAACACTAGTTGTAAAAAACATATACACAAAACCTAACCATTCGTCAAAACGACGACTATTTTTGTAATATTTCGAAAAATAAAGTACTTACGCGCCGAACTCCGTCGCTTTCCGCGAGAACTCGGCGAACACTGAGTTGACAAACGACGACGCCGAAATCCGCGCGCGCGCCAGTAAGAGATAGCAATATTTCTGCTGTGTACTTCGTCGATTCGACGAAGGTTAGGTGTCTAGGGTTAAAAGAAAAATCGTTGAACGAAAAATACATTAATTTAAAGTTTCATCGATTCGTCCCAATGGGACGAACCTGTCATGAGACGAAACGACGAAGGAGCTTTTTATAGACTAAGCGGTCTAAGTATTGGCTTGAAATACAATATGAAAATGTACGCGGATTGGTGCGGAAGGTTGGTGTGGCAGGAAGTGACGGGTTCAAATCCCGCTCGTGGGCGAAATTCTTTCTTACCATTTGCATATGATAAAATAATATGGTTTATACTCTGTTACTAGTGCAGAGATATAAACTTTGTGCAGGGAAGAGCTAGATCTGCATCTACATGCCCATCACTCTACCTAGTGCCACAAAATGAAGTAAACAGGTAGACGACAAGAAAGCGGTACCTAGGTAAAGTGCCCGAAGCGATACTACCACTCAGTTTCGGGCAAATATTAGTTAGCCGTTTTTCTCTCGACTTTAGATTCCGCCCAAGTGAGCAGGCAAGTCGTAGCGTCTGTGGCTCAGTTGGAGTATGCTCGGCTTCTAATCCTATGCCCCTGGGTTATATCTGAACACTACCGTGTTTAGTACGTAAGCACGTTAGGCACGTTGAAGCCGTTAGCACGAGTACCTCATCATCATCATCTGCAGTATGCTACATCCCAGAATCCCAGTGCTGGGCATAGGCCTCTTACAGCTCATGCCACTTGACCACGACATGTGTAAGCCTTGTCTACACGCGACCAGCCACTTTTGCTACTTTGCAAGAGTTTGCTGGACGAAAAATCATCATCATTGCTAAACATAGGCCTATGAGCCCCTCGAACGCCATAAACTATTCATAAGTGGGGATTTTTGCTGTAATCATCAAGCTTGGTTGGTGATTTTTTTATGACCTATGCTGTTGAAGAGATCGCTTTTAGCGATAAGACCGCCAATTGTTACACTATTTGTTATGATGTATTTTTAATTTTAAGGATTATTATTTTTGGTGTACGAATAAAGTGTTTATGTATCTATCTATCTATCGGCCTCAGATGGCCTCTACAGGTTTACCGGCGCACTCTCCGCATAATATCCCTCTTGACGGGTCTAACGGCATCGCAATACCCTATTTTTCTTAATATCTGTCAAAAGTAACCCTTATTCCATTTTGTGGTGAAACCAAGTTAAGTTTCCCTTCCACAGCCAGATAATTCACATAACATGCGAAGGTTGTGTTATTTTCAATACCAATAAATTTTGTCGCTTTTTACTGGTTTTTGTCACGAAAACTTCCAATTCGGAGTTATAACTGTATCATTTGTTATATTTATGCCATGCCTTAATAATTTTAGGTAAAAATACATTTTACAAAAATTATTACACTAGGTGCCTACTTAAGGTGCAGCGTCTACCCGTCAAACTTAACTCTTGTTAAGAGGTTGTATACGAAATTTAAACGATATTAAGAAATCTCAAGCACACATACGAGAGCGCACGGTCGCTTGTGTGCTTGAGTCCCGAGTAGTCGATGGCCAGGCCAGTACAGCTATTCAACTACATACTTTGATCCATTTGATATACGTATCTTTTATTGTAGTGATTTTTATCATTTGAAATAAAAGGTTACTTAAAAGATTTTTGTATGGCAATTTTTTTTATATATTTGAATTTCATTTTTAGGAAATGGATTGATTTTGAACTAAAGTTTGTGTGTAATAATTTTTAAGTGGCCGAAATCAAAAATGTATCTATATAATGGTTTATATTATGACTACTTTCACAACAATTTATTGTAATTTTTTCATGCCAGTAAGACGTCAAAGCAATTCGAAATTATGTAATAATCTAAACATCTCACAGCAAAATTTAATTTATCTAAAATTTTACGATAAAAATAAAATAGTAGTTCAGTTATTAGATCATAACTGAAATGAACTTTTATTTTACCTATGCATTAAAACTTATATTTATTGTATTTGAACTGTAAAATCACGTCTGTAAAATCACATAATCAGCCAATTTTCGTAAACGGCCCCATATGGAACGAATTGCGATTTTTGCAACTCTTTCTTTTGAAATTTGTTTAGTTTTATTGGTACATGCACCACCTTAAGTATTACTACATTATTATCTAACTATTATCATCAAATACTTATTAGGTACATAAGTAGACACTTAAAACATATAATATTTAGGTATTCATAGGTAAGACGGTATTATAAAGGTACAAATTCATTCGAAGTTAAACTACAATCTCCCAGAAGCAGCACTCTGATTTTATAATAGAAAACAGAACAAAAGGAATCATCCAGAGCAAGAAACTTGCAATTAATTCCATTTGACTGAGAACGATCTGCCATTCGACGCCTAGGCGCCTACAGCATAGGAAGAGCAATTCACAATTAGAACGTTGCTTATCTCTAAGTGACAGGCGCTAACAAATAAGACAAAGGCAAAATGAATATCCACATAGCTTTGGATTCCTTTTTCATACAATGAGGAGAATGCCTGAGGATTTTCTTTGTTTGAAGCAAAGTATGACTTTTGTTGTGAAATATAATTTCCTCACCTGCTGATAAAACTGTGTGCGTTCAGAATGCGAGCCCAGTGAGAGAGCGACGTATGCAATGGTCAGGACTGCAGACATTACCAGTGCTATGGGACGCGCTATTGGCATCATTGTATGCACCATCTGAGAACAAACATTAATTATTAATACCTTTTACCTACATACTTACTTTTTAACGGGGGCTTTTTAACGGGGTGTCAGACGTGCACCCCGCCTAAGCCTATGTACGTCAACAATTTGTTCAAGGTTGCCTGAACGATATCGCTCTGAGTGATAAGGTCACCAATTATCCGCCAAACACGTTTCTATTATTAATTTTGTTATTTCCTGTATAAATTTGTGGTTTTATTAAAATTAAATGTGCTAGTACATAACGAGTAAGTAGATTACATTTTTTTATTTTCAAACAACTCATAGCATCACGCCTTTTTCCCGAAGCTGTAGGTAGAGGCGTACCCAGGACCAGGCGAGCCTATTCCCATCTACCGAGCCAATTCCAGACCCAAGGCTGTCATGGAAATTAGTAGCAGTAGTAAACTCTTGTCCTTCAGAACAGGACTGGCGCACCTCAGACTAAAAATGAAAACTGCATTTAGTTTGAAAACACGTTGTGACAAACGTTGTTTGTAAACGGTGCAGTAGAATATAAATGTAACCTACCTATAGTCAAATTACATCTGAACCAAGGTTTAAAGAGCTTTAACCGGCCAAAATCGGGAGTTAAATATTTAAAATCGTTCAGAACAACGTTCAGTTTCAGTGAAATCCAAACCGAAGTTTTGATCTCAGTCACCAATCACCAAGTTCAATTCAGATTGATCGCGTTTAGTTCTGCCAGTGAAATCGGCCCTATAAAATAAGAGATCGTGTGTTTAAGACAACCCAACATGGGAAATTGAATTCCACACGAGTTCTTTTTCTCTTCTAGTAGTGTCGTTGTTGGATAAATTGCATCGTGTGATTGCGGCCTCGAGTATCTGTCGGGAATCGGGGCGTGTAGAGAGCGCTTCATTTGCGGATGAGAGTGTGGTCAACACTTGGCTATTAATTAAATAGTTGATTGGTAATTAAAATTAAAATTTCTTGTTTGTTATCATGTCGCAAAGATATTAATTACTTGCTGTGCCCCGCGGTTTCACCCGCGTAGACATCGTTCCCGTGGGAATATCAGGAAAAAGTACCCTATGTGATATTCCAGGGTCTAAGCTACCTGCATACCAAATTTCAGCCCAATCCTTCCATTAGTTTTTACGTTAAAGAGTAACAAACATTCATACATCCATACAAACTGTAGCGCTTGTAATATTAGTGTGATGTAATTAAAACGACTAATCCTACAGCAAACGTCGAACCGTTTATAAACAAACCTTGTCGCCAATAATCAAACTTTAACACAAAACTTGAAACATAATCCTTTAATTCGATAACTCCTATACTTAAACGGATTTTAATCAAACTCCTGAAAACAGTTTAATTAAAATCTGTAAAGTTTTACAACACCAACACCTTTTACTTTTAATAAAGCGGGAAATGCAAATGTAACGTGATTATGCTGCGTCAGGCGGGACTCTACCTTGACCTCTTTAATCTGTTTATTTTTACTTTATTACTTTTAAATTAAACTTGTACCTATATTTATAATGGTCTGGTGAATAAATGAGTCCCGAAGTTTTAATGAAATTCAAATTAAAAATCATTTACTTATAAGAAATAAATGTTGATAATCTAAATTGTTTATTAAGATAACTAATAATTTAATACCTAGAAAATTTCCCTCTTGATTGTACTAAATCAAATATTAAGAAAAAACAAGAATGGGACGAATCGTCGAACGAAAAATAAGTAAGTACATTTATTTTAAGTTTCATCGATTCGTGGGACGACAATGGGACGAACCTGACGTGGGACGAAACGATGAAGGCGCCAAACTAAGTTTACATAATATAGCTCTTCACTTATTTTTTACCAGTGGTTTTTGTTTTTAAATAATTAGTTTCTTATTATTATTTCCTTTTTGTCGTGAATAAATGAGTTTTTTTTATGCCATAGGTGGCAATTAAGCAGACGGTATGCTGTGATGGCTCGCGGTTACCGCCGCCTACGGATACCTGCAACATCAGTGGTATTGCCAGTATGTTGCCGATTGCCGAGCCTTCAACATTATTTTCACTCTTTTTTTGAAGAGCCCTATGTTGTAGCTCAACGTGAATTCTGCGACAGGGAGATCATTCCACAGTTTGCATGTATGCGGCAGAAAAATAATGGTACGTCCACGTATCGATTTCAATCTCAAAGTCAAAATTAAAACAGATTTATTTAAATAGGTCATAACCTGACACTTTTGCACGTCACTGAAGATAAACAGTACTGAGTCTACCGTGCGTTCGGAAAGATACCTCTACAAGAAGAACGCACAAGAAACTTGTAGGGCTTAATTTTTTCAACAGATAATTTCACAATATTTGGTTTGGTTACATTCGTTTTCTTTGAAGGTGCCGCGTGGCGGCTATGCAGAAGTTTCCAGGCATCTTTGTCCTCTATGTACTGGTTGACTTTATAATAAGCCTTCTTTAGTAAAGTAGATTTTATATAGGTTTTGAATTTACCCTCTGAGAGCCCAGTTATCTCTTTTGGGATTTTATTATATAAGAATGTCTTTTTATTTGTTTTAGATAATCTAAAGCTAGGTACAGCTATTTTGTCTTTATTCCTAGTATTAAAATTATGAAGGTCACTATTTAATTTTAATTTATGTAAATTTTTACGCACATACATGATGTTCTCATAAATGTATAAGGATGGTAGGGTCAGAATGTTTATTTCTTTAAATAATTCCCTCAGGGATTCGCGTGGACGCATCTCATCATGAGACTCATGATGTACTCATCACTCATGTGTGGTAGCCCCAAAATTTAAATGAAATTCAAAATCAAAACATATAAATAAAACCATTCACTTAATACATATACCTATGTTATACATAAGTAAATAGTCAATAATACTAAATGTATAATACACTTTACATTAAATAAATTGAGTCTAGTGCGTCTCCGCGAGGCTCCATGGTGCCCAACAGGCAAGCAGCATTGCCGCGTTGTATAGCCAGGCTCAGACGCTGGCCTAAGAAGCTACCTGCTCTGTGGTCACCAGAGGCCTCGATGAGACGCACCGACAAGTCTTTAATTAACTTTTTAGTCTCAGGACCCCAAGGCCCCATCGTCTCAAAACCAACCGGGGCGAACATGTAACCTCCCTGTAGGTCTCTATATTTATTTATTTTTTTTAATTCTGCCTCCGATGCAGCAGCGCCCGCACACTCTGCAGTGGCACGAACATGACACGGAGCAAGTGTGTCCACGCAGGTTACATCCCACGCCAGGAATTTGCCTTCCTTCCATGCCACATGAGATACACCGTCGGGTCTCTTACCATCAGAGCGAACGACTCCGTTTGGTTCCAACGTAGCCGGAACATTCGCCGAGGCAAGAGCCCGCCGGAGCACATCATTCAGCATGGCATGGCGAGGGATGCGACCCGCGCTTTTCCTACATGCCAATCCGTGGTGCCCCAACTCATCGACCTCCGCCCGTCCACACATACACGGATGTGGTTGGACTGTCTTTACACCCAGACGCAAGCCGACTATGAGAGAGAGACTGGTATTGTCCAGCAAGGTGCCAATTGCTGAAGATGGTACAGCATTCAACCAGAACCCAGACTCTCTCTCAAAAACTGCCAAAAGCCGAGCTCGGTCGGAAACGTTAGGGCTAGACCTTAATAAATCTTGCTGAACCTTCAGGCACAAAGGCTCATCCCAAGATCTTTGAGAAACTAAGGCGGAGGGAAAAGGCAGATCCGTGCACAACTGGCCCCACCTCGCCTGTGCCTCGAACACACAAGGGACATCCACAGAATCCATGGAAGAAGCCAATATTCTATTAAAGAGGTCACGGCAACCCCAAGCGGAGGAGAGAAAGGCAGGCAAAGCTACTTCCGAGGCCTTCCTAACACCCAGACCTCCAAAACGAACCGGTAGGGAAGCCTGAGCCCACGCTTTACCAGTAAGGTGGACATTCAATACCTTTGATAGTGTATCCGAGATGCACTTGTCAACATCGCTTAACAAGGACTCAAACTTCCACAGATGTGAACATCGCAATAGGTAAGTAAATTTGGGCACAAATAGGCAGAACCTTATCAAAGTCAGAGCCATATGGGCATTAATACGACAGAGACGTTCAGACGTCTCGCGAAATCCACGCATGTGCTGCTGCATTAGTTCCGGGACAGAGTCGTCCAACAGTGGCGCCCCCAGAAGCTGCATTGAACCGCTCGTAACTGTCCTAATCCCAGGCGCCACGGCCTCGAATTCAGCCATAATCCGCTGGCGCTCGCGCATGCTTATGGATGGGGGGATGTATAGCTCGCACTTCGCGAAGTTTAGTTCGAGCCCGATTTCAGAAAATTTACCCTTGAGATCACCCAAATCAGCAAGCACTGTGTCAGCATCCCCACCCAGAGTTCCATCGTCCAGATACCAAACGTTGAGACTGGAGCGAAGTGTTGTGATTTGCGGATGGATGCCCAGGCTGAACAGTGCTGGACCTAGGGGATCCCCTTGCTGGCATCCTACACTTGACTTAAGGAGGTGGTTCTGATAAACAAGTGTAGATGGGCTACCATAACATTGTAACAGGTATGGAAAGAGCGATGGTGCATGGATTTTAACCTGTGATAAAAGCCAAATTCGATTTATTGTGTTAAAGGCATTGCGAACGTCCACCTTCAACAGCACTCCATCCGAACGGTTTTGTAAAAATGCACGAGTAGCGTGCACTGCAGCCTCGCAGCCTCCCCTGGAGCCACAACCTACTTGAGTCGGTTGGAAAAGATTCGTCAACGTAGATGTAACAACTCGACAGGCAACTTTGGATGCGATACGTCTTATAGTTGTTCCCAGGGCAATGGGGCGGATGCCACCATCCTTCTTGACCAAAGCACAAAGTCTCGCACCGTACAAGATGTCAACAACGTTCTCATTGACCTTACCCGAGAGCATAAGCTCGATGAGAGAAGCTAGGCTTCCCAAAAGGGCTCTTCCAATATCACCCGCCGAAACGCATATTAAATCCTTCAGGTGCTGAAGAGTCAAGCCATCAAGACCACCGCCTGATCCATTTTTAAAGGACATGATGACGGCCAGCAAACTCTCCGGTGAAACTCGAGGCAGAGGCACTTCAGGCGGAGGCTCCGGCAGTATACCTCCTTCAGGAGGCGCCGGATGCTTAGCTATTAGAGCATCGAGGGTGTCTTTATTATTGGGAGCTAGCGCGTCTGTAGAAAAAAGTAGCTGACTAGCCCCTCTTAAGTCTCCTTCACAAATTTTTGACTCTACTCTTTTGTAAATATTAAAACCGCTATCTGAACGGCGGCGCGAATCACTATTTTGACTTATGCTGTCAATATTCTCCGGGCATTGACAATTGTTTTTAATTCTCTTAGTTAGAGACCCACCTCGACCATCAACGTTGGCGTAAAGAATGCGGTAAGGGAAAGTTAAAAGATCCCGCCAGGATTCGGAAGAGTTCATGGACACGACTTTGTCAATGCAAGCCTTCAGAGTAGACGCTACGGTGGACCTAGCCCCTCGGGGTATGCGTTTAACCACAGGAATGTTTTGTCGTAGATCAGCAAGTACCTTCCACATAGGTATGCTTTCGGTACTAGGAACTGATGAAGGTTCTACCAAGATGACGGGTATATCCGTCCTCTCCTCTACAAGATTGACCCGTTTGTGAACTTTGCCAATGTGTACTTTTAGTCCATGTTTACTCTTAAAGATTTTTAGGCATAGATCACACCGCCACTTACAGCCCTGAGATAAGGGACAGTTATACTCACTCCCTTCCCCGTTAGAAACAACAGGGAGAGGCTGAGAAGAAAACATGTTCACCGCGGCCGGCTCGGTGCTACAATATCTTAAAATAATTTAAACGTACGTTCAAAGTAGGTACTAAAACGATTTATAACTAACAATAACTTAGTTAAAAATAATAATAATAATTATGAGATATAAATGAATTACAGATTAGTACATTAATTAATTAATAATAACTGCAATTAAAAAAAAAAAAAAAAAAAAAAACACATAAAAGTAGGTACATGAAAAATACAATTACCTACGAATTTTCATTCGGAGATATAGCGTTATGAAAATATTCAGTAAAATAACAATATTATAATAGGTAGATTGGGTCACCAAAACATTAAACAAACCAATGATAATAGTAATGAGTAACCGTATACCAGAAAAATTCAAGTACATAGATAGGTACTACCAAATTCGCTCAAAATAATATCTATAATATGCAGATATATAATATGCAACCGCAAATACGAAAAAAAATATACACAAAAACACGATTGTAGAAAAGTAGTTTATCGCACCTACTTATAAAGAATATAAAAATACCTATATATAATACTTTTCTTTTTTTTTAAATTAAATATTCACAATACCTAATTCTAATTATATTTCATTAAAATTTTACCAATTAAACAAAAAAATGCTGATAAAAACCATACATTGATTAGTCAATTATTTTACAATTAAATAATGTCATAGATTTAACAATACATTACAGCCTTGATTAAGAGTAAAAAATTACAATAATAAATATTTGCGCAACAAACAGTGTCACGCACAAAAATTAACCAACATAAACTTTAAGTACGTTGCGGCAGTGTCGAACCCAGCACCGTCAGATTCTCAACTCGTTCATTACTCGGAGCTGCCACCGTGATACACTATCCAACGACGAAATATCGCATCGGTAAGGAGAGCGGCTCTAATTGATGTCACTGTAGACTGTAGCATAGTACTATTATCTGTTCTGTGACTGTAGTAAGTTGCGGGTCAAGATGTCGGTGTATTTGTTGAGTTTTCGAAGTACCCTTATTTTATTCATTCAATTGACCAAGCAATTCAATTATTAGTTAACGATACGATGCAATATCTAATCATTTGTGAAATTGTTTGGTTCAATGTGTGCTTGATGGATCCGTGACTTTAAAAGCGTAAATGTTGTAGTTTTATACCAATGCCGATCTGTGAAGGCGCACGTTCAGTCATATAGGGATAGGGAGGTATAATGTAAGTACCAATGTCTAGGTTTTTTTTTTTTGTGTATTTACTTCACCTTGAATGCAGTTTTTGGTAAGATAACACTCTCACTCCTTCTTAAGGCGTTTTGGTATCAGCCGGTTGTATTTTCCTGCACTGATTGCACTTTCACGATTTTTGTTATCAAATTAACACAGAGCCGAACTAATCACGCCCTCGTAGGTAGGCGAAAAAAAAAACATTCACTTATTTTAAACAAGTTGTTTTTGTTTTTATTTCAGAACTACGGTCAACGCTCAATTTAGATATTCATTTATTTCAAGCGCAAATGGAACTTGTCAAATTTAGTAAATTATTATCAAAATAATACCTATCCCATAAAAATATAAAATTACATTTTATAAAAGGTTTCGGTTTATATTAATATTTAACAAGAATATTTACCTTACACCAAAACTAACATTAAAAGGCCACTGACGATAATAAGTTCGTGTGAAAATATTAAAAACGGCATTGAGTTGCATTATTTTTAATCCAGTATTACGCAGAATTTACGAGCAAATGCTTTCAGCTTTATCCTGAGCCCTACATTAAGTGTCCTATATAATTTATTGGGATCTATGGTGTGAAATATGGAGAAATATATTTTATTTTTATAAAAATATAGTTAGCACGGTGGCTTATTACTTATTCAGAGCTTACATGAACATATTTACTAGAAGTCAATCATGAATAGAAATTTACTAAAGAAGGCTTATTATAGAATCTTTCAGTACATAGATGACAAAGATGCCTGGAAACTTCTGCATAGCCTTCCAAACAAACGAATGTAACCAAACCAAATATTGTGAAACTATCGGTTGAAAAAATTAAGACCTACAAGTCTTTTGTGCGTTCTTCTTGTAGAGATATCTTTCTGAACGCACGGTAGAATCATTACTGTTCTATCTTCTTTGACGTGCAAAAGGCCTAATTGAAGGAATCTTTTTGTGTTTGGATTTGAGTTGGAATGGTGTCTAAAAGTTATATATATATAAAGTTATGCACTATTATTATCTACGTGTTATCCGCTTCAGGTTATAATCTATGAACACTTTTATACTTGCGTGCTCTATTTTTATAGATACAAAATGCGAAATGACAAACGACATAATAATTTATCGCAAAAATCCCTATGAGACAAATGGGCATAATTTTTCGACTGCCCTGAATATGACGTATACAAATTATTTATGAGAATTGGGTCATAAAGCCCGATATTTTTGACGAGATTCAAACGCTCAAATCGGGATAATGTTGGAACATCCATCAGAAACAAAACGAGATATTATTTGTAAACGACAAGATAAAAAGGAAAAGCTTTGGACTTTATTTTTTTGACTTGTAGCCTAAAGGAATGTGAACCAACTTTCGTTAACTAGGTATTTTTCAATTTGAAAAAAAGGGATTCGGTTTTTCCAGTGCTTTTGCTTCGACGAAATCACTAATGACAATAACACTTTTTGCCTGACCTGGGGATCGAACGCGGGACTTTGTGGTCGGAACGGTGGCTTGCACATCACCTCGCTATCGAGGCAGCATTTTATATGCAAAAAATATTTTTAACTAAAATTGTTTAACAAGAATTGTAAACCAAAACATTCCTCAGAATTTTTCCTCAACAACAAAGGGTGAAAAAGATTCAGAAAATTTTTGAGATGTCCATAAAAATCCTGATTTCAGTTTATCACCGTGACATGACGGTTAACGTTGATTGAAAATATAACATTTAGGGGTTTTATGTGATTGAAAACAATTTTCCGGCAGCGAAAGAATTGGTTTTTAGGTATTAGCAGTATTTTGAGATGAAGTGGAAATATTATAGAAGTTATGTCTGTGATTTTAAACCATTGGACTTATTGGAAAATATTTATAAGTTTTTAAAGTTAAAGAACAGTTATTACCCCTTCGGCCACTTTGGAAACTAATAATTCGAAACCAGTTTTCAAAACGAATAATTCTGCTGTTATCGAAACCTGGGTTCCAATCAAGAAAAATAAATCTGTTTTGGAAATTAGTACTGCTCTTGCTAGTAGTTTCCTATATATAATATAATATGGGACAACTTCCACACACGGTCATCTGGTCCCAAACTAGGCTAGAAGCCTGTACTATGGTCACCAGATGACTGATATACATACTTATATAAGCTTATAACACCCAGACAAAGATCAAACAGACATGTTCATGCACAGAAATGTTTGACTTGGCCGGGGATCGAACCCGGGCCCTGCGGCACAGAAAGCAGAGTTACCCCCAACTGAGCCAACGAGGCTGTCACTCTGATATCTTATCCTATGGGGATGACAGCCTTAAAAACTGATCGTCTTTGGGAATACGGAGAGTAAGACGATCCCTAGATGGAGCGAAAGGTCCATCCTCAGTCAAGTTTTACTCGGTTGTTCGAGACGCGACAGACAGAAACCGATGGAGGCAGATCATACGGTCGAGGTGTAAACCACATCCACCGATGACCGCGATCCAGTCATGAGGGTGCGACTACAGAGAGAAGGAGTCATCCTACTAATGCTTCCTCATGCTAAAACTAATGAAACGATTGGGCTGAAATTTGGTATGAATATTGGATAGCTTAGATCCTGGAATAACACGTAGGGCATGTACTATTCAGTCTTAAAGACATATTTTAACGTCAATAAATAATATCATTGATGAGTAATCAGTCTACCATGCGTTCAGCGTTCGAAATTAATATCATCATCTTCATCATCTCAGCCATAGGACGTCCACTGCTGAATATCGGCCTCCCCCATAGATTTCCATCTGGACCGGTTGTTAGCGGCCTGCATCCAGCGTGATCCTGCTGTCTTTATCAGATCGTCTGTCCACCTTGTAACATCCTACGCGTTGTTGGTTCGAAAATATACACCCAGGAGAATACAAAACATTGATTTGGTCAATTTTTCATAGGATTGTGTCGAATTGCTAAAAGTTCCCCTTTCCTGTTAAAGGGTCATTATACTCCTCTCTGGGGCTATCCTTTTGGATCAACTTTCACTGTCAAACCAACTCTGAAATCGCGAAGTCTGCTGTTTCTAATAAAATACTCCTTGAACAAAATGTATGAAATACCTGAACTTTTTTGGCGATTTCAGGAGTGGATCAATAGAGAAAATTGTTTCAATAAATTATGAATAAGTGTACATTAATAATGATCCTATCAGGAATCAGGACTATTTACCAATTGCCCTTTAGAGTTAATGTTAATAAATTAAATAAGTTTAATTTAGACTCTTAATTACTCTACTACTACTTACCAATATAAGTGCGAATAGCGGTAACGGCGCATGGTGAGCTGCTAGCAGCATGCTAGCACCCAAGCTGACCGTGACCAGCAGTGATCCGGTCAATGCCAGCGCTTCCCATTCCGCAGCTGCTGGCAGCAGTGCTAGCGCGAGTACTATCGATAGCACTGCCACTATCACTGACAGCGACGCTATTGACAGCACTTGCGATGATAGTTCCTGGAACAAGAAGTAGTTAGTGAAGAGCTAAGAAGAAGCGCTGAGGAGAGGGTGTGTAAGATAAGAAGATTTGAATAGACATCGACAGCAATGTTTTCAGAACCTGGTAAGAAGGCTGGCCATGCACGGACAGTTCTTGCACTCAAATTTAACCGCGCTGCCGAAGCAGCCGCGACTATGCTCTAGCGATTCCGTGTGTGTACGTAGAAAACTGTAGTTTGCCGTATAGTCGCAGATTGCAGCCTACGAGCAACGCGGTCTCGCGGGAACGGCCTCTGCCATTCCCGCACGGAGGCACGGTAATTAGATTATTACCGTGCCGGAGGCGGAAGACCAAACCGCGTTGCTCGAAGCTTGAAGCAGTCGATACAGACTACTTCAAGCTGTCAGTTTAGGTGCGGCCGCTAAAGATTCCAGTATGACTCGCGTTATAATCACCAAACTTAAAAAACTATGTCAGCAGTTTCATATTTTCCAAGGTACAACGTAGCTAATAATTATTATGTCTATATTATCTACCTAGTACCTACACATTCTAGTAATCACTCAAAGTATCATGATATAAAGCTCTAAAACAAGAACTTGAGTGTTTATTGAACAATATATGTAGGATCAGCGAGTAATTAACCTGGACAAATCCGGGTCCTTCGTCGTTTCGTCCCATGACACGTTCGTCCTATTGCGACGAATCGATGAAACATAAAATCAATGTATATTTCGTTCGTAGATTTGTCCCATTATAAATCCAATGTATTCCTCTATTAGTGAGCAGGAAGTAAGAGACATACGTACTTTTTTAGATTATTAACAAGTCTCCGCTCTACCTAAAAACAAAAGCTTCGTACATGCGGCTACTTTCAAATCAGGGGTTTAGTGTCAAATCTGGTTATGTCTTCAACTTTTTGAAATCGACTTTAAAGTCAACATCTTTGTTTCGAAACTACTTATTACCAAAAACATATATATGTTGAAATTTGGTCCTGAGATATTTTGGTTCGAAAAATAGGGTTGACATAAAACCTGGTTACGTCCACAAAAATTTCGTGTCAAAACTAGCTGAGTCTGCGCTAACCAATAGGAGCGCTCTATTCAAAGTAATGGCCGCCTATACAATTTATTTGATAATTGATTAGGTTGGGATCAAACTTGGTTAAGTCCTAGGAAATTAGAACCAGACGTGGTTATATCCTACAGCTTCACATCAAAACTGGTTACGTGTAATTTAACGTATTTTTTTTGTTTTACGGCTATTTTGTATGGCAGACCTATCATTCGACAGAGTTTTTTTCCGTACTTGCTTCAAAGTTCAGTTGTTGTGAATAAAAATTAAAAGTTTTACTTCCTATAAAATTTGTTGACGATTCTACACTCCTGAAATATTTATTAGGTGTGTGTAACATAAAGCTAGTGTGTGTAAAAATATTTTGCAAGGTGTGCTAGTGTACATGAAATACTGTGTTTGAGATCTTAGCGCGCGCGGAAACCTGTCAATAATCACGGCGTACTCGTAATTATATTATGTAAACGATATGCCTACTTACTAGCTAAGTATTATCCAATTACTTTGATGAATTAATTAAGGTAGTCGCTGAAATAAAAAGTCCTTTATTACCCCAAGAAAAAATTAGGTCGTGTGAAATAAACAGTAAGTACTCGAAGATAAAGCGGGTTGTCCTAATTTGACAAGTTTCGTTGTGAAACTCATACAATCTCGCCATCGCCGCCTTCGGTGGGTAATATATGCTTTCGGCAAAATACAGTGATACTGCAAAACAAGCGACCACGCCTCTATTTTACAAGTTTTTTTTTAAATTGCAATGTATGTATGTATGTTCGGTACAAATCTTGCAACTGAAATTTGGAGCAGTTAGCCTCAACCGATTTAGCGACAATTTTGCATACTTAATATAAGTTCGGTGACAATGCAATTGGGTAGTACCATTGAGCTGATTTGATGATGGAACCTGATGCACACCAGCCACCTCAGATCATACAAACAACCTTGTTTGTATGATCTGAGCCAGAGACCGTGCGCTTCCGCATGTGTGCGTGAGTTTTTCGGCTCTTAACGGCGCGGCGTCTTTAGGTTGTGTTGTCTGTGTTATGAAAACAGTTGGCTACTCTCCAAAAAAAAAGGTTAAATAATTCCTATCAGTGAATATCATCACAACCATATGCCACAAAAATTATTATGCATTTACATACAGTCATGCCTTGTTTCCGTTAGGGTAGGCGGAGAGGAGGAGTCTCTACCCTTACTCCGCTTGCAACGATTATGATGCGCGACGATCGCTTCTTTAACTTTCGCCACATTCTACACACCCTATCCTAAGACCACATCAACTAGTTCTTGAAGTGGACATCAAGGTTGACCCCTATTTTGTCCATTCACAATCGACTTATAAAGATTTTTACCTATGAACACCATAATGTGGATAGAATAGAGATCCTATTCTATCCACATTTCATTAAATTTTCAGAGTAATGTGCAAACATGTGTGTTCCGGTCTGAAGGGTTACCAGCGAAATTACTGGGCATGACGAGTTTCAACAACTAATATCTCAGGGTAATAGGCGCAGTGCAGTGCCGCGCAGATTAAAACACTGGGTGGCACTGTGTCTGATATGGGCAATCATAATGCTTACCATCAGGCACCTGATTTGCTCGTCTATCATAAAAACATTATATATATTATAACATGCGTTTAGAAGCACAAAAAGACTGTTGCCTTTAGTGAAATAATATCTCAAAACGTCACACATCTCATGTTGTATTATGTATGAAAACCCAAGTAGAAGCAATGTATCATACATAACAAATGAACAATCTCTCACACTCACGGCCGTAAATCAACACACCTCTCACATGTAATCATATAACCATAGCCCAACAACCGCTAATAACTGGTCTAGATCCGGTTAATTCCGGTGTAATCCGGTACAATCCGGCTTGCAATTCATCCGAGTGCTTGTTGATTGGTGTTCCACTGCATAATTAGACATGAAGCTAGGGTAATATGATTGGGTGGAAAGGCAATCCGTAATGGCAGATGGATGAGGTACACTCGGATATGTGACGGTGAGAAATTAATGGATAGTTTTCTAATTAATGTGATATAATCTTCTCGGAAATAGTAATTTTATTACTCTAGAGTCTGTATGCATTATATAGAATATTATTATATATAATTACATAACAGGAAAGAGGACCTCTTAGCAGTTTGACAATCCTATGGAAAATAAAATGATAGGGACATACATTCCTTCAACTTTAAAATATCAGGATATAAATATATCAAATAGGTTTACTGTATTAGGAGGAAACAATTTTTCATAGGAATGTGTCAAATTCCTAGAAGGCTATGTACGCTCTTAATTTCTTTTTGTTAGTTGAATGAAAAAGTTGGATAAAAGCAAAAGCACTTAAAAAATCACCAATTTACGACCGATTCTAACACTGACTAAAAATTAATGACAAAACTAGAAAGTTGTAGACGGAAATTAATCCATTTATATTTTAGCTTTGGCTAAAACCTCGTTAAGTGGGTTTCTCGTCCATACAAAATGAAATTTCCCAAACATGGAGAAATAGAGACTAATTTTCCAATAAATTGTTTGGGCTCATAATCTGGTCATTATTTGGGCAAAAATATATTTGGTTGATGTACTATACGGCTTTTTTACATTAAAAAAAAATTGTTAAAATCATATTTTGAAATTATTATTATGTTTTTTGTAAAAATTGAAAAAAACCATACGGTTTTTATAAACCAAATATATTTTTGCGCAAATAATGGCCACATTAAGAGCCAACCACAAACAATTCAGTGAAAAATTAGTCTCTATTTCTCGATATTAAGGAAATTTCATTTTGTATGGACGAGAAATCCACTTAAGCTTAGAACATAACATAACATACATTCACGCCTTTTTCCCGAAGGGGTAGGCAGAGGTGTACCCAGGACTCAGTCCCATAGTAGTGTAGGCGTGCCTTTTCCATTAAATAATACTCGAACACTTCAGCATATTTTACATGATTTATTTTCCAAGCCTACCATCTTCAATCTCGCTCTACAATCATCTCTCCCGCTGGCATCCACCTCCCTGTGTTGCCATCGCGCCCTCGCACATGCCATAGATCTCCGTGAAATCACCCGTTGCCATTAATACTTTCCATAAAACCACCAAAACGTTCACAGAATCCGTAGCATGCGCGTCACAAAATAACATCAACGTAGATACATCCATATTTCGCCAGTATGTTATTGGTCCCATGTAATAGGGGGCGAGCCTATTGCCATCTACCGGGCACAGTTCCAGACTCCAGGCAGCTATTGAGATAATTCCTAATGGAAAAATCCAATGTTTATAAAAAATGTGGAGAATGTGGAGAAATAGAGACTAATTTCCAATAATTTTTTTGTGGTTGGTTCTTAATCTGACCATTATTTGTGCAAAAATATATTTAGTTCATGAAAACTGTATGGTTATTTCATATTTAAAAAATTATAATAAGATTTTGAGTTTATTTTTAAGTGTTTTTGTAAATATGAAAAAAATCATAAAGTTTTTATAAACCAAATATATTTTTGGGCAAATAATGGCCAACCACAAACAACAAGTGGAAAATTAGCCTCTATTTCTCCATATTTGGGAAATTTAATTTTTTAGTGACGAGAAACCCACTTAAGCTTAGAAACGAGGAACATACACATATAATGTATGAAGCAGTGTGGTGCCTGGTGCAATAATCCAGTTAGTTGGTTCTATCGCTAGGCACACGCGGCGGCTGCACTCCAAAGGTTAATTAATCCCTTGACCTATGCCTATAGCCCTGAGGACTCGAGGAACAGCGTCTAATGCAATTTTGGAGACACGGTTAGAATATAGTGGCCTTAAGTAGTTACGTACTCGTATAAGTTAGACTGCCTCGATGGCGTTGTGGTCGCAAGTGCTGGTGACGGGTAGTAATAATGGACTTTTTCATTAGAAATTTCTGCAATAGGTAACAAACTTGAAACTATTTTTCCTAATATTTGTATGTAATGAATGGATAACGCCCTTCGTATACTAAGAAAGATGAAATTCGTTATATTTTCGCTTTGGTGTCTCGAAGTACAATTTCAAAAGTATTCTCAATTTCTTCAAAAATAACTATAAAAAACTAAAAAATTCAATGTGTACTGTCTAAAATAAATCAGATTTTTCAGTCTTAAAAATAACGAGAAATTAAGGAGGTGGCGACCGAAGAACTCCCCATACAAACGTTATAGTTAAATCATTAGAAATCAGAGCATATTTCCAACATTTAATGACGTTATTCGGAATGAGATACTAGTTATCTAGGTTCCTAAATATATTACAATCCAAAATAGAAATACTTTGGACTAGAATATGATAAAAACCCAAAATTATAGGTATTTTGTCAAAATATAGGTATTTTTAAATATAACTCCAAATTATAAGTATTTTAGACTAAAATATAATTGGGAACCTAGATAACTAGTGTCTCATTCCGAATAACGTCATTAAATATTGTAAATATGCTCTGATTTCAAATGATTTAACTATTACGTTTGTATGGGGAATTCTCCGGTCGCCGTTCCGTTAAACTCTTTTTTATTTCTGGTACTTTAATTTACCAACTCTATATTGAGTCAATATAAAGCAACTCTACGTAGTTCCAATATTAAGACGTGGTTTAAGACCACAAAGCTACGACGATTACAATAATGGCATCAAAATTAATCTAAACTGCTCTACAGTTGCTCTACAACAACTCAGCAAACAAGGTTTCTCATTAGTTACAAAGCACCCATTCTATTTGCAATACCGCCTAGTAACTATACATTTATCAACGTAATATCTTGGGCTCGAATACTTTACATAATATAATATTATGTAGAGACAGCTTTACATAATTTTCTTATGACGCGTTGAGCGTGAAATTAATTTCTTAGGCATTATTTTGATTATTTATTAAATTATTACACCTGCGAAAATCCGCCTGTGATGATAACATAATCATTTTGCATTACTGAACGAGTCGGCAAATCCTAAAAGAATGTGGATGTATATGTATATGTACTAAGTATGTACTTTAGTATTCTATGTAAATGGAAATGTCTTTATTTATCGATCTTTGCGGCTAAACTACTTCTTATAAAACAAAAAGTGAAGCGCCTTAGTAAGCAAGCTCGCTAATATACAAGCATGATGGCACGCTGACATTCTCACCCATGACCTATTAATAAAAGGGGTGAAAGTGTGCGTGCCGTCATTTTTGTATATTAGGGAGCTGGCTTACTAAGGTGCTTCACTAACGTAAGAAAAATATACTCATAGACGTGCTTCGGGCCGGGGTCCAGTGTCCCAATATACAAGATACAAATCTTAGTTCAGGTTCGGGATTTCTTCAGTTCTGCGGGGCGTATTGTGATACGTAGGTACAAATAACAAATAATAATCGACAATAATTCGCTTGTTTTTATACTTTAATCATTAACTTAAGACTAACCCAAGTTCAAAGTATAAGGATAACTAGCATTAATAATTCCTGTACCGTTTTTGTAACTATTAATGTGAAATAAACCACCAAACTTTCTGTTTTATAGGACGGAGTCCGCCTTTTTTCTAGGTTTATGAGCGAATATTGTAACTGATTTTGACACCTTATCATAATCGGATAAGTACTTCATTTTATCTGCAAAGATTACCGTGTTCCGGTCTGAAGGGCAATGTTACCAGCGGAATTACTGGGCATAACGAATTTCAACAACTAATATTGGTGACAGGGTGACAGGTGCAGTGCAGTGCCTCGCAGAATATTGAATTTTAAAACACTGGGTGGCACTGTGTCTGATATGGGCAATCATGATTCTTACCATCAGGCACCTGATTTTCTCGTCTTGTCACTCACTATCATAAAGTGCATGACAGGAACTATACTGTATTTGAAGTCTGAACGATGCAACAAAAACTAGCCGATGTCACCTGCCACATATAAGTAATTTTGGTTTTTATCATAAATTTAGGTTTTTATACTAAAATTCATGAAAGCTGAATGTGTATGTGTTTGCAGAGTGTGTTGTGTTGTCTATATGTTCAACGAAGTACAATAATTAATCCAATAAAATAACGTTTCGCTCAAGAGTGATACAATAATTACTTTGTGTTGAGCATATTAATTTAATTTAGATTGAGTAGGAAGTACAATAACAATATTGGAATAGACTGTAAAATTCTTTGCATTGGTGTATGTATCATCAGTGAGATATTTCATTATTTACATGAAAAATTTGTACCTAGTAGCTTAGTATACCTGAAAATAAGACAACGATCTCGAGGTAGACCATAGGCACGATGCTCAGTAATTATTCGTAAACCGCTGGCTCGCATTTCAAAGGAGTAACGATACTAAGAAGAGGCCTATAGCCAGCATTGGGTGGATATGGGCTGAGATAGATTAGACAGAAGTGGCATAGTGATCGCAAGCTCGGCTGCCATAAGGAATTATGTGGGGCTTTTTTTTTCGGAAACGCATGAAGGTATCATGTTGAAATTAATACAAACAACAAAGGTGTCTTGCTGCTGTAACAAAAACTTCGTCAACGCAATCAAAGATACGGCAATTTTACCGCACTTTGCAACGGACTAGGGTACTTGGTCTGTGGTACTTCCCGTTGTCCTAACATCATAAAATTTGGCAAGGACCAAGATCTTATATCACAAGTAAAGGTAAATATCCCAAAACCTTAAAATTTAACGAAAGCAAAATTTTTGACTAACATAATGTTTGCACTAGTCGTGTTCTAGAACGCCGCCACGTACTAAGCACCCAACATACTTATCAATTAGGTAGATTATGGATTTTTATTTTATGTACCGCTATATTCACTGTTAATTACTTAATTCATATGCGTGTGAGTGTATAATTTCATTAATTCTAAGCAACTATTATATAATTAAAAGTGATGACAGCTGGATCTGTCACGTTAGAAGGCCTTATTGTAGGAGTTTTGTCGATCTGAAACTGTTACAATACGGATTAGCTATAGCTATTAGCTATTCTTAATATGAATTGATTCAAGCAGAGTAATTGTGAAAATCCGGTTAGATTACAAATTCAAGGTCAATTTTGTAATTTGTTCAATCAAAAATAAAAATTATTTTCTTGAATTACAGTGCGTTCGCTCTGAAATATAGCTTTAGGAGAATCTTGAAGGCTTCCTTTTCTTAATGTAATTATAAAACGAGAAACAATATGATAGTAGTATACCTAATTACGCGTATAGAGGTCCGATGACCACATAATTAATCTGACAAAAGAGTTTTTTTTTTTTATGTTAGCAAGTGACAAGACGAGCAAATCAGGTGCCTGATGGTAAGCATCATGATTGCCCATAACAGACACAGTGCCACCCAGTGTTTAAAATTCCAAATTCTGCGCGGCACTGCACTGCGCCTGTCACCTTAACATATGAGTTGTTGAATCTCATCATGCCCAGTAATTTCGCTGGTAACATTGCCCTTCAGACCGGAACACAGTAATGTTTGCACATTACTGCTTGGCGGATGAATAACTGGCAAAGGTGTGGTACTTCCCCAGGCGGCCCCCTGCAAAAGAGGCCTACCACTACAAAGTATTTTCGTCGACTAGGTTTTGTCCTACGTAATACAAAGGAATTCAAAAAATGCTGGAAAAGGTTCAAAAGGCCTTCTTAAGATCACTCCACAAGAAAATGTATGGGTATTATCCGTATTTGTGGTACCTGAAGTTTTTGCTCGGGCACTTAGGTTTCAACTCTCTGGAGTTGAGAAGGACGGTGGACCAGCTCATCATGTCCATCAAAGTTCTGAAGGGTTCAGTTAACAGTGTTCTTCTGCACAATTTATTATGTGTCCTGTTTAACCCAGGAGCTGGAAGTTCCATTTTTTAAAATTTGGTAAAATACCTATAAAATATTTTTTGGACCTCTTCTCACTGTGACCGCGTGACACGCACGGTCACCAGCATTATGACGCAACATAACAATGTGACACACAATGCTGACACGAATAGAGCAGTTTGAGGCGCACGCAGTATCGACACAATGCATATAATTCCACTCACTTGTGAATGTGTGACACACACGGCCACCAGCAGTATGACGCAGCATAACAATGTGACACACAGTGCTGACACGAAGAGAGCATGTTTGAGGCGCACGCAGTATCGTCGATACAATGCCTCTAGTTCCAACTCTGTCCCTTCTTCCTCTGCAAACAAAGAAAGAGGTACATTTTTACAATAGAATTTCAGATGCAATTTATATAATATGAAAGGCGAAACCCCGATTTTGGAATGTGGTCTTTCATTAAATATGGATAGATATTTGAAAGGGTTTAAGACATTTAATCAAACAAAAAAGTTAATGAAAGTTTTAATGTAAGCCCCGTAAAAAGGTTTTCTACTCTAACAAGGCGCGGAATAGAAGCGTATCGTCACAGAACAGTTAATAATACTACGTATAGAAGGACACTGTCATCCGCCCACCAATCGGGCCTTCCTCAGCCCGCTAGCGAGATTGAGCTCTCCACGAGCCCCGCTTCTATGGGAAATCACCTCACGCACACTCTTGCACGTGTACAAAACTCCATGTGTGCTGTGTCTGTGTAGTAGGTACTTATAGCGCGGCTTTTCTATGGGATTGAGTCGAGTGACTGGGGTGTGGCATCGTGTCAAAAATACAGAGGATCTGCTAGTCTCGATGACTCGACTCGCCACCATCCCGCGCACTATGTGCTTTGACCTTTATATTATACCTAGGTATTTGTTATTATTGAATTAATTCATGAAACACGCCTTATCATGAAAACGCATTTAAGAATTATAAACATTCAATGTAAAAGCGTCTTATTCTTCAACGCGCAATAAGTAATGTACAATCTCGTAAGAAAAATAAATTGATGATATCAAAGTGTTTAAGAATCGTGGAATTGAGTTCTGTGAATTTCCAATACAATGAAGATGTATTTTGAAGAAATAGATACGCCCCTAGGCACTTATTGTCAACATTCTTAGTTGTTATCTACTTGACAATCCCAAATGTAATAATAGAACGAAAATAAATCATTGAGAGTTATTGATGTTGAGAAAACCTCAAGGGGATGTTAAAATGTCGTGACCAGAAATATCAAAGGGATGGTCAGGAAGCAGGGCAGGGCCCCATATGTCGGTTATCTCTCTGATATTATTATATGATTGTATTTTACGTAGAGGCTGTAGAGAAAATGCAGCAACTCATGTAATAATATATAGGAAACTATGAACCTCAGACGACAGTTTGTGTAGTGGTATGACTCTTTTGCAGGGGGCCGCCTGGGCACACCTTTGCCAGTTATTCATCCGCCAAGCAGTAATGTGCAAACATTACTGTGTTCCGGTATGAAGGGCAATATTACCAGTGAAATTACTGGGCATTATGAGATTCAACAACTCATATCTCAGGGTGACAGGCGTAGTGCAGTGCCGCGCAGAATTTTGAATTTTAAAACACTGGGTGGCACTGTGTCTGATATGGGCAATCATGATGCTTACCATCAGAAACCTGATTTACTCGTCTTGTCACACACTATCATAAAAAAAACGACAGTACGGTACCTAATAAAGACAGACCACTGCTTCAAAAATAAAACAAAGGCCGAGCCCAGTAATACGAACTACATGAGTGTGGTATGTATGGTTTAATAAAGTCAAAAGCTAGTGGTAAAAGTGATCATTATTTATGAGAGACTAGCTGTGCCCCGCGTTTTCACCAGCGTGATCTTCGTTCCCGCGGGAAAATCTAAAAAAAAGTACCCCATGTGTTGTTCCAGGGTCTAAACTATCAACATATCGAATTTCAGCCCAATCGGTTCAGTAGTTTTTGCGTGAAAGAGTAACAAATATTCATCTATCCATCCATCCATCCTCACAAACTTTTGCTATTATAATATTAGTAGAATTATGCTGCTTTGGCTACAAAGTGTACAAAAGCACTTGTCCATTACACAAAAAACGTAACGTCCTCAGAATAACTTAATGTATTGGAAATATAATGTGCAATATACATACATTCACACCTTTTTCCCGAAGGGGTAGGCAAAGGACAACTTCCACAAACGGTCATCTAGTCCCAAACTAGGCTAGAAGCCTGTACTATGGTAAGACTGATATACATACTTATATAAGCTTATAACACCCAGACACAGATCAGACAGTCATGTTCATGCACACAAATGTTTGACCTGGCCGGGGATCGAAACCGGGGCCTGCGGCACAGAAAGCAGAGTTACTAACATCTGAGCCAACGAGGCTGTCAATTGCTAGAGACTCCGACACCTATCACTTCCGTCTCATGGTGAAATCGAATTATTATTAGCATGACTACATATTCTATCTCTATGTTTGTCTAGAGCCTAGCACGAGCGACTATTGAAGCACGTGTAAACCCTGGACGCCTTAAAATAGATCACAAACACAATCCCCATTTGTGGAAATATTTGCCTCCGTATAAAAACATCATGTGTCCAGTATTATTAGGGTTGCCACATCTCTGTTGTTGCTGCTTTAATGACTCTCGAAGGACCAAGGGTTGAGTATTTGCATGTGAACAGTAAAAATTGTGAGTGGACGTAGTAACTCGGTCACCGGAACAAAATAATAGGTAGGTATTCGAAAGACTTGCCCATTTTTGTATGGCAGTCCCAACAATAATACGTAAATAAGTGAATAAGGTTATTAGTTTTTTATAATATGCCTCTTCTATTATAATAAATTTATTTGCAAAAGTTTGAGATAGATTCAGTATTTTAAGTGTTACCTTTTTGAGCTAAAACTGCTTAACCGATTAGGCTGAAAGGAGTTGTTGATTTTAGGGCAACGACGGATGTCGACTTTACATTACATATTATAATTTTGGTTTTATTTGATAAGCCTTATAATAATATTTTTCAAATGTGCATTATAGCATCGTCATTACTTAACATAAATTACGAAAATGTTCTACTTAAATAGGAAGGTAGGATAGGCTCGTCGCCATTAAAAAAAACCTTAATACTTAACCTCACTTTATTTAAATCAAATGATAATCCGCGATAATAAGAGCAAATATTACATTGTCTACCCGGTAATATAGGATAGACAGTGTAAGGTTTTCTGGGCCCAGCTTCCTTGGATGCTAAGCCCATTTCTTTTAATACTGTAGCTGTAAAGCTTAAGACTTTATTTAGACTTTTGACACATCGAGTAGGCACTCTTCAGTTGGTAAACCGCGGCTGTAAAACAGTTTGTGTGTATGGAAAAAGTGCTCTTTAAATGCCCTTTGATAAAGATGACAGTTTTGATAGCCTCTCAAAGGAACGACTAAGCTAAGTTTAGCAGAGAAACCAAGACACTGCCGCCGGCATCGGAGCGCGGCGTTTGAAAATGTAACTAGTTTCACAACAAAACACTAAGACTGCTCTTTATTATATTATAGCATAGTATTTTAATAAAGCTATGACAGTATCGTTAAAATCGAATTTATTTAATGTTAGGATAGTCGTATATTCGTTAATCCTATGCTAATAAAACTACTGAACTAAGTACATAATTAAGCTGAAATTTTACCTAAGTAATAACATCCTTCTGCCGAGGAGCGTAGGTTATGCAATAGTATTATTGTCAATTTAGACTGTACCTACGTACTAATCATAAAAAAGGTAAGTAAGTAAGAAAGAAAGAAATGTTTATTTAACAAAAGATGTAAAACACAGGAAACGTTAATGTTAATATTAGTACTTATGTAGCTAATTAAGTAGTATTCGGAATTCCAAAAGAATTGAATTCTTTACTGAGGATACTCTAGTTTCATTAAAATTTAATGTTATGTTCACATGGTTGGGCTGCACAAACATTATAAAAAATTTGGGCCGAGGAGGTCGTTACCACAATTAACCCGGCGATGCCGCTTTACGCCAGTTTTAGTTGTTGTTGTTCTTTGTAAAAATATTTTGCTAGTAACACGATCGTTTTACTTGTGAAGAATTTTTCAAAGATGTTTTCGTATTTGGAATACACTTCAGTTCGTCTTCTAGCAAAGTCGATGTAGCTATGACATCAGGGTATCCTGATAAGATGATGTATCGGACGATTTAAACAATTCGTTCAAGGATGATTGAGGTACTTACATCGACAAGCACGAGTTTTTTTGACCATCGCAATCATGGTCTTACATACACAGGTCTAACAACAACAGTAGGTAATGGCGGTACGTCAGCATACCGTTAACGGTTACGCTTCTTTTCTTTTCAATTTACGGCCGCGAGAGGCATGGCGATAGAAAGATTTTCTGGACAACAAAGAGAGAATAGCATTTAGGCATTATATCTCTTTTTCTATCATACGAACAGTCGCTTGTCACTCAACCGGTGACCGGCGTTCAATCGTCCTAGGTGACCGGTAACCGACCCTTTCGATAGCAACGACGTCCAGCGGCGTTGATGCGAAAGAAAATATAGGTAAATGACAAGATCGTACTAATCTGTCATCACCAAAATTGGGCTTAGTTACTAGATCTGTGTTAAAAGACCTTGATGGCAATTTAAGTATTTAAGTTAGTATAAGCCCACAAAATTGCTACTACTTTTAAGTTTTTTCTCATGTAAGTGAGTTTATTCTTTTTGAGAAATAAATATGCTTAAACCCCGAAAATGAGAGCGTTTTCTGTCAAAAATGTACTTAATAGATTTGACATAGGTAACGATTAATACGTCTTCGATACATATGTGCAATTGTCAAAAAATCGTGTTAGGGATAGTTCAGTTAACATCGTCGCACGTGGCAAGAATTTGTAACAGCTAGAAGTTCGTCGCATTGTATTTCCAACTGTGATCGTCCCAGAGGAAGATCTGTAAACTATTTTCAGTAAAAATAAAATGTCTTTATTTTAGACAACTGTGTCTATAATAATAACAGTTTTACAAATCAAGATAAGTTACAACTTAAAAATACTTATTTTAATTGACCAGTAATGATCAAGTTTTCAGTGCCTTTTTATTTTTCTGAGATTTTTTTCTTTGTGCAGGTTTTTATATAATATGAAAACTCGTTTGGATTAAATTGGATTTTTTACTGAATCTTTGTATTGTTATTTTCTAGTTCCTATGGTTATCTTTATTTTACGTTATTATATGTAGTATTTTTTTATATCTTCAAAAACGTGGGTACGTGTGAGCGAGAGGGCGAATTAGCTTAGCACCGTGCCTTAAAATTAATTTCTAATTGTGTCACACTATACTCACCAAAGCTCTCTTTGCCCTTTTTCCTGAACCTTTGGATATATTTCCTGTAATTGTCACAAAGAACCTAACCAGTAGAAGTTTCTTAGAGTTAATTTATCGAAGGAACTTACAGTTGAAGTTTTCTCATCAAATGAAACACACACGAAGTGAAAAGCTTAAGGAATTACAAACTTCGCTCAGGTATTTTAAAAGTTCTTGTTTTCTTATCTTTCAAGCTAACCGATCACATATTTATTGTTATTAAAACGGTCTTAAGTAAAAGTAATTCTTGCGGCTTCGCCTGGCTTTTCGTCAATTCCGTTTAATAATATCCTAAGTTTCAACCCACTCGTTAGTTTTCCTCGTTCAATTTTGATGTTACTACGAATTGATGATCGAACATGGTGCGGTCGTACCATGAACTTGGTTCGCCACCATACCATGTCCGATCGTCTGGCGCTCTGTCCGGCGAACATTATTATTATAATTATTACTTGGTACGGTGGAACGGTCGCTTGCACATGGCATGAACACCGTACCTCTACATGTAGGACTCAAAAATATGGTATCCGTGTATGCCTATCAAAAGACCGGGTACTTCGGTACATAAAAAAAAAACTTGATACCTGATATATCAGTGATAATATTCGTAATAAGCTTCTTTTGAGTTTTTCAAAAATAAACAAGACGGTTACCATATTATTATCTTTAATAGACTTTTGGGTAAACCTGAACGAAAACTTCTTGAATAAAACATAATTTATTTATTACCTGTACCGGATAATTCCCAATTTTTTGCTTATTCTAATATTAACAAAAGGTCGAAGGATCGTTCGAAAATAAATCTGTTTTTAAAATGTCCGTTTAATTGGCTTTTTAAACTTTTAAACTTGGTTTAATTATAGAGAATGTGAGGATTTACTCGGCCTCTGTGGGTGACCCTTTTTAAAAGTTGACATTTTCAGAACCCAGATACGTATATTGATAACAGTGATTTAGGAAGAGAAAACAGTAATATAAATACTGTATAATATAATATATTATGTTTGTATATATTATTATATTAGCTGTGACACACACATACACCCATACTACCTATATCCATCCGTCCAAGGGAAACTGAATACTGAGGGAAAGGATACAAGACTTTTGAGTATTTTTATGGCGACGCGCTTTCCACTTTAGTCGAACATAATTTGTTATAATTAATAGCGATACTAAAAATATGATTTATAATGCTTTTATGAAAATCTTATTCGGTATTAGGCCTATCAAATAAAACAAAAATTATATTGTAAATTAGTCTACGTGGCCCTTAAACCACCAACCCCTTCTTGCATTGATATATTATTTAAAATAAATACATTATTGTACACCGGCAGTTTAAGTTGATACTTTATTATATGATAGAGGAATTAGTGGGATGGAAAGTAGAACACTGCTTTTGTGTTTGTCTCTTTCATTGTTTTTGTATCTTTAAGTTTTTTTTTTGTTAATACCGCTTTTGAAGGAGGTCATGTTGTACGACTGCGGAAAGACTCATCGAAGAAGGTCGTTCCCCATTTTGCAGGTTCGCGGTAAAAAAGAGCGCGAAAAGCGTGATGTGTGGGAACTCCAGGTCTGCAAAATGTGAGGATGGGCTTTGTCACGGTGGCGGGATGTTCGATGATAAAAAAGCGATGCCGGTAACAGATCAAACAGCTCCGCAGAGCATTCCCCGTTATATAAGTATGCGGTAAAAGATGCATAGTGACCCAATCTCTCTGCGAAGGCCAAGCGGGTCGAGACGACTGGAGACATCCCTTTCCACATCTGCAAGTTATTTCAAGGCGTTTCGTGAACAACAAGAATAAAAACAAACAATATAACCAATTAATGGCTATCATATATACTTTGTACTTCTAGCCGGAAGTACCAAGTCGTCTAACTAATCTCGCAAAAATATTTTATTTATTATTGTATGTATTAATGTGTAACCACAATACTTTTTTTCTGAAACGAAAGTCACACTGAATTGTTTTAGACTAGGCCAGTAAGAAAAGCAGCCGATGAAAAATGTTTTTAAATTTAGAATCAGGAACTTTTAAGAATCTGTAATGTGTATTATATTCATATTATGTAATAAAAAAAAAAATATACATTCACGCCTTTTTCCCGAAGGGGTAGGCAGAGGTGTACCCAGGACTAAGTCCCATAGTAGATACACCCTTATATTATGTCATTTGTTACAAATTGGGCTGGCAAGTGAAAGCTGATCTCAGATGGCACCACCAATCTTAGAACTCTTGTCGTGGAAGGAGATTTCAACGTTCCTAATTTTATTGATATTTGCATTGTTTTTTTTTTTTCACATTTTTCCTACAAAAAATTTATGTATTCCTTTTAAAAAATAAGTAAGATAAATGAAGAATTATGAAAAAGTTAATGGTGACTTTGCTACTAGCGCGACTTTGATTCATTCTCACAAAATGGATAATTTTCCGTAGTCAAATGCATGTCAATAAAGCAATTATATGCCTTCTATTATCGTCATTGGTTCCTCAAAGTTTATATGGAAAATTATGATGGCCCAACCACCTTCAGACTTTTTTATTAAGTGTTATAATAATAATAATAATATGGGACAACTTCCACACACGGTCATCTGGTCCCAAACTAGGCTAGAAGCCTGTACTATGGTAACCAGATCACTGATATACATACTATATAAGCTTATAACACCCAGACACAGATCAAACAGACATGTTCATGCACACAAATGTTTGACCTGACCGGGGATCGAACCCGGGCCCTGCGGCACAGAAAGCAGAGTTACTACTATCTGAGCCATCGAGGCTGTCATATCGAGGGTGTTATAGAAGTGGGAAACTGCGTTGTTATTGAGATAGTTGTAAATCCTGGAATTTTCACCTGAGGACTACCGTGTTTCGGATGTCACGTTAAACTGTAGGTCCCTATAGTTTCCTATAAGATATGTAGGGGGCAGTCGTCAGGTCATGTCGGAGCCTTGTAGGAATCTTGGCGACCTGAAACTCTGACAATACGTATTGTACACATAACCCATATGAATTGACTCGAGCAGTGTAATTGGGGTAACCCGTTTTGTTAGCGTATAAATTCAAATTATTATTATCCGAACCATTACAGTTGTACCAGAGTATTATCTGAACACGGTAGTTTAATCTCAAGTGTAAGACAGATTTAACTGATGATAACTGATCATATTTTTATCTCGACATTGTGATATATGTACATGATATTTGGCGTCAGCAGATATCTGGGACTATGACTCAATACTGGCTTGCATTTTTAATTTTTTTTGTACCTGTAGCATTACAATCAAACGAAAAAATTATTTACATTACAAAAAAAATACAATCAAAAAGGTAACGAGGCCAGCATAATGAAGACTGGCGACTTATTGAGGTTGGTTTGGGCTCGATTCCCAAGTCAAGCCAAAATGTTATTGGATTCGCCAGATCTAGACACGCCCTTAGGATTTTTTCAGTACAGCCTGAAGCTTGAATTTGTTGTTTGCCCGGTTTTTAGAAAATCTCTAGAAAAAATGAAGAGTGTATATCAGAAAATAAAATAATTGTTTTAACCTAACATAGTTGACTTTATCTTAAAATTATCAGGTTAAAAATTAATCTGGACATTGACTTTGTAAAATGTTCATAGGATTGTATGTAATTAAGTGACACTAAGCGATGTACCTTAGTACTATCCCTAGTGTGGTTTAAATAGCAAATATTTTTTTAGACGTCACAGGTATACTCGTGAGTATATAAAAGAGTTACATATATGTTTGGTTTGATTACATTTTGTATTTAAGAGTTAGATTTCGCAAATGATTTGTCGAATGAAGTCCATGTTTAGACGCCACATTATTTAAATACTCTGTGGTCCTGTGACACCTGCGATTAGTGATAGATTAATTAGCATTCGCATTCATTGTTAGCATGCGAATGCGTATTTAGCATTTAGCAAATTAAGTAGAGTTGCGATATTCTGTGAATGCGAATGAAACGAATTCCTCGCTTAAGTGAAATTATTAGCAATTTGGTAGGCGCGGTTAAGCAATTATTATCTTTATTAGCTTGGAATTAGCGTCGTATATTGAATGAACGTGTATGATTATTTAATTCGTTAAAATGAATAGCAGGACGGTATTAAGTGCAAAGTGCGAATTATCATCTTAGCAATTAGCATGCTAAGACTCATTAATTCGCATGCTTATGAAATTTATGTGAAATTGCATTAATTATCATCCCTACCTGCGATATCGGAGGGAATTGAAAAATATCGGAAAATGTATGTATGTAACTCAGTAACACGGGGAAATATATACATATTATTTAAGAGCCGTAAATATCATTCGGTGGCCTGAGATTAATAAGGAGATCTTCGTAAAATGTATAGTTAAGGTAATTTATTGCAGAATAATCCATAGGTATATTATCATTATACTTAAATGTGTTAATGCTTAGATGAGGCCAAATGAGTAAAAACCACATCAAATATTGTTAAACTATCAGTAACAAAAGGATTAATCCCTACAAGTTTTCTTCGTGCTTCTTCACGACAAGAAACTTGTAAAGATAGTAGGTATAGGTAGCTTTCCGAACGCACAGTAGATTCATTACATACTTAGTAATTTTATTAATTAATAATTATTAACTTAATAATTTTATTCATTGTACCGATTTGAATAAAAATATTTGAGCTTGAGTTTGTGTGTGATTTTTTTATTGATTATTGTTTTAAAAAATATCTCTTATTCTGTTTTTTGGGCAGCCAATAAAAGGTTATCTACCTTTTATTGGCTGCCAAAAAATGTTAAATTTCATGTTTTGATATTCTGCGCAAACATTCTGAAATAGGTAGATGCCCATATTTTACGATCAACGAGATCTAGTCACCTTGAGACATATTTTAAAGTCCATTAATTTTGCTCTCTTACCCGCAAAAGCGCCGCTAAAGCGAAACTTGCAAGCTGACATTTTAATTGATGTCAAACTCTTTTTAAATTAAAAAGTACCTATCTGCGATCAAACACGGCCAGTTTTATTTCCGCCCGAAACCGCCAAATTTCACAAAATTTAGATCGAATTTGAACTTTATATTTGAGGAGATAAGGGTGTTAGATTAGAGAGGTGACAAACATTTGGTCCAATGCCAAAGTCACGTCAAGGCCAATGACCGCGGATCTGTGGCATCAACTATTCTCACCTTGAAGGGCAATTGAGATGGGAGATGTGTAAGATAACAGTAGATATGTTTTACACCGCCACGTAACTTAGAACTATGTCAAAACAATAACATTCTTTAATAGTCTTGTTATCGAACCGATTCATTTGATATTGGTTGTAATCCCACATTTATAAAGCACGAGCTGTATTGATTAAGTGTTATTTTATTTACATGATATATTATCTATTATCAGGGGGCACATCTGGGGTCAATCTGTTTTGATTAAAACATAAAAGATTTTTAATATTGATATGGTAACTACAAGATGTTGTTAGGTTAGCTAATTACGTCATAACTTAAGACAGAAGGTCCCTTAAGTAGGGACTTAGGGCCGGTTTTTTATCTTAGTTAAGGTTAAGTTAACCATTTAACTATAGTTAAATTTCTAACCAATGGTTAAATATGTGGAAAAAAATAGTTGAACAGGGATGAAAAAACGAATTTTGTCGAATTTTAACTACTTGTCAAAAAATTTAACCATTGGTCGACTTAACCAGTGATCAAAAAATCCAGCCTTAAGTAACCGACTTGGTATTACATGGATCACACCTCTTTTTTTGTTTTTGATGGCATTATGTTTTCTCAGCGCGGTGTGGCAATCCTGTTGCACTCACTGTTACAAATACTTTATATATAATGATAATTTTGTTAAAATAAAAAAGACAGAGCAGTGTCCATGGTATCTAATGAGCAAAATTAAAAAAAAGCACTACGTGTGCCCCGCGGTTTCACCCGTGTCAAGTTTTCGATCCCGGGGGAATATCAGGAAATGAAGTACCTATGTGTTATTCCAGAGTCTAAGCTATCTACATACCGAATTTCAGCCCAATCGGTTCGGTAGTTTTGGCGTGAAAGAGTAACAAACATCCATCCATCCATCCTCACAAACTTTCGCATTTATTAGTAGGAAGGATAGTAGGAAGTAGGAAATAGAATAGTAGGAAATTGTCTCTATGACAGTCTGGAGTCTGGAACTGGTGTGCCCGGTAGATGGCAATAGGCTCGCCTTTACCCGTATAAGACTAGTGTACCTACTATAAGACTAGGTCGTTGGTACCTAGACCCAGGGCCGTCTTAAGTCTATTCTGCGCCGGGGTGCGGGACTCAGCCTGCGCCCTCGTTTTGTTTACACTGCAGCGTGGCACGCGACCGACGACACACTGCAGTATGAAAGGGGTCCTAGGCAACCAAGAAAACACAATACACGTAATTTTTTTTTCCCATTTCAATCAAATGAACTTACACTTTATTGACTTAGAGATCATTTTGCTTCAAGTGCGGGCGACCGGGCGGCAATGTCAAAGGGCGCAATAATTACTCGCCTATGACAGACACACAGGTGCCGCGCCGCGCGCCCATTTAAAATGAACTTACACTCTATTGACTTAGAGATCATTTTGCTTCAAGCGCGGGCGACCGGGCGGCAACGTGTCAAACGTACATACATACACTCTCTTTGGATTAGAGATTTTGCTGCGCGCGTGTTGTATTAAATAAAATGGTTATTTGTGTAGTGTAGTAATGCGGTATGATAAGCGCTGAACGCGTAATAAAAGTAAAAAAAATATTATTCTTGATGACTTTTTTTTTTTGCTTGCGCATACATATTTCTCGTAAGTAACAAGTATATAAAACTGTGCAATAGCGTTAAGTTCAATGAAATATCCAAAAATTCAGCGCTCGACAGGCGCCCCCGGGCGCTCCGCGCCCGGGTGCACCGCACCCCTTGCACCCCCTGGTAAAGACGGCCCTGCCTAGACCTATACCTGTCAAAGTATATGTGTCAGTCAAAAAGATTTATTCAATTCAATTCTTACTTATTTTGTGGCTTGTGAAAAAAACATTTATTCAAATAGGTCACAATCAACACTTTTGTACGTCAATAAGTAATAAGTGTACAAAGTGTAATGATAGATGTGTGCATGTTTGTCTGTAAGTGTGTTACTAAAACCACAGATTAACTAATAGTTCCTCTCAAACTTAGTATTTGGATTTGGCTTTTAACCTATGTATATCTTGAAATAAACGTATAGAGCATAAATAATATTTCTTAGTATGGCCTTTAATTATAATAAATTAAGCAAATGTTCTACTACTAATTTGAACGCGCGTCCCTATTAAAAAAAAACTTAGTACTTAACCTCCCTTTATTCAAATCAAATTATAAATTAATCGGCGATAATAAGAGGGCTATGTTTGGAATTATGATTGCGAATAACATTCTCTACCCGGCAATATAGGATAGATAGTGTAAGGGTTTCTTTGAATGTATTATTTCTTTCCAGGGAATGAAACCGCGGACCGCAGCTGGTATAGCAGATAGCATAGAAGGCGCTAACATAATACATAAGTATTTAGATAGGAGTTATCACAGATCACTGACCAATACAACATGTTTTGACAGCTTTTAAGGTCAGCGCACACAGAAAGCGAGAACGCGGGCGCTAAAAGACCGCATATCGGGTTAAGTACTTATTTATCGGGCCGTAGCATCTTGCGCAGCATCTTGCGCAGTGAGGGTGCAGGCTGATGCCAGGTGTAGGCGTTATTGATGCGTTTGTGTCTCTTGCTAATTTATATGTATAAGACCTTGCCCACTAGACAGTTTCGCGATTCGTGACCGTCGCGTGCCGTACATGAGTCAACAATTTGTATGAGAGCGGTGTTGATGCGTTATATAGTGAGCAATGTACAACTTTCTGTATACATTGACGGATACTTTGATTTAACAGTCGAACCAGAATAGTAGTCAAAGAGCTTTATGAGTACAATGGTTCTAATTCCTTGCATTTAAATAAACGAAAACACACAGACGGCGCACTAAATAATAAACCAGCCAAGTAAGAGTTTCATTAGCACCCGAAAGACTCGATACTTCTATGCAATAATATATTTATGTTACACTAACTACAATATTATTCAAAAATATAAATTACTAGCTATGCCCGCGGTTTCACCTGCGTAGGGTTCGTTCCCGTGGGTATATCGGAATAAAAACTACCCTAAGTGTTATTCCAGGGTCTAAGCCTTCAATGTATGGATTTTCAAAAACGTGGCGAATTTACTTTGTGACAAATTGACAATGACCCCTACAAGCTAACATCTAAGCTACTACATACCAAATTTTAACTCAATCGGTTCAGTACTTTTAACGTGAAAACGGAACAAACTTCCATCCATCCATCCATCCATCCTTACAAACTTTCGCATTTATAATATTAGTACTTAAGATGTAAATGGAAATTAGCTATTTCCTGAATAGTTATCAAAAGTATTAGAAACAATTTAGATCAAGTTATAAGAAAACTTTAACTTCCGGGTCCGTTCAAAAAGAGAGCCTAACAATTAATATGAAAACCAAGATTCGTTTTTTACTGAAAGTACTTAGCTACTTGCTTGAAGTTACTGAAGGCACGTAGGTACGTTAAAACTATATACTATAGTATATAGGTATATAAGATGGCGATGACGCTTTTATGCGCCTCTCCCGCGCCTGCGTTCCTTCCGCGCTGACCTTTAGTCTGAATCATTTAGTCAGAATTGATTCAGTATCTTTTATCTACTGTTTTTACTTTAATACGTCATTAAATTCTATCTTTATGACAATAATATTTTATATTATTAAGATTATGTCGCTGGAGAACACGTGCTAAACCCGGACTTTTGATAGGCGTACACTGAGACTATTTTTAGTTCAATATGCAGAGGCCCCTTTAAGCTTTTAATCTCTTGTGACGGACCTAGCTCAGCTTCTGACTTCATCTCACAATACGTTGCACTAAAGTATGTCGCTCGAAAACACGAGGTCTTTTAATAGGCGTAAACGGAGACCAATTTTTCTAAAATGCCAACACTACAATAATAGCACCTATCGGGGTCATTCTCTGAAACCATCTACAGAAGATGAGCTCAAATACAGCCCCCGCTAGGTACAAGGATTATTGTGAATGAATGGAAACTACTTGATTTGGCTATAGGTGTGATTTCTAGATGTATGGTGACCGGGGTATTGCTAGAAACACCGGCACCTGCCACTTCCGTCTCATGGTGAAATATGACGGCAGGCGATTACTCGCCATTCACTAACCGGCCCTCATTTTTATTGTATATGTAGAAAATAATGTCTGCTTATATCTAAACTTATTTGTGTCTAGTGTATCCCGTTGGGAGTCCTAAATAAATACGTAAATAATAAATAAAAAATTGAAACGATCTTTTTTTACTCTAATTAATTGATTACGGATGAAATTTAAAAAATCAGAAGGAACTTTCTCGTGTCGAATAAAAAAATAAGAACTACAGTAACTATAAAAACAAACTATTTTTTACTAATAAATAAGCTCAACGCACCTTCGATATTCTCTTCGTCCGTATCAGCCATTGCGTAGTCCACAAATTCACAAAAAACCCATAATTCAACTCACAAATGAAACTAAGCACGTAATGTTGCCGGGAAGTTTATCGCGGAGAGTGACACGACCGCTCGACTCGACAGTCTGATATCAACTGGCGACTGAATACTGAAACACGAGTACTAAATAGAGGGTGGAATAATGCGATATGATAATATGATAGCGGCAATTTCTCTTCAGCTACTCGTTGAACATTCATAATAAGAACTTTGCTACCTATCTTTAATTTTGACGTTCTTCGACTGCAGAAATTTAGAATTCTGATGTGAGATACAATGCCCATTTGAATGCCTGTAATAATAAAAATATAGATCTAGATCTATATTTATTTTATTGTATTCTAGAATACAATAAAATAAGTACCCTATATCAAGCTACTAGTAAGATTGCGTACTTCCTACTATCCTATCCTATCCTACTGGTCCTACTTACTACTAATGTTATAAGTGAGAAAAAGTTTGTGAAGATGGATGGATGTTTATCACTCTTTGACGCCAAAACTACTGAACCGATTGGGCTGAAATTCAGTAGGTAGATAGTATATCTACTACTAGGTAGATAGTAGTAGACCCTGGATTATCATAAAGGGAACTTTTTATTTCGATATTGTCACAGGAACCAATACTATACGGGTAAAAGTACTGGGCACAGCTACTGTTTACCTTAAGATTAAAATTAAATTTAAGAAATTTTATAAAGCCTATAATGGGTCCTGGGTTCGGTCCCCAGGTCAGGCAGTGTTATTCGATTTTTTAAATTAGGAATTATCTCTATGGCAGCCTGGAGTCTAGAAACTGTGCCCGGTAGATGGCAAAAGGTTCGCTATTACATGGATACAATAACATACTGGCGAAACGTGGGTGTACCTACTATGGAACTGACTGGCTGTCCCAGGACTCAGTCTCATCTCATACCTGCCCACCCCTTTGGGAAAAAGGCGTGCTTGTATGTTATGTTGTTAAACTTATAAGTTTGCTAGCTGTGTCCCGCGGTTCCACCCGCGTAGTCTTCGTTCCCGTGGGAATATCGAGATAAAAAGTACCCCACGTGTTATTTCAGGGTCTAAGCTACATACAAAATTTCAGCCCAATCGGTTCAGTAGTTTTGGCGTGAATGAGTAACAAACATCCATCCATCCATCCTCACAAACTTTCACATTTATAATATTACTAGGATTCGTCAACAATGGGCAGCCTTATCGCTTTAAGCGAACCTCATCCACGCTAGAGAAAATTCCAGAAATAATAAAAAACAATTACAAATGTTTACACCATTAAAAATGATACATTCCCGACATACAGTTGGTTTATTTAGCAAGATCAAACGTAGACTGTAATTATTTCCGTTCATTTACACGATCACTGTTTGTTTTGTTTCTTTTATAATGTTTGGAGTAGTGCCGTTAAGAGTCCCTACAGATTATATATACACCTGTATATATAATCTGTGTCAAGTGTCAAAAAAAATATTCGAAAAGTAAAATGGCAGTCAAAACTAGTTTGGATTAAATTGGATTTTTACTGAATCTTTGTAATGTTATTTTTTTGAAACCTTGTTGTCTTTATTTTACGTAATTACATGTAGTATTTTTTAGATCTTTCAAAATGTGGGTACGTGTGAGCGAGAGGACGAATTTGCTTTCGACAGCGCCTGAAACTCACTCACCGGCAATTTTAAAATATATAATAGGACAACATCAACTTGTTAATGAAAAGTACGCCTAGGTCGACCCCTACCGACTTGACCATGCACACTCGCCTTATAAATCTTTTGTTAATCTCCTTTCATCCATCCTCTCCACATGTCCGAACCATCTAAGCATTCCTTTCTTTATCTTTGTCACTAGATCTTCTAACATGGCACAGCATTCCCTTATCACCACTACCTTTTTATCTATCTTCTATCTTCTATATATATAAAAGAAAGTCGTGTTAGTTACACCACTTATAACTCAAGAACGGCTGAACCGATTTGGCTGAAAATTAGTGGGGAGGTAGCTTAGAACCAGGAGACGGACATAGGATACTTTTCATCCCGGTAAAATTGATGTCAATCAATAAAGAAAAATCGGTCAAAACATCACAGATAACGGAGATTTACATATAGTACCAGGCTCACATAAATATAAGGAGGTATTCCCATAGGGTGATATAGCAAGGAGCTTTTGGTGATAGAGAAATGAGCTTTTAAACACCAGGCCCACATAAATATAAGGATATATTCCCAAATGGTGATTTAGGAAAGAAATTATATAGTACCAGGCTCTCATTAAGGAGATATTCCCACATAAATACAGGAAATAACCTATATAGTACCAGATTCTCATAATGATAAGGCAATATTCCCACATAGTGATACAGGAAATAACTTATATAGTTCCAGGCTCATAAAGATGAGGAGATATTCCCACGTAGTGATAGAGGAAACCACCTATATAGATAGTACCAGGCTCTCATAATGATAAGGAGATATTACCACATAGTGATAGAGGAAACCACCTATAATATAGTACCAGGCTCTCATAATGATAAGGAGATATTACCACATGGTGATACAGGAAATAACTTATATAGTACCAGGCTCTCATAGAGATGAGGAGATATTCCCACATAGTGATAGAGGATATAACTTATATAGTACCAGGCTCTCATAATGATAAGGAGAGATTCTCAGCTGATAGAGCAAAGAGCTTTATATAGTACCAGGCTCTTATTATAAAGATGAGGAGATATTCCCAGATAGGTGAAGGTGATACGGAGTTCACCGGGTCAGCTAGTTTATATATAAATTTATTTATTCGTCATCTCCGTTAATCCCTAGGTCTCTATCAATAAATAATAATTAGTGTTGAAAAACATCAAAGCGACGTTTCAAGGTGTCCTCGGGTCCATTACATTCTTTAGCGTCCTGGATGAGTGCCTAAGTGCATATCAGTGGATTTGATTAGACATGTCGTCTATAAAACGTGTGTAAATGTCTACAAGCGTGGTATTGATGTCTGAACTGACCGCGACACATTTCGGGAGAGCCACTAAATTACTAATTAAGGGTCAGTTCGTGCTTTGCATGAACAAAAGTAGTAACGAAATGAAGAAAACATAACATACAATCATGAGATTTTCCCGAAGGGGTAGGCCAGTAGCCAAGACTCAGTCTCATAGTAGGTACACCCACATTTCGCAAGTATGTTATTGGGTCCACGTAATAAGAGACTAGCCTATTGCTGTCTCCCGGGTACAGTTCCAGACTCCAGGCAGTTATAGAGATAATTCCTAATAGAAAAATCCAGTATTTAAAACACTTTTCCTGACCTGGCAGTCGAAGGAGAGTGGAGAAAAACATTTTGTACAAAGCGAAGAACGTACGAAAGGCTGGCTTTATGAGATCTATAAAGTGTCATTGGTAGAAACTAGTTGGAGACAGCAACTGATAAATGGAGACGGTTGGAGGAGTAAGGAGACCAACACCGAAGAAGCTGACCAAAAATAAATGTCAGAAATGTTACAACAAAACGAAGACAAGGCAAACAAAACAGGCTTAATAAAATAATAATAATTTCACTTAACAACAAAGTGTCAGTTCTAGCCAAGCCATCGCCTTCCTGAATTCAGGAATGAAAGATATGACTTGGCAAGTGGGCGCTGTTACGTCGTTAATAACACAACTTTGTTTCAACACAGTAGCTATACGTATATGTGACCAGTTAATGCATTTAGGTTGATAATGCCGCTAATTACGCACTTGTGCTTTTTACATTACATAACCGCACTACAGTCCATCCAATCTAAGAAGTACCGTTTGAAGTGTCATCTTTTCAAGACGAAATAACTTTGCAAAGGCGTAACTCACACAATTTCAATAACCTTCGCTGTAAAGCCATAGAATTATGATTTTTATTACAAGATACACAATTATTAATCACTAAAGGCTTCTGTCCTCTTTCTATGAGCCTTCGGCCACGAATGAAAAGACTTGTAACATAATAATTATATACCTAATAATAATATGGAAGAACTTCCACACGCGGTCGTCTGGTCCCAAACTAGGCTAGAAGCCTGTACTATGGTAACCAGATGAATGATATACATACTTATTTATATAAGCTTATAAGCACACAAATGTTTGACCTGGCCGGGGATCGAACCCGAGCCCTGCGGCACAGAAAGTAGAGTTACTATCATCTGAGCCAACGAGTCTGTCAACATACATGAATATTAATAATTAAATAAAATAACACTTTTTAACCGGTAATATACCACAATAGTAGTAACCAAAAAATCTTTAAATTAAATGTAAAACTCATGGGTGCTATTTAATCTCAATAGATTAAATCTTTCACGGATATTATCGTATAGTAGTAAAAAGCGGATACGAGTGTACCTAACTGAAGAAACTTTTTATTTTCTCACTTTTTTATCTTTTGGCTGGCTACAAAAATATTACATGAAAAATAGTTGGTCGAAAAGACCGTTTTTTGGTATTTTGCAAGCATGCTGCTCATTTGTGGCCAGAGGTGGACATTGAGCTTTAAATCCTAGTAGACTGTAATAGTGCTTTTTACTTAACATTTTTTTTTAATCTTCGCAAAGGTTTCACCTCATCTCATCCATGGGACGCCCACTGCTGACCATAGGCCTCTCCCGTAGATTTCCATCCAGTCCGGTTGTAAGCGGCCTGCAACCATCGTATTCCTTCTTATCGGATAGTCTGTCCACCTTGTGGGTGGACGTCCTACGCTGCACTTGCCAGTCCGTGGTCTCCATTCGAGAACTTTACAGCCCCATCGGCCATCAGTTCTACGTGCTATGTGCCCTGCCCATTGCCATTTCAACTTGCTAATCCACTGGGCTATGGCAGTAATTTTCGTTAATCTTTCGCAAAGAGTTAATATGCCAAAAACAATTGAATTAATGTTTTATTTATCAATATTAAAATATTTTCGTAATTTTAATCATATTCGTGAAAAGTAATAAAACATTTAGGCGTGACTAAAGTCAATTAATGTCGATTTAGGTGCGAATCAACTCTCACTTGTAAACGTGCCTTTTCCATTAAATAATACTCGACCACTTCAGCATATTTTACATGATTTATTCCAAGCCCACCATCTTCAATCTCGCTCTACAATCATCTCTCCCGCTGGCATCCACCTCCCTGTGTTGCCATCGCGCCCTCGCACATGCCATAGATCTCCGTGAAACCACAAGTTGCCATTAATACTTTCCATAAAACCACCAAAACGTTCACAGAATCCGTAGCATGCGCGTCACAAAATAACATCAACCCTACACTCGGCCAACCTGACAACGTGTATGTCCCCATACACGCATTATATCATAACCCTACACTAAGGCCAGAGTATAATGTAACTATTGTACAAAATATTACACAGACAAACCATTTAGAAAACATTATACAAAACAAAAAAAATATCTTAATCAGCACGGAATATCTCATCTTAAATTGCTGATTATTGAGTATGGCTGAATATTGTTACTCCTTGTTTACATCATAAACTTCGGCTTTTAGATGTACTATGGGCTAGTTCTAGGTTTCTATTTAACTGACTTGCTCCCGGCTTCCCTTGCTAGACTGTCTTTTTGACTCCATTATTATCTTTACAACGATTCTGACAAAAACAATGAATTTACATTACGTCGAGTGTCTACACGCTGCTTCTTGCTTTACCTGCTACTCCTTCTCCAACTGCTGCTTTTTCTCCACCTGCTGCTCCTTCTCTACCTGCTGTTTCGTCTCCACCTGTTGCTTCTATTCCTGCTGCTCCGTCTCCACCTGTTGCTCCTTCTCTACCTGCTGCTCCTTCTCCACCTGCTGCTCCTTCTCCACATGCTGCTCCTTCTCCATCTGCTGCTCCTTCTCTACCTGCTGTTCCATCTTCACCTGCTACTCTTTCTCCACCCGCTGCTCCTTCTCCATTTGCCGCTCTTTCTCCACCCGCTGCTCCTTCTCCACCTGCTGCTCCTTCTCCACCTGCTGCTCCTTCTCTACCTGCTGCTCCGTCTCCACCTGTTGCTCCTTCTCTTCCTGCTGCTCCGTCTCCACCTGTTGCTCCTTCTCTACCTGCTGCTCCTTCTCCACCTGCTGCTCCTTCTCCACCTGCTGCTCCTTCTCTACCTGCTGTTCCTTCTTCACCTGCTACTCTTTCTCCACCCACTGCTCCTTCTCCACCTGCTGCTCCTTCTCCACCTGCTGCTCCTTCTCTACCTGCTGCTCCTTTTATACCTGCTACTCTTTCTCGACCTGCTGCTCCTTCTCCACCTGCTAAACCTTCTTCACTAGCTATCCCTTCTCCATCTGCTGCTCCTTCTCCAACTGCTGCTTCTTCTCCACCTGCTGCTCCTTCACTTCGGTTCCGTTCCTTGAAATCGACCCTCAACCTAGGGTGTCATTCATTATGCTTAACCCTCAACCTAGGGTATCCTTTTTCAAGGTCAACTCACCACCTAGGGTATCCCTCCTCGAGTCTAACCCTCCACCTAGGGTATCCCTTTCCGAGGTCAACCCTCCACCTAGAGTATCCCTCCTCGAGTCTAACCCTCCACCTAGGATATCCTTTTTCGAGTTCAACCCACCACCTAGGGTATCTTCACTCGACGACCCTCCCCCTAGGGTATCATTCATTATGCTTAACCCTCAACCTAGGGTATCCTTTTTCGAGGTCAACCCACCACCTAGGGTATCCCTCCTCGAGTCTAACCCTCCACCTAGGGTATCTTCACTCGACGACCCTCCACCTAGGGTATCATTCATTATGCTTAACCCTCAACCTAGGGTATCCTTTTTCGAGGTCAACCCACCACCTAGGGTATCCCTCCTAAATAACGCTAGCAAACAAAGCCTATTCCACCAAATACGCGTGCCAACAATAATCACTCACTCACCACATTATTGCTAGTTCTACATTTCATATACGAAGAAATTAATTATAATTCATTAGCAATTTTAACATTTTCCTTGAGATTTTTCACAGATTTTACGATTATGTAAAATTTATGACAATTAGATATTTGTCAAAATTTTCAACAAATAGACATCGCAAAAACAATACCTTTTATGTAGGTCTCAAAGAGGTGTGATTTTATTTCCTACGATCCATATAACTTTTATTTTATTTCCATATAAATTAAATACAATTCTCTTACGTACGTACGTTTTCCAATATCCATAAGCGAAAATTCGCCGACATATTGTCAGAATCCTGACCGTCACGATACTTAAAAATCTCAGATCTGGTCACGAACCAGGTCACAGTACCACTTCATAGGTTTATTGTGGGTATTTGACCACTTCTGGGATGTAAACGTGACTTTTCCATTAAATAATACTCGTACTTCAGCATATTTTACATGATTTATTCCAAGCCCACCATCTTCAATCTCGCTCTACAATCATCTGTCGCGCTGGCATCCACCTCCCTGTGTTGCCATCGCGCCCTCGCACATGCCATAGATCTCCGTGAAACCACACGTTGCCATTAATACTTTCCATAAAACCACCAAAACGTTCACAGAATCCGTAGCATGCGCGTCACAAAATAACATCAACCCTTCAAGTGTGTACTTGGTATTATTCTGTGTGGAAGCTCGTAGCTCTCGTAGCTTATCGGCGTAGCATAGCTTCGTAGCTTAACCGCGTAGCATAGATTTGTAACTTCCGTTATAAGCTACGAACTTAGAAGTAAACGTCATCTATTATATTATAAAAGTATATTTTTAATCTTCTGTACACTCTTATATATTTTTTCTATAATATTAAAGCATGTTACAAAATACAGTAATAAAGGTGTAGTAATAAGTACCTGAGGGGGTTCATTTTTCAAAATTAAAAATTGCGAAATAAGAAAAAAAATCATTTCCCATACGAAATGGATCAGCTGATCGGCAAATTTGTATGGAAAGTCGTTGATATAAAGAAAAGGGGAGAGCCTTCTTGAAAATGGCAAGCTCAAATTAGGTCCCATTAGGTCCCCGTACGTCAGTAAAGTTAGGTCGTTACGAGCGAATACTATTGTTGCCTCGTCGCACCGCAGTCTTAGGGACGTCTTTCTATCTTTGTTGTTCATTATATTATGTCACTGTGCAAACTTCACACTGAGCAAATTGCGCGTGCTAGTTGTTGAGTGAGCGCTGGGAGAACGTACCCTATCTCCCGTCGTAGATTTTTTTTGCAAATTGCACCCCTTAAATATTACTACATTTTTTTGTAACACATTGTATGTAATTTACTGGCTGTGCCCCGCGGTTTCACCCGCGTAGACATCGTTCCCGGGGGAATATCGAAAAAAAAGTACTCTATGTGTTATTCCAGGGTCTAAGTTACCTACATACCAAATTTCAGCCCAATCTATTCAGTAGTTTTGACGTGAAAGAGTAACACATCCATCCATCAATCTAACCAAAACCGCAATACTGGAGGATGACACTGGAGGTAAGTTAGAACTCGCAAGCGTCTTGTTCACTTGTTAAAAACGTAAGTTTTTTTCATTTTACTGAAATTTCAGATTAATAATATAAAAAGGATTAATAGGATAAAGTCGTTTTTTGTATTCTTGTAAAATTAACTCATTTTTAATAAAAAAAATTAATAAAAAAAATGCTAAATGATCCCCGTGATTTATGTATAGATAGCCTGATATTTATTCTTAGTGAATGCGGTTTTTTTATCAGAATTATTTGATCCCAAACTTCCAGAATACTTTTCGATCCAATTTTCTCAGTAATATCAAGTTATTGAGAGTGGAGAAATATTGGCAAAAGTAATAAGCAAAATACGTGTTTTTTGTACTTATTCCGTAATAATCTGATATTATTTTGATAACATTATCTCATAACGGACGTGAAACAAAATTGATTTTGACTCTCTTTTCGTCTTTGAATGTGGTAATTCCTTCATTGGATGAATATTTATTACCATCGTTTATAAAAACAAAATATATAGTGCATTAAAAACTACCCATACATTCATAACATACATTCACGCCTTTTTCCCAAAGGGGTAGGTAGAAGTGTACCCAGGACTCAGTCCCATAGTAGATACACCAGTATGTTACATTTCGCCAGTATGTTATTGGTCCCATGTAATAGGGGGCGAGCCTATTGCCATCTACCGGGCACAGTTCCAGACTCCAGGCAGTTATTGAGATAATTCCTAATGGAAAAATCCAATATTTAACACTATGCCTGACCTGGGGATCGAATCCGGGACCTCTTGATTGGCAGTCGAGCATGCGCCCACTACGCCACCGAGGCAGTCAAAACTACCCGTTGCATTTAAATTGTAAAATGGCTTCACACACTATTTAGTAACTGCGGGTCCCTACTGGCCCCATCTGCCGTCTCTCTGAACAGCGGCTGGCAGGAACACCCCGGGGTTTTACTATCCTCACTAGCGGAGAGTTCCTATTGGGGGCCCTGGGCACATTAGGATATTGAAGCCCCTACAAGACGAACGCACTTAAGTATTTTCACTTTAGGACAGCTTTAGAATTTTGACAATGAATAGAAAGTGAAAACTACTATTAAAGTTATAGTTGCCGTACGAGCGCGGCGAAAACTTTTTAAAGTTTAGCATTATATGCATGAAGTTCTTACTGCAAGCGCGGCGAAAAATAAATAGGATTTGGATTCATCTACATAAAGGAAGGCTGTCATAGAGATAATTTCGATAATTCCTTATGGAAAAATCCTATAGTGTTATCGGATTGCCTGACAAGGGGATCGAACCTATGGGACCTCATGATGGTAGTCGAGGAGAGTAAATTAACCATCATCATCAATCTGTGATTATCATCATCATCACCGCAGCCATAGGATGCCCACTGCTGAACATAGGCCTCCCCCATAAATTTTCGTCCGGTTGTAAGCGGCCTACCTCCAGCGTATTCCTGCCGTCCTTATCAGTTCATCTGTCCACCTTGTGGGTGGACGTCCTACGCTGCGCTCGCTGGTGCGCTGGCTTCGTGGTCTCCATTCGATAAAAAAAAAGAAAATTAATATTAAGCAGAAATAATCAGAAATAAATAATATATAATATACAATATCTGGGGGCACGGCAGTGCTCGCGCCAAGTCGAGCAAACAAGCGCCACGGCCAAAACATCTTTTCATTTAAAACATTAAAAAAAATTTAATATTGATATGGTCACTTATGATGTTATTAGGTTAGCTAATTACGTAATAACTAAAGATAGAAGGTCCCTTAAGTAGGGACTTAATAAAGTAACCGACTTGGTATTACATGGATCTCACAACATTTTACGGTAGAAGAACTGAGTAGAGAGACTGTTTTTTTTACAAGTTTTGTTTTAGATGACATTATGTTTTCATGTTATAAATCACAATGTTTTATTGAAAAGTCGTCATACGAGACTTTTGCGCGTCACACCCGAGACAACATATTATTAGATATATGTAGGAGTTGTAGGTATAATAAAGAAATAATATATTAGTTGACAAATAAATAATACAAGTTTTATATGTGCCATACATAGGTTATTGCTTTGATGCAATATTTGATGATTGCATTAAACAAAGGAAATGAAATACAAATAACTTTATTTGACTCAATAAACCATACAGTGGTCGTAAAAAATAAGGCTCTAAACTCAGTTTGTTATATTGGTGATAATAAAGAGTATTCTATTCTATTTTAAACTTAAAAGTTTTTTATATATAGAATTTTATAAGAAAATGTTACTGTGAATACAATAATAAAATGTGTCCTACAGACCCACACTAAGATATCTCTATATAACCTATAACTAAATAACAAGATTACACATGACAAAACATCACGCCATTTTCCGAAGGGGTCGGCAGAGGTGTACCCAAGACCTGTTCCCATGAAAAAAACATGATAAGTTCTCCTTTCCAACTTTATTTGGCTTCAAGGAATCAAAAGTTCACTAAACAACTCAATAAAATTGAAATCGATACATACATTTGTCAACACATATAAATAAAATTTTCTAGTGTACGTAAACATGTCGACGCAACTGACGGACACAGAGTGATTCGGTTCTCGGGCGATTGAACCGAATGGCAGCCCTAACCTTGCTCTTGCTCTTGGTTAATCTTCATTGCCAACCCTATAAATATACGGTATACGGATTGAGATTAGGATGTTTATGACGGAGCGTTTTCCGTTTGATTTTCGACACATGTAGAGATTTTATCAAAAACTACATCTAATACGATAAGCTTGCATTGACTTTGATTAAATTTTAAACAAAAACGATGAAACATTAAAACTATGTATTCAGTAGCGAATTGATTCAAACTCTCAACCCAACATGTTTTCGCTGGTGTCAACATTCGTTGGAACATTATTCGGTGACGCAATGCGACTTTCAATGGGACTATTTTTCCGAAATGTGAACTTTTGGAATCATGTTCTTCGGAACTGTGTAACAACCCATTGCTGTTGGCCTCCTGCTGTTGGCCCCTGTGGGGCGTTGCTAGAATACGTGGGGTCAGACTTGCGCTGGCACCCCAGAAGGGGAGTGTACTCGGGCCCTATCAATGGTTTGATCTGTTTGATTATTTGAAGACATTTTTACAAACTGTTTAAATATGAAATGCGCTCAGGATGCGGGGAGCATATCCTACGTAGCTACGAGAAATTTGACATAATCGTATAGAAAATTTACCAAATCGACGTTTTGTATTCTCCTATTTCCTCCGAATATAATTATCTGATTATCTAATTATCTAATATATCCTGATATTTTTATAGTGAAAATAAATTATGTCCCTGACATTTTAGTTTTTCTTATAATCTCTCGGTTTTCTTACAAAGTGAACTATTCTAAAAATAGTTAACTTTGTATGTAGACGTTCAATAAAAGTATTAAAAGTTTATAGAGAAAATAAAATGATAGGGACATAGTAGTACTATACCTACCCTACTAATATTATTAATGCGAAAATTTGTGGGGATGGATGGATGGATGGATTTTTGTTACTCTTTCACGCCAAAACTACGAAACCGGACTGAAATTTAAAATGTAGGTAGCTTAGACCCGCGAATAACACATAGGGTACTTTGTTTCCCAATATTCCCACGGAAACGATGTCTACGCGGGGGAAACTGCGTGGCACAGCTAGTATATCATATTATAAGAAAACTAAATCGTCTCCGTGTAGTGACCTTTGTGGTGAGAGCGAAGATTTCTTACATATATTATTAGAATGTCTGGAACATTTAAAAACTAAAATCCCATTGAAATTGCTGTATAACGGTGGCATTAACATTATATTAAGTGGCCCGTCAGCAGATAAAGCAAAGTTAATATACTATTTTATGAGGTAAATAGCTATAAATTCAGTTAGATTTATTATTAAAATTGTTAGAAAAATCAAACCCACAATAATTGTACTCAAAGCCTTGTAAAAGAGCTAAATAAAAAAAATCATAATAAATCTAAATTTAATTCTTGGTCACCATTAACGTTACAAAATCCTATTCCCACAGGAAGTCCATAAATCACCGTTCCCAAACATATAAACTTCTATAATTATTGGACATTCTGGAAATGTTAAAATTCCCATGATTAATGGCTCATCAATTTTATAGCTATACGAAAATAAAGTGTGGAGTAAACACCTGTTTTAAATTAATTTTACTAGCTATGGCCTGCGGTTTCACCCTGTAGTCTTCGTTGGAATATCCCGTTGGAATATCGGGATAAAAAGTACTTTATGTGTTATTCCAGGGTCTAAGCTATAGCTCGACACAAAAGAGTAGAAACGGAACTAATATAAAGTGTATGTGTTGATTAAATTGTTTTTACTCTTGTAAAAGACAGTGGCGCCCCCATTATTTTCTACTCTTTTGTGTCGAGCTATACCTACATACCAAATTTCAGCCCAATCGGTTCGTAGTTTTGGCGTGAAAGAGTAACAAAGATCCATCCATCCATCCTCACAAATTGTCTTTAGAAGGAAATAAAATAAATAATTTTTTTTAAGAGAAACTTTAAAAGAAATAAAATATAATATAACATGTATGTGTGCGTATGTATGTTGTGTGTGAGGGTGTATGCACTATATATGAGCTAAAATATCTTTGCTTATTATGTGCATAACACATGATAAGAATACACATAATAAAAATTTATTAAAATTTTAATAAATTTTTAATGTAACAATAATATAGCAAAAACAATAATTTAACAATAATTTAATAATTGTATTTGTAAAATTTAGTTAATTTTTAAATTGTGATAATAATAATTTAAGGATAATTAAGTGTGTGAAATATTTTTATGGGTCTATGCAACTTGCAATAAATTAATTTTAATTTTTTTATTTTATAACTTTAAGTTTATACTATACGCGAATATCATGCATTTTCAAATGAATTTATTCACATCAAATCGAATACTTTATGTCTATTATACGAGCAGTTTTCCCGTGTGTTTACAGATTCATATGTGCATTAACCATGGACATGATACGGAGCGCAACAAATATGGCCGTCGTACCCATTAGTCAAACAATTTGCCGACTTGACACGCCACTGATATTCAATGCGCTGGAATTAATCTCCAAGATGTTAGTTATGAATACGATGTGGCATTGACTATTAATTTAAAAATTATATGGAGAGATAAAATTACTGATAATATCTTGGCACAATAAAGAGGAGACTCTTCTATAAGAGATGCGAAGATATTATTAAAAGGAATCGAATTGAATCATTGAAAGTTAATTTCGAAAAATTTGATCATTTTATTCTGTTTATTGGAAAAGTTACGTTGCCCAATAATGCATTTTCTCTATTACAAAGCTCTCAAATTCTATATTACAAACCTTTCTCAATGCAATAGCATTGATCGACTGAAAAGGCGTTAAGGGTCTTTGGAGGAAACGGAATAACCCTTAATTTTCCGTAACTCATGAGAGGAATACAAAGTGATCTACCCAGACCACCATCCATCTCGGTAACCACGACCGCGCTACTCTGTAAGGCCTATTAGGCATTATGCAAGTATTAAGCAAGGTCGATGACCGTTTTTCACTCATGATTTGAATAAGTCGATATAATACCCATAGAATGTTTGTGTATCATCATCTCAGCCGCGGGGCGTCCACTGCTGGACATAGGCCTAAGCTTTCCATCTAGTCCGGTTGTAAGCGACTTGCATCAAGCGAGTTCCTGTAGTTTATTAGATCGTCCATCTAACTTGTGGTTGGAAGTACTAAGCTGCGCTTGCTGGTCCGTGGTCTCCATTCTCCAACTTTACAGCGACATCTGCCTACGAGCTAATGAGAGCCTAGGCCTACAGTTCTACAAGCTTTGTGCCCTGCCCATTGCCACTTCAATCCACTAGGCCACTAGGCTACGTTTGTGCATAATATTGTTATCAAATTCTTAGCTCTGTGTTCTGCAGGCTTCAGGAAATAAGTTTCATTTATACAATCTTCAATCTTGTTGTTATTAAATAGTAAGACAGGAACTGGTGATCCGTGAATGTTGAAGGATGATCTCACGAAGGGCGACCCTCGTCACTCGGGTCAAATAATCGACGTGTGTCATGGTCTGCGTACAATGTTGTAACATGGTCACTGAATCTGACTGATGGATGGAGTGACTACATTGTGTAAACGTGCCTTTTCCATTAAATAATACTCGAACACTTCAGCATATTTTACATGATTTATTTCAAGGCCACCATCTTCAATCTCGCTCTACAATCATCTGTCGCGCTGGCATCCACCTCCCTGTGTTGCCATCGCGCCCTCGCACATGCCATCGATCTCCGTGAAATCACACGTTGCCATTAATACTTTCCATAAAACCACCAAAACGATCACAGAATCCGTAGCATGCGCGTCACAAAATAACATCAACCCTACACTCGGCCAACCTGACAACGTGTATGCCCCCATACACGCATTATACTCGTATAATAACCCTACACTTGAGATGTAAACGTGCCTTTTCCATTAAATAATACTCGAACACTTCAGCATATTTTACATGATTTATTTCAAGGCCACCATCTTCAATCTCGCTCTACAATCATCTGTCGCGCTGGCATCCACCTCCCTGTGTTGCCATCGCGCCCTCGCACATGCCATCGATCTCCGTGAAATCACACGTTGCCATTAATACTTTCCATAAAACCACCAAAACGATCACAGAATCCGTAGCATGCGCGTCACAAAATAACATCAACCCTACAATTGTGATAAAAAATAAAAAATAACCAACACAATAATAATATCTAACTAGTTTCAGTTCATAGCGGCTTCACTCGCTTGCAATTTCGAACTATGGGAGTTTTATATCATATCGCTTTGAAGTCCTTTTTGAAACCCTGAAAACCCTTTCTTAGTACACGTTAAGACAATGAAAAGAACCTACATTCTAAATTTCAAGTCTCTAGGTTCAGTGGTTTGGGCTCTGCGTTGCATGTCAGTGAGTGAGTTATATATAAGATTTTATAATATATCGTAATAGAAGGAATCTTTTCTATCCAAAAATTTTGTCAATAATAACATATAGTCTGGAATTTATTGTACTTGGTTGATGGCAATAGGCTCGCCCCCCTCGTGTCAACCCCTATTACATGGGACATAAGTAATAAGGGACGAGATTGTAGGATATAATAGATAGTAGCTAACATGTGTCCCTACTTAAGTACTCGGTAAAAAATAGAACATTTCAGATTTAACTTTTAACCCCTCGTTTCTTGCATCTTTTACCACAAATCAAGACTATACTTAGATAACGAATAGCTAACAGCTAACAAGGAAATAGGCTACAAACGTACAAATTGCATTTGAATATGAATTTGGCTGAATCGTAACCAAATGAGTGACACTGAGTACTGAGCAAGGGGAGTATGAATGTCGTGTCGAGGTCACAACAATCAGAGCAATTTGATGCTAGATCACTGATGCAATTTTATGCTTTCTTGAAGCGAAGCAAAATGATACATATTTTTGTTGTATGCTTGCTCACTGCTATTATTGGCATCTCTATAATATGGAAAAAACCTGTCTGACACTCAGGTACTCATTAACGCTTTGACGCTAAGACCTAAAAAGCTGAAACTACGTATTTTTTCAATATTATGTCTTCCGTCACCACTGATGACAACTAGGATTTTTATAGTGTTTTTACACTATAAAACACACCTACACACCCACACACACGCTACTGACAAGTGAGAATCGTATTCGTAGACAAGAAATAAGAAAGGGGTTTTTAACATTTCTTCCAGAACGAACTCGAGGGTTGATATTCCGACAAAATCTACCACCATAAATGGATAGAACATAGATAGATAGATAGATAAACGCTTTATTGGTACACCACAACAAGAACTTCTTAAAATTAATAACAATTGATAAAAACTAGTGTAACAATGGGCGGTCTTATCGCTAAGAACGATCTCTTCCAGACAACCGTGCAGGGAGAGGAGAGAACTGTATTAAAGATTTGGTCGGTGGTGTTACAGAGACTTCTTAATAAATAAATATATAACCATAAAGAACATACCTCGGTGGCGTAGAGGGCGCATGCTCGACTGTCAATCAAGAGGTCCCGGGTTCGATCCCCAGGTCAGGCAGTGTTAAATATTGGATTTTTCCATTAGGAATTATCTCAATAACTGCCTGGAGTCTGGAACTGTGCCCGGTAGATGGCAATAGGCTCGCCCCCTATTACATGGGACCAATAACATACTGGCGAAATGTGGGTGTATCTACTATGGGACTGAGTCCTGGGTACACCTCTGCCTACCCCTTCGGGAAAAAGGCGTGAATGTATGTATAAAGAACATACTAACTTTAGAAGTAGTATGTTCTTGTAGATTGTAAAAGTATACCAATTTACATACCAATTCCGATTAAACTAAACGATTCTAAGAATTTATTTAAATTACTTCGATAATTAAGAAGTCTGCCATAGCACTATTTTACATAAAATATCCTTCTCTCCCGGTCATTGTTCTAAGATAAATGAACGTTGTATATGCATAATCGTGAGTACAAGCCATTTCAAACGTAACCAATTTGAAAAACTATCGCGTCTGCATAGTTTTAAATTGGACTGCAATATTGCCACAAGATCCCCAGCAATAAGTGGTGGCAATTGACCTCTGTCTGTTATAAAACTACTACCTACATTTATTGTGATAGAAATATCCTTTTAACATTAATTTATAAATTTATTTTAATAATTTTTCATTAAAATTAATATCCTAAGGCTGAGTTTAACACCACCAGCACCAGCTAACTTTAACAATAACATAAACTGATCTCGTTATATTTTTGAGTGTAATTTTAATCAAAATGGTGCAACTCGGCGGTTTTTCTTTAGCTTCATTTTAAGAAAACGCTTTAAGGGGGTCGCTCTTATATATTTTTGTATATAATAGCCACGTAGCGAGTAAATTTCCCTAACATGGAGAGAGAAAGAATAATTTGTTTTTTGTTGGTTTCGGTTTTGTTAATCTGGCCTTTATTTGCGCAAAAATATATTTGGTTGAAGAAAACGTTAGTATGTTTTTCCATATTTATAAAAATTGTTACAAAAAAATTTTGAAGTGTTTTTTTTTTCTAAATTAATTAATTCGCAAATACAAGCCAGATTAAGAGCCAACCACAAACAATTGAGTGGAAAATTCTGCTCTCTCTCTCTCTCTCTCTCTCCATATTTAGGAATTTGAATTTTGTATGGAAGAGCAACCGCCTTAAGTGTATCAAAAATATCAAGCAAAGACGAAGACACAAGCCGTATATATAAGCAACAATTTTACTACCAAAAGTTATCCTTTATATCTGGCAAACCCTGGAACCCTGTAAGGTCGTAAAAGTTTAAAGACCTCTCATATATCAGGGCTTAAACTTTACAAGTTATTATGCAAAGTACACTTGAAACTTGGAAGTGACGTGAGTTCAGCTGACCGTTTTACGGTCAATCTGAGATCAAAGGATTTACACGAAGAGCGATCGCTTATTGGATTTTACCGTCCTAAATAGATAGATAATTAGAAAATTTTATTGGTTTCGGAGGAGAATATCATAACCTATGAATAGATTGAGTATGAGGAATTAGATGAAACAGCACCATAAGATAACACACCATCACGCCTTTTCCCCTCTACCCAATTCCCCTAATAGGGGTAGTAATACCCCTGCCTTCAGAGCCGCTGGTGTAATAAGCGTCTATAACTATGTATATCAGTCATCTGGTTACCATAGTACAGGCTTCTAGACTAGTTTGGGACCAGATGATCGTGTGTGGAAATTGTCCCATATTATTATTATTATTCTGTAACCTAGCTCCACCTACCTAGGTAGATAAAGTATAGACCTTAATACCTACGAGTATATTGCAGCTCTACAGGAAGAGGAAGTTCTATAGAATTCATCACTGAACCGAAACCGAAAGTCGCATAGCAATAGACTATTTCAGTCTACTCTATGCATTGTTGATGTTGTGAAGACACTGTTGCAAACACGAAGCGTACAAAATAGAGTACCTTATACTAACTATTATTATACACAAAGCTCACCTTAGATATTACTCATGTAAGTATGTAATATGGTTGACATGGAATTAGAGGGTACTACGTCTGACAGGACAAAATTTAGTGTTTTTGTGTAGTGGTAGGCCCCTTTTGCAGGGGGCCGCCTGGGGAAGTACCACACCTTTGCGAGTTATTCCTGTGCCAAGCAGTAATGTGAAAACATTACTGTGTTCCGGGCAACAACATTCCTGAAGGGCAATGTTACCAGCGAAATGATTGGGGATGACGAGTTTCTGCAACTAATATCTCAGGGTGACAGGCGCAGTGTAGTGCCGCGCAGTATTTTGAATTTTAAAATAAGTACTGGGTGGGACTGTGTCTGATATAGGAAATCATGATGCTTACCATCAGGGACCTGATTTGCTCGTCTTGTCACTCAGTATCATAAAAAAGGGCGGTTCCTTAATTTCTTTTTAACGCGGGCGGGCTTCGTGGCGGTTTTTTAACGGGGCGGCGACCGGAGAAACCCCATACGAACGTAATAATGAAATAATTTGAAATCAGAGCATATTTTGACGTGACTGCCTCGGTGGAGTAGTGGGCGCATGCTCGACTGCCAATCAAGAGGTCCTGGGTTCGATCCCCAGGTCAGGCATACTCGTAGTGTTAAATATTGGATTTTTCTATTAGGAATTATCTCAATAACTGCCTGGAGTCTGGAACTGTGCCCGGTAGATGGCAATAGGCTCGCCCCCTATTACATGGGACCAATAACATACTGGCGAAATGTGGGTGTATCTACTATGGGACTGAGTCCTGGGTACACCTCTGCCTACCCCTTCGGGAAAAAGGCGTGAATGTATGTATGTTTTTAATGACGTTATTCGGAATGAGACGCTAGTTATCTAGGTTCCAAATTAAAATAATTAGGTACATTCTCAGAGTAAGGATACCAAAGAGAACCAGTCGTGCAAAAATCTGTTCCAAGCCGTGAGTCTGGTACCGCCACAATATGGTCTGGTACTATGTGGTTAGTTGCATGGCAACCGTAGGCCGTGCGCGTGATGCCAGTGTTAGGTAAAAAGCTAACCGAATAACAACAGATACGTGCGTGAAAGCGATAGCTTTTCATAATTTAGGCACGTATTTACAATAATTTTAGGAATTTATAAAACCATATTGCGTTTCTAGTTTATTTTAATTTTTTTAACACAATAAAATGGACAACAGCGCTTTGTTCGAATGAAAAACTATGAAGTCGATTACATTTTAAATATTTTTGGATAATATTATCCGAACATAAATATATGTTTTTACATAAATTATTAAGGTTTGGCGTTAATTACCTAGTGGATTGAAAACATTTAAAACATTGAATTAAATATTTGTTTATTTTATCTCAATAACGCACAGTGTAATATTATACTTTTTGTTTCTAATTGGTTTACATTGCATAGTCCTCCTATAAAAGTAATCATATCACGTAACAATTTAGAATAATATCGTCTAAGACCCTTTCTACGTGCTAGAATCAGGCCCACGAAACTGTACTCACTATTAAACCGAGATTCTATCATGTAAAATTATCTTTACAAACAGGTAGGTATTTTTAATTAAATGATCTTTGTCAGTAATGATAAAATGTTGTAATAATAAATATATTTTGAGAAATTTAATAGTCATATTATTATCCTAAATACCTACTACATTAGATATCTATAATATATTTTACAAACATATAAATACATTTTAATTTTAAAACTTTTTGACCCTTTTAAATTTTTTTTTTTTTTTATTTTTTTTTTTATGATAGTAACAAGACGAGCAAATCAGGTGCCTGATGGTAAGTATCATGATTGCCCATATCCTAATCAGACACAGTGCCACTCAGTGTTTTAAAATTCAAAATTCTGCGCGACACTGCACTGCGCCTGTCACCCTGAGATATGAGTAGTTAATCTCATCATGCCCAGTAATTTCGCTGGTAACATTGCCCTTCATACCGGAACACAGTAATGTTTGCACAATACTGCTTGGCGGATGAATAACTGGCAAAGGTGTGGTACTTCCCCAGGCGGCCCCCTGCAAAAGAGGCCTACCACTACAAAAATTCTTATTATTTATTTCTTGTAATATTTATTTCTAAAAGTTAAAAAGTATACATAAGTGTGATTAATTTATTTAAAATTTAAATTTTTAAATCACTAAATATTTTAGTGCATATAAGTCTACTCCAATGCTCCTATGTTCGCCCGCGTCGCTTAGTGTCAAATTTAACATTGAACTTCATAGGGTGAAAAATCGTTCAATCGAAATAAGGCTTTAAAGCAATCAGGTAAATTGAGTTTAAATTCAAATAATAGAAATTCAGCAGATGTCAAAGCGCATAATTGTCAGTGATGGACACCTTTTTGTGAAGCTTGTTCAGGGATTGTGCGTCTGTAGAAGGAAGCGATTCAACGTCATTGGGTACATTGAAATTAATTAATTACACTTACTTACTAAAAGTATTTTATTCCATTAATGGACATTAATACACTGTTATTAAAATAAATCAATATAATATATTTATTTTATTACGTATTTACGTATTTATTTATGTTTATCGGTGAGTGGGAACCCTTAGGCTCGACGCCAAACGGGTATCTAATCAGCGGTGCTCAGCGGAATTTGATCGCTCTCTTTACGCTATAAGGTACAATTTCGTGTGCCAGCAGAAGGCGTAGGTATATTCTAATACCCAAAAGGGTGTTTTCTTCGAGGGTGAGTTTTGAATTAATGAATGAATGAAGCGCGTTTATTTGGACAACACTGCGCAAAAGACATAAAACTAAAACACTAATAAATTAAAAATAAAAAAAACAGATAAACTAAAAACATTAATAATAAAAGAATAAAATCATGCGTGAAGTTCATAGTCGCGTCGTGTCGCCCGAAAGTTTTCTGTACGTTGTAGGTACTATGTTTTATTCTGTGGTAAAGTACCCTTAATCTCTACGTTCTTAGTTTATATTTACACCTATACGATGTTTACCATCCGACAATGATATTATGAGAGGTAATCCCACTAGATCTTACGGGGGCGTACCTTAGACTGAAACAACATTACTGAGCTCGGGGTAAATGAACTCTTTCATAAATCCTTTAATGAACTATAAGCTCTGTGGAGCGCTTTTCTGAAAAGCTCTCAATATTATGATTGGCTAAAATTCACTAGATACCATCAAGCGCATTAAACTAGGTACGAATAGAATAGCCTTTATTTTGCATAATAGTAATACTAATTATTTTTAGTATATAGTAAAGGTCCTACTGGTCAAATTTGGATGTACCTACTATGGGACTGAGTCCTGAGTACACCTCAGCCTATCTCTTCGGGAAAAAGGCCTGACTGTATGCATATGTTATGTTATTTCCCGAAAACCAATACTTACGTAATATCGTCCTTGTTTCCAATATTTAGCTGCGCGTTTTCTTGTTATTCGTAAATATAACGATAATACGCAATTTTGTTCGGAATAAATAATCTAGAAATGTTTGCCCACTTCTTTATTTACCAGGAGCTCGCCAGCTTTGGCAACCTAATAAAAAACGATGTCCCAAAACCTGTTAATTCCAGTATTTAAGGGGGTCGCTCTTTCATACAAATAAAATTTCCCAAATATGGAGAAAAGAATAAGAGAGAATAATTTTCCATTCAATTGTCTAGCCATTATACTCGTATGGTTGGTTAACAAAACCGTATGCTTTTTTTCATCTTTCCAAACAAACATTAAAATATTCTTTTAACATGGGATCTTGTACAATGTACCAGAGACCCAAGGATTATTATCTGTCCTGTGACCAAGGTACGGCTGGTGCGGCGGCGGGTTCTGCCGAGCAACGCAAGCGGAGCAAATATGCAAACCTCGGTAGGGGTTGCATATTTGAACCGTTTCGAGTCGAGACTCCAAAACAGTCCCAGGACCGTGGGGGCCGGGAGCTCACCGCAATTTCAAAAATCTATCTGAGCGCTTGTTCGAGGCGACGCGTGATAATGGCTATTGAACGTGGCAATGCCGCCATCATCTTGAGTACGCTACTATCTGACAGTGGATTTTCTATAGGCTGACATATCGGCCTGTGGATTTTCGAAGTGTTTTATGGCATAATGTGTTTAGTTAGAATAGAGAAGTTTAGTCAATAAAGGCACTCTGCCATATAAAAAAAACTTCTCTAATAAATATGAAAAAACCATACGGTTTTCAAAAAAATTTATTTTGGCTCAAATAAAAGCTAAATCAAAAAACAATAACAAACAATTGAGTGGAAAATTTATTCTCTCTCTCAATATTTGGGAAATTCAATTTCGTATGGAAGAGCGACCCCCTTAATGTTTTCGCAGCAGACACCATTCGTTTTTTCCCCAACAATCACATAAAATATTATATTAAAGACCATGATCTATAAAAATATGGAAAAAAAATTAACATCATGTTTTCCGATATTCGATTGCCTTCAAAACTTCAAAGCGCATGGACACTAACGCCCTCACCCGTATTCATGAAGATCTCTGTCGATGTGTCGCACAGCTGGCCATTTGCCAGGTGTCACGGCGTGAACTTGGCGTGTTATTCTAGTAACCGGTAGGTAACGACTCGCGGAAATTGTCATCCGGCTACACATTGATGTAGTTTTTTTATTAAAAAAAAATTTATAAGCTACGGAATGGAAGTGAAGAGAAAAATTTTTTTGGACTACTCGTATATGATCTCCAGTATTTTCATGAAACTAAATATTTTGCTCGCCTCGATGTCGTAGTGGGAGAAAGCTTACTGTCGATCATGAGGTCTCTGGTTCGATCCCCAGGTCAGGCAAAGTGTTAAATATTGGATTTTCCATTAGGAATTATCTCAATTACTGCCTGGAGTCTGCCACTCTGTACGGTAGATGGCAATAGGCTCGCCCCCTATTACATGGGGCCAATAATAACATACTGGCGAAATGTGGGTGTACCTGCTATGGGACTGATACTTAGTACTACACTTTATTTAAATAAAATTATAAATTAAACGGCAATAATAAGATGGTTACTATGTTTGGGAATATAATTTTGTACCCGGCAATATAGATCCAGCTTCCTTGGATTACGAGTCCGTTTCCTTTCAATGTCGACTTTTCGCTTGGCTCTACCGTGTTTCGGATGGCACGTTAACTAAGCAACTTTGATCTCCGTATTGTGGCAACAGTCAACTGGCAACTTGCCGTTATATGTTCACTAAATCGTTATCAACCATTACTAAACCGTTACCAGTTGCGAGTTTCGATAAACGACAATAGTCCGCGGAGTCATTGACCAGAGCATATACTGTTGCTGCGTTCAGCTGCTTTCAGTTGCTGCAACCGATGACAAAATCAGTTTGAAAACGACGCAACTAACAATTAAATTGTTACTAATTATTTCAAGTAGGTAAATAATAATTATGAGCTTATCTTCTGTAGATGGTTTCAGAGATGGACCCTGATAGGTGCTATCCATTAACTTTGTCTCCAAGAGTAATTATCGTAAAGAATTGTCCAGGAATAGATTTCCTGTCCGGTACCATTAGTAGTACCAGTACCAGAAGTGGTTTTACGATTCTGTTTGATTACATCATCAGCTTATGCCAGTTTGTTTATTCTAGTCGAATGAGTAATTATCCAACCAACTGGAAAAAAGTATTTTCAGATTACGAATAAACTTTCAAATTAATGTTAAACGTCACCCATACAAAAGGAAAATACACGCAGATATAAAGAAATGAGAGAACTTTCAACTCAATTGTTTGTGGTTGGCTCTAGATCTGGCCTTTATTAGCGCGATAACGAATTTTGGTAAAGAATGCTGTATTTTTTTGCTTATTAAAAAACATTAAAATTACCTAATATCTATATTTTTACAATTTTCATAAATGCGAAGAAACTTTCTTTTTTGTTATGATAATGAGTAACAAGACGAGCAAATCAGGTGCCTGATGGTAAGCATCATGATTGCCCATATCAGACACAGTGCCACACAGTGTTTCAAAATTCAAAATTCTGCGCGGCACTGCACTGTGCCTGTCACCCTGAGATATTAGTTGTTGAATCTCATCATGCCCAGTAATTTCGCTGGTAACATTGCCCTTCAGACCGGAACACAGTAATGTTTGCACATTACTGCTTGGCGGATGAATAACTGGCAAAGGTGTGGTACTTCCCCAGGCGGCCCCCTGCAAAAGAGGCCTACAAAAACTATAAGGTTTTCTTAACAAAACATGTTTTCGCGCCAATAAAGGCCAGATCCAGAGTCAAGCACAAACAATTGAGTGGTAAATTATTCCCTATTTCTTCATATCAGTGTGTTTTCATTTTGTATTGAATGGTCAAGACGGTAGGAATTAACGTAGGCCTACTTTTCAGAACCGAATTGTTGTTGATATGATTTAAAGAAAGACCAAGCTAAATGGGGTTCGTTTCTTAGAGCCCCGTGCCTACCAGAGAACCACGATTTCGATTTTATTAATAATGACGATCAAACGTAATTTTTATAAGCTTTTATGAGACTACCTCGGTGGCGTAACGGGCGCATGCTTGACTGCCAATCAAGAGGTCCCGGGTTCGATCCCCAGGTCAGGCAAAGTGTTAAATATTGGATTTTTCCATTAGGAATTATCTCAATATCTGCCTGGAGTCTGGAACTGTGCCCGGTAGATGGCAATAGGCTCGCCCCCTATTACATGGGACCAATAACATACTGGCGAAATGTGGGTGTATCTACTATGGGACTGAGTCCTGGATACACCTCTGCCTACCCCTTCGGGAAAAAGGCGTGAATGTATGTTTATGTTTTATGATTTAAAAATTGTGTAATATTATATTATAGGCTTTTTTTTTTTTTCAAAGTTTATTTTGTTTATTTTAGAGAATTTGTTTTTTTTTATATTTATTCTTGAGGAAGTCATTAAGGAGTGAATAAAAGTGACTACTCATTACTAGTATGATATATTATTCTTACAAGACTAACTCTTCCCCGCAGTTTCACTCATTCATATCGGTACTATCTCAGGATAAAAAAATTGTTAAGGAATACTTTGGTAGGTATGTTTTGTGTAGGGTTCCATACCCAAATAATATTCCTAGATACCGCAAACATGTTACCTCAGCTTTTTTTGTAAAATTTAACGATTATGAGATTTTTTCCTTTTATTTATTTATTATTTATTAAAGCTTCATTTTTATTCTATACAATATTTCATACATTTTAATATAATAATAATAATAATAATATGGGACAACTTCCACACACGGTCATCTGGTCCCAAACTAGGCTAGAAGCCTGTACTATGGTAACCAGATGACTGATATACATACTTAAATACAATTATAACACCCAGACACAGATCAAACAGACATGTTCATGCACACAAATGTTTGACCTGGCCGGGGATCGAACCCGGGGCCTGCGGCACAGAAAGCAGAGTTACTACCGTCTGCACCAACGAGGCTGTCAAAACTATAATAATTCATTTCATTTACATAAATTAAATTATAATGCACATTTCATTTATATTATTTAATTACATTTATATTTCTTAATATCACTATGTATTATTAACATTATTATATTGATTATATTATTTTATGAGTTTATAATTATTACATGGACCCCCTCCGGGTAAAAGCCTCCTTCAATGCAGCCCACTTTTCTCTGTCTCTTGCTAGTTCAGTCCAGTTAGAACCTGCAACAGAAACTATTTCACCCACCTATTTCCTGGCCGTCTTCTACCTCTTGATTCTTCTGGTCCGGTCCACTTCATTACTCGTGATTTTCATCTATTGTCTATGTACCTTGCCATGTGACCTGCCCAACTCCATTTTAGGGACTAGGGACTTTTTTCCTTTACTTGTGATAAAAGATTTTGCTTCAAGCCAAATTTCTAACTAGGCCAACGGAAAGTACCCTAGAGGTTTAAGCCCGTTGCGCAAAGTATGTAAACATACATACATATACATTCACGCCTTTTTCCCGAAGGGGTAGGCAGAGGTGTACCCAGGACTCAGTCCCATAGTAGATACACCCACATTTCGCCAGTATGTTATTGGTCCCATGTAATAGGGGGCGAGCCTATTGCCATCTACCGGGCACAGTTCCAGACTCCAGGCAGTTATTGTGATAATTTCTAATGGAAAAATCCAATATTTAACACTGCCTGACCTGGGGATCGAACCCGGGACCCGGGCAGTCGTGCATGCGCTCGACTGCCAATCAAGAGGTCCCGGGTCCCTCTACGCCACCGAGGCAAAGTATGTAAACGTGAGATAAAATGACCGTATCTTTTATTTGCGTTGACATGGAAGTTCGATTTATATACAACAGCAAGGGACCGTATACCTGAGTTGTTGATATAAGTTTCAACTTGATATCTCAACGCTTTCCCGAGAAAAAGGGTCTTGACTGACGGACAGACACAGACTGACAGACAGATAGACAGGCGGACGGACAACGAAGTAATCCTACAATGGATCCTTTTTTCCTTTTGAGGTACGTAATAAAAATACTTACAAATAATACCTATCTTCATCGATTTTGTATGGCAAATTTTTGTTCTGAGATGCGGTGCGGTCCAGCCTTGAACGAATTCGAACAAGGGTCCGGCCCACCCTAATGTGCGCGCGCCTTAACGACACCTTTAGCCTCCCACCTGGGGATCGAACCCGGGAGCTCATGATCGGCAATCAAGCTTGTGGCCACTACGCCATTGAAGTTTTTGTTTTTGATATAAAATCTAATCATCATATTAAATGCGATGATCAAAATAACATCCATATTATGTATGATCTACACCTTCGGCGTGAGCGATAATTTCATCTCACACTAATTCCTAATTTAACCAAAACAAGACCAAAATTATCAAAATTAATAAATTAATTATAATCTTTATTATTATATAAATAAAGCCTATGCTGACAGCACAAAGATTTTGTCGGATTAATTCATTTTATTGGCGGTTTGCCAACTGTCAACGATGCTATGTTGTGCTAATATTTGGGTGTATTTTTGGATATGAAACTAACGGAAATTATACACAATCGAAGTAGGTTTTAGTTTAATTTTCAAACGTTTTCAAAAATTTATTTGCATGGGTTTTTTTATGATAGTGTGTGACAAGATGAGCAAATCAGGTGCCTGATGGTAAGCATCATTATTGCCCATATCAGACACAGTGCCACTCAGTGTTTTAAAATTCAAAATTCTGCGCGGCACTGCACTGCGCCTGTCACCCTGAAATATTAGTTGTTGTAGCTCGTCATACCCGGTAATTTCGCTGGTAACATTGCCCTTCAGACACGATGTTTGCACATTACTGTTTGGCGGATGAATAACTGGCAAAATGGGTATTTATATTTGGTATTTTACGTATTTTATTGATACCTCTACGAGTAGAACTTGTGCCTATAGCACAAGAAACTTGAAGCTGATCAATGTATACCAGTTTCTTTTGATAATTATATATTTCATACATAAATTATTTTGTTTGAATTATTCCATCAAGGCAATAATAACCGTATTATCATTATCAATGTTGCCTATTCGGAGGAATTCCTTACAAACCTTACACAGTTAACTTTGAAGTTGGTAACCCCGAGTAGTTCGTAAACATTCCGCTAAACATCAAAGAGTATGTGGATAACTATTTTGGATAGGTTACTGTTAAAGTAGCACCGCTTTATATAGGATGCGACTTTTTATTTTCTACTCCAAAAAAAAGAAGACAACATAACATCACGCCTTTTTCCCAAAGGGGTAGGCAGAGGCACCCCGGATACTCGACTCAATTCCATACAAAAATCGCGATATAACTACCTACTACACAGACACTGCACACATGGAGTTTTGTACACACGCAAGAGTGTGCGTGAGGTGATTTCTCAACAAAGCGGGGCTCGTGAAGAGGTCAATCTCACACTGAGGAAGGTCCGATTTATTAATTTATAATGCAGCACAACGCTAGGACTAACTTAATGCTAGCTAATGTAGCATTTTCTACCAATTAAATAATAATAAATAATAATATGGGACAACTTCCACACACGGTCATCTGGTCCCAAACTAGGCTAGAAGCCTGTACTATGGTAACCAAATGACTGATATACATACTTAAATACGCTTATAACACCCAGACACAGATCAAACAGACATGTTCATGCACACAAATGTTTGACCTGGCCGGGGATCGAACCCGGGGCCTGCGGCACAGAAAGCAGAGTTACTACCATCTGAGCCATCGAGGCTGTCAAATCCTAAAACTAGATTAAATATTACAGAAATTGCCCGATTGGTGGGCAGATGACAGTGTCCATTCTATACGTAGTATTATTATCTGTTCTGTGATAGAGGTGTACCCAGGGTACCCAGTCCCATAGTAGGTACACCAACGCTTCAACAGCTATGTTTAATTGAGTTATTGAGAAAATTCCTAGAAAAATCCAATTAGACACTTTTTTCTAAAAATGGAATCAAACTCAGAACCTCTTGCTCAACAGACGCACGTGCGACTACTAAACTAACGAAACAGTCAAAACAAAAAGCATGCGCCTGTTCTTACGCCTACGAAACAATAAAAAGATTAGAAAATGTCCCACATTTTACACAGTTTTACACAGGTGAATGTGGATTTGGGTGAAAAAGGAAATTATCCGTCGTCTCTGCACAGAGAGTGGATGATAGACTGGAATGGTGGAGAAGAAGAGTTGCTATGCCGACCCCATCTAGTGTGGGATAAGGGCAGGAAGATTACGATGATTGTCATTTAGTATTATTGCAAAAAAGTCCCGTTCTTTGTGCTAATTTTAATTTTTTTTAATTCTCTTTCGTAGGCGCAGTGTCGCCACAAGGTTCGTGTATTTTCCAGTAGCTGTGGGACTTAAATGATTAAATCACATCATCGGTTCTCCTCAAAAACGGATAATTTCATTTAGCGGTACCTAATAAAAAAGATACGATCTTCAATCGTATCTTAGGGCTTTCGAAGACAATAAAAAAGGTTTAGTGGATAAGCATCGAACAGAGATAAGAACAATATGTAGTTATACGAGTAGGCATCGGGTCCGTAGCGTTCAGTCACGGTTTCATTTGCCGGCGTAGTCACAGAATAAATAATAGTACTAACGGTAGTATTTGAAAAGGCTTTTAATTTTTTTTTATCCATTCCAATGGAGGAAGGTGAGAAAAATCGGATAGGGCTTGAAGGCGTAAGTATTAACTACCAAAAAGTAGGGTAGGTAATAACTATACTTATTATTGACAGGTTCGAAATACCCACATAATTAACAATAAAATATATAGACAAGCCTTAGTACTTAGTAAGTAAGTACTTGCTCCCGTAGTGAAGTAAGAACCTACTTTGTTATTTTGTTATTGGTGTCGAAAATAAGCTGATAGTTTTACCAAAAATATACCATTTGATAAAAATAAAAAACAGAGTCATATCAAAATTAAGAGGTCTTCCCATTGATTTAAAGAAAAGGGGAGATAGGGTACGTTCTCCCAGCGCTTACTCAACAACTGGCACGTGCAATTTGAAACAACAAAGATAGAAAGATGAACCTAAAGAAGACAGAAGAGACCGAGACAACAATTAAATTTACTAACGTACATGGACCTAATGGGACCTAATATCAGCTTTCCATTTTCAAGAAGCCAGTACCTCATCTCCCTTTTCTTTAAAGCAATGGGTCTTCCTGCCAAAATCATTGACTAATTCATCATGACGTTCTTAAGACGACCGATACAAAAAAATCATACCATTCGGCTCCACAATTTTTTCAGCATTAATTTCAACATTAGCCATGCTCTCCATTGGATTAAAACACAAAAAGCACAAAACTATTTGTCACTTCAAATTAATGTCTCCACAACTGTTTTGAAACTCATTTCTGAAACACGATATTATTTTTAAAACACTAAAAACTTTTGGAAGGTCGCACGAACCATTACGAAATTGAAAAATATCGATGTTTTACTCGAAAAAAGAACGCTGATACGAGTACTAATTACGAATTGTTTTTATTGTTACTGGCAACACGACTGAATGCCCGAACGGATGATCACATACTGGTCTATTTTTACGTGACTGCTCCAACGAAAATATACTCACTGATTTGCAGTTTTATTATAATATAGCACACGCTGTACATATTATAATAATATGTATTACTAAAACATTTAGACGTTGGGATCCTATTTTAAAAAATGTTGCAACGGGTAACACTGTTACTCGACGGGAACTTATTTTTAAAAAATGTTGCAACAGGTAACATTGTTACTCGATGGGAAAAAACTCCCAACCTGTCACAGTGTGACTCGTTTACTGTGACTCGATGGGAACCCACCTTATAAGGTTTTTTATTAACTGATTTACACTATTATAACATAACATAACATACATTCACGCCTTTTTCCCGAAGGGGTAGGCAGAGGTGTACCCAGGACTCAGTCCCATAGTAGATACACCCACATTTCGCCAGTATGTTATTGGTCCCATGTAATAGGGGGCGAGCCTATTGCCATATACCGGGCACAGTTCCAGACTCCAGGCAGCTATTGAGATAATTCCTAATGGAAAAATCCAATATTTAACACTATGCCTGACCTGGGGATCGAACCCGGGACCTCTTGATTGGCAGTCGAGCATGCGCCCACTACGCCACCGAGGCAGTCACTACACTATTATACACATTGATATAAAGAAAAGGGGAGATAGGGTAAGTTCTCCCAGCGCTTACTCAACAAATGGCACGCGCAATTTGCTCAGTGCGAAATTTGTACAGTGACATATATATTAATGATTAACATTTGTACAGTGACATATATATTAATGATAGAAAGATGTACCTAAGACCGAAGTGCGACCGAGACAACAATATTATTCGTCTTAAGTACGTGAACCTAAAGGACCCAATTTATGCCATTTTCGAGAAGTCAGTACCTCATCTCCCCTTTTCTTTATATCCATGGCACATGCTGATAAATTCGTTCTTTTTATTAACCAACTAGCTGTAACCCTTCGTTTTACCCAAGTAGTAATCGTTCCGTGGAAATATCGGGATATAAAGTACCCTACTAGATGTGTTATATTTTAGTGTCTAAAATACATACCGAATTTCGGCCCAATCGGTTCAGTAGTTTTTGCGTGAAGGAGTAACAAACATCCATCCATCTATCCATATCACCAAAGCCGCGCTAGATGGCGTTATGCCCGCTCAAGTATTACTACATCTTTTTAACACATTATAAACTATTTACAGGTCGCGTCACGGTTTAATAGGGCTGAACTTGAATGCGCAGCAATAGATTTTTAGATCTGTTAGGACATTTAGACCAATACACCTGCGCAAAGCTCCACTCCACTTTTGCCGAGCGCGACCTGTACTTATAGGGTACCTTTAGTAAAGATATGGATGGTCGAAACAAAATGCGCACTCCAGACTGACTCTTCCTTGTGCCACTATAGAATTGCCATTGATTAGCGATTTTGAACTTTAAGAACAAACAGGAATAGCGATGACGTAAGCAAGAGTCAGTCACGTGACCATTCGTATTTCGGAGTGCCATACATGACGAAGTAGGCATATTACTGTCACGGTAAATTTAATGATATACCTATTTAATAATGAATGTAATATCCGTCGCATACGGAGCTCAGGGGCTTATAAAGCCAAAACTACATTAATATCTTAGATAGCCCTCTGTACATTACGGCTTCTTGAATGATACATTTACTAACAGGGGATGAGCCAAGGACTGCATTTTGAAATCATCTATAGAAAATGAGCTTAAAGACAGCGCCCCTTTGAGCTTTTACATACATTCACGCCTTTTTCCCGAAGGGGTATAGGCAGAGGTGTACCCAGGACTCAGTGTCCCATAGTAGGCACACCCACATTTCGCCAGTATGTTATTGGTACCCATGTAATAGGGGGCGAGCCTATTGCCATCTATCGGGCTCAGTTCCAGACTCCAGGCACTTATTGAGATAATTCCTAATGGAAAAATCCAATATTTTCTATTTTTCAATATTCAATATATTTTCAACATAATTTTTTCAATATATTTTTCAATATTTCATATATTTTTGAGCTTTTAATCTAATGTTTTAATCAAATAGCACCTGCTGTTGGGAACCATCAACAGAAGATGAGCTCAAAGACAGCCCCCGCTAGGTACAAGGACCATTATTATTGTGAATGGATGGAAACTACTTGATTTGGCTATAGGTGTACCTAATTCATAGATGGATGGTATATAATAAGTATTATAATTATTATGCTATACCAGCATCAATAATTAAAACTCGACTTAATAGGTAAGTATAACTAAACGGTATGTATACACCTACCTACCTCGTTTTACTCAAAATATTTCAAAACATAACATACATACATTCACGCCTTTTTCCCGATGGGGTAGGCAGAGGTGTACCCAGGACTCAGTCCTACAGTATATACACCCACATTTCGCCAGTAGGTATGTTATTGGTCCCATGTAATAGGGGGCAAGCCTATTGCCATCTACCGGGCACAGTTCCAGACTCCAGGCAGTTATTGAGATAATTCCTAATGGAAAAATCCAATATTTAACACTGCCTGAGCTGGGGATCGAACCCGGGACCTCTAGATTGGCAGTCGAGCATGCGCCCTCTACGCCACCGAGGCAGTCCAAAATATTTCAAAGTAGGTAGGTATAAACTTTCGAATAAAACGGCTTATGTTATTTTTATTTAGCTTTAATGTACCTATCTTACTGACCCAGTTAGTAGTTACTGTTAGAGGTTCATAATAATTTTACTCGCTACACTATCTTTATTATGTAGGTGTACCTTACGTAGGTAACCCGTAGGTAGTGTGGATTATTCACCGAATCTCGGATGTACTCGCCAAGATTATGGCCTCCGGCGGAAAGAGGCATTAAATATTACGCACTCACTCGGACGCGGGTTACGCTTCCGAGTGAGTGCGTGTTTAAGGAACTACTGTGGAAAGGATTTAGCGCGGTTTATACAGTAGTCTTACCAGTATTTTAGGTAATAATTAGTGATTAACATTGAAATAAACCATTCTTAGGCTTTTTTTTATTTTGCATGGGTAAAATATTTTTACCTTTGGTGATAAATCAATGAAAGATTTATTGTTTTAATAAATTTATTCAGTATTTTTTGTTTCAAACACATTCTCTTGGAAATGCTGCACAATATCCGTTATTTTAATTTTTTTTAAATTAAGTAATGCTTACAAAACTCGTACGACGCATAACTAGAAAAAATAAACTGTCAATTATATTTTGAAGTTTTTACTGTTAGCCTGGTCGATACTATCAAAGTCAAATGTCAAATGACAAACAAATGTCAAGTGTCAAGTTCGTCACGAGTTTATTTATTTTGTTGTGGTTTGTGGTTGTGTATTGAATTTGAACTTATTTTCTAGTATTTATAGCAAAAGTAACTAGAATATTACGTAATTATCAAAAAGTTTGAGTTCTTTTAATGTTTGGCGAACCACCAGTTTGTCTGCAATGTCGGATACTGACGAAAACTTGCATCGATTGGAGGGAACGTCTGGCGATGCTCCAGGGGGCTTAATCATCAAAAAGAAGGACAAGCCGTCGGAATTTCAGTTTGCGAAGCCTTCTTTACTTGGTTTGGACAAGCTAGCTGCAGCTAAACGTAAGCAGAACCGGCTAATATCGTTCCAAGACGATGCAAACGAAGACGGTGAATCTTCAGGCAACAGTGACTCGACATCATCAAAAGAGCGTAAATATAGGAGGCACAATGAAGAAACTCCGACGTATACTGGGGGTCTATCAGATCAAGCACGGGAGAGAATGATAGAACGATTACAAAAGTAAGAAGACACATTTTTATTCAATAGAAACTTTGTCATGAATGAACAATGTAATATCTGTTTATAAATTGTTCAAAACTCATAGAACTTTATACCAATGAATGAAAAACATTCTCTTTAACTCATACCGTAAGCAATCTAGCATGATACCAATAAAAATATATAAAGAACATGCCAACTGTTTTCAGGTTATTAGACATCAAGTCATTTATTAGCAGTTTTCCTGCTGAAAACTAGATCTGATTAGATGCCCCAGGTCAGGTACAAAACACAAGTGTTATTAGATTTTTCCATAATTAAGCCTGGATTCTTGAACTGTGCCCAGAAGATAGCAGTAGGCTAGCCTCTATTATATGGCAAATAAAAAACATTACTGGCTAAGTATGGGCATACCTATTTACTTATTGTATACTTTATGCTTCTTGCAATCTGCCTAATAGGCATTGAGCGAGAGTTTGGGTTTCTACAGAGCATGTCATGAGTGGTATGTGCCCAGTGGCCCATCCAAGTAATATTTCTTAATCCTTTATTATGTCTTGTGGAGCGCTTCTCCAAGTTCTTCTTCTCAAAGTGATTGTGCTGGGATTTATAAGATCACTTGTCAGTTTGTTTGGATGGCAGTTCATGCGGTTAGTGTATGGTTTTAGCCTGGCTTTTATTTCTTCTCTGATAGTTGGTATAGATTTTGTAATTAAGTGTAAAGAAGTAACAAATATTCACAAGTTTAATATTAGTGAAAGTATGCAATTATGTTTTATAATCAACATGGTGTAGTTTCACTTACATAGGCACAGTTTTTATGGGGAATATTGAGATCAAACATACCCATGTACCTACTATTCAAAAGTCCCATCTATCTCTATACAAAAATTATTCAAAATCATATCATCAGCGGTATAGGTGTAACAAATAGGGTTAGATACTTTTGCTTTTTTTATATTAGTATGGATTAAACTTATTGTCTTATGTCTGATATGAGATCGAGTCAGGCAAGGGCAGCGTAGGTCGTCCACCCACAAGGTGGACAGACGATCTGATAAGTACGACAAGAGCACGCTGGATGCAGGCAGTTTACAACCGGACAGGGTGGAAATCAAAGGGGGGGGCCTATGTTCAGCAGTGGCTGAGATGATGATGATGATGATTTTAATTGTGTTATATTTTGAATTCTCACAGAAAAGAAAAAGATTCAAAAAAGAAAGGAGTCCACAACTCAACAAAAGAAGAAAAGAAAAATCGTAAAGACGAGGAGAACAATAAATTCTACCGCGGCTATGAAAGATATGAGAGGGACAAGGAAAGAAGATATAATGATGACAGAGGGAGGGACAGAGACAGAGATAGAAAGAGATCTGAGAGAAGGGACAGAGATGGGAATAGAAGTGAAAGAGGGAGTGAGAGAAGTAATAGGGATAGTTCAAGAAGGAGTTATTATGAACCAAGGTTTAAAGATGAACCTAGAACTCCAGCTAGGTAAGTTTGTATAATCTCTAATAAGGTTTTCATGAAATTACTAGTTTTGCTCTAAGGTTTCAACTGCTGAAACATAACCTCTTTGTTATTTCAGCGTCTAAGTTATGTACATACCAAATCACGGTCCAATCGGTTCAGTACTTTTTCGTAAAGAAGCCAAATCTTTTGCATTAAAATTTAATGTATTACAAAGATATATATAATGTGCACTTCTATATTAGAAATAGAACACCTCTTCCATAACTTCGTTGTCAATGGTGAACGGAAAAAAACATGGAAACTTCCATGTTTTTTCCGTTAAAAGACATGGTATTCCTTCAAAGAAATGTCATAGCTTATTCGGGCCCACAACGTTTGTATTCTTTAAAGAGCTAGCATGTTCTCAATCACCAATACGAAGTAATTATTGGCTCCTATTGTCAACGCTTGTTGCTAATTGGCTAAGTTAAGATTTCATTGTTACTGTGTATTGCTAAGCAACGCATAGTAACATGAACACATCAATCACTGGATTTCATCTGACATTCGCCATATTGCCGTCTTGACGTCTACGGGCAATATGTATACGGGCATAATGCGCATGCGCAGCATAATCGGTATATTGAGTCATTTTTAAGCGCTAGGAATACTTCCATGTTTTTTCTGTTCATCAATTATCAAACTGTATCCATAGATATACCAATAATTTTGTGATCACCATAAAAATACAAATGGCAATTTTCGTATTAAGTTATTCATTTTATAATTGAATAAAAACAACCATTTTTTGGTTTACTATTGCTGGGTATTTAATCAAAGTATCAAAACTATACAATATTTTCGTAAAATAATAAGTTTTAAAACTCATATACACAATTAAGAGTCATGTATAACTTGGCATTTTTTTTTAATTCCAGTTTCAAAGTCCTAAAGCCGACAGATAAGACAGCCTGGGACGACGATGATGACGACCTGCGGTCTAACGTCCGCAAGTCAAGCTGGGACTTCCCCACGCCACTGCCAAGAGATGGAGATAGAAGAGATAAAAGTGAACGTAGACCTTTGAGGGATTATAAGGGCAGGCCATATGAGTTCACACCGAGGGCCACACCACATAAGTAAGTCTCACTCTTTTTTGACAGTTCTCTTATTAAATTAAACCACTTTACAGAATAAATAAACAACACATAATATCACGCCTTTTCCTGAAAGGGTAGGCAGAGGTTTACCCTGGATTCAGTCCTATAGTAGGTACACCAACATTTCGCCAGTATGTTATGGATCCCATGTAATAGGCGAGCCTATTGCCATCTACCGGGCAGTTCCAGACTCCGGGCTGCTATTGAGATAATTCCTTTTAACAATTTTGATTTTTTTTTTTTTTTATGATAGTGAGTGACAAGACGAGCTCATCAGGTGCCTGATGGTAAGCATCATGATTGCCCATATCAGACACAGTGACACCCAGTGTTTTAAAATTCAAAATTCTGCGCGGCACTGCACTGCGCCTATCACCCTGAGATATGAGTTGTTGAATCTCATCATGCCCAGTAATTTCGCTGGTAACATTGCCCTTCATACCGGAACACAGTAATGTTTGGACATTACTGCTTGGCGGATGAATAACTGGCAAAGGTGTGGTACTTCCCCAGGCGGCCCCCTGCTAAAGAGGCCTACCACTACAAAAAGTTCTCTTTGATAGTTCTCTAAATAAAATAAACCTGTTTACAGATTAAAAAAATCCTGGTCATATTTTTGTTTTCTCTAACATAAACTCTCAGCACAGCTTTCAATTATAATGTAGACAAGGAATAAGAAAGGAATTCTAGAAATACCCGCAGATACAATTAAGTATGCAATAAAGTACAATTCTATTCTGTTCCTTTCAATGATTTGAGTACACCACCAACTATAATAAAACCGCCACTTGTGCTAGCTTAGATTTACAATTTTTTTCTTTATATTATAAAACATTACAATCCTATCCTACTATTATAAATCTCAAATTTCAGTACATTCCCACGGGAATATTCCCACTATAACATTACATTATAATTTGAGTGAACACTCAACTGTCTCTGTACAGTCTAACAATAAAGAGCTTATGTATCTATTGCCCAGGTTCGCGAGCTCACGTCGTGGTATAGACCTGGATGATCCTGACTGGGAAGAGGCAGAGAGGAAACTGGACAGAGAGTGGTACAACATGGGTGAAGGTAAATTATATTCATTTAATATTCTGATCTTATGACAGCCTCGGTGGAGTAGTAGTCGCAAGCTCAGTTGCCGATCAGGAGGTTCTGAGTTTGATGCCCAGGTCAGTGAAAGTGTTAAATATTGGATTTTCCATTAGGAAATATCTCAATAACTGCCTGGGGTCTGGAACTGCGCTCGGTAGATGGCAATAGAATCGCCCCCTATAACATGAGACCAATAACATACTGGCGAAATGTGGCGTTTATTGTGTGTATGTTTGTTACTCTTTCACGCTAAAACTACTGAACCGATTGAACTGAAATTTGGTGTGTAGATGCTTAGACCCTGGAATAACTGAGAGGGTACTTTTCATCTCGATATTCCCACGGGAACTTACATTACGCGCGTGAAACCGCGGGTCATAGTTAGTAATCATTAAAATTGTTATTCAGGTGAAGCGGACGAATCCGATCCATTCTCCGGCGCCAGTCAAGAGTACATAGCTCGTAAAGAAGAGCAGATAGAGAAACGTCGCAACCGCAAGGTGTCCGCACAAAGACAACAAATAGACAAGGACAATGATCTGTGGGAGAGGAATAGGATGTTGACTAGTGGCGTGGTCCACGCTATCAGTGTTAATAATGATTTGGTTGAGGTGAAAACTGTTTTACTAGCTTTTGTTTAACTGTATATGCTCAGGATTTCTCTGCGAGATCGAATCAGAAATGAGGAGATCTTAGACTAGATGGAAATCTTTTTTTTTATATGATAGTGAGTGACAAGACGAGCAAATCAGGTGCCTGATGGTAAGCATCATGATTTCCCATATCAGACACAGTGCCACCCAGTGTTTTGAAATTCAAAATTCTGCGCGGCACTGCACTGCACCTGTCACCCTGAGATATTAGTTGTTGAATGTCATCATGCCCAGTAATTTCGCTGGTAACATTGCCCTTCATACCGGAACACAGTAATGTTTGCACATTACTGCTTGGCGGATGAATAACTGACAAAGGTGTGGTACTTCCCCAGGCCGCCCCCTGCAAAAAAGGCCTACCACTACAAAATCTATGGGGTAGGCCTATGTTCAGTGGACGTCTTTTGGCTGAGATAATGATGAAAAGACAGAGAGATTATTTACGATGTGTATGTGTGACTTCATGCCATGCACTTATCACAAAAACTATCTGTGTTTTGTACCTGTGTACGCCAGCTTTTGTTAATCGACCTGGTGCTCTTCTAAAATCCAACCAATATTATTTATTTTGTTTTCAGGAAAGTCTAGACAGAGTACATCTCTTAGTACATAACATAGTACCTCCATTCCTTGATGGAAGGATCATCTTCACTAAACAACCTGAGCCTGTCATTCCGGTAAGTTAATATTCTACTAATATAGCAATACTAGCTGTGCCCCGCAGTTTCACACGATGAAATGTATTTCAGAGTCTAAGCTATCCTAAATTGCAAATTTCATCCCAATTGTTTCAGTAGTTTTGGCGTAAAAAGGCTACAAACACGTCATTTATAATAGGCTAATACCAAAAATCTATTTCCAGGGTCTAAGCTATCTTCTACCTAACTCAAAATACATCTGACAAATTGGTCTTTAGGCAGAACTAGGAAACCCCTGAGAATATCATTACAAAAAAGACCAGTTTTGGGCACGTTTTTGAAAAAAAAGCCATACGTTTTCACGCTAAGACTACTGAACCGATCGAGCTCAAATTTGGTATGTAGATAGCTTAGACCCTGGAATAACACAGGGCTTCTATCCCGATATTCCTTCGGGAACGAAGTACGCGGGCGAAACCGCAGGACACAGCTAGTGAATTATTCCATTAAGCATTCTTGTTGAAACACTCAAAAACAGTATGATATTAATGATTTTGAAATAAATCACATCCTGTTTTCTTAAACTATACAATATTGTCGCTCCAACATTATAAGGCAAACTACAGAGAAGACATTATTTAATAATTAATTTGTATTTGTCAGGTAAAAGACCCTACATCCGACATGGCAATAAATTCCCGTAAAGGATCGGCGCTAGTCAAAGCGTTCAGAGAACAAAAGGAACGTAGGAAAGCTCAGAAGAAGCATTGGAAATTGGAGGGAACCAAACTTGGTAAGGAAATGTTGCTAGGACAAAAATATTATTAAATTAAAGGACTTTTTCTAGAGTATTGTTTATTGCAATAATAATTGTTAATAAATATTAATAAAGCCCGTCACCCACGTAGATAGAATATATATTAATACAAATCATAGCAAGGCATATTACGATATATTTTCTTTACAAATATTCGACTGACCGCACACGCAGCTATAATATATATTTCTATGACTTCACCAAAATATGCCGTAATATATATTATTGCATATTAATATAAATTATGGTGTCAATGAAATGAAGGCTAATAGTAGATTAGTAGCCAAGGGCTGTAAGGCATCAATTGCAGCCCGAGATATTTAGGCGCACGAGCGCAGCGAGGGCGCCTATACTTCGAGGGTGCAATTGATGCTTACACCCGAGCTAACTACTCTGCTTTACATCTCGATTGTGAGGTAAGTAGAAAAACACCGGCATTACAAGAATAAAACATTTTAAAGTAAAAGTTTTCTATTCCCGCCTTTTTTCATCTCTTTTTTAAATTATTTTTTTCAAGAACGAAATTGAGCTTCGTAGTTCGATATTTAAAATTGATGACTATTATACTCATACGAAGACAAGGAATAGCGAAGCGACCTCTTTTGTCATTGGCCTGAATGCATGATGTCTATTGCCAGTATGATGGTTAGATGTACGCAAACTTTTTGAAAGAGTGAAGTTTTTTTTTAATTACTTACCGCCCTAGGGCTTTTCTAGCTACATTATTACCCTAGAGCGCTAATTGGTCACTTACAAGCCCCATTTGGGGGTAATAAGGACCTACTTACCGAATATGAGAGATGTAAATATATATTATAGCATCGTCTCCATGTGTGGTAGCTTGCTAAAATATATATTATAGGACGGTATATTAATATAAATTATACGTGTGTGACGGACTTAAACGTTAAATGCCATATCTCATGATATTATATATAGGTATATCTATTGCACACACACCACGGTCGTTTAATGTTTTAGCTTTCCTTTTCCATCCCATCCGAGGTTGCCAATAAGAAATTGTTTGATGCTATAAGACCGGTGGTCTTATCGTGATATTATGTATTGTTTACTTTCGAGCATTGTTTTTGGTATGTAATAAAGTATTATTCTATTCTAATACGTCATAATTTTTATTACAGGCAACATCATGGGTATACAGAAAGAGACAGAAGAAACCGAAGATGGGCCAACGAAAGCTGCATATAAATACGCTGAGCATTTAGACAGTGGTATGTTATATTTTATTAAAAAACACAAAATATTTTCAATACATACAGTCACGCATTGTTGATGTAGGCAGAGACTATTTTTTGTACACTCGCTACGATCCTGACACACGACTTTCGCTTCTTTCATCACATTCTTCATATATGCTAGGCGGTTGAGGATACTTCTGACCTGGCCTTTCCTTAGGATGTCTTAAGGAAATTGCTCTAGAAAGTCGGAAAATCGGTAAGGGTCGACTTATACGTAGTCGACCCTTACCGATTTGACTATTCCATACATTAATTTATGTACATATCCAAATAATTTATCCAGCTGAAACGCTATTATCATATTTGAGCTACTCACTTCTTATATTGTGATTAAAAATGCTGCTTTAATATACTTTTTCATTTTCTCTTTCACTTAGGCATCCTGAATGCTGTACCCTTATATTCACTTAGTAATTCTCATTCTCTCTCTTTTCTCATTAATCATTATATCCTTTAGTTAAGAATTTTTCCATTATTTACTTGTTAGTTCTTACATTTTCGGTTTCACTCATAAATTCTGATATTCACATATTCCCTAAGTAATTCTTTCACTCAGACATTGTTTTACTCACTCATTATTAGGGATAATCGTCACAAGAGTGGCCTTGTGGGAATCTTGGTGGCCTAAAACTCGGACATTTGGGCTATGGGTTGACCACACAAAAAATACAAACCCGTTTATCATTTGACTTCTTCTCCGAGCAGGATTATTACATAATATTCATTCAACTATGACTTATCCAAAATGTTGTTATTTCCAGAACAAGAGCCAGAATCGAAGTCTGACTTCGTAAAGAAGTTGACAATACAAGAGCAGCGTAGGTTTCTACCTGCGTTCGCGGTCAGAGAGGAGTTGATGCAAGTTATTAGAGAAAACAGTGTCGTCATTATTGTCGGTAAGTATTATATTGAATATGGGGTCGTTTTTGGCGAAACTTGAAACATTTTCTTGATATTTACATTTAAAATTCATAGTGGTTTACTTAGTACTTAGTAATTAGGAATTACCTTCAAAATGTATACAAAATTTCAAATTTCATCTCAATCGCTCAGTAATTTTGACCTGAAAGCCTTTTTCTGTGTTTTAACTTTTTCAGAAACGGTAACGAACATTTATACATATTCACTCGTCTATCTAAACTTTCACATTTATTATATTATTGAGATAGTAACAATATTTTATACAGACAAAAGTAATTCCCCGACTTTCTTCCCGCGAGAACTTCGAGAATTCCTTTCTTACTTCCTCTCTATGTCACATTGAAAAACTACGTGCACCATATCAGCTTTCTATATCCAAGGATTACGTTGAAAAGTGTGTCGGTCAGTCAAGACATTGATTTTTAATACCAATGTTATTTTGTTTTCAGGTGAAACGGGCAGCGGTAAAACGACCCAACTAACCCAATATCTACACGAAGAGGGTTACAGTAAGCTTGGAATGATCGGATGTACACAACCGAGACGTGTCGCCGCCATGTCGGTCGCTAAACGTGTGTCGGATGAAATGAATGTTAAACTAGGTAATATATCTTATAATAAAACGACCCAACTAACCCAATATCTACACGAAGAGGGTTACAGTAAGCTTGGAATGATCGGATGTACACAACCGAGACGTGTCGCCGCCATGTCGGTCGCTAAACGTGTGTCGGATGAAATGAACGTTAAACTAGGTAATATATTTCATAATAAAACGACCCAACTAACCCAATACACGAAGAAGGATACAGTAAGCTAGAGATCTTTAAATGTGTGTCCAATGGAATAAATGTTAATCTAGGTAATATACATTTGTATTAAAACGACCCAACCAACCCAATATCTACTCGAAGATAATTACAGCAAGCTAGAGGTCGCTAAACGTGTGTCAGGTGAAATGAATGTTAAACTAGGTAATATACTATCATAATAAAACGACCCAACTAACCCAATACACGAAGAAGGATACAGTAAGCTAGAGATCTTTAAATGTGTGTCCAATGGAATAAATGTTAATCTAGGTAATATACATTCGTATTAAAACAACCCAACCAACCCAACATCTACTCGAAGAGGGTTACAGCAAGCTAGAGGTGCTAAACGTGTGTAAGGTGAAATGAATGTATAACTATTTAATTTACTTTCTTATTAAAACGACCCAACCAACCCAATATCTACACGAAGAAGGATACAGCAAGCTGGAGGTAGCTAAACGTGTGTAAGGTGAAATGAATGTATAACTATTTAATTTACTTTCATATTAAAACGACCCAACTAACCCAATATCTACACGAAGAGGGTTACAGTAAGCTAGAGGTAGCTAAACGTGTGTAAGGTGAAATGAATGTATAACTATTTAATTTACTTTCATATTAAAACGACTTAACTAACCCAATATCTACACGAAGAGGGTTACAGTAAGCTAGAGGTAGCTAAACGTGTGTAAGGTGAAATGAATGTATAACTATTTAATTTACTTTCATATTAAAACGACCCAACTAACCCAATATCTACACGAAGAGGGTTACAGTAAGCTAGAGGTAGCTAAACGTGTGTAAGGTGAAATGAATGTATAACTATTTAATTTACTTTCATATTAAAACGACCCAACTAACCCAATATCTACACGAAGAACACATATCATACCGACAAACTTACGCATTTATAATATTTTTAGGATAGTAGTATTAAATGCGGTAATCCCTTTTTAGATTTGTTTTGACGCGCAATCTCGCTCTGATTAAATAGGTTTTGTAAGACTTATTTCAATCTATGATTGCCGCTGGAAGTTGAGTGCTGGTCGCAGGCCTCCCCCACTGTGGGGGGTTGGGTCGCCACGCTTGGCAGGCTGGGTAAGGGTTGGTTTCACACATAAGGAACTTACGATGTTTCAGTTTTTCTAATATAAAAAAAATCGTGTCAATAAAGAAATTGATATTAAAATTACCTCAAGGCGCAAGCTCGACTGTCGATCATGAGGTCACGGGTTCGATTCTCAGGTCAGGCAAGGTTATTGGATTTTTCATTAGGAATTATCTCAATGACTGCATGGAGTCTAGAACTTTGTCCGGTAGATAGCAATGGGCTGGCCCCGATTACACGGCACTTAAAAACTAGCGAAAAGTGGGTGCACCTACCCCTTCGGGAAGAAAGCGGAATGTTATTCGAAAGCCTTCTTTAAGTTGACTGGCAGGTTGGCGGAGCCGGTAGTGCCCCTGCCTTCTGAGTCGCAGGTCGCAGTTTTTTGCAGCCAGGTTCGATCCCCGGCCAGGTCAAACATTTGTGTGCACGTCAAACATCTGTTTGATCAAACATCTCATCCAGGTCAAACATCTGTTTGATCTGTGGTTGTGAGTTATAAGCATATGTTATAAGTATGTATATCAGTCATCTGGTTACCATAGTACAGACTTTAGCCAAGTTTGGGACCAGATAACCGTGTGTGGAAGTTGTCTTTGTTCTGTTCCATAATGGGCCGGCTATTCTCTTGATATCATCCTCCCAGCGTTTCACTTGCCTTCGTTTACTTTTGCCATCCCTGGCCATATTATTATTATTATATAAATACTCACATTTTCTACATTGTTATGTAGAAATATATATAGTTATGTTTTTTAATAATTGTGAAACAGAACTAGAAACGAGTACACAGAAAGTAATCATACTTTTTTTCCTCAGGTGACGAAGTAGGCTACGCGATCCGTTTCGAAGACTGCACCTCTCCTAAAACGGTGATAAAGTACATGACCGACGGCATATTGCTCCGGGAAGGACTCCGGGAACCAGACTTGGACAACTACTGCGCTCTAATCATGGACGAGGCTCATGAACGGTCGCTCTCTACTGATATGCTGTTTGGACTGTTAAGAGAGGTGAGTCTTTTTTAACTGTTTTACTTGACTTGACCTGTTTGATGCTTATTTCTGTCAGTCAACGCCATTCAGGCCATAAATAAGCAGAATGCTCGTAATAAGATAATTAATTTGTCACGATAATAGGGGTCCTGCCTAATCACCTACTGGGATTATAAATAAGAGGCTTCGTGGATACAGAGAATATTTATTTTATATTTAAAAAAATATAGGTAGGTCGTAGGCCTGCTTAAAACGCCACTGATTCTTTCTTATCCGGTTTCCGTACTCCCCTGAGTTGATGTGTCGTGGCGACGAATCTCGGCGGTGCAGCTTGACGAGCTTGGGTGCCCGTCTTATAAACTTCGGTGGCCGTCTTATTATAAATTTCAGTGGCCGTCTAGTTCTGGGAGTGTTCGGGAATTCGTGATGAATGCATTAGTAGTGTGTGCAGTAGTAATGCGTGTTACTGCGGTCTTATCTAGATCATCTGTTCACCTTACGGATGGACGTCACAGTGCCAAGATATACATTAGAAATTTTGGTTTCTTAAACATTACTGTTGAGTTAGTTAGTTAAATTTTATTGGTACTTCCATGAAACTAGAAAAAAAGGCCGACTCCGTCGCGTAGATAATAAAATAAAACAAAAAGTTAAGCACCTTAGTAAGCCAACTCGCTTATATACAAACATGATGGCAAGCACACATTCACACCCATGAATCTTGAAAAAAAGGTGTGAATGTGTCATGTTTGTATTAAAGAGCTGGCTTATTATGATGCCAAAATTTTTGTTTTTAAAGACGGAGTCCGCGTTTTTTTTATTGTACATGGGTTCTTTCATATACCTACATTTGTAATAATTTATATTATCTCAAAAAAAACATAATTTATTTGATACTTTGATCCTAAAGATTTGTTAACCTCTTCACCTCCAATTGAAAACACTAAACTCATTTTAGTGACAAAACTTTGTTTTGCTTTAAACTATTATTTCAACATAACATTCATGATGCCATGTCTTTATGGTGCCATAAAAATAATGACTTTTAATGATATGTATGGCCATAGAACAGTTAATAATACTACGTATAGAATGGACACTGTCATCCGGCCACCAATCGGGCCTTCCTCACCCCGCAAGCGAGATTGAGCTTTTGAGGAAGCCCGCTTCACTCTTGCGTGTGTACAAAACTCCGTGTGTGTACTCAGTGTCTGTGTAGTAGGTAGTTATATCGCGACTTTTGTATGGAAATTGAAGCGAGTGTCTGGGGTGTGCCAAAAGTGTTATATTGGACTTCCTATATGATTTCCTCAATGACAGCATGGAGTCTGGAACTGTGCCCGGTAGAGCAATAGGCTCGGCCCCTATTACATGGAACCTTAAAACATAACTAATATATATTTTATATTATGTAGTTATGTTTTTTAACAAATAAGGTGTGTTACCTACCAGTGTCCCATGACTGTGTCCTAGTTACACCTCTGCCTATCCCTTTGGGATAAAGGCGTGATATTATGTTATGTTTGGGGATAGAACGAAAAAAAAAAACACAATTAAAAATCATCTTTTATTTATTTATAAAATGCTTCATTATAAATAGAACATTAAACTTAATTAATACATTTCACAACAGTCGTCGTACTCAATTTGTCAATAAGTAACTATAAATATTAGGTCGTTAACTTTAAGTTACAATACTTTACTTCCGACCTTTAATAAATTAATGCGCTCTACAGACACAACAATTCAAGGAGGATAAATAAAGTGTAAATGTGTAATACAAGTGTATGTGTGTAATAAGTTAAAAAAGTGTAAATGTGTAATACAAGTGTATGTGTGTAATAAGTATAATAATGTGTAAATGTGAAATAAAAGTGTAAGTGTGTAAAAAAATAGTGTTTTTTCTCAACCAGGTGGCCCTTCAGTTTTGAAGTAGGACTTAAGATTTAGACAATCGTTTAAAAAATCTGATTCAATGAATTGCAGAGCCCAATTGCAAATTAACTTGGCAAGTGGTGTAATGAAAAGTTACTAAATATTGTAAACAAATTTACTGTCGTTTGCATAGAAAAGTGCTACTCGGTATCAAGTAAATAGGTTAGGTTTTAAAAACTTGGTCCCATGAAATTGTGGTCTGTAGAACAAATTATGGTCAAAATAACTTCAATACTTGAACGAGTACTACGGAATTAACATTTTTTGTTTTTTTTTATGATAATTTTGGTAAACAAATCCCGCAGTCGTCATAATATATAATTTTCATAGAAAATCAGAAAACAGTCTTATAATATCAGAAACATAGAAATACTTGCAAGACTAGGGTTTCACTCAGAATACAAGATTTCCTTAAAAACATCTTAATTAGTGTAACACAGTGGAAATATACAAAGAGCACTCACTGTTGATTGATTAGCATGTATTTGATAAACGATTTCTGGTCTGTGTGGTCTGGAATGATTTACAATAGAATAGAATTTCATTTCCCAAAAAAACTTATATGCTACATGAACAAATACATCGTATTAAAGTAACAGCAAGTTTGTACAGCTAGTCCCAAACTAAGCCATAGCCTGTGTCTTGGGGCTCTGAGATGCAATGTAACAAATTTAATGATGCAACAGATTATAACGAACAATTATTAACAAATCAGACGATGTTTGTAACAATAATTTTAATACTGAAATTAAAATAATATTTGACATCAATAAGTTGACTGCTATAACTATTGCTTGCTTAGCAATAATAATACTTGGGTGTAAGGTCGATTGTGTAATCTATTTGATGTCGAGGTTTTCATACTTTAAGTATTATTCTTACATTATTTTTCTTGTTTTTTGTAGCTATAGTTGTGGCTTCAGTTAGTAGTAGCGCGATTTTCAAGCAAAATTTTACATAAAATTATTTCTCTATAGTATATTTCCTCAATGTTATAATATCATTAGATTAAGAATATAGAAAATAGTTTAAACTTTTAAAATATGTGAGCCACGGGGCGTCTTTTCTTTATCTAAAGGAATGTTAACAATGTTTTATGTTCTTTTTCAACGCTTTAAAACAGCGCGCTTTCTCAAATACAAAAGTATAGAATAAAAACTGTAAGATCCCTTTCACACGTACAGCGAAGCTGAGAAATCAAATAAAATCCGCTGTGCACGGTTCGCCCGATGCAAATCTTGGCATAAAGTCCGCACGTCAGTGGGTCATAATATCAATTAGAATGTACTTTTTAGGTCTGGCAATTGTAAGAAACCTTGCATTGCCGTACATGTGAAGGCCTAAGATTCCAATAGGAACAGATAAAGAACGTCTCACCAAATATAAAGGAACTTGAGCGTCCGTATCGATTCGCTTCCGGAACAAAATTCGAATGTTAAATCAAACATGATCGATTTTGGGAGGTGGTTTCCTGAAGCAGTAGCACGAGTACTTGCCAGCGGTCGAGCCGCTGGGGGTTGACAATCAGACGGACTTGGCCTTCTCGCGCACTTGATTCTGGCTGACTAGCACCACGCCCATACTCATGCCAATGTTGCCCCATTTCAAAGACTCGCTTATCTGTAACAATAGAATTGACACGATATTAGCTAAAGTTTTATATATTTTTAATCAAGAGTGTAAGTAAAGTCAGGTCTACGAGTACGATCATAGTGGGTAAATAGGCTAAATTTTTCGCCTTACTGATGTTTTTGAAGCTGGCCATAGACTCGTTTACCTGTTCAACTGTACATGTATAGGTAAACCTCTCAGGTGTATATCGTAGCGTGATCGGCCTACTTTAGTAAAAAAGTGTATCCGGTCTACACTAGTAGTAGTTTAGAATAAATGTCCTGTGTGTGTCCAGTCCTGTTTTCGGTTATTAACAAGTGTAAATTAAGAAACCCCTTCTCCTCCTTCGCCTACTCCATCATGGAACCCTGGTTACCATCTGTCTGTATCACAGTCACTGAGACGATTTCAATGAGCTCAATCTCGATATATTTGACTGATGACCTGATGCTGCAGCATTATAAATATTACAAAATGGTCGCAATATTGTTAAAGATCAGACCACTTAATATTCCCTTCAGGCGCTTAAAAGAGTCGATAAACTTCAAACGACTGAACCGATTTGTCGTCAAACTTATAAAACTGTCAAACTTTTTGGGGTTAACAAGGTAATTTCTAGTCATGTTAACCCTAAGTGCACAGGCTTTATAACTTAGTAATTTTAATACGTTTGTCAGACCTTATTTTCGGCATTATTTTATAAAAAAAGGAATAAAATCATGATGATCGAGTGGATCTAACTACAGCAAACAAATATAGAGACAAAATTTAACACCAAAAAAGTAACACGTTCACTGCTGTCTTTAAATAATCCGGTACCTATAATTTTTGCCTGACATCAAAAGCGTTGTACTAATTTTATGCAAAAACGGTGAACTTGTTTTTTAATTTGATTATTGTTGTAAATAATGTTAATGTCCAAAGTGTCATATTAGCAAGTTTCACATATCAATAATAATTATTTTGCTAATAAACATGTAATGATTGGACACCGTCTTTAGTCTTTACTACTCACGGCCTTCAGTGGTTAACAATTACGTTATATTTAATAGAGGTCGCAGCGAGTCACGTCTTCGTTCACGACCGATAGATAAACATTATAATTCAAGGCGATTCATATAATGTGCTTTCATTTATACACTATTTACACGTGCCTCACATCTTTTCCTCTTTTGAAATTGCATTCGTTTTTATTATCTCTTCTTGTCACGTCATTTTTAAGGACCAGTTGAATTGAATTTAGTTGTATATATCATTGAAATAAGTCTTAATTTATCTTGGCTCCTAATGCGGTTATATATAGATACTTCCTTTATTATTAAGCCTGTCTTGTTTTTGACATAAGAGTATCAAAATAAAGAAATTCATGTGCAATGTAACCAATTAAAGCAAAACTGTCAGAAAAAGAAAATAAGCTGCTCTACAACTTCTGTGTGTAACTTCTTAGTGGCGTTTTTAATAATAATATAGATCTGTATCGTTTAAATTCATTAAAATGTTATCAAATCTTAATAATATATCCGTTTGTTTGACTTAAGTACCTAACGACTTTAATATTCGCACATCAGGTGTGGTAAAATATGTTGAAACCTCAACTAATTAAGATCTGACTTATGTTCTCATATTTTTGGCGAATAAAAAAGGAACATAAGTACTTATATCGAAGCGGTACTCCGATGCGAATGAACGGTAGAAGCTGTGGAGCGAGAGCATAACCCATATTCATTATTAACATTGATTTTACATAATTGATTATAAAAATACTTATAAATATTTAAAATATATCTCTCTGATCTTTGTAATCTAGAACACCGCGATGATGAGACGTGTCTTAATTCCACCGTAAACCAGTTCAAAGCAGTTCTATTGTGAAATAGTCTCAGATATAGATCTTTCAACAATAGTCACGTACGATTAACGTGATCAAATGGCTTTTTTTACGGAAGTCGATGAAACATACAGAAAAAACATTATCTTATATCGTCTATTGTAGATTATATTATAACAGTTTATGTTTTTAGAAGATACAATGAAATTACCTATATATTATTCTTGTTTTAAATCGCATTTATAAAATCTTATGCCGCAATCAGGTATTCCCGCCAATATAAATACATAATTTAGCAATTTATAGTCAAAAATGTGATATGTATTAATAATCAAGGCTATGAAAATTGGACATCGTAAATTCAATATCTACACTAGTCTGACGCTTATTCGACTTTGTAACGTCCCTGAATATAAATTATGAACATAGCGTAATCAAAACACCTGTTTAGTTAATGTTAAAACGAAAAGAGTTTTATCATTTTTTTTTTTTAATAAAAAAAAAAACAGTTATACGAGTAATCTTGTATAAAATGTGTAATTGAACGTGTTAACGTTCTTACTCCATTTGTATATCAAACTACTTACGTCATTATTTGGATTGTCATATCATGACTGAAATGATTGAGCAAGGGGGATTTTATGACGTCAGTTAATTGAAGTCAGTCAGTTAATTGTCAGTATTAATTGAATTTAAGAAAAAAATGTGATTAACTGAATAAATTTAAGTTTTACAATATTCTGATGTTCTCTACATTGTTTCTCTACTAAGTTTTGATATTAAGGATCCGTAAATTACGATATTTTGATAACAAAGTTACAAATAATTAAACACACGTAAGTAACAAATTGTTTAGCAATCGGTCTCGCATTATTAGGCAAGGTGAACGGACTTAGAACCCGATATAATTTATTCTATTTCGTGCTTTAAATTGACTTGTTGACGATTCGGACACGAAATACTCGGACAGTGTCAGAATTGACACCTTTAAATTTTTTTTTCACTGTTTGGTACAGTCTGATAAGAAATTCAATAAATATATTTTTTTATACTGATGTTTTTTTTTTTTTTTTCAAATCTTCATCCAACGTTTCTATAATGTCACGATTTCTAGGCAATAATGATAGTAAACGAATAGAGTAGTACACAATACACATAGAGTTAGTATCTGTACAGTAATTAGAAACACACAAAAGGGCACATTGAATTCCGGTACATCATGACCAATCGGTTAAAATTTAAAACCTCACCGGTTCTAAAGGTTGCCAGCTGTAAGTGTCCAAAGCGCCTCACTGATTACCATCAAAAGATGATAATCATGGGTGTTTTCGACGTCGTTAAGCTGATCTGTAACAAAATTCGTTCTTTGTGCGATATCTTTTTATCTCCCCGTTTATACCCCATGCATTACACCTCGATGGATGATCGCCGATTCTCGTGTGCCCAGAAACACCAAAAACCTCACGTCGATGTGATCGTGTACGATAAATGCGAACATACACATAAAGCCGATGAAACAATGCATTTAACGATGGATTTTCAACGTAAAATATAAAGGAACGTAGTAAAACTGCCTTTACAATGTTTCCATAATGGCGACGAGTAAACGAATGACGAAAGCGCGGTTGTAAAGACAGCTTTGCGATTTCCCGTACGTCGGTACGCACATGCAATTGTATAAGATGAAATAAAACAATTATTATTCTAGAACCGAAAATAAACATAGGAGTAATAATAAAAATAAAGAAAAAAAGGCAATGTTTTTTAATAGATTCCGTTTGTAGCCGGAGCGCTTAGAACGTCAGTGGCGATGCGCTCGGACCGTTATTGTGAGTTCTAGAATATTCTCATAAAACAGTTTTAATAAGAAGAGCGGTGAATATACCTGTCTCATGCGAGCCTCCTGAGGAGTTTCTCCGTAACGGCACCAGTGCACGAAATGCAGTGTGTTATGCCAGTTCCTCTCGAACCTTGACTTAGTAGCAATGTCCAGCTGCAATCAGTAGAAGCTCCTTAGTAGTCGATCCACTGTTCGACCGTGCCCATAGTTTCCAATAAACGAAAGCCTCGAGGCTAACGTTATCTGAAACGAGAGGTTTCCAATTCTGACGCAAACCTACGGCTATGAAGAAAGAACTTAGAAGTCAGAACTGATATGACCTTTAAAGGTTGGAATTGCCATGCATTATTTTTATGGATATTGTGATAAACGGATAAGTTGTGAAAATAAATTATGTTAGGTTCGTAAAGCGATTAAGTTATACCAATAATGATTGTAAATTGTCTAACATAACTGCTAATAGTAATGGGGTCATTGCTTGTTTACATTTGAAATAGAGGTCATCGCAATGTAAATCTCATTCTAGCTTGTCTGTTAAGCACTTTAACGGACGATTATCTCTTACCAAGTTACTTCGTTTATTGTGATTTGTGGCTCAATAAAACTCGGTTTCGTGATTGCATTTTGTAGCAAGCAGAACAGTTATGTCACAATTCAAACTTGTTTTGAAAGTCGATGATATTGTGACTTACATGATTATCTATCAATAATTTGATGCAATGAATAGATACAAAGTGTGAAATTGAAGTTGTGAAGAGGAGAGAAATTGGAAACGTCGACTCCAAAAAATTTCACGCAATGCGTTACCTTGGCTCTGATGTCTTTTTCAATGTTCGGTGTCTCCTGTTTGTCGTCCACGTTGTTGATACGTATGACAGAGTCTTTCTTCCAGAATGCACCTAGAGTTGTCTTTATAACGCGTTTCCTAACACCTTTCTGTTGGACCGTGTATATTTCTATCTGTTCCGGGTTCTTTGTTTTTTCTGTCGACAAAAAGTTTCGTATAAGCAATGTCATCACAACACTGTTAAATATTTACACGGTGATTCACCGAAGCTCGTTTAAAAACCGTGAACTGGATCGTTTACTTCAATCAAGGCCTTTGCCCTTTCGAACAGACATTCTTAAGCGGCGCTTAAATTGAGCCGTTAATCTGCTATTCATCTGCTGTTCTCATTATTGTGGCTGTAGACGCTAGCGTTTTACGTGAATTATTTACAAATGCTATTGTGAATCGGTGGCGGACGTGAGACCGTGACTGCGCTGCGCCAACTCTATAATTTAGTCTCGGTTCGAGACTCGCGCCGCTCGCACGGCGACGCTACTCGCTATGCTATACCTGTTCGTAATTTCGAGAATGTTTACGACGATAATGTTAATTTTGTAAAGTAAACTCACCTTTACCCTTCTTCCACATGGCGACTGCGTACATGTGATAGTCTGGGGACAGAACTGAGTCCGGTGGCAGTGGGTCCTCCGCTCGGACTTCGAGGATGAATCCGGACTCGAGAACTGAACACAATATGTTCTGTTCATCGTGCTTGAACCACTTGCTCTCGCGGAGTTTGTGTATGGCCACTGAGGAGCCGAACCTCGGTTTCTTTGGCGCGAACAGAGCCTGGGCCTGACTCCCGAAACGGGACAGGAGCCCCCTGACCGTCGGCTGCGGTGCGAGGCTCTTCTCAGGCGGCTTGATCTGCTGGACACTACGGCAAGTCACGAACCTCGCTTCCATTGAACCCCACTCCAATTAAGTATTCACGAAACAATTTCCCCACCGACTGATTTAAGTTTGCGAAGGTTGTCGCGTCGGGCCGAATGCCGGCAGTATGTATACTCTCACTCGTGGAATCAAGTTTTGTTAAATCACTTTCACAAATTGTGTGTCGCGTGCGTTGGCTTAGTTGACGGAACCGAGCTATACGGTGGCGTGGTAACGTAAGACGCGGCGCGCCCGTGGGGGCGAACATTTATACTGACGAGGGGAGGTGGAGGTGTGCGGGGAGGGCCCCGCCGGTTACGTCTGACCTCACTAGTGTTGTTCGCTGATAATATAACTACGGATATGCAGCGTCGAATATCAGCTTGAAGGACTAACAAGATACTCAACTCTAGACTGTTTTTGCTCGTAGGTGTTTGTAATATGATTCAATATTTGGTTACGTGCCTATCTGGTCGTTTAGATCTAGTACTACTTATAACATACATACATATCTGTATCATATTCAAACCTATATTTTATCGTAGGCTATATGGAAAAACCATAGAGTTGGTACACACTAGCATTTTTTATTTTGTAAATTCCATAATTCTTATTAAACAATCGTCATCGTCCCGTCCCTACATAATGCACCGAGTTTGACCTCCCTCCTCCCTACCAGTTTCCCCTCCCCCGCACCTTCGTCCCGCACCCCTCATGCCCCCTTCCCGCGACAAGCCGGCGCCGTGCCGCGCCGCACCGCTCCATGCCGGGCTGCACGTATTTTTTGTTAATTTCAACCTTTTTTATGGCGCGCAAATATCAACTTCATTATTCTAATAACAATAATTCTTCCTGGCGAGTCTCAGGACCCGTGACCGAACGAATATCGTCTATGAACTGCTTTACAAGACTTTACAAGATAACATTCAGATAGATATATATGTAGTACTTATGTAAAACCATATGTTATGAGATTAGAACCCAGGGGCAATATCCTACAAATATTATAAAGTTTATATAAAAAGTTTATCGGAACCTAAATGTTTCTCTGTGTAGATTTGTTACTTCTTCACCCAAAAACTGTTGGACTAATCGGGCCGAAATTTTGGTAGGTATGTCTAGCTAGACGTGTAAGCCCTAAGGCTTACACATATTTACTATATATTATATACTATATATATACTAAGGCCCGCGTGGCACAGCTAGTAATAAATAAAAAAACTACATAATAGAAGCTTCGATATTATTCATAAAGGTTTTTGATAAAAATATGACGCGGCGCTGAGATTTTCTGCCTTTGCTAGCGCCGCCAAGTACCTAGTACCTATTAGAAATGTAATTATAATTTTACATTATTATTACGTGATTTAATACGTTATTGGGTGATTAGCCTAATTTCAAACCTCATTATACTTATAATTTAATCATTTAATTTAGTATTAGTAAGTCTATAATTTGTTTCCATAATTCCGATTCTAAAACGATAGGCAGTCAATGTGTTAAGAGTTATGTTCTGCTTCTTTAATCCGCATAATAATGTTCTACAAGAAATAGCGGTAATTTATGGTTTTTAATATTAATTTTATGAAGACAAGGCAAAATATGAACTGTATTTCATATTTTGTTTTGTATTGAATTTGAATTGAATTTTGTATTGAACTGTATATGAAGGACATTCATTGCATGTTAAAACTGAAAGTCATACACGGATTTAGTTATTCAAACATACCGAAGGATAATTTTATGACGGTTAAGTGGTTGAGGGTTAACACACTGGAATAACTCAAGTACTATAATATAATACGGAAATGGTTTTCTTTGGACATATTTATATATTTTACTTATTCCTTTTAAGTTTTGAGTAAAAATCAACTTCATTTAGTTAAACAGCTGTACTTATATATGCGCAATATTATCGTATTGTAGGTATAAGTAATAAAAATAGATACATATTACATTATACTAAATATACTTAACGAATATACTTATATAACTTTAAAATAAAAATTTATATTAAGTAGGTATATTTTTTTGACGGTGGTATACGAATAGCCAGGCTAATGAGATAGATGGGCGGGGTGAAAACAGGTAAACCAGGGCTGTGACAGTTTGGCACCCGAGTAAAGGACAACTATCTCGAGGCAGACCACCAGCCCGATGGTCAGATGACATCGTCAAATTAGTCGTATTTGCTGGATGAGACTCGCACAGGGAAAGAGTGGCGTAAATAAGAGGACTAGGTACCCAGCAGTGGGTGGATACGGGCGGAGTAGATAGATAATTACCTACTAATATTATAAATGCGAAAGTTTGTGAGGTTGGATGGATGGATGTTTGTTACACTTTCATGCCAAAACTACTGAACCGGGAACTACGGGAACGAAGACTACGCGGGTGAACCGCGGGGCATAGCTAGTAATTTCATAAAAATCTCAAGTTTTGTAAATAAAACAACACAAGAAGCGGTTACATGCCGTTTTTTATTGAAACACGATCGATACTTAAAATGTATAATTCTTCCGCAGTCTTAAACCTCGGAAGTTAAGCTTGTAGCCTTGATAATGGAATTCTTCAATCGCCCTAAAACGCCTCTACGATGGACGCTTAATACACGGTTACTTTATAATCAGTTAGTGTCTTTTTAGCGTGACATTGTACGTATCATTTGGAATTAAGTTAGGGTAACCGGTAGTATTGTTAGCACCCCCCCAATCATTGGCACTTTCAACTTTTAATCGTAATATTATAACACAACACGACTGTAGCCATTTCAAATATTTTTTCCTAAATAGTATTTTAAATTTAGCGTCTGCCAAAACCAAATTGTAAGTGACATTGACAGTTAAATTGGCGGGATTTATTTTTTTTCATAAATTTGCGCGCCATTGCTGCAGATGATTTGAAAAAAGTTGTAGAAAAGTAAACTGCGTTAAAATAATTATATTTATGTAAGTTTTGATTAATATTTGTAATTTTTACGTAAAAGAAGGTGCATATTTTGGGATAGTTGTGTAAGATTTGCAGTTCAGTGATTACTTTGCCAGTTTTTGGTATGCCAATAATTGCACTATGAACTGTATGACGGTGTAGTCATTGGCACCAATGCCAATCATTGTACTTTTTAAATGTTTTTTAAAATGCGACTTATTTTGTGTTGAATTTCATTTACATTGTAATGGAATTTATATTGCATGGATTTAACATATATTATCGATCAAATCCAACCATTGGCAGTGCCAATGATTATACCGTGGCATGTGCCAATGATTGTACCTTGGCATAATGTTGGCCATTTTTGTGTATTTCTTTCGTTGGAATAGGATTTATTGATAACTAATGTAAAGTATTTCAGGGTAAAAAAACCGCAAATGCATACGTAAATAATAAATTAATAAAATATTAATTGTCAGGGTGGCATGCCTACCTATTTATGATTAATGTAGGGTTCAATACCGAGCTGAAATAATAAGTTATGAGTAAATTTAGCTCAGTATCGAAGAACCCATATCCCAAATCCATACTTTGTATTTAATCGCCGTACCTTTGTTTGCGTACATATCAAAGTTAGATTTTTGCTTAGCTCCAAGGCAGACACGGCAGCAATTGCAGACAACCTAGGTATTAGATATTAATTGCACTTCATACCCTTTACCATACCCCATACCCATACCCCTTTTTCCTTTGAGGTATGGAACCTTATATGTAATAAAATGAAACGGGGCCAGGATCTAATGTGATTTTAAAAGGGTCAACACGGTCGAAGCTAAGCGAAGCCTTACGGTCAAATTTTAATTATGCCGTTCGAAAACTGTTGACCCCATACAATGAAATAGGTCGTGGTCAGTTTATCTACTGCAAGCTTACCGTGAAAAAAGCTTTTGTTTTGGATACGGATTAATAAATTATTACGTCTGGGTAGTGTTTCCCAATACACTTCTACCTCTAGCCTTTATTGACCTATCTACCTAGTTAAAAAAAATATTTTTTGACTAGATCATTGCATTGAAATCTGCAATGAAGTGTTTATTTTTATTTCGTGAATTAACTCAGTGTTTTTCTAGTCAATGCCTTTCATTTAATACCCGTATTTCGGGGACTTTGAAATACGTAAGTAATCCGCCATTTTTTGGCGGCCGCCATCTTGAATATGTGATGATACCAAATATATTCAATTGTATTCTAATTAGAACTAAAAATGTGTACTTAATATCAGATAAATCAGTCAACAGTAAAAGGAGGTAAATTGAATTATTAAGAAACAAACAAAAAAGCCACAACAAACAGATCAAGTTTGATAAAACCGTTTAAAATTTTGATTATGATGTTTTAGTTACTATTGAAATCAGTCACGTATGTTGTTTTTTCGAAATTCCCGGTAGTTTCGGAGAACGTCCGAAATACCCATTTAAAAAAATCATCCTGTATACCATAATAATTGACAAATTCTTAAATCTGCAGACATAAATCCAATCAGAGACGAAGAAATAATCAGAATAAAGCAAAAAAAAAAATTTTTTTTAGTGCCAATGATTGTACATTTTTTGAGTGCCAATGATTGTACTTTTTGACCACTGCTGCTAAAAATGTCGATTTTGAATACATATTAATAATATTCGAACTGGAATTATTTATTTAATTTATCACCAATAATCAACAAATCAAATGACATGAGTATATTTAACACTATTAACGCATTATTGAAAATATTCTATATTGAATGACATCTGTCACCATTAGGTGCCAATGATTGTATAGGTTACTATATGTAAAAAAGTTTCTAGTTTTTCAGAGTTGACTCCATAGATAAAGTTTAAAATAATTAGAAAAATGCAAATAATAAAAAAAAATACGAATTGTCGTTCCCGTGGGATTATCGGGATAAAAAGTACCCTATGTGTTATTCCCGGGTCTAAGCTATCTACATGCCAAATTTCAGCTCAATCGGTTCAGTAGTTTTAGCGTGAAAACGGAACAACATCGTATGAAACACGTGTGCCATGAACATTCTGCTACTCGGTATCTCTTATTCACGCTCACCTTTGGCTCGCGCGAAATATACCACCTCGTGCGTAATGTTCAACTTAGCGCACTTGTATCGTAATTTATTATTATTACCATTAATTAAATTTCAGTAATATTTTATTATTTTTGTCACAGCACTGACCAAATGTGATTTACGGTACTGCTCTCCCTGCACGGTTGCCTGGAATATATTGCTCTTAGCTATAAGACCGCCAATCTCTACACTATAATGTTATAATGTTTTTTTAAGGTTTATTGTTTGTGGTGTACTTGTTATTTCAAGTTACAATCTGATAACCTTCATTCACCGTCTTATGATAGGTAGGTATGTTCTTTTTATGGTTAAGACCTTGTACTTTGTTTCTTATAATAGGTAAGTTATAGTAAACAACTGTTAACAATTAAGTACAAAAAAAAATTGTAAATATGTAGTCATTCATTTTATGCGCTACCTACATTCTCGTTCAAATTATTTCAATTTTACTCTGGGCAAGAGGAAAAAGTTAGTTAGTTCCTTTTTTTATGGAACCTAGACTAGACACCTTCAAATAATATGGAATCTATAGCGATAAGTAGCTATGCCACAAATTCTTATAACACATCACGCAACTTTCATCAGAAGTAACCTTATTTGTTTATAATAAAATGCAAGTAAACGCTACGAGGTCCCTTAGGAACATCTGACATCTAGACGGTCAAAGGTCGCGTGAAATCCAACGAAATAAAAAAAAGAAACTTATCTATTAATAATTGTATATTTATATTCAATCGTACGTACCTCTTTAGTGCATTATATAAACTATACGTACAAGTTAAGCTCAAAACGATCTATGTAGGTTCCCGGTAGCACTTGTACGCAGTACATGTGATATTAATTTTTAATACAGCTCGAGTTTCCAAACACCGCGTATAACCGGTCGCCGGATCGATACGCCGGTTCGTGCTGGTTTTAACTGGATTACACTGGTTTTCCTATATGATATTTAACCTGTTCTGTGTAGAATTGAAGCTGAGATGTGAAAAACTGCCTCTTAACAATAATGTAATATAATGAGCAGCTAAGCTGTAATATAATGTTCCTTCGCCAATTAAATTTTTGGTGCGCTGGACCATAAATTAGACTGAATCAGTGTTTGACCAACGATGGTGTCAGACTTTTCAAGTAGCCCGAAGGCTGCCCGATGACTTAACGGCTTTTACGTATTTTCCGAAGCACTGTCACAGAATAATACTATAATTGTACGGTGTGGTCCAAAATACCTCAGTGCCTCAAGTCGAAGGTCTTCGATCAGTGTATTACCAGTGATGACTTATGGCTCTGAAACGTGGTCTCTTACTGTGGGCCTTATCAGTAAGTTCAAAATAACGCAACGAGCTATAGAAAGGGCTATGCTCGGAAACGTCCTATGGCTGAGATGATGATGATGACTGTGGCATCTAGGTGCATGATGATACCACATGCTACGAGCCCAGATTGAATCCATAAGCTCCGGATTACCCATAGTGCTGCGAACGTATCATTCAACAGTAGACATTACGGGGTCCAATAAACGTCCAATAACGGTAATTGATCCTGAGAAATATTTCACCGTCAGTTACGCAATGAGAGCATTCAACTGTAAAAACTCAATGTTCTAGATTTGGGGCGATGATTCAACCTGGTAGCTTCCTCTTCAGTTCACTGACATTTACTGAACTTTGAGGAAACAATATAATAAGTACATCTAATATTATCTAATCTATTTGTTGCTGTAATTATTTTATAACAAATCCGCAAGATAGGTAGCTGCTGTTTTACTGTTCATTTGTATTAACGGTTTTGTCTTAACAAACACTAGAGTAATTGTGATAGTTTACAAGCCACAAGAGTACTGAATCATTTACATAACATAACATCAAGTCTTTTTCCCGAAGGGTTGGCCAGTTCCCAGTCCCATACTAAGTGCATCGTGCCTATTGTTATGTACCGGGCACAGTTCCAAACTTCAGGCTTTCATTGAGAAAATTTCTAATGGTAAAATTCAGCTCAGGCAAAAGTATAACTTTTACCTGAAGTTATACTTTTGCCTAAGCTGGGGATCGAACCTGGAACCTTAAGTTAACTTGAAGTTATTTGTTTTTATACAAAATTGTCTTCATAATTTTCCTTTGTCTGCACACCACCCGATTTATATAACATTTTCTTCAGTTTCCAGGATAACTGGTAGAAAATGCTATTTTACAAATCCCAGTTTTATTCGCATGATTAGATGTTCACTACAAAAAAAGATTTTATAAACAAAAATGAAATGATAGAGACAGAGTCATCATCTTCAAAAAATCAGGGTATAAATATATCAAATAGGTTTACTATATTCGGAGGAAACAGAACAAAACATTGACTTCCATAAGAAGGATTTCGTCGAACTGCTTATAGGTCCCCTTTCCTGTTAATACTTTCTATGAGTATTAAAAACAGTGTAAAAATTATCTCAATGATCATAAGGAATGAATTAAAAAAAAAAACTACGATGAACATCTTGCCACAATTATAAACTGGCTGCGAAAACGTCTACTTAGCGCATAAACGGGAATTTTACACTGCAATCCACTCACTGAACTCTAATTGCACATTTCCTCATATGTATTTATGACATCTCTATGTTAATAATATTATTACTTCTGACGTGCTAATTGCTAACACACTATAAACAATTTGTTATGCAATTCTACGCACCGATTGTCATACCGCATCACGTAGTACGTCAGATAGCTAAAACTTTAGCACGTGTTTGTATACGCTCATGTCTGTTTATACAGGCGATATAATGTAAAGAGTCTAATCAACTTAATCTAAGATAAGGTATCTGTACTTAAGACTTTGGTGTGACCTTGCATAAAGAACTCAATGACAAAAACTGCAATTTATATCCTCTTTTAAATTTATTTTAATTTTTCAGAAAGATGTGTTAGTTACCAAGAAGCATATACTACAACACTGGAGATTGCATTGCGAACAACGCGTTGAAGCAAGGATATGTGACCTTGAATGACGTTACGTATGTTTTTCATCTCTTTCTTTAACATGGTAGACCTTTATAAAGAAAGGGATAAAAAACATATGTAACGTCATTCAACGCCACATTTCCTTGCTTCAAAGTGTGTTGTTGTACATAAGCTTCTTGAGTAGTATTTTCACATTTTTTTGCAGTTCTACAGTGCTCTAGACTTAATACATTTATCTCTAAAAAAGGGTAAATCAGGTCTTAAACCTCGCTTAGACTTAGTATATTACACATATTACAAAAATCTCTATATTAAAAATCTATGTTAGGTACATTTGTACTCACAAAAATGCGATTTTAAATGTTAATGTTTTTGCGGATGATTTTTGTTAGTATAGTATAGTATAATATAAGTTCATAAAAGTTTTAAACATTAGATATTAAATACTAAACATCCTTGTAAAATTCTAAATAGTATTTCGACTCAACGATGAGGTAGTAAAAGCAGAAATTCTAGAACTCTAGACCTTATCTATCAGTCCTAGTAATAAATTCCAGCAGCAATCGTAAAACTAGTTATAAAATAGTAATAATACCTATAGGTGCTGATAAAAGTAACACGTATTAACACTTTGAAAGCCATTAAATTACTTGTCAAAACATACAAAGCGATAATTTAATTCAAGCACATATCAAAATTGAAACATATCGATAACTTAAAAGCGTTTTTATTGATGCTAATAATGTTGATGGAAAAAGAATAGACATAAAACACGAAATGATTATACGAGTAGTTCATCTCATAGATCGAAAACAAATATTGAAACAAAGATAAACAATATATAAAAATATTGAATAGCTAAAAACGTAGAGGACAAAATGATCAATTTAATGATTTTGAACACAATTAACCCATTTTTGTACTTATATAATTTTCGTTCAACAGGAACAAATTATATACATGTACCTATACTTCCTACTAATATTTTAAATGCGAAAGTTTGTGAGGATATATGGATGAATGTTTGTTATTCTTTCACGCTAAAACTACTGAACCGATTGGACTGAGTTTCGGTATAAAGATATTTTAGACCCTAACACATAGGGTTATTTTTATCCCGACATCCCCACGGGAACGAAGACTACACCGGTGAAACCGCGGGGCACAGCTAGTCATGAATAAATGGATTTCATGAACGAATCAAACTTTACAGAAATGTATAAAAGGAAATATTAGGGAAAATAAAAGAAAATTAATAGGGAAATTAGCAATTGGATAAGAAAATGATAAGACGCATTCCACATTAATACTTTTCACGTGATCATGGTACCTTCCATGCGGAACATGAAGTGTGTTCAAAAATCCTTCCTTATCATATAATATAAGACTTGTGCTGCTTAATACGATAAAATTGATAAAGATATTTATTATGTGGTGTAAATTTAATAACGCTGAAATAACTGTGCAAACTGTGGAATGATCTCCCTGCTGCGGTATTCCCGTTGAACTACAATATGGAGCTCTTCAAAAGGACAGTGGATAGAGTCTTGAAGGGTCGGCAACATACTGGCAATAACCCTGTTGTTGCAGCCCGTCTGCTTGTTTGCGACCTATGGCACCAAAAAATAACATAACGTCTCACGTTATTTCCCCAAACGAAGGTTTAAGCAGAGTTGTACCCAGAACTCATAATAAGCACTGAGTAACTAAGTACAGTACACCCACATTTCGTCAGTTATGTTTTGAGTCCCATATAGGGGACAAGCTTTTTGCCATCCATCAAACTGCAGACTATTGGGAAATTCCTAATAAAAAATCAATAACCTGAAAAACGAACGCAGAACCTCATGCAGTCACAAGGCAGTTGCGGTGGTGACCACTGCACTACAGAGGCAGAAAGAGAAAATTGAAATAACAATTGTTAACCTTGAAGAAACTACAGCTTGGGCTTCGGTTTTGTTAATTATTGTAAGAAATGCACACTGAAATAATGTTGTCTACATAAAGGCGCATGACGTAGAAGTAAGAAATAAAGATGTAGAAAAGAACATCAGAAGAAGATGAAAACATTCGTATCGGCTAAACGTGCTGGTCCTTCATGTCAACACAGAAACTAGACAGATCAGAGCCCTTCGAGCGAACCTGAAAACTTCTAACACCACGTTTGGTAATCGAAACACTGGCTGTGAAGATAACAACTAAGATTAAAAGTTATTTTTTACTCATGATGAACAAACATGTAGCTCTTAAGAACATAATCCTAGGAAAACTACTGCAACGGCTGAAAAGCTTCCTGATCAATCATCAGAGATAAATCTGACAGAATCTTCTGATAATACGCGCGGAGATGAAAATATTGTTTACGACTATGAAACTCGTGCGTCATTTCTAGAATCAGGGAAAACTTTAGGATGATATGCAGATCAAATGTTTTCTGATAAAGATTTGACATATTACAATAATGAAGACATAGACAGATTATTTGAAGATGCCGAAAGTGAAGAATATAATAATTAGGAATAATAATAATTGAAAGTTATTTTCATGAGTTACTATCGCGTAAACCTTGTTTACAAAATAAGCCTAGTGATAATACATTATTATATTTCATAGTAAACACCTTAATCCTTGCAAATTTTTGCGAGTATAAATAAATACACACCACTTGTGACCTAAAAGTGCTACCTATCAATTACAATCAGCTTTTTTCTGTCTTCTTAATGCTCATCACGAATCATTCAAATCTTTAAATATCAATCTTTTTTCATTTCTCTTAACATGTTTATTGCTCTTATTATTTGTATTGCTTAATTAATGTATCCTATTTGCTCAGATATTGTCTCTTTCTTTGACATCATTTATTCACTGCAATTTCTTCAGTTTATTCATTTTCTTATCACTCGATATCACCTACGAGTACCTTCTATTTATTTACAAGAACTTCTATGATATCATGATATCTAGTTGATAATCTAAAGTTTCTGCGACGTTTATCGTGCATCATAAAGTGCATTGTTTTGATTGATTTCCTGTTAAGTAAACTGTAATAGGTCTATCTAGGCCGTGGCTGCGTCATTTCATTCACTGGAATTTACAAATGCGTTTGTATGTTGGATATACTCCTAATTAAAATCTACCATAGATAAAGCAAAAATTATACAGACGACATTTTTTTCTGTTTGGTTCCTTCTTCTTCCGTCACATATTTATCTTGTCTTTTATGGATTGAAAAAAGATAGAGCGGTGAAAGAAGACTAAAAAACCTTCTTTCGCCGACTCTCGCCGACTCGCCACGGCCTAGATAGACCCATTATTTGAAAACAAATCCACCCTCGCCCACTGCCTCGGTGGCGTAGTGGGCGCATGCTCGACTGCCAATCAAGAGGTCCCGGGTTCGATCCCCAGGTCAGGCATATTGTTAAATATTGGATTTTTCCATTGGGAATTATCTCAATAACTGCCTGGAGTCTGGAACTGTGCCCGGTAGATGGCAATAGGCTCGCCCCCTATTACATGGGACCAATAACATACTGGCGAAATGTGGGTGTATCTACTATGGGACTGAGTCCTGGGTACACCTCTGCCTATCCCTTCGGGAAAAAGGCGTGAATGTATGTTATGTTATGTCAAATCCACCCTGCTGGACTCGAGTCCGGCAATTTCCTTAACGTCACCTTATCCGGTCCTAAGTAAATTTGATCTATTGTTTACTTATGCATTACTAAATTTGTTGTTTTCTCATCGGGCTTGCTTGAATGATCATTTCTAAGCCTAGCACTAATGAATCACTAAAAGCATTGAATTATCTTATGTTCACACGCATCTATTCAATTTTTCTTACAAATATTGTTATCGATTTGTGTAACTTCTAGGTCATTTGCTTTAAATAAAATCTTTGACCTCATTAATGCAGAATTAATGATAGGCTTCAAACGAAACAAATTATTCAATCTTGACCTCTACCTGAGTATATCTTTGTTTTACTATCGAAACCTGCAACGCTAAATAAATGATGACTCGGTCATTATTAATTATCTTCTTCGAAAACCCGTGTTAGATATTGTCTTTCACATATATAATGATTAATATGTTAAATTGCTCATAGCTGAATCATGTTATGTAAGAAATTACCAATTGAATCATATTATTAAGAGATAATAAAATACCAATAGGAATTTTATCATCATTAGGTTTATCCATACTTATATTAATATGGTTGGCTCGATTTGATTACCATTATTGATTAGCTAGTCTATAGTTATCTTCAAAAATATTTCTGCTACCAAAACTTTTGTAATTTTTCCTACGCAATATTTTTTAAAGTATAATATAGATATGAGAAAATAGACATAGATAACTCAAATGTTGGATCCAAAAATTGGAAACCTTCTTCGCAGAATATTTTTTTATAGGCCTCCTTATTATTCGATTCCCTTTACATTATCTTATTCAAAAATATAATTTAGCTTATCCGGCTAAACTCTTATCAATTTAGATTATTATATTGTCCATGTCAATGATTATAATGTTGATATACTTAAAATTCAATCTGTCGCGTGCTAATATTGACACAACGATTTTTTATGGTTACGGACCTCAAAAGAAAAGATGAACCTTTATAGGATCACTTTTTTGTCCGTCTGTCTGTCTGTCCGTCTGTCAATACCGTTTTTCTCGGGATCGCGTGAAGGTATCATGTTAAAATTGATATCAATAACTCTGGTCCCTTGCTGCTGTAAAATAAATCAAACTTCTAAGTCAAAAGATCAAAATCACCGCAATCAAGAGATACGGCTATTTTTCCACACATTTCATACTTTGCGCAACGGACTGAAAACCTCTAGGGTACTTTCCGTTGGCCTAGTATCGTTAAAATGTACCAAAATCTTATATACCAAGTAAAGGAAAAAATCCCAAACTGTACCTACACTACACTACACTAACTAACCCTACACTATGCATACTTACCTTAACAATTTATTTTTTATAAAATCTGTCTTTTAGTAACGAATTCAAAATATTCACGATCAGCGCCTCATTATTCATTTAAATCAATAATGACTTCTTTGTAATGACAATAATAATAATTATAATGAGTTTCGTTTCAAACTTCATGTTTTTTATTCATCATCATTTCAGCCATAGGACGTCCACTGCTGAACATAGGCCTCCCCCTTAGATTTCCATCCAGTCCGGTTTTTTATTGCCTATCAAAATATAACAGGGAATTCCTGTTTATGTTGACTAGATTCACAAATCTTTGTTTATTCACGTCCTAAGGTCATTTTACAGTGTAAGTTGACAGCTTGTGTCGTGGCGCATGGTCCCTTCCTCATTGCCAAAACTTGTATTGTTCTGTTTACTAATTCATAAGGTAACCGTGCAAACGGTCACGTAAGCCGGATGATCTTCGTATCTTATAGTCCCTTTCGTTTCATCACATCCAATATCAACTCTATTTATAGTGATATAGAATTTGATTTCGTCTACCACGGTTTTAACTTGATTATTTTGATTTTAATTTTCAATTTGAACTTTATCTAGTTGATGTTACGGTTGTTGCTTCTTTGTCACATGTGCACATGACTGCTGTCTCCCACTCCCGAGCCCTTTGACTCTACTACAGCCGAATCAAAATTAACTTTGTATTCTTGAGCTAAGGATTATTTTCGAGTTCATTTCGGTCAATGTATCGTAGGTGTGGTCTTGTGAAAGAACTTTGATAATGTCAAATGAAATTGTTTGTATGAACATTATTATGTGGGTGGCAAGAAAGTTATGTTATGTTATCTGAATCTGAAACTTTTATATTTATAAACGTTGGTAATTTAGTAAATCCGATCTTTCATATTCTCAAAAACTAGTATTTCATACCCATATCAGAGTGCCCAAAAATTACTAGTTCGCCATAGCTATTGGATTTAGAATGACGACACTTACCTAACCATGCATAATTATCCAAACTCAAATCTCATCTCAATCGATTGACGATAATTGCTTTAAATTCCAGTTGAAATATTTGACCCGAACTTAATACATACGTACATACTAACATGAAATAACATACATACACACATATATTCCAAGTTAATAAAAAAAAGTTCAAAAAAAATATGAAGCCGAGGCTAAGAATGGATATAGTTGGATATGGATAATGTGATGATGATGATGATGATGAAAAAAGATATGAGGTATGCAATGACGCTATAATAAATGCTAGTGGAGAGCTAATGCTTGGCAATAATTATAATCAAGTCGGTCTTATAACGGAAGGGCATATGTTTGTCAGCCACGTCGTCATTCCAAACAAATTGCGTCAACACATCACGAGAATTTTCTCCTTACGCACTTTCTATATTAGAATACATACCATTGAGACAGAATAAGATTAAAATAGATTAAGAATCATTACGTTACGTAGCGGTCGATGATGCTGACAATAAATACTCCAACACATTACGAGCTAATGATGAATAACATTAGATAGAGCTCGCGTCACATTTCCGCAAAGTTACTAGTACATGTACTACCCGAAAGATTATTTGGACTAGAGAATGAGAATGTAATACATCAATCAAGAGTTAATTAAGACTTACAAAGTCTTTTAATTAACTTTGGCTCCTCTTTCCTAGATTTTAATATGAAAATATTGATTTCGTTTTCAAGCTTGAGGAATGTGACCGACGCGTCGGCCCCTTTAAGTTCAATTTTAAATCGGTCGTTGAGAAATGTTATCGTTCTCCTCTTTACCTTGTGTTAAAAAATAAAAATAACCCAAGACTCGATATCTCCGAAATTCGGAACTCGGAACTACCATTTCCGTTACTTTCCCATAGCTCAACTAGATTGCTCAACTTCCTAACATACATTTTAATGGCCAGTGTTCCCGTGGATCAATTTATTCATGTGGTGCATGTGGTTCATGTGGTGAAATTTATATTTATTACATACAATGTATAAGAAAAGGCACCAGGGTCTCATATGTTACGTATCGTTACGGCCAATCGATTACTTATATGTTGATATAATTATTGTTGTTCATATGCCTATAGTTAAGGACGCGAGATTGAGGATACCTATTTTGGGTAAGTTTCAATCGATATACAGACAATGGGCTCGCTCGGTATTCAGGTCAATCGATTTTGGTGCGAATTTTACGAACCTGCTTCGGAGAAAGTTTGTGGTATTTAGATATGTGAGACTTCGCCAAATTGGTCAATTTATAGTTTTAATTACTATGAATATATAGCCTATGTCACTCACACTGAATTAAGCTATCCATAAGTGAAAGAATTTTTAAAATCGGTCCAGTAGTTTCGGAGCCTATTCGTTACAAACAAAAAAACAAAGTTTCTCTCTTTATAATATTAGTATAGATAAACAAATGTAACCAAACCAAATATTGTAAAGCTCGCAGTTGAAAAAATTAAACCCTACAAGTTTCTTGTGCGTTCTTTTTGTAGAGGTATATTTCCGAACGCACCGTAGACTCATTACTAGTTTGATATTACTTATAATATGGGTTGACGTTTAAAAATGTCTTTTTAAGATTTATATAAATAAATTTTCTTTGAGTTTTTTAGTTTAGGTCAGTATACTGTATAATGGAAATCTGAAAAAAAAAAATTATGTTCTAAAGGTTTCAATAGTTATAATATGCAGAAGTAACAAATATTCACAGGACCATACGAATTTTCACATTAATTTGGGGGTCTATACTACCTCTAATATATTATTTATAATTAATGCATTATTTCAAAAGATGTGCAGCATAATCAGGCACTTTTACGATACTTTTAAAAGTATGTATAAAATCCGGCATATTTCTCAGATAATATTACCATAATATTAAAGAAACTAGTAAAACCTGTTTAGAAAGGACAGAAGCTCATTGAATTAAAATGCTAAACATATTCGTAGCCTCAAGAGTAATCTGTAGAGATTACTCTCTGTAGAGATAAATCAAAGAAAAAAATGGTTTGTGAAGGTAAACTAGGACAGTGGATAGCTATGATAAAAGGACAATTTGTTCTACTTCTGGCAACAAGATTTTTCTTGTGAACTGTCGTAAACATCGTCCAGTGTGAAGTGAGACTGGATAGATATTTAGTTATTGATTATAAATAATGGTAATGTTCATTGGTGCCTATAATAGAAAGAGATATAGATTTAGAGAAAAAGATATTGTAAATCACAATATTATTACACGTGCACAATATAAGTTGTCAACAATTTAGTTACAACTCAACAGTGTTGTTCGCGACTGTATTCCGAAAAAAAGCGAATCCAACGAAACGCGAATTAATGAATTAGATAAATCTAGAACGAAATCGTATATATTGTTGTCTCAAAATGCCAATTCTTTGTAAATGACTGCAAATTACACGACCATATCCTTGCATATTAATTACTATAAATTATTCATGACGCCTATGTTTTACAATTAGTAGTGTCATTTTGTGATAAGTATACTTATTAGTAATTACTGGGCATGACGAGATTCAACAACTCATATCTCAGGGTAACAGGCGCAGTGCTGTGCCGCGCAGAATTTTGAACTGGGTGGCACTGTGTCTGATATGGGCAATCATGATGCTTACCATCAGGCACCTTGGCACTCAGGCACATGATTTGCTCGTCTTGTCACTTCGCTATAATTTAAAAAAAAAAGTATATTGTAGGTGCATGAAAGTAGTTCCATTAATATGAAAAACTCTATAAACAAGGTAAAAAGGGAATCGTACTCGTAAATACGCCAGAGGAAAAAATAAATATCAACAAATTAATACATCTGTAAATACATGAGTAATGTGTATGACACACAAATATCATTTCACATACCGAAGCCAATACGTGACTTAACGCCGATACATTGTGTTCGAATGTTAGTTCTAATTGATAAAATAATACATTGAATACACGAACTAGGTGGTTTCAAATGTACAATCTTGTTACATAATAGTGAATGCAAAACTAAGGCTTGATTCGACCAAAATTATGCTAAATAAATACCCATTTATCTTCGATAGATAACTTTAGTTGGGTAATTATTTTGGTATAAACATGTTAACATACTAATTAATTTGGGTGTTATAAGTGTATATAAGTATGTATACCAGTTTTCTTTTTACCATAGTACAGGCCTTAATTGTAGTCTAGTTCAGGACAGACAGAAAACCTTGTGTGATTACTTGAGTTATACCATATTATTTAATAAAATATGTAGTATTATTATCTTGAAAACACAAATATCACTCAGTAAATACTTAGTCGTATTAGTTATTACGGTGTGTACTTTCATCATCATAACATAACATACATTCACGCCTTTTTCCCGAAGGGGTAGGCAGAGGTGTACCCAGGACTCAGTCCCATAGTAGATACACCCACATTTCGCCAGTATGTTATTGGTCCCATGTAATAGGGGGCGAGCCTATTGCCATATACCGGGCACAGTTCCAGACTCCAGGCAGCTATTGAGATAATTCCTAATGGAAAAATCCAATATTTAACACTATGCCTGACCTGGGGATCGAACCCGGGACCTCTTGATTGGCAGTCGAGCATGCGCCCACTACGCCACCGAGGCAGTTCATCATCATCATTACATCTTTTGGCAAATAAACATTTCTTTCTTTCTATCTCAGCCACAGATCAACTCAGCCATAGGATGTCCACTGTCCACTGCAGAACATAGGCCTCCCCATATATTCCCATCCAGTCCGGTTGTAAGCGGCCAACAACCAGCGTGATCCTGCTGTCTTTATCGATTCGTGTGTCCACCTTGTGGATGTCCTTTAGAAAGAGTTAATTCATAAAGAACACACCGGTTTTTCCGTTATAAAATTAATTCCTAATACAACCCGTATTTTGCCTCAATAAGGCGGTTTGATTTACCATTGTGAGGGCATGTTCCGTATAATACATCCTATCGCGTCTCATTCCAATTAGTTTTATTATTATTTCAATGGCGCCTCAATATTATGACGCAACCAATTCCTACCCTGTATTCTTTCAATTGCACTGTTCAGAGCGATGAGTGAAATGAAATAATGGTTTAAAGAACTTAAATAACACGTTTTGCTGTATATTATGGCTACCCGCGTTAAAAATGTTTGTTATAACCTCGACTCGATGTTTCGGTTGAGTTGCATTAACCGTGATCACGAGAAGACTAACGTTTTGCCATAAAATTACCTTACTATATGTTTCGATCGCGAAAGTTTAATAATTACACGTTTTCCTGGTTTCTAGTGCAAGAACAAAATGTTAATAATACTTTTCAATTATACGGCACAACGTACGGTACGTTGTCAATAATACTGCAACAAATGTACCTAATAAGTCACTTTGCACCAGCCAGGTTTAACATTGTCTAAAGCTAAAAAGACTAGCATAATCTGGTTAGATCAATATAACGCGTTGCATTGTAAGCAGCAACTGTTAGAATGACATCAATAATAACAAGTAACGTTAACAGGATACAAGACATCTTAGCAGTTTGACACAATCCTATGGAAAATTTATTAAATCGATGTTTTGTATTCCCCTGTTTCCTCCGAATACAGTAAACCTATTGGATATATTTATATCCTGATATTTTTGAGATGAAGTAAATTATGTCCCTATCATTTTAATTTTATTTATAAACTCTACATTGTTTTGTAGTGAACGTCCAATCTCGCGAGTAAACCTGCGACTTTGGAAGTTCACTATAAAAAAAACAAGGATTTATAAGAAAAATTAAAATGACAGGGACATAGGTTACTTCACTATAAAAATATCAGGATATAAATTTATAGAATGGTTTTATTATATTCGGAGGAAAAATGTGAATACAAAACATCGATTTGGCAAATTTTTCATAGGATTGTGTCAAATTCCCAGAAGGACATGTATACGCTCTTAAACGTGCAACGTGTAAACACTGGTATAACTAGAGTTTAACTTAGAGTTTAGAGTATAATTAGAGAACGTTGAGGGTTTCACCTGGGCGCTACCGTGTTTCGGATAGCACGTTAAACTGTAGGTCTCACTCATATGATATGAACTCTTTAGTCTATTCTGTAGGTGTTTCAATGTAAGTCATGTTTATAATAACATAATATAAACATGCCTTAAATATAATAACATAAGGTAACATTATATTGTCTGAGTGTTCTAAAAGCGTGTCATAAGACTGAAGGGACGCGTCATCATTAATGGCGTAAGATCTTTGTTATTTGATATCGATAGCACGTGAACATTTTGGGCACGATCCGATATTACTATACTTGAATGGAAACAGTAATGAAACCTCAGCAATATAACATTTTAGTTTTTCAATAATTTGTAGATTGGAATTTGAAAATCAGTGGCAGAGGACTTTTTTAAATATTAACCGCTGTGGAGACCGACTTTAGAATAGTGCTCGATCGTCTCTACCCGTGGTTGCCGTAAGAGCCGGCTAAGGGTTAACAGATCTAGAGGACGGGCAGCAGCGTCTTCTGGAAAAAACCATCGAAATGCGCTCGACAACCCGCTTGCCAAGCGTGTCGAGTATTGGCAGAACGCCCCTTTATGGGGAGGCCTAAGTTCAGAAGTGGATTCCCAACGGCTAAGATGATAATGATGAAATTCATAAAACAAATAAATGTTAAACAACCAGCGGTCTTATCGCATTGAGCAATATGTACCAAAATAGAGAATGATTAGGTATAACCGGAGCAGCTAATATTACCAAAGACGATGTCCTTGAGATTGAAAGAATGTTTCAAAATAACTCGCAAACAAACTCTACATTAGTTTTGAATTTGTCGAGTTCTTATAACACTAATGTCTAATTAGTGTTATAAGAACTCGTGTAAATGAATTGCGACCTAATTTGTTTGAACATCAATTACCAAATGGATGTAATGAATGATAGTATTGAGAATAATTATTATGAGATATTTGGAAAATAAGTAATTTAATGAAGGTGTTGCTTATGTTGGCGATTAACGCGATTAACTCTTGCATTACGTTGTCATACGTTGCGCCGTTTTTCTAAAGGGCCACACTTCGCCAGTTATGTTAATAAGTCCCGTGTAATAGGGGGCGATTCTAATGCCATCTACCATCTATCACTCTTGGCTGTCATTGAGAAAACTCCTAGTGGAAAAATCCAATAAAATTTTTCGACTGACCTGAGAATTGAACTTTGTTTGCCGACCATAACGCCACCGAGGCAGTTTTATATTGTCAATATAATATGTCTATCGTAATGTGTCTAAAAATGGAACTAACCCTTTTCCATAACAATAAGTAGAGGCTAAAACGCCCACTGCATAGAAATTAGCGCCCTTGGCACTTTCATAAGACATTCTTGTAACATCATACATCTGTACGGTGCATCATCAGAACCAAGATACTGTTCATACAGCTATTTTTAATTCTAATGTTATTGCCACAACAACTTGTGTTCGCTCTAGTCTAGACTTTATATTCTAAGAATACAGTATAGTTTCGCATTTCCTTGTATATTATCAACTATCATAATATGACATAAGTATAGCTGAAGATGTTATGCAAGAAACTCCTACGGATTGTTTGTCCACGCCCCCTGTTACGTTTATTAGAGGTTATCACTGTTTATATCTTTTACGTTTCAATGTCAACGTAGATAGACTGGCAAATTTTATATTGAAGGAATTTTATAGGTGCTTTGTTGTTCAGATTTTAATTCGTATATAAATTAGAGGATATAAACGATAAAGATAAAAGAAAAATGCAGAAAGAATTTTAAAGAAACATGTCTTTCTTTTAAGATTTCAGTACTAACGAAACAAACTAGGCGTGTTTCATATATTATTATTAATGTCCTTTAGGACACCATAAGATAAGAAAGAAAATGTCCTGGAAATAATAACGGAAGAAGATCTATCTCATTCAGCAACACACTCAACAATAAATAGATCAAATTATACAAACAATTAAATCGATACAGATACTTATTATTACATTTACTAATGAATATAAAAGTAATAAAACCCTAATAAGAATGATGATTCACAAAAGTGACGACCTAACGATCAACAACAGCTCTATCGATTATTATTCTCGTGTATGTACAATGAAAGTAATTTTCCGTATCCTAATTAAGAATTAGGACCAAAACAACAATGATTTAGGATCGACGTAGTGCGTTCCTCATGTCGTGTTTAATTAATTTGTTGGTCTACTTCTACTAAAAGAAAATAGAAAATAAAATAATTATTAGGATCGAAATAGTTTAGAAACTTTCCGCAAACGTGAATACGGAAATTACATTTATTTTGTTGATAGCGGAAGAAACTTTGGCATAATATAGACGCGTTGGTCCCGGTGTTGTTATACATAAATATATTTAAGCTTGGCTCTTCCTCAAAACTGTAATAGTTTTGAGGAAAATTTGGATAAAATGTACTAATAGTTATATGATCAATCTTCTGATTTACTTAATACTTCGTGACTGGTTATTTTATTGATTACATTTGATTCAGTCAGTCATACTCAGTACTTACTTACTGTAAGTATATTTAGTTTTATCTGCAATATATTTTACGGTTAATTTTTGAAGAGATCTTTATTCAGCTGGTTTGTGTAAGAGACACCGTGGCTTTGGAATCTTACTTATATTATCATAATTCTCAATTCTCAGTACAATGTAAAAATGTTACGTTTGTAAAACGTAAACAAAACACTATCGAGTTCTAACTCGACTCCAACGCCATCTAGATGGCACAAAAAAATCGGTGCTAGCACTGTTTTTTTTTTGTGTATGTTTGTTCCGTTTGTGAATGTTTAGTGTGCATCTAGCCCGATATTCCATTTCCATTCCACGGGAATGATGTCTACGCGGGTGAAACCACAGTTCGTTCACTTAATTTCTCAGCTATTTATCATCCTTTTCCTATGAAAAGTTCATTGAGACAATGCGAGATCGTAATATTGGACGGTGTTTGTAAACAATCTTCTGAGACCTAGTGAGTGAAACGAAGCATATTATAATGAATTATTATTGTTTTACCTAGCCCTGATTGTCTTCTATTTTCAACGTTATCGTTTACAAAATAAAGAACACATTTTCAGTAATAGATAATTCTAAAACTTGGCAAGATCATTTAGGGAGTGGCCGTTGCAGAATGTATGTATCAAGTGCTGTACAATCGATATCATTCCCTGCATAACAATGATTGTTTGATACGCAGTTGGCATTGTCCTGAGACGGATCTATATTTAAAGTATTTAAAGCTCGGACTTTATCAAATTGTATGAACTTATTTGAATCTGACTAACATTCTATCTTCAAGTGTTCAGTCTCTACGATCAAGCACAATGTATTATAATAAGTTACACCTCGGTGCCTATAATTTCGATTATAATATCAGAAATGCGAAACTTAAGTATATCAGAAATGCGAAATTGAGGACGGATATCTATTTGTTTTTACCAAACGGATTGAACTGAGATAGGATATTTTAACTGTGTGGAACTGTGGGGCACATCTATTTTTTCACAAATTCGAAATATTATTGATACTTATTATGTTGAGAAGGGCATAACTGCGAAAAACAGCGCGCCGCTAAGTACTCGTAATTAATTAATTAATAGTCCTCATGCCATACTCTGTCTATTTAGTACTTACTTAACTACATAATAATTGTTACCTTAGAATTAACTATGTATATTTTTTTTGTACTAAGCTAAGTTGATGAATAAATACTTTCTATTTTATTCTATTTCTAAAGGAATTATAATAATTTTAATGTGCTCGTATCTATCGCGATAAATACATCCAAAATGACGTCACAAACTATTATTATATATAAACTTTCCGTGTAATTATTATAATAGAGACCTTTATTGTTATTTTCGTACATAGTGTTACTGTCTGTTTGACAACAAACATCGGTATATTCCACAATATCACACTTGTTCGCATGTTCGTCATTATCAAACGGTTAATTTCTATTTATAACTCGTTTGATAACACCCGGTTCAAATATTTATGTTTTATTTGATAACTCCACGTTCAATATTGAGCAAAAATTACGGAATAATTATGACATTGTTAAGACCAATTAAGGATAAAGCAATAACATATAAGTACGAAAGGTGAAAATTATAAATCATCTGACGAACCGAATGACGTTAATAATCAACAACCAAACAATCTAACGTATAGTTTATTGATAATAATATGTCTCCGCGTGCGCTCTAACCATTAACGGGAAACCTGAGTGACGAAGAATTTAAAATTTCGGTTTTTGTAAAAACTATCGCCGTCGCTCTGCTCCTGAAAGTATGAGCTATGAATGTGTGTGTAAGAAGATTATTATTGCGACTTCGCGCGCATATTCATGTCAGTAGTAAAGTTTGTGACGCTTGTATTCAAATTAGGTAGGAACTTATCGTAGGTATTATTTTAGACTTTTGTTTTTATTTACATTCTAGTAAAGATGATTGCTTAAATTCATTAGCTACGTCTAGTATGAAATGGACCAGTGGTTGCAGTGTTCAGACAGCGTACAGCGTTCACAAAATCGTGTCATCGATCAACGAATACGAGTTCGAATCCAAACCCAGGTGTAATTTTTGCCCGGATATTTTTTTGTTAGGAACTTTTTTCTTCATTATCTGTATTTATATTATTGTAATATTATAAAATAATATAATAAAAGAATAGATACTATAATAATATATATTTATAGTTATATGACACCAGTCGCCCAGCGCTTAAAAATTCATATAAATGTGTATATTATCTTCGAAGGTAAGTATTGACTTTTTCAGTTCATCCTGTCAGTCTAGACGTTTGCTGAAAATATAACTTTTCATTGTAATATCTACCTAATAATAATTCGCCTAAATAATTTTCGATCTGTGCTATTGTGAAATTACAATAAAACGCAATTCAAATTAATTTCTTCAGCCTAAGGTCTTGTTCACACTGCGACTTTGAGCTGCCGCGACAGGCGTTTTTACGTTTGCAGCGCCGCAGCTGCGCGTTTTGGCGACTCCCTGCTTTCGGAAGCCTGCAGTGGCGATCGGCGTTTTTGCGTCTGCTGCGCCGCAGCTGTGCGTTTTGGCGACTTCCAAACTTCCGACTTTCCACGGGGTGCAGCGTTTGTCGCGGCATTTAGCAGCAGAAAAGCAGCTAAGCAGCTAGCTGCCGCAGCTAAAAGTCGCGGTGCAGTGTGCGGGGTGCAGCGTTTGTCGCAGCATTTAGCAGCAGAAAAGCAGCTAAGCATCTAGCTGCCGCAGCTGAAAGTCGCAGTGTGAACAAGACCTTATGAGTGATGTTAGGGGTGAGCAGTTGATAGTCATGTCGACCGCAAAAATTCGATCCGTTCGAACCGTTGATCGCTATCAACTACAAACTTGAAAACTATTTAGGTGGGGCTTGAGCCAATCATATGATCATGAGAACCCGGGTTTGATCCACAGGTCAGCCAAAAAGTGTAATTAGATTTTCTATTAGGAGTTTTCTGAATGACAGCTTGGAGTCTAAACCCAATAGATGACAATAGGCACGAATTCTACTACAAGAGATTAAAAAATAAATAATTACTGGCAAAGTGTTAGAAAATTTCACTGAGTCTTCACCCATGAACGCAAATGCCGTAGCTTGCGATAATGCTCTTGAACCATCTCTTTTTTAAAGATGTATCTACTCGTACAAGGCCAATAATGATTATGATGATAAAGTAATACATTTTAATACAATTAAATAATATTTATTAACAAATTACCCACTTAACAGTATAGAAGACAATGAAAGATCACCATAAAAACAGGTGCTATGCACTAGACATCTCAACATTAGGTTCTCCGAAGGTCTAACCGAACGAGAATAGGCCATATGAAAATTGATATTATAGTTGAGTTGCATTTAAATCGATATTGTTACATACTATTAGTCTTCTATTTTTTCGTAAGAAGTATTGGTTTAAACTCGTTTTCTATGAACATCACTAGTATTTTTAAAAATACTATGTCTATGAGTCCCTTCACTAGTTGTATAAGTGTGAGTGGAACCCCCCCTCACCGCCTGCCGCACCCCGTACAACGCGAAAGGGACAACTGCAGCTCAAAGCGATTATAACTACGAAAAAATGACGAAATCGATGTTTTGTATTCCCGTGTTCCCTCCGAGAATAATTAGTTTTATCTATAAATTTATATCTAGAAAATTAGGAATTGGATTAGGCTATGTCCCTGTTATTTTATTTTTTTTCCCAAACTCTTCATTTTTTTCTAGTGAACGTCTAATTGCGCGAGTAAAACCAGGACAGTTTTTCATGTTTTTAAAGGGTCATATTTCATTTAATTATGAGTTTGTAGAAAAATGAAAATAACAGGGACATGCTCACTGAGGACCTAGATTTTATAAAAAAAAAACCATTGCTCTGACGCAATTATCTAGGGAGGAAACGCGGGAATACGTTTGTATGGAAAAATCACCCCTCGTGTATCCTCTTAATCGCTACGTAAAAAAAGAAAATTCCGCAATTTTCGAATTGTAGTGTGCGTAACACAATGCTAGTATGCGTAAAAAACAGTGCCACTTGTGCGTGAAAAGCAACACTGCATGACCTAGGGATGGAATTCGGGACCTCCTGATGCCAGTCAAAACAAGCTCCAGATTATATTATAACTCAATTGATTTATCATCCTGAAACAACAACCAATTAATTGGATAGATCTATGTGCAAATGCAGTCACTTAGGTATAAAACTCGCATAACAGTACTTAGCCTTGATATTTGCTGTAGTCTAGTTTGTACTGCATTGAAATAACCTAGTCATCAATAAGGACATGAATCATTTAATTTGATGACATATGAGCAGTGTAAAGTAAATTCAAATTGTTAATTATTATTATTTATTTATTTATTTATTGATAATTAGTACGGCACTACAAAATACCACTTACACTAAATAACACATTGATAATATTAGGAACATTGCATAAAAACAAATAATTAAACAAAACATTATAACAAATACCTTGGTTTTTTTTTTTTTTATGATAGTGAGTGACAAGACGAGCTCATCAGATGCCTGATGGTAAGCATCATGATTGCCCATATCAGACACAGTGCCACCCAGTATTTTAAAATTTAAAATTCTGCGCGGCACTGCACTGCGCCTATCACCCTGAGATATGAGTTGTTGAATCTCATCATGCCCAGTAATTTCGCTGGTAACATTGCCCTTCATACCGGAACACAGTAATGTTTGGACATTACTGCTTGGCGGATGAATAACTGGCAAAGGTGTGGTACTTCCCCAGGCGGCCTCCTGCAAAAGAGGCCTACCACTACACCCTAGTTCTATTAATCCCTGGGTCTATTAATGTAATAGATTATTAGTTTTAATGTCAAGATATAAATAGATTGATTGCTTTGTGAAGAAACTGCGTGATGATGATGCAAACAAAACCCATAATTATGTTGCTAATAATGTAAAATGTGCTAATAATGCTAATAATGTATAATAAGTTTATTTTATCTTTATTAAATATTTTATTTATTATTTTCATCCGACAAGCAGTAATGTGCAAACATCCGGTCTAAAGGGCAGTGTTACCAGCGAAATTACTGGGCATGACGAGTTTCAACAACTTATATCTCGGGGTGACAGGCGCAGTCTCAGATCATACATACAAGGTTATTTGTATGATCTGAGGGCGCAGTGCAGTTCCACGGAGAATTTTGAATATTAAAATACTGGGTGGCACAGTGTCTGATATGGGCAATCATGATGCTTACCATCAGGCCTGATTTGCTCGTCTTGTTACTCACTATATCATAAAAAAGCCGCCCCCATATTAAAGACTGGAACACCACAAATTACGTTCTACGCTTAATAGCTAGTTTTACAAGTTTGTATAGCATTCTGGCCTCCTCTGATAATGGATAGGCCAGAATGCTATTACATGTCCAAGGTATAACAATTACGCATAGCTTTATACACTGTTATCAACAAGCTACACCGGATATTTCAATCTTAAAAACTGAGAAATGGACTTATACGTGTAACATCGGCGCAATACAAGGTGCGACTGACTTCACTCAAGCCAATTAACTTGACTGGAGTTCGTCACACAAAGCATGGTACAGGTCGCGTCACGGTTTAATAGCACTGACCTTCAATGCGCAGAAATTAGATTGCAGATTTTTAGATTTGTTAGGACTTTTTAGACCAATACACCTCCCTCCACTTTTGTCGAGCGCTATTAAACCGTGACGCTTCCTGTAAAACGCATCTTTCTCAGTCTATATAAAAGGTCATTTATTTAAACAGAGTCATTATTTAATCTGAAAAGATTGGTTGCTATTAAGATTTAACAACTCAACAGTAGAATATTCCAGGCATCGTTAACTAAGGTGATATCATGGTCATGCAATTTAGTAATAAATAAAATTGCTTCTAACAATAAATGCGCAGGAATCTAAACTGAAGCTGCAAATTTAGAAGGGCGCGTAATGTTAAAGCTAAAATAGGTTTATTTGCAAACCATTCTGTTGCTACATTAGTAATGTCCTCAAAAATCAAATAATAATGCAAAGATTGGCGTTAACTGTTAACTTATCTCTAGTTCTATAACTGGTACGTACGGAATGCGTCGTGATGGCAATCATCATAGCCGTGTCGCCTTATTACCTGTTACTTTCTAAACGATGTGTAATTTTTGCACCTACTCGTAAATAGTAGGAGAAAGATTCGATTATGGATGACAGATTATTCCATACGCGTAATTCCCAGAAAAGATTTCGAATACTCTAATTCCATTCGCCTATTTACATTTCTTCAGAGAAAATCATAAGCCGTCCGAATACATTTATAATCTTGAGTCTAGACTCTAGACATTTACTCACTATATCTGGCATCTTGTATAATGAATCACATTACTTGTATCTTGCCGTTTGCCATTTATAGCCGTTATAAGTGCAGACGTCGCTTGCATTCGTTTCAATACTGAGATAAATGTTGTTATCTGTATTTCTTGTTTTTCTTTAAAACATGGTGTCCTTTGAGCATGCATGGTTGTAACATAACACTGAGGTTTTAATTACTTTTTGATATTTATGGTACGCTTTATTTCTTACTAGAATCTAGCATTTCTAGAAGGAAGAAGGCTTCGTAAGAAATTAACTATAATAAATAATATTATGTGAAATGTATGGAGTCATATCGATAAATTACAAGCTTATTTCTTAATGTTATTTCGCCAAATAAACATGAATTGACAACAGCCGAGATTAGTTAAAATCCATCGTAGTAATTTGCTTGGCAGATGCAACAAAAACACCAGATTTTAATGTTCGTATTATTTTGGCGACCAGCTAGCTACGTTCGGGGGAGGCCAAGCGCCGGGTGGCGTGCTGCCAGGCAGTGACATAGGATCGCTTCTTTATTATTGTTATTTCGGAACTAGTACTTGTTGAGCTTTCAGCTTTCTAGTCCTGTCTTCTTATTATAATTTATATTACTAATATCATATTAGCCTTATGTATGTTATTTGCTATCCTAAATATGTGTATTTTTTCTCTAGGCTACAATTTATTTTTGTGTCTAGTTTTTAATCCGCAATTCAATTAGACTAGCTAAATCTTTCAAAGATTCACAAGCACGTTGTTGCCTAATTTGGGATGTTAGTCAAAAAGTATGCAGTCTGCCTCCCAAGGTGATTTATTGGTACTGGCTGTCCCTATCTGGGTCTATTCATTGTGCGCTCCCGCTCTTTGCTTTCAGCCGCATTGAATAGGCGTAATAAAGCCTGATATGGGTCATGGTCACTATTTGAATATGCGTCCTTGTCCCTTACATTGTGAAACCCCAAACAAAGGGTGCTTGCTATAAGTTTTAAATGTATTTCTGTGAGAAAATAACTCAGTCAGTTTCCTGGTGAGGAAGGTGAATTTGTCCATGTTTTCAGAAAATTGGCTTAGCCGTTTGAAGATTATCAGCTATTATCTTGCTGATGAAGGGGTTTTGATCAACTGACACTATTCATATTGTATATTCATATTGATCATATTGTATTTAAAATTTGGTGTCTTGTTACATCGATAGTACAATATGGTATATATACATGGCAGTATGATTACTTTGACCTGATGCCGCAGCATGCAGGTTCAGATAGATCAGCAATCTGATATACCTAATCATGTTTGGGCTTATTCAAATCGTCTCAATGAAAAGATGAGGTAAGTATAGAATCTATAAATGAATGATGAAGAATCTGATGATAGACCAGAAAAATAAGTAGGGAATTTTAACTATTCTTATATGCATTTGTAATATGAAATATAATTTGTAAAATGATTAATGATAGTACTTCCATTACAACTTAACCAAATCTTTCAGTATCCATTAAGTGTTACAATTTTGGCCGATCTTGCAGCTACGTTAGGTGCAACTTTGTTATTCATTGGCAGATGTCCAAACGTTGCTTGTAATGCAAACCAGGTACGCATTACGCTCTCTATGTTGCTTTTACAAGGTTACACTTGTTACAAAAAGGTTTAATAAATACTTAAGAGAATTTTATCTGTCAAAATGAATTACTATCTATGAGAAGAAGTCAAAAGAGGCGAAAAAATTTCTCTATCCATACTAAAAATAGATCAGCTGATAGATCTATTTGTATGTGAGGTTGTTCAATACCATTTCTATAAATATATAAGTAAGAATGGAGATGACAATGAGGCATAAACAACAATGTGTGGAAAATGGAAACATGTAGGAAGTCGGTATGTCTCTGAGGCTAATACGAATACATATTAGCTTACGTTTATCGCACCAAAGGATTATAATTATTATACATTAAAATACATAGTGTTAATACATCTAATATGATTGTCTCACCTACTGTTTATTAAATTTCAATCACTCGTGTGACGTCACTGTCGGCTCATTTTAGTTCCCAAAACTTTACTAGATGTCGCTGCTAAACAAGTCGAAGCTCAAGCTGAATCGCGCTAACGAAATGGTACTCGAATACGTGAGCCAAGCCAACTGCACTCTGATCGGTATCGCTTCTCGGCCTTTTGGCTAAGATCAAAGTGTAGTATCTGTTCTTTTCAGCTTAATATCTGAAAGTTCCCTCATTGAGGGACCAGTATATTAATCTGATTTTTTTAAATCGACGGGATGTTCGGGGCTCGCTCCACTCCCGTCACGGGTCGGCCCGGCATTGCAGTGCCGCCGGGATCGGCCCACATAAAACTAGAGATGTTCAAAATAATCATTTGTATCGATACAGCGTATCGATACGTATCGCAATCAATTGTATCGATCCAGCGATATATCGCAGGGTTTTGTATCGATACTTTCGATACGTAACGATATTTATAAACTTTATAAACAGGGTAAAATAAATGAAAAAAAATACTCTAAGCAGTGAAAAGTAATATATTGTTCTGAAACCAAACCAACTGAAAAATGAAATTTTTACAATTGCCACTGAGACGAAGTTAGGCTTCGGAGAAACAAAAGTCTAGACAGACGTTGCGGGTTCAGGCGATTACGTCTGTCTGATAGTGTGTTTCCTGCCAAAGAAAACAAGCGCTCAGATGGCACTGAAGTCGCTACAACAGACAAATATCTCAATGCCAAAGCACTGAGATTAGGCCAAATATTCAGTCTTGTATTCCAATACAATATTGGATTTTCATTTCGGTTCATCAGCGGTTCTCTGAGGTACAGTTTTAACATATCATCCATGCCTACTGTAGGTAAATTTTTTGATGATTCCGAAACCAACTGTTTATGGAACTTCCATATTGTATTGTTTTGCTGTGTAGATGAATCGTTTGTTTCTTGATAGTCACTAGACGAAGTAGAAGGCGTGGAAACAGTTGACTTTAAATAATCTGATATGTCATTTAAAGCTTTAGCACAAGCCTGAGCGTCGGTGAAATAAATTTTTTTGAACCTGGGATCCAAAATCGTAGAAATGGCCAAAATATGCACTTTTTCGGAATTTTTAAATCGTTTATTTATTTCATTTAAAATTTTAGCCTTAAATTCTGAACCAATATCTGAAATATCAGACTGATTTTCCGAGTTGGCTAATTCAATTGCCTTGGTCATACAATATATCATTGGAATTACGAGGCTACTTGTTACATAATTCTGTCCCGATATTTCTTTAGTGACATGTTCAATTGGAGTGAGAATGTTTATCACTTCTTTAATAGTTGCCATCTCTGTGCCACTCAGCATAGCAGGTGCTCTAGTATTTTGCAGTAAAATATTTCCAATAAAATCACTCAGCTCAATAAATCGCTCAAGCATGTATAACTTTGAATTCCAACGCGTAATAATATCCTGTATTAGTTTTTTAGGTTCAATATTGTTATTTTTCTGAAGTTTTACAAGTTCATCATGTGCCACAACGCTTTGTTTAAAATAAGTCACAATATGTTTCACTTTGTTGAGAATAGTTTCAAGACCCCTCGTGTCATCTAAAGATTTTTGCACCACCAAATTCAGGGTATGCGCAAAACATGGCAAATGATTATTTTTGCCAAGGAAATCATGAATCGCCTTAACTATATTTGACCCGTTATCTGTGACGGCTGCCAATATTTTTTCTTTTGTAATATGCCATTTCAAACAAATATTTTCAATGACATTACATAAATAGTCAGAGGTGTGTCGTTCATCTAATTCAGTAACACCTATGACAGTTGATTTTAAGTTTCCGTCTTCTAAATAGTGGCAAGTTAAACCCAAATACCCTATTGTGTTCATAGTGTCAGTCCAAACGTCAGTTGTTATGCAGAAACTGTTTATTTTCGTTAATTGGCATTTTATTATATCAGACAGTGTATCATATTTTTCGTCTATCAATCTTGTGATAGTGCTCCGGCATGGAATCTGGTAGGATGGACACACCACTTTCATTAAATATTCAAACCCTCTTTTTTCAGTGGTGCTTAGAGCCAAATCATCAACAACAATAAAGTATAAAATGGCATTGGTTAATTTACCTTCCTTTGATCCGCCCTTGCGAAATGCGTTGATATTCAAAATAATATCATCAATTTTTGGCTGGCGTATTACGTCTTGTTTTTTTGGGGTTGAAAACACAGTAGCTTTAAATTGAAAAGATTCATCCATTTGTGAATTATTTAGAGAATCGGCGTGGCTCGTCGATGGGCCAGGGCTGATAGACGGTTCTGCCTAAAAATAAATAAGTAGAATTAATAATGTGAGTGAATATCGTCCGCATCGGCACTTAACATCAGGTGAGATTGCGGTCAAAAATAGGCATATTTATAATCAAAATATTTAACGAACAAAAAACTACTTACTTGCTCTCGTGCCAAAGATAAAGAGGACCTCGATGTTGAGCATTGATCGCTATCTAATATTTCCTTGTGGTGTCGCTGCAAATGAGTTCTCAGATTCGTAGTATTATTTTTAGTTTTCACTATCACCTGACACAGTTTACATTTACCACCACCACCGTCTATTGTTTTAATAAAAAATGACCACACATTTGACTTTTTTGGCGGCGGCATAATTGTAAATTATATTTGAAAAAACTTTGTTATCGACGACGACGTGTTACGAACAAAGACGAGAGGTCAATAATCAATAAAGCAAACAAGAATATTATTTTATTTTACTATGCTAGTACCTACCCACAAATTTTATAAACAATTTTTCGGGTAGAAGGAGCCAAAGCGTGCCGCGCGTCGCCAGCTCAGTTGATCGGTGCAAAGTTTGTTTACATTAATCTCTTCTTACCAAAACATAGAGGCAGTTTAATATTACAGGTTCTTATAATAATTTGAAGTAGACATACCTATTATACGGATTCGATATTTTAAACTGGAGATACGATATATCGATGCGTATCGTATGGTCGTGTATCGATGCAAAATATCGATATATCGCATTGCTTTGTATCGATACAACATAATATCGATTCGTATCGCGCATCTTTACATAAAACTTGAATATCTATAATTTAGCTCTCTATCTAAGCCCTAAGCTTAGTGATTGTTAATTTTCATTCCTTAGAACGTTAAACTCGCAGCATTCAGCATGACGTTCTTTCGGACTCTTGATGATAATAATAATATTCCACTACGTGTAGTTGACGGGCATAGCGATAATTCAAATTTTAAATAACGCCACATTTTGCGATAGACATTGTGTGAAAGCGAAATTTTACGAAAGAGACAATTTGCGAAATAGACCTTTTTTTTTTTAATTATAATCAAAAATGAAAATAGTCCTGCTAGTAGTTAGTGCCCTGTAGTGGCGAATTAATTTCGAATAATTACCGTAATACGACAATATTATTCTATTCAAATATTAATTTCGTTCATTCGGGTCCGAAAGTTCCAAGTTAATGGTCGGTTTCCTTTTATACTCTTCTTCCATTCACCATTTCCACAGTCCGCACGTATTTTTTACATCCCATCGAAAATAAGTTTTTAATGGAAAAATATATTTATAATCATAAATTCTTTGTTAAACTTACTCATAGTTTATATATATGAACCACTAGCAATTAATAGTACTTGTCAACTAGTCGACCCTATTTTACATGAAATCTACGCACATAACAGCTTCCGCTACAATCAGTAATTTCCTCCTATATAAATAGAACAGTAATTTTATTGTAATCAATTCTGTTCTTCGAGCACGCTTCCATATTTTATTATATTGTTATTTACGAGTATGTTCCTTCGAGACATACCCTTATGTGGGTCTATAAATAAATGTCTATGTCGATATGTATCTCATAGAAGGTTATTGTATTATAATATAAGCCATTTTCAAATACAAATTCAAATAGTTAATTGTTAAACAACAGTGGTCCATAAGAATAAGAATAAGAATAAGAATAATTTTTATTGCTATAACTGTGTACAAAGATGGTAGGATACATTAAAGTAGGTATTTTAATTGTTTCAACAGTTTGCCCTATTGCGGACGTACAATAATTAGGTGGTATACAATAAGCATAAGCTAATGTTGCAAAACAAGGATTATGTGTCAAGATTCAATTAATACTAAAAATGCTAACTTCCTTACGAATTAATAGTAGTCATTAAGTTATATATCACAAATAAATATTAATAATAGGTAAAATTTTATTATTTAATCGTTAAAGAACTCCTTTATCTTATAAAATGCCTTAGATATGAGCCAAGATTTTAATTTATAACGAAACTATGTTAGTAATTTGATTTTATTGACTAAGGGTTAGTAAAACGTAGTAGTTTTCAGTTCGACGGGTAGAAACAACCCCTTAACAGGAAACTACATAATAATAATGAAAAGCTATGTGCTGGGAGTTGATGCGAGAAAGAAAATAAAAATATGATTTTATATATGTTTCTTTTCACATCTCATTTTTTAACATTCTTTTAACAGGAAAGGGTTTCTTAGCAGTTAGACACAATCCTATTGAAAATTGACCAAATCGATTTTTGTCATCATCATCAGCCGGAAGACGTGGTGAACATAGGCTGCTGAACATAGGCCTCCCCCACAGAACGCCACCGTGCAGTTGCTCGCCGTCCGCATCCACCGCGAGCCTGCGATCTTGAATAGGTCGTTGTAGGTGTTTTTATTTCCACTGTTTCCTCCGAATATAGTAAACATATTTGATATAATTATATCATGATATTATATAAAGATAATTTAAACTATAACTTAAAGTTTAAAGTTTATTTATTTATCATCCTTACAAAATGGTACAGGAAATATAGGTCATCGATTTAGGTGTACGTCTTTAAAATAATGATAGACCTAATTTTATTACAATAACCGTCAATTAGGTCTATTGAATGTTAGACTTCTGGCATTCTAGAGGTTTTTAGTGATTTTAAAATTATAATTCACAATACTACTCACAGAACCATGGAAGTCCTGCGCCTGAACTAAGATAATATCTTGTATCTCGGGACACAGAACTACCTGCCTGCAGCACATTTGTGAATGTATATTTTTTCTTGTATAACTATGTCTCTATAATTAATTTTTGTTTTATAACTCTTTATTTTTAGGGTTTCGTACCTCAAAAGGAAAAAGGAACCCTTATAGGATTACTTTGTTGTCTGTCTGCCTGACTGTCCGTCTGTTAAGACACTTTTGAACGGGAAAGCGTGGAGGTATCAAGTTGAAATTGATATCAACTATAAGTACTCAGATCTGCGGTCCCTTGAGACTGTAAAAAAATCATACTTCTAAGTTAACGCCATCAAAAGTTATGGCCATGTCCATGTACAGCATATTTCCATACTTTGCGCAAGGAAGTAAATAGCGCTATATATTCTTGGTATCTAGGTATGGAACCCTACGCTATGCATACATAAGTATGCCATAACAATTTATTTAGTAGTGAACATCTAATCACGCGAGTAAAACTGTTATTGTAGAAGTTCACTTCGAAATAACCGAGAGTTTATCAGAGAAACTAAAACGACAGGAACATAGTTTACTTCACTAATAAAATATCAATATATAAATTTATAGAATGGTTTAACTATATTCGGAGGAAACAGGGGAATACAAAACATCGATTTGGTAATTTTTTAATAAGATTGTGTAAAATTTGTCGTAGCTCGGATAAAATATTAATACATTTTTGTAACACATATAGGTATATGTAAAACATCTACAGTAAAAGCACGGTGATGATGATGATGATGATGATGGTCATAAAGAACGTACTTTTAATATTTATTTGGAGGCCGCCTGGGGAAGTACTACACCTTTGCCAGTTATTCATCCGCCAAGCAGTAATGTGCAAACATTATTGTGTTGTCTGAAGAGCATTATTACCAGCGAAATTACTGGGCATGATGATTTTCAACAACTCATATCTCAGGGTGACAGGCGCAGTGCAGTGCCGCGCAGAATTTTGAATTTCAAAACACTAGATGGCACTGAGCCTGTTATGGGCAATCATGATGCTTACCATCAGGCACCTGATTTGCTTGTCTTGTCACTCACTATCATAAAAAAAAATATATTTTAATAATAATATGGGACAAATTCCACACACGGTCACTAGGCTAGAAGCCTGTACTATGGTAACCAGATAACTTATACACATACGTATATAAGCTTATAACACCCAGACACCGATCAAACAGACATGTTTATGCACACAAATGTTTGACCTGGCCGGGGATCGAACCCGGGGCCTGCGGCAAAAATAGCAGAGTTACTACCATCAGAGCCAACGAGGATGTCATACTCCCGAATATAAAATGACATAAGGTGATAGTATATCTAATCTAGAGTATGTACACACGTTATTTCGCCGTCAAACACGATGCTGTGCCTGTGCCGTAGCGACGCCGTGTTTGTCAACAAGTAACAAGCTCCTACAGTGATGCCCATATGTGTGTACAAGAGACCTAAGACGTGAGTCATACCTCCCAGTGAAGGCCGCACGCTGGCGCCACCACATGTGTCTCCAGTCTATATCATATGTCAGGTAACAAGCCATGCGACGCCGGCGCCTACTCGACAGACTACTACAACTAAATCCTTTTGATCGGATTATAATATCGAGATCGAGATCGGATTATAAAATATAATATCGAATAGTATCAAGTCCTTTAAAAAGCTATAAAGAGGTCGGACATTTTTGTATGGACTTTGGTCCAAGTGGCGTCGGATCATGAGACCTGTTTTCATTTCATCCGCAAATGTATCGACGCATGGAGAAAAAAGTTATTGTTGAGTTTCATTAGCCGACATAACTTGGACCGCTTCCGCCCGTTCTCCTTTGGTTAAGTATTGGACCGTGGACAAACGTCACTGCAACGCTTTCTATCGTTAAAAGGCTAATTTGCTCAGTGGAGCTTTCAGCGAATCGCCTTACGAGTCTGCAAATCGTAATATCGGAGAAACATTTATTATTTTTAACATTCATTATTAAATAAACTGGTCAAGCGCGATTGAAACTTGCAAATGAAGGGTTCCTACTTCCTACTTCAGTTTCTACCCACACATATGTACCTATTACCTGCCTCTTTATAATAGGTGTCACCTCTCCTCACATACCAAATAAAATTCTAATTAGTATTATTCTAATTGGTTTAAGAATTTATTCATATTGCAGTAAACATCTTATACGACGATTTGTAAAACGCGTTGGTTGTATGAAATGTAAATTGAAGTTCATAATTAAGTACTCCTTTATTATGAACTTCATTTTATTGTTATTATTTTTTGTTATAGCGGCAACAGGAATACATATATTTTGAAAATTATTACGGTTTATGAAATAGATCCCTGTGACAGACGGATGGACGGACGGACAACGGAGGCTTAGTAATAGGATTCCTTCGGCATTCGGCACCCTTTGGGTACGGAAACCTAAAAAAGGTAGCGGCTGAAAATTTTCTCGTTGTACCGATGAACGGTGAAGAGTGATTTCTATGTTATCTCTATACAATTAATTCTGAAAATAGTTCGGAGTTCAAAGTTTCGATATAGACTAAAAATCCCCACCGACAATTTTGTAAGTAGAGTATAATATGTATTTGGCGCGTTTAATTCCCTTTTTCTTTCAGAATCACATTGTTTTCGAATTGTGAAAGTTTTTAAAATTACCGAGTATAAACAACTGTGACTGACGCACCGTCATAGGCCACCGGCCACGCTGCAAGCCACGTGCTTCGATCGACTGTTTCATTAGATCGATATCATGTAACAGTAAGAAGCAAATGGTGCGACAGGTGCTGCTTATGTGTTAAGGAGCTGTTGTGCTCTTGACAAACATTTTGTTTTTTTTTTTTTATGATAGTGACAAGACTAGCAAATCAGGTGCCTGATGGTAAGCATCATGATTGCCCATATAAGATACAGTGCCACCCAGTGTTTTAAAATACAAAATTCTGCGCGGCACTGGACTCCGCCCGTCGCCCTGAGATATTTGCTGTTGAAACTCGTCATGCCCAATAATTTCGTTGGTAACATTGCCCTTCAGACCGGCGCCCCTATTATGCATGGTCAAGCGATAGAAGTAAAAGTAGCAGAAGCAGTGAAGTAGCAGTAGCAGTAATTGCAAAATGTCACTTTGAATTCGAATTACGCATGCTTTCTGCACTGCTGTTTTGTCGCTTTGGCACACTAGCGGCCTAATGGAATATTAGCAGTAAATGGAACTAATTATTGCGGTTTAATTTTTTTTATCTGTGGGAGGCTGCTATAGTCTGTTCTATTTTTACCTTTGATTTCATCAAATTATTTATCTTCTATGGGCACGGGCCACTAAATCAATGAGACAGAAGGACGGTTACTATATCACCAGATATTCGAGTAATATATTTTCAACTTGGAGTAAGCGCACTACATTTATTTTTAAGTGGGTGCTTAATTGTTATGATTGTTTTAGTTAAATATTATTTATAGTATAAACTTCATACAGAAGTCCGCAGTCTGTACTACATTAAAGTTCATATTACCTATTAACATCCAATCTATTCATATCAAAATACGGACACAATATTATATAATAATATCTTCGGTGCGGGAGAAATCTCCAATCCCCCAAAAGTGGTTAGGTCAAGTTGAATGGATAAAACAAAACATAACTTTAAAAATATACCTTTTCTTCTTTTTCCTTACCCTTTCCCCCTAAATTCGTGGCTTGAGTCACAGTAGCGGCACAAAAATAATATCTCTTCGGCAGATGGGCGGGAAGGGTAGGAGGTAATCTCCCTTCTCCACATACTAGCCAATTTTGTGCTATTCGATTCCAATTTCTATTTAAATATACATAAAAATCGAAGCCCTGGTAGAGCCGGCTTTCTGTTTGATTGTATTATGTGGCAGCGTTGATGGATTACCTAAATTCTAAATCTGACAACATTAATAATTATCCATTCATAATAATGTCCAGTCTTAATTAATTACTTATATCCTTGTTTAATATGATAATATCTCACTTGAACTATATTTCACCCATATTAGCTGCAAGAGAAGGTAAGTTACGAACGCATAGATTGCATATACCTACTCCAACTGTTGTTGTTGTTTACATATTATCGAAACTAATATTACTACTTGTTAACAGGCCAAACGTAAGGCTCCAGTAGCCAGATGGAACTATATACAGAAGGATGAGGCAGAAACCAGGGGCCGATGTCGTACTTATCACCGTCGTACTGTGGCGGAACGTAAACACCTACCTCTGAGAGGTTGTGGCATAGGCCTCGCGTTTGATTTGGCTGTAAACGTGCTAGAAATAGTGACTGTGACGCATACCTACTAACTAGCTCGAAAGAGAGCACCCTAGGGAACTAATCAAGTGTGCAAGTAACTCATTGAAACTGGCCCATAATAAAACACATATAAAGCTCCAAAATCTTTTATTTTCTCCTACTTAGGTGTGAGAAACAGATAAGTACGCGCGTGTAATAATAAATAAGTGTATTTTTAGTTAGTGTGATCATATTTTAACATATGTTAAAAAATATGCATATATAAGATGCGTGGTCGCGAGCGCTACTGTTGACCATGAGGTCCCGGGTTCGATCCCTAGGTCAGGAAAAATGTGTTATTATTAAGTATGAATTTTCTCAATGACAGTCTAAGTCTAGAGTCTGGAACTGTGCCCGGTAGATGATAATGGACTCTGGAATTACGCTAGTTATGTTATTGGCAATAGTAGTTAACTACATGTAAGTAGGATTATAAATCCTACTTCTTACTAATACTGCAAGCTATTCCTACCTTTCACTATAATACAGCTTAGACCCTGAAATAACACATAGTCTAGGGTACTTTCCAGCGCATAAAACACAGGTAGTATAAGTATATTATATTCTTACTTTCCTTTTTATTATTCTTTTAATGACAATAATTATGTTAAATAAATCTATAAATTCTATAATAAGTAAAAAATAATATGATTATTATCAAAGAAATTCAATTTATAATAGCAAAACAGAATAAACTATGAACAGCTCTATTGATAGTCAGTAATTAGTTCTGGACCCTCAATCCCTAAGTACAAATTATGGGTCTGACGAGTCTTCTTAACAGTCTCTTCTCTCATGTCTACTTGTCTCCATCTATTAAGTGGACATCTCTTGTAGCTGCAAAAGTATAAAATTTTACTAAATAAATAATACTTAAAACAGCCCGATAGCCTGTTGGCTCAGATGGTAGTTACTCTGCTTTCTGTTCCGCAGGATCCGGAGCAGGTTCGAACCCTGTCCAGGTCAAACATTTGTGTGCATGAACATGTCTGTTTGATCTGTGTCTGGGTGTTGTAAGCTTACATAAGTATGTATATAAGTCTTCTGGTTAGCATAGACCAGCTTCTAGCCTAGTTTGGGACCAGATGACCGTGTCTGGAAGTTGTCCCATATAATTATTATGTATAACATGGAGATAAAATAAGAATAATAAATACCTACACCAGTCACTGGGTGGAATTAAATATAAGCTGTGTCCAGTTGCATCGAACCTACACAAGCACAAGAAAGAATCGAGTGGCTGAAAATGAAAGAGATTCTTAGACCTCCTGTATGGATCTTTGAGGATGTTATTGATTGAAAGAGAAGTTGTTGTGTCGAGTGTTATATAATTGTTTAATATACTAAATGAGTCGCATGTAAATGATGAAGTGATTGATTGCGAACTGGTAAATTTAGGCCGCAGCAGTTTGATTTGCAACCGCAGCAAGACGCAGGTTTGGTTTGACCGTACACCTCGAGACATACTTATTTAACAGAAGGATATTTTATGATATTAGGTAGGTACATATCTAGGCTGAATAAAGATAATTTATTAGGTACCTGGTAAGTTAGTGTTTTATCACAATAAACGTTTGCATGTTATGAATTTAATCATTCAATAATAATTATTAATAGGCACCTACCTAGACACATTAAAACAATAAAAAATAAGGCCAAATTACCTTTCTGATGTGTCTTGAGATTCAAATACTTAATTTCTCGTTAATCCTCAACTTTCACAATGGGTAATATTATGGTTTTTGAAGCTGTAAACACACCAATAACCAAAATAAGGTGTTTGAGTTCGACTCAACGACTTGGACTCTTGTTTTATGGGTCTTGTAAATAAGTTTATGCAGGTAAAACATCACGATTTTGGTTAGAGTTTTTTTTGATTTGGATAACAATCTGAACAACAATCTGCAAATAGTAGTCGCCTTCTGTCAGTCCCATTTCGCGCTGCTACTTCTATCGCTCTGCTGTTGAAACGCTTCGGTAATTCCGAAAATTCAGCCTTAGCAGCAATTTCTGCCACAGACCACAAAGATTTCTTCACTAACGACCAATTTTTGGTTCCTTTCCCGACGGTCAGAGGGCGTCTTGAATCGAGCTAGCAATCAATTGCAAGTTTTTTTGGGTAATACGAAACATGCCGTTTGACAGCAGAAATTGAGCAATCTTAAACGCTTTCCACACTTCTGTTGCGTCCGTAATAAGCCCGCGGAACACAGTAATGTTTGCACATTACTGCTTGGCGGATAAATAACTGGCAAAGGTGTGATACTTCCCCAGGCGGCCCCCTGCAAAAGAGGCCTACCACTACAAAACTACTTTTGTGCTTCCCATCCGCTCTAAATCTCATTGACATGTCTTCTTTTCGCTGGGCGCTCCCGTGTTTGGATGTGTCCTATAAGATATGCAGAGGGCAGTTGTTTGGTCATGTTGGAGGCCTTGTAGGAATCTCGCCGGCCTGAAATTTGAAACTCTGACATTAAGGCTATGGGTTCATCTCACAGTCTTTAATAAGAGCCTTCTAGATTTTAAACCAATTATTCTTAACCTTTTAGTGATGAGGGACTAATTTACTAAGTTTCTGTCATGCAATGGACCACTATTATATATAACTGCTGAAGTCTTGGTTCTGTGCAACACATAGCGCCTTTTCACTTTGACAGCCTCGTTGACTCAGATGGTAGTAACTCTGCTTTCTGTGTCGCAGGCCCCGGGTTCGATACCCGGCCAGGTCAAACATTTGTGTGCATGAACATGTCTGTTTGATCTGTTTCTGGGTGTTATAAGCTTATATATGTAGGTATTAACAGTCATCTGGTTACCATAGTACAGAGTACAGGCTTCTAGCCTAGTTTGGGACCAGGTGATCGTGTGTGAAAGTTGTCCTATATTATTATTTTTATAAACTTTAAAAAAATCGCTATCTTATCGAATTCGTATGAACGATATAGGTAAGTAATTTGTCCAGCTGGCCGAAACGACAAAGGACACGTAATCAGCATAATTTGCAACTTGCAACGTGATATCTACTTCTAGTCTTGATGTCACCAAACTAGAGCACAGCCTTGAAGCGATATCATGTCCGAGACAAAAGATCGAAACATCGACCTGCATTATATATTTTGTCTACGATAATAATGAACGTGGCTGGAAATGGAACTACATGTTCTGTCATATGAGTCGCTGTCAAAATGCTAATACACTAGCACCACCGCCTACATTCATTTAGATAGTGATAGTAGACTGACTGTAACGAAATAAAATGCATATATATGCGATTCGCGATATATTTATTATTTATTAAGTTTAAGCACGCGTGTCACATTCGTAAAGATTATAGTGTAGGAAAGTAGCTGAAATGAAATTGATGTGAAATAATAGTTGGTTTTCATGTTCTATTATAAAACTATTTTTAATAATTATTATTAGTACTTAATAAATATTCTTTTTTATTTTATAACACGTCAATCATACGCTCGCGACTGTTGTAGCTACCTATAATTATATGAGTATCTTAAATTTGTTTTATTATGTAACTATTTTTGTACATGTGATAGTTGCTTATTTGTTTGTTGCCCTTATTAAATAAGTAAATAAATAAAAACGTAGTCAGTAAATAGAAACAATGTTATTGATCGTTCCTAATCATGTCCCATGTCCCTATTAAGTATATTCTAGCAAATAAGTCATGATTTTTTTTCTTCTAACTGTACATTAAAATCGTGTTTGAAAAAGGTGTAAAAATTGCAATTATTCCATGGGCATGAGGCAAAAAGTGTTGTAAGATTTCCATCAGGAATTTTCTCAGTGACAGCCTGAGTTCTGGAACTGTGCCCGGTTATGACATTAGGCTCCTCCCCTTACATGGGACCTAAAACACATACATTCACGCCTTTTTCCCGAAGGGGTAGGCAGAGGTGTACCCAGGACTCAGTCCCATAGTAGATACACCCACATTTCGCCAGTATGTTATTGGTCCCATGTAATAGGGGGCGAGCCTATTGCCATATACCGGGCACAGTTCCAGACTCCAGGCAGCTATTGAGATAATTCCTAATGGAAAAATCCAATATTTAGCACTATGCCTGACCTGGGGATCGAACCCGGGACCTCTTGATTGGCAGTCGAGCATCCGCCCACTACGCCACCGAGGCAGTCCTAAAACACAAAACACAACCGTGGACATGTGTACCTACTATGGGCATGAGTCCTCTGCCTACAAACGTGCAAGAGTGTGCGTGAGGTGATTTCTCATAGAAGCGGGGCTCGTCCAGAACTCATTCTCGCAGGCGGGGTAAGAAAGGCCCGATTGGTGGGCGGATGACAGTTTCCATTCTATACGTAGTATTATTATCTATTCTGTGCTTTTAGAAAAAGGCGTTATAAAATGTTAGGTTATTTTATATCAATGATTCTTTGCTTTTGCTTTGTTTGAATCAGCCAGTACAAATAATAAGTACCTCTCAAGCGCAGTTTGTGATACCTGACCTACCTAAAAACAGCACGGTTGATAAGGAGAGGCCTTCAATGATATCTTATCGTGTGTTTAATTTATATTATTAGTTTAATTATTAAAATAACTTGCATTTGAAATAAGTGAGAAAGTGATAATTATTAATAATGAATTTTTGAACTGCAAAACTTAGGTTTACAGTTCAATCCTCTTTATTAGAGAGAGGTTTTTACAAAAAATCATTTATTAGACTATCAATTGATTTAATATAATCTTTTGTGATAAAAATTATCTTCAAATTCCATAATATATCACTATAGGTATATATTATAAAATCCTAAATGACTCACTGACTGACATGCAACGCAAAGCCCAAACCACTGATCCTAAAGACTTGAAACTTGGAATGGAAATTTAAATTCTAAGGGGTCCAAAAAGGGCGTCAAAGTTTTGGTTAAAACTCCCATACTTCAGAATTCATTATCATCATCTCAGCCGTTGGTAATCCACATCTGAACATGGGCCTGCCCCATAAAGGGGGGTTTTGCCAATACTCGACACGCTGGGCAGGCGGGTTGTCGAGCGTACTTCGATGGTTTTTTGCAGAGGACGCTGCTGCCCGTTCTCTGGATCTGTTAACCCTTAGCCGGTTCTTACAGCAACCACGGGTAGAGAGGGTGGGGAACTATTCTATAGCAGGTAACCCTACGGCACCCAAACTCACACTACGCCAATTTCAAACTCAACTGCATTTATTATGTACTTCCGGGTGTTTTATCGTTATGTAAATATAGGTAGGTTGACGAGGAAACAAGAGATCTGTTCAGGCTTGCAATTTAATGCAATTTGTTACGTAAACGATCCGCAACGACGTTACAGATTGTTTGTAATCAATTCGATGGCAAATTGCACAGATTTACCTAAAGAACGTGCCAGAATTATAACAATTGTAAAATTATTCATAAAAGCAGGGTATGTAGTTCATATAAGTGAGTAAAGCCAATTATAAACACAAAAGAAGAACATTTATTTCTGAAAGATCTGAAGATTCTTGCGCTCTAGAAACATAAAGTTAAGGCTGCTGTATAAAGCAAAATACAGCTTCAATTTTAAAAGTCGAGCGAAATATGCTAACACAATCACAAGGCCAACAAAATGTAGTACTGAACCGAAGGACTTAAGTGAAGGCTGACATTTACGTAAAGGCAACCTGAATACTGGAATCTCGGTAGAATAATATTTAAATATCAAATATATTTTTCTTCTGTGATGTCAAAGTAAATTGCAGAAAATTTAGGTCATTATCTAAGGAAAGGTATACGTGAGCAACTTGAGCATCAAGCATTCGCTGTTTTGTAATTTTATCGAACCTAACTTCGAAAACGATGCTCCATGTTTTGTTCACTCACTGTGAACATTATGTCGAGTGCAGCGTCGAGAATTCGCGGGAACTGAGTTTTTGTTATTGTACCAATCGCAAGAATGTTACATAATACATATACCTTTAGTTTGCCAAAAGTTAATAAAAATCTTTTCTCTGCGAAAAATAATAAAATGAAAAATAATTTTATTGATATCGAATCTGTATGGAGCATTTAGCTATTTGCAAAGTATTCACTGAACAAATATTAGTTCTACAAAAACAAAAGAGATTCAGAATGCAATTTAGCTTTGCAAATTGCATCCAAACAAAGCGCTTGACTTGATAAATCTCTCCAAAAGAAACACTAGAAAACGTAAAATGTCTAGAAGTCAAACTAAAAGTAATTACTTGATAAGAGTACTCCAAAAGCAGCTCTAGAAAATGCAAAAAGTGTCGCAAAATTTTCAATATTGATCATGGCAATGAATTTCTCGACGTTTACAGCTCACAGCTTTACGCATGAAGGCTTTTTCTCTTTAAGAATGTGCGTAGTCGCTAGATATCCCAAATTGAATAGATTGGCTGGTTCGATATTGGAATCAATTTCAGATAAGAATTGAACAGAATTCGGTTCGTTTACAATTCTTTAATTGGATTTTCTCCTATTTGGTTACATTTATTGCTCTCGTACATTCTTTTCTCTTATTGATCGTACCATAGAGTTGAATCTCAAACTAATCTTAAAAGGTAACAACACCTTTTAGAAACTTGACACTCACCTTTTAAAAATATACCAAATCGATATTTCGTATTCGCCCTGTTTCCTCCGAATATAATTGATTAATAAAGCCATACCTAACCAAACCAACGCGTTCAGTTCGCGTCCATGGTGGCAGACGCGGTGGCGATCAGTTGTGTATGTATGCACTTTTAGCGACATGTTCACGTCGCATTCGATCGCATCGATGTGAACACGTCGCTACTATAACTATACACGTTCATACACAACCACTGACTCAACTGATCGCCACACCGCACGACACCGCGGACGCGAGCTGAACGCGTTGGTTTGGTTAAGCCTTAACTCATTCGATAAATTTATGTCATGATATTTTTAAGTCCATGTCTATCAAAGTCAAAGTCGAATCGCTTTATTCAAATTAGTCACAATATGACACTTGCAAGTTAATAAAGCTAATGAGTAATGAGTCTACCGTGCGTTCGGATTTCGGATAGCAAAAAGAACGTACAAGAAACGTTTTAATTTTATTTCGTTTGAAAAGACGTTCACTTGAAACAAATTAAGAGTATATAAAAGTAAATTGCATGTTATGTACATAGTTGAACATCCCTCTTAAGTTATTAATTGTTAACACTTGCCTTGCTAGATAAGTAAACTATTCTTTAAAACGACTTAAAAATTTGGATTACGTACGAGCCTACGCTCATTCTATTCCGTCATCAGGGTCATCAACCTAGTTTATCTACGAGGGAGAGAATATCGTCAACTAATTCTTAAAATACTTTTTCACTGACACATATTAAATAAAATGTATGGTTTTGTATCACTTTTATTATATCGATATAGCTCTTAAGTTCTTCAACTTTTTGTATAGATACGGCTAACTTTTGAGTCAAGTCCGAGGGCCTGTAACACCGCATACCCACGGCAACGTTTCATTGTGCTGGATGCTCATGTGGATGGACATAAGTATTGTAACCCGCGATCCAGTTTGCTTAATAAAAAACCAGATGTTGTATAGGGAACGTTACAGCCCGTTTGCTTTGCGCGTTGGTTTCTTTGCTAATGTTAGAGGCTATGTCTGTGACAACCATTAGGTGCCCTCATGAATTCATTATTTCAATAAGTATAGGTAGGTACCTATTGCACCTTTTTTGTGGTGTGATATGAATTGCGAACAACACCTGAAGGAAAATGATACCCAGACCAAATGCGATGCCAGCGTTATGAGTTATGACTACCAAACTTGTAAGACTGTAGCGGAAATCCTATGACGCACTGAAGTTTGACGTAGAATGCTGCTTGCTATTCTACCTATGGATATAGTCTGCTCCACATGGAAACACAAAAACGGCCAGGGACCCTAGATATTATAACTATAACATAACATCAAGCAAGCAAGAAAAAGCCAATAACACACATTGCCTGACCTGAGAATTATTGCTCGCACCAAAGCTAAACGATAGCATCGCTTCTTGTACTTTTAGGTCCCTTATAGTACCTATCGCTTTCTTGTCGTCTACCAGTTTACTGAATTTATTTATAGGTTCGTACAGGCTAGAGCAAAATTCCCGTTTTTCTCCTTGCATTAGCAAATTACCTATCAAATATATCTTTCTTCTGTAGAAAGAAATCCATAACACTTGATCCCAAACTAGGTTAGAAGCAGCTCCTATAGTAATCAGACGACTGAAATACACGATCGATTCAAAGGAGAGTGATATAAATAAGTATGAACGTTTAACGTAAACATAGACGAAATCACATGATTGTAATAAAGCTAAAGTTTGCTAGGCGAAGATCACGTGGTTTTATGGGAGTAATAAACGCGTTTTACCTATGGAATGTTTGGATCACCGTCGCATCGTTGAGGTAGGGTATTGCACTTGGGGAGCTGCCAGGGAAACTCATGGGAGAATGTTGCTGTAGAATAATAAGATATCCAAATATGCATAAATTAATTACCTTACCTTCACTTTTATTCAAATCAAATTATAAATTAATCGCGATAATAATGTTCGGAAATTATATTGCGAATATCATTTTCTAACCGGCAATATACAATAGACAGTGTAAGGTTTTCTGGGCCCAACTTCCTCGGATTCCAAGTTCATTTCCTTTTGAACATAAGTTTTTATTTTAATGCAGACAAGGAATAAAGAGAGAAATAAGGAAAGGAATTCTCTTAATTTTCTTACGGGAACTCGGGAAGTTTTATATAAGTACACCTACCAAGTTCTTTAACTAAGTACCTACTAAATATGGTTATATTGAAGATCATAATTATAAGATATCGCAGGTTTGTGAAGAAACGAAACAAGTCCAAGTGACTACAATTTCTACTGAAATACTCCTATTTCAGTACAACAGATGAACAGAGTAACGGAGAAACTTCTACTGCTAATATTGTTAAATAAATTATCATCAAAGAATCAGTTCAAATCGATTTGACATACTTAGATCGTTAGTTAATCAGAACAAATCGTATACTAGTCCAAAACTGGAGCGAAGATTATTAAGCCATGCGATTATAATCTTGTACTAGTTACCGAAGAGGTAAAATAATGGAATGATCTTGGCAAGAAGCCAAGCCTATTCTGTCATGCTCAAGTATTCGACATAATGTGGGCAATATTGTGTGAAATCACACTCGAAACATCAAAGAACTCATAATGACCGTCGATTTACTGCTTGCATAGAGAAAAATTTCATAAACAATTGCTACGTTACACTAAAGTGGTTTAGTGACAAAACAGTAAAAATTCCTTGCTCGTATCCTGAGCACGACTTATTTCGGAAGTTCGTGTTGTCCTTTAATTAAATCTGTGATATATTTTGCTAAATGCCCGTGAAGCACAAATATTTTTTGAAACCAGAAAGTAATGAATTCCGTCGATTGCTTCTGCGTTTTGGTATGAAACTACGAGATTATAATATACACTAATATATTATAATATACAATATACACTAAATATAATATACACGAGATTATAATATACTAGTGTATATTATACTCTATATGTATATATCACGAAGGAAAGAGCTATTTTGGAAATTCACATTTAGTGATTTTTTTATCATCAATAATGTAAATTGCGCGAGCGCGATGGAAATTTGGCTCCTATAGGCGCCTTAAATACAAAATGTGTTTTGTTCACGTGGCCGATAGCGAGGACATTAAATAACGGGCCACACTTTATTACACTATTATATATTACACTATTATACCACACACTACGTAACAGCATTATTATTAAAAATAGCAGCTTTCTCTGGTCGCAGATAAAACTGAAATAGTCTCGAGCCGAGCCCCCAATCATGTGACCACGTTTAAATTTAAACGTTCTATTATGGTACGACGAGCGCTTTCATTGGCGGGATTCTTAATTATTTTTGAATTCTAACGCTGCACCACTCCAAAACAGGCATACCACTAAATCCACCAATGAGAATACTTCGAGATTATAATATACTAGTGTATATTATAATATACTAGTGTATATTATACACTAGTATACCAAACAGGCATACCACTAAATCCACCAATGAGAATACTTCGAGATTATAATATACTAGTGTATATTATAATATACTAGTGTATATTATAATATACTAGTGTATATTATAATATACACTAGTATATTATAATCTCGAAGTATTCTCATTGGTGGATTTAGTGGTATGCCTGTTTTGGAGTGGTGCAGCGTTAGAATTCAAAAATAATTAAGAATCCCGCCAATGAAAGCGCTCGTCGTACCATAATAGAACGTTTAAATTTAAACGTGGTCACATGATTGGGGGCTCGGCTCGAGACTATTTCAGTTTTATCTGCGACCAGAGAAAGCTGCTATTTTTAATAATAATGCTGTTACGTAGTGTGTGGTATAATAGTGTAATATATAATAGTGTAATAAAGTGTGGCCCGTTATTTAATGTCCTCGCTATCGGCCACGTGAACAAAACACATTTTGTATTTAAGGCGCCTATAGGAGCCAAATTTCCATCGCGCTCGCGCAATTTACATTATTGATGATAAAAAAATCACTAAATGTGAATTTCCAAAATAGCTCTTTCCTTCGTTTATCTTAAGATTAATGCATCTTTTAAGTGTATTTCTTTTAATTTGATGGAGTGGATCGAAAAAAAGGAAATGACAGTTTTTTTTCTATCTCTTCTGTTAAATTAAAAGATATCAAAACTATGTTTTCTTGAATATATTAAAAATTATAAATATTATGACTGAGAAACACAACTTATGATTTTTTGAAATTCAATGCTTATGTACCTTAACTTGCAATGTGCGAACGAGAGGAAAGTTTGGCTCCTATAGGCGCCATATCAAGAAACCTCAATTTTTACAATTTTTATACAGCGGCTAGGAAATAAATGTTTATCTTGAATCTACACTAATATTATAACTTTCAGTATAATGTAAAAAACACTTTTAACAGGTGAACAAAACGCTTGTGTTCTGACTCACCTCTAGCGCCATCTAGCTCGGTGATGGATGTTTGTAACTCTTTCACGCCAAAACTACTGAACAGATTGGGCTGAAATTTAGTATGTAGATAGTTTAAACCCTGGAATAACACATAGGGTACTTTTCCGATATTCCCACGGGAACAAGCGGGCAAAGCCACTGTTCATACTCTAGTTAATGATAAAACCCTTCATTGAATATTGATTTCTGTGTAAAACTCTAAGGTAGGTACCAAAAGTTTTTAGAATAGGTTTACTAACAATCTCAAAGCAAAAAAAAAATCTAAATCTAAATCTAAACATGAAATGGGACCAATAACATACTGGCGACATTCGCCAGTAATACATAATTTAACTAAACAGAAAACATAATAATAACTTTCATTTGTATCGTACACAAGCCGACATATTCTTCACTTCACTTACTCGTAAAGTACGTCGTTGTTACGTACCAGAGCGGGCTAAAATAACTTTTCAACCTCTAGAGGTTAAAGTAATTAATTTTGTCTGTTTCCAACGAGTTTATATTGTTTTGATATCACACTTTTTTTTTATGATAGTGACGAGACGAGCAAATCAGGTGCCTGATGGTAAGCATCATGATTGCCCATATCAGACACAGTGGCACCCGGTATTTTAAAATTCAAAATTCTGCGCGCCACTGCACTGCGCCTGTCACCCTGAGATATTAGTTGTTGAAACTCATCATGCCCAGTAATTTCGCTGGTAACATTGCCCTTCAGATCGGAACACAGTAATGTTTGTACATTACTGCTTTGCGGATGAATAACTGGCAAAGGTGTGGTACTTCCCCAGGCGGTCCCCTGCAAAAGAGGCCTACCACTACAACCTGTAACCCAAGTTTCATCAACTAATATCTCGGGGTGACAGGCGCAGTGCAGTGCCACACAGAATTTTATTTTATATGGGCAATCGTGATGCTTACCTGATTTGCTCGTCTAATTACTCACTAACATAAAAAAAAACCTCTGCTTACTCCTTCGGGAAAAAGGCGTGATGTTATGTTATGCTATCTTGGTATAAAACCTTGAGGCAATTTACCGTAAGCGCACTAATACACTTTTTATTTCCCGTTGCTAGTGGTTGGATGCCATTTGAAATACAACGTTCTTGAAACGATTGTCAGAACTCCAAAGTTGACCAATTCATAACAAAAGTATGAATAAACATTCCAGAATGTTTGGTACTCCATATCCTACGGTCTACGAGTGTCATTGACTGGTATTATCTATGTTTGACTAGCCTTGATTCACAGGTTTTATGATTATCTGGGTTATTGCGCGTCTCATCACTTTATTACTCATTGTTCCATATCTAAGTCATCAGCTTCTACATTCTCGTTGTAAAAACTGACTGGTTGTAAAGACTAAGCTAGTTGGCTCAGTGGTGACCTGCTAATACGCAGGTATTATAAGGGTCCCGGGTTCGATTCCTGGTCTAACGTTTGTGCGCATCAGCATGTCTGTTTGAACTGATGTACTGATTTCTAGCTAGATGACCGAATGTGGAAGTTGTCATATATTATTAATTATTATTATAAGCCCACCTACTTTGCCCGCTCGCAATTATGAAATATGTGTGTTTTATACTAAAACTTTGACGCCCTTTTTGGACCCCTTAAAATGTGAATTTTCAAAAAAAAAAAATCTTAGCACACGTCTAGGCAACGAAGAGATCTTACATTCCAAGTTTCAAGTCTCTAGGTTCAGTGGTTTGGGCTCTGCGGAGCATGTCAGTCAGTGAGTCACTTAGGATTTCATAATATATAGTGATTACCATTATTCCCGCGATTCGTTCCCGTGGGAAGTTCGGCTATTCCTTTCTTATACCTTGTCTTATTTTTTTTTTTTTTTTTTTTTTTAAATGACCTATGCTGTTGGCCTCAGATGGCCTCTACAGCTTTACCGGGCAGTGGTGAGCGCAGGAGGCGCTCGACATCATAATGGAAAGCTATGTGCAAAATGTCAGCTCTCTGGGTCCAAGGGTTGTTCTGGGCACTAAACTGAAATAATGAATTACTAAAACTGATCCTGATTTTTCGAATCGGTTATTAAATCTTAAAGTATAAATATAGCATTTGCAGATGTATTCTGGCATTGACCTTTTAGATCCATGAAATTACCTAATGTTATTTACATACAAAAGCTCTTTTTCGTTGGTACATCAAATCAAATACCTTATTTATTCTTGCTTCTGTCCTTTTCTTTTTCAACATATCCTCTAATAAGTAAAAGAGATGGCAGCACATCGTCCAAAACATTATCGTGAACAATCATTGGATGACATGAGACGTCTCTGTCACCTCTCTGACTAACCAGTCTTTTCGGTGTTATAAAATATTAGTGCTGAGTGTACGCAAGATAACTGCGGCTTAAATATTTATTGTAAATCTACTTAGATAAGAACTTTGTCGTTGCACTTAGCTTAATCGTCTTCAATTATAATAATATTTAATTTTAAAAATAAGTAACACTCGTAATAACGCCGTAGGGCAGCTTATGGCGAGTAGCGGGATTCCTAGGGGAAGACTGTTCTTCGTATCTGGCATGTCTTCGCTCGCTCTCTGGCCGGAGTAAACACTAACGAAGAACAGTCCCACACAACTTGACTTGCCTCCATTGCCCGGCCAGAGTGAAGTCGCTATAGCCTTGTGCTTGAAGGGAGGAAGTAAAGCGTAGGTGGCGAGTTGGCTTTGCCTTACGAAACTCACTGACGGCCAATTTAAGTCCAGCGACACCTCGCCGACCTTCATCCTAAAATGTACCTAGCCCTCTTGTCGCTTCGAGTTTGCGGCTGGTTACAGGGGGTATTCAATGAGTTGGCGAGTCATCGTCTGCCCATTTTGTATGTGTTTTCGGGCTCCATAGCCCCAGGCACCAGATTATCAGTCCATTACGATGTTCCCCAATAGCCCGGTATCTTTCAAACTCAAACTCAAACTCAAACAGATTTATTCAAATAGGTCATAATCTGACACTTTTGCACGTCAATAAAGATAAACAGTACTGAGTCTACCGAGCGTTCGGAAAGATACCTCTACAAGAAGAACGCACAAGAAACTTGTAGGGCTTAATTTTTTCAACAGATAGTTTTACAATATTTGGTTTGGTTACATTCGTTTTCTTTAAAGGTGCCGCGAGGCGGCTATGCAGAAGTTTCCAGGCATCTTTGTCCTCTATATACTGGTTGACTTTATAATAAGCCTTCTTTAGTAAAGTAGATTTTATATAGGTTTTGAATTTACCCTCTGAGAGCCCAGTTATCTCTTTTGGGATTTTATTATAGAAACGTACACTATTTCCTAAGAATGTCTTTTTATTTGTTTTAGATAATCTAAAGCTAGGTGCAGCTATTTTGTATTTATTTCTAGTATTAAAATTATGAAGGTCACTATTTAATTTGAATTTATGTAAATTTTTACGCACATACATGATGTTCTCATAAATGTATAAGGATGGTAGGGTCAGTATGTTTATATCTTTAAATAATTCCCTCAGGGATTCGCGTGGACGCATCTCATAGATGGCACGAATCGCACGTTTTTGTAGTATAAAGATAGTTTCTATATCTGCGGCTGACCCCCACAACAGAATCCCATAAGACATCAAGCTATGGAAATATGCAAAGTACACTAATCTCGCCGTGGCTATATCTGTTAGTTGCCTAATTTTATAAACCGCGTAAGCTGCAGAGCTTAGTTTCCCTGAGAGCTCGGTGATATGAGTGCTCCATTGCAGTTTAGAGTCTATATTTATGCCAAGGAACAAAGTTGCATTGTCAATATTGAGTTTTTCACCGTCAAGAACTATGATTGGTTCTATACTTCTGACGTTAGGCAACGAAAATTTCAAACATTTAGTCTTTTTCGCATTCAATAACAGATTGTTTGCTGTGAACCATCTGGATATACTTGCTAAAGTATTATTAACATGTACTAGTGAAGTATCCTTCCTATCAACTTTAAAAATCAATGACGTATCATCGGCAAATAGAACTATATCTGCTAGACCGTGGACCATGTAAGGCAAATCGTTAATATATGCCAAAAACAGGAAAGGACCCAAAATTGATCCCTGTGGGACTCCCATCTTGACAGGAGAACTAGCAGATGTGATACCATTGACGCTAACCTTCTGCTGCCTACTAGACAAGTATGATTCCACCAGGTTGAGGGCATTCCCATGAATTCCATATAATTCTAACTTGCGCAGTAACGTGCAGTGTTCTACACAGTCGAATGCTTTGGAAAGATCACAAAACACTCCAATGGCATCCTGTGAACTCTCCCAAGCGACAGCCTCGATGGCTCAGATGGTAGTAACTCTGCTTTCTGTGCCGCAGGGCCCGGGTTCGATCCCCGGCCAGGTCAAACATTTGTGTGCATGAACATGTCTGTTTGATCTGTGTCTGGGTGTTATAAGCTTATATAAGTATGTATATCAGTCATCTGGTTACCATAGTACAGGCTTCTAGCCTAGTTTGGAACCAGATGACCGTGTTTGGAAGTTGTCCCATATTATATTATTATATTAAGCCTCCAAGACAAGAGTCATGAGATGACAGCCCGCATCGGTTGTTGATCTGCATTTGGTGAAACCATACTGGTTTGAATGCAGTATTCTATTTCTATTGAAATGTGACAGCAGTTGGTTTAGCATCAATTTCTCAAAGATTTTACTTAATACTGGCAAAACAGAGATTGGCCTATAGTTTGAGGGATCTGTCTTACTTCCCGATTTAAAGATAGGAGTGATTTTACTTATTTTCATTAGTTCTGGAAACGTGCCTTTATCTATGCAAAGGTTAAATAATTCTGCTAAGTAAGGAGCAATTGTGTTTATTATAGAATCTAGCATTTTTACAGATAGACCCCATAGATCTTCAGTAGCTTTAACATTTAAACTCTTGTACGTCTTTTTGATATCAATTAATGAGATGTGTTCGAACGAAAATTCAGGTATGGTGCGTTGGAAGTTTTCTTTAAGAAAAGTCTCCGCCAAGTCTGGGGATGAATCAAGTGACTTGGTCGCGTTCAGGGCTATGTTAGAGAAGAAATCGACAAAAATATTAGCGATTTCCTCAACATTTGTAATGTGTTCATTATTAATTAATAATTTATATTCAGAATCTCTACATTTCTCTTTACCTGTCTCTACATTTATTGTTTTCCAAACCGCCTTAATTTTATTACTTGATTTGCGAATTTTGTCTCTAATATTTATGGCTTTTGCTTGGATGCAAACAGCTTTAAAAATTTTTGAATAACATTTAACATACTCATGAAATGATTCTGAATTAGAATGGGCTTTATCCCTGTACAACTCATACATATTATCTCTACTTTTCCTGATACCCTTGGTAGCCCAATCACTAAATTCTAGTTTCCCATTCGTGTGTAATTTCTTTTTGGGACATATCTCATTGAACTCCTTACTTATTACAGAAAATATGTTTTCATAGTTAAAATTAGGGTCATCCTCAGAGACAGCGACATTTACGAGTTTTGATTCTATATTATTCCTAAGCTTTTCGAGTTTATATGTTGTTAGGGGCCTATGTTCAATTGTTGGTTTTTCTTTTGATTTTTCACATATAAATTCTAGTGAGAGACCCTTGTGGTCAGACCTAACTCCACCCGTTATTGATAACTTCCTACTTTCGAAATTGGTAAAGATATTATCAATACAGGTCGATGAAGTGACTGTAACTCTTGTGGGCTCAGAGAATAGGTAACTCAAACCGAAGGACTTAAATAAACTAGTCAAATTAGTTTTATCTGGAGAATCTGACAAAATATCAATGTTAAAATCACCGCATACAAGTACATGTTTATTACTTTTACAAATTTTGTTTAGAATTATTTCCATAGAGGACATAAAAGAAGTGAGATTCGAGTTCGGCGGCCTATATACACATAAGATTATGTGCCTTTTCACTTCTACACAAGCCACCTCGCAAGTTCGTTCCACAGAACAGCTGACAATGTCATTTCGCTCTTTATATTTAATTGATTTTCTTAAAAGTATAATCGAGCCACCTCCTTCAGCAGATGTTCTGTTGAACTTACTGGCCACCTGAAAATTATTAACATTAAATGACATTTTATCATTTTTTAACCAAGTTTCACAGAAACATAATATATCATAATTATATTTATCTACAAGTAATTCAATGTCGTTAATTTTGCCAGAGAAGCGGTTTATATTTTGATAGAATAAAGATAATGTACTAGTACCACTCTCTGTTGTCTTAAAAATTAGTTTAAATTATTTTCCACAGTGTTATTATTAGTACATATACTAATCACTGTGGAGTCATTATTAAACACCGTTATATTACCTATAACTGAATTAATATTATAAGCTACCAATGTAGCAATCATCAACATGCATTTCTTCGAACAGTACATAATATTGTCCGGAGTCAGTTGAAAGTTTTTAATAAACTTATTCATGTCAAAAAACATTAATTTGTCACTATGACGAGATGTCAAATTATGAAATAAATTGTTTATCATATGTGTGTGTTTATTTTGAGTTGAAGTTAACGATGAAGAATATGGTAAGGCACACAGCATAATCTTAAAACAATTTATTTCAAGGAGAGAGGTTATGTTATTAATAACCTCCCTTTTGTCTATACCTATACTTTGTCCTATTAAGATGACAATAACCGTATTACTATCTATAGTATGAGCACTACTCCTAATTTTATCACATATTTGTGAGTAAGATGCACCGGGCATGCAATGATTATAAATCATATGATTACTCTCATTGCACAACAGAGAACCAAAATCTACACCAATCTGGTCTGAGAAAACAAGTACCTTAGTCCTACTATGTCCAGCAATACATTGCTTCTCCCTCCGAGCCACTCGCACAGGAACAGCACATGGTGAATGTGAGTTCACCTGAGGCTCAGTTGGTTTTGTTTGCAATTCTGAGTTAATGCAATCTACATTACTTGTAACCAACTGGGCCAGTTCTATAGCAGTATTATAATGTTCTGCTAACTGAGTTTGTAGGGCAGTATAACTGTTGAAAATATCCTGCAGTGTTTGTTCTCTGTGTAGAAGCTCAGAGCGTAGTTGCAGTATGTCATCATCATACAATTTCCTTGTTATTTCTAACTCCTCTATACAATTTTGGAGTTGTTGATCTGATAAAAGTCTACTTTTTATAAGTTGGACATTTTTTGTAAAGTACTTCTTATTACATTTGAGTTTTTTTTGACATCTCCGAACAAGTTTTTTGATTTTTACATATTTTTTAGTCTTTCTATGACTGTGGAGAATGGGTTTTGAGGGAGTCGCACCAGTGAGGTCAATAATGTCTAGGGGCTGAGAACACTCCACTTTACTAACTACTAACTCATTGTATAGGCACTGAGTGTCGGCTACTTGTTTCCTTTCATTTTCCACACTTTGATAGTCCCACTCGGGAGAATTGTTCTCGGATGCATTGTTATAATAATGCATACATGGATAACCGCCAGTTAGTGTCACATAACATTTAGATTAAAATTGTCAATAAAAGGGCTTCTACGTATTGTCTTCGGCACACGCACGCATTTTAAAGGACCACGCAGTAGTGTGGTCTGGTCTCTTTGTGTATATTGTCGATGTGGACAATATTTTACCGCACCATTAAATATCAGTATCATAAGCACAGAGGAAAGTTAGAACCAGTGATTCGGAAAATTCGACCTTATTTCACAAGTCATAAAGTTATCATTGGAGTAAATGTTTCGTGAAAATGTGTGGGTTGACAACAGATTTATATTTCGATTTCTAGCAAACCTTATTCAAGTAAGTTGCGGGATAATTTCTTTGAATTTATGGTTACTGCTACCTGCGTCCCGCGGTTTCTCACACTTAAAAGTTCCCTGTGAGTTATTGGCAAAGGTGTGGTACTTCCCCAGGCGGCCCCCAGCAAAAGAGGCCTACCACAACAAAAAATCGTCGCAGTTTATAACTTTTAGGGTTCCGTAGAGGAAAAAAGGGACCCTTATACTCGTAGGATCACTTTGGTGTCCGTCAGTCACGACACTATGTGGAACAATGGAACAACTTCTTTAGTTTTCTTATATATTTGCAGTTTTTGTTGAAATTCCTTTGTGTTATATTATTGTATGCAATCGTGACGCGGTGGACCGTGAAATTGGCCAAATGTGAATAATGCCTGTTTTTCCACGTTTAGCTATTTGTAGCCCACCTATTATGTTTTTTTAAACTGAGTTTTTACTTGAAATTGAAAGTTCACTAAGAGGCTAAAAATAAACGAGTGTTTGAGTGGAAAGCTTTGGAGAAATCTACTGGCTATGTCCACGGTGGACAAATATTATATTCTTATCGGTGGACAGTCCATCTATGAGAATATCCTATCCTACTCCCAACTAATATTATAAATGTGAAAGTTTGTGAGGATGGATAGATGAATGTTTGTTACTCTTTTACGCCAAAACCACTGAACCGATTGGTCTGAATTTCGGTACGTAGATAATTTAAACTGTGGAATAACACATAGGTTTTTATCTCGATATTCCTATGGCAACGAAGACTACGCGGGTGAAACCGCAGGGCACAGCTAGTATTATATATATAAACTATTGTATTAACAGCCGCTCGCAATCGTGTAATATGGGAGTTTTATACCAAAATATTGACGCTTTTTTTGGAACCCTTAGTCACATTCTAAGTCTACTTTCAAAAATCCTTGCTTAGCACATGTCCAGAAAACGTAAACAACCTACATTCCAAGTTTCAAGTCTCTAGGATCAGTGGTTTGGGCTCTGCCTTCGGTTTGGGAAACTTGTTCTTATAAGATTGTAAATAAACTTATTAATTATATTCCAGGTGGTAGCCCGTCGCTCGGATTTGAAGCTGATCGTGACATCAGCCACGATGGACTCCAGCAAATTCTCCACATTCTTCGGCAACGTGCCCACGTTCAACATCCCTGGGCGGACCTTCCCCGTGGAGACATTCTTCGCTAAGAATGTCTGCGAGGATTACGTTGACGGGGCTGTCAAACAGGTCAGTTTTACTCTAAGCGGATCTTACATGAAGGTGAGGTAGCAGATAGAACTACGAGGCCCATGCGTCACGCATTCTCACGGGAAGCTGTCCATTGACATCGTAAACTACGAGTTAACGCAGCTTCGTGGCTAAGTTGGCCTCCCCCATAGAACGTCATAAACCATTAATGTGGGGGAATTTGCCGTAATCACCGCGCTCAGCAGGCGGCTTGGTGATCGCAGTAGTTGGAATACTTGGTGCCGGTGAGCGCTGCTGCCCACTCTCCGAATATGCCCCTCTGCCGGGTCTCACGGCTCCCACCTGATAAGAAAGGGGTGGCCCTATTATACAGCCGGGAACCACACGGCCGGCATAATAATACTTTAGAACTATCTTTATTTTAAAGATAAGTATCTACGTTCATGACTTTTTCGAGGGCGTATGCTATAAAAGGCACGATTTATTTTATCCTGATCAGTAATTCTCAAGGCCAACATTCGATACCCAAAAACCAAACTTTTACGTCAACATTTCCTGCCAAATATAACCATACAAAGTATATCTACTTACTTTAGTTTTTGATATTGAATAAGAATAAATATCATTCTTGCAGATACTAGATTGCGATGTTATCTTGCGACTGTCAGTTAATCTCGCTCGCATCTATTGCATTAGATAGAAAGGCGTTATTGCAGTATGCAAATAAATCAACATTCTAAACTGTAAATTATTTTTAAATTTACTGTCTTTATTTCAACATATTAATAAATGTCGACTCAGCATCTGATCCTATGATCAGATTTACAGTTTAGAATGTTGATTTATTTGCATACTGCAATTACATACATTTAGGTACTACCTATGTAGTACCTAAATGTAATTAAAACCATGAAATCATTCGTGATAAATACCAGGATACCTGCAATAAATAATTATGTAATAAACCGTCAAGTTCGAGTCGGACTCTCACCCTAAGGGTCCTGTATACCCATACAATATTTAGCAAAAAACCTGTTTTATGGGTTGACTCTTACTTTACCTATTAATAATATTACCTTATTACCTTTCCGTTGTGAACTGAGAATAGATAGCTTAATGCACAGTAAGCATGTAGTGCAACCACTACAACTAGTGGTAGGCCTCTTTTGCAGGGGGCGATCTGGGGAAGTACCATACCTTTGGTAGTTATTCAAATTACTGGGCATGATGAGTTTCAACAACGAATAGTTCATGGTGACAGGCGCAGTGCAGTGCCGCACAGAAAATATATTTATAATTTTAAAACACTGGGTGGCACTGTGTCTGATAAAGGCAATCATGATGCTTACCATCGGGCAACTGATTTGCTCGTCTTGTCACTCACTATCATAATAAAAAGAAGCAATAAATAGGGTCCCGGTGTGAGCCTTTGGTTCCAGAATCCAAAACAATAAGTGTCATAAAAGGTGTCACTAAAATCCCACGAAAACATGTCCTTTTATATAATTTCATAGTTGCAGAATGATCGAACAATGAACTCGATACAGTATATAACATTGAAATTGACCTGAACGTCTGAAAACCAAGGCTAGATAAGAACGTGTTGACATTATCTGCGGTTGAAACGAATCTTTATTACTTTGATGTCAAGATGCTATCACTATGTTGAATGGGATTTAAAATTGTATTGGAAATTATCGTATAATGGCATATTTTATATACAACGAGTTACAAGGTACTTAATACTACATAAGGCGCTGTACAAAGCAAATTCGCCCTCTCGCTCACATGTACCCACATTTTGGAAGATCTAAAAAATACTACATGTAATTACTTAAAATAACGACAACTAGGTTCTAGAAAACAACAATACGAAGAGTCAGTAAAAAATCCAATTTAATCCAAACAAATTTTCAGTGCTTTTTTATTTTTCTAAGATTTTTTTTCTTTGTGCAGGTTTTTATACATGAAAACTCGTTGACAGCCTCGTTGGCTCAGATGGTAGTAACTTTGCTTTCTGTGCTGCAGACCCCGGTTTCGATCCCCGGCCAAGTAAAACATTTGTGTGCATGAACATGTCTTTGATGTTATATAATAAGTATGTATGTATATCAGTCGTATGGTTACCAAAGTACAAGCCTTATATTATATGAAAGAGACGGGACTTAATCGCGCTAAAAACATTTATGTACAAGCCTTGTTTGGGAACAGATGATCGTGTGTGGAAGTTGTCCCATATTATATATTACATGTGAGCGAGAGGGCGAATTTGCTTTGGACAGCGCTTTATGGAGTCAATCTGCCCATCCAACTTAACAGCTTTCAAAAGAAAGAATTTGCAAAATCTTTTTTTGAGAATTTCGCAGTTCTACAAGGTGTTTAGTTTGACGTGTAGACCCCCTTAAGTATTACTACTTCTTGTTATTTACAACGTTGAATAAACTTTTAAGTTTTGATGTGAATCATATCTATTAAAAAAATTTCATGGATTGTATAATATCTTTTGGCTGGAATTCTAGTCAATCAGTGCTTTGTGAGACGAGATAATTTTGATCTCAACTGCATTCATATACATTTATTAGTGTATAATATGTATGTATCTAATTGGAAACGTGTAGAGTGGTAATTAACTTTATAACTGTTCGTCCACTACATCTTCTGACTTACAATGTTTCATTATACCTATATGTTTATTTAAAACGTAATTAAAATCTTAATTATTTGCTGAAATGGACAAAAAAATCATTTCAGAAGAAAATCATCATCTTTCTGCCCTCATCCCGCACTACGAGTATGTAGGCACATCACCTCATCCTTTGCCATTCCAGTCTATCATCCGTCATCTCTGCACTCACTCCTTTTTCACGCATATACTCCTTCAATCAAACAGATCAAACCATTGATGGGGCCTTAGGACACTCCCCTTCTGGGATGCCAGGGCAAGTCTGACCCTACGTATTCTGGCGACGGCCCAAGCCGAGGTTCGTACCGTCTAGGTGCCCTTGTGCTAGTCGCCCTTAAACTTTGGTCCGAGCGCCTCCTGCGCTTACCACTGCCCGGTAAAGCTGTAAAGGCCAACAGCACAGGTCATTTAAATATATATATATATATATATATATATATATATATATATATATATATATATATATATATATATATCTATATATATATATATATATATATATATATGACACTAAAATCGCTAGTTACATCTTAAGTTTTTCATCTTATACAAATAGGTAATGTAGGTTGTTAAATTAACGGAGCACGCTTTCCTAGAAGATATTTATTCACTCTTCTCTTGAAGACCCCAAAATCGTATTCAGGTGGGAAGACGTACACCGGTAGAGAATTCCACTCCTTAGCGGTCCTTGGGATGAAATTAGACACGTGCGTCGTTTGGTACGGTTGAGTGGAATATCGACCATGTAAGGATTGTACTTTGCCGTTTCTCTGGATGTTCGGTTATAGAACGGACATAGGGGAACTAGTCAGAATGTAGTAGAAACTACTGTACTGTACAGTCTAGAATGTAGTAAAAATATTCATCAAAAGGCCAAGAAACGTAGATCAAGTCGTCTAAGTAATTATAGAATCTGGCACAACCATCATAGATCATAGCTTAAAGTCTAGATATAGCCTATGTTCCTATAATTACACAGGTGAATGGCCTTAGTGTAGGCTGAACTTGTGCTCAGAAAGGCACGGTTTAGTCTATTTATGAGTTGTACTTGTAAGGCTGGGCCTCTCGCCTTCGGTTGTAGATATTCATGGAATGTTGTTCGGTTGTAGATATTTATGAAATTTCATTGATTTAGTCATATGCTCTAGTTCTGTAATTGGCGAGATCACGGATATTACAAATTTCTTTTATTTTTGTTCCTGCACTTGTGTGGTTACTCCATTCCTCTACCATAGTATACTTGGTGAGATTTACCCCAATTTTGGTCAATATCTCAGTAAACTAACTGAAAATGTTTAGATGCCAATAATAAACGGAGAAATTGATTTTCCTACCCGTATCGTACCTTTCTTTTCTTTCTTTCCTTTCACAACATTGATTTTCTTAATAAAGAGGTAATCACAGAGGAGATGAAACATCCTGATCTGTGGAGGTAATGTTGTCATTCATTTCGTGCAGTCTTTTTCAGTGCAGTCTCGTGCTTCTTGCCATTATGACGGTGTTTATCATCGAGCCGCGTTACTTGGTATGAAAAAGCGCGTGCATTGAGACAGTCAAATCTATTTTCAGAAAGTCTAAAGGCCCAAGTCGTCATATAAGTCCAGAAGTTTATCGTGGAACCTTGAACTTATTGTGTGGGAGCAGGTGGCTACGGGAACGCCGCGCCAAGCCAAATAGGTCGCGATAACAAGGCACTTTGGGAATTTCGCCAAATGAGATTTGTAGGAATTCAAGCTATATAGACCATAGAACCTCGCATTTAATGAGGGTTTGGACTTTAACCGCTATTAAAATAGGTTTCAAGCGAATTTTGCTCCAAAAGTTCACTTTTACGCTAGATTTGTAAAAGACGTGATGTCACATTAAGACACATCGGATTTTGTGACATCTTTATTATGGTCACTATTTTAATTGCTATTACAAGATATTTCAAACTATACCTATATATTTTACAAAAATGTTAAACTATTTTACGAAAACATTCATGGCACATGTATCATTAATTCTGTATGACATTGTAAGTACATAAACATTGGATTATAATCTACTAATAATTCTAATAATAGGGTCACATGACTAACAGACAACTTGATTAATGATCATATTGTATCATTAGTGGGCAATATAGTTTGAGAATGGTAAATAGGCATAACTGGGGCTACAGTTTTTATTGATGATAACAATATATTACGATATAAATAATCTCAGAGCGACCAAGCTTGGCTTTGCCACTAAAATTATTCCGTTTCTTCAAGAATTTCAGAATACACTTATATAGGTATACACATAGAAAGCAAAACCTTATCTAAATACAAAATTTAATTTCGCTAAAGGACGAGACGGTTACGAGATACCAAATTAGATAAACCGTATGTATAAAGAAATATATAAATTGATCGTTTAGTATATAAAATTTACATATTATAAAGTGATGAGAATAGACAATTTGCAGCCACAATAAGAAAATAAGAATACATTATACTATAAAGAATGATGTTTACATCAAAGCGCTGCATTGTGCAAGCTATTTATAAGTCGGTGAGTCAACTCTTACGTATTTCTTCACTATCTTATAAATATTTGCAAAATGGTTCTATGAATAGATTGGTTATTCAATGTAAAAATATTTATCTAACTGTACATACATACGAGTACTTAGCTTAAAAGCTAAAACCTGACCGCGAATATCGCCTACTTCATATAAATCGATTGACACTTCATCCATCAAAAATATGGCGATTAGTTTAGGTGCTCTTGCACAAAAGTGAATACTAGATACTTACATAGACACTAGCAGCAGTTGCTTATGTAAATAATTTAATCCTTCCTTGTCGTTTTTGAGAAGAAAACATTTAGAATAATCATGTAAATTCGAAATAATAATCAGTTTATATATTAACAATTATTGAAATGGACTAATACAAATTAATATACAAATTAATAATTAAAATAAGAAAGGCATTCCACATATTGAACAAGATATTTACGTTATATTTTATACATTATATATCACTGTTAATCTCGTCCGACCTTCAAACAATCCTTGACTTTGCAAACAAGGACACTTAAAACAGCATATTCCTCGCTTAAAACTTTGTTTAACAGCTCTTTAAAAGCCGCAAGGCTCCTTTCTAAGTCCCTTACTTAATATGTTTTATGTTATGGGAATGTTAATGACTTCAACCCAACTGCAAAAGTACTTAGATATTGCAACACATGGTTTTGTCATTTGTGTGTTGTTTTTCTTTTGTTGTGTATTTATTTTTGTGCTTGAGAGCTTCGAACTTTGGTTACATTGTTTAAGGATTTCTCGATTATAAAGAAACTCTTTAGTTTATTTACGCAATATTATCTCGTACTAGCGTATTTCGGGAATTCCCTTTTTGTTCCTTGTCTACATTATAATGCTTTTCAGCACTTTAGGGTTAGGACTAAGCGTTTGTGATTGATAAGTGAATGTGTCAGTCAGTTAGTCAATCAGCCAGGACTTTGATCATTTTATAAAATTATATAAATAATGTTCTTCTTACATGGCATTGCGTTACTAAGAGATACTGACCATATAAATACGATTGCGTAATTGAATAAAAGATGATGAGACAAAGTAATAAAAGATGATTCATACCTCACGTCGTCAGTTTTCATTAGTAACATAATCCAGCAACCTAGCTTAACTGGCATTACCTAGGGCTTCTAACACATATTAAACTTGACACCTATCTAATCTGTATTGGTCAGTATGACGTCAATGATGCTGTTATATTTGTCAGGCTACTTAGGCTTTTAGTATAACTTTCGGCTTAGTGGATATTCCAGTCTTATGGAAGGACTTATCTCTAAACTACTCATAATTTCTCTGACTCTGTTCTAATGACAATTTTATAATAACGCATCGGCGAAAACGCGGCATAGTAGTGCATTTAAAAAGATACCTCTACTTTTGGAATGCACAAGAAACATGGAGAAAAAGATAACATAACATCATGCCTTTTTCCCGAAATGCTATGCAGAGGTGTACCCAGTTCTATATTAGTTAAAACCCATACTTCGCTATCTATGAGAAAAAAACTTGCCATGTTCGAAATAATTCGAAAATAATATGTTCCTAAATGTTAACCAAAGTCGCAGTTCACCAAATCGCTTGTTCCGGACAAGCGATTTGGTGAACTGCGACTTTGTTCCGAATAGTTATCAGTAATTTTTTTTTTCCAGGCGCTTCAAATCCATCTTCAGCCTGACGAAGGAGACATCCTCATCTTCATGCCTGGTCAGGAAGATATTGAAGTCACATGTGAGGTATGTCTTTTTATTTTGTCTTAAGACGTCTCAATTACTAAAACCTATATATGGTATATTATAATACCTATATATTATAACCTATATCTATACTAATATTATAAAGAGAGAAACTTTGTTTTTTTGATTTTTTGTTTTTTTGTTTTTTTGTTTGTAACGAATAGGCTCCGAAACTACTGGACCGATTTTAAAAATTCTTTCACTTATGGATAGCTTAATTCAGTGTGAGTGACATAGGCTATATGAGATTTTGAAAAAAAATAGGGATCCGTAAGAAAATCGCAATATTGTGAACCAAGGTGTCACATATTATAATTACCATATTCATAAATTTACGTGCGCTGTGAAATCCATTGATAGTAGAATAATATAATGTACTAGGGGTTTGTAGTTCTTATCAATATCTACAAAATAGTCCACGGAAATTTTATCCATCTATTTTGGTTTAGTCACAATAATCGAAATACACATTATATGCATGCGCTGTGAAAAGTATTGGTGGTAGAATAAAGTAATGTACTAGGGGTTTGTAGTAATTATCAATGCCTACAAAATAATATACATAGATTATATCCATCTTTTTTGGTTTAGTCAAAATAATCGAAGCAGTGATTATTTTTCATGCGGTGTGAAAACTATTGGTGGTAGAGTAAAGTAATGTACTAGGGGTTTGTAGTACTTATACCTACAAAACAGTATACATAGATTATATCCATCTTTTTTGGTTTAGTCAAAATAATGGAAGCAGTGATTATTTTTCATGCGGTGTGAAAACTATTGGTGGTAGAGTAATGTAATGTGCTAGGGGTTTGTAGTACTTATCAATATCTTCAAAATAGCCCACGATAAATTTATACATGTGTTAAGGTTTGGTCATTGTAACAGAAATAGTCATTAATTTGCGTGCGCTGCGTAAACCATTAGAGTTATATCTATTAAAATACAATGTATCACGAATTTACTCCTGTTAAATGTTCACTATACCTACTTCTGCTACCGTGCGAAGCCGGGGCGGGCCGCTAGTATGGTATATTAGGGAGGTTTCCAGTAATTGAGAAATTAACAGGGTTAAATTAGAGTTCTCTTAAAGGATAATTTTACTCATATCTTATAGGAGACAACCGGTAATAATCTTCTTCTTCTATAAAAATGAATTGATATTCATTAGTCTCGCTAAAACTCGACATCGACTCGACCGATTTGATTTGATTTATATAATATATAGATAATATACAGCCGGTAAACAACCGGCGGTCTTATCGCATCAAGCAATTTCTTATAGACAACCTGGGGATGGAAACGGAAAGTTTAAACAATAAACGACGAATAATAATTATTTATAGATCATCATCATCTCAGCCGTTGGTAATCCACTACTGAACATAGGCCTCCCCCATAAAGGGGGGTTTTGCCAATACTCGACACGCTTGTGCGGTTGGCGAGCGCAGTTCGATGGTTTTTTGCAGAGGACGCTGCTGCCTCCTCTGGATCTGTTAACCCTTAGCCGGCTCTTACGGCAACCACGGGTAGAGAGGGTGGAACACAATTCTAAAGCCGGCAACTCTCTATATTTTTAGATATAATAATGATAGTTTAAGTATATACACATTACGATCAAATCGTCCTAGACAGATCTATAAAGGTCAACCAACTCATTGTAGCGACTATTAGCTACAATTAATTTATTATAGTCATAAAATTAAACTGCTTCAATAATTGTATTCCAGACGAAAATATCTCTTAACTCTTTACGTTGCTATGTCACTTTTATTATAATAGTTACGTTGTAATTCTATAGATTTTAATTTCAAGAGCATAGGTCTATTGTTCTTTGCTTTTGTCATGAGTCTCTGGGCATTATAAAAAAAAACATACATTCACGCCTTTTTCCCGAAGCGGTAGGCAGAGGTGTACCCAGGACTCAGTCCCATAGTAGATACACCCACATTTCGCCAGTATGTTATTGGTCCCATGTAATAGGGGGCGAGCCTATTGCCATCTACCGGGCACAGTTCCAGACTCCAGGCCTGACTGCCTGGATTGAGATAATTCCTAATGGAAAATTCAGTATTTAACACTGCCTGACCTGGGGATCGAAACCGGGACCTCTTGATTGGCAGTCGAGCATGCGCCCACTACGCCACCGAGGCAGTCTGGGCATTATTTATACCTATAATAAACTAGCTGAGTCTCGTGGTTTTGCCTGTTATTTGAAGTAGGTTATACTTATAGCCTATTCGGAAATAAACAGTACCTCTAGAACGAATGTTTTGACAATTACGTATTAACGTATCCAATTCGTATCGTCGTTATGTCAAATCCCATACATTTATACAGATAACCCTCAAATTCGATACGATTGCGACTCAAAAAATCTCGTGCTAGGATTTTTCAGGACGGAGATAGTCAATAGAGCCCGTAAAAATAGAAATAAAACACATAAGTTAGGTACTGAATAATGAAAAATCACCCTTTTCCTCGTATAGACTATATAAAACAAGTCTATAAAACAAATGGATTATTATCTCTAGTCAAACAAACATTTTTATGCTCGACAGACATTTTTTGTAATTTCAATATGTCAAAAAACAAATACTTTATATAAGCTATAAGCCCAGCTTTATAATAGGGCCACCCCTTTCTCATTCCGTGGGAGCCGTGAGACCCGGCCGAGGGACATATTCAGAGAGTGGGCAGCAGCGTTCTCTGTTTCCAAGTATTCCAACTACTGCGATCACCAAGCCGCACAACAAGCGTGGCGATTACGCAAAATCCCCCCATAGTTTATGGCGTGCTTTAGGGGAGGCCTATGTTCAGGAGTGGACGTCTTCCGGCTGATGATGATGATGAAAAACAAATGACGTATGAATACATTACACATCTATAGATTACCAAACAGTTCCTAATTGGAAATTAAATACATTTTTCATCGGCTACTTTTCTTACAAGCCTATCTTAAAAACTTCTGGTACTCAACTATATTTGCAACTACTGATCACACCATAATACCTATGTTCTAGGTTTTAACAGAAAGGCTAACGGATCTAGACAGCGCGCCGCCTCTAACAGTGCTGCCAATTTATTCCCAACTACCCGCAGACTTGCAAGCGAAGATATTTCAACGAGCGCCGCCCGGTCAGAGGAAATGCATCGTCGCTACTAATATTGCTGGTAAGATGGTTCATTGGTTGGTTTAATACCATGAGTAAAAAATAGTGGGTGAGCAAAATCTCTGTACGCTCACAATACCAGCATGTGATTCTTAAACCAAGGACTAGATTGGCCATGGCAGACAACTGTTATATTATGAGCATTAAAATTTTAAAATATTTAATAAAATTCCAGATATACATATTTAAGACATTAACTTAATATAAGGTACTTATGGGACAATCTTGGGACTACTTCAATACTTTTAATTGCCTGGGCGTGGTAAAATTTTCGAAAAAAGGCGATATCACAAACAAACACCACCTGTCTCAGACGAAACAAGAGCGAGTAACAAATAACGTCTTTTTCCCGAAGGGGTAGGCAGAGGTGTACCCAGGATCCAGTCCCATAGTAGGAACACCTTCACTCTTCCAGTAATGTTTTAGTTCCCATGTAATAGGGGGCGAGTCTATTGCCATCTACCAGGCACAGTTCCAGACTCAAGGTTGTTATTAAGAAAATTCGAAAAATTCAATAACACTTTTTGTCTGACCTGGGGATTGAACTTGGGACATCATGATCATTTATCAATTTTTTTTTTCCAGAGACGTCGTTAACGGTAGATGGTATAATGTACGTGATAGACAGCGGTTACTGCAAACTGAAGGTTTACAATCCAAGGATCGGTATGGACGCTTTACAAGTAAGTTACTATTTTTTTTATGATAGTGAGTGACAAGACGAGCAAATCAGGTGCCTGATGGTAAGCATCATGATTGCCCATATCAGACACAGTGCCACACAGTGTTTTATTTTATTTATTTATCGTTTATTTCGACCAACAAGGATCATAGGTACACAATATTAATTACTAAATTAAATAACAATACAAATTAACAAATAAAAAATACAAAATAAAATGAATCGACATAATAATTGATTGAAATTAGAAATAAATAGTCATAAATTATAAATTGAATTAAATAATAATAAATAATAAGAAAATGTCATTATATAAAAATTAAAATATAAAATTAAAATTCTGCGCGGCACTGCACTGCGCCTATCCTGAGTTATCAGTTGTAGAAACTTGTAAGCTATGATTTTTTATAATAACAAAAAAATCATAGCAAGACATATTACGATATATTTTCTATACAAATATTGGATTGACCGCACACGCAGCTATAATATATATTAATATAAATCATAGCAAGACATATTACGATATATTTTCTATACAAATATTGGACTGACCGCACACGCAGCTATAATATATATTTCTATGACGTCACCGTAATATATATTATTGCATATTAATATAAACTACGGTATCAATGAAATGAAGGCTAAAATATATATTATAGCATCGTCTCCATGTGTGGTAGCTTGCTATAGTATATATTATAGGACGGTATATTAATATATTATATTATAGCTACGTGTGTGACGGGTTTTACTGCTTGGCGAATGAATAACTTCAAGTCCTACGTGCTCCGGCTTCCGGTGAAATATAAGGAGACTTTCCTGTCACCTGAATTTTGGCCTCGAGGAATTGTGTTCCGGCACTTCAGGGAGGCGAGACCGAAAATAATCCCTACCTAATGTTTAATAAAACAATGTTATTTTGTGTTTTTTTTATTTTTTATATTTTTTATGTATGTTAGTCTGTAAGGTATTTATTAATATGGGCCTCTGGTGCGTATAATTTGTTATGCGTACTATTGCCTGAAATAAATGAATTTATTATTATTATTATTCTCTTTTTTAATTTACAATCTCAGAACTAGGTTTTTTACAATATTCTTAAAAAAAAATTATATAAATACAATAATATAAAAACATTGTAAAAAACTTAAATACTAGAACTGCCGCCGGCAGCGGGGCGGGGGGCCCAAGCTACCGGTGGTTAGGGCCGCAGGGGAGGAATCGTCGGACGATTATTATTACCACTAGAGTAATGTAACTGTAGATATACCCGGTGAGCCAGGCCAACGCCCGGCAGCGCGCGGGCCGCGCGGGCCGCACGGGCCCGGGGAAGGCCTTCTGTCTGTACACGCAGCGGCAATATACACACGAGCTGCTGCCCGCCACCGTGCCCGAGATACAGCGCACCAACCTCGCCAACACCGTGCTGCTGCTCAAGTCGCTGGGGGTCGAGGACCTGCTCGCCTTCCACTTCATGGACCCGCCGCCGCAGGTACACACTACACACTACACACTACACACTACACACCGAGGGGACGCCGCCCGACGAACGAGGGGGGGGGGGGGGGGGGTAGTCGAGGATTTCTACCCTGGAAGTTGGAACGGTAGATATGCAACAGGTGTACAATTTACAATTACGAATTTCTATAAAACAGAAAGGCCCTACAATTTCGTAGATTATTTTTTTTAAGAAATAGGGCCCAAATGGTTCTGTATTTAAAAATACGTGTCTATCGTATGGCAGCACTTGAATGTCAACATAGACAATAAAAGCTAAATTTTTTCGATTCTCTAAATTTTTTCGAAGCCCCTCCTTGGCGATGCCCTTGATACATACATACATACATACATACATACAGTCACGCCTTGTTCCCGGCGGGGTAGGCGGAGACTATTTCCCTCCACTTACTACGATCCTGACATACAACTTTCGCTTCGTCCACTTTCATGACATTTTTCATACATGCTCGTCGGTTGTAGGTACTTTTCACTTGGCCTTTCCTACAACGTGAACTTGTTCATGAAAAGGTATGACCGATATCAATATAATAATATGGGACAACTTCCGCACACGGTCATCCGGTTCCAAACTAGGCTAGAAGCCTGTACTATGGTAACCAGATGACTGATATACATACTTATATAAGCTTATAACACCCAGACACAGATCAAACAGACATGTTCATGCACACAAATGTTTGACCTGGCCGGGGATCGAAACCGGAGCCTGCGGCACAGAAAGCAGAGTTACTACCATTTGAGCCAATGAGGCTATCACAGCGAGGTGTGTGTGTTGTTGTTATAGGGCAACAAAATTGTATTTAAAATTTCAGGACACAATCCTAAACTCCATGTATCAACTGTGGATCCTAGGAGCCCTGGACGGCACAGGCGCCCTCACTCAGCTCGGCCGACAGATGGCCGAGTTCCCGCTGGACCCGCCGCAATGTCACATGCTCATTGTCTCGCCCGAGATGGGATGCAGCGCAGAAATACTTATTATCGGTAAGAACATTTATAATAATGCCAACTCAATTGAATTTAATTTAATAAAATAACATACATTCACGCCTTTTTCCCGAAGGGGTAGGCAGAGGTGTACCCAGGACTCAGTCCCATAGTAGATACACACACATTTCGCCAGTATGTTATTGGTCCCATGTAATAGGAGGCGAGCCTATTGTGATCTACCGGACACAGTTCCAGACTCCAGGCAGTTATTGAGATAATTCCTAATGGAAAAATCCAATATTTAACACTGCCTGACCTGGGAATCGAACCCGGGACCTCTTAATTGGCAGTCGAGCATGCGCCCTCTACGCCACCGAGGCAGTCGAGGAGAAAAAAATAACAATTATGAATAAATACTAATTTAATAAAAACAAAACAAATTAAAATTTAACTCTACAGTAATTCGAACAGTAAAAGTATTATGAAAAAATTGAAAAGATATCAGATGTTTCCTCGACGATAGATGAACCGCCTGCTTTTAAAAATGTCGACTTTCTTCTTCTTCTTTTCTTCAACTTCACGACGGCCCAGCAAATCTAAGAAGTACCGTTTGACGTTTCATCTTTTGAAGCTTTGAGAGAGAAGTGACTCACACAACTTCATTACCTTCGCCGTAAAACTATAGAATAATGAATTTTATCACAAAATGTGCAATTCTTAATCACTACAGCGAAGGATATTGAAATTGGGCGAGTTACACCTATGCAAAGTTATTTCTTGCTTGAAAAGATGAAACGTCACTCGGTACTTCTTTACTTTTTAGATTATTTTTTTTACGATAGTGAGTAACAAGACGAGCAAATCAGGTGCCTGATGGTAAGCATCATGATGCCCATATCAGACACAGTGCCACACAGTGTTTTATTATTCACAATTCAGCGCGGCACTGCACTGCGCCTGTCACTTTGAATTATTAGTTGTTGAAACTCGTCATGCCCAGTAATTTAGCTGGTAACATTGCCCTTCAGTCCGGCCCGTAGGTAGTCGTTAGGGCACGGAAAGTCTTGTAGTAATTAATCTTGGCGACCTGACACAATGACATTTTGGGTGTATGTATCATTGATCATACAACCCACAGTGCAATTGTAAAAACCTGTTTGGTTAGAATATAGGTAAATTGAAAATTTTATTTAGAATATAGGTAAATTGAAAATTTTATTTAGAATATAGGTAAATTGAAAATTTTATTTAGAATATAGGTAAATTGAAAATTTTATTTAGAATATAGGTAAATTGAAAATTTTATTTAGAATATAGGTAAATTGAAAATTTTTTTTAGAATATAGGTATATTGAAAATTTTATTTAGAATATAGGTAAATTGAAAATTTTATTACAAATTGTTTCAGTATCAATGTTATCAGTCCCGTCCGTGTTCTACCGGCCGCAGGGCCGCGAGGAAGAGGCCGACGCCGTCAAGGAGAAGTTCCAAGTGCCTGAGTCCGATCATCTCACTCTACTGCATCTCTATAACCAGTGGAAGTCCAATAAGTAAGTCATCGTCATCATTTCAGCCGTAGTACGTCTACTGCTGGATATAGGCTTGCATCCATTTTGTGGGTGGACGTCCACCTCTTCTTCTCTGGTCTTCTTCTTCTGATTCGATTTTCTTTCGGATTTTAGAACACCGACCGTGATCGGGATGTGTAATTCGGTTTGATTTCTGTGGAGTTTTATTGTGATTCCGTCCAGTTTGATTTTGTTTTTAATTGTGACATTCATAACTTAGTTTTTATTACAGTCGATTTTTGGTGCAATTTTGTTTAATTTCGAATAAATTTTAGTCTGATCTAAAAATAAGTTTTTATTCCATTGCTCTAGAATTTTACGATAATAATTGCAGTTACTCAAGCCAATGGTGCACAGAACACTTCGTGCACGGGAAGGCAATGCGGAAGGTGCGCGAAGTGAGGCAACAATTACGTGACATAATGCAACAACAACGGTTGCCGCTTGTTTCTGCCGGGACCGACTGGGACGCTGTTAGGAAGTGTATTTGTTCAGGTATTTTGCTTGCAACTTGACGGGATAAAAGCTCTACTTGACGGGATGTAAGCGCTACTTGACGAGATGTTGGCGCTACTTGATAGGATACACGCACCACATGACGGGATACACCCACCGCTTGCCGTGACATATACACCATGAACTCGCTCAGCAATATCATTTTACGTGTTCTAGAATTAAAAGTATTGCACCCCACCAGTAGTTTTGGCGTAGAGCAAAAAACATCCATCCTCACAAACTTTCACATATATATAATACTAGCGACCCGCCCCGGCTTCGCACGGGTAGCAGAAGTAGGTATAGTGGACGTTTATCAGGAGTAAATTCGTGATACATTGTATTTTAATAAATATAACCCTAATGGTTTACGCAGCGCACGCAAATTAATGACTATTTCTGTTACAATGACCAAACCTTAACACATGTTATAATTTATCGTGGGCTATTTTGAAGATATTGATGAGTACTACAAAGCCCTAGTACATTACTTTATTCTACCACCAATACTTTTCACACCACATGATAAATAATCACTGCTTCGATTATTGTGACTAAACCAGAAAAGATGGATATAATCTATGTATACTGTTTTGTAGGTATTGATAATTAATACAATCCCCTAGTACATTACTTTAATCTACCACCGATAGTTTTCACACCGCATGAAAAATAATCACTGCTTCGATTATTGTGACTAAACCAAAAAAGATGGATATAATCTATGTATACTGTTTTGTAGGTATTAATAAGTACTACAAACCCCTAGTACATTATTTTACTCTACCACCAATAGTTTTCACACCGCATGAAAAATAATCACTGCTTCAATTATTGTGACTAAACCAAAAAAGATGGATATAATCTATGTATACTGTTTTGTAGGTATTGATAAGTACTACAAACCCCTAGTACATTACTTTACTCTACCACCAATAGTTTTCACACCGCATGAAAAATAATCACTTTTTCGATTATTGTGACTAAACCAAAAAAGATGGATATAATCTATGTATACTGTTTTGTAGGTATTGATAAGTACTACAAACCCCTAGTACATTACTTTACTCTACCACCAATAGTTTTCACACCGCATGAAAAATAATCACTTTTTCGATTATTGTGACTAAACCAAAAAAGATGGATATAATCTATGTATATTGTTTTGTAGGTATTAATAAGTACTACAAACCCCTAGTACATTACTTTACTCTACCACCAATAGTTTTCACACCGCATGAAAAATAATCACTTTTTCGATTATTGTGACTAAACCAAAAAAGATGGATATAATCTATGTATACTGTTTTGTAGGTATTGATAAGTACTACAAACCCCTAGTACATTACTTTACTCTACCACCAATAGTTTTCACACCGCATGAAAAATAATCACTTTTTCGATTATTGTGACTAAACCAAAAAAGATGGATATAATCTATGTATACTGTTTTGTAGGTATTGATAAGTACTACAAACCCCTAGTACATTACTTTACTCTACCACCAATAGTTTTCACACCGCATGAAAAATAATCACTTTTTCGATTATTGTGACTAAACCAAAAAAGATGGATATAATCTATGTATACTGTTTTGTAGGTATTGATAAGGACTACAAACCCCTAGTACATTACTTTACTCTACCACCAATAGTTTTCACACCGCATGAAAAATAATCACTTTTTCGATTATTGTGACTAAACCAAAAAAGATGGATATAATCTATGTATACTGTTTTGTAGGTATTAATAAGTACTACAAACCCCTAGTGCATTACTTTACTCTACCACCAATAGTTTTCACACCGCATGAAAAATAATCACTATTTCGATTATTGTGACTAAACCAAAAAAGATGGATATAATCTATGTATACTGTTTTGTAGGTATTGATAAGTACTACAAACCCCTAGTACATTACTTTACTCTACCACCAATAGTTTTCACACCGCATGAAAAATAATCACTTTTTCGATTATTGTGACTAAACCAAAAAAGATGGATATAATCTATGTATACTGTTTTGTAGGTATTGATAAGTACTACAAACCCCTAGTACATTACTTTACTCTACCACCAATAGTTTTCACACCGCATGAAAAATAATCACTTTTTCGATTATTGTGATTAAAGCAAAAAAGATGGATATAATCTATGTATACTGTTTTGTAGGTATTAATAAGTACTACAAACCCCTAGTACATTACTTTACTCTACCACCAATAGTTTTCACACCGCATGAAAATAATCACTTTTTCGATTATTGTGACTAAACCAAAAGAGATGGATATAATCTATGTATACTGTTTTGTAGGTATTGATAAGTACTACAAACCCCTAGTACATTATATTATTCTACCATCAATGCATTTCACAGCGCACGCAAATTTATGAATATGGTAATTATATTATGTAACACCTTGGTTCACAATATTGCAGTTTTCTTACGGATCCCCATTTTTTTTCAAAATCTCATATAGCCTATGGCACTCACACTGAATTAAGCTATCCATAAGTGAAAGAATTTTTAAAATCGGTCCAGTAGTTTCGGAGCCTATTCGTTACAAACAAAAAAACAAAGTTTCTCTCTTTATAATATTAGTATAGATTAGTAGGATAACATATTAGTCGGGATAAGGGAATAAATGAAATTTTATGATAATAATTTTGTATTAAGAAATTAATTAAATCGACTTAGGCGTACTTTTCATGAACAAATTGACTTTGTTCTTAGGAAAGGCCAGGTCAAAAGTACCTAAAACTGACGAGCATGTATGGAATAATGTTATGAAAATGAACGAAGCGAAAGCTGTATGTCAGGGTCGTAACAAGTGGAGGGAAATAGTCCTTACCTACCCCACCGGGAACAAGTCGTTACTGTATGTATGTATATTCATGTATATACTAATGACCATTTCAGCATACTTCCAACAAGCGGCCCGCCTGAAAGGCATAGGAGAGTACGTTAACTGTCGAACAGGAATGCCGTGCCACCTGCATCCAACCTCGGCTCTGTTCGGTCTGGGCTCGTCCCCGGACTACGTGGTGTACCACGAGCTGATGATGACGTCACGGGAGTACATGCACTGTGTGACGTCAGTGGACGCCAGGTGGCTGGCCGAATTGGGACCTATGTTCTTCTCTGTTAAGGAAACTGGACAGTGAGTATATATTGCTATTACGACTGTTATTTCCGACATGATAAGCGCTACTTGACGCGACGCAAGCACCACTTGACGCGAGACACATACCACTTGACGCGACGCAAGCACCACTTGACGCGAGACACATAGCACTTGACGCGACGCAAGCACCACTTGACGCGAAACACATACCACTTGACGAGACGCAAGCACCACTTGACGCGAGACACATACCACTTGACGCGACGCAAGCTCCACTTGACGCGAGACACATACCACTTGACGCGAGACACATTCCACTTGACGCGACGGAAGCACCACTTGACGCGAGACACATACCACTTGACGCGAGACACATACCACTTGACGCGACGCATGCACCACTTGACGCGAAACACATACCACTTGACGAGACGCAAGCACCACTTGACGCGAAACACATACCACTTGACGAGACGTAAGCACAGCTTGACACGATACCTATACTCAACCAATAATGCCTCCAATTTGTAACTTTTATTAGAAGAAAAACGAAGGTTGTGGTTATTTCTTATACCTTATTATCCTGCCCTTATCCTTATCTAGTATAAAACAGTCGCCTCTCTGTCTGTTTATCTCCTAACTCCTCCCAAACCAAGCAACGGATTTTGATGCGGTTTTACCAATAGATGAGTGATTCAAAGGAAAGGTTTTGAGGTTTTACATAAATCAAAAGTCACGCCGACTGATAGTTTTTTTAGACGTGTGCCGCGTTAACACAACACAATTTACTACGGATATATGCCTCTCAAAATTATCTTTTTAAAATGAAGCATTGCTGCTTTTTTGCATGCAAAGCCAATACTAAATAAACTTCTAATTTTCCAGATCAAACCGCGACAAACGCAAGGAGGCAGCGGTCCACGTTCAGCGAATGGAAGAGGAGATGAAACAAGCTGAGAAGAAGATGGCAGAGGACAGGAAGAAGAGGGAAGAAGACATTCCCATCAAGCAGGAGATAGCTACGCCTGGGCTTAATACGCCGAGAAGAACGCCACATCGACTTGGATTATAAATTATATGAAAAACTTATATTTAGGCTTCCTTCATTACACGAATTCAATAGGTGAAATGTGGGTGTACCTTCTATGGGGCAGGGTACATATACTTCTGCCTCACCCTTTTGGGTAATGAAAACGAGATATTACGTTATGAAAAACAAAAATTGCAATAAAGGAGTTTAAAAAATACTAAAGCGTAAAACACTTTCGGGTAGGCTTCGTCGTCGTGATAATATCGGGTTTGAAAGTACCATAAGTACCTTTGGGAGAAATCCTCAATCTCTGTACTAAGATTCATCAAAAACTGCCCAGCTGCTGATGCAGCTGTTAAGGCGTGAAAACGCCTTTCGAATTTATATTGTTAAGAATCGATTAATACGAAGAATATGAATATATTCAACTATGAAATCGTTCCAAACGTTATTGTTTTGGGGACTTCTTGTAAAGTTTCCATCACTTAGTGACTTGACTGGTCGAGTTGGAAAACTTGCTTATTCTTAAAAATACAATAGATTTAAGCCTTTTATGTACCTAACTGTACCATACCTGTATTTAATTAATAAAATCAAACTAAAATTTTGGAAACAATGTTTTATTTAATCATCCAAGTAAAATTACAAACTTAATAGAATAATTACAAGACTTACGTAAGGAAGCCATTAAGGCAGCACTACATTATTCTGTGAGACGAATAAATTAATACAAAATACTATTATACTGATTTTTTTCGAAATATACATGCAAGGTTGAGAAAGGTGTAAAAATACTCAAATAGTGCACTACCCGAGAAAGACTTGAAATAATTTCAAAATTCAAGAAAATAAATTGTTAAGGCATACGTATGTATTCATAGAGTAGGGTTCCATACCTAGATACCAAGAACATGCAGCGCCATCTAGTAGTTCCTTGCGCAAAGTATGGAAATATATTTTGCGTTAACTTAGAAGTATGATTTTTTTACAGCCACAAGGGACCGCAGTTCTGAGTAGTTGACTTATTTGTAAATATTTTTATTTATTTATTAATTATTTTTATTTTTATTATTTTATTTATTTTTATTTATTTATCTGATAGTCGCTGTACACCTTGAAAACTTATTGACCACACAGAATGATCATTTGATTGATAAGGCCAGTATGGCAGGCGAAATTTTTTTTTCTCTGTTCTGTGTCATTGTTTAATTTCACGAGCAGATTATAAAACCTATAAGAGTTACCAAACCTATTTGTAACTTACATTAAAATTAGAAAAATGAAATTTCGTACTATTTATTCGTCACTCAGTGTATACTCAAAAACATTAGTAATATCTATAATTTACAGTAAAATACAATTTATTAGATAATATTGCTTTAATTAGACTCTAAAATACATACAAATATTAGGTACATTATCAAGAGAGAATACCTATTTTACATTGGCGTTTTGACAGACGATTTTAGACTTATGACACTGATATCAACAGATATTATCTTTCTTTAAACATAAATGTACGGTCGCACTAGTAATTAGCTATATTAAAAAAATCATTTTGCAATGAAGAAGTATATTTAGTGTTTTAGGGTGCTTTTCCACCAAAGATTTACTGTGTAAATCACTTGACTGTTTTCTTATTGTATGTAACATAACATAATATTCTCTTTCTGTTTTAATTACTTTTGTTTTTATACTGTTATTTTAAAATATTATTAATGTTTAAATTTACTTTAAATATTTAGTTAAGAATAGTACGATAAGCCCAATACCTACTTTCTACTTAGCATAAGTTTCTCAAGTAAGTGAATGTAATTCTTTTTGAGAAATAAACATCTTTAACCTGAACTACAGTTAATAGTTGTTAAAATATTCTGATAGGTTTATATACAACGTGCCTAGAAAAAGATGAAGTGATACTTTAAGGTGTGTATCTATCTACCCATCAAAATAAACAACTTTCAAAGGGAAGTATAATAAAACGCTCAAATAATTTCGACTTCCCATACAAATGGATCTGCTGAACGGTTAGTTTGTTGAGTCTTTTTTTATTGCAAATTTCGAATTTAGTTGTTTAATTTGATAGGGAGAGACGCCCCCTGAAGTAACACCTACACCTTTTTGGATCATATTAATTATAATAAATTTTACCACGGCTCTGATGTAAAGGCGCCTTACGTATCTTTTATTTTAAAATATTCCTCTAATTACTAATTCGACAGTACCTTCTTTATATCGTCAAGACTTCATTGAGATCTAATAACCTTCTAGGTATCATAATTATACGGAACAATTCCCAATTCACGAATATAAAAATACAATCAGCTAATAATTATTATTACATACCAGTGTTATTACATACGTTATGTGAATGAACACAAAATTCTTATAACTACCCACAAAATATTAATAAATGGAGTTCTACAAATTGTTACAAAAAGGTTTAGTAATACTCAAGAGGGTGCATCTACTGGTCAACCTTAAAGGGACCTCTTAGCAGTTTGACACAATCCTATGGAAAATTTACTAAATCGATGTTTTGTATTTCCTTGTTTCCTCCGAATACAGTAAATCTATTTGATATATTTATATCTTGATATTTTAAAGTAGAACTAAATTATGTCCCTATTATTTTATTTTAGTTTATAAACCCTACATTTTTTTTTAGTGAACGTCCAATCACGCGAGTAAAACTGTGATTTTTGGAAGTTCACTATTAAAAAAAATTGGTTGTCTGTAAAGTCGGTTTACTGACGATAGTTGAACGTGACAACGTCTTAAGAAAATACTGATGTAGTCACTCAAGTAGGAGAGAGACGGATGTCGAACGCTGCCGAACGCAAAGGCCGATTGTGCTTCTTTGTCGCTCGTTCCGCGCTCTCGCTTGCACTTCAAGCCTTACATGGAACGCCTCAGAGCGAGGTAACGCCGCATGAGTCATGTTTTTTCGTGCGTGCAGCCGGCTCTATCGAATTATAAGACGTTGTCACGTCAAAACCAAGGGTTTATAAGAAAAATTAAAATGACAGGGACATAGGTTACTTCACTATAAAAATATCAGGATATAAATTTATAGACTGGATTAATTATATTCGAAGGAAACAGGGGAATACAAAACATCGATTTGGTCAATTTTCATAGGATTGTGTCAAATTCCTAGAAGGCCGCGTACATTCAAAAGAAAGAATTGCCAAATTCGCAAAAAATCGACACATTCTTCAAATTTCGCAATTCTTTCTTTAAAACATGTTCAATTTGACGGGTGGGGGTGCATTCCCTTAAATATTACTACCCTTTTTTAACCCGTTGTATATAATATGAGAATATCAGCCAATATCTTGTTAACGTTGTTTTAATGTCCACAATATGAGCATTTTACAATTCACGACAATTAGACTTTTAAAAATATTAATAATAAACATAACTTTAAAAAAAATACTCAGAACTAGCATCTTCTAAATTATTTAAATCCATATAGTATAAACTAAAAATAGGTTCAAACAGAAAGTGTGTTGCCTACGTTAGTAAGTAGATGCGTCAGAAACAACCCAGTGCGTCCGATACACGATAAGTTAGGCATCAATCATAAATGATACTGAGTGACATAAGAGCAGTTTATTCTGTGGTAAGAGTGATGAGGCGTTTTCTTGAAAAAAAATTTTCTCGATGGAAGGAAAGATGGCGTTGTAATATATATAAATATTGACTTGTAAAGTCATAGTTCATATTTGGGCTTGATTTTGTATTTGACATTATTGTCATTTTGTTTGCAAGTGATTCACAACATAAAAAACGTTAGGGTGGTTTGACCAATGGTCGCGACATTTACTATGATATTCATTGCTTTTCTAAAGTAATAGGTCATTTATTACTCCGAGAATTACTCCTTTTTTTAAGAAAACGCCTCATTTCGCTCTTGAATGACGTCAATCATCACATTAGACGATACATCAATCATACATGTGACTGTGACAAAACTGACAGCAAAACCGATCGTGTAGTGAACGTCTTATATGTGATTAGCATAGGATGAACATATTTCAAATAGTCATTTCCATCAAACCAAGCCATTTATATTATGCACCAAAGAATATTGGTATATTCTTGTAGGTGTCACCGAATTAGAATAAAATGCACGACTTTAGGGAATACATATTTAAAATTAATATAAATAATTAATTGTTAATGCAAATTCATTTAATTTCATAATTTCTTATTATAACTCCCAAACCGCGTAATTATAAGCGAAAAATTCATGTTGGCCTTAACATTTCTTTGAGTAGTATATTATACTGTTTAAAAAAAGTGTGGTATTACTGAAGGGGAGCATTTACTCGTCACCAAATAATCACATGAAACAAATAATCAATAGTCACAAAACAATTGCTAAATTCGCATAAAATATGGCATTTTACAATTCTTTCTTTTGAAAGATATTGTAGCAGATAGATGCTACCCCTTAAATATTACTACACCATTTTTAACACGCTGTACATCAAAATAGATCCCACAAGTGTCACACCGCGTGTAAAAAGCGAGTGCAAATTATATATAAAATTAAATAAATTTTTATTTTATTTTGTTTGTTACCTTTCCACCGCAGGGAGGAATTGTCTCAGTTTTTTATTATTTCTCAAGAGGCTTACGGCATAACTGGAATTAAGGGCGACAAACATTATTTACTTCGACCTTTCGGCTTTTTTTGTATGTAAAGGCTTCTGTCCTCTTTCTATGAGTCTTCGGCCACGAATCAACAGACTTGTGACGTATATCAATATTGATAATTAAATAAAATAACACTTTTTAACCGTTAATATTTCACAAATGTAGTAACCGATTTTTTTAAAATTAATTATTAATTTAAATCTACATTATCAGAGTTACAGTTTGAAAATGTTCCGCCATTCCAATATACTTCACTTCAACCAAAAAGATTTAATTCGTTTGTTATTTTTTCTTGATCAACAAAAACCAATTCGTGTGAACCGGCCAAATACAATTTTTTCACTTCTCTCCCTCCAAAAATCCGTCATTGTTGCGTACTTGAGCTTTTTAAGCCCTAGAGGATAAAGTAAATTTTCTTACAATTTTAGTCTGTTACCAGTGATTAATTTTTTTTTGGTGTCGCACGTATAGGATATTAGCCGAAATGATTTGATGAAATTAATAATTAATATTTTACTTACGTAAATAAAAATATTTTTATTAATTTTATTTTTATTTTTATTAATTTTATATACGTAAGTAAATAAAATTATTACGATTATAAAATCGTAGGGAAAAGTATCGTGTAACACACGGCGCTAGAACCCATTATAAACTCTGTTTCTATTTACTCTCTCGCTAAAGCTCGGGAGTAAAACTATTTCGTATACAATGGGTCATTTTAGCCTCTTGTGCAACAATCTACTATTGAACGCGTTCAATTCCCATTAGACCGTAAACGCCACGTTAACAGGAAAGAGGACCTCTTAGCAGTTTGCCACAATCTTATGGAAAATTTACTAAATCCATGTTTTGTATTCCCATGTTTCCTCCGAATACAGTAAACTTATTTGATATATTTACGTCCTGATATTTTGAAGTTGAAGTAAGTATGTCCATATCATTTTATTTTTGTTTATAAACTCTACATTTTTTTGTAGTGAACGTCTAATCACGCGAGTTAAACTCGGATTTTTGGAAGTTCACTATTTAAAAACCAAGGGTTTATAAGAAAAATTAAAATGACACAGTTTACTTCACTACAAAAATCAGGATATAAATTTATAGAATGGGTACATTATATTCGAAGGAAACAGGGGAAAATACAAAACATCGATCTGGTAATATTTTCATAGGATTGTGTCAAGTTCGTAGAAGGGCGCGTACGCTCTTAACAGTCCGTTATGCTACAATAAACATGCATGAGAGAGTGTTAGCAAGTAGCGAGATGCAGTCCATGTTTGTCGATGTATCTCCGGCGAGCCTCGGCCACCATCTCGGCCTTGCGCGCCTCGAACCCCAGCTGTCTCTCGCGCGCCGAGCGAGGGAATGTACCGGACACTGATACTGGAAGCGATCTGAAAACGTACTACCGAATTGAGTATTTGAAGAAAAAAGTCGTATTATTTAATTTATTCTGAAAGTTTAATGAAAATTATGTATCATCCGATTCAAAAAACACTTTAAAAATATATTTTTTATTTAATTATAAGCAATTCAAAATTGATAAAGTTCCTATTAGAGGCACTTGATCACGAACGCGCAACGAGTGCTCGCCATGATTGTGACGTCATTATGTGATAGTTACGTATTGTTCTTTATAACATTGTGACGTCACTACAGGTCGCGAGCTCTCGTTCGGGTACTCTATCGGCGTGTTTTCAGTACTGGATTAAAATGATTTTATTAATTTGATATAACTTTGTAATTATAGCGAATATATAAAAAAACTGCCTCGGTGGCGACGAGGGCACATGCTCGATTGCCAATCAAGAGGTCCCGGGTTCGATCCCCAGGTCAGGCAGTGTTAAATATTGGATTATTCCATGAGGAATTATCTCAATAACTGCCTGGAGTCTGGAACTGTGCCCGGTAGATGGCAATAGGCTCGCCCCCTATTACATGGGACCAATAACATACTGGCGAAATGTGGGTGTATCTACTATGGGACTGAGTCCTGGGTACACCTCTGCCTACCCCTTCGGGAAAAAGGCGTGAATGTATGTTATGTTATATAAAAAAACTAAAATGGTTTTGTTACGGAACTTATATATGATCTTTCCATTTATGCCAAAAAACAAATTCAAATACACAATTATCATTTGAATTTATACTTATAACCGCTGCTGTTCTACTAAATCGGACAGGACACTTTTGATTCATTTCATCCCAACCATCAAATGTCCTACTGAAGGTATTTATGGATTTTTGACAGCCTCGTTGGTGCAGACGGTAGTAACTCTGCTTTCTGTGCCGCAGGGCCCGGGTTCAATCCCCGGCCAGGTCAAACATTTGTATGCATGAACATGTCTGTTTGATCTGTCCCTGTGTGTTATAAGCTTATATAAGTATGTATATCAGTCATTTGGTTACCATAGTACAGGCTTCTAGCCTAGTTTGGGACCACGTGACCGTGTGTGGAAGTTGTCCCATATTATTATTATGTTGCTCGAAAACACGGGATATACCCGGTCTATTGATAGGCGTGCACGGAGACCATTTTTTTTTTAAGTCCAACGTGCAGAGGCCCCTTTGAGCTTTTAATCTAAAGGTAATGTATAGCACCTATCGGGGTCTATCTCTGAAACCATCTACAGTTTTTTTTTCAAGATGAGCACAAAGACAACCCCCGCTAGGTACAAGGACTATTGAGAATGGATGGAAACTACTTGATTAGTCTATAGGTGTGATGTCTAGATGGATGGTAACCGGGCTATTGCTAGAGACTCCGGCACCTGCCACTTTCGTCTCATGGTGTAATATGACGGCAGGCGATGACTCGCCGCTCACTAAACGGACCCCCCATAAAGGCCGCCCACCACATGGGAATAAGGGCGACGAGAGGGGCAACGTTGGTGTGAACGGCTAAGGGTAAGAGAGGTGTCCCTGGACTTTAAATTTATTATTATTATTATTATATTATTAATTTCATAATTATTAGTTAGGTTATCAGGTTGTCTGCAAGAAATTGCTTTACGCGATAAGACTGCCGATTGTTTACCGTGTCTTTTGTTAAAAGGTTTCTTTTTTTTTAATCTAGAAGAGAGGTTAGGACGTCGAAACGACATAAAAGCTCGAGCTCAACTACCCGGTAAAGCTGTGGAGGCCATCTGAGGCCAACACCACAGGTAATTTAAACAAACAAGCGCTCCAGCTAACTTTGTCTTAAGCCGTCGTCGAGTGAATATCGGCCGATATCTTTTCATAATACCTTTTTACTGTAGAATTTGTTTTTAATTTATTTTGTTTTTATTAAATTAGAATTAATAAATTGATATTCACGGAGATCGCGGAAAATTTATCCATTTATAAATTTTTCACGGACTATTTTGTAGATATATACAAACCCCTAGTACATTATTTTGTTCTACGACCATTAGTTTTCCCAGCGCATGAAAGTTAATGACTGTTTCGATTATTGTGACTAAACCAAAATAGATGGATATAATGACCGTTCCCTATTTTGTAGATATTGATAAGTACAACAAATCCCTAGTACATTACTTTATTCTACCACCAATACTTTTCACAGCGCACGCAAATTAATGAATATAACATTTTGTAATTATGTGACACCTTGGTTCGCAATACTGCAGTTTTCTTACGGATCCCTATTTGTTTTCCAAATCTCATTATAATCTATGTCACTCACACTGATAACACACAAGCTTTCCATAAGTGAAAGAATTTTTTAAATCGGTCCAGTAGTTTCGGAGACTATTCGATACAAACAAAAGCAAAGGTTCTCTTTATAATATTAGTATAGAAGATATAGATATGAGATGAATACAAACCTAGCAGTGGAGGTGGAGGGGCCGGGGGCGGAGGCGCGGGGCTCCGGCTCGGGCTCGGGCTCCGGCGAGTAGGGCGCGGCCCCCTCCAGGAAGTTCGTTATGGTGACGTCCACGCTGCGGGTAAGTGCTGGAACGTTACCGTTATTGATTTACTCCTAAGAATTTTCATACAAATAAAGACGTTATACTCATTAAAAAAACACCTAAGACGTGGCGAAATTCTATCTACTTATGGAGGCGGCGACCGGAGAATTCCCCGGACCCCGGACGCTACCCCGGAATAACATTTTTTTTTCCTTTATTCCCAGGGGAAATTGACACAGAAGTAACAATAAAAACATTTTTTTTTTTTAGATAGTGAGTAAGAAGACGAGCAAATCAGGTGCCTGATGGTAAGCACCATGATTGCCCATATCAGACGCAGTGCCACCCAGTGTTTTAAAATTGAAAATTCTGCGCGACACTGCACTGTGCCTGGCAAAGGTGTGGTACTTCCCCAGAAGAGGCCTACCACTACAAAAATTCTAAACTTCTAAATTCTAAACTCTTCAATAATAATCTTAAGTATCGTACCCAAATCCCTCATAATATCAACTATGGGCACCCTCGGCAAGACCTCCTTCACCAGTTGCGCTCTCCTCATCATCTCTGCTTGTTGTGAGTTGTTTTGTTGTTGCGAGTGGTTCGGTTGTTGTTGTTGTTGTTGTGGCAACCGACCCGAACATGCCACCAACTGCTCCCATTTGTACTCGCACGTCTCAATCTGTTGATTACAAAAAATAAATAAATAATATTTTAAAAAATTTGACTGTATACTCTAACAGAACGGGTTGCCCCAATTAAACTTCTCGAGTCAATTCATATGAGTTATGTGGACAACCCATATTGTCAGTTTCAGATCGCCAAGATTTCTATGCAGCCTCCGAAATGAGCTAACGACTGTCTCCTACATATCTTATAGGAAACTTCTTTTTTTATGATAGTGAATGACAAGACGAGCTCATCAGGTGCCTGATGGTAAGCATCATGATGATCATGATTTGCCCATATCAGACACAGTGCCACCCAGTGTTTTAAGACTCAAAATTCTGCGCGGCAGTGCACTGGGCCTGTCACCCTGAGATATGAGTTGTTGAATCTCATCATGTCCAGTAATTTCGCTGGTAACATTGCCCTTCATACCGGAACACAGTAATGTTCGCACATTACTGCTTGGCGGATGAATAACTGGCAAAGGTGTGGTACTTCCCCAGGCGGCCCCCTGCAAAAGAGGCCTACCACACAAAACTACAGGGACCTACAGTGTAACGCGACATACAACTGCCACTTACCCCTCTGGCCGCAGCAATAGTCTCGCGGCACCTGTGTGCGAAGGAGACGTCATCGTCCTCCATCCTGTCCACGGGCGGCAACAAGTGCAGAGTGTACACGGTCACCGGGGAGCACAGGAACCACAGAGCATCGCTCCAGGGGAAACTGACGCGACTGTCCGACGGACGGTGCACTGTCACCGCTGTGAACACTCGCTCTACACCTGAAACATTCAGGTATAATTATATTAAACTTTATTTGGAATAGTAATCAAGGTTCGTAGTGCTGAATGAGTAACGATGATAATATCTGCAGAAGCATAAACTAAACATTTAAAAAATAAGAGTATATCATAATAATAATATATACATATGTATATTAAGCCGGGTCCGCAGCGGCATGTTATTGTGTTAGGTAACACAAAAACATGAAAAGTGGGCGTGGCTTTGGTGTTATATAACAAAATATTGTTATATAACACGCTAACACGTTATCCGTCGCGGATGGAAAACATCACCCGATTTCGCCTGCGGGGGGGGTTCGTAGTTAATTTTTTGTTAGCGCTCGTGCCGTCAACATCTCTGCTGGATATTTGAAAATCATAATCTCCTACAATATTTAGCAATTTTCTATTATTTAGAGACTGTAGCATATTGTGAGTCGGAATCAATGGATTTTAAACAAGAAAACACTTGCCCTTGTACGGAGCTTATTTTAGAAAATGATAATTGCTAACAAAAACATTTTCGGTGTCAAGCGGTGGACGAGTTGTTATATAACAAGGTTAGATAACAACGTTTTGTTACTAACATTAAGCTGTAGACCCGGCTTTATATATAGTGTATATTATATTTTATAATATTATTATGAATATAATATGTAATACCTATGTAATAAGTATTTATGTATTTTATAATATTATATAAGTATTAATTATAATAATTATTAATACCATTGTATTATATTATACTCTATAAATATCTATTCTATGTATGTTCTGTTGAAGTATCTATTGTATGTGTTGTTGTATACGAGTAAAATACCAAATCCCAAATTATCTAGATATTCCCTATTGCACACCATCGTCGTTTACTGTTTTTAACTCTCCGTTGCCATCCCCAGGTTGTCTGTAAGAAATTGCTTAACGCGATAAGACCGCCGGTTGTTTACCGTATTACCTGTAAATTGTTTTGTAACATTGTTTTTTATTTTATTTAGGTATGCAATAAAGTATTATTCTATTATAAGACGAACGAGGGGGGGGGGGGGGGGGGTAGTCGAGGATTTCTACCCTAATGGTGAATTTGGGTACGTTTACGGTTTGTGGGTACGTAAGTTTGGTTGGAAGTTGGAACGGTAGATATGCAACAGGTGTACAATTTACAATTACGAATTTCTATAAAACAGAAAGGCCCTACAATTTCGTAGATTATTTTTTTTAAGAAATAGGGCCCAAATGGTTCTGTATTTAAAAATACGTGTCTATCGTATGGCAGCACTTGAATGTCAACATAGACAATAAAAGCTAAATTTTTTCGATTCTCTAAATTTTTTCGAAGCCCCTCCTTGGCGATGCCCTTGATACATACATACATACATACATACAGTCACGCCTTGTTCCCGGCGGGGTAGGCGGAGACTATTTCCCTCCACTTACTACGATCCTGACATACAACTTTCGCTTCGTCCACTTTCATGACATTTTTCATACATGCTCGTCGGTTGTAGGTACTTTTCACTTGGCCTTTCCTACAACGTGAACTTGTTCATGAAAAGGTATGACCGATATCAATATAATAATATGGGACAACTTCCGCACACGGTCATCCGGTTCCAAACTAGGCTAGAAGCCTGTACTATGGTAACCAGATGACTGATATACATACTTATATAGGCTTATAACACCCAGACACAGATCAAACAGACATGTTCATGCACACAAATGTTTGACCTGGCCGGGGATCGAAACCGGAGCCTGAGGCACAGAAAGCAGAGTTACTACCATTTGAGCCAATGAGGCTATCACAGCGAGGTGTGTGTGTTGTTGTTATAGGGCAACAAAATTGTATTTAAAATTTCAGGACACAATCCTAAACTCCATGTATCAACTGTGGATCCTAGGAGCCCTGGACGGCACAGGCGCCCTCACTCAGCTCGGCCGACAGATGGCCGAGTTCCCGCTGGACCCGCCGCAATGTCACATGCTCATTGTCTCGCCCGAGATGGGATGCAGCGCAGAAATACTTATTATCGGTGAGATCATTTATAATATTGCCAACTCAAAATAACAATCATGAACAAATATTAATTTAATAAAAACAAAACAAATTAAAAATTAACTCTACAGTAATTCGAACAGAGATTCGACAGTAAAAGTATTATGAAAAAATTGAAAAGATATCAGATGTTTCCTCGACGATAGATGAACCGCCTGCTTTTAAAAATGTCGACTTTCTTCTTCTTCTTTTCTTCAACTTCACGACGGCCCAGCAAATCTAAGAAGTACCGTTTGACGTTTCATCTTTTGAAGCTTTGAGAGAGAAGTGACTCACACAACTTCATTACCTTCGCCGTAAAACTATAGAATAATGAATTTTATCACAAAATGTGCAATTCTTAATCACTACAGCGAAGGATATTGAAATTGGGCGAGTTACACCTATGCAAAGTTATTTCTTGCTTGAAAAGATGAAACGTCACTCGGTACTTTTAAACTTTTTAGATTATTTTTTTTACGATAGTGAGTAACAAGACGAGCAAATCAGGTGCCTGATGGTAAGCATCATGATGCCCATATCAGACACAGTGGCACACAGTGTTTTATTATTCACAATTCTGCGCGGCACTGCACTGCGCCTGTCACTTTGAATTATTAGTTGTTGAAACTCGTCATGCCCAGTAATTTAGCTGGTAACATTGCCCTTCAGTCCGGCCCGTAGGTAGTCGTTAGGGCACGGAAAGTCTTGTAGTAATTAATCTTGGCGACCTGACACAATGACATTTTGGGTGTATGTATCATTGATCATACAACCCACAGTGCAATTGTAAAAACCTGTTTGGTTAGAATATAGGTAAATTGAAAATTTTATTTAGAATATAGGTAAATTGAAAATTTTATTTAGAATATAGGTAAATTGAAAATTTTATTTAGAATATAGGTAAATTGAAAATTTTATTTAGAATATAGGTAAATTGAAAATTTTATTTAGAATATAGGTAAATTGAAAATTTTATTTAGAATATAGGTAAATTGAAAATTTTATTTAGAATATAGGTAAATTGAAAATTTTATTTAGAATATAGGTAAATTGAAAATTTTATTTAGAATATAGGTAAATTGAAAATTTTATTTAGAATATAGGTAAATTGAAAATTTTATTTAGAATATAGGTAAATTGAAAATTTTATTTAGAATATAGGTAAATTGAAAATTTTATTTAGAATATAGGTAAATTGAAAATTTTATTTAGAATATAGGTAAATTGAAAATTTTATTACAAATTGTTTCAGTATCAATGTTATCAGTCCCGTCCGTGTTCTACCGGCCGCAGGGCCGCGAGGAAGAGGCCGACGCCGTCAAGGAGAAGTTCCAAGTGCCTGAGTCCGATCATCTCACTCTACTGCATCTCTATAACCAGTGGAAGTCCAATAAGTAAGTCATCGTCATCATTTCAGCCGTAGTACGTCTACTGCTGGATATAGGCTTGCATCCATTTTGTGGGTGGACGTCCACCTCTTCTTCTCTGATCTTCTTCTTCTGATTCGATTTTCTTTCGGATTTTAGAACACCGACCGTGATCGGGATGTGTAATTCGGTTTGATTTCTGTGGAGTTTTATTGTGATTCCGTCCAGTTTGATTTTGTTTTTAATTGTGACATTCATAACTTAGTTTTTATTACAGTCGATTTTTGGTGCAATTTTGTTTAATTTCGAATAAATTTTAGTCTGATCTAAAAATAAGTTTTTATTCCATTGCTCTAGAATTTCACGATAATAATTGCAGTTACTCAAGCCAATGGTGCACAGAACACTTCGTGCACGGGAAGGCGATGCGGAAGGTGCGCGAAGTGAGGCAACAATTACGTGACATAATGCAACAACAACGGTTGCCGCTTGTTTCTGCCGGGACCGACTGGGACGCTGTTAGGAAGTGTATTTGTTCAGGTATTTTGCTTGCAACTTGACGGGATAAAAGCTCTACTTGACGGGATGTAAGCGCTACTTGACGAGATGTCGGCGCTACTTGATAGGATACACGCACCACATGACGGGATACACACACCGCTTGACGTGACATATACACCATGAACTCGCTCAGCAATATCATTTTACGTGTTCTAGAATTAAAAGTATTGCACCCCACCAGTAGTTTTGGCGTAGAGCAAAAAACATCCATCCTCACAAACTTTCACATATATATAATATTAGTAGGATAACATATTAGTCGGGATAAGGGAATAAATGAAATTTTATGATAATAATTTTGTATTAAGAAATTAATTAAATCGACTTAGGCGTACTTTTCATGAACAAATTGACTTTGTTCTTAGGAAAGGCCAGGTCAAAAGTACCTAAAACTGACGAGCATGTATGGAATAATGTTATGAAAATGAACGAAGCGAAAGCTGTATGTCAGGGTCGTAACAAGTGGAGGGAAATACCTACCTTACCTACCCCACCGGGAACAAGTCGTTACTGTATGTATGTATATTCATGTATATACTAATGACCATTTCAGCATACTTCCAACAAGCGGCCCGCCTGAAAGGCATAGGAGAGTACGTTAACTGTCGAACAGGAATGCCGTGCCACCTGCATCCAACCTCGGCTCTGTTCGGTCTGGGCTCGTCCCCGGACTACGTGGTGTACCACGAGCTGATGATGACGTCACGGGAGTACATGCACTGTGTGACGTCAGTGGACGCCAGGTGGCTGGCCGAATTGGGACCTATGTTCTTCTCTGTTAAGGAAACTGGACAGTGAGTATATATTGCTATTACGACTGTTATTTCTGACATGATAAGCGCTACTTGACGCGACGCAAGCACCACTTGACGCGAGACACATACCACTTGACGCGACGCAAGCACTTGACGCGAAACACATACCACTTGACGAGACGTAAGCACAGCTTGACGCGATACCTGTACTCAACCAATAATGCCTCCAATTTGTAACTTTTATTATAAGAAAAACGAAGTCTGTGGTTATTTCTTATTCCTTATCATCCTGCCCTTATCCTTATCTAGTATAAAACAAAGTCGCCTCTCTGTCTGTTTATCTCCTAACTCCTCCCAAACCAAGCAACGGATTTTGATGCGGTTTTACCAATAGATGAGTGATTCAAAGGAAAGGTTTTGAGGTTTTACATAAATCAAAAGTCGTGCCGACTGAGAGTTTTTTAGACGTGTGCCGCGTTAACCAATAGTTTTATGAAATACAATTTACTACGGAAATATGCCTCTCAAAATTATCTTTTGACGTGACAACGTCTTATAATTCGATAGAGCCGGCTGCACGCACGTAAAAACATGACTCATGCGGCGTTACCTCGCTCTGAGGCGTTCCATGTAAGGCTTGAAGTGCAAGCGAGAGCGCGGAACGAGTGACATCCGTCTCTCTCCTACTTGAGTGAGCGCGTTGTCACGTTCAACTATCGTCAGTAAACCGACTTTACAGACAACCAATTTTTTAAAATAAAGCATTGCTGCTTTTTTGCATGCAAAGCCAATACTAAATAAACTTCTAATTTTCCAGATCAAACCGCGACAAACGCAAGGAGGCAGCGGTCCACGTTCAGCGAATGGAAGAGGAGATGAAACAAGCTGAGAAGAAGATGGCAGAGGACAGGAAGAAGAGGGAAGAAGACATTCCCATCAAGCAGGAGATAGCTACGCCTGGGCTTAATACGCCGAGAAGAACGCCACATCGACTTGGATTATAAATTATATGAAAAACTTATATTTAGGCTTCCTTCATTACACTAATTCAATAGGTGAAATGTGGGTGTACCTTCTATGGGGCAGGGTACATATACTTCTGCCTCACCCTTTTGGGTAATGAAAACGAGATATTACGTTATGAAAAACAAAAATTGCAATAAAGGAGTTTAAAAAATACTAAAGCGTAAAACACTTTCGGGTAGGCTTCGTCGTCGTGATAATATCGGGTTTGAAAGTACCATAAGTACCTTTGGGAGAAATCCTCAAAGCCTATCTCTGTACTAAGATTCATCAAAAACTGCCCAGCTGCTGATGCAGCTGTTAAGGCGTGAATACGCCTTTCGAATTTATATTGTTAAGAATTAGTGACTTGACTGGTCGAGTTGGAAAACTTGCTTATTCTTAAAAATACAATAGATTTAAGCCTTTTATGTACCTAACTGTACCATACCTGTATTTAATTAATAAAATCAAACTAAAATTTTGGAAACAATGTTTTATTTAATCATCCAAGTAAAATTACAAACTTAATAGAATAATTACAAGACTTACGTAAGGAAGCCATTAAGGCAGCACTACATTATTCTGTGAGACGAATAAATTAATACAAAATACTATTATACTGATTTTTTCGAAATATACATGCAAGGTTGAGAAAGGTGTAAAAATACTCAAATAGTGCACTACCCGAGAAAGACTTGAAATAATTTCAAAATTCAAGAAAATAAATCGTTAAGGCATACGTATGTATTCATAGAGTAGGGTTCCATACCTAGATAACATGCAGCGCCATCTAGTAGTTCCTTGCGCAAAGTATGGAAATATATTTTGCGTTAACTTAGAAGTATGATTTTTTTACAGCCACAAGGGACCGCAGTTCTGAGTAGTTGACTTATTAGTAAATATTTTTATTATTTTATTTATTTATCTGATAGTCGCTGTACACCTTGAAAACTTATTGACCACACAGAATGATCATCTGATTGATAGGCCAGTATGGCAGGCGAAATTTTTTTTTCTCTGTTCTGTGTCATTGTTTAATTTCACGAGCAGATTATAAAACCTATAAGTTTCACAAGCCACAAAATAAGAATTGAATTGAATTGAAAACCTATAAGAGTTACCAAACCTATTCGTAACTTGCATTAAAATTAGAAAAATGAAATTTCGTACTTTTTATTCGTCACTCAGTGTATACTCAAACACATTAGTAATATCTATAATTTACAGTAAAATACAATTTATTAGATAATATTGCTTTAATTAGACTCTAAAATACATACAAATATTAGGTACATTATCAAGAGAGAATACCTATTTTACATTGGCGTTTTGACAGACGATTTTAGACTTATGACACTGATATCAACAGATATTATCTTTCTTTAAACATAAATGTACGGTCGCACTAGTAATTAGCTATATTAAAAAAATCATTTTGCAATGAAGAAGTATATTTAGTGTTTTAGGGTGCTTTTCCACCAAAGATTTACTGTGTAAATCACTTGACTGTTTTCTTATTGTATGTAACATAGCATAATATTCTCTTTCTGTTTTAATTACTTTTGTTTTTATACTGTTATTTTAAAATATTATTAATGTTTAAATTTACTTTAAATATTTAGTTAAGAATAGTACGATAAGCCCAATACCTACTTTCTACTTAGCATAAGTTTCTCAAGTAAGTGAATGTAATTCTTTTTGAGAAATAAACTCAAAACTCAAACTCAAACTCAAACTCAAACTCAAACTCAAACAGATTTATTCAAATAGGTCATAATCTGACACTTTTGTACGTCAATGAAGATACAGTACTGAGTCTACCGTGCGTTCGGAAAGATACCTCTACAAGAAGAACGCACAAGAAACTTGTAGGGCTTAATTTTTTCAACAGATAGTTTCACAATATTTGGTTTGGTTACATTCGTTTTCTTTGAAGGTGCCGCGAGGCGGCTATGCAGAAGTTTCCAGGCATCTTTGTCCTCTATGTACTGGTTGACTTTATAATAAGCCTTCTTAAGTAAAGTAGATTTTATATAGGTTTTGAATTTACCCTCTGAGAGCCCAGTTATCTCTTTTGGGATTTTATTATAGAAACGTACACTATTTCCTAAGAATGTCTTTTTATTTGTTTTAGATAATCTAAAGCTAGGTACAGCTATTTTGTCTTTATTCCTAGTATTAAAATTATGAAGGTCACTATTTAATTTTAATTTATGTAAATTTTTACGCACATACATGATGTTCTCATAAATGTATAAGGATGGTAGGGTCAGTATGTTTATTTCTTTAAATAATTCCCTCAGGGATTCGCGTGGACGCATCTCATAGATGGCACGAATCGCACGTTTTTGTAGTATAAAGATAGTTTCTATATCTGCAGCTGACCCCCACAACAGAATCCCATAAGACATCAAGCTATGGAAATATGCAAAGTACACTAATCTCGCCGTGGCTACATCTGTTAGTTGCCTAATTTTATAAACCGCGTAAGCTGCAGAGCTTAGTTTCCCTGAGAGCTCGGTGATATGAGTGCTCCATTGCAGTTTAGAGTCTATATTTATGCCAAGGAACAAAGTTGCATTGTCAATATTGAGTCTTTCACCGTCAAGAACTATGATTGGTTCTATACTTCTGACGTTAGGCAACGAAAATTTCAAACATTTAGTCTTTTTCGCATTCAATAACAGATTGTTTGCTGTGAACCATCTGGATATACTTGCTAAAGTATTATTTACATGTACTAGTGAAGTATCCTTCCTATCAACTTTAAAAATCAATGACGTATCATCGGCAAATAGAACTATATCTGCTAGACCGTGGACCATGTAAGGCAAATCGTTAATATATGCCAAAAACAGGAAAGGACCCAAAATTGATCCCTGTGGGACTCCCATCTTGACAGGAGAACTAGCAGATGTGATACCATTGACGCTAACCTTCTGCTGCCTACTAGACAAGTATGATTCCACCAGGTTCAGGGCATTCCCATGAATTCCATATACTTCTAACTTGCGCAGTAACGTGCAGTGTTCTACACAGTCGAATGCTTTGGAAAGGTCACAAAACACTCCAATGGCATCTTGTGAACTCTCCCAAGCCTCCAAGACAAGAGTCATGAGATGACAGCCTGCATCGGTTGTTGATCTGCATTTGGTGAAACCATACTGGTTTGAATGCAATATTCTATTTCTATTGAAATGTGACAGCAGTTGGTTTAGCATCAATTTCTCAAAGATTTTACTTAATACTGGCAAAACAGAGATTGGCCTATAGTTTGAGGGATCTGTCTTACTTCCCGATTTAAAGATAGGAGTGATTTTACTTATTTTCATTAGTTCTGGAAACGTGCCTTTATCTATGCATAGGTTAAATAAGTCTGCATAATAAACATCTTTAACCTGAACTACAGTTAATAGTTGTTAAAATATTCTGATAGGTTTATATACAACGTGCCTAGAAAAAGATGAAGTGATACTTTAAGGTGTGTATCTATCTACCCATCAAAATAAACAACTTTCAAAGGGAAGTATAATAAAACGCTCAAATAATTTCGACTTCCCATACAAATGGATCTGCTGAACGGTTATTTTGTTGAGAAGTCTTTTTTTTGCAAATTTCGAATCTAGTTGTTTAATTTGACAGGGAGAGACGCCCCCTGAAGTAACACCTACACCTTTTTGGATCATATTAATTATAATAAATTTTACCACGGCTCTGATGTAAAGGCGCCTTACGTATCTTTTATTTTAAAATATTCCTCTAATTACTAATTCGACAGTACCTTCTTTATATCGCCAAGACTTCATTGAGATCTAATAACCTTCTAGGTATCATAATTATACGGAACAATTCCCAATTCGCGAATATAAAAATACAATCAGCTAATAATTATTATTACATACCAGTGTTATTACATACGTTATGTGAATGAACACAAAATTCTTATAACTACCCACAAAATATTAATAAATGGAGTTCTACAAATTGTTACAAAAAGGTTTAGTAATACTCAAGAGGGTGCATCTACTGGTCAACCTTAAAGGGACCTCTTAGCAGTTTGACACAATCCTATGGAAAATTTACTAAATCGATGTTTTGTATTTCCCTGTTTCCTCCGAATACAGTAAATCTATTTGATATATTTATATCCTGATATTTTAAAGTTGAACTAAATTATGTCCCTATTATTTTATTTTTGTTTATAAACCCTACATTTTTTTTAGTGAACGTCCAATCACGCTAGTAAAACTGTGATTTTTGGAAGTACACTATTAAAAAACCAAGGGTTTATAAGAAAAATTAAAATGGCAGGGACATAGGTTACTTCCTACGAATAAAAATAAGTCAGGAAATATAATTTCCCCCAAAAAATAACACAACGAAAACTAGGTACAAGTGGGTGGTGCTTAGTCGGCCATTTACATTGCAAGTGAGCACACGTTAAATCTTCGCGTACGTTTTCGTTTTTATAACTGAGCAGCAAGAATAAAATCATGCCAGGATATGTTGTGGCGTGGTGCAGGAGCCATACAAGATTGAAATGTCCAAGGATCTCATTTCACAGGCTTCTCCTAGTCGCTAAATTATAATTTTAAACAAAAATATTAAATACGCCATTAAATCACGATGGTCAATATTATGCAAAATGAAGTCAGTTCAATAATTGAGTATTTTTGCATAAATGGAAAGATTCATACATATTATATAAGATTCGTAACAAAACTTTAGTTTTTTTTTTATTTGCAAAGAAAATTAATTAGAAAGATAACTAAATAAAAATTCTATTTTAATCCAGTACTGAAAACAAGCCGATAGTACCCGAACGAGATCATGACCAGTAGTGACGTCACAATGTTATAAAGTACCATACATAAAATTATAACTGACATAATGACATCACAATCATGGCGACCACTGGTAGCGCGGTCGTGATCAAGTGATTCTTATTAGAAGTTCATCAATTTTGAATTGCTTATGATTAATTAATTAAAAATATATAGTTTTGAATCTGATGATACATAATTTTCATTAAACTTTTCATTAAAAATATATTTTTTTTAAATACTCAATTGTCTTAATTAAGCAGGTTTTTTTTGTTGATAAAATATTAAGAATAAAAGAATAAATAAATGCAATACAGGTTCTATTGCATTTAAATACCAATTTAGTATCCATTCGTATGTTATAAACAACAAATAATTATAAATAACACATTACAAGAGAAGTTTATGTTTATAGTACAAAAAATATTGTTTTATTATTTACTTGGTCCTTTTTACTTATTGCATAACATCGTCCACGCAGCTTGACGCAACTGATAACAGCTGACATACGCTCGCGAACCAATCGCTGCCTTTGTTCTGTATTTAAACCAATCACAAGTCATGTCTACTAATTACCTTCTTATTGATTAGTGTTTAAATTAGACGTCATTTATTTCACGGAGAACCATTTTTAGAGTGACATTTGTTCCTAGTTATATTTCCTGACATTATTATTCGTAGGTTACTTCACTATAAAAATATCAGGATATAAATTTATAGACTGGATTAATTATATTCGGAAGAAACAGGGGAATACAAAACATCGATTTGGTGAATTTTTCATAGGATTGTGTCAAATTCCTAGAAGGCCGCGTACATTCAAAAGAAAGAATTGCCAAATTCGCAAAAAATCGACACATTCTTCAAATTTCGCAATTCTTTCTTTAAAACATGTTCAATTTGACTTGAAATATTACTACCCTTTTTTAACCCGTTGTATATAATATGAGAATATCAGCCAATATCTTGTTAACGTTGTTTTAATGTCCACAATATGAGCATTTTACAATTCACGACAATTAGACTTTAAAAATATTAAAAATAAACATAACTTTAAAAAAAATACTCAGAACTAGCATCTTCTAAATTATTTAAATCCATATAGTATAAACCAAAAATAGGTCAAACAGAAAATGTGTTGCCTACGTTAATAAATAGATGCGTCAGTAACAACCCAGTGCGTCCGATACACGACAAGTTAGGCATCAATCTGCGCCATCAATCATAAATGATACTGAGTGACATAAGAGCAGTTTATTCTGTGGTACGAGTGATGAGGCGTTTTCTTGAAAAAAAATTTTCTCGATGGAAGGAAAGATGGCGTTGTAATATATAGAAATATTGACTTGTAAAGTCATAGTTCATATTTGGGCTTGATTTTGTATTTGACATTATTGTCATTTTGTTTGCAAGTGATTCACAACATAAAAAAACGTTAGTTGGTAGGTTTGACCAATGGTCGCGACATTTACTATGATATTCATTGCTTTTCTAAAGTAATTAGTCATTTATTACTCCGAGAATTACTCCTTTTTTTAAGAAAACGCCTCATTTCGCTCTTGAATGACGTCAATCATCACATTAGACGTTAGATCAATCATAGATGTGACTGTGACAAAACTGACAGCAAAACCGATCGTGTAGTGAACGTCTAATATGTGATTAACATAGGATGAACATATTTCAAATAGTCATTTCCATCAAACCATGCCATTTATATTATGCACTAATATACTACTGCAAAGAATATCGGTATATTCTTGTAGGTCTCACCGAATTAGAACCAAATGAACGACTTTAGGAAATACATATTTAAAATTAATATAAATAATTAATTGTTAATGCAAATTTATTTTAATTTCATAATTTCTTATTATATATCCCAAACCGCGTAATTATAAGCGAAAAATTGATGTTGGCCTTAATATTTCTTTGAATAGTATATTATACTGTGTTTAAAAAAGTGTGGTATTGCTTAAGGGGAGCATTTACTCGTCACAAAATAATCACATAAAACAAATAATCAATAGTCACAAAACAATTGCTAAATTCGCATAAAATATGGCATTTTGCAATTCTTTCTTTTGAAAGATATTTTGGCAAAAAGATGCTACCCCTTAAATATTACTATACCATTTTTAACACGCTGTACATCAAAATAGATCCCACAAGTGTCACACCGCGTGTAAAAAGCGAGTGCAAATTATATATAAAATTAAATAATTTATTATTTTATTTTGTTTGTTACCTTTCCACCGCAGGGAGGAATTGTGTCAGTTTTTATTTCTCAAGAGGTTTGCGGTATCTACTCTGTCAGACACACTAGCTTACGGCATAACTGGAATTAATCGCGACAAACATTATTTACTTCGACCTTTCGGTTTTTTTTTTGTATGTAATGGCTTCTGTCCTCTTTCTGAGCTTTCGGCCACTAATGAACAGACTTGTGACGTATATCAATATTGATAATTAAATAAAATATAACACTTTTTAACCGGTAATATATCACAAATTTAGTAACCGATTATTTTTTATTAATTGTAAATCGACATTAACAGAGTTTCAGTTTGAAAATGTTCTGCCATTCCAATATACTTCACTTCAACCAAAAAGATTTTATTCGTTTGTTATATTTTCTTAATCAAGTAAAACCAAATCGTGTGAACCGGCCAAATACAATTTTTTCACTTCTCTCCCTCAAAAAATCCGTCATTGTTGCGTACCAGAGCGGGGCTATAATAACTTTTTAAGCCCTAGAGGATAAAGTAAAATTCTTTCAATTTTTTGTCTGTTACCAGTGATTAATTTTTATTGGTGTCGCAAGTTAAGGATATTAGCCAAAATGATTTGATGAAATTAATAATTAATATTTTACTTAGGTAAATAAAAATATTTTTATTAATTTTATTTTTAATTTTATTAATTTTATTTACGTAAGTAAATAAAATTATTACGATTCTAAAATCGTAGTGAAAAGTATCGTGTAACACACGGCGCTAGAACCCATTATATACTCTGTTTCTATTTACTCTCTCGCTAAAGCTCGGGAGTAAAATTATTTCGTATACAATGGGTCATTTTAGCCTCTTGTGCAACAATCTACTATTGAACGCGTTCAATTCCCATTAGACCGTAGACGCCACGTTAACAGGAAAGAGGACCTCTTAGCAGTTTGCCACAATCTTATGGAAAATTTACTAAATCCATGTTTTGTATTCCCATGTTTCCTCCGAATACAGTAAACTTATTTGATATATTTACGTCCTGATATTTTGAAGTTGAAGTAAGTATGTCCATATCATTTTATTTTTGTTTATAAACTCTACATTTTTTTGTAGTGAACGTCTAATCACGCGAGTTAAACTCGGATTTTTGGAAGTTCACTATTTAAAAACCAAGGGTTTATAAGAAAAATTAAAATGACATGAACACAGTTTACTTCACTACAAAAATATCAGGATATAAATTTATAGAATGGGTTCATTATATTCGGAGGAAACAGGGGAATACAAAACATCGATCTGGTAATATTTTCATAGGATTGTGTCAAGTTCGTAAAAGGGCGCGTACGCTCTTAACAGTCCGTTATGCTACAATAAACATGCATGAGAGAGTGTTAGCAAGTAGCGAGATGCAGTCCATGTTTGTCGATGTATCTCCGGCGAGCCTCGGCCACCATCTCGGCCTTGCGCGCCTCGAACCCCAGCTGTCTCTCGCGCGCCGAGCGAGGGAATGTACCGGACACTGATACTGGAAGCGATCTGAAAACGTACTACCGAATTGAGTATTTGGAGAAAAAAGTCGTATTATTTAATTTATTCTGAGAGTTTAATGAAAATTATGTATCATCCGATTCAAAAAACACTTTAAAAATATATTTTTTATTTAATTATAAGCAATTCAAAATTGATAAAGTTCCTATTAGAGGCACTTGATCACGAACGCGCAACGAGTGCTCGCCATGATTGTGACGTCATTATGTTATAGTTACGTATTGTTCTTTATAACATTGTGACGTCACTACAGGTCGCGAGCTCTCGTTCGGGTACACTATCGGCGTGTTTTCAGTACTGGATTAATAGTAGATTAGTAGCCAAGGGCTGTAAGGCATCAATTGCAGCCCGAGATATTTAGGCGCACGAGCGCAGCGAGGGCGCCTATACTTCGAGGGTGCAATTGATGCTTACACCCGAGCTAACTACTCTGCTTTACATCTCGATTGTGAGGTAAGTAGAAAAACACCGGCATTACAAGAATAAAACATTTTAAAGTAAAAGTTTTCTATTCCCGCCTTTTTTCATCTCTTTTTTAAATTATTTTTTTCAAGAACGAAATTGAGCTTCGTAGTTCGATATTTAAAATTGATGACTATTATACTCATACGAAGACAAGGAATAGCGAAGCGACCTCTTTTGTCATTGGCCTGAATGCATGATGTCTATTGCCAGTATGATGGTTAGATGTACGCAAACTTTTTGAAAGAGTGAAGTTTTTTTTTAATTACTTACCGCCCTAGGGCTTTTCTAGCTACATTATTACCCTAGAGCGCTAATTGGTCACTTACAAGCCCCATTTGGGGGTAATAAGGACCTACTTACCGAATATGAGAGATGTAAAATGATTTTATTAATTTGATATAACTTTGTAATTATAGCGAATATATAAAAAAACTGCCTCGGTGGCGTCGAGGGCGCATGCTCGACTGCCAATCAAGAGGTCCCGGGTTCGATCCCCAGGTCAGGCAGTGTTAAATATTGGATTATTCCATGAGGAATTATCTCAATAACTGCCTGGAGTCTGGAACTGTGCCCGGTAGATGGCAATAGGCTCGCCCCCTATTACATGGGACCAATAACATACTGGCGAAATGTGGGTGTATCTACTATGGGACTGAGTCCTGGGTACACCTCTGCCTACCCCTTCGGGAAAAAGGCGTGAATGTATGTTATGTTATATAAAAAAACTAAAATGGTTTTGTTACGAAACTTATATATGATCTTTCCATTTATGCCAAAAACAAATTCAAATACACAATTATCATTTGAATTTATACTTATAACCGCTGCTGTTCTACTAAATCGGACAGGACACTTTTGATTCATTTCATCCCAACCATCAAATGTCCTACTGAAGGTATTTATGGATTTTTGACAGCCTCGTTGGTGCAGACGGTAGTAACTCTGCTTTCTGTGCCGCAGGGCCCGGGTTCGATCCCCGGCCAGGTCAAACATTTGTATGCATGAACATGTCTGTTTGATCTGTGTCTGGGTGTTATAAGCATATATAAGTATGTATATCAGCGATCTGGTTACCATAGTACAGGCTTCTAGCCTAGTTTGGGACCACGTGACCGTGTGTAGAAGTTGTCCCATATTATTATTATGTTGCTCGAAAACACGGGATATACCCGGTCTATTGATAGGCGTGCACGGAGACCATTTTTTTTTTAAGTCCAACGTGCAGAGGCCCCTTTGAGCTTTTAATCTAAAGGTAATGTATAGCACCTATCGGGGTCTATCTCTGAAACCATCTACAGTTTTTTTTTCAAGATGAGCACAAAGACAACCCCCGCTAGGTACAAGGACTATTGAGAATGGATGGAAACTACTTGATTAGTCTATAGGTGTGATGTCTAGATGGATGGTAACCGGGCTATTGCTAGAGACTCCGGCACCTGCCACTTTCGTCTCATGGTGTAATATGACGGCAGGCGATGACTCGCCGCTCACTAAACGGACCCCCCATAAAGGCCGCCCACCACATGGGAATAAGGGCGACGAGAGGGGCAACGTTGGTGTGAACGGCTAAGGGTAAGAGAGGTGTCCCTGGACTTTAAATTTATTATTATTATTATTATATTATTAATTTCATAATTATTAGTTAGGTTATCAGGTTGTCTGCAAGAAATTGCTTTACGCGATAAGACTGCCGATTGTTTACCGTGTCTTTTGTTAAAAGGTTTCTTTTTTTTTAATCTAGAAGAGAGGTTAGGACGTCGAAACGACATAAAAGCTCGAGCTCAACTACCCGGTAAAGCTGTGGAGGCCATCTGAGGCCAACACCACAGGTAATTTAAACAAACAAGCGCTCCAGCTAACTTTGTCTTAAGCCGTCGTCGAGTGAATATCGGCCGATATCTTTTCATAATACCTTTTTACTGTAGAATTTGTTTTTAATTTATTTTGTTTTTATTAAATTAGAATTAATAAATTGATATTCGCGGATCGCGGAAAATTTATCCATTTATAAATTTTCCACGGACTATTTTGTAGATATATACAAACCCCTAGTACATTATTTTGTTCTACGACCATTAGTTTTCCCAGCGCATGAAAGTTAATGACTGTTTCGATTATTGTGACTAAACCAAAATAGATGGATATAATGACCGTTCCCTATTTTGTAGATATTGATAAGTACAACAAATCCCTAGTACATTACTTTATTCTACCACCAATACTTTTCACAGCGCACGCAAATTAATGAATATAACATTTTGTAATTATGTGACACCTTGGTTCGCAATACTGCAGTTTTCTTACGGATCCCTATTTGTTTTCCAAATCTCATTATAATCTATGTCACTCACACTGATAACACACAAGCTTTCCATAAGTGAAAGAATTTTTTAAATCGGTCCTGTAGTTTCGGAGACTATTCGATACAAACAAAAGCAAAGGTTCTCTTTATAATATTAGTATAGAAGATATAGATATGACATGAATACAAACCTAGCAGTGGAGGTGGAGGGGCCGGGGGCGGAGGCGCGGGGCTCCGGCTCGGGCTCGGGCTCCGGCGAGTAGGGCGCGGCTCCCTCCAGGAAGTTCGTTATGGTGACGTCCACGCTGCGGGTCAGTGCTGGAACGTTACCGTTATTGATTTACTCCTAAGAATTTTCATACAAATAAAGACGTTATACTCATTAAAAACACACCTAAGACGTGGCGAAATTCTATCTACTTATGGAGGCGGCGACCGGAGAATTCCCCGGACCCCGGACGCTACCCCGGAATAACATTTTTTTTTCCTTTATTCCCAGGGGAAATTGACACAGAAGTAACAATAAAAACATTTTTTTTTTTTAGATAGTGAGTAAGAAGACGAGCAAATCAGGTGCCTGATGGTAAGCACCATGATTGCCCATATCAGACGCAGTGCCACCCAGTGTTTTAAAATTGAAAATTCTGCGCGACACTGCACTGTGCCTGGCAAAGGTGTGGTACTTCCCCAGAAGAGGCCTACCACTACAAAAATTCTAAACTTCTAAATTCTAAACTCTTCAATAATAATCTTAAGTATCGTACCCAAATCCCTCATAATATCAACTATGGGCACCCTCGGCAAGACCTCCTTCACCAGTTGCGCTCTCCTCATCATCTCTGCTTGTTGTGAGTTGTTTTGTTGTTGCGAGTGGTTCGGTTGTTGTTGTTGTTGTTGTGGCAACCGACCCGAACATGCCACCAACTGCTCCCATTTGTACTCGCACGTCTCAATCTGTTGATTACAAAAAATAAATAAATAATATTTTAAAAAATTTGACTGTATACTCTGACAGAACGGGTTGCCCCAATTAAACTTCTCGAGTCAATTCATATGAGTTATGTGGACAACCCATATTGTCAGTTTCAGATCGCCAAGATTTCTATGCAGCCTCCGAAATGAGCTAACGACTGTCTCCTACATATCTTATAGGAAACTTCTTTTTTTATGATAGTGAATGACAAGACGAGCTCATCAGGTGCCTGATGGTAAGCATCATGATTGCCCATATCAGACACAGTGCCACCCAGTGTTTTAAGACTCAAAATTCTGCGCGGCAGTGCACTGGGCCTGTCACCCTGAGATATGAGTTGTTGAATCTCATCATGTCCAGTAATTTCGCTGGTAACATTGCCCTTCATACCGGAACACAGTAATGTTCGCACATTACTGCTTGGCGGATGAATAACTGGCAAAGGTGTGGTACTTCCCCAGGCGGCCCCCTGCAAAAGAGGCCTACCACACAAAACTACAGGGACCTACAGTGTAACGCGACATACAACTGCCACTTACCCCTCTGGCCGCAGCAATAGTCTCGCGGCACCTGTGTGCGAAGGAGACGTCATCGTCCTCCATCCTGTCCACGGGCGGCAACAAGTGCAGAGTGTACACGGTCACCGGGGAGCACAGGAACCACAGAGCATCGCTCCAGGGGAAACTGACGCGACTGTCCGACGGACGGTGCACTGTCACCGCTGTGAACACTCGCTCTACACCTGAAACATTCAGGTATAATTATATTAAACTTTATTTGGAATAGTAATCAAGGTTCGTAGTGCTGAATGAGTAACGATGATAATATCTGCAGAAGCATAAACTAAACATTTAAAAAATAAGAGTATATCATAATAATAATATATACATATGTATATTAAGCCGGGTCCGCAGCGGCATGTTATTGTGTTAGGTAACACAAAAACATGAAAAGTGGGCGTGGCTTTGGTGTTATATAACAAAATATTGTTATATAACACGCTAACACGTTATCCGTCGCGGATGGAAAACATCACCCGATTTCGCCTGCGGGGGGGGTTCGTAGTTAATTTTTTGTTAGCGCTCGTGCCGTCAACATCTCTGCTGGATATTTGAAAATCATAATCTCCTACAATATTTAGCAATTTTCTATTATTTAGAGACTGTAGCATATTGTGAGTCGGAATCAATGGATTTTAAACAAGAAAACACTTGCCCTTGTACGGAGCTTATTTTAGAAAATGATAATTGCTAACAAAAACATTTTCGGTGTCAAGCGGTGGACGAGTTGTTATATAACAAGGTTAGATAACAACGTTTTGTTACTAACATTAAGCTGTAGACCCGGCTTTATATATAGTGTATATTATATTTTATAATATTATTATGAATATAATATGTAATACCTATGTAATAAGTATTTATGTATTTTATAATATTATATAAGTATTAATTATAATAATTATTAATACCATTGTATTATATTATACTCTATAAATATCTATTCTATGTATGTTCTGTTGAAGTATCTATTGTATGTGTTGTTGTATACGAGTAAAATACCAAATCCCAAATTATCTAGATATTCCCTATTGCACACCATCGTCGTTTACTGTTTTTAACTCTCCGTTGCCATCCCCAGGTTGTCTGTAAGAAATTGCTTAACGCGATAAGACCGCCGGTTGTTTACCGTATTACCTGTAAATTGTTTTGTAACATTGTTTTTTATTTTATTTAGGTATGCAATAAAGTATTATTCTATTATAAGACGAACGAGGGGGGGGGGGGGGGGGGGGTAGTCGAGGATTTCTACCCTAATGGTGAATTTGGGTACGTTTACGGTTTGTGGGTACGTAAGTTTGGTTGGAAGTTGGAACGGTAGATATGCAACAGGTGTACAATTTACAATTACGAATTTCTATAAAACAGAAAGGCCCTACAATTTCGTAGATTATTTTTTTTAAGAAATAGGGCCCAAATGGTTCTGTATTTAAAAATACGTGTCTATCGTATGGCAGCACTTGAATGTCAACATAGACAATAAAAGCTAAATTTTTTCGATTCTCTAAATTTTTTCGAAGCCCCTCCTTGGCGATGCCCTTGATACATACATACATACATACATACAGTCACGCCTTGTTCCCGGCGGGGTAGGCGGAGACTATTTCCCTCCACTTACTACGATCCTGACATACAACTTTCGCTTCGTCCACTTTCATGACATTTTTCATACATGCTCGTCGGTTGTAGGTACTTTTCACTTGGCCTTTCCTACAACGTGAACTTGTTCATGAAAAGGTATGACCGATATCAATATAATAATATGGGACAACTTCCGCACACGGTCATCCGGTTCCAAACTAGGCTAGAAGCCTGTACTATGGTAACCAGATGACTGATATACATACTTATATAGGCTTATAACACCCAGACACAGATCAAACAGACATGTTCATGCACACAAATGTTTGACCTGGCCGGGGATCGAAACCGGAGCCTGAGGCACAGAAAGCAGAGTTACTACCATTTGAGCCAATGAGGCTATCACAGCGAGGTGTGTGTGTTGTTGTTATAGGGCAACAAAATTGTATTTAAAATTTCAGGACACAATCCTAAACTCCATGTATCAACTGTGGATCCTAGGAGCCCTGGACGGCACAGGCGCCCTCACTCAGCTCGGCCGACAGATGGCCGAGTTCCCGCTGGACCCGCCGCAATGTCACATGCTCATTGTCTCGCCCGAGATGGGATGCAGCGCAGAAATACTTATTATCGGTGAGATCATTTATAATATTGCCAACTCAAAATAACAATCATGAACAAATATTAATTTAATAAAAACAAAACAAATTAAAAATTAACTCTACAGTAATTCGAACAGAGATTCGACAGTAAAAGTATTATGAAAAAATTGAAAAGATATCAGATGTTTCCTCGACGATAGATGAACCGCCTGCTTTTAAAAATGTCGACTTTCTTCTTCTTCTTTTCTTCAACTTCACGACGGCCCAGCAAATCTAAGAAGTACCGTTTGACGTTTCATCTTTTGAAGCTTTGAGAGAGAAGTGACTCACACAACTTCATTACCTTCGCCGTAAAACTATAGAATAATGAATTTTATCACAAAATGTGCAATTCTTAATCACTACAGCGAAGGATATTGAAATTGGGCGAGTTACACCTATGCAAAGTTATTTCTTGCTTGAAAAGATGAAACGTCACTCGGTACTTTTAAACTTTTTAGATTATTTTTTTTACGATAGTGAGTAACAAGACGAGCAAATCAGGTGCCTGATGGTAAGCATCATGATGCCCATATCAGACACAGTGGCACACAGTGTTTTATTATTCACAATTCTGCGCGGCACTGCACTGCGCCTGTCACTTTGAATTATTAGTTGTTGAAACTCGTCATGCCCAGTAATTTAGCTGGTAACATTGCCCTTCAGTCCGGCCCGTAGGTAGTCGTTAGGGCACGGAAAGTCTTGTAGTAATTAATCTTGGCGACCTGACACAATGACATTTTGGGTGTATGTATCATTGATCATACAACCCACAGTGCAATTGTAAAAACCTGTTTGGTTAGAATATAGGTAAATTGAAAATTTTATTTAGAATATAGGTAAATTGAAAATTTTATTTAGAATATAGGTAAATTGAAAATTTTATTTAGAATATAGGTAAATTGAAAATTTTATTTAGAATATAGGTAAATTGAAAATTTTATTTAGAATATAGGTAAATTGAAAATTTTATTTAGAATATAGGTAAATTGAAAATTTTATTTAGAATATAGGTAAATTGAAAATTTTATTTAGAATATAGGTAAATTGAAAATTTTATTTAGAATATAGGTAAATTGAAAATTTTATTTAGAATATAGGTAAATTGAAAATTTTATTTAGAATATAGGTAAATTGAAAATTTTATTTAGAATATAGGTAAATTGAAAATTTTATTTAGAATATAGGTAAATTGAAAATTTTATTTAGAATATAGGTAAATTGAAAATTTTATTACAAATTGTTTCAGTATCAATGTTATCAGTCCCGTCCGTGTTCTACCGGCCGCAGGGCCGCGAGGAAGAGGCCGACGCCGTCAAGGAGAAGTTCCAAGTGCCTGAGTCCGATCATCTCACTCTACTGCATCTCTATAACCAGTGGAAGTCCAATAAGTAAGTCATCGTCATCATTTCAGCCGTAGTACGTCTACTGCTGGATATAGGCTTGCATCCATTTTGTGGGTGGACGTCCACCTCTTCTTCTCTGATCTTCTTCTTCTGATTCGATTTTCTTTCGGATTTTAGAACACCGACCGTGATCGGGATGTGTAATTCGGTTTGATTTCTGTGGAGTTTTATTGTGATTCCGTCCAGTTTGATTTTGTTTTTAATTGTGACATTCATAACTTAGTTTTTATTACAGTCGATTTTTGGTGCAATTTTGTTTAATTTCGAATAAATTTTAGTCTGATCTAAAAATAAGTTTTTATTCCATTGCTCTAGAATTTCACGATAATAATTGCAGTTACTCAAGCCAATGGTGCACAGAACACTTCGTGCACGGGAAGGCGATGCGGAAGGTGCGCGAAGTGAGGCAACAATTACGTGACATAATGCAACAACAACGGTTGCCGCTTGTTTCTGCCGGGACCGACTGGGACGCTGTTAGGAAGTGTATTTGTTCAGGTATTTTGCTTGCAACTTGACGGGATAAAAGCTCTACTTGACGGGATGTAAGCGCTACTTGACGAGATGTCGGCGCTACTTGATAGGATACACGCACCACATGACGGGATACACACACCGCTTGACGTGACATATACACCATGAACTCGCTCAGCAATATCATTTTACGTGTTCTAGAATTAAAAGTATTGCACCCCACCAGTAGTTTTGGCGTAGAGCAAAAAACATCCATCCTCACAAACTTTCACATATATATAATATTAGTAGGATAACATATTAGTCGGGATAAGGGAATAAATGAAATTTTATGATAATAATTTTGTATTAAGAAATTAATTAAATCGACTTAGGCGTACTTTTCATGAACAAATTGACTTTGTTCTTAGGAAAGGCCAGGTCAAAAGTACCTAAAACTGACGAGCATGTATGGAATAATGTTATGAAAATGAACGAAGCGAAAGCTGTATGTCAGGGTCGTAACAAGTGGAGGGAAATACCTACCTTACCTACCCCACCGGGAACAAGTCGTTACTGTATGTATGTATATTCATGTATATACTAATGACCATTTCAGCATACTTCCAACAAGCGGCCCGCCTGAAAGGCATAGGAGAGTACGTTAACTGTCGAACAGGAATGCCGTGCCACCTGCATCCAACCTCGGCTCTGTTCGGTCTGGGCTCGTCCCCGGACTACGTGGTGTACCACGAGCTGATGATGACGTCACGGGAGTACATGCACTGTGTGACGTCAGTGGACGCCAGGTGGCTGGCCGAATTGGGACCTATGTTCTTCTCTGTTAAGGAAACTGGACAGTGAGTATATATTGCTATTACGACTGTTATTTCTGACATGATAAGCGCTACTTGACGCGACGCAAGCACCACTTGACGCGAGACACATACCACTTGACGCGACGCAAGCACTTGACGCGAAACACATACCACTTGACGAGACGTAAGCACAGCTTGACGCGATACCTGTACTCAACCAATAATGCCTCCAATTTGTAACTTTTATTATAAGAAAAACGAAGTCTGTGGTTATTTCTTATTCCTTATCATCCTGCCCTTATCCTTATCTAGTATAAAACAAAGTCGCCTCTCTGTCTGTTTATCTCCTAACTCCTCCCAAACCAAGCAACGGATTTTGATGCGGTTTTACCAATAGATGAGTGATTCAAAGGAAAGGTTTTGAGGTTTTACATAAATCAAAAGTCGTGCCGACTGAGAGTTTTTTAGACGTGTGCCGCGTTAACCAATAGTTTTATGAAATACAATTTACTACGGAAATATGCCTCTCAAAATTATCTTTTGACGTGACAACGTCTTATAATTCGATAGAGCCGGCTGCACGCACGTAAAAACATGACTCATGCGGCGTTACCTCGCTCTGAGGCGTTCCATGTAAGGCTTGAAGTGCAAGCGAGAGCGCGGAACGAGTGACATCCGTCTCTCTCCTACTTGAGTGAGCGCGTTGTCACGTTCAACTATCGTCAGTAAACCGACTTTACAGACAACCAATTTTTTAAAATAAAGCATTGCTGCTTTTTTGCATGCAAAGCCAATACTAAATAAACTTCTAATTTTCCAGATCAAACCGCGACAAACGCAAGGAGGCAGCGGTCCACGTTCAGCGAATGGAAGAGGAGATGAAACAAGCTGAGAAGAAGATGGCAGAGGACAGGAAGAAGAGGGAAGAAGACATTCCCATCAAGCAGGAGATAGCTACGCCTGGGCTTAATACGCCGAGAAGAACGCCACATCGACTTGGATTATAAATTATATGAAAAACTTATATTTAGGCTTCCTTCATTACACTAATTCAATAGGTGAAATGTGGGTGTACCTTCTATGGGGCAGGGTACATATACTTCTGCCTCACCCTTTTGGGTAATGAAAACGAGATATTACGTTATGAAAAACAAAAATTGCAATAAAGGAGTTTAAAAAATACTAAAGCGTAAAACACTTTCGGGTAGGCTTCGTCGTCGTGATAATATCGGGTTTGAAAGTACCATAAGTACCTTTGGGAGAAATCCTCAAAGCCTATCTCTGTACTAAGATTCATCAAAAACTGCCCAGCTGCTGATGCAGCTGTTAAGGCGTGAATACGCCTTTCGAATTTATATTGTTAAGAATTAGTGACTTGACTGGTCGAGTTGGAAAACTTGCTTATTCTTAAAAATACAATAGATTTAAGCCTTTTATGTACCTAACTGTACCATACCTGTATTTAATTAATAAAATCAAACTAAAATTTTGGAAACAATGTTTTATTTAATCATCCAAGTAAAATTACAAACTTAATAGAATAATTACAAGACTTACGTAAGGAAGCCATTAAGGCAGCACTACATTATTCTGTGAGACGAATAAATTAATACAAAATACTATTATACTGATTTTTTCGAAATATACATGCAAGGTTGAGAAAGGTGTAAAAATACTCAAATAGTGCACTACCCGAGAAAGACTTGAAATAATTTCAAAATTCAAGAAAATAAATCGTTAAGGCATACGTATGTATTCATAGAGTAGGGTTCCATACCTAGATAACATGCAGCGCCATCTAGTAGTTCCTTGCGCAAAGTATGGAAATATATTTTGCGTTAACTTAGAAGTATGATTTTTTTACAGCCACAAGGGACCGCAGTTCTGAGTAGTTGACTTATTAGTAAATATTTTTATTATTTTATTTATTTATCTGATAGTCGCTGTACACCTTGAAAACTTATTGACCACACAGAATGATCATCTGATTGATAGGCCAGTATGGCAGGCGAAATTTTTTTTTCTCTGTTCTGTGTCATTGTTTAATTTCACGAGCAGATTATAAAACCTATAAGTTTCACAAGCCACAAAATAAGAATTGAATTGAATTGAAAACCTATAAGAGTTACCAAACCTATTCGTAACTTGCATTAAAATTAGAAAAATGAAATTTCGTACTTTTTATTCGTCACTCAGTGTATACTCAAACACATTAGTAATATCTATAATTTACAGTAAAATACAATTTATTAGATAATATTGCTTTAATTAGACTCTAAAATACATACAAATATTAGGTACATTATCAAGAGAGAATACCTATTTTACATTGGCGTTTTGACAGACGATTTTAGACTTATGACACTGATATCAACAGATATTATCTTTCTTTAAACATAAATGTACGGTCGCACTAGTAATTAGCTATATTAAAAAAATCATTTTGCAATGAAGAAGTATATTTAGTGTTTTAGGGTGCTTTTCCACCAAAGATTTACTGTGTAAATCACTTGACTGTTTTCTTATTGTATGTAACATAGCATAATATTCTCTTTCTGTTTTAATTACTTTTGTTTTTATACTGTTATTTTAAAATATTATTAATGTTTAAATTTACTTTAAATATTTAGTTAAGAATAGTACGATAAGCCCAATACCTACTTTCTACTTAGCATAAGTTTCTCAAGTAAGTGAATGTAATTCTTTTTGAGAAATAAACTCAAAACTCAAACTCAAACTCAAACTCAAACTCAAACTCAAACAGATTTATTCAAATAGGTCATAATCTGACACTTTTGTACGTCAATGAAGATACAGTACTGAGTCTACCGTGCGTTCGGAAAGATACCTCTACAAGAAGAACGCACAAGAAACTTGTAGGGCTTAATTTTTTCAACAGATAGTTTCACAATATTTGGTTTGGTTACATTCGTTTTCTTTGAAGGTGCCGCGAGGCGGCTATGCAGAAGTTTCCAGGCATCTTTGTCCTCTATGTACTGGTTGACTTTATAATAAGCCTTCTTAAGTAAAGTAGATTTTATATAGGTTTTGAATTTACCCTCTGAGAGCCCAGTTATCTCTTTTGGGATTTTATTATAGAAACGTACACTATTTCCTAAGAATGTCTTTTTATTTGTTTTAGATAATCTAAAGCTAGGTACAGCTATTTTGTCTTTATTCCTAGTATTAAAATTATGAAGGTCACTATTTAATTTTAATTTATGTAAATTTTTACGCACATACATGATGTTCTCATAAATGTATAAGGATGGTAGGGTCAGTATGTTTATTTCTTTAAATAATTCCCTCAGGGATTCGCGTGGACGCATCTCATAGATGGCACGAATCGCACGTTTTTGTAGTATAAAGATAGTTTCTATATCTGCAGCTGACCCCCACAACAGAATCCCATAAGACATCAAGCTATGGAAATATGCAAAGTACACTAATCTCGCCGTGGCTACATCTGTTAGTTGCCTAATTTTATAAACCGCGTAAGCTGCAGAGCTTAGTTTCCCTGAGAGCTCGGTGATATGAGTGCTCCATTGCAGTTTAGAGTCTATATTTATGCCAAGGAACAAAGTTGCATTGTCAATATTGAGTCTTTCACCGTCAAGAACTATGATTGGTTCTATACTTCTGACGTTAGGCAACGAAAATTTCAAACATTTAGTCTTTTTCGCATTCAATAACAGATTGTTTGCTGTGAACCATCTGGATATACTTGCTAAAGTATTATTTACATGTACTAGTGAAGTATCCTTCCTATCAACTTTAAAAATCAATGACGTATCATCGGCAAATAGAACTATATCTGCTAGACCGTGGACCATGTAAGGCAAATCGTTAATATATGCCAAAAACAGGAAAGGACCCAAAATTGATCCCTGTGGGACTCCCATCTTGACAGGAGAACTAGCAGATGTGATACCATTGACGCTAACCTTCTGCTGCCTACTAGACAAGTATGATTCCACCAGGTTCAGGGCATTCCCATGAATTCCATATACTTCTAACTTGCGCAGTAACGTGCAGTGTTCTACACAGTCGAATGCTTTGGAAAGGTCACAAAACACTCCAATGGCATCTTGTGAACTCTCCCAAGCCTCCAAGACAAGAGTCATGAGATGACAGCCTGCATCGGTTGTTGATCTGCATTTGGTGAAACCATACTGGTTTGAATGCAATATTCTATTTCTATTGAAATGTGACAGCAGTTGGTTTAGCATCAATTTCTCAAAGATTTTACTTAATACTGGCAAAACAGAGATTGGCCTATAGTTTGAGGGATCTGTCTTACTTCCCGATTTAAAGATAGGAGTGATTTTACTTATTTTCATTAGTTCTGGAAACGTGCCTTTATCTATGCATAGGTTAAATAAGTCTGCATAATAAACATCTTTAACCTGAACTACAGTTAATAGTTGTTAAAATATTCTGATAGGTTTATATACAACGTGCCTAGAAAAAGATGAAGTGATACTTTAAGGTGTGTATCTATCTACCCATCAAAATAAACAACTTTCAAAGGGAAGTATAATAAAACGCTCAAATAATTTCGACTTCCCATACAAATGGATCTGCTGAACGGTTATTTTGTTGAGAAGTCTTTTTTTTGCAAATTTCGAATCTAGTTGTTTAATTTGACAGGGAGAGACGCCCCCTGAAGTAACACCTACACCTTTTTGGATCATATTAATTATAATAAATTTTACCACGGCTCTGATGTAAAGGCGCCTTACGTATCTTTTATTTTAAAATATTCCTCTAATTACTAATTCGACAGTACCTTCTTTATATCGCCAAGACTTCATTGAGATCTAATAACCTTCTAGGTATCATAATTATACGGAACAATTCCCAATTCGCGAATATAAAAATACAATCAGCTAATAATTATTATTACATACCAGTGTTATTACATACGTTATGTGAATGAACACAAAATTCTTATAACTACCCACAAAATATTAATAAATGGAGTTCTACAAATTGTTACAAAAAGGTTTAGTAATACTCAAGAGGGTGCATCTACTGGTCAACCTTAAAGGGACCTCTTAGCAGTTTGACACAATCCTATGGAAAATTTACTAAATCGATGTTTTGTATTTCCCTGTTTCCTCCGAATACAGTAAATCTATTTGATATATTTATATCCTGATATTTTAAAGTTGAACTAAATTATGTCCCTATTATTTTATTTTTGTTTATAAACCCTACATTTTTTTTAGTGAACGTCCAATCACGCTAGTAAAACTGTGATTTTTGGAAGTACACTATTAAAAAACCAAGGGTTTATAAGAAAAATTAAAATGGCAGGGACATAGGTTACTTCCTACGAATAAAAATAAGTCAGGAAATATAATTTCCCCCAAAAAATAACACAACGAAAACTAGGTACAAGTGGGTGGTGCTTAGTCGGCCATTTACATTGCAAGTGAGCACACGTTAAATCTTCGCGTACGTTTTCGTTTTTATAACTGAGCAGCAAGAATAAAATCATGCCAGGATATGTTGTGGCGTGGTGCAGGAGCCATACAAGATTGAAATGTCCAAGGATCTCATTTCACAGGCTTCTCCTAGTCGCTAAATTATAATTTTAAACAAAAATATTAAATACGCCATTAAATCACGATGGTCAATATTATGCAAAATGAAGTCAGTTCAATAATTGAGTATTTTTGCATAAATGGAAAGATTCATACATATTATATAAGATTCGTAACAAAACTTTAGTTTTTTTTTTATTTGCAAAGAAAATTAATTAGAAAGATAACTAAATAAAAATTCTATTTTAATCCAGTACTGAAAACAAGCCGATAGTACCCGAACGAGATCATGACCAGTAGTGACGTCACAATGTTATAAAGTACCATACATAAAATTATAACTGACATAATGACATCACAATCATGGCGACCACTGGTAGCGCGGTCGTGATCAAGTGATTCTTATTAGAAGTTCATCAATTTTGAATTGCTTATGATTAATTAATTAAAAATATATAGTTTTGAATCTGATGATACATAATTTTCATTAAACTTTTCATTAAAAATATATTTTTTTTAAATACTCAATTGTCTTAATTAAGCAGGTTTTTTTTGTTGATAAAATATTAAGAATAAAAGAATAAATAAATGCAATACAGGTTCTATTGCATTTAAATACCAATTTAGTATCCATTCGTATGTTATAAACAACAAATAATTATAAATAACACATTACAAGAGAAGTTTATGTTTATAGTACAAAAAATATTGTTTTATTATTTACTTGGTCCTTTTTACTTATTGCATAACATCGTCCACGCAGCTTGACGCAACTGATAACAGCTGACATACGCTCGCGAACCAATCGCTGCCTTTGTTCTGTATTTAAACCAATCACAAGTCATGTCTACTAATTACCTTCTTATTGATTAGTGTTTAAATTAGACGTCATTTATTTCACGGAGAACCATTTTTAGAGTGACATTTGTTCCTAGTTATATTTCCTGACATTATTATTCGTAGGTTACTTCACTATAAAAATATCAGGATATAAATTTATAGACTGGATTAATTATATTCGGAAGAAACAGGGGAATACAAAACATCGATTTGGTGAATTTTTCATAGGATTGTGTCAAATTCCTAGAAGGCCGCGTACATTCAAAAGAAAGAATTGCCAAATTCGCAAAAAATCGACACATTCTTCAAATTTCGCAATTCTTTCTTTAAAACATGTTCAATTTGACTTGAAATATTACTACCCTTTTTTAACCCGTTGTATATAATATGAGAATATCAGCCAATATCTTGTTAACGTTGTTTTAATGTCCACAATATGAGCATTTTACAATTCACGACAATTAGACTTTAAAAATATTAAAAATAAACATAACTTTAAAAAAAATACTCAGAACTAGCATCTTCTAAATTATTTAAATCCATATAGTATAAACCAAAAATAGGTCAAACAGAAAATGTGTTGCCTACGTTAATAAATAGATGCGTCAGTAACAACCCAGTGCGTCCGATACACGACAAGTTAGGCATCAATCTGCGCCATCAATCATAAATGATACTGAGTGACATAAGAGCAGTTTATTCTGTGGTACGAGTGATGAGGCGTTTTCTTGAAAAAAAATTTTCTCGATGGAAGGAAAGATGGCGTTGTAATATATAGAAATATTGACTTGTAAAGTCATAGTTCATATTTGGGCTTGATTTTGTATTTGACATTATTGTCATTTTGTTTGCAAGTGATTCACAACATAAAAAAACGTTAGTTGGTAGGTTTGACCAATGGTCGCGACATTTACTATGATATTCATTGCTTTTCTAAAGTAATTAGTCATTTATTACTCCGAGAATTACTCCTTTTTTTAAGAAAACGCCTCATTTCGCTCTTGAATGACGTCAATCATCACATTAGACGTTAGATCAATCATAGATGTGACTGTGACAAAACTGACAGCAAAACCGATCGTGTAGTGAACGTCTAATATGTGATTAACATAGGATGAACATATTTCAAATAGTCATTTCCATCAAACCATGCCATTTATATTATGCACTAATATACTACTGCAAAGAATATCGGTATATTCTTGTAGGTCTCACCGAATTAGAACCAAATGAACGACTTTAGGAAATACATATTTAAAATTAATATAAATAATTAATTGTTAATGCAAATTTATTTTAATTTCATAATTTCTTATTATATATCCCAAACCGCGTAATTATAAGCGAAAAATTGATGTTGGCCTTAATATTTCTTTGAATAGTATATTATACTGTGTTTAAAAAAGTGTGGTATTGCTTAAGGGGAGCATTTACTCGTCACAAAATAATCACATAAAACAAATAATCAATAGTCACAAAACAATTGCTAAATTCGCATAAAATATGGCATTTTGCAATTCTTTCTTTTGAAAGATATTTTGGCAAAAAGATGCTACCCCTTAAATATTACTATACCATTTTTAACACGCTGTACATCAAAATAGATCCCACAAGTGTCACACCGCGTGTAAAAAGCGAGTGCAAATTATATATAAAATTAAATAATTTATTATTTTATTTTGTTTGTTACCTTTCCACCGCAGGGAGGAATTGTGTCAGTTTTTATTTCTCAAGAGGTTTGCGGTATCTACTCTGTCAGACACACTAGCTTACGGCATAACTGGAATTAATCGCGACAAACATTATTTACTTCGACCTTTCGGTTTTTTTTTTGTATGTAATGGCTTCTGTCCTCTTTCTGAGCTTTCGGCCACTAATGAACAGACTTGTGACGTATATCAATATTGATAATTAAATAAAATATAACACTTTTTAACCGGTAATATATCACAAATTTAGTAACCGATTATTTTTTATTAATTGTAAATCGACATTAACAGAGTTTCAGTTTGAAAATGTTCTGCCATTCCAATATACTTCACTTCAACCAAAAAGATTTTATTCGTTTGTTATATTTTCTTAATCAAGTAAAACCAAATCGTGTGAACCGGCCAAATACAATTTTTTCACTTCTCTCCCTCAAAAAATCCGTCATTGTTGCGTACCAGAGCGGGGCTATAATAACTTTTTAAGCCCTAGAGGATAAAGTAAAATTCTTTCAATTTTTTGTCTGTTACCAGTGATTAATTTTTATTGGTGTCGCAAGTTAAGGATATTAGCCAAAATGATTTGATGAAATTAATAATTAATATTTTACTTAGGTAAATAAAAATATTTTTATTAATTTTATTTTTAATTTTATTAATTTTATTTACGTAAGTAAATAAAATTATTACGATTCTAAAATCGTAGTGAAAAGTATCGTGTAACACACGGCGCTAGAACCCATTATATACTCTGTTTCTATTTACTCTCTCGCTAAAGCTCGGGAGTAAAATTATTTCGTATACAATGGGTCATTTTAGCCTCTTGTGCAACAATCTACTATTGAACGCGTTCAATTCCCATTAGACCGTAGACGCCACGTTAACAGGAAAGAGGACCTCTTAGCAGTTTGCCACAATCTTATGGAAAATTTACTAAATCCATGTTTTGTATTCCCATGTTTCCTCCGAATACAGTAAACTTATTTGATATATTTACGTCCTGATATTTTGAAGTTGAAGTAAGTATGTCCATATCATTTTATTTTTGTTTATAAACTCTACATTTTTTTGTAGTGAACGTCTAATCACGCGAGTTAAACTCGGATTTTTGGAAGTTCACTATTTAAAAACCAAGGGTTTATAAGAAAAATTAAAATGACATGAACACAGTTTACTTCACTACAAAAATATCAGGATATAAATTTATAGAATGGGTTCATTATATTCGGAGGAAACAGGGGAATACAAAACATCGATCTGGTAATATTTTCATAGGATTGTGTCAAGTTCGTAAAAGGGCGCGTACGCTCTTAACAGTCCGTTATGCTACAATAAACATGCATGAGAGAGTGTTAGCAAGTAGCGAGATGCAGTCCATGTTTGTCGATGTATCTCCGGCGAGCCTCGGCCACCATCTCGGCCTTGCGCGCCTCGAACCCCAGCTGTCTCTCGCGCGCCGAGCGAGGGAATGTACCGGACACTGATACTGGAAGCGATCTGAAAACGTACTACCGAATTGAGTATTTGGAGAAAAAAGTCGTATTATTTAATTTATTCTGAGAGTTTAATGAAAATTATGTATCATCCGATTCAAAAAACACTTTAAAAATATATTTTTTATTTAATTATAAGCAATTCAAAATTGATAAAGTTCCTATTAGAGGCACTTGATCACGAACGCGCAACGAGTGCTCGCCATGATTGTGACGTCATTATGTTATAGTTACGTATTGTTCTTTATAACATTGTGACGTCACTACAGGTCGCGAGCTCTCGTTCGGGTACACTATCGGCGTGTTTTCAGTACTGGATTAATAGTAGATTAGTAGCCAAGGGCTGTAAGGCATCAATTGCAGCCCGAGATATTTAGGCGCACGAGCGCAGCGAGGGCGCCTATACTTCGAGGGTGCAATTGATGCTTACACCCGAGCTAACTACTCTGCTTTACATCTCGATTGTGAGGTAAGTAGAAAAACACCGGCATTACAAGAATAAAACATTTTAAAGTAAAAGTTTTCTATTCCCGCCTTTTTTCATCTCTTTTTTAAATTATTTTTTTCAAGAACGAAATTGAGCTTCGTAGTTCGATATTTAAAATTGATGACTATTATACTCATACGAAGACAAGGAATAGCGAAGCGACCTCTTTTGTCATTGGCCTGAATGCATGATGTCTATTGCCAGTATGATGGTTAGATGTACGCAAACTTTTTGAAAGAGTGAAGTTTTTTTTTAATTACTTACCGCCCTAGGGCTTTTCTAGCTACATTATTACCCTAGAGCGCTAATTGGTCACTTACAAGCCCCATTTGGGGGTAATAAGGACCTACTTACCGAATATGAGAGATGTAAAATGATTTTATTAATTTGATATAACTTTGTAATTATAGCGAATATATAAAAAAACTGCCTCGGTGGCGTCGAGGGCGCATGCTCGACTGCCAATCAAGAGGTCCCGGGTTCGATCCCCAGGTCAGGCAGTGTTAAATATTGGATTATTCCATGAGGAATTATCTCAATAACTGCCTGGAGTCTGGAACTGTGCCCGGTAGATGGCAATAGGCTCGCCCCCTATTACATGGGACCAATAACATACTGGCGAAATGTGGGTGTATCTACTATGGGACTGAGTCCTGGGTACACCTCTGCCTACCCCTTCGGGAAAAAGGCGTGAATGTATGTTATGTTATATAAAAAAACTAAAATGGTTTTGTTACGAAACTTATATATGATCTTTCCATTTATGCCAAAAACAAATTCAAATACACAATTATCATTTGAATTTATACTTATAACCGCTGCTGTTCTACTAAATCGGACAGGACACTTTTGATTCATTTCATCCCAACCATCAAATGTCCTACTGAAGGTATTTATGGATTTTTGACAGCCTCGTTGGTGCAGACGGTAGTAACTCTGCTTTCTGTGCCGCAGGGCCCGGGTTCGATCCCCGGCCAGGTCAAACATTTGTATGCATGAACATGTCTGTTTGATCTGTGTCTGGGTGTTATAAGCATATATAAGTATGTATATCAGCGATCTGGTTACCATAGTACAGGCTTCTAGCCTAGTTTGGGACCACGTGACCGTGTGTAGAAGTTGTCCCATATTATTATTATGTTGCTCGAAAACACGGGATATACCCGGTCTATTGATAGGCGTGCACGGAGACCATTTTTTTTTTAAGTCCAACGTGCAGAGGCCCCTTTGAGCTTTTAATCTAAAGGTAATGTATAGCACCTATCGGGGTCTATCTCTGAAACCATCTACAGTTTTTTTTTCAAGATGAGCACAAAGACAACCCCCGCTAGGTACAAGGACTATTGAGAATGGATGGAAACTACTTGATTAGTCTATAGGTGTGATGTCTAGATGGATGGTAACCGGGCTATTGCTAGAGACTCCGGCACCTGCCACTTTCGTCTCATGGTGTAATATGACGGCAGGCGATGACTCGCCGCTCACTAAACGGACCCCCCATAAAGGCCGCCCACCACATGGGAATAAGGGCGACGAGAGGGGCAACGTTGGTGTGAACGGCTAAGGGTAAGAGAGGTGTCCCTGGACTTTAAATTTATTATTATTATTATTATATTATTAATTTCATAATTATTAGTTAGGTTATCAGGTTGTCTGCAAGAAATTGCTTTACGCGATAAGACTGCCGATTGTTTACCGTGTCTTTTGTTAAAAGGTTTCTTTTTTTTTAATCTAGAAGAGAGGTTAGGACGTCGAAACGACATAAAAGCTCGAGCTCAACTACCCGGTAAAGCTGTGGAGGCCATCTGAGGCCAACACCACAGGTAATTTAAACAAACAAGCGCTCCAGCTAACTTTGTCTTAAGCCGTCGTCGAGTGAATATCGGCCGATATCTTTTCATAATACCTTTTTACTGTAGAATTTGTTTTTAATTTATTTTGTTTTTATTAAATTAGAATTAATAAATTGATATTCGCGGAGATCGCGGAAAATTTATCCATTTATAAATTTTCCACGGACTATTTTGTAGATATATACAAACCCCTAGTACATTATTGTGACTAAACCAAAATAGATGGATATAATGACCGTTCCCTATTTTGTAGATATTGATAAGTACAACAAATCCCTAGTACATTACTTTATTCTACCACCAATACTTTTCACAGCGCACGCAAATTAATGAATATAACATTTTGTAATTATGTGACACCTTGGTTCGCAATACTGCAGTTTTCTTACGGATCCCTATTTGTTTTCCAAATCTCATTATAATTTATGTCACTCACACTGATAACACACAAGCTTTCCATAAGTGAAAGAATTTTTTAAATCGGTCCTGTAGTTTCGGAGACTATTCGATACAAACAAAAGCAAAGGTTCTCTTTATAATATTAGTATAGAAGATATAGATATGACATGAATACAAACCTAGCAGTGGAGGTGGAGGGGCCGGGGGCGGAGGCGCGGGGCTCCGGCTCGGGCTCGGGCTCCGGCGAGTAGGGCGCGGCTCCCTCCAGGAAGTTCGTTATGGTGACGTCCACGCTGCGGGTCAGTGCTGGAACGTTACCGTTATTGATTTACTCCTAAGAATTTTTATACAAATAAAGACGTTATACTCATTAAAAACACACCTAAGACGTGGCGAAATTCTATCTTCTTATGGAGGCGGCGACCGGAGAATTCCCCGGACCCCGGACGCTACCCCGGAATAACATTTTTTTTTCCTTTATTCCCAGGGGAAATTGACACAGAAGTAACAATAAAAACATTTTTTTTTTAGATAGTGAGTAAGAAGACGAGCAAATCAGGTGCCTGATGGTAAGCACCATGATTGCCCATATCAGACGCAGTGCCACCCAGTGTTTTAAAATTGAAAATTCTGCGCGACACTGCACTGTGCCTGGCAAAGGTGTGGTGGTACTTCCCCAGAAGAGGCCTACCACTACAAAAATTCTAAACTTCTAAATTCTAAACTCTTCAATAATAATCTTAAGTATCGTACCCAAATCCCTCATAATATCAACTATGGGCACCCTCGGCAAGACCTCCTTCACCAGTTGCGCTCTCCTCATCATCTCTGCTTGTTGTGAGTTGTTTTGTTGTTGCGAGTGGTTCGGTTGTTGTTGTTGATGTTGTTGTGGCAACCGACCCGAACATGCCACCAACTGCTCCCATTTGTACTCGCACGTCTCAATCTGTTGATTACAAAAAATAAATAAATAATATTTTAAAAAATTTGACTGTATACTCTAACAGAACGGGTTGCCCCAATTAAACTTCTCGAGTCAATTCATATGAGTTATGTGGACAACCCATATTGTCAGTTTCAGATCGCCAAGATTTCTATGCAGCCTCCGAAATGAGCTAACGACTGTCTCCTACATATCTTATAGGAAACTTCTTTTTTTATGATAGTGAATGACAAGACGAGCTCATCAGGTGCCTGATGGTAAGCATCATGATTGCCCATATCAGACACAGTGCCACCCAGTGTTTTAAGACTCAAAATTCTGCGCGGCAGTGCACTGGGCCTGTCACCCTGAGATATGATGAGTTGTTGAATCTCATCATGTCCAGTAATTTCGCTGGTAACATTGCCCTTCATACCGGAACACAGTAATGTTCGCACATTACTGCTTGGCGGATGAATAACTGGCAAAGGTGTGGTACTTCCCCAGGCGGCCCCCTGCATAAGAGGCCTACCACACAAAACTACAGGGACCTACAGTGTAACGCGACATACAACTGCCACTTACCCCTCTGGCCGCAGCAATAGTCTCGCGGCACCTGTGTGCGAAGGAGACGTCATCGTCCTCCATCCTGTCCACGGGCGGCAACAAGTGCAGAGTGTACACGGTCACCGGGGAGCACAGGAACCACAGAGCATCGCTCCAGGGGAAACTGACGCGACTGTCCGACGGACGGTGCACTGTCACCGCTGTGAATACTCGCTCTACACCTGAAACATTCAGGTATAATTATATTAAACTTTATTTGGAATACTAATCAAGGTTCGTAGTGCTGAATGAGTAACGATGATAATATCTGCAGAAGCATAAACTAAACATTTAAAAAATAAGAGTATTATCATAATATGTATGTATATATATATATATATATATATATATATATATATATATATATATATAGATATCCCCACGGGCACTTAGTTGATCATGCGGGTCGTAGAAGTAGTTATTATTTGATCCGTTTTCATAAGTTGATCCGGGGCAGTATTACTTGATCCTTTGCCAGTTGTGTATGACTTTGTGGATCCAGCTGGAGCCACACGTGTCACACATGTGGCTCCATCTGAATCTACAGAGTAATAATAATAATTACGCTGTTTTTATACGAATCCACCTTTTTGGCATTCACACAGTTGTTGCTCCAATTCAAATGGGCCAATGGGGGCGCACCATTTTCACAAGCTTCTGTCATTGGTTGCCTTCGACAGAAACATAATAAGTACAATACTATAGCTCTTCTCATCAATGTAAAAGTTAATTTTAGGAGAATTGTGAATGTTTCACCTTGAGAGATATTTCTATTTCGCATTTTTATTTAATTTGCAATGTATGTATGTACCGATATGTATGTCCGGTACAAATCTTGCAACTGAATTTTGAAGCACTCAACCGATTTAGCTCAAATTTTGCATACTTATATAAGTCCGGTGGCAATGCAATATTATGGTACTGTTGACCTGATCTGATGATGGAGCCATGATGTAGCGACTGGAACTCTGCGATGACAAATGATAAGATAGTTGAATTTGGGCTAGTATGTTAGGTTTTAATAAGTACTTTTCATTCCACATAATAACGAGGGTCTGATGATGAAGCCGAAAGATTGCCATTGGAACTGCCTTACGAAAACTGCAATGATAGTCGAATTTAGGCTCGTTTACTTTGTTGTTTTAGGGTCTTTTCATTCCACATGATGACGAAGGTCTGATGATGAAGCCGAAACAGAACCATTGGAACTGCCTTACAAAATGTGCCAAAACAGTCGAGTTTGGACTCGTTTGCTTTGTTGTTATGGGGACTTCTCATTCCACTTGACGACGAGGGTCTGATGATGAAGCCGAAAGATTGCCATTGGAACTGCCTTACGAAAACTGCAATGATAGTCGAGTATAGGCTCGTTTACTTTGTTGTTTTAGGGCCTTTTCATTCCACGTGATGACGAAGGTCTGATGATGAAGCCGAAACAGAACCATTGGAACTGCCTTACAAAATGTGCCAAAACAGTCGAGTTTGGACTCGTTTGCTTTGTTGTTATGGGGACTTCTCATTCCACTTGACGACGAGGGTCTGATGATGAAGCCGAAAACTTGCCATTGGAACTGCCTTACGAAAACTGCAATAATAGTCGAGTTAAGGCTCGTTTACTTTATTGTTTTAGAGACTTTTCATTCCACATGATGACGAGGGTCTGATGATGAAGCCGAAAGATTTCCATTGGAACTGCCTTACGAAAACTGCAATAATAATCGAGTTTAGGCTCGTTTACTTGGTTGTTTTAGGGACTTTCCATTCCACATAATGACGAGGGTCTGATGATGTATCCGAAAGATAACCATTGGAACTGCCTACAAAATGTGCCAAGACAGTCGGGTTTGGACTCGTTTGCTTTATTGTTATGGGGACTTTTTATTACACATATAGACGAGGGTCTGATGAACCATTGGAACTGCCTTACTAAATGTGCCCAAGACAGTCGAGTTTGGACTCATTTGCTTTTCTGTTATGGGGACTTTTCATTCCACATGATGACAAGGGTCTGATGATGGAGCCGAAAAATAACCATTGGAACTGCCATACGAAAACTGCAATAATAGTCAAGTTTAGGCTCGTTTACTTTGATGTTTTAGGAACTTTACATTCCACATGATGACGAGGGTCTGATGATGGAGCCGAAAGATAATCATTGGAACTGCCTTAGGAAATGTGCCAAGATAGTCCAGTTTGGACTTGTTTGCTTTATTGTTATGGGGACTTTTCATTCCACATAATGACGAGGGTCTGATGATGGAGCCGAAACAGAACCATTGGAACTGCCTTACGAGATGTGCCAAAACAGTTGAGTTTGGACTCGTTTGCTTTGTTGTTATGGGGACTTTTCATTCCACATGACGACCGATTTAGCTAAAATTTTGCATACATATAAAAGTCCGGTGACAATGCAATATTATGGTGCTCTTGACCTGATCTGATGATGGAGCCATTATGAAGCGTCTAGAAATCCGCGATGGCCATTGATAAGATAGTTGAATTTGGGCTCGAATGTTAGGTTTTAATAAGTTCTTTTCATTCCACATGATGACGTGGGTCTGATGATGGAGCCACAAGATATCCATTGGAACTGCCTTACGAAATGTGCCAAGACAGTCGAGTTTGGGTTCGTTTGCTTTGTTGTAATGGGGACTTATTATTCATTCCACATGATGACGAGGGTCTGATGATGGAGCCGAAAAAGAACCATTGGAACTGCCTTACGATATGTGCCAAAACAGTTGAGTTTGGACTCGTTTGCTTTGTTGTTATGGGGACTTTTCATTCCACATGACGACCGATTTAGCTCAAATTTTGCATACATATAAAAGTCCGGTGACAATGCAATATTATGGTACTCTTGACCTGATCTGATAATGGAGCCATTATGAAGCGTCTAGAAATCCGCGATGACCATTGATAAGATAGTTGAATTTGGGCTCGAATGTTAGGTTTTAATAAGTTCTTTTCATTCCACATGATGACGTGGGTCTGATGATGGAGCCACAAGATAACCATTGGAACTGCCTTACGAAATGTGCCAAGACAGTCGAGTTTGGACTCGTTTGCTTTGTTGTAATGGGGACTATCATTCCACATGATGACGAGGGTCTGATGATGGAGCCGAAAGATAACCATTGGAACTGCCTTACGAAAACTGCAATAATATTTAAGTTTAGGCTCGTTTGCTTTGTTGTTTTAGGGACTTCCCATTCCACATGTTGACGAGGGTCTGATGATGGAATCGAAACATAACCATTGGAACTGCTTTACGAAAACTGCAATAATAATCAAGTTTAGGCTCGTTTGCTTTGTTGTTTTAGGGACTTCCGATTCCACATGTTGAAGAGGGTCTGATGATGGAGCCGAAAGATAACCATTGGAACTGCCTTACGAAATGTGCCAAGACAGTCGAGTTTGGACTCGTTTATTTTGTTGTAATGGGGACTTTCTATTCCACATGATGACGAGAGTTTGATGATGGAGCGGAAAGATAACCATTACAAAAACTGCAATAATAGTCAAGTTTAGGCTCGTTTACTTTGTTGTTTAGGGACTTTGCATGCCACATGATGACGTGGGTCTAATGATGGACCCGAAAGATAACCATTAGAACTGCCTTACGAAATGTGCCAAGACATTCGACATACATACATACATTCACGCCTTTTTTCCCGAAGGGGTAGGCAGAGGTGTACCCAGGACTCAGTCCCATAGTAGATACACCCACATTTCGCCAGTATGTTATTGGTCCCATGTAATAGGGGGCGAGCCTATTGCCATCTACCGGGCACAGTTCCAGACTCCAGGCAGTTATTGAGATAATTCCTAATGGAAAAATCCAATATTTAACACTTTGCCTGACCTAGGGATCGAACCCGGGACCTCTTGATTGGCAGTCGAGCATGCGCCCTCTACGCCACCGAGGCAGTCTGACCGAGGCACCGAGGCAAGACATTCGAGTTTGGACTAATTTGCTTCTTTGCTATGGGAAGTCCTCATAGTAAAAAAAGTTTGTTGTTTTGTTATGGGGACTTTTTATTCTACATGATGACGAGGGTCTGATGATGGATCCGAAAGATAACCATTGGAACTGCCTTACGAAATGTGCCCAGACAGTCGAGTTTGGACTCGTTTATTTTGTTGTTATGGGGACTTTCCATTCCACATGATGACGAGGGTCTGATGATGGAGCCGAAAGATAACCATTGGAACTGCTTTACGAAATGTTCCAAGACAGTCGAATTTGGACTCGTTTGCTGTGTTGTTATGAGGACTTTTCATTCCACATGATGACGAGGGTCTGATGATGGAGTCGAGTGATATCCATTGGAACTGCCTTACGAAATGTGCCAAGACAGTCGAATTTGGACTCGTTTGTTTTGTTGTTATGGGGACTTTTCATTCCACATGATGACGAGGGTCTCATGATGGAGCTGAAAGATAACTATTGGAACTGCCTTATGAAAACTGCAATAATAGTCAAGTTTAGGCTCGTTTTGTCGACATTGGAACTACCTTATGATAAGTGCTAATATAGTCGAGTGTGGGCTCGTTTACTTTGCCGTCTTTTAAAACTTACTTTACAAACAAAATATAAACTTGTATGCAATATGACCAAAATCAATACCAAAGTAAAACAGTTTTTTTTTTCTATTGACATTTTACACAATTTCTCATATTTATTTAATACTAGCTGTGACCCGCGGTTTCACCCGCGTAGTCTTCGTTCCCGTGGGAATATCGGGATAAAAAGTACCCTATGTGTTATTCCAGGGTCTAAGCTACTTACGTACCAAATTTCAGCCCAATCGGTTCAGTAGTTTTGGCGTGAAAGAGTAACAAACATCCATACATACATCCATACTTACAAACTTTCGCCTTTATAATAGTATTAGGATATTGCAATAAAGTAAAATTTAATGGATAATAAATTATAATATCTAAAACTTACAATTAAATAATGATCACTGACAAATAAACAATTAAAAAAAGAACCTCGAGTGTAAGAGTGAAGTATTGAGCTCAAAAATATATTTAAAAACTGTACTACATAAAAAAACTGTTTTGACCAAAATCATACAAAAATAAAGAGAAAACTGTAATTCAATATCACTAGTAATCGATGCGGAATAAATCACGAAAGGAACGGCGGCGCTCGGGCAGCGATAGAGGAGAGCGCGGGATTCGGGAGGCAGTCCTCCCTTTGCGAACCATTCCTACTTCAGATTGTTGTAAGAAGTGGATCAAACAATGTTGGGAGTGTTAAGAATATAAATTAAAATGGATCAAATAAGTACGAGTTTGTCCTAAAAATTATATATAAAACGGAACCACTAAGTGCCAATTATTAGTCTAATATAATCAAACACAGACAATAGTAGGTAGTAATAAAACCAGAGTCCGTCGAGTCGAATAAGTCATACGTCACAAATGGTCACATTATGTTTCCCACTAGTTTTTGACATTATTAGGTATGTCATTATGTGTGAAATGAAACATTGCAAAAGTAGTTCTAACCAACAAAAGAACCACAAAGGTTCTATTATTATTCACAAGTTACATTCATTATTTTGATTAAGTACCGTAATTTTACTTATAGGAACACAAAACCAGAACCAAACACAAAAACAGATCAGTGATGCAAGTGTGCATTGAAATTATTTTCAATATATTTTAAGAAGATAATATTATCATAACATCGACTGTCTCAGTGGTGTAGTGGGCGCAAGCTTGACTGCCAATCATGAAGTCCCGGGTTCGAATCACAGGCCAGGCAAAGTGTTATTTGGATTTTTCTATTAGGAATTATCTTAGTGACAGCCTGGAGTCTGGAACTGTGCCTGGTAGATAGCTCACCTCACCTGGGACCAGTAACATACTGGCAAAAAGTGGGTGTACTTACTGTGAGACTGAGTCCTGGGTGTACACCTCTACCTATTCCTGGATGATTAGATTCACAATGAGAGTTTCATGAACTGCAATTATACGAATGTTGCAGCACTCAATTTGGGGTCATAGATCTGTTAAGTATGCATCTTTATATTATAAATCCATAAAATAGATTTTATGGATTTTTATAATCCCATTTTATATCGATGGACCCACTTAGGTGTTCTTGAAACAAATTATAATTCGGTGCCAGAACGATCTCTTGGGTATAAAAAAACTTGGCCGCTACGGACCCAGTTACGTTCAAAATTCAGTCACAAAAAGGATGGAGTATATACCTATTTTAAATACGTAATTGGATGAAGTTATTACCCAATGCTAAGAATATAATCCCATTTTATATCGATGGAGCCAATAAGGTGTTCTAGGTATAAAGTATAATTCGGAGCCAGAAAGTACTCTGGGGTTTAAAAATTTGGCCGTTATGGATGCAGTTCTGTTCAAAATTCGGGCACTAAAAGAATGGAGTATATACGGTTTTATATATGTAAATGGATCAAGTTATTACCCAATGCTAAGAATATAATCCCATTTTATATCGATGGAGCCAATAATGTGTTCTAAGAAGAAAGTATATTTCGGAGCCAGAAAGTTCTCGTGGGTATAAAAAATTTGGCCGTTGCGGATTCAGTTCCGTTCAAAATTCGGGCACCGAAAGGATGGAGTATATACCGTTTTCAACGAATATAAAGAGCAACATCGCGCGGCAGAGGGCGACGTTGCCACTCCGGTCGCAATAGATACAAACGGAGTCGAGTTATTCGCGCCTAAAGGTGGAGTCTATAATGCACGGATTCGTGGCTGGATCAACTAAGTGCCCAGGGAGGTGTTTATATATATATATATATATATATATATGTAATAAGGTGATCATAGGTGTGTATTATTGTGTATTTATAATGTTATTAATTAAAGCAATGGTCTGCTCTCTAAAAATGTAAATATATTATAAGGTAAATCCATTATTGGACGTAAAATTAAGTTAATAGATTGTATAAGTTTAGTTTTAAGGTCTGTGGATTTTGGGAAATAAATTAAAAAAAAATAATAATAATAATAATTTGACACCAACCGTGACTCAGTTGGTGTCAAAATGTTTTATATTCTCCGAATATAATTTGATGGAACCCATTTGATTTTATATCCTGACATTTGGAGATGAAGATCTCCCTATCATATAATTTTCTATAACTCCAAATTTTTTTGAACATTTCGTTTATATTACAATAGCTGTGTCCCGCGGTTTCACCCGCGTAGTCTTCGTTCCCGTGGGAATATCGAGATAAAGAGTACCCTATGTGTTATTCCAGGGTCTAAACTATCTACATACCGAATTTCATCTTAATCGGTTGACAAGTTTTAACGTGAAAGAGTAACAAACATCCATCCATCCACAATTTATTTCATACATATTTCTATAACTCCAAATTTTTTTGAACATTTCGTTTATATTACAATAGCTGTGTCCCGCGGTTTCACCCGCGTAGTCTTCGTTCCCGTGGGAATATCGGGATAAAAAGAACCCTATGTGTTATTCCAGGGTCTAAGCTACTTACGTACCAAATTTCAGCCCAATCGGTTCAGTAGTTTTGGCGTGAAAGAGTAACAAACATCCATACATACATCCATACTTACAAACTTTCGCCTTTATAATAGTATATTAGGATAGGATTTTTCACTGACCAAATGTGTCAGGTATCGCTCTTAGCGATAACTATTTGTCATACTGTTTATTGTTTAATTTTAAGAATTATTCATCTATCTAAAATTATATTAGTTATTTTCTAAAATACCAAGAAAAATTGTTGAGATTGACGTAATTTTTAATTATAAAACCAACGTCCTGACTGATTCACTGACACACTATCTCATCAACGCCCAGCCGTAACCCCTCGACCTAGAGACGTAAAATTTTGCACTTAGTTTTCATTTATAATGCAGTCAAGGAATTCCCGAAATTCCCAAGGGCACAAAGTCGCGGGAATTACGCTAGTCTTATAAAAATGATAGAACATCTCTTCTCGTGGTTGCCGTAAGAGCCGGCTAAGAGTTATGACATCCAGAGAACGGGCAGCAGCGTCCTCTGCGTGAAACCAAAAGTAATAACAAAACCTCCCCCACATGAAGGAGGTATGTCCCTGTTATTTTAGTTTCTCGTGTAAACTCTCAGTTTCCTATTGAACTTCTAGTTTTATCCAATATGATGTAAGCAAAGAATTCCCGAAAATCCCCCGGGAACATAGCCGCGGGAATCACGCTAGTATTAAGAGCGTACGCGGCCTTCTAAGAATTTGACACAATCCTATGAAAAAATTACCAAAAACAATGTTTTGTATTCCCCTGTTTCCTACGAATATAATAAAACCATTCTACAAATTTATATCCTGATATTTTTATAGTGAAGTAGCCTATGTCCCTGTTTTTTTTTTTTATAATCCCTTGATTTTTTTTCATAGTGAACTTTCAAAAATCGCAGTTTTACTCCCGTGATAGGACGTTTACTAAAAAAAATTTAGAGTTTATAAACAAAAATAAAATGATAGGGACATACTTTACTTCATCTTTAAAATATCAGGATATAAATGTATCAAATAGGTTTACTGTATTCGGAGGAAACAGGGGAATACAAAACATCGATTTAGTAAATTATCCATTGGATTGTGTCAAACTGCTAAGAGGGACCTCTTAGCAGTTTGCTCTTTCCTGTTAATGATAAAATTCTAACTAATAGCGACAGGTTGCACCCTATTCCCCATTTGGAAGGGCCAGTCGGTGAACTTGAGTATTCCTCTGCCATTGGTCGGGCCTCCCTCTGGTTGTAACAGGACTGGCTTCGATGGACATTCCGCAAAGTGCTGTCTGAAATCAAAACACAATCCAATAATCATCGTTGTCTGGAAGAGATCGCTCTGAGCGATAACGCCGCCAATTGTTACACTGTTTCTAGTTAATATTTTTTTGTTATTTATTGTTTTGTAATGTGGTATCAATAATGTGTTATCTAATGTAATCATCAATAACAAAATATTGTTCATCCTTTTTTTATGATAGTAAGTGACAAGACGAGCAAATCAGGTGCCTGATGGTGAGCATCATGATTGCCCATATCAGACACAGTGCCACACAGTGTTTTAAAATTGGAAATTCTGCGCGACACTGCACTGCGCCTGTCACCCTGAGATATTAGTTGTTGAAACTCGTCATGCCCAGGAATTTCGCTGGTAACATTGCCCTTCCTACTAATATTAAAAATACGAAAGTTTGTGAGGGAGGATGGAGGGACGTTTGCTACTCTTCCACGCCAAAACTACAAAACCGATTAGACTGAAATTCGGTATGTAGATATTTATACCCTGGAATAACACATGGGGTACTTTTCATCTCGATATTCCCACGGGAACGAAGACTACGCGGGTGAAACCGCAGGGCACAGCTAGTTATAACTAGCTAGCACTGAAGTACCCTGTACTAATCATCATCTCTACTCAGCTGTAGGAAATCCACTGCTCGACACAGGAATCCCCCATAAGCGGGGTTTTTGCCCATTCTCGCTACGCTTGGCAGGCGGGTTGGCGAGCGCAGTTCTTTGGTTTCACGCAGAGGATTCTGTTCCCTGTACTCTGGATCTGAAAACCTTAGCCGGCTGCCACGGCAACCACAGTTAGAGAATGTGGGCACTATTCTGTAACTCTGCTTTCTGTGCCGCAGGGCCCGGGTTCGATCCCCGGACAGGTCAAATATTTGTGTGCATGAACATGTCTGTTTGATCTGTGTCTGGGTGTTATAAGCTTATATAAGTATGTATATCAGTCATCTGGTTACCATAGTACAGGCTTCTAGCCTAGTTTGGGACCAGATGACCGTGTGTGGAAGTTGTCAAAAAAAAAAATTATGCAATATAGATTCAATCATTTCATGAAAACTTATCATATATATAAGTATAAGTTTTATAATAATATAAGTTTATATTAGCTATTAAATTGAAATGTGCCCCTTGGCATGAGATCAATGATTGAATAGTTGCCGCTTGCCTCTCAGTTCAATGAGTCATAGAATTTATATTGTTGTCTTTTGACTATATAACGCTGTGTAAAATGGTTCCGACACAATATATATAAGTAAGTAGGTACTCACTTTCTGGCGAACTGCGCTGCATTCCTTATACCCAAAGTCGACGCGAAAAATGGCGGTACTTTCCATTTTCTTAGCTGAAATATGATTATAAGATAAATTGTTAAGGCATGCTTTGGTAAATATGCGTCAAGTGTAGGGTTCCGTACATAGATACTGCAATCATGTTAGTAATATAGGTAAATATTTCTTTGTAAAATTTTACGGTTTTAGAACTTTTTCTTTACTTGTGATATTAGCTTCTTGCCAAATTTCACTATGCTAGGCCAACAGGAAGTGCCCTAGAAGTTTTTAGCTTTTACGTATGAGTATGCGGTTAATTGGCTGTTTTGATTGCATTTACGTTAGAAGTTAGATTTTTTTACACCGCACCCACACGCAAAATAGGCGCATTGCCGTCGAGTTGCGGAAAATTGTCTGCCTATTTGACTAGATTTTTTTTTAGAAGCAAGGCGCCATGGACTTGAGTTGTTGATATAAGTTTCAACTTGATACCTCAACGCGTTTCCGAGAAAAAGGGTCAGACAGACAGACAGACAACAAAGTAATGCAATATGGGTTCCTTTTTTCCTTTTCAGGTATGGAACCCTAAAAAGAGATTTATTGGGAGACTAACTGTGACCCGCGGCTTTACTTGCGGAAAAGTACCTCATGTCTTAATCCAGAGCTATCATCATCATCATCACCATAGGACTTCCACTGCTGAACATAGGTCTCCCCCATAGACTTCCATCCAGTCCAGTTGCAAGCGGCCTGCATCCAGCGTGTTCCTGCCATCGCCGTCCTTATCAGTTCGTCCGTGGCCGGTGGTCCGTGGCCGTGCCGGGCCGTGGTGGCCAATTTTTTTTTTATGGTATTGAGTGACAAGACGAGCAAATCAGGTGCCTGATGGTAAGCATCATGATTGCCCATATCAGACACAGTGCCACAGTGTTTAAAATTCAAAATTCTGTGCGGCACTGCACTGCACCTGCCACCCTGAGATATTAGTTGTTGAAACTCGTCATGCCCAATAACTTCGCTAGTAACATTACTGCTTGGCGGATGAATAACTGGCAAAGGTGTGGTACTTCCCCGTGTGGAGGCCCCTGCAAAAGAGGTCTACCACTACAGTTACTGCCTTTTCACTAAAGGGAAGAGGTTTACCCAGGACCCTGTGTCATAGTAGGTACACCCAAGGGATTCCACAATACTAAAGCTGAGTTATATTACTGAGATATATTAGTGTCGACACAAAAACAAAAGATGTTAATGTAACCATCAATAAACATAAATAGAAATGGACAGGTCATACAATTAGAGGAGAGGAAAAATGGTCAAAAAGCATAATGTTCTGGTTCACACGACACCAAAAAAAAAAGGGGCCAACCATTTAAAAGATGTGTCAACAAAGTAAAGGCTGTAGCAGGGACCATATGGACCAGAAAAGCTCAAGAAAGAACAGAGTGGAACAGTTGGCCTTTGCCAAGAGGCAAATAGACGGGAGCACGGTGGCAGTTTAATGTTAATAAGATAATATTGTATTTAATGTCTGAATATAATAATAATAATAATAAATTCATTTATTTCAGGCAATAGTGCGTATAATAAATTAAACGCACCAGAGGCCCTATATAGGCTTTTTATTATATATATTATTATTATTTATTATTATTAGAGTGTGGACTTACACTAATAGTTCCAAGAACATGTGAGGCAGCCAGTGAGTCGAGACAGGAGACATAGTTGGCTACCATCACACTGCACCGAGGATCGCGCTCGCCCTTCACTTTCACATACACACCTGTAACAAATCATCATCATCTCAGGTTCTCATCATCTGTTGGAGAGCAATGCTGGACAAAGGCCACATTGATATAAAGAAAAGGGGAGATAGGGTATGTTCTCCCAACGCTTACTCAACAAATGGCATGTTCAATTTGCTCAGTGTAAAATTTGCACAGTACATTATGAACAAAAAAGATAGAAAGACGTACCGGAGACCGAAGTGCGACCGAGACAACAATATTTCACTCATATGACCTTACTTGATGTAAGTGGATTTTCCAGAAGCCAGTATCTCATCTCCCCTTTTCTTTATATCAATGGGGTTATACTAATACTCGCCAGGCAGGTTGGTCAGCAGAGTTTGATGGTTTCACCCAGAGGACTTTGTTGCCCATCCTCTGGATCTGACAACCCTTAGCAGGCTCTTACAGCAACCTTGGGTAGGTCGGGGAGTTTGGGATACTACAGCAGGGCCTCGATGATCCGAACACCGAAAATTTATACCCTGTTCGGATGCACGAAGCGTTCGGATTATAGTATGTTAAAATTTTGAAAGGGATTTTTCGAAATAAAACAAAAATATTTTACATTATAATGTGTTTATTGAAGTATGTACGTTAGATGTATGTTAGATACATTGCTATTAATCACAATTATTTAAAGAATTCCAATATAGTGCTCTGACGAGTAGTATTTAGTGACATAGAAAATGCTTTATCGTAATAGGGGTAAGGGGGGTCGTCCGGATTATAGAGGCGTTCGGACGAGCTGGGGTACGGATTATCAAGGCCGTGCTGTATTCTAAAGCCTAACCCCATGGCGGAACAGGGAACATAGTATAAGTTCAATTGCTACAATTTCCACTCGGAATGCCTCGGTGGTATTGTGGGCGTAAGCTTGACTGCCGATCATGAGGTCCCGGGTTCAATCCCCAGGTCAGGCAGTGTTAAATATTGGATTTTTTCATTAGGAATTATTTCAATTACTGCCTGGAGTCTGGAACTGTGCCCGGTAGATGGCAATAGGCTCGCCCCCTATTACATGGGACCAATAACATACTGGTGTAATGTGGGTGTACCTACTATGGGACTGAGTCCTGGGTACACCTCTGCCTACCCCTTCGGGAAAAGGCATGTTTGTATCTTATGTTTATCACAAAACAGTATAGTCTTACCAAAAGTCCAACAAGCCAATGTGGACAGCACCTGCCTGATGGCCCATTTGTTGGGAAGCAGGATGGATGCTACCCACAGCAGCAAGCCTAGTAATGTCCTCACAACCAACAGGATCAGACCAATGGGCAGGTATAGGAGGAACTGTAGGACATTGTCACCATTGAATCTGCAATTGTTTTTTTTTATTTAGACACCAACAGAGGATCAGAAGCCAGAGTCACTACCACTGAGCCTACACCCCGGACACTCAACTCAATCCCCACACAAAAGCCATGTAATAATTACCTATACTACACAGACACTGCACACATGGTTTTTTTTTTTTTTTTATGATAGTGAGTGACAAGACGAGCTAATCAGGTGCCTGATGGTAAGCATCATGATTGCCCATATCAGACACAGTGCCACCCAGTGTTTTAAAATTCCAAATTCTGCGCGGCACTGCACTGCGCCTGTCACCTTGAGATATGAGTTGTTGAATCTCATCATGCCCAGTAATTTCGCTGGTAACATTGCCCTTCATACCGGAACACAGCAATGTTTGCACATTACTGCTTGGCGGACGAATAACTGGCAAAGGTGTGGTACTTCCCCAGGCGGCCCCCTGCAAAAGAGGCCTACCACTACAAAAACTACTACTGGTGTTTTGTACATGTGCAAGAGTGTGCATGTGATGTGTTTGTGCTCCATCGGCTCTCATCGGAGCTCAATCTCGCTTGTGGGGTGTGGAAAACTCTATTTTTCCTGTGCTACCAGTCAGTCAATTATGTCAGAGAATGGAAGAAGACATAATTCATAATCATTTATTTGATAGATAGATAGATAAACATTTTATTGGTACACCACAAAAAATAATCCTTAAAATTAAAAGTACATAACAAATAGTGTAACAATTGGCGGTCTTATCGCTAAAAGCGATCTCTTCCAGACAACCGTGCAGGGAGAGGAGAGAACTGTAAATCACATTCATATTAACTGTATTTGCATTTAAACATGGTATTTAAGATGTTACATATATATTTTAGTATGTAAGACATGTTGAGAACATGCTGTGCTAATCCTACCTGGTTTTGGATAAAGCGAGGAAGAAATATACAGGGTTACGTAAAAAACACCAGAACCCCAGAAGGACCAGGCAGCATAAATAACATTTATTCTATGAGTTTTGTCATAGCTCAATAAATTAGACGAAAATTATTTTTAAATTTCTATTGTACTGTCATGACAACGTGTTTGTAAGTCTTTGTATGTTTGTGGAATGGAACATCCATTTACAAACTAAAAGACGATGCGACGCCCGCATGCGCTGCTAGTAATTATTAACACACTTTCTTCACAAGAGACCCAGGGGCTTGTAGGGAGTACGAGTAACATAATCTGTTACAGTGCATGTAGAACATTCAAGTGGAATATTATATTGATGTTTAGTTTAGTATGAAAGTAAAATCTAACAAATTGTCAAAACTCGTAGAAGAAATGTTGTTCATGATGTTGACTGCCGGGTCCTACGGAGTTGCTGGTGTTTTTAGGGTAACCCTGTATATTATACTAGCTGTGCCTCATGGTTTGGTGGATATATCCAGATAAAATATACCCTATGTCTTAATCCAGGGTCTAAACTATCTACAGACCGAATTTCAGCCCAATTAGTTCAGTACTTTTGAAGTAACAAACATCCATCCATCCATCCATCCTCACACACTTTCACATTTATAATCTTATTAAGATTCATATATTTTGTTAGTCTTAACAGAAGATCAGCACTAATTCTGTGTTTCACTTTTATGTTCTAGTGTGTTTGGTTACGATTGTCGCATCTCAAGGCAAAGTGTATCATAGGCATAGGATGTGAAACGTATAAGTAAGAATTTGTTTTGAAAACGATGCAAGCAATATAAAGGGTGAAACAATTGACTATGTTCTGGATTCTAGTGACTACACATATTAACAGAACTTGCATACATACACCTACATATGTAATTAGAACACAGAATAGTTTACATCTGTAATATAAAAAGAACATATTGTAATAAACTTAATGTAATAAGTACCTATTATTGTGTGTAAAAACAATGTTTGCATTGAACATTACAAACTTTCCCTTGAAAAAATTGGCAAACATACGCGTGTTGAAACGGTTTAATTACCTGTCGTCGTTGATCAATTTATCCACAGTCAGAGCCATGGCACATCTGGTGTAGAAATTAATCAAAAATAATGCAATTTCTCGTAAATTTACGCAAAAATAATTAAAAATTTCGAACTTTTCCAAAAATTATGATGTGTTCGACATGGAGCACAGATTAAAAATTTGCATTTTGATTTTTTGATTTTTGATTTTTGACTGCTTTGTCACGTCTTGACGTTTGGTTTGGTCAATTTGAACAGCGTATATGTATTGTGTGTGCCACAGATGTAATCTTCTTTTTTCTTCTTTATGGACCCACACGAATATATTTCTAGTGTTAAATTTTGTATATTTATAGCCTGCTTACACGGGACATTCAAGGAGTCACACGTTAGTGTATTTGCCAATGTAAAGCCGGGTCCGCAGCGGCATGTTTTTGTGTTACCTAACACAATAACATGAAAAGTGGGCGCGGCTTTGGTGATATATAACAAAATTAAATTGTTATATAACACGCTAACACGTTATCCGTCGCGGATGGAAAACATCACCCGATTTCGCCTGCGGGGGGGTTCATAGTTCATTTTTTGTTAGCGCTCTGCTGGATATTTGAAAATCATAATCTCCTCTTGTAGCATACAATATTTAGCAATTTTCTATTACTTAGAGACTGTAGCATATTGTGAGTCGGAATCAATGGATTTTAAACAAGAAAACACTTGCCTTTGTTAACAAAAACATTTTCGGTGTCAAGTCGCTGTAGACGAGCTGTTATATAACACGGTTAGATACTCTCGGACTGCCTCGGTGGCGTAGTGGGCGCATGCTCGACTGCCAATCAAGAGGTCCCGGGTTCGATCCCCAGGTCAGGCAAAGTGTTAAATATTGAATTTTTCCATTAGGAATTATCTCAATAACTGCCTGGAGTCTGGAACTGTGCCCGGTAGATGGCAATAGGCTCGCCCCCTATTACATGGGACCAATAACATACTGGCGAAATGTGGGTGTATCTACTATGGGACTGAGTCCTGGGTACACCTCTGCCTACCCCTTCGGGAAAAAGGCGTGAATGTATGTTATGTTATGTTATGTTACGGTTAGATAACAACGTTTTGTTACTAACATTTAGCTGTAGACCCGGCTTTAAGTTATATAAATTTTCAAGTGAATATGGTCAATTAGTCAAATAAGAGCCAGGGCAAGCCCAGTCAAGGCACAGCTCTAGTAAAGTGGTGGTCTTTACAATTTCTACCTACTGTGACGTCAAACGACGTCAACCCGATTCAAAGGCGTACCTACAATAACGTTTAATAATTTTAATAGCGCTAATGTTATGGAAAACTAATACGTGTGAAATAAATAATTGAAATGATAAAAAAATATAAAACCCCACTGCTTTTTCAAAATCATTAACTAAAAAGCAAAACAAGCTTTGTGTATGGTAAACGGGGACACTTTAAATTTTAATAGTGTTAACACAACCTGTTCCCCGTCTGCAATAAAGAACACTTGTTTTTTGCTTTTCAGTTAATGATTTTGTAAATAGTGTTTTGTGCGTTTATTTTTAATGTTTCTTTGTATAAATTTCTTACTTAATGCAGTTGGGTTTAATAATTCTTTAATGATTTTTTTTCAAAGGGTCATTTTTATATTTAAGCCGGGTCCGCTGCGACATGTTTTTGTGTTCGCTAACATAATTTCATGTTACTAAAGCCGGGACTACAGCTACGTGTTATTATAACAATATTCTGTTGAATAACACCAAAGCCACGCCCACTTTTCATGTTATTGTGTTACCCCGGTCACTCACATGCGTAAAAATATTCGTACATTGTACGAATGTTTGCACGCATGTGAGGGCAGTCAGATATACTATTTGCAAACTCAGCGGATATGCGAATGGGTTCGCAAACTTATTATGAAAACCCGTTTGCATTTCATAGATAGATAAACACTTTATTGGTACACCACAAACATGATCTAAAAACTAATAACAATTCATAATAACTAGTGTAACAATGGGCGGTCTTATCGCTAAGATATATAATGTACTCTGTGAGCACAACTGGTTGCACGAATGTGTAGGAGACTACGCGAAGGTTCGAGGTTCGCGCCCTTTGATGTGCGTCAAAAAACCGACACAACTTGGAAAAGCACGAATGCAGCGAAAACTTTGCATAACTATTTGCGAATGTCGTCCTACACTTGTGGGTTCGCGTATTCGTACGCATATGCCGGTCACTCACATGCGTAGGTAACACAAAAACATTGTGATTGTCACTGACCACTGATTATGTATAGTACTCCGTTTGTATTCTGTGTAGTACTCTGTGCCACTGATCACAGAGTACACTATACCTAAATGTACAAAATAGGCGAATCACAGAACAAAAGGAACAGGCGAATATGAACATGAACAGAAAAAATATTACATAGTAAAATCATTAAAACAAAGGAAACCATCAAATCGTTTATTTATTGCTATCAGAATTATTTTATTGGATCATGTGCAAAATTTGAATAGTTTGCGTGACTACTAATAACCAGGACGTCCGATTCCCAAACAAGGACTAACACAAATATCACATGACTTGTGTTTGTGTACGTGTGTGTACCTTCATAACTCGTAATCATTTGGGAAAACGTTCCAATGGAGGGTATAATATCATCTCCCGAAGTGACGACGTGTTCAGAGGGTGAAGAGGAGCCGAAACCTACAGGAAGCGAAATGAACCGGGACAACACTCAAGGATATTCCGCCCAGCCGAACTTGCTCGGGCTGAACCAATTAGAAGAAAAGATGCGACGAAAACTACAATTTTTCTTTATGAATCCGATCGAGAAATGGCGCGCCAAGCGTAAGTTTCCTTACAAATTCGTCGTACAAGTGATTAAGATTGTATTGGTCACTTTTCAGTTATGTTTGTTCGCTCATAATAGATACAATCACGTGAATTATACGTGGGACAATCGGATTAGTTTCTCGCATCTGTTTTTGCTCGGTTGGGACTCCACGCGGGAGATAAACGCGTATCCGCCGGGGGCAGGACCACTCGCTGTATACAAACTCGACGAGTTCTATTCGACACTCGACTACGCCATCGCTGGGTTTACCAATCTCTCGAACGCAATCGGCCCCTACTCCTACAACAACGAAGACAACAACAGAACTGATCCCATATTCTGCCAGTACAACTACAAGAAGGGAATTATCAATGGATTCAATGAAAGCTATGAATTCAACTCAGAAATCATAGAAACATGCATCAACTTTACCATAAATGACAATGAAGGTTTTAAATCTGAGGCTTTTATCAAAGATGCAGACTTGAATGTCAGTTTTTCTGCTTTAGCCAGAGCCAAGTTGATGTTTTCTATTAAAACAATTAACTTTAGAGCGGCGGGCCCAATCACTCCCCCTGACTGCTACAGATTTGATGTAGAGATCATATTTGACAATGAAGATCATGACGGACAGATGTCTCTGTCTCTAGAGGCTGAGCCGTACAAACTTGAATGTAAAGGCGACAAGAACTACATCACCAATAATAAACTTGACCAAATACTCAGAAGCATTCTTAACATACTTGTTATAATAGTATGCGCTGCATCTTTCATTTTATGTAGTCGGGCTATTTACAGAGCTCAATTATTAAAAGAGCTTACAGTACAATTCTTCAGACGTGCATACAATAAAGAGCTGAGCTTAGACGGACGACTGGAATTCCTGAACATTTGGTACATCATGATTATAGTAAATGATTTGCTTATAATTATGGGATCAGCAATAAAAGAGCAGATTGAACGTAACCAATTTACGAATGACCAGTGGAATGTTTGTTCATTGTTTCTTGGTACTGGCAATCTTCTAGTATGGTTTGGAGTGCTACGGTACTTGGGCTTCTTCAAGACGTATAATGTTGTTATATTGACATTGAAAAAAGCAGCACCGAAGATATTTAGATTTTCAATCTGTGCTTTGCTACTTTATGCAGGCTTCATGTTTTGTGGCTGGTTAATTCTCGGTCCTTATCACATGAAATTCCGATCTCTAGCTACTACGTCAGAATGTCTTTTTTCATTAATTAACGGAGATGATATGTTTGCAACCTTTTCAATAATGTCGAAAAAATCACCAATGCTTTGGTGGTTCAGCCGCGTGTACTTATACTCATTTATAAGTTTGTACATATATGTTGTACTAAGTTTATTTATATCTGTTATTATGGATGCGTATGATACTATTAAGCAGTATTATAAGGACGGTTTTCCGAAGAATGATTTGCAGCAATTCATTGGTGATACGAGCTGTGATGAGGTTAGTTCGGGATTGTATCGTAGTCACAGTTCTACATCACTCAATGCAGTAATGAATTCGTTGTGTTGCTGCGGTTTTTATAGAAGTGCTTACTCCAAAATTGGAGGAGGTTCTTCAATGAATTTAATGTAAGCTCTGCAATATTTTTAGTAAATAATGTAGATGCGCATTAATTGCCACTTAATTTAAGTGCATTGTATTTATATAACTTTTATCTTGAGTGTTATTATCCCAAGTGATTGTGAATGCAGCTATGGAGAGATAAATTCATTTCTGTATGTACCTATAGCAAATAATTACATTGTGTATGAAGCAAATACTTATTGTTCTTAGTAAATTAATTAACAATATACCTATAATTATAAATAATAATTTATAAATAGGCAGATTTTAGTGTAAGAATCGTGTACATTATTATGTAAATTAATAAAAATGAGTTACCAAAAATTACCAAAGATCAAACTTTTATGTGGCTCAAAAAAATTTACTTGTTACTTCTTTTTAAATGAGTTTGATTAATTATTTTGGTATATTTTCTGTATATTTTGCTTCTTTATACCTTGTGAAATATAGCTTGTTACCCTGACAGCTGAACATAAATAAAACTTATGGTCATATTTCCGTAAAGAGGGTATTTGATTAAAACTTTGAATTATTAATAACCTAATATGATACCATTTATGTACCTAATTTAAGGGGGGGGTAAGGTCAAATCATACGAAAAAAGCCATGTTTTCGTGATTTTTTTTCTGACGACGCAGTTAAAATTTCTTTAATCAACCAATGGTACATTGAAGTATGATATTCGAAGAATGTTTCATCAATTTGTACAAAGAAATATTAAAAAATACGGCAATGGCAGCAATTGTTCGGACGTGTCTCGAAAAAAAGTTGAATTACGGTGCCCCTCATAACTTGATGCTGGATCATCTGAAATTAAAAAATCAAAGTTCATTCGTTAGATAATAGTTCTCCCCAGGTAACGCTGTCGAGTTTTTTTTTTTTTTCAATTTTTTTCATTTTTTCCAACCCTTTGAAGTGAAAAACACAATTTTTTGGGAAAAAATCGGCTAATTTGTTATTGCGAAATCAAAATTATGAACAAAAAAAAAAAAACTCGACAGCGTTACCTCGTAAATGATGTACAGAAATAGTGTTTAAAATTTCAAAAGGATCGGTGCAGTAGTTTTGAAGTTATCAGGAGCACCGACTTTGAAAACGTGAGTTGTGGGAAAAACGCTTTAAAGTTTTAAACACAAAAAAATCCAGTTAAAACGTTTATAAGCGAATTTTATCGACATACCTCACACTGAGTCATCAATGCCTGGTCCATAGAGGATGTCGCTGTCATCGATGATGTCTAATGCATCTTTTTGCTCCTGCCTACGACGAATCCTGCCTTCTTTGGTTTGTCGTTCAGCTTCCTGCTCTGCTCGGCTTATGCGTATGGAGTCAGTAAAAATACTTATAACTTCGTCAATTTTGCTCCAATTGACTTGAAATTTTGACACAATATTCTTCAGATATTACGGATTCAATTTCAAAAATAAAAAAAAAATGCAAAAAAAAAAAATTAAATACCTTACCCCCCCCTTAAGAAAATATGACCAAAAAATATATATTTGTTCAGCTGTCGCTTATCAAGCCATATTTTACAAGGTATGGTCTAGTTATGTTTTATATCAAATAATAACAATGATTAATATATTTTTTGTACCTACTGTGTTTTGATCATGTTTCACCACATTGAGGTCAGTGCATGATTCGTTTCGATGGATTAGGTTCATGCCTATTGGTGGTAAGTCAATGTTACACCTTAGTTATTATTCTTTGGTACTAGGCTAGGTTCATTATGAAATTATTATCTAGGCAAGTAGTTATACTTATTGAAAATAACAAACATAATACACGTTTTTTTTCTTCAAGGGGTAGGCCGAGATGGTCTGAATCCATTGTAGGTGTACAGTGTACACCCACATTTCTCCTTTTTTTTTTTATAAGCAAGCCTATTGCCATCTTCCGGGCACAGCTCCAGAGTCCAAGCTGTCATTGAAAAAATTCCTAATGGAAAAATCCAATAACACTTTGCCTGACCTGGGGATCAAACCCGGGATCTCATGATCAGCAAGCGCTTTTGAACCGCTACGCCACCGAGGCAGTTACTTTTTGATGTAAAAAAATACAAAATTATAAATAACTTTGGTATTAGCTTTATTTTTCTGTACAAATAGTTTCACATCAATGATTGTATTATTTATCAACTAATATTATGATTAATGCCTAGCATTCAGCATTCACCTGCCAAGCGTGGTGATAACGACAATCACAGAGCAAAATCCCCTCATATAGTTTATGGCGTTCTATGGGGGAGGCCTATGTTCAGTGGACATCTTCCGGTTGATGATGATGATTCTGGCTAGGTTGGTCAGAAAGTTAAAGTATAATAATGTTAATATAAATAATACAGACCTAATGTATAAAAATAAAGTTGAATTTGCAAGTCCTTATCGCGAACCTTTTGCTTTTAGACATTTAACGCCATCTAGCGTCAAGTATCAGAAGTTTACATAGTTCTACCGGAAATCACGAACACGCCATCTAATGGTGGGTTAATATAATTTACATTTGTTTATTGATAATTTGGCATGGTCACCCTAGGGTAAATGGTTCTGTGATGGTTACATAATAATATTAATATGGGACAACTTCCATACACGGTCATCTGGTCCCACCTGTACCTACTATGGTAACCATATGACTGATTTATACATACATATATAAGCATACAACACCCAGACAGATCATACAGACATGTTCATGCACATAAATGTTTGACCTGGCCGGGGATCGAACCCGGGGCCTGCGGCACAGAAAGCAGAGTTACTACCATCTGAGCCATCTACCATCGAGGCTGTCAAAACCAATATCACCATCTTCCTGCCCTTATCCCAATTATCACACACTTCGAAGAGTCTGCATGTCTTCTTCCGCCATTCTAATCTTTCATCAGTCAACTTTGTACTAAGTTATGAACACGAATACCTACTCCCATTCACACAGCTGGCTAACACTTGGTCATTTTTTGTTATAAATTTAAAATTTTTTAAACAGAGCGCCTATACTGTATGAGTGTTATTAGCTTCTAGGTATTTCATGTTCATGATAAAACACATTAAAAATATGCATACCTACTTTAGTCTTTAGTCAATGTTGAAGCTTTTTTTTCTATTTAACAACGCTACAAAGAACATTTTTTTTTTAAAGAAAACGCCTCCCGCCTCAGGGTTTCATTTCTAATACTTCCTACGAATAGACGATTGATCATGGTTCGACCGTTCGTGATCAAACCGCTTATTTGATGTGCAAAGGAACGTACCAATTAAAAATAATAATAATGTTCGCCGGACAGTACGCCAGCCGCCAGACCACGATATGGATATTACCGCGGCTAGACGATCAAACATGGTCACAGATAACAAATAATAGTTCCATTTATGGTGGGGAATAAAGTTCGTGGTACAGCCGTACCATGATCGATCGTCTATTCGTAGTATATATAGATTGGTTATAACTATAGACTGTATTAATAAAAGAAGTCATTCTCGCCGGTCCCCACTTCTACGTCTCCACTGGGATTTTATTTTGAACAGTCGTCCGACTTGTCAGCGTCAGTGGGGCAACTATTAAAAAGTTCCCAATAACGTTGTGTTGTGCTCATAAAATATTCTAGGCGCTAACAAAATAAAAACATAATAATTTCCATAAAATAATGTTATTATTTATTTCATTTATAATTCTATCAAAACATTTATACACGTTCACTCTAGTAACAATAACTTAAAGCAACATTTATACATACGTGATTTACTTTAATATTTCTAATATTAAGAGTAACTAGTATAATATTTAGGGCTGCACAAATATTCTTTTGCATAAACATCCGTATTTGTGTCCGTAACTACAAATTTACATATTATCAAATATTATGTCAATCGAAATTTACTTCAACACATAATTTACGGATGCATAACTACAATATTTTCCAACAAAACCTAAACAGTTATAAATTTAATGTAAAGTATGAAGTAATTATCAAGGGAAAATTTATTATTATTGTAAAAAAACAAAGTATTTATAAATATTTTTGTATAAAAAGTTATTCGTCTATTAATGATAAAATTATTTTTATAAAATCAACACTTTGAGCATAAACTAATAATTTACATGTCATAGGTATATTACTATATTTTAAGTTAATTATTTTAAATAATTTACCTTGTTATTCTCTTTAATATTATACAAACAATTAAAAAATAATGTAACTTAAATATAAATTAATTTAATATTAATTCTAATAAAACCTTTAATGTTTTCATGGCAATTTAGTTAAAGTAGATTACATTTATTTATTGGTAATGGCTTTTTTATATATCTCAATGTAATAAATAGTCAAATAACTGGCCGGATTTTATACTAAATTACCCTTTTATTGGTCTTAGTTGACGAAATTAATAATAAATAATTTCTGCCCCAACAAAAAAATAGAGATGCGACTTTTTTATTTATTTATTTATTTTATTTAAATTTTAAAACAGACAGTGTCCATATTATATTAGTAACAAAAAAAAAATCTTAAAATCTATGTTAGTAAATAAAATTAAAATTAAAATCGAGCCAATATTATTATTATTTGATTATTATTTTTTTTTATGATGGCACATAAACAGCATAGCGTGTTCTAAGCCCCAGCTCATTCTATTTAAATGCAACTTCTCTTTTTTGGCAGCCAGCTACCAAATTGGCGTTATCAGGATCTGCATTTGCCATAGTGTTTGTTTTATTACGATTTATCGCTTCGAGTCGTTTTTTCGCAGTGAGTCGCAAAATTCTAATTATATCTAGCGACTCATTAAAAAATGAATACAAAGGCATTATATTATTATCTTCATTCAAGCAAACCTATAGCTGCCACTACTTAAATATAAATATTTCTTTAGAAGCTTAATCCTAACAGACTTAATGTAGAGGAATGTAATAGACAGTTCTTTGGCTTGAAATTATTGCTTAGAAAACAAAGGGCTGACACCAAAGACGATTTGATATTAATATAAACACATGTTTATGCAGTAGGTCTAGAAGCAGTATTTTGCGATTATCAGGAACTGCAAAAGACATCCTTAACAATGGTCCACTTATAATTCAATGCCGTCAAAAATTTGCTACAATTGAAATAATGAGCATTAAGGATAAAACAAATCTTTACAGACAGCTTTTAGACCCACATTACCGATCTCCATTTCTGCACAAAACGTTTCTTAAAACATCACAATCGTATCTCATAAATACTTGTGTGTCAGTCTCTCTATTTCTTTTCCTCGACAACAGTCTGTGGTCTCCGTGGTTCAGCACCGAGCATTACTTGGATCTCATCAACACTCTTGCCTTTAGTTTCCGGCACCACGAAGAATATAAACAAGAATCCTACTAACATTATACCGGCAAACATCCAAAACACTTGACCGGATCCGATGGATGCATTTAAAGAGTTAAATGTACTTGTAACGGTGAAACTCAAGAGCCAGTTAAGTGTGCCAGCGGTTGAACCGACGAATGCTTTGATATCGATGAGACAAAGTTCTCCCGCCATCATCCAAGGGATCGGACCAAAACCCAGAGAGAAAGCAACTATGAAAAGAGATAGAGAAAGTAATGGCAGCCACGAGAGCGTTTGAACTATTGAAGAATCCGCACCATGCTGTTCTTGTAAAAAGAAATAAACACCTAAAGCTGTCGAACACAAGCACATCACTAATGCAGACAGAAGTAGCAAAATGCGTCTGCCTAATTTATCTACGATCAGTGATGCCGTAAAAGTAGAGACAACTTGAATCACGCCAATGATAATAGTTGCAACAGCAGCTGGTATAGTTGCGCCGGCGTCACGGAATATGGCGGACGAGTTGAAAATAACGGCGTTAATTCCAGATAGCTGCTGGAACAGCATCAAAGCGTAGCAGATGATCAGCGCTTTAATAGCTGTTTTCTTTGTGATAGTGCTGGCGAAAGAAATCGGATTATTTCTCGATTCCTCGGCCTTCTGCTTCAGTTCATCCAATTCATAATCTACATCATAACTCTTTCCTCGAAGGCGTACCAAAGCATCACGAGCTTCGTCATTTCTCTGTTTAACCACCAAGTAGTTGGGACTTTCGGGCATAAAGAAGAACACGATGCCGAAAATGATTGGGATCAGAGTACACAAGATATTGAACACGAACACTGAGGTGTAACTTCCTGCGACGTATGCGAAGAGTATACCGATCGTGATCATCAATTGAAAGTAGCTTCCTAAAGTACCTCGGATGGAATCCTGAGAAATTTCACTGGTATAAGCTGGGGCGGTGACGCAAAATGCTCCCCCAGCCACGCCTGTGATAAACCTGCCAACAATGAGCATCGTCACGCTTGTTCCAAAGGTAATTAAGAGCCAGCCAAGGGTGAACGGTACGACAAGACACAGCATGGTCTTCTTGCGTCCTATGGCGTCCATGATGAGTCCTATGGGGAAGCAAATCGCTGCAGCTCCGAGATTGATGATTGAAGAGATCCAGTCCCCTTGAGAAACAGATACGGGGAAATCGTAGTCGGTGCTATTTCCATCTGTTATCTTTATCATGACGGGAGACGACCAGCCCAGCATTGTACCAGCTGCCAGGGCGCCCAGGGTCGCTGGAATTAGGAAAACATAAGTACTGTTAATTTGTGTTTTTGTTTGAGACAATACAATATGACATACCTAGGTATCTTATGGCTTAGGGCAACGGGGTCGTTACGATGTCAAACTCAAACTCAAACAGATTTATTCAAATAGGTCATAATCTGACACTTTTGTATTTGTATTTTATATTGCTTACCCAACCGTTCTTAATTGATTGCTAGGGTCAACAAGATTGCAAGATTGGATTAGTCCCTACTTAGTGTGGTTTTAATGTCTTGGCCAGTACCTATGTGAAATTAAGGATGCCCTGGCTTTAAATCTCATTATGTATAAATAGATTGTGGACTTTTCGTTTGAGCGCTACCGTGTTTCGAAGGCCACGTTGTACTGTAGATCCCTATTATTGACTAACTCAATACCTTATAGGAGTCAGTAGGTCATATCATCTTGGCAACATGAAACTGACAGGATTGGCTATATACTTAATACCTTTTCATTCATACGGACACAGAATAATAAATAATAGTACTATAAATACGGTCTAGGACCTAGATGACTATACGAGCACTGAGCACCTAGACTCTAGGTGAATGAATTATTGTCCAGAGTTATTTATTGGGGAGATAAGTTTTAAGAGTTTAAATTAGCGATGGGTTGTCGACGTATTTCTCGTAGACGAAACTAGACCGTTTTTTATTATTCATCGACTAGTCGATCAACTAGTTGAATTTATTGACTAGGCGACTCTCACGACTCTAGTTTAATGCGTAAACCCCTAGGTCCTAGACGGATAGTCTAAAGAACGACACGGTTCTCTTTCTTCTTTGGAAGTTCAAAAATCAACTTTCTTTCAGATATTTTAGAGTTCAAATTCATTTATGACCGTCGATCCGACTGTGATGCTTTTCAATAGACGGCAGCCGAAACGAACGTTATTAATATATTATGCGTCTAAGTTTAGACACGCTACAGTTCGTCCTGCGTCGACATGAACGTCTGGTCGAAGAATTTAGCCGTCACGAATTCAACTAGTTCATCAATCGACGGTGAACCGTCGATGCGTCACGCATACGTAGAACGGTTGATTTAACTAGTTTGTTCATTCAACGCCTACCGTTACTTTAAATTCAAACTATTATTATGCTTACCAGAAAGTGCCGCAACGTACTGAGGTAGTTTACGACCTCCTTCCACGCGACCCTCGACCAGATCAGCTGAAGACACGCCTATGTTCGACATCCTGCCGTTGGTACCGTCTGTGCGCTGTTGACAAACAAAAAACACATTTATAACTTGTGAATTTTTCTGATGAGAGATGGCAATATACCGTGAGGCGAGCGATTTCTGGCCAAACCATAACCCGCCAGTCGGCGGCCCGTTATTATTTAAAAGGTGGAAATCTGGCGGAGCGCTTTTCCGCTTTTCCGCCGCATTTTCCGCGCGGCACTAAAACGGCTATTTCTTCGATTTCTTGTTAGGGAAGCTATTGTAAAACTTATATATCTAGAAACCTCTTGCACATGGCAGGCTTTAAGTGAGGGTTTTGGTTACGAGTGTTTATGAGTGACCAATAATTACGCGTTATCATGTGGTACACTTCAAACAGAAAACATATAAGTGAAAACGCTTGTTAATTGCCTTAATCAGGCTTAATAGAGGCCTGCATGATAATGATCAGAATCCTTAGATATTAGCACCTTGCTTGGTATACGACTGTTTATACAACTGTTAGAATAATGGATTATGACGTTGATTTATTTTTGTCTGATGATAGGTACTTTCTCATATATTGTTAAGCTATTATAATTATGATGATGATGAATGATTTAGGGTTAAGGTTTAGACATATCATGCCGACTACCGACCTCCTAAGATATTGAAACAGGTAAAGTGAAAGGAGATTATATAATACTAGCTGTGACCCGCGGTTTCACCCGCGTAGTCTTCGTTCCCGTGGGAATATCGGGATAAAAAGTACCCTATGTGTTATTCCAGGGTCTAAGCTACTTACGTACCAAATTTCAGCCCAATCGGTTCAGTAGTTTTGGCGTGAAAGAGTAACAAACATCCATACATACATCCATACTTACAAACTTTCGCCTTTATAATAGTAAATATTAGGATTCCATAAATGTAATCAACGAAATCTGATGGACATCCTGTATATCTTAATGAAGTTAGGTATCATAATCAAAGACGTTAGGTATATAATATAACGTCTTTGATCATAATATTATTATGACAGAAATGTTTTAATTTTGACATGTTAGATGCCTTCGTGCAGGGCTGTGCCTAAGAGTATAACACCTCTTTGTAATAGCTATTAAAACTAGAGCTCTGACACTACACACATTGTTCATGATGAGGATTTATTGTCGTTGGCCATCCACTGTTGTGCAGTGATGCTTCAAGCGCCTCCCTCATTTTGAAGTGGGACATCATACTGGCTTGAGATGGCATTGAGGCAAAGCACAAAACTCATTTTGATATCTTTTTCTTCTCAACAATATGGTCGGCTCACAATGTGGTCATGCTGCCCTGCACATTTAACCAGAAATTTTACCACTGAGTACTGAGTAAGTGATGGACTCTCATGAAACGTCTATCTTTCTTTAACCCACAGGATATTTTGTATCTCATTGTATGTTTCTAGAACAAGTTATTCTGTAATTCAGCCATTGCCTAAAAAAGGCATCTAACATTCTATTGCCATCTACTAGGCACAGTACCAGAACCCAGGCCGTTATTAAGAGAATTAAAAAAATGTGCAGGCAAAGAAATAAAAAGTAATTGTTCATTATCATAATAATTATCGAGTGACTTCACAAGGCTATTTAGAGGTGACCAGGATTATATGGGTTATGTTTATTTCATTAGTCAATAGACAAGGATTTTATTATCAGTAATAATCTAGATGTTATATATCTAATTAAAAATAAATAATGCCATAATGCATTAGCTGAATTTAATTTACAGGACAAGGTGGCAAGTATTTGTGTCATGAGCTCAAATGTTTGTTTTGGGGTTTTGGATATGTGATGTGTGTTATTGTGTCCATGCCAACTACAACGGTGTGTGTGTGTAAATGTTTTTTTTTTAATTGTTAAATTTAACTTTTATGTGTTAATATCCATCTAGAGAATACTGTATAAAATCTAAATGTTCTCATTAATATTCATGAGTAATTGCTAACAACTACCTACAAATACTACATCATGGTAAATTACTAAGTTTAAAATGTATACTTAGTTATTAATGTAACAAAACTTCTTTATAGATAATTTATTTTTAGATTATTTTGCCTTGATTTACCATTAGTTTTCAAACAATAGGATTTCATTAATTGGTTCACTTAACATGACACGGAGATAACTTAATTTTCCACATTTCCTCGTTTTTTTTCTCTCGCGCCGAGCATTGCATGTCTGCTGTCTCGTTTTAACCCCCTGGGACTTCGTTTTCCCTGGTCAGTGGGTTAGGGTATAGCAAAGGGCGTGCAGGACTTAATTTTACCTCATGTTCGTAGCTAGAGCTGGGACCAGCCACGGGAACAGCGGCAAGCAAGGGCTCAGTTTCATCATCACTATCGTTCACTCTACGCCTGAACAATGAAGATCTCATTGTGACGGACTTATTGTTCACTAAATTACGCTTGTTAGGAACACGACCTTTATATTATGCTTAGTGAACACGACTGCGCACCGCTGTGTATTTTGCGTACTAAATTTGCAGTTTGCTATACATTATCCTTTTGCCGACTATTTACAAAACTTTTTAATCAAAACAATCAACAGATAAAGCTGGCAATGGCAATCTAACTTACTGACAGTGACAGTACCTGACGGCTGACACTGCCGTACAGTGTCAAGTGTCAGCATAATAACATATGCCAATCTAACAGTGACTGTTTCACGTAAAATATTACTGTCAATGTCTACTTGTCCTTTCTGTCAAGTTTTACTTTTTTTTATAACGCCCCTACTAATTAATGGATTTGCCAATATTAAAAATTAGTTTTATTTTATTTTGAGTACCTTGGCTTACCTACTGCTTGGCGGATGAACACCTTTGCCAGTTATTCATCCGCCAAGCAGTAATGTACAAACATTACTGTGTTCCGGTCTGAAGGGCAATGTTACCAGCGAAATTACTGGGCATGACGAGATTCATCAACTAATATCTCAGGGTGACAGGCGCAGTGCAGTGCCGCGCACTGGGTGGCACTGTGTCTGATATGGACAATCATGATACTTACCATCAGGCACCTGATTTGCTCGTCTTGTCACTCACTCACTATCATAAAAAAAAACCTACCTACTTTACTGATTACTGATGGCCGATGGGGCTGTAAAGTAGGATATCTACCCTCAAGGTGGACAGACGATCTGATAAAGACAGCAGGATCACGCTGGATACAGGCCGCTTACAACCGGACTAAATGGAAATCTATGGGGGCAGCCTTTGTTCAGCACTGGACGTCCTATGACTGAGATGATGATGACCTACCTACCTTTAGAAGGGTACATTGTTTACTGCTTTGCAGTGAGAAATATGGACTAGTAAAATCTGCGTTGAAAATTAGGTACCGTCAAACCCTACAACTTTGCCTGGGGTATCTTTGCCCAAAATGCATTTTTTAAGGAAAATCGTTTTTAGGAAAAAAATCTCTTGCATTATGGCAGCATTAATATTTTTGGTAGAAACTAGATTATGTTTCTGGTATCACTGTCTATAGCGTCTGCAGCCAACTTCATTCAGTATCCTGTCATAAATTGCTGAGTGAGGGGCTTAATTTTGCGGGCAAATTTTTTGCGAAATACCCGGGTAACATTGCCAACTCATTTTATGAGGAAATTTTTGTCTGTATTAGTAGGAATTTGAAAGAAAACGGTCTAAATTGCCCTGAAGTTTATACTAGTTCTTATAACATTGATCTTAAAGTTATAATTTCCTTAAAAAAACGACATGGGTAATGTTGGCTAAAAGTCGAGTAACTTCGCCCGCCATCAAAATCATCGAAATCATGTAATAAATATCGTCCTAAAAATATAAACACTATTCTAATCCATGCACATCATCCCAATGTTGCAGACTATAGCGAAAAATACCAATGCGTCAGTAGAAAAAACATGAGATATCTTAATTTTATTGAAAAAAGTGGGCAAAGTTGTAGGGTTTTACGTATTGTTAATTTGAGTTCGAATTCTAAATCTGTATATCCATACCTACAATGGACAAGGGCATTGCATTGTTCTATAAGCTAAGACATTGCATTAATATCGCACAAAATAAAAACGTGGTTAAGTACCTACGTGAGAATTTCGAAGTAACTCTGCCAGCCTTCAACTTGAACGATCGTAAACCCTGAACTTACGCAAATCATTACAGAATTGGTATTCATAGCGTTAGATGGTCGTATGCACTTGTCATCGTGTCACTCGCTTCTATGAACTACCCATAGGAACAGGAACTAGCTATAGGATAGGAAGGTACTGCCATATACAACACGGTCTTATCGCTTATTTAGGTACCACAAGTCAGTAGATTATTACACAAGGAGCTACAAAGACCCCGAGGTAGTCACGAGGTATAAGAGGTACCTAGTTTTAGTAAATAGATACGAGTTATAAATGGGTTTTAGCGCCGTATGTTACACTCTATTATTCACTTTGATTTTGAAAAAATAACAATTAATTTCATCAAATACAGTCACGCCTTGTTCCCGTTGGGGTAGGCAGAGACTATTTCTTTCCACTTGCTACGATCCTGACATACAACTTTCGCTTCTTCCACTTTCATCACATTCTTCATGCATGCTCGTCTGTTGATGGTACTATTGACCTGGCCTTTCCTTATGATAACATCAACTTGTTAATGAAAGGTACGCTTAGGTCGACCCCTACCCCTACCGACTTGACCATTCACACTAGCCTCATAAATTTCCTTTGTCAATCAAAACATTTTGGTTAATATTCTATATACGTGCGACACCAGAAAAATATAATCTCGTTGGTAACCGTCTTTGTTGGTAACTGGTAAGGTATTTGGTTATTATAAAGGTCTTTGGTAACTGATAACAGACATATCTTTATCTCATATAGGTTGAAAAGTTATTTTAGCCCCGGTACGCAACAATGGCGGACTTTTATGTAAGTACATAATATGTAATTTATTGACAGACATACCTAATTTATTGATAGGTAGACGTACCGTGCTACACTTTTTCGTAGTATCACTTCTAAAGTACCAACCTTATTAAAATAATTTTCTAAAGGACACAATAACAGTCAAATATTTAACAGAATAATCAAGTCACTGTAAATATAAATACATTACGTTAGCTGAGTTCTAGGTAGGTAGGTACTCGTTTTACGTATTTCCACAGCGTTAATTTATTTATATTGATATTTCCTATCAGCAAAGCTTTACTACGCTATAAACTTGGAAAGCGATTAAACAGTAAATGAAAGGAATAGAAACTGAACTATTATTATTGAAGTAAATTTTAATCTGGAACCGGTTACTTTTTTATTTGCTTATTTATTTTTATGTCACTTCCATGGTATTTTTTTTAATTTTACCTATTTAATTATATTATTATTTAAGACATTTTTGAGCGAGGGTGATTGCAAATTAACCCACAAACAAACATAATATTATATTGTTATGATAAACGGCTAATAAAAATGATGCAGACCAAGTTTATAAAGAAAATAAGTAATCCATGGACCTACCGTAACTTTTGGCGGTACCATAGAGCTAGGATGTGACGACATCATGTTCCCCGCGATCATGCCAGCCAGCACTGTGGGGCCCAGAACCGGTATGCTTAATACGGTCAGCGTATTCGACCCCATAGGAGACCGTCCCATTCCGAACATATTTCGAATTTCACTTTTTACTACCTACCAAGTGGGTTGTTACGATCCGACTTATTTGCGAACGATCACTATTTTCATTTTTATTTGATACTGACGATCTCGCGAGTTATTACGCAAGTTTTATTGTTTATTAATAGTGTGGCAAAAAAAATTGAGCACTGAAGCACTAAAATAATTACTTTCTCATATTTCTCAATGCAATTGAATATTTTATTTCAGACTAATCTTGACATATTTTTCGAGTGGGAGTTACGAAAACAATGTTTTATCTTCAAAGATGAATCTTTGACAGGACCTACCATATCAGTAAAAATTGATAGTTTTCATATTATTTTTCAACCAAGTGACTTAGATCTGAAGTAGCTGTCTATTTTATTTTAGGCGATAATGATAAAAATTATAAGCCCGCTTACTTAGCATGGCACAGGGATAACTAGTTTTCTCCGTTTTTTCTCTCTTTCACGCCCAAACAATTCATATCTGCTGTCTCGTTCTAACCCTCTGAGACTTCATTTTCTCTGCTCACTGTGCTACCGGGGCTGGTGTGATCTTATTATCTACGTATTTATAGCGTCAACCTATCCTACTAATATTATAAATCGCAAATTTCAGTAAAATGTAAAAAACTTACGTTTTTAACAGGTGAACAAAACGCGGTTTTGATTCGATTGATAGATGGATTTGTTTGTTAGTCTTTCACGCCAAAACTACTGATCAGATTAGGCTGAAATTTGGTATGCAGGTAGTTCAGACCCTGGAATAACACATAGGGTACCTTTTCCCGATATTCCCACGGGAACGATGTCTATACGAGGGTGAAACCGCGGAGGACAGCTAGTAGACCTACATCAGTCCAGTCCAGTCCCCAGTCTGTGGCCTAGTACAAATTATGTCGGCGTTGGGTCAGTAGTCAGTAGTAGTAATATGGGAATTGTTCCGATATCTATAGATTTCTGAGAAATGTATTGATTTGTTGAATTTACTCCTACATTACAATTAGGTATGCCTATCATAATAATGTACCGCTGTGCTTTGAAGTACAATTTATATTTTTATGTTAAATAAATAAACAATAGTAAGTACGAGTATGTCAATGTCCCGTTGTTGTGCCTAACACTATTTTTAACTCCACTTGGTCAAAAAGTGGCATACACAATGACGTACTTTTTGAGCTAGATGAGGAGGATTTGAGGAAGGCTCCGCTGTGGCGGCGTACCTGGGGTTACCAGATCCAAAAATAAGTTTTCCTGACAAAATCCCTGCCTCAGCAACAAATTGCCTCACATTTTCAAAAAGTAAGTAAAGTTTTTAAAATCTCGCGGGTGAGTCTGATTAAATGCTAAAGCACAAAATGCTAATGTGTTGGTTGCGCAGTGGACATAGGAGAGAAATAGACTGTCCATAGCTTCTGTTAGGGCTCTACTGTTGACACAGTTCAATCTAAAGATCACATCATGTCAAGAGTTTCATAAAATAGTTATAAAAGACCAGCACCTGCTGAAAGATATTTCTTAAATTTTTCTCTTTTCTTAAAATTCTAACAACTTTCTATTATCCCTGTTTCCCTGACAGACAGCTAAAATTCCGGACATGTTAGGAAAATTCCTGTCATCTGATAACCCTAGGCGTACCAGAGTGAAGCTAAAATGTCATATTATTACATCGTCATCATCATCTCAGCCATAGGACGTCCACTGCTGAACATAGGCCTCCCCCTTAGATTTCCATCCATTCCGGTTGCAAGCGGCCCGCCTGTTGCGTGTTCCTGCCGTCCTGATCAGATCGTCTGTCCACCTTGTGAATGGATGTCCTACGTTGGAGTTAGGAGGGAAAAACGTTTTTCGTCTATTATCAACGCGCCGTTTAGCCGATAGGCTCAGTAACAGATACATAAAACTTGTTTTTAAAGCCCTTTTTGTAACAATATAATATTATTTATGACTACAGTAAAAATTACCTCTCTAAAATGGTTACATAATCTATATTAATATCTAAGCCTAGATTACCTACCTATTCTCGTATCTATATTGTTAGCTTTTATTGATGGGGCGGAATTGTGGTCAATGTACCCATAATAAATACCGAGCTATTTAAATAAACAATGATGACAGTCGATTGTGTTGATATAACGTTTCGGTATTACATTTATTGTTCTGATTAGGCTATCACATATATATGATAATAAGGTAAGTTGCTATCTGATTAGATAAAGAAAAATTCCCGGAATAAAGATGGAATATTATTTCGTATTATTTATTAAAATGAGCTGACTTTTTTTTACAACTGAGTGACTTTTGTCATTTGACTGATTGATTTAATTGCAAGAATAGTAGATTGTTACACAATGGGCTAAAATGACCCATTTCATACGGGGTAGTTTCAGTAAATAGAAACCAAACTCCTGGAACAAGAATATTTAGTGTTTAGTTCCGATTTTTAGTGTCAAAAACAACATGCACAGTGCACCGCCCTCCCGCCCGTCAAATTGCATGCAAAGAGGAAATGCTATTAGGTATTATTTTTGTTAGTGACACCATTCATATTTTACAATTTCATTAATACGAAGAAACTGTAAGGGTTTTCTTTAACAAAATATTTTATTCGCGCAAATTCAGACCAGATTCAGAGCCAATCACAAACAATTGAGTGGAAATTTATTTCCTGTTTCTTCATAGGTATCTGTGTATTTTCATTTTGTATGGGTGACGTTTAATCTTAACATTCTTATAACATAGCCTAATAGACGTACATTGAAAATATTTGATGAAGATAAGTGGTTTCATACAGATTTCTTTATTATGGTCATGTAATGCAGGATAAGGCGACGTTTGTACCTCTTTGTTACATTCCATAATATAACATATATATAGATACAATATTGTAACACGGTGTATACAACGTTGTGACAAGTTTTCATGTATAAAAAACTGCACATAAATCTTAGAAAAATATAAAGGCACTGAAAACTTGTTTGGTTTATATTTGATTTTTTACTGAATCTTTGTATTGTTATTTTCTAGAACCTAGTTGTCTAATTTTAAGATCTTCCAAAATGTGGGTACTTACGTGTGAGCACAGAGGAGATGAAAGAGGTCGTGTAAGCGAGAGGGCGAATTTGCTTTGTACAGCGCCTTAAATTTAATGATTAAGAATTGTACATTTTGTGATAGAAATCATTATTCTATGGTTTTACGGGGAAGATTATTGAGTTAGTCATATCATTCTTTTACAATCGCCATAGTCACAATCTATCTAAATTCATAGATAATGCTTGAAATGCTAGTCAAGCACATATTTCGTGACGTTTTCGTATACAATGTTGAATTATATCGTTTTATTGCATTTTTGATCACGTTTCTAGATTTATGATATCATTATTAATATTGTATGTGATTAAGCTACCATTACATTAGGCATAAATGTGTAAGCATGCTAATTTGGACCAAATTTTGGATTACAATAATTTGGACCAAAACCAAAATGATGCAATTTCAACAAATAAAAGAAGACGCTTAATTTATATATACAAATTGGCAATCACCTGTGGAAGAGGTTGATGTTACAAATTTCTTAGGGATAATGATAGACAATTTGACTGAAAAGCTCATATTGCATACGTTTGTGATAGACTTGACCGATTCGTCTAAGCAATAAGAAGGTTAAGAACGAATGTGTCGGTGGAGGCAGCATTGAGCGCATATCATGAGTATGTAGTGGCATCGGTGCTCTTATACGGTCTACTTTTATGGGGTCTTAATTCAGGTGAAAACAGCGTTTATGGTGCAAAAGTAATGCATTAGAGCAATCAGTAGAGCTTGGCAGTTGGCCAGCTGCAAACCGTTGTTTAAATAATTCAAACTATTGCCACTTGCATGCATGTATTCGGGAGTTGTGTATGTTTGTCAAGCAGCCTGAATATTTTCCCAAGCAATCTGACATAATAGCACGTAAAGCTACTCCTAGAGATGTACAGAGTCTACCTCCCTCAGTGTAGACTACAATTGCATAATAGAAATGCTATCAGAGTGTATAACAAGCTTCCATACACACATAAAGGCTTAAAACTGTCTCTATTCAAGAAAAAAAATACATAATGGCTGACAAAGAAATATTTGACCTTCAAATTGAATGATTGTTTTATTTATTAATTAATTTATATTATGTTATTATGACATTGGAATATTACTATTATGATCTTTATTTTTTCTTATTTGTATTATGTGTTGTTACGAGCTTAGATTTTTAATGTACTACTTATAATAATTTAATGATAATTGAATTCCTATTACTTTATATTTCTTATTATTGCACATCACTTTCATAAGTGGTAGAATGTATTGGACATTGTTTATTGATTGTAGGTACCACCATTTGGACCACGTTCTTGTAATAAATGATTCTGATTGACATTGACATTGACATAGTGTAGTAAAGGCAGAGCTGTACCCCTGTACCTATAGTTTGCAATCCATCCATCTTACATTGCCGAACTGAATTAAACGCTCTGAAAATTGGAAAGTGTAAAGGCCCCTCAGGATGTATAGTCCTTGAAGTAAGTAGTTAGTAGAGGTATAATAGCATTAATTAAAATGTACCAATTACAAATCTCGATAAGAGGTATCAGGAAGTTTTATGTTCAGATTATAACCAAAGTTAAAAGAAACCTGGTTAAATGTAATTTAATTTAATCACATAACACACGATCACGCTTTTTGCCGAAGGGGTAGGCAGAGGTGTACCCAGGACTCAGTCCTGTAGTCACACCCCCATTTCGCCATGTTATTGGTCCCATGTAACATTAATTTAATACTTTTGATTAAGTATAAATACAGGATTAAGTATGGGTAATAATAAGTTTATATTAATAGTAGTTTATAAAAAAAATCTACTTCACAACCCCGATCATTTTGTATGGAAGGTGGATTTTTCTGCTAATTTATTTTTCGCAATTCTTTCTTTTGAAAGTTGTTCAGTTTGAAGGGTAGATTCACTCCTTAAGGGGATTGCTCGTCCATACAGGTAAAAATGCACAAATATGAAGAAACAGGGAATAATTTTCCACTCAATTGTTTGAGGTTGGCTCTAGACCCGGCCCCCATTTGCATGAAAACATATTTTGTTAATGAAAAGAAAACCTTTGTTTCTCTATGTAAATAGTAAGAAAACTTGTTTTTAGGTTATGTTAGTTACATACATACATATATTCACCCCATAAAGGAACTATTACTTAATCTGTGCCATAAGTACACATTTTTGTAACACTAATAGTATGTTAAAATGTAATCAACATCTTGTGTTTTTATTAAATCCTAGGTATGTATACCTAATAAAATATATTGTTTAGTATCTAGGTACCCATAGCATAATTAATGTATACGATTAGTAATATCCTCATTATGCAAATAATTTACGACACATAATGAATAATACCTATTAGTAATTGTCCACCTATGTCATTGCACATCCTGCATATAAACAAAGTAATGTCTAGTTTATGTCTACCCGCCGACCTTTCCCTATTTCCGCCCGGACATGGATATTAGCTATTTATTTTATCTACTTCCGCTTGTCTTGAAAATTTTCAGTAACTCAACTACCTATTGGGAGTGTACCTAAATTTCTCTTGACTCTAATTCTTTTGTTTATGATAGTGAGTGACAAGACGAGCGAAGTAATTACGTAATAACTGAAGTGTACAATATTATGTAAGTGATCAAATAACTGGCGTGTATCATGCCCAACGTGTCTTGCTATTCAACGTGGCAATGCCGCCAGGATCTTGGGCACGCTGCCATTGGTTTAGACTAAACCAAGTGCTCTTAACTTAATAGCACTTAGATTTTCTATAGGTTGACATGTCGGCCTGTAGATTTTCGAAGTCTTCTATGGCATAGTGTATTCTTTGTTATAGTTAGGGTAGATATGTAGCTCTATTGCTTAGTTTTTAGGGTACCATACCTCAAAAGGAAAAAAGGAACCCTTATAGGATCACTTTGTTGTCCGTCTGTCTGTCTGTCCGTCTGTCAAGAAACTTTTTAACGGGAACGCGTGAAGGTATCAAGTTGAAATTTATATCAACTACTCAGATCTGCGGTCCCTTGTGGCTGTACAAAAATCATACTTCTAAGTTAACGCAATCAAAATTTATGGCCATTTTCAGCATATTTCCATACTTTGCGCAAGGAACTAATAGATGGCGATGTATGTTCTTGGTATCTAGGTATGGAACCCAACACTATGCATATATACGTATGCCTTAACAATTTATTATTCAATAAAGGCACTCTGCCCTAATTAAAAATATTAAATATTACGAAATGAAATATTACGTAAGTACAATGTAATATTACCTACCTATCTAAGTACTCTTAATAACCATTCCCAGAGGACGGACAGAATGCGCCTTCTGCGTGAAAACTTTGAACTGCGCTCGCCAACCCGCCTGCCAAGCGTGGCGAATATTAGGTAATAATAATATTATATTTATTTGTTAGAAGTAGGTATAATATAAATTAAAGAATATAAATAAAATTATAATGCCATAGTTGACCAATAATTAGATTTAACAGGTGACTGAATATCTATAATAGGAATATTTTTATACAATAAAAGAAAATAGTTGGTATAAACTAAACATCTCGTATAATCAACTACTTACTATATTATAGTTATAAGTACTTACTTATATAACTTAAGGGCCTCTTTTTCCATCCTCAAGTTAGTGCCAAGTAAGCTACTCGTCTTATTAAAGTGGCGCAGTGCTAATTTCATAATGTCCGAGTCCGAGTTATGCTACTTAATCGGCCCATAAACTGGTCTTTTTTTTTGAGACTGTCAAAAGTTACTTGGGACTTTTACTTGCGAAACTAATCGGAATCAACACTTTACTTTTTTTTTGTAGTGGTAGGCCTCTTTAGCAGGGGACCGCCTGGGGCAGTACCACACCTTTGCCAGTTATTCATCCGCCAAGCAGTAATGTGCAAACATTACTGTGTTCCGGTATGAAGGGCAATGTTACCAGCGAAATTACTGGGCATGACGAGATTCAACAACTAATATCTCAGGGTGACAGAAGCAGTGCAGTGCCGCGCAGAATTTTAAATTTTAAATTTTAAAACACTGGGTGGCACTGCGTCTCATATGGGCAATCATGATGCTTACCATCAGGCACCTGATTTGCTCGTCTTGTCACTCACTATCATAAAAAAAAAAATACTCGAGGATCGTGAAAGAGACCCTAATCTAAGTAAAAATTCAATGTATTAATAAATAATATTTTATGAATACAATATGAATATGAATTTAACGTTAATCATTATATTTTATGTATTCTCAAGATTTAGACCAGAAATATAAATGTATTATTTTTATCTTATCAATTCTTCAATTGCAATGAATTAAACCTTCATAAAAAGGTGAATTATCTGCTAACCCAAATACAAGATGTACCTAGACTAGTGTTAACTAACAACACTGGATTATCTTGATTACTTATTTTTGAAATGTTTGGTAATTAAATACTCGCTACGGTACCTTAATAAATAATCTATCTGAGCTCTTGACCAAGAGGCGGCGCGTGACCAAAATGTTGCAGTTTATCTGGACCAACAAATTGGTAGCGAATGGCAGCGTAACTAGGTATTTACTACTTACACAAAATGCTGGCGGCATTGCCTCGTTGAATTACAATTCTTAACTATGTCAAAATGTTAACGCCGGCAGCATCTTGGGTAAGTTAGCTACGATGCCATTGTAACAGTGTTTGCACTTAGATTTTCTACAGGCTGGCCATACGGCCTGTGGAGTTTTCAGGTCGTGTTACGATTTAATAGCGCTGACCTTGAATGCACAGAAATCGATTTTCTGTTAGGACTTTTAAGTCCAATTCACCTGCGCAAAGCTCCCCTCCACTTTTTCGGAGCGCTATTAAACCGTGACGCGACATGTAAATATAATCATTGTTATCTATGTATTTTATTATAATTTCGATTATAAATATTTTCGTTTGATAACAATCTTTTGTGTGATTGTGGTAAAAAAATTAAATGACGTCATTATTTATCTGTGATATTTTTATGTTTCCTTAGTTTTTTAGGGTTCAAAAGTTCACAAGGAAAAAAGGAACCCTTATATAATCCCTTTGTTGTCCGTCTGTCTGTCTGTCCGTCTGTCAAGACACTTTTTCACGGGAACGCGTGGAGGTATCAAGTTGAAATTAATATCGACTTATCAAATCTGCGGTCCCTTGTGACTGTAAAAAAATCATACTTCTAAGTAATCAAAAGTTATGGCCCTTACTTATGGCCATTTTACTGTATACTATTTCCATACTTTGCGCAAGGAACTAATAAATGGCGCTATTATTTTCTTGGTATCTAGGAATCCCTGCTATGGAACCCTGCACTATGCATACACACGTATGTCTTAAGAATTTATTTATTAACCACATTGTTGTCTAAATGTTTACTACTGACTTATATATAATAAAAAGAAACTCAATTTATTCCTAAGATTTTGTGGGAAACTGTTTAAGATAGGTAATTTTATCTCTAGGTAGGTACGTAAATCAGTAGGTACGTAAGCATAACCTTCGTTATTTTATTACACATGGTAGTGAATACGATTGAACATGACCTTCGTTCAGCCTTCAACTATTTGTTTAATTGATGAAATGTAATGTATAATATCAAATTAAGAAAATATTTTCACTCTTGCTCAAAAAGTCCGTCATTGTTGCGTACCAGAGCGGGGCTAAAATAACTTTTCACCCTCCAGGAGATAAAGTCAATTTCTTTTGAATTGTTGTCTGTTACCAACGTGATTATACGCAACAATGACAGACTTTTTTCGCAAGAGGAGTGAAATATTTATTTAAAACTGGTTTTAATACACAATTAGGTAAATTTTATTAGGTACTTACTACTTATTTCCCAAAACTATTTCCATAGAACCCTAAAATAAGCCCTGGTTTAGTTTTAAAACACGCAATACGTGTTGAAAGCTATTTACCTAATAACATGTTTTACCTACTTAGGTATAACTTATTAGGTTAGGTCTAATCTAAAAACCTAAGTGTAATCTAATTGTGTTATAATTTGAGTTTATTTTCTTTAAAAAAGTGAGTAATTTAATATTAAAAACACTATAGTTGTGTCCCGCCGTTCCACCCGTGTAATCTTCGTTCCCGTGGGAATATCGGAATAAAAAGTACCCTATGTGTTATTAAATGGTCTAAACTACCTACATACTGAATTTCAACCCAATCGGTTCAGCAGTTTCGGCGTGATAAAGAAACAAACATCCATCCATCCTCACAAACTGTCGCATTTATTAGTAGGATAGGATAAGAATAGGAATAGAAAGATACGCATAACAATATTATGTCGTAGGATAATTTGACATTTCGAATCTATACGAAAAACCTAGGGCGATTGCAAAATTTCAAGGGACCACAGAAAAATCGCGAGTGATCATAATAACTAGAGCGTTATCAATGTATTGGATTATACCTATAATAGCTGTGCCCTGCGGTTTTACTCGCGTAGTCACCGTTCCCCTGGAAATATCGGGAATTCCTTTCTTATTCCTTGTCTACATCATAATGGCAACTTATGCGCAAATGTTCAGCTCTCTAGGTCCAAGGGTTGTGACTGGGCGTTGATGAAAGAGTTTGTCAGTCAGTCAGGACTTTGATTTTTATATATAGAAAATAGAAAATGTTTGATTATCAATGATCCTAAAATAGCTCGGAAAATCAAGAAAATCTTTCTTGGTTTCCAATTATCCGATCCTTGCTAATCGCCATAAGTTCTTTTCAATGATTAGTATTTTCCGATTATCTTATGATATAATACTTATAGATTATATGTGTATACCTACATGGTTGTGTTCCAATCAATAATAACTCCTAACTCTGGCATGTCTCAGTGATTAAAGATCATGGAAACAATGGCAATAAAACAAAACTTTATAGCATTCGCTCATCATAATTTCTTATTGAATGTGACAGAAATATTAAGTGTAACTGATAATTTCCTTGGACAATAAAATAATAACTGCAATTGTTTTAAGTGTTTAACTATAGAGAATAGGAACTACAGAAAAGATCCTTAAAGGTATTGGTACATAATAATAACATAAATAAATAGCCTGAATTTAATAACGAGAACATTGACGTGTCAATTTTGTACGAGTAAAATTTTAATTAATATTTATGCAATAATAAAATGTATAGTATAAATTACTGAAAATAAATGATAGATAAAGTTCAATAATTAGATTACTACATAAGTCTTCGTGTTTTGAAATGGTGGCTTTTACCAAATACCATAAAAGGTAAAATAATTAATAGCAACCTTAATAAACCAGAAAATCAGAGTATTTTATGTACATCAGCACGAAAGGTCGTTTGTTTTTTAGTTCTATAAGAAATTAGTTTCTAAACTAAGCCAAAGTTTATCAAAACACAAAAAATATATCACCTAAAATATAGTACCTAAGTTATTATTAAACATTACTATTTTATTATTATAAAAGTATAGTTATTAATTTTTTTTTTATTTATTAATTCATATTATGAAAATTAAAATTGCACTTAAATTTTACAGGCTCTGCCTAGTTTGGGATCAGATGACCGTGTGTGGAAGTTATCCCATATTATTATTGTTACTTTTTAAATAGATCTAACTATCTTCTTCATTCTCCATTACAAAGCTAATAACGAATGTAAATTTGACAGTACTTGGTAGATAAAAGTGTCTTGCACATATTTCTTGTAGATATATATTTCCGAACGTACCGTATTTGATTCATCATTTAGTAGCTTGAAATAATAAACTTATATACCTAAACAGACAACGCTGACTTTTGGTTTTGAGTACCAAGCTTCATAGAGGAGTCAAAATCATTTTCCCGCAATGCAATAATTCATTAAATTACAGTACATATCTTTTTTGATTAGGTACAGTATCTTTTTTGACATCTAAGTATTTTCATCTACCCTACAAGGGTCCTGTTTTAAACAGTCGTTACGTGACTTTTATCCTGAATACTCAAAGGCATAACATTCTTATTGTGTGGTTTATCGCGACGGATCGTCTCAATACTCAGTAATCAGATAAAACTGATATAAACACCGCTGTATAGCTAGATAAGAGTAAGCCTGTGAACTGTATTGTTGGCCCCGTTGTAGGTACCTATAGCATAGAAATGTTGTCAGCATCAATAAAATGTATTGCTATATACTTGAAATTATATTTAGCCATCTGACAGTGGCTTAAGGTTAATAGCACTTGGATTTTCTATAGGCTGACATGTTGGCCTGTGGATTTTCGAAGTGTTCTATGGCATAGTGTATTTAATAATTAGGCTAGGTAGTAAGTAGGTAGCTCTGTTGCTTAGTCTTTTTTCAATCTAGGTAGGTAATATGTTTACCTATTATGACAGATATTATTACATAGTAACCCAACAACTGGTCGGTACCTACGTGCAATTTGCTCACTGTGCAGTTTGCACGGTGCAATATAATGAACAACAAAGATAGAAAGATGTATCTAAGACCGAAGTAACAATATTAGTCGCTACCTAACCTAGTGGGACCTAATTTGAGCTTTTCATTTTCGAGAAGCCATAGTACCTACCTTACCTCCCCATTTCTTTAAATCAATGTATCAATATGTATTTTGGAAAATCACCTAATCCTTAGGTATTTATTCCGATAGCACATTGCAAGGGCACAATGTAACAAATCAGTAAAAGTGTCCCTATCTACCTACATACAATTATCTAATCAGGGATTATTGTATGAACTAGTCTTGTTAGTAAGAAGAGTGTTAACACCTGATATTAATACATGGGGACTAGTGACTAATAATCATTAAACATCTTTTTAAGGGTCATTGAACTCATCATAATATTATGGAACAATTTTAACTACAGACTCAATTCTGTAACTGAAACAAGAGAGATAACAAAATTCAACTGTTTAGCCTCATCGACTTTTAACAAAAGGTTTGGAAATTTGAAGTTAAAATTAACTTTAGTTAAAATTATAGGATTAATTAAGTCTTGAACTAATTGAATGTCCTAGGATTAAGTATAAAAACACGTTTTTTTTTTTTCAATTAACCAAACTTTTTCGGTTTCTTTTAAACTACCTATATAACTTCATTTTATTTTCGAGGTTTTTGAGGGTATTTTAATAAAACTTTCAAGAACCAAACGGACTAGTGTGAGGATCAAGGATCAATCATAAGGATCAAGTAGGCAGTAAGCAATCAGAGATTTAATAAAGTCTATTATAACGTAGTATGTACTACAGTACTATATTAAATACCTACTATAGGTACCTACTTATTAATTTATACTTCTAATCAACCGAGACTGAAAGATGAGACAAAAAGTGGGCATTATTCAAACCTACGGGATATGATTTTAATAGGTAAGCTAAAGGTAATATGTTTTTCATTATTTATTGTCATATTTCTAGGGATAATATACATATTACCTACTTAATCTACGATTTAAAATGGCATACTAGTTAGGTACATCTACTTTTATAATCTACATTCACGATTGCACAAGTAACCACTTCGGCTAGAGGCAAAACGCGTTTATTTTTAGTATAAAGAAATGCGGAAATCGGGAAAAGTAAGCAAACAGAAAACAAAATTAATAGCTTATTTATGCACGTAATATAATAATTAATCAATATTTTCATTTCGGTTAGATTACGTACCTATACCTAGATTACTTATAATTCTCTGTTTGTAGTCACTCACCTATTAAGTAATTTCTTTATAACTTCTATAAACGCGTACCAAAATCGCACAGTTCCAAGATGCACCGACACAAAAATCTACTCCACGTGGTAAAAATCGAACTATTTTTCAACTTTCGATTTTCCACGATCGCGTAGGTTTGCCGACCTATTTCACTGAACTCCGGTACGGCACTGACGGCTAGTGCTGGGACGTTGCACGTTACTTATTTAACTTGCACTTCAGGAAATATGTGACATTGTGAATTACGCTCTGTGACGCATGCGTTGTTTAACTACGGACGCCGGTTTTACTCGGACTGCGTGTTTACTAAATATTGTACGTTATGTAGTAACAAGTAGAATTTTTGTGAAAAAAAAAATGAAGAAGTTTAATGAAATATTTTATATAATATATTTATATATTTTTTATTATTATTTAAGATATTTTTCACACTTAAATTTGGCTAAAAAAGCAGTTTTAAAGGTATAATAATGTCAGAATTAGGCGTTTAAGAAAATCTAATTTGCGAATTGGGCGCTTAGATATTTTACTAGATCATTATTATGAGATTATAATTAGACTAAAGCTGATTCATAATCTTATTGAACTGTTTTATATAAAAAAACTAAAAACGAACAATAACAAATCAAGAGGTTACTAATAGTAGTAGGTAACCTACCTAGCTTTTAATATCTAATAAATAAAATTAAAATTGTAAGAAATGGAATCTTTATGTCTATCTAATCTAATTGGAACGAAATCGATAAACTGCGTAACGCAAATATTTTTATCAATTAATAAAAACACATTAATTGCAGCTACATATTTTCAGAGCATTGAACCAGCTGTTAAAATATTTATGCATTTCTAAATTTAAATAATTATTTCAAACTCAAATGCTAATTGAGTGTGAAAATGAAAGTGAACCTTACCTAACCTTACATTAACTTTCAGCTTTCAGTTTCAGTGCCTTAGAATACATTAAACGAGTAATTATCGGTTACATGCAAGATTTTCTCGATATCTCAAATTTTTTGACACCTTTCCCATCCTTATCTGCCAACAAATATTTGAAAATGTTTTAGGAATTTCTTGAATTGCGCATTCAAAATAAATCCAAAAATATAAAATATAATATAGGACAACTTCCACACACGGTCATCTGGTCCCAAACTAAGCTAGAAGCCTGTACTATGGTAACAAGATGACTGATATACATACTTATATGCGCTTATAACACACGGACACAGATCAAACAGACATGTTCATGCACACAAATGGTTGACCTGGCCGGGGATCGAACCCGGGGCTTGCGGCACAGAAAGCAGACTTACTCGTACTATTATCTGAGGCAACGAGGCTGTGGCTGAAAATAGTATATTATCCTACCTACCTACTTACTTACCTAATATAAAATATTTCTTTACGATTTTGCCTCAACCGTATATTCATTAGAAAAAACAAACAGTCTTTCAATATAATATTATTAGATGACAACAAATAATTCGATTTTATCGATAGTAATCATCGGATCGGAATGCAAAGGCTATCGATCCCGTGGATGGCGAGTAGATTTCCTTTACGACACATCGTATTATCGATTTATAGCGATATTATAATTAAATTGTTATTATGGCTTATTTCTATATAATTCTGATAACACATAAAACAAATTACTAAGGGATAATGTGAATGACGTTTGACAGCCTCGTTTGCTCTGATGGTAGTAACTCTACTTTCTGTGCTGCAGGCTCCGGGTTCGATCCCTGGCCAGGTCAAACATTTGTGTGCATGAACATGTCCGTTTGATCTGTGTCTGGGTGTTTTAAGCTTATATATGTAAGTATGTATATCAGTCATATGGTTACCATAGTACAGGCTTCTAGTCTAGTTTGGGACCAGATGACCGTGGTGGAAGTTGTCTCATTTTATTATTATTAGAATAAGTAAGTCGTAGGGTATATCAGATAAATTGTATTTTAGAAAAAAAAAAAAAACTAACGCAAAATTGATGTAGGTAAGGTATTATTTGATTAGTTTTAGTCTGTTTTAGCCCTTGAATGCTTCATTTAAAGAGACTACGAGTACTTCAGCAAGTATACGAGAAGTCAGGATTTGTTTATCTATCAAAGTTCAAGCCTTTTTTTGCTGTTTACCTCAGCAAAAACAGCCAATATCTACAAAAACTAAGTTAATAGAAATATATATAAAAACCTTTACCTACAAAATTATTTTGAAAGATCCTATAGGAATTAATTTCTCATATCGCAATAAACTTTGTAAAAATATTGATTTGCGAAAATTGTATAATTATTATTAGCTGTGCGCGCGGTTTTGCCCGCGTAGTCACAGTTCCCGTGGGAATATCGGGAATTTATTTCATATTCCCTGTATGTAGTACACATATTAACATCATGAAAACCTGCTAGGCGTTAATGAGTGAGTTAGACGGTTAGTCAGGACTTCCATTTTTATATAAGTAAGCTTAGATAAAATAAGTAACTCGTACTAAGTATATATAAGAAAGAAGATAAAGGTCAGGTAAATAAGTTTAGCTGTACCTATTTAACCCCTAACTATATGCCTCAAGAATTCGGTGACAATACAAAAATAAAGAGAAAAAAAACCTTCAGAATTACCGCTATAATAAATTTGAATTTTTTTAGTTAAATTGTCTCCAGACAAACTTACACACCTATTTAACTATATTGGCCAATAAAAGTTCTTTTATGTTTACACTTTCTGTTCCGCTTCCTTAAGTTCGAGGCCATTTTAATAAGCAATGCTCGTTCTGCCATCATTTGGATGGGTGGCCGATACTTATTATGGTTAACAGTACAGTGCATATTATATTATGAGTATTTTCTTCATGTCATCTTTTCTCCAAAAAGACGAAAATAATATCAATAATTTATTTTTTTAAAACTTAAGTTCGGTCCCCAGAAAGACGTAAATTAAAATATTATTTTCTAATTTCTTATTGTTTTTCTATATATCTATATATAATAATATATACTTATAATAGAAACTAACTTCCTACTGTGTTGATAATAATACCCAGGAAAGATGTGTCAGGATCTCAGATCATACAAACAAGGCAGGATGATATTTTATGTTAGTAATCTTATGAAAATGAGGAAAATTATAAGGAAACAGGAAATCTTGTTTTCCATCAGAATATATTGCAACTTTATGATCTGAGGGGTGTAATAAGTAATATGTTTGACGTGTTTGTATCTGCTATGTATCTCTGTGTGTCAGTCTGTGGCTTCATGGCTATCAAGGGCTCTTATAGAAATGAATGAACCGATTTTTTATTAATAGGTATTATTTTTTACGTTTATACCTTTTATATAAAGAAAAGAGTTCTCCCTGCCCTTACTCAACAAAGGGCACGTGCAATGTGCTCAGTGTGCAGTTTGCACAGTGACAATAATGAACAACAAAGATAGAAAGACGCACCTAAGACCAAAGTGCGACCGAGACAACAATATTATTCGCTCTTACGACCTTACTTTACTGACGTACGTGGACCTAATGGGACCTAATTTGAGCTTGCCATTTTCGTAAAAGCCAGTACCTTGGTCATCTTGGTATCATAGCTACCACAATGGTGGTAGGTATGATCGATACGAAATTTAAATATCCTGTCACTTTAACAATATTGCAACGATTTACGAGTAGTTATCTTGACCTGCTGCGACATCGTGTAATAAAATCAACATGTACCTACCTCATCGTACTGCCAATAAATGCCGGTTATTCCATCGCTGTCTTTTCGTTGCACCATTTTGATTTTACTAACTTTTAACTTTATTTTTTTTATCTAGGCAGATAATAATTATATAATCTAAGATCACCAACTAAGTATTTTAAGACGAAAATTATGCATTCCCCAAAAGCGGGCTACAGTCTGAGTAGCCCACATAGTCACTGAAGCTTATATTGTATTGGTTGGGTTATTTCCTAGATTTTCCTTGTAGGTACCTATTATTCATTCAAAAATCGTAAACCTACCTAATTTTAATGGCTTACATACAGTATTTACTTAGGAATATTTTTGTAATTAATGTGTAAATTAGTATAGATAAATAATAAACAAAAAACTTCGTAACGTAAAGGTGGCGACAGAATTGAGCATTTCCTAGCAGGTAATGTATAATTCGTGCGAATGTTTCAATACAGGGAAATGCTCAGTGATCAGTGTTCAAATGAATTTCGGTAAAGTGAGCAAAACATCGAGCGTCGTGCTTTAAAATTGTGAAACGTCGAATGGTCGATGTTTGCTTGAGGAAAACTTCACTGGTGATGTTACAAAAATGGTTGTACCTACACAAGTAGGTAATGGTTTTAATGTTATGTACCTATATATAGGTATATATATCAGGTGATACAAGGCGCAGTACCAAGGGGTGTAACTGCGCAGTGGAACAGAATGAGTTAAAAATAATCAAATAATACGATTAGGTTATGTAGGTCTGATACGTAAGTTTGTATGAAAATCTACATTATTTTGTTAGAATTATGAAACTCTTTTCTGTAAGTTGTTTGTTTTTTTTTATGATAGTGAAGTGACAAGACGAGCAAATCAGGTGCCTGATGGTAAGCATCATGATTGCCCATATCAGACACAGTGCGACCCAGTATTTTATAATCAATAATCAATAATCATGCCCGGTAATTTCGCTGGTAACACTGCCATTCATACCGGAACACAGTAATGTTTGCACATTACTACTTGGCGGATGAATAACTGGCAAAGGTGTGGTACTTCCCTAGGCGGCCCCCTGCAAAAGAGGCCTACCACTACACTACACTTAGTTTGATGAGTTGATTAACCCTCCTTCCTATTTAATTTTATATGCCTTGTTACATCTTGTACCTACCTAAAATACAGATGATATTTTCCAAATTCCGTTTACTTCTGTTTCTGTTCATATTACCTACGGTTAAGTGACTTTATCTCGATGATAAATCTTCAAACATAATATTAACTAGGGATTTCCGTAACTTGACCATTCCGGGCACTTAAAAAAGTTAAATTACACATTATATAATGTACCTCCACGTAGCTTTAACATTATCTTTTCCTCGTTTCAAAATAACGCGCATAACTTGATATCTACTTGAATGCGTAATATTTTATCCTACTAATCTCTACATATAATAAAGTACGTTAGTACTATTATTTAACTACTACTATTATTACTATTACTACTACTACTATTATTACTATTTATACTGTACTATTATTTTTATTATTATTTAGGGTGTTATAAGCTTATATAAGTATGTATATCAGTCATCTGGTTACCATAGTACAGGCTTCTAGCCTAGTTTGGGACCAGATGACCGTGTGTGGAAGTTGTCGCATATTATATTATATTTAATCTGTGTACGTTAGTACTATTATTTAATCTGAATTAGGCTATGTCCCTGTTATTTTATTTTTGTTCCTAAACTCTTAATTTTTTTCTAGTGAACGTCTAGTTGCGCGAGTAAAACTGAGACAGTTTTTCATGTTTTGAAGGGTCATATTTCATTTAACAATGAGTTTGTAGAAAAAACATAACATAAACATACATTCACGCCTTTTTCCCGAAGGGGTAGGCAGAGCTGTACTACCCTGGACTCAGTCCCATAGTAGATACACCCACATTTCGCCAGTATGTTATTGGTCCCATGTAATAGGGGGCGAGCTTATTGCCATTTGTTTGTAAAAAAATGAAAATAACAGGGACATGCTCACTGTAGACCCAGATTTTATAAAAAAAAAAATTGCTCTGACGCAGCTATCTAGGGAGGAAACACAAGAATACGTTTGTATGGAAAAATCACCCCTCATGTAACCTCTTAAGTTCAAGCTCTTCCATACACAGTGAAATATCCCCATATATGGATAAAGAGAATTTCCTTTCAATTGTTTGTGACTCAATTGCTTCCACTTAAGAGCCAAACTCTTAATCTGGCCATTATTTGAGCTAAAATATATTTGATTTAAGAAAACCGTACCTATTTTTTCTATACCTATACAAAAAACATTAACTTCAAAATATTATTTTATAATTTTTGTAAATCCACATACGGTTTTCTTCAACCATATATATTTTGCCTCAGAACATATTGTATGATCTGAGATTTTGGCGAAAATAAAAGCAAACCACCACTGAACCACTGATTAGTCTTGTATACTTAAGCATTAATTAATTAGGTTATTAGTCTCTAGCTATCTAGGGAATTCCTATATTAAGAGACGGAAGTGGGTTAAATGTATAACCTGAGCTCAGTCATGTATCATCATTAATATAAGCACAAACTGACGCTAGCCGCTAACTGATACGTGTTCGGTATCACATACCTAGTTGTTTTCCTGATATGACGAACTGGTGGCGAAGTTAGGTATTGATTTAGCATTTTGGTATTTTGATGCAAGCAGTCTTAAGACAGTAGATAGATAACGTAAACAAGGATAACTTTTAGATTTTGTTTTGAATAATAAGTTAATAAGTACTTACATATTGCATTTGAGTGTTACTATTATACGAGAACATCGTTATTGTTGAGCGAAAATAACCAAGTGAGCCAATTTTATGAACCCAAGACCTAAATGATATTTTGGCTAACTCGGTACCGTAGTGGTCGTAAGCTGTATTGCTATCCCGGGTTCAATCCCCAGCTCAGGCAAATAGTATTGGATTTTTCCATTACATCCTGCATTTCAATCACAGCTTGGATTCTGGAACTGTGCCCGGTAGATGGCAATAGACTCGCGCCTTATAAAATTATGGGACCAAAAACGTAACTAGTATCACAGAATAAATAGTAATACCTACTGTTAGTTAAGCGAAATGTGAGTGTAACGCCCGGACTGGTCTACTCGTATTACTAGTTGTGCCCCGCGGTTTTACCTGCGTAGAGTTCGTTCCCGTGGGAATATCGGGATAAAAAGTAACCTATGTGTCATTCCAGGGTCGAAACTACCTACATTCCGATTTTCAGCATAATCGGTTTAGTAGTTTTGGCGTGAAAGATTAACAAACATCCATCCATCCTCACAAAATTTTGCATTTTTAATATTAGTAGGGTAGGATAGGATTTTTACAGCGGCCATATTTGAATATTATGGCGGAATAAAAAATACGCTTTCATACTGAGACCGTGGATTTTTCAGCGTGTCAATGTACCTACATGTGAAAGGGCTTTATCGGTAACCGCGTCATTAAGTTACTTACCTGTGAGTACTCGTAACACCTCTATTACTCATTTGATAACAAATCTAAAGTTGACCACACAATACAAAGGTACGTCTGGGTGCGACTCGCTCTTGGCCGTGGTTGCCCTAAATGTGTCAATATAATTGGACAACCTTGGTTCATATTTGTCAATTGTGTAAAGCGATAGACTTACTTTTTTCTTTTATTTTCAAGGCACAGTGAAGCAATGACGATGCAACTTGCTCTCCACTGGATGTTCTGAATTCTGTTTCAGTAGGACATAGGTAATGCACCACTGGGTAATGATAATTCGTTCATTAAGGCGCGGTGCTAAGCAAATTCGCCCTCTCGCTCACACGTACCCACATTTTTGAATATATTATAAAAAATACTACATGTAATTACGTAAAATAAAGACGACTAGGCTCTAGACGATAACAATACAAACTTTCAGTAATAATTAATCAAATTTAATCCAAACAAGTTTTCAATGCCTTTTTATTTTTCTGTGATTTATTTTCTTTGAAAACTTGTTTAGATTAAATTAGATTTTTTACTGAATCTTTGTATTTATTGTTATTTTCTAGTTCCTAGTTGTCTTTATTTTACGTAATTACCTACATGCAGTATTTTTCTATATCTTCAAAAACGTGGGTTCGTGTGGGCCCACGAGAGGGCGAATTTTCTTAGCACCGCGCTTTAAATTTTAATCAAATATTAATGATCAGGCGCGGTGTTTTACGCTTTACTTAGTGCTTGTTTTGTTCTTTTGATTGAGATGCGCAGTTACAAATACTTCTGCGTATATAATACGAAATTAAATAGATATATGAATAACCTAACGAATAAACATAGCACTAATACTAAGAAATTGATATTATAAAAATAAAATAACACGTTGACATTAAGTATGAATGTTGACATTAGTTATGTCGTATCAAGTAAAACAACATATTATTTTATATTTATGGTTTAATTGTTTTTCGTAAAAATTAGATTTTCCAAAAACTTACTTACCACTTTATAATCAAGAGGTCGCTCTTCCATACAATATGAAATTTCAGAAATGAGGAGAAAGACAGAATAATTTTTTGTTTGTTGTTGGTTTTTGATCTGGCTTTTGTTTGCGCCAAAATATATTTGGTTGAAGAAAACCGCATGGTTCAAAGTGGCCGTAGGAGTTTTTTCATATTTATATAGATATTAATATTAATAATATAATAATTAATAATATTTTGTGGTTAATTTTTTTTTTTAATTATATGAAAAAAAAAACATGCGGATTTATTGCGGTTTTTTGGCGCAAATAAAGGCCAGATTAAGAGCCAACCACAAACATTTGAGTGGAGAATTATTCACTCTTTTTACATGTTTCGAAAAATTTATATTGTATCAAAGTGCAATAACCGCCTTAAGAGCAACTCCCACAAAGGCCTTTCCGGCCTTTTGTTTTCTATCAAAATTTTATAAACACATTGTATTTTAGATATTTAAATATATTTTTCACTCTTCATATCATTCTTTGGTTTCTTCGGTATGTCTTGTTTACCAGTGGTTCTGTTTCCCCGTGTAGTTTGGATAGGATTTCAATAATTTTTATATACTTATATATATCAATTTTGGTTTAGTAATTTTTAAGTATTAACAGTCAGATAAATTGTCTGTCTACGAACCTAGCTAAATGGTCTTCCACATAAGGTACAATACGTCACCCAACCAAACCTGTACATAACAATGTCTATGTCAAGGCTACAATACAATACGCTGGCATCATTCATTAATGTAGTATGAGTGATGTCGTATGAAAGAATATTATACGTCACTCGCTGTCCGCTGTAATTTGGTTTCTTATTTTCAGATTTTCAGTCGCTAAATTAATAATAATTACGAGCTAATAAGTTGACAATATTGTGATTCATGATAATACCGACATCTACCCTAGAAGCGGTTTTCTTTTGTCGATCCAATTTTTGGAATTCTTTAAAACATATTATGTCACATTAAATCTGATACTCGCGAGGTCTACAGCTCACAGAACCACTAGTTAAGGTTTCGTACCTCAAAAGGAAAAAAGGAACCCTTAAAGAATCATTTCTTTTTTTTGTTGTCTGTCTGCCTGTCTGTCGTCAGTTCGTCAGTCTATCTATCCGTCTGTCAAGACATTTTTCTCGAGAGTTTCAGTTCTTTACCGGATCTTAAAGCGTACATGGCCTACTAGAAATTTGACACAATCCTATGAAAAAAATACCAAATATTTTGTATTCCCGTGTTTCCTCCGAATATAATTAATCCATTCTATAAATTTATATCTTAATATTTTTATAGTGAAGTAACCTATGTCCCTGTCATTCTAATATTTCTTATAAACCCTTGGTTTTTTCATAGTGAACTTCCAAAAATCGCAGCTTTACTCGCGTGATTGGACGTTCACTACAAATAAATGTAAAGTTTATAAACATAAATAAAATTATAGGGACATACTCTACTTCAACATTAAAATAGAAGGATATAAATATATCAAATAGGTTTACTGTATTCGGAGGAAACAGGGATATACAAAACGTCGATTTAGTAATTTTTCCATAGGATTTTGTCAAATTGCTAAGAGGTCCTGTATCCTGTTAAAACCGAATACACGTCTAAACATATAAATTTTATTATGACTAAACAGTATCCTGCAAAAATAATATCCGGCTTAGAAATTGATGTATCTCCGTGTGCAAGTAGGGTTATAATAACAGCTTACTGCTGACGACTGCTCATCTCATGTCACAAACGTGTTTTAAAACGTAATAAAAAATATGGTTAGGTGATAATAATCGGGTATCTACACAAGTCATTATTTTAGCTCGAGCAATCATTTTAGATCATTATTGTATTAGATCATTATTGTACTGTCTGACGATCATTTAAAATGATTTGCTTGTCATGTCAATTTACAGGGCGGTGCATAATCACGTTGGGTTTTTTGTGGTATATTTAAACTAGGTGTTAGAAAAAGAGGTGTAATTATACTTAAGGTAGGTATTATAATTCACTCGATAAACAAATGTACTTATCTTTTTAATTTAAATATTTTATTACTGACAGTTCGGACACCAATAAAAAAGCGGTTTGGTACATTCAGATAAAATCTTCCAACGATACCTTATTTGTAGATATCTGTCCTGCGCCCTGCCTATTTTGTCAGTTTTGCTACAGTCACGGCTATAATAATAATAATAGATGTAGATGGTTTCAGAGATAGACCCCGATAGGTGCTATACATTACCTTTAGATTAAAAGCTCAAAGAGGCCTCTGCACGTTGGACTTAAAAAAAAAATGGTCTTCGTGCACGCCTATCAAAAGACCGGGTATATCCCGTGTTTTCGAGCGACATAATAATAATAATAATATGGGACAACTTCCACACACGGTCATCTGGTCCCAAACTAGGCTAGAAGCCTGTACCACAGTATTACAATATTTCTTACAGTAGCGCAACGCCTTTGATGTCGCGCGATGCCGCCGCCAGTGTAGGTACTTACGCTGTCAGTTGCAAATATGCTAGGGTTGTCACCAAATGAGAAATAAAATTGTAATTATTACTATTATGATGTAATCATTTATTTATATGTACATTCAAAATAATTGTGTATATTATATCTAAGGTAATTATTTATTCATAAATATAAATTTACATATGTTGCACTGCTAAATATTTACGTGACACTTTATTTTTGGATGTTCTTAATTGTCTATTATAAAATTTAACTACGTAATGTATTCGCATTCGGATGAACAACCTGATAAGAAAAGAATGAGGAAAACATGAACATGGCTGTGATTTAAATTCTACAGTACTTAGTATTTCAAATAATCTATCTAAAATATTGTTTCCAACAAACGAGTTGAAATTTTGTCTAAAACAGGCTTGCAGTTTAGTACAGTATTCAACGAAATCAGCTGGAGGTACCTGTAGTCCACCAGAGGTATCATGCATAGTATTGTATGCACGTTTACGTAAGTAAAAATTACTTGTTGTTGGTTCGTCAGAATAATTTGACGCGTAGTTAATCATTGATAAACATTTGTGTTCATCTACGCAACGCAGTTTGTGCACACCATTATAGAATATGTAAGTATAACAAAATTATTAAACAAAAAACACGCCCGCGTCTGCCCTTCGCGCTCGTTACCGCAAACTAAGCGTGTTTGCGGTACGCGGCCCGCGCCGCCCGACCCCCCGCGAGTTCCCCTCCGTTGCTCTGCGCAAGTACATTCGTCGCGCTACTGTAAGAAATATTGTAATACTGTGCCTGTACTATGGTAACCAGATGACTGATATACATACTTATATAAGCTTATAACAACCAGACACGAATCAAACAGACATGTTCATGCACACAAATGTTTGACCTGGCCGGGGATCGAACCCGGGGCCTGCAGCACAGAAAGCAGAGTTACTACCATCTGTGCTAACGAGGCTATGATTGATGGCACTGAGTATCACTCATGATTTATGGCTCTGATTGACGCCTTACCCATCGTGTAATGGCCGCCATATAGTTAGATTTTTTTTACAGATTTTCAATAGCTGAGCAAGAATGAGTAAGTATATTTTTTGTGATTCAACTATTCTGTCATAATATTCATAAAAAAATCAGTTGCATGATTTGTACCAAACATCTTACTCTCCTACTAATATTATAAATGCGTTTGTGAGGATGGATGGTCCCAACTCAAAATTAATTTTGTTACTCTTTCACGCCGAAACTAATTTTCCGCGGCTTATCTACATAATTTGCTAATCATAAAATACTTAATTTATGTTGACTTTTTTTGTTTTTGTTGTTTATTTTTCGTTGGCGTGTAATAAAAAAATATTTTAGTTCCTATTTTGAAGCAATAAAAATAGAGTAAATGAATGAGATAAAAATAATGACTACAAAAACAGTAAAAAGAAAATTATCTTAATAATTATATTTGTACAACCGGGTTAGTGTCTGTAATTCAGAAGGTTTGAGTCAATTATTCATACCTACCAAGGTTAATTTGTTGATAAAATAATAAAATAATCTACATCTACATTTATTAATAAAAGAAAAAAAACGGAAAATTTGCTGAAAAATTATTTAAAATGTACTAATTTCAATCTTTTGAGGTCAAAATGAACTTTTCGAAGAAATAGCCATTGCATAATAATAGGGCATTGAATTTTGCATTGTAAAACTAGGATGATAATAATATCGTTGAAAATATCTATTGATAACTCAACCTAAAAGACAAGCTTTCAGATTCTATTTAGATTGGAAAATAAAATCGCCAATTCATAACGGGGCAAGGTCATCGTTCAGACTCGCTCGACTTCCTCAGTGACTTATAGTGGGTGCAAACTTGATTGCAGATCATGAGGTCCCAGGTTCGATCCCCAGGTCAGGCAAAGTATTATTTGATTTTTCATTAGGAATTATCTCCATGACAACGTGGAGTCCAGAACTGTGACCGGTAGATGGCAATAGTCTCGCCCCTTATTATATGGGACCAACAACATACCATGGGACTCCTGGATACACCTCTACCTACCCCTTCGGGAAAAAGGCGTGATGGTAAGTCTGAACAAAGTCAGTCAAAAAGATTTATTCAAATAGGTCACAATCTGACACTTTTATATTATGTCAATGAAGTTAAACAGTAATGAGTCTAACAGTCTACCGTGCGTTTGTTTCAAGTTGAACATAACAAAGGTCAAACTTAAAACACGTCATAGTTCATGTCGTGTCCAATTTAAAAAGAAACGAAAAAGACCGCCCCTTTTCATTTCCAGCGAAATATTGTACAGTTTCACTGCATATTCGTGGCGATAACATAACCCATACTGCGTCATCTTTAGATTACGTTGTCTATGGATACATATTTGCACTGACGCGTTGGCACATCGACGTCGCTAACGTAAGTAAATCTTGTTACACACTGATTATGTTAATTGAATATGTACACTTGTTATTATATTTTATATTGACAGAGTATGTATGTAACTAGGTACACGTATGGGTAACGTATTCCTACGTGTAAGTTACCTACCTAGAGAAGATTGTACATCCGGCTATAAGTCCTAACTCCCTAGGTTCAAATCTGTTTAAGTTAGTATTTAAGGAGCTGTCCAAAGCAAATTCGTCCTCTCGCTGACACGTACCAACATTTTTGAAGATATAAAAATACTTCATGTAATTACGTAAAATAAAGACAACTAGGTTCTAGAATATAACAATACAAAGATTCAGTAAAACTTTTATGTATAAAAACCTGCACAAAGAAAAAAATCTAAGAAAAAAAATGGCACTGATGATGGTGATGAACAAATCTGCACAATTAAAGGAAAGAGTTTAACGGACAAAATACGACTTTCCTTACAAAAGGAACATTAGATCGATTTTATAATATGGCAGTCGGTTTTTTCGCTAAACTTACAATATCTTTCAGGTTGTTCATTATATTTGTAGTATATTATGCTTATAATGTTGAGGGTACTTAAATAAATCAGTCGATTCCTAGCCATTTTGTCGTTTCATTACATGGTGACAGCGGGGTGAAGGAAATAATTAATTAAGTGGTATAAATTGGCTAATTGTGTGTAAAAACAACTATAAATCGTTAAATAGTGTCGAATAAATATAAAAAAATGGAACACGCACGCCCCCCGGCCGTATTGTCGCTAGAAGGAGGTCCGGCGAATCGCGCGGACGCGTGGCGACGATGGCTTAAGCAATTTCAAGTGTTTTTAAAGGCCTCTGGGGTTTGTAAAGAACCGAGCGATGTGCAAGCCAGCTTACTAATAAACCTTATCGGCCCCGACGGTTACGACGTCTATTCAACGTTCAAGTTCGAAACAAAAACAGACAGTGACGACATCCAGAAATTAATAGAAAGGTTCAATAACCATTTCGGAACCAAAACGAACACCACGATGGTGAGGTTCAAGTTCTTCACTAGAAGCCAGGAACTAGGGGAAAGCATCGACGAGTACGTCACAGCTCTGAAACTACTGAGTCAACAGTGTGAGTTCGAACAGTTAGAAGACGGCCTGATTCGCGACCGTATCGTCTGCGGGGTGCGAGATAGCACGCTTAGAGACAGATTACTCCGGGCGGAGCAGTTGACGCTCGAAAAGGCCGTCACGATATGTCAATCGAAAGAAATCTCGAACGAGGAAAGCCGAGAAATAGAAGGCGTCAAGAGTGAAACGAGAGATGCGGCGATCGACGCTGTGTGGAGCGCACGCGGCGCTTGGCGAGGGCGATGGCCCGGCGCGGGCGGCGGCGCGGGATGGCGCGGCCGTGGCGGCGGCGCGGCGCGAGGCTCGCGCGCCGGCGACGGCTACGGGACCGGCGCCGGCGGTGCGCCCGCGCGGGCTCGTGTCTGTACGGCGTGTACTAGTGTTTACTGCGACGGTGGTAGGAAGTGTAACGCGCGTAACGCCAAGTGTTTTTCATGCGGTGAAATAGGTCATTTTCGCAAAACGTGTCAGGTGCAAAGATCGCGGAAAGTGTTTCAGGTTAACGAGGAGGCGGAGGACGATGATTTGTTCTATATCTCGTCTGTGGAAGGACTCACCGGCTTGCGGCCGGAGGACTATAAGTGGTATGAACATTTAATTCTTTATGATACTAGGGCGAAACATTTATTCAAATTGGACACCGGTGCAGATCTTAATGTAATTTCGAAACACAATTTCATCACTTTAGGCTTCTCTGTTGAGGACTTATCTCCCGTCAAACCGAAAGCGATATCATTTTGTGGTGCCTATTTACCTATTATCGGATCGATGGAAATTAAATGGATGTATAAAAACAAATTGTATTATATTAATTTTGTGATTACCGACCATGATTGTGAGAGTATCTTAGGTAAACATTCTATTGATCAAATTGGATTAGTGAAACGGGTGTACTCATTGGATATTGCCAGCTATGATGAATTATTTCAAGGTCTCGGTAGGCTACCTGGTCATTATACGATCCCGATTGATAAGGATGCTACACCGTGTATCTGTCCCGTTAGGAAAATACCGATCAGTGTGCGAGGCAAGCTGCAAGTTGAACTCGAGCGAATGGAGAAGATGGGAGTGATCAGAAAGGTCACGCACCCTACTTCTTGGGTGAATGCGATAGTAGTGGCGCCGAAAAAAAACGGCGATATTCACCTATGCTTAGATCCGCGGCCGCTGAATAAAGTAATTCGTAGGCAACATTTTCCTTTGCCTACGCTCGTCGATATTGCTACTAAACTAAAAGGAGCTAGATACTTTAGTAAACTAGACGCCAGGTCAGGCTTCTGGATGGTGCAGCTGGATGATGAGAGCGCTGATCTGTGTACGTTTGGGACACCTTTTGGCAGGTATCAATTTCTGCGTCTTCCGTACGGCATTAACTCTGCGTCCGAGGTATTTCACTCCCGTGTTAGACAACTGCTGGAAGGGCTCGAAGGTGTCGACTCCTTTATAGATGATGTTATCCTCTGGGCGTCTGATGAGCAAGAGCATGATGAACGACTGGAAAGGTTAATGGATAGGGCCAAGAAAGTAGGGATCAAGTTCAACCGAGAAAAATGTGAGTTCAAAGTAGCTGAGGTGACATATTTAGGGCACAAGTTTAGTGCGGAAGGCATGAAAGTGGATGAGAGTAAGGTGAAAGCGGTGACGGAAATGCCGAATCCTCAGAATAGACAAGAGTTAGAGAGGTTCCTCGGTATGGTAAATTACCTATGCAAATTCATTCCCAACTATTCTGAGAAAGTCACTCCATTACGGAATTTGTTAAAAAAGGACAATGAGTGGCAATGGGGTGCATGTGAAGAGGCTGTGGTGAGTAAATTGAAACGTGATCTATGCGCAGCACCCGTGCTAACGTTGTTCTCTGCGGACCGGCCGGCGCTGGTGTCGGTGGACGCGAGCTCGCACGCGCTGGGCGCGGTGTTGCTACAGGACGGACGTCCAGTTGAATTCGCGTCGATTAAGCTCACGGACACGCAGCAGCGCTATGCCCAAATAGAAAAGGAGCTGCTTGCCATTGTTTTTGCCCTGGAGAGGTTTCACCACTATGTTTTCGGTAAACTCGATTTAGTGGTGGAATCTGACCATAAACCTCTGGAAGCTCTGTTCAAGAAATCCTTAAGCTCCGTACCAGCTAGATTGCAGCGCATGATGCTTCGAATTCAAAGGTACGATTTTACAGTAGTATATAAACCCGGAAAATACATGTTTGTAGCAGACACGCTATCGCGAGCTCCGCTAGCCGAATTGATGCAAGATAAAGTTTCGGAGGAAGTACATAGTCAATCTTGCTTTCTGATAAGTAGTGTTGCCTTTAGTAATGAAAAACTCAAATTAGTACGAGATCATACGAAAAATGACGAGATCTGTCAGTTGTTAATAAATTACGTGATGAACGGCTGGCCACTTAACAAATACCAAACTGATGAACGCGTAAAATGTTTATGGGAACATAGGCAGTCGATAGAATACTATGATGGAGTAATTTTTAAGGATGATTTAGTTTTTATTCCTGAGAAATTGCGAGCAGAAATGTTGTCGAGAGTGCACGAAGGACATCTAGGCATAGATAGGTGTAAACGTAGGGCGCGTGAGGTAATGTACTGGCCGGGTATGTCACGTGATGTGGAGCTGGCCGTGCGCCGCTGTCGAGTGTATGCGACACAGGCCACTGTGCCACAGCGTGAGACCCTTATTTCTCACCAAATACCCAGTATTCCGTGGATGAAAGTTGGAACTGATATATTTGAATATAATAAGATGTACTTCCTAATATTGGTTGATTATTTTTCAAACTACGTAGAAGTGTCACCTCTGACCTCAATAACGTCTAGAAGCGTGATAAAAGCAATGAAGGATCAATTTTCGCGCCATGGAATTCCAAGTGAATTAATTTCAGACAACGGTCCCGCATACGCGTCAAGAGAGTTCCACAATTTTGCCGAATCATGGGGTTTTACACATACGACATCGTCACCCAACTATCCGCAATCTAACGGTAGGTCAGAACGGGCCGTTAGAACGATAAAGAATCTACTTACTAAGTCTATTAATGATAAGTCTGATTTTTACATAGCTTTGTTAAACTACAGAGCTACACAGAGGGATGGCGTTGCTAGTCCTGCAGAACTTTTAATGGGTCGAAAACTTAATACAAGATTACCGATACACGTGAATAAACTACTCCCGGCCAGAGACAACATGACAGATTACAATAATATATTATGTAAACAATTAAAGGCAAAAAATAATTATGATAGCAGTGCCCGTAACTTGTCAGACCTTAACGTGGGTGATGAAGTAATTGCAGTAGACGGTAAGAGAAGAAGAGAGGCGCGAGTATCGGGACGCGCCCCTCAGCCTCGTTCCTACTTCGTTACCGACACACTAGGCCAACGGTTCAGGCGTAATCGTAGGCACCTTCTCAAAATTGATACTTGTCCATCATCACTCAATGAGAAGGAGATAAAAGAAAACATGAATGAAAGTGATAGTGACTGTAGTATTTATGATGAACCGACAGAGATTATGGCAGACGCATCCGGTTCGTATAATGATAACAGGTGTCCTACAGTTGCGGTGTCAGCACCTGAACCTATTGATACAGAACGCACACAGAGATTAGCAGCTCGTGAGGCTAAAAAGAAAATTCGCCAGGCACTATAATCATGGCTGGTAACAATTAATTTATCTTATATCAGGTTCTTATACGTCAGGGTGTTCGTGTTTATATTTTAATTATAAATATAATAATATATTAGTCAGCATAATAATCAAAGAAATTTAATTAATTAATTACGAAAAACTTAGCTTAAGAAATAACATAAAAATAACACATTACTCACTAATAATTCTTATCTTATTATGATTAGCTTCTACTTATTTTGCTATACAAAATAAATGTTAGAAAGAAATATATAAATATAGAATGTATCAAATATATTTTAACTTTCATGCAAGTAGGTACCTAAGGTTATTCAGATCTTGTCAATGAACTAGAAAAATACCTATTACTATGTGCCTTATCTGTGCAATTGATCATAACAGAGCACCAATATGGGTACTTACCTAACATTATAATGTAAATGATAATGATTAATATATATGATATTCTCTTGTTTATATTAGTAAGTAAAGTATAAGTTGCATGTAATATAGGAACATCCAACCTAATACCTTAAGCACAGAACAGATAATAATACTACTACGCCTTAAGTACAATGAAAATCTTTCCTATGAATATTATTATTATTTTTAAACTTAATATTATATCACCTTATTCTAAAACTGTTAAGGGGAAAGATGTAGTATATTATGCTTATAATGTTGAGGGTACTTAAATAAATCAGTCGATTCCTAGCCATTTTGTCGTTTCATTACAATATTGACTAGCAGATGCACCTCCCTGAATAAAGCCCGTCACACACGTAGCTGTAATATATATTAATATAAATCATAGCAAGGCATATTACGATATATTTTCCTTACAAATATTCGACTGACCGCACACGCAGCTATAACATATATTTCTATGACGTCACCGACATATACCGTAATATATGTATTGAATATTAATATAAACAACGGTATCAATGAAATGAAGGCTAAAATATATATTATAGCATCGTCTCCGTGTGTGCTACTTGCTATAATATATATTATAGGACGGTATATTAATATATATTATAGCTACGTGTGTGACGGGCTAAATATACCATAAGGTTTTTTATAGCACTTGGTAGATAGTTCAATAATTTTTTACGACCACGTTGTGAAATAACTTTTTCAAAAAGTAAATGATGACAGATGTTACAAGGCGTAACGTACCATGTTACAAAGCCTATGCATTCGTGCTGACGTACTGACTACGTGAAAACGCGCAAGAGCAAAAAAACTCGCTTTTTTGCCCCCATGCTACCCTTACATGAAAATGGCAAAAAAAAATAGATACTTATACATTATCATTAATTTATTTTACCTAGTATCGAGCTATATTTCAGGTAGATAAAGCTAATATATAAAATAGCTATTAGGTACAAGTTGTGCGTAAATATGCAAAATTTGATTGGAAATATTCCATGATGGCGTTTATGCGTACAACGTAACGAATCAAGTATGAAATGGCAGATAATGTATTAGGTATAATATATTATATACGGTTATTGTTATCAAATTGAACCAACTTAGCTTCTGTAAGCCATAACTAACTTCCACCTACTTTTAAAATGTGTGTTTTTTTTACACTATAATTAATGGTAAAATATACAAGCCGTGCGTTGCCAAAAAAATAATAATTGAAAGATTGAACTACAAGCCGTTCATACCATAGGTTCAAGCTAGAACTACATCTGGTACACGTGTGCCACGTACGCCGGATCCGGGCGCATCGGAGCCCATACATTTTGTATGGCGACTAGCTGTTCAGAGCTACATTACGCACACGCATAATGTAACTCTAAACAGCTAGTCGCCATACAAAATGTATGGGCTCCGACGCGCCCAGATCCGGCGTTCGTGGCACACGTATGCCAGATGCTGTTCTAGCTTCATACTTATAGGTATTTTATAGTCTATGGCATTTTACCTCTAGCTCAAAAGGTGGCTAGCTCTTATTCCTACTAGCAAAAGAGCGCTGTCAGAGATAAAATTATAACTGAACTATTCCCGCGTGGCACGTAGAACTGCTACGCTGCTACGCGCTACATGCTACGGACTACGCGCTACGTACGCACTTGCAACTATTATTTATTGTACGAAATGCAGGAAGCTACTGAAGTTTTTTTAAGAACACTAAGGTACGTAATTACTGCAGTTTCTTTTATTTATAAATTCGAAGGCCTGACAGATTGACTGATTGACACAGTCACTTATCACAACGCCCAGCCCTATCAAACTCAAACTCAATTCAATTCAATTCTTATTTTGTGGCTTGTGAAAGTGTTTTTAACACCACAACTTTGCCAATATCACGTTGGGAGATTGGACATCAAACGATGGAAATTAACCAAACAGATTTATTCAAATAGGTCATAATCTGACACTTTTGCACGTCAATAAAGATAAACAGTACTGAGTCTACCGTGCGTTCGGAAAGATACCTCTACAAGAAGAACGCACAAGAAACTTGTAGGGTTTAATTTTTTCAACAGATAGTTTTACAATATTTGGTTTGGTTACATTCGTTTTCTTTGAAGGTGCCGCGAGGCGGCTATGCAGAAGTTTCCACAATCTTTGTCCTCTATGTACTGGTTGACTTTATAATAAGCCTTCTTTAGTAAAGTAGATTTTATATAGGTTTTGAATTTACCCTCTGAGAGCCCAGTTATCTCTTTTGGGATTTTTAATAAAAATTAAATCAAATTAAAACAACATAACTACATTATAAAAACATATCCAAAATTCAGGTCCACGGTTCCTTGCTGTTAAAAAAAAAAACTTGCAAATCAACGGAATGAAAAGATACGGCCATTTTGTCGCATATTTCGATACTTTGCGCAACGGACTATCAACCTCTAGGGTACTTCCCGATGGCCTAGCGTCATGAAATTTGCCAAGAAGCCAGATCTTATATAACAGTAAAGAAAAAAATCCCAAAACCATAAAATTTTACAAAGAAAATAATTGTACATGATTACTAATAATATGTTTGCGGTATCTAGGTATGGAACCCTACAGTAAGCATACTAACCAAGGTATGCCCTTAAAATGTATTTATACGACCCGAAATACCTTTAAGGGGGTTCTATTTCGATACAAAATAAAATTAGACAAATATGTGAAGAAAGCGTATTTTCCCAGCGTGTACCCAGGACTCAGTCCCATAGTAGATACACCCACATTTCGCCAGTATGTTATTGGTCCCATGTAATAGGGGGCGAGCCTATTGCCATCTACCGGGCACAGTTCCAGACTCCAGGCACTTATTGAGATAATTCCTAATGGAAAAATCCAATATTTAACACTTTGCCTGACCTGGGGATCGAACCCGGGACCTCTTGATTGGCAGTCGAGCATGCGCCCTCTACGCCACCGAGGTAGGTATTTTCTTCACATTTGCGTTATTATCTTTTTTCACTAGCAGTAAGGTTTTTATGTTTTACCGCAAATAAAGGCCAGATCCAGAGTCAACCACTAACAATTGAGGGAAAAAATATTATCTCTTGTTCTTCATATATATAAATTTATATAAATTTCATGTTATATGAAATTGCACACCTTTGGTTCGTCAACGAGCCGACGAGCCAAAGAATTAATGAATGAAGTACGTTTATTTGGACAACACTGCACAAAAGACATAAAACTAAAACACTAATAAATTAAAAATGAAAATAAAAAAAAACAGATAATATAAGAATATTAATAATAAAAGAATAAAATCATAAATGTGTGAAGTTCATAGTCGCGTCGTGCAGTGTCGCCCGAATGGGTGCGAGCTCAGCATCTCCAAAGGTGGAGCATCTTTAAAACCGCGGTCTTGAAGGTGCTCCATTAACGATTTATACCTTTGGCTCGCCGGCTTTTTGACGTTTTACTCGCTAATGGAACACCTCCTTTAAATGATTTGATTTTGAGGAATTTTCAGTCATAATTTGTTTAACAAAGATACCTATATCCTATTCATATTGTATATAATCATATAAGTTACATACATACGTACACATGTACCTAGCTCATTATAACAAAAAAATATAATCCAATGAGGTCCTCGACCATTTCTCATCCGGTAACAAAGTGGTCGAGTCGAGTCCATTCAGCGGTCAAGATCATGAGCGTACCACAAAACACGTTTCTCACTGCTACATAACCATTTTGATACTTTTAATATTTTGATTTTTTATATATATATTTGGTGTTTATATATTGTATTAGTAAGTAGTTCTTTGATAGATATATAGATAGATAAACGCTGTATTGGTACACCACAACAAGAAGTTCTTAAATCTAATAACAATTAATTATAACTTTGATTTTTGCTCCTAATTTATTTTAAATATACGTATTAGAAATAAAAGGCATGTATGATATTTATTATCTAGTCTTTCCTGTGAACGAAACTGCGAAGTATTTGAAACGTGAGGAATAAATAATATATGTAAATACACGTGATAAAATCCGTAAAAAGTTGTTTATTTTAATTTGTTTTAAGTACTAGCAGAAATTCATGTTAGTGAAAAACCGGTGCTATTAAAACATATCATTATTTTTCATATATCATATTGCTATAGGGACAACTTCTACACAAGTTTATATGTTTTGGGGTGTATAAAAATGGCGTAAATAAAATGTCAATGGATCAAAAAAATATTTCGTTTCTATAGGTCAGTATGCTAATATTGTAATTATAATTATAATGTTATTATAATAAATAACGAATATAGAAAAAGTATATAATTAATTATCAGAAGACATATTTTATATACAATTTTACAGCTTTCATTTTCAACAACTTGGTATATGATAAATCCTACTAATCCAAATCCATACTGTTGTTTGTTTGTTTGTCCTTCTTTCACGTCACAACAGAACAGAGGCATGACATGATCTTTTGTTTGGAGATAGTCCGGAGGCTGGAGAGTTTCGTTCAAACTCTCCAGAGCGATTCACCCACAAGGGAAATCCACTATGTTGCACATTTGAATCCACGCGAGTGAAACAGCGGGCCACAGCTTATATTAGAAATAAATACGAACGTTTGAACGTGTGTATATTTATTTGTCTTTATTGTTAAAAACAAATAACTATTGAAATTCTGTATCGAAGTAGATTCGATCCTAAAATATAAAAACTAAGCTAGTATGATACATGTCATGTAGAATATAATAAAAAAAATTAAAACGTTGTAGATCACTAACTTAACAATTAGTTTTTGTTCATCAAAGATCAAGTCATCTTGATCTATCTATCTATCAGTACTCAGTAGCGCTCTGCGTAATGCCATGTGTAAAATCACAAATCACCTCACGCACACTCTTGCACGTGTACAAAACATGTGTGCAGTGTCTGTGTAGTAGGTAGTTATATCGTGACTTTTGTATGGGAATCGAGTCGAGTGTCCGGGGTGCCTTTGACCTAGAAAGCTGAAATTTGTTACAAATGTAGCCATTATAATAACAGGTATGAATTCCCAAAATTCCCACTCGGAAGGAAGTCGCGGGAATCATGCTAGTTATTATTATAAATGCAAAAGTAAGTGCGTGTGTATGAATGTGCAGTGTTTGTAACCTCTTCACGGCAAAGCTACTTAACCAAGTAGGCTGAAAGGGTACTACTACTTATCTTTTAGCCTACCTTAATTAAAATATGATTTTAATGAACAGTTATTTTATTATTAAATGTATTCTTTGTAGTTCAATATGATTTAGGATACCTGCCTATCTTGAAACTGGTTTTGGTACTACTATTATGAGATTTATAATTTATTCAAATACCTTTGGAAAATTTTAGATCAAATATTTATTTATTTATTGATCGCCAACACAATATTCATTTTTAAATTCAAATACAAATTTAACTATTACTTGAACATGATTAATGTTATTGCAATTACAGGCGAAGACAGCATATAATATACCTACCTATATTGAGCGAGTGACGAACTAAGTAAAAATGAAGCAAAAATTAAAATTCTGTAAATTACGGATCACAAAGACACGAACGTCATTAAATTGTATTCTAACTAAATAGATAAATACAGGATGCACGGACAACAATAAATAATTTAGAACAGGTTTTTTTTTAAGTCTTCTCCGAAACTCTAATAATACAAATATAAAACATAAATTTGAAATTAACAGAATTTTTTAAAATAACATTGAAAAAGACTGAAAGACGTGTGACCAGATTTTGAGAAAATATCAAACTGCGTCATAAAATTTTTGAAAAATATTTACAAGCGGTGAGTTAAGTGCAATATTATATAGTTTAACTACGAGCATGTATGAAGAAGGTCATGAAAGTGGAAGAACGAAAGCCGCATGTCAGGATCGTAGCAAGTGAAGAGAAATATAGTCTCTGCCTCAAGAGGAACGAGGCGTGATTGTACGCGAGTATGTATAGGTATATAATTTATAGTTATCTATATCAAGTTAGTTATATACTTACTAATAATTAGAAATGTAGACACAAATTAACAAGTAATTCTCCCATCACGTCATACCTACATTATCTAAGGCAGCTTCACGAGTACTTACTTATACCACAGAATAAATAATACTACTAACGTACTTATACATAGGTACCTATCTATGTAAAACACTAAGTAAATTAATAAATGCCTTGCTGTAGATAGTAGATCAATTAACGCTCCGCGTCACGCCCCAAGAAACTCGCAATTATAACAAGGTTGCTAGTTGTCTTTACAATCCTTGATTCTTAACCCCCGATAGAAAAAGGAAGGGATATAAGGGTGACGTGTTTGTGTATCTATGTGTCTGTCTGTGGCATCGTAGCTCCTAAACGGATGGAGCGATGTTGATGCGGTTTTTAGAGTTCGGTACCTCATGAGGAAAAAAGGAACCCTTATATGATCACTTTGTTGTCTGTCTACCTGTCTGTCCGTCTGTCAAGACACTTATTAATGGGAACGTAGAAATTTTAATCAACTACTCAGATCCGCGGTCCCTTGTGGCTGTAAAAAAATCATATTTCTAAGTTAACGCAATCAAAAGTTATGGCCATTTTACTGCATATTTCCATACTTTGCGCAAGGAAGTAATAGATAATAATAATAATAATAATGGACAACTTCCACACACGGTCATCTGGTCCCAAACTAGGCTAGAAGCCTGTACTATGGTAACCAGATGACTGATATACATACTTATATACGCTTATAACACAGATCAAACAGTCATGTTCATGCACACAAATGTTTGACCTGGCCGGGGATCGAACCCGGGCCCTGCGGTACAGAAAGCAGAGTTACTACCATCTGGGCCAACGAGGCTGTCAAAAAAGATGGTGCTGTATGTTCTTGGTTTCTAAGAACCCTACACTATGCGTACATACGTATTCCTTAACAATTAATTTGTTTGAAAGCTGACTTGATTGAGTATTCTTAGCTATGTCTCATAAAAAGGTTTTTTTTTTATGATAGTGAATGACAAGACGAGCAAATCGAGTGCCTGATGGTAAGCATCAAGATTGTCCATATCAGACACAGTGCCACCCAGTGTTTTAAAATTCAAAATTCTGCGCGGCACTGCACTGCGCCTGTCACCCTGAGATATGAGTTGTTAAATCTCATCATGCCCAGTAATTTCGCTGGTAACATTGCCCTTCAGACCGGAACACAGTAATGTTTGCACATTACTGCTTGGCGGATGAATAACTGGCAAAGGTGTGGTACTTCCCCAGGCGGCCCCCTGCAAAAGAGGTCTACCACTACAAAAAGGTTCAGCCGTTTGAAGATTATCAGCTCTATGATAGCGGCTGAAGGAATATGAGCAACTTCTAGTTGTCCGATCGCCTCGAAATTTGTAATATCCTGTCACTTCATCAATAATGCAATTGAAGTGACCTTGACGTAAGAAACCTTGACCTAATCTGCAGCGTCAGGTTCAGATAGGTCAATAGTCAAATATATCGTGCTGGGCTCATTTTAATAGTAAATGAGTATGTTACAGATATATAGGTAACCAGGGTTTGATGATGCAGCAAAAAGAGGAGTTTTTTTTTCATTTTTAAATTAAAAGTACGAGGCCGCCTAGTATGGCATAGGGATAACTTATTTTCCCCGTTTTTTCTCTCTTTCGCGCCCGAACATTGCGTATCTGCTATCTCGTTCTAACCCTTTGGGAATTCGTTTTGCCTGGTCACTGTGCTACCGGGGCTGGACTACAACAGAAACTATCAATAAGTTAATTTAGCAAGAACTAGTTCCCACAAATTGGATTAACCCTTTGTACCTTTGTATCTGTACCTAAGTATCTTATACTATGAGAATATACTATGAAAATATCATATTCAGTCGTTGGAAGTCCACTGCTGAACATAGGCCTCCCCCAAAAGGGGGGGTTGTTGTCAATACCCGCCACGCTTGGCAGGCGAGTTGTCGAGCGCAGTTTGATGGTTTTACGCAGAGAAAGCTGCTGCCCGTCCTCTGGATCTCATAACCCTTAGCCGGCTCTTACGGCAACCACGGGTAGCGAGGGTGGGGTACTATTCTAAAGTCGGTAACCTCACGGCATATACTTGACTGACAATTTACTTATATTGAAACTGATGCTAGCTCAGTGGTAGATGTTATATATTATATAATATGTCGTGGGCTGAGTGTTGGATTAGTCACATCGTGATACGCCGGCACTTCGTGATCTAGCCATCTTACACCAGCCATATCGTTCAACGCTTAACGTTTGAAGATTTGGCCAGTGACACTTGGAAAAATCAGTTTCCAAAGCTTTAGTAAGGATTTAAAATGAGAGAAACACATTACACAGTTATTATTTTTAGCAAAAATAAACACTTGTTTATCAAATAAATGCTCGCTACTAAAATACGTTGAGAAGTATATGGCCTTTTCATATAATATACAGGTCGCGTCACGGTTTAATAGCGCTGACCTTGAATGCGCAGAAATCGATTTTTGTATCTGTTAGGACTTTTTAGACCAATACAAGTGCGCAAAGACCCCCTCCACTTTTGCCGAGCGCTATTAAACCTGTAGCCTAATAAAATAATAAATTATTGCATACCAAAGAAACATTTAAAAAATATTACGGTAAACAACCGGCGGTCTTATCGCATAAAGCAATTTCTTACAGACAACATGGGGATGGAAAACAACCGGCGGTCTTATCGCATAAAGCAATTTCTTACAGACAACATGGGGATGGAAAAGGAGAGTTGAAACATTAAACGACGGAGGTGTGTAATAAGTAGAAAATATCTGGATAATATAGCATTTTACTCAAATCAGTAAAAAATATCATGTTACACAAAACAGATACGTAAAGAGTAAATAATACTGAAGTGTTACAATATAATAAATAATATTATAATACAAAAATATATCTAAAATTTTTATGTATAATAATACTATTAACTATTTTAATATACCTAATTAATTATATTTCTTATAAACAATCTTTTTTTTTAAAGAATTTGATGAATATCGGCAAAATGAGTTCAGTCTCTCGTCCGTGAAAATAGGTATGTATTTAATATATTATATACTTAAGTAGTTACGTAAAAAAATAGTACTTAGGATATATAATATATAGACTTTCTTGTGAAAAAAAAACTAAGTTTAAAAACCTTACCTCATTTTTCAGCCACTCTTGTTTCTCGGTCATTACAAATCCCGTGTTATCGTAACCGCACTTTTCTTTGTCATTTTTCAGAGTCGCGATATTTTCGGTGCTAGCCATTGTTGTATCACTTTGTTTATTTCTTATTGTTTTTTTTATCACTGCACACACGTGGAACCTTGAATACGGTGCATTCAGAAAGTAACTGGCACATAGAGCGTAAGATTAATGTGCGTTACCATCCACAAATAAAAAACAAAATTGATACTGGCCACTGAATCCACTGAATAAAAAAATAAAACTGTCAGTCAATTTGCGCGGGAACTGTTTGAGTCCGTTTGTCATCCGAGCACAAAATGGACTGAGCGTGCAGCAGCCACCGTGACGCCATAAATATGCCGAAAACTGGGTAAATTAAGTCTTTGAGACTCGAACGTTGAAGGCTGGCAGAGAACAGCGATCTAAACATACGTGGCCATAAATAGAACTACTATTTAAGCGACAATTAGACACCGTCGTTACGTTATATTACGAAGACACTAGCGACTTCTAGTGCCTTAATTTATATCTACCTAATAATTTGTTTTGTGGTCTTCTAAACGTATTTTAGTACACAGTATGTACTCATTCATACACAATTCCTAAAAATATATTTAGGTATCTATCTACGATAATATCTGATTCCGGATTTAGACACGAGAATTATTCATTTCGCAACTCATACTTTTTCAGTATTTATTAGGTATATACATAGGCACCTAACTAGGTATATACTTTGTAAAATATAGCTTGATATGTGACATCTTTTTTATGATAGTGCACGTGACAAGACGAGCAAATTAGACAAGAGGTGCCTGATGGTAAGTAAGCATCATGATTGCCCATATCAGACACAGTGCCACATATAGTGTTTTAAAATTCAAAATTCTACTATGATGTGTATATAAGGGTACCTTTTTTCCTTTTGAGATATAGAACCCTAAAAACAGACTATATACCATTGTAAAACTTTTCAATAAATTGTGAGCTCCTTCGAATAGTTATTAAATCAATTATTCCTTCAATAGAACCATTGTATCAATTTGTACTTATTTAAATAATTGCCTGAATCCAATTTGTGAAATTGGTCAATATCTGAATAATAGTAGTAGTATTTATGCAGATAAGATCTCTATTGTTTTTAATACCTACTAAAGCAGCCATTACAGGATAGGTTAGATGTCAGTCAGTGCCATCAATCATGAGACTCAATACTGAATACTATATTTTAAATAATATATTTATATAATAACATACTCGTATAATAATATTATTATATTATGTATAATAATTATATAAATAATATTATATATAGTATATAATATTATGAAATTATTAATAATATATAAATAATATATTATATATTTCAAATAATCATATTATTTCAAATTCAAATATTTCTAATAAAAATTATGTATTCATCTTGAAAAATAAATGAGTTAAAACAGGAATTCAATCATTTATTTATTTTCCAAGAACAATAATAATTGTTACATAAATAATTAAGACTGCCTCGGTGGCGTAGAGGACGCATGCTCGACTGCCAATCAAGAGGTCCCGGGTTCGATCCCCAGGTCAGGCAAAGTGTTAAATATTGGATTTTTCCATTAGGGATTATCTCAATAACTGCCTGGAGTCTGGAACTGTGCCCGGTAGATGGCAATAGGCTCGCCCCCTATTACATGGGACCAATAACATACTGGCGAAATGTGGGTGTATCTAATATGGGACTGTGTCCTGGGTACACCTCTGCCTACCCCTTCGGGAAAAAAGGCGTGAATGTATGTATGTTTATTTATAAATAATTAATAATCTAAGTAGGTACTTACAACACAATAAACGAAACTACGTTACGGACCTAATACTTTCATGTGTATGGTTGGAAATTTATGGGAGAAGCATATGTTCAGCAGTGGACGTCCTATGGCTGAGATGATGATGATGACGAAGATGATGTGTATAACAATTACCTGTTATCCAATTTATTTGGAATATGTAGATATACCTACTGACTACGAATTTCTTGTATGACATCAATGATCACATCAAACTATAGGTTAGCCATCAATCATAGTGACGATGGTTAAACTGAGAGCAAAACCAATCGTGTAAAGACCGCCGCGGTCAGAATTTTTTCTCTGAGTCCGAAATTTTTTAATGGCGAAATTACTTTTTTGCAATAAAAATAAAAATCAAGAGTAAGGTAAGTAATGTAGGAAACGCTAACACCCGCATTCAAGAACAATACTATGATGTTTCGAACGCATAGGGCCGGTAAATTCAATTAGAAACAATTCCTAGATTCCTAAGATAAGGAAAGCTAACCTATAAACCTAAGGAAAGCTAAATGCACTTTATTGCGCAGTTTCAAAGATAGTTGAACGACCCTCATCAATAAAAGTAGGTGCGAGAATGAGTTGATCAGAGATGGATCAAAGACTGTAGTACAAAACTGGGGCATTAATAAGACTTGATTTTTTAACAAAAATCTCTGACAAAGCAATCAATGAAATGATAAGTGAATGGAACAGGTCAATGGTTTTAATATTGACGTAATAATCTTACTTCCCATCCTACTATTTTTTTTAAAGAGTTTTTTATAAGGTATATTTTTCCGTAAGATAAGAATCCATATTACGTAGAGGACAGTCGGAGGCCTTGTAAAAATCTTGCTAAGAATTTAAACTACAATTATTGCTAATAAAATAATAAGTATACCTACATATTTCAGTAGGTATATATTCAGTATATTATGTAGGGTCAAGGAGGCAACGGTGACTCAGTCGACTACAGTGGCTCAGTTATGATTCTGCCAAAACAAAAGGGAATATACAATTGTCTCTATCACTCATTTCTAACGCTTGGTACCCTACATATTCTAACCAGGCGGATCGGGGAACGAGCGCCACGTTGTGGTGTTATCACAATTTTTTTGTTTTTGCTCTCACAAAAATACTTTTTGAGGTGAGTTTCAATTGTTTTTATAAATTTGTTTGTTACAATTGGTGATAACCAATACTTTTCTTGTATAGTATGTCTTGTGTCAATTGTCTTGGTCTCGTGATTTCTCATATTTGATTTCGGTTTCGGATGCTGTGACGAAATATTTTGAAAATGGTGAAGTGGTACACAGTGGCTCATTTTTGAAAAGTACACAGTGACTCATGAGTCAGCTATAAGATTTCGAATAATTTTGATCTCAATAGTAGTTATTGTAGATTGATATGAGAGAAATAGACTAAAATTGTTAATTCAGACACTGAGATGTCTTAAATCTTATTACTTTGCCTAAAATTCTAAGCATCGTAGTGATTTGTTAAAGAAACAACTTCTGATTGTCTCTTTTAAATTTTTAATAAAAAATATTATAAAAATCGTCGTTTATTTTAGTTATTACTACGTCTATACTGTGAACTATTAGTGTCACTGCGTACCACGTTAGTGAGTCAGTGTGTACACCCGGTAGTGCACAGTGACTCATTTCCCTTCTTTTGGTTTTAGGCTCCTAATTTTCTTTATGCAGTACATAACGAAGATTCGTAAATGCTAAGTTATATAATGTAATAACAACAATGTGTATAAATTCCAGGCTAAACTTATGACGTTTTTATCATTTTTTCCTTCTCTGAAAAAATACCGAGCCACTGTTGCCTCCCTGACCATATTATGTTAACACAAAAGTTCAATAAAATATGACGGACTGTAAAAGTAGGTATTAGGTATTATTTTGAACGTTTTTAATTATTTTGTACCGAAAATGTTTCATCAATTAATAAATCAAACAATACAAGGTTAAGAAAGGGGCATAGAAACTTGGATCCAACGATATTGTACTAGATTTCGCGTTCCGAACACTCACTTTGTTCGAAAGTGCACTTCAATCCGTGCATCTTACTTTAGTGTTGCTTCGACATACATGCAGTGTGAACGCGTACGGAGCTGTGCTAATATTACGGGAAAACAAATCGAGTATTTATTTTAGTTTGATTTAATTACAAACTATTGTTAACGTATTTGACTTTAATGAACTAAGCAACAGAATTTGAGTAAATAATTTTTTAAGAACTTTCTTGTGTATCGTATAATATATACGTCAATGCTTGGATCATAGACCAAGGGATATATTAAACGGTAATGCCAGCAGGTCCATAACATTATCTAAGTACTAAATTTATTCTGCCAGTTTTCGTAAACACATCTGCTTATGTAATAATTAACGCAGAAAATGGTAAGCGTATGGTAAAACATAGATAGATAAACACTTTATTGGTACACCACAAACAAGAAGATCTTAAAACTAATAGCAATTCATAATAAATAGTATAACAACGGTCTTATCGCTAAGAGTAATCTCTAATAATAGTAAGGCGTAGTATTAATATCTGTTCTGTGGTAAGGGTACCCCACCCCCAACCTACTCGTATTCCTGAATCCAACCCTGGACTGCACCTGCATATAGGTGTGCGAGCCGAGCCTCCTCGCCGACCAATCAGACCAGTTTCTACTTCACCGATTCCAATAAAAACGGTGATTTACTGTCATTTCTACTTGGAAATCGCCGACAGGTTTTTGCATATGCAATCGCCTTGGTGCACGCAATTTTGTGACCAATTTCATGTAAGCGGGGTTTTGTCTGGGGAAAGGTGCAGCTCTGCACTTATGATTTATTTGTTACTAGCTGTGCCCCGCGGTTTCACCCGCGTATGCTTCGTTCCCGTGGGAATATCGGAAAAATGTGTCCACGAGTTAAGTACTACATCTCAAATTTCAAACCAATCCATTCAGTAGTTTTTGCGTGAAAGTGTAACAAACATCTACACATCCATCCATCCATAAAAACTTTCGCGTTTATGATATTACTAGCTGTGCCCCGCGGTTTCACCCGCGTTGGCTTCGTTCCTTTGGTAATTCGGGTTAAAAAGTATGCTATGTATCCAGGGTCAAAACTATATACCTACACCTAATTTCAGCCCAATCTAGTAGTTTTGGCGTGAAAGAGTAACAAACATCCATCCATCCATGCAAACTTTCACGTTTATAATATGAGTGAATGTGATGATGATAGATACTCGTACACGAACTACGTCCTAATAAAATAAAAAAAATACATTTTACCTATCACATATTTGACTTCCGTATTTATTTATTTATCCTTATAATTACATGGGACCAATAACATACTGGCGAAATGTGGGTGTATCTACTATGGGGCTGAGTCCTGGGTACACCTCTGCCTACCCCTTCGGGAAAAAGGCGTGAATGTATGTTTTTTATAATATCTAGACACACGGGAGTGTGTCAGCCAAGTTCGCAAAACATCGGCCGCTGTAAGTTATTACACGGACCATTTAGGCCTACTTTTGGCCCCTACAATTCATTATACTTCTGGTACATATAGATATCAAATTTATTTTTATTTTGTACCTTAGTTGATATAATTAGATACCTATGTTTATTTTATCAGCTGTTTCATACTAAAAGTTCCTTAACCTGCAACCTACGACTAATATTATTCGTAACCAGCGAATTAGCAATTAAATGCAATTAATTGTAATTATATGTTTATCTATCTATGAAACATTAGAATTATTTTTAGAGTTTTCAGAGTAAATGTTGTTACAAATGATAGATACAATGACTTTTAAGGGTGAGTATCTAATGCCAGTGTTACAAGGCGTAACATAACATTTTACAAAAAGAGCATTCGTGCAGTCAGTGCTCCTGGCTCCTGGCTCGCGTGTTCGCCATTGTTTCCACGGTCTGACTGCACGTTTGCTCAATTTGTAACATGTTACCTTACGCCTTGTAAGACAGGTCGGGAGCCTTCTTGTTTTAACCGATTACCAGTAACATCATCTCAGCCGTTGAAGTACATAGGCCTCCCCCATAAAGGGGTTTTTGTTTTTTTTTGCCAATACTCGACACGCTTGTGCGAGTTGTCGAGCGCAGTTCGGTGGTTCCTTGCAGAGGACGCTGGCCGTCCTCTGGATCTGTTAACCCTTAGCCGGTTCTTAGGGCAACCACGGGTAGAGAGGGTGTAATATATGTATAATATAGGTATTCTAATAACTCTACGGAGTGTATATATTTTATATCACGTATATATTTTACAAGGTATACAGTTTTAAAATCCAGTTTTTGCAATGATTCCCCTTTCCAGATCATCCTACGACATAGCAGTCGATGCGATATTTAGATACACACCTGTGTAACTCCATAATCTTATACGTTCTCTTGTAGATCAATTACAATACTCCATTCCTTCCCACATATTGTCTCACAAGTCGAAATAATTCTCAGTAGAACTAAACAACCGTCGACCGGATACATCCTATTGAAACAGATTGCTGTGCCATTGTGTCAGTTACAAATATAGCACGTTTAACATCTACTCACTACTCACCATTAATAGATACAAACAGAAGGCAGGTAATGTTACATCAGTTACTAAACACACACAAACGCGTGCACTTTACAAAAACATTTAATTTAGGCCTAGCGCGCACTGCAACGCAACGCAAGGGTTGCGTTGCGTTAACCGCAAGCATATTCTGTGAAGTACGGAGTATCACAGAAGTGCGTGCATTGCGACAAAATAAAGCCTCAAAGGCCGTACGGTAGAATAAACGCACGTCGGTAAACGCAAGGCAGTTCGCGCTAGGCCTTAGATGGAGGAGTCACTCCAAGGTATAGTTATGAACCCTTTTCGGAGAGGATCGGGCAAATGGTTGCCAGTCAGTTTGAGAGCTATCCGCGTCACACGTTTATTTAAATTTTTTTTTTACTGATTTTTGCAACGATCATTCATTATATTTTCAAACTATCTATAATCCTCATTACAAATATGACGGTTGTCGAAATAAAAGAACAAGTACTTTATAAAAGAATATCTATTCACATTACTTACACCTTCGCCTAGTACCTAAATATTCTTTGCCTTCGCTATGCGCTTATACAGGTACTTGTTATTCTTAAAGATTGTAATCATGAGAGCATTAATGTATTTTTATTGTATCGTATTCAAATAAAACGACCATTCTGGATTGTCTTTTAAAATTAATTTCGCAATTATAACAAAATTCAACAAAATGTATATATTTGCGAGAAGATTTAACTTCTACATCAAAATTTAACTAGAAGTTAGTCTTTTACAACAAAAGGCTGGATTAAGCGAAACTAAGACACTTGTCATCCCAAAACTATCAAATCTAGGAATTTATTACACCTACCTATCTCTTCTATACTCATAAAACCATCACCTTAAATTTAAAATTGTCTTGCTGACGAGTTATTTGTAAGTTGTCATTGCAAGCCATTCGTCGATTCACACAACGCCTCGCACCCGGCGATACCCGGCGCCCGGACGCGTGATGTTGTTCAATCGCTTTAATTCAAGTAATAAAAATAAATTAAAAGCATTTATTTCGACCTACGATTTACCTCGATAATAATAATATATCGCAATGATCTAATATCATTGCGATATTTTATTATTATTGGAAATTAATTAAATTATTTTATATTAAATTTAACCAACCAATCTAACCATTTACAATAGGGCAATCCACCCTTCACAAAATGGTGCTGAGGGGAGTGTTGGTGCTGTCTCGTATGCGCGACATCAGCGATGCAGTTTTTCTTTTTCTTCTTTAATGGACCCACACGAATGTATTGCCAGCGTCAAGTTATATAAATTTTCAAGTTAATTTGGTCAATTAGTCAATTCAGAGTCAGGGCAAGCCCAGTCAAGTCACAGCTCCCAATTCACCCGTTCCCAATCAGATCACAAGCTTTAATTAGTATACATTTTAATTCCCAGCCAGTCCGCAAAATTTGAAAGTACTTACAGTCAACCTAAACAGGCGATAATATAACCACTTGTCATGAGGGTCAATCCTACTGGTCCTCACCTCCCAGGCCCCATGTTACCAACTGGTTTTTTTATAGAATGAAATAAGATACTTAAAATTCCTCATCTCGAACGATATTAAACCAAAAACTTAAACCTATATATACTATACTATATTAGATTAACTATCATTGATTTAAAGAAAAGGCGAGATATAGGGTACGTTCTCCCAGCGCTTATTCAACTGGCGCGTGCGGTAAACAACAAAGACAGAAAGACGTACCTAAGACCGAAGTGCGACCGAGACAACAATTAACTTTACTTGAAGTACGTGGACCTAATGGGACCTAATTTGAGCTATCCATTTTCGAGAAGCCAGTACCCCATCTCCCCTTTTCTTTACATCAATGTTACCCATGCGAGTACTTCACGAGTATTTAAATGAACCAAGTTTCTGTTCACGTGAACGGACATGTGACTGAAAAGTCATAAAAACAAGGAATTTTTAATGGGATTACTAAGTTAGAATTTTTAGATAACCATGAATATTCAGTGTGCGGGATTTTTTTAAAGCGGGGTTTTGTATTATTATATGTACCTAGAATGCAATTCAACGGCATTGTATTACCTTAAGTAGGTACCTACATGCTTTTATATAATTATCTATTTAAGGTTGTACCCTGACCAAATAACCTTAAGACCACAGACATAAGACGTTCTCCAAAGCAAATTCGCCCTCTTGCGCACACGTACCCACATTTTGGAAGATCTAAAAAATACCACATGTACCTAATTATGTAAAATAAAGACTAGATTTTTGAAAATAACAATACAAAGATTCAGTAAAAATTCCATTTAATTCAAGCGAGTTTTGTTTGACTGCCTCTGTGGCGTAGAGGGCGCATGCTCGACTGCCAATCAAGAGGTCCCGGGTTCGATCCCCAGGTCAGGCAGTGTTAAATATTGGATTTTTTCTTTAGGAATTATCTCAATAACTGCCTGGAGTCTGGAACGGTGCCCGGTAGATGGCAATAGGCTCGCCCCCTATTACATGGGACCAATAACATACTGGCGAAATGTGGGTGTATCTACTATGGGACTGAGTCCTGGGTACACCTCTGCCTACCCGTTCGGGAAAAAGGAGTGAATGTATGTATGTATGTATGTATGAATGTGAGTTTTGTTTTCATGGCACTGAAAACTTGTACGGATTAAATTGGATTTTTTATTGAATCTTTGTAGGTATTGTTATTTCCTAGTTCCTAGTTGTCTTTATTTTACGTAATTACATGTAGTATTTTTTATATCTGCAAAAATGTGGGTACGTGTGAGCCAGAGGGCGAATTTGCTTAGCACCGCGCCTTAACTAATTGGACTATAAAAACTAACATTTTCTTAGACCGATCTAGGTGGTCCGACCGATTGGACCACGTGTTCCAGACACAAGTAGGTAATACTTTGGCTACTTAGGTCTGTAGGGTTGATGTTATTTTGTGACGCGCATGCTACGGATTCTGTGAACGTTTTGGTGATTTCACGGAGATCTTTGGCATGTGCGAGGGCGCGATGGCAACACAGGGAGGTGGATGCCAGCGCGACAGATGATTGTAGAGCGAGATTGAAGATGGTGGGCTTGGAATAAATTATGTAAAATATGCTGAAGTGTTCGAGTATTATTTAATGGAAAAGGCATGCTTACAGGTCTAAAATGAAAAATGACTTATGTCCGCTCGTAAATAAATGTCAACGTATATACTTGTCGAGGTACAAAAATGCCAACAATAAATATTGTCAAAGTTTTTTTTATTATGATAGTGAGTGACAAGACGAGCAAATCAGGTGCCTGATGGTAAGCATCATGATCGCCCATATCAGACACAGTGCCACCCAGTGTTAATAAATTCAAATTTTTGCGCGGCACTGCACTGCGCCTGTCACCCTGAGATATTAGTTGCTGAATCTCATCATGCCCAGTAATTTTGCTGGTAACATTGCCCTTCAGACCGGGACACAGTAATTGTTCACATAAGTATTACTGCTTGGCAGATGAATAACTGGCAAAGATGAGACTTCCCCAGGCAGCCCCTGCAAAAGAGGTCTACCTACTATTACAAATAATAATAATAATTTGAATTTATACTCTTACAGAACGGGTTACCTCAATTACCTACACTGCTCGAATTAATTCGTGGACAACCGATATTGTCAGAGTTTCAGGTCGCCAAGATTCTTACAAGGCCTCCGACATATGACATGACCTAACTACTGCCCACACATATCTTATAGGTAGTAAACAATCAGGACCTAAGTACAGTTAACGTGCCATCCGAAACACGGTACTTAGCGCCCAGGCGGAGAGTCCATATGGTGAGATTCTATCCAGGGACTCCGGATTTAAAGCCGGGCATATTCCCGCTGGACCACAGACCAAAACCTTTATAAAATCAAATTTTGATCTTACAAAAAAATCTAGCTTAGTGTTCATTGTTAAATTGCCTATCCATTAATGTAAGTGGCAAAGCAACATAAATAGTGACTTTACGAGAAGATATCTGTGCTGTCGTTGTGAGGAGATTAATTAATAATTAAACACGAATCCAAATAAAAAAATTAAATCTATCACTTTGGAGCCAAGATTATTGTAATTCATTTAATGTCGTTTTAGGGTTCCGTACCTCCAAAGGAAGAAAGAAACCCTTATAGGATCACTTTGTTATCCGTCTGTCTGTCTGTCCGTCTGTCAGGACAATTTTTGATGGGAAGGCGTGAGGTATCAAGTTGAAATTGATAATAAATACTCAGGTCAGCAATCCCCTGTGGCTGTAAAAAAAATATACTTCTAAGTTAACGGATTCAAAAGTTATCGCCATTTTATTGCATATTTCCATACATTGCGGAAGGAAATGAAGGTACGTAGTATTATTATCTATTCTGTGCTAAAGGGTAAAATGCGTTAGCAACTTCGTGACTGGCAAGAAGTATGATAAAGTAAAGGAAAAATCCCAAATCTGTAAAATTTCCCAAAAAAAAATATTAAATGTTTGCTGTAGTTTGCAACTAAATGGCACTGTATGTTATAAGAAGGCGTAGCGTTTTGTTCAGGTATCTAGGTATGGAACCCTACAACATGCATGCATAATTATGTTTGCCTTAACAATTTATTATTTGCCTATCGCGATTTTTAATGTGGGGAAACTAGGGTAGAAAGGAGAGAAGTTGGCTTTAGCGTTATTTATCGACGAATTTCAATCAAATTTGCAGACTAAGGACTTTTTTCTACACAAGATGTTGTTTATAAAAAAATTCAAACATTATATATTTTATAAAAATTGTGTGTTGTGTGTATTGTTGTGTCATAAAAGCTTGTCGCAAAATGTACCTTTTGAGCGTAAAACACAGAACTCAATCATACTTAAAGTTGCACAAGAAGACAAGAACATTACAATCGTTGGATGGTAAAAAACCTAGGTAGATAATATAGTAGGTACTATAAGTAGATAGGCACCTACTTAAGTCACATAAAAGTAACATAAAAGTTAGGTAAGTAGAATATACCTAATAAACTAAGTATTTTTTACCAGTTAAATAATAAGATTATATGCAAGGCTAATAATGCAAAATGATGCATATATATACCTATCATAATATAAGTAGGTAGATAGCAGACAACTGTAGGTACATAATATATCTGTTAGGTACTCTATCAATTTACTTATTAATGTCATAAAAAATTAAACATACATAACATACAGTCACGCCTTTTTCCCGAAGGGGTAGGCAGAGGTGTACCCAGGACTCAGTCCCATAGAAGATACACCCACATTTCGCCAGTATTTTATTGGTCCCATGTAATAGAGGGCGAGCCTATTGCCATCTACCGGGCACAGTTCCAGACTCCAGGCAGTTATTGAGATAATTCCTAATAGAAAAACCCAATATTTAGCACTGCCTGACCTGGGGATCGAACCCGGGACCTCTTGATTGGCAGTCGAGCATGCGCCCTCTACGCCACCGAGGCAGTCTCAAATCAAAAATTAAGTCAAAAACTAAAACAGCTGAGTAATAATTATTACTTACGGATGTCATTATACCAAGTGACTAACGTTTTTACGTTTTTAATTCAATAAATACTAGCACATCATAGGCAGACAAGAAACGCTGCTATAAAAATATATGTGCATGGAAAATACCATGCTGCCAAGTACTAACGAATTATCAAACAAAACTCAGCAAAATATGTTTGCTTATCCGAATTTTATTTGCAGAAATAATTATAAAAACATCGATACTTATTTGGCACTTAACAACTATCCATACGGTTAAATGAACTTTTGGTAAGTCTATAAATACCAAAAATGGCTAATAAAATATCCAAAGCATTTTAAACTTTATTAATTTAGAAATAAGTATCGAAATATTCCTCAAATCCTACGACCTTTGCATGACATTACATCACCTACGTAAAAAATATAGCAATGCACTTACCTTCTTATTATCGAGAAGTAAGATGGTTTCGCCAGGCTCCGATTTCTTTTCCTCTGCCATTTTTAACTGATTTCACAAAAAAAAAAGAGTAATCCTATTAATTTATGATATGTTTACTCTGCACTCGTGGTTATTCCGACTGTCCGTCACGTCAACTGGAGTAGAACGCATGCGCATTAACCATCTGTCCTTAGACCCCTATTTTGTGATCGCACAATAGGTACAGAGTACAGTGAACACTTATTTGGGTCCTGCACGACTTTGTTAATAAATGGTCAATGACCTTTCCCCTCGTTGGTTCTTTTGAATCTTGTATTACTTCTAAACCTTTCTATAGGAGCTACGTACGAATTATCGAATCACCATTCATCGAAATTATTATAAACTTTTAACTTTTAATAAGTACCTAGGTACCTATTATTCATTACAAACACCGGTAGTTTAAAAATTATCTCAAAGCATATGTTGTACCTGAGCAGTTACCGCGATTATGAATAGCTATATAACAATATTTTAAATTAAAGTACGGAACCCAAGCGAGTTCCAGCCGTGCCCTCATGCCCGTGATTTGATGATTTGTTTAAATTAAGATAACCCTAAGTTATCTGGACACCAAAGACGAGGCTAATGTTTATTAACAAACAAAAATATGGTAATAAATATGATATATATATTATATTAATAGAAAATTACCTTTTATTTGGGATGTAATTGTTTTTATGTGATTAGCAATGTTTAGGCTAAATAAAATATAATAATAATATAGCGAACACTAAGCAATAATTTCCTAGCTGATGCTTCAAAATCCATGTGCGGGAATCCTAAAATGGCTGACGTCAGAGGCTACAGTCGTGACGTCATCCCGTGACGTTGAAGGGAGAGAAAGTGGTTTGGGTCCTTGCGTCATTTCATTGAGAACACTTTTGTTAGGTATGTAGTATGTAGGTATAGGTACCACCTATTTACTCAAGTGAAGGGGCAATGTACAGGGCACATAGCACGTAGAACTGATGGCCGATGGGGCTGTAAAGTTCTCCAATAGAGACCACGGACCGGCAAGCTCAGCGGAAGACATCCACCCACACGGTGGAAAGACGATCTAATAAAGACAGCAGGAACACGCTGTACCTAGGTATATGCAACCGGACTAGATGATAGATGGAAATATACGCGGGAGGCCTATGTTCAGTAGTGGACCTCCTATGGCTGAGATGATGATGATGATGAGGTAGGTACACCTACTACTACTAATAATAATTACATATCCTACTAATATTATATAATGTGAAAGTTTGTGAGGAAGGATGTATGAATGGATGGATGTTTGTTACTCTTACATGCAAAAAATACTGAATGTATTGTGTTGTTTGGTAGGTATGTAGGTAGTTTAGACCCTGGAATAACACGATGTTCACGGGAACGATGTCTACGCGGATGAAACCGTGGAACACAGCAAGTATACTATAGGTATACCTTCCTACACCTTATAGTTATTTTAATTGTAGTGGTAGGCCTCTTTTGCAGGAGGCCGCCTGGGGAAGTACCACACCTTTGCCAGTTATTCATCCGCCAAGCTGTAATGTGCAAACATTACTGTGTTCCGGTATGAAGGGCAATGTTACCAGCGAAATTACTGGGCATGATGAGATTCATCAACTCATATCTCAGGGTGACAGGCGCAGTGCAGTGCCGTGCAGAATTTTGAATTTTAAAACACTGGGTGGCACTGCGTCTGATATGGGCAATCATGATGCTTACCGTCAGGCACCTGATTAGCTCGTCTTGTCACTCACCATCATAAAAAAAAAAAACAAGCAGTTCCATGAATTTTCAATGTTGCATAATATTATTTACTTATTTAATTAAAATGAATTGATTATTTTAATTTATGGCCGTCTTGGTTATCGATTGGCGATTGCATTTAGGTAGGTACTTAGTATCTTGGTAAATTAGGTATATAATTAACAATCAAAATAATAATATACCTACCTATGATGTAAGTAAGTACGATTATATTATGTAAGTAGGTAGGTACCTAATTGCATTTGGTATTAATTATTTTTATTATACATTAAACATTAATAATATTTTTACATAAAGTACGATAATAATATTAGGTACGTATATCTTTATTAGGGTTTTATTTTAAGTATCAACTTATAAGAAAGTGGTATTTATCCCGTTTTAATACAAAAGATACTTATCTAAATTTCAAAACTGCAAATAGGTAGGTATTTTTCTGATTTATGGAATTCTCAAGGAAATACTTTAAACAGCTACCAACCTATTGCAGTTTCAAAACTTTTTTTTGTAGTATAACTGGACAAATTTCACTTTATAATTGGTTGTTCGCCGTGGAGTTACCGGCTTTAGAAGTGCTCCACCCTCTCCACCCGTGGTTGCCGTGTCGGCCGGCTAAGGTTTAACAGATCCAGAGGACGGGGAGCAGCGTCCTCTGCAAAAAACCATCGAACTGCGCTTGCAACCCGCCTGCCAAGCGTAATCAAGCGTAATCACTAAATTTATATACAAATCCTTGAAACAAAATAAGAACTCACACGGTAATTCTTAGATTTGATGGGCTGTAGTGCTTCTTACGTTACGTTTTTTAAATCTCCGCAAATAATAATAATAATAATAATTCCTTTATGTCAGGCAATATTACAGTAAAAATAAATCTAAAGTAACAGAGGCCCATATAAACATATACCATAGAGACTAAAAATATTATAATAATTACACAATAATTTTCGGTATCGCTCCCCGATAGCGCCGGAAAACGATACCTTCGTGCCAAAATGAAGGTATATAATAATAATAAGCCAGGTATATAATAATTTGAATGTATACTCTAACAGAACGTGGTTACCCCAATTACACTGCTCGAGTCAATTTATTTTGGTTATGTGGACCACCCATATTGTCAGTTTAAGGTCGTCAAGATTCCTGCGCAGCCTCCGACATGAGCTAACGACTGCCCCCTACATATCATAAAGGAAACTATAGGGACCTACAGTTTAACGTGACATCTGAAACACGTAACGTAGCGTTTGGCTAGGTAGGTCACGCGAACTACGCCAATAATTTTATACTATAACTAACTCGGATGAAGGGTTAACCTACTATTAATAAAAACCACTAATAATTTCAAATAAGATTTATTCATTCAAAAATTAAATTAAAATTATCGCATTGGGGCATAATTATCTGCTTAGATAAACATAGCTATATATACAACTACAGTATTTATTAATTTACTAATTATTTTTGAGATGGCAATTATTATTTTTAATTATTTTAACAATATCAGTCGCTCATTGTTACAAATCATTTGTAATATATGATTACGATGATTTTACTTTCATAAGATACTACTAGGAATCTATGAAAATATGAGATAGGAATTATTTCACACAGAATTTCATAGACAATCCTTATCCTTACATAGCATACAACAAAGTTGCTTCCCGTCCCGCCATCTGTACGCTTTGATCATTTAAACTTTGCAATAGATTTTAATGCGGTGAAAACCGCATTAATAGACATGAATTTCATCATAGACATAGAGTGATTCTAGAGGAACGTGTACACTACGTGCGTTATATCTAGGCGAGTCTGAACAGAAGCTCTGCGAAACTAAGCTGCTCTCTAAGAAACTCTAAGCATATGAAAACTGGCGAAGAAAACTGTTATTATTATGATGGAACAAAACTGTGAATTACATTTACAATAAACATTTGTTCGTATATTTGTTTGTCTGGCAAGAACAGTTTTATCCACGAGTTTACGTGCGCTATGTTAGCAGGGCCTATGTTCAGACACGCCGAGTTAAAACGCACTTACTGTAATATTGGTCTTACCAGAGATATCAGGATACAGGACCTCTTAGCAGTTTGACAAAATCCTATGGAAAATTTACTAAATCGATGTTTTGTATTCCCATGTTTCCTCCGAACACAATAAACCTATTTGATATATTTATATCCTGATATGGTGAAGCTGAAGCAAACTATGTCCCTATCATTTTATTTTTGTTTATTAACTCTACATTTCTTTGTAGTGAACGCCAATCACGCGAGTAAAACTGGGAATTTTGGAAGTTCACTATGAAAAAACCAAGGGTTTATAAGAAAAATTAAAATGACAGGGAAATAAGTTACTTCACTATAAAACAATCAGGATATAAATTTATAGAAGTTCATTATATTCGGAGGAAACACGGGAATACAAAACATCGATTTGGTAATTTTTTTATAGGATTGTGTCAAATTCCTAGAAGGCCATGTACGCTTTTGGAAAACATATGTGTTTAATATAAATGGTAAACAGGCAGCACTTATTTATAAGATTACTTATTATATTATATTAATATTCAATAGTTATGAATGTGGGACCAAATTGCAGGTAATTCTTGATATTTAACAAATTACAAAACGAAATATAAGTTCACAAAATATGAGGCAAGAACTTATAATTAATTATATAGTAATATTTTATTTATTCAAAGCTACATTCGTAATAACATAATGTAAATAATTATATTATTTAATAAAAATCAATGAAAAATGATATAAATATTGCTCTGATATTGATTACAAATTTGTAAAAACAAGATTACGCTTTATTCAGATTTTCTGCTTCGCTGTTGATCAAATATAACATGTATTTTGATCGTAATCTGAAAAACTATAAATAATTTACATTAATTAGTAAATAATATTATTATTTCAATTTTAAAATATAATTCTTAGATAAGTATACGATTTTATAAAAAAAACAAGCAATATTATATACATCGAATTGAATATAAAAATTACAAATAATTTTAGTTAAAATTACATTTAAAATACGCTACTTATTTCGCAATACATATAAATAAGTATTTATATTTATTATGATTAAATATTCTAAGTTGGAAAGTTAATTCCGATATTTCATTAAATATTAGGCCGGTTTACTACTCGTTGATTTAGTTTCACGTTAAGATTAAGTTATAATATAGTTACTTATTATCTAAATGTCATTCGGTCGGCGACTGTATGCAAGGACCGCAAGTCGCAAGTAAAGACTGTGTTTCTATGATAGATATCCACTTTATTGGTACAACACCTTAACCAAGAAAACCTTATAACTAATAAGCATGCATAATAACTAGTGTAACAATAGGCTTATCGCTAAGAGCGATCTCTTCCAGACAGCCGTCAGGGAGAGATCCGTAACAAACATTCGGTCGGTGGTGAGACAGAGACATTTTAGCACGTTTTAATAAATATGGAATCTTATAGATGACTAAAATACATAGTCCGTAGCCTACATCATTTGCCAGTGGCGTATCTAGGCCCCTCGCCCACGGCATCGCGCTTAGGGGCCCAGAATTTTTACAAAGCCAAGAACCGTGTAAATTTTTCGCCGCGCTCTCAGCAAGGTGCTCACGCATTCATTATTATTACCACGCTACGAATTATGCCGCGCTCGCAGCTCGGGTATTCCTCGACTATTCTCTCTCAATTTTATCACCGGGAATATATTGGGTTTAGATAGAACCGAAATATAATGGCCTTGCTGATGATGGCTTCGCCCGCACCTAAATTAGTCCAAGCTACGCCATTGTCATTTGCTGTTGAATTTTGCTAATAAAATAGAAATCAGTCGTGCCTTGCACCTACGTCATACAGTCGGTCGCCGAATGACACCGTAAAATTTAAGTCTTAAATCACTATAATAATAATAACTGAGTAATAAGTGAGATAGGAGATTTTGATTTGAATCATTAAGGAGTATTTCAAATGAGATTTTCAGCATTTAACCCGATTTTGATATTATCATATTGAGAACTTTAAAGAGAAATAGTTTTTATTATTTGTTAAAATCACTTATTACAATATAGTTTAATTTACATTAAATAAATATCTTATTTTATAACATTATCGAATCTTAATCTACACAGACAGGTACCAAAATGATAATTAATTCATTTAATCTAAAATTTAATATTATGATATGTTTTACAGATGCATATAAAATATTATAAAACAATTCACACGTTTTATAAATTATACTATAATTTTATGAAACAATTGAAAAAATTAACAAAAAAAATCTAAAATTATATTGGAAATTCAAATTATATTTACAATTTTATTATTAATATCAACAATTCATATAACATTGCAATATATTTACAGGTGATTTTATTTATTTACTAAATAAAAATCACAGAATAACATTGAGTAAATACTAATATTATTATAATTAATAATAAAAATTCGTGATTTTACGCAGTCTCGAACGACAGAATAATCGTAAGGTTGAGATTTATTTACAGTTAAAATTTACATTTGTATTATTTTTTATACTCAAATAACAATTATGTTCCTATCCTATTAATATTATAGATTTATAAATGTGCAAGGTTTGTGAAGGTGGGTCAATGGATGTTCGTTACTCTTACACGCAAAAACTACCGAACAGTTAGAGCTGAAATTCGGTATGTTCCAAATAACACAGGGTACTTATTATCCCGATATTCCCACGGGAACGAATACTACGCGGGCGAAACCGCGGGGCATGTGTTTGTGTTATTCCAGGGTGTAAGCTACCTACATACCAAATTTCAGCTCAATCGGTTCAGTTAAGCTTGAAATCGGAACATACACAGACAAAAAAATAGCGCTAGATGGCGCTGGAGTCGAGTTAGAACACGCTAGCGTTTACCTGTTACAAAGGTAACTTTTTTACATTGTACTGACATTTGATATTTCTATTGTTTATTATTATTTATGATTCTTAGCAATTTGACACAATCCTATGGAACATTTACCAAATCGATGTTTTGTATTCCCCTGTTTCCTCAGAATATTATTAACCTGTTTGATATATTTATATCCTGATATGTTGAAGATGAAGTAAACTATGTCCCTATCACTTTATTTTCTTCAATAAACCTTTCATTTTTTTGTAGTGAACGTCCAATCACGCGAGTAATACTAAGATATTTAGAAGTCACTATGAAAAATTCGAAACTTTACAAGAGAAACTAATATGACAGGGACATAGTTTACTTCACTATAAAAATATCAGAATACAAATTTATAGAATGGGTTAATAATATTCGAAGGAAACAGGGGAATACTAATCATCGATTTGGTACATTTTTCATAGGATTGTGTCAAATTCCTAAAAGGCCGCGTACTCTCTTATATGTCTGTATCTAAAGTACAATAAAAAAAAGTAAACAGGCTAGACTTCTTTTTACTATAACTTGACACGAAAAGCGAGCGCATCGATGAAATCCCAGAAACTCCTGTATCATAACTTGATGTCGTCATCCAAGCCGGTGTCAACGTCGTAGGAAGAAGCCAACTCCTCGAAGGACATTCCATCTAGAGTCATAGAGACATATGATATGCTTTTAAATAAAGCTTCCGGGTCCAAATCTTCGGGCAGTTTGGTTAAGAATTGTGCGGCTGAGATGAAATCCATGTCTTTTAACTCGTCTTGGTAGAGGTGGAGAATGCCTGAAACATGGAGAATATATTATAAGCTTGCTGCAGTTTCACCCGCGTCCACATCGTTCCCATGGGAATATCGGGTTAAACAATACCCTATTGTTATTCCAGGGTCTAAACTATCTACATATCGAATTTCAACCCAATCGGTTCTGTAGTTTTGGCGTGAAAGGGTAACAAAATCCTTCCATGTATCTAGCGCGAAGGGAGCGAAGCGAAGCTTAGCTTCCGCCTTCGCCTTTATATTGTACTATGTTATTGTATATAATTATATCACTAGGGATATAATTATTACGGTTTAATCTATCTTACTGCGACAAACAGATTAAAAATATCGATTGATTTAATTTATTTTATTTTTCAAAGAAAGATAAGTATCATTAAAATAGGCGACCATATGGACTTTTTTCTTTGTTGTTTTTGCAAAATTAAAATAATCATTTATATAATTCAAACGATCATTTATAATACATACCGAATTAAAATAAAATGATAAAATCGCTCACCCAAGGCGGTGTTGAAGAGGAAAGTGTCGCCATCTCTTAGGAAGACGTCCCACACTCTGCAGGCGGCGTCCAGAGGCATGGCCTTAGCGAAGGCCGTGTAGAGCCACTCCAGCAGGTACAGCTCCGGAGCCGGCGCGTCCGCCGCCGCCGGCACGTTGTGCTGCAGCAGCGCGCTGTACGCCTTCCATAGCCGCTGGATATTGAACAAAATAAATAAACAATCTGATATGAGAAGAAAAATTTAAAAAACACGGGCGGGATTCGAACCACGCACCCTCCAATATATATAATTTTTTATAAAATGTACTTAAGGTATTGTAAAAGCGTTATTTTATTTATATAGTATATTATATAACATAACATACATTCACGCCATTTTCCCGAAGGGGTAGGCAGAGGTGTCCCCGGGACTCAGTCCCATAGTAGATACACCCACATTTCGCCAGTATGTTATTGGTCCCATGTAATAAGGGGCGAGCCTATTGCCGTTTACCGGGCACAGTTCCAGACTCCAGGCAGTTATTGAGATAATTCCTAATGGAAAAATCCAATATTTAACACTGCCTGACCTGGGGATCGAACCCGGGACCTCTTGATTGGCAGTCGAGCATGCGCCCTCTACGCCACCGAGGCAGTCGAGTATATTATATTATATTATAATATTTTCTCAGAGCGGTGTGGCAATACTGTTGCACTCACTGTTACAAATAGTTCAAATATAATAATAATTTTGTTAGCATAACTGGCATGGAGCAGTGTCCATGGTGTGTAATAAATAAATAAATGTAAAACGTTAGGTACTCTGATCTTCACGAAAGGCCCACAGTTTTGGCGGTTCGCTGGCCACTGACACGACAATAAAATAAAACCACGTGACCGTGTGTGGAAGTTGTCCCATTTTTTTTTTTTTTTTTTATTTATTTAAAAGAGAATATAGAGTGTTTAGTACCTGCATGGTGGCCCCGTCCCTGGTGAAGGCGGCGCGGAGCACGGGTCCGTCCAACAAGTTCGCGAAACATACGAACGCTTGCGGCGCGTCCATGTTCAAAATCAGCACCGCTGCTATGAACGACATGCCCTGAAATTATACATTAATATTATAGTTTATACTGTAATAGAACGGGTTTCCGCTGTAGGAAGTTCACTGCTGAACGTATGCCTGCTGGGTTTTACACTTGGCAGGCGGGTTGGCGAAGACAGTGCGATGGTTTTACGCAGAGGACGCTGCTGCCCGTCCTCTAGATCTGTTAGCTTTTTTCTTTTCAATGTACGGCCGCCAGAGGTATGACGATATAATATAGTATGCTGTGGAACGAAGACAGAAATAGCATTCAAGTATTCTGTCTCTTTTTCTATCGACCCTATCGTTAACAACAACGTACTACGTACAACAGCGTTGACGTACTAACAGGCTGAGGACACTGTCATACATTACAGATTTTGGTTGTTTTTTTAGGTTTAAGCGCCATCTAGACCTTTGCCCTAGAAAACATTCCAGCACAAATGTCAAAGTCAATGTCTACATCAAAATACGAGTGCCACTACGCGACGCAACGGTTATTTTCATTTCGGTTCAAATTCATAAGTGCAAACGTTTGTACTTGATTTTTATTTACTGCAAACGAAATAACTCTTAAATTTCTTTAAGCATTAATTGTCTTGCAAGTATTGTAAGCATTGTTTGTTTGTGTGTTTTCGCTATGAATATCCATAGTTTTTAGTTAGAAATTTGTAGAGTTATTTCGTTTAAAGTAAAATTAAGCAATGATTAGTCGGAATGGATGGCCGTAATATACTATGCAATATAGGTAGGTATAAATAACGCACACATACGTACATACTAAACATACGCACACATACGACGTAGAGTTAGTTCTAGGGCAGAGCGGCAGGTGGCGTCTGACCGACAAAAAAAACACCCCAGTGGGCTCTCTATTTCCGTATACAGTATTGCTCTGTGCGTACTAATCTATCACAACTGAAATTGAGCTTCTCTTCTAGTCCCAAGTCAAAGTTGCGAAACACTGTTCACAGATGGCACTATTTTGAAATTTCCTATAGATATCATATTATGAACAAGGAATTGTGATAATAGATGGCGGTATATTAAACTTCAATTACAATGTAACCAAACAAAATATTGTAAAGCTATCGGTTGAGAAAATTAAGCTCTGAAACTTTCTTATGCGTTCTTCTGGTGGAAGAATCTTTCAAAACACACGATAAATTCATTACTGTTTATCTTCATTGACTTGCAAAAGTGTCAAATTATGGCAAGATTCAATAGAAGGATTTGACAATTTTTTGAGTAAATAATGAAAAAAAGATTTGAAAGTAATAAAATTCTTACCTGAATATACCCGATATCAGGCCGATAGCAAACATAAGCCGCAAGCAGTTCGTGTAACACGTCGAAATATGGACCTCCCGGTTGAAATATACACAAATGTGGAAACGTTCTTGCAATGTCCAACTGTATCAACTCCATTGAACATTCGTCACTATAATCTAGCAGATTAGGGTTGGATTTCGAACAGCACTTGTTCGGCGCTTCCGTCGTTTGAGCCTTGAGATTTTGCTCACTGAAATTTCGAGGTATACTCAATCGATTTTGGGTTTTGTCTTCAGATTTGATTGTTTCATCGGTTTTGGTTTCTTTACATCCACATTTTTGATTAACTTTTAATCGTTTTCTCCTAAGTTGTGCTTCGTGCAGCCTTTGTTTAGCTTTCGCTACGAATTCTAGGTAGTTGTCGTGTGATATTTTGAGTTTGTTCTCTATGGCTAGTTGCCAGACTTTCCCTCTGATTGCTGGGGGTAAGCCGCTCCACCATAGTTCTAGGGTGCGTTTTGCGTTTTTTCTGTAATAGTAAACATATTATTAGCTAACTCATTGTAAATTATTAGAGAAAACATAACATGAAGGCAAAGATGACTGAAAACTTATTCATTAGACTTAGTATCAATTAAACAAAAAAACCAGCCATAGAAAAGCTTTATCTAAAGCTTTATATAATTTATATTATGAAGCCACCTTAAGTATTACTAAACCTTATAGTAGTACTTTGTATAAACATAACATAACATACAATCACGCCTTTTTTCCCGAAGGGGTAGGCAGACGTGTACCCAGGGCTCAGTCCCATAGGAGGCACACCCACATTACACTAGTATGTTAATTGGTCCCATGTAATAGGGGACGAGCCTATTGCCATCTACCGAGCAGAGTTCCAGATTCCAGGCTGTTATTAAGATAATTCCTAATGGAAAAATCCAATATTCAACGCTGCCCGAACTGGGGATCGAACCCGGGACCTCCTGATCGGCAGTCGAGCTTGCACCCACTACTCCGAGGCAGTCAAGGAGTTGTATAAACCAGCCCATATAATCTAAAAAACGCGACATAAGTCTCATAAGAAACACATACTGGTTATGCCAATCAGGCAGTATATTAACGGTCCACTCCCTAGCGTGTTTAGCCAGTCTCTCCTCCAGCCTCAAGGATTGCTGCATCCTCGCAACCCTGGCGGCTGCTTCCCTCTCCACTCGTCTCCTGGCAGCCTCCACCATGCGCGCGTGCTCTGCTTTGTGGCGGAGGGCTTCTTCTGTGCATTTCGCTGGGAGGTTTGATGGCCTGGAATAGAACATTAAACATATTTACTGACCTAACTAACATAATTTAACTTATGTGGTCTCCAAAGAATAATGCGTTATGGAATTTACTGAGACAGAAAAAATTAAGCCCTATACTATAAGTTTCTTGTGCGTGCTTTTTGTGTGAGGCGTGAGATATCTCTCTGAACGCACGGTAGATTCATTAATCAACTTTACTGGCTTGCAAAAGTGTCTTCTTAGGACCAAATTGAATAAAATATCTTGACTTTGAGTGATTTAAGTATAGTTAATAAGAAAACGCCAAAGAAATCTTGTTTGTACGATATGAAAAATAGACAACGATCGTTATCCGAATATAAACATACCGTACTTGACGATTTAGGTATATTGAGGTATAAAGTGAAGTAAAATGCCATTATACATATTTGCTAACCCAAGCGGAGCCGCTATTGAAATGCTGTCGCATCATCATGATCTCAGTCTTTGGAAGTCCACTGCTGAATATAGACCTTCCCCATAGGGGGTATTGCCAATACTGGCTACGCTTGGCAGGATGGTTGCCGAGCGCAGTTCAATGGTTTTACGTAGAGAACCCGGCTGTTTCCTGTAAGATATGTAAGGGGCAGTCATTAGTTCATGTCATTAGGACCTGAAACTCTGACAATATAGGTTGTCCACATTACCCATATGAATACACTCGAGCAGTGTAATTGGGGCAATCCATTCTGTTAAGAGTATAAATTCAAATTACAATTACCTACTGCTCTCAGTGTTTTAAACTAACGGGAAAGATCATCATCGTTAGACAATAATTTTCCTGACCACTCTAGGAAAATGTAGTCCTAATGAAACACGATTTGCATGAACAGGTCATGTGAAATTGCTTCAAGTTTTTTATTAAGACATGTACCAATAACGCTAATTAATTTCGACTAAAACACTAATTTCATAACTAGTTACAGAGGTGTTTTGCAAACGCGTTTTACAACGATATGCCATTTATGAATTAAACATTCGAAGTGGTGATACCGGGGCGATTAGTAATTTTAAGACTGCACGTATATCTGCTATCTACACATAATCGGTTAGTCGGCATGGTCACGCCATTGCCTATGTGTACAGCATTACGCCACGGGAGGCGGTTTGGTGATCGCAGTAGTTGGAATACTTGGAAACGTAGAGCGCTGCTGCCCACTCTCCGAATATGTTCCTCTGTCGGGTCTCACGGCTCCCACGGGATGAGAATGGGGTGGAAAGATCCCGTATACCACGTCTTGTCATTTGACCTGTTGGCGCCCGGCCACTGTTACGTTCCAATATAATATTATTGTAATGTAATTATAGTAACTAGTAAATTCATCTAGGAATACTTACCTTGATAATTTATTGTAATACATATTATCTTGATAAAAAAATTAAGTGTGTAGGTTAAATAGATTTTTAATTATGTCCTAAGTACCTTAGGCTAGGCCTTAGGTCGAAACTGTTCTCTTTCACTCTTTTGCTTAACAAACTCGGCTGACACACTACCGTGTGTCTAGAACTCGATTGTTTCCGATCCAATCCCGAATGTAAGTAACATTTAACATTGTAAAAATGCACATCTCATTGGTCACGCGAGCCCTACCGTCCTTTGTTATATCTAGCATCATCATTCAATGTAAAAATATTCAATAAGTATTGTGTTAACACGCTATTGTAACGGGGCTAAGGCTGCACCGATTTCTATGAGAATACATTATCATTATGAGAATGAGATGAAGGCAAACGGCTAACGGTTCTTTGTTTTTGTCAATTCAGAAATCTTCATTTCAATGGCAACTTACTAATGAAGAATTAATCATTTTTACAGTCTCAGTTGGCGAGGTAACTTCTGTCATAGTAATAGTTATTATTCTTTGCTTCTGTCTTCTGTGACAGGGCGCTAGGCCATTTGATATTGGATTCAAATTTGGCCATGATCGCGGCAGTGTACTTCTTTCTTATACAAAGAGGTTACAGTGGAATACATAAGTAATTTATATTTTATAAAGAATGGTGCTGAAGGAGTAATATGTTGTCACTTAAGGTCACTGAAAAACGTGTGATTAATGTCTCAAAAAAAGTTACGGTCTTTATGGTGCAAATCCTTGGTAATTATTTTTTTTTCCTAAATGATCGAGTCCCTTCTATACGCGTCGAGATATTCATTGCGAACATGGCCAACATACTTGTCTGTTCCATCATTATATTCGAGTACCAGGGATGCATGATTACACTGCATGTAACTAGATGGAAAGCTCTATTAGTAGTTAGTCTGATTCAAGTACAGTTGCGAGCCCTACAGCGGTCACGAACGCGCAAATTGCGGCCCGCAGAGCTGTCATTACTCTGGTATTTCCGGTGCTGAATGCAGTCATTTTATAGTTTTCTGCATGATACAGAATTTTATTTTTTATTTCTTTGGTAGTTTGAAAAGGCTCGATTTCCTTAGTAGGTATGTAGTTTACGGAAGGAATAGGTCATATCATCTGTTAAAACACTGTATTATAATGTATAACACTGTATTATAATGTATGTAGGACTGCCTCGGTGGCGTAGAGGGCGCATGCTCGACTGCGAATCAAGAGGTCCCGGGTTCGATCCCCAGGTCGGGCAAGTGTTAAATATTGGATTTTTCCATTAGGAATTATCTCGATAACTGCCTGGAGTCTGGAACTGTGCCCGGTAGATAGATGGCAATAGGCTCGCCCCCTATTACATGGGACCAATAACATACTGGCGAAATGTTGGTGTATCTACTATGGGACTGAGTCCTGGGTACACCTCTGCCTAGCCCGCCCTTCGGGAAAAAGCCGTGAATGTATGTTGTTGTTGTAACAAAAAGATTCAGTAATACTTAAAGGGGTAGATCTACCCGTCAAATTGAACAACTTTCAAAAGAAAGAATAGATAACTCAATATTATTATCACAATCATTGATTTAAAGTTAAAAATTGATTTAAATTATTTGATTTAAAAAAGAAAAGGGGATATAGATCCTTTATGTTTGTGCCTCCCAGCGCGTACCTACTCAACAACTGGCACGCGCAATTTGCTCAGTGTGAAGTTTGTAAAGTGCAATATAACGAGCAACAAAGATAGAAAGACGTACCTAAGACCGAAGTGTGACCGAGACAACAATATTAGTCAATAGTACAATCCCAATTTTCTGACGTACGTGGACCTAATGGGACCTAATTTTAACTTTTCATTTTCGAGAAGCCAGTACCTTATCTCCCCTTTTCTTTAAAATTGTAACAATTAGCGGCCTATATAGCTCAGAGCGATCTCTTCCAGGCAACCAAATATTGCGTAATTCGCAAAAAAAACGAATTCTCATAGAAAATGGATCAGCTGAACAAATTTATGGGAAATAAATAAGTATCTTTGCTAATTTCGTAGTTTAAGGTAAGTGGTAGATGCCTGGTAGGCTGGTAGACCCTTAAGTTGTAACATGTATTATGTGCGTGGGTTTGGTTACTCATTCAAACCAAAACTACTGAACCGGTTAAACTGAAAGAATCCTGAGAAAAAAACAATCTTTTCAGCTAATAAAGCCGGACGCAGCTGAAAAGCATGAAGTATTATTTCTGAAAGTACCGAAAGTACCAGGCTAACATATGTTTAGAGAAGTTTCAAAATTCACCCACTACGCTAATGATTCGCTTGTTATCACATCATCATCACGATCCTTGACTGGCGACCAGCGGCACGAAGGCGGTCAAGTGCGGCCTATCTATCTACTCGTATCCATATCTGCTATCTATACGTGTTTCCTGTGCTATTTACCTGCATACACCTGCTATTTGTTAATTAACTATAACTAGACTGATAGTTATAGTTGGACCATGACCATACGAGATCACCTAAAAGATCGGTAGCAAAGTACATAGTACACAAACTCCGTGATCTTCACATGTTTTACTTGGATAAAGGGTAAAGCTAAGTCGTGTAGACTTTACCCATATCAAAAGTTTTAATACTCATTTGTTTTTGAACCAAGAACTAAAGAAAATTACCAATATTTAATTTTTTCACTGTAGGTAATACCTACTTCTGTTTTGTACGCGTAATAGTCGGTGTGGGATTGTAGGATGACGGATGATAATAGAGATAGAAATAAAAGAAGACTTGCTGTATTAGACCACACCTAGATAAGAATAACGGCAGGATAAAGAAGAACTATGCTATAAATCGATAGTTACTGCCAGATGATCGTGGTCACACTATACCAACGTTAACTCTACACATTTATGCAAAACTATAGAAGCTGGACTAAATTACACGGTACTATTCAGGTAGATATGTAATACTATAACATCTGCGAGGTGTGACGTCATTGCCAAGTTGCTACGCTTTGCACAAGTGGTTTGAGAGTGTCGAGATAATGAAGAGAGCAAATATCTTGCACAAGGTGTTTTGGTAAACTCGCAATTTGTACCTACCGTACCAGGCACGGAATATCTAAGTATACCTATACAACGTTCATAAAATAGTGTATAGTGTAGTAATACTTGAGGTGCATCTGCTTGTCAAACTGAACAACTTTCAAAAGAGAGTATTGCTAAATTCGCGAAAAAAAGTCGACTTCCCTTCAAAGAAACAAACAAAATTACAATGACAAAACGAATCAGCTGATCGCCTTTGTATAAAGTCGATATATTTTTTTTGCTAACTTAGCAATTCTTTACGCCGTACACTTGGATGGGTGTTAATGTGATAGATAAGAGTATTAACATCTTAGAACTTAGAACTTTTGTGCATTGGAAGGCTCGCAAAGCCGGCTGTTGCCGGTTTTATGAAAACGCCCTAGTAAACATATCGTATCGGTCAGTCAGAGACCTTCGGGGGATCTTAAAAAGCCAACGCCACAACTAACTCTTCTGAGGGAGGAGATCGATAATGAACAAATTCTCTATATCGAGCTCAGAATTGCCGCATTCACCGCCTCACTTAACCAATAAAAAAGCAATTACGCAAAATAAAAACCAATTTAATTAACATAGTGATCACGTGACTCACGTGCTAACGTGATTTACCTAAGACCTAGGCTATGTACTTTGTACATAGGTATAATAATAAATAGCTAGTCCACGTTGGGAACAACGTGCGACGTTACTCGACAGCCCGTCGTGTTGAGCTCATGATTTATTGTAATCTTGTTACCGACTTAAGACTTACACCTTGAACCGAGCATTACTATAAGATTTGACAGGGCTGGAAACGGCTTATCTTACAAGGTAACTTCAGCTTTAACATGTGAATCTTTTAGTACGCTTTAAAGCCCTGCGAGAAATTTAATAATATATGATAACTTCCACACACGGTCATCTGGTCCCAAACTAGGCTAGAAGCCTGTACTATGGTAACCAGATGACTGATATACATACTTGTATAAGCTTATAACACCCCGACACAGATCAAACAGACATGTTCATGCACACAAATGTTTGACCTGGCCGGGTATCAAACCCGGGGCCTGCACAGAAAGCAGAGTTACTACCATCTGAGCCAACGAGAATTTGACTCAATCCTATTTAATAAAAAAAATACCGAATTTACCAAATCGATGTTTTTTATTCCTCTGCCCCGTTTCCTCTTAATATTATCAAATCATTCTATAAATTTATATCCTGATATTATGTTCAAAATAAAGTAAATCATGTCCCTATAATTTTAATTTATTTTATGAACTCTTCGTCTTTTTCTAGTGAACTTCTAATAAAAGATGCAGTTTTACTCGCGTGATTAGACGTTACTTACATGAGACAAAAATTTGAAGTGTTTTATAAAAGAAAATAAAATGATAAGGGCATAGTTTACTTCATCTTCAAAATATCAGGATATAAATGTATGTATCAAATACATACATACATACATACATACATACAGTCACGCCTTGTTCCCGTTGGGGTAGGCAGAGACTATTTCTTTCCACTTGCTACGATCCTGACATACAACTTTCGCTTCTTCCACTTTCATCACATTCTTCATGCATGCTCGTCTGTTGTTGGTGCTTTTGACCTGGCCTTTCCGTAAGATAACATCAACTTGATCATGAAAGGTACGCATAGGTCGACCCCTACCGACTTGACCATTCACACTAGCCTTATAAATCTCCTTTGTCAATCTCTTTTCGTCCATCCTCTCCACATGTCCGAACCATCTAAGCAATCCTTTCTCTATCTTTGTCACTACATCTTCTAACACGCCACAGCGTTCCCTTATCACACTGTTACTCACTTTGTCCATCAAGGTCACTCCAGTCATACTTCTCATTTCCACAGCATTAATCTTACTTTCATGCTTCTTCTATCAAATAGGTTAATCGACCGAGCGAAGCGAGGTCTTAGAGTCGACAAGTGGGAAAAACCTGCGCTTGTACCAGCTTAAGGGTTGACCTCTGGTATGTAAATTTGATCGACGATAAATTGAAAACTGTTGATCTGATCTTGATGAAACTTTGCAGACATGTAGTTTAAAGTGATAAAATTTTTTACTTTAGATAATGAGCAAAATCGGCCGAGGGGTTCCGTATATATAAGAGTCACAAGGTATTTATGAAAGGTCTGACGATAATTTCGAAACCGATGGTCCGATTTTTTTTTTCAAATTTAGACACATAGTTTAGGACTTGCATAAAAATATTAGCCGAAGTTTGTATGTATGTATGTGTGTATGTATGTTTGTCTTGCGATAACTCGAAAGCCGATAATCCGATCTTGATGAAACTTTGCAGATAGGTAGTATAGGATAAAAGAATTTTTAAGTTCGAAGATGAGCTAAATCGGTCAAGGGGTCCTAGAGTTGTAGCTATTATAAGATCTCAATATTTTTCGATTATAACTTGAAAATTATCAATTCCATTTTTATGAAATTAAATATGTACGTAGGATAGGCTTATATTGTTTATAATATCCAGTTTCAGATTGATCAGTTAAGGTGTTGTCAAGTTATAAAAGATACCCCGATTCTCAAGGGATAAAATTCCATCTCCGCTCAAAACAACTAGATGGCGCGCTGATGTCGTTAAGTCGCACTATCATAATGTTGAATAGATTATTATAACTATAATATTAGTGAAGAGTTTAGAACAACATTTGCTTAGGGATGTGACTAAACAGTAAAAAAAGTTTTTTGTAGTGGAAGGCCTCTTTAGCAGGGTGCCGCCTGGGGAAGTACCACACCTTTGCCAGTTATTCATCTGCCAAGCAGTAATGTGCAAACATTACTGTGTTCCGGAATGAAGGGCAATGTTACCAGCAAAATTACTGGGCATGATGAGATTCAACAACTAATATCTCAGGGTGACAGGCGCAGACTGCCTCGGTGGCGTAGTGGGCGCATGCTCGACTGCCAATCAAGAGGGGGTAATAAGGGGTAATAATAAGGGGGGGGGGGTAATAGGGGGCGAGCCTATTGCCATATACCGGGCACAGTTCCAGACTCCAGGCAGCTATTGAGATAATTCCTAATGGAAAAATCCAATATTTAACACTATGCCTGACCTGGGGATCGAACCCGGGACCTCTTGATTGGCAGTCGAGCATGCGCCCACTACGCCACGAGGCAGTCAATCGAAAACAGATTACACATATAATAAAAAATCGATTAATAAATAATCGATTTTTTAACGTAATAATCGTTCAAATAAATTCGATTTTTTAGGAATAATAATCGATATTTTTTTTAATAATCGATTATTTTTTCACATCCCTAATCAGAATTTCAGAGCTAATCTTAAAAACTAATTATCTCATACCTCAATTATACCTAAAGACCTTAGACTTTACCCTTCTAGACCTTAAGAGGTCTAGAAGTTACAGGAAATTGGGGTTTGCGAGGTCTCAGTTCGAGGCGAACTACTAGTTATATTCAGAGGAAGCAGGGGAATACATAATTAACATTGCTTTAGTCACAAAATATTGAACAATCTTTAGTATTTTTTTATAGGATTATGTCAAATTGCTCAAAGGTAGCGTTTCCTGTTAAGAGAATTTAAAATATGAACGGGACAAGCAAGGCCGATGTTTGTATAGATTTGATTTGTTATTCTTTCACGTTAGTCTGATCTGCTTTTACCAATTGAAGTAAGTACTAGTGCAATAAGGTACAAACATTCAACGGGTTAGAGCTAACTTCTAGTACGTTAGTACTATTATTTATTCTGTGCGTCTAGACAAAGCATCTAAATACGTCAGGCATTAGCTACTTATCATTATACTGCTTGATCTGTGACTGCTGGGCATAGGCCTCCTGTCTGTATTGAGCGGATCGCATCCGGATCCCTGGTCTTTCTCAACGATGTCGTCGACCCATCGGGCTTGGTGCCCAATTATTGATAAGTTGCAGCCTTAGATGCTAAACTATTAACAAATGTTAACCAAATTGTTCATAATATGAAAGAAACAAACAGCAAAATGTTTTCCATCGGCATAAATGTTAATTACTTGTAGTATATAGGAGCTGTAGAGCGTGACGGTTTAGAAACGTGAAAACACATCGTTTTATTGGGACACCGAATGTCGGACACACCTCCATGCTACCCACAAACATAGTTTAATACGCAGAGTGCTGGCCTCGAACTGCCATGAAACTTTAATTATATTACAGTCGATAAGTAACTAATATATTGTGAAACCCGCACATGTGACTGAACTAGTTACCTACTGTCTTTAATTTAGCCTTATTACCAAAATAACGGACAGAGTACATCTGCCTACCTTCGAGAAAACAAGGCAGGTATGATGTTACTAAAAATTATGTTATATCTAGATTTTACTGGCTCTTACAGGTTAATGCGCAAAATCAGTGGGAATATCAGAAAATGCTGGAAGGAGGAAAGAAGGCTTCAACTTCGATATTTCTATTACATCGACGTTTTGGATAAAACAGCTTGGTTTGCTTTTCGGGAACAAATTCTGGGAAATATTCATTGCTCTATTATTTCTGGTGAGTATGTTCCAGGATTTACCTTGATTATGTGTCTGATAAGCGATACGAAATACCCCATATCAAGACTGGTAGATATAGGCTGCCGATACATATTTTATTATCTGAAATAAATGAAATAGGCCTTCGATATGAAGTCTTAATAATAACACTTCATCTTTCACCCTGAGACAGTCTCGTGAGCATTAAGCATGTACGGCTGTAATTTCCTAACTTTTTCGTGCCGTTTTGCGGAATACAGAATGTTAGCATAACATAGGCTTAAGTGCCTAAGTGGCGTAGTGGTCGCAAGCTCGGCCACAGAATAAATAATAGTACTAACGTATCGACTGCCGATCATGAGATCCCGGGTCCGATCCCCATGTCAGGCAAAGTGTTATTGGATTTTCCATTAGGATTTATATCAATGGAGTCTGGAACTGTGCACTGTAGATGGCTATAAACTATTCATATGGAGGATTTTGCCGTAATCGCCACGTTTATCAGGCGATTTGGTGATCGCAGTAGTTGGAATACTTGGAAACGTAGAGCGCTGCTGCCCACTCTCCGAATATGTTCCTCTGCCTCTCGGGTCTCACGGCTCCCACAGGATGATAATGGGGTGGTACTATTATATTGCCGGGAAAACACGGCCAGTTTGTTATTTAGTTTGGTGCAAAGCTTTTCGCTCATTCTTCCAAACAGAGCAGAACTCCTAGAATACAAGCCAATTTCCTGTTACTCACTCTACAGGGGAATTCTATCAAATCACGGACTGTTTTCACCGTGGGTTCACACACCTATGTTCGAATATTGATTATGGTTGAACGACTCTACCCACGCCTGTTCCACTTCCAGACAAATTATGTATGAGTATACAGGCAGGTTTCATTAATTATGTTCTAGATTCTATATTATAGGGCAAAGACCTCTCGAATTATATTAAATAGTTGATTTTCGTGTCCCTAAAACACACAAGGCATAAAATACCTATGGAATTATGGAAGAGAATGAGAAAGTAATATAATTTTAATAATATCTTTTTACGTGGCTGTTGAGACTTTCTGTCTGTATTAAGAATGTAATAAATTCGTATTGAGCGAAGCTGTTGACATTAATCCACTCTGGAACTGGCCTTTATTTGCCGCAAAACATATTATAAAGAAACCCTTACAGTTTTTTCTTATTTATTAAGGTTGTTAAAAGAAATGTTTTAGGTTAATTTAATGCTTTTTATAAATATGAAATATACCACACGGTTTTCTTCCAACTTTCGTAAAATATATTGTTTTACCGCAAATAAAGACCAGCTCGAGAACAAACAACTGAGTGAAAAATAGTTGTCTTTCTTCATAATAATTTGTGTAATTTCATGTTGTACAGTTGTATGGAAATCTAATCATCTTAAGAGGTACGTTTTAGCTTAGCAGGCCCAGCATGATACGGGGATATATTAATATGTTCTCTTTTACGCCCGAACAGAAGGAATCTGCTATCTCTTTTACACACAGTCATTTAACTCTCTACTGGAAAAGCTAGCTCACCTAAAAAAAAACAAAACTTACCTATCATGCTGTATGAGAGCAATGGAGCTGGCCACCAGATCTTCAAACTGCTTCTCACTGGCAGAGCTTCCTTGTCTTTTATGATGATTAGGAGTATTGGCGACAGAGGACGCTGGTGTCAGGTTCTTTTGCGCTTCGGAGGTGAGGGTCTTAGCCGCCAGGTTCCCTTGAGACTTGCTGCCGAACAGTCGCCAGGAGACGGTGGAGGATGATGTGTCGCTTTTAGAACTGCTGTTCTTCCATGGGAACACTCCTCTGAAACAAGAGGAAATTGTGGTTAAAAGATAAGCTGATATATAGCGATTTCTTAGGGATTTTATCGCGAATATTTACATAATATGATTTGTATCCGACTAGTCATCTCGACTACGAACAATGCAAAGTGATTGAAACGTCAGGTAGGTATAAAATAATATTATGTAAGTACACGCAATTCAATCGATATTTCTTTAAGACTAGGCAAGCTGCAACTAAGCCGGTGCTCTAGGTCACTTCAAGACTTAAATGACCTAGTCATCGAGACAAAATTTAAAAACCTTCCGATGCATCCATCTACACCAGATTCTTAGATGTACCAAAAAAACCAAGGATCCAAAAGACGACGACAAACCAACATTTTTATAGAAATTAGTTACACAAACACATAATATTAAGAGAAAGTAATTAAATATTAAAAGATCCGTTGAGGCAAACAATAAATTTATTTCGACGTCAAAGCACTCGAGGAAATATGAGATTATAAAAGGTCACGAAGGTTGAGTAGTATTTCCATTATTCAGAAATGCCTCGAGGGCGGAGGAATCAATTTTATTACAGTTGAAATAGCCGAAGCTCGTGAGAATAGAATTATTAAACACAATAGGTGAACCGAATTCACGTTCACAATATAAATCACTCAGAACACTAACAAGATTAGTAAGAATGACCATCTATTGTATCCAGACCATACAATTAATTTACACAAGAACAATCCTACTAATATAATAAATACAAAAGACTGTCAGTCAGTGTGTATGTTTTTTGCCTCTCCACGCCAATGAAAATGAACCGTTTGGGCTGAAGTTTGATATATAATATATATATAGCTTAGATCCTTAAACTGCCTCGGTGGCGTAGTGGGCGCATGCTCGACTGCCAATCAAGAGGTCCCGGGTTCGATCCCCAGGTCAGGCTTAGTGTTAAATATTGGATTTTTCCATTAGGAATTATCTCAATAGCTGCCTGGAGTCTGGAACTGTGCCCGGTATATGGCAATAGGCTCGCCCCCTATTACATGGGACCAATAACATACTGGCGAAATGTGGGTGTATCTACTATGGGACTGAATCCTGGGTACACCTCTGCCTACCCCTTCGGGAAAAAGGCGTGAATGTATGTTATGTTATGTTTAGATCCTTAAATAAAACATTGTAAATACTAATGATAGAGACAAACTGTAATTTAAACTTCCGCATTATATGAATACCTATATAATATACACCCATAGTTAGAGAATGTACCTACCCATTATCACAGAATACAACATTATGAGGATAATAAATATAGTGTCAAGTCGACCGAAATAGAGTAAAAAAGGAAAAACCCAAATCACGCCTATTTTTTAAATACTGAATTTCACAATTTAATGACATTTGAAGCATGATAATGAAGAAAGAGAAAACTAAACACGAAGAGGTAACGCTCATAAATGGGCATGATAAAATCAAATGCTGTGATCATAAATATTCACGTAAGCACATCTTCAGTTTGAAAGCGCCGATGATCTATCTCAGGCCAACACATCAAATAGTATATTATGAATCAAGTCAAAAGGAACATACGATGTAAAAAAACTCAATAAGGTCTATAGGGGCCTGTCCCTACATTAGATTCTTGATGTTGAAAGAAGAAGAGTTCTTCGAGTTATTCATCAGTGTTTAGACTATACTTGTTTATATTTCTTGTTACGTATACTAAATGCTTGATGGAATGTTATGGAAGGGTAATAATGAGTTCAGCATGTTTATGAATAATACGAGTGGTATAAATATTATAATGCTAACAAACAGCGAACGATGTACATACGCCTCGTATCCGTACAAAACCATATTTCATTAGCGTATTAGGTTAATTGAAATTCCGACAAAGCGCTATGAGATACGATTGTGAAAACAAAATAGTCTGTTGAGAATTCTTATTTTGGCAACTTACCCTTGACTCTCACACATAATAGACAAGATAATAATGATATACTTAGTTAATATTAGTAACTATTTTTACTACACACATGAGTGTGTTAAAAGTATCAAGAGACGTCCAACTGAATGACATTGCGTGATAACTCGAATGGCACAGACGGTGCGTGGGATGAAAACGTGCGATACTTGTCCACCAATTGGCATATTCAGACATTGAAATTGTAAAGTAATCGGTCAATTCAAGCAGGAACTGGCATTTCAGATAATTCAAGTTTTTATTAAATTTATTATGACATAATGTAAAACAGATATAAAGTTTGTTCGAGTTTTACAAAAACACCAGTATCAGATGGATGTTATGCCATTGAAATAACGAATATTTACTAACAGTTGAATAATTAAGTTATTAGCCATGGCAGAACTAAGCGTAAATGTACTTAGTACAAACACAAACACTCCAGTGTAATCAATTTATGCGCCAAAAGAAATATGTAAAGCAGAACTAGTAGGTACTTACATACATACATTCACGCCTTTCTCCCGAAGGGGTAGGCAGAGGTGTACCCAGGACTTAGTCCCATAGTAGATACACACACATTTCGCCAGTATGTTATTGGTCCCATGTAATAGGGGGCGAGCCTATTGCCATCTACCGGGCACAGTTCCAAACTCCAGGCAGATATTGAGATAATTCCCAATGGAAAAATCCAATATTTAACACTATGCCTGACCTGGGATCGAACCCGGGACCTCTTGATTGGCAGTCGAGCATGCGCCCACTACGCCACCGAGGCAGTCTACAATAATCGAAACAGTCATTATATGCATGCGCTGTGAAAAGTATTGGTGGTAGAATAAGGTAATGTACTAGGGATTTGTAGTATTTATCAATATCTACAAAATAGTCCACGGACATTATATCCGTATATTTTGGTTTACTCACAATAATCGAAGTAGTCATTATTTTTATGCGGTATAAAACTATTGTTGGTAGAAATAATGTAGGTACTAGGGGTTCGTAGTAACTTAATAATAATAATAATTAAGTTTAAAGAATTTGATTATGCTGCAATCTCAGACAAAAACAAATTGCACGATCGATGATCAACGTGTTAAAGCATCAAACAAATCATATATACATACATTCACGCCTTTTTCCCGAAGGGGTAGGCAGAGGTGTACCCAGGACTCAGTCCCACAGTAGATACACCCACATTTCGCCAATATATATCAAACAAATCAGTAGAGTACAAAAACTCAAATATAGGAGGCATCAATATCGAAGTATATAACACATGCAAATCCGTCCTCAGCATGAATACAAGTTAGCTTAGCATGAAGCATACATCGTGATTACTAATGGTTTACGTGCAATCAACTATACATTCAATATTAACTATTGCAGGTGTTAACAGATATGCAGGTAGACGGTAGAAGTAATATATGAAGGACATAAACGAAGATAAATCAAGTGTCATAACATGATGTCGACACAATTTTTAATTAGTGCTTAGCGCTTAAGTACCTACTATAAAACTATTGATGATATGTGAAATTGAGAATTCATCCAATTGAGTTCAAGGAACATTACGTTTGAATATATACGGATTAAATACTCATTATGGAAGCTAATTTATCCGAAAGCTGCGCAGACTACACTATTAATCACACAGATAGAGAACTCAAAGCTACATTCCAGGGGGTGTCAGCTTAGTTCCCGGCCAATGCCAACACGGCGAAGGAAATGTTAAAAAGAAACGGAGCCCTAAAAACGACAGAGAAAGCACTATTTACTGACCCTACTAAGGAAAATATAACATTTTAGTAGAATTCAAAATTATGGGAATTATTTAATTAATTCGGAAGATGGAAATAATAAAGAATAAACACTTTTGAAATAAGTAATGAAATTTATTAATAATTTTATTACATATATTGTTCAAATTAGTTAAATCTAGACCTCAGATTCTTATGATTACTTGAATCAGCGTTAGAAGAATTTCTTTTTTGCCATCTGGCAACCGGATAATAGAAATGGCTGTTTTTATTCTGTGCTGTTTTTTGTTTACGATTTTCACTTTTTCATTGATTTGCACTTTGCACATCTTTAGTGGAAATAAGTTTTGTAAAGTTTCTGTGTTATATTGTGCTATAGAAAGTTTTGTTCTTGTGCTAACGAGATCATAGACTATTATTGCGATTGTGCGAAAAAGACGCCTAGGTTAGGCAAAGTGTTAAATATCGGATTTTTCCGTGAGGGATTATCTCAATAACAACCTGGAGTCTAGAACTGTGCCCAGTAAATGGCAATAGTCTCGCCTTCTATTACATAGGACCAATAAACATACTGGCGAAATGTGGGAGTATACTTAGTATGAGACTGAGTTCTGGGTACACCTCGGCCAACCCCTTCTAGAAAGATGTTGTGTAATATAAGATTTACCTTATTTTCATCTGAATAAAGACTACTTCTAATACCTGCTCTTATTTTTTACCCTTTGCGTATGTCATGAATAGATATAGAAGTAAATATAGACATATAATATTGGTAGGTACCTATAATAGCTAATGTTAGAAATATTAAATCTCCCGCGCTACTGAATAGTTCCAGTGCGAAGCGTTAGTAGCGCTAGCGTCGCTTCGTGTACGCAAATCTGAAGTACGTAGTGGGACTTCTTCTTGTATATGTGTTCTGTGCTACATTCCCATATCGGGAGGTTGGGAAACCCACATGTTTTTATGAACTTCAATATTCAATATCAATGACACAAACCAATGTCATCGCTCTCTCAAAGGATGCAGATTACGAACTTTTAGGAAAAACATTTTGAAGCAGTTTTAATATAAAATTAAACAAGTAGCAATGTGAAATGCAATGTGATATCAGAATACATTATGAAGATGGTAATGCATTATATTTAATATATAATTAGGTTTAAATATAAGGTAGGTACAAGGTGCTTAAATACTGATAAGGTTATTGTATAATCCGATAAACACAAGCTGCATATAAACAATGATCAAGAAGCCTTACGAAATTTGAAAATAAACTTACTTTACGTAACTGGAAATTCAATGGAATTTCCACAGAAAGAACGAGTGAAAAATTCAACAAATCGTTTTCCATGTAACAAGGGGCTTGCGTAAGCAATGTGTGTTTCCTACAATTGTTATAGTAGCTAATCTGTTACGAGTAGTTGGAGGTAAAAACGCGCGGGAGTCGTGAGCTCGCCGATGCCACGGTGCGCCCGCGCATGGCACAGAGTGGTACGGAGATTATATTATTATGACCTGTTGACTTTATGTCTAGCTCAGTCTCTCAAGAGATTTCAAATGTAGGACAGGTGTGGGAAATATCGGGAAAACGCGCATAACTACAGCTGTATTGACTTGTATTAGGTATTGACTAATAGGGAAGAAGACGAAATTGTAAGAATGATCAGATAATGATTACCAAAATGTTATGTGTATGAAGTATAAGCACTCAAAGATTACCCTACATATAAGCAAACTTTAGAACAGACTTTAGAAAATATAGTTGAAGCACATTGGACATCCACGTATCGATGATAGATTATTCTATTCTTAATTAAACCGGCTTGTATGCGAACAGTATCAACTGTCCAAATCATGAACTTTTAAAACGTAGGCGAAAGGAAATGTCGAAACAGTGGATATAGAAATGTCTAACAAGACCGTAAATGAAAGACCGCTTGATTCAAGCAGCCATATAAAATAAGTCAATATGGAAACTGGTTCTCACGGCACACGGCACTAGTGGCACCGCTCAAGGAAATCTTATGTAATCAATGAACATGTTTAGTAATTAGTTGATAGAGATCTCGGAAAACCAGAGTAAAATCTGACTACGATTATTCATACTCAATGTTAGTGAAGGCGCTAGCTTCTCTGCACTAGAGCGTTTTGGTTTTGACGCTACTCATTATTATGTGGGTAATGTTAGTTCAATTTTTAGCCACAGTCATGATCGTTGTAATCTGTAATACGCAGGTATTTGAAGCAGGTTACGAGAGAGCATAATATAATCAAAGTTTATCGTATTAATGTGCTAACTGCTAACATTCGTTTGGTTGAAGCAAACCAGATGGGATGAATAGATAAATATAAACGTAGATAAAAGAAGATTTACTTGTAAGATCTACTTTTACATAATAAATGTGGTTTGGTTTTAATTTTGGTAAAACCAACAAGCCAAATGCAAAAAGCATTAAAAGTTTTTAGCCTTTATAGTTCTAACATGCATCCCGCATTGGAATGATCAATGCCTTTGATACAATCATTGAGACAAAAATGCAGATGCACCAATTACGTGGGGTCAACGGAGCAACAGTCATATCTACAATCTACAGAAGACAGAATCGTGTAGACTTTATGATAACGTTGCATGTAGTGGGATTTCATTTTGACATGATATAAATGTAGAAGAATAAAGAGAAGTCACGAATTTTTATTTAATTTTATTTGATTATAATAAATCAGTACGCAATATGATTGTTACTATGTACTACTGCAGTATAATACATTCATAATATGAAATATTTTATTTGAATTTTAAATGCTACACGATTTGCCTCATCTCTTAAAAAAAATTTAGGAGCCTATATTAAAGCTAATGCTATCTTGCGAAGGTAATAAATAGTATAACTTGAAAGCATAGAATTATTTGGAAATATATTGATATAGGACTTAACAGAAAAAAGGAGACGAAGACTGTAACGCAAAACATTATACCGAATAAAGGATAGCCAAAACCGAAATAAAAGATGAAGGCGCAATGCGTCACCGAAAATATGGAACGGAATGTAAACAATGAATTTTGCAATAGAATATTACAATGAGGATCGCGCATCGATAGCTTATCAAAAATCAAACGTATTCCAACCACGCCCGATGGGCACCCATTGTTGCGTGGAGCACATTCCATTGTGAGCTCGTGACCTTCTATGCGAGCTGGTGTTTGGTTGGAATCAGTGTATTGAGTTGGATGAGTTATACTCATTGTTATGTTTTAAAATTTGTGTTTTGACTGATTTTTCTAAAACACACCTTTTTCCCCAAAGGGTTAGGCAGAGGTATACCAACACTATGGCAGATATGTTTTTGTAAGTTCCATGTAAGATGCGCATATTGCCATCAACCGGGCACAAATCCAAACTCCTGTGAGAAAATTTCAATTATTTTGTCTGACCTGGGAATCAAACCCAGGACTACGTGCTTAGCAGTAGTGCTTGTGACTCAGCAAAAATACTTGTTATAAAAATACTTGAATGAAAATTCGCGAAATAAGATATGATGACAGATGAGATGACAGCTGAGAGGCAGATGAGAGATGACAAACAAGAATGTAAGATAATGTGCTATGCCTATCTAACCTAGAATGCGAAAAGAGCAGGAAGAAGCAGTACTTAATCTTAAATATGTTTTTGTTAATTTTCTATTGAAGGCTCTACAACGGATTTTTCTATAACATCATCAATGTTAGTATTTTAATAGGTAAGTTTCATCCACAATTTTGGCCTATTAAGTTTATAAACAATTCATCAACTAGCAGTGTATGATATTATTAAATCTATCGTCTCTAATTTTTACAACAGGCAATATTTCTAAAACATTTTGCGTCTCCTTGAAAATATCGTTGTTCATTTGGAAATATTATCGAACCGAACAGTTACGCTTCAATAAGTATGTGAATTTGATCAAGATAATGACCTTTACAAGGAGTATCGAATAATTCGTACCACATACTTTCGGCCCTTGGACGAGTTGACGAAAATCAAAATATGTTATTATATTTTATTCGTCTATATTTTCATTCGTCAACTCTTCCCAAATTTTGTCAGTTATATACTTCTAAAAACTAAAAACCCACCAGAAAAGTCGTCAGGTTTTATTAAGAAACTACATTTATTGATATTAAATTAAATAATATTATTAACTGAAATTAAATTTATGTAATTATTATTATTATTGACAGTTGTGTAAATTAATAAGTTATAGAAATATTGAAACATAAATTGATTTTATACGAAATAAATGAACTATGAACCCACTAATTTATAACTTGGGATATTAAAACAATAGTGTAAATATTTTAACTAGGTATTATTATTATTAAGGACGTAGCTTCGTTTTTTTTAACATTGTTATCAACAATTTACAATATTCTCACGATCAAAGGTTTAAGAACTTGAACGTATCTGGAATGCTAAAACAATAAATGCCTTTGACGATCTTAAAATATCTGCAAGAGCTAACACAAAGGAATGAGTACTTTGAGTATAACTAGTAGGTACATAAACAGATAGTCTATCTATCGTTACATCATGGCTATTTAAGGATGTTATCATTTGGTTGTCCCGGAGACAATTATTGTATTAACTACATCAACAATAAGTATAACGAGACAAATCTACACATTATCTATACATTGAACTGCTGCCATATTATACTACTCTACTGTAGATACTTTCATTCTTATTATTAAGATTACGACAAAAATAATCAATATGTTAATTAAGTAGTTGACTAAGCATTAGGAGAAAAAATATTTAATAATTGCATAAAAATTAATAAATGTTTTGCCTCAACACACAAAATTTCATAGAGGAATACCGATAAGGAAATTTAATAAACCAAAATAATTACTAAACAATCACATTCCTTAAACATTTTGTTTTATAACAGTGACTAGTCCACTTAATTCGCAATATGAAACACGGTATTATTGAAACTGCAATCTCAGCATTAATTTTTTCTCCATTGTCTAAACTCTAAGCCGATAACGAAATAATTCAACAATTGCTATTTATAGCCTAAAGGTTGAAATCATGATCGTGAATTATGGGTATACTGTCTACCACTATATCACGATCATAATGGATGTGGTCAAAAAAGGAACTCCTCTCCCGCCAATGTGATCATAATATTATAAAGGCCCTTAGCATAAAGACAACAGCGCCCTCTCATAGAGATCTATGACATAGGTACTGTTAATGCAATGATACGCTACGAAGTAACAAATCAATAAAACCTGCTTTGATTACGAAATTTTAATACTCAGTAACTGCAGAATGTCGACTTTGAAACGAATTTTCAATTTTATGTCAAATTCACGCATTAGGTTCTTCTCTTTACAAGGATAATCGATGAGAATGATATAAACCAATGAGAGTAAGGAAATTACAAGGAAATTACTCCGCTCCATCATATCACTTGGTAAATACGTACTCTACGTGAATCTACAGTGTACAGAAAGAGGCCTATTTAACTTAGTCAACAAATTGATGGTTTTCCCAAGTGTATTTTTATTCAAGCCACCAATGACAAAATAAAATATAAAAACGTTATATTTTATGCATATTGGCAGTTTGCCTCAACATTTTGATGTATGTGTAGATAATGACAGCATTTAGAAACTTTTGCTCAATCTCCGGTTCTTTAGACGACACTGTGACGAACCTACCGTGCGAACAGCAAGGTCTGACGAAAACTACCAACTTGGCATATTAAGCAGTTCATAACGCTTTAAATACGAGGCAATAAGTGCAAATTTATTTCATGCAACTGATGACAGGCCATATACCTACATAATTTAAAACAACTATCATTCAGATCCGGTATCGCTAAAGTAGATTTCACAACAAAAAATATATTTATCACTGTAAAAAGAAATCTATAATGCACGCTGGATATGAACAATAATATTGTAACACAGTAAAATCATAATTATTTTTATGACAAGGAAACAACACCATAATATAATGAATGCTTTTAAATGTTGTCCATTTCATAAATTCTAAAAACATCTGATGTTAACCACAACAATGCTGTACCTAAAAATTACATATTGATGGAACATAGGTACAGAAATTGAAAACAAAGCAGACAGAGGACCACAACATGCACTAAAATTAATATTATATTAAATCAGTCGACCAACAACATTACATACGTAATCTAAATCAAAATAAGAAGCAGAGGCCTAATATCAAGCAATGGACAAACATAAAACTGATGACGATGAATTTTAGTGATTCCTAATTAGTAAATATAGCTAGATGAAAATGGATTCTATAAAAACACAGGGGAAAAAGCTATTTTTAGCAGTCATAACAAAACTATGTGTATATATATATATATATATATATATTGCTTTTTGACCCACACTCTATTATTAACTTGCAAAATAAAATAAAATTAGACAATCGCCAACGTCATGGAATTGAACAACCGCAATTTTTTGCCGCAAAACGAATAAACATGTTTATTTCTGGAATTCAAATAAAATGAATCGACAGTAAAGCGTTTATGGACCCAATTGGGTATCTAATTTTAATAGTATTTCAGTGTTTTAATTACGGAAACAAATGTCAAGGTTATATCGGTAGGTATCAATAATTAATAAGCTATGTTCTCGTGATTATGAAGACTATGCTTCATTTGAAAGATAACGCGAGACTAATTGAATTAATTTAGAAGTTTATTTTTGAAATTCCAATCCAGTCTCGTCATTAGTGGCTTTGGTGGCCTTTTTTTGTATGTATATATTATACATAGATGATTTATTAGGATGCATGAATGCAGATTTTGTTTTTGAGTTTCTGCACATACGAAAATAGTGAGTGATAAGGTCGATACAGGATCAACAGCAGCAAAATTTATTACAAATATTGTTCTCATACACATCAAAATGTAGAATAGATCCATACCTAGTACCTAGTCTAAATTATTGTACAACTACAATAATGACAATAACATTAGCTATTGTAGCAACCAATATAATGGTATTTGAACTACGAACTTGAACATAGTTTGTGGTAAAGTGGTGACCCATGTCAAATCAAAAGCTAATTGCAGATTATGTGAAACTATCGTGAGACTGATGTGTTTACTAGCATAGCTAGAACATTCGCTTCTGAAGCTAGACCCCTCGCCTACATTCATTTAGATCGTAGACGAGACTGCATAGCTAGCGTTAAAGTGTCGCAGTATCTAGATATTGGCCGAGACCTGTTTACGTATTTGGCTGACCCCACACTGAGGGCCACGACGAAAATGGAACGCAAATATTGGTTCATCCATGAAACGGGAAGGATGAGGCAGAAGGAAAGACCAAGACCAAGAAAAGAATATAAAATGGAAGCGATATAAGTTCATGATTCATGAATAATGTATACCAATTTATTCAGCGACAAGCACTTAACAACTCTTTGATTTGAGAAACATAATATTTTTACTCACACAGCTTTTGCACTCATGTTATCATCGATTTAGTAATACACTCAATACGTAGTAAAGAAACTAATATTATAAGTAAATACATGAACACAGTAAAACCCGCTGTGTACACACAATCCAACCATCTGACTGAAAACAAACTGTTCGATATCGACATTTTAAAAACGTGTAATAAAGCTTTATGTTTTTAACACGTTAAGAAATAGATAAGAAAGATGAAACAGACAATATAAGAGAGAGAACGACAAAACGATGACAATGAACTATTAAACTTCTTGATGTTACGGAAGTTATATTCTTGTAGATCGATACGAGGTCAAAATTTTAGTAGGCGTCCAATGATGCTATCATAAATTCATATTATCCCGGTAACATTGTTCTATACAAGAAGCTTTGGCTAAGAACAAGGTCAAACTATTGTTTTGAAAACAAATCAAAAAGCTACCGAAAACTCAGCCGCTCCTATCTTCTTATATTATTCATTTCCTTCAATAGGTATTCAACTTGCAAGCAATATGTCGTAGAAATTTTATAGAAATATGGTATCAACACAATTAAGCAATTGTCCATTACCATTTGTTCTGATGTCGTCAAACACGCACAGAGGCAAATGAGTGTCGTAACAGAATGAAAGTTAAGAAAGAATTCGCGAAAATATTTACGTAAGATACGTGGAATAAACGGACAATGGGCATTGGTCGCATGGTTTGTGAACATGATTGTTTGAGATATGTTTAATGCGCGGCGTGGTGGGTCCGTGTTTCTTATTTCTCCCTTACCAATCCCGAGAAGTCACAAGCAGTCACTCTCACAGAAATTCTTATAGCTGGTCCTAATGAAGGGCTAAGGTTTAGAATGGGGATCAGGGTCATAATTTTACATAAGCAATTTGGCTTGAAAGAACAACATGAGCTAGCTACTCAGTAATCATAATTCATTGAACTGGAACAGAACCCGTACAGAAATGGTTTCGTTTTGATTTGGTAATGAAGCTGATCGCATCGACCTACATGCTACAACCAATGACATCATCCTAAGAAATGCACATTGCATGAATTGTCATATTGCCCAAGTAAGATCTGGATGAATTGGATCATATCTGAGATGATCAGATTACCTGAAGTACTCGTTTTTCTATGTCATCATCTCAGCCGTTGGTAATCCATTACTGAACATAGGCCTCCCCCATAAAGGAGGGTTTTGCCAATACTCGACACGCTTGGCAGGCGGATTTTGCAGAGGACGCTGCTGCCCGTCTCCTGGATCTGTTAACCCTTAGCCGGCTCTTACGGCAACCACGGATAGAGAGGGTGGAGCACTATTCTAAGGCCGGTAACTCCACGGCGATATGTACGCTTGATTCATTCATAACCATTTATATTTATCTCATCGAAAGATTGATCAATTTCGTTGAAATGGCTAAACCATAAAGGCTGTCTGTATTCATGCAGCGATAGATTGCATTTCAACGAATCCATTATAGAGATAGAGCCAGTACTTATATACACTCACAGTACGTCCGCTGAGAATTATGACCAACGTAATTTATTTTTAGATTAGAAACGGAACCGTGTAAAAAATTGAAGCATCTAAACATCTCTTATACAACATTTTTAATCCGAGATATATAGCCGAGATGTATAGCCAAAAAACTCTACAGACGTCTGGCAAAATTTTTTGCTTCACCGCATCTTTTGTAACAAAATATTCGAAGTGGCCATTGTTGGTGACGCGTTTGGCTTCGTCATTACGTCGTTGAGTATTTATATCAGCTGGCTGGGGGCCTCTGACGTAGAGCATTGTGTCTATCATTATACTAGTGGATTTACGTACTTACTCGTACCTAAGATATTGGATCGAAGTTCGAAGAAGTTCCGTGGTCCGAAGTAGTATAGTAATTATAATACGTCACAGTTTCATGAAGCAAATAAAGAAATTAAAGTTTTTATTTGTATATTTTAGTTTTCACAATGTCTCTAGTCGCTACCCGGCTGATTATTTTTATTTATTAAAATCTGTGGTTTTGATGTGATTTACATTTTTTACATATTATTATAAAGACATTACAGTCATATATCTATGCTGTATGAAAGTATGAAAGCAAATATTTTGGTTCCATGTTTTGTAGGTCACTCATTCGATATTCCAGTTTTCCAGTCGATCGGTCACCTCACCCAATGGAAGGCTGACTCGTCAAGCCAGGTGTTAAAGAATCCATTCGACTTTTTCCTTGAAGCAGTAGGAAAAGTGTTTTACCTCGTACCTGTACCTACACTAGCACAACTGAAGTAACCATCTATTTAATAATGAATATTTTAAGCTTCTTTTTAAGATTTTGTTACAATGTGGCTTTTTTTTTGTAGCCTCTCCCTGAGACACCGTTTTTTGGTGAGTCGATTCCAGCTACTTCTGGATACGATAAAAAAGAAGCGGAAAAATAACGATTCCACGAACTTCCAGGGCAACTGTCACATATATGATCCTTTCAAGAATATCATTTTACATGAAATAATTTAACTAAGTATGTACTATGTACCGATTGTGTATTATACTATTATTTTGTTATACATGTAAGTTTTAAGTGTGAAGTAAGTAGGATTCGGCCTGTGGATTTTCGAAGTTTTCTATGACATATTGTTTTTAGTTAAGGTAGATAGTAAGTAGGTAGCTCTATTGTTTAGTCTTTTTTCAATAAAGGCACTGATTTTTAAAAAAGTAGGTAGTAGGTAATATCAGACATAGAGATTTGTTTATTTTAAAGATATCATCATAATATTTGCCTGGAGATGACGTTTGTTTGGTTTCATAAATAAAATACACTACAAGATTTACAAGTTAGAACCGCTGTGGACGAAGCCAGCGGAAATACTCAGAATAGAGGATTAAATCTAGCGTGGCTATAGAAACATGTTCTATTACGACAATATCATTGATAAGAAATATGAATTGACTTCAATTGACACCAATTCATATCAAATAGTGTAACCTTCATAAGATATTGTATCAAATGACAAAACCGTTGAACAATATATAATAGGGATCCATAAAATATAAAGTTGACGCTTCATAGTAGAATTGTTAAGTAGCTGCAAACTGGAACAAAATATGTTATTATCGGAACATGAGCATGCGAGAAAGAGAAAGAGAGAAAATGTAATAAAACTTCATATATGCTATTTCTAGGAAAACAAGCCCCATAACAAAAACCAATCAAGGATTAATGGGGCCGTGTGTTCCACAACTGCTCGATACCCTATAGATCGTTAAAACTTTACGGCTGGCTCTGTAAACGTTTTACTGCACTATGAAGTATGAAGCCGGGAGTGAGGAGAGTACTCACCAGCATATAGCCTAGGCGCTTGCATCTATGTTCTATAGCGTTTTGATAGAGACTCAATATGGCGAAGCATTAGTTCAATTTTCAGCCACGTCGATCGTAGTCAGAGTACAACTTCCGACGGATTAAATAACTAGTGCATTAATCGCAGAGCTTACTTTCACCAGCCCAGACTAAACGTGGAGAGCAGAGTTATCTTTTGTTTGATCGTCAAGCGATTTATGGTTTGAGTCAAGTCTTTGGGTCGATTGTAGAGCCACTAGTTTCTTTGTCAAATAATGTAAAAAGTAAAAAGAGATATTTACTTATATTAGTAAGGCAATGGTATGTAACGAATGGTGAATGGAGTAAAGACTAGTATTGTCTAAAGAATCAGCAATCGATAATACATATTGAATAGAAATTCTATTTTAAAAACCACCATAAAAAAGCTCAGAAAGCAAAGTAAGCCAAGTAAACCCAAAAAGACTTTTAGGAATATTATAGCATAAACATCAGAAATACAGACGAAAATATTGAATAGAAAAGAGATGAAATTCTATAACACAATCATCATTACCAAATCATTCGGCATGTTATGATCATCTTAAAACTAAAATAAAAGCAACGGTTCAACGATTAAATTGTGAATCTTTGTATCGTAAACGGTAACATTTCTCACGCGATTCCAATTTCTTCGTACGAAACGCGATTCCGTAACAATCGTTATTTATCTTATGCAACATTTAAAAGATAACTGACGTCGAAAATTGAAGATAGTGATATCGCTGTGAAAACGATAATCTTTTATGTTATAGTTTAGTCTTTTATATGACTTTAAGTCGATTGATGTGGTTTATAAACCACATTGCGTGCATGTCACCTGTTCATTACGTGTTTATCACTGACTTTTCGAATTTATCACTTACATTGATTGAATGTGACAAGTTGAATTGTTTTAGCTACTAACTACATAATATTATGTTGTGAGTTCAATTATTACATAAGATGTTCCTAACTATAGTAGTTGCTCCATCATCATCTTCGTTTAGTGTTTAAATGACTAAAGGTTCACTGTGCTAGCAGGGCTGGATAGCCTGAAGAAGCTATGACAATGGCTGGACATTAGGAAATTCCACCAAATTTTTGGCCTTATTGGAGATTTGTAGCATCACTGTCTTTTAATTTTTACGATTCTTTAGATAATATATCATACTTATAGGTGCGAGAATTTAGAATCGGTACCAGTTTGTCATAACATTATTGTTATGGCTTTGAATTAATGGTTGTGACTCGATTTGGGTGACTCAAACATTACTCATGCCTTGAGACATATTACATTTAATAGCCAAAATAGCACAAATATTGTGAATCAGGTATTGGAAAAGAGTTTTTCAAGACTTGTACACACAATACGATGTCTTATTATTCAGCCATTCATTCCAAATTGTACCCGATCACCGGTCTCCACGATGCCCATACCGTGTCGCACAATAAGGCGTGACTTTTGGCAATGCTTTCTGCAGCAACCTCAATTAAGATTATAAATATGAGGTAATAACACAAGTGTAGATCATAGTAACCTAATGACGTAGTATCATAAGGTTCATTCCTAATGACTGTGTAGATGACATAATTTATACAACAGCCCAAGTACCAGCTTGACTCATTAACAAGGAAGTACCCAAGCAAAAAAGCATTGTTTATCACTTAAGTACAAGAATGACAAATTCATGAAGATGTAAGATTTAAAAGAGGTTGCCAACGCCATCAAAGTTTATCTAGGTATCTAATGCTTAAACCATATTTAAATAAGGTTAATTCAAGAGACTCCTTTTCTCGGGAGGTATTTCGCAAATTCACTTACGACATACCTACCCAAAAGATTTAGACATACAAAAACGTTAAGTATTTAGCAACAAAATGATCTCTGTCAACTTTCTTGTATGAAATGAACTCTTTATGAGTCATGGCCATGTCTGATGATACCAAAGGGCCGGTAACCGGTAGCAGACATGATAAGTTATTGTGTATATTTTCCGCACTGATAGCTGAATCATCATTAACCAATACAGGGTACTACGATTATGTCACTCAGTTTTGCGGTTTCTTTATGCATCAAAACATTTTTACATTGTTGATGTTAGACCTATAATACTCATAAAATGATTCACATTCTTGCAAGTCGTTCGACATAGTAATTACAAACTTGGAAAGGTTTTTACACACAAAATATGAAGGAATCTTGCTCTAACGATGGCAATATAAAAACGTACGTGGTGACTGGTGACCAATAATTTCATTGGTGACATTGTATTCTGACGCCAAGGCGAGACCTTTATTCGTTTTTTTATTCTTAATTGAGCTTTAGAATTTAACAACACTCCTAAAGTTTAAAATATTAACAGAGTAATATTACTTTGTTAATGTTTTCGTGCTCAAGGTTTTTGGACCGCGTCACTTCTTTTGCTTCATTTGCATCCTTTAAGATCAGGTGTCGTACCATCTCGGCTTCGCCATCATATGCTAACCATCTCTCAAGCCTTAACCGGTTTATATGCACAGAAAATTTAGACATCCTTGCAATTTTTGTATCCTAAAAAGTTATGAGCAAGCTAACGCGCACACTAGTCTTTGTCCAGACAGTACCTCTGCCATGCTAGTTTTCAAAGGCTTCTTTGTCAATATAGTCGCATCCTGTAGTTTCCATTGCGGTAAGTCAACCAATCTTGCGTTAGATTACGTGAACGAAGCCGGCAATGGTTTCAGAAGCTGCACAATCGTCGCCAAGTAGCATGGTAAGAGTCTTTAGGGTCACAGTGGCTTTGAGAACAGGTTTCCCGGTCAAGTATCGAGTGTAGGGAATTGGCCATTGTACGCCATTACGTATGCAACTTGCTTTTAACTTTATACCGCATTGTTTCTTGGGTTTGTTTTATTTGTATGCTTGTTTGTGGTCAGTGGTTTGCACTATAACTTTCTATGGAGGAAAGTAATGGAAACCACAAGCTTTGCTTTCATTGCGTGGTGTACATGTAAAGTATGGTAGGTATTTCTTTCATCAAAATATTCTACACGTCTTACCAGACACTTTAATCATATGAGGTGTGAAGAGGGCTGTCGGCTTCATAGTTAATTGATATCTTCGTTTCGATAAGCCTTGTTGCTTTTTGATGTGTCAATATTGACTAGGTAAATAGGTACTAGGTATATATGTGTACCTACTCCTTTTCAAGGATATGTAAACTCTTCCACCTCGTAGTAACACTTGACTATATCATTCAACAAGTCTATAAATTACCTACTAAGATAACTAATTATTGTTGATAAGATATTACAAATCGCATCATTTCAATATATTTCGTCAATTGCAAATCCATTCAACTTTATTATGGGTTTGATGACTTGCCCGTTTTTTTCTCGTTACCTACTTCTTTAAATTGATGTTTTTATAATTCTGTCAGTAGAAGAAATTAAGCACAGCGAGTTAATTGTTTACTCATCTCACTAGAGATAAAATAACCTAGAGCTTGACTTGTAAAAGTGCTTTTAGAAAGAGTTTGATATTTGAATCTGTCACGAGTTTATTGCAGAATTTAATTGTGTTTATCGATTCAGAAGCAGCATTCATATAGCTCTGACCTTAGCCTTATCAAGCCTGGATTGCATTTCAAGATCTTTTTCATTGAAACCAGCTGTTATAATATAACCGTAATGACGTCACATATTCCAGTTACCGAGTACCATTGCAGTATCTTTTAGTTTAATACAGTGCAGTGTTGCGTCACAAGATTGCCACGCTCCATCGGATGTCACTTCAACACTCGGTAGCCTCTGGTTCAAAGACCCTTCATTAATCACATCTACGATCTACGGGAACTTGTCTTTACCGCTACGAAGCAAAAAACTACCGTGATTATGATCTCTTTTCTGTCCTCCTCTTTCTGGGAAGATAAACAAGGATGGATGATAGTCAAATTCTTTTCGATGGGATAAGGGTTGAGGATAAGCCTTCTAATTTTTATGGTTTACTAGCTGTTTCCCGCGGTGTTACCCGCGTAGTCATCGTTCCCATGGGAATATCAGAAAAAAAGACAGTACCTTATATGTTATTCCGGGGTATATGCTATCTACATACCAAATTTCAACCCAATCGGTTCGGTAGTTTTGGCGTGAAAGAGTTACAAACATCCATCCATCCATCCTCACAAACTTTCGCATTTATAATATTATTATAGGATAGGATAGAATGTAGTAGGAAGTAGGATGAGACGGACGGAACGGGTGTGGTATGCATGTTGTGAGAAACAAGTTTGACTAGTCTAATCGGAATTCGTATGGATATCCCTCAAATCAGTGCTACCCAAACATGAATAAACCAAAACATACTAGGAAACTTTTGAATCTAATTTGCAGTGATCCGATAGGTTTAGAAATCGGCCGATTCAGTTGGCCGGGTACATAATTGTGCCACTGACTACAACTAGGTAGATGTGTATAGTGAACATAGAATTATACTGCTGGTACTTATTGTAACGCGCATGCGTCGCAGTCTATATTCGCAAACAGAACATGGAAATCATGGAATATCCTGTTCAACAGTTGGCACTTTGGCATAAACAAGGACAAACATATAACGGACGTTTTAGAGTGAATATTTGCTTATTTTTTAGAAACCGACAAAGTCTGCAAACAGAGGACAATTTAATGAGCCGTTTCCATTCCAGCCAATACGCAGTACAATAGGTACAGTAGATTTCAGTTTGTCTCGAGGTCACAAGCTGATAACACGTCACTTTTGATACAGGATTTATAAACTGAATAAGTTCTCGTTATGTATTGTTACAGCCTGGAACCAATAGAGACACGAGCGAAGGACTAACGGTACACGACAGCATCGGGAGAAAGCGCGGAGGATTTCCAACCGAGTGAAAGCTAGTAGTAGAGTCGACGCGACGCGACGCGACAGACGGTCCACAACATAACCTCAACAATATGTCCGTGGCAATCGTATCTGCTATCGTTCTCACTGCAGCTGCTATACATTGGTATATAAACAGACATAAACCATTGAAGCACATACTCAGCGAGTTCAAACATAACTTGGACATGCAGGGCGCCGGCGCAGGAGGGCTCATCGACGACTGGGTGAATATTCGTCGAAATAAAGTAGTGTTGCCAGACGCGAACCACAAAATTGCGGTCATCACCGGAGGAGCGAAAGGCATCGGCACCGAAGTAATCCGAGGACTGCTCAAGGCCAACATGCGAGTTGTCATGGGTATCAGAAACCCTGAACAAGCTAAAAAGCTCGAGTCTATGGAGAACGGAGACAATCTACGAGCTTACAAACTTGATTTGAAATCTATGAGATCTGTCAAAAAATTCGCGGAAAAAGTATTGGAACAGTATTCGGAAATCCACCTTTTGGTTAATAATGCTGGAGTGATGTTCGGGGATTATGAAGTGACAGAAGATGGCTTTGAAAATCAGTTGTGTGTTAACCATTTGGGGCATTTTTACTTGACACATTTATTGTTGCCAGCATTGAAAAAAGGTGGAGGAATAGACGGTCCAGCACGAGTTGTGAATGTGACATCTTGTGCCCACTATCCTGGGAAGATATACTTTGAGGACATTAATATGAAGGAGCATTATGACACATCTGCTGCTTATTCACAGTCCAAATTGGCACAGGTAATATTGGTCATACAATTTATATTTAACTTGTGACAAGAAAATTACAAAGATGTTTGGCTGTGCTTGCTGTGTTTTGCTTTGTTTGGATTCCAAGTATTAGTTTTTATCTGACAATGATCAAAAAGGAAAGGTTATAATTTTCCCTGCATAGTAGGTTTGTTATCATATTATTATGCCTTACATTACAAAGATTAATTAATTAAGCTAAGTAGGTATAAGTATAATTTCTTGATTTTTTTTTTCCAGCTAATGTCAGCGAGATACATCAACAAACTAATGGAAGAAGACAACTACCCGGTCCGATGTTTCTCCGTCCACCCAGGAATTGTAGACACAGACCTCTTCGAGAAAACCCTATTCAGGCAGCTTTTCCCCTGGGCCATGAGATTATTCTTTAAAACACCTGCTAAAGGCGCCGTGTCTATTCTTTTTGCTTGTTTCAATAAAGATTTAGACAAGAATGGAGGTTTATACATAAGTAATTGTATAGAAGGGATAAGTAGCAAGTTTTCCAAAAATGTAGATTACCAGAAAAGATTGTTTGAGATTTCCTGTGAGCTGGTTGGTATTGATGGGAGTAGATTTGGCAAATAAATGTAGTTATAGTCTATCAAAAATGTTAAGAAAAATGTATGAGACTAAAGTCAATGTATAAGACTAATTTTATTATTACCTAAGTACCTACTATAATTTTATAGAAAAGATCTTATTGTAAATTTATCAACATAATATAAATAAACCTGTAATCAAGACTTTTTTTTTTATTGAAATTACCTGTATTTTAGGTAGGCATACTCAAACAAGTGGGGTTGACATATCTACCAAATTATGACAGTTTTTTACACTCTGTCAGAATGGTATAATGTTGCCAGTTACGGGTTAATGTATAAACCAGTGACTGATTTTAGTTTGGAGACAACAATGGCCTATAAAACTGGATAGTAATCACTTGAATTGACTTTTTGTTTTATTATTAATGTGTTTTGGGCAGGATTCAACCACAATATTATGTTATTTTAGAGTGACTAAATAACCCTGGCTTTTACTTTTTGGTACAGAAACCCTGTACCATAAGGGTTCAGAAGGAACCCTGTTACTAAGCCTTCGTTATCTGTCCGTCCATCCATCTGGCACAGGGCTCTATCGTAATAGCTAGAAAGTTGTAATTTTCTACAAGCTACAAATAATTAAAAAAAAATTAAAGCCCTCCATGGAACAAGCAACATGTTTTTTAAATGTCAAATAAGACCTACTGCAATAAGAATATAGTAATAAGAATTTTATTTGGTAGCTAAGGATAGATGACTGTAGGTACATCTAGTGGGTAGTAACCCTTCATATACAAGTCCCAATAGCATTTGACCAGTTTATTATTTAACTATCCCTATTGGTAAAATTCTTAGTAAATTTCTAAAATTTAAGCAAATATCTACTATTAAGTAGGTAAGTATAGGTCAACCACTAATTGGGTAGTTTCGAACATGTGTGGCAACTCTCCATTTTACCCTACCACGGCAAATAAGAAAGAGTTTTGTTTGTTTAAAATTGTAACATTAATACCATTTAAGCCGATATAAATTGTTTTTTTTTTTTTCAGTGGTTACAAAAAATATGGTATCATAGGTTCATATTAAGGCTACCATAAATTCGGTAAAATCCAACCTCACAATATCAATAACTCTCTATTAGAAAAGACATCATAGCACCAAATAATATCCAATTTTATATTATACCTAGTTTAAATGGAAACCAGATACCTATTGTCAATAAATTTTATTTAATTTGAATACCAATGTGATAGAATTTGAGTAGATATACCTACCTACTTTTATAATTTTATTACCAATGGCTATGTTGATCAATAATAAACAAGTTGTTGAACTTTAATAAGAATATAAATAAGACCTTTTTTTTATATTAGACCCAGAATTTTATTGCATGAGTTTATTATGTGTTAGTTATAAAAATAAACCCATACTTTTGGATTAATATAAGACTATGATGAAGTAACTACCTAACTGTTTGGAATGAGATAAGAATATTATATGTAATATAAAAGACAGACAAGGATCATCATCTTCCTACCCTTGTCCCACACTAGGTGTGGTCGGCACAGCATGTCTTCTTCCTCCTCCAATCTATCATCCGTCATCTCTGCACTCACTCCTTTTTCAGGCATATCCTCATTCCCACAGTTCATCCAGGCCCCTTTTGCAGGGGCCCGCCTGGGGAAGTACCACACCTTTGCCAGTTATTCATCTGCCAAGCAGTAATGTGCCAACATAACTGTGTTCCGGTCTGAAGGGAAATGTTACCACTGAAATTACTGAGCATGACCAGTTTCAACAACTAATATCTCAGGGTGACAGGCACAGTGCAGTGCCATGCAGAATTTCGAATTTTAAAACACAGGGTGGCACTGTGTCTGATATGAGAAATCATGATGCTTACCACCTGATTTGCTCCTCTTGTCACTCACTATCATAAAAAAAAATCCATAGTCCTATTGGTCACATTACTTTCATTCCTTATCATAACATGTCCATACCAGGCAGACAGAGTTGATAAGCAGTTATTAACTTAAGATTAAGTGATTATGAAATACTTTTCCTTTCTTTTTTCAAGTTACTTTCTAAAGTGAAGTAGGGAATTAATTAGTCATTACTTCACAGTGCACTTACTACCTACATAATTTTGTGACATATTATTGCATTAAAATGTTAATTATCATTACTTCACTTTACATTTGATGTGTAATAAGATTTCACACTTGATGAGTATTTTTATCATAATTTATTCAAGTGTTATTATAATATTATCACTTAATTAATTTAAAATGCATTTTTATTATTCATTAATTTCTCTATTAATTTAATGCAATTTCAGATTCATATATGTGTTTAGAAATCACATAATCATTATGAAAGATAAGAAATATTATAGAACAGTGTTTCTTAACTCAGTGTGTATGGGGGTCTGCTGTCTTATCTATGAATATGTGCGCCAATAAGCGGATTCTTATTCACATACCTCTGTGAAAAGGCATTTTGCTCTTGTCAATAATCACTCTTGTCAAACAATCCGATTTGAGATTACAACTAAGTAAAAACACCAACCCGCATATTACTAATTTAGTTACACAAAACCAGAACCAGTCTTCACATTAATACAATATTTTATAATTTATATAAAAATTTATTTTCTTTGTCATAAATTAATTTGTCCTAAATTTAGTTAAATAGATAAACACTTTATTGTACACCTTACAGCGAACATAAGATTATGAAAATAAAGTAGGTAGAGATAGTATTAGGCAGTGAGTGAAACTTCTTTAACTATATGTATTATTAATATTACATGTTATTGGGCCTAATTTCTTAATATAAGGCTTTATTTTTTTTTTATTTACCTACATGTTTGCTAAAAAATTTTTTAATATTATTAATTATTATTGAAACTCACCTGCTAAAAAATCCAGACAGTCCTTTCTTCTTCAATTTCCGTTCATGCTCAGTTGTAATGACATCCTGCACCTCGTCATCCTTAGAAGCAGCAGAACCAAGGGAACACTCTGATAAACTAGACACAGTGCTGGAGAAAGACCCCCCGTCTTTACCGCGCTGGTGCCCCACACCCCACTGCAATGTACTTTTTGGAGAATCACTATCACTTTTCTCACAAGTTGATATAGAAAAGTTACCCTCGTCACTGAAACTACTCTTTTTCGATAATTTGTCAATCTCGTCTTCAGTTTTATCAGTTTTTGGACTCACGAAATGCAGCTGTTTAGTGATTGGATTGTACGCGAGTTGCATATTATCCAACGCCTCGCTCAAACGCATCCCACCTTTCTGACACGGAGACGACATCGCTGTTGCGAAACTCGAACACTACTGCGTTAAATCACATCCATGCCATGTTACAACACGAAAGCCATTCATTTGTTTATATTCACCATCGCAGTTCTTTACTTTTATTAACTGGCTTCATTTAGTAATGTTACCTGATTTTATGGTCTCATCTCATTAGCAAACTTCAACATTAATCACTGTTTACTGTAGGCTTTTGTTTTTGATAAAATCGTGAAACACAACCATTAATCAAAACAATACTAATAGCTAATTAAATATGATTATTTAACTACTTTAATCACACTTATTGTTTTAATCTATGTAAATATTTACTTATCTAGCTTAGCCACTAACTTATTTCATTATTTACTAAGAAACAACTAAATTAGTCCTATTTACGAAAAAAACACAAAGCAACACACCCATCTTCTCCAAAAATTCACGGAAAATTATCAGCCGTGGTTCACTCCCATACAAACACATGTAGTCTTAGTGGCAGTCTGTGGCAGCTATATATGTCTATGAATTTATACTTATATATATAGTGTTGCTAACAAGCGAACCTGAACTTTTGAATATTTGATTTAAGACCCATTTTCAAATACAAATTCAGTCACTGTGGGATATGACATTACTGACGTTCCTGAGGGAATTCCTTGTAAGTCTGTAGTCGTTTAATCATTCTCTTTGTTAAGTCTATGGCTCAAACATTTCTCATATTAATTATCTATGATATGTATATTTTATGTAAAGTAGCAACACTAATGACCGCCATCTTACATCTAAGTAGTGATGCCCTCCGATAGCCCACTATCGATTATCGCCATATTAATAATGTTATGATACAACATAAAGCCGCGGCACCGTTCGCTCGACTGCAACATTAACATCCACATCGTTCAAAAACATGCCGCGATCCATACGCCAACAATTTGAAGTAAAGTATTAGGGGACTGAGTCCTGGGTACACCTTTGCCTATCCCTTTTGTTTATGTATTGGGGTATTCATTATTCGTTTATGGGGAACTGGACAGCCCATTCCCTCAGGGTATCTGGGCATTAGTATGCCAAGCTTCGGCCGAGGAAAACCTAGTTAACAACATAATATAAAATAATATACGATTAATTTTGTAAATATGTATTAATGTACAATTTTATTTATTGGTTTTAATAAATAGGTATAATAAATAGAATGGTAATATATATATATATATATATATACATATACGATAAAATTATGTGTATGCTCATATTAATCAAAACTTCACAGTTTCACTCATATAGCTCATAATATAAGCTAAGCTGCATTATTATGAGAATATCCCGATTTTTCTTTACTGAATAATAGTAATGATAACTATAGTTTTCGGGTACGACAATTATATCGTCGTTGCGTAACATAACATACATTCACGCCTTTTTCCCGAAGGGGTAGGCAGAGGTGTACCCAGGACTCAGTCCCATAGTAGATACACCCACATTTCGCCAGTATAATGTTATAGGGGGTGTAATAGGGGGTGAGCCTATTGCCATGTACCTATGGTCACAGTTCCAGACTCCAGGCAGTTATTGAGATAATTCCTAATGGAAAAATCCAATATTTAACACTGCCTGACCCGAGGATCGAACCCGGGACCTCTTGATTGGCACTCGATGCGCCCTCTACGCCACCGAGGCAGTCACCGAGTTGCGTAAATGGAATTTATACTATTTAAAAGTCATCTACAATAACATCTGCCACATATTGTGGTTAATATCTGTATATATCATAAATATAATTCTGATAAAATATAATTTTGATTCATAACTAAATTTTTTACACAATTACTTATTAATATCACCCATATCAAAAATTGTTGATCTTCAAGAAACTATCATAATTGTGGATAAGCCGATCGATACCTTAAAATAATTTTGAGGTCAACCATCGACAGTTAGACATCACTAGTTTTGTTGTTTTGATCGCTTGGCTTTTTACGTGTTTAAGAATTTTGAATAATTATTTGAAGTATTTATCCATAATACCGCAAGGAAAAGGTGTACTAATCATTTATATCTCTAATAGATGTAAATCATACGTGGATATATATCAACAATGTTTAAAAGATCGAAACCATGCCGTGTTGTTTTGTGCTATTTGGAAGTATGAAGAACAATTATATTCATATACAATATCATCACATTGTAAGTAATAACATTGATTTCGGACAAACGTACATAACAAAATACATAAAAATGCATTATTAAATTAATAATTTTATAATGTCATATAACCTCTAATTTTCATCAAATAATTATATTTGATTAGTTTATAAAAGATTTTTTTATTTGACACGGAATGATATACATTCTAGGTCACTACAGAGGATGAAAGCTCGTAGCAAGCTTTCAATTATATAGAACTTGGCAAAGTGCAGCAGCCGATCAGAGAGTGAAAGTACTTGGTATAGTAAGAACTTCAGCTTCAGTCCACCTAAGTCTTGTTCACACCCCACATAATATTATATTATACGAAGTCGAGAAGCACTTAGGGTAAGTGGATCATATATTAAATTAAAGTCAGCAATGTCAGTAATGAATGAAAAATTATATAAGTAACATACTCCTATAGTCACTGATAATAATAACTTACACTAGTTTATTTTGTCTAGGATGTTGTCATTTTCTAATCACCACATAGGCTTATAAAATCATAGCCAAGTTATCATTGATGCAAATATTATTTAGTACATAGATTTGACGTTTGGTTCCCGGCTTTAAATAGTTCCCAAGTATTCCAGCTACTGCGATCATCGAGCCGCCTGCCAAGCATGGTGATGTTGGCAATATTTCTCCATATTATGAATAGTTTATGGGCGTTATATAGGGGAGGCCTATGTTCAGCAGTGGACATCTTCTGGCTGATGATGTGATGTGACATAGAATGCCAATTTCTCGGAGTTTTAACTGTAAAGGGCACCATTATGTTCTATTCAGCTTATATTTCGACTTGGAGCTCTGGTTTAGTATTGCATTGACATAATGTGGACTTTTTGTCTTGAGGCTATCATATTTCAGATGGCATGTTTACCTGAAGGTCCCGGATATAGACAATATAGTAATAATGTTATGTAGAGAAAGAGAGAGTCCAGAGGGTTTGTATGAATCTTGGTGACCCAAACATTTTTTGACCACATACCCCACAATGGTCGGACTCAAGCAGTTTAATTGGGGAAACCCATTCTGTTAGAGTATAAATATACACACAATTATTTAAAATTATACTCAAACAGAACGGGTTACCCCAAGTACACTCCTTGATTAATTCACATGAGTTATGTGGACAACCCGTTTTGTCCGAGTTACGGGTCGCCAAGATTCTTACATGGCCTCAGACATGACTGGCCTTATCACTGCCTCCTACATAATATCTTATATGAAACTATAGGGACGTACAGTTTAACGTGTCATCTGAAACATGGTACCGCTCAGGTGAAAAGTCCACATGGTAAGATTTGCCCCAGGGACTCCCGATTTAAAGCCGGACATATTTCCACTGGGCTACAGACTCAATGGCTTGAGGTCTGAGGGCTGAGAATATCACACTGTCGGATAGGGAATTCTATGAATATGTGATAAAACCTACAGGGGGGAGGTCTTCTGGGTGGAACCCTGGTAGAACAGGTCGATGGATCTTGGAAACGTTAGGGCTTGTGAGTGGGTGGCGGAAAATAAAAATGCATAAACCCTGAAGATTTTAGATGGGCGAAAAAAAAGATGGCCACTGATTCAATATTAAATTAAATTTTCAAATTATTTCAGGTATGGTTCCTTAGACTAAAATGATTAAAACCTTGGGACGCTTTTGGGTGCAAAAATTATTTGGAACTGGTCAACGGATCTCGGAAACTAAAAGACTTAAGAGGTATGGTTCTTAGACATCCAAAACACGGCCTTATCACTTGTTTGCCACCAGAGAGCGACTTTTCGTTCCTGCATGAATAGTTTTCGGAATGATTTATGATGAGATCAAATACGCCACAATATTGAACTAGGTATTTAGCTATATAGTAAAGCTATGAATTGATATTTTATTATGTATGTGATGAGTTTAAGTTCATCTGATCTGGTCAATACAATGTGTTGTGTATAAAATCAGATAGCAAATCCAAAAATATAAATTAATTAGCAAACTATTAATATCAAATTACAAGAAGAGAAGGAACCTATAAAACACATTTTGTGGTATGCATGATAATTGAAAATACCTAATTACCTTTGCCCTACATATTTATCACTAAGTATTTACGTTATATGCCAATTCTTACAAGTACCCGTCAAGCTGAACAAATAACTTCAAACAAATAAACACTTGAAATTCACAACAAAAATTTGGCAATTCTTTCTTTTGTTACTTATTTATTTTAATTCACCTCCTTATGTATTACTACACCCATTTATAACACGATGTGTGTATGTTTTGTTGTAGCAATCCAATCAAGTCGAAAACCCTTCAACGAGACTACGTCAGATGCAGTGCTGTTCTTCAACAAGCTCTTCGACAGTGTTAACGACTCACGGTGAGGATCTGCACCAGGAAAGAATAGGGGACCAGTCAACATCATGTTACATTTTGGCAAGAAGCCATCAAAACATTGGAAAGTATTTCATTTATCATCAGTAAAAGTAAAGCCATCTGCAGGGCACAGTTTCAGATTTCAGGCTGTCACTTAGAAAATTCCTAATAGAAAAATTCAATAACACTGCCTGACCTAGCTGGGGATCGAACCTGGAACCTCATGATCGGCAGATAGAGCTTGCACCCACTACGCCACCCATGCAGTCCGCAATAATTCATTTTTACAATAATGTCTATTAATTAATTGTTATTTTTAATAATACATTCATAATTATCGTAACATTAGTATAACTTGAATATATTTAATAATCCTTTCAAATGAAAAATATATGTCGTATGTGTAATTATGTTATAAGCTATATTTAATATCAATCCTGCCAATCCTGGTGAACCACAATATTAATTTTATCATAGTAGTAGTTTAAGGTTACATAATATTATATTAGTTTTTATAATGTTCATTATATAATATTGTTATTATAAGTTATTGTAATCATTGCATAATATTATTAAGTGATTTATTTGGTATTTGCATTACATTTACATTTTTTTGGTATTGACATTAGGTTTTAAAGAGAGTGTTTTGTGATTGCATTATTATTAAGTATATAAGCGGTTTTTAATATTGTTATTGTAGTAATATAGTTAAATATTATTAAGTCATACATAGTTGAGCTATAATATTGTCATTATTTTAGTTTAGTTATTTATATAATGTTACAATCAGTAAAATATTATATCATCGTTAACTGGCGGCTCGTTGGCGGCTAGTATGCATGAAAAGACACAAATGTTAATAGGAAGAAATAAATGGACTTGTTCATGGCATTATTAGATACTATTGAAAGTCATTAATTTGTAATATGAACTATAGTGAATTTTGTATGTTGATAGTTACTGTATGTATGAGCACTTCTATTACGATTTATTTTATTAATAATTATAAGCACTGTAATTACAAGTCATGACACAGAAAAAGTTAGTTTAGTTATGGTGCTACATCTTTGTTTAATAGTTATTTATATTGTTATAATATATGTAACACATAATTTGTTAATCAGTTATTTGTGAAATATATTTAAATATCTTTAAAAATGAATGGACTTTCATTTAAAAATAAATGGACCTTAATTTAAAAATCCTGTTGTACATTATTAGGTTTATAAAGAGACCGTGTAGCGCCAAAATAATAAACAGTGAAAAAAAATCTTCTGTCAAATTTCAGGCTTATGTCAAACTCGACAGTGACTCCAAATCTACCAAGGTCTGTAGCGCCCCACAGGTTATATGGAGAGCTTTTCTTCTATTTCCTCTCTGTTCTGTGAAAATTATTAAATTTTGACATTTTCTCAATCAAGTCAAGCCATATTTTGACATTTACCATACGATGTTGCCACTATCACCTTTATAAATTTACCAGCAAATAAACTATTAAATTATTATTTGTCAAATTATGATAAGAATGTAGAACGCCACACGTCCAACCCGATGAATCGACTTTAGATTAGATTAGATTACTCTTTATTTCGACCACTTTTACATAATTTTACACAGTACAACATAGTATACGATTTTGAACATGAATTTTACAACATAGTAACTTAAAATTCAAGCTATTTATAACTAAAAAGTGGTTGGCGAATTTGCTAGAATATAATTTTGTACTTATCGCAAAAATTAACCAACCCAATACAAACATCGCCTCGGTGACGTAGTGGGCGCAAGCACTACTGCTGATCAGGAGGGCCCGGGTTCGATCCTCAGTACAGGATTGGATTTTTCAGTAGGTATTATCTCAGTAACGGCCTGGTGTCTGGAACTGTGAGCGGCAGATGATGGCAATAGGCTCCCTATTACATAGGACCAATAACATACTGGTGAAATGTGGGTGTACCTACAATGGGACCGCGTCCTGGGTACACCTCTGCCTACCCCTTCGGGAAAAAGGCTTTATTGTATGTTGTGTAACCAACCATTTTATTACCAACCCACCTGAATATTTTTTGTCGAATGCTTACTTGGGAAGTAAAACATTTAAAAGAGTGGTAACATTTGTTCGTTCAGAAACTCCTTTCATAATAAATCAGTATTTGTATTTAAAAAATATATCTTTTTATTGGTGTCCTATTGATTCGCATAATGTCTTTTGTCATAAATTTTTTCCGCATACATCATTTGTCATAACCTCCTCTAGTCATAATATTGGAGATACATATTTTTTTGTGGTAATACTGATAAATTGTCCTAAAATTTAATTGCAATAATATTTTTCTGTATAATAGTTTTTATTCCTATTAGTAGTTGTCATAATGTTTGTTATGTTTAATTTTATACTTATTAATGGTGTATGTCCTAATTTTCATTGTTCATAATTGTTATTTTATATAATCGGTATTGTACGTATTTTCATTTGTAAATCCACTGATATTTAATTTGTTGACTCCTCTTTCTGTTGTAAATATTTTGCACTCGTTTTCCATTGTAATTATAATTTCAAAATTCGTTTAAGCATTTTGTTCCAAATAATAACCCTAAAATTTGACTTTGTGTTATTTTTACCTTAATTTTTATTCATAATCAGTAATAGCGCCTTACTATAATATTTTTATAGCAATGTGATATATCAACAGTTTGCTACATAGAAAAGATGTTTACTACGTTATTGAGTTTAGAACATTCAAAATTCGATTGGTTAGGTTTAATTTATATTATGACAAAGTTAACATCCGAGCAATATATGACTATGGCACATAATTTTAGTGATATCAATAGTTAGGAAATGTTAGGATTATGGCATAAAATAATATGGTTATCAATGGTTAGGACATAAAATATTATAAGTTTCAAATGTTAGGACAATTAAAACTATAACAAGTTATAATAGGACTATGGACGTTATGACTGGTGATCATTAGCATATATTATGGCTTAAAATTTTATGAGTTGTAAAATTATGGCTAATAATAGTATGCGAATGAATAGGGAACCCTTTTTATTACCTACGTTTTTACTTCTTTACAAAACTACTGAACCGATTGGGATAAAATTTGCAATGTAGATATACTAAGACCCTGAATTAACACAGCATACTTCTCAGCAGCTTAAATAGCGTAGCACAACAAATGATTTATAAACGTATAAGTTTTTTTATCAAAATAATTTATTTACGTTCCATACATTATTATAGTAGGTATAATAATAGTATCTACACCGAAAATATTTAAACATTTCATTATATTACAACCGTGGTTTTTATGGATATTGCTTTTAATATGACTAAATTATATAAAAATATATTACCCATATAATGTGCTCTAAATAATACCTATTGCTAGTTAACAATCGTTGAGTTCATGAGACTTTGTTTTAATTATATACCTACTATTTACTTTTAATTTTATAAAATTGAAAAGCTAAGATTTCATTCAGAGTACACAAAGCTACTTAGTTATATTAAAATGTTTAAATTTGAATGATAATATTTAATAACTAATTGTATAGAAATCTCGTTTAGGCTGTGTGTTATGTGTTAGCGCCGCTCCATAACCAATTAAAAAAAAACTAGCTCACGCTGAAAATTCCATTAAAATAAAAAACACTGCTTTACTTTATACAAAAATTGTGCGAATATGATAAAATTATATTTAATGGCATGTATGAATACAATAATACTGAAAATTATAACCTATTATGTATAAATAATAAATTTTCCCATACGATTAGTGAGAAAACGGGACTATTTCGCATGCTTAATATTTTTTACAATATTATTGTTTGAAATCGCTCACTTAATTAAGGTAATAATTAAGGTGTATAAATAATTTCACTGTTTAAAAATTACATTTAAACCAACCCCAGTAGTACAGAGACCAGAGAAAACGAAGTCCCATGGAGGTTAGAACGAGACAGCAGATATGAATGGTTCGGGCGCAAAAGTGTGAAAAAACGGAGAAAACTAGTGCCCGTAACCCTGTGCCATGACAGACGGGCAGAATGCTTTATGATATATTTAAAATGTGAGTGTCCAAACTCTTTACGTAAAATATTCATTATACGTCTAATAGTCTTATTTACGTATCACAAAATTACAATAATTTATAATACGAATATTTACTGTACATATGCAAAATTGGTATCTAAGTACAAAATAGTAAAAGTTTGCTATAATATGTAAAAAATGTGTCATGAACCTAATACGTAATAATCGAAAAAAAATCGCAAATCTGCGTGCATGTGGAAACGTTCAACTTGAAAATCAATTTATGCTTTGCCAAACACCGGTGGCGTGCGGAGTGCGTTCAAAATATTATTGAATAATTCCTCAACTCTTTGGTTCCGTCGATAGGTTGCCAGGTCTTAATTCCGGAAATAGTTCAGCAATGCAGAGGTCCAATAAGTTGTAAACCAGCTGGAAAATACAAAAATATATAAATTGGTAAATACATACAATACATTAATCGATTGGCATAACTGTTTTAGGCATAAAATTGTATAGCAAACCGTTTTCGCATAACTTTTATTAGCATTATAATACTTTGGCATAATAATACTGTACCATAATAGAAAGTTTAGCATAAGTTTAGTTTCTGTAGTGGTAGGCCTCTTTTGCAGGGGGCCGCCTGGGGCAGTACACACACTACACTTTTGCAAGTTATTCATCCGCCAAGCAGTGTTACCAGCGAAATTACTGGGCATGACGAGTTTCACCAACTAATATTTCAGGGTGACAGGCGCAGTGCAGTGCCGCGCAGAATTTTGAATTTTAAAACACTGTCTGATATGAGCAATCATGATGCTTACCATCAGGCACGTCTTGTCACTCACTATCATAAAAAAGTAGTAATTGGTCTAACATGTTTAAAGTCAAAGTCAAAAAGATTTATTCAAATAGGTCACAATCTGACACTTTTGTACGTCAATGAAAATAAACAGTAACGAGTCTACCGTGCGTTCGGAAAGATACCTTTACAAGAAGAACGCACAAGAAACTTGTAGGGCTTAATTCAACTGATTGTTTTACAATATTTGGTTTGGTTACACTCGTTTGTTTAGAAGGTGCCGCGTGGTGGCTATGCGGAAGTTCCCAAGCATCTTTGTCCTCTATGTACTGATTTACATTATAATAAGCATTCTTTAGTAAAGTAGATTTTATATAGGTTTTGAATTTACCCTCTGAGAGCCCCGTTATCTCTTTTGGGATTTTATTATAGAAACGTACACTATTTCCTAAGAATGATTTTTTATTTGTTTTAGATAATCTAAAGCTAGGTAAAGCTATTTTGTCTTTATTCCTAGTATTAAAATTATGGAGGTCACTATTTAATTTGAATTTATGCAAATTTTTACGCACATACATGATGTTCTCATAGATGTATAAGGATGGTAGGGTCAGTATGTTTATTTCTTTAAATAATTCTCTAAGGGATTCGCGTGGACGCATCTCATAGATGGCACGAATCGCACGTTTTTGTAGTATAAAGATGGTTTCTATATCTGCAGCTGACCCCCACAACAAAATCCCATATGACATTAAGCTGTGGAAATATGCAAAGTAGACTAATCTCGCCGTGGCTATGTCCGTTAGTTGCCTAATTTTGTAAACCGCGTAAGCTGCAGAGCTTAGTTTCCCTGAGAGCTCGGTGATATGAGTGCTCCATTGCAGTTTAGAGTCTATATGTATGCCAAGGATATTGAGTCTTTCACCGTCAAGAACTATGTTTGGTTCTATACTTCTGACGTTAGGCAAAGAAAATTTCAAACATTTAGTCTTTTTCGCATTCAATAACAGATTGTTTGCTGTGAACCATCTGGATATACATAATATTTAGGCATAACTGATTGTCCTATAATTCGTATAATAATCATGTGGCATAAAAATATGCTGCGAAATCCGAAACCGTTGGTTAGATTAGTTTTATCATTATTTATTAGGGCTTTTATGACAAAGAGTAAATATCATTATGCGTTTATAATCTTACGCATTATAAAATTTTATTACTATTATGCTAATAGTATTTATGACATTAAACATTATAGCAAAATATTTGTGCCTAATAATTTAATGCGTAGATCATTATGCTAAATGGTTGTTATGCCAATGTATATTATGACAATACATATTATGCGTTTCATTATTAAAACAATTAATAAGGCTTATTTGTTTAGACTGCCTTTGTATTTTAGTTAGATTTTAGGATAACATAATATGTAATACGAAACTTTTCAATACGAAACAGCAATTTCATAATCCTACGAATATTATAAATGCGTAAGTTACTGAAAGTGTTAAATATTGGATTTTTCAATAGGAATTATCTCAATAACTACCTGGAGTCTGGAACTGTGCCCGGTAGATGGCAATAGGCTCGCCCCCCTTTTACATGATACCAATAACATACTGGCGAAATGTGGGTGTAACTACTATGGGACTGAGTCCAGGGTACACCTCTGCCTACCCCTTCGGGAAAAAAGGCGTGAATGTATGTTTTATATGTTTATGTAAGTTTGTGAGGATGATTTGGATGGATGGATGTTTGTTACTATTTTACGCCACAACTACTGATCCGATTGGGTTGAAATTTGGTATAAAAGTAGGTTAAACCCTGGAATAACACGTAGGGTAATTTTTATCCCGACATTTATTTATTGAAATAATTAATCTATGAAATAATTAATAGAGTAATGGCCAATTACTCTAATTAATAAACATAAATATAAACAATTAAAAATTAGTACGTACATTAATTTTAAAATTTATCAAATAATTATCAAAGTCAAACAATAAAAAATAATCAGAAACAATGTCAGAAAACAAAAAAAAAAAACAAATTACATATTATTAAATTATAAGCAAATGTTTTAGTTTAATTACAATTAATAGACGACACAACCTTATCATTCATCTCACAAAATTTTAAACAATCAGCCATAAGTTCCTTCCATCCGAGAAGAATCCAGGGTTCGCATCGAGGAGTGCATTGAGCTCGGTTAGAGAACGTGGGATAGGAGAGCGCGCTTCCCAAGAGGGAACGATGAGTACGCGGGCGAACCCGCGGGGCACAGCTAGACTTAACTAAAGGTGTATGCGAAGTCCAAAGGTTGAGGATTGGTTTGTTAAATGGTTCAAAATTCATCAATCAATCAAATGGCAAGATTCCATACATACATACATACAAACATTGCAATCTAATAAAAAGCATGTAAATACATAGGCCTCGGTGGCGTAGTGGTTCGCAAGCTCTGCTGCCGATCGTGAGATCCTGGGTTTGATCCCAATGTCAGGCAAAAAGTGTGATTGGATGTTTCCATTAGGGATTATCTCTATGACAGTTCGAAACTGTGCCCGGAAGATGTCAATGTCTCGCCCCTATTACATGGGGCTATGTTCTGGGTACCTACATCTCTGTCTACCCTCCCGGGAAAAAGGCGTGATGTTATGTTACTTTTTATCCCAATATTCCTGAGGGAATAATACCTACCGGTGAAAAAGCAGGGAAATAGAAACTAGTTCGTTATAAAATTACCTGTTTGTTTAATTCCGGTCTCTGTATCATATCAAAAGCATTATTAACACATGTATGAAGGCCGGGGCCGAGCGTAACGGCGAGCGGGGAAGGAATGCTCGCGAGCAAATGTTCGCGAGCACGTTCGCGTTGCGTGTCGGAACCTATGCGCGGAGGACTCGGATGCTTGCCGAATAATTCATCTGAAAATTATAATTTTGTATGAAGCCGGTATTCTTTGCGCAAAGCGTCGGTTTTCTGGCCTTTATTTGCGCGAAAACATATTTTGTTATAGAAAACCTTACAGTTTCTTAGTATTTATAAAAATTGTAAAAAAGAGTTTTTAGGTTGTGTTAATGTTTTTTTTAAATAGCAAAAAACCTATGTTCCGTCCATTGTCACTTCAACTTGCTTATCTTCTGAACTATGTCGATAACTTTCGTTCGTCTACGGATCTCCTCATTTCTGACTCGATCTCGCAGAGAAATTCCGATCATAGCCCTCTCCATAGCTCGTTGCGCTATTTTGAGCCTGCTGATAAGGCCTAAAGTCAGAGACCACGTTTCAGATCCGTAAATGATCATTGGTAACACACACTGTTGAGTCTGTTAGAGTATAAATTTTAATTATATTTATATAAATTACTTACTATGTCCCAATCTTATCAAATGCGCCAAAGTCCTCTCCGACAGCAGTCTGCACAGCACATAATTTAAATATTTGTTGAAAGTATCGTCGAGTATATCTCGCGCGTGGCCGAGAATGGTTCCAACCAGGTACGTCACTACGGTACGGGCTTTTATTATCTTTGTCACTGAAATATAAATAAATCTGTTGATACAGAACGGTCGTTTTATCTTGGCGAGTCTGAACATAAGCTCTACGAACGTTAGCGCATGTAGACTCGTGAAGAAAGTAATTATAATAATAATAATAATATGGGACAACTTCCACACACGGTCATCTGGTCCCAAACTAGGCTAGAAGCCTGTACTATGGTAACCAGATCACTGATATACATACTTATATAAGCTTATAACACCCAGACACAGATCAAACAGACATGTTCATGCACACAAATGTTTGACCTGGCCGGGGATCGAACCCGGGGCTTGCGGCTCAGAAAGCAGAGTTACTACCATCTGAGCCAACGAGGCTGACAATTAGTGACTCTTGACATTTCTATCACCATTTTACTTACATTTCTATGGATAGAAAAGTGTTATAAGATAGAATATACTCACACAAATACATGCAACACTGTGAGAAGCCACCCACACATGTTTGATAGTGTGTGTCTATGGATAGAACAGTGTTATCCGATATGCCCCAGTTGTCGTTGAATATGTTATTGCGTATATCTCGACGGGACGGTGATCGTATGCGTGGGGTTATTTCTTCGGACACTTCTGTTGCCTCTTCTACCTCACGGGGATTGTGTTTTCTATGGCAAGAATGAAACAAATTTATAGGCCTTAAAAGCTTAAGTACAGTTGCTTGTTGTTTGTCACCAAAGCTTGCTATTAAGGCGCGGTGCTAAGCAAATTCGCCCTCTCGCTCACACGTACCCACTTTTTTGAAGATATAAAAAATGCTACATGTAATTACGTAAAATAAAGACAACTAGGATCTAGAAAATAACTATACAAAGATACAGTAAAAAATCAAATGTAATCCAAATAAGTTTTCAGTATTTTTTTATTTTTCTAAGATTTTCTTTTTACAATTTTTTATTATCCAGGTTCTTTATGCAGGTTTTCTTTATACATGAAAATTATAGTGCACGAATTTTTTCGTTGGTGCCTTATTAAAAATAAAAAGAACAATATTAGACTTACAAAGCCTGATACCGATCCATATCCGAAGACACGAGCAAATTCCTCAGAAAACTCTCCAGATGCTGTCCCTTCTCCTTCCTCAGTTTATGCGTAACATTCTGGTATATATTGACCAGGTCCGTACTAGTGGCGTTCAACGTGGACGCTTGCACGGCGAGGGAGAACTCTCCGTCCACCGTCAGGAATATGCGAAGTAATCCGCTCGTTTGTAAGAGGGGCTTTTGTATTAAACGTTGGAGGTAGTCTTCGTATTTGTAGCGGAGTGTTTCTAGAGGGCTGTTGTCTCTGAAATTAGTTGAAAGATAGATTTATTATGAGACTATTTTCATGTACGGTCTTCTGGTAACCAACTATTTCATCATAATAATCTCAGCCGTTGGTAATCCACTAGTGAACATAGGTCTCACTCATAAATTTAGTAGTGGTAGGCCTCTTTTGCAGGGGCCCGTCTGGGGAAGTACCACACCTTTGTCAGTTATTCATCCGCCAAGCAGTACTGTGTTTTAGCAAAATATTACTGTGTTCCGGTCTGAAGGGCAATGTTACCAGCGAAATTACTGGGCATGATGAGATTCAACAACTCGTATCTCATGGTGACAGGCGCAGTGTAGTGCCGCGCAGAATTTTGTATTTTTAAACACTGGGTGGCACTGTGTCAGATATGGGCAATCATGATGCTTACCATCAGGTGCCTGATTTGCTCGTCTTGTCACTCTATATAAAAAAATAAATAAAGGGGGTTTTGCCAATACTCGACCCGCTTGTGCGCGTTGTCGAGCGCAGGGACGCCGCTGCCTCCTCTGGATCTGTCAACCCTTAGCCGTTTATAAACCAACTATTACTAATACAGCTAGTACATAATACAGACCTTCTAGAAGGCAGGTGCAGGTCCAGCAGCAGATGTTCCCCGTGGAACTCGAGCAGCTTGCCGTTCAGCAGATGGAAGTCGTGCTCGCTCCTCTCCAGCGTCCACAGGCTGGCGGCGCGAGCTCCCGTGCAGTGCACTGCCACGGTGAACACGCGCACACTGCCGCGCCGGGGCGGGCCTTGCTGTCACGACACGAACCATTCTCACCATCGATACATACATACATACAATTATGTATAAACTAATCATTGATCGTAGCAAGTGGAAAGAAATAGTCTCTGCCTACACCAACGGGAACAAAGCGTGACTGTATGTATGTATGTATGAAAATCATTGTCACCATCGATACATAGATCTAGAAAACGTGTAACAATTGGCGGCCTTATCGATCGGAGTGATCTTTTTCAGACGACCGTGCAGGGAGAGGAGAGAAAAGTAGATCATATTTGGACAGTGGTGTGACTGAAATAATGTCGAAATAAATACATACATACTTACATACATACATCAATCATTCTCCTCATATTATTATAATAACAATTTGAATGTATATGTACTCTAACAGAACGGGTTACCCCAATTACACTGCTCGAGTCAATTCATATGGGTTATGTGGACAACCCATATTGTCAGAGATTTAGATTGCCAAGATTCCTATGCACCCTCCGACATGACCTACGACTGCCCCCTACATATCTTATAGGAAACTATAGGGACCTACAGTTTAACCTGCCATCCTAAACACGGTAGCGCCCAGGTAAAAAGTCCACATGCTGAGATTCGATCCAGGGACTACGGTTTTAAAGCCGGGAAAATTCCCGCTGGACCCCAAACGCTACATAATATACATCATTACTTACTATTATGAAAGGTCAAGCAAATAATTATAATATTATTAATGTACCCATGATTTTTGATTGTTACAAATTAAAAATCTAACAGTCAGAACATGTTTATTCTAATTCGTTTAAAATGTTGATCAGCTTAAATCGAACAGTGTGAACTTGCTATTGGTAGGACCGGATTATCAAAGCGAGTCACACTTCTTCTGAATTATGTCGATGGTCGATAAATCTCAGTAAAATTTCATATTATTTTCTTAAAAAAGGACAGCAAACGATTTCAAGCTTCGCGAGAACAAATAACTTTGGATAGCCGTAACTAGCACAATTTCAATAACCTCCGCTGTAAAACCATGGAATTATGAGTTTTATCACAAAATGTACGATTCTTATTCACTAAATATGAATTCAAATCCTTTAAACAAGGTATAATAAGAACTGACAAATGATTCTTAGATTTGCTGGTCTGTAAATGTAAGTAACTCACCAATTTAGTCTCAACATTGGTCAGCACAACTTTATAATTGCTCAAGTCAACGTCCAGCGTCTGTTCGGCGGCCAAATTATCTAAATACTTCAATATATCAACATTATCTATCTCCTCATCTGCTTCATTTGTCAGTAGATCTAGAACATGACCGTCTATGGCCTGGGTTTTGAGAGCCGACTTCAGTTTATTGCCTAGTTTTAGGGCATTTGCTAGAAGACGTTCGTGCGGTCTGAAAGGAGCAAAGACATTTTTTTATTTAATGTTAAGTTAGATTTTCAGATACCATAGAGTCACAAGCGTGCAAAAAATATGTCCAGGGAGAACTCAGCGCACGTTAAGCACTACGTACTGTGCGCTGATTTTTGGTAAAAAATATTTTAATCTTATAGAAGTAGACTTTAAAAACAAACATCAACTAGTGACGATACCTACCCGCACTAACTACGGCAAGAAGACAATACTATTCGAAGGTGCACAGTTATATAATGCATTACCTCTAGATATAAGAAAGTGTAATAGCGTAAGCGTATTTAAAAGCAAACTAAAAAAATATGTTGAAACTTTATTATGAACTGTAACCAATCATGCCAGAAGCTACATTTTTTACCTTAATTATTAGATTTATATCTCATTATAAGTGAACTCGTGTTCTTATGAGAAATAAAGTTCTTTAAACCTAAACCTAAAGTTATAAAAGTTATAATTAAGGTTAAACGTCATCCATACAAAATGAAAATACACAGATATAAAGAAATAGTGAATAATTTTCCACTTAATTGTTTATGGTTGGCTCTTGATGTCCTTTATTTGCGCGAAGACATATTTTGTTAAAGAAAACAAACTGTTGAGTGATAAAGTTATTCCCTATTTCTTCATATCTATGTATTTTCATTTTGTATGGGTGACGATTAATCTTAAGTTAAATAAAGTTTAAATTAAAATGCAGATGTTAGCATAATATTATGATGTATATATGTCAACTCGGGGCACTTTTATCGTAAAGTTTGTTCAAACCTAGAAGTCCAGTGTAAAATAATTATGTCATTGGAAAGGAAAGACAAAAAAGTGTCACAAAGAGGTAAAGTAATACTTAAGGAACTGCATCTAACTGACAAACTGAACAAATTGCAAAAGGAAGTATTGCAAGATTCGCAAAATGATTATATCCCACTAATGTTATAAATGCGAGAGTTTGTGAGGATGGATGGATGTTTGTTACTCTTTCAACCTAAAACTGCACCGATTGGGCTGAAATTCGATGTGTAGATAGTTTAGACCCTGGAATAACACTGAAGGTACTTTTAATACCGATATTTCCACGGGAATGAAGACGGGACAAATATCGGGGCACAGCTAGTGTTTTATATATGCGGATGTTTTTGAATATATATGTGTTTATGTTTATTGCCTCCTCACACCAAAACTACTGAACCGATTGGGCTGAATTTCGGTATGTAGATAGTTTAGACCATGGAATAACACATAGGGTACTTTTCAGCGAGAAAATTATAATGAATGGAAAATAAAAACCCACTAACTTTTTGGTCATCTGTTTCTGATATCCCGTAGGTATTCTGCTCCCGATCATAAATCTATAAAACTGAAAAAAAGTATAAATAAATAATAATGATAAGTACTATAAACATAGGCTTGTAAATATTTTGGCTCTTTCATACATAGCATACAATCACGCCTTTTCCCCAAAGGGGTAGGCAGAGATGTACCCAGGACTCATATTAGGTTAATCTCCCAGAGTAGGTACACCCACTTCGCCAGTATGTTATTGATCCCATGTAACTCACTCTTTTTATTAAACTCTTTCAAATACTTTAAAACTTGTTACGAAAAGGTGTAATAATACTTGAAGGCCATGTATAATTGACGTGAATAAAATTCACAAATATCACATTCGATCAATATTTTTGTAATCAGTAACATTTACTCAACTATTGAGACTTACTACACATTTTTCTCAAAAGTCAAAACACTAAGTATACCTCTTCACTATGCAAAAACTTTGGCAACATAATTTTGTCTAATATCGCGTGAGATTGTCTCGCTGCTTGGTACAGGGCGCGGCTTGTTTGTAATCTGCAAAAAAACAGACATTAATACATAAACATGTGCAGTTATACTCAAGGAGGTGCATAAAATTGAACCATTAGTAAAAGTAATGAATGCAAGATCCGCTAAAACATTTTTCGTCTATCCATACAAAACAGATCAGCCGATCGACAAAATGGGAAGCAGAAAAAATATTTTTACAATTCAAACTCAAACTCAAAAAGATTTATTCAAATAGGTCATAATCAGACACTTTTGCACGTCGATGAAGATAAACAGTACTGAGTCTACCGTGCGTTCGGAAAGATACCTCTACAAGAAGAACGCACAAGAAACTTGTAGAGCTTAATTTTTCAACAGATAGTTTCGCAATATTTGGTTTGGTTACATTCGTTTTCTTTGAAGGTACCGCGAGGCGGCTATGCAGTAGTTTCCAGGCATCTTTGTCCTCTATGTACTGGTTGACTTTATAATAAGCCTTCTTTAGTAAAATAGATTTTATATAGGTTTTGAATTTACCCTCTGAGAGCCCAGTTATCTCTTTTGGGTTTTATTATAGAAACGTACACCATTTCCTAAGAATGTCTTTTTATTTGTTTTAGATAATCTAAAGCTAGGTACAGCTATTTTGTCTTTATTCCTAGTAAAAAAATTATGGAGGTCACTATTTAATTTTAATTTATATGAAAATTTTTACGCATATACACGATGTTCTCATAAATGTGAGATGGAAGAGTCAGATTGTTTATTTCTTTAGAGAATTCTCTCATGGATTCGCGTGGACGCATCTCATAGATGGCAAGAATCGCACGTTTTTGGTCATGGTATATATCCCGTTATAAGCAATACTAAGATCAATTCGATGATGACGTACCGTTTAATACATTCTTCACTGTGCAGTATCTCATACAACTCCTCAGCAATGTCCTGGTGTAGAGGCACCCGACTGGCGCTATCTTCATCTAGATATGTAGAGAATATATCGCACGCTTCTCTATACAACAACTGTTGTTCGGACTCACTTAGCTCGGGGTGCAGGAGCTTTGTTTGGAATGACTCTGTAATCATTTAACATCTATAAAACTACCATTAATTTTTAATTTTCAGTTACACGTCAACTTAGGTATAATAATTAATAATAATAGGTTTTTTTTTGGCAGGATTGTACAACAATGAATATAAAAATAAAGTAATAACATAACATACATTCACGCCTTTTTCCCGAAGGGCAGAGGTGTACCCAGGACTCAGTCCCATAGTAGATACACCCACATTTCGCCAGTATGTTATTGGTCCCATGTAATAGGGGGCGAGCCTATTGCCATCTACCGGGCACAGTTCCAGACTCCAGGCAGCTATTGAGATAATTCCTAATGGAAAAATCCAATATTTAACACTTTGCCTGACCTGGGGATCGAACCCGGGACCTCTTGATTGGCAGTCGAGCATGCGCCCTCTACGCCACCGAGGCAGGCACCGAGGCAAGTAATGATAATGATAATATATTAATTATCACAATTGAATTTAATTGACATAATTAATACGAGTAATAAAAAACATAAGAAATGTCAATATAAAAAATATATATATCTTTGAGAGTGAATAATATTGGACTAAAGGCAAACTAAACGTATAGGTATGTAAAAATCAGCTCATTCGGTTAAACATAAAAAAATTTAGTTGCAGAATTAAACGCGAACAAACGTAAAAATAAAATTAAAGCCTGTAAAAATACGACTAATTATATAATTCAAATGTGGCCAGCCATTTATTGAGAGCTGAGCGTTAATATGTGTAACTTCTAATTGTGATTCTAATAAATTTAACAATAAAAAAAAACTTCGATTTTTTATGGCACTACATACATGTGCGCATATATAATTATAATGTATAATAATAACAGTATTCTATTACTAGCTGTGCCCCGCGGTTTCACCCGCGTAGTCATCGGTCTAAACTATCTATGTACATACCGAATTTCAACCCAATCGGTTCAGTAGTTTCGGCGTAAAAGAGTAGCAAACATCCATCTATATATCCTCACAAAATTCCGTATTTATAATACTAGTAGGATTCTTCACGTCAAATCAACTGCACCGATCGCGCTGTTTGGTAGGTAATAGCCAAGCCTTAGACCCTGGAATACCAGATAGGGTACTTTTCACCGGGTGAAACTTTCATATAGTAATGGAAAAAGTGTAGCATTTTCCGGCTATATAATAGGGCCACCCCTTTCTCATCCCGTGAGAACCGCGAGACCTTACAGAGCTACATATTCATGGATTGGGCAGCAGTGCTCTCCGTCCCCAAGTATTCCAACTGCTGCGGTCACCAAGCCGCACAAGTGTGTCCATATCTATAGTTTATGACGTTCTATGGGGGAGCCCTATATTCAGCAGTGGACGTCTTCCGGCTGATGATAGTGATGATGAGGAAAGAAATAAGTAAAACTCACTAATATCCTTATAGAACTGCAGTAGATATATGTAGCAGGTTGGCTTGAGATATTGCATGAACGCGTAGAAATACTCCTGATCGCTCATCACTAGGTCCAGATCAATCTTGAGCAGTTTACATCGCTGCGAGTATATCGAATCCGTTTGGCGAGCGAATGTTTCTAAGAATTCTACCTGTTATATGTACAATAAAGATTAGATATATAGATAGATAAACTCTTTATTACACTACAAATAACAAACATTAAATTTAAAATACAATTATAACAAATAATGTAACAATTGGCGGTCCTATCGCTAAGAGCGATCTCTTCCAGACAACCGTGCAGGGAGAGGAGACAGTAAATCATTTTTGGTTGGTGGTGTGACAGAAAAAGTAGAAAATATAATTAAATAGGAGGTAGTCTAAGAAATTGCTTAACGCAACGCCGGTTCTTTATATTTTATATCTTTTCGTAACATTGTTTTTTATTTGGTTTTTTTTTAAGCCACAGATAGCAAACAAGCGGACGGTGTTCCTAATGGGTCGCGGATACTATGCTATGCTATTGTATAATAGGCCTATGCTATTGGAAAAATTTAACACTTTTAGAGTTATTTAGGCATAACAAAAGTAAAATAATTTAAGATAATGCCAGTTATTCATCCGCCAAGCAGTAATGTTACTGTGTTCCGGTATGAAGGGCAATGTTACCAGCAAAATTAATGGGCATGATGAGATTCAACAACTCATATCTCAGGGTGACAGGCGCAGTGCAGTGCCGCGCAGAATTTTGTATTTTAAAATACTGGGTGGCACTGTGTCTGATATGGGCAATCATGATGTTTACCATCAGGCACCTGATTTGCTCGTCCTGTCACTCATTATATAAAAAAAATAAAAATAATAATATGGGACAACTTCCACACACAGTCATCTGATCCCAAACTAGGCTAGAAGCCTGTACTATGGTAACCAAATGACTGATATACATACTTTTATAAGCTTATAACACCCAGACACAGATCAAACATACATGCTCATGCACACAAATGTTTGACTTGGCCAGGGATCGAACCCGGGGCCTGCGGCACAGAAAACAGAGTTACTGCCATCTGAGTCAACAAGGCTGTCAAAGATGGGTTACAAGTTACCTTATAATTAGGCGATACAGGCAGTTGGGCCATAGTTTCATCCCCCGTAGCCAAAATAATCAATGTGTTCAATATGTAAGGGTCTGCGAGCACATCTGTTAGGGGAAGTAACACCCAGCCGGAGAATATCTCGCGGATAAGCACGCTGTATACACTGCGAATATATAACATAGTATATATTAGGGTCGATAGTAAGTAGGTAGCTGTAGAATTGATAGATAGGTAGATAAACAATGTATTAAAAAAAATCTTAAATAAAAAAAAAAAATTGTTAAGTCATTGTAAAATATTTATGTATGCACAGGCTAGGGTTCCATACCTAGATACCTGAAAACGCTTTAAATCGCTTTAACATACAGCGCCATCTATTAGTTCCTTGCACAAAGTATTGAAATATGCAGTAAAATGGCTATAACTTTTGATTGCGTTAACTTAGAAGTATGATTGTTTTTACAGCCACGAGGGACCGCAGATCTGAGTAGTTGATATCAATTTCAGATTGATACCTCCACGCGTTTCCGTTAAAAAGAGTCTTGACAGACGGACAGACAACAAAGTGATCCTATAATGGTTCCTTTATTCCTTTTGAGGTACGGAATCCTAAAAAAACATAAGAAATAGTGTAACAATTGGCGGTCTTATCACTAAGATCTCTTCCAGACAACCACGCAGGGAAAAGATAGTACCGTAAATAAAATTGATCAATGGTGTAACAAAATTAACAAATATGACTGAAATATAAGTAATGCCTATATCTAAATAATGTATTGAATAATCAATATTATTTACTAAATTATATTGTTTAGTCTTTTTTCAAAGCCAGTAAAACAAAACTTACATATTTAATATTAGATTATTGTTATACTTACGGGTTGGTACATTCTCCTTCCCGTAGAACTCTCGGCATTAGTTCTGAGCATAAACATCGCAGGTAATTTAGTTCTGAACGACGGGACCTACGATAAAACACAATTTTTAATACCAAAATACTTCTTTATTTCGAAATAAAAATGTTACTGTTATTGTTGTTTATAAAGATTTATATTATTGCGGGTTGACACGGTTCGATTTAATTTAATTTTTGGTAGTTTAAAAAAAGTAAAACGAATTTGATTTTTGTTTGTGGAATTGTCGGTTCTGCGGAAAATATGACAGGCTCATTGCTACTTCAACTTGTTAACCCGCTAGGGCTATGTCGGTAACTTTCGTTCGTCTACAAATCCCATTTCTGATTCGATCTCTCTTTTCTAGAGATAAGCATTCCGAGCATAGGCCTCTGCATAGCTCGTTGTGCTACTTTAATCAGGATTCAAAATTGGTATAAATGTTAAAAAATCTAGATTACCTGGCAGCTTGATGTATTTGTCTAGTGCTCTGTATCCCTGTGGAGTGAGCGCTGTAGTGTCGGAGCGCACAGGGGACCAGCCGGCTTGTTATAAACTCTGCATAGTTTATCTGGAATATTTATTATTATTAACGCGAGGCTGGTCGACTATAGTAATTTTTCAAAAAAACTTTACTTGAATTATAACCTACGCACAGAACATAATAATACTACGTATAGAATGGACACTGTCATCCGCCCACCAATCCGGCCTTCCTCACCCCGCGAGCGAGATTGAGCTCTCCACGAGCGCCGCTTTGCCGGAAAATCACCTCACGCACACTCTTGCACGTGTACAAAACTACATGTGTGCAGTGTCTGTGTAGTAGGTAGTTATATCGTGACTTTTGTATGGGAATTTAGTGAGTGTCGAGAAGGTTTTATCCACTGCAGAATATAGGCCTTCACCATAAGGGGGCATTGGCAAACCCCCCCTGGGTATCCCCCTCTAATAACCCTTAGCCGGCCGCCACGGCAACTACGGGTAGAAAAGGTACCTACCATTATATTGCCGGCACCCCACGGGTATCTTATATATATATATATAAAAATCTTGTGCCACAATGTATGTCACGAATAAACTCCAAAACTACTGAAACGATTTCAATCAAATTTCACATGTACCCGTATTTTGGTCTAACTTACTGGATAGTATACGTAGATAGGATAGTTATCATCTCAATTATTCGCTTATGTCGTGAATGTAAACGAATAAAATGTATCAATTAATTGTTTAAGCAAGTGATTATTTACTGTTTAGTTTTATGAAGTTCTCATTGATTCATCGATAAAATTCTTCAATATTGTTTGACATCTAGGTTGCAAATACACCCAAAAGATGGCGCTGTGTTCTGTTTCTTAGAATATAAATTCTATTACTTTATTTCACGTTATATTTATTTATGCTCACGATATAACCGTATTATTTTAATGGTTTTTGACTGATATTTTTATAATTATACTGCGTATTATGTTACAATATTATTACCATTAATAACAAAAAAAAATTGTACTATTTTGTTAGAGAATTATTAGAGTCTTGGCGCCAAATTTTAATCAAAGTTTCAAGATCTGGCCATCAAATTCTATCGAGTCGCCATCTCTGGTTTGAATGTCCAAAGCTTTGGTATCTCATTCGTTCTCGAGACCTCCTCTGAGCGTAAACAAAGCTCCCTCTCGAACCATCGAGACCCACTATTTCGAACAATCGATCAATCGATTCTTCTCGAAGCATGCGAACTAGAACGTTCGGGAAATTCAAGGTTCAGGTATAAATACTGGCGCCGAGTGTCACCGCAGTTCAGTTCCTTTTTAAACGAGTGAATTAATACTATCTTCCGGAAAGTGATAGTCTCAGTAAAATCTCCACGCATTTTGTACAACAATATGAATTTTTCAATTGAGTACTCCAGTTTTATTTTAAATTTAGGTAATTCGATTTTACCGGAAGGGTTTTATTTCCTTAGATTATAGAAATAAAATATGGCGGTACGAAGTTCGCCGGGTCAGCTAGTTTATGATATTTTAATAATGCTGGGTTATTGGTAATCAGTTGACACGTGACATCAGCATAAAGGTTCATAAGTTTACTCATTAACTGAGTTTTTTGGTGTGTTGTTGAGCCAATGTATCAGTCCAATGTGGTTTTATATACACATAATTTAAATTACAACGTATTATTATTTTGTGAAAACACCATATTTTGTAGCATCCACAAATGGCACTTTAATGCAAAAACTAAACGCAAAGAGAACCATCGGTTATCTGATAACTGAGTTGCTGGTAGTAGAGTTAAAACTTTGTGAAACACTATGTAACTACTTGTTATTGGTAGGTGAAAACGAGTTGTAGCTCTTATACTATGACGGTCCGTTGAATATAGAAACCAGGCATTAGATAACATATAAAATGAAATTCTGACTGCTTAGTTGTTCAGTAGTCTCAAGCACTACTACCGAGCATTGAGGTATCGAGTTCGATTCCGAGGTCAGGCAAAAGTGTTACTGAATTTTTCCATTAAGCATTATTTTCAATAGGAGTATTGATTTTTGCTCTGTTGATGGCAATTATCTCGCTCCCTATAACATGGACCCTAAAAAAAAATTAGCAATATGTAGGGGGTGTACCTGGGTACCTAGTTTTATCTCTGTAATATTATGTTATTGTAATGTTTACCTTTAATGCGCGTTGCAACAAGCAAGCCGAGGCGTATCTGAGTTGATGTCGCAGTTCGTCCACAAAGAACGGTTGTAGTGTTATCTTGTTGTACCAACTGTTTACGAATTGCTCTATTATTGTGTTGTAGAACTGAAACAGATAGTTTTATCCTTTAAAAATGTATAGATTGTCCATTTAGTGATTTCAGGAATTCCTCTTTAATTCGTTGCCTGGTATAGCAATAGGCTCGCCCCTTATTAAATCCAGTCCAGTCCAGTCCCTAGATCGAATCTCACCATGTGGACTTTTCACCTGGACGCTACCGTGTTTCGGATGGCACGTTAAACTGGAGGTCCCTATGGTTTCCTATAGTATGGTTCCCTATGGTCCCTATGGTTTTAATATAGGGGGCAGTCGTTAGGTCATGTCGGAGGCTGCGTAGGAATCTTGGCGACCTGAAACTCTGACAATATGGGGTTTTATGGTATAGTTTTTATTTTATGGATCCTAAAACATACCTAGCGAAGTGTGGGTGTTGTACTATGGGACTGATTCAAAGTCCAAGTTTTTTATTTTCCGATAAAAAGAACAAAAAGGTTACAAACATGGATACAGCTCTGCCTATCCCTTTGGGCAAATTATTGCCATGGGATCATTCCCTAGTTAAACCACATTGATATGAATGTGGTCTCACCTATAAAAGCAAGGTGGTCCTATGGTCTTGGAGAAAATGAGAATTCATTGAGGATGCACCTATGAAAATAGCTTTAAAAGTAAATATAGCTTTAAATAGCTTTTAAGGTATTTTTTGAGGTCAAATAAAACATACTAGTGGGTATTATGATTATAAATATCCTTTTTCGATAATTAAAAAATCAATATAATAATATGTAAGTATAGATACTTAATGCAAATATCATAATTAAAATATATTTGCAAGTCAAGTTATAAGTTAATCATTCTTCTATTCATTGACAAATAATTTAGATTTAATTTTTTATCGCTTTAGAGAAGAATTTGCCAATATTTTACAAACAAACAACTATTTTTGAAATAAAATAGACTAAATAAATATGTAGATGTGATTAAACTAGGTATAGCTAATAAGATTCCATATTAGTGAAACCATGTCATGCCTTTTAAAGTCAAGGCCAAATCAAGCCGACAAATACATTGTATTTATATCTACATACAATATACCTACACTATGTTTTATATATATGTTTTATTATAACCGAGTTCTAATACCTCAATAACATAATCACTAATCACGCCTTTTCCCTGAAAGGGTAGGCAAAGCTGTAACCAGGACTCATATCCCAATATAGGCACATTTCGCCAGTGTGTTATTGGTCCCATGTAATAGGGGGCGAGCCAGTTGCCAGCTTTGGGCACAGATCCAGACTCCAGCCAGATATTGAGATAATTCCTAATGGAACAATCTAATATATTATTACATTTTGCCTGATTTAGAGATCAAACCCAGGCTTCATGATCGGCAGTCGAGCATGCGCCCGCTACGTCACCGAGGCAGATGAGATTTACAAGAAACTTGTTATTTATAATTAGTACTTTTATTTATTCCGTGGTTATAATAATTAGTCAGCTAATGAGTGTTTTAACTATAGGTAAAAATATGAAACAATAAAGATCTTATTACTGTTAAAAAATACAAATAGTCTTTATCTCTTAAGGCAATCTAGACAACCTTCCCAGTACAGAATCAGACAAAATGTATTTAGGTAGAATTTAATGAAGTGCAGTTTTACCTGAAAAGTTCATGATCAACTCCAGGGTCTAAACTATCTTATATACCGAATTTCAACCCAATCCATTTGGTAGTTTTTGCGTGAAAGAGTAACAAACATCCATCTATCATCATATAGAAGTAGGATTATTAGTTGGACCTATGCTTAAAACTTTTGCAACAAGGAGTACTTCTGTAAGTACTATAAGAGTACTTCTGTAAGTACTATTCAAACTAAAATTACTTTTTAATAATTTCCTTTGTAAGTACTGCTTGAGAAAAAATGTGCACTATTTAATTTGTTTACATAGTGTGAATATAAAGCAAAGATGCGAAAACCAATTAACTGGAGTGATAATAATGCTCATTTAGCAACAAATTAACTCAATAATAAGAACATTGCCACGTTTATTAACATTATATGAGAAATAATGACTACCTACTAAACAAATTATTTTGCAAGACATCTGTTCAAAATAGGGCTGACTCAGATTCCGAATGGAAATCATCATTATTTCTATGAAATAAATATAAGACAGTCAGTAGGTACACATTGACAGCCTGGTTGGCACAGATGGTAGTAACTCTGTTTTCTGTACAGTAGGCCCCAGGTTCGATCGCCGGCCAGGTCAAACATTGGTGTGCTTGAACATGTCTGTTTGATCTGTGTTTGGGTGTTATAATTTTATATAAGTATGTATATCAGTGTTCTGGTAACCATAGTACAGGCTTCTAGCCTAGTTTGGGGCTAGATGACCATGTGTGGAAGATGTCCCATATTATTATTGTAATTTTTAAAGTGTGTAACATACATACTGTTACTGACCCGCCTGCCAGGTCGTGATGCACTGATCAGACACCGCGTTGCCAGGTTTAGACAATCTCTCTTTAAATCTGGCAACATTAAAATCAAGACATTGCTACGAAACTGTTTCGATTTTTTGAAACAATGTTCGAAAGTGTTATTATTTCAATAAATTGTATGGTTGTCTTAATTTTAATCTTACTTTAATTTAATTCAATTTTTAATTTTAATTTTAATATTATGCAATGTTGGATGTAAGTTATCTGAATAAATGAATTATATTATATTATTATTATACTGTAATTTCCATTGGGAAAAACACCTTGTTTCCATTGGGGTAAGCAGGAGTTTCTCTCTCCACATGCTATAAGCCTAAAACACAAGTTCTACTTCTTCCACTCTCATTACATTTGTATTATTTCAATTTGGGGACATACATTTAAACAGGTCCCACCAGAACTTGTGACACCTCAGAATCTGTGGATCTCTTAGATAGCCTAAATTGGCTAAGGGTTCAGAGTGGCTATTCTATGCAATTAAAATCTTAAATTCTATAGTCCAGTCATAGTACAGACCCTCTAAAAAAATGTGTGTAAGCTCGACATTACTGCCTTGTTGACTGCCTTAATGGCAGGTGGAGGTGAATCTTATGTATCAAGAAATGCAGTAGATGCCTAAAGACAAGAAAGTGTTATGTATAAGTAATGGAAAAAATCTATTACTTTCCCTGGTGTGAACATCAAAACTTGGTTAACCCATCATATTCCAGAATGCAGATCCACAATGCAAATTCTATTGTGTCTGGAATCCCGGCATGCCAAGGGTTAATGGCCATACTTTGCTTTGTAATTGGGATAGACTATGGAACTCACCTCTTCTATAGCTAGGTCCAATTGTTTATGTAATTGCAAGCCTACCCAGGGTTCAGTGGACACTCCATCATTATGTCTATCACAGCCTTTTGAGCCACATGCACTACATTTCTGAAACAACATTATAAACATACTATATCTAACTTTAATACTTACTATAATTGACTAACTTAAGTTACTTAAAGAGTTAAAGCTTACCTACTAGAGATTAATATAGCATGTGTTACCTATGAAATAATGACGAATCGATTGAATAAAGACTTATCACTGGTCAAAGACAGTCCAGTAGTTTAAGTTTAGGCGCCATGTCGGAACAAAAGTGAATATAGCATTATTGTGCTAAAAACTACTAACCCTTGCCTTTGGTCTTTACTGTAGTAGTGTTATATAGAGTAAATTTTATTTTGGTAGGCATAAAGTTGATGAACACAGGTCACATGACTTCATAGATATGTTTACAGAGTTTCTCAAGTATAAAACGTAAACAAGCCACTGACAGCTTACCTTTTTTAGGTCATCCTCTAATTTCCTATCAACAGTCTCCCCGACCAAATTACACTTTATTCTCTTCACATAATCGTAGAATTTACTCGAATTGAGGCCATAATAACAAGCCAAACATCCCAGCCCATAGCACAGACCTATCGCCGTGAAGTGAAATCTGAAAACGAAAGCGAAACTAAAGTGGTTATCTACCCGTCTTCAAACAAATGGGGAACGTTCAAAAATACCTGCAGGTGCTCCATACCTATGGAAATATAACACAGCAATAGATGTGCAAAGAATTCCTAAATAAATAATTAAATTATGATTATCAAATTTTTCTGCAAACTTCGTTTGACATCTTTCAGTCATGGCTAGCGACTAGCGAACAATGACGTTTGACACTATTGACAGTTAAAAATTGCCATTAAATATTACTAGTTGTCGGACAAAAAATACCCGAGTGCTGTTTGATATAATAATAATAATATCAATAATAAGGCCGCAGGGCAGCTTATGGCGAGCTGTTGAAGATTAGCGACCCCACGTACCTAAGTTCTCCCGGGGGAGGGTTATGTTTGTCGTTTGTGTTTACCGGCCGGTTGGAGTGAACAGTCTCCACCTCTGTCTTGCCTTTATTGGCCGGGCAGAGTGGAGTCGCAAGAGCCTCGTGCTCGAGGGAGGACGTGAAGCATACATGGCGAGTGAGCGAGCGTGATTCAACATTTAGGTAACGCAAGTGATCGCCGTTTAAAGTCCAGGGACACCTCTCCTACACTTAGAGATGTAATTTTTTAATATATCAATTTTATGATGAAGATCTATGCTGGCGGATCAATGGAGTCGTGGCAAAAAAATAATCATATCTCCATACAATCTTAAGTAAGCTCTTACCTATTACCTAATACTTTACCAGCGCCGCCCTGTACCATATTGTTCTCATTATTTATAGAGGGGTGTGTGATACAAAACCAGTCATTTTGCAATTATTATTTTGTATCACTTTCTTTACTCGTAATGAAAGCAAGCGCTTTCGCTCCGATACCCCGACACCAAAGGGTACAACTATATACTGGCAACATTTGATATTTCGTTCAGAACATTTTGGCGTTGACGTTTAGGTTTTGGTTTTTGAACGATTTATAACCGCAAAGTAAAAATTGTTCTGTGAAGTAAAACAGATAAAAGCAAAGAATACTATTACTAAAAAGGATAAAAGTCTACTGTGGTCAATGCATTTTATTTCGTAATTAAATTTTAGATTTAAAATTACGGAAAACAGTGATCGAAAAATTATAACCGTAGAAGTAGTTGGCCACTACTGACCTGCTGCTGCTGTTGATCTGCTTGAATATTGATGTAAGTCAAAAAATTCCGGATCACAATCCGTATAACATAAAAATTATTTGAATTAGGCAGGTACCTATTTTGTTTGCCTAATAATTCTAATTATTGTAAGTAATTTTTTAAAGGTATCAAAGATAAAATTCATAAGCATAATATATTCTAATAAAACAGCACAGAAACCTACAAAAACACTTCAACTCGTGAATTTTGAATCTCCAATATATTTTTTTCTCATTATATAGATCAAGCTTACTGTTTACTCAGGCCCTGACTTAAATGATTTACTATTCATCTTCAAAAACTTCCATAATAAATAACATTTTTTTAATGATAATGAGTGACAAAACGAGCAAATCAGGTGCCTGATGGTAAGCATCATGATTGCCCATATCTCATATCAGACACAGTGCCACCCAGTGATTTAAAATTGAAAATACTGCACGGCACTGCACTGCGCCTGTCACCCGGAAATATTAGTTGTTGTAACTTGTCTTGCCCAGTAATTTCGCTGGTAACATTGCCCTTCAGACCGGAACACAGTAATTTTTGCATATTACTGCTTGGCGGATGAATAACTGGCAAAGGTGTGGTACTTCCCAAGGCAGCCCCCTGCGCAAAGGAGGTCTACCATTACAAAAACCTTGGTTATCCCTTTCCTAACGGAGTAGTGATTTTGGAAAGTTTTTTGTTTTTTTTTTACATAATATTAATAAGGTCGATAAAATAAAACATACAGATTTTTTTCAAATTTTTATTATATATAATATTATTTATATTTTTAAAACTTTTTTGAATATTCTTCACTTACGAAAGCGCGAACAGCTGACAGGTTGTGACTTGAAATTCAAATTGATTGGCTGTTAACCGCGTCTCGCCGATTTGAGCGCGCTGATTGGCTGACGAAACTAATACTTAAAAGGATCGCCAGTGAATCTAATAGCTGAGAGTATCCCGATGAAATATATTTACCAAATAAACAAACGGTACTTAGAAGTACCCTTAGAGTGGAAAGGGTTAAACTTATTATCAATGCATATTATTATATTATCAACAACAATAATTATTATTTACAGATCACAAAGTTCAAGTATTATCTTTTGTTTGTTCTGCTTCAAGTTTATCTTTAAAAAAATTTTATGTAGTTTATTTACAGTCAATGTAGGGCGTAGGGCATACACTTTCTGAAATAATTTAAATGTATTTATTTTAAACAACTTAAGAATATTCATAAAATTAAGGTAAGAATATTCAGCTATTATCAGTTTAACTTTTACTTAAATATGGCATAGAAAAGGATTCATTTTATTTTTAAGATTTTACCCATCTTCATGCTATCCTAGCACTAAATAATGAGAGATAATAATTTTTTAATTCATAAAACTAATATCCTACTAATATTTTAATTATCAAATTTCAGTACAATGTAAAAAACTTACATTTTTAATAGGTGAACAAAACACTTGGGAGTTCTAACTCACCTCCAACGCCATCTAGCACGGTTTTGGCAAAGAACAGATAATAATACTACATACAGAATGGACACTGTCATCTGCCCACCAATCGGGCCTTTTAAACCTTGCCAGCGTTATTGAGTTCTCCTCAAGCCCCGCTTCTATGGAAAATCACCTCACGCACACTCTTACATGTGTACAAAACTCCATGTGTGCAGTGTCTGTGTAGTAGGTAGTTATAGCGCGGCTTTTTTATGGATGATTTTGGATGGATAAATGTTTGTTACTCTTTCACGCCAAAACTACTGAACCCATTGGGCTGAAATTCGGTATAATAGATAGTTTAGATCCTGGAATAACATAAAATTTACATTTTATTCCAATATTCCCACGGGAACGAAGACTACGCGAGTGAAACCGCCAAGCACAGCTAGTATAGATAAATGTGTCACCATAAAATTGTAAGAATCGTTAATTTATAATTATTATGCTTAGTTTATAAACTAGCTTTTTAGTTTACCTAACCTAAATGTTACTTTATAATTTAACTAGATAAATTATTTTTATTATAAAGTACGTAATGGTTCATACAATTTTACGTTGAGTCAATAATATATTAGTCCGATGAATTAAAATAATCTTAAAAATATTTCTTTTCTTTTTTCAGATAAAATGGCACTGCAAAGATACTTCTTCCAAGCAACAAAACAGTACATGTCAAGGCACTGCTTACTACAATCCAATATTAAGCAAACTTACTGTGAATTATATCACCAATACAGTGATGGGCCTAGAAAATACACTGATCAACACGAATGGGTCATAGTCAAAGACAATGTGGGAACTATTGGCATTAGCAAATACGCTCAGGAATCCCTAGGCGATGTTGTCTTTGCCCAACTACCAGATCTAGGCACGACATTAAAAGCAGGCGATGAATGTGGGGCCCTAGAAAGTGTTAAAGCAGCAAGTGAAATATATTCACCACTAACAGGTGTTGTCACTGAAAAAAATGTAGAAGTGGAAAAGAAACCTTCACTAATAAATACTTCTTGTTACGAAAAAGGTTGGTTGTTCAAAATGAAATTGACGAAACTGGAAGAGCTCGAAGAACTGATGGATGAGGAGAAATATGAACAGTTCCTGAAGACTGATGTTGAGAAGGAGCATACATAGGTTTAGGTTTACATAGGTTTTTGTTGTTTAACTAGTTTTAAAAAATATATTTGTAGCGCAAAACTTGTTAATTAATGTTATTATTCACCAACCACTATTGAAATCTAAATAACAAGCAAAATCACTAATTACATACAAAAAGTTTGTCCCACCTCTACTGTCATTTCTAAATATCCATGCATATTTAGAAGTGACAGTTCAATTTAGAAATTCAATTCACAATTCAGAACCAAACATCACCTCACATGTAATATTGCATGTTGTATAGTTCTTACAAACGTGACTTCTAGCAGGCCTGAGACATTGCATTTTTTAGATGTATAATAGCTACTCTGTTCACTGCTCTGTTCTGTGGTTCACTGTTCTGTGAAAGCTACAAGTAGCTGAGGCGACCAGACAGAGAGATACGCGATAGAGGCAGCATTAACGATAGTTGCTGTGCTGTGCGACCTGAATTGCACTTTATTGCGTTGTAGCTAGAGTCGCTATTTATTTAAATGATTTTGAGGAGTATCCTTCTGTCTCTTTAGTATTCTTTGCTTCTAGTACCAAGTTACGGGCGATCAGAAAAATAAATCGTATCAATCTTACTTGGCCAGCTAGATAGTTACGAATGGCTTCTTTGTAAAAATGTTGCTTTGTAAACTTCATTGTACAATACTAACGTTGCTAGAAATATCTAGCAACATATGGTCACTGTTAGTTTTCTTAGCGACTTGCGGGAACGTCTCCGACAGCTAACTTCAGGCCGGCCAAGTAAGATTGCCGGTGTTGTATTTAGATTTCTACGCTAAAACGGCACTAGTGCATATCATGAATTATCATATAACAGTGATACAACATGGCGGATTATTATAGGTAGGTACTATTTTTGGCCAAGTTATGAGGTATTTCCATTTTATTGCCACTAGTCGAATAAATCTTGTGAGTAATCATTTTAGTTCCTTTAAAACAGCAAACCATAAAGTTATATCATTTAGAGGTTTGTTGTTAAATATTTCTATTTTAAAAGTTCATGAAAATGTGTTTTTTACAATTTCCTTTTGCCTTACTCAAAAGTATAATAATTCTATGTTAATGGTTAAAAATAAAACCCATCAAAAAGTGTGTTAACTTTTATTAAAGTGCATCCTTATCCTAACCTAACCAGGTTGGTAAACATAAATTCCTACTTTGGCATCCTTCACCACAAAAAGCTGATTCAGCAATAAATAATTTTTTGCAATATTTTGCTGTGGCGTGTGTTTTGACTTAGTTTTGACTCTTTCGCTTAGAGAGTTACAAGGTATTTTAGTTAAAATATATATTATTCTAGTCCTTATATAGTTATTATTTAATGTATAACTTGTCCAGATAGGTTTTTGATTTGATTTGCTTTAAATTAATTACTTATCACATATAATTACCTAAAATATACTGTATAGACTTTCTACGTTATTTCAGCGAACATTAACTTCAGCATCCCCAAAAACTCTGTATGTGAGACATTGACAAAGCATTTCTAAATCTTTTGACAGCCTCGTTGGCTCAGATGGTAATTACCTTGCTGTCAGTGCCGCAGGCCTCAGGTTTGAACCCCGGTCAGCAAGGGCGTCGCCAAGGGGGGGCAGGGAGGGGCTGCTGCCCTCCCCTAGAGAATCGAAGAAATTTAGCCTTTATTGTCAATGTTGACATTCAAGTGCCGCCATACGATAGACACGTATTTTTAAATACAGAAGCATCTGGGCTCTATTTCATATAAAAAATAATCTACAAAACTGTAAAAAATCTACCAAATTGTAGGGCTTTTCTTTTTCATAGAAATTTGTATTTGTAAATTGTATACAGGCAAATACCTGTTTTATATCTACCGTCTACCCAAATGGGGAATTTGGGAAAGTCCTTGACTAGCCCCCCCTTGATCATCGGCGACGCCCTTGCTGGTCAGGTCAAACATTTGTGTGCATGAACATGTCTGTTTGATCTGTGTCTGGGTGTTATTAGCTTACATAAGTATGTACTCGTATATCAGTCATCTGGTTACCATAGTACAGATTTCTAGCCTAGTTTGAGATCAGATGACCGTGTGTGGAAGTTGTCCCATATTATTATTTCTTTATATGCTTTGCACTTTGCATGTTCATAATCTACTTTTTCCATTTTGTTTTTGCACTTTTTGCAGTACAGTGACGTGTGATGAAATGTAAACACCCAACAGATTTTGAATGTACAGCAAAAGAAACTACAACCCATGCTTCAAAATTATCTAACCATTATGATCCAGTCGAATGGTAATTCATCGCACATACACTTTGATTTCCAGAAAGTTCTAATCTCATTTCACAAAAAAAAAAATGCTCCGAAGTGCGTGGAGAATAAATGACTACTGGCCGATTTCCAGAATGCTCAATAGTGACTCGACGACATATAACATAGACTATAATGACAAAATATTGTACAGCTCAATGAAATATTTGTAAAAAAGCTCTTCCTTATTTTATCTACATAATCATTTTGTTTCAAGTCGCGTCACGGTTTAATAGCGCTGACCTTGAATGCGCAGAAATCGATTTGTAGATCTGTTTAGTAACAGGAATGAGGTGCGTCGGGAGAGGCGCTGCATTGGTCGCTCGGTCGTCTTCACCCCGTCTTACCCCGCTCATGCGTCTCAAGTGTCCTGCGTACTGTCGCGACCATATTTCGTAGTGGTGTGTGAACGATGACAGCTCGGATAATGAAGACAGTCTAGATTAGGTTTAATGTTAATTTTACATCTCACGAAAAGACGTGATATTCTGAGTCTATTACTCTCTCGGAATAAAGTAACTCATAATTTGACGTGTACTTTTGATAAAAAATTTAAAACATAAGTTCAATTTAGTTAATTTGCACATGCCAGAACCGCTTATTGCACCTTTTTCCATACTTTTATACAACTAATTTGACAAATTAGGTAGTTACTAAAGAACTCGCTTAATAATTATATGCGCAACTGTACACTTGCTCAAATCACCCCTCCACTTTTGCCGAGCGCTTTTAAACCGTGACGCGACCTATACTCATAATTAATTATATGCATATAATATAAATTACTAATGTAGGTAATACGCAAATCACAAAGTACACATACTATTCTAAGACATCTCACTATTGAATATCAAGATACTAGGTGTTACAAAAAGTGTAGTAATATTTGACCCTTCCTTAAAATTTACCGATTAGCCGATTCATTTTGTATGAAATATCGACAATTTTTTAATTATTTCTTTTGAAAGTTTTTCATTTTGAAGGGTTTGATGATTACACTCCCTTAAGTATTTCTACACCTTTTTGTAACACGTTGTATGTGACTAAAACAGATTTAACTATATTATGGTACTTATTCCAACAATTTAAAATGTTATGACTAGATAAACATACACAAATACAATATTTTATTATTATTCAATATAAAAATTGATTTAAAATCTTGGATAATTGGCAATAATTATTTAATATTACGACTTTATTCCCTGTTATTCTAAAATTCAATTACTTTTCTAAAGATAGCTTGATCCCTGACAGCCGAACAAAAACCTAATTTTTGTCCATATTTCCATTTTAGGAGGGTATTTCAATCATTTCTTTCTCGCTAGTGAAACAATGCCTCGCATAGTTGCACAACAATAACGATAGAGGTAACGACTAAATTATGATAGGCATATCATAGCCGATATGGAAATATGCAGTTAAATGGCCATAACTTTTAATTACGTAAACTTATAACTATGATTTTTTTACGACCACAAGGGACGGACAGACAGACAGCCGCGGACAAAATGTGATCCTATTCCTTTTTTAAAAGCTTTTATTTAACTTGCAATGTATGTAAGTATGTTTGTTCGGGAGAAATCTTTGAACTCAATTTTGAAGTAGATATCTTCAACCGATTGAGCTGAAATTTTGTATACACGTTTAGTTTGGATGACAATGCACGATATAGTGTGTGCCATCATTCTAAATCCAATATGGCGGACCATCCAAGATGGCGGAATAGTTATTTTTAATGCATTTGTACAATATGGATATGAAATGAAAGGGCTTGTTGAGAGTAGCTCGAAAAATAATTTGGCGTCATTCTAAATCCAATATGGCGGACCATCCACGATGGTGGAGTAGTTAAAAGCTTTTTTAAAAATATTTTTTTGCTTTTAATTTATTCCTTATGAGGTACAGAACCTATCTTTCCGAACGCACGGTAGACTCAGTACTGTATCTTCATTGACGTACAAAAGTGTCAGATTATGACCTATTTGAATAAATCTGTTTGAGTTTGAGTTTGAGAACCCTAAAAATGATTATGTTCAGCTGTCAAGAGATCAAGCTATAGTTTACACACCATAAAGTCTTAATTACACTTAAAAGTATTACATTAATGTGTTAAATCCTCAAAAAGTTCAAAAGACAAAGTAGGTAAATAAAAACTGATTTCTAGACAAAAAAGATAATAAAATCAAGGAATATTAATTGTATAGAAAACAATTAAAAATGTATGGCAGCTTTGTGAGCAGTATACAAAAATTAGTAAAAAACTGTGGTATACAGGTCGCGTCACGGTTTAATAGCGCTGACCTTGAATGCGCAGAAATCGATTTTTAGATCTGTTAGGACTTTAACGACCAATACAAAGCCCTATCACTTTTGCCGAGCGCCATTATACCATGACGCGACCTCTTAAGAAAAGTACAAAAACAAGATCATCTCTCCTTTTTTAATATGGTAAAATATATTAAATTGTACCTTCTAATTATTATCGTATTATATTGAAATAATTCATCATAATATATCCATTATTTAATTATAATCCAAAGGATTCTATGTATTTATTCTTTTACTTTAGGACGGGTAAAACACAATTTAATTTTGTACACTAAATATCATAGAATCGCTTGACCTCCATATCTGTACAAATTTCCATCGGTATTAATTAATTTCGGAACAAATGGTCTATAAGTTTGTCTCACAATTTTCTAAACTAGCAGACCATTTACATGAGACAACGGTATTAAATTATGCTCTATTAAATCTATGTATCTATTAAATTATGAGCTGTTATAAAATTCCAATAACAGCAATTATTACTAATATCTCATTCATTATAATTAGTGTTTTTGCAATTGCCTGTAAACTAGGCATCGACTAATCGCGGCTTTTTTTAGATATAGCTTGACAGAAAAGAAGGGGGGCGCCACTGTATATTTCAACAATAAAAACAATTGGCACTTGCATTTTAACCCGTTATTAGTTCAGTTTCTACTCTTTTCCGTCTAAATGTTTAAAAAGATTGTCAAATGCTTCATAGAAATGGATCATAATCACACTCGTATTTAAGATCATTATTATGATGGCCCAAGCGCATAGGGCCGGAAAATCCCAACGTGACAAACGCGGTGAGAAATCCCTTACTTAACACAGTACCTTACATAAACATTGTTTTTGAATATGGGTGTAATTATGCAGCATAACGCTGTGGGCAAAGTTCACCAACAATTCTTCCATTCGTTATTCACATTTTTTGTACTAATTCTGCCATAATATTACCTTTTAGGTCTGGTCTAAATTCGTAAATTAACATTTCAACTTAGAATCTACGTGAAAATCAACCGAACTGCGGGATTACTGAGCCCGAGCCATATTTTAAAACCGTTTTAGGTTTGTACGTCCAAGATACGGTGAACGGTTTATCCAGAGCCAAATTCGCGATAACATCAAGAACTTTTGTAGTGGCATTATAAGTGTATTCGCAGGGTTTTTTGCATTGCTTATTGTTGACGTTCAAATCGTTCACCTGTTGTTGGTTGAAGAATGATATTTTGTTGAGAGGGGGCACTCCGAAGCCCCACCAACGGACGGCGCTGCGGAACTCTGTGTGATTGTGGTAGAATTCTATGTGACTGTATTTCTTCTCTTGGTAGCTGTCTGCAAGAACAGAGAAATAAACAATAATCAAAATGATTATTTTAACTTTTTTAGGAAAAGAGCACTATTTGCCCGCAGTATCGCTTAATTTGAATACATTATGTAGGTTTGGTATTTTATCGTTAGCATACACGCCTTTTTACCTTTGGGCACAGAACAGATAGTTAATACTACGTATAGAATGGACACTGTCATCCGCCCACCAATCCGGCCTTCCTCACCCCGCGAGCGAGATTGAGCTCTCCACGAGCCCCGCTTCTATGGGAAATCACCTCACGCACACACTTGCACGTGTATAAAACTCCATGTGTGCAGGTAGGTAGTTATAGCGCGGCTTTTGTATGGGATTGAATCGATTGGTCCGGGGTGTGCTTTGAGGTAGACAGAAACTAAAGGCCGATTCAGACCGGCCTGAGTATTACGAACTTTAGGGCCGATTCAGACCGGCCTGAGTATTACGAACTTTAGGGCCGATTCAGACCAGTCTGAGTATTACGAACTTTAGGGCCGATTCGTGACCAGTCTGAGTATTACGAACTTTAGGGCCGATTCAGACCGGCCTGAGTATTACGAACTTTAGGGCCGATTCAGACCGAGACGGCAGCGGCGCGGTGAACACTTTCAGTGTCAAATTATTCTACGTTTTACGTTTTTAGCATAGCACAATTAATACTTACTAATACTATCGCCATCGTCCCAGTACAATTCGCCGTAAGCGTTATATTGATTGTCCGGTACCACGAGCACTTGCATCGGGGAGCTGCGACACTTAGTGGTGGTGACGGCGCCCGAGGGCGGCTCCTGTACTGGCAACACCGCACCTCCCTGCATGATATACAATACATACAATAGAATACAGTCTCGTTGGCTCAGATGGTAGTAACTCTGCTTTCTGTGCCGCAGACCCCGGGTTCGATCCCCGGCCAGGTCAAACATTTGTGTGCATGAACATGTCTGTTTGATCTGTGTCTGGGTGTTATACTTATATAAGTATGTATATCGGTCATCTGGTTACCATAGTACAGGCTTCTAGCCTAGTTTGGGACCAGATGACTGTGTGTGGAAGTTGTCCCATATTATATTATTATTGTATCATGATGCTTACCATCAGGCACCTGATTTGCTCGTCTTGTCACTCACTATCATAAATAAAAATGAAACACAAATCCTTACCCTAACAGAAACAGTGGTATGTTCGTCGACATCAAGCCACTGTCCATTGGCCAACCGTTCCCCGGTCAGTTGGTACCAGGTCTGCGGCCGAGGGAAGAAGGCCTTCGTGGTCTCTACTCCTTGGTCCAGTATGGGTGTGATCATTATGTACGGCCCTATTAGGAACTGGTCGTCTATATCGTGCAGGTTCGATTGTTCCGGCCATCTGAAACGTACATGGCATCACTGTTGTCCGTTTGCCGAGTCGGGATAGTAATGCGTTATCTCTATCACGCAAATGCATAGAAAAGACAAGGACAAAACAACGAGCTTTATGCTATGAAGGCGTGACCAAAGGTTTGAAAATAAAAGAGCTAATTCAAGTTGGACAAACAGCAACAAACAAACAAACACCTCCGCGCGAGGGAATCATCTCTGTTTACTACAATAATAACTCAAAAAGATTTACCCCAGGTTGTCTGTAAGAAATTGCTTTATGCGATAAGACTGCCGGTTGTTTACCGTGATAAATATTTTTTGTATCGTTACTTCTAACCTTGTTATTTAATTAGGTATGCAATAAAGTATTATTCTATTCTATTCTATTTATTCAAATAGGTCACACTCTAGACACTTTTGCACGTCAATGAAGATAAACAGTACTGAGTCTACCGTGCGTTCGGAAAGATACCTCTACAAGAAGAACGCACAAGAAACTTGTAGGGCTTAATTTTTTCAACAGATAGTTTTACAATATTTGGTTTGGTTACATTCGTTTTCTTTAAAGGTGCCGCGAGGCGGCTACGCAGAAGTTTCCAGGCATCTTTGTCCTCTATGTACTGGTTGACTTTATAATAAGCCTTATATTTAGAGATCCGGACCTCAAAAGGAAAAAGGAACCTTTGTAGGATCACTTCACTAGTGGTTAACAAAAGAGTATTATAAATCAATCTATAATTAGACTCACTCAAAGAACAGCGGCCTGGCAACAGTATCCCCCTGTATATGGGCCCTCCAGAACATTGTGTAGTAGTAGGGGAGCAGCCTGTATCTGGTGCGGAGCGCAGTTCTACTGGCTTGTACCACGTCCGGGCCTAGGCTTACTGGGTCCTGAGGCTACGAGGGTATACAAATGTTAGGTTAAACTTTAACAAAGAACTAGAAATAGAACATAGAAAACAGCACGTAGAACTAATGGTCGAGGGGGTTGTAAAGTTCCCGAATGGAGGAGACCATGGACTGGCAAGCGCAGCGTAGGACGTCCACTCACAAGGTGGACAGACGATCTGATAAGGACGGCAAGACTGGATGGAAATCTAAGCGGGAGGCCTATATTCAGCAGTGGACGTCCTATGGCTGTGATGATGATGAAACTTTAAACATAATATGGACTGCCTCGTTGCTTCTGCTACTGTCGATCATGAGGTCCTGGGATCGATTCTCAGGTTGGTGTGTAAGTGTTTATGGATTTTTCTATTGGGAATTTTCTCTGGTGTCTGAATTTGTGACCGGTTGATGGCAATGGAGGCCATTGCCCTTTATGTATTGGGACTTAAAACATAACTGGTGGGTGTACCTACTATGGGATTCTGTCCTGGGTACACCTCTAGGTACCCTTAGGGAAAAAGTCGTGATGGTCTTTATGTTAAACTTTAACATAATAGGGACTGCGATTTTCCTTTCATTCTAAAATTCATGAAAGCGGCATCTTAAAACACAGAATATCCTCTGTGTTTTACCTGAAGAACATCTTTGTTCTTTCTATAATTTGAGATCAAAGATCTTTTTCATATTCATCACAATGAAACAGTCTCGTTTTTTTTTATGATAGTGAGTGACAAGACGAGCAAATCAGGTGCCTGATGGTAAGCATCATGATTGCCCATATCAGATACAGTGCCACAGTGTTTTAAAATTCTAAATTCTGCGCGGCACTGCACTGCGCCCGTCACCCTGAGATATGAGTTGTTAAATCTCGTCATGCCCAGTAATTTCGCTGGTAACATTGCCCTTCAGACCGGAACACATTACTGCTTGGCGGATGAATAACTGGCAAAGGTGTGGTACTGCCCCAGGCGGGCCCCTATGGTAGGCCTCTTATGTTTATTGTACTCCCTCGTAAATTGTTTTTTAATATAGTTTGTATACTGGGCAAGCATAAATTATAAGCATTTCTTAATTGCATATATTGATGTTCACTGTAGACTTTTATAGTAACTAACTGTACCCCGCGGTTTCGGGATAAAAAGTACCCTATAAATTCCAGAGTCTAAACTATTTACATATCAAATTTCAGCCCAATCGGTTCGGTAGTTTTGGCGTGAAAGAGTAACAAACATCCATCCATCCTAACAAACATTTATATATTAATAGAATAGGCTATACTCACAGTGCTAGTATCAGAGTTGTGGTTCCTAGAGAAGGGATAGAAGGCTCCCAGTTGCATCCATCTCTTGCACAGTTCCGGCGTGGTGTTGCCAGAGAACCCACATATATCCGCGCCCATTAACGGTACGCCGAACATACTGAAGCTTAGTAACTCTGTAATTATTATTACATGTTATTGATAACTACATCTCAGCAAATCTACCAATTTTTACATGAGCAAATTGGTGTAATTTGCCTTGTGTTATTTTTTAATATGGGACAACTTCCACACACGGTCATCTGGTTCCAAACTAGGCTAGAAGCCTGTACTATGGTAACCAGATGACTGATATACATACTTATATACGCTTATAACACACAGACACAGATCAAACAGACATGTTCATGCACACAAATGTTTGACCTGACCGCGGATCGAACCCGGGCCCTGTGGCCCGAAAGCAGAGTTACTACCATCTGAGCTGTCAAGGCTGTCTATAATCAAAAATACATATTTAAATTCTCCAAGGATTTTAATTAAATTTAAATTCATACTATTACTAGACGAAATTATGTTCAAAATTTCGAGTTTCTAGATCGGCGGTTTGGGCTCGGCGTTGAATTTTATAATATACTAGCGACCCGCCCCGGCTTCTCACGGGTTGCAGAAGTAGGTATAGTGAACGTTTAACAGGAGTAAATTCGTGATACATTGTATTTTAATAGATATAACTCTAATGGTTTACGCAGCCTCGGTGACTCGGTGCCTCGATGGCGTAGAGGGCGCATGCTCGACTGCCAATCAAGAGGTCCCGGGTTCGATCCCCAGTTCAGGCAGTGTTAAATATTGGATTTTTCCATTCGGAATTATCTCAATAACTGCCTGGAGTCTGGAACTGTGCCCGGTAGATGGCAATAGGCTCGCCCCCTATTACATGGGATCAATAACATACTGGCAAAATGTGGGTGTATCTACTATGGGACTGAGTCCTGGGTACTCTGCCTACCCCTTCGGGAAAAAGGCGTGAATGTATGTTTACGCAGCGCACGCAAATTAATTGACTATTTCTGTTTCAATGACCAAACCTTAACACATGTATAAATTTATCGTGGGCTATTTTGAAGATATTGATAAGTATTACAAACCCCTAGTACATTACTTTATTCTAACACCAATACTTTTCACAGCGCATGCATATAATGACTTTCGATTATTGTGACTAAACAAAAAAAGATGTATATAATCTATGTATACTGTTTTGTAGGTATTGATAAGTACTACAAACCCTTAGTACATTATACCACCAATAGTTTTCACACCGCATGAAAAATAATCACTGCTTCCATTATTGTGACTAAACCAAAATAGATGGATATAATCTATGTATACTGTTTTGTAGATATTGATAATTACTACAAACCCCTAGTACATTACTTTAATCTACCACCGATAGTTTTCACACCGCTTGAAAAATAATCACTGCTTCGATTATTGTGACTAAACCAAAAAAGATGGATATAATCTATGTATACTGTTTTGTAGGTATTGATAATTACTACAAACCCCTAGTACATTACTTTATTCTACCACCAATACTTTTCACAGCGCATGCATATAATGTCTGTTTCGATTATTGTGACTAAACCAAAATAGATGGATAAAATTTCCGTGGACTATTTTGTAGATATTGATAAGTACTACAAACCCCTAGTACATTATATTATTCTACCATCAATGGATTTCACAGCGCACGCAAATTTATGAATATGGTAATTATATTATGTGACACCTTGGTTCACAATATTGCAGTTTTCTTACGGATCCCTATTTTTTTTCAAAATCTCATATAGCCTATGTCACTCACACTGAATTAAGCTATCCATAAGTGAAAGAATTTTTAAAATCGGTCCAGTAGTTTCGGAGCCTATTCGTTACAAACAAAAAAACAAAAAATCAAAAAAACAAAGTTTCTCTCTTTATAATATTAGTATAGATAGTGTTTATAATCAGTTGTATTTCCAGCGGAACCTTAAACTAGGTGAGAGTCTGTATTTCAGGGCCCAGAGATGCGATTAACAATCATGTATGTATGCTGTGAAACACAAGTAACTCGATCGTTACATTATTTGTTATACCTAATTGTATTTTAAATATAAGGTTTCTTGTTTGTAGTGTAATAATAAACAGTTTATCTATCTACTAACTGTGCCCCGCGGTTTCACGCGCGTAGTCTTCGTTCCCGCGGGAATATCGGGAAAAAAGTATCCTATGTGTTATTCCAGGGTCTAAGCTACCTGTATACCAAATTTCAGCCCAAACATCCATCCATCCATCCGTCAATCAATCAAACCAAAACCGCGCTAGATGACGCTGGTGGTGAGTTAGAACTCGCAAGTGTTTTGTTCACCTGTTAGAAACATAAGTTTTTTTACATTGTTGAAATTTGAGATTTATAATATTACATACATTCACGCCTTTTTCCCGAAGGGGTAGGCAGAGGTGTACCCAGGACTCAGTTCCATAGTAGATACACCCACATTTCGCCAGTATGTTATTGGTCCCATGTAATAGGGGGCGAGCCTATTGCCATCTACCGGGCACAGTTCCAGACTCCAGGCAGTTATTGAGATAATTCCTAGTGGAAAAAAAAATCCAATATGTAACACTGCCTGACCTGGGGATCGAACCCGGGACCTCTTGATTGGCAGTCGAGCATGCGCCCTCTACGCCACCGAGGCAGTCATAATATTAGTTATAATATTAGTAGGATCTTAATCTAAGAAGTGCCTTTTTGTTAATATTGTACATACCGGGTATAGTCATCCTCATATCGTGCCATTGGCTGCGAACATCTCCGCTCCAGTGTCCCGCGTATTGTCCGAGCCCCACGAACGACGCGCGCGATATTATGAACGGACGCTTGCCGCGGATCTCTAACAACGCACTGAAATTATATTGTACTGTGTGTAACAAAACAAGCAAACATTACTGCAAACTCTTCATTTTTTTGGGTTGAACGTCGAATCACGCTAATAAAACTGGGATTTTTAGAAGTTCAGTACGAAAAAACCGAGGGTTAATAAGAAAAATTAAAATGACAGGAGCATTCATGAAGGTTACATCACCATAAAAATATCAGGATATATATTTTATAGAATGGCTTAACAATATTCGGAGGAAACAGGGGAATACAAAACAGGGGAGGAAACAGGGGATTGTGTCAAATTCTTAAAAGGTATCAAGTTGAAATTGATATCAACTACTCAGATCTGCGGTCACTTGTGGCTGTAAAAAAAATCATACTTCTAAGTTAACGCAATCATAAGTTATGGCCATTTTACTGCATATTTCAATACTTTGCGCAAGGAACTAATAGATGGCGCTGTATGTTCGGAGGCGGATTATTCTTCGGGATTAGAAGCGTTCTGTTCAGGTATCTAGGTATGGAACCCTACACTATGAATACATACGTATGCCTTAACAATTTCTTTTTTCTTTTGTTTTTAATATTGGACAACTTCCACACACGGTCATCTGGTCCCAAACTAAGCTAGAAGCCTGTACTATGGTAACCAGATGACTGATATACATACTTACATACGCTTATAATATAACACCCAGACACAGATCAAACAGACATGCTCATGCACACAAATGTTTGACCTGGCTGAGGATCGAACCCGGGCCCTGCGGCACAGAAAGCAGAGTTACTACCATCTGAGCCAACGAGGCTGTCAATTTATTTTCTTCTTCAGGTTATATATGATATCTATGGTCAATAGAATACTTACAAGTTAGTAGCAACAGCTTCAGTGATAGAATACAAGGAATGCCAGTCATAATGTTGTCCGGCGTAATGTTTCGCGTCCATACATAGTGTGTGTTCGTGTAAAGAGTTGTCTTTTGTATGAGGCTTGTATGGAAGGTTCTCTGGCTCGCAGGAACCGTACGCTGAACCATCGGGGAAGTTGGATGGCTCGTTCATGTCCTGAAAGGAAAGGACTATTACAATTCAAAATTAAGTATAATCTTAACAGAATACAGGACCTCTTAGCAGTTTGACACAATCCAATGGAAAATTTACTAAATCGATGTTTTGCATTCCCCTGTTTCCTTAAAATATTATTAACCCATTCAATAAATTTAAATCCTGGTATTTTTATAGTGAAGTAAACGGTTTTTTCATAGTGTACTTCTGAAAATCCAATAATAATTTGAATTTATACTCTAACAGAACGGGTTACCCCAATTACACTGCTCGAGTCAATTCATATGGGTTATGTGGTCAACCCATATTGTCAGTTTCAGGTCGGCAAGATTCCTACGCAGCCTACGACATGAGCTAACGACTGCCCCTATATATCTTATAGGAAACTATAAGGACCTGCAGTTTAACGTGACATCCGACACTCGGTAGCGTCCAGGCGAAAAGTCCATAGAGATTCGATCCAGGGACTACGGATTTAAAGCCGGGCATAATCCCGCTGGACCACGGACGCTCCAAGTTTTACTCGCATGATTAGACGTCCACTACAAAAATAAAATGACAGGGACATAGTTTATTTAATCCTTAATATATCAAAATATAAATACAAATATAAAAATATAAATACATATATCAAAATATGTTTACTATATTCGGAGGAAACAGGGGAATGCAAAACATCGATTTGGTAAACTTTCTCACCACCGAGGCAATCCAATATTTTTTATTTTAATAATAAGTCAAAAAATTAGTGATACTCACAATCCAAGCACCGTCAAAAGGTATTGTTTTATGGAAATTGGACATCATTTCCAACCAATACGCCGTGGAGTTGGGGTGAGTGAAGTCGGGGAACACTGTGAGGCCTGTGTTCCACACCTGGAAACGACAAGCAGTAATGTGCAAACATTACTGTGTTCCGATCTGAAGGGCAATGTTACCAGCGAAATTACTGGGCATGACAAGTTTCAACAACTAATATCTCAGGGTGACAGGGGGAATATTGTGCTATCTTTTGAAAAATTAAGCTCTACATGTTTCTTGTGCGTTCTTCTTGTGGAGGTATCTTTCCGAACGCACGGCAGACTCATACTGGTTATCTTCATTGACGTGCAAAAGTGTCAAATTATGACCTATTTGAATAAATCTTTTTGAGTTTGAGATTGGAATAACACATATAACACATAGGGTATCTTTTTAACCCGATATTCCCACGGAAAAGAAGACTACTGAATTGATTGGTGTTCGGTATGGACATAAAACCGGAGAGTTCAAATCAACTCCACACAGCCTCGTTGGTTCAGACGGTAGTAACTCTGCTTTCTGTGCCGCAGGCCCTGGGTTCGATCCCCGGCCAGGTCAAACATTTGTGAGCATGAACATGTCTGTTTGATCTGTGTCTGTGTGTTATTATAAGCTTATATAAGTATGTATATCAGTCATCTGGTTACCATAGTACAGGCTTCTAGCCTAGTTTGGGACCAGATGACCGTGTGTGGAAGTTGTCCCATATTATTATTATTAACTTACCTTTCCAACAAACGGTTGGTTGGTAGAGTTTTTAACGAAAACGTCCATTTCTATTCCGCGGTCGTAAGGAGGGTAGGAGCCCGCCTTCTCGGAGGCGCCCACGCCGGGATCTATAAACAATCATAAAATATACATAACATAACATACAATCACGCCTTTTTCCCGAAGGGGTAGGCAGATGTGTACCCGGGATTCAGTCCTATGGTATGCACACCCATATTTCGCCAGAATGTTATTGGTAACATGTAATAGGGCGAGCCTAATGCCATCTATCAGGCACAGTTCCAGACTCCATGCTGTTATTGAGATAATTCTTAATGGAAGAAAATATCTATTATAACACTTTGCTTGACCTGAGGATCGAACCTGAGACGTCATGATTAAACAGTAATATTTATTATTTTAGTCACACCACTGACCAAATGTGACTTACGGTACTCTCCTCTCACTGCACGTTTGTCTGGAAGAGATCGCTCTTAGCGGTAAGACTACCAATTGTTACAATTGTTTGTTATGACGTATTTTTAATTTTAAGGTATATTGTTTTTGGTGTACTTATATAAAGTGTTTATCTATATATATATGCGGCTCTCACAATAAAATTCAAGTTTCGCCTACAACGCTGGCTTGTTGAGCATTCGTTTTATACTTACCAGGAATTTATTAATTTTAAATGACTTAATTTATTTATTGTATTTTTTACTTTGTATTTTTTTTTAAAGAGAATAATGTTTTAATCATAATTAATAATTATGAAAATATTTTTAGCTTAGTAAGATGACATGTAAACTGAATTTATGAAATATATGAATATCTATATTATCTATATCTATAGACGCTTGTATATTGTGATGAACTCACCAATAATGATCACATAATGCATGCCCTCGTCGTGCAATAGTTTAATGAATTCAGGCAACCCTGCATATTTGTCCCTGTCGTAGGTAAAATCGTTGTGGTCCTTCATGTAATCTATATCGTTCCATTGCACGTCCTGGATATTAAAATACATAAAACATACATTCACGCCTTTTTCCCGAAGGGGTAGGCAGAGGTGTACCCAGGACTCAGTCCGACAGTAGATACACCCACATTTCGCCAGTATGTTATTGGTCCCATGTAAGAGCTTATTGCCATCTACCGGGCACAGTTCCAGACTCCAGGCAGTTATTGAGATAATTCCTAATGGAAAAATCCAATATTTAACACTGCCTGACCTGGGGATCGAACCCGGGACCTCTTGATTGGCAGTCGAGCATGCGCCCTCTACGCCACAGAGGCAGTCTTATATTAAAATATAAGACCATTATAAAAATTGTGTTTCTAATGTAAATCTTATAAATCTTATTATAAGTTTTTAAATAATCTTATAAAATATATTGTTAATATTATTTTAACATACGATAATGGAATTTTAAATGTTATTATTGCTGTTAATTAATAAATTAAATTATATTATAAAAAACTGCTAACTCGCACACACATGTACCTACCACAAGCGCCGTAACAGGTCAAGTCAGTAGGGGTCGATTTTAGTACTTTTCATGAACAAGTTGATGTTATCCCAAGTCAAAAGTACCAACAACCGACGAGCACGTATGCAGAATGCCATGAAAGTGGACGAAGCGAAAGCTGTATGTCAGGATCACAGCAAGTGGAGGGAAATAGCTTCCGCCTACTCCATCGAGAACAAGGCGTGACTGTATGCATTACAAAAACTATTTGAAACTAATCTTTATATTTTATTAAAATACTAGCTGACCCGCAAACGTTGTTTTTTTAGTAGAAAAATATGAATAGATTATTGTGACACACACGTGAGGATGTCGTGTATGAGTGGAAGAAGCATGGAGCGCTGTAAACATATGGCTATTAAAAAATAGGAGATGATTTTTAATGCCACATCATTAAAAAATATCTGAGCCATCAAGGCTATCAACATACTTAATTAATCTACTTACAAAGGGAATACCAGCATCTCTATTTGATTGCCAAACATTTTTCGTCACATTCAAGCTGCCGTAGTCAAATCTGTAACAGACGAAATTAATTAATATATCTACTGCTCATTTAATAATAACATTACGTAGTTATACTTAAGAGCCCTTTCAAATTTTAAACGTAATTTTTGTATCTTTTTGTAGGGTCATCTTTAGCGTTCTTAATCTAATAAACTAAAGAAATTAAAAGACTACGATAACTTAAATTTATTGAATAATGGAGAATTTTTATTAGTATTGACCATAGCCGTCGCTTTTCTTAATTTTGTCCTTACTATTTATAAAAAGTCAAAATTCCGAAGCTAGTTTTTCGTAAAATGTACGACGGCACTTCTTTGAGTTTGTGAGCTATAGTTCAAAGTAAATAAAAACTAAATAATAATATATCTTATATAGTGATCTAGTTCATAGCGGCCTTAAAATTTTTGATAATGAATGGAATATATAGAAAAAAAATCACATTCAAAAGCGTAAAACTACCAAAAATTCTTCGAAATAGTTGTGAATTTCTCCTTACCACATTATTATTATTATTACGAACATTTTATACCTAAAGTTACGTCAGTTCATTAAAAAAACGATTTTTTATATATTTTGGAAAATAAGTAATTTAAACAACATTACATTGACTTAATTACAACTGCTAAAATGCGATGCGTTTTCAAATGAAAAGTTACTAACACAACACAATCAGACAAACAGAGATACACATCTCTGTTGTTCATGTGCCTCGGCACAAGGGGGTCTAACGCTTAATAGCCTCCAGTCTGAATACTCTAAGCTATACTTACTTGCACAAATGGAATCCAAGCGCCCAATAAGGCGGCATGTGAGGCCTTCCTATTAGTTCAGTGTACTGGGATATCACGTCTTTAGGGTTATCCGATATGAATATATAGAAGTCCAGAATACCTCCTATAGTTCTATATGTGATAGCTGGCGTCGGTTGTAGGACAATATCTGTCAATTAACAGGAAAGGGGACCTCTTAGCAGTTTGACACAATCCTATGGAAAATTTACCAAATCGATGTTTTGTATTCCCCTGTTTCCTCCGAACATAGTAAGCATATTTGATATATTTATATCCTGATATTGTCAAGATGAAATATACTATGTCTCTATCATTTTATTTTTGTTTCATCATCATATCAGCCATAGGACGTCCACTGCTGAAAATAGGCCTCCTCCATAGATTTCCATTCAGTCCGGTTGTAAGCGGCCCGCCTCCAGCGTGTTCCTGCCGTCCTTATCATATCGTCTGTCCACCTTGTGGGTGGACGTCCTACGCTGCGCTTGCTGGTCCTTGGTCTACGTTCGAGAACTTTTTAGCCCCGTTGGCCATATTTTTGTTTATAAATCCTTAATTTTTTTCTAGTGAGTAGTGAACGACTAATCACGCGAGTAAAACTGCGATTTTAAGAAGTTCACAATGAAAATACCGAGGGTAGATAAGAGCAACTAAAATACAGACAGAGACATAGTTTATTTCACTATAAAAATATCAGGATATACGTTTATAGGATGGGTTAATTATATTCCGAGGAAACAGGGGAATACAAAACGTTGATTTGGTAATATTTTCATATGATTGTGTCAAATTTTTCGTAACTAGGATCTCTTAAACATATGGGACAACGTCCACACAGTCTTCTGGTCTCAAACTAGGCCAAAAGCCTGCTAAAAAGGCTTTGTGACTCTTTACATTACTGAAAAACATTACCTAGATTTATAAACGTGGTTAGAAATAAAGACCAAAAAGAAACTGTAAATCGTGACTAATTAGTTACTATGAACATAGAAAAAGGCAGACTGAGTCTTATAAAACATAAAGTGAAACTCCATAATGAGCCAGCTCGCTGATACATGACGACTCCGTATATGTAGACTCCGTCCACCTTTTATTTTGGTTAACAAAGGGATGTCAAATAATGTTGCAGCCAAAGCTGTTGTCTTCAAACCTTTTTTTGACATACATCTTTATTAACAGTTTAAGATTTGGATTTATAGATGGACGAGTATACACCTACAAACACATAAAAACTCTCGTGGCAGTATAAAAAGACAGAGGATCAAGAGTTCCATAAATTTTCTTTCTCTTCATGAACATGCAGAAAATGAGTAATTCTGGTCCACACTGGGGACAAATGGGATTATTTTTTGAAAGTTGTCACATGTCATCGCTGGGGGACTTTTTTTTAAATCCCTGTTGTCCCCAGTCTCCAGTCCCACTAGCGGGAATGACCACTGAAAATGGACATAATATCCATTCGTTACAAAGTATAAAACAAAATAGCTTCCCGCCGTCTGTACTCTGTACGCTTAGATCTTTTAAACAATGCAATGGATTTTAATGCGATTTTCATCAATAGACAACGGATTCAAGATGTAGGTAGGTAGGTAGGATACTTATATATATGTCACCGTAAAATTGTACGAACCGTAAGATTATAATTAATATAGTGGCATTATAAACTGTAGATTGATTGTAAATGTACACTATAATTTATAATCTAACGCTTACATTGTCGTAAATTTATAAACTGACCATGTCCAGTTGTCAAATTGTAATTTAGCTGGTGACGAACTGCAATGCGCACGCGGATTGGTAGAAACGAATCCACCTGTCAAGACAACAATAGCGGCAAGGGAGCGGGTGCATAACAGATGATTCGTTTCGACCAATCAGCGTGCGCCTCGCGTTTCGTTACACACAAAATCACAATTCGACGGCTGGGCGTGGTCAATTTATAAACTTACGAAAATATAAGCGTTAGGTTGTAAATTTTAGTGACCGTTTACAATCTATTGACAGTTTATTACACTAGATTAATTATAAACGGATCGTACAATTTTACGGTGACATATAAAATGACACGGAGCGAAGCGAGGGCGGGTTTCCACAAGCGCTAGTCCACTAAAAGAACTTGATCTAAATCCTTTAAAAAAATAGCATACCCATAGCGTTAGCGTTTAGAAGCAGAGTCCCGTGGGATTTGCCATCGTGCTCCACACCCAAGTAGAAAGGATGTGACCCATACAGATTTATCTACAAATATTTTACAGAAGATATAGAAGTATTTACTACTAAAACAATTTTGTGCACGTTAAACTAACAAAAATTAGACATAACCAACGTGTTACAAATAGATTTAGTAATACTTATGTAAGGTGGTGCATAGAGCTCGACTCCCGATCAGGAGGTCCCGGGTTCGATCCTCAGGTCAGGCAGTGTTAAATATTGGATTTTTCCATTAGGAATTATCGCAATAACTATCTGGAGTCTGGAACTGTGCCCGGTAGATGGCAATAGGCGCGCCTATTGCCATCTATCGGTTGCTATTACATGAGTACAAGAGTCTAGGTACACCTCTGCCTACCCCTTCGGGAAAAAGGCGTGGTTGTATGTTATGTTACCTACCCGCCGAACTGAACAACTAGCATAAGAAAGAATTTCAAAATACACAAAAAGAAACTCGACTTCCCATACAAAGTGGATCAGCTCATCGGTGAAGTCGTATGAGAAGACGAATTTTGTTTTTTTTGTGAAATTCTATATTCTCTTTTTTTCTTGTAAGTTGTTCAGTTTGCCGGGAGATGTACCACTTTAAGTATTACTATGGCTTTATGTCACACTTTGTATATAAAGTTGGTTTGTCTTTTAGAAGTTGCAGAAACGGTCATTTTCAAAGGTGACTTTTAATCATTGAATAATAGTTCCGTGTTTCATGAAATATTAATATTTAAATTACCTTTTTGATTAAGGCCGCTTCGGCCACGCTAGCCGATAGATTGAAATCATTGAAAATCAAGAGTTTATAATAATAAATTTAAAATATTAGCAAGCAAAAGTACACTATCCTACTTCCTACTAATATTCTTCTAGGCAAACGTGTACCATCTTAGGCCTCATCTTCGCCTTCCATCAAGCGGGATGTCAAACGTATGCCTATATTATATTAAAAAAAAAAAAATTATATATCTCAAATTTCAGTACAATTTAAAAAACTTCTTTAACAGGTGAACAAAACGCTTGCGAGTTCTCTCTCTATAACTCACCTCCAGCGCCATCTAGCGCGGTTTTGGTTAGATTGATGGATGTATGGATGTTTGTTACTCTTTCACGCCAAAACAACTGAACAGATTGGGCTGAAATTTGGTAGGCAGGTAGCTTAGACCCTGGAATAACACATAGGGTACTTTTTACCCCGATATTCCCACGGGAACGAAGACTACGCGCGTGAAACTGCGGGGCACGGCTAGTAAAGTAATATATTATACTAATATTCCAGTCATTTTTCATATTATTATTGGAATGTATACCTTACATTCGGTCGTTAACAATACATCATATATATACATATATTAGGTTTAGTAATAGATTTTTATGACAATTGCTCTTACCCCTTCATAAGGTTCTCGATCTCTGTTGAAAATGGCGAAAGTCTGCCAATTCATGTCGTGCATGAAACGGGCTCTCTTCTCCCCCAACCCGTAGATATGGTCTGTTGGCAATATGGCTGATAATTGTAGGAATTTGTCCGATAATATAAGACCGCCCACGTCTTGTGCGTTGAAACTGAAGATATAACAGAATAGATTACTCTTCGTTTCGACCATTTTTACATATTATTTTATATTTTTATGGATTAAGCGTCTAATCTGCCTGAAATACAGGTTTATTGAACCTAGTTCAGGCTATCTTCATATTAGGTCTAAGTTTTTACAATTTATTATTTAATTATCAAAAATGTATGGCACTTATGAAGATATAAACGATATTTATTTATTTATTTATTATTTATATTCGCTTGAAATACAATATGAAAATAAGAACAATTACTTCTTATTCTATTAGAGGATTCACTTGATTTCTATCCGGCCGCGAGTCAACCCAGGACCTGCAGAAAGTAGAGGACTACCACTGAGCCAACCGGCCGTTCAAGTCAATAGAAGAGATAGAGAGAAGATCAATACATACATGGTAACATTATCAGAGTTCCTTATTACTTTGAAGCCGGTAAGAGACCCCTCCACAATCACTCTATAGTTGGGTTTGGATAATGTTTTGGGCACCATCGATATCTCTGGGTAGGGGGGCTCGAAGCGCTTGTGTTCCGCGTCGTATATCTAAAAATAACGAAATGTGAACTGGTGACTAGTACTCTTAGTATAGCAGTTTTGACTCATACCTATGTAAAATTTACCAAATAGATGTTTTGTAATCACCTGTTTCCTCTGACTATAGTAAACCTATTTGAACTGAGAGCGGGGGCTGCTCTGAGTAAGGTGTTCTCTGCTTCGATAGATCTAAGTTGTATAATTTAAGCAACAGTTCCTCAGAGCGGTGTGGCATCCCTGTCGCACTCGCTGTATCATATATCGTATAAATAAAAATAATTAAGATAAAATTAAAACAAATGGCGTGGAGTAGTGTCCATGGTGTAAAAAAAACTATTAAAAAAAACCTATTTGATATATTTATATCCTCATATTTTGAAGATGAAGTAAACTATGTCCCTATTATTTATTTTTTGTTTATAAACTCCATTTTATTGATCCATTTCCATTTCATTTTATTGTAGTAAACGTCAAATCACGCGAGTAAAACAGGTATTTAGAAGTAGTCTATAAAAAACCCGATAGTTTATAAGAGAAACTAAAATGACAGGGACATAGTTTACTATAAAAATATCAGGATTAAAAAATGGGTTAATTATATTAAGAGGAAACAGGGGAATATACGATCACAGACACAGATCGATTCGGTAACTTTTCCATGGGATTGTGTCAAAATTCTCGTAGCGTTTCAACCAGCACATAGAGGACAGAGATGCTTGGAAACTTCTGCATAGCCGCCTCGCGGCACCTTCAATGAAAACGAATGTAAGCAAACCAAATATTGTGAAACTATCTGTTGAAAAAATTAAGCCCTACAAGTTTCTTGTGCGTTCTTCTTGTAGAGGTGTCTTTCCGAACGCACGGTAGACTCAGTACTGTTTATCTTCATTGACGTGCAAAAGTGTCGGATTGTGACCTATTTGAATAAAGCTGTTTTGAGTTGAGTTGAGTTGAGTATGCTCTTAAGAGGCTGGCGAGCCACTTATTCCTCTAAGAAACATAATACCTAAGTAATTTACAATCAGAGCATAGTTCCAACTCAAGTAACCTATGTTATTAATTATATTTATCTATTTATTTATTTATTACTACTAAATTGACATTAAAGTGTACAACACAACAGCCAAACTCAGATACAAAATATTTACGTACTTTGCTTGCTACGCTCCTGACATACCTTTGCTCCGCCAATAATAATCATAAAAACATAACAAACCATAGTGAATCATCAGACAAATACCTAACATACATCTTAACAAGTTTGACATCATCTGTATAGCCAGAGGATCTAGTATGTTCGTTGTATACTGATAGAGTGTAATTAAAAGGTAATAACAAACATACATTAACTTGAAGAGAATCATCAGACAAAGTCAAAAAGATTTATTCAAATAGGTCACAATCTGACACTTTTGAACGTCAATAAAAATAAACAGTAATGAGTTCGGAAGAAGAACGCACAAGAAACTTGTAGGGCTTAATTTTTTCAACTGATTGTTTTACAATATTTGGTTTGGTTAAAATATAATCTACTTTACTAAAGAAGGCTTATTATAATGTAAATCAGTACATAAAGGACAAAGATGCCTGGGAACTTCCGCATACCCACCACGCGGCACCTTCTAAACAAACGCATTCGTTAGTAGATTTTATATAGGTTTTGAATTTATATATAAAATATTGGATTTTTCCATTTTGGAATTATCTCAATAACTGCCTGGAGTCTGGAACTGTGCCCGGTAGATGGCAATAGGCTCGCCCCCTATTACATGGGACCAATAACATACTGGCGAAATGTGGGTGTATCTACTATGGGACTGAGTCCTGGGTACACCTCTGCCTACCCCTTCGGGAAAAAGGCGTGAATGTATGTTATGTTATGTTTTTTTTAATTTATCCTCTGAGAGCCCCGTTCTCTTTTGGAATTTTATTATAGAAACGTACACTATTTCCTAAGAATGATTTTTTATTTGTTTTAGATAATCTAAAGCTAGGTACAGCAATTTTGTCTTTATTTCTAAGTTAATAACAAACATACCTTAACTTGAAGAGAATCATCAGACAGATACCTAACATCCATCCTAACAAGTTTCACATCGTCCGGATAGCCAGAGGATCTGGTCAGTTCATAGTATGCCGATAGAGTATGTTTGTCTTCAGTCATGTTTATAAACATATAGTTATTGTATTGAGGGGGGTAGTAACAGTATGGCACGTTTGCTGTTGTAGTTGGCGTCCAGCAACAACCTGGGAAAATGTATATTGACATATTAACATAGCTTTTGGCCTTTTTCTAAAGTAGCGGTGGATGATGAGTCAGAAAATCACACTTAAATCACAACATTGAAAGTTTTTGTGTTCGTTATGTATTCAAACCAAAACTACTGAACCGATTGGGCTGGATTTTGGTTTGTAGATAGCTTAGACCTTGGACACACAGGGTACTTTTCAGGATAACAATCGAATCTCATTTTCTCCTCGACCTTAAGACAAACCTCCCTCAACTGCTCGGGAGGTCGTTCCTAGTTGCTTTTATTATTATACGTTATTTTCTTCTCCTTAATATACATTTATTAATAATTCAGCACCACGCTAGGACTAACTTAATGCTAGTGTAGCATTTTCTACCAGTTATCCTAAAACTCAACAATGGATCTAGAGGACGGGCACCAGCGTCCTCTGAGTAAAAATTAAAATCGAACTGCGCTCGCCAACCCGCCTGCCAAGCGTGGCGAGTATGGGGAAAACCCCCCATTATCGGGGAGGCCTATGTCCAGCAGTGGACATACAACGGCTGAGATTATGATAATGATGATCCTTAAACTAGAGAAAATGTTACAGAAATTGGGTAGAGTGCAAATATCATAAAAAAAATCACAACAGCTAAAAATACTACATCTAGTTTACTTTAACTAATTCTTATTATACATTGTTTTCTTCTTATTATGCAACTAGTTCACTATAACTGTAGCTAATTCTTATTATACGTTATATATATATATATAGCTCATTTGTTAGTATTTACCTCGCTTCTCACACTCAGATTCACTGACATCTCCCTGCGGGAAACAATCGAATCTCATATTCTCCTCAAGCTTAGCACAAGCCTCCCTCAACTGTTCGGGCGGTCGTTCAGAGTAGCTCTTCTTATTATATGTTGTTTTCTTCTCGGTTGCGTTGCTGCGGTTTTTGGTACTCAAGTTATTGTGGTCGTGATATCGGTGTTCGGTTACTGGCTGGAATGATAAAAATACTTGATTAGGTACATCTATAGCACAAAATATAAAATGATAATAAATCAAATATAATTGAATAGCTGTGCCCAGCGGTTTCTACCGCGTAGTCTTCGTTTCCGTTTGAATGTCGAGATAATAAGTACCCTATATGTTAATTCAGGGTCTAAACTATCTACAAATCGAATTTCAGCCCAATCGGTTCAGTAGTTTAGGCGTGAAAGAGTAACAAACATCCATCCGTGTTTACCTTGAGTTCGGTATATTAATATTGTAAAAAGTATTGGTTGAAATAAGTTTTCATAGTATCCATGGCCTGCGATAATTTGGCCAATTACAAATAAGACCTGGCTTCCAATCTGAGCACATGTGGTTTTTTGTAATGGTGCTGCCGTTAAACAGGCTTCTAAAACTGTGTTCGGTTACACGTTCGTTTTGGCTACAAATCTTGGAATGGATTGAGACGGGCATTCTAGTGGGGAAAACCTGTTACGAGTGTAACAATTAAATAATTACCTTTTCTAATTGCATTGGAGTTATCGGTGTCTTTACTGTTTCTGGATGAGCGCGCTCCCAGAGTTTTCTGAAAAATTATATAATGTGTTTAATTATTGCGTAACATAGACCTTTCCATCATTCATCTTCTATTCATTTCAGTTTATGTATGCGAGAAATATACAATACTTTTATATCAGTAATTTTTCAGATAAATAAAACGCTTAAGTCTTTTCGCTTTTCCAGGTTTTTTGGCACTCTCTACCTACAGTCGAAAGGTCCGCCATCTCAGCTCTGCTGCCCACGGCTGCTCACTGCGCCACTGACACCCCACCATGCAGCTATACAGACGGCTCATATCTACGCTAGAGTCCATAACACACCCTTATATATAAGCCCATGAGATGAACTACTGACTTGTAATATTTGTCAGCCCACGCGCTGCACACTGCGCCATGGTGGGGTGTCAGTGGACACCGCACCATGGGGCTATACAGAAGGCTCATATCTACGCTAGAGCCTTTTTTTAAGATAATGAATGACAAGACGAGCAAATCAGGTGCCTGATGGTAAGCATCATGATTGCCCATATCAGACACAGTGCCACCCAGTGTTTAAAAATTCTGCGCGGCACCGCACTGCACCTGTTACCCTGAGATATTAGTTGTTGAATCTCATCATGCCCAGTAATTTCGCTGGTAACATTGCCCTTCAGTCCGGAACACAGTAATGTTTGCACATTACTGCTTGGCGGATGAATAACTGGCAAAGGTGTGGTACTTCCCCAGGCGGCCCTAAGAGGAAAACTACTGATTTGTAATGTTTATCAGCTCACGCGCTACCCACTGCATTTTTTTTTTTTTTTTTTTTTTTTTTTTTTTTAAATGACCTATGCTGTTGGCCTCAGATGGCCTCTACAGCTTTACCGGGCAGTGGTGAGCGCAGGAGGCGCTCGACCCAAAGTTTAAGGGCGACTAGCACAAGGGCACCTAGACGGTACGAACCTCGGCTTGGGCCGTCGCCAGAATACGTGGGGTCAGACTTGCCCTGGCACCCCAGAAGGGGAGTGTCCTAGGGCCCTATCAATGGTTTGATCTGCTTGATTATTTGGAGAGAAACTAACCGATCTGAAGGATCTGAGAGATCTTCGACCTCGCCGGCGAGGTCGGTGTTGTGATTGTGTGAGTTGGTGGATCTGGTATCCGACACCAGTACCGAAAACGGAGCGTCTGTTGCGTATATTGGTAGGATTGGGCGAACCTAGCGCCGCCGATGTGACGGCGGCGATAGAGTCGTCCGGGTCGTCCAGGACGTTACGAGGGCGTCTACGGAGGGGAGGAGTTCCAGCTTGAACTATCGAGTAGTTCGAGGCTTGGACTACGAGGGGGTTGGGGTGGTGGGGAGCCGCGTCAAAGTAGCGGCGGGAGCAATCCTTCATGAATTGAAGGATGGAGGGAAGTTCCAGGTCGCAGTGCAAGTTGGCGTTTCGCTGGTACCAGCTAGCGCCGACCGCCTTGCGAATGAAACGGTTTTGGATGACTTGAAGCTGGTTCAAGATGACGGGGGACGTGTGAGCGAACGCAACTGAGGCGTAAGTCATGACGGGGCGTATGCAAGTTTTGTAAAGTGTCACCTTATTTCTAAGGGACATCTTACTGCGCTGGCATAGGAGGGGGGTGAGACGGCCTAAGAAGTAAGCCGCTCGGTTTCGGACGATCTGGACGTGTTTCGCGAAGGTGAGTCGACGATCAAGGGTCACGCCAAGATACTTTGCATGGGAGGCCCAGGGGACAGGCTGGTTGTGAAGCTTAAGAGATAGCTTCTTCGGGTTAGGTTTAGTGGGATGAAAGTACATTGCTGTACTTTTATCCGGGTTAACCGTGATGGCCCACTTCTTAAACCAATCGCCATAAGAGCGAAGGGCTTTTTGAAGTCGGCCGATCAAGTGGGCGCTGTTCCACCCTCTGGTATAGAGAGCGGTATCGTCAGCGAAGAGAGCTATCTCTACGAGTGGAGATCGAGGGATGTCGCTGGTATATAGCGAGTAGAGAAGAGGAGAGAGCGCAGAGCCCTGAGGGACTCCAGCTCCAATGGGGTGGGGAGAAGAGCGGTCTCCCTCGACACGATAGCGAAAGTTTCGAGCCCTGAGAAAATCTTGTATGATGAGTACAAGACGGTCCGGCACACCGAACTGATATAACTTGTATATCAGGCCGTTGTGCCACACCTTATCGAATGCTTTCGCCACGTCCAAAAAGACCGCTATAGTCCCTTGAGGGTGAGGGCGGAAGTGGGTCGGTTTCATGTTAAAACCTTCTAAGATGTACTCCGTGATGCGGTGTACTTGTTGAACACATGAGTGTTTGGCTCGAAAGCCAAACTGCTCGTTAGGAAGGAGGTTAAGGGACCTAGTGACTGACCAGAGACGCTTCACGAGGAGGCGTTCATAGATCTTCCCCAGCGAGCCGAGGAGACTAATAGGGCGGTAGCTAGAAGGCTCTGATGCCTTTTTGCCTGGCTTGTGAATGCCGATGACGTCGGCAGTCTTCCAAGCGTCGGGGAAAATACAATGGCTCATAGCAGCATTGAAGATGCTGACTAAGAGGTAGACTAAGGGGGTCGAAAAGTGCTTGATCACTTTATTAGTGATGCCATCCGCACCAGGAGCTTTCCTGGCGTGGAGATCCTTGATTATCGACTCAACCTCGCAAGCCTTTATAGGCTCAATGGGGTCGGAGGGGGGTAGGGAGGATTTAAGTTCGACTGCGCTGTTCACCGCAGCGAGGTGAACAGGGTCAACTTGATCGAGACTGGGGCTGCATTGCGCCTCGAGGCTATCAGCCAGACATTCGGCCTTTTCATCGTCATCGAACGCGGGAGGGAGATTGAGTCGGGTCAAGGGAGGCATTGCGACTACAGTGTCATTTTTCAGGGCTCGCGCCAACCGCCAGTAAGCCTGGTGAGTAGGCTCGAGCCCCGAAAGTAGATCTTCCCACCTCTGATTGCGGAGTTCACTCATACGGGTACGAACTGCTCGTTCGTAGTACCGCAGATTGACTCTGTTCACTTCAGTGGGACTGTAGTCGTATGCTCTAATGGCTGCGTTCTTTGCTCTCAGTAGTTCCCTCGCATCCTCAGGCAGGGCCCAGCGTCGGTCATCCTCGGCTGGTACCTGCTTGGAGGAGTCACCGATGGCGGTGTGGAGGTGACTAGTGAGAGCATCGATCGAGCGGGAGACATCGTCGGGGGTAACTATGTCGTCGGGGATTCGGTCCAGAGCGGGTGAATGGATGGCCTTTAGGGTTTCTCCTAAATGCTTCCAATTCACTACCGTTTTGGTTCGAGTCAGTCTGTCGGAAGGGTCGGGGCCTAGTCTCATCAAGACGGGTCGGTGGTCAGAGTCGAGCTCGTGTAGTACTTCCAAAGAGCGCAACTGGAGTGTTACGTTCTTTAGGAGCGCTAAATCGAGCACTTCGGGGTTATGGGCGGGGTTTGGAGGGTAGCGGGTTGGGGAGCTGGGAGCAATGACCTCAAAGTTGAGGTCCTCCGAAAGAGAGTACAAATCGTGACCGTTCACGTTTGATCTATTGCAGCCCCAGAGGGTTTGTTTGCAATTGAAGTCGCCGGCCAAAATGACGGCGCCTCCAAGGGAGAGGAGGGACTCAAAATCACTCCTGTGAACTTTCTTGTTACCGGAGAGGTAGCAAGAGGCAATAGTAATGGGCTGATGGCCGGACATCGCGATACGGCAACAAGACGCTTCGAGATCGGTAAGAAGAGGAGTGGTTATAGGAATACAGTGAAGAGACCTTTTGTAATAGATAAGAGTGCCGCCTTTTACAGCGTCAGTTCTATCATTACGAACCAGCAAGTAGTTTGCGATCTTAGGATCCCTCTTGCTTGGTTTTAGAAAGGTCTCACTCACAAGAAGGATGTCTACTTGGTGGGACGCGAGGAATTCTCGGATAAGAGCCCGTTGGTCCTTATCCGATCCGGAGCCTAACCCGTTGGCGTTGTAAAATGCCAACGAAAGGGAGTGGGGTTTAACTCTCTTAGGTGTACTATCCATAATGGAAGTACTTAAGAGAGGGGGGCGAAGGTGGACTTGATCGTGCGGATCAAGTCCCTGTGTTCAGCCATGACCTGAACTATGTGGACGGGGTCGTTTGGGGCCATCGACAGTTTGCGGCTGAGTTCGCATACAGCGTCGATATCGACACTCATAATGAGCGACATAAGCGAGGAAATATCCGGATTACCTCGGGGAGGGGCCTGTGGGGAGGCCAAGAGGGGCTTGGGAGGGCGAATTTCTGCTCGGGCGGGAGCCGTTGCAGGGGGTGAAGACTTGGTTGGCAGGGGGGCTGAGCGCTCCTTACTAAACCAAGCGTTGGTTTTGGGTAGGGGTGCGGGCACGAATTGTGGTGCCGGGTTCGAGGGCGCTGAGGTCAGCTTAGAGCTGATCCCTTGATTGCGCGGAATGAGGGGAGGAATAGGGCGGCGAGACTGAGTTTGTCTCTGTGGCCCTCTGGTTCTAGGGGCCTTGGGACAGCCGCGATAGTTCGCAGTGTGTCCCTGGTTCCCACATAGAACACAGGAAGGCGGGTCAGGGCTATCCCGAGTGCGGGAGCACTCGGTCGTGCTATGATCGCCTAGGCACTTAACGCACCTAGCGCGGGCGAAGCAGAAACGGGCGGAGTGCCCGTAGTATTGACATCTGTGGCACTGGGCGGGGGTACCGTTTCGGTGGGGAGTCTCAACAGAGAGCCCCGAGAGGTTGCAGACCATCTTCAGGTTGAAGATGGCCTTCCCCTCTGGGGTCTTGTCAAGGACCACCAAGATAAGGTCAAAAGGGGTTTTATCCCTTCCGCTATAGAGGCGGTGGACTTCTTTGATGGGATAGCCCTGTTCTTTAAGATCGTCAGTGATTAAGTTACTGGCGAGCTCTTTCGGAACACCCCGGATAACTACACGGAGGTGTTTTTCCTCTTCCAGCGCATAGGTGTGGTAGCCTATGTGCTGCTCTCGGAGAATATGGGTGATTTGGCGGTGGGCATCGGACGTTCTCACCTGGACTTTGATGCCCAGTTGAGTGGACCTAGCCGAAACGATTTCGACCTCTTGGTCGGTGAAAATGTGCCTGACTTCTTCCCACCTTACCTTGTCGTGGACAAGGAAGGGAGGAGGGAGCTTGGCTGGTCGGGATTGAGGCGGTGCGGGAGACTTAGCGTCCGGAGTGGACGAAGAAGAGGATGGCAGAGTGCCTGAGGCCGGGCATATGGCTTTCGCCGGAGGAGGGGGAGAGGCGGTGGCGGCTGCGCGCTTTTTGCCCTTCTTGGTGACTTCAATGAAGCCCTCAAGAGACGGGGGGATTTGGGATGGAAATGGATCACAATCCATTTCCGAGTCAGGGGAGAGCGGAGAGTCCGCAAAGTGGATAATGGGGGCAGGGCGCGCCGCAGTGGCGCGGGTATGGTCGTAAGAGGGCGAGCGGTTTCGCGAAAGTGAGCGGTCGCGAGAGGGCGAGCGGTCGCGGGTGGGGGAGCAGTCGCGGGAGGGGGAGCGATCGCGAGAGGGGGAGCGGCCGCGGGGAGGAGAGTGGTTGCGGAAGCAGTCTCGGGAAGGAACGCGGTTACGGGAAGGGACGTGTTCGGGACTAGCAGGGGAAAACCGCGGAGTTAGCCGATCGGCGGCCGACTTTGCTTTGCTTGAAGGCGCAGCAATACGGGAGGACATGAGGGGTACGATATTAGCGGAGTTGTACTCCGCTAATATTGTCCCGTGATGTTTTTGAAGCCATGAACGTAAGTCCATGGCTTCAGAGTAATAAACTTTAAGGGCCTACGGGCGCTGGGGGAGGAGGTCCCCAGCGAGGTTAAATAGGGTTGATCTCCTTGCCGGGTATAGACAGGGAGGTGTGTGCCTAGGTGTATCCTAGTGAGTGTCTAACTCGTCAACCTTGCTACCCACTGCACCACTGACACCCCCTTATATAGGTATGTACGCCCATGGGAAGAACTACTCACTTGTAATGTTCGTCAGCCCATGCGCTGCCCACTGCGCCGCTAACACCCCACCACGCGGCTATACAGATAGCGCATATCAACGCTATGGCCATCATGCTCGAGCTCATGCCTGTGATGCGTCCCCACACACGTTGAAATACGTTGCGCCGGTCTGAGAATCTTTGGTATCTATAAAAAGAATAATAGGCTAGTTGACTAAATTTGAAAAATTGGTTAATACATTATCTTACTATCTATTTTACCCTAAAAACTTATTATTTTTGAAAAATTCGATCATTTATATTGTGTATTTTTGGTTTTAAAAAATCAATTTGAATTTACCGCAAAAACGCTCCAGACTGTCATGGCGTTTTGAATGACGTCACACCGTGACAAACACAACAAAGGAATCGTGTGTTTTTCTGGGAGTTGTTAGTTTTCTCTAATTAAAAATGAATTCCTCTTATTACAAGAACTGTGTAGTGCCCCAGTGTAAAAGTACGACTATAAAAACGCCAAACAAATTATTCATTTATGTTCCAAACAATAAACATATACGAAAAAAGTGGCTAAACCTTGCGAGGAGAGATGATGCTAATAGTTTATCTGCAGTTTCGAGAATGTATTTTTGTGAAGATCATTTTGATGTAAGTCACACAATCAACATATTTACAAATTTAAAACAAAAATAATGAATCATTATTTTTCAAGTTTTAATTTACGAGTAAAGGTTATGTTATGTTGTTATCAGGTAGAATTTTAATTTAGTGTTATATTTATTATAATTAACCAACATTATTTTCTTATTCTAGTTGCCAAATGACATGGTTAATTATATGGAGTAGTAAATTAAATAATACTTAGCAAATCTAACCTCAAAACCAATGTCCGGCAACTTACATTAAGTATGACAAACTACGAAACAAATAATACTGTTTATGTTTATAATAAGTCAATGAACATGTATTATATAATTTACACATATTCATACTTACACACAGCGGAATTCCGATGAGCAAATGTCAGTATTTGATGCGAAAAAATTGCCGAGCATGACGGCGTCAATTCTGGGTAAATTCGTACTATTTGCTTTAATAAATCCTGATTCCATAGCGAAATATATCTGTCTTTCAAGAAATAACTGAAAACCACTATGTTAACTTGTCAAAAATAGCTAAAAAACGAAAAACTAATTAAATAACTTGCTCTGTTTTATGGAAACGTCAACAACAACAATGATGTTTGCCACGGTGTGACGTCACGCTTTCTGATTGGTGTTTAATATCACGTGATCGTATGCCTAGTTTTACGGAATTTATTTATTGAAAATATTATTAATCTTTATTTCGTTTTATAAATCATTTAGTTTTTTAGTATTTCTACATCTTAGTTAATAATCAGAAACAACCGTGCATCCGATTTATTTATAGTGGACACAACCCTATTGTGCACATGACAACTAAGTATAATTAAAAAAAAAAGTGATTTCTTATGTTTTCGCGAACGTTATTTACTACTGATGAGTAACTAAATCCGAGTTATTAAACCTGTTATAAGTTGTTTATTCAATGGAATTAAACAGGTTACGAATTATACCGCATATATTATACGTAGCTGATATGTAATATAGGCTCTCGAACAATCGCCTTAAACAAAAATAACCACTATGTACTCAGCTTAGAACCCTGTTATTAAATTAATCAAATATAAAGTATCGCAGAAAACTTCAATACCTCTGGAAGAACTGTAAGGGAAACTGCCCCGACGGTGTAGTAATTGCAAGCGCGTCTACTAAACATGTGGTCCTAGGTTTGATTCCGAACTCAAGCAAAGTGTAATTGGATTTTTCCAGTAGGAACTTTGGATGTGGGCCTGGTTGATGCCAATAGGCTCACCTCCTATTAAACGGGACTTACAAACATGGGAACACCTCTGCCTAACCCTTTGGGGTAAAAGCGTGTTTTATGTTTATTTAATTATTATGAATAGTTTATGATACTACATACATACATTCACCTCTCATTCCCGTTGGGGTAGGCAGAGACTATTTCTCTCCACTTGCTACGATCCTGACACACGACTTTCGCTCTACTACTTTCATGATATTCTTCATACATGCTCAATCAACATTCAATGATGTTATTTGGAATGGGACTACTTATCTACGTTCCTAATTATATTTTAGTCCAAAATACCTATATTTTGGATTTTTATCATATTTTAATACAAAATAATTCTTTTTTGGATTGAAATATAATTGAATTTTGGAAATATGTTCTGATTTCAAGTCATTTAACTATCACGTATGGGAAAATCGTCGGTCGCCACCCCGTTAAAAGCTGTATTCAGAAATTGTACTCACATTATGTGTATTAATAAATAAACAAAATTCACTGTGAATGACAACTATTTAGCACTAAAGACAACATTGAAATAAACAGTATAATTAAATAGATTTTGCCAATAAAGATGATGTTCAAAAGGTGAGTCAACTTGGCACATGTAAAAACTAAAGTTAATATCAACATAAGCCAGGTCATATGTGTTTGTAATGCTTGTATTGTAGTTGATAAGACCAGTCATATGTTAAAGTTTATCAATATAACAACATATAGAAAATTAAGGAATGTTTTGATAAACTTTGTACTTTGTACACATGTTGTTTGTTTTTTGATTGTTAGAAGAAAGAAATAAAGAAAAATATGTTTATAACCCAACCTTAATAACCAACAAGTAATTACATCCAGTATACCTAATAGCGAAATTACTGGGCATGATGAGATTCAACAACTCATATCTCAGGGTGACAGGCGCAGTGCAGTGCCGCGCAGAATTTTGAATTTTAAAACACTGGGTGGCACTGCGTCTGATATGGACAATCATGATGCTTACCATCAGGCACCTGATTTGCTCGTCTTTTCACTCAATATCATAAAAAAAAAAAAAGTAATATTGATTATTGTTTGTGCTCAGCGTGTGCTGTGCTCGGCTTAGCTTGCACAACACTGTTTTTCAGCATGTACCGTCTTATTCAGATTTATACATTTTTATCCTTGTGGCATATGCACACCATGCTAAATGACTATATCATTTTCTTATAATGAAGATTTACATTACTTTTTTTTATAAACCCACATCTATAAATAAAAATAAATAAATCACATTTATTGATATACAGGAAATAAAAATTAAAACTAGACATGTAACAATTGGCAGTCTTATCGTTCAGAGCGATCTCTTCCAGACAACCATGCAGTGACAGGAATTACAAATACTGGAAGGACAGTGGTTTCACATAACAAACATAGGTCATTTTTTGCATCCATACAATGATTAACTAATTTATTTATTATCCTTAGGTTAGGTACCTGAGGATAATAAATAAATAATAAAATACAAATTATGGTTCTTTGTTCACTGAACACTGGACTCGAAACCTAAACAATGTCTATTATATTATCAGAGATAAGTATCTAACAGTCAATATCCAACTATGCTACTAAATACTTACCATTTTTTTTTATCATTAACAGGGCTGCTGCAATTTCTACTTTAACAATAGCATATTATGCTTTAGCTTACGTTTTAGTACAGTAGTATGGAGTTTGAGTACTAAATAAAGCCTGGTTTTTGGATAGTTGCAAGCCATTGTTCAAGAAGTGTGGTATCCTTCCACTCCCATGCATGTACATCAAAGATATAATATGTATATTTGTTTGAACCCTTCCAAAATATTTTATAAAACGAAGTGACGTTATACAAAGGCAAAAGAGATCTAGATTTCAAAACTTGCTTTTTCAGCCCACTTGTCATAGAAACATTTATAAATGAAACATATTTAATATGTGCATTACAATTTACAATAAATTGCCAAGGACATAAAGATTTTAAAGGAAAACAGTGTGACTGTCTGACACAGTGTCAAACTCAAACTCAAACTCAAACAGATTTATTCAAATAGGTCATAATCTGACACTTTTGCACGTCAATAAAGATAAACAGTACTGAGTCTACCGTGCGTTCGGAAAGATACCTCTACAAGAAGAATGCACAAGAAACTTGAAACTTGTGTTGAGTGTTGCGGTCCAGTAGGGCGATTGAGTTTTTATTTTATAATATTTCACATGTTGACCCAATTTCTTCTTACAAAACCTTACCAAGGAAATAACTTCGTGAAGGATCCCAATATCAGTGGTGAATAGATCTATAGGTATGATTTAAAATGTTACGACTCCACTACTTATTGTAAAATATGACATGAAGCAAGCAAATGTAATATTTTAGTCATAAATTAGATATTTTTTAAAATTGCACAATTTTGTGGTTCGGATATGAGAAGTCCTCCTTTTGCCAACCGTTGCTCTAGACCAGCAGTCGGCATGCAAGGGCCATAAGGTGGCAAAATAAACTAAAGGCGTGCCGTGCCGCACTTGTGATATTAACAATTGATTCTACCCGATACCTACTAATTGGTCATATGCCATAGAAAATCCTATTCTATCACATTCATTTGTAAATGACTCGGTACTTCTGCAATATCACACGGGTATATGGTCGATCTCGGTTCGTTCATACAGTTATTTTGATATTTATAACATATTAAAAAAATATTCACGGGGCGAAAGTAAGACTTCGCGTGTTGCTGACCGCTGCTCTAGACTGAGGCTAGAACATAAATTTTGGGCTACAATTAACCTAAGTGCTCTAAGCCTTAAACAGCTGTTTTAACAAAAGTAAAGCCAAATTAAGTTGTAGGTACCTACTGGTTACTTTTGTAGTATTATTGCTTACCTATGCTCTCTAGTAGTAGAGGTAGCCTCCCCTTCCTCCTTGGGCTTCGGTATAACGCCACTAAACAAAGGAGGTCTCCCGCCTTTACCAGAGTACTTCCCAAAAGGCGCAAAAGTATTCGACAGTCTACGCTTGAAGCTCCCATTCTTAGGACCACTCAAGGAGGTCTCCGTCTGACGATCGACCTCTCTCGAGGACTCACCAGTTTCCGAGTATTTCACCTTCTTGTCTCCCTCGAAACAAAGCCGATAATTTATGTTATCGTTCAGAGTCAATAAATCTGTTTTCGAACCAGGAGACTTTTCACAGAAGTCCTCAAAAGACACGATCTCATAATCATCTTCGTTTTCACCCGATTTTTCGGGTTTGTAAGGTATTTTCGGCATCTTTCCTTCCGCTTTAAGCGACGCAGATTTTTAATTTTAGATAATTTCCATTTTGATAAACAATGAATGGCACGAAGTAGGTAACTTTTTTGCACACTCAATAATTTAAATTCTGTAGTAAAGTAAATAAAAATAGTGTGTATTGATTTTTATTTTGAGATTTCAGTTAAATTGTTAAAAATCCACTGAGATAAAGCTAAATCTAAATCGGAGTATGTTGTTTTGTTTATTTCTTTAGTGAATGAATCACAGGAATGAATGACAGTATAAACAATAGTTAAAATATCGATTTCACTGGGAGATTGGCAACACAGAACAAGAGGAACATTGGCAATGTTGTGTGTATTATCTGTGCCATGTGGTGAGTGGTCATCTGAGTCATAGACAAATAATCTGTTTTCAAAACATTGGTTGGGTATCGAAAATTATAATTAAATATTATGGCTGAGATGATGATGATGATAAAACTTATATCAAGAAATATTTTTAAAAGCATATTTTGACATAACAACTATGAAATTTGTTTCATAAGAAGTAACTATTTTTATTGTTTACTGTAATAATTCGAAATTACGTGTCGTTTTTTAATCTATGTTTAGAATAAAATTTTGTGAAGTGAGGGTAGTTGAACAAAAATATGTAACTGAGAATAAATCTCAAGAGGGTGTAATAGTGCGTGGATATCATGGTGGACATTTGATACAAAATCAAAAAAACTTATTATTGTGGCATTGTGGTTGACTGTGCATAAATTAAAATACCAAAATGAATTGGAAGAGTGCAAAGTTTTTATTGGCATCGACTGCAACGTTTATTGTCGCATCACAAGTGGCGAAAAAAATATTAGAATATTTCTTCAATTACAAAAAGTCGTCACATGCAGAAGTTATTGGCGAAAATTCGTGTTGTGAATTAATTAGTCTCAAAAATCGAGAAATCAATGATGTTATATTGTTTTCTGATGACACAATTCGTCATACTATAAAAGTACCACCCAACAGAGATTTAACAATTTGTGAAAGCAGAGAGCTCAACTGCTTTAAACTGATTAAATACTTAAAATCTGCCCATGAAACGCTGGACGTGTGCATGTATTTAATCACGAGTACTGAAATAGCAGAGCAAATCATAAGACTCGGACAGAAACATGTTTTAGTAAGGATAGTAGTTGACAGCGATATGGCAAATACACCACCGTCGCAAATAAAGAAGTTAAAGGAATATAGTAAGTGATTCTCCCATCTATCGCTTCTTATTAGGTACGAACTACTTATGTTCGCAGTGTATCACAATAATAATTCTCTCATGACTCGTTACAGGTTTTATCGAGGTACAGACAAATAAGAAATCAATTTTAATGCATCACAAGTTTTGCGTGGTTGACGGGCCAAGGGCTGTAAAACGGAAGAACATACTGAAGGCACATGCTGAAAAGTTGAATGTACATGCGCAATTCACTCCAAATAATACGAAACCGACCCACAAGCCTAAACTAGCAAAAGGCTTTGTAATGTCTGGATCACTAAACTGGTCAACCCAAGCTATGGTTTCAAATCACGAAAGTGTTATCGTTACATCTCATCCTCACATCGTCAGTAAGTTTGAAAAAGAATTTGATAGCCTTTGGGTGGAAACTGAATCGGTAAGATTATTTTGATCAAAATATGTTTTTAATTTTCTGTACAATGAATGAGGTTTGTGCTCTATGTTACAGTACTTTTTTTTTCAGGCGGTGCTGTCGGCAATGTAACGAACTAATCAAAAATTTATTTTTCATTACTTGGTAAGTACTTATTTACATATACTTATTTTTTCCATTTATTGATAAATTGATAAAACAGAAAGCCCGTAATAGTATATATTAATATCATATTATACCTATTTCTATCCACTTCTCACTTCATCGGGAATAGATTAATAGTATAATTTTTTACCTATGGTATCTAGTCAAAGAATGAGCGAGGATTTACCGTTCTTTTTTGACAGGTGTCAAGCATAGACAATTCCATGTGCACTGGGCACTCGGCACTCACTTCAGTTCCGATCGATCATATGTTTTCTTTGTGTAGTTTTTTCAGCCGCTGTAATTCGAATTGGTTATAAAGTTCACGTGTTAAGTCGCTTGATAAATAGGGATATTAGTAGTTTTCAGTGATGTTGACGGTTATTATAATTGTATCTTTCTGAAAAAGTGATTTGAGCATTAAAATATGTGGTGCATGTAAGTGCAGTGTTAGGTGCACGTGCTTGCATTTTTCAGGCTTTTTCTTGGATAACAGTTATTAATTAGCCTGAAAAAGAATTTATAGCAAAGATAATAGTGTTAGGAGATAGTTCTTAGAGTATTCGGATTAATTTTTATCGAATATTAATGCGAAACGTGGCTTCGAATGTGGTGCGCAATTTAACTTAGGTTGGAATCAAGTTTATTCAGATCCACCTGTTACTATTATGTATTCTTCAATCTACATGGATAATTCTGCGGATGAAGTGTTTGTGGTATGTATTTCGTGCTATTTAGTGGTTGAGCCATGCATTTTGAAAGAAAAAAAAAACAACATGCAGCTGCATGTCATTCCTGAAAGGTCTCATGTACTTTATTCAATGCATAAATGTTTGACATTAACCTAGTCATTACAAATTCTGAAAAATGCATACATTGTCATCAAGAAATCTTTCAAAGCTTGTTAGCATAACTTTGTACTCTCTTTTATTTGATATGGGTAAGTTAAAGCCCTCATTTGAGTTTCTAAGAGTTTCTAAAAATTATAATAATTACTTACATAAACTTAAAAGCGTAAATTATTACCCACTGGGTGGTAAACACATGATATCATTAAGTGTACCCTAAAACAATTTCTATGTTCTTAACTAAACCTAAGTATTAAAAAAAACATTAATAAATCCTTAGAAAATCTGATTTATCATCCCTGTTATTAAAATGTCAAGGACAAACATGCATATCTTCACATAAAAGAAAAGAGATCACAAATAATATTTTATCTGAAGTATGAAGTGGGTAAACAATTTGCACTAATTGAAATGAAAGAAGGCTACTACAAGGTTAATCTTAACTTCCCAGTACACAGTTGTACTTGCAAACACTGTGAACGAGAACATTAACAGGAAAGGATACCTCTTAGCAGTTTGACACAATCCTATGGACAATTTATGTAATAAATATTTTGTATTCCCCTGTTTCACCTGAACACAGTAAACCTGTTTAATAAATTTTTATCCCGATCTTTTGATGATGAAGTTGACTATGTCGCTATCATTTTCTTTATATTCACTCATAATTTATTTGTAGTGAATGTCTAATCACGCGAGTAAAACTGGGATTTTTGGAAGTTCACTATGAAAAAACCAAAGGTTTATAAGAGAAACCAAAATAACAGGGACATAGTTTACTTCACTATAAAAATATCAGGATATAAATTTATAGAATGGGTTAATTATATTCTGAGGAATCAGAGGAATACTAAACATCGATTTGGTAAATTTTTCATAGGATTGTGGCAAATTTCTCATAGTTAGTATAGACTATTAAGATCTCACAAAACCATGGTTATCATTCAAGCACTTAATACAAATTAAGTTAAAGTTAAGTTTTAAGTTACTTTATAATTTGTGGTAAGTTATGTTTAAAGCAAAATAAAAGTTGACTTTACCAAATTGTGACAATCACATCAATAATATCTCTTTGTCTTTCAAATAAAGCACAGCTAAGTAATTTATACAGATTTAATTATCAAGTCTTGTGCTGTAGCTGTGTAAACTATGTTTAATTTTAGACGAATAAAAATTATTGTAAGATCCAGATGAAGCACTTCTCACCTATGAAGCTTTGATTCCCCGGTGAATTTTTCCATTCCCAACTCAATCATCCAACAGCCTGGAGTCTTAGTTTTGTGCCCAGTTCATGCTAGCACCTTATTACATTGAATATTAGAATATAAGTGGCAAAGAATAGATGTTAGCACTGTCTGCAGTTGTTGATGTTTTCTGTGCCGCGCTTTCTGTGCCTCGGGCCCAGGGTTCGATCCCCGGCTAGGTCAAAAATTTGTGGGCATGACCATGTCTATTTGATCTGTGTCTGGGTGTTATAAGCATATATAAGTATGTGTATCAGTCATCTGGTTACCATAGTACAGGCTTCTAGCCTAGTTTGGGACCAGTGTGTGGAAGTTGTCCCATATTATTATTATTATTAAACCCATTCCGAATTCTCTGCTTGATCCTTAAAAGAAAAAGTGAGAAATAGTGAAGAGTTTTGTTATGATGAATATTTTTAAGTGTATAACAATTTTACTTTGTTTCAGATAAATACTAAAATGATGAAATACCACATGTTGAAGTGTAACCGTGTCAATAATTCAGTGCATAAATGTGGAATTAATTGTGTTCAACCAAATATTTGTGAGTTACTGTTAAAAATTGTATGAATATGTGAAAGGCCAACTGTGCTGAAAAAATGTGTAAATTGGATGCAGTGTTTTTCAATAGATAGCGCTGTGGAGTCGTTGCTGATGACAAGTTGTCATAGTTCCGCTACTCGCCGCTAGATGGCTCTGGTAAGTAAATTTAAATTCTTGTTCGTTAGGTGCCGCTAGTAATTTTTAGTGGTGACATCTAGCGTTGAATAGCGCTTACAATTAGTTTGGTCGCAATTGGCTAGATGTCGCTACTGGTTCTCTAAATCAAGCAGGCATGTGATAGTTACAAGTGTATCGAAAAAGTGTATACGAAATAAAAATAAGGTTAATACTAGTTAATAGGCTTGTCTTACCTTTCACTTTCCAGACTTGCATAATCTGCACAGGTACCTACTAGATTATATAGCAATTTAGGTATTTATTCAGGATTCCACGTGTGTGCCATATATCGTGTTACTAGGTAGAATGGTGGTACATACTAGCCTAAACAGTATCCCATCTGCCAGAGGCTATCAATTCTCGTAAATTAACAGCTAGTTATGTCATATGAATAATTTATTTAGATATGGCAACCTTGAACCTCAGTCATTCGACGTCTCACGTTTCTAGAACCGGTAGCGACAAACTCGGAGGAGAGCGGGGTATAGTGGACCTCGCGCTCTAAAAATAATATGTATAGGTACCTATATGCCATGACAAAACAATTATCTACCTTCTACTAACCTAACCGACGAGCAGCATGAAGCATGTGAAGAAAGTGGAAGTAGCGAAAGTTGTATGTCAGGATCGTAGCAAGTGGAAAGAAATAGTCTCTGTCTATCCCAACAGGAACAAGGCGTGACTTTATGTATGTACTTACCTAATATGTATGTGTGTTTTGCAAGTGAATGGGGCGTTGCATACCTTTATGAAGAGTCAGAAAGTGTCTAGAAAGGCACGACTGGCTGTCCACTGACTACTGATCCCCACACTTATAGGTAGCGAACGTTGGATCTGGAAGAAGAAGCACGAAAGTAGGGTTTGTTCTGTGGAGATGAGAAGCATGACTGGAGTGACTGATGGACAAAATGAGAAATAGCGTGATAAGGGAACGCTGTGGCGTGTTAGAAGATGTTATGAAGACAACCAACGATATTAATGTACTACGAACTAGATTTCGCGTTCTGAATACTCACTTTGCTTGACTAAAGTGCACTTCAATCCGTGGCTTCGACATACATGCAGTGTTAACGCATACGGAGCTGTGCTAATGTTACGGGAAAACAAATGAGTTTTTATTTTTCGTTTGATTTGATTACAAACTATTGTCAACTTATTTGACCTTAATAAATCAACGCATATTTAATGAACTAAGTAACAAAAATTGAGAATGAAACGTGGAATATACGTCAATGCATACAACTGTTTAAAATATTATATAACATCCCCTTTTCGGCTTTGCTTCGCTGTTGTCGGGACAATAACATTAGTAGTTTTAAGCCTTATGTTTTTACGAGAGTACATTTCTAAAGGAATCATAACAAGTACACAAAAGTAAGCAATATAAGAATGTTATCATAATGTATATTTTATTCAAAAGAGCTGTCAACGGTAAAATTCAATAGTACGCTAGAGACGCTCGCTTCCCTCGGGAGGGATAATATCTTACTGCTCATGTTTTTTATAAAAACGAATGTGCACGATATCCAAGTTCCTCGAAAACGGTCGATAGTCTATGCTCAAAGCGATTTTATCTTATAGTAGCCATTAGGTATAACGTAGACAAGGAATATGAAAGGAATTCCTGATATTCCCACGGGAACTATGACTATGCGGGTAAAACATAGGGCATAGTTTATGAATAAATAAACATGTATATACAACAAGATATATATATATATATATATATTTTTTTTTATTATAATACTAGATGTAACTGTACTAGATAAAACTAATTATTTGCAAATAAATTTTTTTGTATTTTTTTTTGTATTTGTATTTGTATTTGTATGTGCCCCGCGGTTTGACCCGCGTGCCGCGTAATCTTCGTTCCCATGGGAATATCGGGACAAAAAGTACTTTTTATGTTATTCCAAAGTCTAAACTATCTAGGTATGTATCGAATATTAGCCCAATCGGTTCAGTAGTTTTGGCGTGATAGAGTAACAAACATACATCTCACAAACCTTCGCGTTTATAATATAAGTAGGTTTAGTAGGATAATATCGTATAGAAAGTATCATTTATGTATCATACATGTCTATTTCCATCCCCGGCTAGGTTAAACTATTGTGTGCATGGTAATATTTTGTCTGTGTCTGGGTGTTATAAGCTTATATAAGTATGTATATCAGTCATTTGATTACCATTCATAGTACAGGCTTCTAGCCTAGTTTGGAACCGGATGACCGTGTGTGGAAGTTGTCCCATTATTAGTTGTCCCATAATTTGGTAAATGAAAACTTAAATAATTTAATTGAAATGCAATTTTCACGTTATCCAATATAGCCGCACTCACCCAATCCACTTGGAATTCGTATTTCGGAAAGCTAATTTGAATGCGACCGCTTCTTGTTAGAAACGCATTGGTATGCCATCAGCGGCGGCCCTTCTTATGTCATTTTGTAAACCAGTCTCTGGCAAACTGGTCAGCTTGTTACTTGTTACTAACCAGTTACGTTATCTTCTGCTTCTTCATCATGGTCAGAGTCAAATGCATCTATTCAATTCATAGATTAAGGTGTGTGTCCTCGTAACATAACACATTTTCCCGAAGGGGCGAAAGGTTCTGTAGTGGTAGGCCTCTTTTGCAGGTGTGGTACCTATCTCCCCAGGCGGTTATTTATCCGCCAAGTGTAAGCAGTAATGTGCAAACATTACTCTGTTCCGGTCTGAAGGGCAATGTTACCAGCAAAATTACTGGGCTGACGAGTTTCAACAACTAATATATCAGGGTGACAGGCGCAGTGCAGAGCCGCGCAGAATTTTGAACATTAAAACACTGGATGGCACTGTGTCTGATATGGGCAATCATGATGCTTACCATCAGGCACTTGATTTGCTCGTCTTGTTATTCACCATCAAACGAAAAAAATAGCGAGCCTTCCAAAGCATGGCAGCGCCCAGTACATCTGGGCATAGTTTCCTTCTACCATCTCACCACACAAATAGTTCCTATCCAATTAGGCACCGGTCAGACGTAACATCTCTAGACTCTAGAGATCAATAACCCAATTTAAACTGGGTACGTATACTAGGTAGGCGTACCTATAACAATAACAAAAGAACAACTAAGTACCTACTTATAGAAAAATGTTTAAAAAATATTAGGTAGGTTATCTTAGGAGATTTGTGCGTCAAGTTTCACAAAAGCATTTTTTCATAGTAGCGAATTTTCACATCGCGTTCTTTCATGATCGCAAATTAATTTATTCGTCTTTTATCATGTAGCTATTTTTCATGAAGCTTTTTATAATGTTCGCGTTTATTTTTTTCGCCTATTACCAGTAGATTATTTTAGCTCGATTTTTTATACGTTGATATTTTAATATAAGCGTAAATCAGCCGAGGTAATTGCGAAGAAGTTGCCCTCTACCGGGCACCTTCCTAGACTCCAAGCTGTTATTGAGGAAATTCCTAATGTTAAAATCCAAAAACACTGCCTGACCTGAGGCTCGGACCCGGGACCTTCATGATCGTCAGTAAAGCTTGCGAGCACTACTCCACCGTGGCAGTCAAAGATGTCCTTAATATATGAACATTTGATTTAACAACATCCAAAGTCTACATTAATATCACAAGCTCTCAAAGGTTTAATCAAATGTCACTTAATCGATTGTGTGGTTAAAATGCTAATCGGAGAGTAAAAAACGCATCGGAATGCCGCGCCACGGCGTGGTCCGTGGTGTGGTAGGTGTATCTATCTGATATCGTCACAGAATTAGCTTAACAAACTAGTTGGTCGTGATTTAAACACTGAGTTTTCCATTGTGGACACATACAAGTAGACCTGACATCGCGTTGGTTTTGTTTAAAAAATAGCTGTTACTCTCAAAGCAAAAACGTTATAAAATAGTTGTGCCTCGCATAGTCTTCGTTCCCGTGAGAATATAGGGATAAAAAGTACCCTATGTGTTACTCCGAAATTCAGCCCAATCGGTTTAGTAACTTTGGCGTGAAAGAGTAACAGACATCCATCCATCCATCTTCACAAAGTTTCGCATTTATAATATAAGTAGGATACCTTACCAGCTGTGCACTCGTGGTTCTAGGGTCTTAGATAACTACTTAAATACCTACCAAATTTAAGCCTAGTTGGTTCAGCAGTTTCGTCGTGAAGATTACGATAATCATTTTACTGAAGATCTGTATTAAAAGGTTAAAGATTTTCAAGGTGAACGACAAACGCAACAATGCGATGCGAAAATAACTAGAAGTAGGTAGATACCTAAACAAGCCTTATTAGTTATTAAATTTTATTTTTAATAGGACACCAACAAAAATAAACTCATGAAAACACACTTAATAACTACCAGCGAAATTACTGGGCATGATGAGATTCAACAACTCATATCTCAGGGTGACAGGCGCAGTGCAGTGCCGCGCATTATTTTGAATTTGAAAATACTGGGTGGCACTGTGTCTGATATGGGCAATCATGATGCTTACCATCAGGTATCTGATGAGCTCGTCTTGTCACTCACTATCATAATAAAAAAAAAAACTGAAATATCAGTCTTATCAAAGCGGCTTCGCCCACTCGCAATTTCGAAATATAGGAGTTATATTTTTGGATCCCTTAGAAAGTGAACATTCAAAAATCCTTTCTTAGTACACGTCCAGATAGCGAAAATAATCTATATTCCAAGTTTTAAGTCTCTAGGATCAGTGGTAGGTTAGTGGAAAAAATTAAAGAATAAACTTAATAGTCTAACCATTCAGAGACTTGCAGTGACCGACTTACAAGCTCTTTTATGTTCTAAATAACAAACGTTCTCTGCTTAAGTGGTCACCATCTTAAGGAGATCAGAACGATGTAATTTTAAATGCTAATAATATATTAGATGGATTTTTCTTGTATTATATGTATATATGTATTATATGTTATTACCTAAGTCCAATAGGAGCCTGTCCATTTGCAGTAGGTATATTCAATAAAAAAAACTATGTAATACCACATAATATTAAGTGTAGTAAATGGATTTCTTTTTTATCCCGATAACCCCACGCAAATGATGCCTACGCGGGACATCAGCTAATGTGTACAAAGACATCAGCTAATGTGTACAAAGACATCAGCTAATGTGTACAAAGACATCAGCTAATGTGTACAAAGACATCAGCTAATGTGTACAAAGACATCAGCTAATGTGTACAAAGACATCAGCTAATGTGTACAAAGACATCAGCTAATGTGTACAAAGACATCAGCTAATGTGTACAAAGACATCAGCTAATGTGTACAAAGACATCAGCTAATGTGTACAAATGTGATATTTTTGTGTAAGATTTACACTATGGAGCACAAATGTCGGAGTTTCGAGTCGCCAAAGCATGAAACAATAAAATAAAAAAACAGAATTTCAATTGAAACCGAGGCTACACCTCTAACCCTCTGGCCCATGTGACTCACATGCTTAAAAACTGTATTTACAAACAAAGCACACCGGATGGTCTGATGGTCCCAAATATCATCATTAAGGCTGCGGAATGCGGACCCATTTGGAAAACGGTTAGCAAAGCGACTAAACAAAATTCTAATATTAAAGTGGAATTATTCGTGTGAACATATGAATCGTGTTAACTTTCAACTTTCAACATCTCAAAATATTGGCGTGGCCAGTTCACGAAATTACAACTATTTTTTTTAACTATTTTAACCACAGAACAGATAATAATACTACTTATAGAATGGACATTGTCATCCGCCCACCAATTAGGCCTTCCTCACCCCGCGAGCAAGATTGAGCTCTCGACGAGCCCCGTGATCTCGGGACGCACCTCACGCACACTCTTGCGCGTGTACAAAACTCTACGTGTGCAGTTTCTGTGTAGTAGGTGACGTATCGAGACTTTAATATGGGAATTGAGTTGAGTGTCCGGGGTGTGGTTTAACTTGCTTAACACACGTATTTCCAGCCCTCCGTAGCAAACTCTAAGCGATGGACCGAAGGACACATTTTTAATGCCTCCATAAACGAAACGCGTAGTTACACAATTCGGCGCTATAGTACGCGTTCTGCTATAATGCCTTTACTTGTTTGTGCCTTATACAAAAATTAAGGTAGAGTTAACGGCTCACTAAAACTCAGCTTTTTACCAAGTGGGTCCGCACCGTAAAGGAAGTGCGCAGTACCGGATCGATATTCCAACAAGCTTGATTGCCTGATTAAAGGGTTCTTGACTCTGTCCCGAATGCCGATTACCATTTTGTTTGTAAACAGTAGACAATAAACAAACTATAGGTATACCTTATAGGGACGACTTTGACTTTGAGTGATCTCTTAATTGGTTTCTATTGTAGTTAAGTAGGTATTATTAATGTTAATACCTATATATATGTTATTATACGTTACCTCATAGCGGTACCGTGTTTGCGGAAGGCACGTTAAACTGTAGGTCCCGGCTGTTTGCTATAATAAGATATGTAGGGAGCAGTCGTTAGGTCAAGTCGGAGAGGCCTTGTAGGAATCTTGGCGACCTGAAACTCTGACAATATGGGTTGTCCACATAACCCATATGAATTGACTCGAGCAGTGTAATTGGGGTAACCCGTTCTGTTAGTGTATAAATTCAAATTATTTATTATTTATAACAGAACCCAGGCCCTTAGCCTTTAGGTAGGTACATTATATACACCCTCATTTTGCCAGTTATGTTTTTGGTCTCATGTACCTAATGGGAGGTGAGCCTATTGCCATCTACCGGGCACAGCTAGCTTCGTTTTCTCTATTTTTACCTAATGTACGTAATAAATAATTAGGATCCCTTCTGGTCCTAGAGTCTAGAGTCTAGAGTCCATCCAGTTTTCACACATAATGACTCTGTCTTAAGAGGCCGTATACGAAATCTACTTAGACGATATTCGGAAATCTCATGCACACATGCGGGAACGTATGGTCGCTGATTTGCGTGAGTGAGTCTGGAGTAGTCGATGGCCATTACGGTTATTCATCTATTGTATTTTGATCTATTTGATATTTATACGTCTTATATACATATACATCTTTTACTCGCGTGATTTTTATCATTTGAAATAAGACGTTATTTAAAAGATTTTTAACTGCCAATTTTATTTCATTATTTGAATTTAATTTTCAGGAAATGGATTGAGGTTAAACTAAAGTTTATTTCTGTGGTTTTAATTTTATGTGTATTTAATTCCAAGTAGCCGAAATTAAAAGGAATTCTTAACCTATTTTTGCAAAAATTTGGGTTAGTTAAATATTTTTTACTATTATTTTATATATATTTATTATATAATTAAGTGGTTAAAGGTGATCCATACATTATATATACGACTTTCACAGCAATGCATTGTATTTTTTTCATACTGGTAAGATGTCAAAAATGATTTAAAAATATGTGAACCTCTCATAGCAAAATTTACAAAACAGTCGGTGGTTTGAGTTAGATTAATCAAAATTAAATTATAAAAATTCAAAAAATTGCTCATTAGTTAGATCATTATTGAAATGATCTTTCATGTTATGCATTAAAACTTATAAAAATATAGTATTTTTAAACTGTAAAATCACGTAATCAGCAAAATTTCGTATACGGCCCCGTATTCAAGTGAAGTCGTAAGAAGAAGTGGATACAATAAAATTTCTAGGGCTCAACGTGGACACTGCGTTGTCATGGAAACAGCATGTTGAGTATGTCTGCTCTCGACTAAATAGTGTTGTTTTTCCATTAAGGCGGATATCCCAAACTGTTTCTAGGGAAGCTGCAATCACAGCTTATTATGGTTTTGTTAATTCGATAATAAGATATGGAATTGTAATTTGGGGTAGATGCCCAGATATAGATCAATGTTTTGTAGTACAAAAAAGGTGTATTAGAGCTATATTTGGCTTGAAACAAATAGAATCATGTAGACCCTTTTTCAGAAATTTTAAAATTCTAACTGTAACTTCTTTGTATGTCCTGGATACATGTCTATTTGTTTACAAAAATAAGAATATTTTTCAGCAAATGAGCTCAATAAGAATAAATAATTTACGTTCTCAATATAAAAATAATTTATTTAGACCTCCAACAAGATTGACATTGACTTCAAATAATAGTTTTATAATGTGCATTAAAATCTATAATAAAATTCCAAATAGTTTTAGAGATTCCGATTTGACATTAAACCTATTTAAAATGAAATTGACGAAGTGGTTAGCTGAAAAATGTTTTTATAGTATTAATGAATTTTTTGAATATAAAATATAATTTAACATCTATATGACAATATTCTTCAATAATTATTTTCAAATTTTTTTTTTTTACTTTTCTTTTTACTCTGATTATTTAATTTTAGTTTTAATCTATTTTGATCATGACATTAAAATAAGTTTATTGTTCAAATTATATTTAATATTCAGACGCCTGAGAAGGCAGATTTTGGCTGGGCTTAATGACTTATATTATCTATTGTACCTGAAATCTCTGAATAAAGAAATTGAAATTGAAATTGAAATTGAAATTGAAATTGAAATTGAAAAATTCCTACAATCCAGTTTCGTCATTAAATTATAATAACAGCAACTTGGTGCATTGACAAATCCCGTGTCAAATAACATCCGATAACAACAATTAAACTGTGTCAGGAAGTTGACACTAAAATATATGTTTATTGCCTTACAATATTCGAGGTGACGTTTATGACCCCTTTATAATGTGACACGTTAATCTACCGTCCTTCTGGACTATAAAATTGTTTAAATTCAATTTTATAAGTGATAATAATTTAAGATCATTGTTATATTAGGTAGCTTTACTGCGTGTGTCTTTTGTCCGGATAAAGTAGCCGATGGGTAATAAATTCAATTTATATACTAGTCTGTAGATAGTAAAACTTTTAAGTTCAACAGTTGTTTCATTGGACTAGCTGTACCCCGCGGTTTCACCCGCGTAGTTTTCGTTCCCGTAGGTTTAGGTAGGCGTAGGCGTAGGTTTCGTTTTTGTAGTGGTAGGCCTCTTTTGCAGGGGGCCGCCTGGGGAAGTACCACACCTTTTCCAGTTATTCATCCGCCAAGCAGTAATGTGCAAACATAACTGTGTTCCGGTATGAAGGGCAATGTTACCAGCGAAATTACTGGGCATGATGAGATTCAACAACTCATATCTCAGGGTGACAGGCGCAGTGCAGTGCTGCGCAGAATTTTGAATTTTAAAACACTGGGTGTCACTGTGTCTGATATAGGCAATCATGATGCTTACCATCAGGCACCTGATTTGCTCGTCTTGTCACTCACTATTATAAAAAAAAAAAAAAAAGAATATCGGGATAAAAAGTGTCCTATCTGTTAACCTTAGTCTAAACTATCTACATACCGAATTTCAGCCAACTTGGTTCAGTAGTTTTGGCGTGAAAGAGTAACAAACATCCATCTATCGAATCCATCCACAAACTTTCGCATTTAATACTCGTATATTAATATATTAATATTAGTAGGAAGTAAAGTTAAACAACGTTCAACGTATTTTATCTCGTTATATTTAAAACTGTTATTGTTTATGTTTATTTTAACTGGATCTAATATTAATAATTAGGATGTTTATCTACATTCTAAGATTAGAATATATTATTTCTTAATCGATTTGTCATTGACTTTGTCGTTTGTCATTGAATTGATTGATTTTTATTGATATATTATAATATATATCTGTGTCATTTTTAACACAAAATAACAAAAACTTATTTTGACCCAGATTTTATAAATGATTTTTAAGGGTTGTCTTCATAAGTAAACTATCAATAACACTATTTAACTATTAAAGCACTATTGTAAGGACTAACGTCTAAAACGTAGGAGCTAGTACAACGTACCACATCACTAGGTCTATTCATTAATTTTATTGCTGCCAACTTTCTATGTAACTAGATATGATAATAGAGTACCCTCGATGGATATTCGGTATTATTCCTGTAATTTACGACCAATTTGCAAAAGTGGTCTCTTTTATGGCACCTCTTAAAAGAATGATTGTAAGGGTGCGTGCATATTATATTGAGAATAAAAGACTAAAGACGCGATTCCAAAAAGTGCAGATGTGATCCTTGAAAATAAAAGTAAACAATACCCTTTTCATAGAGAATAACGTTTTTTTATCGTCATAAAAACGAGAGTTAAAAGCAGGTAGACACAAATTGAAACAATAGTAGTCAAATGGGTACACACTTAACACAACAGGTGGTGAAAGCTTTATCAAACAATACTGTTAATTGTACCTAATTTATAATTTGACCATGATTGTGATTGTTATAATGAAATTCTATTTGGGTAGGTAGGTATTATGTTAGATAGCAGATATTATGGGATACTGGCATAAATATTGTCAATTTTGTATTTTAAAATATTTTGCATAATTCAAAATATAATACATATATGATATAAGATTAGTCTTTATTGTGTGCCAGCCCTAACAATATTTTTTTATAAAACGAATTATAAACTTCCAAAGCTCGCCATTAAAAGTTTTCTTGAGCGATCTTCATTCGCTCGAGGCGTTTTGCACCACGACAGTATGAGGCGGCTACGGGCAGCCCTAGGCGACTCATCTTCAATACGACCCCAACATAACTTAGAAACGCTCCAGTATTTTCAATAGCCGAATAATTGAATTCTACTTTCTATAACATTCGCATCACCTGCATTTGGGCAAAAAACCGATCCCTATTTTGTCTCGACTTTTGTGCGACTGATTCGGCTCAACCCTAGTTCCGTATCAAGAAATTATGCTCTTATTTATAACGGGCAAGTATTGATTTACTGCATATACATTACAGGCGGTTAGGACATTTCAAAGTGCAGCATTGTCGCGTCTTGGCCAGGTGTGTCTCAGATTTTTTCTCAGACCGTTTCCTTTTGCACAATGGATGCAAGATTTGCACAAAAACGTGTTATTCAAAGGGGAGTTTTAAAAACTAGCGCATGGTATATGAAATGATGGGACTGTAGTTCGTTGGACCGGAGTCGCGTGCCGTTCCCCTGGATTTTAATAGGTTTTTTGTACTTTTGTCGGCTCGCCGTGACGCGACGTCCGATCGACTCGCGCTTTGTTATTAATCGCGTAAGTTTCTTAATAATGTTTTCGTACGCCTCATTGGTTATTAAATCGATTTGAATATTATACACTGTTTAAAAATTCAATGAGGATGCCCGTTTATGTGATTGTTGACGTTTGATATATAGTATGGTACTTGGATTCGATTGTTGCAGTGTTGTTTTTTTTGTAAATGTTGCGGTTATTTCGTAACAGAGTCTGAGCTGGATGTTAATTGCCTCGGTTAGTTATCCGCCTTTAAGTAGAGGGCAGTCGACCGCGGTAATCCACATCGCAGACATTGCTGCTGCAAAATATTTAAATTCAACATCCATTGTCGGCTTTTTTGTTGTTGCCGGCAGAGATTGAAGTCGTAATGAAAATCGCTTCAGTCCGTTACAGTGATGAAATCCGAGCTTTTTGCAGACAACTCCATGTTAGGTGGACGTATCTGATTACTCACAGCTAGATTTTATCCCGTAAAAAATTGGCTTTGCCTGAAACGATTTTCTCAATGAACAGGAGGTGTATTAATAATAAAGAGACGTATAAAACCGTTGTTGATGTGCCATCAACAGCCTTTACCTCTATTAAATCGGATTTAACAGTAACTACCTACTTTGTGGATTGACTCGTAAACGGAGTTATCAACAACTAAGTAAAGGAACTAATAGAGATTATACTTTGTCTCTATGTTTATTATGTTATTTAACTTTTTTTATGATAGGGAGTAACAAGACAAGCAAATCAGGTAGGTGCCTGATGGTAAGGATCATGATTGCCCATATAAGACGCAGTGCCACCCAGTGTTTTAAAATTTTAATATCACTGCGCCTGTCACCCTGAGATATTAGTTGTTGAATCTCGTCATGCCCAGTAATTTCGCTGGTTATAGCCCTTCAGACCGGAACACAGTAATAGTAATTTGTTTTTTTTTTAATTTCGCGATTCGAACATATTTTGTGAAAGACTGTAAGAAATGTTTGCACATTACTGCTTGGCGGATGAATAACTGGCAAAGGTGTGGTACCTGGTTGGTTAATTTTCCATGTTTACAATGTTTAAAATCACTGACGATTGCCATTACATCACTATCGTCAAAAAAACGTCGACGTCAATATTCAAAGGCGCAAACGCAGGTCAAACACACGTGGGATCCTATTTGACGTGCATTCAAAATTCGAATCACAAAAGTGACAATGTCAATCTGTCAATCACGCGGCGCCCAATCACAGCGCTTGCCTTGCTGTTCACTGAACGATAGAATGAATGAATCGTCTTGCCATTAATGCTATTATGCCACACAGCGGGAGGTCGGTTGCAGACTTGTGTATGACTAAATTAAATATTCATCAATAACTTGCATCAAGTAATCTGCCCGATCCACAAAGTTTTTTTTAATTTGATAATATATTTATCCTGCAGGGTGGATTAAATTTGCTTTAAATGCGTATCCGAGCTACGAGAAATTTGACACAGTCCTATAATAAAATTACTAAATCACTATATCCCTGTTATTTTAGTTTCTCTTAATAAACTCTCGATTTTCTAAGCGATCATCTAAAAATCCCAGTTTTACGCGTGTTACACGTTAACTACAAAAAAAATGAAGAGCTTACAAACAAAAATAAATAGCACACAGTTTACTTTATCTTTAAAATATCTTAATATAAATATATCAAATATGTTTACTATGTTCGGCGGAAACGTGGATTTACAAAACATCGATTTGGTAATTTTTCCATAGGATTGTGTCAAACTGTTAAGAGGTCCCCTTTTATGTTAAGTAGGCTATAAAATATATGAACACGCTTAATTTATACTGTGTAACTCTTCAAGACGAATAAAACCATAACATGTAACTGTGTACGATTACTAAAATTACTAAGTAAATCCACATAAATCTACCTTTGTTAAGGCGGAATTGACTTCGCCCCGACCGTCCGTCTCGCCTTTAAAACTGAAGTGTGACCTTAATAATATTTTTTTGTACTTTATTACAAAATTCATAAAAATAATACACCGTGTCGGCGTTAGGGTTAATTTTTAGTGCTTTAGTTAAAGGTTCGCTAGTTTAATGTGAACGAAGACGGTATTATATTAATTATTATGATTGTAATAAATACTGATTATAATCAACGATATAATTTTGAAGAGTGGGGTCAGTATGATACAGGGTGAATCTTGAAATTTATTAAAATTAAATAATAAATAATGTTTAATACATAAAACGCTTTTTAAGCTTAAAAAAGACAACTGAAAAATTTTACTGTCACTATTTTTTCAAAATGACTTCCAATTTACCGAAGATCAAATTCACAAAACGGTCATGGCTCTTATAAGCTATATATAGATTATAGATATTGTGAATTATGTTATAATAAACGAACTTCCCAATCTCAAAAACCACATAACTATTGCCACAACATTACTGTTCACAAACCCTCTAACAAGTTCTCGGAAACAGACAGTTTTTATTCGAACAAAGTACTTAACAAGTGAAACCACTAACCACATTATGTATAATATTAATATAGTTATATTTGCGAAGTCCAAAGACGGCGTGTGGGGTCTAAGAGGCTCGAGCTTCGGTCATTACGTATCGAATTATCGTAAGTGTTAATAGGGACTTTAATGCCGTCTGCCCGCAGGCGTTAAATGGATTGGTGCATAAGTAAGCTCAGTATAACGAGTGGAAATCTGTAAGCACACATAGACTCGCAACGTTACAAGGAATCTACGGAAAACCACTGGATATGCCTAATCTGAGTCGTGAGACCCGGCAGAAGGAGGGACATATTCGGAGAGTGGGCAACAGCGCTCTACGTTTCCGAGTATTATAATTACTGCGATCACCAAGCCGCAAGAAGCGTGGCGATTACGGCCAAATCCCCCCATATGATTAGTTAATGGCGTTTTTTGGGGGAAGCCGGTGTTCAGCAGTGGACATCTTCCGGCTGATGATATGTGTGTGATGTGATGCCTTGTAGCAGAAGGGGGAACCTTCTGCTTCCGCTTCCGCTCTGACGAGTAAATTTTCTATTGTTTTTCTTATTTCGCGCGCGGCGCGCGGCTGCCGCCATCATCATAAATATATATAGATAAATAATAAAACTTCTCAGCTGTAGGAAGTCTACTTCTGCCCCCCTTTTGCCAATACTTGCCGCGCTTCGCAGGTGGATTGGCGAGCGCAGATTGACGGTATATACGCTGAGGACGCTGCTGCCTATGGATCTTATAAACCTTAGCCGGCTCTTACGGGTAGAACCACGGTTAGAAAAGGTGGTGAAAAGGTTGTGAGCTTAGCCATTTTAATAACCGTAAATCTGAAAAAGCCGGCCGGCCTTATATGGTTTGTGTTATTTTTTAATTATTTTTTTTTCTAATGACTAAGTAAATAAATAACAAAAAAAAAATATATATATATGTCGCCGAGAAATTGTAAGAACCGTTAGTTTATAATTTCGCTTAGTTAGTTTATAAACAACCTAACCTAAACGTTAGTTTATAATGTCACTAGATAAATTATAAACTAACGGTTCTTACAATTTCTCGGCGACATATATTTTGTTATTATGTATACATAATAACAAAAATATATTACGGGCCGAATGTGGCATACAATATGGGACGAAAGCACATTTTTGTATTCGGGCCGAACTTTCGAGAGACATAACATACATTCACGCCTTTTTCCCGAAGGTGTAGGCAGAGGTGTACCCAGAACTGGGACAGAACCCATACACAGAATAGATGGGACTGATCCCATAGTAGATACACCCACATTTCGCCAGTATGTTATTGGTCCCATGTAATAGGGGGCGAGCCTATTGCCATCTACCGGGCACAGTTCCAGACTCCAGGCAGCTATTGAGATAATTCCTCATTAGGAAAAATCCAATATTTAACATTTTGCCTGGACATATTTCGAGAGACGGGTATGGCATAAATCAATAAATCTGATAGAGCTGGCCTTCTTTAGCTTTTTATTTTATGCCGCAGGTCTGTATGAAAATGTTTAGGTACGTATTCTATGTATATTGCGTAATTATTAGTGATGTGCTACGTTTGTTTTGGGTAATCGAATTCAGTTACGATTGCCGATTGATCGTCGATAATATCAGTCGATAGGTATAGGTTTCAGCTTGCGACCTGAATCTTCATAGTTCGTGTATTGTTTTGTTACCCATGATGTCTTTGAATCCATGGGTAAATTGATATTTAGTTTTAAAGTTACCTATCAGTCATAATAGTTCACCTCATAAGTTCTACAAAAAGCAATGTAGGTAGGTACTAAAAAATCTACCTAATATTTTAATATCTAGGTAGGTAGGTACCAAGTTAACGACTTAACAACAAACTGATCGTCGATCATACAATCGAGAAATATAATTAACGTTATCGATTTATTCGATCATAAAGCCATTAACTGATTGATGAGCGTGGCACATCCCTATTCGATTGACAGCTCGCTTAGTGTCTAAATTCGGTATGAGAACTCGTGAGAAAATGCTGCAGGCTCACCCATATTATTACAAAATGTGAATCAACGTTAAAAATAAATACATTACTGTAATAATTGGTATGTTTGATAATCGATTTCAACTCCATGGACCATAATCACTAAGATATAATATTACGTACCTATAATATTAACAACAAGCTGTTACCCGCGACTTCGTCCGCGTATAACCACTAATTGTTGTACAATTAACATATTTTAACTTAAATTTTGATGATGATAAGATGGTAAGCATCATGATTGCCCATATATTAGACACAGTGCCCCCCAGTGTTTTAAAATTCAAAATTCTGCGCGGCACTGCACTGCGCCTGTCACCCTGAGATATTAGTTGTTGAAACTCTTAATGCCCAGTAATTTCGCTGGTAAGTCCCGTTAAAATCGGTCCAGCCGTTCTGGAGAGAGAACAAACAGATAGATTTATAGACAAATTTAAATGGTATTTTTACCGTATATTACATAGTATGCATTTAGTAAAAACCTGTATAATACAAACAGACACTTAAATTTCATATTTAGTATATAATATAATATCTAGATGAAAATGTTGCTACTAGAGAAAAAAATAGATCCTAATCGATTCAAATAAACGACTGTTATCATAGTATACCTAATCGGTAAGTTTGATCATCGATTTCAACTCCATGTACCATAAACACGAGCATATTACGTATTACGTAGAAGCAGCATAAAGATGCTTGTCAAAAATTGGCCAACATTTTACCAAAATTACCTCCCAACTAGTAACACCACGGTTCAGATCACATTTTTTTGCTTGTTATATCTGCACTCGAACAAGGTAAAATTGTGTATTTTTTTTTTAGTCAATTAATCTATTATTGAGTCATTGGTAATGTCAAGAACCTTGTAAGTAGACCGGCGCGGTATTTGGCAAGTCTGCGGTGCGCGAGTCGTCGAACTTACTCGTAGGTTGTACACCCACCGTGATTTTACTAGTTTAGTAACTCGTCACTACGGGTCGTTCCCAGGTCGTCCAGGTGTATTGGGTTTTTTTTATAATATGGGAAAACTTCCACACACGATCATCTGGTCCCAAACTAGGCTAGAAGCCTGTACTATGGTAACCAGATGACTGATATACATACTATATAAGCTTATAACAGACACAGATCAAATAGATATGTTCGTGCACACAAATGTTTGACCTGGCCGGGGATCGAACTCGGGGCCTGCGGCATGTGCCAACCAGGCTATGTCAGGCTTTTATGGGAGGTATTATTTCTACCGTGACACTAGCAGGTGTTCGACGTAAAGGGATGTTTCATGTAACAGTGTCACGTAGATAGTGATTCATAGAAAGTGGTAGTTTATAAAACTTACACCAACATTTTATAATCTTATTGAGTGTTAATTAATTTCACTTTAATGATTTTAATTTGTTTTAATTATCTTAATTTAGATTTAATTTATTGCCATTCTGTATGCCGACATAGAGATCTTATTTGTAGGGTTCCGTATCTCAAAAGGGAAAAAGCAACCCTTATAGGATGATTTTGTTGTCCGTCTGTCTGTCTGTCAAGAGACTTTTTAACGGGAACGCGTGAAGGGATGAAGGGAAATTTATATCAACTACTCAGATCTGCGGTCCCTTGTGGCTGTAAAAAAAATCATACTTCTAAGTTAACGCAATTAAAAGTTATGGCTATTTTACTGCATATTTTCATTCTTTGCGCAAGGAACTAATTGATGACGCTGCATGTTCTTGGTATCTAAGTATGGAACCCTACACTATGCATACATACGTATGCCTTAACAATTTATTTTTCTGTAACATCCATGTAAAACATACATACATTCACGCCCTTTTTCCCGAAGGGGTAGGCAGAGGTGTACCCAGGACTCAGTCCCACAGTAGATACACCCACATTTCGCCAGTATGTTATTGGTCCCATGTAATAGGGGGCGAGCCTATTGCCATCTACCGGGCACAGTTCCAGACTCCAGGCAGTTATTGAGATAATTCCTCATTAGGAAAAATCCAATATTTAACATTTTGCCTGACCTGGGGATCGAACCCGGGACCTCTTGATTGGCAGTCGAGCATGCGCCCTCTACGCCACCGAGGCAGTCATAGTATGTAAATAGTCATAGTAGTAGTAGTCATAGTAGGTAAATAGTATGTATTTATGCTCACAGAATAATAAATCATATGTATTAATGAAAGTTTAATACAATACAATATAAAAAAATAGTATAAATTACAGGTATTCAAAAAAAATTGAATACCTGTAATTTATTAGGTAATTGATAGTATTAGTGTAAACAGAACGGGAACACTTAAAAAAAGTTTTATCATCAATTACCTGGTATCGTAAAAATTTTTGATAATCTCTGCCAAGCGCGTCAGGTGCGTTTAGATCCTTATGCTCACCGCCGATGTGATGGCCTCTTAATTTAGATCCGGCTGAATAAAAAAAACTCATACAAAGATTAGAACTGTTTAGACGAGTCACGGATTGAGCTAAGAAAAGACCGCGTGGCTTTGATTGAAGTATTGACAGCTTCGTCTGTTACTATCGCTACTTATTATAAATTGTAGTTTTCCTGTCGCATCTGTCTTATTGTCTGTCTGCGATAAACTCTTAAAATATGGAGCTGATTTTTAATACGGTTTTCTCCAAAAGTCGGTTATTTAAGGGTGGGTTACTGACTGGTGTTAAGGTGTGCAATGTAAGACATTCTATCTCTAAAACTGATTCATTAAGCTTCTGTTACCGTTCGGTACAGTGTTCACGCCACTTGAGTTTGAGTTTTGAGTTTGAAAAAAGATCGCAACGCTTTGATGTGCAAGCGACCGTACCAAGTAATACCACCGTAACAATAATAATGTTCTCTGGACAGTGAACCAGACGATTGAACATGGTGGCGAACAAAGTTAGACTCACAGATTAAGTAGTACAAGTGTACTACTCATTATTCAGATTTGACATCACCACACGCCTGGAGAAGTACCACACCTTTGCCAGTTATTCATCCGCCAAGCAGTAATGTGCAAACATTACTGTGTTCCGCTGCGGTCTGAAGGGCAATCTTATCAGCGAAATTACCGGGCATGACGAAATTCAACAATTAATATCTCAGGGTGACAGGCGCAGTGCAGTGCCGCGCAGAATTTTGAATTTTAAAACACTGGGTGGCTCTGTGTCTGATATGGGCAATCATAATGCTTACCATCAGGCACCTGATTTGCTCGTCTTGTCACTCACTATCAAAAAAAAAATTAAAGAACTCCACTTTCTACAGAAACATAAATATATTCCACACAAAAGCAGTTTAATTGTTCTCCGTCGCGGAAGTCAGAAGGTCCAAACGCTTAAAAAATATTTACGTCACCTTAAAAGTTTGTTCTGTAGAAAAAACGGTGTAAAGTTTAAGAGGATTTCCACAGAACTCGATTACTGGCAAATAAGTTACGCGAAATTTCTCTCGATTTCAGGAAAGTTGTTCTTATAATAGCAATAGGTTTTATTCTTAATGCTATTAAAATTATTGAAGTAAAACATGTTTCTGAGTAACTTGGCACAAAAGTGGGTAGGTATCTTAGCCAAATCATGTAGGCAGCAATTATGATATCAATCGCATTTATTATTTACCTTTGAAAGAAACTTGTTAAGACGTTCGTCACATATTTTTATAGTATACTAGCTGTGCCCCGCGGTTTCACCCGCGTAGTCTTCGTTCCCGTGGGAATATCGGAATAAAAGGTACTTTTTATGTTATTACAGGGTCTAAACTATCTATATACCGAATTTCAGCACAATGGGTTTAGTAGTTTTGGCGTGAAAGAGTAACAAACATCCATCCATCCTCAAACTTTCGCATTTATAATATTAATAGGATGTACCTACTAGTTGACCCGGCAAACATTGTTCTTCCATATAAAATTTGACGAAACAAAATTTTAGTAATACCTTAGCGTATGTATGTACGTATGTATAATAAGTATGAAATTCACTTTACGACCTCTTCTCATACCTGCCAAATATACATAAAAAATTTCATAAAAATCGGTCAAGCCGTTTCGGAGGAGTTTGGTTACAAACACTGTGTCACTTGAATTTTATGTATTAGAAGATGTAGATATTTACCTTTATGTGTTACCTTTGTATATTTACCGAATATCTTTTTGTCAATAAAATTTTAACCTCATATTTCTGCTGCATTAGCTAAACAACAATCATATATGAATTAATGTTTAACAACAGTCAAAACGTAGTTCCCGATTGCGGACTACCTAGCAATTTTTAATCTTGACAGCAAAATGGGCATATTTCTTTAAGCAATCCCACATTTTATTCCCAAACATCCCATCAAATGCCTATAATCCTTATATTTATTGCTTTTAATATAGCTACTACGGCTGAGGTATTATATAATCCGCCACTACCTATCTATATATAAAGGGTATTTTTATACAATCACTATTCTCTATACTCCATGGAACACGTGCTGTCTTGAAGAAATTACGAACAACGGGGTGGTTCGATGTAGTTTATATGAGTCGGGTGTTCTAGTTTTGAGACAAGTGACAATAATTTTAAATAGTTTGCGGACATTTAGACAAGCGTGGAGTTTATTTAGTTTGATAACATAACATAGCGCCTTCTTCCCCGGGGTGTGGTGTACCTGTTCCCATATTATTAATTAAATATAACATACAATCACGCCATTTTCCCGAAGAGATAAGGTGTACCCAGGACGCAGTTCCATAGTAGGCACACCCACATTTCGCCAGTATGTTATTGGTCCCATGTAATAGCCTAATGGCATCTACCGGGCACAGTTCCAGACTCCAGACAGTTATTAAAATAATTCCTAATGGAAAATCCAATATTGAACACTTTACCTGACCTGGGGATCGAACCCGGGATCTCCTAGTCGGCAGTCGAGCTTGCACCCAATACACCACCGAGGCAGTCACCGAGTTGAACGCCAATACAATATACATTATTTCTTCTTCTCAGCCGTAGCAAGTCCACTGCTGTACATAGGCCCCCCCCATAAAGGGGGGGTTTGCCAATACTCGTCATGCTTGGCAGGCGGGTTGGCGAGCGCAGTTTGGTGAAATTAACGCTGAGGACGCTGCTGCCCATCATCCTCTGGATCTGACAAACCTTAGCCGACTCCAACGGGAACCATGGGTAGAGAGGGCGAGGTACTATTCTAGTAGCCGGCACTCCATGGCGACATTATTTCATTCACATGAAATCCATCAAAACTTGTAGGAACTTACATGATCAATGCTATTGTAATAGGTCATTAACTTAAAGTATATATATGTATATTAGTATCCAAACCATTTATTGTTTTTAATCCAAAAAATCCCATCCCAAGTTGGCAATAGGACCCTCCGGGTCCTATTAATCACCTAACAACAATTTAGTTTAATCCCGGAAAATAGTAGATTATTCAGGAACGATTTGGGGAAAGCGAAGGTAGGATTTGTCATTCCCAAAAGAATGAATGAATAAATGAAGGGTTCACCAGAAAATGAAGCTACGGGAAGCTACGAGAAAAAACGTTCACGCCAGTAATTGTCTTTAACCACGATGGGTTTACGAGTCATGAGCTTATGCGCCATTACCACCCATAAACAACCTCGGTTCCCGATCGATATCCGTTTTATGAGCTCAACTATCAGAACTCGTTTTTTTACAATTTTACGATCATAAAAACTGATGTAACAATAAAAATTTTAATCAAAATTCTTTACGGCAATTCTGGGTTAAAAATGTTTAAATGCGGGTTAAAAATTAGCTCTGCGTCCCGAGACTCGTTCGTGGAATGGAATCGTTTGGTCACATTAAAGCTTAAGGAGTAAGGACAGAACAGCCGGGTGCGGCAGATGTTACCTCAGTCTCAGACGCTCCCTTTTCAATTGCCCTTCTCCCAGTTTTTATCCCGAAAGTTTTTTCAAAGTGATTGTGATCAACGTCATTGTACCTCTTATTGTGTAACTATGGTATTGTTGCCGGTGAAATTCTAAGATTCTCGGTTTCCAAGGCAAATTGCAATTTTGGATTTCTGCGAATGTGTTCAGCTGTGGGAACTTGAACGCAACTCCAGATTAGGATTGTGACGGTATCGTATTGTTATGGGGATTAACTGCGTTTAACAAAGATCGGCTGCGATTAGATCATTGATATTGCTATTATGTTCCTAAACATTTCTTTTTTCGTAATTATTATTCAGTTAACCAAATATGTTTATAAGAAACATTTTATGAGAATAACTTGAAGCCTGGACAAAATAAGCCAGCTCGGAATGTGATTTATACCCTCCTTAAAAATGTTGGCCAGAACTTACAGAACTCTTCATTAACCGTCACTAAAAACACGGTTTCATAACATAACCGGCTTCCTTGATGTGCCGACATGCATAAAGCGCCGACACCCTCAGGTTCTCTCGAGTGGCCAGCCACTTGTTACGAGTGTGCTTCTCACCCTTTGAGTACAAAAACTTGCCTTCTGGCTGTCGGGTATCATATCACCTTTGAAATGTGCTCGCTTTGCAGTTCCTGAGCATCGCTGGTGGAGTTTCAAGTGACCGTTAAATCCTTTCAAGTCGATCGCTACAGCCTCTTATCAAATTCTTAAAACTACACCGAATTAGGGCGAGGTTATTCAACTTTCTCCAATTTACGCCCTTGTCGGGTTTGAAATAAAGATCCCTGTAAAAGGTTATGTTTTATGGATGATATGTTCGCCAATTTGATTTCATCGAAAATCGAAGTCACGTAGAGACGATAACGTGTTCAGGCCTCAACATTTGTGACCCTTCAGTGCCCTTCGTTGCTTCAATAGAGTTGATTCGATCTTAATAACGCTTATAGGATTTTCGATGATACAAAAGTCTAGTCTAGACCAATTTTAGTCGTTGCTAATTTGATAACTTAGCGAATTCTGGCAAAACAAAACTGAGTCGTGAATCGTGAAGACACTCAATAAACTGGACATTGCTCTGAGTTTGATTTAGTTCAAGAACACGTTTTCGGGTTTTTATTTAGAATATGAACTCCATGTACAATCTCACTGGAGAAGGTGCTAACGAAAGATCAGCGCAGGTAGTGTTCTGCAACTTGCATTATGCTGAGTTAGCACAGTTTCGCAGTTATAATACCTACTTATTTAGGCCTCTTTAGTAGGGGGCCGCCTGGGGAATTACCACTCCTTTGCCAGTTATTCATCCGCCAAGCAGTAATGTGCAAACATTACTGTGTCTGAAGGGCAATGTTACCAGCGAAATTACTGGGCATGACAAGTTTCAACAACTAATAACTTCAGGTAACAGGCGCAGTACAGTGCCGCGCAGAATTTTGAATTATAAAACACTGGGTGGCACTGTGTCTGATATGGGCAATCATGATGCTTACCATCAGGCACCTGATTTGCTCGTCTTGTCACTCACTATCATAAAAAAAAGGTTTTTTTGTGTTCAGCGAATAAATAATTTTTCTTTCTTTCTTTCTTCTTTCAATATTCTTTTTTTCTATATTAATTTTAGATTAAATTATATTCTTAAAAGATTTTTTCTTTATGCAAACTGACATCTAAATAAATAGGTAGGCATGTACCTATCTTATAATTCTAAAATACAATTCATTCACTACCGCTCGACACAGCCGTCTTGACCATAAAAGTTGTAGGAATGCGAGGAATGCGCTCATCATTGCTTATATATAATAAGCCTTTCAAAAAGGCAAAATCCCCTGCCTACTTACTTCCTAAACATGCCATAACGGCCGTCGCTACCCATTCTATTACATAATCATCTACGAAATTGAGTTATAAATCCGGCGAAATGTCTTCATTTTAAATTCGCCAGCTGTCCATTTCGTGCCTAACAAAATTAGCGTGGGTACTTTTTAGTTTCACCCCAGGAATTCGCGTCACGTACGGACAGTTAGGGGCATCAGAGTCTAGCTGCAGGACGCTGGGTTTAATCTTGAAGGAATGTCGGATGCTCGTAACGACGCCTGTTCTGAGTTATGGACCAATAAACGCGAAGGATTTGAATACAGCGCGACGAGACGGCGTCAACCCCATCTTCAACAGATATGCAGTAAAGCTGGATTTTCATGACAGAGGAAATACGGAACTCGTATTCAGTTCCAGAAATTTTGTTGACGCTTCTGTTGAATACAGAACGCTGCTGGTAATATGAAGCTCATTATTCCTTATAGAACCAATTCCAGTTTCTCTGTTCCATTCCGATTAACATTGTCTAGAATAATTGTAATTATTATTTTTTTTTGTTTAGTACATTCATACATACATACAGTCACGCCTTGTGCCTGGTGGGGTAGGCAGAGAGTATTTCCCTCCACTTGCTAAGATCTTGACATACAACTTTCGCTTAGTTCACTTTCATGACATTTTTCATACATGCTCGTCAGTTGTAGGTACTTTTGACTTGGTCGACCTCTACCGAATTGACCATTCCTTATAATACTAGCCTTATAATAAATGTTAATCTCCTTTCATCCATCCTCTCCACATGTCCGAACCACCTCAGCGTTCTCTTATCGCACTATTCCTCATTTCCATCAAGTTCACTCTAGTCATACTTCTCAGGCTTCTCATCTCCACAGCATCTTACTTTCATGCTTCTTCTGCCAGACCCAACATTCACTACCATACATAAGTGTAGGGATCAGTACCCATCTATGGACACTCAGTCGTCAGAATGAAATAACTATTTAATTTAATTTAATTAACCATTAAATCCTACCTATCCAAAATGTATTCGACCGACGTCTGAGCTCATAAAACACTGAGTAAGCACCTAATAGGTTTTGCTTCGAAGTACAGACAAAACCATCCCTCTCCGTGCCTTGGTACCTAATTGCTTATTTTTGTCATCTGTTAGTCTGGCTTTTCGTATGTTCAATGTTCCCCCAGTTTTTATTGCATTAAGTGCTATTAATATGTAGATAAACTATGAGTCTGTACCTTTTATTCCCCTCCCTCAAGGACTCTTAGGACATTGTAAATCTCCTCTATTAATGTGTAATAAACAATTTTGTCTAGACGACGGTTTAATATATCAAAGATTAGGTGAAGGGGATTCAAATTTAATAGCATTGTTTGTCTATATTTTTGTTTTATGCCCTATTTACCATGTTTCTAACATTAGCTTAATGTAGTGCGATGTGCGAAAATTAGAAATATTAGGCCATTTAGACCTTTGCTGTTATGTTCTATTTAGACTCTAGATGTATTACTTAATGTTCTCTTATTATAATTTTCTCTTACATTAATTTATTTAAACGCACTAAGGCTAATGTAACTTTTTATTTTGATAGTATAATTCTTGGTTCCCCATAACCTTTATTTGTGTAGCGTTCAAACGTCCATGAATCAATTCCAAAGTTGATCCTGAGCAAACCGTGGTTCGTGCTTATCTAATGCACATAGCAAATAATGCCGAGCTTCGAGACGAGACTCATTCCGGGAGTTTGAGGTCGCTGAATCGGTATGCACGGATTTTAGCCAGTTTGAATCGGTTATAACTGGATATCACCCGTCGAATCTAGATGACATGTTTACTAAACGGCTTAGTGTCTCCCCGTGAAAGCTTTATGTTACCAGTTACCAGGAGTTCCAACAAGAGACATTATTTTGTTGGTTTTTTATCTTATAAGATCCTGCTTACTATGAAAACCCGCCTAAGTGTCCATTTGTCTTGTTAAGTGTATTCGTATCTAGGATTTACCTAGGATTTTTTCTCCGTCGCCCCTTAGTCAATTATAATCGGTTCTGTGATAGTCTGCAAATCTTAGTGATATTGACCTTACGAAACATAACATAACATACATTCACGCCTTTTTCCCGAAGGGGTAGGCAGAGGTGTACCCAGGACTCAGTCCCATAGTAGATACACCCACATTTCGCCAGTATGTTATTGGTCCCATGTAATAGGGGGCGAGCCTATTGCCATCTATCGGGCACATTTCCAGACTCCAGGCAGTTATTGAGATAATTCCTAATGGAAAAATCCAATATTTAACACTTTGCCTGACCTGGGGATCGAACCCGGGACCTCTTGATTGGCAGTCGAGCATGCGCCCAATATGCCACCGAGGCAGTCTCCTTACCTTACGAAAGCACTGGGAAAATAGATGGTTCCTGGCTGTTATCAACGACGTTTGTCTTTTTATTGAGTTACGGCTTAAAATTATTAAAATCTACAGATAAGCAGTGAAAGGACTGATTTGATTGTGGTTTCCTAGAGCAAAAATATATTATGTACCTAAATAGGTATATTTGTTTCTGGTGGTTACCTGCAGGCTAAATTAATAAAGTCTGTATATAAATGAGCATATAGATACTACTTACTACCTATAGATTATACATCTTAATAAGATAAAAGTATCTCGAAGCAAACGCTCGTCGTAATTTTCTACAAATCGCCAACAGTAAAACGTTGTTACGGCTAATCTTATAGTCTTTATAAAGGTGACGTAGGCCAATAACTTTTTAAAAGTATGAGTGATATCTCTAGTAAATATAATTCGTCTGTTTGTCGGTCACCGGACGTGGTTTGTATTATTCTCATTGGCTAAGATATTGCGGCTTCTACCTGCCTCGTTTACCTGGTCTCAATATGTTACGAAACTTCGTCTCATAAAGCTTAATGGTAGAAAAAGTTTCTGATTTGGTGCTGTGTTTTAATTTGTCTCATTTGAATTTTGTTTTTAACTTCTTGCCGTCTTAATTAATTTTTAATGTTTTGGAAGGTATGTTGCCCACTTGAACACTCTAGAAATGGGTTTTATGATATTCCAAGAAATTTACAAAATGAGCTCTTTAAAGTGATGGTAGACACTTTTAATTTAAACTGTAGTTTTTTTTCTTATTTTTTTTATTATTACTGAATAGCCAAGCACTTGACTGCAGTCTCACCTGGTGGTAAGTGACCACGCGGTCGACGATGGTGCGTGCTTGCCTAGAAGATACCTATTCACTCTTGACTTGAAGACCTCCAGATTGTACTTTTCGGGAAACAATAATAATAATAATATGGGACAATTTCCACACACAATGACTGGCAAGGTGTTCCATTCCTTGCAGTTGGAACAATAAAGTTGGTCAAAGTAGTATTTCATTATTACCTATACACCTATTATTATTAGTAGTACCTATTCTCCCAGTTTTTTAAACAATCTTATCTGATGATCATTAGCACTTATGTCGTCTGTAACGACGTCAATCCCAGCCAGCGTAGCTTCGGCCTACCGCGAGGTCTTGCTCCTGTGACAAGGTCTAGGTACAGTGTGTTTGTTGATAAAAAAGTATTTAAATGGTACACTGGAGCTTTTTCCGGAATAGGCATGGTGACAGATTTTGAAATCCCGTTTCTTAATGTAGGTACACGTCTAATATTACCGCAAAAAACATTTTTTCAGAATATAATTACATTTTACCGCAAATTAATGCATTTTTAACTTTCTAATTTAAAATGAGCGCGAAAACGCTCGTATGTGTCATGGCGTCGGGTCCTGACGTCACGCCTAAGTAAATAATTTATTTTTGCCTTAATAAAACCATGTTCCATCTTCGATGATTCCTGGATTACCACGAATATATAACAAATCAAGTGACTGATCACAACACAACAAAAGTTAATGCGATATGGTGAATATTTACTTCAAGTGTTTATACTTGACAGTTTACTTAGGCGTGACGTCATTCGCTCTGATTGCCGTTTCAGTTAAGATGGCCGATTGCAATTTTTTGTACTTTTATTTTAATAAAAATATTATTAATCTCAATGTTTTTAATAATACTGGGTCGTTTTTAAAAGCTTTTATTTAACTTGCAATGTATGTAAGTATGTTTGTTCGGGTGAAATCTTTGAACTCAATTTTGACGTAGATATCTTCAACCAATTAAGCTGAAATTTTGTATACACGTTTAGTTTGGATGACAATGCACGATATGGTATGTGACATCATTCTAAATCCAATATAGCGGACCATCCAAGATGGCGGAATAGTTATTTTTAATGCATTTCTACAATATGGATATCAAATGAAAGGGATGGTTGAGAGTAACTCGAAAAATAATGTGACGTCATTCTAAATCCAATATGGCGGACCATCCAAGATAGAGGAATAGTTATTTTTAATGCACTTCTGCAATATGGGTATCAAATGATAGGGATCATTAAAAGTAAATTGAAAAGTGAGCTCCAAGCTGAAATAAGTTTGACTTCTGTAATTTGGCGAGATGGTCGTCATCAACATTGGTCTGCAACCTAACTAGGAGAAAGACAACTCCAAAGTCAAACTCGGAACTGTGTTTCGTCAGGCACAAGTAATAATAATAATAATAATAATATGAGACAACTTCCACACACGGTCCTCTGGTCCCAAACTAGGCTAGAAGCCTGTACTATGGTAACCAGAAGACTGATATACATACTTATATAAGCTTATAACACCCAGACACAGATCAAACAGACATGTTCATGCACACAAATGTTTGACCTGACCGGGGATCGAACCCGAGGCCTGCAGCACAGAAAGCAGAGTTACTACCGTCTGAGCCAACGAGGCTGTCAAAGTAAGCTCCAAGCTGAAATAAGTTTGATTTGTGTAATTTGGCGAGATGGACGTCATCAGCATTGGTCTGCAACCTGTCTAGGTGAAGGACAACTCCAAAATCAAATTCGAAACTGTGTTTCGTCAGGCACAAGTAGGCTTCAAGCTGAAATAAGTTTGACTTCTGTAATTTGGCGAGATGGACGTCATCAGCATTGGTCTGCAACCTAACTAGGAGAAAGACAACTTCAAAGTCAAACTCGGAACTGTGTTGCGTCAGGCACAAGTAATTCAATTCAATTCAATTCTTATTTTGTGGCTAGGCACAAGTAAGCTCCAAGCTGAAATAAGTTTGATTTGTGTCATTTGGCGAGATGGACGTCATCAGCATTGGTCTGCAACCTGTCTAGGTGAAGGACAACTCCAAAATCAAATTCGAAACTGTGTTTCGTCAGGCACAAGTAAGCTCCAAGCTGAAATAAGTTTGATTTGTGTAATTTGGCGAGATGGACGTCATCAACATTGGTCTGCAACCTAACTAGGAGAAAGACAACTCCAAAGTCAAACTCGGAACTGTGTTTCGTCAGGCACAAGTAAGCTCCAAGCTGAAATAAGTTTGATTTGTGTAATTTGGCGAGATGGACGTCATCAGCATTGGTCTGCAACCTGTCTAGGTGAAGGACAACTCCAAAATCAAATTCGAAACTGTGTTTCGTCAGGCACAAGTAAGCTTCAAGCTGAAATAAGTTTGACTTCTGTAATTTGGCGAGATGGACGTCATCAGCATTGGTCTGCAACCTAACTAGGAGAAAGACAACTTCAAAGTCAAACTCGGAACTGTGTTGCGTCAGGCACAAGTAATTCAATTCAATTCAATTCTTATTTTGTGGCTAGGCACAAGTAAGCTCCAAGCTGAAATAAGTTTGATTTGTGTCATTTGGCGAGATGGACGTCATCAGGATTGGTCTGCAACCTGTCTAGGTGAAGGACAACTCCAAAATCAAATTCGAAACTGTGTTTCGTCAGGCACAAGTAAGCTCCAAGCTGAAATAAGTTTGATTTGTGTAATTTGGCGAGATGGACGTCATCAACATTGGTCTGCAACCTAACTAGGAGAAAGACAACTCCAAAATCAAACTCGGAACTGTGTTTCGTCAGGCACAAGTAAGCTCCAAGCTGAAATAAGTTTGATTTATATAATTTGGCGAGATGGACGTCATCAGCATTGGTCTGCAACCTAACTAGGAGAAAGACAACTCCAAAATCAAACTCGGAACTGTGTTTCGTCAGGCACAAGTAAGCTCCAAGCTGAAATAAGTTTGATTTGTGTAATTTGGCGAGATGGACGTCATCAGCATTGGTCTGCAACCTGTCTAGGTGAAGGACAACTCCAAAATCAAATTCGAAACTGTGTTTCGTCAGGCACAAGTAAGGTCCAAGCTGAAATAAGTGGCGCATTCTCCCAAACATCCAAGTCAAGGTGAGGCCGCGCCGAGGACTAAGTGGCTTCGGGGTGTAATATAATGTCGTGAACGTACCACCTACGACCTTGCAACAATGATGTGTTGAATGAGATGAACAGACTGAGAAACATAGCCAGCGATAACTAAAAAATAAAAAATAAATTATAAGTAAAAAACTTTTTTTAATAAAGCTTTTATTTAAACGCTCTAAAAAGAAGAAAATAATTTTTTCGTAAAAAATTTTAACTGTCAACTTATAACCTCATTATATACAATTTATATGATCATAAAAGCTTGTCGCGAGGTTTAATTACCTATCAGTATTTAATTAAATTGAAATTGAAAATATATTAAACTTAGCAGATCAATTTACATAATTAAATTGGTACTAGTTTATTTACAAATCGCGCGACAAGCTTTTATGATCATATAAATTGTATATAATGAGGTTATAAGTTGACAGTTAAAATTTTTTACGAAAAAATTATTTTCTTCTTTTTAGAGCGTTTAAATAAAAGCTTTATTAAAAAAAGTTTTTTACTTATAATTTATTTAGAATCCTTTCGATATATATTTTTCACTAAAACCATTTATTTTTTTATTCTGTTATAGTGTCATCATGCCTATTGTACCATTCGCAAGAATGTAACATTACTCGTACTACAAAAGCATCTATTTTATATAATTTTCCTGCGAATGCTCGAAGCTGAGCTCGACGTAATGCTCACAGTGAGTGAACAAAGCTTTGAGTCGTGTTCGAAGGTTTCTTAATCATAATCAAATGTTTATTTTCCAGAATGCATAATATTACAAAGATTGTTCGGTATTTTAAAACTATGTCACTACATTCAGCCTGCAAGCAGACGTGCAAATATTATTTAAAATCTCCACGAAAGTCCAATAATTCCTTAATGCTATAAAAGCAGTTAGGTACATAATAGCCAGTGACTTAATTTTTTATTAAATAAATTGCCTTTTAATATTTTAATGTCAGCAGGTATCCTATTATAAATTAATATACTCACGTTAAATACATTTTTCTTATAAATCACTTTGCGACAAGGAGACTGATATAATAGGCTAGTAAACTTTGCTCGCTTCATAACAATACTGAGATTCTATAGGTAATAGGAACCCCTAGGGGGTTGATTCTACTATAATTCAATGGTATGGTAGGTTTACACTTTGACAAGCGTAGACCTTTAATAATTGTAATTAGATTCTGCTACTGACCGACCTATCCATCGGAACAACTCAATTGACATTCTAATTATACAGATAATTCACATTATACACACCACTAAATTCACATAGGCAAATTAATATAAATTCTATGTCGTTTAAGTATTATGTGGTCATTTTCAATTTAAAATTGAAGCAAAATATTAAAATCAATGCCTTCTCCACAGCATTCTGTGTCCAGAGTAAATAAACAATAGAGATACGTACACATGAACATTAATTATTTATAGTTTACGAGCGCACGCCGCGATGCAATAACTAAGTAACGTGCGCCGTCAGACTGAGCACGCAATGTAATCCATCCAATGATTTGATAACTGCTGTTACTGAGCCCGATGTTAGGTTGTTGTTGTATTAAGAGGTAATTCCACTTTTGCCTATTTGATACAATCATTGACATAATCGTTGTTGGGTATTCCTCCGAATGTAAATCTCTTAATTCATTCGATACTCGATAGTATGGATCGTTCATTCATTACAGTGTTCATTGTTAAGAGGATACGCCACCTATTAAGAATTTGAATCAATGCTATTACGAAATAGATGTTTCGTATTCCGCCACTTTCTCAGTATATAAAAAAACACATTCGAGAAATTTATATAATCCTGATATTTTTAAACCAGGAGGGTTTTGATAATACCCGCCACGCTTAGCAGGCGGGTTGGCAAGCGCAGTTCTATAATAATAATAATATGGGACAACTTCCACGCACGGTCATCTGGTCCCAAACTAGGCTAGAAGCCTGTACTATGGTAACCAGATGACTATATACATTATACTTATATATGCTTATAACACCCAGACACAGATTAAACAAACATGTTCATGCACACAAATGCTTGACCTGGCCGAGGATCGAACCCGGGGCCTGCGGCACAGAAAGCAGAGTTACTACCGTCTTAGCCAACGAGGCTGTCAAATGTCTATGGTTTTACGCAGGAGACGCTGCTACTCGTCCTCTGGGTCTCTAACTCTTAGCCTGCTTTTACGGCAACTACGAGTAGAGAGGGTAATTTTTCTATGCAGGCGAAACTGCGGGGTTCATATTTTATGTTTTATATCCCTTTAGTATTCTGTGGTATTTATATTATCAGAGTCACCAATGCATGCATAAATAATAGAAGAGCATATTTTATCAATGTAAACGTAACGTGCAAACAACCACTGGTTTCATACACACATCCTTCGTTGAACGACATTTTAAGTGACACACATACCGAGGCTAAAACAACATTGACTTGTGATAGTTACCTACAGGGGGATGATATCGGTCCCTTAATTGTCTATTAATGGTAAGACTTTTCCATATTACAGCTTAGTTTGGGAAAAACTGTAGTTATTTTACTTATGGAGGTGGAATCTATCCGTCAACTGTAAGACTTCCAAGACAAAGAAATGTAAGTTAGGTAGGTTAGGCTAGTCGATTCTTCCCAATGGGACGAACCTGTTGTGGGACCAAACGACGAAGGAGCCGTAGGTACGTGAACAATTCTACTTATCATACAAAACGCATCTGCCTGATCGGTAAATTTGTATGGAAAGTTGATTTTCTTTCTCTTGGAAATAGTTCTCTTTCTTTTGGAAGTTTGACGGGTAGGTACACCTGTTTTGTAGTGGTAGGCCTCTTTTGCAGGGGGCCGCCTGGGGAAGTACCACACCTTTGCCAGTTATTCATCCGCCAAGCAGTAATGTGCAAACATTACTGTGTTCCGGTATGAAGGGCAATGTTACCAGCGAAATTACTGGGCATGATGAGATTCAACAACTCATATCTCAGGGTGACAGGCGCAGTGCAGTGCCGCGCAGAATTTTGAATTTCAAAACACTGGGGAGCACTGTGTCTGATATGGGCAATCATGATGCTTACCATCAGGCACCTGATTTGCTCGTCTTGTCACTCACTATCATAAAAATAAAAAATGTATAAGTTATTATGCTAACAGCTTTTTTATAATTAGTGTTACGTCGTATTTAATTTAGCGGGTATGTTTTCGAAACGGATAATTCTAGTAGAAATAAGTAATTTCGAATAAAACCAATATGGTGTCCAGTCTATTTACGTATATTGCCAATAAATACACACTCAATAACCACTAATCACAATGATACGGCATCTTACGTCGACTCCACCCTTTCCGGAGGAGTTACTGCAGTTATAAAATCAGATTGCATTGCATTTAACTGTCCGGTTTATGACGCTAATAACACCGTCGTTAAAAATGTCTCGACAGTTGGAATGGTCTGACTCCGATGGTCACACTGACTGTTTATAGAATAGGCCAGTATATAGAATAGCCACATACCCATGGTCCCCCATGGTACCCAGGTCCGACATGGTTGGTTTATGTTATTTCCCATCGATGTTTTACATAGATTAGAATCCTATCGAGCACACGCCCAGCACCCCTAACTCCACTTGTACGACGATCGTAAAACCCACCCTACTACAAATGCTATTGACCGAATCGTTTTATTTTATTGACGAATATTAAATTCGTCATGAATATCTCTAAGCCTCTTCGATTCGTCCGTCGACGCGTGACGGTATCGTTTTGCAAGTGCATTGGAAATTTTACAACCTTTACGTAATGTCGAGTTTTATCCTTATTTTCCTAATGGAAGAACTAATAACCTGATCTGAGTAGTATTGATCGACGCCAGATTATCGGTAATGATTTGTACGGAGTTTTTTATCAATCTCTGCTAAATAAAGTAAAATCTTTATGCGCTGGCCTAGAGCAATGCGTCTGTTTGTCCGTGCTATAACATATTTGCTCGATGTCCCTTGACCCAACATCTTTAGTATGGAAGTCATCTGTAATGTCACAGAAAGCGCAGTAGACGCGATTATACTGGGTTAGTTAGCAGCACCATTGGTACGATAGGAACAAAAACTTTTGTACCAATGCAAACCTATGTTTGCAACATTATTGCATTGTGTCTTATGTTTACATACGATTTAATCCGATATTTATTTTATCATCATCATTCCCTATCTGTAAGTACCTACAAAACTTATGTTCAGCACTTCTGAACAATACTTTGATCCTCTTTACGATCATGCCAAAAAGAAAACACGAGAATTAGCTTAACCTAAAGTCTTTATTAGCATTTTGTTACCGAAGTTATTACAAAGGCTGGTTTGTGTTGCGTGTTTTATTAAGTCTGCGGTTGTTTGCCACTTCGCCACTCAACCAGGTGGTCGGTGGCATTTTGACTCATCATAATAATCATTAGTATCCAGGCTTTGTGAACGGTTAATTTTGACGGCTACATGCAGTGAGCTAAAGTGCTTTGTGTGTTATTAAAGGTCATCTTGATACAAAACTAGACCACCCGCCTTGTGGACATCCGACTACGTCTGTCGTCTAAAACACTGTACTTTACTAACTCGTGTTTGTGTTTTCCCCTCATATATTATCCAAATGTATCAGTAAACCTATTAGTCTTTTAACCAACTCCTGATAATTGCATTTTCTCTCGTCCAACCTTTCAAGTTTAATCACTTTCTCTAAACAGTTTCACTCTAACATTCTTCAGATAAACCCTTCATAATTGCTTTTGAAACTCATAATTCGCCTCATTTATTAATCGCCGTTTGTTCCCCGTTAACCTATTAAGATACTCGTTTTAATATCATCAGGGCTCGCTTATCAAACAATGTTCTGAGAAGAGAACAATATTCGAGATGCAATAAAAGATAAAGATAAACATTCAAAAGCTCATTGTATAGTTTGCGCAAGCTACGGACCGTAACACGGCTTGCATTCTCAATTCTGCAAACACTCTTAAAATAATGAAACAGTAGGAGCTTTGTATTGTCTGGTTATTAGCGTTGTATTGTAATCTTAGATCTCTCTAGGGCTGCAACTTGCATCTTGAAAATATGTTTTGTGTCTGTTTCCTCTTTATTTTTCTTAATTTCTTCCAGAGTTCTGAATAATATTACGTAGTCGGCAAGTTCTCATATTTACCCGTTAGTGATGTATAATTGATATCCTCCTACTGTTACCATCGTATCGCATCGCCTTGATTCATAGTTAGCATAACATGTTCATGTAATGACTTAAACTTTTAAACAATGTTTTTTGCGTTCCGGCTAGTCGTCGGAGCAGCAGACCGTACGTCTATTTCAAAAGTTATCACGTTACTCCACAGTAATACCGATTTAACTAATCCAGAAGTCAAAACGTCTTCAACTGTGCCGATAATTTATGAGCTATTAAACAAACTTAAAGTACAAAGAATAGACAAAGTTGCGCGCAGTAAATTTCCAGCGAGTCGGTACCCCGGTTCAATTTAACTTATAAATATTTGAAACCGTGAAATGACTAATTAGAAATTATAGCCGTTGCCACTTCCCCTGCCCTTATAAAGAATTCAAAAGACGCAACGGAAATTCAGCCGTTGATAATAAACAATCCGAAATAGTCGCAGTAACTATCACGCAAAGTAAATTGCAAAACTCCATGCGCCCAGTGTTAAATGCGCCAAGAAATTTATTATGGCATACCCGAGCGATAAACTTAAAAATAAATTGTGTGTAGCTGCAGAGGCTCACCTTTCTGAAGTATCTGGGCCGGTGGGCCTAAGCGGAAGGCGATTTCTTTCCTTATTTATTGTTAGCGCGCCCGTTTTCGCAGTCGAATTCAAAAGAGTTATTGGTTATCTTCAAAAGGCAGTGTATTGTTCGGCGCCGTGAGGGGTGTGCAGTTTTCAAATGTTATCTATTTCGAATGGCCATAAATTTTAAATGAATCGCCCGTGTGTGATTGCCATCGTTGAAGTACTTATCGTTTTTGAAATGCTCTTTTTGTCAGCTGCAATGCATCCGCCGCTGCGCCATTCCGTTGCGGCTTTACGTACTCTTATTGTGCGGTCGATTGTGGTCGATTAACTAACTGACCTTTCCTGTGCGTTAATTAAATTATTTTATTTCTTATTTCGATCATTTACTATGATTTACAATGGCCATTCGGAGAACACACGCGATCGAGCGCTAAAGACGTCCGATGACATTGTTAGGCCTTATAATTACATCGTTGCGAAGCCAAACAAAACACATAACTCCGTCATTTAATTTCTGTTTGTTTGTTATTGTTTCGGTTTTCATTTTTACGACAATATTGCCGGAAATGCGTGAGTAAGTTCAATAACTGAGCAGAAAAATATATGCATAGGAAGGTTTTATAGCTTTAGTCGTATCCGGCATGGATATGTGTATGGAGAGCCCTGTTCCCTGTACTTGATTGTATTCTGAAGGGTGCGTCGAGTAAATATTGAATAACATAACATAACATACATTCACGCCTTTTTCCCGAAGGGGTAGGCAGAGGTGTACCCAGGACTCAGTCCCATAGTAGATACACCCACATTTCGCCAGTATGTTATTGGTCCCATGTAATAGGGGGCGAGCCTATTGCCATCTACCGGGCACAGTTCCAGACTCCAGGCAGCTATTGAGATAATTCCTAATGGAAAAATCCAATATTTAACACTATGCCTGACCTGGGGATCGAACCCGGGACCTCTTGATTGGCAGTCGAGCATGCGCCCACTACGCCACCGAGGCAGTCAATATTGAATAAGAGTGGGCAATAACTACTTGGTCAATACTGAGATTAATAACTAATCAGTATCGTGTGCGGGGCAACGTCCACTTACCCAAGGGAAAGCTGTATTTGTCTACTTAATTAACGTTCTTTCATATTAACCTGCTTGATTCAATGTAATAAAATGTTATCTTTATTAATCATTAGCTTGTAAACGATACAATCTACATATACTTTTTGTAGTGGTAGGCCTCTTTAGCAGGGGGCCGCCTGGGGAAGTACCACACCTTTGCCAGTTATTCATCCGCCAGTAATGTGCAAACATTATTGTGTTCCGGTATGAAGGGCAATGTTACCAGCGAAATTACTGGGCATGATGAGATTCGACTACTCATATCTCAAGGTGACAGGCGCAGTGCAGTGCCGTGCAGAATTTTGAATTTTAAAACACTGGGTGGCACTGTGTCTGATATGGGCAATCATGATGCTTACCATCAGGCACCTGATTAGCTCGTCTTGTCACTGCACTATCATAAAAAAAAAATACATATACTAAATAAACGTAATAGCAAAATCCCAGTTCTACCAGATCGCATCATCAAATTTTATCAAGTGGCTGAAGATAAAGATCTTCCAATCTCGCATTATGTTTCATGAACTCGGCTCAGTACAAGAAACTCACAGAAAAAGGCAATGAGACAATATATTCTAAATAATATAATAGTACAATAGAGTCTGCGAGTGATTTATCGCCTATTCAGACTGGTAACACCGTTGCTAGGCGAATTTTCTGTATCCAGTGAGACATTATATTCCGCATTCTTGGTAGCGATATACAAACAGTATGGGTTTGGTTTAGTTCATTTAGAAATTATAGTATCGCTCGTAAAATCATCTGAATGTTTGGAAAAAATCTAGAAAAGTCTATTATTATATTTATTGTCTATTATCTGGATTATTTATATACTGGCATCGTTTATTTGTTTGACAATTATGTTTGATGAATCTACAATAAGTACTGCGCGTTGGTGGCATCTATATTAGTCATTTTGACCAGTAAAGAGAACCAGTAGCAGGGGTAGCATTTCCCAGTAGTGAAAAATATAATAATGTTAAAAGAGACAGCAAATGCAATCTGTTCGAGCGCGAATGAGAAATAATAGCAAAAGAAGTACCTAGACGACTCCCGTTAAATACCGAATGGTTTCCTCCAGCTGTCATTGTGAAGATCTCGAAACGCTTTTCAGGTTAGTAAACATATCACCCTTTGTCCATACTGTTTCTTTGATAGTGTAGAGATAATGCTCTATAAAGATCCAGTTAATAGTCCGCGATACATCCCACGTGTTTAATTATTAAGGCCAAGATGAAATCGGGAATTTTTATTGTTAGTTTGTCATCAATTAGACTTAACTAAACCGGTAAATGAGACACGTTCTTTATTTATTGCTGACCTTCGAGCATTCAGCTGGTCCGATACGGAGGTGTGACTATTTCAAGTAAATCAGCTTCTTACACGTTTTCCACAAAGATCTTTATCTTCATCTTCTCAGCTTCTAGTAGTTCAGTCTTTATCATAACTTAAAACAGTATTTACTGCTTATTTTTATCACGACATTGTCTTCAAGTGGTCCGAGCTATATCAGAAATGCCAAAAAGCAGTAAAAAAAATAGTATGAACGACCCATTTCTATCAACACAAAGCTATTTCATGGGACTCTTTTCCTCCAAAATTGCAAGCGCTAAAGCATACATACTCAGTTGCATATTGGGTTAAATACATCCTCATAATAATCTGGGCTGCGTCGGTATCGCTTCCCCTTAACCAGTGATGTGTAATTGGGCCAGGATGTCAGGAATAACCGACTGACTCATCCTCATAGCTCGTCTGTCGTGACTCGCCCACCAGCACCTCGCTTCCCTGCTCAGCTGATCGTGGACACTATTCATTGTCATGTAGGAATTTAGGTGCGGTTACAAAAAAAAAATATACCGCGGACGGCGCTGCATAAAGAACCCTGGACTGACAAGGTAACGACTCTTTTTAATTTTGGCATCCGGCTTCAAAAGACTCCTATTAATTCAGCATAGTAAGACAAGTCTCAAATCATAAGTTTTGCCAGGAAACGTTCTGTTAGGAGTTGCGTTTTCCCCAATCAGCTTAATTATATTTAATGGAACCTTTCAGATATTGTGGGACCAATCATGCTATTGCTTACCTATTGTTCACCAGTTTCGCAGAGCAGTAAGCAGGAAACATCTTGTAAGCTACCCCTCACGTTTCCCATTGAATACTAGACAGACACAGCTCTTCAGGCACAGGAACCGATTAGTGACAGTCATCGTACGATCAAATAATAAAAGATAAGTACTTGGTGGTGTATATATATATATGATGTAACAGCAGTAGTTTCTTTTCATGGGTTTGCTTTTGTTGCTCTCTGTGTATTGGCAACGGTAAGGTTGCTTGTTAGGAATTATAAAGAGCTACTCGATATACTTCGTTGTTTAAATTACTACTACTTATACGACAAACTGCCTCGGTGGCGTAGAGGGCGCATACTCGACTGCCAGTCAAGAGGTCCCGGGTTCGATCCCCAGGTCAGGCAGTTTTAAATATTGGATTTTTCCATTAGAAATTATCTCAATAACTGCCTGGAGTCTGGAACTGTGCCCGGTAGATGGCAATAGGCTCGCCCCCTATTACATGGGACCAATAACATACTGGCGAAATGTGGGTGTATCTACTATGGGACTGAGTCCTGGGTACACCTCTGCCTACCCCTTCGGGAAAAAGGCGTGAATGTATGTTATGTTATGTTATACGACAAAAATTTTTGATTGTCCGATTTTCTAAATCTGTCGTCCAGAGTCCAGATATTTAAAGTACCTATCATCTACGTAATTCTGCTAAGAGAGACACGAGATCATAGTCTCTAAATACAGCATTATACCAATAAATTATCGTGGGATTTTTCCGCACGGTTGACACCACGTATAAAAAAAATGCTACCTAGACGACAATTCTTTTTTCACGCCATTTTTTTAAGCTCTATAAAAATGAATGGGATTCACAAATTACTATTCTCAATGTCGCGCTTGCGAATTTAGATTATACGTGCCAATTTGTTAAGAGGATTTGGGCGTTCAAGGTTTCTAGATAAGTAGGTGAATATATATAGGTTAGTGGGCCCGGAAGGTAGCCTGCTGATAGCGTGGGCAGATAACGATCTGCTATTTTATTGGATTCTATGAAATTAAGACGTCTTTGTCACGTCCATGACCAAATTGGGCATATTTCTCCTACGTTCGGGTACTAAAAGTTATTGGCTTGCTGATGTCATGAAGTCCGGAAACGTTGCAACACACTTCATAAGACTATTTTAGAAAAGTTTCAAAAATTCTGGTATACCTATATGTCTGATTATAGAATTGCTAAGGGTTATGTGATTCGCCTGTTTCTGGTTACAAATTGTTTGTTTAGTTTAGCGGTCGGTTAATCTGTTTGTTTTCACAAGTAACAAATTGCATCATATACCTACCTCAATGTTTATCTGCATGTGAAATTCTAAAGACTGGCTTATCCCATACTAACCTATCTACATTCACGAGACATTCAAACTTAAACAAAGAAAATTTATTTGAATAAGTCAAAAAAAAAAAGTATTTCGCATAGTAATGTAATCAAATTATTTATTTATTTATTTAATTAAAACGGTTACACACCAATTACATTTATTAATTAAAGTAACATTAAATTTAAGAATAAAATATTAACAAAATAAAATGTCACACAAAATAATTAAAATAATAACATAAAAACATATTAAACAATAAAATTAGACAAAAAAATAATAATAAAGAAATTGATCATAAAAAAAAAATACAATGATAATAATAAAACATAAACTTTCATTCATCTCTCTCACAATATCGCAAACACTGAAAATATACTCTGCCATCCATCCGATCCATTATAGAATGCCCCTAATCATTAAGCACATCGTTCGTTTTAATATCGTCTTAGATTATAATTAATTTTATCGGTATTGTTTTCCTAAGGCTCTTCCAGCTTAAACCCATAATAATTTTAAGGTTGTAAAATGTATGGTACAATAACTAGTACGTAAATACTAAATGGCCTGTCTATAGTTAACTAAAATACGGCGCACCTTTGTTTTAACATCATAATTGACCATAACTTGTCTAATGGATATTAGCTACATTATTATATATTGTCTTTGAAATAGTCATTATGTCGGATCATCGTAAATCGTTTCTAATAATCCGTATTAGAAATCTCTACTTTCACACTGTTGCAAATGTTGCACGGACGTTTGCCAAGAGATTCTTGCATTGCATGCCTAAAGATAAATCATTGATTCACACAACACAATTATTGTGCAATGTATGACATTTCCGCTGTCACGTGTGTTAATAGTGATCTTGTGTTTTGGAAACGCGTTTTTTGTTATTACTCATGTCATTACATGTGATTCACCGGTGCAGGGCAGATGTATGATTTTATGTAGGTATTTCAACAAGTGATGATTTAAGTGAATCTTCATTTAGCATCATCCTGGTTTGGCTTACTGCTAAACAACAGTTTTTTATGTTCCTTATTCATAAAAACTCAAGATTGTCCTAAAATTTCTTTTCGGGCAGATTTGTCGCATGATATTATTAGGGATTGTGACTGAAAAACCAAAGAGTGGATGACTAGTAAGAGGACCTGGTAAGAGGACATACTATGCGAAGAGATGAGTCATGTGGGAAAGAAGGTTATGAGGATGAATGTAAAGCGGAAAAAAGTGTGAGTACAGTGATAACGGATGAACGGATGATAATGACACAAGAATGGAAGAAGACGTGCTTGCTGAGTGCTGACGCTGCTGTGCTGCTGATGATGAATGTTGGTGCGTTTGTGTTTGGTAAGCCAAATATACTCTTTTGATCTATCTATTTAGCCCGAATTTACCCATTGTTGTGTTGTGTATAGATTCCCTCTTAGTCAGAACTTAGGTTAAATGTGAATCTCATCCAGTATTTTTAGACAATGTATATGACGTAACTGTATATTATAATTCATGAAATCTCAGACTGTCTTTTATATTTTTCGTAAACACATAAACAAAATTGTTATCCTCTCAAATCAGACTCTAAAATTGTCAGCGCTACGTAAAACAATCCACGTTATTCTCACGATCCTATCAATTCCTTTATTAATTCCGCCCGCTGCACCTGAGTCCTTCCATAACGATCAATGTTCATTAACATGCGAGCGGTGGTCATCCAAACAATTGTCAATTAGGTTGTATTCGTGCGTAATTAACACTCCGTTCTATTGTTATCTTTGGAACTGCCTGGGACGTCATATGGTACGTTTCATATCTCAATATGATTATTCAAACGTTGATCATTGGGCGTCTGTGGCTTCAGACACTGATGTTTGTTCTGGACATATAATCAATCAATTGTAAGTGTATAATTTGTTTTGTGTGTTTGTATTGTCATTTTAATAATTTCTAGCTAGAAACATAAACTGTGATCAAGATGTTGGGCAATTAAAATTGAGCAGTTACGAAATGTTTCTAATGAATTAGGTATTATTTAGCCCTGACAGTAAAAAAATCTAAGTAGTATAAAACTTTATGGCTGCTGCGATCCTCGTGCTAGCGCTGATAGTTTCAAAGTCACGTGAGTAGCTCGTTATACGCAGTTTTCGAGTCTCGTGATTTGAGCTCCAGCGCTCTCCGTCGATTTTGTTCGTTTGCATTTCTGTGCTCATATTATGTATGTGGAGCAAATATTTGCGTGACAGATTTGTACCAAATCGAGATGTTTCTCGCCTTGAATCTGTCGGAATCGATCGTCGAACGGTCGGTTGGATGGTTGTCAAGCGTTGATGCGTGCGTAAGTGCGTAGGGGCGCCCGTGATGTTGCGTCATTCTGCGCATATTGGTATAGCGCCCAGGCGCCCACCATTATCTAGGGCTGCCAACATTGTCTCCAAGAAATTAATTGAAATTGACCATCTTGATAGGTGCAGATAATTCCTTAAACGTTGCGTCATTGCATAGTAAATGCCCACCGGTGGCGTTTCTAGGGCTGCCGACTGCCAATTAAAATTGCCGCTTAAATTAGATCGCTGAATTAGTACAATTATTTCTCTGCGGAATGCGCGTTAATTGCCCTTCAGGGCTATTACATTTCGTACAAAACGTGTTAGAAGTTGGCACCAAAAGAAAAGTGAAATTTATTATAGAAACTAGCAGCTACTCGCGGTTTTATTCGCTAAAGCCCTTCTGTTTACCAGAATCTAACCTCCCACATATAGTGGCATCAGATTGCGAGAAAAATCGGTCTGAAATAGAAATAATTCTAAACCGTTTGAAATAAATACTGACATGTTCAGAAAAATATACTGATCATTGGGTCAACTTTTGCTTTCCTGTAAAATACCCCATAACAATTTTACAGGAAAGCAAAAGTTGACCCAATGATCAGTATATTTTTCTGAACATGTCAGTATTTATTTCAAACGGTTCAGAATTATTTCTATTTAAAAATCTAATTTTATTAGCCTAATACCTATCAAATGTCAGTCCAATCTGTTCAGTAGTTGATAAGGCGTGAAAAGGTATAACACACATAATACCTACTCGAGGTAGGTAATAATAACACGCACACACACACACACATCCATCCAAACGTACGCATAGTTAACAAAGCCTACTCAACTAGTACCGTATTCTTCCTTTAAACAAGCTCTTCTGTCGATCATGAGGACCCTGGTTCGATCACAGGTCAGGCAAAGTGTTTGATTATACCATTACGAATTATCTTAATCACAATATGGCATCTGGAACTGTGCCCGGTATTACATGGTACCAAAAACATAACAGGTGAAGGTAGTACCTACCATGGGTCCTGGGTACAGCTCTGCGTACCCCTTCGTGAAACAGGCGTGATGTTATGTTATGTTCTCTAAACAATAGACTTGTAGTAGGTATCATCCCTAGTAATATCGGTCAGTGTGCCACCGGCACGCGCCAGTCACGCTGCGCCCGCGCCGCGCAGTCAGATCATGGATTGCAGAAACGCCCGTTACTAACCGTCCAACTATTAAAATTTATTGTACTTCATCTAAACTATTCACTTGCATCGAAAGGTCCTATTTATCAATAATTCGTGAAATAAATTTCATCAGTTCTTTTTGTTCTTACCCGACTGCGAAGAAGGAGAGTCATGTTTCTAGAGTGTACTAGTACCTATGTTGTACGTATGTGTGTGTAAGTGTATACGAATACAGTTGAATACTTCCCGATGCTTCCTCAGGTTCCTGTGATTTTCATTAGGTTGTCTTTCCACTTTGTTTGTGGACGTCGTTCGCTGCGCCGGTCCGTGGTCTCAATTTGAGAACCTTACAGCTCCATCAGCCATTAGTTCAACGTTCTATGTGCCCTGCTCATTGCAAATTGCATTTCAACTTGCTAATCCGCTGGGCTGACTCGTGACCAAAATGGAAACTATTTCCCTCAGGAAACTCCCACCAGGCTAGAATATGATCTGCCGTCACATGCTCGGGCTATTAGTAACCGACGGCGCCAGTTGGTATGCGCCTCTCCACTAATGTGTTACATGATTTGATACCAAAAATACACAGTACTACGAAAAAAGCATGTTCTATATTTTTGTTAAAGCTCTGCCAAACTCCAAACTGTTTGACAAGTTTGTATTTGTACGTCGTAGTACAGCAGAAATCGGCGCTATATATACTACGAATAGACGATCGAACATGGTTGGACCGGATAGTACCATTCGGTACGGTGGCGAATGGCGAACAAAGTTCATAGTACGGCCGTACCGTTCACCGCTTAAGACAGTTTTCGGTCGAGTCATTACTTTAGCTGCTCCGAATATGGGAATCGTGGTGTGGACTATAAAGGCGGGATTTAGATTGCTCATCGCCAGCCTACACTCGTGTACTGCTGGTTAGACTTTGGATATATTATGTCCCCTTCCTACTTATACACAAGTACCTAATATAAATTAAGGATATTAACTGCATCCTTTAACGGTCATTGTACTCAATATTTGGAACAAGTTTCCCTATGGACCCAGTCGGATATAGCAAATATATCAGCTTTTCCAAACATGTCAAGGAGCATCTTAAGTCTCGAACATATTTCAACGGATTTTATTTCGCTATTTCCCATGATCCAGTTAAGTTAACGTTGTTGCAGATGAAGTGTAATTGTTGTGACCTTGTCAGTGAATGATATACAACATATTATACACATTGATGCCAACCGGGACCAAAGTCCTTACATGCCTTCCAAGCACGAGGTAGTTTAGCTTGCCTATCCCTCTTTGATGGATAATTTGAGTCAACAAGCAACGTCCGTCAAAAATAAGAGTAGATCTTTTATATTCAACGAGTACATATTATGTAGCTGATTAACGGACGTTATCACGAAACTCGAAACCCAAAAAATCCGCATAGCAGCGTATCGTTGGCTCCAACGCGATAAAATTCTATTTTAATAATTGACGTGTAGGCCGGTTGCTATGGCAGCTTAAAAATTGTACTATATCGCCAATGTTCCTTATTGCCGAAAGGATCGCACCCCCGTATGCTTCTTGCGTAACCAAGGCATTAATAATCATACACTAGTTCTCATATGGCATGCGTTATCATTGCTTTGATAATGGACGCGAAAAATTCCGATGTCTTCCGCCATGTGGAATCTTGCGTAATTTGTTAAGGTGACGCAGTGTTAAATAATGCATCTAAAATAGTGCGCTGAGTCCCGCAACCCGCTCACACCCCTGTATATTACGCCAAAACAGTATTTCTTGAATAAAATAAAAACTATTGCTAATTGAATAAAATCAAATTAACACATTGAAATCTGCATTGATTAATTAATCTATACAAAAAATTTAGGGGCATAAATCAGTCTCATTTCCCTGTAGAATGAGAATCTCTATTTTTATAGAGCCGGTTTTGATATTTTTTCTCTGCTGTAAAAGTAAACCAATCATGTAAACCAATTACCAAAATGATGTCAATATCATGATAAATGTAAAAACATAAACATTAGTTCCAAATGTTTTGTAGTTGCTGAGAAATATTGAGAAATATTGAGATCCATACCGCCAATATTTTCATTTCGTCGTCTTCATGTAATATTGTTATTAGATGTGGTTTCCGGATTTCGGTGCTAATTGGGTTTTTTTTTCTTTTTTGTTTAAACCTGTCACTATGTATAATGCTGTAGGTACGTTCTACGATAGATTTTCTGCCCTTAATACTAAGAGATTTAATTTTAGCCAATCAACGTTTTTATAATGGGCTCGGCTTAGTTTAACCGCAACACTTGTGGCTGTTGCATAGATTTAGTAAATATTATTAATTACTTAAGATGTCCCTATTTAAGTAAATACTATTATATCTTTCTTTATGAATGACTAGGCACCGCAGTACCGCAAATTACTAATCCTAATTGTTCCTAGTTATATTATTAAATATGACCATTGTTATAATATATTTCTTCCGTGTACGCAAAATCTCTTACAAGTATTATAGACTAATGAAAATGATAGTTATATGATGGGAAATGCGAATTTTTCCGCGACGTTATTCACGCACATTGGAAGACGGCCAGCACAATTGTTTCGCACATTTGGAATATTATGAGGCGTAATCATAACGTTTTTTTTTAAATACAATTAGTTTATTCTTTACTACATAAGACTATGATAATGAAACGCTTAAATAATTTTCAATCGTCTTATTCACCGATGAGATTTCATCATAGTCGGTATAGTTCTATATTCGTCAAACTTTCGACAAACCTCGCCTCCTTTGTTATTATTATTGACGTTTAAAAATGTGGTTTTAAGAAATATTTAAATAAATTTTCCTCTAGTTTGAGTTTGACTTTCTTTTCTTTAGTTATACATAATTTGTCCGGCTTCAATCCATCGCCTTGGGTTCAAATCTCACACGTGTGGATTTTGGCCGAATACCGAGTTTCGGATGGAATATTAAACTGTAGGTTCTGCTATGTCCTATAAAGTATTTTTTTGTGATAGTGAGTGACAAGACGAGCAAATCAGGTGCCTGATGGTAAGCATCATGATTGCCCATGTTAGACACAGTGCCACCCAGTGTTTTAAAATTTTAAATTCTGCGCGGCACTACACTGCGCCTGACACCCTGAGATATTAGTTGTTGAAACTCGTCAAGCCCAGTAATTTCATTGCCCTACAGACCGGAACACAGTAATGTTTGCACATAATTCTACTTGGCGGATGAATAACTGGCAAAGGTGTGGTACTTCCCTAGGCGGCCCCCTCATCCCCATCCATAAGTAGATTCGTTACTTCGAAGGCGTTGTAAGAAATCTTGGCCACCTAAAACTCTGAAGTTTGTGCTATGGGTTAACTACAGAACCCATGGTTTGACTCAAGCAGTGTAATTGGGGAAGCTATAGTATGATATACAATTATTTATTCATTCTTCTTCTGGCAATCCATCTAGTACGAAAAGCTATCCAGGCTATATATATATAATATAGCCAGGGTCTGCTCTCCGTGTGTTCTTCCTCCACTTCACGCGGTTTTAGGCATCGTTATTAGAAACTCCTTTTATCCTCTTGTCTCCCACAAAGGTACTTGATAAATTATTACCACAGTGGTCATAATTTAACATGAAATTGTTGGTTATGATATTATAGGGGTACGGGTTTCATTTTTATAATGCACTGACGTCATTGACTAAAGATATTTTTCTCATAAGTGCACGTCCGATGGCCGTGTCATTCAGTTGCCTGCAATAAATTCTCAATAACGCAATTTATCCTCGAATAAATTAGATTTAGTGCTGTCTCACAAGAATATTAAGGTAGATCAGTGAGGTCTTTTCTTCAATGTTACCATTCATTTCGATGACTACATCGACTTTACAACTACTTTTAGATTCTGAAGTCTATGCCAATGTTATCTTCTTTATTTTTGTATTAACACGACTACGGCAAATCTGAAAAAGAAGGGGAACCATATACTATTACGGTAAGGTATTATAAGTTATAAGTATGTAGTATGTACCTTTATGTATGTTATATGTATGTATGTTGTAATTTTATGTAAAAAGGAAAATATTTTTTCTATTCTATGCTATACACTTCTGTGCCACTGGCCACTATAGTAGCGTCTACTGGTCAGATTTTCATGAATGTGATGTCAATCGATTGTAAGTGCGACTAACGAAGGCTTTGTTTTGTTCCTTTATTACCTATAGTTTTAACTTTTAACTTATGTAAGTACTCAATTATTCGATTTCCTCCATCAGGATGGAGATCACGCGCTGAGATGGCGACGGAGACTGTCCTTATGTAGTTCAAATTAAATTTGAATCGTGTAAGGGGTAAAGTAACAACAGAACAATCAAGTCCACTCAACGCTGACGAGCGTCGAAAGTCTAGACCGGACGCTCGTTTCCAAATTAATTGTCGAGGGGACGACCACTTGGGGACATTCGTGTTATCCAAGGGACAGCACTCTAAGAATTATTATGTTTACAATTTACAAAGTTGCTATGTCTCCTTGAATTTATGTTTCAAACGCCGGTGCCTACCGGCGGCTCATGGTATCTTTGGTTTGGGGTTTTCTTTTAGGTCCTATAATAACTTAGTAAGACAACGCTTTTACACGAATAGCCGCGCCATTATAATTACCATATTATATTCTCTCTTCACCATTGTAGATTTTGATTGTATCGTTATTATTTGCCGTATGGGACGTTTTTCAGACCATAATGCCCTACTCCTAACCCAACTGATATTTTATAGTTAATGGGATTTTTTTTTGGAAAAAGACTTCCCAGTAGCCTCTTTAGCATTCCCTTTAAGAGCGACGTCGAAATATATAATGTATCTATAAAATAGAAACAATATTTTTTTCTCAGTAGTACCCATAGCGACGATCATGTGAAGAATTTGATGAAAGAGGAAGAAGTAAGCGAAAATCGTATCTCAAGATCGAAGCAAGTGGAGAGAAATTGACTCTTCCAAAGGGAACAAGACATGACTATATATGTATGTAATAATTGTTTCTGATGATAAACATTATGAAATGAGCATAAACAGAATTATTATCGAGCAAAAAGCTCTACGATAGATTAAATCACGAGGCAATCAAAACGACATATATCCGATAGGTACATCCTCCACAGACCACAAACCCAAGGGGTATTATCGATGACATAAAGCAATTTGCCGGGGGTCTATCAGCCGATGGTATCTTGCACCATGCTAACGACGGAAAGGATTACTCGTATTACATTGTTTGTTTACTAAATTGAACTATGAAAATGGTAAATTGATTTAGACCTACGCTTGGAATACATTTATATTTAATGGGCTAATTAAAATCACTGGACACTGATGCGTAATACAAATGTAAATAAACGAAAAATTTAATGGAACAGCGACAAGAGAATAAAACTAATGTTACCTTCGAGAAAACCCATGTTGTGTCATAAAATAACAAATTTAAACGAAGCTGCAGAAATGCCACCAAAATTTCAATCACAACTTCGCTTACGGAGTTCCAAAAAAAACGCCCTCAGCAAATCTCGCGAGGCCGTAATACGGGCACAAATCTGGCAAAAAAGGCCGAAGCTCATTATCTAATAAGCACGGGATAAACTGGAGAATACAGGGGATGTCATAAAGGACCCCACATGGATCCGTCAGGGCCTGCAGCGGGTGCGTAAGTCCGTGGCCGGGATATTAGATCTGCAAATTGGTCGTGTTTTCTTCCGCCATATGGACAGGGCAACCATGAGGTAGAAAAATGGAATGGCTTTTAATATGTTTGGCATAATATATCGTTCCATTATGTAGGTGTTAGTTTATTTATTTTATTTTAAATATGTAAGCGTTTGACCCCAATCTCACCTGATGGGAAGTTAAGATGAGGCCTAAGATGTAGCTTATTATTGTATATTTTGAAATTTTGTACACAAACGATACTAGCTCACACTAAATAGAGCAAGAATAGAATTTTGTAACTATGTTTCTGGAGCTATACAATAATTACGGAAATTAGATTGCAGACCTTTTTAAGCAGGTAGGTGCATCATACGATTTGACAGTAGCTTTTTTCTCCAAGTAAATTTTATTACATTTCCTGTCCGGCCATTCTTTTCAAGTCGTGGTTACAGCACTTCTGTCTCCAGTTCAAAGCCGCTGGTAATGGCTAATATAGCGCCGTCTAATAGCTTTATTGACCCTCCGATGCGAAGTGCACCGCCCATAACTATCACTCGGGATATTCTGCAATGGGCTCTTACTTATTACTACTGTGTTTGTCTTTTATTACTTACTACCTCTACTGATATCTTTTAAGAGGTTCTTTCTTCATTGATAAAATAGACGTCTTTGTGAATAGCAAGATGACTGAGAATTTTTGACGCTTTCGTATATGGTCTTAACGGTGTTTGCCAAATGTTAGTAGTGATTTGTTGAGACAATTCTTCGTCATCGTCATCATCATCATCTCAGTTATGTACAACACTGCATTTCCAACTATATAGTCTTTTGTAATATTTGTGTAACGTTTATTGCAAATTTCGATGTGGGAAGTAGCTATTTGTATTTAGTGTCAGTGATCTCTTGTTGAATTATATCATCCGATCTATTCCCGATGCAATTCAATGCACTGTTAATCTGTTACGTACTGTTCTACGTACACTGTGACTACTAGCAATCGCTTGCATCACGTGATTTACGCGTTTCGACTATTTTTAGTTTATTAGGTTTCGAGTTACTATAAGCAAAATATGTTCACAAACTGTGTCAAACTTCTTAAGAATCTTTACAGATCGTTTCATTTTGTGACCAGTTTTTTTTTAATATATTTTCATCATCGTAAAATATGACCAGGTTATATATTCTTTTATTATCCCACGAAGATTTTGTTTCAAAAATTATATTTCTTTAGAGGGCTATTACGTGACATCTAATAGTAAACTATGTTTATTTATATAATTGATGTAACGATTTCAACAGTTTTAACTTTACGATCGACTTCGTTGTGCTACTTAGCATAAATAATTAGACATTTATTTTAAAAAACTAAATATTTAATACATAAATCTGTCGCTTTAAGCTTTTCGCCTCGAATGTACGACTGTTCGGGCCTTGACATGCAACCGTTTGCAAACAAAATATTTTAAGTGCAGTCGTGTTAATCCTTATGATTGAATGGTAGAAGGGTTATTGTGGCGTGCTTTAGAGATAAGATGGGAATAGTCGCATCAGTAATAATACAAATTTTGTAGACCAAGTACAAATCATTCATGAAATGTGGTGGTGTGTTGAATTTACAACCGTGGCTCGGACTCTGCGTGTTAACATTGTTATATATTGCGTTCCAAGGTGTTCATAAGGGCCGCGGGTCGGTGATAGTATGTTTGAAATTGTCTATAATACGTACACTATTGGAGCATTCAATTTTATTTAAGCATTTAAGTATAATAAATGAAATAAAGACAATTCTACTCCTTTCCTCAATACATATTGGACAATCCTTTTCTTTTGAGTTTCCTCTCCCTACATTATTCTATACCTACATTTTAGGATTCTGTACTAACGGCGCACAAAATGGGTTTCTTTTAAATATCTATTCGGTGTCTGTCAGTCTTCTCGACAGTCACAGCCCATTACTTTAACCTACTCTAAATCTGTTACACGAAAATTTGTTGTATCGTTGTTTCTTATTAGTTTATTGAAGCTCATTTTAGATGCAAATCAGTTTATCAACAAGCCTAAACCAATTCTGCTCAGTCTGATGCACTCTGAAAATGTCTATAATTTACATGCATCAATTGCATCATAATATACTGCAGGAGCGGTTCCAATCGACTTGATAAATAATTCAAACTAGGGCACCGCCGTAACTAACGAACATATAATATGATAATAGAATTATACCAGGATCAATATAACCATAGGCGTATTTTGGTATAGTGTAGCATGGCAGGCTTCGTATCAGTCGTAGGAAGTCCACTGCATAGGCACACATAGGCATCTCCCATAGAACGCCATAAACTATTCATATGGGGAATTTTGCCATAATCACCACGCTTGGTGGCTTGGTGATCGATCACAGAATACTCCTGACCTATCTGTAGCATATTTTACCTATTTACCACACAAACATTTGTTTAAGTCTTTGAATATTAACATTCTTTTAGTTCTTGGATGTACTCCTTATGTACCTTATTTAAATATGTCAGAGAACGTTCGCAATTCACGTGCGAAACATCCAATTCATCAAAGGAATTGTGCCCAGATCTTAAAACCGAACCGTAGCGACCGGTACGGGTCACATAATTAAGTAGTACAGTGGTACGGCAGTACCATGTTCGATGATCTATTCGTAGTATAGTATTACATGTAGCTGGATACTCGCGGATCCACAATAAAACCTCATTCACACATTGATAATGGATTGTCGATGTAAGTGTACAAGATCCTTCACGCATCAGTCACTATTTCAATGTTTACGTAAAGTGACATGCAGTTACTGTTGTTTTGGTGCGCAGTTGTAACAAAAGATCGTAACATGTGTATGTTGGCGAGAGTTATTGTACAAACAGGGATAATTTGTGACTTCCTCTATTTGAACCTGAATTTATTTAAAGGTTTACACCATTTCTCTGTGTTTATAATCATAATATCAATTGAAGATGAATGTGATGAATAGGGATCCATGTATTGGAAAGCGGGATTCCTCCGTTTGGCATAAATCTTTTAGGCATAAAGTTTTAAGGTTTTCGCATAACTTTTATTAGCATAATAATACTTTGGCATAATAATACTGTAGCATAATAGATAGTTTAGCATAAGTAGTAATTGGACTAGCATATTGAGGCATAATTGCTTGTCCCATATTTTTTTAAGGCATACTAATAATTCGTATAATAATCATGTGGCATAAAAATATATTGCGAAATCCGAATCAGTTGGTTAGGTTCGGTGAGTAAATTAGGACTTAAAAGTTTATGCGAGCCAATATTTATGGACTTTTATGACAAAGAAGATGATTATGTGTAAATATCATTATGCGTTTATAATCTTATGATTAATAAAATTATGCTTCATTACTATTATGCTAATAGTATTTATGACAATAAACATTATAGCAAAATATTTGTGCCTAAAAATATAATGCGTAGATAATTATGCTGAATGTTGTTATGCCAAAGTATATTATGACAATATATATTATGCGTTTCATTAGTAAACCTCGGAAAGCTCGTCCAGATGCTTACTTAGCGCAAGTTAGAGCGGTAGCCTGATGCCGTGCTATAATGCCGATATGTGTTGTACTGTGACGTACAAGTGTGTCAAAGAGAACGCCGATGCTAGAGCGCCCTAGCGTCCTCGCTCTGTTATATATTTGACAGTACGCATATATTCATTGTTAAACACAACTCGGCGCTTAGCGCCTAAAACTGTTGGTCCAGGTAACAATCTGGACCACCTGGGACAACAGTCCCATAAGATTTTAGATATGAAGGAGGCAATCATTGTCAAATTTAATGAGCGGTCTTGACTGCGTGCAAAATGTACTGATGCTGGGATATTGAAACCATGCAACGTAGGTGGATTTCAATTATTATGAATGAGACATTGACGTGATAACTTTCTAAAGTAACAATACTTAAGAAATGTGTAAAGAACTAAAGACTATTTTCAAGTAGGTATTTATATCTATCCCTTACACTCGTACTACGTCATTGACTATTCCACCGGCGCGGCGGCCCCTAAACGTAAGTTGACAAATGATCTACAATATTGGAAAAGAACCCCAACTATTGTCACAGTACCATAACCGAAAATCGGTGTTTTGTCCCCTACTAATGGTAATAGTCCGTATAACGGATGTTTTTTTGTCCTCTGTGGTCTTGTCTTGATGCCTTGAGTTATTGCTCGCAGATCATTAATATAAATTACAGTACAAATATGTACACGGGTCGTCGAGTGAACAAGGTAATTTGACATATCTGGAGCGATTTGTCAGAATGGTCTTTTGAAAAATTGTCTTTGAACAAATAGTGATGTTAATTCTTTAGTTACGTTTTACGACACCCTAACAACTGTTGAATTTAAATTCCTTCTTAATTTTTTATGCTTGCACGATAATATGGAACGTAAAAATAAATTTACATTAATGATAAGAATAAGTATAGGTATTATGTGGCCATGCCATATTGTGTGGTCACGAATATTTTAGCTTTTTTTTTTAAATATCTGAAGTCCTTAGCAAAATCGTCATACACTCTAAACTCAAAAATATTTGGCTTGCTTATTTTCTAAAAGCTACGCAATCGTTTTTCACGACTTTCTACAGCTTTAAGCCTCAGGCATATGTTTCATCCGCCCCCTATATGATGATTTATTTTGCATGAAAATCGTGTGTCGATTAAGTACCCACCTACATTATTATTTGCGCCATAAACCACACATAATAATTCAACATTATTTCAATGTTATCGCGACATTTTATCATATCACCCTTATACATCCCCCATATAATAATATGCCAGCGAATTATAAACTGCCCACATATGGCATGCGGCGTTATTTTGCCAATTTTTTCAACATAAAAGCCCACATGACAACTTATCAGTACCTCAGGTTTGGAATTGGCTGTATATTTTTCTTGATATTGGTGCAAGGGTACAGATAAGGCGGCGCCAGACTTGCTTTACATATTATATAATAAAAATAATAAAATAAATAAATAAAATTGCTTTATTTCTGGCATAATAAAAACCCATAAAACATGAAAATACAACACACTAAAAAAAAAACACTTAAAAAACCCATTAATTTAAATAAATTGTGAAGATTTTATATAAGTGTGTAATATCTTCATTTATGTGTCAATTTTGACAGAATTGCTCGAAGTGCCTGTAAGGCTTATGTCACACCCCGGACACTCGACTCAATCCCATACAAAAGCCGCGCTATAACTACCTACTAGACAACACATGGAGTGTTGTACACGTGCAAGAGTGTGCGTGAGGTGATTTCCAATAGAAGCAGGGCTCGTGGAGAACTCAATATCGCTGACGGGGTCAGGAAGGCCCGATTGGTGGGCGGATGACAGTGTCCATTTTATTCGTAGTATTATTATCTGTTGTATGCCTATATACCTCTTAAAATGTAGAAAGGTGTGAAATCAAAATCAAAAAGATTTTATTTCGGACAGTGCATAATGTTAGTATACAATGACAGCTTAACCTATGTTAGTACTTATTCTAATTGAAAAAAATAACTAATAAAATGTCTATCTTAAAAGAACACCTTTGATGATTATTTTATTATCTTTACTCAAGAGTTCGGTAACTGCAATACGAGTACAGTGTGAAGAGGCCTGACTCACACCCAATTATTATGTTTGCGGGTAAAATGATTTTAATGACGTAGAAATTAAGTATAGCGATAAGCCGGCCGGTCGAGATCGTATCATCGCGCGGCCTGTAAACACGAAACGCGAATTCGAGAGTCCGAATTTTGTTGCCCATTAAATGGATTGTCGGCGAATGGGCGAAAATTTGATTCTTTTTAAGGGGTTATTATTTTAATTTGTTTAGTATGACGAGGGTACAGGGTTTTTTTACATATTTATAAAGAACATTATGATTTAAATAGACGGGTAGGTCGTTCACCTGTTGGATTTCGGTATCGTCTTGTTACGTGTATTCATCATCATCATTATCAGCTCAGCCATAGGACGTCCACTGCTAAACATAGGCCTCTCCCAAAAGTTTTCCATCCAGACCGGTTGTAAGCGGCCTTTATCCAGTGTGATCCTTCTGTCTTTATCAGATCGTCTCTACACCTTGTGGGTGGAGGTTCTACGCTATGCTTGCCGGTTCGTGGTCTCCATTCGACAACTTTACAGCCCCATCGGCCATCAGTTCTACGTGCTATGTGGCGCCCATTGCCACTTCAACTTCTAATCCTCTGGGCTATGTCGGTAACTTTCGTTCGTCTACGGATCTCCTCATTTCTGATTACATGTATTATCGGGTAATAATTCCTCGGGCTCGCGGTGGATGCGGACGGCGAGCAACCGCGTTCTATGTGGGAGGCCTATGTTCAGCAGTGTATGTCTTCCGGCTGATGATGATGATGAATCCTATAAAACTTTGAACAGCCACAGTGTCTCTAGTGTTGCCCTAGAGAAACTGTAACTATTGGAGGCCTTATCGTTCTACTGTTAAACACACGCGCCGGCGTTCTGTTTGATGCGTTTGTACGTCATAGCGCAACACAATTTGGCTCTAGAGCGTGGCTTCAGAATAGCGCAGTCTTGCATGAGCTAAGTACGCATTCTGTTTGGAGAAGCCTCTTAAAACTCATCACTTCCCAAACACTCCTGTGAAAATATCCCAATTAAAAAAAATTCGTCACGGCATCCTGCTTCACATGATTTACTGCAACTATTATCCAACAGTCCATACAAAAGTATTCATTAACTGTGCTACCAACTTATGCGGGCTGTTCGTAAACAAAAATGTTAAACTATAATCCATACGCACCCCACCGGCGTTAATAAGTCAAATCAACTGCTCTGAGGGTATGGTGACTGTGTTCCATATGAAATGACTGGACAATTATTATTAAGTCATTAATGGGAATAGTGAATAGAGCTGCGGGCGCGATTATGGATAGTTAGGGAATTACGAGTGATATTTATTTTTCTTGCGAAGTTTGTGGTTTGAAATCTGTTGACGGATATAATAATATCATGTTACGACAATGAGATTTAAAGCTAGAGAACTAGCTTGTAGTGAATTACTTATATTAAAGCTTTATTTTTTAACTTTGGTATAATATCTCATCAGTCACCAGACAAAAAGTTACCTACTATTTCGCAAATCACGAAAATAACATTGCATTTATCAATTGTCCTGCTTCGTTACAAAAACCATTCCTATCCGTATTTGAGCAATTATCCGTACTTCAAATGTCCGAATTGCCGTATGAAATTCCATAGCTTCCATAACTTTTGTAATAAGAACGTTAGTAAATGGAACCCGCATGTATGTGATGGACACGCGCCACTAACGAACCCTATTTTTTTTTTAATATTTAAAAGCTTTATTTGACTGCGTGTGGGCACGCTTCGACCGCTTCTCGAGCTGACAATTTGCACACACTAATCTGACATCTAATCTCTTATAACAAAGCTCATAATCAATTGAAATCCAGCTTTATAACAGTTGCAGAAATGCGTTTACAAGAAGATGCGTTCGGTATTAACGTTTACAAAGAGCGTGCGACCGAACCGGTTTTCCGACGAGTTATGAATGAAACGCTCATTAGCGTAAAACGTTTTTAAATCATAAAAATAGTGGGTTTTATTATTTTTCTATTTATATTTCGTTCCCTCCGATTTGAAGAGTGACCAGGGAATTAACTGGCCATACAAGATTTAACAAACCATTCATCTGAGTGACGAGCGAAGTGCTGCAATATATTTGATGGCAGTGTTATGATGCGCCATGTAGGTAACAGTGATTAGAAGTATCATTTAACGTAAGGCAAATATATTCCCTATCTTATTTTCATTACAAAAAATTAATAATACAGAATTCATACCCATGGGATTTTGTCACAGTCGTGCCAAAACGTTTTGTTTGGCTGTGTAAACAAACCCGGATTAAAAAGGATCCAATCCGGAAACGGCTCTGACTAGTGTCAACACGGTCCTTCTGCGAAAAGGCAATTAGCTACAAAAAGTTTACTAAATTAACCTTAAAGTTGGAGATTGGATACAAAAACTTAGAAGTTTCCGAGTCCAAACTGGAGAAATTACGCCGTGACATTTGATGCCACTTGACTTCTTTCTGGGTTTGACCTTTTGTGATTCGTTTATCGGTGTGTGTGGCCTTAGATTAACTGTACCACTTTTATTATAATCTGTAAATAAATCCCATGGCCGGGAAGATATTAAACTCTAACACTTCCAAGGAAAACCGTTCATTCATCACGGATAATCTCCGAGAATAATGAATGAGAAACTAAGTAGTGTTTAATCTTTTAAACAGTAATTTTATAAAATACTAGCTGTGACCCGCGGTTTCACCCGCGTAGTCTTCGTTCCCGTGGGAATATCGGGATAAAAAGTACCCTATGTGTTATTCCAGGGTCTAAGCTACTTACGTACCAAATTTCAGCCCAATCGGTTCAGTAGTTTTGGCGTGAAAGAGTAACAAACATCCATACATACATCCATACTTACAAACTTTCGCCTTTATAATAGGATATTAGGATAGGATTAGGATAGAATTAGGATTTGGTTAGTTGACATTTTTAATGAAGATGATTTTATATAGGTACCTCTTAAGGTTAAACTTCACACATACAAAATGAAAATACACAGATATGAAGAAATAGGGAATAATTTTCCACTCGATTGTTTGTGGTTGGCTCTGGATGTGGCCATGTTTTGTTTAAGAAAATCTTACAGTTTCTTTGTATTTATGAAAATTGTAAAAAAGTAGTTTTCAGGTTATGTTAATGTTTTTTTAAATAGCAAAAAAAACCATACGGTTTTCTTTAACAAAAGATGTTCTCGCGCAAATAAAGGCTAGATTCAGATCCAACCACAAACAATTGAATGTAAATTATTCCCTATTTGTTCATATCTGTGTACATAACTAGTTTAATTTTAATAAATAACTAGTTTTTTTGTATAAATAACTAGTTTATTTTATATTTGTAATTTGTAATTTTATTATATTGAATGATGCAAGGGCACATGCTCGACTGCCAATAAAGAGGTCCCGGGTTCGATCCCCAAGTCAGGCAGTATTAAATATTGGATTTTTCCATTGGCAATTATCTCAATAACTGCCTGGAGTCTGGAACTGTGCCCGGTAGATGGCCAATAGGCTCGCCCCCTATTACATCGGACCAATAACATACTGGCGAAATGTGGGTGTATCTACTATGGGACTGAGTCCTGGGTACACCTCTGCCTACCCCTTCGGGAAAAAGGCGTGAATGTGAATTATGATTTCTATTATTTCTGTATTGTTTAATTAATTAACTTAATGTTATAATATACCCAATATAATATCTAACGACGTGTATATAATCCATAATAATAAAATACTGACTATGACTACATATTTTCATTTTGTATGGGTGACGTTTAACCTTAAATAAATAAATAAATAATATGGGACAACTTCCACACACGGTCATCTAGTCCCAAACTAGGCTAGAAGCCTGTACTATGGTAACCAGATCGCTGATATACATACTTATATAAGCTTATAACACCCTTAAGCTTATAATAACCTTAATTTTATACTCTTAGTCCTGATGCTCTAGCAACTCCGATGAGTCTTCATTCTCCATTTTAAAAAGTATGACGAAACAGTCAATATATAATGTAGCTACATGTAGTTCGATTGGTACCACCATTAACGGTACGCGGTGACCTCCCATGGTCGTTATCTCTGCACGATAACAGCACTGATAACGATTACTGGTCGTTTTTCTTCACGACGTTTAAAATAACCGCGTTTGATTTGTGATAATGTTGACAACTATTAATTACTTGAAGCCTACGCGTTTAAAGATAGGAATTTCTTACATTAAGGTGTCATTCGGTTGAATACGTTTAGAAGACTAAGACTGCTTAGTTTTTATAATATTATAAGTCAGTGTAGTGTTGTTGTAGTGGTAGACCTCTTTTGCAGGGGGCTGCCTAGGGATGTACCACACCTTTGCCAGTTATTCATCCGCCAAGCAGTAATGTTCATACATTACTGTGTTCCGGTCTGAAGGGCAATGTTACTAGCGAAATTACTGGGCATGACGAGAACTAATATCTCAGGGTGACAGGCGCAGTGCAGTACAGCGCAGAATATTGAATTTTAAAACACTGGGTGGCACTGTGTCTGATATGGGTAATCATGATGCTTACCATCAGGCGCCTGATTTGCTCGTCTTGTCACTATCATAAAAAAAGCCATTCTGTAGCCGATTGCAGCTGCCAATTGCATCAAATTGTGATTATATCATTGATTTTGCATATTACCAAGACATATAAACTAGTAGTTTGCATTCTCCGGTTGCGATCTCTCAGCATGCAATCGGCAAACGAATGACACCTTTAAAATTCAGTATCTTCGTAGCAAAGAAACGACACAACTCGAAATAGACAATAAAAGTGTAACACTGCTCATTGCAGTCTATAAATATCAAACAAACTGTTTTACGTAAAGTGCAGTGAATGAACGTCGATAACAACAAAATATTACGACCTCAATAACACTGGCATACGACAATTTTACAGCCTATAGGTCATATAGTGGTTTTACGTTGGCGCCCATTTACGCGATTGACTTATAGATAAAAGTGGGACTTATGAGCCTCAACGGCTTTCAGTAACAGCAATAAAGTAAGTTCTAATTTGGAAATGGATCGGAAGCTTTTAGCTGACCGCCACTAAAGGCCCGTATTCTGATTTAGGATTTGTGGCGTATGTTTCCAACTTAATTTTGTCTATGATCATAACTCTATCTGTTTGGAAAAACTACTAGTGTTTGCATAGATGTAAGCGCCCTTGTCTAAATTATCGAGTCTTCGCAAAATAGAACGCATACTAAGTTTCGCCAGTTAGAACGCGTACTTAGCGCGCGTTAGAGAGCAAGGCTATCGCCGCGCTATAGCGCCAAATTGTGTTACTGTCGTACAAAGAGTACAAACACTCTAACGCGTGTTCTGTTGTTCTGTTCGTTCTGCGTAGAAACTTTTACATAACCTTTGCAAACGTAACCTCACTAAATATTGTAGAAAATAATGAGGCCTACAAATGACTAGCGTTCATCTTGTAGAGGTATCTTTCCAATGGTAGATTAATTACTTGCAAAAGTGTCTTAGGACCAAATTGAATAAAAAAATGGATGCATGGCTAAGCCTTTTATAATGACTTCCCACAACGATTTCTTGTGTCCCATTATAGTAGGTATTATATTAGTTTGTGTGTGTATGTTTGTTACTAATTTACTCTAAACTTACTAAATGACTAGATAACCCTGGAGTAAACCAAACGCTCTCTCTCTCTCTCGATCTCTGCGAGATCGAATCAGAAATGAGGAGATCCGTAGACGAACGATAGTTACAGACATAGCCCAGAGGATTAGCAAGTTGAAGTGGCAATGCACGTAGAACTGATGGCCGATGGGGCTGTAAAGTTCTCGAATGGAGACTAGCGGACCGGCAAGCGTAGCATAGGACGTCCACCCACAAGGTGGACAGACGATCTGATAAAGACGGCAGGATCACGCTGGATGCAGGCCGCTTACACCGGTCTAGATGGAAATCTATGGGGACGTCCTATGGCCGAGATAATGATGATGATGATGAAACTAAACACATTCACTTTACAGCGGTTGAAACAGCGGAGCACCACTAGTAAAATAAGTAATTTTCCAGAAATTCTCTGGAACACTGAAATCCGGCCCTCTTATCGATTGTCCTGTACTTTATTGTTCAAAGAAGCAATACCGATGTAAATATTAATTAAACGTTGCCAAAAATACGGCCTCGTCCATGTTTTCTTAGTATTTGGCTTGTTCAATTATTCGATGGTATTTTTTTGGTAATTCTTAGAATATCTCGTTTGTAGGCTGATTTCATCTTGTTACAATGATAACAAGTATGTATTTTAATTATTCATGGGTTGTATTGTATATTCTAATATTTATTATGGTCAGCCGGCGCTACGATTTTTTTGAACCGGGGCAGTAACTAGGTACCTAGTACTGCTCCTCTCTCACCAGCGTTTGAGACAACCAAACCAAAACCAAACTTGTTGTTGTGCTACGATCGTGTGTTTTATGAGATAAATAATTGTCCAGGCGACGCACCGGTCCGTGGAACGTATAAGGCCTCCTTAAACTCCTGAACGTGAGCAAGATAGTTAACTCTTTGTGGTGTTAACTTTTCGTGGTGGAATTCATTGCAAGTTATTAGCATTTTTCTAAGTTAACCTAAGTATGGTACCCTATTATTAACACCCATATTGAAGAACAAAACTTAAGTTTACGCATACTTTATTGTAAAATCATAAGATTGTTGATAAAGTTTTAATATATGTACATAATATACCGAGAGACCCGGCAGAGGGACATATACGGAGAGTGTGCACCAGCGCTCTCCGGCACCAAGTATTCAAACTACCGCGATGACCAAGCCGCACAATAAGCGTGGTGATTACGGCAAAATCACCCCATATGAATAGTTACGGCATTCTATGAGGGAGGCCTATGTTCACCAGTGGACATCTTCCAGCTGATAATAATTTAATTTATACTCTGACAGAACGGGTTACCCCAATTGCACTGCTCGAGTCAATGCATATGGGTTATGTGGACAACAAGTGGTCCGACATGACCTAACGACTCCCCTACATATCTTATAGGAAACAGCCAGGACCTACAGTTTAACGTGCCATCCGAAACACGGTAGCGCCCAGGCGAAAAGTTCACATGATGAGATTCGATCTAGGGCCTCCGGATAAACAAAGCGGGAATATGCCCATATTCCCGCTGGACCACGGAAGCTACATGATGATATGATATACATAATATAATAATATTATGCCAGCTATATGACAGTTCCCAACCTTCTCCGCCCGTGGTTACCGTAAGAGCCGGCTAAAGTTTATCAGATCCATAATCGCCCCCCTTATGAAGGAGGCCTATGTCCAGTAGTAGACCTCCTACGGCTGAGATAATGATGATAATATAATAATAATAAGCTAGAGCAGTTCGTTTATAATTGTACAAGTAATTTAGTAGCTTGGTGCATAAGTGCATACCGCACCATACCGCACACGGAGTGGCGCTTGAAAAACAATGAGTGATCGCGCCAACATCGTATAACGTTACGCTAAAGAAGTATCTACCACATAATTGGGTAGATACTAGAAGCTCTAGTAATTGTAGCAATTAAGTTGCCGTAACGTTAGCGTTGAGCTGGCCATTGACTACACCTTACACACAAACAGACTGGAGATACCGTTTGTTTGTTTTGTGTCTAAATTCTATAAATTTTTACTAGAAATAATGCACTCCTATAAAGTTTATGCAAATGGAGATGAGTCGAGTGAGCGCTGTTTTAAATTTTAATTGTAGTACTAGATCATCGTAGAAAATGTACTTTTATACGCGAATGTTATAAAAGCTATGATTTCTATGAATATTATATTATAGGTACCTATATTTATGATTGTACGCTTTGCTAATTATAAATTGTGGTTTCGGTACTTAGCGTGCATACTTACCTAACGCCGCGCTATAAGCTTTTTTTTACCTCATAATCTGTTCTATAGTGCCCAATGAATAGTTGTTGTACAATGACTCTGTGACGTAGGTAGATACGTTTCGAACAGAGAATTTTCCGAAGCCTTTAAGGGCAGCAGGAGAAAACTCTTCATCATATAAAAGCAGTTACTTACAGCCCAGCAAATCTAAGAAGTGCCGTTTTGGACGTTTCATCTTTTTCAAGCAAATTTCAAGCCGAAATAACTGTGCATACGCGTAACTATTAAAGTTTCAATGACCGTCGCCGTAAAACCTTGAAATTATGAATTTAATCACAAGATGTGCAATCACTAAATTTATATACAAATCTCTCAAACAAGGCAAAATATCAACTGTCAGACGGTACTTCTTAAATTTGCCGGGCTGTAGAATTTACCACCGACGCTAGACAGACCTCTCGTTTCGAAAATGCCATTGTCCCAACTCTAATTCCTTTGGTTGTGATTATTGGATCTTGGAATAAAGATAAGGGTGTTGAACTCTCATCTTGGGTCGCAGTCAGCTGCGAAGCCCATCAATGACACTTTAATAGGCTGTTAACTCGTGTGATTTATCCCGGCTGAGTTTTAAAATCACCTTCAATGTAGACAGTCAGCTGGTATTGTCGGATTTGTGATGTTATTAAAAGATACTACTTTAATATTTTATGTTGGTTCGTGATCAACTCTGTTCATAGCTCTGTTTACGATAATATAAGGTACCTTACTGAACATTACAGTGTTCCGGTCTGAAGAGCAAAAAGAGAAACTAAGGCTGTGATAAATTCATATCCGAGATCAAGACACCAACGCAAGCCCAATAGTCAGGATGCTTATTTTTAATTTGTTGGGTTCGTACAGGACCTAAACATGCGTTAAAAAGAGAAGGCGTATATGCCGCAGTGGATCGATAAGGGCTGAGTAGATAAATATATTTTGACCTCATCATGTATAAAAGTAAAGATTTCTATCTCACGAGTTTTCTTCGGTTATCCTTTCAAGATTATTTTTATGTTTCAAAATGAACGTCGCGATGAAAATTTGCTTAGGTCTTAGGACATTTCAAATACTCAGTATGTTATCACATAAAATATCAAGCACCGGCTACAGACAGTTAGAATTATTCACAAGCGTTCATCTGAGACGACACGCTCACGATAGACGATAAACTAGCGGATTTACATAGCATTGCCTTGGTGTTTGGATAATATCACTATTTGCACTAAATAGACACAAACAGAAGGTAATGTCTATGCATCGGTTTAAACACACTCACGCACACACCCCCAAACTGGAGGAAGATTCTCTCGAGTCTTCGAGTGTCCAGTCTTTCTATAGTATTTTTTCGCTCGCGTAATTTGCGTGTGATTATGAGTGTGAGCGTTTTGGTCCATTTTGTAAACATTACCAGCCTTTGTACCATCTTCGTGCCAAAAGTACTGGCATGTTTCATTTGACGTTAGTTGAGTCTTATACGCAGCGCTGTAGGTTTGATGCAAAACTCGCAACATTTCGTTATAATAGGTACCTATTTAGTTAAAATTTTCTCCAAATTTCATACAAATACCTACAGCACCTACATAACTTGAACCGCCCTTTATAAAGGACATTCAAAACGTTACAGGTCTTAAATGTTTAGGAGTTCATTGTCCTGATGCCACCTCCAGTCTTCAGGTTAAATGAATTATGATAAAGATTTCACTGAAAGCTTTACATTAAACGTTTTCGACTTCGAAGTATTCCAGATATAGAGGATTGAAATTCATCAGCTTTTATTACACTTGTGTAGTTGAAATGCTGACTTGAAGCACTTGATTATTTTATATACGTAGATATTATGGACAGAATTTACAGCCCTATAACGAACGAAAACACGTAGGTACACATAATGGACTTGCTGTTTTAAAAATAAAATCAGGGTAAACCATTAGAAGCGCAGCAACGAGCCTATGATTTTGAGTAATTTTCTTAGTTCATAAATTCTAACATTATGTTGTCGTTTCGTGTTTCTTCAGCCGCTAGCCGGCGCGGCGCCAACCCTAACGAATATTTATTTATATTATAAACAGAAAATCTTATAGAGCTGACCTTCTTCTCGTTATAATTTGTGGCTGAGTTTTGAGATTTCTATACGAGTATTTACTCGCATGTCTATTTACTATTTTCCAACAAAACATGTCATTTCGTTCAATGGTTATCCTATATCGTTCAGTTGTTTCAAGATTATATTTTTGATTAGAACATGCCGAATCCATACCACCCTGAACGATCGCACGCACCGAGCTTAGTAATTTTCGTGGTTCCCCCCTCGGGTCGAGTCCAAGGGCGTCAGACAATGTCACTTCTATTCGCCTTTGGTAAGAGGTAAACAACCGGCGTGGAAACTTTGTATACCTATGTGAGTGTCGGCACCGCGCCACGTGAAATGGCTTGTTAATTAAAATGTCGGTTTGAATGTTTGAGTCTAATTACGGTGTCGGATTTTCGTGAGGCGGATTATATATCAATTTGTTTATCGTTTGTTGCGACTCGTGTGAAGATTGTAGCGAATTTTGTTTCGATTATTCGTTTTTCGATTTCTTAATTACCTCTAGAGTGTGTGGTTGAGTTTTTATGTCGATTTGTAGACCTGTCAGCTGCGAACTTTGTTACTTAACGATACCCGGGACTAGAGGCGCGGCGTTACGACGCATGGTAGCGCCCAGAAGTAATATCACTCGAATGGTCAATCATTCCAAAGTGACCGGACGTAGTTAACCCTAGCATTCAATAAGGAATAGTTGATATAAATGTCCCATATATATAACATTTTCAGTAGTGTACATTACGTGAATTTATCTTTGTGTGAAAACGTGAAGTACTTTTTGAGAAGTGCCTAAGTGTACACTATGAGAAACGCGCGCCCCGAGTCCTGCGTCAAATCCGTACCAAACTATCTATTGAAAAACCTATATAAGATAGTGTTCAAGCGTTGTAGTTACAACGCTGTTGTTGTTGGACAGTTGTCCAACAATATTAACATAGTAAGATGTGCGCATCGATAACCGGCCGACCTCAAACTTGACATTCGCATCATTAAACAGTCTCTTGTGACGCACTCCATGCCACTACAGACACAGGAAGGACTGTTCTGGGGCCATACATTTTATGGGACCATTGATCATTAATGTGCATCATTCTTAGAAATCATACAGTTATTTAATAAGCGTAACAACTACATTAAGATATGCCCAATTAAAAAAAGGGAAATGCTATAAACTCCAAATGGGGTATTTCAATGATTTGTTCCGGTCTGGTACCACAATTCTAATTCCTAACGAATACCGATTTTTAAAACGTATACCAAGCAAATGGGTTTGTCTTTAAATGCCTATAAAATTTACAAACCGAAAACGAAACTAATTCATTTAACATAAATTAAACCATATCTATACTCAACTTTAGATATAGAATATAAAATTCAAGAAGGAAGGGAAATACGACCAATTACGTACATACATACAGTCACGCCTTGTTCCCGATGGGGTACGCAGAGAGTATTTCACTCCACTTGCTGAAATCCTGACATTTAGCTTAATTACGTACATATTACTATAATATATAGTTGTATAATATATTTAATGGATTGGGTCCGATCCCCCATGTCAGACACAGTGTTAAATATTGGATTTTTCCATTTAAGGAATTATCTCAATAACTGTCGAATCTGAAACTGTGCCCGGTAGATGGCAATAGGCTGGTCCCCTATTACATGGGACCAATAACATACTGGCGAAATGTGGGTGTGCCTACTATGGGACTGAGTCCTGAGAACCTCTGCCTACCCTTCAGGAAAAAGTCGTGATTGTTTATTATGTTGTATAATATCAAAACAATATGAATTGGCTCCAGTGTCATTAATTAGTAACCGTATTATAAAAAGGCTTCGTCTGCCACTAATACCATTTTTACTTACCTACTAATAACATGCGAGCCTTTTCCAATTAGGGCCAAAAGATTTAGGCTGACGAATGTACGTAGGTGTTGCTTACTGTAACCAACACACTTGCTTTGTGTGAAGCCTCCATTGGTTGGTCCTACTAAATGTTGTCGCCCCAGGCCTCAAACACAATAATTGACTTCAAATCGCGGCTGAAAATTATGTCGTGAGTGCATGTATGTCCAAAAATTACCATGCCATGTGCATTTTAATAGAATTTGCCGAAATCACTCCGGAAAGGAAATTAAGTAAAAGGGATAAGTAATCCCTTTTACTTAATTTCGTATAAGTATTATAATAATATTATGTAGTATGTTTAAATTGAGTACCTAATAGAACAATATCCACGTAGGCAATGTTAACAGCGCAATTACTGGGCATGACGAGTTTCAACAACTAATGTCTGATATGGGCAATCATGATGCTTACCACCAGGCACCTGATATGCTCTTCTTGTCACTCACTATCATAAAAAAAAGTATAGAAAGCAGCCGATGAAGAATATGCTTTTCATAGTGGCCTATTCTAAAAATGAAAGTTTTTAGAATACCATTATATAATATACCTAACCGACTTTTACAAAAATATTCAACGCTTAAAAAAAAACTATCTATCTGCGTCACAGTATCTTTTTAGGCAAATCATTTGACCTAATATGGTAATAGCGATTCATTTTGGTCATGAAAAGTGAATTTACGTTTTAAAAGTCGTCGGCGACGCGTGAAAACTTTGTGAATAATATTTCTTTACCACAATAAGATGTGGTAAAGAAGTAAGGAGTATGGAACAGTAAAAAGCAATGACCGATAATAATAAATATCGTGTCGAACCACATTCGATCAGCGAAAAAAATTCAGGAAATAACCCCTATAAACATATCCTTAGAAAATGACTCCATCTAAATACAACATATAATATATGAGAATCGGACCAGACGTTTCGAAATGCACAGTATAAATATATTTTTTTTAAATATAACAAAAAAAACATAACATACATTCACGCCTTTTTCCCGAAGGGGTAGGCAGAGGTGTACCCAGGACTCGGTCCCATAGTATATACACCCACATTTCGCCAGTATGTTCTTGGTCCCATGTAATAGGGGGCGAGCCTATTGCCATCTACCGGGCACAGTTCCAGACTCCAGGCAGCTATTGAGATAACTCCTAATGGAAAAATCCAATAAATAAATATAACAATTGCTGGTTTAAGTAAATAATGGACGCGTAGGATGTCCAGTGGACATCCTACGCCAAGACCCCGCCAAGACGAGCCAAGCGAAGCGACAGGCCACATATCTTGACTAAGGTCTAGAGTTTATAGTTAGAGCTTTATGGCCTCGTTTTGGCAACATTTTACATGAAAATGGTAATGGTGGGATAAGGCTTACTAATCGATCACGAAGCCCCCAGCCAAGCGTGGTGGTTACGGCTGGTTACATACGGTGGTTACATAGGTTTATGGCGTTCTAATGTGGGAGGCCAATGTTCAGCAGTAGACGTTTTCCGGGTGATGATGATGATGATGAAAAACAGATATTATTACAGATACAAACAGATAAAAGTTTTTGGCTAATAAAACACTTTATTTATTATTTTTATTTTATTATTTAAAACAGTTCCACAATTATCAGTTGTGCACTCAAAGCCGTCAATATTTATTCCCAAGTATGCCACGGCAAAGGCAAACATAAGATTGTAGATGAAGACAATGTTGTTTGCCTCCTTTTGGAAGATTCAGTTCCAGATGAAAACCGACTTTGAACTTTTAACTTTGTGAAATAAGTTAATATTTTAGGCTAAATGTCCACGAATGTTCAATTAAATACTTACTGTATAATAACACCATTTACATGCAAAATTATATTTTAACAAAACCTTACCAGAACCATATAGGTGCGCACCTAAATAATTACTTTGAAATTAATGATTTTAGAACTTAACATGTTACTTGAAATTGTATTATTTTATGCTAATGTATGGGAGTGACAACTTTGTAAAAGAAAATAGGTATACTTCTTTGAATATTCATTCATTTCAAAAAAGCTTTTGATGTTATCAAAGCTAAGTGTAATTTTAAAAAATACAATTTCAACTAGAATATTCTCAAGCGATCAAAGAGACAATCTTCATTCTATATCACGTTCAAGTAACTTGTATAAGTTACTGTTATGACAAGAATAAAGGCAGTTTAGATAGTTTAGCCGAAGAGCCGACCGCCATAAAGATGACCTCTTGTTAATGGCGCCCTTATCTGGCCAGTTTGTTTATTGCTATAGGGGCCGGAGAACTAGGGCCACTGAATTATTAAAATTAAACTATTCTAATTTATGCATTCCTGTTACGGACTTAGTTTTTAAGTTATTCGATTGAGATGTTTTCAGTTAAGATTACTTTGATAGATATATAGATAAAGACTTTATTGTAGACCTTACAGCGAACATAATATTATGAAAATAATGTAAGTGCCGCCGTGGAGTACCCGGCTTTAGAATAGTGCTGCCGGCTAAGGGTTAACAGATCCAGAGGACGGGCAGCAGCGTCCTCTGCAAAAAACCATCGCACTGCGCTCGACAACCCATGTCTGCCAAGCGTGATGAGTATTGGCAAAACCCCACTTTATGAGAGAGGCCTATGTTCAGTAGTGGATTACCAACGGCTGAGATGATGATGATGAATGTAAGTGCAGTTAGTCTAAGGGCCTTTTTCACCATCTACAAGTGCCGGCCTTATCGCTTAAAACAATTTCTTGCAGACTTATTTTCCGTTTAATTATTACCGATAGCGGCGCCGCTTGTACATAATAAAATGTAGTGGCCTGCCTCGGTGCCGTTGTGGGCGTAAGATCGACTGCCGATCATGAGGTCCCGGGTTCGATCCCCAGGTCAGGCAAAGTGTTATTGGACTTTTCCATTAGGAATTATCTCGATGACCGCCTCGAGTCTGGAATGGTATATGGCAAAAGGCTCGCTCCGTGGCATTCTTGGGATCAATAATATACTGGCGAAATTTGGGTATCCTACAATGGGACTGAGTTCTGGGTACACCTTTGCGTAACCCCTTCAGGAAAAAGGGTGATTGTATGTTATGTTTTGTTTGTTAACTTAATTTAGGAATATGTTATCTTATATTTTTTTAAACATAACATAACATACATTCACGCCTTTTTCCCGAAGGGGTAGGCAGAGGTGTACCCAGGACTTAGTCCCATAGTAGATACACCCACATTTCGCCAGTATGTTATTGGTCCCATATAATAGGTGGCGAGCCTATTGCCGTCTACCGGGCACAGTTCCAGACTCCAGGCAGTTATTGAGATAATTCCTAATGGAAAAATCCAATATTTAACACTATGCCTGACCTGGGGATCGAACCCGGGACCTCTTGATTGGCAGTCGAGCATGCGCCCACTACGCCACCGAGGCAGTATTTTATTAACTTAAACAAATACCTACCTAATACGATTATTATGGTCAAAGGATCTTGAAACCTATCTCACAATAAATATACCAATGATAGCCATATCCATAGACTATCTATATATAGTTCTCGAAGTGAACGACAAACGTGACAATCGAATTGTATTCGCTCAATGTTCATCATTTCTAGAAATCGCTTTTAGCAATTTTCCCATGCTAGTTCCAGACACGCGAGTATGCCAAAAACGTTTTTGTCTAGTTTTTCTTGGAAAATTAGGGTTCACCGCACTCACCTTTAACGCCCTCGCCGTAGAAAATTGGATTAGTTTTGTACGAGTTTAAAAAATACGTGTTTCGCTGATGTTTACTATGCAAACGTTTAAGTACCTTGTGGCAGTAAAACGAGATGGAAGATAACGAATAACAATACCAGTTAGGGTTTACCTAAAACTTAAACTAAAAAAAATATTTCAAAAGTAGCAGTTCCCCGCGGTTTTACCCACGGAAAGGTGGTATTTCTGGATCTATCAGGCCCTACCTAACAAATTGTAGTCTAAAGGATAAAACACACATGGGCGAGCGCGCGACGGGTCGTTTGCCAGATACATAGGAAACGCGCCCAAGCGCTTGCGTGTAGGGTGAGATGACACACACGCAAACAGACACACTTTCGCAACAAACGGATATATTTTACACAAAAAATATAAATTATCTATCCCTACTTCAAGTTAGGTACTAACTGCTAATAGAAAAAGAGTGCAACAATTTCAATAAAAAACATGTTGTCATAAAAAATTGTAACGACATAGTTCTAAAATATTAAAGTGAACTGCTTTCAGTAGTCCCCCTCTTGCTATTGGAATCGGCTGATGTTCCCATCGCCTGTTATTACTGTTTGCATGCTACATTATTGCACCCTTGGATAACATTCACCACGAATTACTTTTTATTTGTCTGAGACCTGAGATTCATAATTTGTACCTAAGGGTTCAAAGAACGGCTGTTACAACTTTAAAAGTTTCTTATACTCGAACATTCTAAAATCTATCGTGTTTTGCGCTAATAGCGTAGTCTCATCACATGATTAACTAATTATCAGAATGAAAAAAAATCTATTTTAAAATATCTATTCGCTCAACGTTCTTGTTAACTCGTTCAACTAAACTGTTAACGAGCGCAACGTGAATCGGGCGATTTTGCGAAAATCCGCTACGGGCTACGGCACCGCAAGCGACCCGCATTGCACCATACTGCACTAGCGTCTACGATGCGCTACGAATGCTACGACTGCTACAAGTGCTATAAGTGCTACGCTAGGGCTGCCACAAACATTTTTATATTCATCATTCATCTCAGTAGTTGGAATTCCACTGCTGGACCGAGGTCTCCCTCATAAGACCCTCTCTCTCATAAGGGGATTTTGACAATCAATTTTCTCCATGACAGGCAGGTTGGCGAGCGCAGTTCTATGGTTTTACTCAGAGGACACTGCTGCCTGTCCACTGGATCTGATAACGCTCTTACGGCAACCACAGATAAAGAGGGTGGTTGAATTGATCATTCGTAAATCGGGGTCAATGAACTTGCCAATAATAAAATTCAAGCGGAGGACTAAATTCCTTCGAAGTAAGAAGCCGATCAAAATATAATTTGAGATATCACGTGGGTTGCACTCAAATATGTTAATTTGTAATAAATTAAATTATTGTTTGTCCATTTCATGTAACTTGGCACACGGAAAAAATTGGAACTAAATATATTAATCAGAGCCGTCGTAAAGTTTGCATAGTAGCTAGCGCTACATCTGTATCTGATGGATTCTTAAGAGTTTCCAAAACATTGTTCCATACTTATACAGTTTGTTTATGATTTAGTCGTGGTTTTCACACAAGTCCAAATTAACCCGACCTATCACATATATAATATGTGATGTTTCGCATCGCACGGTTCAATTTTTATCTGGTGCTGCAATGGGAACATAGATAGTGTAGATTATAGAGATGTCAAGAACCTGTCGAGATAACTTACTGAAATTATTATCTCTTGGACTGTGATTTTTCGTAGGCATCAATTTATTTTGGATTTTTATGATGTGTTTTTAAACTGATCTTCCTATAATTTTAAAAGCTATGGGTGAATGGTGTTATATTTTTGAATGGAGATGGTGAAATGATTTTATTTTTATTTCGGAATAGGATTCAGAACAGCTAGTTACATGTAGCATCTCTGATCCGAAACAAAATGAAAAATACATTTGTGGTTTACAGCAGGGTAGGATACTTGATCCACTATTTTTCTTTATTCATATAAAATTTCTTATAATATATATATTTGTGCTTATACATATAAAATGGCAATTAAAAATTATATAAACTCTCTTGTGTTTTCTGTTTGTTTTTTCTTTTTTTGACTGCCTCGGTGGCGTAGAGGCTCGGTGGCAATCAAGAGGTCCCGGGTTCAATCCCCAGGTCAGGAATTTTCCATTAGGAATTATCTCAATGACTGACTGGAGTCTGGAACTGTTAGATGGCAATAGGCTCGCCCCCTATTATATGGGATCAATAACATACTGGCGAAATATGGGTGTATCTACTATGGGACTGAGTCCTAGGTACATCTCTGCCTACCCTTTCGGGAAAAAGGCGTGAATGTATGTTGTTTTTTATGTGTTTTCTCTGTTATAGGTAGGTGTTCCTTTACGAATGGAATAGCATGTACGTAATACAAATCTTGCATAAGAGATAATCTCTCAGGACCTGTTTCTATATGAATATGGATATAAAATATGATTATGATTACCGAATAATGTCATCAGGTTACATTACCAGTGCTATTCTTGTTATCTAATTTGTTTTCCTTCTTATCAGTGTTTGATTACCTGATTACGTAATGTCACAAACGTTTACTAACGGCAATGCAATGTCGCAACGTTATTTCGAAACTCATAGATAAAGTTTATACTTCATACCTATAAAGGTATAGTTCGACACAAAAGAGTAGAAAATAATGGGGGCGCCACTGTCCCTTACTAGAGTAAAAACAATTTAATCAACACATACACTTTAAATTAGTTCCGTTTCTACTCTTTTGTGTCGAGCTATACTAGCGGCTATTATAATTTGGAACAACAAAAATTAATACAAAATATAAATACGAGCAATTTTTAAGAGGATATTATCACGCAAGTAAAACTGGGATTTTTAGATTATATTCACTTGAAAAAGTGAAAAGTTTATAATAGAAAAAAAAATGGGGCCATGTTTACTTCATATTATCAGGATATAAATTTGTCGAACGTGTTAATTATATTAGTAGGAAAGAGGGGAATACAAAATATCGATTTGGTATTTATTTTTAATAGAATAATGTCAAATCAATGTTATGCTATCGGTCACGCGGTGAACCGATGACATGGTCAGGCTCGCGGTGGATGCGAACGACGGGCAACCGCGCGGAGTGGCGTTCTACTGGGAGAGGCCCTATGTTCAGCAGTGGACGTCTTCCGGCTGATGATGATTATAATGAAGGCTATCCTCTCAGATGCCGTCGTAGCGTCTGCAAGCTAATGCGACGTGTAGGTGCCAAGGAAAATTTGTCGAACAATCATAACAAACCTGAAGAAAAATGAAGATTCCTTTATTAAAGACGTTGTCCCCGAAAAATAGCAATAATGAAGTGAACTGTAAAATGTGATAAAATTATGGCTTAAAACAGTCTTATCGAAACTCAAGGGTCATCAAGCATTGCTTCTACTTTTGATCAAGTAACAGTGATACAAATAACAAACATTAGTTCAGTTTATATATAAATTAAATGCCAAAATACCTTAGTATGTGAATTTTTGAACCTTAAATGAACCTAGCAAGTGAAAGAGAGCAAAACATAATTTGCCAGATGTTATGCGATAAGTCTGCTCATTACTATCACAGTGATGTGAAAATGTTATGCAACACTAAACTCCCTGTGATTATTGTGGGTTGATGTTAATTTGGAACGCGCCTGCAAATGTTTCTGTGAATATTTTATTTTATGGAGAATATAAATGGCAACTTACGGTTTAAACAGAGTCTATGGCAGGGGCGAGGGAGTGATGGCAACACTGGAGGTAGAATTCCAGATGGACATTCGATTATAGAGCGGAAAATGAAATAGTTGGCTTGAAATAAAGTCTGTTAAGTTTGCTGAATAATCCAAGTTGCATTTAGTAGAAACATAGCTGAAGGTTAACAGTAAAAAGTCCCTATGTGTTCTTCTAGGTCCTAATTAAGATACCAAGTTTCAGCCTGGAGTTCTTGCGTGATTGATTAACAAACATCTAATGTTACAGTCTCTGCAGTCTTAGACTTATATATACAGTATTTCCATAATATTTATTTTATTAGTTGGGTTAAGTCTCGTATGACTAATTATAATATCCGTGGCCACTTTTCTTTTTCAATAAGCGCAGATCGATTCATAACATTTTCCTTCTCTTGTTTCAGATTCCACCGGGTTCATTATCCGATAACTCCGTCTGATGATAAATGTAAGTATACCTACGGTATATCAATATTAAAAATCATTTTGGATGTTGCTAAGTGATTATGTGACTTTCGCGTTGGTGCGGGTACCTAAAATTTTGCTAAGTATTGATAAGACTTCGGTTGTTGAACCTGCGGCATGACGAAATTTTTATGTCAGCATTGAATGGCTTTTAACATACAAACTAGACGAATCATTATTATCATCATCTCGGCAGTAGGAATCGCTATTGGGGGGGCAATTTGATGGTTTTTACAATACGAATGCTTAATACTTATAGGCAAATTCGTGCTGGGCCTTCTTCTTTTATTTAAATGTTACCTGAGATACGTTTGTAAAATGATTTCTAAGTTCCAGTAAATTCTTAAATGATGTGGAAATTCAATTTAATTTTTTTTATACCAAATAAACTCGTTTTATGATTGCGTTTATTAGCGAAAATACTGCCACCATGCGCCATATGGCGACCACTAAATCTATATCCACACAATAGCGAATCAGGCACATTAATTGTTACAATTTTTTGTCAATAATTCACCGATACGATCTGTTAATAAATAATGTCAATAAATCAGGGCGGCTGCAAATCTAACCGTTGCAATGTGCGCACATGATCGATGGCGGCCGAAATGCGAAAGCTAAGAATATAGGGCGTCGGCACAAGGTACAAGATTTTGCGGTATTTGGAAGTAACGACTGTCGCCATTAATATGTTGTTAGGTCGGATTGAGGCCTTTGAGCGACCAGAAAGCTTTTATGAACTCGGCCTTTTGACAAAATAAAGAGTGCCTATTAGAATGATCTTAAGTGTCTTTCAGTCAAAATTAAAGACTCAAGTTGGATTGATAAAAGCAAGTTAGCTAAATAGTCAAAAGGTAATTGAGCAGAATGCACAGTCATCCTGGTTAGACAAAATAAAATTAGAATGTGCAAGTAGCACATCATAATAATATTATGTCTCTCGCCGGTCTCTATTTAGATTGTTGGTAAGTAATGTTGAGCCCTTTGGGCGACTTGATCTCTTAGTTCTCAATCTAAGTAGATATCATTACCGTGGTCTAAGTGCCGATCTACTTATTAAACCCCAACATTAACATATTGTGCAATGTGTAGCCGCCGGGTAACAGTTGGTCCAACACTCCATAAGAAGAAATAACTTTAACCGTTGGTATACCAAAATTCCAGTCATTAGAATTTGCATTGTGTCTCACGTGGATCTGCGTTCCGACATACGACGGGTTAATAAATACGTAAATCAGTGAATCTATAAATAGAGTAATAACCTCACGGACAGTTAATTTTCCTGTTTATTTTCCCAAGGTTTTTATCTTGCCGAGGCATCTGTAAAGGCGCATGATAGACGGTTATAGTGTTAGATAAGATGTGAATGCATGAATAATCAACGTGAAGATTAATTGCTTATTACTGGTCAGTATTTGTGATACAAAAAATGTCCGGAGAAGCTTTGAGAATACTGAATAGATTCTGTCATATTCGGTGAAGTCAGTATTTGTAATGTTCATCACTATCATATTCTTGACGATTATAGGCGTCTCTAAATCGTATTACATTCTACATTAAGTTTAAAAAAAATACCAACAAATACCTACAGACTTCGATATTCTAAAGTAGGAAGAAAACTGTATAGATTCGTCTATACAGTTTTCATGAATAAACATGTACGTGGTGCGTAGAATATGCAAACGTCTTATAGTCTAGTCTATGCCTACCCCCAACGGCAACAAGGCCGGAATGTATGTATGTTTATAATCTACTTGTGAAATATACCTAAAGCTCTCCCCGCTACCGTCTCCAAATGTACCATCACCCAGCAGACGTGATCCCATCCCATATTCGGGCTATTATCCTGAGTGCAGTCCCTTCGAACGTGTCCGGGAGTGTGACCGTCAGATCCGCCACGATAAGAACCAGATAGCTCGGCAAATGTTGACATTTTCTCGAAACTTTTAGTCCTACTCGAACTAATGTACAGTATAATGTAATGTATAGTACAGTAATGTACCCCTAGCACGAATTTTATGACAATTGCATACGTATCGGATTTGTATCGTCATTATGTCAAATCCCATACATATTTTGACAGACAGCTCTCAAATTCGATAGGATTGTGATTGTAAAAAAAAACTCGTGCTTATAGGCGCTTATAGGATTATATTGCGTAATTGTGTTGATGTACGTATCTTTATATTTAAAAGTTGCAAAGAAGTTATAGTCACAAACGTGGAAAAAAAAGTTGAAAGCGATATGGACATTGACAAAGAATTCACCCATAGATAACGTTTCCAGCTTGTGATCTTCCCGTTAACTTATGAATTAAGTATGTATGAAGTAGCAACACGAAATTAAAGCTTACGACATTAAGTGTCGAGTAAGATCTTCATGTCATATAACCAGATGATAGCAGACGAATATTAACGTAAACATTGTAATTATTAATGGGTAAAAAGTTATAAACACAACACATTGTTTCCAACACGATCTATCAATATGTATGGCTACGGACCTTATTGGCTTTCAGCTCGAGCTCACTTCCTACGGTTCCACATCATCGGCCATCGATTTACATGTTTCCATTGATTGAACGCGTGATTAATAAGGGAATTATCAATCCTACACACCTGTCCATCAACATTAATTATAATAATACAGGATTGCAGCTAGATTGTGTCCAGTTTTGAATCCGTATCTGTGTTCGAATGTTACCTTAAGTTAAATTTACATACTTATTAGTTTCAAGTTTCTTTATTGCAATGGTGTTACGAGGGATTATAATCTAACATGATACCCATTTGAGCATAGCAACTTTTAGACCTACAAGAAGTTATTCAACTATAAAATGCTTTTTAAATTAATTTAGTTTGGAACATGTAGCGGGTCTTATTGGTATGTATGTATTTTTTTTTTATAACTGAATTTGATTGTGTTTGTTTTATTTGTACCATACATACAGTTGTACCTACCTAACAATAGTTCTACTTGTGCCTCATCCCATAATGCACTTATACTAATTTTGCATGGATAGGCCAATACCAATGTGTATCAGCAACAACACCACGATTTCTTTGAAGCGTGTGAAATCTTCGGAAAGTGGCATCAGTCTGTGATCCTCCATAAATACTCCATCTACACATTTGTTGTTACTTTGTTACCTACGTTTCGCGAACGTGTTTGAGCGTCAATACTCAAGTGTTTCAAGAAGGTATATGTCGTATGGTTATTGCAAACCCATTCCATTCTCAATTTACTTGAAGTGCACATATAATTTTTCCCTCCGTCTATTTGGTGTGTGAATGGAAATGCGATCTCATACCTAGGGGTGAATAAATTCCATAGATCTCTAGCCCAACGTACTTTTAACGGTTTCCATGGGCATTATAGCTTGTTTATTGTTATGAAAATCACCTATTGTCAGTTCAGAGTTCCGCGTTTTTATTTTCGGTGTTGTAGGAATGTTCCTTATGTTTATTTTGAGGTTGATGGTATCCACTACATTGAGGTGGAGTACCTTAACGAAAGGGATTTCTTTGTTTAGATATAAAACTAGCTGTTCACACATGTAGTCTTCGTTTACATGCGAATATCGGGATAAAAGTACCTTATGAACAACACATGGAAGGAATAACACATAAGTAACCTAGTACTAAGTTTAAAATACCTACATACCAAATTTCAGCCCAATCGGTTCAGTAGTTTTGGCGTGAAAGAGTACAAGCGTCCATCCTCACAAATTGCTGCTGCATCTTCATCACTATTCCTCGCCCTTTTGGCTCAGTAATCACTACCAATAAGGATCACTCCAGCTTTCTGAGCCTTTGATCCAAAGTGTGAAGTTGGGACAAGTCAAATATGTGTTCACATTAACATATTAATAAATATGTATAATAGAATGTGTCCCATCACTCATCACTGATGTCAGAGATTTTAAGTGGTCATTGAACTAATTATTTGGAACATTATACAAATCTGAAATTGAAAAAAAAAAAAATACTCTTCCATACAAAATGTTGCTTGACATAACATAATATACACTCACGCCTCTTTCCCGAAGGTGTAGGCAGAGGTGTACCCAGGACTCATTCCCTTAGTAGGTACACACATTTTGCGAGTTTTATTGGTCCCATGTAAGGTGGCCAGTCTAATGCCATCTACCGGGCACAGTTTCAAACTTCAGGCTGTCATAGAGATAATTCTTAAAAGAAAAATAGAGAAACTATGCGATTTTGAAAACTACCGAGTTGTCCGAAACCAAGGTCGAGCTAGACTTCGAGTTCAATCGAGTTTAGACTTCAAACGTGAGTTAAGTCTTTGTATTACATAATAAGTATCTCTTTGCCTGACCTGGGGATCGCACCTGGGACCTCATGATCGGCAGTCGAGATTACGCCCATTACGCCACCGAGGCGTTGGAGGTGAGGGCAGTGTTGCTTGACATAAAATAAAAAAGAAGAATAACTTAAAATAAGAAAGAGCTGATTTTATGCTCGCTTCGAGATTTTTTTCCCATATTGAAAGTTCTTACAATTGATAAATAAATACTAAGCCTTTAACCGTTAAAGGCTTAGTAGGTAGCTTAAAGTTTAACGTCTCGAATATCGATGATCGGACACATTGTACCTATATAATATATATATATGTCCTAACAGTGCGATATTCCAGTATAAAACAAGTTAAACAGCTTTAAAAGTGTCGTTAGTGCTTTACCAGTGTTTTTCCGTGAGGTGGTTGTCCGATAACATGCACTTATCGTTATGCAAATGTCACAATCTGAATAATGTTGTCAAGTGTCCGATTATACGGTATTGCCCAACTAGGCCATTGACAGGTGATGCTTTAATTTAGTAAAAATTGTTTAGTGTCAAAATAGCGATAAAATTGGAAAGCAATGCACCATCGTTTCTCCTGGTTACTGATGAGTTATTTGCATTGTAGGTAGGAGGGATTTGTACGTATGTCATAGCTCAGAGGTCTTGACACACCTGAGCCACCCGACACCCGGCAATCACATGTCTGTATAATATGAAATTATATGGATATTTATCATTAATTATAATATGCTCACTACATGAACTGCGTACGTCGCCGGATCGCCTCGTTCGGGAGCAGTGGCAGGAAGAAAGAATACAACTTTTGATTTAACGTTCCAAAAGAATAGGTACAAAGATGGAACACTAATAATGAAGGTAGTCTTACTTTATATTAATATCTGTCTTAGGGCCAATCTTCTTTAGACACAAAAACGTTAAACAGATACACCCATACTACGGAAGAACAGCGAAATATTTACTTATTTACACATTGCGTTGTAAAAAGATCGTAAACATTGTTGCGTGTCCATTGTAGCTGGAATAATGCTGGCTGTGTTTTTATGTCTCTTGGATAGTACAGTCGAAGAAAACAATGCTAGAATCCGATAATAGGAAGGCGGAATTTGAATTATGAAGATAGTTGGTTCGGTGAAATACATGCGAACCGTAACTGTTTAGGGTTCCATTAGTATCTGCCGCGTCACGCCGTATGGTTCAACTTCAAACTGCCATCATACAGCTCGAATATTTTCACCAAAAAGTATGCTTAACATGGTTTGAAATAATTAATATTAAGAGAGTATTCTAGCTAGGAGAAAATTGACTCAATCCTATGATAAATTTACCATATCGGTCTTTTGTATTCCCCTGTTCAAATAAAATGTATAATTTATAAATTCGCGGTATTTTTTTAACGAACGTCTAAAAGTCACAGGTTTGCTCGCGTGATTTAGATGTTCACTACGAAAAAGTAGAAAAGTACTTAATTTAATAAATAGCATAATATAAATGTATTAAATAAGTTAATGTTATTCAGAGGAAGCGGGAATACGAAACATCGATTTGGTAATTCTTTCATAGGATGGTGTGAAACTGCTAGAAGGTGGCGTTTCCCACTAATGGATTTTTGCGATTAATTAGTGTAAAGACATATTTGCTACTCTTAGACTGGGTTTGTAAATCTGTTGACGATTGTATGCGCCCTAGAGTCTGCAACTAGTAACGTATATGTTTACCGTTATAATATTGTCTGCATGAACAAATGTGTCATATTTGCACATGGTTTTATTTTAACATCTCGCGCATTGTTTTGGGTTTACGTTCCTGGAGATTTCATTTAGTGGGTAGTTTGGTTGTTTTATTTCTATGTTTGATGTGTCTACTGATTGCTTATTAAGTTTTGTACGATGTCTTTTCATGTATGGACTCATAGATCGATATTGATCGTTAAATTACTGATATACAAAAAAATTAATACAAAAAGCTTTATTTACCAGAAAATAAGACATAATACAAAGTTTTCAGCGGACTCCGCACTAGGGCTGGCCTGTGTCGCGGAGGTCCTTACAGGGTTACCGAAAAAGGTTACATATGAACAAATAGTAAATTACAGTTATTTATATTTAATCCTATAAGCAATAAATATAATCTTTTTACTGGTTTAATGTGTGTTCGATAACTAGAGATACGGTCTGGGTGTTTGTGATGTGTGTGAGGGTGTATGTGTCGGGGCTGTGTATGTGTGTATGTTTGTCTGACTGAGAGAGGGTTTGTATCATGTATGTATGTATGTATATGTGTGTGAGTAGGAGAGTGTGTCTTGTGTCGATGCGTGTGTCATTTTTGAACTATCAATATTGACTCAGTGGCATCGTAGTCCAGCGTATGGAGCCATCTTCTTACCTTTTCTTTGACGCCATGGATAGAGCTGCCCGTGAGGTTACAATGCTTTATTACGCGTCTTTATATTAAAGGAACAGCGTGATGGCTGAATCTTCTAGCATACGCAGATTTTACAGCGGGAACGGGTATTTTCCTCCTACGGGTCTTGGTTGGTGAACTGGTAGTCGTAGAGTCTAGAGGGTTAGATCTTTCGTACGCTAATACGGCTTTTTGAATATATAGTTGGCGGACAGTCAATGCTTCAGTTTCCTTTTATAAATCCCTGGTTGGATATCTGAAGGGCTTTCGGAACATCACTTTAAGAACTGATCTCTGCGCCCTTTCTACCGTAATCATGAAGGTCTTTGCAGCCCTGCCCCATGCCAGAATGCAGTAATTCAAAATAGATTGACACAGAGCTGCATAGACCATCATAAGAAGCTCTTTGTCGGCTCCTTCTCTTAGCAGTTAGAAAATTGATGAATTTGAAATATATCTTTCGGAAATTATGTTCATGCATTCGAGCGAGTCTTTCCAAAACATCTTTATGAGCAGAAACCTTTTGAATTTTCTTCGTTGTTATCATTGGTGGAATCTTCTTCAATTACTTTCTTTTCGTTGCTATCTACGTTTACCTTCTTTAATTTACACCTTTGCAGCCCTCAGTGTTTCCTAATGTGACCCTACTTCACTTTTTCAATCGTTTGTTTGTTTTTATTGGCAACGTTCTCATTACGTATGTAACGTGGGTGCAGTATGAATATATGCATTGATAAACGATCAGGTCGCGGCTGTGGAGGTCGTCAGTGCGTTGTCGTTCCGCTTCAATGATCGCTATACTTAGTTACTGTTTGACATTTCGTGTTACTCGTACAAGTGTAGGTACACATATACTAAGCTGATGAAATACATTTACATAACGCATTATCATGATCTAAGACTTAGTGTAATATCAAAATAGCACAATGAGCTATGGAGACGGATATGCTCGGAATTTCTCTACGAGATCGTATCAGATGGAAATTCGTAGAGAAACAAAAGTTACTGACATAGTCCAGCGAATTAGCAAGTTGAAGTGGCAATGTGCAGGGCACACAGCACATAGAACTGATGGCCGCTGGAGCTGTAAGGTTCTCGAATGGAGACCACGGACTGGCAAGCCCAACGTAGGACGTCCATCCACACGGTGGATAGATTATCTAGTAAAGACAACAGGATATATATTTAGATGTAGATTTAAATCTATGGGGGAGGCCTGCGTCCATCAGTGGACTTCCTACGGCTGAGGTTGCTAAAGGATTAGTGTTATGGTGGTCTAAGAGTCTAAAGTCTAAGCCGTTAGTTAGTTAACTTTTGCCTATATAATATCACTGTTGAGATAACTCTTCTGTGTTAAGAAATGTTACATTCTGTTTTGTATTTTGCTACATACGAGCGAGCACAAAGTCACGAAGTGTCGAAAGACTGTAAGCGTATAAGAGGGCTGGCTGTTGTGGAGGCGTAGGCCGAGTGTGGTACCATCGAGGTAGAATTTACGGTTTACTAATGACACGTATAATACGCATTGTCATAATATACTTTGGCATAACAACATTCAGCATAATTATCACTACGATAGATAGATAGATAGACAAACTCTTTATTACACCACATAATAAATTGACATTTTTTAATGGTTTTTATCATTATAATTAGAATTTAGATAAATAATTTGTACGTCTCAATGAGTTTACAATATTTTTACAATAATAATAAGTTCAATAATTTTTAATTTAAGACCATTATATTTGCACCTACATTCTTGCAAATAAATGATTTATTTATTTATTAAAAAACTTGAAACTATAAAGTAACAATAGGACTATATTATATAGTATAAAATTTGGCGGTCTTATCGCTAAAAGCGATCTCTTCCAGACAACCATGCTGGGAGAGAAGAGTAAAGTAGACATTTGGTCGGTGGTGTGACTGAAATAATGTCGAAATAAATACATACTGTAGGGTTGATGTTATTTTGTGACGCGCATGCCACGGATTCTTTGAACGTTTTGGTGGTTTTATGGAAAGTATTAATGGCAACGTGTGGTTTAAGGAAGATCTATGGCATGTGCGAGGGTGCGATGGCAACACAGGGAGGTGGATACCAGTGCGACAGATGATTGTAGAGCGAGATTGAAGATGGTGGGCTTGAAATAAATCATTTAAAATATGCTGAAGTGTTCGAGTATTGTTTAATGGAAAAGGCGCGTCTACAATACAAACATTAAAACATTTTATTATACATAATATACACTAGACTAAAATATGCACATAGTACATAAACTACATACATAATCATTCAAGTATATATATACACACACATATCTTGTAAATATATATGCCAAAGTTAAAAAATATTATGCTAATAAAAGTTTTGCGAAAACGTTATGCCATACAATGTGATGCCTAAAAAAATTATGCCAAACGGAGGAATCCCAGAATTTACACATAGATTATCCGCATAAAAGCTATGACCATTAAGCAGATTTATGTTTTTTATGCCGTGGTTTGGTTGTAACACAATCATTCCTGTCTACACTGAGAGATTACAGTGCCATGTACTTCATGTTACGTTGACTTACACAAGTTTACCTACCAGATTCTTCCATTAACAGGAAAGCTTGAGATATTCCTGTCTTCTTCCCTCCGAATCATTTTCCAAAAAGAATAAAAGAGAGGGTGACAAGTATCTTGTCTCGTATCTCCAAGCGAGCCGAGGGCTTCTTATCGTGTACTTATTGTTGTTGGCGTTGAGAGGAATTGTTCTTATCGGTATTGTTTGTTGATATCACCTTTCTTTCCTTTCTTTTATCTATTTTCGTTTAGCGGTTTGTCTTGTGCTAATTCGTTTGGTGTTTTAAGAAGGTTTTGTATGCTCTTTGAAATAAAATCACAACTGATGAAATTAGAAAATACTGTCTGCGAGACGTTCTCTTGTTTTTCTCGTCTCCGAATGCCATGCGTGATATTGAGTAGATATGGCTAATTGTGTAGATGAGATAGAGCGATCTTATATAAACCCCAGTCATTTAAGATTTTAAAGTTCCAGCCGAATCATATTATAGAAAATTGCCCATGGCTAGATCGAATTATCCACGCGCAGCGAGGAGAAAACAACTCTGTTCCGGCAAGGATTTGATATCTCTGAAGCTCCAAATCCGAAGTAACCAGACGCCGGAACAAAGGGAGCACAAATTGTAATAATTGAAAGTTAACGTGCGTTAACTGCTCCAATAATTACACGACTGGCTCCTAATTAACGTAGAATTTATTTTGTTAAAAATAACACCAGCCTCGAATTACACAAAATTACTAGTTGTCTTTTTGAAGTTATCATTACTTGTCCTTGAGAGTCCTGGACCAACGATATATATCTTAATAAATGACGCAGTTTGAACTCTAATACCTTACCCATAAGTCAATTCAAACGGAAATAAAACCAAGCAGAGTTATATAACCGAAAATTAATTTGAAACTGCCGTTGCTTTATCATACCAATCTGAACTTTATATCAATGAAGGAAGATTGATGTTATTTGTACAATTAAATGTAATTGCTTAACCATACGGCAGGGTAATTGTTGTTGTGCAAGGGCACGTGCATTCGAATATATTTTTGTTTGGATGCGTAGAAGAAATTACTAAGTTGGATGGATAATAAAAGGTTATACAGAATAAATTGGTCAATGTGGATCTACTGTCTACCGGGTGGGCGTACGCTTTCAACTTAATTATTTCCATCAATTCTGAGTAGATTAAACTAATTTATAATGGGTTAGTAGTTAATTAAACACAGCTGAAAAGACAGAGTCATCAATTCTATTAATGTTTTGATAAAGTTTTGAGAAACTGCAAAAAAAGTCAATTAATTTAAACGAATTATATATCAAAGATCTTTGTATAAAATACCGGAATGGATTAGGCGTATGTTGCCACATTGAGGAAACGTCCACTATATGAAAAATTTAGGAATAAATAATAAAAGATCCCACCAGCACCGTACCCATTCCCTGTCATAGTGATTCTCAAAACAACTCACAAAAAAATACAGAAATTAAATAAACAATTGACCAATAAAATCAATCTCGCAACCAGCTATTAACCCCAAGGAACATTATAACAATCCGAGAGTCGAAGACACCTGCAGGGTCGCAGGACGCAGGATACTAATTTAACATCGAAGTAAGAAAGTGTTTCGTTTAAACGTGCAAGTGGACAGGACAGGTGTACCACATGACACCTGCTTAGTTTGAGTGCGTATATCGTTAATTACATACTAAAAACTAATGACCGGTGTTTATCTATTCGTTTACTTCGGAATCTTGGTGGAGTTAAGGGAACTTTTGGGGTAGAAGTAGTTTTAATATATGTTTCTATCGTATCGCATCTATTTTCATTCTATTAATGTGAAGTGTAAAGCAACGATATAACATTAATATAAGTCTCTATTCTTCGTCTTCTGCTATAAATAAATTCCCTCCATCCATCTATAGGTACTCGAAGAAATCGCTTTTTAGCAATAAGAGTGCGGCTTGTATGTACTTTTACCTGTAGTTTCTGTATTCTGTTTGTTATTACTTTATGTGGCGTACAATAAAGTATTATCTGTCTATTTATCTATTACGTTCAATATTCAAAACCCAAATCTAAAGCTTTAGTGTTTCAAATCTTCCTTCTGAATTTTTTGTTTTCTTCGGTCTTCGACATTAAAATTATCAACAACCAGTAGCATGGCTGCATTGCTCTTTCTTTAATTTTACATTTTTGGTATTTGTACATTATATTTTACATATCTACATTACATCCACTGACAAAAAGATTAAGAACAGGAAAAAGAGCTACATAATATCACAACACCTATCAATCTTGCAGCTCGCGTCAGCGATTGTCCCGGAACTTGTTATCCATTAGTAAGCGAGCAAAAAATAAAAAATCTTCTATGTATTAAAAAGCGATCTAGAGTAAATTAACGGATGTTTAGGGGCTCATTACGAAGGCGGGGCGGGTCAGAGAATTTACGATTACCATCTAATCTGTCACCTGTTTCAAGGAAAAACTTGACAGTGAATAATTTAGGCCGATGTGAGTGATGTCTCATGTCCAATTCTATCAAAAGGTTAAGGTTTTGGAAGTTTACCCTAATGATCTGTAAGCGATCAGATCCTAATATTATAAGGACTAGATTTGTTGCAAAGTTTTTATAATTTAAATTATGTTTGCGACATAATTAACAACTATTTTAAAGATCGCAAAACAGTAAGTATACGTTGTGCTCACAAAAGTTACCGAACCGAAGTTTTGCTTCTGAGTAAAAATACATCTCGTTATTGTTTTGACCATTCTACAATGAAAGCATACTTGTTCATCTTTTCCATTCATTGTATTTTCTCCTTCAATCGCCAAGAACAAATGACCAAAGCCATAAAGAAACAAGGGAAACGGGCAGGTGATACCAATTACAAATAGACGGCTTACAGATGGCGGCAAATCTTCACCTTACGACCGAGCCAGCTGGCTTCATTAACGAGAAGTGTCATGAACGACACTTAGCTTATTGTGTGTCTCACAATAGACAATAGATTTCTAAATATTATTACAAGTATAGATAGGAAAGCTTCAGGACACACTATGCTGAGCTCGTCAGTGACTGAACTCGAACGCTTTAATAATCCGTCTCACTATGATGGCAATGGAGAAAATACTTCTGGAGTAGTAATTAATATCATAGAGGTAGGAATTGAGTAGTTTACTACTGAAGTGAGAAGTGAAAAACAACACTTTCACTATAGAGCGTATTATTATGTCTGATCCACAAGAACACATCACAATTAATATCAAATCGAACAACATAAATGTATTTTTCAATGGTTGAATTACATATATTATTGTAATTGTTAAATCTTCTATTTGTGAAACATGAAAGAATAATCAATAAGATTCGTCCGATTTTGTCAAACTTCTTTTATAACTTAGTAGTTGTCGATTGTGCGTGTCCTGTGCCAATCTGTTTACTGAAGGTACACCGCTAAAAGCAGTTATGTCGAGAGATTGGCAGATTTTAGCGAGTTTATGTACTGTAATCCAGTGCGTTAACAACCACCCCTGAGCTTGTACTCCTGAATGCTAGTCCCCACATAAAAGGTGCGTGCACAATGGCGTCCGTTCGCCTTTTGTTGTACGAGAGCGGAATGGGGAAATGGTCGACTCTTCTCGAGTTTTTGTTGTTTCTGATAAATATTTTAGGGATTTTAGTGGCGATTGAGGAAATGTGATGTTATAGGAATGTGTTCGTTTGAAAGCAGGGATACTGTTAAGGCCTCCTTAACATAATTTTCATTTATTTGTATGTAATGCAAATATTAACTACGAGTAAAGAATAATACCTACACGCAATATATTTATTAAACAGATGTCGTTACGGGACATACGAAATACAAAACTAATATCCGATATCCATAAACTCACTCTGAACCAATTAGAATTTCAAAACATTAATGACTCACAAAAAACAACAAACAACTCCAAAATAAACCCTAATTCTCGTACACAGAATTCGCGCCGAGTTTTTTTGGACCGAGACGAAGGTACGCCGTTTTTTCGGCGCCAAAGCCGGGCCTTCTCGGAACAAGCATGAATGAAAAAAGTCATAAACCGAAGTGCTGCCTAACCGACAAACGGTTTCACGTGCCGATGCATCGAAATTGTAGGCTCAGCAATTTAACGATGTGAAAAACTTGGCTTTTTGTGCGCACCGACTTATCTCTCCGCAGCTTCGATCAGTTATGTTTGGGTGCATTTTAAAGGTTTCTCAATATTTGAGTTTTAAAATAATGATGTTCACGATGTCTTGAAAGAGGCTAACAGATTTTTCTTTTATATTATTTTTCTTAACATAGAAAGGATAAAGAGAGACATAAGCTGGCGATTGAGATATAGGCATTGTTATTTTTATCAGATTCTCCTGGTCTTTGTTATTTATTTCACCATCATCATCATCATCTCAGCCGTTGGTAATCCACTACTGAAGATAGGCCTTCCCCATATAGGGGGGTTTAGCCAATACTCGACACGCTTGGCAGGCATGTTATCGAGCGCAGTTCGATAGTTTTTTTGCAGAGGACGCTGCTGCCCGTCCTCTGGTTACTGGTCCTCTGTTAACCCCTATATAGGCTCTTACGGCAACCACGGGTACAGAGGGTGGAGCACTATTCTAAAGCCGGTTACTCCTGGGCTATATTTTATTTGCTATTTATTTATAATTCAGCACAACGCTAGGGCTAACTTAATGCTAAAATAGATTTTTCTGCCAGTTATCCGGGAAACTGGAGAAAATGTTAACATAAATCCGGTGGGGTGCAAACAAAAAAAAATGGGTGTTATAATTTTTTTTTTAACTTCCACACACGGTCATCTGGTCCCAAACTAGGCTAGAAGCCTGTACTATGGTAACCAGATAACTGATATACATACTTATTTACGCTTATAACACCCAGACACAGATCAAACAGACATGTTCATGCACACAAATGTTTGACCTGGCCGGGGATCGAACCCGGGCCCTGCGGCACAGAAAGCAGAGTTACTACCATCTGGGCCAACGAGGCTGTCAAATTCAGATCGCAAGCTCATAAGCATCATTGCAATGCTACTTCAATGCTCGATTCTGAAATCAGTTCTCACAGAGATAAATCATTTCCAAAATTCGGCTTCGACAGACTCCTGATGGAATATTGATGAGGCAGTAATTGCTGGATGCAGTGGGCTCTGTTCTTCCATCGCTCCACCCATGTTGTACCACATCATTTGTACACGTCTTGCCGCCACTTGTGTAGCTTCGTCTGTAATTACGATAATGTCATTATTACAGTTCGGCTGAAGGTCTGACAGGTTAGTGTTGTTCGCTGTTTCGCGATTATCTTTGAAATGTTGAATATGACGTAATGTATATTGCGGAATATTTGTCGTATAACATATTTAATCTTAAGTTTACCAGTAACTTTTATTTGGGATATTTTGATTTGCTGTTCACCGTGAAGCTTTACTCTCACGGGATTTTTATCGAATTATGCCTAATGTTAAGGTGGTTAGGACGATATAATTTCCCATACAAACTTTGAGGAACCAATGACGATGATAGAAGAGATATAATTTTTTCATTAGTGCATTATTTTAAGAATGAACTAATTATAGAGTGGCGTTTATTAAATTTTACTGCACAAGATACGTTTTAAAAAATCAAGTAGGTATCAATCGGAACTATGGAACACTTCCTGAATTCTATCGTTCTATCAGAACTATGGAAAGGAAAGACTTTAAATACCTGTTTGCAGTTATTAAAATGTATTTTGGTATTATAACTGGATAAAACATAAACATACATTCGCGCCTTTTTCCCGAAGGGGTAGGCAGAGGTGTACCCAGGACTCAGTCCCATAGTAGATACACCCACATTTCGCCAGTTTGTTATTGGTCCCATGTAATAGGGGGCGAACCCATTGCCATCTAACAGGCACAGTTCCAGACTCCATGCAGTTATTGAGATAATTCCTAATGGAAAAATCCAATATTTAACACTGCCTGAGCTGGGGATCGAACCCGGGACCTCTTGATTGGCAGTCGAGTATGCGCCCTCTACGCCACCGAGGCAGTCTATATCTAACTATGGAAAGGAAAGACTTTAAATACCTATTTGCAGTTATAAAATGTATTTTGGTATTATAACTGGATAAATGCCACTTTATAATTATTTGTTACTTAAAATTAAACACTAGTGAAATTATATGTCTTCTATCATCGTCATTGGTTCCTCAAAGTTTGTGTGGGAAATGATGTCGGCCCAACAACCTTAAGGAACGTCACTATGACAGGCACTCGCCCAAGGTTCGTTCCGGAGCAATAATTATGTACGCGGCTGAATCAGGTTTTATTTCTTGTCGAATTCGAAATGCATCAGAAACGATTATGAGCGAATCGAGTTTTATTTCTTTCGCTTTAGGGATCGGCTCATTTTCGAAAATTTCACCGTAATAAGTTCACTGCCTTATACAGCTTCACAGTTTGGGCATGAAATTCTTGCTTCTGATTTCTGATTTTAATCGGACAATCAGGTATTAAATGCACGCATTTAATACGACGGCTCGATAAGATTCAAATGTCGATAAGCATATAATTTTTAAAATCTCTGATCGTATTGCGTCCGTTTTAATCAACCCTTTTTATGCTTAATGCTTTGAAAACATTGATAACATAATTATTTTGAACATGACTCAGATCTTCTCAATTTTCAAAGACCTCCCCATCGCTGGAAATACCCAAAAACAAAATGCTTGTATTTTCCAAACCTATTAAAATCGCGTGCCTTTTTACCTAACTCTCGAACAATAAGATGATTAGCAACCCTTAGGGCCCGCTCCCTTTGAACTATAGAATTACTTCTCGGAATTTTGTTACGGCGTTTTGGCAGCGAAGAACGTTGTTACTGTCTTAAATCTGGGTTTAGCATGTATAATGTTTAGTTCTTTATTTTATTTAGCCTTTAAATCATCATCATCACCATGAGGTGCCGAACTCGATCCCTAGGTCAGCCTGGATGGAGTCTGAAACTGTGTCCAGTAGATGCCATTAGGTTCGCCCGCTATGATATGGAACCAATAACATAACTGGCAAAGTATTGGGTGTATCTACCATGGAACTGGGTTTACATCTGCCTACCCTTCGGGAAAAATGCGTGATATTATGTTAGCAAATTAAGTATATTCTGGTTCTTCGTCATGATTTCGTAAATCTATTTTAAACCTTTTCAATAAGGTGATCAATCCAAAGGGTTGGCATGTCACTTTTACATTAACCCTTGCGAAGTTTCAATCAGTGACTCAGCAGAAATGGAGCTTTGTTAATTTTGCAGTACTAATGCATTATACGGTGACCCGGCAAGCCCCTATTCAAATGGAAAAGTTAAGTGAGGCGATACTATTGGAGTTTGGGAGGCAAAGTTTCACTCCGAGACTAACTCTTATCTTACCAGGTTTATAAACAGAACCAACTTGTTGGCTACTTTCGTATACATATTAATAGGGTATATGCATGTGTTATTTTTATATATTTAATTAATTGTTCACATCGTCATAGCATAGTAAAAAATATAAATTTCATTGGAAATGAAAGAATAAAATTTTAAAAAATAAATTTAAACCGAGTTAAAATTTGAGCTGTTTGAACACCGCCATTTTCGCGCGCTTTGTATGACGTCACATGCTATGCCCAGTGTTTGTTTACTGTAGGTGTTCTAATAAATACTTTACACAGAATTTCAATTTAATAGCCGTTTAAGCCATGGAAGAAGCTCATAAACAAGTTTATAAGTATTGTCTTGTGTAAATGTGCAAAAATACTATTAGAAGTGCACCTGATAAAGTGTTTTTCCCTGTCCCGAGAGATGCGAAAGTACGACAACAATGGTGTAAGGTTATGAGAAGAACTATGGTATCTCCAACAACTTGCTTGCATTGTTGTGAAGATCACTTTAAATGTAAGTATATTATATGTATACCTATTATGATCTCAGTTAATCAGAAGTGAGTTTTGGATTGAATATCAAGCATATGCTGTCATCATGAACGCATCTATTCTCGGCAGATTATCGGATTGTGCTTTTACAAAACCAATTTCTGTCATCATCGTGATGATTCCTAATCTCACTAGGATGCTAAAATATGTACTAGCTATGGAAAAGGCTGCGGGAAAACGATTTTAAACTATTTTTATTTCATACGCTATACAAATAACACACAAACTTCTATGTTGACATAGCATCTGACGTCACATTTCGCTTCGACCAATGGCGATGCGTTTGGCAATTTTGAATTTCCCTCGCATATTTTTCACTTTTTATTTATTATTTTATGCTAATAAAAAGGAATTAAATGAAAGAATTATGTTTTAGATATAATGTCCGGTCGATATAGATTCGGAAAAAAAATATTTGAACCAAATTTAAACTACACGCATATTCCCCATTAACTGGTGTCTAGAATAGTGGGAAACCATGCATGCCAGGATAATGAACGATAAGGAAATGAAATCACTAACCAAAGGATGCCTACTGTTTTCGAATCTCTTCTTTATCGTAAAAAATATTTTTTTATTGATAGTGAGTAACAAGACGAGCAAATCAGCTGCCTGATGGTAAGCATCATGATTGCTCATATCAGACACAGTGCCACCCAGTGTTTTAAAATTCAAACTTCTGCGCGGCACTGCACTGCGTCTGTCATCCTGAGATATGAGTTATTGGAACTCGTCATGCCCAGTAATTTCGCTGGTAACATTGCCCTTCAGACCGGAACGCAATAATGTTTGCACATTACTGCTTGGCGGATGAATAACTGGCAAAGGTGTGTACTTCCCCAGGCGGCCCCCTGCACACACCCCCTGCACTGAGGATTACACAGGACACTATAGGATTTTGTATACAGGACTTTAAAATACCCATAGTCCTGAGTCCTGCGCTTAATATGCATTCATGGACAATCTTGGCTCATTACTCGTTCAAGCCAGGCGCTTCGTGTCCAATAAAATTCTCCAATGTAATAGAATGGATTCTGAGTTTTCCACTGAACACATTTCAAAAGGTATGCAGAGTCTTCCTTGTAATACGTAGAATGACCGTGAGGCTGTTTCGTAACTAGCAGACAGTTATTTCATTGTCAATGCAGAGGTCGGCCATTCACCGTCTGAATTCTTGTTTAGATGTCAAGGTGATGATTTGGATTCGTTTACTGACGAACTTATCTTCAACTTCGACAAACGCTGTTGATTAATAATTTAAACCTCCTATAAAAATAATGTATATATAATCTGGAAGTAGGTGTAGGATGAATGTTTCCTCATTATTGTTAGTATCAAATTTATTTTAGGTATTAGGTACCCAAGGATCGGCCGACTACCCACATTTTATTGAAAAATTAATTAATTGTTATAAATTCTCATGTAAGTCACTTCTGTCTTTTTGAGAAATAAATCTTTAAACCTAAATTACGCGTATACGTATTCTACGATAGCAAAATCTCTAAACAACCTTTATGTCAGACGAGGTTAAATCTGTTTTTTTAATTAACAAAGCTGTACCGAAATTGAAGACGATCATTTTGATTGTCTGTCTTCAGACTTAAGACTAATGTCGCTTTTGATGAAGATTTAATCTGAGTGACCCCAGTAGGTCACTTAGGAATGACTCATGATAGAAATGACTTAATACAGATTATAGAGGCACTGAATCCTGTTGAAGAATTCAGTGTTGTAATTGTAAAACAATATCATACAGGCAACCCGAAGCAAAATAATTAAAGAACGCTCATTTAGTTTCATATCAAATTGATTTATTTTCAAAATATTCAATGTAGCAACAGTGAATTGAAAGAAAAACATTCAATATTGTTATATTGATTTATCATACAGCACCAATTTAACACAGAAGCTTTAGTTATTGCGCTCGTCTTCCCCAAGACTTAATGATAGTAGAACAAATAGCATAATCATGCAAATGTCGCCGTAAAAACTTGGCCAATATTCCCCGAGAGTTATAAGGAAGGATATCATCGTTGATCACAGCTTCGGGTTACAATCATGACATAACTTTCCCCGCCATATAAGCTTGTAGACATTGTAGGTGTCTATTACGGTACGGGTGTAGGGTGTCGCGTGTCCAGAAATATCTGGATGTTTAGCCGCTGCTTCCTTTACACTGTTGCGTAATACGGACATTCCGATGGCTCTATCTAAGCTCGTCTTTATCTTCACGTTGACCAACAGCTCTTCTTCGTGTCCTTTTACTTAAAATAATTAGAATTGTTCCTTAAATTACCAATAGACACCGAAAGGTCCACAATTCAGAATGAAGTAATAGCAAGAAATTATGTTATTCATTTTGTGGTGGTTAATTACACTGTTTGCAAATGTAACTAATTTAGGTTAGTCGTACAACCCTAGCTGGGTAATAGGGAACACATCCGTTAAAAACTCTCCAAGTTGAATTTTGTTTCCACTATTAGTGTCGGATTTTGGACGAGTACTGACTAAGCTCGTCGTGACCATTGACCTAAAGCTATCACTGACTCACAGCGCGTGAATGACTACTTATGATTGTATAAGCAAAATGAGTAGCAACAATCTATGTATATTAAATCTACGTATTTATGTATATTTAATCTATCGATCTATGTATTTTATACATTTCCTCTTTAGTATGTTTTCTGGTCCACATTCATCTATCTCGTCTTTTGGATTCCTTTGAAAAAACTTTCAAGCTGAATGATGAACTTCAAGTAAAACTGGTTTCTCCAATAGGGTTGTGTCCATTATAAATAAATCGGATGCACGGTTGTTTCTGATTATTAACTAAGATGTAGAAATACTAAAAAACTAAATGATTTATAAAACGAAATAAAGATTAATAATATTTTCAATAAATAAATTCCGTAAAACTAGGCGTACGATCACGTGATATTAAACACCAATCAGAAAGCGTGACGTCACACCGCGGCAAACATCATTGTTGTTGTTGACGTTTCCATAAAACAGAGCAAGTTATTTAATTAGTTTTTCGTTTTTTAGCTATTTTTGACAAGTTAACATAGTGGTTTTCAGTTATTTCTTGAAAGACAGATATATTTCGCTATGGAATCAGGATTTATTAAAGCAAATAGTACGAATTTACCCAGAATTGACGCCGTCATGCTCGGCAATTTTTTCGCATCAAATACTGACTTTTGCTCATCGGAATTCCGCAATGCTAAAACCTCTGTGTAAGTATGAATATGTGTAAATTATATAATACATGTCCATTGACTTATTATAAACATAAACAGTATTATTTGTTTCGTAGTTTGTCATACTTAATGTAAGTTGCCGGACATTGGTTTTGAGGTTAGATTTGCTAAGTATTATTTAATTTATTACTCCATATAATTAACCATGTCATTTGGCAACTAGAATAAGAAAATAATGTTGGTTAATTATAATAAATATAACACTAAATTAAAATTCTACCTGATAACAACATAACATAACCTTTACTCGTAAATTAAAACTTGAAAAATAATGATTCATTATTTTTGTTTTAAATTTGTAAATATGTTGATTGTGTGACTTACATCAAAATGATCTTCACAAAAATACATTCTCGAAACTGCAGATAAACTATTAGCATCATCTCTCCTCGCAAGGTTTAGCCACTTTTTTCGTATATGTTTATTGTTTGGAACATAAATGAATAATTTGTTTGGCGTTTTTATAGTCGTACTTTTACACTGGGGCACTACATAGTTCTTGTAATAAGAGGAATTCATTTTTAATTAGAGAAAACTAACAACTCCCAGAAAAACACACGATTCCTTTGTTGTGTTTGTCACGGTGTGACGTCATTCAAAACGCCATGACAGTCTGGAGCGTTTTTGCGGTAAATTCAAATTGATTTTTTAAAACCAAAAATACACAATATAAATGATCGAATTTTTCAAAAATAATAAGTTTTTAGGGTAAAATAGATAGTAAGATAATGTATTAACCAATTTTTCAAATTTAGTCAACTAGCCTATTGTCTGCTTGATTGCCACCTATGGCATAAAAAATGTTATGTGAACAAGCCATAAAGTCGAAGCTTTCCAGGTCGAGAAGGGTTTGCGTTCAGATTCTTTATTCATCGTCATCATCTCAGTTGTAGAAAATCTACTGTTAGACATAGGCCTTCCCCATAGATTTTCATTCCAGCGGCTTGCATCTAGCGTGTTCCTGTTTACTTTATTTGATCGTCTGTCCACCGTGGGGTGGACTTCCTACGCTGCGTTTGTCGGTCCGTGGTCTCCGTTCGAGAACCGTACAGCCTCATCGGCCATCAGTTCTTCGTGCTATGTGCCCTGCCCATCGCCACTTCAACTTGCTAATCCACCGGGCTATGTCGGTTACTTAATCATTTATGTGGCGAAATTTTAACATCTCGTACTGATTCGGTGTAACAACCGCCCGTATCTACTGAATAAGTAGTTTCACCGCTTCGTTCCTAACACACTTTTTGTCCCGTGACATATGTATCTAAATCGGGCTGGATCGGTGACTGTCTAATTCCGTACTCGGGTATTGTGGACTTCCTATTGTGTAACTGTGGGACACAATTGATATTCTGCGGCTTTGTACCTATTTGCTGGTCCTCGTCTTTCATTACAATTTTTATCTTAATTGTAGACGAGATAGACTGTATGGAATGTATGTGTACTGTATTGAGACTCTTTTCAAAATAGCATTGATGTACTTATCCATCAGCACCCTTTCAGGGAAGTCCATTTATTAAAAGTGGTTCCTGAAATATTTGAAACATACTCGTAAGTGATTAATTTTATCTTGTGTGTTTAAAGATGAATATCCGCATTAGGAATGATATTATATTATATAAATAAATAAATAAATAATTTTGATTTACACCACTTTTTTAACCGACTGTACTTTGTATGAGCGGTCGAGTTGACTCCCACAAAATAATAAAAAATATTAAAGGTACGAATCGACCGCGCGGTCTATTTAATTGCAGTAGAGATGACATCTAACTCATGAATTCTGGTACCATGTTGATTTAATATTGTTCGAAAAATCGGTGATAAATAATATAGGTCTGCTCTAGAATAAGATGGTCTACAGTTTCCTTTTCTATAACGAGCAATGTAATAAATACCATCTACACCCTACAGGAATTCTAATGATAGTGTTAAATGCTAAACGTATCAAACGAGTTCTGCAAACTAGGCTAACATGTCGCGTGCGCGCGCGCCGATGTCCGCCGGCTAATTAAATACCGGCCCTTGCTGGAGTCTTCATTAAAAGATCATTAGCTTGCAAACGCGTTGGTCGTGCGACAACAGAATAAATAGACAGATGTGTATCTAATGTTTGTTTATTAACTCATGTAAGGTTATTGAATCGGAGAAGCATTATTTAAAATTATATTATCAGTTTATGTAGGTACTAAGTTAATGTTATAATTACACTTATTATGTTAGTTTTATGAAGTAACTCAGTACAATACATAAATATTTGTCACTTGAAATCTTTTTCGCTCAAAACTTTATTACAAAATTTGCTATCGATTTTTACCTAAGTAGCGCGGAAAACTAATCCTGCATAATTTACGATTCGCTAAACTTAAATATTGCTTTTATTTTATTTTTAATAGCTTCCGGTTTACCGCCTCAATAGTTAGTTTACGATTTGTTTTATTGCCTCGTTAATTGCTCTTTTGAAGACGTTGCCTAATTACTATTTCTAGTGCTTCAGCGTTATGCAATAATTAACAAGGCTCTATTTTATTGGGTATGTTGTGTGTATTTCTAAATCTGTGTTATATTTATATGACAGCGCCTATAAAATGAACATTCTCAATAAAATAAATCGTCATAGCAACCTTTCGAAAATCCGTGCATCGCGATTATGAACATTCTGAATTAAATAATTCGTTATAGCGTACTTTCAAACTCACGCAAATCGCACTTTTAAACTATGAATACAGTACATCGATATTATAAACTTTGAAGTTCAGTAGGTCAGTCATTTTTTTATATGTTTAATCTGAAAGATCTGAAAAAATTAAGCCCTACAAGTTTCTTGTGGGTTCTTCTTGTAGAGGTATCTTTCCGAACGCACGGTAGACTCATTACTGTTTATCTTCATTGACGTGCAGAAAGTTTAGATTGTTACCTAATTGAATAAATCTTTATCAGTTTTTTTAAGGAGTCATGTAATTTTTGCGTCTATATTTCTCTGGCTGTCTGCGAGTATGTGGCGTCTTTTGGCTTCCAAAGGGATCCAAACCGTTTTTGAATTTATTATTACTGCATAATTTATGATATACAACGATAAGTGAAACAGTCACGATAGCTCAGTTGGGAGAGCACCGCCACACGGAATCGCGAGGGTCGCGGGTTCAAGTCCCGCTCGTCTGTGAAATTTTTCCTTCCCATATTTATATCATTCTAGCTGCTGCTGTGCCCCGCGGTTTCGCCCACGTTGTCTTCGTTCCCGTGGGAATATCGGGATATAAAGTACCCTATGTGTTATTCCAGGTTCAATAGTTTTTGCGTGAAATAGTAACAAACATCCATCCATCCATCCATCCTCACAAACTTTCGCATTTATAATATGAATATGAAGTAAGATTCATGATTACTACATTTATATTTTTTTCTTGTACCTACATATATATTATTAATCTTTATAGAAATAATAACGTTATCTTAAATTATGTAGCCTTAAATGTCCACCAATTTAGACTACATTTAAGCAATAGTAATTTCAAACTAGAGCAATTTTTTATAATGTGAAAGTTGACTCAGCTACTCGATCTTCTTGTTTGCAATGTTCTATTAACTAAATGTCATATAGACTAGATTATAGATTGTGCAAGGATTAACGAATTAAATCTACACCTAGCTTTTTCTCTTATACAGCGTCCTTTTGTGTCATTTCTAATTAGAGGTGAAGCAAACAATCATGTAAAGACAGCCCTAGTTTAGGGTTGCCTTTACCCTGTCACATTGATTAGTTTTCTAGCGGTTACACTTTCAAAGAGAACCTTAGACGGAAGGACGGCAATTCAAATCTCCCATATTCTTTCTACATTGGAACAACCAAGTTACATATTATAACATATTCTTTGATGGTCAAGTCACTTACTATTTCATATAACTTGAGTCAAATAAAACATCACCTTACATTTCACATTACCATATAAAGTTACAGACGCTACGTGAATAGGTTACTGGAAGCTCGATATTAGTCAACTTCCGAAGCTCCTATTTATCACGCACTTCGCTGTTATGTAAGGGAAGTGGGCTTCCGTCCGATTATCTAGAAACTGTAGTCTAATGCCCTATACATAAAGGTCATGTTTGAACAAAATTGCTGGATGCGGTCAAGGACAAAACGCCGGTCACACGTGAAGGTCGCAATGTCGAGGATCTGTACCGAGAATTCTTCGAATGCCCTTTGAAATACGTCTTATAAACGCGCTTACGAGATGGCATCTAATCTCATCTTAGAGCCATAAATACGAGTACAAAACCTCTGAAGGACAAAGTAAATGGACTGGATAAGCCGCTTATTTTATGTGATTTCATAGAAGTGGATTATTCTAAGAGCTTTATTTCAATATGAAAGTGTTGGTATTAGCTCTAAGGTTGGATCTAACATGCAAAGTTCATGTAAACGCCATCCACATTCCTTTCTCAGCATAAATAAGCCTGAATTGCGTTCACACGTTAGACATACTCAATACGCGATAAACCGTTAATAAACAAAATTGATAGCGAATCGCTTATATCTGTACGTTAAGAACTAACTTCGACCCAGAGTCGAGTTTCACATCACTAAAACGCCACTGAAGCCACCATTTCAATTCGCACTTTACGTCAGTCTTGAAGAATAAGCATCGCATAAATTTCGTCCTCCGTCGCGCCGCACGCGACGCTGATCCCGAGACCGCCCTCAGTAAATTAGAATAAAGGATACCTTTACGTGTAAACGTATAAAAGTTTTACTATCGTACAACGGCAATCCAAGCCTTAAATTACGATGGACGCGGTGTGTCATTACGAGTACAAAGGTAGATTTTAATTTCACGTTGTGTGTTGGTGGAAATGGCAATTTTGTCGCTACAATGTTGAGGCGCCAGATGTGTATCTGTGTATGATGATACTATTAGGGTGAGTTGCACCGTACTGTCGATTAAAGTTAAGGTTAAAGTTAAATTTAACGTTAACAGTAACGCTGACTTTAGCATTGACAGCGGAATGTGTTGCACCGTCGTATTTTTTGGGATAGTTAAAGTTACCAGGGCTGCAAGTGAAATAGGTTCTTATTTACCCCAAACCTATATCAAGAAACATTTTTAAATATGGCCATACCAGAGAAAAACTCAAATGTCACTGCCAATTGACAGATTTTGCTGTCAGTGGCATTGCCGTTATGTCAAAATCTGCGGCTGGCGGATGCGATTTGATGCGAAACATGTTTAATTTATTTGTTTTTTTTTTTTTTAATCGATCAATCATAGCGAGGACGATAAACTTTTCTTTTCCTAATTCTCAAATCGGAATCACTTTCATCACTAGAAGAGCTAATTTCCCACAGTATGGTGCGAACTAACGAAACCATCTTAATAATAAAATATTACGAGATAATATTTTATAATAAAAATAACATATAAACGCAAGTACGACTGGTAAATTTTTGGAAGTTATATGAATCACTGATATCAATAATAGAAAGACAGTTGACACTAACCTTAACTTTAACCGGCCGAATTTGAGCGGTTAATGTTAACGTTATTTATGACGTCATTTTAACGGTTGTTAAAATGGTGCAACGCGTAATTGGTCTAACCAAAGATTTGACGGATTGGTTATTGTTAAAGTAAGCTGGTGCAACTCACCCTTACTCTTTTATTAGCATTGGATGCGATGTTATCGACAGTTCTGGACTGGTGTATGCTTCCTGGCTGCATTTGTTTGATTAACCTGATAGGCAATCTTCCGAACCGATGTACTTTCACAATATTGCACCAATAAAGTGATTGGACTGAGTCCTGGGTACACCTCTGCCTACCCCTTCGGGAAAAAGGCGTGAATGTATGTTATGTTATGTAAGTGAATCGATTTATTCTCAGCAATATTATATATTTCAGTTTGATGGACATGACCGATCCAGTCTCGTAAAGATTCACTCGATCGTTCATATCACAATACCTTTGCTAATGCAGGAGCTACCGTGGAGCTAACATGATAGAAACTGTACTTCAAAGACAACGTTTAAGTTGAATAGATATGGATATTACGAAATTGTGTACGAATTTAGCAAGAATGAAAGAATTTCATACAGAAAATTGTATGTTCATTCAGCGTCAAGTCAAGGTAATGTCAAGGTATCCCAGCCAAGGATTATTCTGATCCCAATTTTGCGCGCCCATAAAAACTTCTATCAATCTATTTTCAACTCAGCCATGGTCATGAAACCCTGGTCTTATTACGTACTATGCTTTATAACGATCCAGAGTCTGTCGTGACGTATATTATAAATACGTTATTACGCCGTATTCGAACGTGGGTTCAAGGATGGCCGTGGAACGAAGGCCCTCTATAAGGGTTGAAGGTTTTCGTGATTGTTGTGACGTACCTTATTGTGAAATTTGAACTTTTACTCCTTCGATAATAATTCGATGTTCTTCGCATCAAGTTGGTGTGTGATGAACCTTGGCTGACATAGGTTTAAGCCCTCAGAAAGTCACTGACATGACCAATGAATAGTATAAGAGACGATTACCTCCTATATCTAGGTAACAAGCGAGACCGATAGTTTAATGTGCCTATTGTTGTTTATGCCAACCTGACTGTCGACTAAAACATCTAACGTTACCAAAATAATACCCTGCCCTCAAAGCAACCGGCATGATATTTTCTGTCCACGTCGAGTTCAGAGCCAGAAATAACATGACTCCTCCGCCAGGTCTGCGGGTTCACCGACACTAGACCACGTGACTTGACACTTCCTCATGCTGAGGAATTGACAGCACCGAGATTATATCTGATGACGGGAATCGACGGCGCGTGGATGGAATGCAAATGTCTCCCAACAATTATAAGCCACATTAACCCTGATTTGCATAAACAATTAGATGTGGTGTTTTTTGCTTCCTGGTTATATCTGATAAAATCAATTACGCGATGAGGCCTCCAAGTCAATATTCCCGATTTGATTGTGATAAAATTCTTCAGAATTCTGTAGATTGATGAAACGAGTTTCATGTCATTACCAAGATTGTACTCTTCCCCTTATACACTCGCACGGCTTCGCATATTGTCTCCCTATTGTTATCTAAAGGCCATAGATTCGCCTTTAGGATCATTTTCCTATCCACAAAGAGTTTCCAATAAAACGTTGGGTTCAAGGTCGGACGCGTCACGAAAAATGGCGAAAATTCATCTCCATCCAGTTGATATAAATATTTAGAGTTCCGTTTGATGGATAGCTTACGAATGCGCAATAAAAATCTCTGCCAAGTTACCGAACAAGCTATCTTTGCTTCTTAGAAAATGTGTAATTGCGTGGTTCCAGTTCAGCGCTAAAATTAATTTAATGATATGGACTTGACGTCAACTGTTTGAAAATCAGCCACTCTCCCTCGTCGTCTAATTCTCAACCTATTCTTTCGTATGAATTGCTAATGACAGAACCATTATCCGGGAGTAGGATGTATTCCGCGGTGCGAGAACTGAGGAGTAAGGCACTTAAGGGGCTTCCTCTTAGAGTCTAGAAGTAGGAATGCTAATGTCGTCATGTCCGCGTGTCCGCTGAGGCATCAGGCACGTGTTGGAGTTCAAGGGCAATCAACTCGGTCGTTACACTTCGCTTTTTGCGCGATTTGCGTAACTTCTAGACGGGCGACAATGAGCAAATACTCTGTACGGATCAGTTATACGCCATTTCCGATAACTTCTCGGAATGTATTGTAACCGTATCGGTGTTGTGACTACGTTCGAGACTTAACACTGTTTCTCTGACAAGTAAGGGAGTGTAATAATTTATCTGATTTGGTTTTTTCACGAAGTTCTGCATAGGACAGAGTTTTGTTGTTCTTCACGGCAGAAAGTTTCCACAAGACAGAAAGTTTAAATAAAAAAAAGTTTTTTTTTTTAAGTTTCATACAGGAAGTATGAATATACATATATACTCAATATATATATATATACTCAAAGATTTGCCAAAAATTTTGAATTCGGCTGCCAGTTAAAATAGATATTTTTAGGGTTCCGTATCTCAAAAGAAAAAAAGGAACCCTTATAGGATCACTTTGTTGTCTGTATGTCTGTTTGTCCGTCTGTCAAGAGTCACTTTTTCGTGGCTGTATCAAGTTGAAATTGATATCAACTACTCATATCTGCGGTCCCTTGTGGCTGTAAAAAATCATATTTCTAAGTTAGCGCAATCAAAAGTTATGGCTATTTTACTGCATATTTCCATTCATTGAGCAAAAGGGACTAAAAGCTCTAAGGTACTTCCTCCATGTTTGCTGTAGTTTGCAACTAGATGGCGCTATATGTTCTTAGTAGGCGGATTATTTTTGGGATTGGAAGCGTTTTGTTCAGGTATAAAACCTAGGTATAAAACTAAATATTCTAAGTATAAAACCCTACACTCTGCATACAATACGTATGCCTTAAGGATTTATTTCTTGATGATACATCTACGATTATTAATCCAATGATGACGGCAACCATCTCAGGACAGGTGACGTTAACGATACAGAAAGCTCATAATATACTCTGTCCTCTGTCTACAATCATGGGAGAGGGCGCTTATGTCTGTGTGCTAGGAAATTTTCGGAGTTCACTTTCGGAAGAAGTGGATACTTTGCGAAGCTGACATTTTGACAAATAAGCATATTGATGATGATGAGCATGATTGATTGAGACGCGGAAATTAGCCTCCGTTTATCATGTTGCGAAGTGGTAATAAGAGATGATTTGTTTTACACCGGCTTAGTACTTATAGCGGGGAATGTAGTTTCATCAATAGTTATGAGTTATGGCCACGTTAGTTACGATTGTGGATAGGATACTTAATTAAACTATAAATTGGCAACCAAATTATTCCACAATCATTACATCTGCACAATTAAAATTTTCATTAGAAAACATGAGAAGTTTGAAGATTACCTAAGAACGTTTTATTACCAATCAAATCTACTTTTATAAGTCTGAAAATTACATTTCTAATAAAAACTTTAGCCATGACAGTAAAATATTTAAGGCCAATTAAATATGAGTCAAAAAATGTTACAAAGTATCGCGATTTCGCTTTAAAGTTGTTTTTGCTCATCGCGTTTTCAGCCTGTACCTGCCTTCGGCCTATGCCTATTATCCTAGGCCTATGCCTTAGGCCTTAGGTGTAGTCCTCGGAAATCTCAGGAAGTCTAGGATCAGTTACGTTTTTCGTGGTCAAAACGACACTTGTCTCTCGGTCTTTGCACATGGACAGAATGCATCTACTACCGACTACCGACGCATCTAAACAGTCGAAAGATGCCCATACTAGCCTCCTACAATATTTCCTGTGTCGTCACGATTTCGTTAAAGAATCGTTATCCATATAGGTCATCCATATAACGCGCAGGTTATCACGCAGGTTATCCATATAAAAACACTAATTAAATATAATTTAATAAAATAAGTTAAATAGTATCCGACCACATCGTCAATTTGTCAAACGCCCCATACATATACTCGTAATGTGATGACAAAACATTTTCGAGTCTATTTTTTTTTGTGTTTTCATTCATTGTGTTTTCGTCGCGATGTAGCGGCGGGTGGCCTCCGTGCCAGATCGTTGAATAAAATAAATAAGCAATTTGTTTGTCTGCTTGTTTGTTCACACCTCTCGGTTCCCCGACGCGAGATTGTGACTGTTTATTTTTTTTTTTTGCCAAGCCCCCGGCTCTCGTGTCAAATCGACTTTTAAACCCTTTCTCGATCCCCTAAATCGTTCATTGTCGCCATACATCTTGTACCCTCACTGCAAATACATCCTTATCATAATCTATACAAGGTCGATAATGTTAAACTTTTGGTCGACTGTAACAAATCCATATTATTACTAGTACTCTCCTTTTGTAGTAAAAAGATTATTTTTAAGGCTAGACGTGCTCTAATTTTAAAAATAACAGTCGCGTCTGCCGCTATTGGTCCTTAACACCTTTTTTTGGATGATTCTCATGAATTCCGGTGAAACAGTTTTTCACCCCTTGATTAGGATCTAAAAGGTACTTCCGTGGAAGTGAACAGGTTTCGGAATTGGGAATGAAAGGTTATTTCGAATAATGTGTCTAATCTGTGAATGGAATAATCACGAGTATTTTGTGCCCCCTTGAATACGAATTGTCGATTAGTAGTGACAATAACCCTCACGTGACTGCACTCGAATTACGAACACAATTTTATGTTATCATCAGTACTGAGCTAGGATGGAAATCTCAGCTTCTTTGACAGTTGTGAAACGTAAATAAAAAACCTTAAGATACATATTAATAACAAAATCTAAGTGAGACTCGACTAAAAGGTATTTTCAAGTTCTAGAATCTTTACAGATACACATACAGTAGGAGGCAACGCCTAGAAACTTCTGCTTGACCACCACCTGGTACTTTTTAAACAAACAAGTGTGTCCTAACTCCAAAGTGAGTAAAAATGTCAGTGGAATAAATAAACCATTTAGCGTTGCGGTGGTAGGCCTCTTTTGCAGGGGGCCGCCTGGGGAAGTACCACACCTTTGCCAGTCATTCATCCGCCAAGCAGTAATGTGCAAACATTACTGTGTTCCGGTCTGAAGGGCAATGTGTCCAGCAAAATTACTGGCATGACGAGTTTCAACAACTAATATCTCAGGGTGACAGGCGCAGTGGAGTGCCGCGCAGAATTTTGGATTTTAAACACTGGGTGGCACTTTTGTAATGGGCAATCATGCTTACTATCAGGCACCTGATTTGCTCGTCTTGTCACTCACTACCATAAAAAAAAGCCATACGAGTATTTTGTTCGTTCCGTAGAAGTACTACTTTACGAATGAAAAATAAAAAAAAATCTTAATTATGATAAATTCTTGTTCTAGGAGTTTGAAAAATAAAATCAGAAACTTCATACCTATATAGACTCCCAAATATAATCAATGATTTGAAGTATGAAGCGCATTTGATCGATTTGTTATAAATATAGGTATATCAAAGCAAACCTTTTTACTTACTACCAACATTTTCATGGAAAGCGAAGTTACTACACCTTAGCATAAAATAATCTACGTTCGAACTTCACGAAGACTATCGTCGTCATGGTCCAATATCTTTTTGCGTCGCAAACTAAGGTCATTGTATGAAAACATAACCAAAAATAACAATAACAATAGGTGTTGCGATCCTTAAGGTTTTATTCATACACCTACACCATCAGAATTCCATCAGAGTGATATCAAATTCAAAACTGCTAAGGTTTTTGGCCATGCGGAATTTATATTAGTCAATTATTGTAGCGGCCAACATTATACATAGCTTCACGTATTCTTACTGTGTTAATGATGATGACTAACTATGAAATACTTACTAGAAATACCTAAGCATTGTATTCACATAAATATGAATGGAACGACCCTGACTGACTCAAATATATGTATCAACATCTGCGAGATTGTTATCGAAATGTTTAGGATTATTGTAACTTGAAGCATGAAAAATAGTTTCAAAGTCAAGTTCATTGATTCAATTACGTATTAAAATACAAGATAATGTTATAAAGTTACTAGTGCAACTTGACATTCTAAAAGTTTTGGGGGTTATTTTTTCAATAGATTTTTTTTTAAAGTGCTAATTGTTTTGTGATATTTGTCTGTATTAGGTGGACGTTGAAAGTCATGCAGAAGATTTCGGACGTTTTTTTCTATGTGCATAACATGCTAGCTTAGCTTCACTTTAGTTTCTTTGATTAAGTTAATTTTACATAGCCATTTATTGCATTAATTCAAAACCTTAGTAGCTAACTAAAACACAGTATATTTAGAAATGTTGTACACCTCCTTTATTTATAGCCAATGATGAATTGTCCATTAGCCTACGGTCTACAGATGGTTTGCATTGAATTATCGCGTTCCGTTGACTACGGGTTTTGCCCCACCAATTCCCATAAACCGCATAATGTGACCTTCGAGAGTCGACTCCCATGACCGGTTCTGCAAGTGCCAACTGCCGTCCAACAATGTGGCACTTGTGGGCGGATGACTCACTAGTCCTAAAGTCTTAAGGTTGTTAACCATTCAGAAGTATGGGCGCTGTTCTTAACTTATTATAGGCTTTGGGTCATGTCGTACCTTTTTAGGTGTCAGATCATTGGCTTATGGGTGGATGATTGACACGCTTAATTTGATTCTTTTATTATGGTTTTTGCAGAGATCTATTTCTGGAGCTCTAAAACTAGCATGATCTCTAGCAAAGGCTGAATTTGAACATAAAAATGTATAATAAAATTTGTGAAATTTTGATAATAATATTGTATCGGAATAATTTGTATAAATTAATTGTATTAAATATAATAATAATAATAAATAATTTGTATCGGAGGATGTCATTAGCATTTTAACATTTTAATAATGCCTAGCAAAACATTCATGGAAATTTTACTGCATTTTAATTCTAATAATAAAATTTCAATAGTGAGAGCATTAAAAGCAAATTGTTGTAAGAGTCAATCCAAAACTGTTCACAATAGGATCGGTAATCATGATTAACGGATGCAGATCTAAAACAGCTTTCTTATGAGTCATGATTTACCATCACCATCTGGTGGCCAATACCGATATGTGGCAGAGTGGTGAATGGCAGCCAGTAGGCAGTGCCACGTCCTTTCTCGGAATTCTAAAACGTCGGCGCCGCGTTCTATCAAACAGTATTGACTAGTGTACCAGTGACTCAGGGTTCATAGTGCACGCTTATCTTTGCCAAATGTCGGTGATAAAGTCAACTAGTGGAGCTCGGATGGGAACGCTCAAAAGAAGCCAACATATCAAATTATATAGACTGTAGACATGAATGAGCTTTTAAACACATGGAAGTCAAAATACCCTAAGGCATAGTACGTTACTATTAGGCGAAAGCTGCACGATAAATGATCGATTTATCTGTCAAATAATCTGTGATATGTGAGACATGCCAATACGTTCTACACGCACAATTTCACTGACAATCCATGACAATATGAATATCTATCTAGTCTTTGCTTTACGTGCCGCTGCGGAAACGCAGGTCATAAGTTCAAAATACCCCAGAAAATGTAGGTGAACGACCCCGGCCGAAGAAGTGGTTAAAATTAAATTACAAGGCGTCGCCGCACCGTGTAATAATATGATGTATGGCTAGCTCCTAACACCAAATGCACACAGTATAAAAGAATAAAGAACAGCAGCTCTTGCAGATTCCTGTATATAATCTTAAACCCTACCAGCTACAGTATTTTCGGAAATTTTTACTCCTTGTCCTGTTACCCATTTTACCCCCTGTAAATTACTACTTATCTTATTAGATACCACTGTTTTTCTACGAAACCGAAACAAGCCGACTATCTCCCTCTTAAACCCAAATTGGCATTGTTTATCTCGGCTTACTATCTTTCAGTGGTTTAGTATGGGAATCGCATGCTAAAAATAACTGGATAAACTGTATAAATGAGGATGTGCGTGAAAAGGAGTGAGAACGGAGATGACGGATGATAGATAGACTGGAATGGTGGAAGAAGACTTGCCGACCCACCAAATGTGTGATAAGGGTAGGAGATGATAAATAGATAGAAACTTTTTTTTGATACACTACATAATAGAGGCCTTGAAACTAAAAACGTATCAATTGTAGGGTTGATGTTATTTTGTGACGCGCAAACTACGGATTCTGTGAACGTTTTGGTGGTTTTATGGAAAGTATTAATGGCAACGTGTGGTTTAAGGAAGATCAATGGTATGTGCGAGGGTGCGATGGCAACACGGGATGCCAGCGCGACAGATGTTTGTAGAGCGAGATTGAAGATGGTAGGCTTGGAATAAATTATTTAAAACATGCTGAAGTGTTCGAGTATTATTTAATGAAATTTCATGTAACAATTGGAGCTAAGATCAATCTCTTTCAAACAAAGGGACAAGGCGCCATACTATCAAGGTCGATATTCCACTCAACCGTACCAAACGCCACGCGGCTACTTTCATCCCAAGGAACGCTAAGGAATGGAATTCTCTACCGGCGTACGTCTTCCCACCTGAATACGATCTTGGGGTCTTCAACAGAAGAGTGAATAATTATCTTCTAGGAAAGCGTGCTCCATCTTAGGCCTCATCTTAACTTCCCATCAGGTGAGATTGAGATCAAACGCAGACATATCTAATATAAAAAATAAACAACCGTGCAGTTACATAATCTTGTAAGTTATGAGTTTCTGATCTATTTATTCTGTGTTGTAACCGTGTTTGTTAGTGTTTGTATTGGCGAATTAAAAACGAATCATTTAGAATTACGATCGTTGACTTTGTAGGCTTTTGTGTTGATTGTACGTTTGTAACCGTCTACCTTGTTTATTATTGTTTGTATCATATTATCACTAACGACGTAATCATCTAGTATCGTCTCTATTATTATGTTTATTATTATAATGATTAGATAAATGATATTATCTGTCAATTGCTTAGTTTTCTTCCTGTCTAGGAGGTTTTGTAATTTGTGATGTGTGTGTTAGGTATTATTTTTTTTTTTTATTTTCAACTGACTAGTCTTTAAAAATGCAAAGACTTTTAAATTTTGATATGTGATTTTATCATCTTACCGATATTTCATAGTCGAGTTCCAGTCAGAGTTCGGGTATTTAGGAGGATTTAAATAAATAAAAAAACCCCGTAATTCCTGAAAGGTTTTCCTTATATGGTAAAGTACATTTACTATTGACTTATCTTGTTATTCCACTTGATAAATAATGTAAGTATTTATTGTTTAAGGAACTTCTCTCTCGTTTCTATAATACTACAATATCACTAAAACTCAAGTATTGAAATGAAGAATGTTTACAGTTCTGTTATCCTGTATGAGTATTTATCCTTGAAGCAATATTTAAACGATCGCATACAAGCCGCGCTTGTGAGCAGTGAATCACTGGCGAGCGATTCATTGATTTGGCCGGTACTAATGACAAATGTCTCCATCAGATGTACTGGGACATGTGATTGGACGTAATCTTGTTAATAAATGTGATAAGATTCTTGTGTTCATTACTATCTTGATTATAATTAAGGACAAATTCGTCGTGTAAGCCTTGCATGGTACAGGATTGATTTTTAACCCGGTTTTTTAGCTTTTTGTGCCGGAACAGTGCGTGCATTTTCTATGCTTGTGACAGAGACGGAAAGACCAGTCTTGTCTCATCCTTGCTTACTTATCTTTACTGGAAGATTTTGTTCATGCTATCTCTGCTGGGCAAGGTAAAAGGTACCTACGTATTGTTTGTCTAATAATCTGTCTAATCATAGTTAGAACATGATTAAACTCTGTTCGGATCAGAAGGATTGACAGTGTCCAATTATTTATTTATAATTCAGCACAACGCTAGGACTAACTTAAAGCTGAAATAGCATTTTCTACCAGTTATTCAGTCAACCAGTACATAGAGGACAAAGATGCCTGGAAACTTCTGCATAGTCGCCTCGCGGCACCTTCAAAGAAAACGAATGTAAGCAAACCAAATATTGTGAAACTATCTGTTGAAAAAATTAAGCCCTACAAGTTTCTTGTGCGTTCTTCTTGTAGAGGTATCTTTCCGAACGCACGGTAGACTCAGTACTGTATCTTCATTGACGTACAAAAGTGTCAGATTATGACCTATTTGAATAAATCTGTTTGAGTTTGAGTTTGAGTTTAATTCTAGAAAACTACTATACTTAGAGGTTTAGGCGCTGATTGTCACATAAGCAAATGGTTTTACTTATCGCATGTGTGTATTGCTACTGAAATGTGCCGCCGTATTGTTAAGAGTCAGGAAAAATTACGAGTATACAAAAAGATCAAGTATGGAAACCACAGAAATAATCTAAAAATAGACAACATAAAATTAACTATTTCAAGAAAAATAACGAACAAAACACACTGCCACTACGCTACTAAGCCGGCGCTTCATTCCGTTTTTTGAAAATAATCAATGCTTAGATAGTTATTATAAACTCAATGCTCCTCCTTACATAATTACTGGACATTTAAAACTTTTTGGTCCATAAACAAAGATAATCACTAATAACAACTGGCGGCTATATTTTAACGTGTGCCTCTGAATAAATCGTTTCACCTCCACTAATCAACACACCTCGTCGAAAATATATACAAATAGACCTGACATTAGGTACATCAGTTTTAAACTTTCGCGTTTCGAACTAATATTTGATAGCAAAAAAAACGGGACATAATGGTTTACATGTACATTGTTTTACGTATAACATAGTTTTTTGTCATAATTATCGTCATAATTATAAAAAATGTTCACTTATTACAATTTTCAATTTTTTAGTGAAAATTAACGAGGTCCTATTGGCTGAGACTGGATACAACTAACCACAGGACGAAGACACGAATAATAAATAATATCATTAGAATAATATGCTAAGTGACAGTCGCGATCCCATTAATACGAAAGATTGTTTTTTTTTTTTAATCCTTACGCCAAAACTAGGTATTCAAATGAACGGGCTAAAATTTTGTACGTAAATAGATACGGATCGAAATACAACACTTGGGGTACTCAGCGTTTGAAACTGCAAAACTCAGTGAGTATTTCATTAGATGAAATAGTCCAACTTGTCATAGACTTTTTAGCTGACCGATTTTTTTTACGAATCATCACACTTATTCATGCCGTTTTTCTTCTCTTGACGTCAGAATGAGAATGTTGTTTTATTAGACATGTCTATTGCACGCGTGATAATAATTTAGACACATTACCACCTATTTGTTTCTTCCTGTCAGTTTTTTGTCTGGGAAAATTGTGCTCTTATTGTGTCCGAGCAATTATAGAGGATCCTTTTATGCTTAATAGATCCGACAGAAGCATATTATCATTATGATCGTAATCATAATGATCGTGACTAAAAATGTTACGAAAGTACCGCCATTAAAAGTAGCTGTCAAAACGCTTTAGCATATAGACTTAAGCGCCTTCGTACACACAGTCATAATAATTATTGTAGTCAATGGTTTTTAACCTTTTAGTGATGTGGGACCTTAGTTCAGTGCTACTCGGAGCTAAACGCGCGTCATTTTCGACATTCAATCGATTTTGTTTGCAAGTTTTTATGCCGATGAAGGAATAATTTATCAGAAGCGCCGAGAACCCATAGATATGTCAATGAAAATCATATTAGGTAAACTATAGGTATAGCAATTTCTCGAATGTTTTGCAAGTAATTTATATTTCCTTGATACCTTTGCGGAGCCAGTTCGGATGCTACCAGTGGATAACCATAGACTGACCAGACTGTAGATTAAGATACTGGTGCAAGTATATATAAAGTGATGAGTGTGCTTTTTTACGACGTGCCATAAATATCCTTAATAGCACCTCAATTAAAAGTAAAAATAAGTTGTTTTTACTTTACCTATAAAAGCTAAGTTTTAAGTGTTCCCCAAAACTGTGTAAACTGGGTATAAAAGTATAACGGCTTTCTGATTTATAGATTTGGCAAAGCCTACGTCCAATAAACATGTGCTTTTAATTCTGAACTTTTCAGCCGAATGAATCAGCTTTGCACTAGCCTTACCAAATATAACGATGAGCTTGAAAAATTGGGCTCCAGACAAAATTTTTGTTAAACTGGTCGTACAAGCTAGGGTTTATAATCTGTCAGATACGCTCTAGAGGATGATCGGGCCTTAACGCCAAAAATACTGAACTAAAAAAAAAAAACGTAGAGGTATCTTTCCGAACGCATGGTAGACTCATTATTATGTTATTGGCTTCATTGCTGCAACCCTACTTAGGAACAATTAGAATAAGTTTGTGGAATGATCTCCCTGCTGCGTTATTCCCGTAGAGCTTCAATATGGGGCCCTTCAAAAAGAGAGTGAATATGGGTTTGAAGGGTCGGCAACGTACTGGCAATACCCCTGGTGGTATCCATAGGCGGCAATAACCGCTCACCATCAAGCGGCCCGTCTGCTTGTTTGCAACCTAATATTGGGATTTGTAGCTTATACTAGATTAACATAGAATTCCAGGCAAAATCACGAGGCGAACCTAGTATTGTGATAATAATATACGTTCCTTCGTCGTCATGCATCCTACTTTAAAGGCGAAAGTTTGTTGGTGATTGTGTGTGTGTATGTTTGTTTGTTCCTTCCCCACGCCAAAACAGCTGAGCCGTTTGAGCTGAAATACGTTTTAGCCCGATATACCCACAGCATGGATGACTAACGCACTACGCAGGTAAAACCGCGAGGCACAACTTGTAGGTACATAATATGTACGTTTCACCATATGCCAGAATAGAGATTAGAATAGTACGGATCATCGATCGCGACTACGTTTTTGCCGTCCTTTTTGCGCCGCACCAGTTTATCGACACCGAATCTATAAAAGGATCGTTTTATACTGTGCAATCATTTTTATTGTGTACTAGAATCCACCCGCGGCTTGGCATGCCTTCAGCCGGTTAAATGCGCTATTGATAGCCCGCTGGAAATTACATTCATGTTGAGAAAGAACATCATAAAATTTTAATTGTACGGCTGCAGCTATGCGAGCTACTTGCAGAATTATTCTTTTTGTTCTGCAGTATATTGTGGCTATCTTGGAATTTTAGTTATAAATTATAATATTTTATGCTTGAACGAAAAATACCGACATATCCCAGAGGATTATCAAGTTGAAGTGGTAATGGGCAGGGCACATTGCACGTACGGCCGGTCACGGACCGTCACGGACCGGCAAGCGTAGCGTAGAACGTCCTCCCACAAGGTGGACAGACGATCCGATAAAGACAGCAGGATCAAGCTTACAGCCTTACAACCTTTCTAGATGGTAATCTATGTTCAGCATCCTATGACTGATGATGATGATGATGATAATGCTTCTTTAATTAATCTATATTTTCTCACTGCTGGGCAAAGGTCTTGAATTAGATCCAAAGCCAAGTATGCTTTTAACTATATTTTGGGTCATATGTCTGTAGATGTCTAGCCTTCTCAGTCAGATTAGATTTAGATCCATATAAATTACAACCCTACACCCACAGGTCAATGTAGAAATTAATTTAAAATTGTGTTCTTTAAAAAGGTCTCCGAGAGATGAGGGCGGCCTCTCCGTCTCTGACCATCGTATGGTATCGTTTATTCTCGATTTGGTTCTATCATAATAAATGGTCATAAAAGATTTTTAGCTTGGTTTGTCCTATTACTGAGCAAGTGCCTCACTTCCCTCCCGTTCTTACTAAAGAAAGAAGAATGAAAGAAAATTTTCAAGTCATACTCGATATAAGATCGTTACACGCTTATTTGCCTATATATATTGTTTATTTTTTGTTAAAAGGTTCTACTAACATCAAAGCACAAACTCGCGGTAAGTACACGTAATCAATTAACCTGAGTATTTTTAACATTTTCCTGTTCATTGGTGGCACGTAATTTCTGAGAAACTGCTTTTTTGGGCAAATGTATTTATTATGGCCACGATCGCGGGCAGGTTCTATTTGTGTGCTCAATGAAGTAACGGCGTTTGAATCATTCAGCTTTTTGATGGCTTTTCTTTGGAAAATGTTTTGTTGATCAGTTGTGTTTTTATTGGTGACCGCTTGTGACTACTAGTCATCCGTATTTGGTCAATTTGTGTGTGTTGTGTTATTGTGCACTTAAATTGATGTTCTGCTTTGAACTTTACTTTTATTAATCTTTGTGAAGTGTATAAATACAATATCATATCTCACTTTGTGTTGGGTCGGTAATATAATATTTTCTCTAACGTACTGGACGGAACACAAGAACATTAAAAATATGTTTTCGCTAACAACATACACGGGTACACATAACACAGAACATATTATAAAAAGTTTTGGCTTTGGTTTTATGACCGGCCGCCTGCCTGACGCCAACCCTCTGGGAATGCGGTTGTTGGTAATATACGCTACCATTCGGGTAATGAAGGCGTCATGATCTACGTGAAAAGTGGTGTGCTGCTCTTTGGGTGAACTTATCCTTTCGTCGCCCCTTCCGACTTCCACAGGATGCGATAGGGGGAATGCGAATTCTTGGTCTATAATTTCTTATTCGTTTGAAAAAAAAAATGAAACAAGACTGGTTATTTAAGATATAGAACTGCCAAAGTGTTGTAACTATTAATCGAAAGTTATAATTTATCTCTGAACAGGTTCATTTTGGTCACTAGTAGTTATACAATAACTATTGCTATAAGTTGAAACTAAGTATCATGTACATAATATAATAAATTACTGATTTGTGAAAGGCACAGATTACACCAATATATTATTATATAGGTATGCTCATAATTAACGGCAATCGCGCAATTTTATTACTTTGCTTTCATTTCGTTTACATACGACAGACTCCGTTCTGAATTCCATCGTGTATCATGTAGATACTCGTATTTTTAATTATCATTGCACTCGATTGTATTGAATTCTGTATATTGGAATATTCCGCTAACAAAATCTATTATCGATGCGGTCCGCTGTGGGCGTCCATATTTTTTTATGATTTCCAAAATGGATTTGTTTGGTCGTACCGCTGTTATCGATTCGTCGGGCTAGTGAGTATCGATAACCCTCCGCTTCCGCGAAGGGCGACCCTAGATACGATAGAAAGTAATGTAAACAGATAACTTATTTGGACATTTTGTCAATGAAATTTTGTATCAGTCGAGAACAGGATGTTATTTTAATAATTGTATGAAATAAGAAAATATGTATTTAACAAGAATCTTTAGTTTTTAGTTCCGGTTTTTAGTGTCAAAAACAATATGCACAGTGCAACGTCCTCCCGCCGGCAAAATTGTATGCAAAGAGGAAATGCTATTTATTAGGTATTATTTTTGTTAGTCACACCATTCATATATCGATACATGTTTCGCGTCTACACGACACTGTGCATATTGTTTTTAACACTAAAAATCGGAACTAAAAACTAAAGATTCTTTTTCCAGAAGTCTACAATGGAGTTCCGAAAAGTAACGCCAAATTCAATCAAATATGTAGGTGTATTTGTATATACAGTGAAACGAAACATACGTAGTAAAATTATATTACAAATTTCATATAAAGTTAATTTTCTTTACGAAATATACATATCTATTCGGTACTTAGCATAGAAGATACAACATAATATTTACATAATATTATGTTGTTATGTAAATGTCATTACTACAGAAAAAGTAAGGCTTGTAATTTTTTGCGAGTATTCCTTTTATCTCGGAACTAGAGAACCGTTAGTTTCCCTGTGACCCTCGTCATTAAATCCGAAATGACAAAACATCCCAAATATATTAAAAAGTCATCAAAGAACATCGGCTTTTGTTAGCTGTCTCCAGAATAAGGGTTTCTTCATTCTTTAATATTACATTGGGTTATAAAATTATAACCAGTTTAGTGTGATCAGTTTCAGTTGCATACTCATGAATGCTATGAAGACAGAGTAACGAAGAATATATATTCTGATTTAAACATGTTAAGATTATCGTCACTTAAGGAATCTCATTCATTTTATTGATTTAGTTGATTTTTGCTCATTTACTGCAGTCCCAGGGTAACTGTTACAAAATGCTATTCTTGCATTAAGTTAATCATAGTCTATATTATTTTCAATAAAGAAAAATTTCTTTCAAAGGTATGTATGTATCAGTCAGTGTATCCGACTGAGTGACTGTTGAATATGAAGGTCATTTGACAAGTAAGTATGTTTTATGTCTTATAAAACATACTTGTAAACCGATCTCTAACCAACATAATATCTCTACCACCCATACTATCAGTTTCATCTTGGAAAAACCAATGCAAAATCGCCCAATACGCCTACTTTCTGGTGACTCATAGCATCAGTTTCAAAATCCAAACTACGCAATGACCGATACGGTGATATCACCAGATTTTCGGAAAACATCCACACCGTAGACTACCTATACATGAATTAAGCCCTAAGTATTAGTCATTCAATGTTAACACTGAACTGTGACTCAATCTAGATTAAATTTCTTATCCACTTATGGTATTTACATGAGATAAACATGTTCCGAGAGTGGTTAAGTCCGATCACATGTTCTTACTCGATATACAAACCGTAATATATTCATTGACTTCCCATAAAGAACATAAAACATGATGAAAATGTGCTCTATACAGCGAATAAAATAAGATGAAGCGTTATGAGGTTGCTTTAAGTCAATATACTCAATACTTGTAAACTTACCGTAAACTATCCTCTCACATATTTCAACATAATATTGTGGTAATATATATAAATCTCACTCAAATAACTTGTTTGAATTTATTGTGATTCTATGGAGCACCGAACAAGCGCCTAATTCCAATCAATTCTTTGATACCCAGACGCATGAGTTATTGGTGTTATTGGGTAGTTTCAATCTATGTCTGGTGAGACTTTAAGTGCTACTCCAAAAGGCTGTCTTTTCTACTAACCATACTTTATTATAAGGCTTCCATTTTATCAACATCTTTTTAATATGATTCCGACTTCGGCAGCGCGCAGCAGTGTTTTCTGCCGCGCTGATTCCGAGCAAGGCAGCGGTTCTGCGCTGTTTTACTTAATTATTACGATAATTAGTATAACTGCTATCGCAAAGGGCTGGATACTTCCCGCTGTAGCATCAGCTAATAGCAAAGGTTTATAAAATTAATTTCGAACTTAACAAACTTCAGTTCTATGGAGGTGTATAGTCGATGGAGCCCCACGGGGTGCCCTTTAGAGATCCTACAAACATTAATCGACTAAACGCTTTCAAACATCGACTTTATATTCCCTTACTGAGAACATCCAGTTACATTCAATTTGATTTAGGTATTATGGCTTTTACGAGACAAATGGAAGGGCCGTAGCTTGTGTTGGTAGATATGGGTGTCTAATCTACACAATTGAGCTTTATTTTTATGATCATCGGTGTAAAGCCGCAGCGGGTATGGTCTTGGGTTGCAAATTGCATGGTAGAATATATCTTGACTTCTGTGATAGAAATATAGTAATATCATGATCTTGCACTTTCCTGTGTGGCTAACTGATATCATATAATTAGTTTAGTTCGCCCGAAGCCCTCTGATATAATTTAAAGATTATCGTTCATGATACACCCGCCTCTGACTGGCGGCTTTGTGTGCATTCTGAAGCACAGTAGCGCCCAGAAGTGATGAACTTATATTCTAAGAGGCAGCATTTGTCAGTCTTTCTCGACAATTCAGATGCCTTCGATATAAAGAGCACATAAAGTAGTTTCAAGGTCAAGTGCTCCTTCTGTGAAGTTCTGTGACCAATCATAACGAGTCTGCCTGTTTTATGTTCCATCTCGCAAACCGCACTACACCGTGGGCCCATTATAGCAGATTACACTTTGATTGTATTCACTTTTCCTTTTCGTTTTTTCAATTATTTTTTTTCAACGGGAAGTTATAGATGTTAAAGTCCCTATATATAACTACTGACGGTTGTAAAATTCATTGATGCTGGGACAACAATGTTGTGACCCGTATTTCTCGAAAAATTCCGTTTGTATTAGAATGGGTTTTATAGCATACACTGCTCGAGTCATTAATATGTGTTGACCAGCCCAAGTTCCAAGCTTCAAAGCAAATAAATAGTACAAAGATTCATGTCTCACCTGTCTCATTATAACAAATTTCGATTCTACCCTTACGATATCCATATTATGTGATCTCCGATTACTATATATATTGACACAATGGATAAAAGTTTGTATCTCTTCACTTCAAAAGGTCACCAGATAAGTGCGCAGCGGTCGTGGGCGTTATTGCTTTATAAAGCTTCAGAGCATTTTTATTGGTTTGTATTATCCATCTAGTTTGATATTTTACTTATTCTTCTTCGGCTGCAAGTCAGGAACCTTTTCCAAGGATTTGTTCGCTTCGAGTTTTGTTACCTTGGTTCTTCTTGAAATATTTGATAATCAGCGACCAATTTACTATTATGGTCCAACAATGTTAAATACACAAATTTTAATAAAATATTTGATTAAAGTTATTATTTTAATTATATCTGTGTTTTGTTTTTAAAGACTCTTTTGACTGCTACTCGCTATGGCGGAACATCAGTAAAAATTTTGGCTACTGCATAATAATCTCAGACAGTGTAGGTCTCTTCTCAACCTAGCGTACCCAAGATCAACTTATAATTGAAAGCTACGTACAAGCATTGATCACGAGTCGCGAGCCCTACAGACATAAGTGCCGACGTCCAAGGCCGCGGCGGCATCTGCTAGACCGGCCCGACCGGATGGCTACTCTCGACACCTTGGCCTCTCGCATTCTTTACATCTGTAGCGTTCGCAGTGGGAAAACTTATAGAACTTCATACGTATGTTCTGTCTACGATCATAAATAATTTGGGGAAGATGTTTGGTACCATTTACCTTGTAGATTGTAGAACTTTGGAAGGAATTACAATGTTAAACATTGGTTAATCATAATAAAATCACTATATCAAATACTTGTTATAAATGTTAGAAATTTGGACAGTTACCATACTTTTTATTCAATCTTAATGCATGAAATGTGTTTTTGTACAAACCTCTTTCTAATTTATTTTTCACGTTCCATTATCACACTGATCACAATACACCCACTACTGATCTAACATACAAATATATCAAAAAAAAAATCTAATATCAAAATATATTTATTTGTTTAAACATGGTTACATTCAAATGACCATAACATATTATCCACAGCTATCAGTAGTCATCCGCATGTTTTGCCTAGAAGGCGTACAAATGTCATGGTATATAATTAATCAACTACATAATACAAAAGATTAAAAATCACATTTCATTTCAATAATCCTATTACCAATAATTATCATACAACAAATAGAAAAAAAATATTATCTTTATTATTCATGTCCAATGTCCATGCTAATTCATGTCAAAAATTATAATTATAAGCAACCAATAATAAAATGTAAAATTCCTAATTCATGTCAAATCATTAATAAAATCATAAATCAACCATTATGAAATGTCAAAAACCTAATTCATGTCACAATAACTATAAAATTAGGTAGAACCTTTGTGTTTGTGTTTTGCAAGAAAATGCATCTTTCCATGGCATAGCAACGAGTAAAACTGAATGCCAACGCCAGTCCCAGCAGGTGAAGTATCCGGAAATGAACCAGTTGCGACTGGCATCCAGTAGCAATGACTATATGAACCTATGTTACTATAGTCGCATGATACTGGACTCGTGCGAACCGGGTCACTAAGGGCTGTGACTCACGCTCCTGGCTCGCTCCTCAATAAGGCTGGCTACAGTTACTACATCTGATCTTAAATGAAGAGAAATTAAATAAAGAAGAATGCTAAAAAATTCGGGCTAATGTATGTAATGGGTATCATCTTCAATAACATGCAATAATTGGCATGCGGCAGGTGCAAAACTTATGTAAACAATAACCGCAATGTACCTGGAAACCATTCGTATAATATTTTTCAAAAAAATTCTGGTGCGCTCCTAAATCAACGGCAATTGTGCAAATTTTTCGGAAATATTCATCAATGGTGAATTCTTGAAACTCGTCCCATTGAAGATGAAATAATTCATAAATAGCTATCCTGCGGAGCGGTGAATAGCAGCATTATGTGGAGACAAAATCTCGCGTGCTCACAGTCGGATGGATATGCATTGATCTAGTTCGCTTTGTGTCTATAGAAAGGCGCGATTTTCTCCGGTGCGCTGCGCTGTATCGCATTTACATTCGACTTCATAAATCAGAGAGTTTACCTTTTCGTTCGCCGCAGGTGTCCGCGCGGTATCATACCGCCGAGACTGCATTGTCCTGCGAGCGATTGTTCGATTCATTCACCTGCGATTTGTCCTCTTATTAGCCCTCGGATCGAGAGTCGGGAGCGTCTCGTCCCGTCTCCTCGCCGCGTCCTGTGGACGCCTTGTCATCCGCCATTCGCGCTGCGAAATTAGGTCTTAACGCTGCTAGATAAGGCACGATATCCCATTGAGCGACTACGGCGTTGGACCGGATGGGAAGCCGAGATGCTGTAATTTGACTGGCACAATACCGCGCAATAATAAACGCAGCGGCTGGTAATTGCGACGACATCCGTCGCACGAGATGTACCGTATTGCGTACATGTGCGCCCGTGTGAAAGTTCGAAAGGGCTGGTCGCAGTCGCCGCGCCAGCCGGACTCGCGTTATCGGAACCCGTTCCACGCATTTTAGATACATCGGCTTTCTTCTACGCACCGATACTTAAGATAACTCGTGCGCCGAGAATTTTATTGCTTTTAAATTGACAAGACCGTCTTTGTATGTTTATGTCCATCTAAAGAAGGGATTAGACGACGTTTCACACCTAATACGGTTTGTTGACGAAAAACTAGATAGTGTAGTAACAATGGGGTCCTACCACAACGTGCGACCGCTTTCGACCGATTAAGGCTTTTGTTGGATAGATTTTTTTGGCGGCGGAAGTTCCATTGTGGTGGTCGTCGTGAGGTCACTTGTCCGATGTGATTTGTGTTCGTGTTTTGACAGTCGCCGGCGGACGTCGGATAACACACATTTCTGCTTGATTTACGGAGCAAAGAGGCTCCGCGCTAATGTAATGAGACGAACATCAAACGACCCAAGCCCAAGGGACTTGTGCAAATACAGGTAGTGGAACGAAAAATCCTTTAATTGTACGAACTAATCCGATAAGATCCCGTTTCCGATCGGTGTGCCCTTCGGAGATAAAGGTTTGACGCCCCGTTTCAATTTTGTTATACGAGTATTATCAATCGTAAAAAAATATGTATATTTAGTGATGTCGTGGGCGTGGGAGCCAAGGTTCGGTTATAAACCGGATATCCTACAGCTTTTTTTGTATCAATTCGATACTTAAGTCGTCATGACAATACTACCCTTCTTTGCTTTATTAAATCCAGTATCTTTTGAAGGTTTCTGTAGCTCTTTGATTATGATAAGTGGCATTTTATTTGATTTTATACAAGGAGTTCAGGTAACGTAATATTATGTAATTTCAATCTACTTCACTGACAAAAGATAACTTATGTTTAACTATAGACAATAAATGGACTAGGCCCTCATTAAAAAAAAAAAAAAAAAACTATAGGCATATACAAATTCATGTACCTACAAGAATTTGTCTAAACATGTTTTCTTTGATTTTTAACTCTAAGCGGTTTGGTGGGTTACTTAGTTGGAACTACGTAGGTATACTAGCAATCTATAAGCATTTTATTGTACCCGCAAAATGAAACTACATAAATGCTAAATTTCTATATAATTTGTAGCATTCCACTATGCCCCACCAGTGGGGAGGCTTGGTGGGGCATAGTGGAACAATCCATCCGAATACCTGTACAATGACATCACAGGATTATAGACCAAACTACAGGCACCCACACGTAAACAATCATTATTATTTGGCCCTACTGTCGACCACATCCGTCATAAGTCGTATCAAGTAATTCAGTAGCTAAAACAAAAAACGGCCCTATTATGTTTCATTTTACATCTCCAAGAATCAAGTTAACACGTAATGATAAACGCATCCGAACACCAAACGATCTCTCATCGCACACTAACCATCGCAATGAATACATAAAAAATCTAATAAGCGTTCATAAAACCATAAAAACTATTAAGTAAGTATACATCTATCAGTGTATCCGACTGAGTGACGGTCGAAGATGAAAGATTCAATCACAGTTCGCTTCTGAGAAGGCTCCAGAGAGGTTTTTTCGTTAAAGTTCAATAGTTTTGGGGTTCTGCGGTGTGGGAGAAACTTTTCTGATTTATCTTGTATTTATTTTGACAGTGGTCAACAGTGATCGGATAAATTGATCACCGTTCATCTAAATTGATTGGGCTTGACTCTAAAGTCAGTACCAAATCAACTAATTGATTTGTTTATAGATTTATATTTCTAAGTTACGCTTATATATGGCTAATGTATTTGGAAAGGTCTTCGATCGACAGTCTTACGCGTGATATTTGTGTGGAATGAAATAAAATAAATATGTACGGAACTTCTCATCGAGTTAGGATCACCCTTGCCACATTTTTTTTTCCGCACCAATCACTCGGGAGTCGTGAGATGCGTTTTTTCTACGGCCCCGTTATTGACCTGTACCTTACGAACACCCAAAACCGACTCACAAAAAACATAAGCCTCTTACACCATTCCTTCTTCCACGTGACATACAAACATATCTTATGAACAGAGCTAGTAATGGACTGCGATATTCGCTAATCAGTAGAGGAATATGAACAAAGTGCTAAGTGGGATACTTTTTGTTTTACAGAGATTTGTTTCATCTTTTTTTACACGACCACCTCGCAGTGAAGATGTCGTTCATTACATGTGTTGTCAATGGAGGCAGAGTTTAAAGCCCGTTCGTGGGAATCTACCGAGTTATGTACATTTTTAGTTGGAAACATACGTCGAAGACAAATGTTTTATGGTAAAACCAACATAAATGTATGTGATTGATGTTCGAGTCGTCAAAATACATTCAAATATACTCGGTGGGTTACATCACCTTGTTAACTTGTGAGAATCGTAAACTTGAAAGCAGCCTGTTTCCACTGACGGCTGGAGGTGATTCCGATTCAAATGTTCTTTATAATTGTGAACGTGTATCATATTGATAAACGATCGCTAAACATTTTATTAAAATGGACCTTCCTTATTTTAAATTCAACGTCGCTCGTTAAAAACCTGTCATTTTGTCATTTCAATGAATCGAGTTATTGCAAACGAAAGTTGCCCATTTAATAACTCCTTTTACGCCTTTTCACCGAGTTATTTCAATGAAATGTCTTTCTTGTATTGGTCGATACAATCATTTGCTGACATACCGAAGTTTACGATTCATTTACGACTCAATATTGAAAATGTTTTTTTTTATGGAGATGTTAAAATTCGGCTCTAAAATATCAAAACCACAAATTATGTTAAATGTCCGCAATTCTGCAGTGGTAACGGAGAACGTACTTGTTTAAACTCTTCCTTTATACAAATTTACAACAGTGTATTATTTGATTTTGTATTATTTGGGTCTGATGGTACTCCATCAGACCCAATAATACCTCGATTACACAGCGTGGCATAGTCGCCGTTAGTAGTACCTATGATTGGCTGCATTTACTAAATAGCTGTTACATTGTAAAGTGCTCGTATTAGTGGTATATTTGTAAGATGACAGGTGAAATAGTCTGGTAACACATTACTCACACGTTCAGTAACTAGTGAGGCTATTAACTAGCAGTAAAACTAGTGCAGTTTTAAATAGCCCGGCTGTAGATAGATTTTCTGGGAATACGATGTGTGATTCGGAAGCTTAGTCCTCGATTTGGTTTCGAGAATGAGACTTCTGGAACAAGAATCTTTAGTTTTTAATTCCGATTTTTGGTGTCAAAAACTAAAGATTCTTGTTCTAGAAGTTTCATTTTTACTATACTAGAAGAGAAGTATATGGAATTCATGGGAATGCCCTGAACCTGGTGGAATCATACTTGTCTAGTAGGCAGCAGAAGGTTAGCATCAATGGTATCACATCTGCTAGTTCTCCTGTCAAGATGGGAGTCCCACAGGGATCAATTTTGGGTCCTTTCCTGTTTTTGGCATATATTAACGATTTGCCTTACATGGTCCACGGTCTAGCAGATATAGTTCTATTTGCCGATGATACGTCATTGATTTTTAAAGTTGATAGGAAGGATACTTCACTAGTACATGTTAATAATACTTTAGCAAGTATATCCAGATGGTTCACAGCAAACAATCTGTTATTGAATGCGAAAAAGACTAAATGTTTGAAATTTTCGTTGCCTAACGTCAGAAGTATAGAACCAATCATAGTTCTTGACGGTGAAAGACTCAATATTGACAATGCAACTTTGTTCCTTGGCATAAATATAGACTCTAAACTGCAATGGAGCACTCATATCACCGAGCTCTCAGGGAAACTAAGCTCTGCAGCTTACGCGGTTTATAAAATTAGGCAACTAACAGATGTAGCCACGGCGAGATTAGTGTACTTTGCATATTTCCATAGCTTGATGTCTTATGGGATTCTGTTGTGGGGGTCAGCTGCAGATATAGAAACTATCTTTATACTACAAAAACGTGCGATTCGTGCCATCTATGAGATGCGTCCACGCGAATCCCTGAGGGAATTATTTAAAGAAATAAACATACTGACCCTACCATCCTTATACATTTATGAGAACATCATGTATGTGCGTAAAAATTTATATAAATTAAAATTAAATAGTGACCTTCATAATTTTAATACTAGGAATAAAGACAAAATAGCTGTACCTAGCTTTAGATTATCTAAAACAAATAAAAAGACATTCTTAGGAAATAGTGTACGTTTCTATAATAAAATCCCAAAAGAGATAACTGGGCTCTCAGAGGGTAAATTCAAAACCTATATAAAATCTACTTTACTAAAGAAGGCATACTATAAAGTCAACCAGTACATAGAGGACAAAGATGCCTGGAAACTTCTGCATAGCCGCCTCGCGGCACCTTCAAAGAAAACGAATGTAACCAAACCAAATATTGTGAAACTATCTATTGAAAAAATTAAGCCCTACAAGTTTCTTGTACGTTCTTCTTGTAGAGGTATCTTTCCGAACGCACGGTAGACTCAGTACTGTATCTTCATTGACGTACAAAAGTGTCAGATTATGACCTATTTGAATAAATCTGTTTGAGTTTGAGTTTTTTTTTGACTAATAATTAAAGCTCTTCCACCCAAAGGCCGTGAATATGTTGCAGTACCTTACTCTGGACTTATGTTCCTATGTCCGCTAGATGGGACAGGGGGCGTCCATAGTGCTTCGCTATCACATTCGATTTTGCGCTTCACTTTTCATTTGGCTCCAGGTTTTTCCAGTGGTCTTCGCTTCAGCAATGTACAAATATCTTACTCTACTTATGTATTGATTAATGCGCAGTTATTGCTCCTTAATAAGGTAGATACTGAAACCCATTCAAAATGCACATTATGTAACTGCGTAGAAGTCACGCGACTATCGAAATCCGCGCGACCTCACTACCTGATAACATGAATACAAACGTGTCCCACGCTCTTTATCTCATACATGTACAAGTGTTGTGCTCCATTTTATCATAATATAGTGTATTTGCGCACTTCCGCGATTTTCGTTGTTCTGTTTGAGGCTAAATTGTGGAATTGACCTTTTGGAAAACTCATATGTCATTTTCGCCTTCATCGATATATTTATAGGTAGATCTATTACATTGTTGATATAGACGGTAGAGGTTAAAATTATGCTATTTACCATGTTCCTAACATTAGAATCCACCTGCTAGTTGAATTTGAACCAACAAATTCAAGACTCTTATGGGCCCGAAGACCAGGCCAGGCTTACTATTGCAAAAAATTCAGCGTCAATACAGCAAATTAAAGCCTCGCACTGACACAAATTCTTGTTCACTTTGGACTAATTTAATGATTTTTATATAATAATAATTTTTATATAATTATATAATAAGTTTTAACACCAAAACGTTTATCTTTTAAAATATTTTATATTCTGACGACTTACTAATTTGCACTTATAGTTCAGTCGAGTTGGACTACCACAAAATAAAATAATACAAAAATTAAAGGCAGCTACTTGTTCGTTACACGCAATCGAGTTGACTACCAACTCAAACTAAACAAACAAACACATATACTTCGGCAATGAGGACAATTCCCGTTCTGAACATACTAAGCTATTTCCAGACCGCCCTGGAACTGTCTTCATGAATTATGGCGCTTAGACAAATGACTTCACCTGACACAGGATTGTGCAAGTGTGCCTCGTAACCGTGATAATATTGATAACGATAACATTGTGAACGCGCCGGCGCCGGGGCACAGATTACTTGCCAGTTGGAACATTATGCAATTTATTACTGTGTACTTTGTCATCATCTGCTGTCACGTTCCTTGGACCTCCCATAGAGAATACGGGGCATGTCTGAAGTCTAAATAATAATAATAATATAATATATGGGACAACTTCCACACATGTACATCTGGTCCCAAACTAGGCTAGAAGCCTGTACTATGTATGGTAACCAGTGGACTGATATACATACTTATATAAGCTTATAACACCTAGACACACATCAAACAGACATTTTCATGCACACAAATGTTTGACCTGGCCGGGGATCGAACCCGGGGCCTGCGGCACAGAAAGCAGAGTTACTACCATCTGTGCCAACGAGCCTGTCAAATAGAACTAGTAGGGATCATTGCAACTGCAACTGCAAGAAAATTAGTTCGCAAAACTTAAGTAGAATTAATTTTCGGGCTTAGTTGATAGTAACCAATTTTTGTAGCCGCTATTCCTGGGGTCAATGTGTGGTATACGTTGTAAGCCCCCGGAAATGTTTACATCACTTCTTAAAGCTTAAGGCTCTGTTCTATTAGTTATTCTGTAGTTTAGCTAAGAATGAGGATTCTTTTAATTTCAGTGATCAGTAGTTTTCAGTCCTCTATAATGTGACTGTACCGGTTTTAGTTTTTATTATTCTTAACTGAATATAGAATTTGTATAATTCTCGGTTTTCTTGTGATTATCAAACACATGCGCATTTTAATGAATTATGCTATCAGCAAAGACACCCATAAATATCATCCATCTCGTCAATCATCCACAAACAAATAAATAAAACTAATATATCAACTTACAATAATTGGAATAATGCTATAGTTCCCTTCATCGAAACAACATAGTACTCGTAAATGATTGATAGTTGTTTTGTGACTCACGAATTGAATCACTAAATTGCTTTAATACTCTCACTGTCATACATTTTAAGGCAAATAATATGGCTTCTACATTGTAATAATAAACATGGTGTTCGTTATAATGGCTGCAAACAATGTTGTGACGTCATAATTCACTATGTTTATCATTGATTGGTCAAAAGTCAAAGCACTTATTTGCCGTTTTAATTTCAACGTGCCAACGTATTAGCCGTTGACGTTTATTAGTTTCAACCATAATTTTAGTAGTAGTAATCATCTTTGTGTATTTCATTATAAGATTATGGAGGTGGTAATTGGTAATAAAATTTAAATTAACCTGATGTGCATCGAAACGACCATCGTTGAAACTTATCAGCCTTAAATAATGGAAAGAAGCCATAAACCCATACAAAGCGCTATTCAGTTAAATGAGAGAATGTTGGTCATAAAATAGCATTATGAAGTTGAAAGGTAAGCGGCCAGTATAATGAGAACATGAACATAATAAGCTGTACAACCCTCCGGACTCCGGATACAAAACAACTACATAAGCAATCGATTAAACTATGACCAACATCGGTGGAACTTCGCAACTGTCTCCACTGCACACTGCACATCCATTAACTGCGTTAAACTTAGCTCTATAAATAGACATGTCTGACTTCGCAGACATCTCGGCCGATCGCTCTGAAACGTCACAGAAGCCACCACTGCGCAAATCAAACTCGACTCAATACCTACGCAATAAAGTTTAACATTGAAACTTTCAACCCGGGCTGCAACGCTTGATATTTGATTCGCGAAGTTCAGTCATAAGTTTAGAGAGATAAGGACGGATTTGTGTTGGAGTACGGCGGGTAGAGTAGACGAGATAGGTCGGGAAAATGAAGCGCCGTTTATAGTACTCGTTTATAGTACTATCGTAGTAGGATGACAGTGTGAGTGTAGCGGGTGGTGGTGTGTTCCACTGCAGTGGGCTGCATCGCTGCGGAGTTCTCATTCGTTTGTACCTACTCTGTGAATGGAGATTGTATTTATGTTTCCCGTCTGAGGTCGGAGTGCGGTTTTATCGATTCTTTTTTCTCGTTACTCGTTTGCGAGACGAGATATTGGCGGAAAACCGTTGTCGGGTATAGTTGTGACGTTGAACGCAGCTGCAGCCGGATCTGATACTATATTATGATTTAACTACTTTTAATCCTTAAGACGTTAACTTTTGATCACATTCGAATTTATTCCTTTTGTCTAAATCTATATTTTACAACAAAGGCTTTTATTAATTTATCAAAGTAATAAATGGTTATAAAACTTATAAAACGATTAGCTACCTATATAGTTATCATCGAATAAGAATTTCAATATCGCTATACGAGTATCAATGAATTTTCCAAGTTTAATATTGTTTTATCTCTAATCCTTATGTCCTTGAGCTTATTATCAAAGTACTTAAAATATGTATTGTATGTTTCAGGTATTCTATATCAGATTCGAATCAGCATCAGCCGATCATATCAGTCGTCGCAACGGTAAGTTTGAAACAATGATTATTAATACGTCAGCATTATCATCTCTTAAAAGAGTAATTAAAGACTATGATAGATGCCTTCTCTTAAGTTTTATGTCAATTCTCCTTGTGATTTTTTTGGTTAGGTCCATAGGTCAAGAAGGGTCAACCTAGCTAGATCTAAATATAAAACAAGATCCCTACATTTTAATGTCATTGTATTTCAATAATAACAAAAGGACATTCGCCTCAAGGTTTTCCTTATAATTCATATCATAATCTCCTTGGTCTTGTCCAGACAATTCAGAACATTTAGGTGTTAAATAAAACTAGGTATATTATCAGTGGAAATTCCAGGCGATAGTCTTACAAGACTCGATTATGGCCTAGCGTCTGGTAATACCGACATAAATCTTTCTATTAGTAGGTAATCTTAGCGATTATCGATAAGTATCGATATAACATCGATATGGCTCGCCCTTCGTCGTCTGATTATCGATAGATAAGAGGGGCCGCACGGTAGCTGGGCTATTGTGGTTATGGTCTAACTTACGGCTTTATGACTAGCTTTATTGACTACATCTACTTGTACCATCATTCGCATTTGTAATCGCTGTGCTTGATCGAAAACGGATGTGATCTTTCACTGAGAGTTTTACTAAACATCTTCACCGGTAACATAGCAGGGTAGATAATTCGTTTCTCTCCCTCTTAATAGCTGTGGTCCAATACATTGGGTCCATTGGCAAATGGGTAAAACCTGGTACAAAAAATATATTATTTCGAGGGTACTCGTACTAGGATACAGTCCTTGTTTTGGAGTCTTAAGCGTCTATAGTTATATTGTCTTGGAATAAAATTGTCTATCCCTGCATACCTGGTGCTGAATCATGGAAAACTGAATACTTTCATAATGTAAACTGCATTCATAGATCGGTCCATTTTCATGAATCCACTTATTTCCAATTTCCAATAAAATTAGTGTATCCTTTATACCAGTATAACTTGGTAGGTATCCAGACGCAGCGCTAGATTCTACGTAAACGTCACGACGCAACGGGTATGAAGAGAACTATATATGTTATTATTATATTAGCTGGCCCTATAGACGCAAGGGTTAATTCAAGTTTTCATAAATGTCTAATATGCACTTGAGGCAGTCTCGGGCCTAGATGCTGTCTCGAACCGATGATGCACCTTGCCTCAAGTGGATTGATGAATCGTGGACGATTCATAATTTAGCCTCCTTAATTGTAAAGATGTATGAGTTAAATTCAAACAATTCTACATTATACCTGTTATACCAATCACTTTTCCACATAATATACAAATCTAGCTCCATACGAGAAAAACTACAAAACTACAAGGGAAACTGTACGCTCCGCTATCGGGGCAACGCGGCGCGGCGGCCCGTTTCCTACGAAACTTTTGCAATAAGCCCGTCAGATGAAATGCTACCACTTCCATAACACAAACAGTTTAAAGTATCTAAGTGTATGTTGACGTATGAATTACAAGCACCGTTTTTATCACGGTATATTTGGGACGGAGTGAATTCTTCGCTTCATTACTTCTCTATCTAATCAGACAGAGTATAGGCGAACTCTCGTTATCTACGTTAGGCGATCCTATACATGGCTTCACTTCTATAGTTTTTCTTTCTCTTCGAAAACTTTAACAATATGTCACCGCAACTGAAGTATGTAGGATAAAAGAAATCTAACGAATTCGTTTGGAATACATTAACTTTATAAATTAGAATTATTATCTCAATTTCTATATTCCAATGGTTTGGTTAGTATCTATATAATGTTTTTTTCGTTTGCCTAATGTAACTTCATGTTCACTTTGAGTTGACTTCAAGGTGAATAAATACTGATTAAAAATATCAGAAAATATACCTAAATAGAAAAAAAAATCATCAGGCAAAAGAAGTCCAATCATTCAATCAAATACATATATTGTAAGTATGTAAGTATCCACCCCTGAGCATAGGCCTTATAGACAGGGCTCTAGTGAGGTCACAATAGAAGTTACACGACTGAGATAAGTTATTACAATGAAAAAACGAAAGACTGCAAAACTCGTGGTGCCTCAAGACAAACACTCATAACTTGCGTCACGCGTATGTTCATAAAGACACATAAAACATACATTTGATCAGGTGTGCGGTTGCTATGCCTTCGGTGAGGACAATGGGACCCACTACCCCTTAATGATATTCATGTATGTCATTGGGTCACTATTGATTCATTAAGGTTTCAATTGTAATGCTTAGTATCGTTTACGCGTAATCATTGCTGATTATGTAACTAATTACGATATAAGACAGGAATGTTAAAACTTCTCTTGTAGGCAACAATATATTTTATATATAATTTTGACCTTTCACATTCCGAGTGTTCAGAGCAGGATTTTTGGTTCATTAACTTCCTTCATATTTAGCCAAGCATCAAAAACCTTACAATATTCAATGTTAACCTTCTCTAGTGCTAATTTATACTAATTATCCCTATCCATATTTAAAATCCTGCCCTTGTAGCAGCGATTAAGGATCTGATAACATGGTTCCCAGGAAACTCATACCAAATTCAAAAACATAATCAAATTACTGCTGCGATAACATCGAAATTCTTAAATACTTTTTGTGGACGGTATTAGAATAGAAACAGTTAATTATTGAGGTCAGACAGTTGTATCAACTCAACGGAAAAGGGCGCCTCAATCAGAGAAAAGGGATACATGCTTTCAGCAATAATTCACGGCGACCAGCGAGGAAAGAGCTTGCGCTCAAATCTGTTGCAAAGGAATGAAGCTCTTGATAGAATTGTTGTTGTGCCAAATTAGAAAGCTCCCCGATGTTCTGGACAGCTGAAGCGGACGGAGGTCTTGTAAATTTGGTAGTAAAGTGGGATTCAGAAATGGGGTAAATAGTCAAGATTAGTGTCGGGCGTGGGTTGAATCGAGGGCATGACGAAACTGATTGATAACGTTATAGTGACGTATTGTGATAAGAAGGAAACCGCTGTTGCTAGGCACCAAGAATTTGCCTTCATTGTTTTGCTTTTACATGAAAAAAATATTACAACTCAACGTTACAGTTACAATCAGACCATAGAAATAGTGAGGCTCTATTGACACAGCTGTCTATTTCTGCGAGAACTTAGAACACATTGTTGTAAGAAGCCGAACAAATAGAGTGAAGTCTTTTGTGTCTCTGCATTATCCAGTAAAAATATGTCTTTATGTAACATCAGCTTTTTATATCTGACAATAAGTTTGAGCAGAAATTTCTTAAACTTTGTTGGGATGTTATTCCTTTTATTAACTTTGTTTTAATATATTTTACATTAAGTATCTATTTATTTATCAATCTTTTTTCAAACACGCAGCTCTCGGCAAAAATCTTCACAAAAATCATAACAATTCGATGCTCCCCACGGAATTACCATGTGATCTTTTCTCATGACAACCTTCTGAAATTTACATTTCATTCATGTCCACATTGATCTATAAACTGTGTAAGAAATGCGGAGTCACTCACTGCTTATTAATCTTTCCACCCCTTTTGGGATTTATTGCCGCATTCGTCCCGGCGTAATATAACTAATTTTAGAATGGCACATCTATTCCGGGCATCGCGAAATGCATTAACAATACTTACATTACTTTTAATAACGTCCTCCACCGCGTCATCATTACGAAGTGTAACCCTCCGAGATATTTTTGGAATGACTTCACTTTTCTACGTTTTAATTGACTTCGTTTGACGAGGGATCACTTTTTCTGACGTTTACGCAGATGCTTCGAGTGTTACCGCTTTTATGGGCATAATACTTTTAACACCTCGCTATCTAGAGACACATTTCAACATAACGTATTTTTTTAATGCTCTGTATCATTTGTTGGTATAGCGTCACTTTTTAAATGTATTTTTCCATTGTTACAGATTCCACGCGTCCCGTCCTATGCAGTATTTATGTCATCATCTGAAGCTCTGTGCTCGTCATTGTCCACTATTTAAATAAGACACTACGTGTTACAATTATAACATTTGTTTCCTTGTCCATCTGAACGTAACAAAATGTGCAGTCAACACTCATCACTGTTCAGTCCGTATTATTTCAACTAGGTACTCTTATTTCGTGATTCGTGATAGTGCTAACTGTGAATTTGTTTGTTCGTAAAATGACCTGATCTGTAACATCTAGTGTTCTAATTATTATGTTAGTAATTCGTATTTTATTCTGTAATGGTATGATCGTGGAGGAAATCGTAAAAATGATCCGTCCCTTGCGTTCTGTTGTTATATTATCATTACAACGTTTTTCCGTTTTCCTTCCCGCTTCTATCTCGTTCACGCATTTATTATATTTAGTTTTAAGTTTTGTTGTGTTCGTCGGGTTACTGTTTTCAATTAGATTGACTAACAAATACTAAAATATTGTAACGCATGACTTTTTATTGTATTTTTTTTATCGATATCAACTAGCGAGTGTGCATGACATTATAAGATTTTTAATTCAATGTTATAGAATTTGTATTTTATCATATGTTACAAGTTTAGACATTCGATTATATTGACATGTTTAGATTTTACATGAATTGATTATATTGTAATGATTATGTAAATGTTTACTTCAACAATCTGTGTATATTCCAATGAATCTATGAGATCATTAATAATTGTCGTCCGCCTTGCTTATGAAACTTGATTTTAGGTTTTATCGAATCGCAACTTAATTTCGAGTTTTGGTTAATGCATGGCAATACCCGGGATTGCATTCCTAGTTTTTTAAGATGAAAATTTTGATTATGCAATCTGTTTATGAATTTTATTAATGGAGATCAATATTAATAAACGTTTAGGCATGAATGGTGATGTTTTATTGAGACGGTGCGGTTCCCACAGTAGTCTCGAGAGTCGCGGTGTTGAATGGCCGCGGGTGGAGGTCGGACTTAGTCATTTTTCAATTAGTCCAATGTCATCAGGACGTCGCGACCTCTGCTCCTTGACGTTTTGTAGACGATAATGATCCTTATTACCAGGTGGTTAGCGATGTCACCCTGATGAGACGGTCATGTAGACAAAGCATATTTGTACAGTTGCCGGCGCATAGTGAACAGTTCCTGAAGGCAAGCGATGAGTAATGAGTAATGTCGGTTAAAGAAAGGGCAACAGTCGCTGATGTCTCCAAGCGCTGGTCTCACTGGACTACGGCATATGTTTTTGAAAAATACCAATCGTTTATAATCTTCAGATGCAACAACGTAGATTGATTATACAGAGACAATTAAGATTGAATATGACAGAGGATCATATAGGTAGTTAGGCTTTTGAATTTTGCATTTAGATTAGTATGTAGCTAACCTTAATATTTATATATATTGTAAAATAATAAATAACAACCTTCAGTAGGTGCCTGAGTTACGAACTTAATAAGACTTAAATCCTCGGGGCAGAGGTAGTGCCCTGCGGTTTCACCCTTGTTTCGTTCCCGGGGTATATCGGGATAAAATGTGTGTTGCTCCAGGTCGTAAACTATCTACTGTAGGGTTATGATATAATGCGTGTATGGGGACATACACGTTGTCAGGTTGGTCAGGTGCTACGGATTCTGTGAACGTTTTGGTGGTTTTATGGAAAGTATTAATGGCAACGTGTGATTTCACGGAGATCTATGGCATGTGCGAGGGCGCGATGGCAACACAGGGAGGTGGATGCCAGCGCGACAGATGATTGTAGAGCGAGATTGAAGATGGTGGCTTGGAATAAATCATGTAAAATATGCTGAAGTGTTCGAGTATTATTTAATGGAAAAGGCACGTTTACACTACATACCGAATTTCAGTCCAATCGGTGCAGTAGCTTTGGCGTGAAAGAGTAACAAACATCCATCGATCCTCACAAGCTTTCGCATTATTAATATTAACTACTGTGCCCCGTGGTTTCACCAGCGTAGTCTTCGTTCCCGTGAGAACATCGGAATAAAAAGTACTTTTTATGTTATTTTAGGGCCTAAACTATCTATTACCTAATACAGCCACCTAATTTAAGCCCAATCGATTCAGTAGTTTTGGCGTGAAAGAGTAACACACATCCATCCATCCATCCTCACAAACTTTTACACTAACTTTATAATATTAGTAGGAATTTCAATTGTAAACCATTCAAAGTTAGACAGATAAAGATAGATAGATGGGACACTTTATTGTTACACCACAAACAATAAATGTTAAAATTAAACAAAAAACAGTTTCTTATCAAAGCATTATATTTTATGAGTCTGAAAAATAAAACTTAGACAAATGGTTAAGGTTAGGATAGGTCATGTACGAGTACTATTCACACAATAATTCATAAAATAATACAGATAAATTATCATACCAGACAAAACACTATATTTAGTCAGATAAAACAAATACAAGTGTTTTAAGTCTAGCTTCAACATATAATATCTTTGCAAAGAATAATTAATCATTCTCAAGACTTTTCGTTATTCTGTTTATTAATTTATTTTTAAAATTTCTAATTTAATAGAAATTTTAACGAGGCAGATAATAGTAAGCGTGATAATGGATATAATAAGGCATATCTATGACTGCCTCGGTGGCGTAGAGGGCGTATGCTCGACTGCCAATCAAGAGGTCCCGGGTTCGATCCCCAGGTCAGGCAGTGTTAAATATTGGATTTTTCCATTAGGAATTATCTCAATAACTGCCTGGAGTCTGGAACTGTGCCCGGTAGATGGCAATAGGCTCGCCCCCTATTACATGGGACCAATAACATACTGGCGAAATGTGGGTGTATCTACTATGGGACTAAGTCCTGGGTACACCTCTGCCTACCCCTTCGGGAAAAAGGCGTGAATGTATGTTATGTTTATCTATGTCTATCAGATGGGCAAAGCGTTATCGTTTTTGATCTAGCTGGCCAACTGTTCAAGTGTTTCTTAAGAGACATGTATTGGGGATGGTGTATCACGTACGTATCCTCATAGGATTTTGACACAATCCTATGAAAAATTTACGTGCCGCTCCCATACCTCAGACTCAGTTAAGCTCTATACATGCGTCTTTACGTGCATAACACAGGGTACTTTAACAGGTGAGACCGCGGGGCACTGCTCGGTCGGTATGCTCGGTATAATGTGTTTCCTTTAACACACTGGACGCAACACCAGAACATATTAAGAATAACATGTTTTCGCTAAAAACACACGAGTATATAGAACACAGAACATATGAAAGTTTTGGCTTTGGGTTTATGACCGGCCGCCTACCTGACGCCAACCCTCTTTGGGAATGCTGTTGTTGGTAGTAGACCCTCTACCTTTTGGGTAATCGAGGCGTCATGATGGCCTTGTGCTCCCAATGAGCAGCATACCACTTCTCACGTAGATGTGAGAAGGGTGTTTCTTAACCTTTCGTCGCCTCTCACGACTCCCACAGGAAGAGATAGGGGGATGCGAATTCTTCCGGCATCCCACGGGCACTGCTAGTATTATATGAATGCGTAATTCCCGGTCAAAAGTACCGACAATTGGACGAGCATTCATTAAAAATGTGGTAAAAACGGAAGACGCGAAAGTCGTCATGATCGTTGCCAGGGAAGAAAATAGTCTCTGTCTATCCAGTGAGGTGTTATTCTACGAATAGACGATTGAACATGGTAAGGCCGTACCACAAACTTGGTTCGCCACCACCATCTTCAATCTTATGGCGCACTGTCCAGCGAACATTTTTATTATTATTACTTAGTACGGTGGTACGGCCGAACCATCTTCGATCGTCGACTCGTAGTATTATGATAACTATAGAGGTGGCACCCTACACTTCTGTCGCTATTGAGATCGGTAACGTTATTTTCAAACTCTTCTTCATGACATTAAATACAAAAGTTACCGAACTTTATCTGGCACAAAGGCCGCCCCCTTTACTCTATACTTGTTATAATAAGTGTACCCACCCCAACGGGAACAAGGTGTGTATCTGTAAATGCGAAAGTGACACGTTTGAAAGCGTCATTTGCCTGAATTGGAAAGCCATCAGATCATACAAACTGTTCAGCTTTTCTGACTATAAATATAGAAGATACATAACATAAGATCACGCCTTTCTTTCAAAGGGTTAGGCAAAGGTGTACCCAGAATCCAGTCCTATAATAGATACACCCACACTGTGCCAGTTACGTTTTTTTAGGTCTCATGTAATAGGGTCTCATGTTTTAAGGAAATTCCTATATTACTATTGGCTGGCCTGGGGATCGAACCTCCTGATTGGCTGTATCGCTTGCGACCACTACGCCACCCAGGCAGTCATAGAAAGGTCATCCGGAAGACGTCCACTGCTGAACATAGGCCTCCCCATAGAACGCCATAAACAATTCATATGGGAGGATTTTGCTGTAATCACCACGCCTAGCAGGCGGCTTGGTCATCGCAATAGTTTGAATACTTGGTGCCGAAGAGCGCTGCTGTCTAGTCTCCGAATGTCTCTCTGCTGGGTATCACGGCTCCCACGGGATAAGTAAGGGGTGGGCCTATTTTAAAGCCGGGAACCACACGACTAGTACCACTATAGTGATTATGCGACGAAGTTCCCGGTTCCCATGATTGTATGCACATAAAATAACACTCGACGACATGAATTCTTACAACCAAAAAGCTGATTAAACGATACAGTCACTCTGTACTTGCCGGAACGAGGACCGTAACCGTAATGTATTAAACCTACTATACCTTATATGATCATTTATATAAGTTTATGTGGCGCAGGCTAATTTCATGTCGAGCAATATTCTCTTACTAGTAAGACTTGTACGTCTTATTGAACTTTGCTACTCTGGCAACTTTATGTGCCAGTATTTTTTCTAATGCTATTTTTTCGTAGCTGTCAGTGGTCTCAGACATTATCAGGAGCGCATTATGTAAAACCTGCATTCATACCTGCATTATTATAGTTTGCTTCCTATCCAAATTTGACAATGTTTCCTCTAGCCTAGTTTGGGACCAGATGACCGTGTGTGGAAGTTGTCCAAAATTATTTATTATTTTTACATAAATACCCTAACAAGCACACAACGAAACTTTCGCATCTATAATATTGAGTCAACTGGTTTTTTTTAAGTTGTCCCACATGTCCTCCGTGGTAAAAACTAGGACGAATTTTTAAAAAATCCCAGTTGTCACCAGTGGGGACGAAGGAAGTCGGGACGATTCTCAGTTGTCGGTTTATCGGTAGGTATATAAGTGGTTTTTGTAGCTGAGTGGAGCTTGTTTGCCCAGCTGTTTAATCGTGAATCATTCTTACTGGTGACAATTCGGAATTAAATTCCCATTTTCCCCCAGTGGGGGACCACTGGGAATGATCCATAATATTAGTGGGAGTGGAATAAAACCAATATGTCAGGTCTATTTTAGGTATACTGTCGACGATCCAGGTTCATATAGCGCAAGAATTCTCGAGTTACATAAAAGGTTACGTGCGGTGTCCCTCAAAGTCGTCGCCAGTCAACGGCTTCGAAGAAATCGACCGATTTGTATGCGAATTTATCGTATCGGACAAACACACCGTGACATTTAATGAACTTACAGTTTGACCACGATAAGCTCGCCATCCCACTAGCTAAAACACATGCGAAAGTTTCAATGGATACTGCTTAATTTCTTTATATAGTATAGTATAGTATAGTATATATAGTATAGTTCTATATATAGTACTTACGCAAGTACTTACGCTTAATAATAAGTTAGTGGCCTAGGTACTAGGTACATAATAATATACCTACATCAAATTTTAAATAATTTCTCGTAACCCCGCGCCTTCGGTCTCTTGGGAATCGATCAATTTTGATTATTCCTGCCTTCACATGACATCATCAGCCAAAAGACGTCCGCTGCTGAACATAGTCCTCCCCCATAGAAAGCCATAAACTATTCTTATGGATTTTGTCGTAATCACCACACTTGGCAGGCGGCTTGGCGGTTTTCGGTATATTTGGTATATAGACCCTGGAATAAGATAAAAAAATACTTTTTCCTTATTCTTAGCTTATCATAATGAAAAACTATAAGTTTGCTAATAGGCTGGACTTTAATAAGGGAGTGTATCAGTCAGAAAATCATTTAGTCAATACTTCATATAGTCGAATTGCGATTACCGAATAAATCTAAGATAGTATATCTTAGATTTCTTAGACTACGTTAATGTTTATACAGGGTTATTGGTAATCAATTAGAAGCTTCTTAAGGGGTCATTTTACCCAAAATTTGGATCAATTAGATTACAGGTCAACATGATTTTTCTATGAAAGAGCTGATTTATTCGCGGTTTCAACCTCGGCTCCATAGTGGAAATTGATCCAAATTTTGTTTTGTATTATGGGACAACTTCCAAACACGGTCATCTGGTTCCAAACTAGGCTAGAAGCTTGTACTATGGTAACTAGATGACTGGTGTACATACTTATATAAGCTTATAACACCCAGACACATATCAAACTGACATGTTCATGCACTCAAATGTTTGACCTGCCGGGGATCGAACCCGGGGCCTGCGGCACAGAAAGCAGAGTCGCTATCATCTGAACCAACGAGCCTGCCATTAGCTGTCAATTACGAATACAATGACCCTTTGAGAGGTTTCTAATTGATTACCAATAAAACTGTATAAATATTTGAAATTAATCCCAGACAAGTGTTATGTTACATACGAATGTGGTCAAGCTGCGTACGCGCCGAAAGCTCTGGTCGCGTCGGTAAATAAAAGTTGTCCTGCAACTGACTTTCATACTTCTACTTGTACTTACGAAATTTGGTGACTTAATTGGGTTGCTGTCGGTCAAGAATTTAAGGATTGTAGTACTCTACAAGACTTTAAGCTCATGTAAGATATGCTACAAATATGTTTTACGTATAAGACCAGACTAAAAGCCAATCACAAACAAGTACCTAAGTTTAAAATAGCTCGCCATTTATCATTAAAAATATCACTTTCAGGATAGCTAGAGGGTTAGAGCTAGAGGAGCGATACTCCGATGTACGGTGCGACTAAAAAGCACATGTCACTGTCTGTTATGCTTCACGAATTTCTTTATTTCTCGATTTATGGATTTTATAGAAAATTTTTGTATTAGTATTTCAAATTTTTTATAAATGTCTCTTTTTTTATAATATGGGACAACTTCCACACACGGTCATCTGGTCCCAAACTAGGCTAGAAGCCTGTACTATGGTAACCAGATGACTGATATACATACTTATATAAGTTTATAACACCCAGACAAAGATCAAACAGACATGTTCATGCACACAAATGTTTGACCTGGCCGGGATCGAACCCAGAGCCTGGGGCACAGAGAGCAGAGTTACTACCATCTGAGCCAACGAGGCTAAAATAGTAAATTACTCTAAAAATTTACTACTGTTGAGAAAATTTAAAAACATGTTACTCACGTAATTTTAGTTAAGATTTTATCTGCTTAATTTTCTATAAGCTTCAATATTATAGTTAACAAGTACTACAAACCCCTAGTACATAATTTTATTCTACCATCAATAGATTTCACAGCGCACGCAAATTAATAAAAAAAATGAATATGGTAATTATATTATGTGACACCTTGGTTCACAATTGCAGTTTTCTTACGAATTGCTATTTTTTTTCAAAATCTCATATAGCCTATGTCACTCACACTGAATTTAGCTAAGAATTTTTAAAATCGGTCCAGTAGCTTCGGAACCTATTCGTTACAAACAAAAAAACAAAGTTTCTCTCTTTATAATATTAGTATAGATGTATTAAAGATAAAAAAATACAAACTCAATGAATATATTACAATACGTATTATTATAATGCGTATTTCAGAGTTTTCGAAGCTATATTATGTTGAGTTCGCTTGCACTGGATAACGTTCATTTTGCGAGTGCAATGCAGACTTTCGATGCAGCACCTTACATACCATTAAAATACCAATCAATATAATTTAAAATAATAAATAATTATTATCCGAGTGATCTCAGGGTGAAAACTGGACAGACAACAAATACCTTAAAATAGTATTTCTACTTTCAATAACATAATCAAGAATGTTTCGAGTTTTCGTGACTGAAGTATTAATATATAACATGACATACAATCACGTTTTTTGTCGAAGAGGCAGGCAGAGGTGTACCCAGGAGTCAATTCCACATAGGCACACCCACATTTCACCAGGATGTTATTGGTCCTATGTTATAGGGGGCGAGCCTATTGCCATCTACCGGGCACAGTTCCAGACTTCAGGCAGTTATCGAGTCATAGTGAAAAAAATTTTTATATAAATCCAATATTTAACACTGCTTGACCTTGGGATGGAACCCGGGACCTCATGGTCGGCAGTCGAGCTGCGCCCACTATGCCACCGAGGCACCGAGTCGAAGCACCGGTAGGTAAGTATTAATACTGGTATCTAAAAGAGTACATGACGTATCTAAAAATTAAATGACGATGAAAATATTGGACTAAAAACTTATTTTTGAGTGTTACTAAATCAATTCGGCAGTTGCGACATCATCTTTAACTGGCAACTAAGTTAATGTTGAGTTGCTCTAGCTAACTTATTAACCATACCCCGGATACTCGACTCAATTCCCATACAAAAGTCGCGATACAACTACCTACTACACAGACACTGCACACATGGAGTTTTGTACACGGGCAAGAGTGTGCTTGAGGTGATTTCCGAGCGAAGCGGGGCTCGCTCTCGTGGGGTGACGAAGGCCCGACTAGTACTAATATAGTGATCTGTGGGCCCGACTGGTGGGCGGATGACAGTGTCCATTCTATAGATAGATAGTTTTTTTTTTAAAGATAGTGAGTGACAAGACGAGCAAATCAGGTGCCTGATGGTAAGCATCATGATTGCCCATATCAGACACAGTGCCACCCAGTATTTTAAAATACTAAATTCTGCGCGGCACTGCACTGCGCCCGTCACCCTGAGATATGAGTAGATGAATCTCATCATGCCCAGTAATTTCGCTGGTAGCATTGCCCTTCATACCGGAACACAGTAATGTTTGCACATTACTGCTTGGCGGATGAATAACTTCAATCAATAATCAATTTATTTTTCAAGATAATCAATTATATACTACAAAAAAACAAATCCTTAAAATTTAAAATACATAACAAATAGTATAAAAATTGGCGGTCTTATTGCTAAAAGCGATCTCTTACTTTAACCGTGCCTACCTATACGTAATATTATTATCTGTTCTATGCATTAACTAAAGCTTAACCTGGTCTGGTGGTTTCTGACTGTGGGCCTTATCAGTAAGCTCAAAATAGCGCAACGATAAAATTTAATAAGAGTTTGACTTTTAAAAAGCCGAAGTAGCCTTCTGTACATTTTAATTGATGTCTTGTCGGTATCGAATAGTAGGTATATTGATATTGGGTTACCCGTGATCGGAATTTCGGAATGAAATCGATTATGGTAATTGCATACATGTGCATGGAAACTGCATAATTAGACCTTTTTTAAATTGCAGTTGACATTTTTGTGGTAATTTACAAAAGGTGAACCAGAAGTAAAACTGTAAATCTAATTAGCGGTGGAATAAAGCTCAAATTCATATCCGATATCCGATATCCGTTTTGCTCTAGAATGCAGACGTAGATAGTTAGTTCTTAAGGTTTTTATAGAGCAAAAATATATACCTATAATATATGAAGATATATATATGGGTATGAAGGTGTAATCCTAGTTAGCCAATAACCAGTAGGTACTTAAGAGTAAGTCAGCAGAGAAATTTTTGGGTCAACGCCGCGGAAAGAGGTTGCGAGACGGGATTGTGTCAAGTCGGGAATACAAGGAAAAGCGCCCGACCCGAAGACGATGTCTGTGTGTTGACGTCCATTTAAATACAAGAAATGAGACCCGTCGTACTTCCGATACGACAATCGACACGCCTGTCCCGCCCCTGCGTTGTCTGCGCTGAACTTAAAAAAGTTTGCATTCTGGTAGATGTGTCAACATTGGGTTTTATTATTCTTATTGATTGTAATATCGTCTTCTTTTTTTTTTCATAACATAACATCACTAAGCAAAGGTGTACGTACCTACTATGGGACTGCGGGTCCAAGGTACACCCTGCTTTATTTTTATCGATCTGCCTGAGACATTCAACTGTACATTCTTTCCCAATATACGTCACTCCTTTCCCAAAACAGGACATAATTCCCTACAAAGTTTTTTTAAAATAAATTGTGGAATGGCGTAACTAGTTATATCTGCTGTTGGGTTCCATATCTAAATATTACGAAGAGACGCCGTGCCACGTACTTGGTCCGCCACCATACCATGTTCGATCGTCCGGCGCACTGTCCGACGAACATTATTATTATTACTTGATACGGACTACGGTGGTACGGTCGTTAGTACGGCACGGCCGTACCATATTCGATCGTATATATTCGTAGAAAGAAGGAATTTAACTATGAAATTGTAAAACTCCTCATTAAAATAGTTCGTTGTAAGCATAACCGTTCTCAGTTGTATCATCATCTCAGTCGTAGGACGTCCACTGCTGATAATATTTTATTTATTTATATATAATTCAGCACAACGCTAACTAACTTAATGCTAGAATAGCATTTTCTGCCAGTTATCCTGGAAACTGGAGATTTTAGATAAATGCGGTGGGGTGCATTGACATTAATAGAATATGTTTAATAAGTAAACTGTAACATAATTAACTTAAAAATTTATTACTACCGATACCGATATAGGCCACCCCATAGATTTCCACCTAGTCCGGTTGTAAGCGGCTTGCATCCAGCTTGCATTCTCACGCAACTGCAAATTAAATGACCATATCTTTTAACTCGGCAGAGGGACATATTCGGAGAGTGGACAGCAGCGCTCTCCGTCACCAAGTATTCCAACTACTGCGATTATTAATCCGCCTGCCAATCGTGGTGATTACGGCAAAATTCAAACATATGAATAGTTAATGGAGTTCTATGGGTCTATAGTGGACGTCTTCCGGCTGATGATGATCTTTTGATTGCGTTAAAATAGATGTTTGATTTTTTATTGAAGTATCTACTTGAAGTATTTAATAATAATTTCAAAAAACATGATTTTGGCAGACACACGGCCAACATGACACAGACAAGTGATCATATAAGGGTTCTTCTATTTATTCTTTTACTTAACCCTAAAGGAATATTTTTTTGACTACAATAGCTTTAACGCTCAAAATATTCAAAGTGTGATCATTAAAGGTAGTTAAGCGCATAGTTCATTAATATTATAATTTATATTATAGAAGTCGTAACAATACATTAAAGCAAGGAGTGAAATTCCAGACAAGCGCCAGTTGGAGTCGGTCAGGTGAAGAGAACGAGAATTTAGGGCCAATTAACGTGATTTATAACACTGATGATGATATAAATATAGGAGATGATGAACATGATTCTGTTCTTTGATTCAATGTTAAAGGTAATATAAATAACTTTACCATTATAATGAGTTTGTTAAGAGTTATGTCCTAAGAGATTTATATCAGATTTTTGTTCTTTCTGTTTAAGAATACCTACTTTTAGGAATAAATCAGAAATTCTACTGTTTTAAATGTGAATTTGTAATAGGTATGTTCGAGCTGTGTGCCATTATTTCACCCGCTAAAAATAATTTTATGTCATATTCAATACAACCTACATATCAAGTTTCAGATAAAACAGTTTAGCAGTTTTTGCATGATTGAGTAACAAACGTGCACATTTTTACAATCATAGATAGATAATATTAAAACTTACATTTGGATGTATATTGTCTGTGTGTCTGATACTTCTTCAGTCTTCACCCTAGGGTGGTTACTTCGTTCAAGTCTTAACCTCAAAAACTAATAGACCTATTGTTGGACTGAATTCTGATTTGTAAGTAGCTTGATTCTTGACAAACAAATTTCAGTAGCGGAAAACTAGGGCGCATCTTTTATAATATGAGATTCTATTTGTATGGATGGATGGATGTTTGCTACTCTTTCTTACCAAAACATTATATTGAACCAATTAAAATGCAATTCGGTATGTAGATAGTTTAGACCCTGGATATAGGGTACTTATTTCCTGATATTCTCACGGGAACGATGTCTACTCGGGTGAAACCGCGGGCACAGCTAGTATTAAATATAATTTATACATTTGGTGTGGGAATAACGTGGGAAGTATCTACATATAGGTAACATATAAATTCTGATACACAAAGTGAAAGTAATTATCAGTCACATCCTACGCTGCATGGGAGTGACAGTGGCGCCCCTTTGACGTTATATATACTATCTTCTACACTGTATCATTATAATGAATGTGAGCAAAAAAGGAAATGAACTTTCCTCATAATAAGCAGCAGTTCAAACTCTCTAGTGAATAGACACTAGCGCCCTCTAACACATGAGATGATAGACTGTCTATTTAGATCGATATTTACGATTTTTATTGGATGGTAAATGATATAGAAAAAAACAATGATCATAAATTACATGAAGGGTCTTTTTAATTCTGACTTTAGAGAGGTGATGAAAGATGTTTTATTCGTGTAATAAGTACCTATGTTGTAAGTAAGACTAGTTAAGTCCCAAGGTATGACGTCGTGGATTTACCGGCTTTAGAATAGTGCTGCACCCTCTCTACCCGTGGTTTCCGTAAGAGCCGGCTAAGGGTTAACAGATGCAGAGGACGGGCAGCAGCGTCTTCTGCAAAAAACCATCGAACTGCGCTCGACAACTCGCACAACAAGCGTGTCGAGTATTGGCAAAACCCCCCTTTAAGGGGGAGGCCTATGTTCAGTAGTGGTTACTAATGACTGAGATGAGATGTGATGAAATCTTTACCTATAGGTACTAGTTGGATAACTAAAAAGGTAAGGTATGCAAGAATGTTAATTAAATTTTAGTCGTTCTTTTATTTATTATTTCTGTCGAATTAGAAATAAAGAGATCCGTAGACGAACGAAAGTTACCGACATAGCGCAGAGGATTAGCAAGTTGAAGTGGCAATGGGCGGCACATAACACGTACAACTGATGGCCGATGGGGCTGTAAAGTTCTCGAATAGATGCACGGATCGGCAAGCGCAGCGTAGGACGTCCACCCACAAGGTGGACAGACGATCTAAGAAAGCAGGAACACGCTGGATGCAAGCCGCTTACAACTGGAAATCTATGGGGGAGGCCTTTGTTTTGGCCTGCAGCTGAGATGAAAATGATGATGCTGATTATTATTATTATTTCTGTCAAACCACAGACCAAATGGTGTCTACGATATTCTCCTCTCCTACATGGTTGCCTGGAAGAGATCGCTCTTAGCGATTACGAGTAAGTTTTCTCATTTGTGGTGTACAAATAAATATTGTGTCTGTTTAAAGAAATATATTACCTTATTTCGATAGCAAATCTAAGCTAGTTTAAAGATTCTCAAAATACTTTTCAATATGGTCCGAATCCTATCCAATTCGGACTCTGGGAAGTGCGAGACAACCTTGATCTATGCGGCAAGTCTAGACATCAGACTTCTTAGAAACATCTACCTTAGACTTTTATACTAATTAGATACTAAACATTGAGGAAGGTCAGACCGCTAATCTGAAAGATCAATGAAACCGCCCGAGGCTAGTTTGTTTTAATATTAGCTTTGTTTTAATTATAGGATATCAAATGAACGGGACGAGAATGACGTGCCTAAGGTTACCGAAGTCTGAATACAGGCTTTAAATGTTCTTTGTTGATTCTAGGTCATTTGGAATAACTTTTACTATGAGTACGTAGCGAACTCTGAAATCGTTACAAAAAAGCTTTGGAAAATATAGGTATTGTTAAAATAAAGTCCTATTATTCTACTGAATGGATGGATGATGTTTGTTACTCTTTCACGCCAAAACTACTGAACCGATTGGGCTGAAATTCAGTATGTAGATATTGTAGACCCTAATATAACACATAGGGTTGTTTTTATCTCGATATTCCCATGGGAACGATGTCTACGCGGGTGAAACCGCAGGTAAACGATCAAAAAGACATGCTCATGCACGCTGTTTAACCTGCCCGGGGATCGAACCCGAGACCTCCAGCTCAGAAAGCAGAATTTACACCCAACTCAGCCATCGGGTAAGTTAACTGGGTGGCGACCGGAGAATTCCCCATACAAACGTAATAGCGTTAAATTATGGGAAATCAGAGCATAACTCCAACATTTAATGACGTTATTCGGAATGAGACACTAGTAATCTAGGTTCCTAATTATATTTTGGTCTAAAATATTTATAAATTGGAGTTGCATTTTAAAATACCTATATTTTGGATTTTTATCATTTTATTTTAGTTCAAAGTACTTCTATTTTGGATTGAAATATAATTAGGAACCTAGATAACTAGTGTCTCATTCCAAATAACGTCATTGATTTTTTTTTTTATGATAGTGAGTGACAAGACGAACAAATCAGGTGCCTGATGTTAAGCAACATGATTACCCATATCAGACACAGTGCCACCCAGTGTTTTAAAATTCCAAATTCTGCTCGGCACTGCACTGCGCCTGCCACCCTGAGATATGAGTTGTTGAATATCGTCATGCCCAGTAATTTCGCTGGTAGCATTGCCCTTCATACCGGAACATAGTAATGTTTGCACGTTACTGCTTGACGGATGAATAACTGGCAAAGGTGTGGTACTTCCCCAGGCGGTCCCTTGCAAAAGAGGCCTACCACTACAAATAATGAATGTTGGAAATATCCTCTGATTTCAAATGATTTAACTAATACGTTTGCATGAATTCTCCAGTCGCCGCCTCTTTAAAAAGGTGTTTAAATATTTGTGTCATAGATGTTCAACATTATGTACTGCGTCTTCCTATACCATGTGTACGGTAAACATATGGAAATCAATCTGGTCAAGGAATGCGCAGTGCATCGGTGCCGATGACCCCAGGTGTATGTGTGTAGCACTATTACACACGAACATTTATGTATACAAACTTCCTGCTAATTCTTGGACATTACTTTGCAAGGTAAGTATGTTGTTATTCGATGTAGCGTGTATGGGTATTGCATGTCACTCGTTGTTACTCTATGACCGGTAAGACTTTTAGGATAAGAATCTTAAAAGCCTCACTATATATTTGTAAATGTGTTAAAAAAGTGCTACACGACAGCTTTTTGTTACATTATAGGCTTACTTCCACATATATAGTAAGGCTTTTGTACAACTCATAAAAGTCATGTGGACGACACATATTATTGTTAGAGTTTAAGGTCGCCAAGATTCCTAAAAGACCTTTGACATGACCTAACGGGGTCAGAGTCTATTTCCTGATGATGCGTCGTGTAGACGCGAAACACGTGTCGATATATGAATGGTGTCACTAACAAAAATAATACTTATTAGCATTTCATCTTTGCATGCAATTTAGCGGGCGGGAGGGCGGTGCACTGTGCATGTTGTTTTTGACACTAAAAATCGGAACTAAGAACTAAAGATTCTTATTCCAGAAGTCTACAATGGAGTTCCGAAAAGTAACGCCAAAATCAATCAATTATTATTTATGTGTTTAAAATGTGTATTTTAATATATATTACGTATTACCCTTTTTTTAACAACAATGAGTACATTGCTGACCAGAAATATTCATAGCTCTACTCCTTTTCGTTCGGTTGTCTGGAAGAAATCGCTTTAAGCGATAAGACCGCCACTTGTACCTAAGACCTAATTGTATTGGCCTAAGACTAACTGTGCCCACTTTATTTTCATAATATTATGTTCGCTGTAAAGATATACAATAAAGTGTTTTCAATTCAATTCAATTCAAATAACTTTATTTAAAACAACTTTAATTCAATCAATTAATCTATATATGGTAACCAGAAGACATAAACATACATATATACACTTATAATGCCGTATGTTTCGTCGGTCTATTCGAGTGTATAGTCGATGTTGCAAGGTAAGTGACTTAGTTATAGTTATTTGATGCGACCAAAGGTTACCTGATTAGGTTTAGTTTGGGTTCTGGGAATTTCTTGTTTTTATAGCAAAAATACGTGTTTACAAAATCATTATTTATTTTGCAAGCTGACAGTTATTTCCCGAGTATTATTAAAGTAGGTTTTCATTAAAACTTTGTTGACTAAAGCATAAAATTTTATTCTATAAGCAAACCTGTTATATTTTAAGGCCAAAAAATTTTAAGGCAAACTGCTAGCAACATACAATCTTTTGTCCTTGCCATAAATCTTCGACCAGAAAAAAAATAGGACGACAACCTTATAATATTGTATGTATGTGTATAGTAGAAGTCCATGAAAGTACAACTCTCAGCTTACGTACAAAAAATTACAAAAATTCCTATTGAAATTTCGTTGATATTTAACCATACATTCTTCATAATATTTTAATATTAAATAAATAAAAAATACAGTTTTAAATATCAACCGATTGCTGAATGAAACTAAACAGAACATAATCATACATTCACGCCTTTTTCCCGAAGGGGTAGGCAGAGGTGTACCCAGGACTCAGTCCCATAGTAGATACCCACATTTCGCCAGTATGTTATTGGTCCCATGTAGTAGGGGGCGAGCCTATTGCCATCTACCGGGCACAGTTCCAGACTCCAGGCAGTTATTGAGATAATTCCTAATGGAAAAATCCAATATTTAACACTTTGCCTGACTCGGGGATCAAACCCAGGACCTCTTGATTGGCAGTCGAGCATGCGCCCACTACGCCACCGAGGCAGTCAAAATAAAACCAAAATAAATAAATGATCAGTATTAAATATCAACCGATTGGTGAATGAAACTAAAAACTACCAAAAATCTTAAAAATATATCAAAACGAGTTTGTCTCCTTCGGTATGGACATGGCTATTCATTCATTCATAAAAAATCTATAATATAACATTAATCATGTTACGTACAAGTACGAGTATTATGCTTCGTTGCCAAGGAAGTTATCTCTATTGTGCCATGAGAACACCAAAACAATATATGGCTGTTATATATCTGGGTGTTATAAGCGTATGTATGTATATCAGTTATCTGGTTACCATAGTACAGGCTTCGTGCCTAGTTTGGGACCAGATGACCGTGTGTGGAAGTTGTTCCATATATATATACGCTTATAACAACACCCAGACACAGATCAAACAGAAATGTTCATGCACACAAATGTTTGACCTGGCCGGGGATCGAACCCGGGGCCTGCAGCACAGAGAGCAGAGTTACTACCATCTGAGTCAATATAATTTAGATTATTTATACATTTTATTTAACTTTAAGCACTACAATAAATAAATATGTCATGCGTCTCCGCGAGGCTCTATGGTGCCCAACAGGCAAGCAGCATTGCCTTTCGTTGTACAGCCAGGTTCAGACGCTGGCTTAAAAAGCTACCTTCTCTGCGGTCACCAAAGGCCTCGATGAGACGCACCGACAAGTCCTTTATAAACTTTTTAGTTTCAAGGCCCCAAGGCCCCATCGTCTCAAAACCAACCGGGGCGAACATGTATAGCCTCCCTGTAGGTTCCTGTAATAATATATTAAGCAGCGCCCGCACTCTGCAGTGGCACAAACATTTTGACATTTTTATTATTAAAATGTAACAAAAAATCATTGCGGTTCACTTCGCTCAATATGAACCCACCAACATGGTGTGGTTACGATAATGTATTTAGTTATGTGGTCCATCCTATAGCAAGCCTATCGTTGTTCCATGGTTGTCGATCGTCGTCTAATTGGTGAGGCGGCTAGATCGATGCGTGGACCAAACAATGGCTGAACAAACGATGCCACTCTATTAGCTTTATGTAAGATCTTATCACAAAATAAAATGGTAATAGAAGGCCGGCACTATCAGATTTTCCTACCTAAAACACGAAAAGTGTAACAATTTAATAAAAATAATTTCAAACGTAGAGCGTGGGCTCGTAGCGTGTCTAGGAATTATCCCAGCAAATTAAGAACTCTCTACGAGTATTTACAAACGTGCTTTCGTTCTTATAGATCCTGTCTTCTGTATCTATCTATTTGGTGATTTTATCATAATGTATGGATGTTAAATAAGACGTAAATTCGTCGTACTTATATTCTACCGTTGAAAAGTTTAATAAATGTCATGTTAACGATTTGAACCATTTATTTACGTATCTCGATATAGATAAATCCATTCATCCATTCTCATAAATAAAATTGCGGTATTTGATTTTTATAATGGGTCCTTAAATTATCTTTTTAAGCTAAGTCGTGTGTGACGAGCTGATATATAATAGGAGTGATATCAGCTTACAGTACCAAAAGCCAAAAAGTATATCAACTAAATTTTTAGTAAATGTGTAAATACACATTTAATTACACATTTAATTTAATTATTAGATATAAATAATAAAATAAAATCGCTTTAACTGAGGTAATAAAACCTAAAACAGTACTAAAAAATATAATTAAATTAAAAGACAAAATTTAATATATATGCGATTCGTCATGTCGTCATAGACACCACTTAAAAATGCCATTCATCGACCTCTGGAGACGAATCCAGAACGAGGCTATCCTGGATCTGATAGCTGCAAAGAAGTCGGGAACCCTCGCTGCCGCAAACTCGATGCGCTGCAACACCAGGGCAGCTCCATACCGAGCGTATGCGTTATTATGCTGATCTCTTATGGAGTGAAAAGCTCTCTGTGTATAATTCACTCATAACTGGTCGTGTACATGCAAAGGCAGTACGCCTTGAACAGGGTGAGCTTCACATCGGCGCTGCAGCTGGTAAATCTACGAGCGAGCATGTTTACTCCTGACTATAAATCTGTTCCACGTTATATGTGCCATGCCGTTGCCGTGGGGTTACCGGCTTTAGAATAGTTCCCCACCCTCTCTACCCGTGGTTGCTGTAAGAGCCGGCTAAGGGTTATCGAATCCAAAGGAAGGGCAGAAGCGTAAAACCATCGCACTGCGCTCACCAACCCGTCAATTCCAAGTGTGGAGAGTGGCGAGTATTGGCAAAACAACCCTGTAATGGAAGAGGCCTATATCCAGCAGGGGATGTAAGGGTCCCACAATCATCTTCAGGACCCCAAAGCCAACCTCACCTGCACGTGGTGCACCCTAGCATACAAACGAAGCTCTGGCAAACCAACGTATACAACATCTAGGTGGAAATGGTTTAGTTACTTTTTAGACCTGCAACCGACCCGGCACCACACGTATTGACTCATCATTCCTGTGCATCCTGACGGTTAAGTCGAGAGAGAGTGTAGATCTAGGGCACGCCTGCACCAAACGCTGTTAAAGACCGTTAAAGGCCAGTGATGATATTCAGCAGTAGACATCCTTCGACTGAGGTGATGATGATGATGAACATAATTATGATTAAACAAGTTTCTATTGGCACTTGATTTCGCTTAGCATAAAAACTTACGAGTTGTTTTTTTCTAGGACAAGTGATAAAATTAAATGTTCTTGTACAGCTACGAATATCATCTAAAATATATAAACGGTCCAACCCGTTTCAGACCTAAATATTATATGAAATGACACATGATGCTATAAGTGTGTGTTTTGAGAATGATTCTCAGTAGTTAAGTCAAAAAACTTTTGTGAAACAACCAAACAATTATACGTATGATAGTTATACGTATATCTTACAAAACAAAATAACAACCGACTTGGCACGGGAGTACAACACATAATACCATGTCTTTATTCCAAAGGGATATGGCAGAGGTGTACCTACGAGTAGGACCCAGTCCAAAGAATACTAACTATTACTAGGTACATAAAGAAGCGACACACGCCTTTTCCCATTTTACTTCGCCTGAGACCAGGCAGTCAACGAGCACGTTTGATGTGTGTACATTATGTTTTCTAAGTACAGTAGTACAATCGCCGGCGATTGTATGGAGTGACGGGGTCTGCCCGTACTATGTGTACGTACACTTCCCCAGTTATGTGTTCATTAAGTTAAGTTATATTATTGAATCTTTTTTTTTAAGTTTATTTTAATTATTTTGTCTCTAATTTGTTTATATTTATATTATTATGTAAATTCAAATACAATACTGATTGTTAATGAATTAAATTAATGAAATGAAATATTTTTAGGTCCCATGTAACATGGCCTATTGCTATCTACCGGGCACAGTTCCCGACTCCACGCTGTCTTATAGAATAATGCTAATGGAAAAATCCAATAATAAGTCATATGATCAGGGGATCTTCGGGTGACTTGAAAACTGTGACACGACGGTTGGCCACTGTCCGATTATGTACATGATTAAGATTAGAAGGGTGTTCATAATGTAAAAAAAATTGTGATTAAGTGACACAACTCACTTGCATTATATTTTATTTATTTCAGTTGTTGATGAGTGGCTTTGAGCTTCGGACTTCCTTTTTGGGCAGGATTTGTATTTATACAACTACCTACTCAATTTAAAAATAAAATAAAAAAGTTATCGATAGCTCCGCTTTAATATTAGGCTATTTAATTCTTTAAAAATGTGTTTTTAATGCTAGAAATTTCTAGAAAACAATGGTGTTGTCGCTGATAATTCAGAGCATTTGTAAGACAGTTGAGTATTTTTTGGGAAAGTACTTTTTTCAACAGAAACCGGTTTATTTCTTTTGTCTTTTACTGGTTTTTTCTCTACTTAAATAGTATTTTTTTAAACTGACCATAATACGTTCGTTCGTATTAAATTGTTTCTAAAATACATCTTTTGCTTTATTTTTGGGTTTAGCACTCTCATAAATGATTTATTGATGATAAGGTAATTTCGTCTGTATATCGCGTCGGTTCACATTTTGAACACCAGAGGATAATAGGCCAGACAGAAAGTGGCCTTGAACCGTCTGCGAAACGCGGAAACCGCAGGACTATTGTGGTTGTAATTGAGAGCTGAGAACTGAGAACCGAGCGCAATGAATTTGCCGTGAAAATTGTGAGATTGTTGTTTATCTAGTGTAAATAAATAACTAGCTGAGTTTTATTTCATAATATTATGTAAGTACTCCGCCGTGGAGTTACCAGCTTTAGATGATGAACGGCTACTACCCTTAGGGGGTCCATAATAAAAATTAATGCATGTTAAATATATAAATATTTTTTAAAATTTTGTTAAAAAATTCATATGGACTAATTAAAGTTATATTAATTTATTCATGTACAAGATTAGAGAATAAGAGCTCTTATATAGGACGCATAGAAGGCAAGCCCCGTGGTCGGACGTGGTAAGGAAGGCGGTTGGAGGCAGTCTATACCACACCTTCAGCAGTCTATTTACTCTCCTTCTGAAGACACCCAGTTGTAGGTAGACGAGAAGAACGACATTCTTTACCAAAAATCTTGTTCTTTTTTATGATAGTAAGTGACAAGACGAGCAAATCAGGTGCCTGATAGTAAGCATCACAGTGCCACCCAGTGTTCTAAAATTCAAAATTTTGCGTGGCATAGCACTGCGCCTGTCACCCTGAGATATAAGTTGTTGAACCTCGTCATGGCCAGTCATTTCGCTGGTAACATTGCCCTTCAGACCGGAACACAGTAATTTTTGCACATTACCTAGTATTCTGTGACATTACTGCTTGGCGGATGAATAACTGATAAAGGTGTGGTACTTCCCCAGGGCGGCCCCCTGCTAAAGAGGCCTACCAATAGGCCACCACTCCAGCAAATTGAAAATCAATCGTAATCATCATCAATCTATGTATTAAGTAAATGTCAACAATAATTCAACAGATGATGTTTTCACAGCAGTACCTACATGTATAACCATAACATAAATTCAATGCTGTCGCCTACAAGCATTGTCTCTCTACATCACTTTCCCTATGAACCGGTCAGAGGCATAGCGCTAGTGGCACAATGAGAGAATGTACCTACCCGCCCACTGCTCACCAACCACAAAAAATGTTTTTTTTTTTATTTTTATATGGGTCAACTTCACACACGGTCATCTGGTCCCAAACTTAGGCCGAGCCTGTACTGCAGAAAACCGATATATGTACATACTTATATACGCTTATAACACAGATCAAACAAACATACTCATCATGCGCACATTTAAATGTTTGACCTGTCCCATTTCCATTTGTTTTCATATGTATATCAGTCTTCTGCAGTACCGGCTCGGCCTAGTTTGGGACCAGATGACCAGACCAGACCAGATGATGGGAAGTTGTCCCATATTATTGTTATTTATTATTATACTAGATTTTCAGCCCATTGGTAAAGAGTTATCAAACATACACAAACTGTCGTATTTGTAATATGGTTGAAACTTTGTGAACGTGCTATTATTATGTTCCACCTATGGAACATAATAATATATTATAGGTAAGTAAGGTAGGTGATTTTTTTGTTCGTAAAATCACACGACCGCATGCATGAATTATGAGTTGTGTGAATCGCCTTTGTTCTATTTTTGAACATTCGATCGTAGAGAATTCCTTCGTCTGTCTAGAAGTAGTAAAATAATAACTTCTCACTCTATCGCTATTAAATATCTTCATATCGTTCAGGCCTTCTTACAGTCGAAATAGTAAATTTTGGCGTGAATAGGAAACAAACATCAATAAATACTTTGCGTTATAAGTGGGATGCTTGAACGAATAGGTGGGATGAGATTGATACACTTTCTCCAGTTCCCAGTGTAACTCAACCTTAAGCGTAGGTGCGCCCGCGCAAGCCCGCATTGTAATGAGAGTGTGTATCGCTGAAACGGTTAATGTGCTTCCGATCGCTTGTAGGCGTAGGTCTTTACATTTTCGTTGATTGACGTATCTAACTACCACTTAACCTATGTCTTTTCTATTACCATCGACTATTAAACTGTGTCGCATTTAGTACTAACTATGCCAGTAATCCATGGCTGATTTCATAGTAACTATGGCGCTATCTGTGGTGAATATTTACATGATTTGCCGGTCATTGGCCCTTTGGCAGAAATTCATGGATTTCTGTTAGCAACGGGTTATTATGTTATGTTTGTTATGTGTAATTTTATTGGAATCGAACCATGTGAATGATCGATTTAGATTAAGTTCGCATTTTTTACATTCTTGTGGAATCAATATTTTAAAAACAAAGTATGGCATCTTCGACGATTTGAGCTAACGGTTGGTTCACATGGCAACATCCAGATATTTCACGGATCAGATTTTTCTGGATCCGATGTAGTGGCGTACGGCCGATTATACTTGTGTTCACACGAGCTTCCAGATATAAATCTGGATTAGTCCGGCCGGCAATCTGGATGCTCGTGTACAAGTATGAACGTCTGTACTCCACCACTACACCCGGATCCCGAGTCCAAGAAAAATGTGGTTATTGTGTGAACCAGCCGTTAATCAAATTATGAAGTAAAAGTAAAAAAAAAACATTTTATTAATATTAATTATCTCCAGAAAATCACTAACAGTTAAAGAATCTCAGAACGGTAGGTAAAACGTTAGTACTATTATTTATTCTGTGGCAATAGGTTTATGTTAAAAGATGCAGTAGTACGATAGTAAGGGACCGCCATCCGCAGACATCAGATCAAACTGATAACGTTTCTAATTACAGACGGGGAGATAACGAAATATCTTCTAATAGCATGTCCTTCAAATATTAATATAGCCTTCTTCATGGGGAAATATAATTTTACCGTTTATCTACTGCAAATGCCTTCCTGAGGTTTCTGTACAGGAAAGTGTATGTACCCATTTATGTACCCAACTAAATTCCTCATACCCATGAGGAACCTCATACCCTCATGACCTCATACCCTGGGGTATAACTCACTTGAAGTAAGGAGAGCTAAGGACCAAGTGACGATGTGCAAAGTCCTCAATAGAAAAATTGATGCACCCGATCTCCATGACGAGCTGTGTCAGTTGTATTTATCCGATAACTACAGGCGCGCGAGACGACACAGGTTATTTCACGTGCCACTGCCCCGTACATTCCCCTATCTCGCGCACTCTATCTGCGCTCAATGGTCTCCTGGAAGCCAACCTGGAAACGGATGGATGGAACGTGTTTCTGGCTGAATGTTTGAATTTTTGTGAGAAGAATGATTGGGTAGTGTCGTCTTTTAATTAATGAGATGAATTTCATGAGGTAATTTGTATTTGTAACCTTTTTGATTGACATGATTTATTTTATATTAATTATTTGAAATTTTATTATGACCTTGTAATTAGCTAGATTTTTATTATTTCGATCATTATTTATATAATTTTATTTAACGAGTTATTTGAATGTTTATACTTATGTGAATTTTGTCATTATATTAATTAGGTAGTTGGGCAATAGCCGTCTAATTGATTAATAAATTTTAAAATTACTCAGTATACACCCTCTGATGGGAATTGTAGGCCTCCTCATGGTAACACCACTTTTTCTGGTCCTGTTTGGAGAGTCTCATCCAGCGCTTTCCGACAAATTTGACAATCATCATTATCATCATCATCAGCCGGAAGACCTTCACTGATGAACATTGGCCTCCCCCATGGAAACCTTTAAACTATTCATATGGGGGGATTTTGCCGTAATCACCACGCTTGGCAGGCGGCTTGGTGATCGCAGCAGTTGGAATACTTGGTGCCGGAGAGCACTGCTGCCCACTTTCCGAATATGTCCCTCTGACGGGTCCCACGGCTCCCAAGGGATAAAAAAGGGGTGGCCATATAATAATATCTGGCAATTTGACAATGTCATCTGACTATCGGGTGGCTGGATGCAAGCCGTTTGCAACTGGACTAGATAGAAATCAATGGGGGAGGCCTATGGACTTTTAAACGATGAAATAATGATTGGGTCCGTAGTCTACCTCGAGATCGTTGTCGGAGGACGACGAGGGGAGCCTCAGAAACACAGGTATCAAACCTCTCACAGCCTTAGTTCACCTGTTCTGTCTTGATCCACCGGTTTCCGTCCCGTCTTGTCAAGTGTCCTGCCCATCACCAAAGCCTGCCTTCTGGTACGCACCTACGTCTTCTCCCTTGGTACGCGGCGAATTTTACTGTACTAACTTGTAACAAAAAAATATGACGTTATTTCGTCATAGATATTCGTTACATCAAGAAGTTTGTTTCTTGTCGAACAATATCATAAACATACAAATGACGATTTTTTCGTGTTATCTGGTTATCTCTACACCTTTCTCGGTTGATTTGTCATAAGCCAGGTAAAAATATCCATCGTATCCGTATTCAAATAAACTATTCATCATTTACAAGAAATGCAAAGCAAAAAATATATATTTAATTTGACGAATAGTGGGCGCGCAGTTCTTTGAACTACATTGGCTAATTAAATGTTACGAATGGTCTTTATGATAAGACTTTTAAGTTTAATTTCGTGTGACAGATATTTTCGGCTAATTTTCTTGCACGTGCGTTCATGTAATTTTAGCTAGTTTTCTACGAGATACATCAGTTTTAAGATCTCTGCGTGATTTAGTAGGACATTGAATGATTACAAAATAAACAAGTCAACCAGAATACCTCTATAAATTTTTTACAAAATTTAATATTATGCTTAAGAGTCACTGACTTTTATATTAAAGTCCTTACTCGTTACCATCTGGCTTTGAGAGCCTTTTATATTAAAAAAAAGGTCTTAGTATTTTTCCATTACCTGGGGAAAAGATTGTCTAGTGTCTATATTTTGTTTTATCTCAGTTTCGAGATAATAATATTACTTTGCTATAATAATCCGGCGATTACGTTCCCGTGGGAATTTCGAGAATTTCTTTCTAATTCTTTTTCTATATAATAATTAAAAAGTGCGCCAAAAAAATCAGTCAGGCAGTACTTCAATCTTGATATTATTTAGAGCTGACTAGCGATGCCCTGCAGTTTCGTTTGCTATATGGTATGGTAACAGGCGGAGGATGATACAACATATATACATATTACATAGTCACACCTTGTTCCCATTGGGATAGGCACAAACAAGGGTCCCGCTATGCTCTGTTCGGGAAATACCTAGCAGAGGATGCTATTATGGAATTAAGAGTACCATAAATGTTGTGTACTGTCGAATGGAAAAGTTTTAAAGCTTTTTTGGGGTACATACGGAATTTATATAATCAATGTAGGTACTAATAAATATTCTTCTTCTATACCTAAGTTCATAACAATTATTACAAAGTGCCATCTTATACTACTTTATTAAAATGTATCCGTGTACCTACCTATACTTTTATAGAGACGAAGCTTTTTTGGTAAATTCTTTAAGTAAAATTAATTTGATGTAGTAAATTATGAAATTAGGTAGGTACCTACCTAGTATACCTAGGTACTTAGTTAATACCACTCTTTCTTTTATGATGTTTTATGTTACACATTTTTTGTTTCTAAATAAATAAATAAATAAATAAATGTTATGAATTAATGTAATACCATCGAACGCATCAATGTATTATGTTTTTTTTATGATAGTGAGTGACAAGACGAGCTAATCAGGTGCCTGATGGTAAAGTCCGCCAAGCAGTAATGTGCAAACATAACTGTGTTCCGGTATGAAGGGCAATGTTACCAGCGAAATTACTAGGCATGATAACAACTCACTGTGGCACAACGGCACTGTTTTAAAATGTTTAAAGTGTTTTAAAATTCAAAATTCTGCGCGGCACTGCACTGCACCTGTCACCCTGAGATATGAGTTGTTATCATGCCTAGTAATTTCGCTGGTAACATTGCCCTTCATACCGGAACACAGTTATGTTTGCACATTACTGCTTGGCGGACTTTATGTACTTGGGCTTACTTGGGCTTTCTGTACTTAAAACGTTTGCATTTGATCATCTGTTATGCATAATAATATATTAAAAAGAATCTCGGCGTCGGTTCACGTCTGCGACACAAAGTACCGAAAGATAAAGCAACTCGTTATTCAAAATATCGGGCGCGGTAGAATGTGGCCACGTTCAACAAAATTAGCACCCAACCTCCAATGAAATTATGAAAGTATACTGAGAATTATTCGCGAGCACCGATGCTGTTAATACGCTTGAATGAGGACCTGTGGAAATCAGACTTACAAATAAAAATTTAATCAAAGGCTTTAAAATAGGCTAGAGACTAGGGTAATTAATACACGCTACTCTGCGTGCATGGTTGTCTGTAAGAGATCTTACTTAGCCCAATTGTTGAACTCACCACGGACAGAATAGAAGACAAGGGTGCTAATTAGTACAGTCAGTTCTCTAAATGAAAAAAGGGTATAACGCGGGGACTTTAGGAAAAGATCTAGATATGCCCAAGGTGATGCCTGCGCGGGAAAGTATGGGGCCCAGCCATGGATATAAAGGAAAGGGGAGATTGGCTACATGCTCCCAGCGCTTACTCAACAACTGGCACAGCAATTTGCTCAGTGACATGAGAACATCATGTATGTGCGTAAAAATTTACATAAATTCAAATTAAATAGTGACCTCCATAATTTTAATACTAGGAATAAAGACAAAATAGCTGTACCTAGCTTTAACAAATAAAAAGACATTCTTAGGAAATAGTGTACGTTTCTATAATAAAATCCCAAAAGAGATAACTGGGCTCTCAGAGGGTAAATTCAAAACCTATATAAAATCTGCTTTACTAAGGAAGGCTTATTATAAAGTCAACCAGTTCATAGAGAACAAAGATGCCTGGAAACTTCTGCATAGCCACCTCGCGGCACCTTCAAAGAAAACGAATGTAACCAAACCAAATATTGTGAAACTATCTGTTGAAAAAATTAAGCCCTACAAGTTTCTTGTGCGTTCTTCTTGTAAAGGTATCTTTCCGAACGTACGGTAGACTCGTTACTGTTTATTTTCATTGACGTACAAAAGTCTCAAATTGTGACCTATTTGAATAAATCTGTTTGAGTTTGAGTTTGACATATCATAAACAACAAAGATAAAAAGACGTACCCAAGATCGAAGTGCGACCGAAACAACAATATTATTCGCTCGTACCTTACTTTACTGACGTACGTGGACCTAATGGGACCTAATATGAGCTTGCCAATTTCGAGAAGCCAGTGCGTCATCTCCCCTTATATCAATAGGCCCAGTAATTTTACAAAATTAATTATTAATTGTTACAATAGGTCTAACCACGGGTCTAACGCTTAATTAACTGATATTCCTGAGGTATGGGAGCGGCGCGGGAGGGGTGACATCCGACCTGTCCGACCTGCTATAACCCTCCCGTACCGCTCCCACACCTCAGGAACAGATTCATTTAAACGCAACCGCTATAATAACACTATTATAAAAATATCATAAAAATATCATGATGATGATGACTTTATATTTTAAAACCCAGCAAATTTTTAAATATATTGACACCTCAACGTCAAGGCATGTCTGAACTAGTTCATTTCATACATTCCGAAGTTGTCAATCAAGCTATTTCCATATAAAAAGTTTGAAACTTAATACCCGTTGGCGCGTGGAGCGGAAACTTTGTATCAAATGGAAATCGCACATACAACTAGCGTATGTGAAATAAGAACTAATACATTGTACGTGTAGGTGTACCTCTTTAACATTAAGAATACAAATACAGGAGTAGCATTAATGAACTTGCGCCAAATTATGCGCACAAATATTTTATTATAGTTGTTTACAACAGTAACTATACATTCTTTCTTGTGCGTTCTTTTTGTAGAGGTATCTTTCCGAACGCATGGTAAAAGTGTCTGCTTAAGAACAATTTGAATATTTAAATACCAACACCTACTTACAAATTTAAATATTTGTATGCATTTATGATACAAATAATCACATATCCGAAGATTTGCATTCATATTTATGTGCGTTCAGAACAAACCCAAAAAATCTTCGTCTCAATAATTTCTCTAAATATCAACCATCCCGTCTTAAGTTATCAATGCTCTCCAACAATATATAATAGGTAGGTACATCACATTGTCCAAATACTCGCCCCGGTTATTGACCCCGCGGCCATGGGACCGAAAACTGGTAGTGGCCGAAAAAAAGGCTCCTTTTGCAAATACCTCGGTAACCACGTCAGGAGTCAGGTGCTTTTATGGACTTAATAAGAACCACCGCTCAGAGTTGGTTCTTACGTTCCGGACAGGTTTTTGACCTAATTTTGGTGAGGTTGAAAAATGTTAGGGAGGTGTATATGTAGTGATTGGCATTTAATTAATGATATTGGCGAAGGATTTTAACAAGTGAATTTTTATGTTTTACTTATATTGGTGGCCTGTATCATGGTATTATGATACCGCGCCTCTTCCTTGCATAAAATCCCAATGTTCTATACAATCGTAAATCAAAAGGTTGTGAGTATGCATATATAGGTAGATATTGAATTGAAAGGACTCCGCGTGCGCTCTGACAAGATACTGCTGTCATACTTGTCAAATGGGGATTACTCCGTTTGCCATAAAGCCATAAATTTTTTAGGCATAAACTTGTATGGCATAACGTTTTCGCATAACTTTTATTAGCACAATCATTCTTTGGCATAATAATACTGTAGCATATTAGAAAGTTAAGCATAAGTAGTAATTGGTCTTACATGTTTAGGCATAATTGATTGTTCCAAAATTTTTAAGGCATACTAATAATTCGTATAGTAATCATGTGGCATAAAAATGTATTGCGAAATCCGAATCAGTTGGTTAGGTTTGGTTAGTTTTACTTATTGGTTTATTACTTATTTGGTTAGTTTTGAATAGTGCTCCACCCTCTCTGCCCGTGGTTGCCGTAAGAGCCGGCTAAGGGTTAACAGATCCAGAGGACGGGCAGCAGCGTCCTCTGCAAATAAACATCAAACTGCGCTCGACAACCCGCCTGCCAAGCGTGTCGAGTATTGGCAAAACCCCCCTTTATGGGGGAGGCCTATGTTCAGTGGTGAATTTTACCAACGGCTGAGATGATGATGATTAAGGCTATTATGCCAAAATATATTATGACAATACATATTATGTGTTTCATTAGTAAACCTGTCAAATGCGGTCAAACCACGCAGCACTACTTGCGAACTGTTTTTACGCACACTAGCATTGTTTTACGCAAACTACAATTTGAAAATTGCCGCATTTTGTTTTCAGGTAGAGCGCCATCTGGTCAGAGCGCGAGCGAAGACTTATAATTTATCTAAGTGTGTATATTTGTTACCTCTTCACGCCATAACTATTGGACTGATTGTACTGATCGCTGAAATTTGGTATGAAGGTAGTTCAGACTCTGGAATTACGCATAGGCCTTATTAGTATTTTGTGGCATAGGTTAGTTTTAGGCCAGTGAAATCGGGGGGCCCGGCTATAGGGAATATGTATGTATTTTTAAAATTATTTATATATTGTTTACATCGATCTTATATTGTGGAAATATAATTTGTTATAATTATTTTTTAAACAATCTTTAACATTAGGATCACTTATTACGGGATATTTACCATGATTCGACTTTTTTTATGATAGTCACTCACTATCAAGACGCGCAAATCAGGTGCCTGATGGTAAGCATCATGATTGCACATATCAGACACAGTGCCACCCAGTGTTATAAAAATCAAAATTCTGCGCGGCACTGCACTGCGCCTGTCACTCTGAGATATTAGTTGGTGAAACTCGTCATGCCCAGTAATTTCGCTGGTAACATTGCTTACAACTATGATATTTTCATAACATAAAAATTTTAACATTATAGATAAAGTGTTAAGTTTAGTCTATCTATATGGGAAAACTACTAAGGACGAGTATCAGGAATTAAAACGGACTCAAAAGGAAGATAGTTGTGCAAGCTTCGGCTTGATAAAGCTTTGTGATGTTCACACGAAATACTGAATTTAGCTGTTGTAAAAGCGTAAATCATACCAGCGTTTCGTGCGAAAGTGACAGCGTTCTACAAAGCCGAAACTAGCCGACTATCGCCCTCTTGAACAGGCCCGACTTTAACCTATTGGGGGCCCTGGGCACTTTAGAATAATGGGGCCCCTATTTGTGCAATATATACGGGCGTAGCTACTAGCTATAAATATTTTTAAAGTGACCCCTCATTTTCCGAGGCTCCAAAAATGTACACAGTTTCTAAATGATACTGCGATAGTACTATGATTTATTCTGTGGTGATACTAGATTATATATGTATCTATGATTACGATCATCTTCTTTTCAAGTAAAATTGGCTAGGTTTCTATTTATAACATTTTGGTCCAGTATTTGGCCAGATCTACGGCGTTTTGGCATAGATTTCCATTCAGTCCGGTTGTAAGCGGCCCGCCTCCAGCGTGTTCCTGCTGTCTTTATCAGATCGTCTGTCCACCTTGTGGGTTGACGTCCTACGCTGCGCTTGCCGGTCCGTGGTCTCCGTCTATTCGAGAACTTTGCAGCCCCATCGGCCATCAGTTCTACGTGCTATGTGCCCTGCCCATTGCCACTTCAACTTACTAATCCGCTGGGCTATGTCGATAACTTTCGTTCGTCTACGGATCTCCTCATTTCTGATTCGATCTCGTAGAGAAATTCTGAGAAATTCCTCTCTATAGAGAGGAACGAGCTATGGCTCGTTGCGATATTTTGAGCCTGCTGATAAGGCTCACAGTTAGAGACCACGTTTCAGATCCATAAGTCATCACTGGTAACACACACTGGTCGAAGACCTTCGACTTCAGGCACTGATGTTTTTTGGACGAGAAGACATTGCGTAGGTTTCTTAACGCTGCCCAGCCTAGTTGGATTCGATGATTGACCTCTTTCTCGAAGTTGGACCTACCGAGTTGGACTACTTGTCCTAGGTAGACGTATGAGTCAACAACTTCTAGAAACGAGTTCCCAACCAATACTGGGGTCGGTACAACATGGACATTAGACATCACCTTCGTCTTTTCCATGTTCATTTTAAGACCGAACCGTTGAGAAACTCGATTGAGGTCTTCGAGCATCGTGCCGAGATCTTCCATTGATTCTGCCATGACTACAATATCGTCGGCAAACCGAAGGTGAGTGATGAAGGTTAATACATTCACGCCTTTTTCCCGAAGGGGTAGGCAGAGGTGTACCAAGGACTCAGTCCCATAGTAGATACACCAACATTTCGCCAGTATGTTATTGGTCCCATGCAATAGGAGGCGAGTCTATTGCCATCTACCGGGCACAGTTCCAGACTCCAGGCAGCTATTGAGATAATTCCTTATAATTAATAATGATGAAGGTTATTATGATCATAATATTATTGCTAGCTTTTATCTCTAAATATTGAAACTAATCGTCGACCTTTTGATAGTGTTTTTATGCACTAATTTATATATATAATTAAGAATGAATGTATATCATTAAAAAAAATCTTAAAGTAATTGTACACACTTGTATTATTAATCTATAATAAATATATATTAAGGGATATTTAAATTATCATATATATCCAATTATAAAATTCCTAAAATCATGTCGTCAAAACCATTATGAAATATTAAATTAATGTAACGTAAATAAATATTATAGGTATATTAATAATAATAATAATAATAATATGGGACAACTTCCACACACGGTCATCTGGTCCCAAACTAGGCTAGAAGCCTGTACTATGGTAACCAGATGACTGATATACATACTTATATAAGCTTATAACAACCAGACACAGATCAAACAGACATGTTCATGCACACAAATGTTTGATCTGGCCGGGGATCGAACCCGGGGCCTGCGGCACAGAAAGCAGAGTTAATACCATCTGTGCTAACGAGGTGGCATATTATATCGGGATGTACAACGTGATACAAAAAGGTGAAGGGCGTGATTTTTTTCTATTCTCAAGTTGTTCTATTCTTTCTTTAGCAAGTTGTTCAGGTTGACGGGTAGATACACCCCCTTACATATTACTACATCTTTTTTAACACGTTGTGTGGACGATATATCATCATCATCTCAGCCAGATGACTTGGGAGCCCCTAGACCGCGGGGCCCTGGATACGTGCCCAGAGTGCCCAGTGGGAAAGAGGGGCCTGCTTTGAAGCCCACTGTGCATTATTTATTTTTATCTAGGTACTTTATGCACCTCAAGAATGTTTTAAAGCCTAAACAAAGCAAAATAAATAGTATAAATTCTCAACCATAAATAATATTTTGAGTAAACCTTATTAATGTTAGTTATAGTTTGTTATATACTTAATAAAACACTGTTACCAGCGTAAGTACCAGCAGTGTATTTACGAATTGCTTATACATAATCAATAATAATATCTACCCGAAAAAAAAGTTATTAAGATTTAATGAGACTTGTAAACTTCATCCTTTTGGTATTAATAGTTTTAAAAAGGTGCTCCTAGCCTGTAAAACCACTTAAATTAAGTTAGATATAACTTAGTATTATTGCTGAGTTATAAGTTTTTATGACAATAATGAATATTAAAAAATCAAATCAATGTTTTAAAATTGATAAGAGTTTATCTTATCAATTTTAAAATATTCTCGATTCAATAACATGTTACGTACATGGCAAAAACTATCTTAAATATAAGAACTTTAATTATTTATTTGCCCCGACGTTTCGGGTATCTTTTGCTAATCCTAATAATATTATAAATGCGAAAGTTTGTGAGGATGGATGGAGAGATGGCTGGATGTATGTTTGTTACTCTTTCACACCAAAATTACGAAACCGATTAGGCTGAAATTTGGTATGTAGGTGACTTAGACCCTGGAATAGCACATGCAGTACTTTTTTTCCGATATTCCCACGGGACCGATGACAACGCAGGTGAAACCGCGGGGCACAGCTAGTAATAAATATTTTCTTTATTTCTCCATCCAAACAGGAGTCCGCAGTGTTATAAGGGTGTCGACAGACGTCCATTTCTCGGTCTCTATGGACCCGACGTCTTCCTGTCTGTGACAACGTGTTACAAGATTAGGATGTCTAAGATAGAAGTAGACTGGCGGACTGTTAACTACTGAAACTATGGACTTAAGAGAGCATGCGAGTTGGACACAATCATATCTATGAAAAAAAAATTACCAAATCGATGTTTCGTATACCTCTGTTTCCTACGAATCTGGCCTGATATTTTTATCTATGTCCTCGTCATTTTAGTTTCTCTTATAAATTCTCGCATTTTTCGTAGTGAACTTCTATAATCCCAGTTTTTCTCGCGTTCACAAAATATCAAATATCGATTTCGACACCGATTTTGGACGGTTTACTAATATGCATTATATGTATTGTTATAATATACTTTGGCATAACAACATTCAGCATAATGATCACCACGCGTTATATTATTGGGTACAGATATTTTGCCATAATGTTTATTGTCATAAATTCAATACTATTAGCATAATAGGAATGAAGCAGTTTTAAGACATAATTTTGGAGCATAAGATTATAAACGCATAATGATATTTACACATAATTGTCATAAACGCCCATAAATATTGGCTCGCATAAAATTTGAAGACCTAATTTACTCACCTAACCTAACTTAACCAACTGATTCGGATTTCGCAATATATTTTTATGCCATATGATTATTATACGATTTATATAGTATGCCTTAAACATTTATGGTACTAATTATGCTAAACTTTCTATTATTCTACAGTATTATTATGCCAATAAAAGTTATGCGAAAACGTTATTTCATACAATTTTATGCCTAAAAAAATTGATGCCAAACGGAGGAATCCTATTTTGGATCCCTAAAATGTGAGTTTTGAAAAAACCTAAAACACATGTTCTTTTATTATATCTCAGGTATTTACATGTCAAATTTGAACGTGCTCACGTGTAGGTTTTCAGAATTAGAGGCATATTTAGTGATATCTTTTTTTGGTCCCCTTAGAATAGCAGTTTTTAAAAATCCTTTCTTAGCACACATTTACATTATGAAAAAAAAAAACTATATTCCAAATTACAAATTTCTAGCATAAGTGGTTTGGGCTCGTCGTTGCATGTCATTCGGTGAGTCATTTAGAATTTTATAATATAAAAATAGTGATGATTATTGACTTTCAAGAGCTGATATCTCGAAAACTATACAAGAAATCGGAAAACTTGACTGAGTTAAACTTGTGGCAAATTTAATCAGCTTTCATTTGTATAAAGTGATCATGTCGCTAAGACGCATAGTTTCTGAGATATAAGTGAAAAACCGAAAAATGGGACCTTGAAACCCCCTTCTCTCCCCCGGCTCAAGGGCCACGGTCGGGGACTCTTGATATGTTTACCTCCTAACTAGTCCAAACAGAGATACGAAGTCAAAAATTGTGTTCCAAGCATTTCCCTCTACACCTTCATTGGAGCATTCGTTTCCTGGCATATCGATGGAAACAATGGAATACAAATAACATCGAATTGGTAAATTTTTAATGGATTGTATCAAATTCCTGAGAGGTCGCGTTTCCTGTTAATTAATTTCGCGTAGAGAGTAGATTAGATAAATATTTAAGGCGCTGTCCAAAGCAAATTCTCCCTCCCGCTCACACGTACCCACATTTTGGAAGATCTTAAAAAATACTACATGTAATTCGTAAAATAAAGACAACTTTCTAGAAAATAACTTTACAAAGATTCAGTAAAAAAATCTAATTTAATACAAACAAGTTTTCAGTGCCTTTTTATTTTTCTAAGATTTTTTTTCTTTGTGCAGGTTATTATTATACATGAAAACTCGACTGTTTTACTTAACTTCGAAGTTAATAATATCGACGAGTAAATCGATATTACGAATACAGCAGTATTCGTAAAGTTTAAAATATTAGATTTTTTACTGAATCTGAGTATTTTTTATGTCTTCAAATATATGGGTACGTGTGAGCAAGAGGACGAAATTGCTTTAGACAGCGCCTTAATTCCTTATCTTGAATCTTGATGTTTATTTTTGTAACCTAATATATTTTTATGTTATTACATTAATATCTTAGAATTATTATAATTAACCTCATTTATCCATGTTTTTGTTAGATAACGGTAATTTTATCTAACTAGGACCTAGAAAGGAGCAGGTTTTATTTTGCAGATGGTAGGCAAACAATTTTCGTTATAATATACTGCAAAATAAATAACATATTTTGCATGTCAAATAACAATAATTTTCAGAACCTTTCTACCTTAACTCTAAAACCCATCTGTAAATAGCATAGTTGACACGCAGATGTTTTTCAGGAATCTACTACTGCGCGCGATCATAAACGCGATTGCAATGACTCTTATTAAAATGTGTCTGCTCAAACTAGTTTCCCTTAGATAATTGATGATTCCGCTCGCGCTTTGACAAGATACTGCACTACCTAAAAACAACAGCTTCGAAAAAATTGCGGTAATTTTCTTATTGCAGTGTGCGTAACACAATGCTAGTGTACCGTAGTATTGTTATCTGTTCTGTGAGTGTGCGTAAATAGAGGTTCGTTAAGAATGCTAGTCAGTGGGAAAAATTCTGTCGGACACGATTTCAGTAGTTTTAGTTGCCGTATTTGACAAGTATGACAGCGGTAGATACTAGATACTAGATAGTCAGCAATGACGTTGAATCGCTGGTATCCTTACTCTGAGATAGTCAGACATTGATATAAAGAAAAGGGGAGATAGAGGACGTTCTCCCAGAGATTACTCAACAAATGGCACGTGCAATTTGCTCAGTGTGAAGTTTGCACAGTGACATATAATGAACAACAAAGATAGAAAGACATACCTAAGACCAAAGTGCGACCGAGACAACAATATTATTCTTTCGTACGACCTTACTTTACTGACGTACGTTGCCCTAATGGGACCTAATTTGAGCTTGCCATTTTGGAGAAGCTAGTACCTCATCTCCTCTTTTCGTTATATAAATGTAGTCAGAGTATGTATTGTCCAAAGTCGACACACCCAGTAGTCATATCAGTGGCTATACCGCCACCCACGGACAGGTGAAAGAACTCCCAAAGACTGATCTCATCTAGTTGTCGTCACTAGTGGCTATTTGCGTGCCACTGGCCACTAGACCCGTGACGGTTCCTTAATGAAACATGCTTTAACTAGCCATAGACTATTCTTAATTTTTTTTTTGTTACAAATATTCCCCACCTCACTCAATGAGGATTTCTTTGCTCAAATTTCCAGACTATACCTATAAAACTACAGAGAATTTGTATCATAAGTACAGTACAACACAAAATTCAAGCAGTTTGATTAGATACAGTGGTACAGTCATGTATGTAATTGGAGGCAAAGCACTATGTGGAAACAGATAAATGCATGACAGAACTAGTTTTGGCATAATTCCTAAAATCACTTCGCATTGTGGTCAGTGTTGATACAACTCATTTATCGGTATTTAAATTACACGACAATAAAACACAGAGTACCTTATCAACAAATAAAACTTATTTTACTTCATCGAAGCTGTAGAATAAGCCAGCGCTTTAGCTAATCCCTAAAGCAGTTAAGAGTATCGACGGAGGTAATGTTTACCGGCAATTTACATATAATATTATACACTGCACTCTATATTTTTTCCAAACTGGCCTCTTATTTCAAACTCTGCTATACTTAATTAAGTATACGTATAATATAAAATATTATTTGTATCTTGTATCAATGTTATAATGACGTTCATTGTCATTCTTTACATTAACAAGATACGGTTAGCAACAGAAATATTTATGATAAAAAAACTGTTTTTATTATCAAAACATACAGTTAAACGAAAAATTCGTGCAATTAATACCATTATAAAGAAAGCACATTACTGAGCAGTTATTGAGCATTCAATTGATCTGTCAGTACTCATGACCACCCAAATCAAGACATAAACATTCCTCAATTAGAAAAAACCTTTTGATTCCGATCCCGATTTAACCGGCCATTTAAATCATCTCGGTTAATAGTAATTAATGCATAGCAATCAGCAAAAAGTGCGGTCAACGGTATTCAAATATCACGAGTTGGAACACTGACCGTAGACTGTAGCTCGCTGTAATTGCTACTGCTATCTCTATTTAGTTCAAAGAGAAAGAGCGGGAGGTTAGACACTCGGATTCGAGAGCTTTTTGCTCAAAAGTTATCTCGGCGGAGGCGAAGGAATGCAATATTGAGAATAAAAAATAAAGTGCTCGATTGAGTTGATCGTATCGAGGTGTGCGGGTTTGGCCAATTATTTGGACCAATCCGGTTGCCATGGCAACGGACTTGTTTGGATAATCGATTTCTCGGACATTTTTTCCCTCATTAACGGTGGCATTTTCTAAGGATTTCCATGATATTGTAAGCTTCGGTAACATGCAATATATACTACAAAAGCCGATCTCGTGCTATTTCATATTCATTTTTGCAATACATTTTTTATCACTTCTTTTACCATTTTACTCGTACGGGGTTAGTAACATAAAAACATATTGATTAAACATTAATCGGCGTGTAAGCATAGTATTAATGCAATGTGCAAAATACAAGAGCATACGTTTGAATATTCCAATGTTGGTCGAAGCCATATTTCAGCTCCGCTAGATTAGTTTCCTTGGCATTAACAAGTGGATAAAGAATAAAGAACACTAAAATTGTTTTTTTTTTTCAAATTGATGCACCGCAGAGAAAGCGTGGCGGATGTAAAAAGGTAAAAAGCTCAGAACTAAGTACAGACAGACAAAAAATCATAAAAAATAAATTCATTACGCGCGCAGCCTGTGAGGCACCGCACGCCGACGGCATTTGTACAGTGCGCAGAGTAATCTTATTAGTAAATAGGTAAATATTATTTAGCAGTTACATATTTTATTTATGTTATTTTTAATCTAATAGAAGTAATGACAATACATTTAAAATGGAAAATTTTAAAAATAAAAAATCTAAAATAAATTATAATTGGATGTGAAAACTGAAGAATGATTTAACTGATTGTACCCGGTACGTGACAGGCGCAAGAGAAAAAATCGCGGTTAAAGTATGAGCAAGCCACGGGTGGGTATAGTGGCATTGGTGTAGATTTTACGTCCATAAACTTCAACATAAATTTGTAAAAATGCTTTTCAGTAAAATAGACGATATTATAATATTGAGTAATTTTTATAATATTTTACTTAATAATTAAATAATTATTATTTTTATTTGAATAGAAAGTAATATCCATTATCGAAGTAAATGTTTATTTGCTTATATTATGCAGATATATTAATTATACTATTATAATTGTAATATAATATTTATTTACTTATATTATTCAGTTCGTTAGAAAATAAACAAAAAATGTTAATCTGCAAACGCTACCTGTCTGAGCGGTGGTCACCGAAGCAAGACGCGCGTCGAAATCCTCATAAAGGAAGTAAATATTGCCGTACAACCCATTATGTAATGATTTTTAATTACCTACAACTTACAACGGTGTATTTTCTACAGTTTTTCTTTTTTTTTTTGTTATTTTGGAGTTTGTTTAGTGCCATTAAAGAGCTTTCTTTCTGATGTATGTCTGATGACTGATGATTTCTGATGTCATGGCCGTAATTATAGTGATCTGTGGCCATGTCTAAGAAATAGCCTATTTTGATTATATGCAATTTTAGATTTAATTTGTTTGGGGAATTTTGAGCTAATTATGATAAACAGGTATGCCTCGTTTTATATATTATAATTAACTGTTGTAGGTACGTTTATAGTACAGTTTTGATTAGAGGCATTATAATCTAAAAATTTGACATAATTTTCATTGAATTGATTGTCTAGACACACAAGCGCCCAGGTCTATTAAATAGAGGTTACTGCATGCGATATTTTTTCGAACTTGCCTCCAATTCTGAAATCGACAGTACTTACTAATTAATTTGTTAGTAAGTTCCGGAAAGGCTTTTCATAATAATATTGTTCTGGTCAATGTACTTCGAGACTGAATGACTGAAACGTAGATAGTAGATAGTGAGTAGGTGTGACTGTCCGTCTGTCACATAGTAATTTGGCTCATTCACAAAATGTCCAATTAGTACATACTAAGGACAATGACACTTGTGGGGTCATTGAATGCCTAGAAGCTGAACTGGAAGGTATAGGAACGATGGCCTTCTAGCCTTCAGCAAAGTGGGTGAGCTGATCGGCTTTGTATGGTTTATTTTTTTTTTAAAGTTTGCAATTATTTTAAAATTTGTTGTCTTAAGTTGCTAATTGCTATACCTTTATGTGTAACAACTTATGTGGGACAACTTTCACACACGGTCATCTGGTCCCAAACTAGTACTATTGGTATTATTCACAGATTGTCGATTTTTATTTAGTGGATAGGGTAGTGATTGCTACCGCAAACAAATAAATTACATAACATAACATACAATCACGCCTTTTTCCCGAAGGGGTAGGCAGAGGTGTACCCAGGACTCAGTCCCATAGTAGATACACCCACATTTATGCAATAAGTAACTGTTATTCATTTAAAAACAAATTACTTAAGTATGTACTTACAAACGATATTTTAATATTTTCCTTCAATTCGTACCTATATAATGGGTAATTAAAAGGCAAATAGCATTTTCCTTTTAGATTACAAGAGCAGCTTCATTTGGCAAGCTTGAAATAGGAAATAAATAATATTTTTCGGACGATAATGGCATAGCCTATCTAAAGTGGTAGGAAAATATGTATAACTATTATGTATTTTTATGAATAAATATTGATAAGTGAATAAATCGATTTGGTTATAGCTGATTTTAGAAGGATTTACGAAAAATATGAGGTCAAAGATCTTTACTCATATATGAGGCCATGAGAGCCAAAGTGGCCTAACTACAGAAACAAAAGTTTTCAGTATTAAGGAAAGAGTAGGAGGTCTGATTTCAGAAACTTATAACTTTAGTCAATTAAGTTTTAGGTTATTGTATGCTGCCCAAATCTTCTAGGTATGTAATAAACTTTATGTTTAAGTGATTAAAATTAGATATTACATACAAAATTACATATTTATTTTCAGATAGGCCACTCTAGCATTATATGATGATATATTATATCACAAAGAAAGATTAAAAAATATTTTATTTAAAATTGACACATAAAACTTTTGCAATATATGCTGTTTTAACCTTTTTGCCTCGGTGGCGTAGAGGGCGCATGCTCGACTGCCAATCAAGAGGTCCCGGGTTTGATCCCCAGGTCAGGCAAAGTGTTAAATATTGGATTTTTCCATTAGGAATTATCTCAATAACTGCCTGGAGTCTGGAACTGTGCCCGGTAGATGGCAATAGGCTCGCCCCCTATTACATGGGACCAATAACATACTGGCGAAATGTGGGTGTATTTACTATGGGACTGAGTCCTGAGTACACCTCTGCCTACCCCTTCGGGAAAAAGGCGTGAATGTATGTTGATTAATATTTTTTTAAATACATTCACTGAAATTATTTCTATATTTATTATGTTATATAACGACTTAACTCACGTTTAAAGTCGAAATCGCTCGACCTAGGTTTCGGACAACTCCGGTGTCCTGCATCAGGAGCTCACGCGTGTGCGGGATCGCAACTCGCGACGGACCCGACCGGACCGGACCGAGTTGCGATCCCGCACACGCGTGAGCTCCTGATGCAGGACACCGGAGTTGTCCGAAACCTAGGTCGAGCGATTTCGACTTTAAACGTGAGTTAAGTCGTTATATAACATAATAAATATGAGTACCACTCACGGTAGTTTTCAAAATTGAAATTATTTCTCTTACATTTTTGGGTAATTTATTATAAAATAGTACTCCCTCGTAAATTATATGTTTTTTACCAAATTAGTTCCTGTACTAGGCACGTATAAATTACTAGCATTTCTTAATTGCATTATAAATCGTTAAGCCACATCTTGTTAAGTATGCTAAGTAGGGTTCCATACCTAGATACCAGAACAAAACGCTACCGTGTTCTAAGAACATACAGCGTCATCTAGTTGGAAACATGTTAAAAATAAAAAAATATTGCATATTTTATTATTGTTATTATTGTACAAATGATAAGAAAAAAAATATAATAATAATACTACATGATAATAATGTTAATACTATGTTGATAATTTGTAAAGTTTTAATGCCTACCTACTATAATACATAATGAATATGTTGTATATTAATCTAACTAGCTACTCAAACTACGTGCATTTAGACTAGATACTTTTAGATTACCTACAATTGTATGTTCTATATCTAAGTTTCTCATATAATCATTTCTAGATAATACAAATAATGAGTATAAATACTGTATACTACATGGGGAAGACACTATCCCTTTGCAACATGGTTTTGTAAACTACAGCAAAGGAGTAGGGCTGACACCATTATTGTAATTAATCACTTGAAAAATAAATAATTTTTGTTTTTTTGATTTTGATTTTACGGTGTGGGGTTTATAAGTAAAATAATATCAGCTAGGCCAACGGGAAGTACTCTGGAGGTTTTAAGTCTGTAGCGCAAAGTATAGAAATGTGTGGTAAATTGGCCGTATCTCTTGCTTGACTTGACTTAGAACTTTGTTTTTTACAACAGCAAGGGACCGTGGAATTGAGTTGTTGATTTGTGTTTCATTCAAGTTCCAACATGATACAGACGTACAAAGTTTTTTTTTTTTTCATGATAGTGAGTGAGTGTGTGTGTGAGTGACAAGACGAGCAAATCAAGTGCCTGATGGTAAGCATCATGATTGCCCATATCAGACACAGTGCCACCAAGTGTTTAAAAATTAAAAATTCTGCGTGACACTGCACTGCGCCTGACACCCTGAGATATTAGTTATTGAATCTCGTCATGCCCAGTAATTTCGCTGGTAACATTGCCCTTCAGACCGGAACACAGTAATGTTTGCATATTACTGCTTGGCGGATGAATAACTGGCAAAGGTGTGGTACTTCCCCAGGCGGCTCCTGCAAAAGAGGCCTACCACTACAGAAGTGATTCTATGAGGGTTCTTTTCTTTCCTTTTGAGGTACGAAACCCTAATAGGTAGCTCATGTTGGTTACAATTTTTGTCTACAATAATAAAAAAATATCTTAATCATAATTTCAACTTCCTAGGTCCACATTTTTTTAGAGCGTAGAGTTCTTAGAGAAAAAAGAAAGATACTCGGGTAGGTCAATAGGGCCTCGCTTAACATAAAAAAAATTAAAGAAATCCACTCGACTCCATTACGGTCAATAAGAGCCGCTTCCGACTGCCTGGATTCCACCCGAAACAAGTTCCTAGAAATACTAACGGTCTATCTAGATTTTGTATTGATTGATCAACCTTTCACAACTAACTTCAATCAAAATTGATCCTTAACTTTATAGGATTAAGGATTATAATAATGGACAATAATTAATAGAGGTTACAATTGATTTATATGAGCGAAAGCGCTGTTTAAAATCTAATTTATTTAAGAGCGTACGCGGCCATCTAGGAATTTGACACAATCCTATGAAAAATTTACGATTATCGATGTTTTGTATTCCCGTGTTTCCTCCGAATGTAACCCATTCTATAAATTTATATCCTGATATTTTTATAGTGAAGTAACTTATGTCCCTGTCATTTTAATTGTTCATATAAACCCTTGGTTTTTTAATAGTAAACTTCCAAAAATCTGTTTTACTCGCGTGATTGGACGTTCACTACAAAAAAATGTATACATACTTTACTACAATTTTAAAATATCAGGATATAAATTTATAGACGGGAATACAAAATATCGATTTGGTAAATTTTCCATAGGATTATGTCAAACTGCTAAGAGGTCCTCTTTCTTGTTAATACGGACGTTAAGTGTATCTACTTGTTTATATTAAGAATGTGCTTTCAAATTAAAATTCAAACTTCAAAATTCAAACTAAAACATGATATTAATCACATTTGTAATGAGCTGTTGTGTAAATATTTGTAGGTAATTAGAATTAGAATTATATTACAGGAAACACGAGCTCTTAGCGTTTTGACTCAATCCTATGGAAAATTTACCAAATCGATGTTCTGTATTCCCCTGTGTCCTGCGAATATAGTAAACCTATTTGATACATTTATATCTAGATATCTGGAGATGAAGTAAACTATGTCCCTATCTATTTATTATCTTTTTTGTAGTGGTAGGCCTTTGCCAGTTATTCATCCGCCAAGCAGTAATGTCCAAACACAACTGTGTTCCGGTATGAGGGGCAATGTTACCAGCGAAATTACTGGGCATGATGAGATTCAACAACTCATATCTCAGGGTGATAGGCGCAGTGCAGTGCCGCGCAGAATTTTGAATTTTAAAATACTGGGTGGCACTGTGTCTGATATGGGCAATCATGATGCTTACCATCAGGCATCTGATGAGCTCATCTTGTCACTATCATAAAAAAAAATTATAAACTATTTACTTTTTTGTAGTGAAAGTAAAACTAGTATATTTATTTATAAGAGACACTAAAAAACTAATCAAGAACATAGTTTACTTCCCAATATAAATACCAGGATATTTTATAGAATTGGTTTATTATGTTCGAAGGAATCGGGGAAAAACATATCATCGATTTGGTAATTTTTAATAGGATTGTGTCAAATTTCTCGTCTAGAATACGCTGATATACAGTGTATTTTACAGATATTAGCTATGAAGTAGTGCCCATAGCGTTACTTATTGCGCCTCAAGGAGGAACAACCCAAGAAGCTAGTGGATATACGTAGTCGGATATACGAGTATATCTATCCGTAAACCTAAATATCTTGCAAAAGAAAGAATAGCCTATATTCGCAAAAAAATTTAATTTTTAAATGCTCCTTAAGTATTGCTTCAGCTTACTATAACACGAGGCATACTATGTAGGGATAAGGATATACAAGTGGCTTTATATGCATTTTGTTATATATATGCATAATTAGATTACTGTAATATATATTTACATGCATAATTTAATGACTGTATTATCCATTAAGAATCAGGTATATAAGGGAGCGTCCATAAATTACGTGAGGTGTTTAAGGGGGGGAGGGGGTCGAGTCAAATCTCATCTAATCTTACGTTGGAGAGAGGGGGGGTCTCGGCAAATATCACGCAATTTTTTTCCTGATCGATACAAAAAAAAATATACTTTAATGGTCCATTTAATCCAGGTTGTACATGCTTAAGATTTAATCTTAAGCGTAATTGCTTACTATTCTTAACTAGTCGTAAATAAAAACACAAAGCAATTTTTCTTTTTACAATAATAATAATAATATGGGACAACTTCCACACACGGTCATCTGGTCCCAAACTAGGCTAGAAGCCTGTACTATGGTAACCAGATGACTGGTATACATACTTATATAAGCTTATAACACCCAGACACAGATCAAACAGACATGTTCGTGCACACAAATGTTTGACCTGGCCGGGGATTGAACCCGGGGCCTGCGGCACAGAAAGCAGAGTTACTACCATCTGAGCCAACGACGCTGTCAATAACTATCCAACGCGTTTACGTAAGAAACCCACATTTTGAAAAATCTCACGTGAGATTGGGGGATGGGGGAGGGGGTTGAATGAAATCTCACGACATCTCACCAGGGGGGCAGGGAGGGGCAAAAAATAAAAAAAAAACACCTCACGTAATTTATGGACGCCCCCTAACTGTAATACTTTTTTGAGAAATATATTTATTATTATTATTATTTATATTTTTACCTTGATATAAAGTATGTAGTATGTTAGCGTGTGTGCAATAAGCCTTATTGGAACGAAGCCGCAACATTGTTGCAGATCAGTTACATCGATAAGGTACCTTTATAAGGGCGCGCCCACATTTGACTTTCATGATATAACTTATTTAGGTTTGCTAAGGTTCTATAGTGGACTTTAAGATAACATAATAAAGTACTTGTAAACTGATCCGGAAAATTATTAATTTATGTAAAATCCATGTTTACGATACGATAGAGAGACAGCGTGCATCGGATAGATGTTAGCTTTACAATAGTATTTTATAAGCAATATTTTTACTTCGTATCCTTTTATTCCCCGAAAAAATCAACCATTCTCAGATAGTAAATTACGTTGAAAACAATGTGGAACGAAATCATTAGGATTTTGACTTTTTAATCTCGTATAATCCCAAAAAATATTTTTATTTTTTACTCAATGCAAACCAACATTTGCATTTATTTTAGGATTAACTTACTAAAAAAAGAATCGGGAGTCATCTCGACCGCAAAGTACACGAGAATGCAATCGAGTCGCCACTTTTAATTTAGATACATTTTATTAAATGGGAGTCAACTCGAACTTTACATTTTCTCCACCCCACTTCTTAATAATCGTTCTCACAAAGCTAATTAGCAGTTTAAACATTAAATCACAGCACGGTTTAAATAACACATAGGTACATCATACAGTTACACAATTACTGGCTTCATGTGAAAGCCCCAATTGCATCGGTGCACTACAAAAGGAGTGTAAAAAGAGTGCAGTTTGCAAGCGCTCATTAAGCTAATGTGAAGCCGGCCCTTCGCGGAAACGAACGCCACAGAACAAAGGTTACAGAAGTATAAATCATTGAATTATCAAAAAATGAATATAATAAAAATCATGACGACGCGTGATCAAAATGCTGGCGTTTATCTGGCTCAACGTATAAGCATTGCTATTCAACGTGGCAATGCCGCCAGTAACTAGGGTACGCTGCCATCTGACAATAGTTTAGAGCACTTGGATTTTCTATAGGCTGACATGTCGGCCTGTGGATTTTCGAAGTGTTTTATAGTATGGTGTATTTAGTTAGGGTAGATAGTAAGTAAGCTCTATTGTTTAGTCTTTTTTCAAAAAAGGCACTCTGCCCTCTTAAAAAAAATCATTGTGTATCTTATATATAAGTATCTTATATATCTTATATATCTTGTGTATCTTATATATCGTCTGTATACTTTTGGTCTCAACAAAAAGTCAGGAATAAGAATAGGAAAGATCATAATATGTCATATAAGAAGACTAAATAAATGAATTTTTTTATGATAGTGAGTGACAAGACGAGCAAATCAAGTGCCTGATGGTAAGCATCATGATTGCCCATATCAGACACAGTGCCACCCAGTGTTTTAATATTCAAAATTCTGCGTGGCACTGCACTGCGCCTATCATCCTGAGATATTAGTTGTTGAAACTCGTCATGCCCTTATGCCCCTTTGTTTGCACATTACTGCTTGGCGGGTGAATAACTGGCAAAGGTGCGGACCTTCCCCAAGCGGCCCCCTGCTAAAGAGGTCTAACTACAAGATTTTTCACAACATTTTCAACATACATTTTACATTATTTCAACATTTTTTCTTTTTCATATAGGAAGACGTGAGATTAAGTACGACACACGCTCCAATTTTAGTGGAACATTTGCTGAATTTTGTCATAATTAATGGGGATACTAAAAATATTATTAACGACCATATTAAAATCTCATTATTATTTAATATATACATGTACTTATGTTTACCGAAGTTATAAATTCAACCCAACAGAATTAGTTGTCAATGATATCATCTTTCCGATTGACATAGTTGCATAGACCTACCACGAAGCGCAAAAATGATAAATAAACAAAAAATCATACTTTCATAGGCAATAATAATATTACGAGTATAATTGCTAAATCTACTGTGTATATGTCTATCTGTCTGTTACGCTATCATTTCTAACCCGCAATTTTGATATAATTTTGTGTAGACGTCAACTTTTTTTTTAACTAGCTTAATGCGATAAGACTAACGTCTATATAGGTAGATCTGGGAAAGGACCATAACAAGGGACTTTTCTATCTCGATCATCATCATTTTAGCCGTCGGATGTCCATTGCTGGTCATAGCCTCTTCCATATATTTCCATTTAGCTCGTTCAGCTTGTCTGTCCGTGGTCTCCATTCGAGAACCTTACACCCTATCGTTCATCAGTTCTTCGTGCTATGTGCCGCCCATTGCCACTTCCCTTGCTAATCCGCTGGGCTATGTCGGGTAACTTTCGTTCGTCTACTAATCTCATCATTTCTGATTTGATCTCGTTTTGAACGATGCCTTCGCAGGAAAAACTACGCGACACATATAGTGTACAATAAAGTTATTTTAAGCAGCACATAGTAACTAAATACTAAAGGTATTTTACATTCAATGATTCAACAATAATATCAATTTATAATAAAGCTGGCAAAATATATTATAGTCGACGGTGTTTTATTTTGCTGTTTCTCACATTCTTTTTTGAAATATCAACTATTTGCAATAAATAGTTTATGTATCCAATTTGTGTTTACGTAGTTTTAATGGAAAAAACTTTTCGCTAAATTGAATTGGATTGATATGTAATAATTTATTAAATGTGAATGATGGATGCACCTAAGACTAAAGTATTTATTTATAAATCCATTTATTGAATCAAATGTTATGTATGTTTTTTTTTTAATAAACTTACAGTTTTACAGGCCTCACGTACTTATTGTACATTTGCCTTATCTTGTATACGATTTTAAACGTGCGATAACTGAGGAATGAATAATTACTTAGATTACAGTCACACCTAGTTTCCGTTGGGATAGGCAGAGACTATTTCTCTACGCTACGATCCTGACAGCTGACATACTGAGATACTACTTTCACTTCTTCAATTTTCAACACATTCTTCATACATATACTCGTCGGTTGTGTTTAGTTTTGATCTGGCCTTTCCTTGAGACTTTTTTCATATTTCCAAAAAAGTTACCATTATTGAAACCGTTATTCCAAAACCAATAGTTTTTATTTCACTTCGATACGATATGTATTTACAAAGTTATTGAACATAATTAATTTACTTAAAACATAATATTATACCTCGCTTAGTTCGCTGGCCGCGTGACGTTATCGTGTTAGACAGACTAGTAAGAGAATCCGATGACGTCACGCCGCGACTTCCGGGCGCATTGTGATTGTCATGAACCACAATGCTCATGGTCATTTATTTATCTTTAAAAACAAATTGTGAAATATTTTGTAGTGCTACAGAAAAAAACATATTATAAATAAAAAAGTGTATAGCCGTTGTTGTCCCACTGCTGAGCAAAGGCCTCCCTTTCATTACGCCATTCATGCTCAAGCTCGTCTCGCCATTTCTTACTGGGCCTGCCGCGAAGACGTTTGTTCATTGGGGACCACATGGTTGTAATTTTGGCCCAACGGTCGTCGGTCATGCGGCAGATGTGTCCATCGATGCGATCTTGGTTTTGGAATAATTTAATTGTCTCAAATTATTTTTGAGATTGACTTTCCTTTCTACATTCACTACACTGCGCCGCTAGAGCGTCGTTCTGAATTTATAACCCGCTGAAATGAAGTCAACTTGTAACGAATCTTGATATCTTGCAGAACCATTGACAAGTATATCCAGGTGAATACGGTATGGCATGGAAGTATGCGCCGCTTGATATACTGCGCGGATATTTGATTTATACGGGTTACCTCTGATTCTAGAGATCCTTGACTATGAGGCTTTTTTAAAAGAGTCAGCTTCAGTTTATTTATTTTAATTGTCACAATAGATGAACATAGACTGTGGTGATCTTTGAGGGACACTCACTAAATAGCTTAGTTCTTACTAAGGAAATGACCCAAACTGAATCAACTCTAGTACATAAAACATTCTTATCAGTCAAGGTTTAAAAACTTTCAACATACATTCATACATTCACGCCTTTTTCCCGAAGGGGTAGGCAGAGGTGTACCCAGGACTCAGTCCCATATTAGATACCCACATTTCGCCAGTATGTTTTTGGTCCCATGTAATAGAGGGCGAGCCTATTGCCATCTACTGGGCACACTTCCAGACTCCAGGCAGTTATTGAGATAATTCCTAATGGAAAAATCCAATTTTTAACACCTTGCCTGACCTGGGGATCGAACCCGGGACCTCTTGGTTGGCAGTCGAGCATGCGCCCTCTACGCCACAGAGGCAGTCTAAAAAAAAAAAAAAACTTTCAACCCCGTCGATATGCCATATCACTCTTCATATGAAAAATAAAAAAGGAAGTATCATCCGTTACAGATCGGATGGCTTTATCAATTTTTGTATCGCTCAACATCACAAATGAAGGGAATGAAAATATATTTTTTTATTTGTACGGAACACCAAGAACTCGGCTCACTCTTGGCGGAACCTTAACGATTGCCATCACTGGACAAGGCGGTGATCCAATTAATAATAATAATGCAGCACTGCACCGGCGCAACGCAAAAACAAGACAACGAAGTGCGATTTTGGGCCTGAATCGGGGAATGGCGTCGCCCGAGGCCTCCCGGGGGTTCAACGACCCCAGAACTGGTCCAAATTATTTGCCCAAAAAAGCCCTTGATCTTGACGTTAAGGGTTAGGCTCCGTGAGATTTTTCTGCGCTCCTTTACATTTAAGCGTTATATAAATTGGCCGCGCCGACCGTCAGTGACCATTTTAAATTCCCGAAGAGATACCAGAACTTCTGCAGCAATTTGCGCGGAGCTGTACATGGTGGTCTGATTACGGAAAAATTAAAAAGATTCGACCGACCGACGATCTCATTACGGCAGCAATCGGGTACCAAATAACATTTTGGAAAAGCTTTTTAGAGATAGTGAGCCCCTGCGTAATATCGTAGAGGTACATTACGAGAGCTCCCTGATTTTTCGGGACTTTTATCAGATGGGCAGTGCGGCCAAAATTGTTAAACGTTCGTCAAAATGTGAATGAGGGGGACAAGTGGCCTTCATTCTTCATGGAAATAATATGGCGATAGCGCTCATGATGAAGCTGAATTATTGGCTTAAGGAAAATGTTCGGTATTTGATGAGGACTTGTACACAGTATTCAGTATATAATAACTGCGTGTATTTAAGATATTCCAGAAAGTAATAGGTCTCTCATTCTCGTTGTCTTCGCAATTCTGGGAATGATTTACCAGAAAACCAATTTTGTTTGGTCTCGAAACTCTGGAGAACAATAATAATATCGTGGTGTATTTATTAGCCCGTGTTTTCGAGCGATATAATTATAATATGGGACAACTTCCAGACACGATCATATGGTCCAAAACTAGGCAAAGCCTTTACTATGGTAACCAGAAGACTGTTATACATACTTAATACGTATTTACGCTTATAACACCCAGACACAGAGGAAACAGACATGCTCATGCCTGTCTTCTGAGCCTCAGGTCCCAACAAAATCAAAAATTTGTGCGCATGAGCGCAGCAGTTGTCAGTTCCAGAGAATGGGCAGCAGCGTCCTCTGTGTAAAATTCACCAAACTGCGCTCCAACCCACACAGGAGACTCTTTCATCCTGATCTGTGCTCCAACCCGCCTGTCAAGCGTGGCGAGTATTGGCAAACCACCCCTTTATGGGGGAGGCCTATGTTCAGCAGTGGACTTGCTACGGCTGAGAAGAAGAAGAATACGATTAAAAGTAAATTTTCCAAAATATGTTAGACTTTACAACTTAACAAAGTTCAAGCTTAACGAGCACCTACTTACGTAGGCGGGGTACAAGTAGGTACTTATCGATTCAGCGCCAACCTTTCATTCATACCAAAGTTCTTTAACAAGTATGTCAATCAATTTTCAAGCAAATCATGGTCATTAAAGTGTACCAAAAGTGGTCAGTGGTCAATCTCGGCTTGTTACGGGGCACCACCCAACTCGATTACCCTAATTATACGACGATCGGCATGCATTATAAATTGTAACTTGATAACGATTTGATCGTAAAACTTCAATTGGCCGCTCAGGGGTAAAGACCTCTTAAGTTTTATATCACTTGCTCGTGTAGTCTAGATTCGACTAGATTATGATTTGAAGATAAAAAAAATATTTTAGGTGCTGTTGCTATTATTCTTTGGTAATTACACTTTTTCATAATACCTCGACAATACAATAAGTAAATATATAATATTATTGTAGTCATTGAAATTCCATCACAAACCTAAGGTCTTTGTCCACCACACAGTACCAAATACTCTCGTATAGCTTAAATTAGATTATTTCTATGTAGCTTAATTTTATGAAAAATAGCGAAGTATTTTTTCAGACTTTTTAGTCTTTGAAAAAATACTTCGCTATTTTTAAAATAGAATAATTATGAGGATAATTTATGTTTTTATAAAAAAAAACCTAACTTAATCGGTCCAGCCGTTTTCTATTTTAAGCAAGACTAACGAATAGCAATTCATCTTTATGTATAAACAATTTGGTAAAGTCTTGCTGCTCTATCATTAGAACCACAGCATAGATTATCAACGAATTCCATAACATAAGTAGGTATATGTAGTGTCTGTCGTAGTAAATATAATATAAACTAGTTACAATGCAATAGACGTCGTCCTCTAATATTTATCAGGATGCCGCAAACCGCAGGACGCGTGGGAAGTCCGGAATAGTAGTAGATCTCACCCGAGCAATCACTACTGACTCGAGCACTGACTACTGAGAATGGTACCGTTTCAACTGATAACACAGCTGATAATAACATCATCAGAATGAGAACACACGGAAAATACACAAATAACATTCGTTATGATGTTTTGTCACTAAAAAAGATAAAATTTAGCTAAAAGCTACTTAAGCTTAAGGCCATATTACGGTCTATGCCACGAGCGGTTATTTTTTCAACCGCTAATAAGTCGCGTGAAAAAAATCGCCAGTGCGTTCATTTGTATTTATTAGCATTTTAGAAATACATAACATCGCGGCTAAAAACCGCCCACGGTTAACCGTCAATGGAAGTGCAGCGGCCTGGCTCTATTACACGAAAATGCAGTCAATTAAAATGTGCAGGGTTACTATTATAGTAGCAATATTTATATGAATATAAAAGAGATTGTACTCATCTTTTGAAATACTGACACTATTGAGCCAACTCTGAAAAAAACAGCTTTTTCACAGAAAAGGTTCATCGAACTTGAAAAATGTGTGGAACAGATTATTATCCCAATGTAGTACAATGTTTCTTTAATCATTGCTAGTAGTTAGTCTAGTTACGCTGTATAAAACCATTCAGTAGAAAATGTCCAGAATTTCTTACAATTTTCACATAATGAAAGCACCTAATTTACTGATCAAAGTGCAAGGTGGTAATAAGAATCAAGTCTTGTCTGAACCCCCCTCCTCCCCTCGCACCGCCCTCTTGCCTGAGGGACTCATTTGATCTGGAGCAGTGACGGCGGTTTTTTGCCGATTTTCGGACGAGTTTTGGCGGTTGCCGGTTATACTTACTTACCGCGGGAGGTCGGACATTGATGAATGGTGTTTGGAAGTGACATTTCAAATAAGGTTCTCTATGAGTTTGAGCATGCTTATGTATTCCAGCATTTTGTGGGTACAACTTAAGAAGAAAGATCCATCCATACAAAAGAAGATTCTTTGAAGAATATCATGCTGCTCTAAGAAAAAGCCAGGCCAAAAGTACCTACAAGGGACGAGCACGTAGGTTTGAAGCATGTGATGAAAGTAGAGGAATCGAAAGCCGTTTCAAGTGGATCAGTCAGGACCGTTGCAAGTTTAGAGATAGTATTTGTTTTCCCTAACGGGAACAAGGCGCGCCTGTATGTATCGTAAAAAGATTCACAAATTTTGACGAAGGCCGGATGTATTGCGGACTCCGCATTCAAATCGAAAACTTTCAACAACTGGGACCTTGGCCCAGTTTTTGAAGTCTCGATTTATACTATGAATAGACGACCGAACATGGTACGGCCGTACCACGAACTTGGTTCGCCACCATACCATGTTCGATCGTCTGGCGCATTGTGCGGCGAACATTACTATAATTATTACTTGGCTACGGTGGTACGGTCGCTTACACAACATAGCGGTTCGATCGTGTGGCGCGAACACCTTTCCGGTATACGTTTACGGTGCGGTGGTGCGGCTGAACCATGTTCGATCGTCTATGGTTTTATCACATCTAGTGCTTATGATCCATGTTCCGCCATTATACACTTCGCAATTTTGTACGCGGGTAATTGCATAGCGTTTTCGACTCACATATTTATGTTAAACAGTCAATGTTTTCTTAAAACAGCGAGTAGGGTCGTAATTGGGGCGAATGGACGAAATCGGACGATTTTTATCGCATAATACGTGTCGTTATGCGATATCCTTTCGGAAGTTTTTACCACGCCACTTTTCGGAGGGCTGAACATAAACATAACATAGCATCACGCCTTTTCCCTAAGGGTAATTCCGGCCGAAGCTTTGGAAATACATACAATAATATTATATACCTATACCAATTGTTCAACCCCCCTCACCTTGGGAGAGTTGCTTATATTTGTGCTTAATTGCGTTATTAATTAAAATGCCATAACTATAGTTTAATATTAATTAGACAAAATCCCCGGCAGGCGTAGCGGAGGGGATTTGTGTAATAACTATATTTTATCTTAGTGTAATAAGCCGTTTTTTTTTTAAATCACGAGGTTGACAAACACATACTCCATTTAGTTGGAACTCAAAACCTTCATTGTGACACTAATCACTCCCCTGAACTTTACACTGAAGCACAGAATAAATAACAGTACTAACGTAGAAGGTTAAGGAAGATATTGATATGAAATGCGCGTTTGCGGTTTTAGGATAGGAATAGGTATCAATTTAATTGTAGCAAATAGCGTCATGGTTTTTCCGTTAAGTTGTCTATCATTTCAACTGCTAATGTATTCGGACCATTTATTTCATATTTCAATAATCACATAACAATTATGCAGTGAAACAGTTCAAATGCTCGCTACATTGTAGTGGAGTCGCACGCAAAGGAAATATAAATGTAAGATTTCCGGTAAGTGGATTAAAAACGGTCTGCATTACAATCAGTGCATGTCTTCTGATAAAATGTTCATTTACAACAATTTAAATATTTTTATTCCACTTTCTTAAGATTAATTTGGATATTTGCATGTTTGGATTTTGAATATTTTGATACGTTTTAAATTACCTACTAATTATATTAAAAAGAAGATAAAATAATTTTAATTTGATGTGACAGGCTTTCAAATTGATTAAATTATTCAAAATCAATAAAGGTCATCGCCCACTAGTTCACGTAAACAAAGTTTTATTATGCCAAAGTAGTCCTCGTGTTTACATTTATTTTGTATGAAATAATAACTTACTACTAATAATTTTATAAATGCGAAAGTTTGTGAGGATGGATAGATGAATAGATGTTTGTATCTTTCATGCCAAAACTGCTAAACCGATTGGGCTGAAATTTGGCATGTAGGTAGCTTAGATGGGGAGACACATGGGGTACTTTTTTCCCCACGGGAACGATGACAACGCAGGTGAAACCGCGGGGTACAGCTAGTAATATTATAAATGCGAAAGTTTGCGAGGACGGATGGATGGATAGATGTTTGTAACAGACCCTGGAATAACAAAGAACACAGGGTACGTTTTCCCCTATATTCCCATGTAAACGATCTGTACGCGAGTACTGATGGCATATCTAGTATAACATAAAACCATGCCTTTCACCTGTCTCTCAAAACATTTTATGCAAAAATTCACATATAAGATGCTTTTATAACATAAAATTAAGTTAATCTACAGATACATCGATGTCAAAGCTCCCATGCTCTCAGAGGCGGCCAAAATTATTCAAAATTGAACATAAAAACGTGTGCGTGCTTAAAAACGCTTGTTTTCGTGAAAAACAAAAATCGTCGGCACGAATTAAAGAAATTAAGTGCCAAAAATGACGCCGGAAATACGTATTCGTGTTTCGTATTAATTTAAGCGAATAATGATTGCGAATCGAACGCACTTTTCGTGTGTGTTACGAATACATTTTTAAAACTAAAAATTATTCCTCTTGAAGAATAGATACTTTTAATGATTGCAAAAACTCTAATAAAGTCAGTATCTGTTGATTTTGCAAATATTCAATTAAACTAATTAATCTGAGGCAATTATTACCTCTGGAGTTGATACGTCCATTTTTAGCAACCGTGTCGTGCGTAAAGCCGACAATTGGCTGTACTTAATAAAATTTTATGTGTCACAGATTCTGATATCTTGACAGTGAGCCGTTGACCGTTGAGCCGTCGGTGTCGACCAAAAGGAAATCTCGATATGTTTCGACAAGTTTAACGACTTATTATTATTTCTTTTAAAACACCTTTAACATAATTTTGGTCCGCTATCTTAAATTTTTTAACATAATTTTGAAATTTGGGGTACAAGACCATTCATATTTTTTTAGGTTTTGTGAAATTAAAAATCATGTGTCATTTTTTTTTATCCATAGCTGTCAAACAAGCAGACGGTGTGCCTGATGGTGAGCGGTTACCGCCTATGGATACTTGCAACACCAAGGGTATTGCCAGTATATTGCCGACCCTTCAAGAGTCTATTCACTCTCCTTTTGAAGAGCCCCATGTTGTATCTCAACGGGAAGACCGCGGCAGGCAGACCGAATCCACCGTTTGCACAGTGTGCAGTTTGATTAGTTTCAGCTTTAGAAAAAGAGTAACCTTTTGTCAGCAGCGTTATTTACTCGTTGCCACAAAATTAGCAACGAAAGAAGATATCCGTAGATAATAAGGCGGAGAAAAGCCATACCTTTTTGCGGGTTCTGGAATTCCTGGCGGATAAGTATTTGCAGCCAGATGCAAAGCGGCGGCGCCAGCGAAGAAAAGATCCGTTCGTTTTTTATTTTTGAAAATCAAAAGTGGCTTGAGGGAAACGGTTTTATCCCCACCGTGGGTCTCACATGTTCCGTTCCACACACTATGCGCACTCCACACAAAACCCTACGATGCTATCAGTACGAATTTCTAATTATTTTTACTGAGGTTATAACTTAACTGTAAGAAAGATTAAAACATCACGTTCGGTTTCACGCTGTTTGTCACAGCGACTCATAGACTATGCCTACAAGTTGCACAGATAACATAATTAGTCGCCTGTAAGGCTCTGGTCTACACGGTGTAAGTCCTGACGGGTGCGCTTTGTCTATTATGTTTTCTGTGGTGACAGTATTGTTCGTTTGACATTCACATCTTTTTGGAGTGTGACTGTCGTTGTCAATTCGCGCGTTTGACAAGTGCCAACAGGTAGATTGATTTAGTTGAAAGTATATAAAATATTGTTGCATGATTTAATAATGTCCAAGTAAAATATTATAAAAGAATGTGTTTCAGTGCCCGCTATAAAAAGGTATGTTACACATCATCTCAGCCATAGGACGTCCACTGCTGACCATAGGGCTCTCCCATAGATTTCCATCCAGTTCGGTTGTAAGCGGCCTGCATCCTGCTTGTTCCTGCCATCCTTATCAGATCGTCTGTCCACTTTGTGGTACGCTTAGCTTGCTGGTCCGTGGTCTCTATTCAAGAACTTCCATCCATTATTAATAATTATTATCATAGTATTATTATGAATAAGTTGTTTTAATCTATTTGTCACATTATAGCTAGCATGTGGTCACACCATGAACCTACACTTAAACGGTCACACACAAGCTTACCAGTCATTGGAAAGTACTAGTACAATCGAATTCTTAAGCCGAACTTTTTTGCATGATCACTTGATCATTTCATGCGTCATAACGTTTTTTATGAGACTTGTGATACATTTCTAAACTAGTTTGTGACTATGACAGATTGGCTACGAACAATGCCTTAGGCTAAACGTGATGTCATGCAACAACTTTCTCAATCAACCCTTAAATGAATAACGATAAAGGTGATAATCCTATGTATAGGACCGCAATCAAAAGTTTGTGAATTAAATAGTGTCCACTGAAAAAAGATCTCTAAATTATATAGCAATTAAGTTTATGATAGTTAAAATTATCTCGGTTTTAGATTGTAAGTGATAAAACGCCCATCCCAAGTAGGATGTCCAGTCGAATAGGATTGGTTTTGTTTTATGAGCGGTTGTGAACTTTTCACTACGGTCTAAATACACCGGACAAATGGCGGAAACTACTACCTACTACCTACCAATGGATGAACAAAAAAACATGACTGATGTATTCACGATTTAACGATATTTTTGCACCTTTGGATTGTGGATATAATGCACCTACCTGCATACTATTAAATATGCTAAGGAGTTCTGTATGTTAATATGTATAAGATGCATCAAAACACGAATTTGAAGAAAGATGTTTACATACAGAAAAAAATGTAAATACTCGTAGCATGAAGATATTCATGCTTCAGATCGAACATTTTTAAACATAAGCATTTTCCCTGAAGGGTTAGATAGAATTGTTATGCATTTTAATAGCAGGTTCACCCACATTTGACCTATGTTATGTCTTTAGTGTAATAGGAGGACTGTCCTACAAACTTCTCATAAAGTTTAAAAGTGCGACTTGCGTGAGTTAGAAAGTACTAGGAGGCGACCCGGGGTGCTATTACGACCTTGCAATCGCTTAACAACAGCAGTAAAATTTTCTGTCAAACGTCATATTAGACTTTAAGCAATTAAACGCTTTCCACACTTCTACTATTTTCCGCAATAAGGGGGCTTATATCCGTAAACCGGACAAATATCCAGACCGCAGGCTGCTATTAGGAAAATTCGTAATGGAAAATCCAGTAACACGTTGCCTGACCTACTAAATCAACGAGGCAGACATTAAGAGAGAGATTTTTTTAACTTTGTAGCTAAAAAAACAAATCCTATAAAAAAATATGGACGCAATTAACATAAAATGTTAGCTAATAAAACAAAGTCACAACTACATTTTCTTGGCGCAATAAAATACTAGAAAGCCAATTAATTATCTTTTCTAATTGTAATACAAAGTGGATAGTTATGTCTGTCAGCAAATACTAAACTGTAAAGAATAGCAGCTCGCTTTTACTAATGAATTCCGAGGTTTTTGACCTAAAATATACCTTCATGTTGTCACTTTTTAAAATATCGTTTTATAATTTTTTTCGTGGCTTGGTATTCGGTATTATCAAACAACCAATAATGACTTTTTTATTATATTATGAAAACATAAACGATATTATTCGCCGTGGCTTCCCGGCTATATAATGGGGGTGGCATTTCTTATCACGTGGCAGCCGTAAGACCCCGCAGAGGGTCATATTCGGAGAGTGTCTATGTTTCCAAGTATTCCAACTACTGCGATCACAAAACCACACAACAAGCGTGGTGATTATGGCAAAATCCCCTCATAATATGAATAGTCTATGGCGTTCTATGGGGAGCGCTATGTTCACCAGTGGACTTCTGGCTGATGATGATGAGACGATATTATATGTCTTTTCTATGTCTATGTCTATTATATGTTTGCTGCAAGTTTGTTAGTCTATAATTCTATATTATCATATAATAAAAATTCGTGGCTGATTGTACTTTATATTGGGCGCACCTAAACTTCTTGCTTCTTAGCCGTAAACTGGTTAAATAAAATGACTTCATCATTTATGGTTGAATGACAACTTAGAGAACAGTGACACTGTTGGCTATTAGATTTATTGCCAATTCAACAATTACAGATGAATCAAAAAGAAATGTTGTTTTTTTTATCTGGATTATTACACAATACAAGAAATTGTAACAGTCTATGTAAGTTATTAGTAACAGTTTATGTCTTGAATTTTAATGACAAGCAGTTCAATGGACATTTACCTTAGCACGTAGGTAATTTATTTTAAGTCAATAATAAAAAGGTATTATTGTAGTATAATATGTAGGTTTATGTTTGTTAACATTAATTAAATTTCAGTCATATTTATCGTTTTTGTCACACCACTGACCAAATGTGATTTAAGGCACTCTCCTCTCCCTGCATGTTTATCTGGAAGAGATCGCTTTTAGCGATAAGACCGCCAATTGTTACATTATTTGTTACGATGTGTTTTTAATTTGAAGAATTATTTTTGTGGTGTACCAATAAAGTGTAATATCTATCTACTAATCCATTAGAAATTAAAAAAAATAACAATTTTGTTGATATGATACATTCGTGTAGTGAATACTTTAAATAAGTTTTTTTTTTGTACATTTTGTAATGCCATACTTACTTTGAATAAAAATAGGCATGTAAGATTGGTACCCAGATAATTGTCTACAAAGATAATTTTATATCTGAATTTATTTTTAATTAAAACAAAGAGTAGTAAGTAGTCTACTGAATTAGTTATTGATTATTAATAATGCAAAAGAAAGGGTCATCGGCCACTAGACATAGTCCTGTCCGGCACGACAGTAGAGCACACGGAGCGAAACGCAATACTTGTTTCGCATAATAATTATGGTATAATATTTATTAATAAGTGCATTTACATTGTTATGACAAACAAAATTATTACTTGTTTTTATAGCAAGTTACTTTAGGTAGGTACCTATAGAACTTATTTAGACCAAAATGGTTTATCTCTTTTCGAAAAACCTGCGTGATAGTCAATAGCAGTAAGACTTATTTGGAACTAGCTGTTACGCGCGACTCCGTCCGCGAGTGTTTATATTTCAAAGGTATATACGGAAACCTAATATTTTTACTAAGTTAAACGCATATATTATATGCCTTGGAACATCAGTTATCTGCCTGTGAAATTTGCATCAAAATCGGTCCAGCCGTTTCGAAGATTAGCGGGAACAAACAGACAGACAGACAAAAATGTTTTAAATATTCTCGTTATAAGTTTCATTTAAACTTTCTTATGCATTTAGTAAAAAAACCTGATTTGTATTACATGTTACAAAATGACTTAACTGCAAATATAATTATGAGTAACACAAGTTTTCAAAATCGTACAAACAGATGCTTAAATTTAATTAATTTTTATACATTTTTTTTCGGGCAGAGTGCCTTTATTCAAAAAAACTAAGACTTTTTAAACATACGACATAGATGATTGTAATTTTTTTTTCGTTCAATAAAAAGTTTAGAATTGTCATAAAGGCGAGCCAACTCCAAGCACCGAGTTTAGTTCACGCACCCTAATTCGCATTTGATCAGTTTTATAGTTTTCGCACGGGACCCAAGGGAAATCACTTAGGCTACCACAGTAAACCCTTAAAACGACATTCTGAATACTTAAACTACATTATATTGTTAAGTAATTTGCTGGAGCACGAATATAGTGTTTATCAATGGTTTCACATAAAAATGTAATAAGACTATTTTACCCTAAAAACATAGCTGATCATTTTAACACTACGAATTACACTTAAACATATATACTTAGACTATATACTTAAACTAATAAATATACTATATACTTAAACTTATTACACTTAACTTACTACTTTAACACGGCTCGGCTCGAATAATCGTTGTCAGCTATCATGTGGAATATAATTTTATATAATGTAGGACGTATGTACTTAGATATTCAAAATCAAAAACTATATTATGATTTATATAAGTAAAAAAAACATAACATAACATACATTCACGCCTTTTTCCCGATGGGGTAGGCAGAGGTGTACACAGGACTCAGTCCCATAGTAGATACACCCACATTTCGCCAGTATGTTATTGGTCCCATGTAATAGGGGGCGAGCCTATGCCATCTACCGGGCACAGTTCCAGACTCCAGGCAGTTATTGAGATCGTTCCTAATGAAAAATCCAATATTTAACACTTGCCTGACCTGGGAATCGAACCCGGGACCTCTTGATTGGCAGTCGAGCATGCGCCCTCTACGCCAACGAGGCAGTCGTAATATATAAGTAAGTGTATATTATTATTTATTATAAATATATTTTGATAAAAGTTTTAGGTGATTCATATAAATTGTAATAATAATAGTTATAAGGGAGAACGGATTCAATATTCGTTTGAATAGTAATTATATCAAACCCTTTCCCTGAGGATCTCGGGGTGGGCGCTCAGTATTCCGAGCTGCGGCTCGAGTGGAGGAAAAACCTCACACACAATTTACTATTCCTATTTATATTATTTTATTTCATATAATCAGTTTACATGTCATAGTCATAGTAGGGATTTGGTTCATAGGTTATAATTATAGCTCTCTACTACTCCCACTGTTGGGATCCCAAACTCAAACTCATCGTCCTACTAACTACTAATATTATTATTTATTATATTTTTTTTTTTTTGTAGTGGTAGGCCTCTTTTGCAGGGGGCCGCCTGGGTAAGTACCACACCTTTGCCAGTTATTCATCCGCCAAGCAGTAATGTGCAAACATAAGTGTGGTCCGGTCTGAAGGGCAATGTTACCAGCGAAATTACTGGGCATGACGAGTTTCAACAACTAATATCTCAGGGTGATAGGCGCAGTGCAGTGCCGCGCAGAATTTTGAATTTTAAGACTCTGGTTGGCACTGTGTCTGATATGGGCAATCATGATGCTTACCATCAGGCATCGGATTTGATCATCTTGTCATTCACTATCATAAAAAAAAGCCTGATGGTGAGCGGTATTATAATAATGCGGTTTATTTTAATTGAGTAAAAGTGGCTTCAAGAAAACGGTACGTCTGCATTTTCTAATCTACTATTAAATTAAAATATGCACAATAAATAGTAACGGCAACCAAATTACGTATCGTAGAATAGTTGTTAACTATATAATTAACGGACATAACTTGATTCAAGAAATTACACATGTTTTAGTTGAACGGTTATTTGGGGGCTGTAAAGTTCTTGAATGGAGACCACGGACCGGCAAGCGCAGCGTAGGACGTCCAACCACAAGGTGGACAGACGATCTAACAAGGATGGCAGGAACAAGCTGGACGCAGGCCGCTTACAACCGGACCGGATGGAAATCTATGGGGGAGGCCTATGTTCAGCAGTGGACGTCCTAAGGCTGAGATGATGAGGTATGACACTGATTAGGTACCCCCAAAAATCGAATAAAATATTAGTGATATAAGTCACCCCTAAATTTAAACGTTTCGACTAACAGCGGTAAATAAGAAAAAATCTGTTTCACATGAAAGAATTCTGATGCCAGTGACTTTTCTATTCTCTCTGTAGGTCAATGACCGGAAAATGAAAAAAAAAATCGTTTTGGCATCCGTTTGATGTTAGGTTACGAGACATCCCTTTTAAGTTATTTTAACGCGTGTATAACACGAACTCGTGGACTATATATATAGTCTATATATACAGACATATAAATATATAGATGGAATATATATAGACTATGGACTAAAAGGCACTGTATCAAACTTTTTATATAATTGTTGGTTTTACAAATTGCTATATTTGTAATTGGGCATTCTTGTACCTCTCTTTAGACATAGACCCAGCGCTCATCGTAAGACTGCAAGTACCAAATAATAATATGAAACAACTTTATTGATGCAAACTTTCCAGCCTAGTTTTTGGTAAACTAGGCTAGAATTCTAGAACCCTTTTTTTTAGTGACCAGAAGTAATTTACCTACGAGTACATATTCTTTCACATTTTCCTTTATTAAACGGACCGATAGTAATCAATATATTTAGGTTCAAAGTTAACTTGAATGTTAGTAACATCGCTTACAGCAAATGAGTGGCCATTCATTACAAATTGTTACTTTACGGTTTTATTTGCAGGACTCTCTGAGAAAAGGAATAACATCCTGTGGGAGTAGCGTTTGCAAAAAAAGCAAGGATCATTAAAAATTAAAATATTTACATTAAAGATTTGTTTTAAGATTTTCTTAAACAAATCCTGCCTCAATCCTCCAAACTGCCTCGGTGGCGTAGTGGGCGCATGCTCGACTGCCAATCAAGAGGTCCTGGGTTCGATCCCCAGGTCAGGCATAGTGTTAAATATTGGATTTTTCCATTAGGAATTATCTCAATAACTGCCTGGAGTCTGGAACTGTGCCCGGTAGATGGCAATAGGCTCGCCCCCTATTACATGGGACCAATAACATACTGGCGAAATGTGGGTGTATCTACTATGGGACTGTGTCCTGGGTACACCTCTGCCTACCCCTTCGGGAAAAAGGCGTGAATGTATGTTATGTTATGTTAACAAATCCTTTTACAATTTACGATTTACCATGTCCATTCAAACTGTAATCACATTTCTAATAATTTCTAATTTTGTTCTTCAAAACGAACAGGCCGACGTACGTAATATGGGCTGCGCTGTGATGATTAGGTATAATATAATTTACATAACATACTTTTAAAAAGCTTAAAATCAGCTGCAATTTCATAATTATAATTACTGCATTATAATATTTTTAAAGCACAGATTGATATAATCTTATTCAAATTATTCGTTGTGAAAAAATAATAACTGGCCACATCTAGAATAAAGATTAAGGCTTTTGATGGGAAGTCGACAAAATTCATTATTAACATATGCTTACCAACCATTATGACGTGGGTAACTAAGTAAATGCAAATGCACAATAATGTTTACTTAGATAAAATCAAAGTCAACGACCCTAAATAAAAAAAAATGTTTTTGTTTCATTCTAAACTGCCAAGTTATACATTTGGTGAAACGATGTACAAATACTAAAAAAAAATATAGAAAATAATTTACTTTTTAAATAAAAGTTTATTTAATAGACCTACATTCTACCTACATTCCGCAAATAATGCTGATCATAGAGAATAGGTCACGCGTTGAACGCACTGGAATTTCATTAATTTGCAAATGCACTTAATTTCACAGAACCTACTTTTATATGTATAGATAGTAAAGAGTAAAATATTGCATATTAATATTTTATTCTATATATAGATAGGTATAATCTGACTAAAAATACTTATGATATCACTTCTTTCCTCCCGGTTATAAGAAATCGCTTGTACCTAAGCCTAGCCTTAGATTAATTATAATATTATTCCTGTATATCGTGTACAGTAAAGTTTTTATATATCTATAAATTAATATATTTTTATAAACACGACTTTATCCGATGATAACCTATTATAAATTTTAAGCCAACCCATTAAAATAATAGTAGAGACGGTCTACGCTAAGTCAATAATAATAATGCCACGGTAAACGAAAGGTCCTGGTTATTTCCTATGCCTATAAGATATGTAGGGGGCAGTCATTAGGTCATGTCGGAGGCTGTGTAGGAATCCTTGCGACCTGAAACTCTGACAAGATGAGTTTTATTATTATAATAATACTAAGTAAGGCACAAATACTTTTCCAAACAAAATACATTTAGAGTTAATCTAACAGCATTCATCTCTGCATGAAGAAAAAAAAAGAAATTTAAGTTTTATTGATTTTTTTCTTAACGCTACAATCATATTTAGTGTGGGAAATGTGTCCAGGACGAGGCGTCATCGCTAATTTAGTGCAAACATGCATATGCGGGAGTCATTGTCTTATTTGATATTTGCCTTTTGAATGCGGTATGCATACCATGCGAGCATACGTTATGCAACGCATCCGGTGCGGTACTTATACCCCATTCACTACTTAAAATATGCTTGTTTATTATTGTTTAATATTAGGTGTATATGTCCAAAATAAACTTAACTATTTTTTGTTAACTATACCACTACTATTATTAGGTGAATAAGTTTTGATATAATTTTCAAACCTATCATCATCATCATCAACTCAGCCGTTGGTAATCCACTACTGAACATAGGCCTCCCCATAAAGGCGGGTTTTGCCAATACTCGACACGCTTGGCAGGCGGGTTGTAGAATCCGTTATTCCAAAACCAATAGTTTTTATTTCACTTCGATACGATGTGTATGTATTTACAAAGTTATTGTACATAAAAAAATTATGTGCTTAAAACATTATTGCTCGCTTAGTTCGCTGGCCGCGTGACGTAATCGTATCCGACAAACTAGTGAGAGAAAGGAATCCGATGACGTGACGCGACTTCCGGGCGCATTGTGACTGTCAATAAAACAATAGCGTGGTCATTTATACGAATCTTTAAAATATCATTGCGAAGTATTTTTACATTGCGATGTAAAAAAAATTTATGTCATATTTTAAGTAAAAATGTATATATTTTAAAAATATATAAATACTATCTGGGCTCCCGTGGGAATATCGGGATAGAAAGTACCGTTTGTATTATTCCAGGGTCTAAACATCTACATAGGTACCGAAATTCAGCCCAATCAGTTCTCTAGTTTGGGCATGAAAGAGTAACAAACATCCATTCATCCATCCTCACAAGTATGTAAGTAGGATAAATACTTTTCCCAAAACCATTGAGGATGAATGATAGAGATGGAAAAAAAATATTATTTCTATTCAATTAAGTACAGTGAACAAATAATGCAATCAGCTATATTCTGAGACGAAAAAAGAGAACGATTTAGGCGAAACTACTTCTATTGGAACGATCGATTCATCACGATTGTAGCATTTTTCCTAAGGTGCAAAGTAATTCTATTTACTCTTCGTTACCACTTCATTAGAGCATCCACTTTCTCCTGTACCACTGCCTAGTCTCAAGTCTGAAGTAATCAAGCCAAGGCCGTATTGTAATAGGTATCACCTCAGTTAGTTAACGTGACTTCATGAGAACTTTGATACATTTCCAGATCTAAGATGTAAAGGGAACAGTCTAAGATCCAATTAGACCTTCTCTCATCCGTTTTATTGACCTATATCAAATTTAGTTGGGTAGAAATTAAGTTTATATATAGAAGAAAATTAAATGCTAATCACATAGATTACTTCATCTCAAAAGAATTAGGACATAACTCATCAAATGGGTAAATGATATTCGAAGAAAAAAAGCCTTAAACAGGAGAAAATGAAAGACCGATTTTGTTTTTAAATAGGAATGTGTCACATTGCTAAAGTGGGTCGTTCGGCGTTATATCTTAAAACAAAATTTCACATCATAGCATCACGCCTTTTTCTCAAAGGGGTAGGCAGAGGTGTACCCAGGACCCATTCCCATAGTAGGTACACTCACATTTTGCCAGTTATGTTTTTGGTCACAAATTTTATATCTTATCCTACTATGGATGGATGGATGTTTGTTACTCTTTCACGCCAAAACTACTGAACCGATTAGCCTGAAATTTGGTGTGTAGGTAGCTTAGACCCTGGAAATAACACATGTGGTACTTTTTTTCCCCATATTCCCACGGTAACGATGACTGCGCGGGTGAAACCGCGGGGAACAGCTAGTTATCAATAATCACGAATTCATTATGCCTGTTGTATATCAATTATTCCTTGTTTTCGTATCAAGAACCCAGACTTAATGTAGACGATACAAACAAGGTAGAAGGAACCTAATGGGTAACTTCTGAATAATTGTTAGTTCGAGCCTCTCGCTTCATTTAATTCTGAACGCGTGGAAACTTTGCCTACACTTGCTATCTTTGATTATTACATTTGCTCACGTTTGAGTGAAATTTGAACTTAGCTTGCTTGAATCTGTATCTTGAAGGTCTATTTTTCTTTTTGAATGTTTTTATTCTATTTACAACTAATTCCCTGCGAAATTAAATGATATTTTTTATGATGTGATTTATGATGTGAGTGACTAGACGAGCTAAACAGGTGCTTGATGGTAAGCATCATGATTGCCCATATCAGACCCAGTGCCACCCAATGTTTTAAAATTCAAAATTCTGCGCGGTACTGCACTGTGCCTGTCACCCTGAGATATGAGTTATTAAATCTCATCATGCCCAGTAATTTCGCTGGTAACATTGCCCTTCATACCGGAACACAGTAATGTTTGCACATTACTGCTTGGCGGATGAATAACTGGCAAAGGTGTGGTACTTCCCCAGGCGGCCCCCTGCAAAACAGGCATACCACTACAAATATATAGATTCGAATGTTTGTAAGTACCTATTATCTATATGTGGACGTCGTTGTTACCTCACTGAAAAAGATAAATCTAAATCTTAGGATTTTTTTTTGGTTAGGTTATTTTAGAATAACACACGGTACTTTACAGGGAGTAAATCAGCAGAGCACAGATAATGGATATATAGAAGCCATCTGGTTAAAATAGTCAGTTAATTGGACGCCTAGGTTGTTCATTAAGCGCCGGCACCCAATCAAATGGCTGAACGACAACAAGCCAAATCACTCATCAAAACGTTTAACCAGGCGGAACGTCGTTTTAGTTAAATTGGATATTGATGAATTAGTTAATTATAAAGGGATCGGTAAGGTCGAGTAGAGTAACAAAACCGACACAGAGCACCCCAAGTCACACGTCATTGGACACGTCGTCTTGTGGTTCACACTCTAGAGTGTTTTTATAAAGTGAGCTGATGCTCAAGGGAGGTATTGAGTTTTGTTTCCGAGGCCGAGAGTGGCAAAGCGACGTTCAGGGGCGACCGCTAGAGCTTCTGGCGGGAGCCCACGCAGACCGCATTGAGTTGGTTAGGTCACATTTCAATCACTTGCCTCTGAGTCTTGGTTAGTCATCTTAAAGGGCTGACTTTCAATACGTCGTCAAGTCGTTAAACGTTGAGTGATTCAGGTTCAATTAACTAACGGCCTAGGCATCCAATTGGATGCCGGCGTTTAATGAAAGTCCTAGGCATCTAATAACAGACTATTTTAACAAGTTTGCTGCAACCTTTAAATAATTGTTGGTAAAATTTGGTGTGAATTTAAAATAAACAGTTTATTTATAATATTATGTACGATTAGTTTATTAAGTTATCAGTGAGCTAGTCACCCAATAAATGTAAGGTCAAGTATTATAGTTCCTTGATAACTATACATATTATAATAGGTATACATGTAGGCATATACTCTATATAATCATCTAACATTGGTTCGTCATTGGTTGTTCCAAAAACCTACATTGCTATCGTGATCTCAAAGTTCACCCATAAAGATTACACTTAAATAGTTAACCATAATAATATACCTATATTTTATTATTTGGTCCCGATCGACGTCATATACAAGACGTCGATAGTTGTTTTAGGGTAAGTCGGTAGCCTTCGAGAGACCTGGATACTAGAATTCTGTGATTGACCAAAAACAGAGTCTAAATGAAGCCCTCCGAAGGGCCGGAAAGAGAAATTTAAAAAGTTATTGTTTAATTGAATTTATTTGAAACATATAAATAAATAAACATATAACAATCGGCCGGTGGTTCCCGTGTGCCTATAAAATCCATCCCTTTTTCATCCCGCGGGAGCCGTGAGACCCGACCCGAGTGGGCAGCAGCGTTCTTCGTTTCCAAGTATTCCAACTACTGCGATCACCAAGCCGCCTGCCATGCGTGGTGATAACGGCAAAATCCCTCCATATGTTTAAAGTTTATGGCGTTCTATGAGGGAGGCCAATGTTCATCAGTGGACGTCTTCCGGCTGATGATGATGATGAAATAAAAATACATACACATTTGATGTTGTACCATAAAACCAAGATCAGGTTTTGATACACACATTCCCTCAGTATCAATTAAACAAAAGCAACAAAGAAGCAACAAAAAAACTTAATGAATTTTAAACAGAGTTTAGAAAACTTAATTTAAATCATGAGAAGGGTCTGTCTATCTTTGCGTCTGTCTGTGGCATCGTAGTTCCTAAACGAATGGATCGATTTTGATGCGGTTTATTTTGTTTGAAAGGTGACGTGATCGAATGATGAAGTGTTCTAGTAAATGTCTCATGAGAATTGGTTCAGTATTCCGAAGATTATCAGCTCTTTTCTAGCGGCTCGATTCCACCACATTTGGTATAATTTTTTATTATTAAATAAACTCGAGTTTGTAGATGTTTATAGATCTCTTCATAAAAAACCGAGCATTCGGTACTTTACGAATATGATATTCACAGATGTTTTGAAACATAAAAACTAGCACTAATTTGTATCCGCAAATTAAAATGGTTTTTTGAAGCGATATCAAAAACAAAATTCACATTATATTTTTTACGTGGTTATTACACAGTCACAGTCTAGTCGTAAATATTAAGAGGACAGTTGCGTGGCATTTTCCATACAAATGTATTAATCACCCTGTTTCCTTCGCTTCCTACTTGATTATATAAACTTAGGTTCTTTCATCATTTTCATTTTAGGACTGCCTCGGTGGCGTAGTGGGCGGATGCTCGACTGCCAATCAAGAGGTCCCGGGTTCGATCCCCAGGTCAGGCATAGTGCTAAATATTGGATTTTTCCATTAGGAATTATCTCAATAGCTGCCTGGAGTCTGGAACTGTGCCCGGTATATGGCAATAGGCTCGCCCCCTATTACATGGGACCAATAACATACTGGCGAAATGTGGGTGTATCTACTATGGGACTAAGTCCTGGGTACACCTCTGCCTACCCCTTCGGGAAAAAGGCGTGAATGTATGTTATGTTATGTGTTATGTTAGGTTCTTTCATCATAGAAAGTATAGGATTAATTTCTGAAGCTATAATGTAATTTGTAAGTACCTATTATTTTTCAGAACTAAACTATTTATTATTATTATTAAATTAGCGAATCTTGGCGAAACTGACTATATGGGCTGTCCACGTAACCCATATGAATTAACTCGAGCAGTGTAAACCTTAGGCCTTAGAGTAACCCGTTCTGTTAGCTGTTAGGGTATAATTCAAATTATTTATTTGTTTATTTATTAGCAGCGTTAACCAATCATTTTTTTTAATAAAATCTAAGTCTGCACTTAGCATTGTATTTTTTACTTTTTTCTACCTTCATATAATTACTTGAAATACGACCCTCTATAAAAATATGCCTCGGTGCCTCGGTGGCGTCGAGGGCGCATGATCGACTGCCAATCAAGAGGTCCCGGGTTCGATCCCCAGAGTCAGGCAATGTTAAATATTGGATTTTTCCATTAGTAATTATCTCAATAACTGCCTGGAGTCTGGAACTGTGCCCGGTAGATGGCAATAGGCTCGCCCCCTATTACATGGGACCAATTTCCACCCACATTTCGCCAGTATATTACTGGCGTATCTACTATGGGGATCTAAATGTGGGTGTATCTACTATGGGACTGAGTCCTGGGTACACCTCTGCCTACCCCTTCGGGAAAAAGGCGTGAATGTAGGTTTTTTGTTTTTTATAAATAAATGCTATAACGCCCAGTCTTACCTGCGTAAACGTGCACTACAAAAAACTGGTAACCTAGCTGACCAGTTAGCCCTAGCACTTAGACTAAGCATCAGCCGTGATCTCGAGAAGACTTTTATTACTAATAGATAGAAAATTACAAAAAAAATAAAACTATAAAACAATTGGCGATCTTATCGCTCAGAGGGATCTCTTCTAGACAACCATGCGGAGGAAATATAGATATTGGAGAGATCGTGGTTTCCAACACAAATAAAAACCTAAAAAATCTCTAGTATATGTCCTCTTAAACGACTTTTTAAGATTGTTTTTATTTTGGCACGGTCAGTGAGGTCGGCGACCCCACCGCCGGCATCATCTGTCATACCGCCTGCTTTCCTTGGCCCGGTGACAAACCGTGTGTTTTCATTTCATTTATCTATACAGGTCAAAAGAGGTTACTGTAACGACATCATCGTCACCATCATCTCAGCCGTTGGAAATCCACTGCTGGACATAGGCCTCTCCCATATGGGGGGTTTTGTCAATACGAGTATTGACCCCCCACGCTTGGCAGGCGGGTTTTCAAGCGCAGTCCTATGGTTTCTTGCCGAGGACGCTGCTGCCCGTCCTCTGAACCTGATAATCCTTTAGTCTGCCTTGATGTCCTGCGGTACGGCACGTGTCGGGGCTGCGGGCACGCCGAAGCACTCATCCTCAATCCGGACGATGTTTGGTCCTCCGTAGAAGACCCCACCGCGAGAGGTGAAGAGGTGCCCTTCGCCCTCACCTCTCAAAGGGGAGCCTAGAGCGCCACCTCGCGGGTAGAATGCAACTCAGCCTGAGTTATTATCTGTTCTGTGGTTAAAGCCGAAACTTTTTGGAATATTCGTCAGTCGTGTCGATCGTGTATGAGGCTTTCGACCGGCCGAAACACTGATAAGTCTAAATATTTGTAGCGTATTTCACAATTCGTTCTTTTGCATGTTGTTTCGTTTGACGGGTAGATGCTTCCCCTTAAGTATTACTACACCTTTTTGTTACACGTTTTGTAGTGTTTTGTTGTGGTAGGCCTCTTTTACAGGGGGCCGCCTGACGCCTGGGGAAGTACCTTTGCCAGTTATTCATCCGCCAAGCAGTAATGTGCAAACATTACTGTGTTCCGGTATGAAGGGCAATGTTACCAGCGAAATTACTGTCTGAAGAGTTTCAACAACTAATATCTCAGGGTGACAGTCGAAGTGCAGTGCCGCGCAAAATTTAGAATTTTAAAACACTGGGTGGCACTGTATCTGATTTGGGCAATCATGATGCTTACCATCAGGCACCTGATTTGCTCGTCTTGTTTTCTCACTATTATATAATAAAAACGTTTCATAAACTCGGTTGGCAACACATCGACTCCACAGCTCCACAATATTATTATGTTGCACGAATCATTTTGAAAATGTAATTGAACATATTATCAATTATTTAACTGTAAGGTTATCGCCTGTCGGGTCGAGGTTACGATTCAGGAAATGTTATCAGGGTATTACGCCTAATTTGTTAACACTAACTATTCGTTATAAAATGGTCTTTAATTGCTGCTAGCTTTTGATTGAGTAAATACTAATAATAATAACATGTGTAGGGTTGATGTTATTTTGTGACGCGCATGCTACGGATTCTGTGAACGTTTTGGTGGTTTTATGGAAAGTATTAATGGCAACGTGTGGTTTAAGGAAGATCCATGGCATGTGCGAGGGCGCGATGGCAACACGGGGAGGGGGATGCCAGCGCGACAGATGATTGTTACGTAGTACTAATATATAGTATCACAAGTAGTGATCTGTGGATGATTGTGAGCGAGATTGAAGATGGTGGGCTTGGAATAAATCATTTAAAATATGCTGAAGTTTTCAAGTTTTATTCTCAGAGTAAGGATACATTCAACGTCTTTGGTATTATTTAATGGAAAAAGCACGTCCACACATGGGACAATTTCCACACACGGTCATCTGGTCCCAAACTAGGCTAGAAGCCTGTACTATGGTAACCAGATGACTGATATACATACTTATTTAAGCTATATAAGTACAGATCTGTTCACTCACGAAGGCGCGCCCCTCCAGGGTAAATTTTCGATGCGCATTAATAAGGTTTGAAATTAAAAATTCAATTTACATTAAAACACTAAACTAACTATTGTTAATACAATAATAAAAGTACTAAACACTAAAACTAACTATTGAAAAGAACTTTTTACATTCAAAAGGTGTGGAGGGGCGCGCCTTCGTGAGTGAACAGATCTATAGCTGGGTGTTATAACCCAGACATAGATCAAACAGACATGTTCATGCACACAAATGTTTAAACTGGCCTAAATGCCGTGATGTTCGGGCATAATATAGACACAATGCAATTTAAAAAGTTGGTATTTTTTTTCCTCTGTGTTATTACTACACCTTTGTGAAACACGTTGATTTTCATTAAATGTGGTACATTTACTATTATATTAGACTTTAACCATTACCTGTAAACTATGTGTACTTATAAATTATGTTTTCATTCAATTGCACCGTCTACGTTAATATTTAAATTATAATACTTAATTATCAAATATTTTATTCATTCGAGTAGCATGAGTCATGTAGCCCGTCAAATTATGTACATATATTGTTTAAATCTATTTCACAACAGTCTTTTTTCAATGTATTTTATGTAAATCAGTCTTGCAATTGTTGTTACTTAGGTGCCTTCCATAGGCCGTAATTAATTTAGATTTTAATTATATTTTATATTCCATTCTCACGAAGGTAAACAATCAACACTTCGTTAATATAAAATATTACAATTTATACTGTAAACTATTTTTTTTTACATAATTCATATTGCATAGCTTTGTATCGGCGACTGTCTCTTTGGTTGAAGACATTTTCGCGCACGCCAAGATACCTATATAACAGCTTTTTGTACTACATATATTTACTACATATAGTTATAAGACTACTTTTTTCCGGATAGCTCTTTTCTAAGCACTGAAACCCAACAAATGGGAGTAATTCGTCAACTCGTCCCACATGTCTACAGCCCATTTGGGACGAGTTGATGAAAATCAAATTTTATCGGATAAAATTAATCCTACTTCTTACTAATATTATAAATCTCAAATTTCAGTACAACGTAAAAAGCTTACATGTAAAACGCTTGCGAGTTTTAACTCACCTCCAGCGCCATCTATCGCGGTTTTGATTAGATTGATGAATACCCATTCATGATGTTTGTTACTCTTTCACGCCAAAACTATTGAACAGATTGGATTGAAATTTTGTATGTAGTTAGCTTAGACCCTTGAATAACACATAGGGTACTTTTTTTCCCGACATTCCCACGGGAACGATGTCAACGCGGGTGAAACCGAGGGGCATCACTTAGTATGTATATATATTTTTGTCAACACGTCCCATTTTACGGACTCTTATTTTTTTTTTACCGTAATTACGGTACTATTAAATTAAAATTTAAAAAAATGAAACGTAAAAAAATAATTGTAAAAACTTTTTACAAATAAATGTATCTATTGTAAACGTGCCTTTTCCATTAAATAATACTCGAACACTTCAGCATATTTTACATGATTTATTCCAAGCCCACCATCTTCAATCTCGCTCTACAATCATCTGTCGCGCTGGCATCCACCTCCCTGTGTTGCCATCGCGCCCTCGCACATGCCATAGATCTCCGTGAAATCACACGTTGCCATTAATACTTTCCATAAAACCACCAAAACGTTCACAGAATCCGTAGCATGCGCGTCACAAAATAACATCAACCCTACACTATCTATCTATCTATTATAGCTAATATGCGAATATCAATAAAAAACAGTAGCGAAGATTTTTCAGTAGCGCTACAAATTATGAAATTAAATAAAAAAACTACCGTTGACGACGTTATCACATGCTATCTTATCGGTTAGCGATTAACCTACTTTACGTTAGTATATCATTTTGTTTAGTATTTTTTGTTTGTGAAGGAATCACTCAAAATGTTAACGAGCTTTCTGGTGTGAACATTTTTGTGGATTTTTCCACAAGTCTTGTGTCGTTACGAAATAGCTTCTTGTTGGTTAAGGTGAGGTCTCGAACACTACTGATCAAAGGAAGCGGACTCAGAATCCAAGGAAGCTGGGCCCGGAAATGATATGTAGAGAATGTTGTGATGGTAGAGAATGTTATTCGAAATAATTTTCCCAAACACAGTACCGAGCTGTCTTATTATCGCCGATTAATGTATAATTAGATTTGTATAAAATGAGGTACTCAGTATTTTTTCGACACGCTTTCGTATTTTAGTAGAACATTTTTGCTTAATTTTTAATAATTGATGCTAAAAATGTAAGATTTTATATAATGATTATTTGAAAATATTATTATAAGACCTATCAAATAAAACCAAAACTATAATATAAGGTCGACGTGGCCCTTAAACTAACAACTCCTTAAGGTGTTCAAGGAAGCAGGAGCTTATTATAATAATGTACATCTTAAATGAGAAGAAAAATGTTCACTCACGGGCGGAATTCGAACCGCGCACCCTCCGCACCATTCCGCGAGGCGGGTAAAGTAATAATGGCGCGGAGGGTGCGTGGTTCGAATCCCGCCCGTGAATGAAATTTTTTTTTCTCATTTCAGATTGTATTTTAAGTGATTAGACCGCATAGTCGATAAAAAATATACATAAAATATTATATTTAATCATTATTATAGCTTAGTTTTCATAATAATAAATAAATATTTATTATCCAATATAATATAACGTGTTTTGAAAAGGTGTAGCAATACTAAAGGGTGGTGCATCTTCCTAAACAACTTATTGAGGAAATAAATTGTTAAGGAATACGTCTGTATGCATAGTGTAGGGTTCCATACCTAGGATACCATGAACCACCAACATCTATTAGTTCCTTGCGCAAAGTATATAAATATGCAGTAAAATGGCCATAACTTTTGATTGCGTTAACTTAGAAGTATGATAGAATATATTAGAAGTATGATGAAGTAGTTGATATCAATTTAAACTAGATACCTCCACGCGTTCCCGTTAAAGTGTCTTGACAGACAGAAGTACATACAGACAGCCAAACAGACAAGACAACCGCACAACAAAGTGATCAAAACACTGGGTGGCACTTTGTCTGTTTGTTATGGGCAATCATGATGCTTACCATCAGGCACCTTTGCTCGTCTTGTCACTAACTATAATGAAAAAAATCCTTAATTTAAGGGTTCCTTTTTTCCTTTTGGGGTACGGAACCCTAAAAGTGCGAAATTAGCAAAAACAATTCCTATACAAATTTGCCGAGCACCTGATCCATTTTGTATGGGAACGGGAACTAGGTATGTACCTACAACTATATACTTGTAGGTACATAGTTTACAACAAAATACCATTAAGGAGAATATTAAGGTGCATAGAAGAAAATTATACCAATAATGTCACGCGCAATCTCAGTTCAAAACTTGAATTGGTTTATTGGCAATTATTAGCTACTTACGAAAAGAATACATGAAAATTTATAATCGTCGATGAGATACAAAATATTAGGACGTAAACGGTTTACAGAGTCACATATCTCAGGCTCCTTTTATACACGATATCGTGTTTTATCTAATTATTAATAGGAAGTTAGGAATTAGGACCACCGAAGTTGTGTTTCATCACGATAATATTATCATCGAGGTCATAGGGCAAGCGGAATTTTATAACGCGTGGTTTTTCATACGTTTCATCTTTAGTTAATAAATTTAGTAAATTTAATGAATATACACCGTAATAGGAAATGGTGTAGTGATACTTAAGGCAGTTTATTTTTTTTATGATAGTGAGTAACAAGACGAGCAAAGGTGCCTGATGGTAAGCATCATGATTGCCCATAATAGAAACAATGCCACCCAGTGTTTTAAAATTATAAATTCTCCGCGGCACTGCACTGCGCCTGTCACCCTGAGATATTAGTTGTTAAATCTCATCATGCCCAGTAATTTCGCTGGTAACATTGCCCTTCAGACCGGAACACTGTAATGTTTGCACATTACTGCTTGGCGGATGAATAACTGGCAAAGGTGTGGTACTTCCCCAGACGGCCCCCTGCTAAAGAGGCCTACCACTACAAAATCTAACCATCGAACTAAATAACTATCAAAATAAAAAAATTGGGGGTTGTTAAAAAATTAAGCACAACTTCCTAGGCCCTACGCTAGATCCAATACTACTTATTATTTGATAATTTTTGGCATATACATAATCACGCAAAATTGACTCTTTTAACTTATATCAGCATTGCATCGGAAAAGAATATTAATTATTATTAATACATTGTTCTAAATTATGTAAATAATTATTATTATTTTCGTTAGATCAGTGGTGTGCTGTTTCTTTGTACCGCGCGCTCGTAGTGTTTGCTCCTCACGAAGTACGGGTTTGTCCCGTTTGTTCCCAGGTACGATGAAAGACTTATATAAATATGTACTAGTGACGAGTCCAGTGAGGAAGTTGTGATGGATAAAGTAATGTTCCAAGAATGTTTACCATTTACGGCCACAAAGTCCACAGAAATGGGGCCCAGGGAGAAGAGAGAAAACGTAAAATACCTACAAGAAGTGAATCGGCGTCGTTAACGTCGTTGAAAATATTACCCAAACAAATGGCCTTAGCTAGACTTTTACGGGACTCAAATATTATCAACATTGTAAACATAACATACAGAAGCCCGAATAAGGTATTTGTTCAATTAGACAATAGGAGCCAAGCCGAGAATCTTATCAAGCGTTCGAAATGGCCCGAGCTAGACATACGTGCTCACTTTACAGATGAAGGTAACCTATTTTATGGTTTGATAAAAGGTGTAGATCATTAAGCTCCACTATACCTATTATATCTGTTAAAAGACTTAGACGTGTAGACATCGAGGGAAAATGATAGATAGCAAGACTGTAAGAATATGCTTCAAAGAGTGATTGAGTCAAAACTATTAATTAAAAAAGCACGGTCATGTAACTTCAAAAAATTTTGCACTGGTATCGACGAGACTACCTCAGTATCAGAGATGTGGAGGAAAATGCGATGGTTAAAATGCTATCAGCAATCTAGATTTACTATCTCAGATAATAAAATTGAACAATTACTCTTTAACTCCAAATTCTGCCATTAATCAACAACCTATTATTGTATCTCAAAATAATATATTAGAAATGCCTTTTACGATCCAAGAACTTTTGAACTGTATAAAGAAAAGAAAATAAACACGGCCCCGGGAATTGATGAGATTACATACTTTATGATTTACAACCTGCCTTGTGCAGTTAAAATTATATTACTCATTTGTATAATGACATTTACACCTCAAGCTACATACCCACTCAGTGGCGCTCAATACTTATTCTACCCGTACCTAAAGCAGGTTCTACTGAAAAAAAAATCCGACAGATTTCTTTACTATCGTGGGTATGTAAAATCCTTCATAATATGATTCTCAAAAGGCTGGAATGGTACGTTGAAAAACATAATATCCTCTCAGCACGTACTTCCGGTTTTGTGAGAGGATAATCATGTTTATACTGCTTAGCTAGACTTGTTACATACATTTAAATAGGATTTTCATATAATATCGAAGCGATACTCCTTTCCTACCGTATGGAGTGACGGGATCTGACCTAAGAATGTGAAGTTAGCCTCGGTACGGTACCTATGCCGCAGGGATAGCGGCTGACTCCACATAGGTGATAAAGTTCTTAACGTACTGTGTAACCCTCTGGACTGCGTTCGTTATGCATTTGAATAGCGTATAGCGTTGTCGGTGATGATAAAAAACACCGTGTAAAGTCTAAATTCCTAATGTTAACCTAATTTTTGCAATGACTTAGCTATTCTCGCGTGTTTCTTCGAAATAAATAATGTAAAGGATTAGTAAAGGTGTATGTGTTATCGTCAGGATAGTTGGCGCCTCGACGCGGCGCCGGTTGCGCGTGTTATCGTGATTTCCTAGATATTGTGGACACTGCTCGCGTTTGGATTGCTTATCAAACAATTCACTGGCATTTATGACCTTTATCTTGGTGGAGTTTGTGGATTGTGTGGCACTGTATTGTTGCAGTTTCTGATCAACCACATAATCTTCTCTATACAAAGTGGTACAAAAGGTGTATAGTAATACTGAACGGGGTGCATCTACCCGTCAACCTAAGCAACTTACATAAGAAAGAATTGCGAAATTCGCAAATAAAGTCGAATTCCTATACAAAATTAATCAGCAGACTGCCTCGGTGGCGTAGAGGGCGCATGCTCGACTGCCAATCAAGAGGTCCCGGGTTCGATCCCCAGGTCAGGCAGTGATAAATATTGGATTTTTCCTTTAGGAATTATCTCAATAACTGCCTGGAGTCTGGAACTGTGCCCGGTAGATGACAATAGGCTCGCCCCCTATTACATGGGACCAATAACATACTGGCGAAATGTGGGTGTATCTACTATGGGACTGAGTCCTGGGTTACACCTCTGCCTACCCCTTCGGGAAAAAGGCGTGAATGTATGTTTTTATGTAATTAATCAGCAGATCGGCAAATTTGTACAATGTCGCCGTGAAATTGTAAGAACCGTTAGTTTAGGTTGTTTATTAACTAACTGAGCTAAATTATAAACTAAGCGAATTATAAACTAACGGTTATAAAACTTAATTAACTAATAAACTAACATTTTATTCATCTCATATTTCCTTGAAAACTGAAAGTGATTTATATATTGATATAAAGAAAAGGGGAGATGAGGATGAGACTGGCTTCTCGAAAATGACAAACTCAAATTAGGTCCCATTAGATCCACGTACGTCAGTAAATAAGGTCGTACGAGCGAATAATATTGTTTTCTCGGTTCCACTTCCGACTTTAGACTTTCTATCTCTGTTGTTCATTATATTTTATGTCACTGTGCAAACTTCACAATGAGCAAATTGCACGTGTCATTTGTTGAGTAAGCGCTGGGAGAACGTACCCTATCTCCCCTTTCTCTATATCAATGTATTTATATAAATATGTGACAGAGAACAGACTTCCAAAGTAATGTAAAAATCACATGTGAATTATGTAAATATTCCGCATTGGTATTTCCTTTAAACCTTGGCTTCAGTGGCAAGCAAATACCAACCTTATCTATTTGAGTCAAAGACTGCAGGAAGTTAGTAGAATCCTTTTACCATTTCCTATCCAAAATTTATTAAACAATATATTGAACCTTACGATATTCTGATATACTTTCGAACAATTTTTTTATTTACGTAGGTAACTCAAACGAGATTTCGAAAAGATCCATAGACGAAAGTTACCGACATAGCTCAGCGGATTAGCAAGTTGAACTGGCAACGGGCAGGGCACATAGCATGTAGAACTGATGGCCGATGGGGCTGTAAAGTTCCCGAATGGAGACCATAGACCGATCAGCGCAGCTTACGACCTAAGTCAAAAAGTAAGTAGTAAAGACCGCAGGCCGGCGACAGACGGCGAAAAACGACTTTGTTTAATCCTATCTAGAGATTCCATACAATCGATTCATAAAAGCTGGTTCACACAAAATCCAGATTTTCCACGGACCAAATTTTACCTAGTTTCAGTGTTGTGGCGTAAGAGCATCTAGACTTGTTCTGCTGATCTAGACTTCTGCTCCGTAAAAAATCTAGACATTGAGTGTGCTATGTTTTGAAATAAATAAATAAAAATAAAATAAAGAGTTGCTCGTGGTCACGGCTTTATAATAGGGCCACCCTTTTCTCATCCCTTGGGAGCCGTGAGACCTGGCAGAGGGACATATTCGGGGAGTGGGCAGCAGCGCTCTCCGGCACCAAGTATTCCAACTACTGCGAGCACCATCGGTAATTACGGCAAAATCCCCCCCCCCCCCCATATGAATTAGTCGCGTTCTATGGAGGAGGCCTATGTTCAGCAGAGGACGTCTTATGGCTAGTGTGTGTGTGTGCCTTAATCAGAACTTCGTTTATAAGCCGTTATTTAACTGAAATATTGACCTAGATTCTGACGTAATCTAATGAATGAACCGATTTACAGTTTCGAGGAACCCCTGCAAATGTGGCTGCAAAATATTTGCATTTCACATTAACCTTATCTTTAGGTAAGTAGCACACATTATCACAAAACAAATACACACAGAAGGCATACAACGGCTCAAAAGTGCACTATACTTAAGTACCCGTAGAAATACGTCAGTCTCGTTCACTGTATGCATTTAAATTTTTATTTAAGGTATGTACAAAGTACCTATATATTTCATTAATTTAGTATTTTAATAGTATTATTTACATGTTTATAAAGTGTATTACATATACTATATTACGTTTTTAACAACATTGAGTACACTTCCGACCAGAAGTATTCACAATTCTATTCCTTTTCTTTCGGTTGTGTGGAAGAAATTGCTTTAAGCGATAAGATCCCCACCTGTACTAGCCTAAGACTAACTGTACCTACTTTATTTTTATAATATTATGTCGCTGTATGGTGTATAATAACGTGATTATGTATCTATATAAAAGGCGCGCGTGTGTTTGTGTTTTTATGTGTTATGAAGCAGATTGCCTTCTGTTTGTATTTTGTGCTGTTATAATTTATTATGTTTTTAATTGACAAGCCTTCTGGAAATACGTGACTATTGACTGTTGCATTTGGAAAGCGCCTAGTATTGCATTATCAGCGACATTTAACCTTAGCTCGAACGTTTTATAAGCACTAATATTGTATTAATTTGGATGGGTGTTTGATTTTTACCTCTATAGGGCAAAACTACTTGAATTCTACAATACGAATAGAAATTTTTCTTTCCATATTCGTATTGTATTTCAAGCGAGTAGACCGCTTAGTCTAAAAAAATATAAAATATTACTTGAATTCTATTAGGCTATTTGGTATAGAGCTAGATAATTATAACATCACGCCTTTTCTCTGAATGGGTTACCATACACACATAACATTGGATACGAGAAGTGCTGAGATAGTCGAATTTGGGCTCATTAACTCTATTGTTTTGGGGGACCTTTAAGGTATAGGAGAATAAATATAAATTTTAAAAATATTTTTAAAATCAAGCGTTTATTTCAAATGCTCTAAAAGAAAAAAATAATCTTTAAATGAATAAATGAAACAAAGCGATAAATTTATGATATTGCACTATTAATTGGCTTTAGAATCAGTCTTGGAGTTACCGGCTTTAGAATAGAGAGGGTGGACCTCTCTACCCATGGTTGCCGTAAGAGCCGGATTAACAGATCCAGAGGACCGGCAGCAGCGTCCTCTGCAAAAACCATCGAACTGCGCTCCACAACCCGCTTGCCAAGCGTGTCGAGTATTGGCAAAATCCTCCTTTATGGGGAGGCCTATGTTCAGTAGCAGATTACAAACGGCTGAGATGTCAAATCGACGAGAATCAAATCTTGCGATTTGTTTAAATTATTTATTTAAAGATAACTTTCTTCATTATAAAGCATTTAAATAAAAGCTTTATTTAATAATAAAATTTAGATGACTTTAATATTTAATTGCACTACTAAACGTGCGAAGCCGGCCGGATAGCTAGCATTAGTATACTATAACTACTTATGTTTAATTATTGATCTATGTATCTATTCAGTCGAAACTAATCACAGCCATTACCTAAAAATAGATTATTAATAATATCTTTTCGATATAAATAATAATTAATTATCACTTAATGTATTAATACTTTTAAGGATTACGTATCGAACATAGATATAAACACATACTATATGTATTGTACTGATGTGTCACTTTTGGATAAATAACTATACTCCGATAAAGGCTGCACCTTTTTCAAGGAATAAAAAAAAAAATTAATGATGTCAACTGCTAAAATATATACATGTTTTATGTACGAAAATGGCGTTATGCAATAAATACTAACCAAATAAATATACACAGTTACTGGCAATAATTTTGCATCAAAGAAATATAAATTACAAGGTAATAGAAATGTCTAGTCACTAATTGCCTATATACAAAATCCTTGTCGCTTTCTTGTACTTTCCTGTCACTACTACCCATATTCAAACGCAGAATCAAACAGCGCCACACAATGAATCCTTAATCGATAGTGCTATTATTTATTCTGTGACCGTGGTTAGTTCTTACACGAACACACATAGCTACAGATGACACATTAGTCACCTATTGCGGTGACGAGGTCACGCGTGTATGTGACTTCTAGCACCTTGTTATTTAGATGTCTATGGTAAGTAACCATAGAAATCTAAATAACAAGGTCTTGTACTTCGTTAAAGGTAATATAGCACAACTTTCTCTACTAGTCAGCTATAAAATTGCAAAAAAAAATCTGCTCACGTGCATTTCGTTTCGAAAGGTAATTTTTTTGCCCGATGTTCTGTTTATCAAAGAAGGTTGATGTTTAAGAAGTAGGTACCAAACATTTACAAATACGCATTTATAAGTATTAAGTAAGTATATGTAATGGGATTATTATTACTCGTATTTTCAAAATATTTTATTTCTCTATAGGTATAAAATATAAAGCCTCAATTAGATATTTTATTAGAGCTAATTTGATGATTATATTAAAACCCATTAGGACCTGCGTGTTACGATCTCCTTTAAGGATCGTTACTTAAATCATTCCGCGCCATAAATCTTATAACAAGTCGGTGTTACCAGAATTAATGGAAAACCGGCAGCTTTAAATAAAAACACATAATATTTTACTAAATGAATCCTGAAATTTGCATTCCATTTTTAATGAATATTTATTTTTTTAAGTACATCACAACATTTATTAAGCTCTTTTAAGATTTATATAATTAAAACTCCTATATAAGTAAATTCATTTATTTTTATTAAAAACGTATGCTATCAGTAAACGCGACCTCTTGCAATTTTACACAATCCTTTTGAAAATTTACCAAATTCGGTTTTGTATTCCCGTTTCCTCCGAATATAGTTAACCTACCTATTTGATAGATTTATTAAATGAAGTGAACGAAGCGAAAGTTGTATGTCAGGATCGTAGCAAGTGAAGGGAAATAGTCTCTGCCTGCCCCACCGGGAACAAGGCGTGACTATACCTATGTATGTATGTATTAAATGAAGTAAACTGTGTGCCTATCATATTATTTTCGTTTATAAACTCTTCATTTTTCGTAGTGAAAATCTAATCACACGAGTAAAACTGGGCTTTTTAGAAGTTCACTACGAAAAAGAACCGAGAGATTATTAAGAGAAACTAAAATAACAGGAACAGTTTACTTCACTACAAAAATATCAGGATATAAATATTAAGATTGGGTTATTTAAATATAAATAACGACGAAATAGGAAGGAACAGGGGAATACAAAACATCGATTTAGTAAAGTTTTCATAGGACTGTGTCAAATTTCTCGTAGCTTGTAAACGCTCATAATTAAGCAATTATTAAAATTATACTTACATATTATTTTTATATTCTGGCAACACTGCAAATCCATCATCTTATTAATTAACGTTATTCGAAATACAAAAATATTTACTTAATTTTTATTACGACAATCAGGTTCATATGCGAGTATAAAACAAAACAGAATTTATTACCGATTCATTCATAAACAGAGGTGCTATTTTGGGCAAATGGTCACCTTTAGTAGGTACTTATTTTATGGTTTTCCTGCCGTCTGTAAACATTTTAATAATATTAAAGTCGTAAATGATTAGACGGGTGATGTGCGTTGCGTTCGTTATTTTTTCTTTATTAGGGCGCCGCACGAAATTTGTCACTTTGTTATCGGTGACATTAAAATTCTGTGGAATTCAAATCAGGTGGAAAATTGCTAATTTTTTATCTGACAAAAAACTAGATTATCACTAACAATAAGGCCATTCATTTATTTTATCAAATTCGTACATATCGCGATGACGTCATAATTTAATTGCAAAATTTATCACAAGTTATACTTCAGTGCGATAATTACAATAATTTGGCAATAATGAAGTCAGTCGCCCCAATATAATATTTTATAGGTTACTTCTCGTAAAAGTACGTTTTCCTGGAACTGTGTTGTTGGCAAGCAGCCGGCATTTGCCAACTCTGCCTTCACACGTATGTGATATTTTTAATTCATGAATAAAAAGCGCAGGCTGAATGCGACGCCGCGCGGTGCTGCTGCAAGGCGTCGGCGTACGAAAAATAAAAAGGGAGAAAGATGGCCGCTTCCGGACTAAACAAATTCTGCAAACCGGAACGTGTTGAGAATGACAAATATTGTGTAAAGTTGTATTTAATGGAGTCGCCACATATTTGAGTAAAATCAAGATTTTTCGTGTTATGCTTTATCTAAAATTTTAGAAGGATTTTGCCACAGAGGAGATGAAAGACGTTAGAGGGGCCTTGTGGGCGGGGCCGGCGTTGCTGCCCTTATGAGCAGACGCTCGTATGCCCGCCGAAACTAGCTTTACCGGCTAACAGTCGCGCTCATGCGGTGACAACGTACGTAGCTCCGCGAAAATAGTGTATAATGCGGTCCTGCGCTATTATAACTTGTCGAAAAAGAAGCCAGGTGTCTAGTGTAGGCCGAGAAGGGATTTCTTTTTACCGGTTTAGTGATATTTGTAATTATTACAAAAGTATTATGTAATTGTTAGACAAAAACGACACTCTCGCGAAACATATTTGAAATTATACATTGCTTACAATACATAGGTTCCTGGACCTTGTACTCGTAGGCGATCGCGCAATGAACTGCGTCCTTTGCGAGAGTCACGTCAAGGCGAAGCTTGAATTCCGGAAAATCCCCGCGCATCGATAGTGTTGTACCATGTTGTAAACATTGTCGATATTAAGTGTCGTATGCAAATGATTATTATGAGTAATATTTTGTAATTAAAATACCTCTTTGTAGGCGTACTTTTTAGGAACAAGTTGATGTTGTCCTAAGAAATGATCAATAAATCAAAAGTACCTAATGTGTGTGTGTGTGTGTGTCTCTTTCTGTTTGTCTGTCTGTGAAACAGCGTCAAAAGAAAAAAGTTGTTGTCCTCTTCGTCACGCGAAATAAATACGAGGCATCTACTGTGGTCTGTCACCATGTTATTTGTGATTATCAATTAAGTTGTCGAGTGTGGGTTTTCGTCTTTCGTCTAAAATTTTGTTTGATTGTTCCGTTTATAATGAAATTAAAATTTTAATTTTACATAAACATACATTCACGCCTTTTTTCCCGAAGGGGTAGGCAGAGGTGTACCCAGGACTCAGTCCCATAGTAGAGACACCCACATTCCGCCAGTATGTTATTGGTCCCATGTAATAGGGTTTATTATGGTGTAATAGGTTTATTTTTAGGTTTCAAAAAATACGTTGTCTTGTCCAAAAGTTGCTATTCAACGTGGCAATGTTTCCACCATCTTGGGTACGCTGCTAATAGCAGCGTACTAGTGATCTGACGTTGTAATCAATGTGTTGTGTTCAATATTAAATAAGTATAAATGAGGATATGCGCGAAAAAGGAGTGAGTGCAGAGATGACGGATGATAGACTGTATTAACGGAAGAAGATGCTGTGCTGTGCGTCCCCACCTAGCACACTAACCCACAGGTTAAGGGAAATGATAACTTAATAAATAAATACGCTTGTATTTTTAGCTTTTGTCATTTATTTACTTACTATAGTTTTAACCCACGTCTTTCTATGCATGAACGACGTATTTCGCGGTAACTCTAAACAGACTAAACAGACCAAAAAAACATAGAATTAATTAAATTATAATATGTCACAAAATAATAATAATAATATGGGACAACTTCCACGCACGGTCATCTGGTTCCAAACTAGGCTATAAGTATGTACTATGGTAACCAGATGACTAATATTCATACCTACTTATATATGCTTATAACACCCAGACACAGAAATTATATAGTAACAACATTACATTGCAAGGACATTGTATATAAGTTAATTAATTAATAAGTTTAATTGGCTATGAAGCCGTATTAGTAATTAACAAATAAGTAAATATAGCGAAAAGTTAAAGTAATAATATTACAGTAATTTTATCGATATCGATAATCCACCTTTAGGTGACCGTAATGTACCCACCAAAAACATACATGTAAAAAAGGAGAGCCAAGTTCAATACAAAAATTATTCTTGGCTGTGGGCTTTGCCCCAAAAAGAATGGACATCTAAATGAGTGATCCAAGTTCTATGCAAAATCCAAATATGTATTTATAGGAACAAAATAACATTATGAACAAGTATTAAACTCTATTTCTTTGCTACATTTTTTTTAAAAAATAACAATAATTGTTATAGGTATCCAATACAAGATCAAGGCGCGAGCGAGTTCAACCTGCATTCTTAAATTAGTCAATACATACATATATCGGTAACAATAAGACAGCGCTATTGTTTTGAACTTGGTATACAATCTATACCAATTATGTGTATGTCATACACTTTGGACTTTCTTTAAGGTACAAAGAGTTCTAACAAACAAATTAATACCTTAAAATATTATTTCCTATTTTCAAAAGAAATCAGTTAAACGAACCTTGGGCACTGATCTTTGATATTTTAGTGAGCCGTGGACTAAAATCACTACCATGCAGGTATAAACCAACCGACCCGCTAAATTTTAACCAATTATAAGCGGTAAGCTTATAATTTTGAAAATTTACTTCTGTTCTGTGTATAAATATGTGGTGCCGCGCGTCGCCGAAGACACACAGTTGTCCGGTTGTTTAACGCGTATTACAAATTTTTTGTATGGGGACACCACTTATTTTTTGACTTAACTTTATTTTTATATTTCTGATAAATAGCAAATAATAATAATACATATACTGGGATAGTTTCAAATATCTTCTTGTAACGTTGTAACGGTTCCAACGCTACAATTAAAATAAAAAATTGTATGGGGACCCCCTCTATTTTTAAACTTTTTTTTTAGATTTTTTCCTACGCCTACGCACAATTACCGAGTTGGATTCCAAATTTCATCCTTCTAGGTCATCTGGACGTAGGTTAGATTTAGGTACTATATGTCAGTCAGTCCGTGCTAAAATTTACTACCTTTTGACCTTCATATCTCTATAACTGTTTGAGCTAGCTTCATGAAAATTGAGCTTCTAGATGTCCTTATGCATATAATTAGACACACGTAGTTTTATGTGTTTACGTTAAAGAAGTTTTCAGTTATAGAAGGGTCAAAAGTGGCACCAAGTGGTTCGTGTTAATATTACACTCGGCGCTGGCTAGCCAGTTGGTTGAACTTGGCTTGACACGCTGCCGTGTGTCTAGATGAGCTTTTGCGCGGGTGTGAGTGCATGTCAAACGCAGTGTTTGCGCTAGATGATAATCAATAGCAAACTCGCGATCGATGTGTGTATGGTTAATTTGTGTGCGTAATGCGTGCGCGTATTGGTCTCTTGCTTGTAGTGGAGTTGAGGAGTGGGAGACAAGCGGTGACAAGCGTTCTGATACAAATCAGGAACTATTTCCAATCTAACCTCTTTCATCCTCATCTGTGGATTTTGCAATATTATGCCCGGTTTTGAAATTGGATTGAAACTTGCCGTTTCTTTCCGTGATGGAAACTGTGATTTTTGTAAAGGCCACTGGCCACTGCGAAGTACGATGTCACTCCATGCACTCTACTAGAACTAGAAGAAGAAGAAGCACATAACGTGCCAAGAGAAAAGACAAAATTATCGATTAAATTTCAAAATAACAAAACTGCCTCTCAAAAATTTTATATAGATTGAAAACAAAATAGTGAAAATCTTAAAATTTATGCCTATTTAATTCAAAAATGTTTGAAAAGAAATTAGGCATCAACCTTAGGCCTCATCTTCACTTCCCATTACCCATCAGGTGAGATTGAAGTCAAACGCTGACCTACATAAAATTACATTAATTGTTCAGGCAAACATAGGTATTATGTATGCATAGTGTAGGGCACCATACCTATATACATACATACAGTCACGCCTTGTTACCGATGGGGTAGGCAGAGACTATTTCCCTCCACTTGCTACGATCCTGACATACAACTTTCGCTTCGTTCACTTTCATGACATTTTTCATACATGCTCGTCAGTTGTAGGTACTATTGACTTGGCCTTTCCTAAGAACAACGTCAACTTGTTCATGAAAAGTACGCCTAGGTCGACCGCTACCGACTGGACCATTCACACTAGCCTTATAAATCTCTTTTGTTAATCTCCTTTCATCCATCCTCTCCACATGTCCGAACCACCTCAGCATTCCTTTCTCTATCTTTGTCACTACATCTTCTACCACGCCACAGCGTTCCCTTACCCCGCACTATTCCTCATTTTGTCCATCAAGGTCACTCCAGTCATGCTTCGCAGGCTTCTCATCTACATAGCATTAATCTTACTTTCATGCTTCTTCTGCCAGACCCAACATTCACTACCATACGTAAGTGTAGGGATCAGTAGCCCTCTATGGACAGCCAGTCGTGCCTTTTTAGACACTTTCTGACTGTTCATAAAGGTATGCAACGCCCCATTCACTTGATTTCCTGCCAAAACTCTTCGTTCAATATCACAGTCATACTTTCCATCCCTTGTAAACTTAGAACCCAAATATACACTCTTTCACCTATAATATAATATAGTCCGACACAAAAGAGTAGAAACGGAACTAATTTAAAGTGTATGTGTTGATGAAATTGTTTTTACTCTTGTAAAAGACAGTGACACCCCTATTATTTCCTACTCTTTTGTGTCGAACTATACCTGAAAGAAACTACGCCTTCTAAGAAAATGCAGCGCCATCTAGTTGCAAACTACAGCAAACACTTGATACCTCCACGCGTTTGTGAAAAAGTGTCTTAACAGACGTACAGACGCACAGACAGCCAGACAGACAGACAAACGGACAACAAAGTGATCCTATGAGAGTTCCGTTTTTACTTCTGAGTTACGGAATCCTAAAAAACAAAACAATAAAATGGAGGTAGTTTTTTTTTTATTGCAAAAATTCTCTCTACAGAGTCAAATTTTAAAGTTCGTCTTATCTAGTGTTACTATGATAGGGAATAATCTGTCATAGTACTTCACAGCGGGTGAAACCGCAGGATTCAGATATTTATCGAAAGACATTCTTGTCATAACAAGTAATAAAACAATATAAGTGTCAATAAATATTGTAATAACATACATTAGATGTACGTGTGTAATCAAGTTTGGGGCGAACAACAATGGATCGATCCGATCGCATATTCACAAGATATTGCGGATTTCCTCTGATTCATTCAACGCGTGTTTAGGACCTTCAACTTTGTATTACACAAGATTTTCCTAAAAGACCTTTGTCATAATAAATAATACTATCTTACATCTACGATAACCATGTTGATTTTGGAATTGTTTACAGTGGCAGAGTCCTAATATGAAAATGTTTTTTCGTTGACTTTTGCACGGTGCAATGACATTATATTTCCATAATCTGACGTAAAAGAGACTTTACGTACTAGGTAAGTATATAAATTACAAATGTAAATAGCATTTTAGTGACCCATGGTTTCGTTGGAATCTTGAATTTCAGGAGGAAAACTTTTAATTAATTCGTAGGTCTTAAAGTTAGTCTGGCATATCTTACTTATATTATAAATCTCAAATCACAGTACAATTTAAAAAAGTTAAGTTTTCTTAAGGTGAACAAAACACTACCGAGTTCTAACCTAACTCCAGCGCCATCAAGATAACACAAAACAGAACAGTGCTAGCACTGTTTGTGTGTATGTTTGTTCCGTTTTCACGCTGAAACTACTGAACCGATTGGGCTTCAAATACGGTGTATAAATAGTTAAGATCCTGGAATAACAAAAAAGGGCTTTTTATCCTGATATTCCCACAGGAACGAAGACTACGCGGGTGAAACCGCGGGGCACAGCTAGTTATAGATAAATCATTTAAAAGTGTAGGTACAAATCAAAGTATGATTTGAAGAACGAGAACCCAAGACCGAAATGAGTGGAAAAGTAAAGACTGACTGACACACATAATATCTTGAAATACATATTTTATTTAAAATTAAGGGAAGTATTGAATCAAACAACAATTTTAATGGATTTTATCGCGTATATTTACATTCTACCGCGGTTTAACCAGCGCAGTCTTCGTTTCCATGGGAATATCGAAATAAAAAGGACCCTTTGAGCTATTCCAGGGTCTAAGCCATCTACATATTGAATTTCAGCCCAATCGGTTCAGTAGTTTTGGCGTGAAAGAGTAACAAAAATCCATCCATCCTCACTAACTTTCGCATTTTAATACAATACAATACATACTCTCTATTGAGACCAAATTTTATACTGATTAAACTTAAAAATAAAATTACAGAACTTAATTCCCACCCATTTTAATAAATTTCCACCCATTCACAGCATACACGATGCTAGTAGTCATACCTATCTATTTGTGTGCAGCGAATAAATCCTTTTTCTTTCTTTCTTTCTTTCTTTTTACGCTATCATCTGATGGTGGACAAAAAGAAGAATATTAAGATTTTTCTTTGTCTTCAAATAGCCTATTTATTGTAAGTATATTGTAGAGGTACTTCATTAGACTACGCACAGATCGACCTTCTTAATTTCACTTATGTAAACACGTATACAAATGGTTTTAATATACTTAGTCATAAAATAAATATAAAAGTTACGTGCGCATATGAATCTTCATATTGATTATATTTTACTTTTGTACCCAAAAATAATTTTAGATCGGTTAGCCACAAAAATCCTTTTGAAAAACGCTCCCTGAGTTTAAAACTATGCTATGTATGGTGATTACATTATTTAGAATAATAGATAATATTAAAGGACTCTTTAATGTGACTAAAAATATACAGACGATGTTATATAGGTATACAAAGTATAACTTATATACTTATTGATCGACAATGTGCGGCCTTATCGCTTTGAGCGATCTCTTCCAGCGATCTCCGCCGCCGCTAAAAAGAAACTTAGGGTTGTTAAAATATCTGAACTAGGCTGACATCAAATTTAATCGCGACGCACATTCTAATTTTAGTATAACATTTTCCTAATTCGTAATAATTAAAGACGTTACTCCAAAACTGAGTACTCCAAAAAGGTCATCACGATAACAAAATTATAATCCGAATTCCAAACCATTAAATAAGGCTTTTTTTTTGGTTGCTGGCAGGTTTGCTTGTTTAATAAAATACACACACCGACGATTTCATTTAGCTGACTACCAATATAATGAAAAGGTTACTAATTCACTAAGAACCCAAACACCGCTCCGCTAGACCGATAGAAATCTGAACAACAAGGTTATAGAAATGACAAACGTCTCTAATTACATTCAAATGTAAACAGACGTTTGTCATTTGAGCAGTGATATCACTGCTTTCGCCAACCCGCTTGCCAAGGGTGGCGAGTATTGGCAAAAACTCCCCAAATTTATTAACACGTTCCCAGTCCAGGCTAAAACAGGATAGGCAACCATTAAGTCCAATTATTATTTTTAGTTTTTAATTACGCTTTTTGAAATTAAAGTTTGTAAAAATCCTATTGCCCATTTTTTATATTAATTGAAAAAAAAAAAATTAAGTAATGTGTTGTTATGAGTTCTGGTATAGAGGAGGCTTTTACCCTAAGGGGGTCCATGTAGAATAATAAAAAAAAAAAAAAATAATAATAATAATAATGCATGTCAATTATATAAATCATTTTAATAATTTTGTGTAAGAATTTATATGGAATTAATTAAAGCTATATTCATTCATTCATATTCATTCATTCATTCATTCAAGAAATGTGTATCCTGTTTCATACGTTCGTCGAAAAATATGTCGTGATGTTTAAATGAGAACCATGTCCCCAAATGTATCCCATGGACTTACGATTTAACAAAAATGTTGACTCCAAATAGAGTCATGGGCAGGGAACGTGTTAACAAAACCACACCAATTTGTAACATATTACAAGATTCCAATTAGGCCAAACACGATATATTTGACTACTGGTCCATCTGAACTTGATGCTGCAGCATCAGGTCAAGGTTACCAAGTCGTTGAAATATTGACCAAGTAACAGGATACCACACTTCAAATTGATCAGACCACTGGGAGTTGCTCCAAACAAATCCCCCAAAGTTTGTTATTTCTATTGACAAGTTTCCATAACAAGATAAGAAAAACTAAGGGGACCCCACTTTTGTCCCCTTTTCACGTCGTTTTCACCTGTATACCTTCGCGCCTCTCATATGTTTCCTCAATCAGTTTTTGCTCTATCGGTTTCTCGTAAACGATTGTTGGCAGCGATTAATATACGTACATCGACTTGATAACAAAATAGACCTGAGATTTTATGGAACCTGTCAATAGAAATAGCAAACTTTGGTCAAGCACGGCCGTAGCCTACTTTTCTCAAAGCAACTTGTAGCATCAATATCAATGCCAATGAATGCAAATATTTTATATCAGACTAGACTGGTGATCTCAATTCTTTTTTTCGATTTCGCGAAGGTATCGCGTCACCTAAATTTTTGGACAGTTATGTTTTTGTTGGGATTCTGTTTTATTGCTATAAGCAATATAAGCAATCATCATCATCATCTCAGCCATTATAGGACGTCCACTGCTGATCATAGACCTCACTCTTTGATTTCCATCCAGTCCGGTTGTAAGCGGCTTGCATCGTGCCGTCCTTATCAATACCCAAAAATAATAAAGTTACAAAAAGATCTAATAATAAGTATTACTAAAGAAAGATGTAAGAAGAGGAAGGAAGGATCTATTGACAAAACTGAACGATAGGACTTTCTTTGCGAATCTTGTCAATCTTTCTATTTGCTATTCTACATCTCTTCGTGAAACCTTTCACACATAAGACTTAAAAGTCCGAAAAGTCGTAGATATTATGTGACCGACCGTCATCCCCCTGTAGTCATATCATGATAGGTATGACAAAAACAATAGTTTTAGGCGATTCCCAGGCGGGAGTTCTCACGGCCCCTTGCCGAAGGTTGGCCTTAGTGACACACTCTAGTGTTGGCCAATCCCTGTCAAATGTGTGTGACAAACTATCTTTGAACACAAGACCTGTAGGGACCTGAAGGGATGCCCTTCGATAAAGTGGTAAAACTACCTTTTAACAAGACATCTTATAAAAAAATACCTAATCGATGTTTTATATTCCCCTGTTTCCTCTGAATACTTATGCCTGGGGAAGTACCACACCTTTGCCAGTTTAAAGCTTGTTCCGGTTTAAAAGGCAATGTTACCAGCGAAATTATTGGGCATGACGAGTTCAAAAACTAATATCTCAGGGTGACAATCGCAGTGCAGTGCCGCGCAGAATTTTGAATTTTAAAACACTGGGTGGCACTGTGTCTGATATGGGCAATCATGATGCTTACCATCAGGCATCTGATTTGCTTGTTTTGTCACTCATTATCATAAAAAAAAACATCTAGGACATAACTACCTACCCTATGTAACTTTTATATTTTTAAGCAATATGTCAAAAGAGATCGCCACCTATCTGAATTGGTCTAATACACGTGTTTAAAACCTATAATAATTCCGTTTCTTTTTACTCCCTCGCCAAAGCTCGTATATAATGGGTCATTTTATCCCCTTGTATATATATCGCCGTGAAATTGTAAGAACCGTTTGCTTGTAATTAATCTAGTAACATTATAAACTAACTTTTAGATTAGGTTACTAAGCTATAGTAATATATTTGTGTGTATATATATAATATATATATATATATATATATGTATGTATAGTGTTGTATGTGTATGTATATATAATATAATGTATATGTATTATTAGTAATTAATTAATTTAATTATATATTATGAACATTATTGGTTACTACTGTTAAGATGCGCCACCGTGTTTCTGCTGTAAATAAATCCTCTCCATCCATTGGTTTTCTGGAAGAAATCGCTTATTAGCGATAAGACCGCCGCTTGTACTTTTAAGTTTAGTTTCTTTGTCCTGTAATTTTATTTTCTTTGTGTGTGGTGTACAATGAAGTATTATCTATCTATCTATCTAAGCAATATTATAAACTAACGGTTCTTATAATTTTACGGTGACATTATAATATAACCACTATTATTCAACAGGAAGGAACAAGGAAGTTTAAACAACGCAACATAATTACAACAATTAAACGATTTGACACATTGACACTAGTTATAGCTCGACATAAAAGAGTAGAAAATAATGGGGGCGCCACTGTCTTTTACAAGAGTAAAAACAATTTAAACAACACATACACTTTAAATTAGTTCCGTTTCTACTCTTTTGTGTCGAGCTATACTGTAATGAACACAAAAATGTATGGAATGTATCTGTATTTCCTTTCTCTGCATGGTTGTCTGGAAGAGATCGATAAGCCCACCAATTTTTACTCTTTCTAGTTTTAAGTTCTTTTTGTTATTTTCTGTATTATTGTGGTACCAATAAAGTGATATCATTCATTCATTCATTCATTTCAAAACTCACAAATCCCACTTCCAACTATGTTACTTATAAACCTACTAATATTATTAAAATTAATTAAATTATTAAAAGCGAAAATTCTTGAGGATGAATGGATGGATGGATGTTTGTTAATCTTTCACGCAAAAACTACTGAACCGATTGGGCTGAACTTTGGTATGTAGATAGTTTATGTATGTAGGGTTATATCCCGATATTACCACGGGAACGAAGACTACGCGAGTAAAACCGCGGGACACATATAGCATTTATTTTATTAGTTGTATTTGTGAGCAAATAAATAACTAATTTACGTCTGTCTCACGGGACAATCTTGGGAGAAAAAGTTACGCTGGTATTTTATTATATTTTATCACATTATATTATCTGTGACCAATTAGCCCTTATTCACGCTAATACCCGTGGAACTTTTAATAACGTGTCAAAAAGCTGATTTGAAGGCTGTAGTCAACGATATTAATGTACTAAGTACTAGATTTCACGTTCCAAACACTTACTCTGCTCGACCACTGTGCACTTCAATCCGTGCACCTTACTTTAATGTAGCTTCGTAATCCAAGCAGTGTGAACGCGTACGGAGCTGTGCTAATATTACGGGAAAACAAATCGAGTATTTATTTTTATTTCGTTTGATTCGAATACAAACTATTTTTAACGTATTTTATTTACCTTAATAAATAAATGCAACTTTAATGAACTAGGTAACAGAATTTGAGCAAATATTTTTTAAAAGAACTTTCTTGTCTATTGCAGGATATATGTCAATGGCTGTAGTAGTTACTTAAGTTACAATGAAATAATTACCTATCTAATGAGGCATATACAAAAACTTCGCTCAATTGACTCGTACAGCGAGTAGGTTCTTTGTCGCTCGAAAAGATGGGCTATGTACAGCCCGGTCTTTTAATGGGCGTACATGGAGACCATTTTTAAGATTCCGTACCTCAAAAGGAAAAACGAACCTTTATAGGATCTAACTCGTCTGTTTGTCTGTCTATTATAAGACATATTTTCATGGGAACGCGTGGATGTATCAAGTTGAAATTGATCAATTACTCAGATCTGCGGTCCATACATAGCTGTATCGCGGTGGCTATAATAAATCATACTTCTAAGTTAGCGAAATCAAAAGTTATAGCCATTTTCCATACATTGCATACATTATGGATTACGATTACGATCTAAGGGCGCGGGGTCGAATCTCGGTAAGTTCTCTTTTTGGATTTTATTTTATCCCACGTAGGTTTTTAAAAAGCTGTTTATTTTTACTTCATTATTATGTTAATTATTAATTATTATATTTTGGAAAGAAGCAAGATCTTATATTAGTAATCAGTATAGATATATCACATAGTATTGGAAAAATCTCAAAACCGTAAAATTTTCCAAAAGAATATTGTGATCAACATGTATTGTTTGTAACATGTTTGCTGTAGTTCTGCAACTAGATGGCGCTGTGTGTTCTTAAAGGGCGTAGCGTTTTGTTCAGGTATCTAGGTATGGAACTCTACACTCTTGAACGAAGTAAATAAATTGTCCTACACTATACATATGCATACGTATGCAAATTTTATTAGGTCCAACGTGCAAAAGCTCCTTAAAATCTAAAGGTATAGGACTATGGAATATTTACTAAATCGATGTTTTGTATTTCCCTGTTTCCTCCGAATACAGTATACCTATTTGATACACTATGATTGATCACTATGAAAAACCAAGGGTTTATAAGAAAAATGAAAATGACAGGGACATAGACTTAGAGGAACATAAGACTTAGACTTAGACATAGACTTCAGTATAAAAATATCAGGATATAAATTTATAGAATGAGTTTAAAGTATTCGGAAGAAACACGGGGAATACAAAATATCGATTTGGTAAATCTTTCATAGGATTGTGTCAAATTCATAGAAGGCCGCGTACGCTCTTAGGCATTATCCTCAATTAAATTATTTAGAAAGAAAGGCCAAGTCAAATGTACCTACAACCGACGAGCATGTATGAAAAATGTCATGAAAGTGAACGAAGCGAAAGTTGTATGTCAGGATCGTAGCAAGTGGAGGGAAATAGTCTCTGCCTACCCCACCGGGAACAAGGCGTGACTGTATGTATGTATGTTTTTTGTAGTGGTAGGCCTCTTTTGCAGGAGGCCGCCTGGGGAAGTACCACACCTTTGCCAGTTATTCATCCGCCAAGCAGTAATGTCCAAACATTACTGTGTTCCTGTATGAAGGGCAATGTTACCAGCGAAATTACTGGGCATGATGAGATTCAACAACTCATATCTCAGGGTGATAGGCGCAGTGCAGTGCCGCGAAGAATTTTGAATTTTAAAATACTGGGTGGCACTGTGTCTGATATGGGCAATCATGATGCTTACCATCAGGCATCTGATGAGCTCGTCTTGTCACTCACTATCATAAAAAAAAAAAAAAAAAAATTATTTAGACCCGTTTAGATTATAGTAACCGATTCAGCATTTCAAGACCACGTTTCGTAACACATCCAACTGCGCAAATATAATATAATGTAGGTATTTACTAGTCTAGTGTTGTGAAATTATAATGCATTTATCATTATGTATTGTAAGCGATACCTACTTTGTTGTCAATCGAAGATTTATGATTATTTGTACCTATTGAAAGTTACGAGTACATTTTGTCTGGAACTTACTATCTACGTATTTATTAATCGTATTAAAACAATACTGAAAATGGAATGTTTTATTATTGTGAGCTTACGAAATTACATAACACACAATCACGCCTTTTTCCCGATGGGGTAGGCAGAGGTACACTCAAGACTCAATCCCATACTAGTGTGTTATAGTGTATTTATAGCACATCCACATTTCGTCGGTATGTAATTGGTCCCATGTAATGGGATGGCAGGAACACGCGGGATGCAGGCAGCTTAACCCGACTGGATGGAAATCTATGGAGGAGGCCTATGTTCGGCAGTACGTCCTATGGCTGAGATGATGACGATGAATAGGATAGAACCCGAGACCTCCTGCTCGGCAGTCGAACTTGCGTCCGCTACGCCACCGAGGCAGTCCAGTGAGGTTTACGAAATTACCTTCGACTAAATATCTTAAGACTTGAAGAGGTTTCTCGTCCATACAAAATGAAAATTCCCAAATATGGAGAAATAGAGATTAATTCTCTATATCTATTCTATTCTTTTACAAAATGTTTGTATTGACGGGTAGACGAACTCCTTTAAGTATTAGGTACCACAGCTTAATAATAACTCTATACACTATACAGTATGTCATCTCCTTTGATAAACGTCAAAATACCTAAGCGGCCGTCATTCCTGTTTTACGTTAGTGCTATTATTTATTCTGTGGCTTTACCGGGGCGCGCCGGGGCCGGACCTACCTCAGGCAGCGCGGGCAAGGGGGACTCCGCTCTCTGTCATACCGCACCCTATCGTCACAGAACAGATAAAATACTATACATACTATCGTTGCTCCGTCTAGACTAGACGCTCAGTTGATTTACTAGTAGGTATACCTAGTTATACATAATATGGTATTACTTCACCTTTTATGTACCTGACTGCCTCGGTGGCGTAGAGGGCGTATCCTCGACTGCCAAACAAGAGGTCCCGGGTTCGATCCCCAGGTCAGGCAAAGTGTTAAATATTGGATTTTTCCATTAGGAATTATCTCAATAACTACCTGGAGTCTGGAACTGTGCCCGGTAGATGGCAATAGGCTCGCCCCCTATTACATGGGACCAATAACATATTGGCGAAATGTGGGTGTATCTACTATGGGACTGAGTCCTGGGTACACCTCTGCCTACCCCTTCGGGAAAAAGGCGTGAATGTAAGTTTTTTTTATGTACCTTATAATACGTACATATCCTAAAAAGGTCGTTAACACGAAATAATAAATAAAAAAAATTATTCTCAAAAGCTCCGACTTCCTTTACGTGGTCCGAATTGAAAACCGAATTCCATTTTGTTCGTATTAAATATAGGTACTGCCTGCACCCATTGTTAAGAAATAAGATGTTCAGAATCGCAATGGCAAAGATACCGAGCGAGCAAAATATACCTACATCATTGTTTAGATTATTAGTGGAACTAGGGCTGCCACTTAAAACTTTTATATAGGCCTTCTTCTTGGTCAACTTCTGCAACGCTTAAAAGGATACTCTTCCTAAATACTAATGTTCAAAATAATATTATTATTTAAAAAATTGTAATCGTTTTATCATAGACCGACTGCCGACTACTGCCGACCTACTATAGTATACTGTTGTATTTTTTTACAACGACTGCCAAAAACTCGTTAAAAAGCAACAATGCAATTAGGTACTTCCTCTGGGACACTAGATTCATTTGTTGAATCATTGAATATTATAACCATAAATAATTATAATGATATCTATAACAATGATAGTGGAACTATTCAAATTTTATATATTATTATAAATAGTTATAAATTAAATAGTTATAATTAGTTTTTATAAAATATTTGAAGTTGATATAGCATGCTTGACGAGGCAGAGTACATTGATACACATTGTACGAGTAGGTACGATAATGTATTTTTTATTTTTTAATACCTTTACTGAAAAAAAGACTAAGCAATATAGCTACCTACCTACTAAATACACAATATCATAGAATACTTCAAAAATACGTAATAAAAACGATAATTAACACCAACATTGTACATGTATTTCAGGCAATAAACTAATTTGATTTAGATTTTTGATTATCTTATTTTAGAACTAAGCTACCAACTTATCAAATTACAGCATAATCGGTTCAGGAGCTTTGGAGTGAAAGAGTTACAAATATCTACCCATCTAAATAAACTTCTGACAGACGACTTCGGACAGACGATCTGATAAAGAAGCAGGAACACGATGGATGCGGGCCGCTTACAACCGGACTGAATGGAAATCTATGGGGGAGGCCTATGTTCAGCAGTGGACGTCCTATGGCTTAGATGATGGTGATGATGATGAAATAAACTTCAGCATTTTTATGAGTTGTCTGTATGTTGTCATTTTTACTAAATGACAGTCTGGAGTCTGAAACTGTGCCCTGAAGATGGCAATGGGCTCGCCCTCTATTTCATGGGACTTAAAAACATAACTCCTATAGCGTGGGTGTACCTAATATTATGAATGCTACCTACCTCTTTGGCAAAAAGGAGTGACGTTATAATGTATTTCGTGATTGTATAGGTATGTGGCTACCGAGAATGACTTACATTCGAATCTTACAAAATTACGTCGTACACCTCAATATCTTATAAGCACTAAAACATTTATTTCTATTCGTAACATAAGTGTTATGATAACAATTCACGTGTACCCATTTATTTATCTCGCGCCAAAAAGTAGTTTTTATTTTTTTTTATCTAGCGTTATCACGTCGCCTACAGCCTACCAATTAGATAACATTTCTTTGTCTAGCTATTGATATCACTTATCACTGAATCCATCATATGAAGTGGTCAGGAATGACCTAAAAATGAGAACTGAAAACTTAAATTAGGCATCAGTTAAAAGGTTTTTTAGTTTATTTTTACATTAGGAATTATCTCAATAACTGCCTGGAGTCTGGAACTGTGCCCGGTAGATGGCAATAGGCGCGCCCTCCATTACACGGGTCATGGGACCGATAACATACTGGCGAAATGTGGGTGTGCCTGCAATGGGACTGAGTCATGGGTACTCCTCTGCCTACCCCTACGGGAAAAGGCGTGAATGTGTATTATGTTATGTTTAGAGTGATATGAAAATGAAAAATGAAAATATATTTATTAACTGCAAAAATTTACACACTAAAACACACACAAACTAGAACCAGAGAACTACTAGTACAAACTAAACATTTTTGCAGGACTTATATTACATAATATATTTTATTGTCTGTTGGTTTCCTCACTAGGCAAGCCTGTATCGAGGAAACCTGAATTTTAACAAAAATTAACATAAAAAACTATACTAACAGTAGACAGTTACGGTATAACATACTTTTAGGTTTATTATTATTAGGTACCATTTATGCAACCGAATATTAATAAGAATAATTATAAATTATAAGTAAAGTAATTGACTAATTTGAATAAATAACATAAAATACTACATAATATAACGAATAAACATAATAATAATAATAATAGCAAATTTAATATATAATATGAATTATTATCTTAAACTAATTATCATGTATTATGTTTTTTACACATTAAGATATAATTTTAAGCACATCTTCTGTTTTATCGTAAGTAAGTGAGGTAAGCCAATCGTATACAATTTTTCTCGCCTCTGCCACACTTTTGTCCTTTAATTTACAATATTTAATTACCCTATTGTACAATGAATACCTCAGAAATTCCCCGAAGCGGTGTGCGAATCTAGTGATTACCGGTTGTGTGGCGACTTTATAAACTCTACGTGAAGTCATCTGCTCATAGTTACTAGAGTTAATAACTGATTTATGCACCGACAATACCGTTTTAAGTATAAATAGTTGGCGAACGTTAAGCACCTCTGCTTCGCCATAGACATTTGTGGTTGGATACCTGAAAGGTTTTTTGAGCATAACTTTCAGGACTGACCGCTGTGCTCTCTCAGCCTGGATCATAAAAGTCTTTGCAGCTCCACCCCAGCACGATATACAATAAACAATAAGTGACTGGCATAGTGCGTAGTAAACTGATTTCAGTGTAGCTTTACACGCCACATCTCTCAAATTCCGCATTATGCCTGTCACCTTTCGAATTCGTGCGGAAAGAGTGTAAATATGTAACTTGAAACAAAGCTTTTCGTCGAGATGTACACCAAGATATCTAATAGCGTTTGTGCGGGTGAGGGTCTCGCACGAGCAGGTGAGCTTGTTACACATATTTTCGTGAATCCTAATATTTAAATTAAGTTTTGGTGCCGAAACAGAGGTCTTATGAAAGCACAGGTACTGCGTCTTCTTAGTATTTAAGGTCAAGAGATTTGCTTGTAACCAATTAGAAATTTGAGTCATTCCTTTTTCGGCGGAGGAGCTCACATCACGCCAAGTAGGTCCGGAAAAAATCACAGCAGTGTCGTCCGCATAACATAGGATTTTAGCATTTTCAATCGAGATGTCGTGTATGTCATTAATATAGAGAAGAAACAGTGTGGGCCCGAGAATGCTTCCCTGTGGCACTCCAAAATGAATACACCTTGGGCTGCTTAAGATCTGTCCAATTCGAACACACTGCCTCCGTTCCGATAGGTAACTTTTAAACCAGTTCAAAGCTATTCCCCGTACTCCCATGCCTTCCAGTTTTTTTAATAGAATAGGAACGGAGACAGTGTCAAAGGCCTTAGCTAAGTCAAGGAAAATGCTGACACAGCATTTTCCTCTATCCAGTTGTGATGACACTTCAGTGGTAAGCAACGCTACTGCATCCTCAGTACTCTTACCCCTGCGGAAACCAAACTGCTGCGCGGAAATTAAGTTCAATGAGTCTAGATATGAAATAAATCGTTTGTTTACTAATTTTTCGAGTAATTTAGAAAAAACCCCTAACAAAGAAATTGGTCTATAATTATCTGGGGAATTTTTCGAACCACTTTTGTAAATTGGACATACAGATGCAGTCTTCCAATCCCGTGGAAAAATTCCACTTGATAGACTTAGGTTTAGTATATGCGTGAGTGGAACGATAATGTCATTTTTGATATATTTAATTAGTGAGTTACCAAGACCATCAATTCCGGGCGCTTTATCATTCTGTAAGCTCACGATTTCATTTTCTAGTTCTATGTGATCTGTTGGACTCATGAAAAATGAATGAACTGGAGAATTTTTAAGGCGCACAGAATTTGCAAGATCTACTTCCGTTTGATTTGTGTTAGATAATATTCGGTTTGCTAGTTTCTGACCAACTGTAGAGAAATGATCATTTATCATATCCACCGACTGCTCCACAGTTTGACAGCCTTGCAAATTAATTAATTCAGCCGGTTCATTTTTAGTATATGAAAGGTTACATATATTCTTGATCGAGTGCCACAGCTTTCTAGGGTTACCTCTGTTTTGTCGCAGCAGATTTCTTTCGTATTCGCACTTAATTTTCCTTAACAAATCTGTAAAAAAGTTATGATAGCGCGTAAACGTTATTCGGTGAACTTTGTTATTAGGTTCATTTCTAGAAAGAGCATGTAAGCGGTCACGATTTCTCATACATCTTATTAATCCTGGGGTGATCCATGGCTTTAAATTGTATTTAGATCTGCTTATTTTAATTTCTCGTGTATGTTTGTGAACTATGGCATATAATATCTTTGTAAAAATCCCGTTTGCCTCATTTACGTCTACATTATTGCTTACATTGGACCAATCTACTGTTGAAAGATCTTTTTTGATACTGTCATAATCCCGTTTAATTATAAATCGGCTAGGTTTTTTAGGTTTAGTCTTGCTAAAGTTCATGCCGATCATGACCGGATAGTGATCAGTAATATGAGCTTGACATATAAGGCCAATTACATCTTGATATCCATTAGAGCTTTTCACGTAGATGTGGTCAAGACAAGATGATTCTCTAGTTGGTAGAGTAATCGCGGGGAAAAAACCGTACTCTGACATAAAACATTGATATTCGAGACTTTGAAGATTATCTGACGTATCCATTATATTTATATTTAAATCGCCAGCAATTATAAAGGCCGATTCATTTGTTTCGTCAATAAAACTTTCTAAAGAGGTCAGAAAATTGTCCAAGAATCTGTAAGATGGTGAACGGTATATACCCAAAACAGTAATTAAGCTAGGGATCTGAATAGCTAAAGAATTGGCTTCGTCTATTGAAGGTTCTGAGACCATAGGGCTCCAGATATCCCTCACATAGGCGACTACTCCACCATTTTGATTAATTATCTTATTTGTTTTAAAAGAATTATAACCGGTTACTTGTGGAATTATTGAGGCGTCATTAATCCAACATTCCGTAAGGATTATAATATCAAATAGAGTACCCATGCTTTCTAGAGCTATAAGTAGTGTATCAAAGTTCTTTTTTATACTTCTTATATTTATAACAAACATTTTAAAATTATGCTCCGGTGTGAAAAAATATTTACAATTGTTTGAGTCACTTACAATCTCGCAGTCAATTTTGATCGAATCTAATTCTGATCCAAACTCATTTGTAAACGCCATTGTAAATATTTCTATTATATCCTAACACCAGATTACACACCGACTTATAGTTAGTATTTTTTACGATATAATTAAGATCATTTAAGTATAGTATATGGAAAAATATTCTCATAATATAACGTGGAAAGTAACATAAATTAAACAATAGAAGATAGGACGTTGTTAGAAATATTATACGTGAGATAAATGTTTCAGAGACGAAAAAAGCAATACAATAATGGTACTTAGGCTGTATGACACGACATTTGCACTGATACATTATATTATCGACACAATATTTTAATATAGTAAATAACAGTATAATATGGAACCATAGATATAAGAGCATTATATAATTAATGTAATGACAATAAATGCTAATAACTATCGATATCAAGTTAAACTCATTTGGGTGATTTCGTTTTTGCAGGAAGTAAACAAAACTGAATCTAACAATATCACAACTAAATAAGTTATTATGTATTTTGAGAGAGAACATGGATCTCAGGGGTACCAGAATTAGTAGGACGAGGCAGAAGGCGATCCATGTCCTGCTGCGATCGTATTTGGGTGGCCGCTTTACCTTCTCTCTGTCTGACGTAAATGGCGCCCTGGCTACACCAACAGAAGGCGAATCCATGCAGTTTTGCTCTAAAACGGGTTTCTCGAAATAAATATCTATTTGCCTTTGTCAGTCTTTCATTGAAGAATACTTTTCGGTTGACACCCGTCGCCTCCAGATCAGCACTGTAGAGATTTTTCCGTGATTTACTCGCTTTAAGAAATTGGTCACGCTTGGACCGACGTAGGAGGCGAACAACTATAGGGCGAGGCATTTTGGCCCCATCCTCGGGTAGGGAGGTAGTTACTGGTGGTCGGCGCGGCCCCACACGAGCTACCCAGTCCAGGTCTTTATCATCTAGCTCTACACCTATCTTCTTGGCTGCCACCAACACAGTGTGATGCAGGTTTTCGCCGGAATTTTCCGGAATACCGATTATTTCGATTTCATTCCGTAGGCCATATTGTGCTTGTGTGTCTAATTCATTCTGAAGCTGACACACTGTGGCTTGTAGCGCTGTTACTTCCTGATCACGCTTTTCAAGATTTTTCAATCGATCGTGTGCTGCCGCAAGTTGAACCATAAGTTCGTCCATTCTCTCATGGCTATGAGTAAGAGAAAAAGTAGCATCTTCAAGTTTGGATTCGAGAGACGTGAAAGCCACGGTCAACAAGCGCAGCTGTTCAGTAAGTTTGATCAGATCTGACCCAGAAGGCTCAGTGGAAGAATCAGATTTCTTTCGAGTCGTGACATGCTCAGTACCTGATCGAATCGGTGTAAGGCTGTTGTCACCGCCTTTTTTTTTGTGCTGCACAGCAGTCGGGGCATTCCCAGGCCTTTTTTCGTTCGGCACTAAAAGCTGATACATTTATGCATAGTACACAGAAATTTTTGCCACAATTATTTGTCGAACATTTTATAGTATTAAGGTCTTTAACAGACTTCATACATCCAGCACACTTCATCTTGTCTCCAATGGTATAGATTTATATAGAGGTAAAATAATATTATGTAAGATTCCTCACAGAGACAAAGTTTTTGTTGAGCACAGTGAAATCCCTTCTGTGTAGTTACTCTGCGGTAAAGTCAGTGTGATGACGCGTTGCAGGCGCTCCGTGCGCACTGCAAGGGACTCTCGCGGTTATGCAGTGGACGGAACAGTGAAGATGCGCTGCATGCGCTGCGCGACTACGGCGGCGACTTACCCACACAGTTTATTTAATGATATTATTTGCAATATTAACTTTGTGTTTTTGTTTAATTTAGACACTTTTTTAGATTTCTACGTGTAAAAATGAATAGCATAATTATCACAGGATTGAATGATAAAAATATTTTATAGATATTAACACTTTTAAACTGATATTTGATTTTAAATTCGATTACGCATAAAGTTGACTGATATCTGTCTAACTGCCCGGTCAAAGATGGAATGCCCGGTATAAGATTTATACTTTTATACGTGTTACCACACCATAAATTCATAACCCTCAAATATATATATATTTTTAAATTATACTGTCTTATATCTTTCAAAACTTTTTCTCAGCCTGCCAACCCTAGCACCGGAAAGAACGTCATCAAAATGGCGCCAGCGTTTGTCTGCGATGCGTCTGCGCCGACCATATTCTGCTCACACGCCGCCTTCCGCTCAAGAACTAACTCCTAACTCAGCTGTGATGGAGTCAACACCCTCAGGAACGCCCGGGACAATGCAAGATGCCACCTTCCTGTAACGTCACACACTTAGGAACTAAGGAACTATGTTAGGAGCGAATGTACCTACCTTTAAGTGAGATTGTATCCATATTATTAAAGTCAAGAGGAAATCGAATGAGTCAATGACGGATAATATCATGGTCGCAGATAAAAGTAATTAAGTTTTTCCAAGAATACATCTGAGTTTTTGGCGCCAATGACTCGATTCTCCTAATTTTTTGTCAATGGAATAGATTCATTTGATATTTTATGATGTCATAGTAATTAAATAAGGACTGCCTCGGTGGCGTAGAGGGCGCATGCTCGACTGTCAATCAAGAGGTCCCGGGTTCGATCCCCAGGTCAGGCAGTGTTAAATATTGGATTTTTCCATTAAGAATTATCTCAATAACTGCCTGGAGTCTGAAACTGTGCCCGGTAGATGGCAATAGGCTCGCCCCCTATTTCATGGGACCAATAACATACTGGCGAAATGTGGGTGTATCTACTATGGGACTGAGTCCTGGGTACACCTCTGCCTACCTCTTCGGGAAAAAGGCGTGAATGTATGAATGTATGTATGTATGTATGTATTTAAGGGCTGGCGCACAGTTAAAAACACCCAGTCTCTTAAAAGGCCATGAATAATAAATAAATATTATAATTATTATATGATGTTTGATGTTATATGGGGAGAACCTACCTATGGGATGGTATACCTAGATAGTGGGTACCATGCCTTATAAAATATAGCTTAATTTTTTGGTCATACATATATTTCCTTAAATTTGGTAAATAAATGGTCTTAAATGAGGTAATTCATAATTAAAATGATAGAACTTAATTTATTTATTGAATAATACTGTTTACAAACTTTTAACTAAATACTTAACCCACCTCGAATTGTAAGCGGTGCAAAGGTACCTTTGACGCTGACGGCATTGCCGCGCTGTATAGCCATAAATAGCCTTCGCACCAGATACGAAATATTATATAGCCAAAAAATTTATTTTATTGAAGCTGTCAGGTATCAAGCTATATTTTTAAGGTTATAGGCTACATTGGTCGCGGCTTTCGATCCGCAGCAGTGCAAGAGGAAACAGTGCCTCATCCAGTACAAAGGCACTTTAAGCAATTGAATGAATGTAAGATGGCATATTTATCTCTGCCAATGACTCATAGCCGATTGCCGATGAAACATACTTTTGCAGAAATCAATTGTTAAGGCCTATCTAGGTAAATATGCTTAGTGTTGCGTTCCATACTTAGATACAAAATTAATATATAACTTATTAATAAATTAATAAAACATAATTTTCCAAGCAATACGAATCGGGAGTAGTGCGAAACGGGCACAACCCTCCATTGCATTTAAAAGTCCCATGAAAATGTAAGTATTTTATGATATTATACTAGTAAGTGTAAACCAAGCGGCTTTGTCCGCTCGAAATTACAAAATACTAAAACTTTGATACCTTTTTAGACCCCTGAGAATATAAATTTTCAAAAATCCTTTCTTAGCACACGTCCAGACAAAGAAAAGAACCTACATTCCAAGTTTCAAGTCTCTAGGATCAGTGGTGTGGGCTCCACGTTGCATGTCAGTCAGTGAGTCATTTAGGATTGTATAATATATAGTGATTACACAATGAAGGCTAACCGTGTCATCTACTAGGTGTAAAATTAAAATAATTATAAAAAAATAAATATTGATATTGCGATTTAATAATATCAAATGCGTAGGTTATACACCTGTGTATATATATAGGTACATGTGGTGTATTTGTGGAAGTATACCTATATTGTCATCATAGACAATATGTCTCAGAAGACCTTTTCAGCTTTGAATTGCGAAAATTCCTTCTTCATTCTTTATCTAAGTTAGATCATTATTTAGTATCAAGTTTAGCTGTCCAGATTGATGTATAGTTGGTGTTAGACACTTGCTAGCAATTTGATTTACAAAGGTAACTTTTTTACATACATACATTCACGCCTTGTTCCCAAAGGGGTAGGCAGAGGTGTACTCAGGACTCAGTCCCATAGTAGATACACCCACATTTCGCCAGTATGTTATTGGTCCCATCCCATGTAATAGAGGGCGAGCCTATTGCCATCTACCGGGCACAGTTCCAGACTCCAGGCAGTTATTGATATAATTCCTAATGGAAAAATCCAATATTTAACACTGCCTGACCTGGGGATCGAACCCGGGACCTCTTGATTGGCAGCATTTGCCCTCTCTTTTTCACATTGTATAATATAAGTGAATAGTAGGATTAAGTAGACATGATTCTGTGAGTCATATCAGTCTATCTTCTCATAGACTTTATGTGGACTAAATATCCCCTGTAAATAATAATTATAGATATTTGTTTGAAGTCTACGTTACTATCTGAAGCGTGTGAAGTAATTCAAGTAATCATTCCTATTGTTCATAATGATTGGACAAGTTCTGTTCCCTCAATGTCACATAACAACTGAAACCATCTTGCAAAAGTTTTGGAATTAAATTCCTCTTTCAGCTATATTTCAGAAGTCTAATTATTTGTGAAGAAAAAATTAATAACATTAGATACTATAAGTTACTTTCTTATATATTATGTACCTCATTGATGTACCTACATTTTTTTATGATAGTAAGTGACAAGACGAGCAAATCAGGTGCCTGATGGTAAGCATCATGATTGCCCATATCAGACACAGTGCCACCCAGTGTTTTAAAATTCAAAATTCTGCGCGGCACTGCACTGCGCCTGTCACCCTAAGATATTAGTTGTTGAAATTCGTCATGCCCAGTAATTTCGCTTGTAACATTGCCTTTCAGACGGAACATGGTAATGTTTGCACATTACTGTTTGGCGGATGAATAAGAAGTGTGATGTGTCTATATGTGGCACTGTAGCTCCTAAACGAAGACACCGATGGAGTGTGTGTATTTTTTCACTTGAATGCTGACGTGATCGGGAAGTTATACATATATGTCTCATGAAAATCGATTCAGCAGTTTGAAGATAAGCCTCTTCCAGTGATCTGATCGATTCGAAATTTAATATTCTACCGTCCTGTCACTTCAACAATCTTTCAAAGATTTGGAACCTTGATCTGTTGCTGCAGCATCCGGTTCAGACGGGCTAGTAGCTAACATTATCGTGATCTAGCTCATTGGAATCGTCTCAATGAAGAGGTTACAGATACATAGTGACTGTGAACAAACGGATGTATGATATTATCCGTATATTTTTCGTGTCAGGTATGATTGGAATAGACACATTGGATTGGATACATACAGTCACGCCTTGTTCCCGGTGAGGTAGGCAGAGACTATTTCTCTCCACTTGCTACGATCCAGACATACAACTTTCGCTTCGTTCACTTTCATGACATTTTTCATACATGTTCGTCGGTTGTGGGTACTTTTGACTTGGCCTTTCCTAAGATCAACGTTAACTTGTTCATGAAAAGTACGCCTAGGTCGACCGCTACCGACTTGACCATTCACACTAGCCGTATAAATCTCTTTTATTAATCTTCTTTCATCCATCCTCTCCACATGTCCGAACCACCTCAGCATATCTTTCTCTATCTTTGTCACTACATAATTGTCCATTACTTTCTGTCATATTTTACGTAGTAGAATAAACATAATAAACAATCCAACTGTATTAGCAGCTATAAACCTTTTTGTACCGGACAACTACCTGCGAACCGGGCGACGAAGGCATTATATTGTTTTCGGGTCCTACTTCGCACTCGCCACGCTAACAACACATCTATTTCGCTAGTGTTGTCTCTTTTGAATGCGTTTACAAGCGAGATCCAGCATTTTGACATCTTTGACGATAGCATGCGGGCTATCGTAGTAAATTTTAGACTTTATTTAGGTCACTAATATGTAGTTAAGTTACATGTAATGATAGTTAGCGCATTGGTATGACTGTAAGCTTTCTATCATTGTGTATAATAAATAAGTGATGGATGGATTTTTTAAATTTCTAAATTTACACTTGTTTTCTATTTAACTGTCTCGGTGGCGTAGTAGGCGCTTGACTGCTGATCATGAGGGCCTGGGTTCGATCTCCTGGACAGGCAAAGTGTTATTTGGAATTTTTCATTAGGAATTATTTCAGTGACAGCCTAAAGTCTGGAACTTTGCTTGGAAGATTGCAATAGGCTCGCCTCCTATTACATGGGACCAATAACATACTGGCGAAATGTGGGTGTACCTACTATTGGACTGAGTCTCTGGTACACCTTTGCCTCCAAACTAAAAAGGCGTGTTTGTATGTTTCGTTGATACCTATATACTATGTTCTATTTAACTTTGTGTGTACTTCGAAGTGTATGCGGATGAACCCGCGAGATGCACATAGTATGTATACACATATATATTCATTAATATTTTTCATTATAAATACTAGAATCAAATTAACGCTAAGACCACAACAGTTTCCACTTGAATGAGCCACACCAGGAGTTATCCGATGAATACAACTTCCGGACAAAAACGGATTACCATAGCCCATGAGTTGTGTAAAACTAGCCAGATTATTCATAACCATAGAGTATCTCTGGCATGATCTTAATGAAGGTCCGGTCATGGTGTATTAATGCGGTTAATGGTAGCTTTCATGTTGCTAGACGGTTTCGCGGCTCGTTGGCTTTTAAAAGTTGGCGCCGCGAGTTGGGGTAAAGCTTTCTACACATTGGTAGTGCAAGATGAAGAAAATCTCTTGGCGATGATGTTACAGGTTACAGGAAAGAGGACCTCTTAGCAGTTTAATACAAGCCTTGAACGTGGTTGGTGGTTAAATCGTCCTAAATACAATCCAATGGAAAATTAACATTTGGTTATACCTAATGTCGATGTTCTGTACTCTCCGTTTCTTCCGAATATAGTAAACCTATTTGATATAATATATTCATATCCTGATGTATTAAAGATGAAGTAAAAGTCCCTTTAATTTTTTTTTAATTAACTTCATTTCTTTGTAGTGATCATCTCATAATAATGAAGAAACGGAGATTTTATAATAGAAAATAAAATGACAGGGACATAATTATTTACTTCACTATAAAAATATCAGGATATAAATTTATACAATGATTTAATTATACCCGGAGGAAACAGGGGAATACAAAACATACAATTTCCTAAATTTTTCATAGGATTGTGTCAAATTTTTCGCAGCTAGGATACACTCGTTATGGAGCCTAGATCTAAGACCTACCAACGATAGTTTACGGACATAGGACACTACTTTTTAGGCCTCTTTAGCAGGGGGCCCCCTGGGGAAGTACCACACCTTTGCCAGTTATTCATCCGCCAAGCAGTAATGTGCAAACATTACTGTGTTCCGGTATGAAGGGCAATGTTACCAACGAACAACTCATATCTCAGGGTGACGAGAGGCGCAGTGCAGTGCCGCGCAGTATTTTGAATTTAAAAACACTGGGTGGCACTGTGTCTGATATGGGCAATCATGATGCATACCATCAGGCACCTGATTTGCTCGCATTGTCACTCACTATCATAAAAAAAAACTATTTGAGATTTGAAAAATTGACTTTGATGAATATACATACAATTTGTTAAAAAAGCTGTAGTAATACTTAAGGGGGTGAGGGGTGTATCTACCCGTCAAACTGAACAACTTTAAAAAGAAATAATTGCGAAATTCTTAAAAAAAAATGTTCGAGTTACTAAATTGATCAGTTGATCTATGTATTGGATGTTCGCAATCCTTCCTTTGAAAGTTGTTTAGGTTGACAGGTATTAACACCTCCTTTAGTATTACTACACTACACCACTATACAATTTTGTAGCAATCACTTATCTAATGACTGATTTGAACTTTATCATCGCCAGTATGTATCTATCAGACATAAGCTCAGAATACTAAAGAGTCATAAGGCATCCACGCGTGCGAGTGAATCGCCTATATTAAACACTAGCTGTGCCCCGCGGTTCCACCCGCGTAGTCTTCGTTCCCGTGGGAATATCGTCTAATTCCAGCGTCTAAGCTACCTATATACCATATATCAGCCCAATCGGTTCAGTAGTTTTGGCGTGAAAGAGGAACAAACATCCATCCATCCATCCTCGCAAACTTTCACATTTATAATATTAGTAGTATTCTTCGTTGACCAAATGACCTGATGGTCGAACGCAACCTATTTAACAAGCTTTAAATATTCCAATTCTAAGAAACCCGCTGCTTAAAATAGCCTTAAAGTACAGTTGTCTGAAGCATACCGCTTTTTTGAACCTTACCTTACATAAAGCCTTCGGACAAAAACAACCGAACATTCGGAAAACAATGAGCAATAAACGTTGAGCATTTATCGTTTTTACGATGTTAAAGGATAACTTGTTATAAATTTATAAATAACCGTTCTTTGTGATCTTTGCCGACAATATGACTGTTGACTAGATAACTGAGCTTTTCAATTTCTACTACAAAGCTAACTCTAAAATCGAAATCACGTTAAAAAAAATAAAAAACATCATAAATCATTTATTTGTCTACCAAACTTTTTAATAATAAGTAAGTGGACGCCCTGACTCCTGGAAAAGCGGAAACTGTGGACCGTGGCAGTTCTTCCCAGATTTCTTGAGAAGCTGCGACACATAACTTTTGCTGTGGGTATATATACCTATTCTATGGATCCTTGTAGGTTTAATGTTTTATTTTTTGATGTTTTAGTCTTACGTTCTCCGGCTTTTTGTGAAATATACACACGTTCCTGGCACCTGAGTTTTGGACCGAAAACATCGTGTTTCGACGCTACAGGAAGGCGAGACTAAAGAAAAATCCCTAAGTTTTAGTATAGTTTACTATCATCATCGTCTCAGCCATAGGACGTCCACTGCTGAACATAGGCCTCCCCCATAGATTTACATCGAGTCCGTTTGCAAGTGGCCCGTCTCCAGCGTGTTCCTGCCGTCCTTAACAGATCGTCTGTCCACTCACAAGGTGGACAGATAGTTTACTATATAAAATTATATATGTCAGTCTGCAAGGCATTGATTGATATGGGCCTCTGAAACTTATAAGTTTTTGTAACGTGTAATTATGGCCTGAAGTAAGTAAAAGATTAATTAATATTATATTAATCCTACTTATAAAATAAATCTTTAATTTCAGTACAATGTAAAAAAAATACTTTTGTAAGCGGTAAATAAAAAAAACGTTTTTTAACAGGGCAAAGTTAGTAATATTATAAATGCGAAAGTTTGTAAGAATGGATAAATGTTTGTTACTCTTTCACGCCAAGACTACTGAATCTATTTAGCCTAAAGGTATGTAGCTAAAGGTATGTAGATATCTAGCTTAGACCCAGGAATAACACATAGGGTACCTACTTTTGATTAAGAATCCGCGAGTAAAACCGCGGGGCATAGCTAGTAATTGCAAAGTCCTGACTGACTGACGAACTCACCAATCCTTGGTCCTTAGAATGCTGATATTTTGCACACAGTTGAGACAATAAGGTAGCAATTCCCGAATTCTGGCGGCTGGAATTACGCTTGTACATAATATTTACAATATTCGAGTTTCGGAATCTGTGGTTCCCTGTTGTCTCCTTTAAGATTAAGATCATATCGGCGCCCTTACCTTGGCGACTTGAAACTGGCAATATAGGTTGTCCACAAAATCCGTGTGAATTGACTCGGGCAGTGTGATTGCGGAGACCAATTCTGTTATAGTATAAATTGAAATTATTATACATAATTATTAAAATAATAATGTAAACAGTTTTTTTAATTAAACCACCCTCATATTGTTTCTTGTAACCGACTCCTTAGGAAGCTCTGTGCGCTGGCGCATGCAATGACGGTGCATACTGCTTACATTCTACATGCAACGTACATAACTCAGTAAGCTGGTGCTTTTGCAAACGTGCAAACCCTAACTTCTAAAGCTCCGACACTTTTTATGATTTTGAAAAAGCTGGATGCTTGTAAACGCTTCTAGTTACGTCTAGCCATATAACGGTTGAGAACCTACTGGCCAGTAACACTAGTACTATTATGGACTACAAGTACTACTATGGAAGATCAATTATGATGCGTATTTGAATCACTCCATACTAAACGTAATAATTTGTTGGTCCACGCGGGCGAATCCGTGGATATCAGCTAGTAGAATATGATAGTTTGGACTGCTTGACATATGCCTCACCCATAGGTATATTGCCATCAAGTCCTAGTAAGCGGCTTGAATTCAGCGTGTTTCTGCTGTCTCAATGATGCGCTTGCCGGTCCGTGGTCTCCATTCGAGAACCTTACAGCCTCATTGGCCATCAGTTTTACGTGCGACGTGCCCCGCCCATTGCCACTTCAACTCGCTAATCCACTGGGCTATGTCGGTAACTAAATAGTACAAGTAAATAATTAGCTGCTATTTAAAATAATCCCAACAGTTGTCGGATTCCGTCACAGACGCAGGAATCCGACATTATTCTCAAAATAGAATGCTTTTGATATCTTATAAGTAAGAAAGAACATGTTCTTTAATACAGTATATTAGCTCTAAGAATTCCGGAATACCGCAATTACGAAACAATTAGTAAACCGGCCTATTTTCATCAACTAGGAAACATTTAACGACCTCTTGCAAAATAATGAACAGACAAAACAATGAAAACTAACTAACTAAAATTAGATAGAATCCGAGAAAAATGCGGTATTTTCACGTGTTTGGTGTCCACAGCGAGTTATTGGGCACGCTTTTGTAAAGGTTCTGTCACAAGCTACGCTCAAAATGTTTGCTCTCTTCTTTCTTTCTTTTTACTACACTGGTCGAGTCAAACCATGGGTTGTATGGCCCATGCCCATACGACGGAGTTGCCAAGATTCCTACAAGCCCTCCGAAATATGACATGACTCAACGACTGGCCCTTACAATACATTATAAAATATTAAAAATGTAATGGACTCCCATTCGCGCATTTTTATCTATTAGAGTGAAGATAGTCTACCTAGCATGTTGGAATTGGTAATGTAAATACAAGCAGTAATAAAAGTAACGTATAACAATGCTCATCGCCATTATCAGCGGCCAAGCATGCGGCGTGTATTGGCCTCTTCGCCTTCGTGTACTCGTATTGGCAAAACCCACAGTAAGGCGATGCGACGCACTTTCCAACTTAACTACTTTTTCTGAGATGTCATCGGCTTGTTTGACACCGCCTAAACCTAAAACTTTATTAATTATCTGAATAAAAAGCAGCAATGTACACAAACACAAGGAAATGTGTCGCCACGCTGGGAGCAAGCTTCGGAGACATAATGTCCTAGTTGGCACCATCCACCCACCCACGGCGGCGCGGCGCGAACAAGTCAAACGATATCGTCTCACAATAACTATATCTTCATATAATATAATATATGTAATTACAGCCACGTCTAGAGCACATCTTAAAATATTAAATATTGTTTAAAAATAGAGTTTATATACTGCCCTTGTGTTTTTGATCTAATAAAGATAGCAAGAACACGCGGAATGCAAGCGGCTTACAACTGGACTATAATATCTAGAAATCTATGCGAGAGGCGTATTTAGAGCAGTGGACTTTAACATATTTAGCCGCCTCTAATATTACATATTAGAGGCGGCTAAATTTGTTAAGACCAGAATGATTAAAAACTGCTCAAGAACTTTTTTCGCGAAACACAAGGAATCCTGACAGAACTGTTTTGCCTAGAGCAAGGCTGCTCAACCTTTTGATCAGTGGGGCCAAACGGAAATTCAGATATTATTAACGGGCCAGTGACGGTTATTATTTTTGAGACGTGCAATAAAAAGCCCAATATTAAAATGTTTATAAAAATTAAAAAAAAAATTCTTCTCTATTCTTATAATAATTAATTTTAATAGGAAACAATTAATGTGACATTTAGTGTTGCTTCTGTTGTAATAATTTATTTATATTAGGTGTCAAATCAGATGTAGAAAGTGACAACAACTCACTAATATGTTGCTCAGTTAATGATGTGCGGTATTTATTTGTTTAAATTTGAAAAAACCTTTTCACAATCATACGTTGATCCGAAACTACTTAATAATTGTAAAGCCAAATCTGAAATCTGTTATAATAGGAAAATCTTCTGTTGGTACCATTTTCCAGAAATTTTCAAAATCTGCTGAAGAATTTTGTGATTTTGAAGATACCTTTTTGCACGGTAGGGCGCGGGCGTGAGGCTCAAAGCAATGATTCGTTGGTCGCTCGCTCGCGCACTCATCACTTTTACATTTTCTTGCGCGGGCCATTTAAAATTCATTCGCGGGCCACATGGTGGCCCGCGGGCATAGGGTTGAGCAGCCTTGGCCTAGAGCATCAAAATCGGCTTTGTATCACAGAAACTGCTACGTTATGTGTGGGAGGATATATAATGCCACCCCCGTGTTATTAGGGAACTGCCAGAAAATAGATTTTCCAGAAAATTAAAGCTGTTATTTATAGAAAAGCCTTTCTACAAAATCACAGAATTAAATAATAATTAGGGTAGAATATTGTAAATAAACTAAATAATAATGAACCTCATTTATATAGAGTGAAATAATAATTGGCTGCCTCGGTGGCGTAGTGGGCGCATGCTCGACTGCCAATCAAGAGGTCCCGGGTTCGATCCCCAGGTCAGGCACAGTGTTAATATTGGATTTTTCCATTAGGAATTATCTCAATAACTGCCTGGAGTCTGGAACTGTGCCCGGTAGATGGCAATAGGCTCGTCCCCTATTACAAGGGACCAATAACATACTGGCGAAATGTGGGTGTATCTACTATGGGACTGAGTCCTGGGTACACCTCTGCCTTACCCTTCGGAAAAAAGGCGTGAATGTATGTCATGTTGAAATAATAATATAGATAATTTTGAATGTACACCTACTCAATTAATATTTGTATGTCACAATGTGACTAAATGTAAACGGACCCTTTAACTATGTACCGAACATCTGAATACATGTCTCCTTCTTCTAAATCGGGCACACTCGACAGTGGTCGTGATTGCTATGCCACCATACATGTCACCTGCATATATTACAAACTAGCTGTGCCCCACGGTTTCACCCTCGTAGACTTCGTTCCCGCGGGAATATCGGGAAACAAAGTACCCTGCGTTATTCTAGGATCTAAGCTACCTGCATACCCAATTTCAGCCCAATCGGTTCAGTGGTTTTAGTGTGAAAGAGTTAATAAACATCCATCCATTCCCCCAATTTTGGCCTTTTTAATATTAGTAGGAAAAACGAATTCTATTCTATTCTATGCTCCCCATAGCTGAGATAATGATAGATAGATAAACACTTTATTGATACGCCACAATCAAGGAACCTTACAACTATAAACATTATAGCCCAGCATATCTTAGAAATATACATCAGTACGTGGAACCAGTACCAGAAGTAAGTGGAGTGCCCACCACGTGGATTGGTGTGGAGCGTGCGGGTTCAAACCTCGCTCGTGGGAGAAATTTTTCTATTTTTATAGAAGCTTAGTCTATAAAAATATAAAATATTCTAAGAAGTACCGTTTGACGTTTTATCCTTTCAAGCTTTGAGAGAGAAGAAATAACTTTGCATAGGCGTAACTCCGTAACACCATGGCATTATAAACATATCATCCCTAAAGCATAGTTAATATTATATTATTATGTATGTTAGTCTGTAAGGTATTTATTAATATGGGCCTCTGGTGCGTATAATTTATTATACGCATTATTGCCTGAAATAAATGAATTTATTTATTATTTATTTATTATTATTATTATTTCTATCACAATATGTAAGTAAAATTCTTATTCACTATATAATTATATATTTACATCGGGTGACCAGAATGCTGGCCTGTATTTTGCCCAGAGGGTAAGCCTCTGCATCCAACGGGGCAATGCCGCCAGCATTCTGGCCACCTACCCTTCCTCCAAGGGTTTAATAGATTTAAGTTAATGAGTAAGGTTTTGTATATAAAATGTAAATAGTGTAGGTAGTGAGTTTTGTAAATAGTATTTTGTGTGTTTATTTTTTATTGTTTCTTTAATAAAACATTAATATATATTTATTTATTTAGATCATCCACATCATGTACTTCAGTTATTATCGTTTGGCTACATTATAATATATCTTAATTCTGAATTTAATGCACAATATTTATTATAATTATAAATTCAAATCCTCCATTATTTTTCTATTAGGAATTATCTCAATAACTGCCTGGAGTGTGGAACTGTGCCCGGTAGATGGCAATAGGCTCGCCACCTATTACATGGGATCAATAACATACTGGCGAAATGTGGGTGTATCTACTATGGGACTGGGTACAACCTCTGCCTACCCCTTCGGGAAAAAGGCCTGAATGTATGTTATGTTACAAAATATGGAGACATAGAGACTAATTTTCCAGTCAGTTGTTTGTTGGCTGTTAATCTGGTCATTATTTGCGTAAAAATTATATTTGGTACATCGTACCAAAAGTCGTAAAAAATCGTAAAAATTTTTCACATTAAAAAAATATATATATTTTAAAATATTATTATTATTATTTTTCATGTTTTTTTTGTCTATATTTCTCCATAATATTTGGAAAATTTGATTTTGTTTGGACGAAAAACCTCCTTAAAGCAATGTTAACATTTCATGCAAACATTTGTACACCTATTAAACTAAGAAAGAACAGAAAAAAATGCAAAAAAGCCCGTTATATCACCGGACAAAAATATCTAGCTGACCTGGATGCCTATAGATAAACTGTATGTCTAAGTCTAGATCAAGCCCCAGAGACACAGAGACGACATGAGAGCGAATTTAGGTTTGTGATACGAGTAATTTTCCTACTTTTATCTAGAATCTAGATATTTTATATATAGGCTGCCTCGATGGTGTAGGGGACGCAAGCGCTACTGCTGAGCATGGGCCCTAGGTTCGATTCCTAGGTCGGACAAAGGTGGATTATTTCATTAGAAATTTTTTCACAGCCGAGCCTTAATTCTGCATTTGTGCCGGGTTGATGCTAATGAGCTCGTCTAACTGGCGAAGTAAGGGAATAGGTTCTCTTAACCCTTCGGGGAAAAAGTGTAATGTTATGTTTACCAAGATATTTAAAGATTTCCCTACGTTTATCCCCTAGATATTTAGGGTACTTTACAAAGGTCTTAAAACTTTCTAAGCTCGATCTCTATCTATCTGATCTCTCTGATAAAAATTCTTTTGACCTTTTGTCCCAATAATATTTTAACCTGCCAAACTAAACTGCACCGCTCCAATCGATACTTTACTTTGAGCCAACATTTAGCATCCAAATCCTCTGGTGCGCTAATGAACAAATGGCAGCTAGTTGACAAGAAATAAAAGGCTACAGAAGGCCGGCGTTTTCATATCTTTAATAATAGATATCTCTTTTCGCTAGGTAGACATTTAGACGTTGGTATGGCGTCGCACGAGCGGCTCGAGAAATCCCACAATTGAAGTTCAAGAAAATTATAGATACAGAACAAAATCGTTCTAGAGATGACGCTTGCGACTAAGAGTTTACGTGTCCAGTGGGGAACACCACGAGATTGCCTACTTCTTGGTCCAAAGACTTCCCCAGATTCTATGAAACGCCTCGACAGTAATTAAAAAAAAATTGTACCAGAGTATGGGCTGCTGCCCGTCCTGTCCTCTGACCTCTGATGTGTGTGCTGTACTCAGCTTAAAACCATCAAACTGCGCTCGCCTGCCAAGTGTGGCGAGTATTGGTAAACCCCCTAACCTTAATATGGGGGAGTCCTTATAACATTTAACATAGGATGGGCTCTCGAGCTAGAGACAGCTGAAGAGAGAGCCCGCCTCCTGTACCTGCATATTTTGCGGAGTAGTACCTACAAGCCAGGTGAGGTAATGGACGGCATCGATCCTGGATGAGAATAGACCAGTGAATTAATGACGCTGCAGAGAAACTCGGCTCAAATTGATGCAGTCGGATATATTTTTACCGATTCGTAAATTTAGTACCACACTACTCGATCGACCGTTATAGTACACAAATAAGTATTTTACTCCACGCCGTAGTGGGTTGATGTATACGATATTATTGGTACTAAGTAAAATCCTACAACCGAACACATATGAAGAACGTCATGAAAGTCGAAGGAGCGAAAGTCGTATGTCTGGATCGTACGAAGTGGAGAGAAATAATCTTTGCCTACCCCAACGCCGTGGCCTGCGTTAACGCTGCTTGAATCATCTCTCATAGATACGAGTATATAAGTCCAACTAATTGAAGCAACGCGTGACCAAAATGCTGGCACGTGTTTATCTGGCCCCAAGTAGAAGCATTGCAATCCAACGAGGCAATGCCGCCAGCATCGTGGGTAAACTCTCGTTACCGTCATTTACGCTACTGTCTGACAATATAATCTATAATCTAATCTATAATCTGACAAAATAATATCATAATCAATATCTATACTAATATTATAATTATAATATAATAATAATATTATAAAGAGAGAATCTTTGTTTTTTTGTTTTTTTGTTTGTAACGAATAGGCTCCGAAACTACTGGACCGATTTTAAAAATTCTTTCACTTATGGATAGCTTAATTCAGTGTGAGTGATATAGGCTATATGAGATTTTGAAAAATATTAGGGATCCGTAAGAAAATTGCAATATTGTGAACCAAGGTGTCACATATATTCATTAATTTGCGTGCGCTGTGAAATCTTTTGATGGTAGAATAAAATAATGTACTAGGGGTTTGTAGTACTTACTAATATCTACAAAATAGTCCACAGATATTTCATCCATCTATTTTGGTTTAGTCACAATAATCAAAACAGACATAATATCAATGCGCTGTAATAAGTATTGGAGGTAGAATAAAGTAATGTACTAGGGGTTTGTAGTACTTATCAATACCTACAAAACAGTATACATAGATTATATCCATCTTTTTTGGTTTAGTCACAATAATCGAAAAAGTGATTATTTTTTATGCGGTGTGAAAACTATAGGTGGTAGAGTAAAGTAATGTACTAGGGGTTTGTAGTACTTATCAATACCTACAAAACAGTATACATAGATTATATCCATCTTTTTTGGTTTAGTCACAATAATCGAAAAAGTGATTATTTTTCATGCGGTGTGAAAACTATTGGTGGTAGAGTAAAGTAATGTACTAGGGGTTTGTAGTACTTATCAATACCTACAAAACAGTATACATAGATTATATACATCTTTTTTGGTTTAGTCACAATAATCGAAAAAGTGATTATTTTTCATGCGGTGTGAAAACTATTGGTGGTAGAGTAAAGTAATGTACTAGGGGTTTGTAGTACTTATTAATACCTACAAAACAGTATACATAGATTATATCCACCTTTTTTGGTTTAGTCACAATAATCAAAGCAGTGATTATTTTTCATGCGGTGTGAAAACTATTGGTGGTTGAGTAAATTAATGTACTAGGGGTTTGTTACTGATCAATACCTACAAAACAATATACATAGATTATATCCATCTGTTTTGGTTTAGTCACAATTATCGAAAGTCATTATATGCATGCGATGTGAAAAGTATTGGTGGTAGAATAAAGGAATGTACTAGGGGTTTGTAGTACTTATCAATATCTTCAAAATAGCCCACGATAAATTAATACATGTGTTAAGGTTTGGTCATTGTAACAGAAATAGTCATTAATTTGCGTGCGCTGCGTAAACCATTAGGGTTATATTTATTAAAATACAATGTATCACGAATTTACTCCTGATAAACGTCCACTATACCTACTTCTGCTACCCGTGCGAAGCCGGGGCGGGTCGCTAGTATTTAATAAATTGAATCGTTTGGGGCATTTGAATTTTCTATGCTTGTGCTGGCATGTGGACCAATGGATTTTTGAAGTGTATTTATTAGTATTTAGTTTTAGTAAGTAGGTTATTGTATTATAGTATTGATTTATCTTTATCAATAAAGGAACACTTGCCCTTTAAAAAAAAATATGATGTAACATATTTAATCATATTTAAATAATTTAAGAAAAATTGTAAGATGCCTAACGGCATACAAAAAAATATTTTCTTCTAATTTTTTTTTTTAAATAGTGGTATCATTTCACTTATAAACTTGTCACCATCAAATGGTTGTACCTACTATAAAAGCCTGTACCCTTTCTATGAGGAATAAGCAAGTTCCTGTGGACATAACCTGGTTTACACATCTGCGTCAACAAAACCGTTAATAAAGATATGGGTTTCATATTTCAAGTTAACTTAATAGACAGGACTTTCAATATAATTCCAAAGATCAATATGTATTATGATATAGGATTTATTAAACAAGTACATATAATCTCGTTGGTACGAGACCAAAATTAAATAGATATTTACTATATCCCCTAAAGGCATTGATATTAAAGAAAAGGGTAGATGCTTCTCGAAAATGGCATTAGGTTTCATTCGGTCCACGTACGTCAGTAAAGTAAGGTCGTACCAAAGAATAATAACTATTACGTCGTACTAGCGAATAATATTGTTGTCTCGGTCGCACTTCAGTCTTAAATACATCTTTCTATCTTTGTTGCACTATGCAAACTGCTCACTGAGCAAATGGCACGTGCCAGTTGTTGAGTAAGCGCTGGGAGAACGTACCCTATCCCCCTTTTTCTTTATATCAATGCCTAGTGGTTGAAAAGTTATTTTAGCTCTGCTAGAGGTACGCAACAATGAGAGGAGTGAAATAGTAATCCAATGTTATGTTCCTCTAATATGATGTAACATAATGTCATACTTGTATATAGGTACTACATATTGTATGTCACGACATGGGATGAACTAATAATATCTAAAACCCAGACGGTTTTTCTTGTGAATCATTATTTTCTGCGCAATAGCTTTCACCAGAATAAGATTATACCAAAATAAGTGTATGTATGTAGGTACTTACTTCTACTACGCACAATTTTATTCTGAAATTCGGCTTATGCCCGGTTCACATTTTTCCAGTAGCATTCCAGTCCAGCGCTGGAATGCCACTGAAATAATGTGAACCTGTCACTGGATCACTGGAATGTACCACTTCCAGTGATCAATCCAGGCCTATTGATTGGAATGACGGTCTATTTTTCATTCCAGCCAGCAAAGGCTTCTGTAAACTTTCTATGAGCCTTTGGCTACGAATAAACAGACTTGTGACGAATATGAACATTAATAATTAAATAAAATAACACTTTTTAAACGGTAATGTATTACAAAGTAGTGCTTAACCCAAAAAATCTTAAGATTAAATGTAAAACGACATTATCAGAGTTATTATTCGAAAATGTTCCGCTATTCCAGCATACTTCATTTGAACCAAAAAGTTTTAATGCATTTGTTTACTTTTAACACTTTTAACTGCCTATTGAGAAATAAAAACTGTCAAGATGGCTTATATTATCGTAGTCAAAAGCGGATATTATTGAAATACTTTTTAAATTATCACTTTTGTATCTTAAGCCTGGCTACAAAAATATTAAATGATAAATAGTTTGATGAAGACAGATTTTTTTGCTATTATTGTCTTTTTGTCAGCATGCTGTGTACATTTGTGGCCAGAAATGGACATTGAGTTTTCGAAGTAATTTCTTTCTGTTATATTGAATTACTGGAATAATGTGGAGGATATGCTCCAGTCCAGCACTGGACTGGAATAATGTAAACGGGGCATAACTGCGTAATTTTTATTTTTTATCTATACTATCAAACCTAAAACGATCAGATGTTTTATTTTTACCATAAAGGAGATAACACAAGGTGCAATTGTAATGAGTGTTTAAGATAAGAGTCGATTCTTAGAGCCACAGTTCCGGAGCGCCACGGATCGGAGAGCCACGATTTCGATTAATTTAATTAATCTTATAGCCTGAATAATAAAAGATATGCAGACCGATTGGATCTTTTATTATTCTTATTCTAAATTAATTAATTAACTATATAATATAAGGTATACATGTAAAATTTAGTTAAAGTTTAGTATAGTATATAGCGGATTAATTATTATTTACTTAAAATGTAGGTACCTATATTTTTGGAAAATAAATAAATTATTTTAATTTAATTATTTAATTTGAAAACTATTCATAAAAAATTAACACCATAACTTATATACTAAATTAAATTCTGTGCTTAAATTATAAATAAAATATAATTTGTATTGAACAGAAAATAAAAAATCTAGAAAGACAAATACAGAAATCCTCAAGTTCTAATAATTTACGTGATAGGTATAGATATAAAGAAAAGGGGAGATGAGGCTTCTCGAAAATCGCAAGCTCAAATTGTGTCCCATTAGATCCACATACCCTAGTAAAGTAAAATCGTACGAGCAAATAATATTTGTTTGTGCCCCACGTGCCATTTGTTGAGTAAGCGCTGGGAGAACGTACCCCATCTCCTCTTTTCTTAATATCAATGGAAATAGGTCACAAAGCCGAAAACCTTCTGCTTTTTCGTGTATAATATTAAATCCCATTGGTGTGTGCTGGTGTACACAAGTGCACATTTTCGGCATAGCTTTACCATGCCAATATTTGTGTGGTGTAGTTTTAACTTATATATAACTTATATACTATATAAGTTATAAGTTTATACTCTCTAACGCCCCAACATTTAAAAGATCTCATGAGTGCAGGTTGTGGTGAGGTCGGGGACGCTCTGCTCAGAGAACTAACTTCCCTTGTGAATTTGATGCTTGAGGGCAAGGTAGAGGAACAAATTCTTGACGTTCTTTATGGGGCAAACTTGTGCGCTCTCCTTAAAAAGGATGGAGGCATAATGCCTATTGCTGTAGGAACTGTATACCGCCGTCTCGCAGCAAAGATTTGCTGTAAACATATAAAAGAAACCCTCTGTAAAGAATTTCAACCCTTACAGTTGGGTTTCGGATCACGCGGTGGATGCGAGGCCGCGGTACACGCTTTAAGAACCTTCCTGCATCAGCAAAGAGGTGAGGTCTTGGTGAAAGTGGATGTGAATAACGCTTTTAACTCTGTGGACAGAACCGTTATTCTCGACCAGGTAAAAAACAAAATTCCAAATTTATACAGTTTTATTTGGCAAGCCTACAAAATTAACCTACAAAAACAACCTCATTTCGTCCGAAGTTGGATGCCAACAAGGTGATCCCCTTGGGCCGGCTCTTTTTAGTCTCGCCATTCAACCGCATCCAACCATCCAAAAATTGAAATCAAAATTCAATGTGTGGTACTTAGATGACGGAACACTAGGTGGCGATTTGAACACTGTCTACCACGACTTAAAGTTGATTATTTCGGAATTTGATAAACTAGGCCTAACTCTAAATTTCTCGAAATGTAAAATGTTTATACCGGACATTTCGCAACAGAACGCCGCACAACTTCTCTTAGAACAAATTGCACCTAATATAAAATTACTAGATAAAAGATCTCTTCGCCTCCTAGGTTCACCCGTCCTAGATGAATCAATGCAAGACTTCATAGACGAGAAAATTCAAAATTTTCGTACTATTTCTGAGCGTTTGCAGAAAATCAACATATATGTGGCTTATTTTATTATCCGCTATTGCCTGTTTGTACCAAAATTTATGTATCATCTTAGATGTTGTCAGCTTTGGAATCACCCCTTGCTTACACAACAGCTTGACAATATTATAAGAGATACACTCACCACCATACTAAACACACCTTTTGACGACCGCACTTGGCGCCAGGCCTCCCTGCCTATAAGGTTTGGAGGCCTTGGCATTCGCAAAATTTCTAGTATTTCTCTGCCAGCTTTCTGTTCGTCCATATACAGCACTACTAAACTAGTGCACGCTATTCTGTCACACTCAGGTGCAAACTTTTGTCAACTAAGTTATTTTACAGAAGCTACAGAAAGTTGGAAAAGAGCCTGCCCAACGGAATCTCTGCCCAAAACTCCCATATCCCAAAGACAGTGGGACGAGCCGCTCTGTAGATTAGAATTTAACAACCTGATGAATTCATCAAGTTCTTCTACAGAGCGTGCTCGCTTACTTGCTGTTGCCCGATGGGAATCGGGGCTTTGGCTGCATGTTTTACCATCCCGTAATATTGGCAACCTATTAGATAATGATACTTTTAGATTGGCGGCATCCTTAAGGATTGGCGCTCCTTGTACAGTTCCTCACCGCTGTGATTGCGGAGAATCTGTAGACCGATTCGGCCACCACGGATTATCCTGCTCGAGAAGTGCTGGACGCATCCCACGACACGCCAGCCTGAACGATATCATCCGTCGGGCCTTTATTAGTGCCGGCGCCCCATCGGTGTTGGAACCCAACGGACTAATGAGGGACGACGGCAGGAGACCCGACGGTATGACCCTTGTTCCCTGGAAGCTGGGAAAACCCCTGGTGTGGGACGCCACATGTGTGGATACTCTGGCTCCTTCCCACCTTCCAGGAACAACTTCACAGGCTGGTGCAGCCGCTTTTAAGGCTGAAAACCTCAAGCGGCACAAGTATGTAAACTTAGACAAGGTTTACATGTTTGTGCCGTTTGGGGTAGAGACTATGGGTCCGTGGGGGCCTTCCGCTCTGGAACTGTACAAGGAGCTAGCTAAACGCTTGGTGGAGGCATCGGGTGACCAGAATGCTGGCCTGTATTTTGCCCAGAGGATAAGCATCTGCATCCAACGGGGCAATGCCGCCAGCATTCTGGCCACCTTATACCCTTCCTCCAAGGGTTTAATAGATTTAATTTAATAAGTAAGGTTTTGTATATAAAATATAAATAGTGTAGGTAGTGAGTTTTATAAATAGTGTTTTGTGTGTTACTTTTTAATATTTCTTTGAATTGAATAAAATATACTATATACCTTAACATAAATAATATATATATATACTAAATTAAATTCTGTGCTTAAATTATAAATAAAATATAATTTGTATTGAACAGAAAATAAAAAATCTAGAAAGACAAATACAGAAATCCTCAAGTTCTAATAATTTACGTGATAGGTATTGATATAAAGAAAAGGGGAGATGAGGCTTCTCGAAAATCGCAAGCTCAAATTGTGTCCCATTAGATCCACATACCCTAGTAAAGTAAAATCGTACGAGCAAATAATATTTGTTTGTGCCCCACGTGCCATTTGTTGAGTAAGCGCTGGGAGAACGTACCCCATCTCTTTTCTTTATATCAATGGAAATAGGTCACAAAGCCAAAAACCTTCTGCTTTTTCGTGTATAATATTAAATCCCATTGGTGTGTGCTGGTGTACACAAGTGCACATTTTCGGCATAGCTTTACCATGCCAATATTTGTGTGGTGTAGTTTTAACCAACAATGTTAATAGCAGGAATGTTTCAAATTAAGTTGCAGCATTAGATTGTGTAATACAGATTTGAGTTTTAAGTAAATTGTTTTTTTTTTTTATGATAGTGCACAAGACGTGCAAATCAGGTGCCTGATGGTAAGCATCATGATTGCCCATATCAGAAACAGTTTCCATTATTTTATTTTAAAATTCTAAATTCTGCGCGGCACTGCACTGCACCTGCCACTCTGAGATAGAAGTTGTTAAAACCCGTCATGGCCAGTAATTTCGCTGGTAACATTGCCCTTTGGACCGGAACACAGTAATGTTTGCACAATAATAATACTGCTTGGCGGATGAATAACTGGCAGAGGTCTCTAGTTGCTATAGTGCTCCAAATGTCACGTACTTTTTCCATAAGCATTCTATTAATCCCTTATCTTATTTAACCCAATTACTAATAAATTAAATGTAATATTTTATCATTGTTTTATCAATTGACATATCCCAAATTGGGCCGGCTTATCGGCCATATTGAATTTTTAACGATAAATTTTATAATTGTTGCAAAGTCACAGATAAGAGCAGTTGTCAGGGAAATTATTTTATATGTTATCTTTGCGATAGTGAAATAAGCTCCTAATTTTTCATTTAGCTTGGATTACTTATATGAAGCGAGTTTCAAGGTTTTTCCTCAATTGTAAAGTGTGGAATGGATAAAATTAATAATAATAATAATAATAATAAATTCATTTATTTCAGGCAATAGTACGCATAACAAATTATACGCACCAGAGGCCCATATTAATAAATACCTTACAGACTAACATACATAAAAAAGACACAAATTAAACATATAAGTGAGTAGGTACCGTACGGTCGTTTTATGTTGACGAGTCTGATCATGGCTTTGCAAACTTCAGGGCATGTGTGTGTATTCGTAGATAAACAAATATACACACAATATATATGTTTATATTGTAAATGTAATGTTCAGTTCAGTTCAATCATAACAATAACCGTTTTTTCCACGAATTTATATGCGCGAGCCTATGTTCAAATCAAACTCGCCAAGATAAAACGACGCTAATACTGTACTGTACTGTGTGTAATACTGCTAATATATAGTTTTTTTATGTGTTGGACTAAACAGGCGTTTAGGCATAAAAGATCTTTTTTGTTTTAATAACATCGAATCAATCTCAATAATATCTCAGGGTGACAGGCTCAGTGCAGTGCCACGCCGAATTACGCAATCATGATGCTTACCATCAGGCAACTAATTTGCTCGTCCTGTTACTCAATATCATTAAAAAATCGACGTTTCGACTGAGTTGGATCAGCCGTGGTCACGAGAAGACTGGAGAATGCGGGTATCACCGTCGAGCATTGTCTCCAACTACCCGCAATTGGTCTAGACATCGTTCCCGTGGGAATATTGACAAAAGAAGTACATTGTTTTAATTTTGCCCAGGAACAGCTAAATTAGTGGCACCGGGCACCGCGTATGAATTTAGGATGTAGGTATGAATGTAGGAATGAATGTAGCTTTATAGGTAGGTACTCCATAAATATCAATAATCATAGAATAGCCACTCACAGATAGTTTGGTTCAATATTGACGTTAACCGGAAACGAAGGTGCGGTTGGCTGCGGACTTCAGCGAACGAACGAAACATCGTGTTTGCTACTTCTAGATAAGATAAAAATAATATATTCATACTTATGTCGATAGAACGATTATAATAGAAATAATGAGGGGGAAAGACGCTTTCTTTAATTTTCATAAATAGGTGTATGACTTAAATTTAATTTACCTTCGATATTTTTCGAGTGCTTTCGGACGTAGCAAAATGGTCTTATCTCAATATTTTTGCATAGCATTTTTGTATCTTTTCCGACTTGTTCTTGACTCTCGAATAGTGGTGAACGTTATTTTAACGCGTAGTCTTCGTTCCCGTGGGAATATTGGGAAAATCCTGAGAGCTAGAAATGAAATCTTTTAAAATCACTTATACAAGAACGAAGTACCGGTATGTCACCCGTTTGCAAAAATAAAATAATACCTCACTAGGTATTTCGAAAAAACATCAATGAAAGTAACCGATAGCAGTAACAAGTTCGTCACCCCAATCATTAAATTCCTGGGAGAGGGGAGCAATAGACATGGACGGAATACTAACGATGTATAGGGAGTACCATCCATTTTCATGGTGTCATAAATAAATGAGCGCCGGAAAGCAGAGAACTGTAGAACGCTGTCTTTGAACATAAATGTGTTGCAAAAAGGTGTAGTAATATCACACTTAAGGGTGTTCTCTTCATCTACTTACCGACCTAGGCACGACATAATTGCGAAACTCGCAAAAAATTTTACTCTTCACACAAAGGCGCAGTGCAGTGCCGCACAGAATTTTGAATTTTAAAACACTGAGTGGCACTGTGTCTGATATGGGCAATCATGATGCTTACCATCAGGTACCTGATTTGCTCGTCTTGTCACTCACTATCATTAAAAAAACAGGCCCAATGCTACATCCAGTACTAAATCTATCTGTCAAAATTTCAGAGTTCACGTAAACATTATGTACAGCACACTTGAACGAATTAAAAATCGTCCTAGACAGCACACATTTACATGGGTCGTTGTCTTAGGTACATAATGACGCACAAATACAATAAGCCTTAAGTCAGCGGTTGTGCGTGAAATAGTTATAATAGCGTATATGGCCTACTACGCACCGTATGGTCAGCAGAGGGGAATTCCTTACGATGACCATGCCATAGTGCTACGTGTTACTAAGGGTGTAGCAGTACTTAGGGGTTCCATTTACCTATCAAACTGAACAACTTTAAATAGAAAGAATTTCGCAAATACATTACTTACTTGCTACTAGCATTCGTTGTAAATACTCGATAATATCTTCACCTATTACTAAAGTATTAAACCTCGTATCAAATTTTTGCAAACCAGCTAGAGTTACCATCTATTGAGAATTCATAGGATAATATTTCGCTGTTGACATTATCTAGTCGAGCCACATTAAAAAAAAAGTGTTTAAGTATCGACTATTTATATATTTTAGTCGCTAGTCGCTACCTATTTTACCGTACAATACATTTTTTGTTTTTCCGTTTGTTAATGAGAACATAATCAACATGAATATTTTAAAACACTTGCTATTTTATTAGGTACACATGTGTTATAATTATAATTAAACGAGTTGATACATGGAGTAGTTGGGTACCTAATAATATCAATGATCAACCTATTTTAGCCACGCATTTCATGGTATATGTCGTATTATTACAGCCCAGCAAATCTAAAGCCGGGACTACAGCTACGTGTTAGCGTGTTAAATAACAATATTCTGTTAAATAACACCAAAGCCACGCCCACTTTCCATTAAGCCGGGTCCACAGCGGCATGTTTTTGTGTTACCTAACATAATAACATGAAAAGTGGGCGTGGCTTTGGTGTTATTTAACAGAATATTATTATTTAACACGCTAACACGTAGTCCCGGCTTAAGAAATACCGTTTGACGTTACATCTTTTCAAGCAATTTTCAAGCCGAAATAATTGTGCATTGCGTTGTGTTGTTAATTTTATATAATTTTATTAGTAAACTTAATTTTTATTTTTATTTTTAGTATGCAGTTTAATATTAATATAGTGACAATAATAATTTAATGTGTGAAATATTTTATGGGTCTGTGAAACCTGCAATAAATGAATTTTAATTCAATTAATTTTAATAGGCGTAACTCACAAAATTTCAATAAACTTCGCCGAAAAACCATGAATTTAGGAATTATAACACAAGATTTACAAATCTTAATCACTATTTTTAACTAAAAATTCTCAAACAAGGCAAAATAAGAACTGTCAAACGGTATTTCTTAGTTTTCCTGGGCTATAGTTTGCCTGCGATTGTTTTTACTGTAGTATAGCATATAGCGATAATAAAGTACAACATTATATATTAATGCATATTATACACTCCGCGTCAACGCCACACATAGATAAGAAAGGTATTTCTCGTGAAATCGATTACACGAGCCGATAGCCCTTTCTTGTATTGCAGTAATCGATGATTACAATTATGATTTATACTATTAAACTAACCTATTGTAGATTATAAAGTTACGATTTTAATAGTGAAAATTAAAATATACATTTTCAGAACTATATTTTGTGAATAAATGATAGCATAGTATGTGAGTGTTTTAATTTGTGTCTGGGTGTTATAAGCTTATATAAGTATGTTTATCAGTCATCTGGTTACCATAGTACATTGATATGGGTCTGGGTCTTATATAAGTATGTATATCAGTCCTCTGGTTACCACAGGCTCTGCCTAGTTTGGAACCAGATGACCGTGTGTGGAAGTTGTCCCATATTATATTATATATATATATTAATTAAATGTTTACCTATTCACGCCAGAACAACCGAAAACATTGGCCTGAAATTTGGTCATAGCTTAGACCTCAGATCATACAAACAAGGTGACAGGTGTACTTGATCTGTGGATTAGACCCTGGCAGAAGACGTAGGGTACTTTTTATCCCAATATTCCTACGAGCCTCCCTCGACTGACGTACGAGACTGCCTCGGTGGCGTAGAGGGCGCATGCTCCACCAATGCCAATCAAGAGGTCCCGGGTTCGATCCCCAGGTCAGGGTGTTAAATATTGGATGTTTCCATTAGGAATTATCTCAATAACTGCTTGGAGTCTGGAACTGTGCCCGGTAGATGGCAATAGGCTCGCCCCCTATTACATGGGACCAATAACATACTGGCGAAATTTTTTTTTTTTTTTTTTTTTTTTATATGTAACTAAACAGGCGTTTGACCGCAATCTCACCTGCTGGTAAGTGATGATGCGGCCTAAGTTGGAGCACGCTTGTTCAGTAAATACCTATTCACTCTTGATTTGAATATACCCACGTTATAGTTTTCGGGAAAAACGGACGACGGCAGCGAGTTCCATTGCTTCGTCATTCTCATGATAAATGACGAGGCAAATCGTTTTGTGCGAGCTGTTGGTAAGTCTACCAAATAGTGGTGACGCTTTGCCGTTTGTCTCGAGGTTCGGTAAAAGAAGGGCGATGGTGGAATCACGTCATGCAATTCAGTGGCGCATTCTCCGTGATGTATCTTATAAAATACGCATAAACTAGCTACTAAACGTCTAAATGTGGGTGTATCTACTGTGGGACTGAGTCCTGGGTACACCTCTGCCTACTCCTTCGGAAAAAGGCGTGAATGTATGTTTTTAATTAGTTATCATAAATTAAACATTAGAAAAAGCCTGTAACAATATCCGGCCTTATCGCTCAGAGCGATCTCTTCTAGACAACATGTAGCATTAAGGTATAACCTGTAGTATAACTTAAACATAAATTAAATGTTATGGATAATGCCATCCACGGACATCCTACCCCAGTCATTTCAATAAGGATTTGTAATCGTGAATGAATATATGAAATAAACAAAGGAGTGGGGAGAGTAGAGGGTAGATATATCTAATGAAAGACGATTTGCATCAAAACAAAATCCAGTTGTCACGTTTTTTGTGAAAGCCATATTATGATACTGCAATTCCGCGTAACTAACATTGAATGATATTTTATATTTTTATAGACTAAGCGGTCACTTCGCTTCGTATTGTAACATTAAGTTACAATACGAACAAAAGAAACGATTTTGAGATTTCGCTGCTCTGAAATAACAATAAACCACGTAAAAAAATTAGTATATCACTTTTGAAAGAGAACTATAACGACTTGTTGATACGTCGCTTCAAGGAAAGTAGAAGATAATATATGTAGCTTTTTGACTCTTTGGTCAAGTTGGCTTTTCTTGTGGTTTTCGGTATCATCCAAAGTTAGTTATGCGGATTTGCAAAATATGTATGCAAGTTTGTAACATAAGCCTTGTAAGATATCATTTCATATTACCTTTTTTCAACACCGCAAATTTTTTATTACCCAGCATTTTTGGTACCAATATGGGGTTTTATTAAGTCGTTCACTTGTAACTGCTTTTTTATTGTGTTTATATTTATGGATCATTTAAAAAGCAACATTACTACTCATATAAAACTGTTATTGCTAAAGTGGTGGTGGGATACCAAAATTCATGAAAATTGGTGCATTGCGGCTTATTTCGAAGACTTTTTTTTTATCTCCATTCGTTAAATAATTATTATTCACTAATAAATGCTTAATGGAAAAAATATAAGTAGAAAATCTTTACAAATTTTTTTTTTTTATGATAGTAAGTAACAAGACGAGCAAATCAGGTGCCTGATGGTAAGCATCATGATTGCCCATATCAGACATAGTGCCACCCAGTGTTTTAAAATTTTAAATTCTGCGCGGCACTGCACTGCGCCTGTCACTTTGAGATAGGAGTTGTTGAATCTCATCATGCCCAGTAATTTCGCTGGTAACATGGTTCTAAACTGGAACACAGTAATGTTTGCACATTACTGCTTGGCGGATGAATAACTGGCAAAGGTGTGGTACTTCCCCAGGCGGCCCCCTGCAAAAGAGGCCTACCACTACATAATATATCAGAGAATGAAAAAATATGTTAAAATTATTTAATTTAATAAGAAAATTTGGCTAAATAATTAACAAACAAAACTTAACAAAAAATACATCTGTTTGAGTGATCTATTTATAATATACAAAAAAAAATGTAAAAAAACCCCGGTATTTTCTTATTTATTTTTTATATAACTTATCGATTATAAGAGGATAAGTTAGGTATTATATGATATTATATTATATTATTATGTTGGTATGTTTGAGTACAATAGATATTTGACTATAATATTTACATAATAAGTTAGTGCTAATCAACTTCAAGGTTATACTCTGTACTCAGTTGGGATTTTTCAAACCCAATCGTTATAATGTTGGTATGTTATTTAAATTACTTTCTTAATATATATTCGTAAATTGTTATCGATCTTTTAAATTCAAGCTCAAAGAAAATTTATTTAAATAAGTCTTAAAAAGACATTTTTAAACGTCATTCAATAATATCAAACGAGTTAAGAATCTACGGAAATATACACCACTACAAGAAGAACGCACAAGAAACTTGTAAGGTTTAATTTGTTCAACAGCGAGTTTTGCAATATTTGGTTTGGTTACATTTGTTGGCTTGTAAGGTGCCGGGTGGTGGCTATGCAGAAGCTTCCAGGCATCTTTGTCCTCTATGTATTGATCAATACTATAATAAGCCTTTCCTAAAAAAAATCTATTTTATACAGGTTAATTTTAATTTACACAAATAAAGCTTATTTTCCTGTTCAGCGCATATTGTAATCAGTACACAGTCGCATTTTTTAATATATAAGTAATATTATTATTTGGCAAGCATCGTGGGAGTCGATAATCCCATTGATTCATCCACAGGTGCGATGCAAGGATCAATAATGGATATAAGTAAGCCATACATTTTTTCATACACAATTTGTACAGAACGTGGGAATTCAAACAAGGTGTGTAAACTTTTAACTTTACAAAGATTGACGTTTTGTGAAAGTAAATTGTATGATGTTAAGTGAAAGATCGTACACCCGATTATGTATTTTTTAAATTAAAAATGCACCTTTTCGTTAATGCATGGATTGTGAATTGCCATCAGGCACTGACAGATAAGTATAATACTTACTACTTACCCACTATTGAAATTGAATATAAATAATATTCAATACAAAAATCAGTTAGCTCAAAATAGCGCAGCTATGGAGAGGGATTTCTCTGCGAGATCGAATCAGAAATGAGGAGATCCGTAAGCGAAAGTTGCCAACATAGTCCAGCAGATTAGGAAGTTGAAGTAGTAAAGGGCAGGGCACATAGCACGAAGAACTGATGGCTGATAGGGCCATAAAGTTCTCGAATGGACCAAGCGCAGCGTAGAACGCCCACCGACAAGGTGGACAGACGATCTGAAGGACGTCAGGAACACGCTGGATGCAGGCCGCTTACAACTGGACTGAATGGAAATCTATGGAGGAGGTCTATGTTCAGCAGTGGACGTCCTGAGATGATGATGATGATGATATTCAATACCAATATTTCTATAATGACTTTAATTTGAGTATCCTTATTTTTATATATATTTAAGTATTTTCTTAACTCTTGTAGTTGACATAATAAAAGCAAAATAGGTGTAATATTTGGTTTAAATATTAAGTTATCGTTGTTTATAATTATTATATTATTATTGTTAATAAGTAATTGTTTATTAAAACACGTTAATAATAATAATTATTATGTCACGAAATTGCCACTTCTTTTTCTAAAAACACAATGCAAATAACTATTCGCGCGTTATTTACTTCCTTATATTATTTAAGGGACATAATATTATAATTAATGCAGGTAATTCGACTCGAACGTACAAAACAATCTAAGCAGAAACCATGAAAAAACGGAATCGACCAATAATAGGGATTAACGACACTTTCTAACGCATAATGAGGATAATCTCCGTTTTTTTGTTGAGTTGTGACAAATAGCTATTTTACCAGTTCACCCTATGCGTCACTATATGATTTATATAAATAATTTATTAGGGATGACATCCCGTGACGTTCGTATTATTATTTCACGGAAGTTTTGTTGTGCATATTGTTTTTTAGGGCGGCCTGGCCTAATTATATCAAGTAGTCAAAAATATTATTACTTAAGTCCGGCATTAAGATTTGTCAGATGACAAATTAATATATTAAGTCACTATATGTGAGTAAAAATATAAGCTTGCATTATAAAGGGACCTAGTATACCTTCTAATATTATGGCTCTCGTAAAAACTTAACGACCAAGTACTGCAAGAGCTGGTTTTAAACTAAAATCCTTGCTTTTATTGCCAAAAGAAGCTCCTCAGATAATCTCCAAGCAGTAAATTCATTCCGACGTGTCTAATTACAACCTTTTAAAGGAACCATGTAGCATAACATAATATTTATCGCGGTAAACTATAAATATATGCAATGCAAAAGAAATATGAACTGCATTGGTTGGTCCGATAAAGTCCAATTAGGCGGCCCTTAATGTAGATTTACTTAATTTATATCTAACATCCATAATTATATTTGAAGTCAATAAATCCGTCATAGTGGCCTGCCGCTGCTTTGATCCGAATCGTTGCACCTGTCAAAATAATAGTGACACGTCGTAAAACTTGACAGTTGACTCGCGTCCCGCGCCTCAGTTTGGGACGAGTTTTGATGTCGTTACCCTATATTTATACATTATTTTACCGTAAATTCCTAATCTTTATTAATAGCCGGATAGAGTATAGAATCGTGATATAAAGTTTTTTTTTGTTAAATATTGAAATAGTAGATTAAGTGGGTATTGTGGCGGCCCCAGCAAGTTATTCGGAAGCATTCGGCTGCTTCCTGCTTGTCTATTTCTTTCAGTCAGAAAGGGTTGAATCAATGTGAATTTAATTGAAGGGTGTTGTAAAGGGTAGGTGCAGTTACTTGGGCGCCTAATCTAATTTTCAAAGGTTTTTTTTTATATTTTAATAATATTTCAAGATAACGTATGAATTACCCACTGCAAATTTCAAACGATAGACTTACCTATGTCAATAACATCTAATAAATGTTTAGATGTCCGAGAAAATTCTGACATCATTGTCACTCTACAAAAATGGCACACAACCTTTTTAGAACCAATGCAGCTTACAAAATACTGGCTGGATAATAGAAAAAAAGTATTAAAAAAATAATAAAAAATGCTAAAAATCTGACGGACAGATTAGTGAGTTTAGAAGCACGGCGCCAAAATATACGCGAATTTTTGGCGGGTTAAAGATTTATTTTTCTAAAATTATGTAATTTTATATTATTCTAGCTGATAAGAGTAATAAAAATAGTATCTGAGTTATTCAATATCAAATGTTTCTGATAGTGTAAGTGATTCATGTATGTATGATTTATTAAACACAAAAAGTTAAGATCAATATTTTGGATATTGAACGAAAATTCCCCAGAACTCGACGCAAGCCAAAATAAGGAAGACTTGTAAGCATTAGTACTAAGTACACCTTCCTACGTATTGCATAATGAATTTGAACATAGGCTCTGCGAACTTTAGCGCACATTATGTAAACTCGTGAATAATTTTTAAACTAAACTGATCATTACACTTAAATATTATGATTTGTTCATGTATTTGTTTTACACCCCACGACACCCCGGACACTCGCCTCAATTCCATACAAAAATCGCGATATATATATAACCTACCACACAGACACTGCACATTGTACGTGGAGTTTTGTACACGCGCAAGAGAGTGCGTCAGGTGATTTCTCAGCGAAGCGGGGCTCTAGAGCTTAGTCTCACTCGCGGGGTGAGGAAGGCCCGATTGGTGGGCGGATGACAGTGTCCATTTCTATACGTAGTATTATTATCTGTTCTGTGACTACACTACTTACAGTTCGCAGAGCCTATGTGCAGACTCGCCACGTTACGCCGGCCGTATTTGTACCTCTATTGACTCTTTGTACTTTGTATTATAATACATTCTACTATTCTATATAAGTTTAATAAGAACAACAGGATAAAGGACCTCTTAGCAGTTTAATACAATCCTATGGAATAGTTACTAAATCGATGTTTTGTTTTTCGCTGTTTCCTCCGAATACAGTAAACTTATTTGATATATTTATATCCTGATATATTAAAGTTGAAGTAAAGTATCTATCATTTTATTTATTTTCGTTAATAAACTCTATATTTTTTTGTAGTGAACGTCCAATCACGCAATTAAAACTACGATTTTTGGAAGTTCATTATGAAAAAAAACAAGGTTTATAACAAAAATTAAAATGACAGGGACATAGGTTACTTCACTATAAAAATATCAGGATATAAATTTATAAGTAGGTTAATTTTATTCGGAGGAAACACGGGAATACAAAACATCGATTTGGTAATTTTTTCATAGGATTGTGTCGAATTTCTAGAAGGCCGCGTACGATCTTAGTGTACCTTTAGGTACCTGCTAAATTATTGCTGACCTACGTTCTACCAAATAGGTATGTGCAGGTAGCGCGAGAGCGATTAAAACTCGCACTAGACCAATTTTAATGGCGATTTTTATTTCCTCGTGAGTGCAAACGCCAGGAATGCGAGGTCGTTGACCCCGGGCGCTGGAAAGCAGTAGGGTTGGCTGTCGCGAGATGACCCACCTATTTGTTCTCAACTTTGCATAATATGCTTTGAAACCCAATACAACAAAACATTTCAAACCCCTTGTTTGAAACCCGGCAAATATGCCCCCGTTTTTCTGCATTTTCATTTGATGCTTTGGTTTTTTTTTCTGCTAACTCACGCCATAGGTGTACTCATCGCACTTCCTTTTTTCTAATAATTTTACATAGGTACTTATGTAGATTTCTGAAAATAGGTTCTTTTTCAGAAATCTATGTAGCCCCTTTTTGATTTTTTTTTATATAAAATGAGACAACTTCCATACACGGTCATTTGGTCCCAAACAAGGCTAGACGCCTGTACTATGGTAACCAGATAACTAATATACATACAATACTTATATAAGCTTATAACATCCAGACACAGATCATCAGACATATTCGTGCACACAAACACAAATGTTTGACCTGGCCGGGATTCGAAACCGGGGCCTGCGGTTAGAGTTACTACCGTCTGAGCCAACGAGGCTGTTTTTTTTTGTTATTACTCCCTTTAGAACTTACCTAATGATTATTAATAATATAAAAAACTCGGTATTATATAGGTATAGGTACAAGGCACCCATATAAAATACAGATATCTAGGTAAACTGTAAGGTAAGGTAAGGTCTACTTATGAAAGTACCTTCTTTAATTATTTATTGTTTGTTCAACGTTTATTGTGAAAAGTGAAATTGTGTCATTATCAGGTATTACCAATACTTACTTAATAAATAATATTTTATTATCAATATTAATAATGACGTGGTCATATACGTGGTGCAATTCATCTGAATCGGTCAGGTATATTCTTGTTTCGCGCCATAACCGTTCGCCGGTTGTGGAATGTCGACAAGCAAGCTTCGATGTATGCGGCGACATGAAACCGAGAGACACAACCTCCCCTTTACGTGGCTAGTGGCCGAATGAAACCATTTTAAATTTACAAGCCAAGCCGCAAGCCTAGTCACTGCTTCAATATTTCCACCGGCCGGCGCGGCGCGGGCGTGTCACGCACACAATTAACGCCGCACTAACACATCCTTGGTCGCCATATTCTTCGATTTGAATTTTCGAATACTTGCGACTTGCGATCCTTCTGCCTTCTTCAGGCGGGCGCCCTTCCACACTCTCAAAAAGGTCTAATTTCGCAAATTTTACATAACTGAGAATTCTTTTTGAGGCTCTTTGGTAGAAATGAAGGTGGTCGGGAATTATTTCCATAGTATTTAGTTAAATAGCATAGAAATAAAAGCCGGCAGTGGGCAGTATACCTATATCGCGGGCGGCGCGGCGCGGCGCGGAGGACGACGGGTCGCGCGGGGTGGTGCGGCTCGGCGGCGTCGACTTGCAGTCGACAGTACGCAGTACGCGCGCTCTGCTCCGTCAGTCGTGTCCACGGCGCCACACGAATTGCACGCGCGACTCTCATTAGACCGGCCGGCTCCCGAATAATGTTTCAGTGTTTGACAAACTCAATCGGAGGTCTCGGAAGAAGTACCGTATTTAGTAATTTACACTGTACGAGCGTTTGCATATTCTCAGTGAGTGTTACGCAGTGTGTACGGAAAAAACTTTGTCGAAGATTTTGAAGAATTTTGTGTAAAATTGTGAAATACGTCGGCCGCGGCCGGATTGCGTTTTGCACAAAACTTTTTTGGTGAGTGTTGGAAATCAATTAATTTATTTGGAATGTGCCTCAGGTAATAATGTGGGTACCTACCTAGTTTGTTTTATAATGTCCGTAAGATGCCGGGGCGTTGCCGGCTGCCGGCGAATTCAAGCCATGGTTGTAATGGTTTTTCTGCGAATTGGCGGCGCGGCGCCCTAATTCTTAGCATTACTCTAAAAATCTTACCATCTTTTTAATTTTTATGATAGAATTACGGATAATATAATAGTTGCTATTTTTACCTGAGCATCAATAGTGTGAATCTTGAGCGTAAAATTCCGGGAACTTCTCCGAAAAATGTAACTTAGTGATGTGGTAACATTTCGCGGAAAAATATCGATAAACTCGCTAACTTGTCAAATAGGTGTACCTTATTGTGACAATTTCTTTAAATTGTGAAAAATTTTCCTGCTTAACAATAATTGCATAGGTATGTATCTAAAGTACTTGCTACTAATCAATTTAGTTTTCAATGTTTGGTATTAATATTGCACAAGTGTAATGTAACTAGAATATAAGGTAACTTATACCTTCATATATAGGTATACCTATTACCTTCATAGATTATGTAGTGATATTAACAATCTTCAATTTTATTTTGCTGATGACTTGCATTATTATCATTGAATGCAATAAGTACCTATTGCACAATATTAAAAAATTGTTCGTGAAATACATTATGTTGAATATTGTGTAAGTACTTACTTATTTCAAAAGTTGTAATTTCTTTACAACGTTAAATTATTCTAAAATTTTAATGAAGTTATTTTGTAAGATTCAGTAAAATTATTAATCTAAAATATGCTTTAAAGTGTATTCCATGCAGATTTTTTTAAATTTTGTTATGTTACTAAGCTACAGTTACAATTTTTTAAAATAAAATCCATCAATATATAAATTAACAATATGTTTATAAATGAATATTATTAAATTTAATGAATTATCGTGATCGACGCACGTAGACAGGTAGGTATTTCATCTATTGTGCAGTCAGGCGGACGCAAAATAGCGGGAAAATGACTTGTTCAATTGCTTTATTAGTAAACATAATGTATTTCGCGCCATTCTGCGTTTGTAAACAAAAACAGACTGAGGAAATATTACTAAGTTACCTGAAATGATGCGCAAAAACTAGCCTGGATAAGTGATGTACCCTAGTTCAGGTAGAAATTGTCGATAAAATAGCGGGACCCATCAGGACAAAGCATTATTGTTTGCAGGTAATGCCAAAACTATTGATAACTATCCCATGGTTGATCCCAAGGACAATGTACTCATTTAAAACACTTGTATTTCTCATCCAGACTTCAGTTTGCTTTCGGGCTTCGTAGTGGACGCTTACTTCCCTTATTTTTTCGTGTTTTATATTGTTGTACGAGTCTTTGTTGTTGTTTATAAATCAGAGAGGTCAACGTTCTTATCCATTCTAAATATTTTTTATTAATTAATAGCGATATCATTATGAAGTGATTATATATTATGCTTTAACATATAAATTATCTTGTATATTTTTTCTTTAAACTTAAGGTAATCATAGCTACACTCGGTCTTTAATATATAATTTTAAAGACCGAGCTACCTACGTTGCAAATTAAATAAACTTTGCCTGCTGGATATCTTCAAACAGGTTGAAGTGTTTTACCTATCATTACACTAATATTAAACTTTCTGTTGTTACAGACGGTGTGCGTTGAACCCATCGCGCGCATCGTCCCTGTGATAAGAGGCCCTGCCTGTGATATCGACGAGTTCGTCTTAGCTTTAAAACTAGTTATAAATCGAAGAAAAATGTCGCCGCCGTTCGACTTAGACCTTTGGGACAACCTCGACGAGGAGTCCATCAGGTTAACGCAAACGTCGGAGTTTTGGGTACAAGTCGCGTCCGAGGCCGACGGGTTGGACATAGTGACCCCGGCCAACTTCTCCGATTCTCTGCCTGAGAGCGATGAGGACTGGAGTATAATGACACCGGAAGAAGTGCACAAGGATAGTAAAGTGCTGCACGACTGCATGTGGGCTGGCAAGTGTTCGGACCCGACTCTCAACACGTTCGTGCCGTCAGACTTAATACCGGCAACGCCCGGACAGAGTCTACTGAGGCGCGATATGTCGCCTTCTAGGCCAGACACACCGCCTTCTTTGGATGGAGACGAGCCCCCGCAGTTCCGCCATGCTGTGGACGTGGCCAGCACTGCTCGACGCCTCCTGAGAGACACTGCGGTTGCTGTTGCTGCTGATCATTCGTATACTGCCAGACAACAGTTCGATCGTCTTGGCGTACAAACTCCTTCTGACTCTTGTGAATCAGGTTAGTCGTCTTTTTCTTTCATAGCTAAACCAGAAGTTAATTTATTTTGGTCGATCATTGTTACATTCATTAATTTCCAGTAAGAAACTAGGCAGAGAGTTATATGCATTTTAGTCATTTAAACCACCAATAAAGAGCCGGTAGTCGACCTCTCATCTAATTGCAACAAATCGGTACAGCTTCGTCAATAAAGCAGTAGTAGTATTATTATCTGTTCTGTGGCTGTAGTATGGTTGGATTTTTTATTTTTGTATAACATTTGTAACATACCCGCATACAATTTAACAGTAATTTAATTGCAAACTACTTTTGTGGTATAGCGTCTCCAAAATGACTTTAACTTCATTTCTTGCAGTCGGCAAGTTCGTTTCATGGGTAGGTATTTAGGACGCAGGCGCTGTATGGCAAGCGCGGGAAATCGCGAGTATCGACCGTCATCCGCGCCCCCCTCTGCGTCTAGACGCACCCGCGGTACCGTTCTTCCGGAACCTTAGCCCACAGTGACCTTGAACGGCTCAACCTTCCTTAATGTCGGATGACGAACATTCGCATTCAAAATCTCCCGGGATTGACACGTTTTATTAGAATACGAATTCATTTTTCTACCCCATTAAAGGTCCAGATCCTGCCCTTAGGACGGAACTGAGGTCGTAAGTGCGACGAACCAGACGTCCTGACCTTCGTGCATCCTCCGTTTGTAAATTGCTGTTTCCCGCCAGCTGCGTCAGGGTTAACATTCTCTAGAGCCCATTAAAATGATGAATTGCCATTTATCGAACTTGACCAGCCTCCCATTATTGCATTTAATTCGTCTGGTTACAGTCGTCTTATTAGTCTAAACGCTAATAAGAATTTAAATCAAACTGAATAATAATACATTCTGTTCAGTTGTGCAGTAAAGAGTAACTATTATATACACGGGCTTAATGTCTAAACGCACACTTAAGTCGTGACATAACAATATTATGAATGACCTTAGAGTCGCAAGTCGCATGCAGATAATGGTAATATTATAGAGTACAACAATGTTCGCAGTTATTTAGCAATTTGGTTATCAGTAATAGCAGTGAGTAAGGTCGCGATGGGCAAGTCATTTATACTCGCAAAATATTAAACATGTTTTCATTTAAAAGTTGTTGCCCAACTTTTACTCGCAGTAAACCGGTAGGAAGTTTCAACGGACGTAGGTATAAATCGAACATTTACTTTACGGTTGGCTCGCAGTATCTAATCTCTAATCTCACCCCGTCTAGTCCGTTACTCGTATAAGAATGCAGCGGATTGAAATGGAATCTCATTGAAGTGAAGCCCGGTCGGCTCGTCACTGGACCGGTTTGGAATGCGGCCCTCTTGAGTTGCCCAGTTGACAATTTGATAGACAAAATCTCAATAATCGTTATCAATATCTATCCGTAACGACTTCTATTTGATTGTTCGATTTACATTACAAAATGATAAGGACACTTTCTAATATTTAAAAAAAAAATATCGACAGTAGCACCATCACTAGTGCGAGAGAGCATTTTGCAGAACACCGCCACGCACCAGATATTACAGCCGACAGCCACCGCACCGGTATCACTTTTTCGCGCCAATTTATGTAATATTGCTATTTATTTTGATTTCATTGTTTTATATCTTACGTTTATCTTTACATTTTCTAGGCATATATTAATAGTAACCGAAATATACATTCATTAGGTAGTCATGTGACGTCTCTCATCGATAAAGGAAGTAAACTTGTAGGCCTAGGTCAATGACGTTGAATTGCTTTCTTACTAGACTAGGTTTTTTTTATTATTTGTAAAACTTAAACGAAGTGATAGTTCGTATTATTATCGAGGTGATGTATCTAAAATATAGTTCACTCGTTGAATGCAACATTATCTTGACGGATCATGTTGATTTAAGGTATTTCGGCGCTCAACATCTAGTTAACTGGAGCAGTGGTTTACCTGCAAATTGTAGGTTCCATAAAGGGCAATTTGGGCCACAAAGATCCGGTTTGTTCGCTTGGCCTAAACATTTTAGTATCAATCAGTGAGCCAAGGCTATGCTCTAGTTTCTAGGAGACTGTGTCGTTGCTAGTTTTTTTTTTTTACGACGTTTTAATATTCCAGTCTTGACATAATAATATATGTAATATTGATTTTAACTTAGGTGATAATATTATTATGCCGAAGCGGCAATAAATTATGTTTAATGGTAAAATTTCCAAACATTTCGTAATACAGATTAAAACGTTAATTTTTTAAATATGTATCACAGTATTGTGACAGAATGTTAAGCAATTTATATATCTTCGGTAGTTTTTATAGCATCTTATCTACATTAGGTATTTTATCGAGTCGCTAAGCGAAATAATTTCAAAGGCCTCTTGACTTGTGTGTGTAAGTGTGTAGGTATTTATACCTACACACTTACACACACAATTATGAATATATATGAATTGTAAACTATGAATTGTAACCGTGCATATTGCTTTAGCAATATGCACGGTTACAATTCATAGTTTTGTCATGTAGCAAGTATTGTAAATACAAGCCTAAGTTTAGATCATAAATATTCTGTCACAATTTCGTGTTAAATGGTCACATATCTAATTTAAAGCCATAAAATTTATATACTCGCAGTAGGTACTTTGTGACCCAAATATTGTGATCGGTGGATTTGCGGGCATTAGAAGCCTAACCTAGCCTTGCCGCTAGTCGCCTGGCGCGGCCTGGCCCACATTCATTTGATCTCTATAATAATATATAATAATTACATCGTGTACACTGTAATCTGTCACTTATTATTTTTGTTGGTATGTACGGCTAAATCATGCCTCCACTGCGTACCTACATAATATGCAGAATTACTAATAATAACTAAGCTAATAAATTGTAAATTATCACGTACACATTATTTTATTGCGAGATAAATACAATGTCTCATTACCTTCTTATGTCATGTTACCTAAAAATATTTATATACGTATAATATGTAATGACTCTTCAGTCTTGAAATCCTCCCCACTCACTGGGTTAGTATGTCAAAAACAATACTTTATTATATCGACATTAACTGATAAGTACTTTCATACTTTCGCATCGGTATTCGAGTATACGTGTAGGCATGTAGTGGAAAAGACCTTGAGCGTTATCGCCCACGGAATATGCATTTAGATATTTAAACAATCAGTATGAATGTGTTGATATTCTCGATACTCGCGATCGTAACGAAGTTGATATATTGTAGCCGCCATCTTGGCCTCCGTATGGCCTTCGCATTATCAATGCCGATAACAATAGTACCTAATAAGGCAACGTGACAATGTGACACCCTAACATAAATTCATATGGTCTTATCGCGAAAAAAATTAAAGCCACTTTAAGATTGCTGATAAAGTGGCATCGCAACAAGATATCATATAAATTATTCCCTCATCTCAGATTCTTATTAAGTTATTCATGCCTATTGCCTATGGAATATTTTCAGTGGCTGCTGATGTTAATTAGATATAAGTTGATTTGAATATCTCGACCCGGTTTCCTTAATCTGTCCACAAGATGGGCGTGGACGGCTGGCAACACAAATTATTAATTCAGTGACGCAAAAATTTACTCATTTGTATGTTAAACTCAGCCGGAAGGTCGTCTCAAGTTCAATATTACATTTAAAATTTACGACCAATATACATGTTAATAAATAAATGATAAGCTATTACATTAAAAGTTCAAAGGTATTAATCAGTGTATCCATATTGTGTCGACATAGGAACAGCACTAGCCGAGCGTTAAGAATAGTGCGGAGCATCGTACCAAATTATGTTCATGCGGCACGTGAGCTTATTAAGCAGTTCGCGCCGTCGAGTCATCCCTAACAACGCGTCTGACTCCTTCATTCTTATTTGTTAATAATGACCATTTAAAAATGTGTTGCGTCATATTATCAAACATACGCATGTGCGCGTCCGTGAACTTCCGTGCGAACTGTGAACATTGTCCAAGGTCACGCGTGGTATGAACGATCGATCGATGTACTCGTATACGATAGATTAGCCTCGTCTATTTTAGCGGGATCTCGATTGCGGGGTACTACAAGTGGGCCAGTATCGGCCAGATGACCGAGTTTTCGCGGTTGCGTAACATCACAGAAATAACCTGTGAGCCTATCTGTGCTTAGCGCCTATCGTACCCACCCACTGAGCAAACAGGCAACATGTGTGTCACGCTCGATTGTGGATGCCGAATGCCGAGTATGTGCCTTATAAGTATTTACAACACAAATATATATACTCGCTTTTTGCATCGTTAACGATATCGATATGCCAATAAATAATAAGCTATTAAATAACTAAAAATCTACATTCAGCTAACGAGTATAAAACTATCACTAAGCTCATTACTAGTTTCGCAATATAAAGATAAATAATATTCAGGGATAGCATATTAAAAAAGGCGGATGTAGTAGGTAACGTTGATACAATTATCAATTTAACCATTGATCTCGCACCAAAATTATTTGATTACTAATTAGTGGTTATGAATCGCGTAATGTTGTTCATGTCTATTCAATAATAATGTGAGTTTTTTACTGTGTCATTACTGAGCATGCTGTATAAGATGGCGTGCGCCGTGTGCGCGTCACGATAATTTTTAATTATCACGCTCAAATGCCAGTGAACTTGGCCTCGAAGTCGTGGCCAGCCAAGCATGAGCTCAACCCCCGCTTCACCAGGTCACACTTGACGACTCCATTTTACCCATCGCATTCCATTTCTAAATCTACCTTTTTGTTTATTTTGACACAGCATTTTAGGGTTCCGCACCTCAACTTTATAGGATCCCTTGTTGTCCATCTGTCTGTCCGTCTGTCAAAACACTTTTTACCGGGAACGCGTAGAGGTATCAAGTTGGAATAGATATCAACTAGGTACTCAGATCTGCGGTATCTTGTGGCTGTAAAAAAATCATACTTCTATGTTAACGTAATCAATAGTTATGGCCATTTTACTGCAAATTTCCATACTTTGCGCAAGGACTAATAGATGGCGCTGTATGTTCTATACGGAAGCGTTTTGTTCGGGTATCTTGGTATGGAACCCTACACTATGCATACATACGGATGCTTTAACAATTTATTTAAAATTTTATTTAGTTTTGTATCGGAAATCGTTAAAGCGATAAGGCCGCCGATTGTCAACCAAGAATTAGTTTTATATAACTTTAGTTTGATATGTATTATGTTATTTTGGTGATAATAAATAGTATTCTATTCTATCGTAACCGAAATACCGATATTGAGTGCCCCATCCCTAAACTTGTCAACTTTTTCAATATTTTAGCATGGACGCTGTTATAACACAACGCCAGTTTGCTAGTTGCCAGTCCCGTGCAGAATTAGAATTTTAAAACACTGGGTGGCACTGTGGCCATCATGATGCTTACTGCTTACCATCAGGCACCTGATTTGCTCGTCTTGTCACTCACTATCATAAAAAAAAAAGAAAAACTACAACGCTTCTTATTATAAACGCTTATTAGTACGAGTATTATTGAATCAGATTTAACAAGATTCGAAACGTTCAAGTTGGTGATAATTTCGTTTAAAGGCGCTTTGGGCAAGGGTGACTCTCGCCTAATTAAACAAGTTTACCACATTTTCAAACTTCCCCCGCCAACAGTAACTGAACAAAAATGTTTAATCCACAAGATAAATCCCATCTCTGCACCAAATTAGGTGGTTTATTGCGAATTAACCGCAACTTCGACAAGGGAATGCGAAGATTCCGGAAAAACGCCCGTTCTTGCTCATTTGACGGAGAAAATTTCTTTCCCCGCATGATTTACGGTCGGGGAAACGTTGTGCCCGTTTTAGTAATGATCAATGCCTTGCTGCTTGACAGTAGTTGCATACCTTAGAGTCTATGACTCATTGTATTCTCACGGTAAATCGTGGCCGTACCTAGAAGTTGTGATTTATCAGCCCTAGATTATATTAGGAGCCAAAGATGCACGCTCATTGATTTTTAAAAATAAATTTGATTGATATCTTAAAAACCTGCACTATTGAGGTATTATTATAGCAATAATTGGAGAGAGCTGGCGATTTTCTTCTTCGCCCGGCACCGGTCGGACAATAAAAAGCGGATTATCTCTGGTATCGTTTAAAATTGGAACGGCGGCGGCGGATCCGAGAATCTCGTCTCAAGTGATGGAGATATAATAGATATGCACTAGACCGGATCTCGGCACGGCGTCGCGGCGGTGCTGCCGCGACAATACCGTATCGGTTTACGCGCAGCACTGAAATAAATACCACGACCGTTAATCGCGACCAACGGCTCCACGGGAAAAACCCTCACGTGAAAATCGACTCGGACAATGGATACCGACCGTTTTCTGGGTTGCCTCTGCGTGGCCTTTTTAACCTTATATAAATTATTCGTTCCATTCCAGTCCAGCCAGTTTGTGTAATAACGTAACGAGTAACGTTACGTTATAACATAAACTAGCTGTTCGTTCTAAGTAGGTACATTGTTTCAGTAGCATACCATCAGGGTGTGTCTTTCCCATTAAATTTGATATAGCGATAGCAACATGACCCACGCCTACATTTAGACGTAAGCGAAGCGTGTTTGAGGACAGGCGCCGATACTCGAATTAGATCGACGCATAGACACGATAAGCGACCGCGTAGCTACGCGGAAATGTAGTAAAAAGATTGCGTTGGTGTATAAATTTATCGTCGCTTCGATAAATGTGTCTGATGCGCAGTTTTTAAAAGTACGCAGTTGAGGAAACTATAATTTCACCATCGTCCCTGAAGCTCGCTCGTTTCGTAATCGCACCGAACAGCTGCCCACATAACTTGTTTCTATTTCAAGTAGGTACCTAGTGCAAACTTAAACGGTTGACTCTCGTCCTTGTATAGTACTACAGTACGTAAAATAACTCGGATTTACCGAACCGGTAGCCGGTACCGGTAACCTTTAATCACAATGAACCGCTGACATAATTATTTGTCAGTGTAACCGGATAGTGCAAATGTGGTCGGTTTGATTCCGCGAAACGTATACTACCGTAAACACGAGTCGTAGCAGCGTCTACATCTGCACCGCTGCAATGCAACGCGATCGCGAAACGGACCCTGCATACTGCATACCTACATAATCCATTCATAGAATTCTATAATACACTCGCCGCGGCACCACCGCTACCGCGGTCGATCCTATCGCTCCTTATCGTCGCATTGCGAAACCGACCGGAATTTAGGCCGCTTCCGCGACTCCGCTCATAAAAATGTAATAAAGAATAGTAGGTAGGGAAGTAGGGACTTCCCCCACCCTGCTCATTTGGGAGCCCCAGTCACCATGGCTTCGGCTCTAGAAAAAGCAGGAATATTATATCAGAGAGGCGCCCGTGTTGAGGCAGTCACGCTTGACGCCATGCAACTCCGTACGCCTCTCACATTCGAGCCGACGAGCGTCGAGCAATAGTCAGTAGGCAGGATCGATAATATGGAATCCGTGCCGCCTAGCGACAATACCGGTCGAGCCGGTCGGTATGTCAGTTTCGAACGTGAATTCCGGTCGGGCGTCGCTATCGTGCAACTCTCGCGTGACAGTTAATTCCGAATCAATGCTCTGTTAAATGGTTGCGGTGGAGGCCGGAAAGCGTGTCCGCCGCTTGATAATCCGTAGTCCATTGAGTGCGGACGCTGCGGCACCGGGCCGCGCATGCGCTCTCGTTTTGGCGCGAATGGCGCGCCGTGACGTCAGGCGTCTGGATCGATGTCGGCAGACGCTGCGCTAGTACGCCGGGGTCGATGCCCTCCCCCCTCGCCGTACGACGCCCTCCTCCCATCCCACCGCCACCGCGCACCTGACTACTGCAGTCGCATCTCCCCGACTAGGACTCTGCACTCGCAATATACATACACATACACGATTATACAATGCCACTACTATCGATGCCCGCCTATTATGATGTTGCGCGAGTAATCACTTATGAATGAAATCAGGCAGGCACGCGTGGAGCGTAACCGCAATCGCCAACAACTCATTAAACGCATTCTCCTTTGTTGCAGAGGAGGAAATCGACGTGGTGAACGTGGTGGACACGGCCATACAGCAGCAGGGGCCGGCAGCGCATGTACGTACAGACAGCTTGCCGCGCGTGCCTTCTATTTACCAGCAGCAACAGTTGCAGCGGACTATATCGGTGAAGTCTGTGACGCAGCGCACGGCCGCCAGGAAGCGACTCGTGCCGCCGCCGAGCATATCCCAGCCTCGCACGCGGCGCACGCGCGGCCCAGGCCGTCGAGGTCGACGTTCCAACACAGACACAGACTCCGAAGCAGAGTCACCCGAGATCGAACGCAGATCCATACATAACGACATGGAACGCCTGCGACGCATTGGACTCAAGAACCTCTTTGACGAGCTCAAGAAGCAGATACCCGCCACAAGAGACAAAGAGCGGGCTCCGAAGGTGGTCATACTGCGTGAGGCCGCCGCTCTCTGCAGAAAACTTAACCAGGAGGACATCGAGAGGGAAAAGCTGAAGAAGAAACAAAACCAGCTGGTGACGAAGCTCAAAAAACTCCGCACGATGCTCTCGGTGCGCTACCGCTCGTACTGAGCGCCGCGCTTAACATGACCGGTGACAGATCCGTTCCACGAGTGGAACCTCTGAGTCTATATTACGTGACATATTTATGGACTTTGTAACTTCGTGAAGGCTCTTCCAAACGTGTCCTGGACTTTTTTAGTTTATTTTGTTGATGCAGTCGGTCGCGAATCTACACTCTAACATAGCGTGGCATCGCGTTGCCGTAACGTTTGCAAAATAATATAGAATCCTTTTTATAGTTGAGTCCTAAGATGATGAGTTAGTCAATAAACTGTCAGCTTTTACGGCTTACTCTGCTTCTGTTGCGATAGTCTCGAAGATGTTATTGAAACTATAATAACTGCTCGCGCGGGTTTGTTTTACTTACAGAATTTTCAGTGCCAAAGTAAGCCATAAAACTGTTATAAAGCTAATATATCTTGGGTCTTCGGTAAAACTTCTTAATATAACAGACTGCTTTGTAAACTTAGAAGACTAGTTTTATCTTTTTTGATTGAATTATTTTATTCATAGTGGAAATAGCTTCAGATCGGTCGACGTGCCGAATGTAAACGGTAAGAATTTTTACTGGACCTTCCATTATCGATAAGTATCGACTCAATCATATTGCAGCATTTTTATCAACTGTAAACAATCGACGGGAGTTTTTCAAGTGTAAATATAGTAAAGTTGAGGGTAGTAGAGGTTGTTTAAAGGAAGCGAGTGTTGGCACACGCGTGGCGCTAAGGAGCGGAGGTGGCTATGGAGAGAAGGCTTGCGGGCGGGTTGGGAGTTGTATGGCCACAAATATGTTTTCGGCCCGAGTAATATAGCATTTTATATATTAAACCTTCAGCTCAAACGAGCGAGGTAGTGATATCAATATTGTTTTATCTTTGATATTAATACGTTTAAATTACGTTAGGTTAGCTCGCTTACGGTTTCTTTTGTAGTGTTTTGTTCATATGTAAATTTTAACACTGAATATTTTTATATTTTAGTCACGCAATTAACTCTCGAGTCACTCTTTTGGACATTCGTTATATTGGACCATAATAATAAATAGTATGCACATAAAATTCACAATTGGCTTGATAAATGTGGAATTATTCACAAAGTTTCGTTACATTTTCGCTAATAGGAATATGATATTTGTCAAGCGAATACCGCACTTTCGGACTACGAACGCAGCACGATTATTGATATCGAGTTATATCGATAGTTTCCCAGCACTCATATTAATATCTATAGAGATGCGCTTGTGTCCGAGGGCTTTACACTTTTTCATGTATGATCATCGCATGTTGCCTATTATATAATTAGCACATTATTTCTCCAATAAATGTTAGTCATGTGGTTTAGTAAAATACAATCGACAGTGAATCATAATCTCAGTGAAACTTATATTGTCTTACTATAATATTTTATAATAGACTATGTATTTTGATAACAACATCAAAATCTATAAAACGGTCCAAATGGGACTGAAGTATAAAAATAAAATAAAAATATAAAATAACCAAGACATAGTTCCTCATAGTACCTACTAATAATAAATTTTGCATTTTCTTTATGATACATTTTAATTTTGTGCAGTAAGTTAGTGATGTACTCGCGATAGTTATAAAAACGGTCTGATTAGAAAAATAAAATGAATTTTTGAAATGTTTAAATCGATTTATCGGATTTATATAAATTTCATGATTGCTAATGTGATGGCACCCTGATTTTATTATTCTGATCAGGTCGGTCAATAGAAGTTGATGTTTTATCAAGCACATGGTCAGCAGTTTTGTACGTTTGAAGGCTTTAATTGTGTGCGGAATGTGCCTTGCTATATGTAAATTTGGATTATAGAGAATTAGGTTTAATCTCGAATTAGTTGCAAGAAATATTTTTTTGTGAGACATATTAAGTAGAAGTATAGCATCATTCTAAGTAGTAAATAGTACACGAGGAGTTATATATTTCGTGTTAAAGATTCGCAGTTTATCTTCCACTAGACACTAAAATGTAAATATAATAGATGATAGAGCTTAGTTTTACGTCTCTCGTTTAAGATTTTTTATTATGGTTTTTTTTAGTAATTGTTTAGTTTCTAAACTGGAGAGTTACGAATTCTCGAATGTTGTACCTGCATTTATTTTTTTTTTGTTAATCTTATCTTGACATCAATATCTTTAGAGATAATGATTTAAGTTATCCAAAAAGTAAATTGGTTTCTTATCATGGTGATATAAAACCAGTCTTATAATAGTTTTCGTTTTCACATAAGAAAGTCAGTAGTTAAACGTATAATGATAAGGAAATGACAGCTTTATACATCGGTAGACAAATCGAGATAAATATTGTACCTAATAATGAATCGATACGGCACATTATTGTGACAAGGCACATTTCCACCACTGCCAAAATATTTTAAATAGGCGAAAATACATTTTTTACATAACACATGATTATTTGTACATTTTATAAATAAGGTTGGGATTGTAAGTGATGTTTATAGTTTAATTTTTATTAGTTTCTTGGTCGTATCCGTTTTTATGTAAGAACTTTCCACCTAGCCGCCGTCGGACGAACGTTGTTTTGTAATGTAAGGGAATGTATAATAGTCTGTCAGCGGAAGTGTGCGACTGTCAGCAGTGTCAGCTGTCTGTCAGCAGTATTGCGGAGCCCGAGACCGGGCGCCGGCGGTTGCGTTCACACACCGCTACAGAGAGTGCAGGGCGCAAAATAGATTCCGCCTAATATTAAAGTTGCCCTCTGCAATCTTTGAAGCGGCGTTCAAATATCTAAGGACATGTGTACTTACCAAGTCTATTTTTTTGGATACTATTATATAAAAGAAGTTTTTTTGGTTTTTTGTTCCTTATAATGTATGAAACATTAAGATAATCATTACATATAAATAAATGCTGATAGTCGGAGTCGGATGGGCCCGGGAAACTGATGAATAGTTTTTATAATGTTTTGGTGTATTTGGGAATAAATCAGTGTTAGATTCTGTGATTATGAAATGTACCTGTGCGGTACTAGGGGTTGCAGTTTCCCGGTTCTCATTTGATCCGATTAAAAAAAACGATTAATGATTTTTAATTAAAACCTTATTATTTTTTCTTCATTTTCCAATTAATTGCCTTTTCCCCCATTTCCTTATTTACCAATTAGTATACTATAAGTAGGTATCTAGTTAAGATAACAGGAGCATTTTATTTTAATTAGCACTAGTAGTACCTACTACCTACATAATAATATATATACTTGGTATACCAACGTATAATTAGCGCGCGAGCTCTGTGACATCGGCCTTGATTATTGTTCTTAAATAATAGGTAATACCTAATAATAAATCCATTTACTTCGGTTGTTCATCATAATTAAAATAAGGTTTTGTTTACTTAAAAACTTTTCATATCGGGATATAATTAAATTGATTGTATATATAATGAAATAAAGATATAGAAAATGAAAGAAGTAGGTAAGTATCTAAATAATATTTCAAAGCCACGGTCACGGAGCTCGCGTGACCGTCGCGTCACTTGTATTAAGTATACAAGTTAGTACTTAAGTTGAAAATAATATAGATATGTAGGTATGTTCAGAAATCGAAACACGTATTGAAACTTGCAAGTTATCTTTAATTTTATTGCTTTTACAAAAGTAGTGTCTCGCACTCTGGACCCTATAATTTAGATCAATATCTCCGAAACTAGTGGTTAAGCTGATAGTGTGAACTGGCCCTAAAGCAATTTATGACTCTCAAGTTAGCGATAGTCAATTTCGAAAGGATCTACGATAAAATGGTACCCAAATGCTTTTATCATACAATTTACATTAATAAATGTACTAGATTCCCACTGTACAGATTGGCCCAACAGAGCCCTCGACCGACATGAATGGCGCGATGAAAGGGAGGCCTTTGCCCAGCAGTGGGACAATAATGGCTCGTAATAATAATAATAAATGTACTTAATGGGATTGCTATTAGGTATTATCTTAGTGAAAAGGAAGAAAATTTGCAATGTCTGTGTTGCAAAGTAAAATAATCTAAAAGCACTGTATTTTTAAATTATAAGACACCAACGTTCACCTTAACAGGGATTTGCAGCTTCCTCAACCAATAATCGAGTAAAATGTGGATATGAATGAATTCTTCAATGTGGACGACCAAGTAAATAATCAAAGGTGGACGAGCGGGACATCTTTTTCCCGATCGTCACTGCTGACGACGAAAGTGAACGAGCGGAAAGTATCTTCTTCGGTTACTAGCGCCAATATTATGTACCCACGTTTACACTGTTAACTATAAAAATAAATAATTTATTGCATGCATGTAATGTATGTAGTATGCAGTTAGTAGGTAATAATGACGATGTTGATATTTAGGTTAATTTGTTATTTTATTTAACTCTTCTTTGATTTCTTTAATTTACATAAATTATTATTTATATAAATATGTATACAGTAAAGTTGATTTTCCTATATAATAGAATGCATTGATTCTAAGAGCGAGAACGTACAACGGAACGTAAGTATCGCAAAGACAAATGTCAAATTTGTCAAAACAATAGTGAAGTTCGCGCAGTCGGGCGATACAATGGCCTTGCGTACTGTGATGTCTTCTCGGATACCAATGGTGATAATTCTAGGTGCTACAGGGACAGGAAAGACTAAATTAGGTGTGGAATTAGCGCAAAAGTTTGTTACAGAGATTATAAGTGCAGACTCCATGCAGGTACGTCAAAAACCCATATTTTTGTTAGCCGATTCTAACCTCAAAGTTTGCATTATTTTCGTACCTGGTTTTGCTATGTCTGTACTATGAATGTATATAATAAACCGTAATTTCCGCTTACATTAGATCTAAGTAGATTTTCTTGGTATATTATGTATTTATATTTAAAAAATTAAAAACCTACGCAAAACTTTTTGGTAAACATAACCTAAAAAATATTATTAGGCCGTGTGATAAGTAATATTTTCTTACTAAAATCTATTATCTTAACTATTTTATTTCTTCTATCTTATATTCTATCGTTGGGTCACTTTACCATTACAATAATTGATAGTAGGTATTCAATATATAATATTGTAGGTACTCAGCATATATTAAAAAAAATCCTCACATTGATTTTCTTTTAATAACGAGATTATCTGATTAACTTATTCTATTTCATATATTTTCAGTTTACTAGGTATGAGAAAAATTTGTTTGCATTTATGATGAGAAAAATCACCTCTCCAAATTGTCCGAACTGCAATGTCACCGATGACTTATATCAAAGACTTATGGAGTGTGTTGCAATGAAGATATAAGAAACCAGATGGACTTTAGCACTTACCAAGTGGGACTTTACAATAGCATTCTGGCCAAACCTCAATCGGATTCAGTCCTAATGCTGTACAAACTGATTAAAAATTATGTACAACCTAGTTAAGCTTCAGTTATATAGGACAAATAATTATGATAAGACCAGGGTGGCATAATTGCAATGTGCAATGTGACAAAGGAACGGATGTTTGTTACTCTTTCACGTCAAAACTACTGAATTGATTGGTATGTAATTGAAATTCGGTATGTATATAGTTTAGAACCTGGAATTATACATACTTTTTATCCCAATATTCCCACGGGAATTATGACTCATCATCATCAGCCGGAAGACGTCAACTGCTGGACATGGACTCCCCATAGGCCATAAACTATCCATATGGGGGGATTTTACTGTAATCACCACACTTGGCCGGCTTGGTGATGGCAGTAGTTGGAATGTGTCGCTATTTTGTGTCTCACGGCTCACACGGGCTGACAAAAAGACACACCCACGGCCCGGAACGATAACTACGCGGGTGAAACTGCGGGGCACAGCTAGTGTTGACATATTTACCATAATTTATTGCAGTGGACTGAGTAACCTAATGACTGAACATCTAACAAAGTAGTAAGTAGTTACGCCTTCAATCTAATGATATTAGGAGTTAAGTCTAAAATCATAGAGACATGTAGGCAGATATGAATCATCACTCTTCATCTGAATCTATAGAACAGTGACCACTTGCCGCCATTTATGTAGGAGGAATCCTAGCTCATTAGGCAATTAGGTATATTATGTATATTAGGTCTTCATTTTGACTTGATTCAAATCCTTCTTGAGGAACCTCTATAAGCGGGAGTATGTAGTCCCTTGCTTTATCCAACTGCCTTTCTTCATGGTCATCTAGGTTTTAATTCTATGAAAACGAGGAGGCCGCTCAACCAGCTTAGGACTGGCTGCAAAATACTGAGAGGAGCCATAGATTCGCCGACTTTGCACAATCGTATGTTCTCCATATTTATTGTGCCTAACAACTATACCCAGCACAGCACAACACATCCAACGGTAGGCACAGGTTCCTTGATGTTCCTTTCTGTTGCACCGTGCATCTCAACGCATTCCTTGCTACCTATCCTAAATGCGATATTTTTTGTGACAAATGGCGTTCTATTTTAAATTTAATGTATACTATTTTATGAGATAATCCTAAATTATAAAATATGTATGTTATTCAATTAAATTCAAATAACTTTATTTCAGACAATGTCCATACAAATTGCATTCATTTTATATTATTATTATTATTCACAATTACCATTTATCAAATTAATTCCATATGTCAAAAAATTATAAAATCAAAAATAAAATACAGTCCGAAACTTACTACCTAGTACTACTGACAGTGTAGCGTAGGGCTAGAGTGCCTCCTATGAAGTCCAATACTTGAGTATAGGCGTATCCAGCCCCACCCTACCTGCGATTATCTTCAGGTATATGTTGGAACTGCCTCGCATTCGGCGTTATGCCTTAACAATTAATTTTAATTATTATAAATATCTCGGTACCAATTTATTACTAAATTGTTTAAATTATTACTTAATTGATAATATTATGTATAGAAAATGCGTTCATATTACTTATTATAAATAAATAAAAAAAATGTTAACCATCTTCAAAAAGTAGGTTTATAAAGATATGTATTTGTAGGATATGTATATGTATATGTGATTTACTTTTTTGTAAACTGCTGTAGTTTCTGCTCTAATATTTTTTAGGGAAATAATCAAGCAGACTGGTCGCCTGATGGTGAGCGTTTACCGCCGCCTATGGATACCTGCAACACAAGGGTCAATGATAAAATAATTAGGTTTACATTCATTATTTTTTTAGGTCTAAGGGTTAGATAATTAAGAATGATAATTTATTAAACACTTTTTTTGAATGGAGAGCATCTTTAATTATTCACTTTATTTTATTTTTATTATTTGTTGTTATTTGTTATAGCGGCAATAGAAATACATTTTAAAATTACACCTAGTACCTATTATACACCTATTGTGAAAATTACAAGTTTCTAGCTATTACGGTTTATGAGATAGAGCTCTGTGACAGACGGACGGACGGCGGAGGCTTAGTAATAGGGTTCCTTCGGCACCCTGTGGGTACGGAACCTTAAAAGATCACCACAAAAAAGTTACATAATTCTTTAATAATATGAATGTGTAGGTAAACCGGTTGCTGATAAAACTCTTTATAATTGAAAGCGGAGTGGGTTCACACGAGAAAATCTCACGAACTTGGTACCTAGAACACCTAACTTGGCCGAATTTGGCTACGTCTGGTTTAATGGGTTAAATTGCAGTATTAGAGAATTCAGTATGTCAAGTTAGCACAAAATGGTAATATGCTTTTGGTAATTTAACCTTTGCTATTTTAAATGAACATTTTACTTATAAAATCATTAAATTGGACTGGACACGACACAATTCCCATACAAAAGCCGCGATATAACTACCTGTACATGTACACACACGCATAAGAGAGTGCGTGAGGTGCGTTTTTTTTATTAATAGGTTTACAACTGGACATTACAACATTTGCTTACATTATACTTAAAAATAGGATATAGGTTCACACTTCGCCTTGTTGAATGACCTTATAGAGGTGGGCACAGCATGCGCAGGAATATTTCTCTCAGCATGTATCTTATAATGCATTTATGGTTTTATTTATATATATAAAAAAAATACAAGCTAAAGTTAAGGATAAATGCTTTCCGAGCTAACGAGTGCTCGTCAAGAGCTCAATCTCGCTCGCGGGGTGAAGAATGCCCGATTGGCGGACGGATGACAGTGTCCATTCTATACGCAGTATTATTATCAGTTCTGTGCCTAGGGTGTGTGCCTTTAGTTTCGAATACCCTCATTAATTTTTTAGTCATCACCTAGTCCACGACGACTAGGGCTAGGGCTGTTTCCTATAACATAATTATGTAGGATGCAGTCGTTAGGTCATGTCGGAGGCCTTGTAGGAATCTTGGCGACCTGAAACTCTGACATGTAATATGAATTGACTCGAGCAGTGTAATTGGAGTAACCCGCCCGCTTATTACGGACGCAACAGAAGTGTGGATAGCGTTTAAATTGCTAAATGTCTGCTGTCAAACGTCATTTTTTGTATACCTTTTGACAGCAGACATTAAGCAATTAAACGCTTTCCACACTTCTGTTGCGTCCGTAATAAGGGGGCCGTTCTGTAAGAGTATAAATTCAAATTATTATTATTATTATAGGGACTAGGTGATGAATATAAATCAATGAAAAAATCAGAAATGGATCAGAAATTTCAATGCTCGCAGTACAGTTGCCTCGATGGCGGAGTGGGCGCAAGCTCGATTGCCAATCATAAGGTTATATAATTTTAGCAGAAGTTGCGTTACTGTTGTATATTGTTCTGTGGTCCATTTAGCCTTCACCGCGGTCGCTGCACCGCACATTTTAGGCAATGAGACGAATGCCTCTTGTTGGATCGTTAAATCATTGTTTACTTTGTCAAAGGCTTTATTGGACGACTTTTTATCACGTACTACAATAGAATGTCGCGTGAGTTGGCACTGGGGCCGCTTTTCTCTCGATTTCGGCCTGTTTCTTTTTTATTAGGTGGGTACGTAAAAAGAAGTTTCATTGATTGGAAAAGTTAGTTTGTTTGCCTTTCTATTCTACTAAAACTACTAATATAATATAGTATAGGTAAATAAGAAACTTTGGGATGGATGTGGATGTGTGTGTGTGTGTGTGTGTGTGTGTGTTGCTCTTTCAAACCGTTTATTCCCAGTCGCCACTCCCTGGTGGCATTAGGTAGCAATTTTCTTTTGGAATTTGGGATGTCTATTTCCCAGTTGCCTGTAAATAATATGTTCCAGCCCCCACCAGTAGTGGTGATAACGGAATTTGAAAGGAAATAATAAACCGATTGATCTGTTTCTTACATGAGAAACTGTCATTATTTTGTGGGTTGTGGTTACTGGGTGTTATAAGCTTATTATATAAGTATGTATATCAGTCATCTGGTTACCATAGGCTTCCCTTTACAGCCTAGTTTGGAAGCAGATGACCGTGTGTGGAAGTTGTCCCATATTATTATTTTAAATGATTTTAACAACTTAAAATCAATTAAAAAGTGTTAATCAATAATCATAATTAATAATACCATTGTATTATATACTCTATAAATATCTATTCTATGCATGTTTTCCACATCCTAATATCTAGATATTCCCTATTACACACCACCGTCGTTTTGTTTTAACTCTCCGTTTTCATCCCCAGGTTGTCTGTAAGAAATTGCTTACGCGATAAGACCGCCGGTTGTTTATCGTATTACCTGTTGTTTTGTAAATTTTATTTTGGTATGCAATAAAGTAGAATTCGATTCTATAATACCTATTCTATCACGTAACGATGATTAGTTAAAGAAATTTTATAATATTTGCAAGTTCTTGTATTTCTTGGTTTTATACCTACCTAGAATCCTACTATTATTATAAATGCGAAGTTTGTGAACATGAATAGATGGATGGATGTTTGTTACTCTTTACGCAAAAACTACTGAACCGATTGAGCTGAAATTTGATATGTAGATAGCTTAGACCCTGGAATAACAAATGGGGTACTTTTTATTCTGATATTCCCGAGGGAACGAAGATTACTGCGGGGCTCAGCTAGTCATACAATAATTATATAAGTTTCTTCAAAATTAGACCCATATTAAGGCCTATTTGGAAATGTTCGCGGCCTTAGGCTGTTTGCACACGTTATGACCGACAAAACCTCATACAAAATTGACACATTAGCACAATAGTGCGACTTGTGTAACCATAGCAGCCGTACTAAAAGGGCAATGTTTATTTATGACACGTCTATGAAATATAATGATATAAACAATCATTAAAACTCGTGTGTATTAATCCTTAATATAAATACGACATGTACCTACTTCATAAATATTCCAATAATTGGTCTGCTGGCCAGGTACTTAACGCGCTGTCCAAACCAAATTCGCCCTCTCGCTCACACGTACCCACATTTTTGAAGATATAAAAAATATTACATGTAATTACGTAAAATAAAGACAACTAGGTTCTAGAAAATATCAATACAAAGATTCAGTTAAAAATTCAATTCAATCCAAATAAGTTTTCAGTGCCTTTTTATTTTTCTGAGTTTTTTTCTTCGTGTAGTTTTTTATACATGAAAACTTGTTTGGATTATATTGGATATCTCACGCCTTTTTCACGAAGGGGTAGGCAGAAGTGTACCCAGGACTCAGTCCAATGGTAGGTACACCCACATCTCGCCAGTATGTTATTGGTCCCATTTAGTAGGGGGCGAGCCTATTGGTATCTACCTTACCATACAGTGCCATACCGGGCACAGTTCCAGACCCCAGGAAATGGAAACACCCGCTTAGACGTCGTTCCTGTAGAAATTTCAGGAAGAAAAGTAGCCTGTGTGTTATTTCAGGGTCTAAGCTACCTACATACCAAATTTCAGCCCAATCGGTTCAGTCGGTTGAAACGCATATCAACATCTCAGCTCCACGGTCTCTTGCTGCTGTAAAAAATCGAAACTTCTAAGTCAACACAATAAAAAGATACGGCCATTTTACTGCGCATTTCCATACCTTGGGCTAAAAAACAAGTAGAGTTCTTCTAGTTGGCCCAGCATCATGTCTTTCATCTTTCAAGCTTCATCGCCATCTTTTACATACATACATACATACATTCACGACTTTTTTCCCGAAGGGGTAGGCAGAGGTGTACCCAGGACTCAGTCCCATAGTAGATACACCCACATTTCGCCAGTATGTTATTGGTCCCATGTAATAGGGGGCGAGCCTATTGCCATCTATCGGGCACAGTTCCAGACTCCAGGCAGTTATTGAGATAATTCCTAATGGAAAAATCCAATATAACACTTTGTCTGACCTGGGGATCGAACCCGGGATCTCTTGATTGGCAGTCGAGCATGCGCCCACTACGCCACCGAGGCAGTCATCTTCTTGGCAGTCGCCATCTTTTGTTTAGGGCAAACAGCTTTTTAGACAAATCTACTTTTTAGGTATAACGCCTTCATGGGCATCTTGATGAAATTTGGCCAGAAGCCAGATCTTATATCACAAGTACTTAAACGAAAAAATCCCAGAACCGTAAAATTTTACAAAGAAAAAATGATTACTAACATGTTTGTGATGTAGCTAGGTATGGAACCCTTCACTGAGCATACCTACCAAGGTATGTCTTAATAATTTATTTCAGGAATGTTTGACATTATTCAATTTGGTCTACCGTGCGTTCGGAAACATACACCTACAAGAAGAACGCACAAGGAACTTGTAGGGCTTAATTTTTTCTACTGATAGCACAGAACAGATAATAAATAATACTGATAGGATAACAATATTTGGCGTGGTTATTGTTTGGAAGGTGCCGCGTACCAATAACTTATAGGTTCGTTGCTTATAGGTATTAATACTCATAGTGATATTAGGGTACATCTGTGAATCTCCGTGGTACTGCGAGTCTGCGAATTTAGGCACCGCACCGCGCTGCTCGCCGTTTGCATTCCGTCCGGTGAGATCAACGTCTTGGCCAAGGCCGCTACCACCCGGCGGTGCCTCCTCGGACTTGCTGACCGATCGTACCTACTTGACACGTGTCCTTATGTCTACAGATTAGATATAACTACACTTACTAGCTTTTGGGCTTCATCTGTCGTTAGAGAGCGTCACACACGGCGGGTACGATAGTACCTAGACGTAAGATAAATATGTTTCTCCGTCGTAGATATGTTTATATGCCAGAGAGGCTAGTATAACACTATCTGCTAATATCTGCTAATAATATATTAACAAACATCCAATATTATACTTTTACATTACTTAATTACTAAGGCAGAACACTTTTGTGCCTGCCAGTACTTCTCAGAAGAGATTGCTTCTGATAATATTGATCATGACTAAACCGAATCAGGGGAAAACGGACCAGGTGAAAATGGGACTGGGGGATAACGGGGCGGAGGTGTCCTGTTAATTGGCATAGCGTCTTTTGTCATATTTTTTCTGCATACATCATCATCATCACACTATCATCATTGTTTATTTTTTTGTTTTATTTCATCGGTCATAAAATGCTTAATTATCCAATATTGGATGCGCATATTTTTTTGTAGACATACAAATTTAATTGTTATAATATTAATGAGTATATAGTTTCAATTCCTATTGTTAGTTATCGTTATATTTCGATTGGATAATGTAATAAATACTTAATAATGTTTTATGTCCTAAGTATCCTTAGTCATAAGTCATAATTGTTTAACTGTATATTTTTAAAATTGATATAATATTGTAATTCCTAACTGTTGTTCTTTATGTTTTCAATGCCATATATACCTACTAACACTAGCTGAATCCCGCGTTTTCACACGCGCTCGTAGGTTACGTATGAAGGCAAATTTTCCTTATATAATAATAATAATAATATATTATCTTATATCTTTAAATGAGCAATTCTTGTATATATATATATAATTGGAATCTCGGAATCGGCTCCAACGATTTTCATAAAATTTAGTATATAGGGGGTTTCGGGGGCGATAAATCGATCTAGCTAGGAATCATTTTTAGAAAATGTCATTTTATTTAAAAAATAATAATAATACCGAGCAAAGCTCGGTCATCCAGGTACTAACAATAATATGGGACAACTTCCACACACGGTCATCTGGTCCCAAACTAGAATAGAAACCTGTAACCAGATGGTAACCAGATGACTGATATACATACTTCTATAAGCTTATTACACCCAGACACAGATCAAACAGACATGTTCATGCACACAAATGTTTGACCTGGCCGGGGATCGAACCCGGGCCCTGGGGTACACAGTAAGCAGAGTTACTTCCATCTGTGCCAACGAGGCTGTCACAATAGATACGAGAAACTGTATAAAAATGTCTACTGAACCCTTCATATAAAAAATTTCAAGTCAAACCGAGTTTGATGGAGCAAGTGTGTCTAGTCTCAGTCGAAAAATATTTAAACCAATTTTCATGAGACACAAATCGGTTTGGTCATTTAAAAATTATCAGCTTTTTTCTAGCGGCAGAAGCTATCTATATGAGCAACTTCCAGTGGTCTGATTGTTTCGAAAAATGGTATCCTTTGAAATCGGCTCAAAAATTAGGTTACAGTTCGATCTATAGTTTGAGCCCATGCTATTGAGGCCAAACACGATATTATAAAAGGACTATTCTGACCAACCTGACGCTGATGCTGCAGCAACAGGCCAAGGTTTATATGCCGTGGAAATATTTTTATAGTAACATAGTTTGACAGCCTCGTTGGCCCAGATGGCAGTAACTCTGCTTTCTGTGCCGCAGGGCCCGGGTTCGATCCCCGCCAGGTCAAACATTTGTGTGCATGAACATGTCTGTTTGATCTGTGTCTGGGTGTTATAAGCGTATATAAGTATGTATATCAGTCATCTGGTTACCATAGTACAGGCTTCTAGCCTAGTTTGGGACCAGATGACCGTGTGTGGAAGTTGTCCATTATTATTATTATAACATGATACCTAATTTCGGAACAATCAGACCACTGGAAATTGCTCGTCATATCGGTTTTGCCGCTAGTAAAAAGCTGATATATTTTTTTAATGACCGAACCGATTTTCATCAAAATGCCTCAAAACATATTATATTCCTTTCCAAAGACAATAGTGGTTTAATAAGGTAAAAAACTAGTCGAAATCGTAATACCTATTATGAGTTCAGCTGCTTAACACTTGAATTACACTGCAGTATTTTAGTACATATAAAGAGTCTGCATTTGTTGTACCGCCTGTGCATAAAATATCCCCTTTAGATAAAAACGTAAACATAAATAAAATCATCACTCAATACGCCTAGTGACAAAGATAATGTATCTAAGTTACTCAACACATGTATGACAATTAGATGTAGAACTGTATAATGTATGACCATTGCCAGAACCTTTAACCTTCAATTCTTCATCACCTCGTTTTGTTTATGGCTCAACATTTTGCGAAGGCCTACGAATTTATTGACTGGCTTCGTTTTAATAGCTTATTTCATTTGTTTCTATGCGATTCACGTTCGCGTTATCTGTAAACGCATATTATCGAGGGCTTTAGTGAATTCAATATTAAGAGCGCACGCGGCCTTTTACGAATTTGACACAATCCTATGAAAAATTTATCAAATCGATGTTTTGAATTCCCGTGTTTCCTTCGATTATTATTCACCCATTCTATAAATTGATATCCTGATATTTTTATAGTAAACCATGTCCCTGTCATTTTAGTTTCATTTATAAATTCTCGGTTTTCTTATAATTAACTTCTTAAAATCCCAGTTTTATTGGCTTTATTGGACGTTCACTACTAAAAATGAAGAGTTTATAAACAAAACTAAAACGATAAGAGACATAGCTTACTCCATCTTCAAAATATCTGGATATAAATATATCAAATAGGTTTTCTAAGTATATGTATATTCGGAGGAAACAGGGGATAAATACAAAACATCAATTTGCTAAATTTTCCATAGGATTGTGTTAAACTGCTAACAGGTCCGCTTTCCTGTTAATATGTCTGGACATACAATTTTAATTTTGATTTGAACAGACATCGCATTAAAAAAAAACGTAATTCTGTCTGTGTATATATGTTGACTATACTTTTGATATTTTAGGTGTCCGGAGAATTAAAATGTGTACCTAAATAACGATTTGGTCATATTTTCCTAAATTAGGTTCATTAATGGTATCATATCAGGTAATTTATAATTTAAATGATTCGAACTCAAAATTCAAACTCAAAAATATTTATTCAAATAGGTCATAATCTGATAAACAGAACTGAGTCTACCGTGCGTTCGGCAAGATAGCTCTTCAAGAAGAACGCACAAGAAACTTGTAGGGCTTAATTTTTTCAACAGATAGTTTCACAATATTTGGTTTGGTTACATTCGTTTTCTTTGAAGAGGTGGCTATGCAGAAGTTTCCAGGCATCTTTGTCCTCTATGTACTGGGTGACTTTATAATAAGCCTGGTTGACTTTAGTAAAGTAGATGTTATATAGGTTACATTACAGTATAGGTATTAATCAAATATCCTCTTAGAACTAAAATTACGGTAATATGGCCAAAAAAAAAAATTGTTCGGCTTTCACGTATCTGTATTTTATAAGGTACTTGTGCCCGCGGGAATATTGGAATTGAAAGTGTCCTATGTGTTATTCCCGCCCGTCTCCAACACGTTTTAAAAATAAAGGGTCTAAGCTAAGTTATCTGCATACTGAATTTCAGCCAATCAGTTCAGAAGTTTTTGCGTGACAGAGTAACAAACATCCATTCATCCATCCTTACAACCTTTCGCATTTTTATTATAAGTATAATAGGACAGTATAGTAGGATAGTAGGGTTAGTAGGATACTTGGGAGTAGGATTGGTCGAGGGTTTCGACTTAATATGTACTATATTACTTAAAATGGGTCAAGTCGAATTTGTATATAATTTCCTTCACCATAAACTTATTGAACTTCAAAAGGCTATCGCTGAAAGCTACGATTGATTCCATATTCCATTGTGAGAATATCGTGAACCATTAATTTTAGTAGTTTTATTGGTACTCCGATTACAAGCTCGCCGCTTTTGATACGCCGAGCCTTGGCATTTCCGTTTCTCGGTAGGACTTATCGAAGCAGGTAGACGGTTCAGCGAAATTGTGCGCTCACCACGAAATACTTTTATACGCGTTGCATATTACATAATCTGGCATCGTTAATCTGATTAATAACGATTTCATACATCGGCCAATAGACCAATTATGTTAACGTGCTGTCCAAAGAAAATTCGCCCTCTCGCTCACACGTACCCACATTTTTGAAGATATAAAAAACATTACATGTAATTACGTAAAATAAAGACAACTAGGTTCTAGAAAATATCAATACAAAGATTCAGTTAAAAATCTTATTTAATCCAAACGCGTTTTCATGTATGCAGATTGACAATATTTTTTGAATAATCAGCTTCAATGTCAGACTGCTAAAATTGCCTAGTTCTCTTGGTCTGGTCTGTCTGGTCTCCTAATGACTGGTCTGGTCTAATAAAGACTTCCGATCCGATTTAGCTCTTGATTCAAATCTGACCAGACAAATATTAAAGACAGCAGGAACACGCTGGATGCAGGCCGAAGTGGATGTCCTATGGCTCAGATGATGAGTTTTGAGCCTTAACTTAGTTAATAATGTGAAGTGCTTTGGAAATCCCAATGTCTGATATAAAACGACCTAAAGGATTTTGACCCCTGATCTTTACAAAATAATCTTGGAGTATAGTTATCTAACGTCTGATGACAATATTGTAGTCCACTGGCTTTTCCACTATTATTAACTAGAGTCATTCCCGAGGCTTCGCCCGCCCGCGACTGCATATTCGACGGAATCTTGAGAATGCCTTTCCTAGTAAAAAGTGCCCACCCTTCAGGTCTCTAAGTCTAGTTCTTACGGTTAGGGCTGATACGTGATCTAGCAGTTAGGACAAAATAATAGTTTTGTTTTATTAAGTATAAATGTTCCAGGGGTGACTTGTTGGATTATTTTAAAAGCATCAAAAATTACCTTCATCGTTTTATAGTGCATTTGGAGAACCTCTATTTACCTACCTAAAGTATGGTGGCATCTCCACTTTCAGTCAGTTACACTGTACACATAGGAAGACGGAAAGAGAAACGGTGGACGAATGTTTAGACAGGATAGTACCCGTGATAAGGAAAACGATGTCACGGTAATAATATCTAGTCGATGCAGACCATCGGCCTAATGTTCAGATATCGTCTTTGTCTGAAAGTGCTGGATAAGACTTGCGGCACTGGAAAGGTTGGCGAGACCAACGAGGAGATCCGTATACAGCGTGGGGCTGAGTAGATGCAAAGATTCTCACAATGCCCATACCATTGAAAGTTTTTATATTGTAAGTATGTATGTATGACATTATTATATTAGGCTGCGTCAATTCTCGCTCTTCATTGATGCCTGATGCTGTGATTCGTGAGTCATACAGCTCTGGCAAGTCCAATGGGCGGCAATTTTACAATATTGGGTTACGTCGCTATTCAACTAATTGAACGAGATAACAAATGCTGGAGTCAAGAAAGGGGAAGGCCGACGTTTTTATCAGTTTAGCAGACCTAAGATAATATAATTTATTTTTATCCGACGACAACTTAAGTAAAGCTGATCCGATCTTCATGAAATTTTGTAGAAAATTACCTAGGCTAGACGTAAAAAATCATACACTTATACACATATTCCGACGAACTATCGCATATATAGGTATAACATAATAGGAAATAGGATTACCTGACTGCCTGTATGAGGCAACTCGGACACTACGACGCCGCGTATGCTTAATTTTTCCTGAGGAGTTTTTGTCCCATTGCCAAGTTTTCCTATTTTGAGAAAGTTGTCTTGATCACGCCAACTTGCAGAACAGCGACCTGCGACTTGACATAGTTAAAAAATCTTTTGGCATTCGACTATCTGGCAATTTGGCACAATGTCCCAGCGAGGTTGCAACTTTGAAACACTTTCCTACTTACGTTACGAATTGATCATCAATTACTTCTTGTGGAAACGGTGTGTGGTCAACGGTGTCAAGCCAGACCGAGCTTGCCGAGAATTCTGCTGGGATTCGGCCATGAACTTCGTAGTCTCGATCGAAGCTTCGGGCTTTGAAAACCTATGTTACATATGAAAACCAAATACTAACAAATATCAGTGAGCAAGGGAAGAATTGGCGAAACAGTTTTACAATTATGTCTTGCCGCTGGATGGCAGCTTCGCCCGCGAGTGTAAGGTACGGCCATTGGAGTTTTTACTGATCTACTTACTTCTCTTAGCCTTTATCAAAGGCCTTGTTATAGCTAACGCCACTATCTATTATCTATGCGCTATCGTCTATTATACTAAAGCCTTTGAATAAGCATGAAATGGCCCTACGCCTTTTCTATCTTATTCTTCTATCAATATTTGCAGGGACGCAACAAATGCGGTATCTAAACCTTATGTCAGCGAGTGAAATAGTTTTCACAACATGATCAGCAGAGTCCTCTTCGCTCCCCCTTGCGATGATATTTCCATAGTGCAATAAAAACACCACAACACCAAGGACTAGATATCCAGATTCTAGATATTTATCATCATCAGCCCATATTCACCCCACTGCTGGGCATATGCCTCCTCCCTCTTGTGCCAATTTTCTCTGTACTGAGCGGATTGCTTCCAGGCTTTCTTAATGATTCCTGGTGGGCTGCCGACGCCACGCCTTCCTCGAGGCAGCCATTCGGTTAGGGACTTACTACAACAGATATTACTCTATATAAATAATGATACATCCAGACCGAGACCTTTGGACGTTAATTTTAAAAGCTAAATCTATAAACGTCGGGTATCAGATTTAACAACCATTAAATACTTGATTCGACGAACTAAGATAAGAATACCAGTTCTTGTATTAATATTCTCGTATTATTAAGTGATATTGATACACTTAGATTTTTTTCTATTTCACTATTATTTTGTGACAGATTTTAAATGACTTTCTTGATTTTACTACAAGTGTGATGAAACCTTTATATGTGAACATACTCATTGCGACGGATGCATTGAGCCCAGACACGATATATTTGACTACTGGCCCATCTAAACCGGATCCTGCAGCATCAGGTTACCAAGTCCTTGCCATAATTATGAAATACTTAACAGGATACCAAATTTCGAATGGATCTGAGCTCTAGAAGTTGCTCATAGCCCTTCAGCCACGCGTCAAACTTATAAAACCGTTTCGTTTTTCGGGCGGGGGTTTAAATGTAATGGATGTATATATGTGTTTAAATTAAAAATAATTATCATCTTCATCTCTGTTTAAAACAAATCAAATATATACCTAACTTGACTGACAGACACACTCATCAACGTCCAGCGCCAACCCTTGGACCTAGCGAAAGCTGAAAAACACATAGGTATCCATTATGACGTATTAGGTGCGGACACGTGTCAAGAATGACAGAGCAGCGAGTAGCCAAGCGCGTCTTTTACTCGGAACCTGAGGAGGGCAAGCGCAAGCATGGCGGACAACTCCTGAGGTACAAAGACGTATTGAATAGGCACAAGTGGGAGGAGCAGGCCGCTAAACCTCCGGAGTGGAGAGCTTATGTAAAAGACGAAGTCCATGACTTTGAACTGAATGAATGAAAGAAAAAATGTCAGCTAGTCATTTGTAGATAATATTATAGCGATGTTGGTAGGTGTGTCACAACTCACAACTCACAACGCTAGATATCATTATCACGACAAGGCTTTCTATCGACATATGATATTTATCACGTCTTTGTTTTATGAAGATATTTTATTACAAAGTGAACTTTGTAAGCGGAATGAATCTAGTTCAACACATGAATAAAATACAGCTCCTAATAATATAATTGCAGGAAGGTATTTCATACATTGGAGGAGGAGTTGGAGTTTTGTTGGAGTTTTGTCAATAAAATAAAATAAAATTCAATTCAATCATCAATAAAATTCTACAGTCGTTTCTTTCCAATTAAGGGGCCACAGATTTACAACCGCATTAATTATGACTTAAACATATATCCCCTCACTAAATACGAAGTAAAAAACAAACTAATAGAATGGCTACTACACCAAGACTACAACACTACTGAAAATGTTATTAAATTTAATATTCTGTAGCATAGCTATATTCATATAATTAACGTTACTCTGCATTGATAAAAAAGAAAATTACACACTCATCTCACTCTCCACACCTCATCCACTCTCTCACTTTCGCACACGAACACACCCCCCCTCACACACACTCTCACACACCCTCACATACAATACGTTTTATTGGTACTATAATATATTAATAAGTTTATACTAAGTAGTCCTATTGTAACTATAACCTTATTTATAATGGCTAAACTATAGAAACAGCCTAATCCTAAATAATTATGCTTTTATACTTACTTTAAGACTTTAAGACTGCCTCGGTGGCGTAATGACTGCCTCGGTGGCGTAATGGGCGCCTGCTCGACTGCCAATCAAGAGGTCCCGGGTTCGATCCCCAGGTCAGGCAAAGTGTTAAATATTGGATTTTTCCATTAGGAATTATCTCAATAACTGCCTGGAGTCTGGAACTGTGCCCGGTAGATGGCAATAGGCTCGCCCCCTATTACACGGGACCAATAACATACTGGCGAAATGTGGGTGTATCTACTATGGGACTGAGTCCTGGGTACACCTCTGCCTACCCCTTCGGGAAAAAGGCGTGAATGTATGTTATGTTATGTTTATACTTACAAACCTAAAAAAGTTCATGTCCGAAATGCAGTCTAAACTATACTTAACTACTCGCAGATGCCTGTTCTCAGGTCCAATATAGACCTAAAGGGCATCTATTGAATAATGGATCAATAATAATTTTAGTTTCCACACACTTAGTTTACTTATGTATCACCATGTAACATCTATAATGTTCCTAAAGCGCTTATCTCACTCGTATGTGGCAAGCGGAGAGTCTATCTCTCGAGATACAAGTTGCATTACACCAACTTAGTTCGAGGATAGACCTCTGTCGATATCGCTGCAAAAAAAAAAAAAAAAAAATACTCCTCACGCTTGGGGGGTTGGCGAGCGCAGATCGATGGTTTAACGCAGAGGTAGCTGCTGCCCGTCCTCTGGAGCTGTCAACCCTGAGCCGGCTCTTACGGCAACCCCGAGTAGAGAGGGTGGGGTACTATTCTAAAGCCGGTAACCCCAAGGCGAAATTTAAGACATCGATTGATCTTTATTATATCAACCATATCCCAAAAGATGGGTTGACGTTACAATATCACGATAACAATTAGCTGCACAATATTTATTGTTATTGTAATGAGTAGTGCTTGGACTACTCATTACAATGACGAGTTGAACCTTTCTCTCCAATGTAAATAAACAATAATCTATATTTGCACAGTATCTATTGTACGTATGCCAAGATTGAGTCGGAACACTCGATCTCACTGCCTCTCGTCTGCCAAATGTTTCTACCAAGTGCGGAGTTCCCTTTTATTGGTCACTGAATTGTCACTATTCGGAGACTACGTAAGATTTAAGCATGGCTATTATATCGGTATGTTTTATGAATGTATGCGACCAGGCGACGGATAAGGAGCATACCTTGCCCGCTATCATCATCAGCCCATGATCGTCCACTGCCGGACATGGGCCTCTCTTATGGCACGCCACTCAACTCGATCCTGTGTTCTCTTGCTCCAACCACTTCCAGCGATCTGGCGTATATCGTCGCTCCAACTAGCCCAGGGACGTCCCATTACGCTTGTCGGTCGTCACCGGTTGTCGGTTCTGCGGCAAATATGACCAGCCCATTGCCACTTCAGCTTGCTAATCCTCTCAGCTATGTCAGTGAATCTAGTACTCTGTCGGATCACCACATTTCTGATACGATCCTTCAGAGAAACTCCGAGCGTAGCCCGCTTCATAGCTTTCTGAGCAACTTTGAATTTGTGGATTAGACTTACTGTCAATGTCTACGTCTCGGCTCCGTATGCCTTGCACGCTATAATCTAGCTATAACATATCAACTATCAACATCGTTCTCATAGAAATTGTTGACGGAGAGCTAACCGCATGCACGGTCACGACACAGTGTAGTGGGTATAGCTAGGTCTCATACATTTCGATACAAATAATATTTTTGCCGCTCACCGTACAATACCGTTACACCAGCGGTATTGTACAAAAGGCGGTATGCTATCTCCACTTCTTTTCGTAATTTTTATTGACTCAAAAATCTTACTTCTTCCTACCACCTACCTATATGCAGACTTCTGTTCAGAACTTAGATGATTACATAGCAATAATGATCTAATATCGGAAAGCTTTTTGGAGCAGAGCTTACTGTATGCGACTGTACCAATTATATCTTTTTGATGTAAATCTTATCACCAGTCCTTTGGAACGTAGTCGATTTTTATTTACCGTCGAATGGCCAGAGCTCCATTCAATTTAGTCCTTTTAGACTAATTAACGTACAACTACTTTCCTATGACGTACTGGGAAAGTGGGCACAGTGCTTTACGATGATAAGCGAAAGATAAAAGGTAGGTACCTACTGCTACAAAGTAAATTATTTTAGCAAAAGCTAGGACAGTTTGTGAATTTCTTCTAGTGGTGTCAATCAGGTCGGTCGAAGGTTTCTGACTAATGACATTGGAAAGGTGAAAGTGCTTATATAGGTCAACCTGTATCAACCTGTCCTGTTTAGATTTCTGTCATCAGTTAACAATTATTGTAGCCAAATTAAGATCTATATATTAGGACATCGACGTGTATACGTTAAACTTTTCACCTATCCACTGTTAGTTGTTCTGTCGCGTCGCTCACGAAAATCTGTTTAACACGGGCTCGATAAAACAGAAGCTGGTTCCCTTTAAGTCACTTAGACAGACCTGGTTTCTCAATGCCGTTAAGCGGAAAGGCTGAAGAATAACTCTGCAATGTTAATAACCTGTCTCGTCTAAGTCCACGTGACCACGTGTGACTTTATAATTCGCGATAGACAGGGATGGTCGGTCACTAAAAGTTTATATAATTGATCAGGCTTTTTGTCCTTATAAAGACGGGAGAAGCAGACCCTGGCTACATTCTGGAATCTTTGATGATGATGTGAATAATCATAGTCAATACTGCTAGGAAATGTAGGAAGAACATCGCAGCTCTCTTTCTTGCGTATAAAAAAAAGAAATTCTTTATTTCTTCAAGTGTAATACTATTAAAATGTTTGGTGGCAGCCCTATCCTTTTGCTGGAGTTTACAAAACTGTGTTGCAAAGGGATTGCATATAATAAGTATATTACATAAAGGTTCTTGTACAATATTTTATGCACTTCAAGGTAAATAAGACCCTTATTTTTTACAAATGCGCTAGCGATTATTGCTTATATCGAAAAAGTAAAGTATATTTACACTAAAGTTGATTAAAAGTAACTGCTAAATAATGGGATATCTAATATTAAGTTGTCATATTATTAAACAAATGAGCAAAAAGCATTATGTAATTGCATTAATATATTATTGTACTTATGCTGTTATTAATGCTGTCTTAGTTCGGTGTAATAGGGGGCCAGGCAATTGCCAATATCCGGACACATTTCCAGACTCCAGGCCGTCTTTGAAAATATTCTTAATGAAAAATTCCAATAACACTTTTTGCCTGACCTGGGAATTGAACCCGGGACTTCATGATCGGCAGAAGCGCTTGCGAAATACTATGCCGCCGAGGCAGTCATCAACCCTATAATACTTATTACTATGTACTTAATTGTTTATATTTTTACGTACCTAATTGTATATTATATACATATAGCACATTACGCAGCTATCTGCTATAGGGGTCCGTAGCCAAAGGGTGCCGAAGGAACCCTATTATTAAGCCTCCGCCGTCCGTCCGTCTGTCACAGGGCTCTATCTCATAAACCGTAATATCGTATACCGCTAAAACAGCTAAAAATAAAAATAAAATAAAGTACATAATTAAAACATTAATAAATTGTCGTATAAAACTTTTACTGCAATAAGAATAAATTCTCATACTAATTAGTTAGAATAATATAATTAGATTTTATTTGGTAGATGAGGAAAGGTGACACCTATAAATAGGTAGGAAATAGGTATATGGTGGGTAGGAGGAACCCTTCATATGCGAGTGCCATTAGCATTTGACCAGTTTAATTTTAATAACGAACTTGTAGTCACGTCTATTTGTATAAGTTGTCGATAGTGCTAGACGCTAGACGCTAGACCAACATTATTATTATAAAGCAGTAAGCAAACAATGGTGAAACCCCGCACGCACACACACAACACCTCGTCATTTTGATAGGAATTTCGCACAATTCGTTCAACTGAGTGTGACGTACGTGTACACAAATTGACTAAAGTATGTACCTATATTCTAATGTAATCAAGAAGAACGCGACATTCGGCTGATTTTAAGCGATACGTCGCTTTATACACGATAATCTGAGGATTTAGTCTGTTTCTTCTTGTCAAGTCTGCCTGTGGCCAATCCCGCGATTGTACCCGTTATGAAATACTCTATATCAAAAGCAAAGATCAAAGAATACCAACTATTACTAGTAAAGAAGCGACACTCACATCCCCCCGCCATTTTACGTCGCCTGCGACCAGGCAGTAACGCCAGTACTTACGCACAGTCCTGGGTAAACCTCTGCCTTTCCCTTCGGGAAAAGGGCGTGCAGTCGCAAAAAAAAAAATTAACTTCATATTAAATTTTATTTTATGTAGTGGTAGGCTTCTTTTGCAGGGGGCCACCTGGGGAAGCACTACACCTTTGACAGTTATTCATCCGCCAAGCAGTAACGTGCAAACATTACTGTGTGCCGGTCTGAAGGGCAATGCTAGCAGAAATTACTGGACATGACGAGTTTTAACAATCGCAGGATGACAGGCGCAGTGCATTGTCGCGCAGAATTTTGATTGTTAAAACACTGGGTGGCACTGTGTCTGATATGGGCAATCATGATGCTTACCATCAGGCACCTGATTTGCTCGTCTTGTCACTCACTATCATAAAAAAAACTTAATACAAATTAGCCAATCAGCTGATCCATTTTATATGGGAAGTAGAAGGAAGAATTTAATTTTTTTTGCGTATTTCGTAATTCTTAATTCTTTCTATTGATAGCTGTTTGGTTTGATGGGTATAGATGCACCCCCTTCAGTATCACTACACCTTTATGTAACACGTTGATATAATAATGTAGCGTCTGTGGTCCAGCGGGAATATGTGGTCCAGGGACTCCGGATTTAAAGCCGGGCGCTTTAAATCCGGAGTCCCTGGATCGAATCTCACCATGTGGACTTTTCGCTTGGGCGCTACCGTGTTTCGGATGGCACGTTAAACTGTAGGTCCCTATAGTTTCCTATATGATATGTAGGGGACAGTCGTTAGGTCATGTCGAAGGCCTTGCAGGAATCTTGGCGACCTGAAACTGACAATATGGGTTGTCCTCATAACCCATATGAATTGACTCGAACAGTGTAATTGGGGTAACCCGGGGTGGTATTACGAACATACAATGGCGTAACAGCAGTAAATATTTCTGTCAAACGTCATTTTTTGTATGCCGTTTGACAGCAGACATTTAGCAATTTAAACGCTTTCCACACTTCTGTTGCGTCCGTAATAAGGGGGCCGTTCTGTTAGAGTATAAATTCAAATTATTATTTATTAATGGGACGGTTACGTAATGTATCTCTGTGGAATTCATAACGGATTTTATGCGCCGTTTTCGTTCGATATCTCTTACTGTGTTTACAGTGAACAATTTTACTTTAGTCAGCGTTCATTTTCACATCTTTTGATGTCGCCGACTTTATAATTTTAGATTAAACTGGAGCAGTCATGGCAAATTACCTAACTAATACGTTGCTTTTAATATCTCAGTAATTTGAGCGTCTTGAACTAGGAACTTCATTCATGTTTTTAGAAATAAGTCCTAACGTTTTACGAACGATTTACTCCAACCAGTTACTAAATGTTATAATTATCTACATAGACAGCTCACATACATACAGTCACGCCTTGTTCCCGTTGGGGTAGGATACTACTCGCCACCTGCTACGATCCTGACATACGACTTTTGCTTCTTCCACTTGTATCATTAATAATTATACTTATACATTTTTATTACAGCTAAAAGTATTTAGTTCATTTATATTTAAAGTTCTATTTGTTTTGTTATAAAGGGCCTAGAAACGGAAATAATCTATGCGAAATGAAATGCGTCATTGTTTACTTACTAATTATACTTTTTTTTTCTTTATTTATTTAAACAGGGTTTGTTCTGCAAGTACTAATTATACTTACTCACTCATCATCATCATCATCTCAGCCGCAGGACGTCCACTGCTGAACATAGGCCTCCACCATAAATTTCCATTCAGTCCGGTTGTAAGCGGCCCGCCTCTTACTCACTATTATGAAATAACTATTGTAGTTATACTTAAAGATAAAGTCAGCTTGGAAAAAATCAGAGAGACAAAACTTACAGATGTAACTTATCGTATAAAAACCTTAAAATGGAAATGGGCCGGTCATCTGGTAAGAGACAAAAAAGAAAAATGGGCAAAAGACATCTCGGACTGGTGCCCGAGATACAAAAAAAGGAAAAAAGGAAGACAGAAGAGACGATGGGAAGATGATATTAAAAGAATAGCGGGAAATACATGGAAAAGAAAGACAGACAGATTTTTGTAGTGGTAGGCCTCTTTTGCAGGAGGCCGCCTGGGCAAGTACCACACCTTTGCCAGTTATTCATCCGCCAAGCAGTAATGTCCAAACATTACTGTGTTCCGGTATGAAGGGCAATGTTACCAGCGAAATTACTGGGCATGATGAGATTCAACAATCAAGTCATTGATTTTTAAAGTTGATAGGAAGGATACTTCACTAGTACATGTTAATAATACTTTAGCAAGTATATCCAGATGGTTCACAGCAAACAATCTGTTATTGAATGCGAAAAAGACTAAATGTTTGAAATTTTCGTTGCCTAACGTCAGAAGTATAGAACCAATCATAGTTCTTGACGGTGAAAAACTCAATATTGACAATGCAACTTTGTTCCTTGGCATAAATATAGACTCTAAACTGCAATGGAGCACTCATATCACCGAGCTCTCAGGGAAACTAAGCTCTGCAGCTTACGCGGTTTATAAAATTAGGCAACTAACAGATATAGCCACGGCGAGATTAGTGTACTTTGCATATTTCCATAGCTTGATGTCTTATGGGATTCTGTTGTGGGGGTCAGCCGCAGATATAGAAACTATCTTTATACTACAAAAACGTGCGATTCGTGCCATCTATGAGATGCGTCCACGCGAATCCCTGAGGGAATTATTTAAAGATATAAACATACTGACCCTACCATCCTTATACATTTATGAGAACATCATGTATGTGCGTAAAAATTTACATAAATTCAAATTAAATAGTGACCTTCATAATTTTAATACTAGAAATAAATACAAAATAGCTGCACCTAGCTTTAGATTATCTAAAACAAATAAAAAGACATTCTTAGGAAATAGTGTACGTTTCTATAATAAAATCCCAAAAGAGATAACTGGGCTCTCAGAGGGTAAATTCAAAACCTATATAAAATCTACTTTACTAAAGAAGGCTTATTATAAAGTCAACCAGTACATAGAGGACAAAGATGCCTGGAAACTTCTGCATAGCCGCCTCGCGGCACCTTTAAAGAAAACGAATGTAACCAAACCAAATATTGTAAAACTATCTGTTGAAAAAATTAAGCCCTACAAGTTTCTTGTGCGTTCTTCTTGTAGAGGTATCTTTCCGAACGCTCGGTAGACTCAGTACTGTTTATCTTTATTGACGTGCAAAAGTGTCAGATTATGACCTATTTGAATAAATCTGTTTGAGTTTGAGTTTTTTTTGATATCTCAGGGTGATAGGCGCAGTGCAGTGCCGCCCAGAATTTTGAATTTTAAAATACTGGGTGGCACTGTATCTGATATGGGCAATCATGATGCTTACCATCAGGCATCTGATGAGCTCGTCTTGTCACTCACTATCATAAAAAAAAATAAAAAAAAAAAAAAAAACAGACAATAGACCGATATGGAAATCTCTTGGGGAGGCCTATGCTAGAAAGCAAGCCAATGACGGTGTCACCTAGCTAGCTTCCTTGAAGCTAATTTAGTTAGTAAATTATCACTAATAAATTGTAAATGAATGTTAGATTAAGTTTTAATGTTTATATTGGCAATGAAGGCTTTTATTTATTTATTTATTTATTGTAGTTATAAATATTTAAACATCTATTTAACTATTATGTTGCTAGCTGGAGTCGATCATACGCTACTCTTAATTACTGCGGTAACTAACTAAACAGTATTTAAATAACCACAACAATGACCTTTTGCCCTTACCCAACTGTTCCAGCTAGTGATATTATCAGTTTCCTGTCCAAGAGGAAAATAACCGGCCAATAAGCTCAGCAAACTCAAACCAAACAATTACCTACAAAATACAAGAGTAGCCAAGCAATCAAATGACTACAAGCCCAGATTACTAACAAGTTCGCCAAATCATGCGTGAAGTGGAAGATTATTCCCTTTTTTATTAATATTTAAGACGAATCACCTTAAACATAACTGGTGTCTAAAGTCAGTCCATGACTACACAAAAATTATTTGATAGTCAATAAGGAAAATTTCGTTGATATCATTGTACTGGCCGACAAGCTAAAGTGTTAAATGTTTAGGCGACCCTAACGGAGTTAGGTCATCGTTAGATAGAAGCAATATTGTGTAAGGTGCTATCTGACAAAGTTAGTCTGTTCAGTTTGGTCTCACGAAGACACTTTTGCACGTCAATGAAGGTCATCATCATCATCATCAAACATAGGCCACCCCTATAGATTTCCATCCAGTCAGGCTGTGAGCGGCGAGCCTCCAGCGTGTTCCTGCCGTCGTTATCAGATTGTAGGTGGACGACCTACGCTGCGCTTGCCGGTCTCCATTCGAGAACTTTACAGCCCCATCGGCCATCAGTTCTTCGTGCTATGTGCCCTGCTCATTGCCTCTTCAACTTGCTAATCCGCTGGCCTATATCGGTAACTTTCGTTCGTCTACTTATCTCCTCATTTCTGACTCGATCTCGCAGAGAAATCCCGAGCATAGCTCCATATTATGTCCAGTGTATTTATTAATTAACTATCTTTTTTTTAACAACTTAATTTCTTGTCTAATCACGCGAATGTCGTTAACTCTCGTCGTTCCTGATTTCCAATTGCACAACAACAGTTAGGTATGAGTTCCTAAGTGTCAAATAATTTAACTAAAGTTAAAACTGACAAGACCTTGAAGTGTGTGTTATTATGACAGTCACGACTGATCATTTAGCACGTTATGTCATCACAAAAGCATTGATAAAAAAAAACGTAAGGAGTATAATTTTGTAAATGGCGCCTGATAACAAGTCAATTTGATGTTGATAATGAGCACTTAAGTTGCCCATCGCTTGGGTCTCGTGTTACATTAATTTAGGGGCGATAAGCTGGTACTCATTGACGTATATTCTACGATAGACAAGAACGTTCTTAAAACATATTTGCTCAAATTCTGTTACTTAGTTCATTAAAGATGCGTTTATTTGTTAAGTTCAAAGACGTTAACAATAGTTTGTAATCAAATCAAACGAATAATAAGTACTCGAATTGTTTTCCCATAATATTAGCATTAAGCACAGCTCCGTACGCTTTTACACTGCATGGATGTCGAACTAAAGTAAGGTGCACGGATTGAAGTGCACTGTAGTCGAGCAAAGTGAGTGTTCGGATTGCGAAATCTAGTTCGTTGTAACATTTATATCATTGTTGATACTGCTGATATTAAAAGTCAACTTTGAATATACGAATATACGAGATCGGTTATTTTTGTGAACTTCCCTAGATCCAAAAATAACTTTTTTAACGGCGCGGCTAGTGTGAATGAAGGTAGGTAATAATTAGGATTGGGTTAGACCCGCGGCCCGCAATGCACTATTATAGCCCAGCAGATCTAAGAAGTACCGTTTCAAGCTTGGAGAGAGAAGAAATAACTTAGAAGTACCTAACTCTCACAATTTCAATAACCTTCGCCGTAAAACCATGGAATTATGATTTTTATCACAAGATGACAATTTCTTTATCACTAAATATATCAAATCCTTGAAGGATTTGAATTTATATTTACTAACAAGGCCAAATTAGAACTGCCAAAGTCCAGCAAATCTAAGACGTTTCGCTAAGCTCTGCTTGAATAATATCTACCATATGAGCCAGCTATGCTCTTAATAAATTATGCCTTCGACTTTTGAGGGCTCAATGATCGCAATCGCAGGGAAGGGATTTCATAAGATTCGCAATTGATACTTGGATTGAATTCAAAACCTTTTTTTATAACATGAGACAACTTCCACACGGTCATCTGGTACCAAACTAGGCTAGAAGCCTGTTCTATGGTAACCAGATGATTGATGTACATACTTATACAAGCTTTTAACACCCAGATACAGAACAAACGGGGAACAGACACCCAGATACAGACAAACGCGGGGCCTGCGGCACAGAAAGCAAAGTTACTATCCATCTGAGCCATCGACGCTGTCCATTATTGTTCCTTAGCGATAAATCCGTGAAAAAAGGTATTTCTACTAGGCAAGTGTTAAAGATTGTTCGCTCGATAACATTTGCCGGTCAGATCTGATCAGCTGAATTAGAAAAAGCGGAAACTTAGAAGAAAAGGTCCCAAAAGTTATCATCGTATATGACCACACATTGCTAGCATCTGCTGCCAATTCTTATTAGGATAATGTCGCTTCAGTCGTTACCGTGGCCAAGAGTCGTGGAACTCCGGTGAATGAAATGTGGCGAAACTGTGTTTTTGTTTCTATAGGTATCTATTATTCTATATATACTATAGTATCTATATAGTATCTATTTTTGTTTTGGTGATATTATATGAATTCCGGGCCCAACTCTTACGAGGCTGGTGTCCTTGAGAGGTAGCCATACACAAAAACACAACCTCATGTACTCACACACATACACACACCCCCACACCCTCGCACGCAAATGGTTTGCATAATAATCCCCTATTGCATATAATACCAATATCTAGAGAAATAATTAATTATATTATTAATAAATAATTTTCTATGCATGCTATGTAATTATGTTTTATATATATTATATTAAGTGTTTTATTATATTAATTTTATATAAATTATATTTATTGTCAATAGCATTAGTTTATAAGCTGATATAGGTTGTTGCGTTTTTAAGGTACTTTAAAAGCAAACACGTACAATAGTTGCATAAAGATTTTCACAACATTTCAGCAGTTAAAAATTATGTCGTGCTGTCTTCAAAAACTTATTTTATCACGTAATAATAAGCTGATATAAGTTTATTATATTTACTTTTCTTTTTTACCTTATAAGTTTTTTTTTTTTGTATAAAAGCCACGTAATCGGAGAAGCCACTGGTCCCTGAAACACAATCTTAACTAGTTCGGGGACCTATGGATTCATACAAATATGCTGTAACATTTATGTCAATGAATAAATTTGAAATTTGAATTGTAAGACGGAGAAATGGACAACAGTCGCTGGGCTTCCGAACTTCTCCGCGTAACATTTACTCGATCTGAAAAATTAAAACAATATTAAACAGTTATATTAAATTGTTATTGGTCCCATGTAATAGGGGGCGAGCCTATTGCCATCTACCGGGTACAGTTCCAGAATTCAAGCATTATTGAGATAATTCCTAATGGAACAATTCCATTTTTAACAGTTTGCCTGACCTGGGGATCGAACCCGGGAGGGACTACCTGATCGGCAGACGAGCATGCGCCACCAAGTTAGGCGTCAACTGGCGAAATGTGGGTGTCTACCCCTTAGGGGAAAATGCGTGATTGTGTTATGTTATGTTATACTAGTGTGAGCACAGCGGCTTTGCCCGCTCGCAATTATGAAATATGAACCTACATTCCAAATTTCAAGTCTCTAGGACCTGTGGTTTGGGCTCTGCGTTGCATGTCAGTCAGTGAGTCATTTAGGATTTTGTGTGTAGGTACCAAAATATAAGATCAACCTATCAACATGAAATGGTTAGGTATCATTTCAATAACTCAAGACTAAAGATTAAGCTGCGAATTTTAAAATTCCTAATGAGTTCTTAATTCGAAATTTAAATATATTTTTCATCGGCTGCTATTCTTATTCCGATGGTAGTAACTCTGCTTTCTTTGCCGCAGGCCCCGGGTTCGATCCCCGGCCAGGTCAAACATTTGTGTGCATGAACATGTCTGTTTGATCTGTGTCTGGGTGTTATAATCGTATTTAAGTATGTATATCAGTCATCTGGTTACCATAGTACAGGCTTCTAGCCTAGTTTGGGACCACGTGACCGTGTGTGGAAGTTGTCCCATATTATGTTATTTATTTATTTATTTACTGGCCTATTCTAAAAACTTTCAGTGTGCCCATATATTTTTTTGTTTTTTTATTCTTCCACACACGGTCATCTGGTCCCCAAACTAGGCTAGAAGCCTGTACTATGGTAACCATACATACATACATTCACGCTTTTTTCCCGAAGGGGTAGGCAGAGGTGTACCCAGGACTCAGTCCCATAGTAGATACACCCACATTTCGCCACTATGTTATGGGTCCCATGTAATAGGGGGCGAGCCTATTGCCATCTACCGGGCACAGTTCCAGACTCCAGGCAGTTATTGAGATAACTCCTGATGGAAAAATATGGTAACCAGATGACTGATATACATACTTATATAAGCTTATAACACCCAGACGCAGATCAAACAGACATGTTCGTGCACACAAATGCTTGACCTGGCCTGGGACCAAACCCGGCACCTGCGGCGAAGAAAGCAGAGTTACTACCATCTGCGCCATCGAGGCTGTCGAAATTGTATTATTATGTATTCGTTAGCTAATAATGACTAATAACTAACAAAACAACTGATTACGAATTATTTAGTATGCTTGGTATGATCCAATAATTCGGGAACTCTGTACACAATAGGTACTTTTTCAAGGATATTCAATATTATTCGTACAAATATCAGTAAGTAAGTATCTATCGGTTTCCTGTTTAATACGTGTAGGTCAATAGTTAGAGGAACCAAACATTTGAACATTGTTTTGAAATACTTGATTTAGTATATTATCTTATCAACAGCTCGCCCTCTTCGAGCGTAAAATATGAAGTTTATGTAATTTTACAAAATAAAAAAATACTTATTAAATAACTAAATACTCCCGACGACAAATACTTTACATAAATAGGAACTTTAAATTAAAAAACTTAGTAACATAGCTCAGTATGTAACATGTCTCGTCTAGTCGTTAAAATATTATTTTATACCGTAATAAACTAGGAATTAGCCATGATTTTAATTGGAGTCTAAATTTTTAAAAGCTTTTATTTAACTTGCAAAGTATGTTTGTTCGGGTGAAATCTTTGAACTCAATTTTGAAGTAGATATCTTCAACCGATTGAGCTGAAATTTTGTATACACGTTTAGTTTGGATGACAATGCACGATATGGCGTGTGACATCATTCTAAATCCAATATGGCGGACCATCCAAGATGGCGGAATAGTTATTCTTAATGCTTTTCTACAATATGGATATGAAATGAAAGGGCTTGTTGGAGTAGCTCGAAAAATAATTTGGCGTCATTCTAAATCCAATATGGCGGACCATCCACGATGGTGGAGTAGTTAAAAGCTTTTTTTAAAAATGTTTTTTTGCTTTTAATTTATTTATTGTTTAATATTAGGTTGTTAATTTATTGTAGATTTTAAGTTCCATTACATGTGGGCTATTGTGATATTATAGTATTATTTATTTGGGGAATTACAATATTAAGTATACCTATTAATATACAGCATAATATTTAGTTCGTAATATTTCAGAACGACGGGACGTACTTGAAAAAAAAAAATTATGTAAATAGAGAGATTTCATAAATTTGACAGATTTCATAGGTAAGTGCAATTTCTTAAAACAATCTGTTCACTATCAGACGCATACCCAAGACAAGAATTTAAAATTCCATAAAATATTATTTACAATTACGTTCGTAATAACAATATTTCAAGTTATTTCAGTTGTTAGTTAACTCGTTAATTAATGTTTAAAGGTTCCATATTGCGAAGCGGTATTCGGGTTAAGACCTACGTTGAAAACAATGGATGAACTGAATCGTGTTCAGCTTCATAAATGTTACGCAACTACCTTGAAGCGGGCCTTGGCAGAGTTGACATACGTGGGTGAGGTAAGTTTTTAGAATAGGCCAGGAAGAAAAGCAGCCGATGAAAGATCTATTTAATTTTCGAATTAGAAACTCATTGGGAACCGGTAATGTATATATATAACTCATATATCATTTGTTTTTTAAAAATTGCAACAATTTTAAAAGTGCCTGGTGCGCGTCAAAATTTATTTCACTAAAGAAAATGATCCATTTTGAGGCTCGGCAGATACTTTTAAAATTGCTGCCAATTTGTAAAAACAAATGACACATGAGTTTAATACACATTACACTTATTTTAATATAATACATCCTAATTCGAAATATAAATTTTCATCAGCTGCTTTTCTTACTGGCCTCTTCTAAAAACGGTCATTGTGTCCCTTGTAATATGTACATGGGAAATGAAAAAAAATTAACAAGAATTTGACGCCGAGCGGTATACTCACCACTTGACGTAAAATTAGAGAAATTGCGGTATTTTATTTACAACTACAACAACAACTTGTTCGCCTTGGTTTCAACCGCGTCGTCTTCGTTCCGGTGAGAATATCAGGATTAAAGTACTGAAATAATATACCGAATTTCAGCCCAGTCGGTTCAGTATTTTTGGCGTGAAAGAGTAAGAAACATCCAGCCATCCATTCGCACACCCTTTCGCATTTATAATATTAGTAAACTGACCTACAAAAGTTGGTATGCTCTAAAGAAAGAAAGAAAGAAAAGAAAGAAAAATTATTTATTCACAACACACATACAAAAACATTAGCCTAAAAACGCTAACATTGCGTGTGCCGCGAAACGGTACCAACTCAGCATTAAGCTGGTTGTTGAACAACCTGCGCTGGTCTTCCGTTGGTACCTGCTCCGGTGACTTCACGGACATTCCTTACTTCTACACTACATTAAATATTTTACTATTGGAGCCATGAGGTGCTACCACTCTGAACTTTATAACATGTCAGAATCGGATCTGGCGCTTCGCCTGCCGGTGCCGCGGCACTAGGATTATAATAATTGAGATCGAATCGACAATGAGGAGATTCGTAGACGAACGACGACTAGATGCTGGGTCCTCTGCCTACGTTATTTTAGTTAAGTTATTTCATCTAATAATTAACTTTAATATTACAGAAATTAATTTTATACCACCTGCAGATATAGTTTTTCAAACTGGAACGAATTGTATAGCTTTAAGGAGGAGGGCTTTGGTGTCTGCAACACAGTTTTCCTGACTCTCGCAGACATCATGTTTATATACCAATTTTGTTTAAGTTCCACATCATCATCATCATCATCGTCAGCCTAAAGACGTCCACTGCTGAACATAGGCCTCTCTCATAGAACTCCATAAATTATTAATATGGGGGGGATTTTGCCGAAAACAAGCGTTTTGTGTGGCTTGCTGCCGGAGAGCGCTGCTGCCCACTCTCCGAATATGTCCCTCTGCCGGCTCTCACGGCTCCCACGGGATGAGAAATAATATACCTATAACCTATAATACCGACTATATAGGGGTGGCCCTATTATATAGTCAGCCACACGGCTAAACGGTTATGTTATTTAGCTCAAAATAGAAACCTGTTGGAATCTGCGCATTTCTCAAACTTAATTACTTAATAAATTCACAATCCTAGACAAATATTTCACAGTATACATGTACCTAAATCACTAATTCGACATAATTATACCGTCTGAAATACGAGAAAATCAGGTAATCTCGTAGACTGGTTGACATTAAGTAGATCGCTCATTTTATAACGTACAAATACTATATGACCTATCTGACCTGCCATTGGTCACGTTGATATATTAATATGTATTTAGTATTTAATTATTATAGTATTTAATTGAGTCGGGTAATAAAATAGATCGATTAACAGGAAAGAGGACCTCTTAGCAGTTTGACACAATCCTATGGGAAATATACTAAATCGATGTTTTGTATTGCATTTGCATACAGTAAAACTGTTTGATATATTTATATATATAAGTACATATATATTTATTTATTTATTTGGAAATTTATAAACTGGGTTTATTATATTTGTAGGTAATAGGGGAATACAAAATATCGATTTGGTAAACTTTTCATAGGATTGTGTCAAATTCCTAGAAGGCCATGTACGCTCTTAATAGTAGAGTAGTAGATGTAAAACATTTAAAATAATTCGCAGAATTTGATGTGTAAGTATACTTAATTACTAGTACATCCTTATACTTATTTTAAGAGACGTGTTTTTCATAAGGTATATTTAAAAATATTTTAAGGGAATCATGACTGATTAAACTATTTATTAATTTTATTTTATTTATTTCTATCAATGCAAAGATAACAGCTAAACGGTTTTTGATAAGATGCACAGGCGGTAGACGGAGATAGGTAGATATATAGATACTTAGATAAACTCTTTATTGCTACATCACACTATACTCGGTTGTCTGGAAGAGATCGCTAAGAGCGATAAGACCGCCCATTGTTACACTTGTTATTATATAGTAGCTCAGTTTAAATACTATTACAGATACCAACGGTCCTACCTACCTACCCTGTTATATTTGTTTATATACACATAATTTGTAAGTACCTAAAGGCATGTATTCATAATGGTCAATAAAGATTTTTTTAATTTATATTAATTTTAATAATTAATTTTAATTATTAATTGTTGTTAGTTTTAAGATCTTCTTGTTTGTGGTTTTCCAATAAAGTGTATTTATCTATCTAGTTAATAATTAACTTTAAAAATAATATGTAAATTAAGCATAACAAAAAAAGGATAGATGAGGTAGAGATGCATCCTTAAGCTTATAAATAACCAATAACTAATATTATTATACTAAGAGTGACGTTAATGATTTAATTTTGAAATATTTTACTTAAATTTTATGAATTTGATTAAAGTATTGTAATGAACTATGAATATTAATGAATTTATGTAAGAATATGTCACTATTTTACCGACTATTCGTCTATTCGTCGTATATAAGTATGTCAGTATTACTACACCTTACCTTGCATAGTGTTTGCTCGCCATGCGTTCCTTGAGAGAACTTCTACATATAAGTTTCCGAGTATTTTCGGCAGAACGGTGGAACTTTCGTAATTCCCCCGAGGGGAGAAAGAGGAAAGTCAGTGTAATCCTGTTCAAAGGGGCATCCTCACAGGGGGCGATGAAATTGTTTACGAAATAGATCAAAACAAATATGCTTGGCAGTTTGTGCGAGAGGGAGCCGAATTAAGCTAAGATTTTCTGAGAATATTAATATTATTTTGCTTAGTTCGAGGACGCCGCGACCGATACGATGTTATAACACTAGCTGTGGCCCGCGGTTTCACCGGCGTCGTTCCCGTGGGAATATCGGGGAAAAAGGACTCCACATGTTATTCCAGGGTCTAAGCACATATCAAATTTCAGCCCAATCGGTATTTTGGCGTGAAAGAGTATCAAACATCCATCCATCCTCACATTTAAATTATTATTAGTAGGATTTGTCACAGGTACTTAATAAAATAGTTAAAATTTAGCGAAATTCGTTTTCTCATAACATAACATACGTTCACGCCTTTTTCCCGAAGGGGTAGGCAGAGATGTACCCAGGACTCAGTCCCATGTAGATACACCCACATTTCGCCAGTATTTTATTGGTCCCATGTAATAGGGGGCGAGCCTATTGCCATCTCCCGGGCACAGTTCCAGACTCCAGGCAGTTATTGAGATAATTCCTAATGAAAAAATCCAATATTTTAACACTGCCTGACCTGGGGATCGAACCCGGGACCTCTTGATTGGCAGTCGAGCATGCGCCCTCTACGCCACGGAGGCAGTCCTGCCTGTCCGGGAGTTTTCTCATCCCTATGTCAACTATTCTTTTCCGCACTACTTATGCATTAGTTAGGAATTTAACTAAGTTTATGAAATGGTTAACCTAACTGTAACCAACGAACAAGAAACCGGCCCTTAGACTCTCTAAGGGAGTCCATCGCGTAATATATTTTTTTTACAAATTACAATTTTATAAAGATATATTTAAGAGCTGAAAAAATAACCACTTTACAAACAGTACAAGCTATAGCCACCCGGAGTAGTGTTAGTTTTGTGGCAATAATCGTAAATTGAATCAAAGTTTTCGCGCATCAGACAAGATTCTTTTGATCAAGAGTTAACAGAAAAGAGCTTAGCTCTTAGCAGTTTGACACAATCCTATGGAAAATTTACTAAATCGATGTTTTGTATTCCCCTGTTTCGACAGAATACAGTTAATCTATTTGATATATTTTTATCCTGATATTTTAAAGTTGAAGTAAAGTATGTCCCTATCGTTTTATTTTTGTTTATAAACTCTGAATTCGTTTGTAGTGACGTCCAACCACACGAGTAAAACTGGGATTTTTAGAAGTTCACTATGAAAAAACCAAGGGATTGTAAAAAAAATAAAATTACAAAATTAAAATTATTTTTATAGTGAAATGACTTATGTAGTCACTTAACTATAACAATAATAGGATATAAATTTATAGAATAGGTTTATTACCTATATATTCGGAGGAAACAGGGAAATACAAAACATCGATTTGGTAATTATTTAATAGGATTGTGTCAAATTCCTAGAACGCCGCGTACGCTCTTAATTATTTTATTGACCTACCTATATGGTACCTACTTTTACAATACAATATAAGGGAAGAAAAGGAATTGAACGCGCACCTTCCGCACTAATCCGCGTGGTGGGCACTACACAAATTGTGTTACTAGTCATCAGCGAAATTTTTCTATCCCATCTACCCACCGCCTGTTGAAAGAAGCAAGCGAATAGACCGCTTAGTCTAAAAAAAATATAAAATAATAAATAATACTTATACAATTTTAATATTTTGTTTTGCATTCTATCGGAATTATATTACAAAAATTACCTTTTATTATTGCCTAGATGCCGCCGTGGAGTTACCGGCTTTAGAATAGTGCTCCACCCTCTCTACCCGTGGTTGCCGTAAGAGCCGGCTAAGGGTTAACAGATCCAGAGGACGGGCAGCAGCGTCCTCTGCTAAAAACCATCGAATTGCGCTCGACAACCCGCCTGCCAAGCGTGTCGAGTATTGGCAAAACCCCCCTTTATGGGGGAGGCCTATATTCAGTAGCGGATTAACAATGGCTGAAATGATGATGATGATGATGATGATAAAAGTGAAATCAATTAAAACCGTATCTTGTTAGCCAAACTTAATATATCATCATCAGCCGGAAGACGTCCACTGCTGAACATAGGCCTCCCCCATAGAACGCGACTCTGCGCGGTTGCTCGCCGTCCGCATCCACCGCGAGCTTGCTATCCTGACCAGGACGTCGGTCCACAGCGTGAGGGGTCGGCCTACGCTTCGTCTTCCGGTTTGCTTAACTTAATATATAGACATAGCCAAATTGGTAAACTAATAAGTACATACCCACTCACCTTAAAGTATATGTACTTAAAATACACCATCGTTTTATAAGATGACGCTATTTAAATGTGTTAATAAGTCGTGGGCAACTATTGATATATATGTACTACAATTACACATAAGTACATACTACATATGTACTTATGTGTAATTAGTATTTAAATATTCATTCATACCTATGTACTGAAGAGTCTGTGCCTTATCAAAACTTTGCAAGAACTTGACTAGTATCTATACGAAAGATGCGGCGTAATATATGAGAAATTTGACACAATCCTTTGAATAATTTACCAAATCGATGTTTTGTATTCCTCTGATTCCTCCGAATATAATAAACCTGTTCTATAAATTTGTATCCGTATATTTTAATAGTGAAGAAAACTTGTCAAAGAAAAGAGAAACTCAAATGTTTCTGTCATTTAGCTTCTCTTATAAACTTTTGGTTTTTTCATAGTGAGCTTCTAAAAGGATTGACGGAAGGAGATTGAGAAAGGAGATTTATAAGGCGAGTGTGAATGGTCAAGTCGGAAGGGGTCGAACTAGGCGTACTTTTCATGAACAAGTTGATGTTATCCTAAGGAAAGGCCAGGTCAAAAGTACCAACAACCGACGAGCACGAGTTGTATGTCGGAATCGTAGCAATTGAAAAGAAATAGTCTCTGCCTATCCAACCAGGACCAACGCGTGATGTTCCCTCTAAAAATCCCAGTTTTAAAAATTACATAATTTGACATAATTTCAGATGCTTTATAAAAAAAATGATCAGGTACAAATAAGTCTCTTTCCTATTTCATATATAATATAAATTGCTTATAATATAATTTACGGCAAAAACGGAGAAGTTCTTCTCGCGCTATAACACTAATAATTATTTATTTACCTCGACATTTTTCGGCTGTGTTGCATTAGCCGTGGAGAGACGTACCTATAAATTGTGTTTCAGTTAAACCACACGTGTTTTTGTGTGTGCAATTTCTACGACATGTCAGTAGATTCCTTACTGACTATTTAGTAAGCGGAATATTTCGTTAGGTTATGTCTTTAGTGACATCATGAGCCAGTGACCTATCGAGGCCGCCTGTTCTAACACTTCATTAAATTATCGCCGAATGAGTATCGATTAAAGCTATGATACTATGATCTCTTAGACTTTAGATATCCTCCTGGCACACCATTACTACGCCATCTTCGCAAGTTCTCGCGGATTTTAGGCGTATGATATAGGGACAATTCTTGTACAAGAGAGATAAAAGAGTTTAGTGAGACATAACCGTGTTTATACGTATGTAGATCCTGTGAAAAATCGTCTGTTAGCATAATATTAATATTCAAATTGATTTTTTGTTTGTCCACAATGCTCTCGTAAAAGCATTTGTAATTCATTTATTGTAATTAATTAAGTAAAAAATATCAGATAATGTCCAAAACTCAAATGTACCAGATAAATACACATTAGTAATTAATTTGTAATATAATGTTATAAAATTATACATTTTGCGATAAGTACGTAATATGTTAAATAATGTTTTTAATACATTATTAGTTCGTTTACCTCAAAGTTGTGTTTATTATTATCCTAAGTTGAAATTACTTTTAAAGCCGAGCTGGAACAAAACTCAGTGTCTCATTACGTATAACAAAATTTTATAGTACAGAAGGTGGACTTTATAATATTCTCGGTTTTACTTACCTGTCAGGCGTTCAATACACGATAAGTTTTGCTGTCAGTTTTGCCACAGTCACGGCTATGATTGATCGTTAACTTTTCGTGTAATGTGATGATTGACGTCATTTCAGAGGAAATAAGTTGTCAGTCACTCAGTTATCAATCATGATTGATTTGATCTGGAAATTATAAACTTACTTATTATGTAAACAAATACTTACTTATAATATAAACCTTAATTATTTTTTACAGTTACATGCCTTTGCATGCATAGCCACGGCGAGATTAGTCTACTTTGCATATTTCCACAGCTTAATGTCATATGGGATTTTGTTGTGGGGGTCAGCTGCAGATATAGAAACCATCTTTATACTACAAAAACGTGCGATTCGTGCCATCTATGAGATGCGTCCACGCGAATCTCTTAGAGAATTATTTAAAGAAATAAACATACTGACCCTACCATCCTTATACATCTATGAGAACATCATGTATGTGCGTAAAAATTTGCATAAATTCAAATTAAATAGTGACCTCCATAATTTTAATACTAGGAATAAAGACAAAATAGCTATACCTAGCTTTAGATTATCTAAAACAAATAAAAAATCATTCTTAGGAAATAGTGTACGTTTCTATAATAAAATCCCAAAAGAGATAACGGGGCTCTCAGAGGGTAAATTCAAAACCTATATAAAATCTACTTTACTAAAGAATGCTTATTATAATGTAAATCAGTACATAGAGGACAAAGATGCTTGGGAACTTCCGCATAGCCACCACGCGGCACCTTCTAAACAAACTAGTGTAACCAAACCAAATATTGTAAAACAATCAGTTGAAAAAATTAAGCCCTACAAGTTTCTTGTGCGTTCTTCTTGTAAAGGTATCTTTCCGAACGCACGGTAGACTCATTACTGTTTATTTTCATTGACCTACAAAAGTGTCAGATTGTGACCTATTTGAATAAATCTTTTTGACTTTGACTTTGACTATAAAAATTATAAATTGTAAATATTCCGATTTTTAGCGTATGACCTATATGAAATAAAAATTGTTTTAATCTACTTATGCAAAGCTAGGCACCTACACATTTAAACTACTATAAAATTACAAAAAAATACGACTATGACTATGGCTAAGGCTAAGGCGATAAAAGTTAGGTAAGCCTAAGGATTGGGTCCGGCCGTTATGGTCCCAATCCGGTACGCCCCCGGCCGGGACGCACCCACATTGAAAAATTTGTTATTGCGATACGCTCCCACTATGAACCATTGAATCAGCCGCCTGTACCTGGCCCGAGAAACTCAGAAAAAATAATTTTTCAAAGACCGCCGTTTTATGGAAACGCGTACAGTGTAATTTTCCCAATGGACTTCTGTATCTGTTCTGTGTACCCGAATCTATAAATATGCTAAAAAGAGGTGTAACGTCCTATATTTTTTGTCGTCACCAATTAATATTCAGTACCTAGGAATACATATGAGCTGTTTTATTACTTTTTTTAGTTTGATCATGGAGCCAATGATCTTAACATTCTAGATTTCTACCGAACCGGCTTTTGTTATTACTGTCCTTATGTGACTTTTTAAAGGATTAGCTAAAAAGACATCGCATTCGTTCATATCATTTTTGATCGCGGATATTGCTATGCTTTCTTATTTTACCCTACTACAGAGGGGTAGGTAGTAGGTACCTAAATTATTATCTTTTTATTTCGATGCCGGGGTGAATGAGATGACCCGAATTTCATGTTTTTTTTAAATATTATAGTAAAAATATTATGTACTATTTTAATAGTCTCTCTCCGTGGTCGCTCCGTCATGACTGAGGATCGTGGTCATAATAATAATTTGAATTTATACTCTAATAGAACGGGTTACCCCATTAACACTGCTCGAGTCAATTCTTATGGGTTATGTGGACAATTCATATTGTCAGAGTTTCAGGTCGCCAAGATTCCTACGCAGCCTCCGACATGAAAGAGCCCTGTCATTGGTGGGTGTGGATGGTTTACACCCCGATCGTATGATCTTCCTCCATCGGTTTCTGTCAATCGCATCTGGGCTTTTCACTTGATCGCTCCATCTGGTTGGGGACCGTCCCCGGGCTCGCTTACGCACAGTGTTCCCAAAGACGATCCCTTTTCGAGGCTCATTGCAACAGTAGGTATAGCTAGACCGCTTAATTGATTCCGTTCCTGCGGGGTACAGGGGCGGCGGGGGGCGCGGAGTTAGACGTGAACGGGGGCCGGGAGAGGTGCGGGCGGGTGTGCGTGCCGGTCCTACGCACCTTTGCCCCGCAGGCGAAGACTCAATTAAGCGGTCTACCTATAGATATAAAAAGCATATTTTCATTAGGTACGGTAAAAATGTAAAGAAAACATAAAGAGAATATTAATATAATAAAAAAGCGGTAATTTTAAAATAATGAATCAAAATCTTCGGATGGCAACACAATTTCAGATTTTAGTGACTACCTTGACCTATTCATAAATTAGTTATGTATTTAACTAAGTCATAAAAATCATTATGACATTTTATTTTAAATGTATATAATATTTTCATATAAAAAAAACTAGTTATACACACAGACAGACAGTCTGACTAATCTATTATTAGTTTAGCATTTAGGTAACTACGCGATTGATATAATTACAATTTAAATTAAACAACTGGTCTAAGAACATTGAATTTAAGTTTATGTAAAAAAGGTAAATGTTGGGTAATGTGTATGTAAATTGTAAATGTGTATTTAGAACTTGTTGAATTGGTGTGTGACCAACCGTGGTGTTAGTTGTCAGGGCGATCTAATGAGGTTTTTATGCTGCTTTTATTTAGGGTTTTCTGAAGTCCTCCGACATGATCGACTATCACCTATGACTTTTTTTTTTGATAGAGAGTGACAAGACGAGCAAATCAGGTGCCTGATGGTAAGCATCATGATTGCCCATATCAGACACAGTGTCACCCAGGGACATTACGACAAGACTCAGTTTTCGAAAGTTTGTGTGAATAGATGGATGGATGTTTGTTACTCTTTCACGCCAAAATTACTGAAGCGATTAGGCTTTGAAATTTGCTATGTTAGGTAGCTTAGACCCTGGAAATAACACACGCGGTTTCTTTTACCGATATTCCCACGGGAACGATGACAACGCGGGTAATTAATGCGAAAATTTGTGAGGCTGGATGAATAGAATAGAATAGAATCATTTTTATTTAGGTAAGAAAAATAGTTTCAGATACAATGGTTTGCCTTATAGCTAAACATAAATTTAAAATTTCCATGTTAATACATTATCTTATCTTATCTTATCTTATATCTTTAAATGAGCAATTCTTGTATATATATATAATTGGAATCTCGGAATCGGCTCCAACAAATTTTCATAAAATTTAGTATATAGGGGGTTTCGGGGGCGATAAATCGATCTAGCTAGGAATCATTTTTAGAAAATGTCATTTTATTTAAAAAAAAAAAAAGTACCGGTCATCCAGGTACTATTATTTATGAAAGCTGTTGTATGTATAATCTAAATAGGGTACATACTCAGCATTATGTCACAGTAGAACTGTGACGCTGGTTTTCAATATGCACCACGGTTCATGTCTGGACTGTGAACATGGATGGATGTTTGTTACTCTTTCACGCCAAAACTACTAAACCGATTGGGCCGAAATTTGGTATGTAGATACTTTAGACACTGGAATAACACATAGGGTACTTTTTATTTGAATATTCCCACTGGAACAATGAATAAATGCGAAAATTTCTGTTCTTACGTGCAAACTGTGGAATGATCTCCCTGATGCTATTTTCCTGTTGAACTACAACATTGGGCTCTTCAAAAGGTAAGTGAATAGAGAGAGTGTTTAAGGATCAGCAACATACTGAAAATACCACTGCTGTTGCAGGTATCCATAGGCGGTGGTAACCGCTCAACATCAGGCGGCCCGTCTGCCTGTTTGTCACCTAATTATGACATAAAACCTTTTAGTATGAACCTGAAGCACCTATTTGGTATGTACAGGTACATTTTACATAGTTTTTGCGTCGACAGGACAACGACATTAAGTTCTGAGGTCATTATTTAGGCTGCTCTGTCAATACGTGTCGAGATTTTTTAACACCCACGGATTATAGTTCAATTACCGAGTTTGTAGCTATTTTAATCTGGTTTTTCTCCGCTCGTTCCCCATAAATCTGTGTACATACTCGTATTTTTTGTGACTGCTCGTTTGCATTTATTTGATCGACCAAAGAACTTTTAAAGTCCTTTCTCACATGGCGCAGAAAAAAAAAACTATTTTTTATGTGATTGTAGAAAAAATTTCTCTACAATCGTTATTAATTATCGCTAAACTGAAAACCTACTATAATAATTACCTACTATAAATATCAAGAAGCTTTATTGAGGGGCGTTACCACAGAATAAATATTAGTACTAATATAGTTTTTTTTTTATGATAGTGAGTGACAAGACGAGCACATCAGGTACCTGATGGTAAGCATCATGATTGCCCATATCAGACACGGTGCCACCCAGTATTTTTAAACTCAAAATTCTGCGCGGCACTGCACTGCGCCTGTCACCCTGAGATATTAGTTGTTGAAACTCGTCATGCCCAGTAATATCCCTGGTAACATTGCCCTTCTGACCGGAACACAGTAATGTTTGCACATTACTGCTTGGCGGATGAATACCTGGTAAAGGTGTGGTACTTCCCCAGGCGCCCCCCTGCTAAAGAGACCTACCATTAAAAACTACTTTACTTACTGCCTTTTTTTTAAATCACTTTCGCCACAACGTAGAACCCAAAAAAGCGTAAAATGAGCGATGTAGTTCAAAAGTCCATAAACAACAGTACCGCCCACTAAGAATATTGAAAGTGAAACTCCAACCAGGCATTGTTGGCCTGTGACTCTGTGACACGGCGACCTTGGTCGCATGGGGATTGTAAACACACTGTGGTGTGGCCGATAGGTTATGGCGTTTCGATTTCAGGTGTCCGACGTTGTCTGTTATGTGTGGCGAATGATTCTTTTTTTTTTATGGTAGTGACTAACAAGACGAGCAAATCAGGTGCCTGATGGTAAGCATCATGATTGCCCATATCAGACACAGTGCCACCCAGTGTTTTAAAATTCAAAATTCTGCGCGGCACTGCACTGCGCCTGTCACCCTGAGATATTAGTTGTTGAATCTCGTCATGCACAGTAATTTCGCTGGTAACATTGCCCTTTAGACCGGAACACAGTAATGTTTGCACATTACTGTGTGCCGAATGAATAGCTGGCAAAAGTGTGGTACTTCCCCAGGCGGCCTCCTGCAATAGAGACCTACCACTACCTACAGAAATTCTTGTTCAGTTTTAAAGTTAAAAAAAGTAAAGTATTTAATCTAATTTTTATCCTCGGAAATGAAGGTTTATGACTCTTGTAGCTTTCTAATAATATATCTCTAATAATATTCTCGCTCCGGGTACTTTATCGTATTCTACTAATATTATAAATTCGAAAGTTTGTGCAGATGGATGGATGACTACACGCCAAAACTACTGAACCGATTGGGCTGAAATTCGGTATGTTTAGTTTACACCCTGAGAAAACAATAAGGGTGCTTTTTATCTCGATATTTCCATGGGAACGAAGACTACGCGGGTGAAACCGCGGGCCACAGCTAGTACACATTTATATTAAACTTACTCTTCAGAATCACTTAGTCTATTGGAGAAAACGCGTAGTACAAAAGATCTAAGCGTGTAGACGGCGGAAAGCGAATTAGTTTTATAATAATCCGGATAAATACTTTGATCCTATGGTTTATATTATTGACTAATTACTATATTAATTTCGGGAATTTTAACCCGACTGCGACGAAGGAGGGTTAATTATTCTTTTTACCATAATGAATAACTAAGCGCAAAAGGAAACGGGCTTGGAATCCAAGAAAGCTGGGCCCAGAAAACCTTACACTGTCTGTCCTACATTACCGGGTAGGTTATAATGTTCTTCATAATAAATAATATTTCCAAACAATTATCGCCGATTAATTTATAATTTGATTTGAATAAAGTGGGCTTGAGAACATAGTATTTTTAATAGAAACGTATATTAAGGGCGGTACTAAAAATATTAAAAATTACATTAAAAATTGTTTGCCAGAAAACTAATGACCATAAAAAAGGTTTAGAATAAATTTGAAAAATAATGCATTATTAATTATATATATAAAAAGAACAGATACTATAATATACACAATTATAAATATACAAATAAATATTTATATAAATATATACAATTTCTGACAATGGAATATGCTCAGCTGTGTGCCACACAAGTTAATCCTGCACAGCGCTGGTTTTCAGAATATACCATGCTCGACCATGGGTGTTAATCAAGCAAACGACAAAAAAAAATGTTTCAAGAGGGATTACATACAAATAGTTTCCACACAACATGAAAGCACTTTTGAATTGTTTATGCACTTTAGAAAATTGTTATTAGGCCTATCAAATAAAATCAAAATTATAATGTAAGTTCGATCTGGCCCTAGAACTAACAACTCCTTTTTGGTTTCCTGTTGTTGATGACTGTGTATGTCTCTTCCTTGATTTTTATAGTCTACTAGCTGTGCCCCGCGGTTTCACCCGCGTAGTCTTCGTTCCCGTGGGAATATCGGGGTAAAAAGTACTGTTTATGTTATTCCAGGGTCTAAACTATCTACATACCGAATTTCAGCCCAATCTGTTCAGTAGTTTTGGCGTGAAATAGTAACAAACATCCAGTCATTCATCAATATATCTAACCAAAACCGCGCTAGATGGCGCTGGAGGTGAGTTAGAACTCGCAAGCGTTTGGTACACCTATTAATAAAGTTAGTTAAGTTTTTTACATTGACAAGTTGACAACAAATTGAAGTTATTTTTAGAAGGATTAGCTCCTAAGGGGTTATTGTACTTTTATCTGAAACAACTTTCACTATGAAGCCAACTTTGAAGGTGCGAAAGAATTGCTATTACTCCCGCACACATTTGCTATTTTCTTTATTATGGATTGTTGTATTATGTTGTATTATGGATTGTTGTAATTAAATGCTTTAAATGAAGCAAAAGTAAGACAATAGGGCAGGAAGCCAGACATAATTCTCTTATTATATTGTCAAAGCCATCCTTGGCCTTATTGGTAATTTAATCAAGAATAGGGAAGTGTTATTGGACGATTTATACCTAACCTAACTAACAAAATTAGACCTCTTAATTAGAAAATACATGTTGATCAAGTGTGGCAAAAAATAGACCGATATGTTTTTGCATTAAAGAAGCTTAGACAGTATCAATGGAGGCTGCATTAACAGTTTACCACGGTTATGTAGCATCACTCCACAGCTATGGCCTAATAATGTCGGGCCAATCGGTTGACATTGACAGAGTCTAAGATGAAAAAACGCTGTATCCGAGTTATTAACAAGGCCTGGTTCTTAAATAGTTGCAAACCCTTGCTCAAAATATGTAACGTTCTCCCTCTTCCGTGCATCTATATTTGAGACATATGTATTTTCGTTAAGACACACCCCGAATACTTTAAAATGCGTAGTGAAGTTTACTCTCGACGAAAGCGAGCAAAGTTTACTAGCCTATTGTATCAGCCTCCTTGTCGCAAAGTAATTTATAAGAAAAATGTATTTGACATGAGTATATTAATTTATAATAGGATACCTGATGAAATTATTAAAAGGCAATTTATTTAATAAAAAATTAAGTGACTGTCAATTATGCAATTGCTTGTATAGATAGCATTAAGGAATTTTTGGACTTTCGTGGAGATTTTAAATAATATTTACACGTCTGCTTGCAGGCTGAATGCAGTGACATAGTTATAAGATACCGAAGAACCATTTGTAATATTATGCATTCTGGAAAATATTTGATTATGATCAGCTATAATTTTAATAAAGTGAAATTAGAATATTTTTATTCAATTAGGTCCTAAGAAGAGACTTTTGCTAGTCAATGGGGATGTAGATTGTTAATTGTGTGTTTATTAGGTAGTTTATGATAGTTTTACTACATCATTCTCAAAGTAGCATGATTCTAGTGAAAGCTGTCTTTATACCAATTACCACTTGACTAGGGAAGTGACAATTTTGATTTATTTTTATTAATAATTCGATAGTCAAAAAGAACTCAATCTTTTGAACTAAATGACTTAAATTAATTACTAATAAAAATGGACTGTTGAACAACAAAAAATTTACAAACATTATACAAATAATATTTGTACCTACTCGTACAACTGTAGAGTATAAAAGATGGGCGAAATTTTCAAGACTTAAATTATAACCTCTTGACATATTAATCACAAAACACGTATTAAAATGTCCTATTTACAGTGATTAGCAAGTTTTATGTTCTATATTAATATAAAATATTATTTGAATATTATATCGAAATATAGTGACAGGTTTAGGACACTCGTAAAAATATATGACGTACCTCCCCATATATTATGTGATTTTGTTATATCAAGTTTTTTTCGTTAATCTTGGATTTGTATAGTACGGATTACGGAAACATATTACTTAATAATACCTATATATTTCTGCGTAGTATATATTTTCGTAGAACTTGTTGAAAGAACGAGTTCCAACATTAACATACGAATTAGATTAAATTTAAAATTACAAAACGACACAATAATAATGTAAATTTAAACCTACGAATAGATCCCTTATAGGATTGATGATTCTAGGAATTTTCCACTTGTACAGTGTTATATTTAAGGTTTTAAAGGACTTATGTACGAATAGGTACTTGATTTGGGTAGATTTTTAAAATTTTATGTAATGGACTTGTGTCATTCATTCTAAAGATCTGGTTCTTTTGTTCCTCATCATCATGTTTGTCTGGAAGAGATCGCTCTGAACGATAAGTTGTTACTCTTTCTAGTTTTAAGTTTTCTCTTTGTCATTTTTTATATTATTGTGGTACTAATAAAGTGTTATTATTCGCTCATTCTTTTGCAAATCTTATCTTATTATATCTATATCTTATCTATATCTTTAAATGAGCAATTCTTGTATATATATATATAATTGGAATCTCGGAATCGGCTCCAACGATTTTCATAAAATTTAGTATATAAGGGGTTTCGGGGGCGATAAATCTATCTAGCTAGGAATCATTTTTAGAAAATGACATTTTATTTAAAAAAAAATAAAAAATACCGAGCAAAGCTCGGTCATCCAGGTACTGGTTTCTTAAATGATACGGTATGCGCCGTTCAATTCAATCCTTGGTTCAGGACCGCGTCAAGCGATCCTGTTGTCTCGCTGCGATCAAATAGATCGATAGTTCCCTGCACTCGTTGCATAGATCAGAAGTTGGATCCGCTCATTGATTCATATAGTTCAATCGAACGAATGCATCCTTTGGGCGCAACTGTAATCATTCTCTGGCCTTTGAAGAGAAAATGAATTCTTAATGAAATAAGCTCATATTTACTAACATCTAACCGTACTGGTCTAATTAATGACTAATATGTTACGCGTAAGTAAAGCCCTAAAACATAATCCCCTGAGATCCGATTCGTCAGGCTAGCCACTGGGTAAGTACTCGTACTAGGAAGCCTGGGCACACATGTTCATTTAATTAGTAATGTCTAACGACAGTGACCCGGATTCCGTCGTAAGTCGTCAACTAAGACCTGTTATGTGAAAATTTTGATGTTATCAACTTTTCCGCATAATTTACTCGACTACAAGAGTTATCAAATGATATGAGTATGAGAATGTGATGGAATTGAAAGAAGCGAAAGTTGTACGGCAGGATGGAGAGAATTAGTCTCTGCCTATCCCAAGGGGAACAATGCGTGACTATACGTATGTTACAGTTACAGAGTTCTAAGCAAAATATCAATCAAAGAATAGAAAAGAACCTCGAAATCTTTTTTTTTCTCTTAAACTTCTTTCTCTAAACTATTCACAAATGACAGACAAGTATCAAATAGTAAGTCATACTGCTTGCGTGGTACATCTAAAAATATATAGATAACTATGATGAAACTTGAAGTCAACCACCTTTATCAGTCCAAATAGTACGCCTTACGCCTCCTTATCAAGCTAAACAAGCTTCCATGATCTGTCACACTGGAAAGATCGATGGTCCGCTCCAAAAAATATATAGGAACAGAAGACAGTCACAAAAACACAAATACTTACTCGCGACATTACATTTACTCAGGACCTTGATTGTTTTTAGATTTTAGATTGGGTTAAATGTGAGGATATTCCTATTTAATAAAAAATAATAAAATTGCTCTAGTTTGAGCAAGGAATAAAATGGTTGGGAAAAAAATAACGCAGTGTGTTTCAAGTTAGTAATATAAGCTGTTTATTTTGTGTTATAGTTATTTTACTTTTCATATTTGCACTCCACCCAATTTCTGTTAATTTTTACCAGCTTTTTTGATAACTGGTAGAAAATGCTACTATAGTATTAAGTGAGTCCTAAAGTTATGCTGAATTATAAATATTTTTTTTTTTATCGAAATTCTTCATGTTCATTGAACTGTATGCCGATGTGACAACCCTAGAGACTTTACATCAGACACTGCAGATAGGTTGGACTTCTGTACGTTTTAAGTTTCAATCCGCAGTCGCTCATCGCTCGCCGCTCCTAACATGGTCTGTGTAAAAATTCGTCTGTTGCTAGCACATATTCGTGTAATCGGCTATGACGTCAAGGCCTAGATCAAGTGAACGACCCGACAAGGCCAAATCGACCGTTTGCGACGCAACTACGATGCCTATGTCGGTTTTTTTTAATTGCGGAAATAGGAAGGCGAATCTTCTGTCCTTGGAATATGGAATTCTTGAGACGGACTCCTGAATTGAATTGTAACTATGTAACCTATTCTTCTATTATAATATGTGGTAATATATAGGTATAATAAGTAAGGTCTTTATACAATGTGATACAAAATGTTGTAGTAATAATAATAAAAATACATAAATATACAGAACTAAAAGAACAAATAGGAAGGATCTGGAAAATGGACAAAGTATATATTGTGCCCCTCGTGCTCTCGAGCACCGGAGTTATACCAAAATATTTACATCACTACCAAACAGTTAGATCTACCTAACAACCTTTACTTCACCATGCAGAAAGCAGCTCAGCAATACTAAGCACATGCCGAATTGTCCGTAAATTTTTGCAGGACGACGCAACATTCCAACCACCAGTAGAAGACGGAGCGCACTTAGCTTAGGCCCGTGAGTTTCGTAGTAAGCAACCGGAAATCTTAAATTTTCGTGAATAAAATACACAAAATAATAATAATATATGAGACAACTTCCACACACGGTCATCTGGTCCCAAACTAGGCTAGAAGCCTGTACTATGTTAACCAGATGACTGATATACAAACTTATATAAGCTTATAACACCTAGACACAGATCAAACAGACGTGTTCATACACACAAATGAACCTTAACAACTTGCAAAAGAAAGAATTGCGAAATTAACAAGAAAAAAATTCGACCTCCCATATAACGCACTCTTAATAAAATACTGACCTAACTCAAAATTTGACCAAAATGAGTTATAGTGAAATATCTACTTAAAAAAGCGAGTACTATAACCTACTTTATTAAAAACACCCCTATTCCTTAAAAAATAAGATATAAAATTAGAAAAGTCTATATTTTCCTTCCGCCGCGCACCTACTACCTCCATCGAATAGTGACCGATTCATTGTTTCGTCCTCGGCTGCAGGTGGTGGTTGTGTACAACGCTGACCGATTTCGAGATATGTCGTTGTTTCGTAAAAAATAGAAGGTTAGATTATTGAACTTCGTTAAAGCAATAACGTCTAATTTTGTTTTAAGTCCATATTTTAGGAAGTATTTAGTTGATCTGTTGACTCATTTTGTATTGAGTCAGTATTAAAGTGAAACTTGCAACAGCTTTAATGGCCGTTTTCGATATAAGTCTGTGTAGTTCTGAAAATATTAAAATTATTTTGTCGAATATCAAATTCGGTCTCTATAGTTTAAAAATCTTTCCGATTTCTTTGACCAATTTAATATTGAGTCTTTGTAACATAAAAATTACGTATATAACTAATGATATATCCTAAAATAAGTCTGTGTATCATTTAAATATAAACATAGTTTTTTGAGGAAGGCCGGGACATTTTTTTTGCAGGGACATCCTGGGGAACTACCACATAATATTTACAGTTATTAAACCGCAAAGCAGTAAGTAGTGTGCAAGCATTATTGTGTTCAGGTCTGAAGGGCACTGTATCCAGAGAAATTACAGGGAATGATGAGATTAAACAACCAATATCTCAGGGTGACACACGCAGTGCCTGGGTCTCGCCAGGGCTTTGAATTTCAAAACCCGAGGTAGCACTGTATCTCCTACGACTCGCTTGCTTAAATCAATAATCCCCAAATATAAAATTTTTTGTTTAAGATCTTTTTTTTCGTACTGAGATGATGAATACATCTACTTCCCGATTTTCCTCCTCTTTATTATGACGTGTTGAGATAGAATTTGAAAAGTTATTCTTTACGGAAGTCTTATATTTTTATAACATTCCATGTCAGCAGTAGGTTCCTGTTAAGATCTTTGTACGTGAAAGTTGTGAGCAGACTGCACCCAGCGTACCTTTTTAGGTCATCTGTCCACATTATGGCAGGATGTCCTAAGCTGCGCTTTCTGGTCCGTGGTCTCCATTCGAGAACTTTACAGCCCTATCGACCATCAGTTTTTCGTGTTATGTGCCCTGCCCATGGCCACCAATTTGATAATCCACTGGGCTATTTCGGTAACTTTCGTTCTTTTACAGATCTCCTTATTTCTAATTCGATCTCGTAGAGAAATTCCAAGCATAGCACTCTCCATAGGTTGTTGCGCTACTTTGAGCTTATAAGGCCCACAGTAAGAGATCGCGTTTCAAAGCCATAAGTCATCACTGCTAACACACACACACACACTGGTCGAAGACCTTTGACTTGAGGCACTGAGGTATTTTGGACGAGAAGACGTTGCGTAGGCTTTCGAACGCTGCCCAGCTAGTTGGATTCGACGATTGATCTATTTCTCGAAGTTGGACCTACCGACCTAACATGCATGTCCTAGGTAGACATACGAGTCCACAACTTCTAGAACCGAGTTCCCAACCGATACTGGGGAGGGCACAACAAGGGCATTGGACTTTCATCACCTTTGTCTTTTCCATGTTCATTTTATGCCCGACCCGTTGAGAAACTCAATGAGGTCTTCGAGCATCGTGCTGAGATCTTCCATCGAGTTTGCCATAACTGTGATGTCATCAACAAATCAAAGGAGTCATGTATTCACTCCATTCCAGAAACCTAAAGGCGTCCTTCACTGTGGCAGTAAACAATAATTTCAGTATAGATAGTATCTGCCTTTAAGTTTTAAATATTTTTGTATTTCAATTAAACTCAAAAATTAATTAAACTGTGCGCGTTATTCGACAGCCTGGTTGGCACAGATGGTAGTAACTCTGCTTTCTGTGCCGCAGGCTCCGGGTTCAATCCCCGGCCAGGTCAAACATTTGTGTGCATGATGAACATGTCTGTTTGATCTGTGTCAGGGTGTTATAAGCCTATATAAGTATGTATATCAGTCATCTGGTTACCATAGTACAGGCTTCTAGCCTAGTTTGGGACCAGATGACCGTGTGTGAAAGTTGTCCCATATTATCATTTTAATTTTGTGTAGGTTTTGTGTTTCTTTGATTAAGTAGTTATGGATTATACTGTTTGTGTTGTCATTAATTTTGTATAACTTTATTCAATTGTGTTTTTTTGTATTTAATCCTGGAGATGCTTATGAAGGTTACATTGATTTAGGTAGCAATAAATAAGCTATATACCTATATAATCTTACGGCAAACTTTCCTTTAAGTTTAGGTTTAGGTTTCTTTTTAAGGTGGTTGGGCCGTCATCGCTTCCCCTATAAACTTTGAGGAACCAATGACGATGATAGAAGAGATATAATTTCTTCATTAGTGTTTTATATAAGCATCAACTAAGTTTAAAGTTGTATTTATCCAGTTTTACTACAAAAACAAAAGGTACTACAAAAGCAAAAAACTGCAAATAGGTATAAATTTAAAGTCTTTCCTAGAGAATTCCAATTTTTTAATTTTTTTTTCGGTTTGCAGTTTTTCTTTCTTTTGTAAAACTTTTCTTTTGTAGTAAAACTAGTAGTTTTACCACCACCACCATATAATTAGTTATGCTCACAACTTTCACGTACCATATAATTAGTTAATGCTTACAATAAAACACTAATGCTGAAATTATATCTCTTCTATCATCGTCATTGTTTCCTCAAAGTTTGTATAGGAAATGATGTCGGCCCAATTTTGAGACTTTCTGTGATACTTGGGTCGTAACAGTTATTTGCATCTGAATTTGTATCTATATTTTTCAAGATATTAAAGATCTAGTGTGGGTAGGTTTAAAAAATATGTTATTTTAAGGGTTAATTCGCAAATTGTCTCAATGCGTGATTAACAATAACTCATAAAGTTTAATGAAGATAAGATTATTTAAGTTTTTTAAATTTAAAAGTTTTTATATTCTTTTCCCTGTATACGATGTGTTATAAGTTATTTATAAAGGGATGTATCTACCCGTTCACCTAAATCACTTGCAAAAGAAAGAATTATTGCGAAACCCGTGGTTGCCGTCAGAGCCGGCTAAGGGTTATGAGATCCAGAGGACGGGCAGCAGCGTCCTCTGCGTAAAACCATCAAACTGAGCTCGCCAACCCACCTGCCAAGCGTGGCGAGTATTGGCAATAACCCCCTTTATGGGGGAGGCTTATGATCAGCAATGGACTTTCAACGGCTGGATGATGATGGAAAAAACTTACCATAAAAATTTTCCGATCAGACGACCTACTTTGTATGGGAAGTCAAAATTTTCTTTTTGCGAATTTTATAATTCTTTCTTTTGCAAGTGGTTTAAGCTGACATCTTTTGGGTAGATGGACCCCCTTGTATTACTACACCTTTTTGTAACACGTTGTATAGTAGTTTACTTTTAAAGCGATTTTTCAAATAAAGTTTTTAAAATGAGTCAGAAGATTAATTAGACAATTATTGTCGAAAAGTGACTTATTTGTTAATAAGTCCCTTTATTTTTTATTCAAATAATGAAATAATAACCTAATTTCAAAATGGTCAGTGCTTAATTAGATGTGTTAAGTAAAACATAGACCCATTTTCAGTTAGTTCAATAATGACATTTATTTTTTTGCAATATAATGACTCAACTCCAAAGGGCTAAATATAAACATATTTTTTTAATATAAATAATTAAAAATTTAATAATATAATGATTGCATCTGAAAGTTCATACTTTTAAGATGATTTACATGTATTTAGTTATTTCTGACGATTTTTATTTTTTATTCTACAGGAATTTAAAGAACATGCTGTTTTTACCAAAAACGTTTTATGTCCATTGCCAAAAATTAGTAATTTTGAATTCGGTCAGTATTTTATTAAGAGTGCGATAAATTTGTCGATCAGCAGCCCGCCTAGCATGGCACGGAGAAAACTTATTTTCCCCATTTTTTCTCTCTATCGCACCCGAACATTGCATATCTGCTGTCTCGTTCTAACCCCCTGGGAATTCGTTTTCCTCGGTCATTCTATCTATAAATCTATCTATTTTAATTATTATTGTATATTGTATTGTATCTATGGACAAAGTCTGCAATAAATGATTTTTAATTTAATTATTTTTTAATTGTGCTACCGAGGCTGATCCATTTTATATAAAAAGGTAGCGAAAATTTGTTCAATTCAGAAAAGTGGTTCAGTTTGGCGAGCAGATGCACCTTCTTAAAGCATTTTGGCCCTTTTTGCTGTCATCAGTCAAAGACTTTTATTTATCGTGTTAGACAACCGTTGACACGAAAATTTCATTAAATTATTAATGTTACCGGCTGTAGAAGAGGACCCAACCCTCTCTACCCGTGGATACCGTAAGAGCCGGCTAAGGGATATGAGATCCAGAGGATGGGCAGCAACCTCCTCTGCGCGTAAAACCATCGAACTGCGTTCGCCGACCCGCCTGCCAAGAGTGGCGAGTATTGGCAACAACCTCTATTATGGGGGAGACCTATGTCCAGCTGTGGACTTCCAGCGGCTGGATGATGATGATTAAATATTATAAGACCGCAGGATCACGCCGGATGCAGGCCGCTTACAACCGGACTAGATGGAAATCTATGGGAGAGGCCTATGTTCAGCAGTGGACATCCTATGGCTTAGATGATGATGATGATGATGATTAAAATATTTATTATACATATCTTCCGAATAGAATGACTCGGAGACAGGGTCAATTTTTTCAAAGAAAAATTTGTTTCGGATCTTAATCGAAAACATAATGTATACTTACCACTATTTTAAAGATGTATATTACCACTATAAAATCATATTTCAAACAAGAATCTAATTATTTTAACAACTTATTGCCATATAAAGATGTTTATATATTTTTACAACACTGTTTCTGTGCTTATGTGTGTTCTAGGACGTTAAAATTCGTTTGATGTTTGTTATTAGCTATTGCTTTCTTTGAGAAGTACTTGTAGAATACTACTTTTTTTTTTTTTTATGATAGTGAGTGACAAGCAAGACAAGACAAGCAAATCAGGTGCCTGATGGTAAGCATCATGATTGCCCATATCAGACACAGTGCCACCCAGTGTTTTAAAATTCAAAATTCTGCGCGACACTGCACTGCGCCTGTCACCCTGAGATATGAGTTGTTGAATCTCATAATGCCCAGTAATTTCGCTGGTAACATTGCCCTTCATACCGGAACACAGTAATGTTTGCACATTACTGCTTGGCGCATGAATAACTGGCAAAGGTGTGGTACTTCCCCAGGCGGCCTCCTGCAAAAAGAGGCCTACCACTACAAAACTTATGTTTTAGTTAATATAATGTGTTGAATTATTCTACGGATTCAGGTGATGTCAAGAGATTATCAGGTGTCTATTTTTTAAAGTCAAATTAAACATTGTATATTATATATACAGTCTGGTTGGCACAAATGGTAGTAACTCTGATTTCTGTGCCGTAAGCCCCGGTTCGATCCCCGGCCAGGTCAAACATTTGTGTGCATGAACGTGTCTGTTTGATCTGTGTCTGGGTGTTATAAACTTATTAGTATGTACTTGTATATCAGTCATCTAATAACCATAGTACAGATTTCTGGCCTTGTTTGAAACCAGATGACCGTGTGTGGAAGTTGTCCCATATTATTATTTATTATTTAACGGGGACCTTATTCTAATAACAAATTTTGCAAGTTTTGCAAGTAATGAACCTCTTTAATATTTGCTGTGTAATGAATCTACCGTGCGTTCGTAGGATACCTCTACAAGAAGAACGACCAATAAACTTGTGGGTCTTAATCTGGCGTGCTTAAAAAAGAAAAACGAATCCGACAAAACAGCTCAACTGCTCATTTATTTCAAAAATCTAGTTTAGCAGTAGGAAAATAACGTTTATTTTCTCTATTTATAGTTAAACAAGGAGCCACAACATTTGATATTATCACATTTTTAGGGGTGTTTCAATAAAATAATTATGAATCCATCTCTAGTATTTACTGTAGGTGCATAATAAGTTTGTGCATAATAAAGACATGGTTTTCTTGTACGTAATTGGATGAGATAAAAAAATATAGGTACCCTGATGAACCCGTATGGAAATGAGAGTATTTCGTAATATTTCACAAGATTTGATCTCTATATAAATTATCGTAAACAACAGTAATTTATTCCCAAAATATATAATCTCATCTCGTAAATTGACACTCCATTTTACGTTCACCTAAATTATATAATATTAATGATTAAACACACAAATTAATTTTAATTGACTAGCTGTTTGAATTCGGACAAATTTTAATAAATCGATCTTAGTAATACTAGTTTCCTTTTTTTTTAATATACGCTTAAGCATTGATATATTACTTACATGCTTTGAACGAAGGTGTTTATTAATACTTGTTTTCTAGAAATCTAGACTTTGGCTGGAATTATTATCGCGTTTTAATATGACGATATTTGTAGGACGTTGACCTAACACACCCAGAATTCCAATGTCGCTCTATAATCATTCCTGCTACATATTTATGCTAATATATTAATGATGGAAGAGGCAAGTGTCAATATTTAAATGTTGTTTAAGTATTTTTCTTGCTGACGATACTTTAAGAGCTGTACGAATCTACGTCTGAAACGAATCTAATTCGAATCCGTGAAAGACGGTCCGAAGTATTCGTAGAACTAGTTGTTTGGTAGTTAACGCACTAGATTCGATGACCGTCATTTGATTTCTCTCGTCATCCGTGAATCTCCATTTCATTGACGACATTGACGTACCGAAGTAGCCATAGTTTTATTCGTATGATCACTCGCGCACTGCGTCCGCACTATGTCCGAGTATTCCGAATAACGGATTCGGATCGGATTCTTTTCGGACATAATGCGTTACCGCTCTTAAGCGACATTGACTTAGACAACTAAACTTTTATCATAATCATCATCATCTCAGACGTAGGACCTTCACTTTTAGACACAGGCGTAACCATAACCCATAGATTTCCATCTAGATCGTAGCTCATAAACGAATAGTCCAATTTTATTGAGTTTTTTTGTATGAATGCTAAGCGACGACACACCCGGACACTCGACTTAATTCCTATACAAAAGCCGCGCTATAACTATCTACTACACAGACACTGCACACATGAAGTTTTGTACACGCGCAAGAGCGTTTGTGAGGTGCGTTCCGAGCTTATGGGTCGTCGAGTGCTAAATCTCACTCGCGGGGTGAGTAAGGCCCGATTGGTGGGATGACAGTCCGTTCTATATGAAGTATTATTATCTGTTCTGTGACATTGATATGGTTTTTAGACTTTTTTGTGTGTTGGGATTACTTTGTTCCGTTGTCTGCACATTGCTTTTTGTTAGTATGTATTTTGTTTACCAAATTTCATTGCACCTGTTTTTCAACAACAAAAGTACCATGTTTTCGCACATGTACGAATTTCACTTCCGCTAACGAAACTCCCAAAGCTCCTATAAAATAGGCAAATGTCAACTCTATTCTCTTCGCATAAGAATCAACAATACACCCCCATAACGATAATATCCAACCGTTATTATTCTTGCCCGATATAAAAAATAATGAGTTTTAACCATCAACCCTTCTGTTTAACTATGAAGCTTATCCCTAAGTGATAAAGTTAAAATTGTATTGTTGTCGGATTAAATTAGAATCTGTTACGGTTAAGCGAAGGGGTATTATGGACCTTTTTGCAAACATTTTGCTCGGCTTTGGTGGATGGAAAGGTAAACGAATTTTGACAATAAACATATGTGTAACATTTTCTACTGACTTACTGACACTTTTCGTTAATTTTAAGTCCGTCCGCTATAGCTGGAAACAAACTATCGAACGCGTCTGAAAACCACAATAACTGATTTGTGTTGGAACTAGGGCTTGCAAATATTCGTAAAAATTTATATTCGAATATTCGAATTTTTATCAGGTATTATTCGAATATTATTCGAATAATTAAAAACAGGTTTTTTCGTAATCAAATGTCTTTATTTTTAAATTTCATTGAACAAATAGAACCATAACTAATTTGCCTGCTTTTGTTAAGGTCGTATGATTCCTTACTAAAAACATCTTTCAAGTAAATTAACGATTTCCTTGAGGGAAATATGTTTGAAGGTGGCTCTGCATAATATTTGCTAGGATTGTGAAACTATTTTAACGTACAGACAAGGTCTGGTAGGCGTCTCTCTGCAAATCCTGTTCTTCAGAGCCTTGAACAGCTCTTCACTCGTGAAACTGTCAGTTGCTTGAAGTTTCGCAAGCATCAATTCAAGGACTGTTTCAGCAGTAAGCAGATTTGCATTTTCTTGACAAAGCGCCTATACTATTGCCTTTACAATATTGAGAAGTGAACAATTCTTCCAGGAAAGCCAACTCAGCCGAGCTAAAAGTGACTACGACTTTTAAATTAATTAAAATCTTCATAATAATTTTGATTTAATGAGAATATGAATAAGAATTTGTAATTATCGAATATTCGAATATCGCAAATTTGATAATCGAATATTCGACGTAATTTATTATTCGAATTATTCGAATATTCGAATGCAAGCCCTAGTTGGAACGCGGCTTTCGACTGATAAAAATATCTAGTGAACCAGATATAGATATGTATAATAGCGCTACCGTATTTTAGAACTAGGGACAGTTGAAGACCCCGAGGCTAGAATATAAATTACGTTATATCGCTAAATAACTATTATCCAAAGTTAAGAACCAGGACCACTTTGTCAAGAGTGCCCGACTTAGATTAAGATTTCAGAAGACAGTTAGTTTTGAGTTCCTATTGTCGGTAGTCAGTCGTGTCATGCAAGTGAAAGACACCGAACTCTGACATCACGGTTAGACACACAATGACGGGACAAGAAGCATTTTAAGGCCTAGCGCGCACTGCCTTGCGTTGAGTTGCGTTTACCGCAAACATATTCTGTGAAGTATGGAGTGTCTTAATAAGTCTCAAAAGCCAAACGGTAGAATAAACGCACGTACGGTTAACGCAAGGTGCTAGGCCTAAAGTTTCATGCAATTTGCACTTAACGACAAACTGCGATCGCAAAATTGCAAACAACTCGAAACATTTGTTGCATTTTACATTCCAAGAATATGTGTGTATTGGTGTACGTAGTAATTAGCAAAGACGTGCAATTTCAAATTAATTTCATAATTAATGTCAAGAAGCTGAGAGTGCTGCGACTGTATTTACTGTAACCTTCGGGTAACTGATGCTCACTGAGCCTCTTTTAACGTTTCAAGCGTACTAAACACACAAATGTGAATATTATGTGCAGAATCGACCGCTTCCATGAATAAGCTAGTTTCCGTGGCAATTTCGAATATTCAACTTCAACTCCGAACTCTAAATAGTTTATGTAAAATCTCGTGTATGTTTTTTGCATGACAACCTAATTTTTTCCTGGACGATGTTTTCCAATAAATACAGCTTCTATGTCCAAAGGTCTGCCCGGCATGAGTTCATGTCACAATTTGCATCCATGGCGGTTTCAAAGTAAACCCTTTGAGACGCCGTCAAAGACAACATTCTTTTTGCATTTCAGAAAGGCACCCATATTATTGATCTTTTTATGGGGATTTTATTGTCCAAGGAAGCTTTATAAAATACTAGCTGTGTCCCGCGGTTTCACCCGCGTAGTCTTCGTTCTCGTGGGAATATCGGGTTAAAAAGTAACCTGTTATTCCAGGGTCTAACCTATCTTGCTTGATCAATGACAGCTGAATGAAAATGTATTTTTTGGTCATATTTCCGTAAAGTAAGTTCTAAGAGGGTTATTATATTTATCAATTGAATATTAAATTACCCGATAAGATAGCATTTGTGTACCTAATTTAAGGTAATATGACCAAAAATTAAAAGAAAAATAAGACATGGCATAGGGGGGGGGGTTCACGGGGTTCACCCGTTGAAAAGTACCCTTTATTCTATGGTCTCGCCGTGGAGTTACCGGCTTTAGAAATAGTGCTCCACCCTCCGTGGTTGCCGTAAAGCTGTAGAGGCCATCTGAGGCCAACAGCTTAGGTAAAAAAAAAAATAATAATAATAATACTGCCGGCGGCAGTTCTAGTATTAAGTTTTTTACAATGTTTTTATATTATTGTATATATATAATACTTTTTTAAGAATATTGTAAAAAACCTAGTTCTAAGATTATAAATTAATAAAGAGAATAATAATAATAATAAAAAAAAAACGTGGTTGCCGTAAGAACCGGCTAAGGGTTAACAGATCCAGAAGACGGGCAGCAGCGTCCTCTGCAAAAAAAAAAAAAACATCGATCTGCACTCGACAACCCGCCAAAGCGTGTCGAGTATTGCCAAAACCCCTCTTTATGGGGTACGCCTATGTTCAGTAGTGGATTACCAACGGCTGAGATGATGATTCTATGGTCAAAACCACGTATTGGATATTGGTTTAGTATGTATGTTTGTATCGTTTCGTATATTTGTATAATTGCAAAAATGTAAAGCGGATTCTTTGAATTGTGTAAAACAATGTCACGCGTGAATGTTTTTGCTTATTTTTATTTTATTTACTAAGAAGTGCGTTATGTCAAATGAGCGAAATTAATTCCTCGATTTTTTCCATGAAATAAGTATTTACTTACTGGTTACATTTTCGCTGACGAATTTTTGCCCCTGAAAGGAATATTGTATCATCTCATCATATCGGCTATAGTAATGTCACTGCTAAACATTGGCCTCCCCCATAAGGTGGTTTTTGCCAACAATCGTCACGCTTGGCAGGCGGGTTGCCGAGTGCTGTGTAGAGTGGGTAGCCGCAGCTAGCGTGTTCTAACTCGACGCCAGCGCCATCTAGCGCAGTTTTTTTATTTTGTTCCACTTTAACTCTAAAACTACAGAACCGTTTGAGCTGCAAATTAGTATATATACCTATAGCTTAGACACTGGAATAACACATACTTTTTATCACAATATTCCCATGGGAACTAAGACTACGCAAGTGCAACCGCGGGGCACAGCTAGTCCAATATTATCAAAAGGAACTAAGTAAAAAGAAATAAAGCCCAATTTAGCATGAATAAGTGTTGCTATGGCAATTCCGGTGGTAACTACATTTATTAAAGACCAATATTGCATATAACATAGAAGAAAATTCCTCAGCTGAAATGTAAGATAGGTATTTTAATAATCTGTAAAATAAGGGGAATTGTATAATACCTACATACTCGTATTAAAGAGTCAAGTCATGTATTGAATTTTGCTTATTGTTTACTTGGATTTCGTCGATGTAGCGGAAAAAAAGTATGCATTTTATTATGTCGTGTAAAATATTATAGATGTAGGTTTTTTTAAATTATTAATTAGTAATAATAATAATATGGGACAACTTCCACACACGGTCGTCTGGTCTCAAACTAGGCTAGATGCCTGTACTATGGTAACCAGATGACTGATATACATACATATATAAGCTTATAACACAAATACTCAAGACACAGATTAAACAGACATGTTCATGCACACAAATGTTAGACCTGGCCGGGGACGAACCCGGGGCCTAGCACAGAAAGCAGAGTTACTACCATCTGAGCCAACGAGGCTGAGGTGTGTTTCCTAGGCGTAGGTGGGTATTTACCCTTTTTAACAAGCAACAAGCACAAAACTATGAGCTCTCACAGTGCGCCCGAACGCAATAGGGCCGGTAAATAAAATCTATGAAACGGATGGATGACGGACGCAGTGAGAAACGTCTTGTAGCTTGCTGCTTAGCCCTTCCAGTGGCACCCGTTTTTTTGGCTTTTGTTTTAAGAGAAAATTTATATGGAATTTGTTTAAAATTAGAATATTATAAAACGTTTTTGTATACCCGTTGAAATAAGCTATCTTTTAAATAAATTAGTTCCGTAGTTTTATTACTACTTACCCCCTACTGCATTTTCCTCAGAAGTCGCCGAAGCCGTCATTTGACTTCATTGACTTGTAAAAGTGTCACAGTGAGACCAACTTGAATAAAGCGATTTTCGACTTAAAATTTAAAAGTTCCTGTACCAAACTTTACTTATGAATGAAACGGGTCCTAAAACCTTTCAATATTATGTACCCATGGCCGGTACCACCTGTTACAACAATAAAATCACTGAAACCACTTCGTTCGCATCAAAACGGTCTACACCCGCGGAATTTGGGTCTTGTATGCATGTGGATTTGTATTTTGTACTAGTTGTAACCCGTGGCTTGACTTGTGCCACTTGTGGAAACATACTTAACGATAATCGAATATGAATTCGAAGTCCGACCTTCATGCGGCACCTTCCAAACAAACGAATGTAACCAAGCCAAAAATTGTAAAACTATCAGTTGAAAACATTAACCCCTACAAGTTTCTTGTGCTGTCTTCTTGTAGAGGTATCTCTCCGAACGCACGGTAGACTCAATAATGTTTATCTTGATTGACGTGCAAAAGTGTCAGATTGTGGTCTATTATCAAAAATTTTTTAGTTTGATTTTGACCGAGCTTACGTTTGGAATTTTTTTAGTAAGTCTGGAGTTTGGATTTGTCCGGTCAATGGCAATAGGCTCGAAATTACACTCAATCCTTTAAAAATTCACCAAATCGATGTTATAGATACCCTGTTTCCTTCAAAAAAAAATTAATCCATTTTATCAAAAAAAAATTTAATCTACGATACGTTTATAGTGAAGTAAACAATGTCCCTGTCATTTAAGTTTATAAACTTGGTTTCTTCATAGTGAACTTCTAGAAATCCCCATTTTACTCGCGTGATTAAACGTTCACTACAAAAACATGACCTATTTTAATAAAATATTTTGACTGACTTTATTGGCAGGTTAGCAGGTTAGCAGCATTTTCAATCAAGACGAGAAACTTATATTATTTCAAAACAATTTGAATGGAAGTGAATTTAAACGAACAAAAATACGCAAAACACTAACATGTACATTCTTCTTTCTATGTAAACATGAATGCTAAGGTCATATTATGCGGATTTCCGTCCCGGAGTGCGGGACCCCTAATCTGATACAGTTAGGGTAGAAAAGGGAATAAGAACCCTTTTGGGGTTCCTTGTTGACTGCAGGAAGTGAAGAGTCAACAGTCCCCTGATCGCAGGTCACGTGGTGACATTGTGTGGAAAATAGTTTTGGATAATGATAAATAGTGGTTTTAAAAAGAGCACAGGCCCACGCTACATTCACGCGGTTAGATAGGATTTGGGACTATTATTATAAATGCGATAGTTTGTGAGTTTGATGTTTGTTACTTGTTCACGCCAAAACGACTGAACCGATTAGGGTGAAATTCTCAAACTCAAACAGATTTATTCAAATAGGTCATAATCTGACACTTTTGCACGTCAATGAAGATAAACAGCACTGAGTCTACCGTGCGTTCGGAAAGATACCTCTACAAGAAGAACGCACAAGAAACTTGTAGGGCTTAATTTTTTCAACAGATAGTTTCACAATATTTGGTTTGGTTACATTCGTTTTCTTTGAAGGTGCCGCGAATGCTGGTTGTATATTTTCGGTGTTGCCGGTATGTATAAATTGTTTAGAACGTGGAATAACACCTAGGGTACTTTTTATCTCTATATTCCCACGGGGTAAAGACCACACAGGTGAATACGCGAGGCACAGCTACAGTCGTTTCATAGCATAACATCACGTCTTTATCTCAAAATAGTGTAGTTGTAGGCCTCTTTTGCAGGGGGCCGCCTGGGGAAGTACCAAACCTTTGCCAGTTTTCATTCACCAAGCAGTAATGTGCAAACATTACTGTGTTCCGGTATGAAGGGCAATGTTACCAGCGAAATTAGTGGGCATGATGAGATTCAACAACTCATATCTCATGGGTGACAGCTGCAGAGCAGTGCCGCGCAGAATTTTGAATTTAAAAGATTGGGTGGCACTGTGTCTGATGTGGGCAATCATGATGCTTACCATCAGGCACCTGATTTGCTCGTCTTGCCACTCATTATCATAAAAAAAGTCATATTTTAGCCAATTTTCAGAAAACACCAAAGCTTTCCTGTTGAATGACTGCCTATTGGTGAACTTTATGAATATCAGTTTAGTAATATGGCAAACAGGCAGACAGACGTGGCGGTGGGATTTTACTGTAAATAAAAAAGTGATTTCAAATAATGTTGTCGATGGTGGTAGCCCACGCCCTAGGCTAAATTCTAATGTAATGTCTGTGGAAAATTAATTAAAAATAAACTCGTTAAATGCGAATGGGATTCGCATCTGAAGGGTTCCTACCTAAGACGATTTAGGTGGATAATTCTTTCAAGTCCTACCTGTTTATAGGTGTTTTCCTCACCTACCAAATAAAAGTCTTCTTAATATTATTGTTATTACTATGAGAATCTATTCTTATTGGTAGTAAAAGTCTTATATAATTACAATTTATTCATCTTCTGTTCGAGTCAAAATGGGTAGTGGTTTATAAAGTTTTGGCTCAGTATTTTGCCAGATCTACTTACGGCGTTTCTACAATTTATTAAACACGTTGTATGGAGAACCCTTTATTTCTGAACTTTATTTTATTTTATTATAGTGGCAATAGAAATAAATACATATATTTTGAAAATTACAAGTGTCTAGCTATAAGGATCTCCACACACCCAACGCGGTTAGGCGCGGCGCGGTGCGGTTGCGGTCGAATTTCGTATGCGTGTATATAGAGAACCACACGCCGATTGCGGCGCGTTCGGTGTGTGGAGATCCTTACGGTTAATGAGATGGAGCCCTGTGACAGACGAACGGACGGACGGCGGAGGCTTAGTAATAGGGTTCATTCGGCACCCTTTGGCTACGGAACTCTAAGAAACCGTCCGAATGAGGTAACCGCGCAAATAAATCGTATCGTAGAAAAAGCAAGGCCCCAAATGAAAACAAAACAAAGACGTAGCGCGCAGAAATCATTGTGTACGTAGTTTTTTTTATACAGGTCGATACCCCGTCTAACATACGTATAAGCAATAAGTAAGTACTAATAACTTAATAAAAAACCTGACCAAACGATCGCTGGCCTTCAACTTGGATTAGATCGTTCACCTGCCTATCTCGATGGATCTCTCGATTATATAAAAAGTACTCGGTCTCGATAGCGGACCGGACGCGTGACGATTGCCGAATCGCCAACGCGATTCTAGGAATCGAATCGAGAATTGGTTTTGTTATCGATTTCGGCTAAGTATATATCTGTCGGTCATGATTTTTATTGGGTTACAGGGAAGTAAACAAAGGAAACAAAGTCTTCTGAATCGGTGGTTCAAACGTAATCGAATCGGTCTCATTTGGCGTTAGATCTTTTGTAGACGCTATGGTAATTATAATCGAAATTGAAACTGTTAACTACATAACATAAAGCCTTTTTGCGAATAGGTAGGCATAAGACCCAGCACTCGGTCCCATACTGCTATGGGACAGTGTATACATAAGGGGTATATGTACATAAGGGGAGCCTATTGCCATTAACCGGGCACTATTCCAAGGTTTATTGTGAAAATTGCTAATAGATAAATCCAATATTTTTGCCAAACCACTACGCCACCAAGGCAGTCTGTTGTAGTGACCGTTTCAATTATAATTTATCCACTAATTAAAACCTATCCAATTCCTTAGTTAAGGGCAGTGTACATTGAAGTTTGGGGCATGCATAGACTGCATTACCTAAATTATGTCTGGACAATGCAGTCTATAAATGTGATTTTGATGGATTGTTATCTACGTCGACTGCCTCGGTGGCGTAGTGGGCGCATGCTCGATTGCCAATCAGGGTCCCGGGTTCGATCCCCAGGTCAGGCATAGTGTTATATATTGGATTTTTCCATTGGGAATTATCTCAATAACTGCCTGGAGTCTGGAACTGTGCCCGGTAGATGGCAATAGGCTCGCCACCTACATGGGACCAATAACATACTGGCGAAATGTGGGTGTATCTACTGTGGGACTGAGTCCTGGGTACACCTCTGCCTACCCCTTCAGGAAAAAGGCGTGAATGTATGTGATATCTACTTGTATGTCGTATAATGTTATGTTTGTTGGTTGTATCTTTATCACGCCGATTGGGCAGTAATTAAAAAACAATTAATAAACATTAAAAAAAAGATAGATAGATAGATAGATAAATGCTTTATTGGTACACCACAACCAGTTCTTAAAACTTATAACAATTAATAATAACTAGTGTAATAATGGGCGGTCTTATCTCTAAGAGCGATCTCTTCCAGACAACCGTGCAGGGAGAGGAGAAAACCGTAATAAACATTTGGTCAGTGGTGTTACAGAGACTTCTTAATAAATAAATATAGAATCATAAAGGTGACTAAAATACATATTTTTTTTTATTTATTTTTTTACACACGGTCATATGGTCCCAAACTAGGCTAGAAGCCTGTACTATGGTAACCAGATGACTGATATACATACTTATATAAGCTTATAACACCCAGACACAGATCAAACAGACATGTTCATGCACACAAATGTTTGACCTGGCCGGGGATCGAACCCGGGGCCTGCGGCACAGAAAGCAGAGTTACTACCATCTGAGCCAACGAGGCTGTCACTGGTTTATATTAACTTGGTTTATATTATATACATACATAAACATAAACCCTAATATTACACATATATCTATTTAATATATACTTATATATACTAATATATATAATTATAACAGAAACATAATGATAATTGTCTGAAATTAATAACGATGGCTGTCATTTATGATGATAATAATTAATAATAGAGTTATGTAAATTAGTTCTGACGGGAAATAAAAACTTAGTGCTACGACGTAGCGCACTCTACGCACAATTTCTATCTTTGTTCAGACTTATCATTGCTGTTGTAGGAAGATTTTTTTTAACATACCTAATATGAGTACTAATAATTTTACTTTTAGAACCTTTAGAAATTTAGAACAGGTGTCGTCAACCGTACGTCCCCAATCTGTCAATTTCTATAATTGAGAAATTTCATTTTTTATGGAAAAAGAACAATTATCGAAAGCTAAGAAATTGGCAATCGTTAGGATACCAACAGAAGAAAGTTAAAAATAATATTTGTCCATGTTAATAGAACGATGCTTTATTTTCTGCATTATTTTGCGTGATTGCGTATAATGTGTTCTTTCATTACCTTCGCGAAAACTGGCAGAAAAATAGTACTAGAATTAGCGTTTCCAGTCCTCTATGTTAATAGCCTTCATCTAACACCTTTTTTATACAGCAAGGTGTTATCGAACTCACACAAATATGATCAGGTCACGAGTAAGAATTATAACTAATTTATAAGTGCGATCAGACGATCGTTTTGGCACGTTCCTAATGTGACGTTAAGGTGGAGTTTCACTGCTGCGACCAGGAGAAGTCTGCATATTATACTCGTGCACAATGAAATAGTCATCGCAAGGAAATAATGAACTGAAATGAAGGAAGTAATGAATTATTAGGATATTTTATTGGTTGTATTAATTATTATTATTTGACATGAATTAGAATTTTTCCATTTCATTATTGGTTGTTTAATTATAATTATTGACATGAATTAATTAGCATGGACATGAATAATGATGATAATATTTTTTTTCTATTTGTTGTATAATAATTGTAGAGGATGCACAAGACCAAGCGAAGTGGAGAAGAAATAGCCGGAAAGCAGACCCTGGCTATAGCCGGGAAAATTGCTAGGGAGAAAAAGAAGAAGAAGTTGTATGATAATTATTGGAAATAGGATTATTGCAATGAAATGGGTTTTTGATCTTTTGTAATATGTTATTGTTTAATTATATACTATGACATTTGTACGCCTTCTAGGCAAAACATGCGGATGACTACTGATAGCTGTAGATAATATGTTATGATCATTTGAATGTAACCATGTTTACAAATACTACAAATAAATAAATTTTGGTTTTGAAAAGTACTTCCACGTTGCAGCGGGAATGTGCTCGCCGATACTCTCGCGTACAGAGTGTAGTTCGACACAGAACATTTACCAAATCGATGTTTGGTATTCCCTGATTCCTCCGAACGTAGTAAACCTATTTGATAAATTTATATCCTGATGTTTTGAAGGCGAATTAAAGGCTTTATCCCTATCATATTATTTATTGTTTAAAACCTCTTCTTTTCTTTTGTAGTGAACGTCAAACCACGCCAGTAAAACTGGGATTTTTAGAATTTAAAAAAACATACATTCACGCCTTTTTCCCGAAGGGGTAGGCAGAGGTGTACCAAACTCAAACTCAAACTCAAACAGATTTATTCAAATAGGTCATAATCTGACACTTTTGCACGTCAATAAAGATAAACAGTACTGAGTCTACCGAGCGTTCGGAAAGATACCTCTACAAGAAGAACGCACAAGAAACTTGTAGGGCTTAATTTTTTCAACAGATAGTTTTACAATATTTGGTTTGGTTACATTCGTTTTCTTTAAAGGTGCCGCGAGGCGGCTATGCAGAAGTTTCCAGGCATCTTTGTCCTCTATGTACTGGTTGACTTTATAATAAGCCTTCTTTAGTAAAGTAGATTTTATATAGGTTTTGAATTTACCCTCTGAGAGCCCAGTTATCTCTTTTGGGATTTTATTATAGAAACGTACACTATTTCCTAAGAATGTCTTTTTATTTGTTTTAGATAATCTAAAGCTAGGTGCAGCTATTTTGTATTTATTTCTAGTATTAAAATTATGAAGGTCACTATTTAATTTGAATTTATGTAAATTTTTACGCACATACATGATGTTCTCATAAATGTATAAGGATGGTAGGGTCAGTATGTTTATATCTTTAAATAATTCCCTCAGGGATTCGCGTGGACGCATCTCATAGATGGCACGAATCGCACGTTTTTGTAGTATAAAGATAGTTTCTATATCTGCGGCTGACCCCCACAACAGAATCCCATAAGACATCAAGCTATGGAAATATGCAAAGTACACTAATCTCGCCGTGGCTATATCTGTTAGTTGCCTAATTTTATAAACCGCGTAAGCTGCAGAGCTTAGTTTCCCTGAGAGCTCGGTGATATGAGTGCTCCATTGCAGTTTAGAGTCTATATTTATGCCAAGGAACAAAGTTGCATTGTCAATATTGAGTTTTTCACCGTCAAGAACTATGATTGGTTCTATACTTCTGACGTTAGGCAACGAAAATTTCAAACATTTAGTCTTTTTCGCATTCAATAACAGATTGTTTGCTGTGAACCATCTGGATATACTTGCTAAAGTATTATTAACATGTACTAGTGAAGTATCCTTCCTATCAACTTTAAAAATCAATGACGTATCATCGGCAAATAGAACTATATCTGCTAGACCGTGGACCATGTAAGGCAAATCGTTAATATATGCCAAAAACAGGAAAGGACCCAAAATTGATCCCTGTGGGACTCCCATCTTGACAGGAGAACTAGCAGATGTGATACCATTGACGCTAACCTTCTGCTGCCTACTAGACAAGTATGATTCCACCAGGTTGAGGGCATTCCCATGAATTCCATATAATTCTAACTTGCGCAGTAACGTGCAGTGTTCTACACAGTCGAATGCTTTGGAAAGATCACAAAACACTCCAATGGCATCCTGTGAACTCTCCCAAGCCTCCAAGACAAGAGTCATGAGATGACAGCCCGCATCGGTTGTTGATCTGCATTTGGTGAAACCATACTGGTTTGAATGCAGTATTCTATTTCTATTGAAATGTGACAGCAGTTGGTTTAGCATCAATTTCTCAAAGATTTTACTTAATACTGGCAAAACAGAGATTGGCCTATAGTTTGAGGGATCTGTCTTACTTCCCGATTTAAAGATAGGAGTGATTTTACTTATTTTCATTAGTTCTGGAAACGTGCCTTTATCTATGCAAAGGTTAAATAATTCTGCTAAGTAAGGAGCAATTGTGTTTATTATAGAATCTAGCATTTTTACAGATAGACCCCATAGATCTTCAGTAGCTTTAACATTTAAACTCTTGTACGTCTTTTTGATATCAATTAATGAGATGTGTTCGAACGAAAATTCAGGTATGGTGCGTTGGAAGTTTTCTTTAAGAAAAGTCTCCGCCAAGTCTGGGGATGAATCAAGTGACTTGGTCGCGTTCAGGGCTATGTTAGAGAAGAAATCGACAAAAATATTAGCGATTTCCTCAACATTTGTAATGTGTTCATTATTAACCACCAGTATATATTTATATATTTATATACCATATTTACCCAGGACTCAGTCCCATAGTAGATACACCCACATTTCGCCAGTATGTTATTGGTCCCATGTAATAGGGGGCGAGCCTATTGCCATCTACCGGGCACAGTTCCAGACTCCAGGCAGTTATTGAGATAATTCCTAATGGAAAAATCCAATATTTAACACTATGCCTGACCTGGGGATCGAACCCGGGACCTCTTGATTGGCAGTCGAGCATGCGCCCACTACGCCACCGAGGCAGTTTTAGAATTTCACTATTAAAAAATTGAGAGTTTATAAGAGAAACTAAAATCACAGAGACATAGTTTATTAGTTTTCTAGTGAACATCCTATCACTCAGGTCAAACTAATATTTATATAAAAACAAAGGGTTTTAAAAGAAGATGGTGATGATTAAAAGAAAATGATATGGAGTATATGGAGAGTATATGGAGAGTATTATAGATTTATCTTTTAATTATTTATCTATCAAATTGTATTAATGGTCAATTAACAATTTCGTTAATTTTATAATACTCTTTTATGATATTCGAAGGAAACAGGGGAAAATAAATATAGATTTGGTAAATTGTTAGGATTGTGTCAGCTTTCTATAAGGCTTCGCAAGGAGAGTTGGTGTCTAAAACGCAAAACTGCAAGTGCTCCTATACATTCATAGAGAAACATTGTAGACGGACTGGAATTCTCGCGAGCCCAGTGTTTGATCAATGGCGTAATACATTTAAAATTACACGCGGATATAAACTTACGTCGTCACATACAAACCGGTAAATAACCTGTCACGTGCGATCTTTGATATCTAATCACTACGAGTTAAAACCCTAGGTAGGCCTCTTCTGCAGGGGGCCACCTGGGGAAGTACCACACCTTTGCCAGTTATTCATCCGCCAAGCAGTAAAGTGCAAACATTACTGTGTTCCGGTATGTAGGGCAATGTTACCAGCGAAATTACTGGGCATGATGAGATTCAACAACTCATATCTCAGGGTGACAGGCGCAGTGCAGTGCCGCGTAGTATTTTGAATTTTAAAATACTGGGTGGCACTGTGTCTGATATGGGCAATCATGATGCTTACCATCAAGCACCTGATTTGCTCGACTTGTCACTCATTATCATAAAAAAAAAAACAAAACAAAAATGATAACATTTTTGATATTTTTATAGAATGTGCGGTCTATTCGCTTGAAATGCTCTGTATGCCCCTATAGGCGATAGTAGGTGGGATATAATTAAATTTCGCCGATGTCTAGTACATCCACGGTAGTTCGATTGGTAGAATGCCCACTACGCGGATTGGTGCGGTAGGTACGGGTTCAAATCCCGCTCGTGGGTGAATATCTTCTTCCCATTTTCATATTGTATGTCTTGTTTCTCTCCTTTCCCAAGAGCCCATCCATCTTAATACCAAAATTTATCAAAATTGGCCCAGCGGTGAAAGCTTGGACCGGGTTTACTTCCAACGGCCCCCACTAAAACGGGCACCAGTGGGGACTTCAAGACAGTGTTAATTTTGCCGTAAAGAGAGATGAAAATACGCTCATATTTATAATATTTAATATTTGTTAGATCAAGAGGTCCCGGGTTCGATCCCCAGGTCAGGCAAAGTGTTAAAAATTGGATTTTTCCATTAGGAATTATCTCAATAACTGCCTGGAGTCTGGAACTGTGCTCAGTAGATGGCAATAGGCTCGCCCCCTATTACATGGGACCAATAACATACTGGCGAAATGTGGGTGTATCTACTATGGGACTGAGTCCTGGGTACACCTCTGCCTACCTCTTCGGGAAAAAGGCGTGAATGTATGTTATGTTATGTTATGTATTTGTTAGATAATTGTCATTTTTTTACTACTTTGGTAGCATCCGTGTTCCGTAGGAAATGTGTCCGGATTCGAATCCCGTAGCCGTTTAAATCTCACAACATGTGGCACTGTATCTTTAGACGACCTGAAAAATTTGTCACTACGGTCGACCACAGAACGACTCGTAAGGGAGAAGAATACAACTTAGATGTGTCAAGAGTCAAATGCCACACCCGGGACAATAATTGTTACAGTTTGTTACCAGACACGGGATCCCTGTGTTAATGTTTTGTTTGTAAACACACTGGTATTCCTAATCTGCACAATTCGCTGTCAACGACACTCACACCACCACCCGGCGTCACCTCAAATAACAAACTGTTAGGGTATCCATCAGTTATTGCAAAAATCTGGATAATGCTATAAATACCAAGAGAGACCAGATGTCTAGAATACTCTTTAAAGGAAAAAAAAAAGAAAATTATGCATTTAAATAAATTCTTATTTGTCGACAATGGGCGGCTTCTTCGCTTCTGGCGATCTTTTCCAGGCAACCAGCCTTTATAGGTATATTTTTAATTATAGTGCAAGAACGACAAAAAAACTTTTCTTTTTCAAGAGCTCTCGCAAAAGTATGTGGCGTTACAAATTGTTGTGTATTTGTTAGAGACAAGTTGGACTTATTTCACATTTTATAATGGGAGATGCTGACTATTTTGTATAAGCATTATGCATTAAAAAAATTACCAAATCGATGTTTTGCATTCCTCTGTTTCCTCTGAATATAATTAATAAATTAACACATCATGTCATTTTAATTTTTCTCTTATAAACGCTCCATTTCTGCATAGGGAACTTTAAAAAAATTCCAGTTTTACTCGCGTGATTAAACGTTCACTATGAAATAAATTGTTAAGGCATACGTATATATGCATAGAGTAGGGTTCCATACCTAGATACCAAGAACATACAGCGCCATCTATTATTTCCTTGTGCAAAGTATGGAAATTTGCAGTAAAATGGCCATCACTTTTGATTTCGTTAACTTAGAAGTATGATTTTATTACAGCCACAAGGGACCGCAAATCTGAGTAGTTGTTATCAATTTCAACTTGATAACTCCACGCGTTCCCGATAAAAAGTGTCTTGATAGATTTTTTTTGGTTAACACGTCCTAAACGGTTCTAACATAATGGACCCCTCACCCCATAGCAACAAGATATAACGCAAACAAAACATTGCTGAGCCAAAATAGGAACGCGGTGTCACCCGGAACCGGGTTATGAACATAACATTACCATAACGTGTGCCGCGGGAAACGCCACTGAAATCAAAAGTTGTTTTCAGGCGAACCCCTTCAAAAATATTATAATGTTTACCTGCGAAATCGGTTGCCTTAACGGTCACAATAAAATTTTACGAGTTCCAATCAAATACTGGTTTGACCTGTCGCCAAATGTTGATTATTTATAGATATTGTCTTCTAGATTGAACGGATGGTGGTCAAAGGCTACGCTTAAGTGAAAATAAAAATATGTAGGCACATTATAATTCTAGATTCTAGACTATCAAATGAATGAATTCGTTTTTATGAGCATAGTCTTAAAAAAGTGGTTTCGGCAGATTTCGATAATAACGGCTTAAAACACGTACACAAAATCTTTTAAGTACGAATATTTATTAATATTGACTTTTTTTTAGATAGACAGATAATACTTTAATGTACACCACACATAACATACATTCACGCCTTTTTCCCGAAGGGGTAGGCAGAGGTGTACCCAGGACTCAGTCCCATAGTAGATACCCACATTTCGCCAGTATGTTATTGGTCCCATGTAATAGGGGGCGAGCCTATTGCCATCTAATGGGCACAGTTCCAGACTCCAGGCAGTTATTGAGATAATTCCTAATGGAAAAATCCAATATTTAACACTTTGCCTGACCTGGGGATCGAACCCGGGACCTCTTGATTGGCAGTCGAGCATGCGCCCTCTACGCCACCGAGGCAGTCACCACACAATGCAATGAAATAACATTACAGGACACAGAAAGTAAACTTAAATGTATAAGCGGCGGTCTTATTGCTAATAAGCGATTTCTTCCAGACAACCGATGGATGGAGAGGATTTATTTATGGCAGAAAGACGGTGGCGTATCTACATAGTTTATATATACCAATAATATTTATATAAGTTAAGAGGAGACTTTTTGCTTATTATTAATACCACAGAGAGACATAGAAACATAGAATAAAAAGACATAGAATTCTACATAGCGCGAACGCTTAACTGTGTCTGTTCCTAAGCTTCCTAAGGGAACAAATTTCGGGAAATACTCAGCGGCACGGGTGGGGGCTGTGTTTAATAACAGACTCATTTAAGCACTAGAACTATAGAGTTAGCAGAATTCGTATATATCTATCCATAACCTGGGTCATTACTACTGGTCCCCATCGCTAAGGCATTGGTGACAACGGTATTGTTTTGAAAAGTACCTAACCGTGTCTGATTGCGAACTGATTTGTTAATTGTGTCATGCGTTAAAAAAATTCTGAATAGTTGATACAGGTCGCGTCACGGTTTAATAGCGCTCGGAAAAGTGGAGGGGTGCTTTGCAATTGTACAGTCGCGCATATAATTATTTAGCGAGTTTTTTAATAACTACCTTATTTGTCAAGTAGTATAAAAGTATGAAAAAAGGTGCAATAAATGGTTCGGCCATGCGCAAATTAATAACACTGAACTTAAGTTTTAAATTTTCACGTCAAATTATGTGGTACTTTATTCCGAGAGAATAATAAACTGAGAATAATACATCTTTTTGTGATATTTAAATTTAAAATTAAATAATAAAAATTCGGAGTCCTCATCCTCATCATCTAGACTCTTCATTATGCGAGCTGTCATCGCTCAAACACCACTACGAAATATGCGCGCGACTATACGCAGGGACTTAGACGCGTGAACGGGGTTAGACAGGGTGAAGGCGATTGAGCGACTAATGCAGCACGGGCGCGCGCGCCTCTCCCGTCGCATCTCATTCCTGTTACCAAACAGATCTAAAAATCGATCGCATTCAAGGTCAGCGCTATTAAACCGTGACGCGATCTATAATGCTTGCTACAGTTTACCGTACATTACTGCTCAGTGGGATAAAGATAGATAGATAGATAAACATGCAGACAAATCAAATTCTTTGTTGGCTTTCAAAAATAAAATAAAAATACAAATAGTCTGCGGTAGCGAAACTCCACATTAACTAATTACGTGTCTGTACACTCGTGTGTCACCTGTCATCCTAAAATGGTTCATGACATTGATGTCTCAGATTGATATTAAATGATTAAGATCTTTGATTGTATCTCTTAAATATTTACTTGAAATTTAATAGATTTAGGACCACTTTAAATATTACATTAAGTGCATGCACTTAACCGTATGTGCGTATGACTTTAGCTATAAGATGCCTCACTCCAAGCTCGCCGCTGAAGCATACTCATCGGTCTCCATTTGAGCCCCTAACTGTTGTATCGAGGTAGCACGCCTCGACCCGATCCATTCGCTTTTATTTTCTCAGTAACCGTAGGCGACGCAATAAAAACGTCTCCACCTGAGCACGCGGCCCACACTGAGGCGCATTTGCACAATGCGCGCGCACAGCTTAGCGATACCGAATGGCTTCCGCCGAATGTGCAGCCCGTCACAGACGTAACTATAATATATATTAATATAAAACATAGCAAGGCATATTACGATATATTTTCTATACAAATATTCGACTGACCGCACACGCAGCTAAAATATATATTTCTATATATATATATATATTATTGTATATTAATATAAACTACTGTATCAATGAAATGAAGGCTAAAATATATATACTATAGCATCGTCTCCGTGTGTGGTAGCTTGCTATAATATATATTATAGGACGGTATATTAATATATATTATAGCTGCGTGTGTGACGGGCTTTATGCTGCTCGTTTATGTCGAGTTGCGGCAAGCCTCGACCCGAGGCGTGCCTCGACTTAGACTAGTAGAGACCGTGGTCTCTAATAGAGTAGCCTCGGCGCGAGGCGCCTATAATGTATACACAGCTTTAGAGTTTACCGCATTGACGAGTGGTAAAAAGATCGATATCTCGATTAGGACCAAAGGTCACGGACGCGGGTGGAATATTCTCAGATTTTTGTCACTTCACGTAACATCAGACTCATCTTGCGTCATCGATACTCCATACTTTTTATCGATACTGATGCAACTTTTATCGTAAACTTTACGATTGTCGGACGACGTTATTGTCCCTAGCGTCGTTTGATTCGATTTTGAGTGCGCTTTTAGATATCTATGATTGTTAACTTTCGCTTTTACGACTCACTTTGGTTGATAAACTTTCATCTATCTGTTTATTAATCTACGGTTTTAATTCCATTCCAAGTTTTATTTCGTCAATTTTGTGTGATTTGAGTACTTACATTATAATACTAGCAATGCTCCGTGGTTTCACCTGCACAGTCTTCGTTGCCGTGGCAATATTGGGATAAAAGTACACTACTATGTATTATTCCAGGGTCTAAACTATCTACAGACTAAATTTCAGTCCAACCGGTCGAGTAGTTCTGGTGTGAAAGAGTAACAAACATCCATCCTCACAAACTTTCGCATTTATAATATTAGTAGGATAAGTATGTAGCCATTCTGGTTAACATAGTACGTGCAACCTTTCTTCGTACGGGCCTTGTCTAGTGTCTAGTTTGTGACCAAAATACCCTGTGTCACACCCCGGACACTCGACTCAATGCCATACAAAAACCGCGCTATAACTACGCAGACACTGCACACATGGAGTTTTGTACATGCGTAAGAGTGTGCGTGAGGTGATTTCCCATAAAAGCGGGGCTCGTGGAGAGCTGAATCTCGCTGGCGGGGTTAGGAAGGCCCTATTGGAGGGCGGATGACAGTGTCCATTCTATTCGTAGTATTATTATCTGTTCTGTGCTTGTGAGAAAGTTCAAAAAAAATTATATAAGTATAAAATGAGACCAAATCCGACCTCTTTTAAATACAATTTCAGTAAAATTGCAACTTTTGTATCCCTTGTCTATAATTAATGATCGTAAAACGATAGTATCATAATTTAGTTATTTAAATATCTTTAGACTCGTTTTGTGTTTGCAGAAATTTGCGAAACATCAGACTAATAAATTAAGAGATCGAAGAAATGTTTCTGATTAGTATAATAAAAGTTTAATCTTCAACATTAATTATATATTTTATATATACTTTTGTATATTAATCCAGATACTAAATAATATATACGAAAGCCATGGCACAACTAAGATTTTGAAATATTATCTAGATTAGAATATAGTTTCTTGATCAATCATTTAAGCCATATAAAACAAAAAAAATTTTTTTTTTACGATAGTGAGTGTCAAGAGGAGCAAATCAGGTGCCTGATGGTAGTCATGATTGCCCATATCAGACACAGTGCCACCCAGTGTTTTTAAATTCATTATTCTACGCGGCACTGCACTGCACCTGTCACCCTAAGATATAAGTTGTTGCAACTCATCATGCCCAGTAATTTCGCTGGTAACATTGCCCTTCAGACCGGAACACAGTAATGTTTGCATATTACTGCTTGGCGGATGAATACTTAACTGGCAAAGGTAACAACTTCCCCAGTCGGCACCCTGCAAAAGAGGTCTACCACTACCAACATATAGGTAGGTGCTGGTTTTCAGGTTACTTGCTCGAACTTAGATGTTAGTCGAGATAAAAACAGTTCCTGATAATAATTAATAATAATAATTTAAATGTATACTCTAACAGAACGGGTTACTCCAATTACATTGCTCGAGTCAATTCATACGGGTTATGTGGACACAACCCATATTGTCAGTTTCAGGTCGCCAAGATTCCTACAAGACCTTCGACATGACCTTACGACTGCCCCCTACAAGTCTTATAGGAAACTATAGGGACCTACAATTTATCGCGAAAAGTCCACATGGTGAGATTCGATGCAGGGACTCTGGATTTAAAGCCGGGCATATTCCCGCTGGACCTCGTACGCACGGCTTGATCAGCTTTTTAATCAATTATTACCAATGACGTTGAATCGCTTCCTTCTACAGACACACAATCCCTGAACAAATCCCTGAACAAGCTTAACAAAAAGGTGTCCATCACTGACAATTACGCGCTTTGACATCTACTGAATTTCTATTATTTGAATTTAAACTCTATTTACCTGATTGTTTTAAAGCCTAATTTGGATTGAACGATTTTTCACCCTATGAAGTTCAATGTTACATTTGACACTAAGCGACGCGGGCGAACATAGGAGCATTGGAGTAGACTTATATGCACTAATATATTTAGTGATTTAAATTTTTTAAATAAATTAATCACACTTATTATACTTTTAAACTTTTATAAATATATATTACAAGAAATAAAATTTAAAAGGGTCAAAAAGGGTTTTAAAATTAAAATGTATTTATGTTTGTAAAGATAATTAAGTTACATGATAGAATCTCGGTTTAATAGTGAGTACAGGTTCGTGGGCCTGATTCTAGCACGTAGAAAGGGTCTTAGACGATATTATTCTAAATTGTTACGTGATATGATTACTTTTATACTCTTAATAAATAGTCGAAAGTCACAAAAATATTAAAATGTTAACATAAATTGTAAAATTAATGAGGACTATGCAATGTACTCGTAAACCAATTAGAAACAATATTATAATGCACAGTGCGTTATTGAGATAAAAGAAACAAATATTTAATTCAATGTTTAAAATGTTTTCAATCCACTAGGTAATTAATGCCAAACCTTAATTTATGTAAAAAAATATATATTTATGTTCGGACAATATTATGCAAAAATATTTAAAATATAATCGACTTCATAGTTTTCCATTCGAACTAAGCGCTGTTGTCCATTTTATTGTGTTTAAAAAATTTAAATAAAATAGAAACACGCAATGTGGATACATAAATTCCTAAAATTATTGTAAATACATGCCTAAATTATGAAAAGCTATCGCTTTCACGCACTTATCTGTTGTTATTCGGTTAGCTTTTTACCTAACACTGGCATCACGCGGTCGGCCTAAGGTTGCATGCAACTAACCACATAGTACCAGACTATATTGTGGCGGTACCAGACTCGCGGCTTGGAACAGATTTTTGCACGACTGGTTCTCTTTGGTATCCTTACTCTGAGATTATTACACACAATTTATCTCAGAATGCACAAAGACATCGGGTCACTTAGTGTTTTTTACCGCATTTACAACGGGGAGTGTTCTGATGAACTTATCAACCATCGCCATCGCCTGAGAGCCTGATACGTACATCATCCATAGATAATACGTACGTGGATGTCGTACACTGTGCAATGTTCTCGTTATTTTCTGTAGCATCCGTGCACACTGGGGAATGATGTCCCTCTTGGACGAATTAACTACGTCTCCCTGCTGAGATTTCCCGTTGCGCTACAACTGGAGCTCTTCAAAAGGAGTGAATAGAGTGTTGAAGGATCAGCAACATGCTGGCAATACCCCTGGTGTTGCAGGTATCCATAGGCGGCGGTCAGGCTCACCGTCTGCTATTTGCCACCTATGGCATAAAATAATCTATAACCGATCGTTGGCAACTGTAACAAATTATTATTTGTGACGAGTGGAAATTATCAAATCTTATAATAAGCCTCGTACACCTCCTTTTACTATATTTTCTCATAATTCACTCCATATTCCATTATCACTGCTCTGCCGCCATATTTCCTGCTTATCTGCCTATTCCATAGAGTATATCACCTCTCAGTACTTCTAATATCAAAACCAGTAACCTTGTCATTGTCAATATTCTTGTTGACAGCGACAAAGCCACAGACTAAATCCACAAATCCTTACATTTGCCAAAAATACTTATAACATATTATTTATTTCACGTTTATGTAATCGAAGTCAAGTCCTTGATTCTGATTTAAGTTTATTTTATCTAAATAAATGATCCAATTTCATTTTGATGTATTCTGTTTCTTATTCTATATTCATCAGCCATAATATTCTAATCTTTATTATAATTGGTACCTATGTAAAGTGAAATATTTTTTCACATTACAATATTTAAATTTACTTTGTACTAAAATTAGATTTTTATCGCTCTATGGAAAATTACAGTGATATTTTACTGAAACTAACTTTAATGTGTTTAGCTGTGCCCCGCGGTTTCACTCGCATAGTCTTCGTTCCCGTGGGAATATCGGTATAAAAAGTACTTTTTATGTTATTCCAGGATCTAAACTATCTATACACCAAATTTCAGCCCAATTGGTTCAGCAGTTTTAGCTTGAAAACGGAACAAACATACACACAAAAAAACAGTGCTAGCGCTGTTTTTTTTGTGTTATCTAGATGGCGCTGGAGTTAAGTTAGAACTCGGTAGCGTTTTTTTCAACTTATAGAAACGTAGCTTTTTTACATTGTAGGCAGGCCTACAAGGTAGGCCTCTCTTGCTTGTTATTCATCGGCCAAGCAGTAATGTGCAAACATTACTGTGTTCCGGTCTGAAGGGCAATGTTACCACCGAAATTACTGGGTATGACGAGATTCAACAACTCATATCGCTGAGTGACAGGTGCAATTCAGTGCCGCGCAGAATTTGCTCGTCTTGTCATTCACTATCATAACACACAGCACAGTTAGTAAATGTACAAAGAGTCATATTTTGCTTCACACTTCCTTTGAAAAAAGGATCCCTGCTATTATCAAAAAATTAAAATAAATTATCTGCAAAAACAGTATGTAATGGTCACAGTAGCAGCGGTCATCGACTGGCGATCCTTGGCATTGGTACGTTAGTACTATTATTTATTCTGTGGCATTGGTGCTTGATAGTTACATCATCGCGAATAACGATGATGTACGTTACATCAAGTTACATCAGCGCCAATAACATCGGTCAATGTAAAGGTGCATAAGAACGAGCATGTTTATTTAAGAGCGTACATGGCCTTCTAGGAATCTGACACAATCCTATGAAAAATTTATCTAATCGATGTTTTGTATTCCCCTGTTTCCTCCGAATATAATAAACTCATTCTATTAATTTATATCATGATATTTTAATAGTGAAGTAACCTATGTCCCTGTCATTTTAATTTTTCTTATAAACCCTTGGTTTATTCACAGTGAACTTTCAATAATCCCTCTCCCATAGCTTTCCATTCAGTCCGGTCGTAAGTGGCCCGCTTCCAGCGTCTGCCGTCCTTATCAGATCGTCTGTCCACCTTGGGTGGACTTCCTACGCTGCGCTTGCCTTTCCGTGGAAGTCCGTGGAAGTAGTGGTAGGCCTCTTTTGCAGGGGGCCGCCTGGGGAAGTACCACACCTTTGCCAGTTATTCATCCGCCAAGCAGTAATGTGTTAACATTACTGTGTTCCGGTATGAAGGGCAATGTTACCAGCGAAATTACTGGGCATGATGAGATTCAACAACTCATATCTCAGGGTGACAAGCGCAGAGCAGTGCCGCGCAGAATTTTGAATATTAAACACTGGGTGGCACTGTGTCTGTTATGGGCAATCATGATGCTTACCATCAGGCACCTGACTTGCTCGTCTCGTCACTCACTATCATAAAAAAAAGTAGGTTTGAATACAGAAAGAAAAATTTCACCCTTGAGTAGAAGAATGCGAAGTGCGTCACCTGTGGATAACACAAACGTCCCACCCAATAGGCGGTAGGTGGGATAGAAAAACTTCGCCGATGCCGCCACGCGGATTGTATCGGAAGATGCCGGTTCAAGTCGCGCTCGTAGCTGAAATGTTTAGTCCTATTTTCATATTGTATTTCAAGCATAGACCGCTTAATCTATAAAAAAATCAGCTTGTAGTTTCAGGACAATAATTTTCCAAAGGTTTTTTTTTATAAGAAAAGCTCTTGGTATGGTGCCACTATGTTTTTTTAATTTTATTTACCTATTGATTGGTTTTACTGTTAATTTATGTCCATGTATTTATATGGACTGCCTCGGTGGCGTAGAGGGCGCATGCTCGACTGCCAATCAAGAGGTCCCGGGTTCGATCCCCAGGTCAGGCATAGTGTTAAATATTGGATTTTTCCATTAGGAATTATCTCAATAGCTGCCTGGAGTCTGGAACTGTGCCCGGTATATGGCAATAGGCTCGCCCCCTATTACATGGGACCAATAACATACTGGCGAAATGTGGGTGTATCTACTATGGGACTGAGTCCTGGGTACACCTCTGCCTACCCCTTCGGGAAAAAGGCGTGAATGTATGTTATGTTTATGTTATGTTATGTATTTATATTGTGTTAAAAGGCAAGAAACACTTTCTGTTCTATTCTACATACACCTTTATGTAAAACACGCATATAAGTAATTAGCTTATAGTTTAATATTGTTCGTTTTATAACCGTGGGACTATTTACGAGGGCCCCGGTGAAACCGAAAATATTTTTACAATATATATATAATTATTTTTATTTACGAGGGCCCCGGTGAAACCGAAAATATTTTTACAATATATATATAATTATTTTTATTTTTAGTCTGTAACTTGTTATATTAGTTCGATTTTACACGGTTACATATTATAACGATTATAAAATTCCAGGAAATTTGTCTTTGATGTGACTCGGACAGCAATATTTTATTGTACAAATACAAATAGCTTTATTTCTGAGAGTATTGTGTACATAGTGTTAGAATAATAAAAACAGTTTCAAATACCCTACCGTTTCCGGTGTACAAATATTTCATTAAAATAGAGTTTTATTACAAAATTTATAAAACATGAAAATGAAGTTAAATAAATAAATCTCATTCATGAACATAAATTAAAAATGTCAATTGTATTAAAAAAGTAATATTTTGCTCGCTGCCTCGGTGGCATAATTGTTCGCATACCTACGCTATTGTCGAACTAAGAGGTCCCGGTTGCGATTCCCAGGTCAGGCATAATTTTATTGCATTGGTGCACTGTGCATGTCGTTTTTGCATGACACTAAAAATCGGAACTAAAAACTAAAGATGAAAAAAAAGGAACTAAAAACAATGTTGCAGAAGCCTACAATGGCAGCCGCGTTGGCTCAGATGGCAGTAACTCTGCTTTCTGAGCCGCAGGCCCCGGGTTCGATCCCCGGCCAGGTCCAACATTTGTTTGCATAAACATGTCTGTTTGATCTGTGTCTGGGTGTAATAAGCTGATATAAGTATGTTTATCAGTCATCTGGTTACCATAGTACAGGCTTCTAGCCTAGTTTGGGACCAGGTGACCGTGTGTGTGTGTGATCTATACAAATTTCGATTTTGAGCAAAAAGGAGATGATTAGGCAATATTATGGCATTAGGCTCGCCCCTGTTACGTGGGACTTAATAAACATAACTTAGTTTACAGATAGGTTCTTAAACCCAGATAAAACGACGTATATATTTGACTGCCTCGGTGGGGTGTGGGCGCATGCTCGACTGCCAATCAAGAGGTCCCGGGTTCGATCCCCAGGTCAGGCAAAGTGTTAAATTTTGAATTTTTCCATTAGGAATTATCTCAATAACTGCCTGGAGTCTGGAACTGTGCCCGGTAGATGACAATAGGCTCGCCCCCTATTACAAGGGACCAATAACATACTGGCGAAATGTGGGTGTATCTACTATGGGACTGAGTCCTGGGTACACCTCTGCCTACCCCTTCGGGAAAAATGCGTGAATGTATGTTTATATATATTTTAATAAAATAGTTTCAGTAATGTGTAGGTAATGTTATATATTTTACTTTTACATGATAATAATTTTTATCGTCATTTTCCTTAGCAGTTAAGTTATTCTTATCTTTATTTTTGTTAAAAAATATAGTTTTATTGTATAAAATACAAGTTTTATGTAATACGTCCTCGGAAATATACAATTAAAATTCAATACAGATGATAGCTATTGATGGGACAAATTACCTGTCATCAAAACTGGTTTAGGCAGAGATACAGATACCTAGTTCTCACGTGAATGGAAATCAGTTTTTAGAAAAACAACGCACAAAAATATTTTGGCAGCGATAATTAATTAATCGGGAGGTTATTAAACTCGTTTTTATTTGTTCTTTTATAAGAGGTGCGCGTTTTATAATTATTTTTTTCCGGTATATTATCAATTAAATGTGGCCAGTAAGCGTAAACGTAAACATTTTTCCTCATAACTGCATTCGTTGAAATATTACACGTGTGTACATTTAATATTTGTACAATCCTACTAATGTTATAAATGCGAAAGTCCGTGAGTATGGTTGAATGGAAGGATTGATAATAATAATATGGGACAACTTCCACACACGGTCATCTGGTTCCAAACTAGGCTAGAAGCCTGTACTATGGTTCATGATTGATTGATATATATACTTATTTAATATAAGCTTAACGCACCCAGACATAGACACAGTGAAAGAGTAACAGATATCCTCGACGTTGACAGCCTCGTTGGCTCAGATGGTAGTAACTCTGCTCTCTGTGCCGCAGGTTCGCTTTCGATCCCCGGCCAGGTCAAACATTTGTGTGCATGAACATGTCTGTTTGATCTGTGTTATAAGCTTATGTATAAGTATGTATCGGTTCAGTCGGTTCAGTACCTATGATGTAGATAGATGTAGATAGTTTAGACCCTGAAATAAGGTACTTTTTATCCTGAAGACTATGCCGGTGACGCGGAGTGAAACCGCGGGGCACAGCTAGTATATGCATAATAATATTAATGCTGACGGTACAAAGTACAAAAATTATAAGCTAAGTATATGGAAAGGTTCGAGTGTCAGTTTGCGATCACATTTTGGATTTTATTTTATACATATAGCTTTTTATAAAACGATTTTATTTATAAAATTAATCCTAAAACCGTAAAATTTTACAAAAAATGAATTGTGATTAACATATTTGTAACTAGATGGCGCTTTATGTTCTTTTAGAAGGCGGTAGGCTTTTGTTCAGGTGTCTAGGCTGGGTATGAAACCCTACGCTACGCATACATATTTATTACAATTTATTTTTTACTAAGAGAACGCTGCTGCTTGCCCTCTGGACCTCATAACTTTTTTTTCATTTTGGTGCCCGGGGAAAAGTGCGTTACCAGCCAGCACTTACAGCAGCACGGACTGCCTCGGTGGCGTAGAGGGCGCATGCTCGACTGCCAATCAAGAGGTCCCGGGTTCTATCCCCAGGTCAGGCAAAGTGTTAAATATTGGATTTTTCCATTAGGAATTATCTCAATAACTGCCTGGAGTCTGGAACTGTGCCCGGTAGATGGCAATAGGCTCGTCCCCTATTACATGGGAAATCTATATGGACTGCCACAATAGATCAGCAATGGTCGAAGCGGCCTCAGGTCCATATGGATGATATAAATAAATAAATAATATTACATGGGACCAATAACATACTGGCGAAATGTGGGTGTATCTACTGTGGGACTAAGTCCTGGGTACACCTCTGCCTACCCCTTCGGGAAAAAAGGCGTGAATGTATGTATGTATGTATGTATGTATGTACTTACAGCAACCACGTGTTGAGACGGTGGGTTACTATTCTATAGCCGGTAATCAACGGCTGTAACTCTACCACCTGACAATTCTTTACTCGAGAAACCCATCACCGAAGCCGCCGAAAAACTGATAAAAAGCTATCGAAGCGGTAGTCAGATATCCTCCGACCTCTAGAATGCAGTTCAGTATAAAGAATAACGGTCGGGATAAGAATGCGATCCGTATCTAGACGGAACAATGAGCAATGGGGTGTCATGTCCGACCGCAGAGTAATGCCGCCCTAGAGACTCCACTTTATTATGTACCTACAGTTATTATGTAATTTCAAATACAATACTGATTGTTAATGAATTAAATAAATGAAATGTAATGAAATGAAATACCGGCAACGCGCGACTGGCAATTATTACGAAGTTTGCGATTTGCGAAAGCAATGCGACAGCTATAAATTGCGTAATACTGCTGCCAAAAGTAATGTTTGGTGATACTACTTTTTTAAATAATTTTAAAAAATTACTTATGACATCCGTAATTGTACAATTTAGTCGCGTTGCTTTCATTTCAATTGCAAAGTTTGTTATAATCTCGCCGGCTTCGCACGCAGTAGAGCAAACATTTAAACGAGAAATAATTCCATAGACAGATAAATAAACTCTTTATTGTTACACGACAATCAAGAAACCTAAAATTTAAAATACAATTATAACAAATAATGTAACGAAAGGCGGAAAAAAAAATTGCATATCTTGAATTCATAATATTCGTGAAAACATTTCATTTTCAACCTTATATTTCGGTACCTGATATTTCGGTTTGATTATTGATTATTAATCACGAATTAATATAGTGGTTAACACCAATACACACGTGTTAATACAATGTAATAACTATTTGGTCATATAGATATTAAAAATTTAAACAGTATTCCAATTAATCTACATGCGTCCAAAACGTGCAAATATCGTTGACATAGCAACAAAGAAACGTTTTAAATTAAAAATGATATTGATAAGACATCCTTGTCCATCGAACGAAACGAAGACTAGGTCAGTTATAACATTAACATTATCAAAATATCGTACAGACGTCATTTAATTGACCTTTATAATGATTAACTAAAGTATCAAATTTCGCAGAATTGATACGCAATAATTGATAAAATATATCTTTATAGCACTTTTTGTGGATTACGAAAAAAATGTATTTCCGTTTGATCATATACCTAAAACAATATTATAAAAGAGTTAAATGTATTTTTTTTATAATATAGATGATTCTGCAAGTAGGCATGAAAAGTAGAAGTAGATATAGAAATTCCTTCCTACGTGCAATAGAACATATAATAATAATAATTCAAAATTTACGAAATCTAGTATCCCTACCTACTCTACTAATAATAATTGCAATATTATCGACGAGTAATTTAAATACATAAATCGATTTCCGGTCGAGTAATAAAACTAGCAAAATAAAAATATAAAGGTCGAGTAATCTCTGAATTCGCACTGACCTGAACTATCATCGAGAAATGGGTCCGGTTCGCAACTATTCGCATACATTGTTGCTTTTAGGGTACCGCAACGAGTGAGGTTAAACGGTACCGTCGCGTCGGTGTCTTTGAACAATCTCTGTATAAATCTTAAATGTTATCTGTGATATTCAATTCAAAACAAAGGTTGATACGACGCGAAGATTACGAATGGTGCATTGAAAATTATATATTTTGTTTAAATTGCTGTAGGGCGATAAGTATGCCTTTTTTGGTATGCGCAGATTCCAGCTTAAGTGCGTACCTGTTTAGTATCTCAGAAAAGTTAATATTAAGATGGGTCCAGACTATGCACGGCAAACCCACGAACATTAATGCGCGCGGCAGTTCGAATAGCTGCCGCGCGCGGTAATGTCTGAAGATTTACCGTGCACAGTCTGATTGATTGATTGATTGATAAACACTTTATTGTACACCAAAACATGGACATAACAATACAGTCTGCCCAGCTTCTACACTATTATTGTATATTTCTTTATCCAAAAAACACTAGGATTATGTTTTTGGATTATAAAACGCTATATAATACAAGTGACCTTACTTACAGTAATGAGTTTAATCATTGTCCTGATTAAAACATTTTGTCCTTATTATACTCAAAGTATAAATAAGGACTACTCAAGAAGATAGTGGTCAACTCAAGAATGACTTTCTTATTTTGACACTACGTTCACAAAGTCTTCTTCTCCAATGTTGAAATCGCATTAACAGGATGTTGGAGTGTTTGGTACTTTCGTGTCTCAATAGAAACAAAACTTAAAATGCATCGTTATTAAAAATTGTACGGAACCTTTTTAAAAATGTTCCGTCTCCAACTTGAGCATCAAAATCATAGATTGACCGCTGACACGGCATGGCATCATGGCATCGCGGGCGTTGTAAGACATTTTTTGTTGTGGTACACGCATTTAATCTGTGACACCGAATATTAATTACTACGCGTGATTGCGATCAGAAAGAAGATAGTCGGGTCATTGACGTGAAACTACAAGTACCACTGTACTACCTGTATTTTGCAAGCAAACTGATTATTAGCTTGAAATATAGAGTGTTTTAACTGTTTTAGATTGAAGTCTATTTTACTAATGTCGAAAGTGGACGATTGTTTTCTTGGGATTTATGTTCAATTGTAGACAGTAGAAACTGTATAATTACTGATGAGTAGAAGAATAATAGAATTAAGGGTCACGTAACAAGAAAAAGTCTACAAATTGTTGTTAAAATAATATTTAATAACTGGTTTAGTAATGGCAGTCCTTATTTTTGTCGAGCCGGTGGTGCGTGGCCTGCTGAAAGTTTTCAAGTTAGGGGAAGAAGACCTCTGACATCACTGACATACTATCTTCTGTGTTAGCCGGGACCAATGAGTTTTCAGAGAGTAGAGAGCACTACTCTCTACTAAATTAAATTAAATTCTTTATTCAGACACAATAGGATCCACTTAAAACATGAAATAAAACTATTAAAATAAAATTAAAATTAAATCAAATTAACATCAGGAATTAAAAAAATATGAACAAAATTGAAATCAAAAATTTTAAAATTATATTAAAAATTAAAATCACATATTATAATTAAATCAAAAATAAAATATATCACCAAAAAAAAAAAATTAGAATATGTCATAATCAAGTATATAACTAAAACACGTAACGCCGTTACGTAATAGGTATCACAGAAATGTCCAGTGTCCACCCATTCCAGTAGGGATCAGTCGGACGTTGCTAAACCGAATTAAGCTGTGTCTGTGGCTGTTTGAAGAACTTACATTAACATACTAGCTGTATCCCGCGGGTGACCGCGTAGTCTTCGTTTCCGTGGGAATATCAGGAAAAAAAAATTCACATGTGTTACTTACTCCAGGGTCTAAGCAATACATACCAAATTTCAAATCGGTTCAGTTGCTTTAACCTGAAAAAGGAATAAACAAAAAAACAGCGCGTTTTTTTCATGCCATCTAGATGGCGCTGGAGTCGAGTTAGAACTCGCTAGCGTTTTGTGTTATTAACTGTTACAAACGTAACTTTTTTACATTGTACTGAGATTTATAATATTAAGAAGGAATTCTAACAAACTTCTTTCAAAACGCCGTAGACCTCGCAAAATACTGGACCAAAATATTATAATTAGAAAACTAGCCATTTTGACTCGATAAGACGATCGGTTGCACGCGCATAAATATGCGCGTGCAACCGACATTCCTTCCATAAGGAGCGGTTTGCTAATACTCGACTAGATGCTGATGACGCTGAAGTCGCTGCTGCCCGTCCTCTGTATCTGATAACCCTTAGCCGGGTCTTATGACAACCACGGGTAGTCTGTGATCATCAGTCGGAAATCGTTCACTCGGATGAGTTAACTTGGCACCTCGCTTTTTCTTGTCATCCTTGTCCTTTCAGCGATCGCTCATACTACAAAAAATATCTCCCGCTCTATCTTCTATCTCAAGGTGCCTAGTTAGTTCGTCCGGGCTGTACTCACCGTTTGCATCTATAGCGAGCCCGCGATATTGACGTGATCGTCGGTCCACTGTTCAACTATTTCCAGCCTACGTTTCCCCTTCGGAAAATCAGTATCTATAATGAGCTGGTCCTATTTACCAAATGTCATAAGAATGGACCAGTCGGCGGTCGATGTATCATTAGCTCAATGATACAATCGTCAGATGTGAAAGGTTAATGGCTTCGCTGAGCGATTGTAGCTGCTAGTCGAAAGGAGTGATACTTTGATACATATTTTGACTGGCACATGACCTCTATCACGTGACTTCCTTATGATGTTATCTTGGCTTTGCCTACATGAGCGTAAGCGAAAGTCCAACATATTAAGAGTACACCTGCTGTTGCAGGTAACCGCAGGCGGCCTGCCTGTTTGTTTGCCACCTATGGCATAAAAAAAGTGAAAGTCCATATGTCAGGATCGCAGCAAATGGAGAGAAATGTAGTATTTTTGTAGTTGGTAGGCCTCTTATGCAGAGGGCCGCCATATTAAAAAAGAACAAAACAAAAAAACCGAGACATGACGAGCAAATCAGGTGCCTGATGGTAAGCATCATGATTGCCCATATCAGACACACTGCCACCCAGTGTTTTAAAATTCGTAATTCTGCGCGGCACTGCACTGCGCCTGTCACCCTGAGATATATGTTGTTGAAACTCGTCATGCCCAGTAATTTGGCTGGTAAACATTGCCCTTCAGACTGGAACACAGTAATGTTTGCACCTTACTGTTTGGCGGATGAATACCTGGCAATGGTGTGGTACTGCCCCAGGCGGTCCCCTGCAAACCTTAACTAAACGTAGTACCACTACGTTTATTAATAAGGGCCTATTAGTTTCTTGTGCGTTCTTCTTTCCGAACGCACGGTATGAACGGTTATGAATCCATAAACAAATAAAAATCTTTATTACCAGACACATTACGGCCATAATAACCACAAAATAATTAATCATTAGCTTCATTGACGATAGTGTATATTAAGACTTACTTGGATAAATATGTACGAGCTTTGAATTTAAACAGTTAGGCGCAGATTTTGAGAAAAAAAAAACATTGCCGAAAGTTGGTTTATTTCCCCGAAAATTCTAGGATTTTTGTGAAATGCCAGATTATTGCGAAATGAGGTAAGGTTTAATTAATCTATTAAACCATCACTTTGCGAAAATCCTGTGTGATTTTGGTAGTACCAAACTCGTGAATTATTTTAGTTATATGGTGTCGTGTCCCCAACAGAGTACATAAGAGAACAAATGAGACAATTATTAAGAGTATAACACATTCACACAAATTAAGTCTGTCTGACTGCATGTCATAAGAGCTTATTTATTGACGATGAGTGTGCGATGTGGTCTCCGCCCACTACACTGCACACATTTTCAGATTTTACAAAATGTTGAATTTTGTTTTGAAAAAGAATACTTTCATGGAATTTAACCATTAGCGTGTTCGACCAGCATGATTTTCTCTCAAGCGATTTCTTAATTTCTTTATATGACTTTGATGTGTTAGATCTTTATTATGTTTAAAAGTAGAAAGCTCTCGACATAATGTTTTTGATTTTAATATCTATGGTTGTTCCCAAAGTACAGGAGCGGTCAAATTATTTCCCTAAATCAATATTTGTGTTTACATTAAAGTCTCAAGTAAAAAATTATTTTAAATAAATGAACTTTAGAAAAACTTTAAAAATTTGTTAAGTCTTATAACCCAATCCGCTTAATCAAATACGCTTAAAAGTAATGTGTTATTCTAGAGTCTAAGCTATTTCAACCAAATTTCAACCCACTAGGTAACTATGGCGTGAGGGGTACAAAAACTTTCGCATTTACAATTGTAGAGGGATAATGGGAACTACATAATGATAACAGAGCGCGGCAGAGTATTTCTACTAACAGTCTTTATTCAAATATGATTGTGGACTTTGCTTCTCTCAATGGTCTTAAGCAATACAATTTTGTCAACAATAGCAAAGGTAGAACTTTGGATCTTGTCCTTAGTAGTCAGTTAGTTGACGACTTAATGCAGAGCGCCAGCCCTTTAATAGGTGTCGACCCTTTTCATCCCCCTATCGAATTTTCATTTTCTTTTTCTCAGTGTGAAACTTTGCCTGAAAACAACCACTCCAGATTTTGCTTCTTTAAAGCCGATTATCAAAGTATAATTAGAGAATTGAATGAAGTGGATTGGGATGTCAATTTTGCGCACTGTGCCACTGTGGACGACATGGTCTCCGTCTTTTATGAAGTGATCCGCAATTCTATTGCTAAGCATGTTCCTAAAAGTAAACATCGCTCGAAGAGGTACCCCGTATGGTTCTCGAAAGGTCTTATTAATCTTTTGCGTGAAAAATATAAATATCACCAAAAGCTTCGCAAGTTTAACTTTAATCCGCGTGATAAAATAGAGTTTGATTTAGCAAAATCCCGCTCAGAAAAATTACTTAATCTATGTTATAAGAAATATATCATCAGACTCGAATGCAACCTCAGGTCCAATCCGAAGCTGTTTTGGTCTTTTATAAAGAATAAACGTAAGAATAAAAGTAATTATCCAGCCAAAATGATCCTCGAAAATAAAACCGCATTAGGAAGTAAAGATATTTGTAATTTATTTGCCAGCAATTTCTCATCAGTTTATATAAATAACACTAACAAACTAAAACCAGTTTCACCTCCAACTCCATATAGAGAGCCAGCATTAACGAGCAACTTCTTAACGTTGGTTAAATTTAGAGACGATCATGTTTTAAAGATACTAAAAAGACTCAATATATATAAGGGAGCCGGGATCGATGGCATCCCATCTGTATTTGTTGTTAAATGTGCACCTGCTTTAGCTCATCCTCTGCGCCTTATATTCAACCAATCTCTGAGTTCCGGTATTTTTCCTTCAGCTTGGAAAGTAGCATCAGTAGTTCCGTTGTATAAAAGCGGCGACAAAAATTGTATCAACAATTATAGGCCGATTTCTATTTTATCCACATTCGGCAAAGCCTTTGAGAAATTGCTCTTCCCAATTCTATCATGGCATTTTAAAAATCTTATCATTACTCAGCAGCATGGTTTCACTAGTTCTAGGTCCACAGCTACCAATCTTGTTTCTTTTATTAACGACATCTCTCTTATGCTTGACAAACGTTCTTCGGCGAGTGCAATCTACACTGACTTCAGCAAAGCATTTGATAAAGTCGATCACGAAATTCTTACTAGCAAACTATCCATGAACGGAATAGCCGAGCCGCTGCTGAGTTGGTGTAGATCGTATCTCCAAGGTAGAACTTCGAGCGTCGTCGTCAACGGAGACTCTTCTGATGAGTTTAAAGTGTGCTCAGGCGTCCCACAGGGCTCACATTTGGGCCCTCTTTTATTTAACGTTTTTATTAATGATATTGGCAGTTGTTTCCATCATTCCAAATTCTATCTGTTTGCAGACGATTTAAAGTTCTTCAGAGTTGTCGATTCGGCTGATGATATTGATAAGCTACAAGAAGATATTGATCGGTTAGACAAATGGTGTGTCCACAATCGCATGAGTCTGAATTCCTCCAAATGCTTCTCTATGCAGTTCACTCGTAAGAAGTTGGCATTTAATCCAGTTTTTCATATTAGAGGCAATGTTTTGGGCAGCGTTCACCAAATATGTGATCTAGGTGTATTGTTAGACAACAAACTGCGATTTAACTTACATATTGATGATATCGTTACGAAAGGCTTTAAGCGTCTTGGGTTTGTTTTGCGTAATTGTAGGGATTTCAAATTACCCCAAACTAAAAAATTGCTTTTCAATTCACTGGTACGAAGTGGGTTGGAATACTGTAGCGTCGTTTGGAATCCTTTCTATGAGGTGCACAGGAAAAGATTGGAGAGTATCCAGAAAAGATTCCTATGGCATTTGACTTACTCTTGTTATCGCGGTAAGCAATTGCTAAGCTATGATGACAGGCTGACATTTTTCGAAATGGTTCCTCTGGTAGATCGCAGACACATTGCGGACAATATCTTTCTTTATAAGATCGTTAATGGACTCATCGATTCTCCGTATTTACTATCAGAACTGCTCATATCTGCGCCAGTTAGGCTGCCGCGTGCTAGTCGATTCAACGTGTTCTTCGTGATGGGTTCTAACTCTAATCTTGGCCACAATGCCCCAATAACAAGGATAGTACGACAATACAATCAGGTTTCTAAAATTAAAGATGTCGACATATTTGTCGACAATCTTCATAAATTCAAAAAGTTCCTCAGTGCCTGATTATATTCTTATTTTCTATTTTAATGTAGTTTGTAGTTAATTTTTTTTTTTTTTATTTACTTACCGGATTTTATTGCACATTTACATTTATATTTTACCTTTTTTTTTGTCTACATTTTTATTAATCTATGAATCATACGACGAAGGAATTTTAAACCATTGTCATATTGTATTTCTAAGTTTTAAATAAATTACTATATGCTCGATCAATGAATTATTAGCATGTCTTGGTTTGGAAATTGTCCTAATACAAATGTATCCTGGTTACACATATTTGTAGGCTGGTACATATTTTTTGGTTTGTAATATTATTATATTTTTAGTTTTATTTTTATATGTTTTGTTGTAGCAACCTCATTTTAAGTATTTTCACAAGTTTTATATTTTATGATTCACTATTGTTGGCAAGGCCATATATATACTAAATTATGTTCTCGCTTTAATTTAATTAATGTTTAAATTAACTTGCATGCTGTTTGCACCTGTAAATATAATGACACTTAGCATCTACAAATTATGAATGTTTTAAACTTAAGCCACGGTGTACATTGTGTTGGTGTTCTAATAATAAATAAATAAATAAATAATACTCGTATTCTTGACGGTGTTATCAATATACTTGTGCAAAGAAGCACTGGTCTAGAGCATTGTGACTGTGGGGCTCCTTGCCAGACCATGGCCCATCTGCCCGAGTGTCCCCTGTGCCCGAACACCTGCAGTTTATATAAAGCCACAGAGAACGCAATGGTTTTGATTATGCCATAGGTGGCAGACGGTGCGCCTGATGGCTCGCGGTTACAGCCTAAAGGTATCACTTTAATACCCCTGGGTATTGCCAGTATTTTGTCGACCCTTCATCTATTCACTTCTTTAAAATAGCCCCATGTTGACGTTTGTAAGACGTAACTATGACGTAAGACGTAGCAGTCTAATTGAATAAATGAACCATTGAGACGGGACTGCCTCGGTGGCGTAGAGGGCGCATGCTCGACTGCCAATCAAGGGGTCCCGGGTTCGATCCCCAGGTCAGGCAGTGTTAAATTTTGGATGTTTCCATTAGGAATTATCTCAATAACTGCCTGGAGTCTGGAACTGTGCCCGGTAGATGGCAATAGGCTCGCCACCGATTACATGGGACCAATAACATACTGGCGAAATGTGGGTGTATCTACTGTGGCACTGAGTCCTGGGTACACCTCTGCCTACCCCTTCGGGAAAAAGGCGTGAATGTTTGTATGTATGTATGTATATGAGACGGGAAGAAGAACAATGGACTATGACCCTAAGAAATGTTACCCGTCTCGTTAAATATAGACGTCACCGTCCGCCGTCATATGTCGGGGAATCCGGAAGCCCATCTGCATCTACAATTATTCAGACTCGCTATTCTTCATATTGTTGAATAATACACATGTTTTAGCCAACGGACATAACATAAAAAAAAAAAAAACCATAAGCAAATTCAGTTGAAAAATAAAAATAAGGAAAATTAATTAAATAAACATTTTATAATTGTATAACCTAATGTAGGAATACTAAGTTGCTATGCTCAAATGGGCATCATGTTGAACCATAATCTTACTTGTAACACCATTTTGTACACATGATTTGCAATAAACGAAACATGAAACTTGAAAAATATGTTTCATTAAATTTGTCGCTAATTCAATGTGTTATTAGGGGTTATTGTTACTTAATATTTTAAATTATAATATATAATATAATTTATTTTATTTGTATTATGTTATTGTTACTTCGCCATAAAGTGAGTTCGCCACGCATGGATGAACTATCGGTAAACACACATATACACATAACTATCGATTGACAGCCTCGTTGGCTCAGATGGTAGTAACTCTGCTGTCTGTGCCGCAGGCCCCGGTTTCGATCCCCGGCCAGGTCAAACATTTGTGTGCGTGAACATGTCTGTTTGATCTGTGTCCGAGTGTTATAAGCATATATAAGTATGTATATCAGTCATCCGGTTACCATAGTACAGTTTGGGACCAGATGACCGTGTGTGGCAGATGTCCCATAAAAAATTATGTAACCGTGGTACAACCAGTTGTACCATAGGTAAATTTTCGTCCCGTTGTTTCAACTGGTTGAACTCTGTTGAACATACCGGTTGGTCCACGGGTCAGTACCGAAAAATACGGTGTCTCGCGACAGTCCTATTTTTGTATTGTTATACTAGCTGTACCCCGCGGTTTCACCCGCGTAGTCTTCGTTCCCGTGGGAATATGGGGATAAAATGTACCCTATGTGTTATTCCGGGGTGTAAACTACTTACATAGGTACCGAATTTCAGTCCAATCGGTTCATTAGTTTTGGTGTGAAAGAGTGACAAACATCCAGCCATCCATCCTCATAAACTTTCACATATATAATATTAGTAAGGAGGAAGCAAGTTTTTTAGTACTACCCCGGACACGGACTAATTATGTCAGAAAAATCATAACATACGAAGTTGCACTGTTATATATTAAACTACCATCTGCTGTTAAAACATAACCTCATATAATATATGCAAACGTTCTCTCCGCAAATATGTTATGATTAATTGGTAATCACATATATACTAAGTCTGTTGCTGGTAATATTTAAATTCCTTAATATTTAGTCTACCTTCAAGTACTTTTTGTTGTAGTGGTAGGCCTCTTTTGCAGGGCGCCGCCTGGGGAAGTACCACACCTTTGCCAGTTATTCATCCGCCAAGCAATGTGCAAACATTACTGTGTTCCGGTCTGAAGGGCAATGTTACCAGCGAAATTACTGGGCATGATGAGATTTAACAACTCATATCTCAGGGTGACAGGCGCAGTGCAGTGCCGCGCATAATTTTGAATTTTAAAACACTGGGTGGCACTGTGTCTGATATGGGCAATCTTGATGCTTACCATCAGGCACCTGATTTGCTCGTCTTGTCCACTCACTATCATAAAAAAAAAGAAACAAAAATAAAATTACTAAATTAGATGAGTTTGTGTATAATATTGTTATTGACGACAAACGATATGTAAAAATAACATAAGCCAATATTGTTCTCAAATAACTGATGTTGTCTTTTGTGAGAATAAATCACTTTAAACCGAACCTTGCTTATTACATACTGTCTGTGCCCCGCGGTTTTACCCGCATAGTCATCGTTCCCGTGGGAATATCGAGATAAACCTATATAACAAATTTCAGCCCAATCGACTGAGTAATTTTGACGTGAAGAAGCAACAAACACACACACAACGACAAACTTTCGCCTTTATAGAATAGAATAGAATAGAGTTATTATATTATTTTCCCTATTAATCAAGCCTAAAAAGACGAGAAGAAAAGAGAGCAAGAATAAAATTATTTTCCCTATTAACCAAGCCAGGAGAAATATTGTAGTGGTAGGCCTCTTTTGCAGGAGGCCGCCTGGGGAAGTACCACACCTTTGCCAGTTATTCATCCGCCAAGCAGTAATGTCCAAACATTACTGTGTTCCGGTATGAAGGGCAATGTTACCAGCGAAATTACTGGGCATGATGAGATTCAATTACTCATATCTCAGGGTGATAGGCGCAGTGCAGTGCCGCGCAGAAATTTGAATTTTAAAATACTGGGTGGCACTGTGTCTGATATGGGCAATCATGATGCTTACCATCAGGCATCTGATGAGCTCGTCTTGTCACTCACTATCATAAAAAAAAAAAAAAAAAAAAAAAAATCGCAAACCAGTTCCTAAACTAATAAATACTGTTAAACGAAAGTAATGGCGCTATCGATACAAAAATGCCATAACATTTGTTTGTCCGACGTCGGACATCAAACCTATGGGCCATAAACTGTTAGATCTAAACTAAACCGGTCGGAATGTGTATCGTTAACCTACGCATAGTGTTAACGGATAAACAAAACAGTAGTTAATCTACGTTGGTGGGCGGGAAGTTAGGCGGGGGTCAAATTTAAGGGGAGCTTTTGCGAAAACCACAAATGCGACTGTCCTACACGAGTATTTTGTGTTAACTCGGGTTCCTTACGTTAAAAAGGAACAATATAGGATCGTTCGTTGTCCGTCTGTCTGTTTGTTTGTATATCAAGACATTTTTCTCGGGAACGCGTGTAGGTATCAAATTGAAACTGATATCAATAACCCGATTCCGAGATAAACATACATACATTCACGCCTTTTTTCCGAAGGGGTAGGCAGAGGTGTACCCAGGACTCAGTCCCATAGTAGATACACCCACATTTCGCCAGTATGTTATTGGTTAATAGGGGGCGAGCCTATTGCCATCTACCGGGCACAGGTCCAGACTCCAGACAGTTATTGAAATGATTCCTTATGGAAAAATACAATATTTAACACTTTGCCTGACCTGGGGATCGAACCCGGGACCTCTTGATTGGCAGTCGAGCATGCGCCCTCTACGCCACCGAGGCAGTCTAGTCCGTACCAGGGATGTTGCGAATCAGGGATGTTGCGAATATTCGCATCCGCATCCGCAAATGCGGTGCTTTCGCATAGATTTGGACATCTGCATCCGCATCCGCATCCGTGGATGTGAGCCTTCAGAAATCCGCATCCGCATTCACATCCGCGGATGTGAAAAAATCGGCATCCGCAACATCCCTCGTCCGTACATAAATAGCGCAAAAGACTGAAAACCTAGGGTACTTCCCGTCGGTCATCATGAAATTTGGCAAGAAGCAAGATCTAATATCCCAGGTAAAGGAAGAAATCACAAAACCGTAAAAGTAAACAAAACGGAATAATAATTTCTAACATGATATGTTCCTAGGTATCGATGGGAGTTTCACTACGCAAAAGTCTTTAAAAATATTTTGCTCTATTTGAATGTTATAATATTTTTCTCTGAATCACGCAAACACTTATTGTCAGTTGTCATGGTCAGGCATTGGGAATTATCTCAATAACTGCCTGGATTCTGGAACTATGCCCGGTGGATGGCAATAGCCTCACCCCAGATTGCATCGCGATAGACAGAGACACGCAAACTAGGCGGAGGATATTATAATAAGTACTAGCTATAGGAAACAGTAACATTTTTGCTACTAAGCACCTACCTGTAGTTATCGTCACATATCAGTAGAACTAACTGGGCCAAAGTGTCAAGACATATATTTTTATGGTAAAGTTTCATCACCTAAGTTATCGCACCGATTTGAGGTTTATGAAGTTTACTTTTTTATGTTTCGTTAACTACATACAATTGAAAAAAAAATACGATAATAGTGAACGCTTCGTCCAAAATAAAACAACAGGAAAATTATATACTTAGAACATTTTTTAAACAATAGTATTTCACAGTAGGGTATAGGGTATTAAAATGTGCTGTAAAATGGCCGTATCTTATAATAATATAATAATATGGGACAACTTCCACACACGGACATCTGGTCCCAAACTAGGCTAGAAGCCTGTACTATGGTAGCCAGATGACTGATATACATACTTATATACGCTTATAACACCCAGACACAGATCAAACAGACATGTTCATCCACCAAATGTTTGACCTGGCCGGGGATCGAACCCGGGGCCTGCGGCACAGAAAGCAGAGTTACTACCATCTGAGCCAACGAGGCTGTCAATGATATATGATTGTGTTAACATGAATTTATCACACAACATGAATTTTATCACACAAAACAATGGTCCCCAAACTAGGTGTAACCTGTATCTTGGGGGCCTTCTTCCCAAATGAACAATATCAATTATGAATAATTTTCACAAGTAACGTTATATACCTAAAGCAGTATTACAATTAAGATAATAAAAGATAATAAATTTATACAAGTAGGTAGGTTATACTAAAGAAATTAGGTGAGTAATGAATGAAATAGTTGAAAATAAGATTGTGTGTTGTGCCACTAAGTATGTTGTGTGAGTGTGTGTGGTTGTACAAAGGTGAGTGTGTGAGGGTGAGTTGAGAGAGGGTGAGGGTGTGTGTGTGCAGTCTCCGTCACTGTCGTAGGTGGTGTGGGAACAGTAGTGAAAATGGTTTTAATAACATACATTCAACATACATTCACGCCTTTTTCCTGAAGGGGTAGGCAGAGGTGTACCCAGGACTCAATCCCATAGTAGATACACCCACATTTCGCCAGTATGTTATTGGTCCCATGTAATAGGGGGCGAGCCTATTGCCATATACCGGGCACAGTTCCAGACTCCAGGCAGCTATTGAGATAATTCCTAATGGAAAAATCCAATATTTAACACTATGCCTGACCTGGGGATCGAACCCGGGACCTCTTGATTGGCAGTCGAGCATGCGCCCACTACGCCACCGAGGCAGTTTTAATAACATATAGATATTATAATTTTATATACGCCAAAAAAGATTCTGTATGTTCATAGTTTAACGTTAGTAGCCAATTATATATTTTATTTTTACATTCAGAGAGCATGAGACCATGGATATTTAATATATTATTTACTTTATTATACATAAAGTTAGACATGTACTTGGTCTGGTGTTTTAAATAAACTGTACGGGTAGCCACATTCACACTTACAACATTTTTCCTCCTTCGTTTTGAAGTTTGTTCTTGATAAGGTGTTGTTCTGTGTTACCTTAATATTGTATGTAATATGTAAGTTTGTCTTATGGTAAGTAGTTTGCATTCAGTATAAAGTAGTTCGGTGGAGAATCTGAATGGTTTAAATAACATTACTTTAAGAATGCTTCTTTGAGCTCTTTCTATTTGCAGTAGATGAGCTTTAAATGTTCCCCCCCATACAGATATACAATACTGAAAGATTGATTGACAAATAGCTTTATAGACCATGATAATCAATTTTTCTTTTGCTACATTTCTTAGTTTCTTAAAGATCCATGATAATTTACGCACTCTGGTAGTAACGAGTTCAATGTGAAGGTTCCATTTACAAAGATCATCAATTATGACGCCTAGATATCTTATTTCCCTGGTTCTGTTTATGGAAATACAGTTACATGAATGGGTTATATTTCTATTACAACTACTATTATGAATTTGAATCTTAACAAACTCCTTATTGGAAGATTTGTTAATAATAAAGGTCATAAATTTAGTTTTATCAAGGTTTAGTGTGAGCAAGTTATGATTTAACCATTTATAAACATTTGTGTTAACTTAGACGTTTCATTTTTTTTTTGCAGCGGCATGAGACCGTATACCTGCATATTTGATATCAGTTTCTATTTGATATCTCAACGCGCCATCGAGAATCGAAAGAGTCTTGACAGACGGACACACAGACAGACGAATAACGGAGTAATCCTATATGTGTTCCTTTTTTCCTTTTGAGGCACGGAACCCTAAAACCCGCATCAAGTCAGTCCATTCGTTTATGACCTCCGATAACTCACAACAGTCACACACAAACACAGAGTTTAACTTATAAGGCCCTTGCTTTTTCGGTCGGGGGTTAAAAATGAAACTCGTTGCCCTTTCACACGTCCTGCACGCAAGTTTACCTTATTAACGATACCATCAGCTTATAGTAGCATTGTTGCAAACACGTGTGCGCTGCACGAGCACTGTTATGTCTGTATCGGCTCATGTTGACAGTTTCTGTTCCATAACTTGTGCCCTTTGAGCTGTAGACCTCGGGAGTAACAAATTTTTATATTATGTTCACCGCGTACTTAAAAACATAAATGATGGCTCAGATAGTAACTCTGCTTTCTGTGCCGCAGGCCCCGAGTTCGATCCCCGGCCAGGTCAAACATTTGTGTGCATGAACATGTCTGTTTGATCTATGCCTGGGTGTTATAAGCTTATATTATAAGTATGTATATCAGTCATCTGGTTACCAAAGTTCAGGCTTCTGGCCTAGTTTGGGTCTAGATGACCGTGTGTGGAAGTTGTCCCATATTATTATTATTATTATTTATGTGTTGCTTCCAGTGTGTTAGAGGAAACATATTATACCGACCCATACAAAGTGGAATAAGGGTAGGAATGTGATGGTGTTTGGTGCGGGGCTGTCTAGGAATCAAACCGCGACCAACGAAACAGTTAATTTTTTAATTATTTACGTATGTTATTTTGTAAAATCCCGATTGCAACATGAAATACAAGCGATATCCGGTGTTACGTTACGATGATGTAGCAAAGCGCATTTGTTTAAATTATTTTACCCGTATCTAATATTTGTTATCGATAACCGTATCGATTATGATAACTTCGAGTACTCGAATCGATTCATGTTTATCTGTTGCGATATTTTACGATTGTCGATGTTGTACTATATCATACAAGGCGCTACAAAAAGGTTGTAATAAGGTCTATATCTCCATCAAACCGAACCACTTAATAAATTCGCGAATAAATATTTTGATTTCCCATACAAATAGATCAGCAGATAGATAACAGGAAAGGGGGGGACCTCTTAGCAGTTTGACACAATCCCATGAAAAAAAATCTATAAATTCCATGTTTTGTGTTCCCCTGTTTCCTCCAGATATAGTTAACCTATTTGATAAATTTATATCCTGATATTTTTATAGTGAAGTAAATAAACTATGTCCCTAACATTTTATTTTTTCTTATAAACCTTTGGATTTTCCATAGTGAACTTTAAAAAATCCCAGGGTTACTCGCGTGATTGGTTCACAACAGAAAAATGTAGTTTATAAACAAAAATAAACTCTGCATTTTTTTGTAGTGAATATCTAATCATGCGAGTAAATCTGGGATTTTTAGAAGTTCACTATGAAAAATCCGAGAGTTTACAAGAGAAACTAAAATGACACTAAAACGATTTCCAAAAGGAATTTACTCAATGACTTATTGCGTAAATTCCTTTTGGAATAGTCCAACTTTTTGCCTGGTCCAATTTATTGTCTGCCTGATCTTCGATCGAACCCAGGGCTCGCGAAAGATACACTAATATTCCAATAAAATGATGAAATTAAATAAATTCAACAATTTAAGTTTTATTATAATGATTCATTAGCCTAAGTTATAGTCTTGATATAAGTAAAAGTATAAGTGTAATATAAGTCTTTAGTGTAGTGGTAGGCCTCTTTAGCAGGGGGCCGCCTGGGGAAGTACCACACCTTTGCCAGTTATTCATCCGCCAAGCAGTAATGTGCAAACATTACTGTGTTCCGGACTGAAGGGCAATGTTACCAGCGAAATTACTGGGCATGATGAGATTCAACAACTAATATCTCAGGGTGACCGGCGCAGTGCAGTGCCGCGTAGAATTTTGAATTTTTAAACACTGGGTGGCACTGTGTCTGTTTTGGGCAATCATGATGCTTACCATCAAGCACCTGATTTGCTAGTCTTGTCATTCATTATCATAAAAATTAAAAAAATAAGTTGAGAACATTGTCTTGGATGTCCTCCAGAATATTGAAAAAAAAAAAACAAACTATTTTACTGTGCAACTACAAGTTTACTCTAAAGATTGATCAACTCATTTGGATATTTATTTGGATAGGTACCTATCTACCTATACTAACCGAAAATCTCTCATAAGTCCCGTGAGTTATCAATCACGTCACATATCTTATCAGGCATTGTGTTCATTACAAAGCAGGCTGTACTGTGATAAATCTATTATCTGTTATCAATGTGACGTTGAGATTTTCCTGTGTGCCGTGTGTGGGTGTGAATTTCGTCATAACATCGGAATGTGTAGGTGTGAATATGCAAATAGGCGTCTACTTTAGTTTTCCATGATTTTCCTTGTGGGGCCTAAAAAGCCCCGATAGGTATCGATATGGTATTTTTTTTATCGGTGTAAAATAGACGTATGCGCTTCAGTAGATTCTAGTCTATAATATTAAAGCCGCTCCTGAGGCTGTCTTTAATGATTCGAGAACTTTGAACATCTCCTTTGTACTCTTTTTTTTGGGACAACTTCCATAACGGTCTTCTGGCCCCAAACTATGGTCTATGGTGACCAGAAGATTGATATACGTTCTTGTATAACACTCAGGCAACAGAATGATAAATTTTAATTTAAATGCTTCAAGTGCATGCTTACAGCGAAGCCAAATCGCACTTCAAGCCAGATATGCTCCACATATTTGTCCAACCCGAGGATCGATCCCGGGACCGCCAGGGAACCGCAACCAGCGGCCTGCGATCAGCGGCACAGAAGGCAGAGTTACTGCCAACTACTGAACCGATTGGGCTGAAATTTGGTATGTAGGTAGCTTAGACCTGGAATAACCCATAGGGAACTTTTTCCCCATATTCTCACGGGAACGATGTCTACGCGGATGTAATCACAGGGCACAACTATTATTAACTGTCTTAGTAAATGTCTTTTTAGTGTCTGTCTTAGTGAACTTAGTAAATGTCAATCTCAGGTATCATTACTCCATGAACTACAATCACTTAAGATGGAATTAGCTTGCGTAGTTCAACCGTCACCTTTGTAGTTTGTTAGTTTAAAATAATATCTGATTACGCGATCATGCGTCTTATTTGCATATCGGGCGCCACCGGGGAAAACCGAAACAATACAAGCATTCTAAGTATTTAGTGCTAAGTTACAGTATGGGCTATTGCTATTTTCTATGAGGTTGCAAACAGTGTTCCTATCGATTAGGTCCCAACATTCTACGCATCATCATCATCATCTCAGCCTTAGGAAGTCCACTGCTGGACATAGACCTCCCCCATAAGGGGGGTTATGCCAAAACTCGCCACGCTTGGCGTGATTGCTAAAGTGTGTGTGCGAAGAGTGTTACTCTCAATCACGTTTTTCAAGCTTTGTCTCATAAAAATCGGTTCAGCCGTTTGAAGATTATCAACTCTTTTCTCATTTGAGCAACTTCCTGTGGTCCAATTAAAAATTAGGTATCATATCACTTCATCAATATTGCAACAACTTTGTAATCTTGACCTGATGCTGCAGCATCAGGTCAAGATCACAAAGTTGTTTGTTCTGCAGCATCAGGTTCAGGTTGTTACCCAGGAGTCAAATATCGTCATTGAGCTTATTGGAATCGTCTTATTGAACATGATTCTGAAAGATGGTGAGACGTCGAATAAATAAAAAAAAATAACGCGATTTTAACGTCTCGTTTCTTTCATTAAGTATGTGTACGAATTGCGAAATTTAAAAAATTACTATATATTTAATATAATATTATATGTCCCATATTAAATACTTCCACACACGGTCATCTGGTCCCAAACTAGGCTAGAAGCCTGTACTATGGTAACCAGATGACTGATATACATACTTATATAAGCTTATAACACCCAGACACAGATCAAACAGACATGTTCATGCACACAAATGTTTGACCTGGCCGGGGATCGAACCCGGGCCCTGCGGCACAGAAAGCAGAGTTACTACCATCTGAGCCAACGAGGTTGTCAATTTATACTTGTTTGAATTGCCTACATATTTACTATTCAATTGAAATGACCATACTGTGTTGTATTTGTGTATGTTTGCCAAGTAACGTTCGCGGTGATTATGTTAATTTTAATAACGTTTTAAACCTATTTCTGTGAACGGTAAATGACTCTTCGTGATAACTGAACACATTTTTGCATTGCCTTTTTGCATTCGAAAATGCATGCGGGCAAAGTAGTAAGGCCGAAAATACTTAGTCATTTTAAAATAAATCACTAAGTATTTTCGGAAGTATTTAAAGAATATTAGAAGAATTTTTGATACATTCAGTCACGCCTTGTTCCCGTTTGGAAGTGTTGGGCAAATTTAAATTGTAAAGACAATTAAAGATTAACAACTGATAATTGTTATCATGAAATACACAGATATTAAAATGATGTTTCGATAAACGCAGCATCTATTTAGATCCCTAACTACGTCTGTGAAAATACTTTTGGTAATATGTGAAACTAACTGTGCCCCGCGGTTTCACCCGCGTAGTCTTCGTTCCCGTGGGAATATCGAGATATCGAGAAAAGTACTTTTTATGTTGTTCCAGAAACTATCTATATACCGAATTTTAGCCCAATCTGTTCAGTCGTTTTAGCGTGAAAGAGTAAGAAACATCCATCCATCCATCCTAACAAACTTTCGCATTTATAATATTAGTAGGATAATACAACAATACCAAAACTATGGTTTATGAAAGCGACCAACGTTTACAACGCCATAAGTTTCCCACACCGTCGAAATTCCACCATTACACTGACAAAGGCCTATAGTTATGGAGTTAAATAGAGCATAGGAATTATGACCACATAAAATGCAGTGCTATATTTATAGTCGTATTATGCGATGCCATTGAGTGCAATGGGACAAGGGCAGGCTATTTAAAGGGTATTTGTACTTATACGTACGTGAACGTACTTGTAGACGAACGAAAGTTATCGACATAGCCCAGATTTTTTTTTTATCATAGTGAGCACTGGATCGTGAGGAATGTCTGTCGTCTGAGGGTAGAGAGGCCTTTGCCCAGCAGTAGGACACACCCGGCTAACAATAATAACAATAATAATATAATAATATATAGCGATATAATAATAATAATCATAGTGAGTGACAAGACGAGCAAATCAGGTGCCTGATGGTAAGCTTCATGATTGCCCATATAAGACACAGTGCCACCCAGTGTTTTAACATTCAAAATTCTGCGCGGCACTGCACTGCGCCTGTCACCCTGAGATATTAGTTGTTGAAACTCGTCCCAGTAATTTCGCTGGTAACATTGCCCTTCAGACCGGAACACAGTAATGTTTGCACATTACTGCTTGGCGGATGAATAACTGGAAGAGGTGTGGTACTTCCCCAGGCGGCCCCCTACAAAAGAGGCCTACCACTACAAATGATTAGCAAGTTGAAGTAGCAATGGGCAGGGCACATAGCACGAATAACTGATGGCCGATGGGGCTGTAAAGTTCTCGAATGGAGACTACGGACTGGTAAACGTAGCGTAGTACGTCCACCCAGAAGGCGGACAGACAATCTGATAAAGATCGCAGAATCACGCTGAATGCAGACCACATACAAGCGGACTTGATGGAAATCTGTGGAAAGCCTATTTTCAGCAATGGACGCCCTATGGCTGAGATGATTATGATGATGTTTCGTAGTTATGATGTGTAGATTGTATCTATAAATAGCATACAAAATACAATCTCGCCCTTTTCCCGAAGGGGTAGGCATGGGTGTACCTAGGAGTCAGTCCCATAGTAAGTACACATTTCGCCGGTATGTTATTGGTCCCATGTAATAGAGGGCGAGCCTATTGCCATCTACCGGGCACAGTTTCAGGCACCAGGCTGTCATAGAGATAACTAATAGAAAAAACCAATAACACTTTTCCTGAGGTATTTAAAAAAAATAACTGGTTGAGTATGATTCTCTCTACCTCCTTGTCTGAAGGAGATCGCTATCAGTGATAAGACCGCCAATTTTCACAATATTAATTGATGCATATTTATTTTTAAACATAGAGCTATTCTTTGTAGTGGTAGGCTTCTTTTGCAGGGGGCCGCCTGGGGAAGTACCACACCTTTGCCAGTTATTCATCCGCCAAGCAGTAATGTGCAAACATTATTATGTTCCGGTCTGAAGGGCAATGTTTCAGGATGACAAGCGCAGTGCAGTGCTGCGCAGAATTTTGAATTTGGATTTGGATGACATCTGCCTACTTATCACTTCAGGAAGAAGGCTAGAAGTTTTTTTTGTGATTTCTCATCTACTTAGGAGTCTATGTTGCGTATGTTTTCGGTAGTTGTGGAGCTTGCCTTCTATATCTACCTCTATTGTGTACTCTCACTTTAAAACTATCATTACCTACATTTTAAATTTCCAGTTTTAAACCTCAACGGTCAGCAGCTTAAATACAGATTGCCATATTAAAAAAATAACAGAACAAAAAAACCGCGGTTACTTGATACCGCATGTCACTCCCTCGTTAACCCAATCGTGTTCGGAATGCGTACGCGCAACTTGTTTGACTAATCGACTCAAAAATCCAGAGGACCACAATAAAACACTGCGGTATTTGGAGCGAAAACGATATACCCTACTCAAGATATTCCAACCGTATAACAAAAATGTACAGACAGTCGGATCTCTCAGATTCATGTTATTAAAACAGCAATAGATCGTAGATCGGTGGCGTAGAGGGCGCATGCTCGACTGCCAATCAAGAGGTCCCGGGTTCAATCCCCAGGTCAGGCAAAGTGTTAAAGATTGGATTTTTCCATTAGGAATTATCTCAATAACTGCCTGGAGTCTGGAACTGTGCCCGGTAGATGGCAATAGGCTCGCCCCCTATTACATGGGATCAATAACATACTGACGAAATGTGGGTGTATCTACTATGGGACTGAGTCCTGAGGACTTCGGGAAAAAAGGCGTGAATGTATATGAAAACAGCATTTTCGAAATTGGTTCTATTTCCATTTGAAATATTTTTTTAGGTTAAATACTTATTTATATATTTTCTTTTATATAATGATATATAATAATATGGGACAACCACACACGGTCATCTGGTCCCAAACTAGGCTAGAAGCCTGTACTATGGTAACCAAATGACTGATATACATACTTTAATACGGTTATAACACCCAGACACAGATCAAACAGACATGTTCAAATAGGTTAATGTTTTTATAATAGTTGTAATGGTTGAGTGGTTGTGTGAAGTCGCGTAACTTGTCAAACTTTTATCATCCCATGTCTCACTCTTCCCGTAAGCGATTTCTATGGAAAAGTAAAATTTGGTGCGAGCGCTCGCGGCTATTCAGTAGCTTTCCGTGTGATTACATGTTTAGTTGCTGTGTTAGTATGTATAATTACGTGTTTTTGCTCGTATAGTATCTGAGCCTGTCTTCTATAGCTATGTATTTTGTGTAACATTTACAGACCGTTATCCTGGCAACACTGCGCAGCGCGTACAAATGCATTTTAATGCACTTTCGCCTACATTATATGGTTTTTGAGATAAATATTACATACTTAGTTTAATAAATACTTAATTTCAATTAATAAATTCTACTATCCCACTGTATGTGATGTTATAGGTAAATGCGAAATATTGTGAGGATGGATGGATGTTTGTTGCACTTTCACGCCAAAACAACTGAACCGATTGGGCTGAAATTCGGTATGAATGAATGAAAATTCTTTATTGTTACCACAATGTAACAGAAAATAACAAAGAAGAAAAAACTTGATAGAAGTAACAACTGGCGGCCTTATCGCTCAGATATGTAGATAGTTTAGACCCTGGAATAACACATAGGGAACATTTTATCCATACAAAACTTTTTATCAAAGGGGTAAGCAGAGTTGTACCCAGGGCACAGTCCCATAGTAGGTACACCCACATTTCGCTATGTTATTGATCCCATTTAAGTTATAGGTGGCGAGCCTGTTGCCATCTACCGGGCACAGTTCCAAACTCAACTCACAAATTGATATAATTCCTAATGGAAAAGATCCAATATTTAACACTGCTTGACCTGGGGATTGAGCCCGGGACCTCACGACCGGCAGCCGAGCTTGCGCCCACTACGCCACTGAGGCACTGAGTGAGGGAGTGAGATTTATTTTTAAAATCATAACAAATTTAAAATCTAAAACCAGGAGAACTGCTGTGAAGCCATTTTATATTTCTTTATACATATAATAGTGTTCACTGGTCACGGGTATAATCCAATCCAAGACATTGCCAATTTCTAACATAACATAACATAACATACATTCACGCCTTTTTCCCGAAGGGGTAGGCAGAGGTGTACCCAGGACTCAGTCCCATAGTAGATACACCCACATTTCGCCAGTATGTTATTGGTCCCATGTAATAGGGGGCGAGCCTATTGCCATATACCGGGCACAGTTCCAGACTCCAGGCAGCTATTGAGATAATTCCTAATGGAAAAATCCAATATTTAGCACTATGCCTGACCTGGGGATCGAACCCGGGACCTCTTGATTGGCAGTCGAGCATCCGCCCACTACGCCACCGAGGCAGTCCTATATATATAGCCAATTTCTAAATGACCCTTTATTAAAATCTATCGTACTAATTCTGGAGGTACGTTCCAAAACTGCATTAAGTCATGAATGACACGGTTCTACAATCGGTCGCAAGTCGCCGGCGCATTCGATAATTACGTCATGCATTCCTCGCAAGAGGAAAATCAATGCGAACGATTCGCAGAACGGACCGTTGCACTATTTATATATTGGCAACATTATTGTTTACCGTTGTGGAATCGTCACTATCGATTTTAATCCTTAATGCGGTAACAATAAGGATTAAGGTTTAGTCGGCTATTCCAAGTGATCGGTTACTGGTTTTGAATTGACTTTACGCGGGAAAACGTTTGATTAGTCAACGGTCCTTGTTTCAAACATTCAAATGCGTTCGAAGACCGCGCGAATTTTGATACGGTTTTATTACATTCCTTTTGTACCCTTTTTATTCGAGTTAATTTCTTTTTTAACTGAACGTTATCGGCCAGGACTGTTTTTAATGCTTATATCGAACAAGTCTTTTTTTCCCTAATTCGTCGACTCGTCGACTTAGAACGGAATATAATAGATATAAATAATGATTATAAGTATTAACTTTATTGTAATGTAAAATATTACAAATCGAAGTATAAAAAAATTAAGATGTTTTTGCTGACTACTGACAAAACTCATGTTTGGTTAAGGAGGCGGCGACCGAAGAATTTAATAGTAAAATCTTTTGAAATCAGAGCATATTTCGTTATTCGGAATGAGACACTAGGTAGCTAGTGCTTAAAAAATTATTTATATACCTATATAATTAACTCTTCGGCAGTTGCCGAAGAGGTGGCTAAGGGTCTGGTTAATTCATGAAAGTAAAATAATGACGAGTATAATAGGATTTAATTAGCCATAGTGGTTCTTCCTTCCGTGGTTGGTTTCCGTCCTCAATGCTCTAGACTCTAGACCACACACAATACTCTCCAGAGAACTCACTATCTAGGCTATCTTATATATTTATTGCTTATATATGGTTACTGGGGATCAGTTAGCTTTCTCTTAAGGCAGTACCCTGACCAGATAATCTGAGCTTTCGTTTCCTCTTCGCCGCTTTCCTCTTTTAAGCTCAGATTATTGAATAAAATATTATAATAAAATCTAATATATAACATATTATATTATATTTATAAAGTAATTAATAATTACAAAAAAAAACTACTATATTGAAGTCAAGATTATGTATATAGAAATTTAATGTATTTTTAATTAGATGCTACCTAATTCATTAGCCTTGTGGTTCCCGTCTTTATAATAGAGATATTCGGAGATTGGGCAGCAGCGTTCTCCGGCACCAAGTGTTCCAACTACTGCGATCACCAAGCCGCACAACAAGCGTGGTGATTACTGCGATATCCCCACATATGGAATACTTTATAGAATTCTATTGGGGAGGTCTTTGTTCAGCTGTGGACGTCTTACGGCTGAAGATGGTGATGATAAATACTTTTTAGCCTTGTGGTTCCCGTCTTTATAATAGAGATATTCGGAGATTGGGCAGCAGCGTTCTCCGGCACCAAGTGTTCCAACTACTGCGATCACCAAGCCGCACAACAAGCGTGGTGATTACTGCGATATCCCCACATATGGAATACTTTATAGAATTCTATTGGGGAGGTCTTTGTTCAGCTGTGGACGTCTTACGGCTGAAGATGGTGATGATAAATACTTTTTGGATAATGAATAATGAATGAATGAAGCAAGCTTTATTGCATGAAATGTGGTGTACATTGTACATAGATAGCTTGTGCTTGATGTTCATAGATAAAGTGAAGATACCTCCAAAAATCTGCACAAAAAAGCGTCTAGCGCTGCGTTTTTAACGTGGACACGCTTTAAAGGGTCAATCTTTTATCAACTTTAACTAAAAACCTCTAACGAAAAACTAGTACTTACTATGAAAACAGAGTTTTCTAGAAAAGGTTCATTGTCTTTGAACAAAATATATAGAACAGCTGATGTATTTCCATTACAGGGCACCCTAAAAAAACAACTGAATTATCGTCCCTGATTTGTTTACATGCGAGGAAAGGTCAGTTAAAGTTCATCATTCTCGAGAAAATAAAATATATTCGGCTCACAAAAAATGACGTTTGACAGCAAAATTTACTCCTTTTGTTACGCGATTGCATGTTCGTAATACCACCCTCGTTCTATTAGATAGTATTATATAAAAGTTGCCAAATCGACGATATAAAAGTGGTCAAGATAACTACCGAATAAATAAATATTTTTTCCTCAAGATTAGAGCACCATAAGTTCGATCAAATGCTGTATAAAAATAGTGTAATAAGGTTACGTTTATACCCTAAATGATTTTAGATAGCTACAATTTCTGTTTAATAATTATTGTTTTTGTATTTAATAAATTGTTTGAGGCATACGTATGTATGCATATTGTAGTTCCATACCTGAAAAAAAAAACGCTTTAAACATACAGCGCCATCTGTTAGTTCCTTGCGCAAAGCATATATGCAGTAAAATGGCCATTACTTTGCGTTAACTTAGAAGAATGTTTTTTTTACAGCCACAAGGGACCGCAGATCTGAGTAGTTGATATCAATTTCAACTTGATACCTCCATGCGTTCTCGTAAAAAAGTCTTGACAGTAGGACAGACAGACAGACAGACAACAAAGTGATCCTATAAGGGTTCCTCTTTTCCTTTTGTAGTACGGAACCCTAAAAATGTGGTTTCCTTTGACCCACTAAACACTGTATCCGGCACAACATTGCCTATTAGTCAAGCATTTCCAGTCCTTATCAATGAAGTCGTTATCGGCTATTTTCCCATAACTCCACCCAGGAAGATTGTGGTTACAAGTTACTACATATTATATTGATATGAACAGGATAATATCACATTAAAATAGGACAGAAGACCGGTTCCGTTGCAACGAGCAGTAATTTCGGACTTGGCCTTTCCTAAGAACGACGTCAATTTTTTTTAAAAGTTCGCATTGTTCGACCGCTACCGACTTGACCATTCACACTAGCCTTATCAATCTCTTTTGTTAATATCCTTTCATCCATCCTCTCCACATGCCCGAGCCACCTCTGTTTATAAACACTATCACATACATAAACATAACCATACATTCACGCCTTTTTCCGAAGGGGTAGGCAGAGGTGTACCCAGGACTCAGTCCCATAGTAGATACACCCACATTTCGCCAGTATGTTATTGGTCCCATGTAATAGGGGGCGAGCCTATTGCCATCTACCGGGCACAGTTCCAGACTCCAGGCAGTTATTGAGATAATTCCTAATGGAAAAATTCAATATTTAACACTGCCTGACATGGGGATCGAACCCGGGACCTCTTGATTGGCAGTCGAGCATGCGCCCTCTACGCCACCGAGGCAGTCTGGTGGTATAAACACTATGATTATTTAATTTAACATAAATTAACGTGCAAGTTAGGTGTATTACCGGAAACTTATTGAAATAGCCTTCTGTATAATTTATTATTTGTTTAATATTATCATTTTTCAACATATTAAATTAATTGCTTTGTTTTGAAAAATAACTATTCGTGTTATGGGTTCTCCGATCCGTATTAGGTTATCAACGGATGTACTCATTCGTTATATTATAATGAATTTGTACCTCTTGGGGTTTCTATACCGGTTGCTATTGTTTTTATAGTTACTGAGTTATATTTATAATGGTTGTTTCGATAGGTATTTGAATTAAAAGTATTTATTTAATTAAAAGGTCCATTTGCACGTTCGCACGTTAATGAAGCCGGTGTTATTAACTTCTAACACAGGATAAAGTAATTAATTTATCTTGCGCCGTTAAAATTTAGAGGCAAAACTCTTAACATTTTGACTATACGCTTTGTTTTATACTCTCGATTATTATTTATTATTTATTTACCCTAATTTTTGTGCAAGTGGACCCAAAGCTTGGCCCACTTTCTTTACCTTAAAGTTACTGTACGTTAGCCTTACCTATTGATTGCACCGCCTTTTTTGTTGGTTGCTTAGATTCTTAGATTCTGAATAAAACATAGATATAATAGATGTCATTGATATAACCTACCCACATAACATTACATACAATCATGCTTTTTTCTCGCAAGGGTAAGAAGAGGTGTACCCAGGACTCAGTTCCATATAGGTATATCCACTTCTCGCCAGTATGTTATTGGTCCCATGAAATAAGACACAGTTCCAGACTCCAGGCAGTTATTGAAATAATACCTAATGGAAACATCCATAACCTGATGAATGCAACCTGAATCAGAAATAAATCATGCTTTTTTCCCGCAAGGGTAAGAAGAGGTGTACCCAGAACTCAGTTCCATATAGGTATATCCACTTCTCGCCAGTATGTTATTGGTCCCATGAAATAAGACACAGTTCCAGACTCCAGGCAGTTATTGAAATAATACCTAATGGAAACATCCATAACCTGATGAATGCAACCTGAATCAGAAATAAATCATGCTTTTTTCCCGCAAGGGTAAGAAGAGGTGTACCCAGGACTCAGTTCCATATAGGTATATCCACTTCTCGCCAGTATGTTATTGGTCCCATGAAATAAGACACAGTTCCAGACTCCAGGCAGTTATTGAAATAATACCTAATGGAAACATCCATAACCTGATGAATGCAACCTGAATCAGAAATAAATCATGCTTTTTTCCCGCAAGGGTAAGAAGAGGTGTACCCAGGACTCAGTTCCATATAGGTATATCCACTTCTCGCCAGTATGTTATTGGTCCCATGAAATAAGACACAGTTCCAGACTCCAGGCAGTTATTGAAATAATACCTAATGGAAACATCCATAACCTGATGAATGCAACCTGAATCAGAAATAAATACGTTTAGTAAAAAAGTGTCTAACTTTTAGACACTATATTACTCCTCCCCTCAGTCTGAGTTAGGCCGTCACTGTAAACACATCAGCTAGCAATCCCGTGACACGAGGAAGGTGTACAAAAAACACAAAACGAGTTTAAAAACAACTAAACTATAGTCCATTGACAGCCTCGTTGGCACAGATGGCAGTAACTGTGCTTTCTGTGCCGCAGGTTCCGGGTTCGATCCCCGGCCAGGTCAAACATTTGTGTGCATAAACATTTCTGTTTGATCTGTGTCTGGGTGTTATAAGCTTATATAAGTATGTATATCAGTCATCTGGTTACCATAGAACAGGCTTCTAGCCTAGTTTGGGACCAGATGACCGTTTGTGGAAGTTGTCCCTATTATTATTATTATTATTAAATCTAAAAAGTACCGGTTGATGTTTCATACTTTCTATAATTTTGCATTGGCGTATCCATTGATTTAATGAACAGGGGAGATAGGGTACGTTCTCTCAGCGCTTACTCAACAACTGGCATGTGCAATTTGAAACAACAAAGATAGACGTACCTAAGACCAAATGTGGGTGTACTTGTACCTACCTACTTGCTATTCCGTATAAGACTGGGCACAACTCTGCCTACCCCTTCGGGGAAACGACGTGGTGTTAATGTTATGTGATAACATTTATTTTAAAAGTTTTAACACACGTATCAATGTTTGTACGTTTGTCTATAGGTATACTATATTTGTATAGCGTACAGTTAATGCGAACACCTTCATATAACCTATGCAAATTCTTTGGAAAACTTGTTGAATATTTGCCTATGTTATTCTTGGAGCTGCGCTTATGCAAGATTTCCTTAAAGACAGGTAAAATTTTTATTAAAGATTTTAATTTAAAAAATGTGACGAATTCGTACAATACAATTTATGTTAAAAGTGTGTGTGTGTTTAGAAGGGCCCAATTACACTACTCGACGAATCATTATGGGTTATGTCAAGCTGTGTGATCAACTCAAACATAACCCAAATGTCGGAGTTAAAGACGTTACTCATGTGACGGAAGATGCGTCGCGTCTTATCGGTCATGTAACGTCAATGTCCTAACAGACATGTATAATGTGTAAATTGGCTATGGAGCTGTACTAGTAACAAATCCTTCTTCCTTCTAGTCTTTCTAGTATAATAAACGTTATGTTTTTAGTATTATAAATCTCAAACTCAGTGCAATGTAAAAAACGTACGTTTTTAACAGGTGACCAAAACGCTTGTGAGTTCTAACTCACCTCCAGCGTCATCTAGCGCGGTTATGGACAGATGGATGTTTGTTATTCCTTCACGCCAAAAATAGTGAACAGATTGGGCTGAAATTTGGTATGTAGGGAGCATAGACCCTGGAATAACACTTAGGGTACTATTTTCCCGATATTCTCACGGGAACGATGTCCACGCGGATGAGACCGCGGGGCTCATCTAGTAATTAATAAAACAGTACCTGGATGACCGAGCTTTGCTTTTTTTTTAAAATAAAATGACATTTTCTAAAAATGATTCCTAGCTAGATCGATTTATCGCCCCCGAAACCCCCCCTACTCGTATATACTAAATTTTATGAAAATCTTTGGAGCCGATTCCGAGATTCCAATTATATATATATATATACAAGAATTGCTCATTTAAAGATATAAGATAAGATTAAACTTTGCACACTCACCGATGATGCGTCAGTACAACCGCTGCGTTGGTACGCTCGACGCATCTGCCGTCAGATGTGTAACGACCCTAAGTACAGAACAGATGATAATACTACGATTGGAAAGTCCTTCAAGGGCTGCGATACTCCGACATGACCTTACGACTAACTCCTCAAGTATCTTTCCGAACGCACGAGAGATTCAGTACTTCCAACTTCATAACATAACTTAACATACATTCACACCTTTTTCCCGAAGGGGTAGGCAGAGGTGTACCCAGGACTCAGTCCCATAGTAGATACACCCACATTTCGCCAGTATGTTATTGGTCCCATGTAATAGGGGGCGAGCCTATTGCCATCTACCGGGCACAGTTCCAGACTCCAGGCAGTTATTGAGATAATTCCTAATGGAAAAATTCAATATTTAACACTTTGCCTGACCTGGGGATCGAACCCGGGACCTCTTGATTGGCAGTCGAGCATGCGCCCACTACGCCACACGAGGTAGTCAACCAACTTCATTCTCTTGCAAAAGTATCTTATGACCGAATTAAATATAAAATTTACTATGACAACCGAGACCTACAGTTAAACCAGGATAAAACATAGGATTTTTTTTTTCAATATTTCCACGGGAACAATGTATACGCGGGTGAAACCGCGCAGCACAGCTACTTTGACATAATAATAGGCAGAAGCAAAATCAGGCCAAAGTTATCCACAAAAAATCGGCATATTCAATGGTGTGACATGACACGTAGGTACTCCACTCGCAAATCCAAGATGGCGTCCGTCTGGAGGTCAAGAGGACTGGTCCCGTCGCTTTGTTCTGTTTTTGCCGTATCCTGACCTACCTTTGTGATTTATGGCCCCTTAATGTTGCCACAGATTAAATAAATGTTACTAGGTGCTGGCTGCTTCACGCGAGTTTCTCTGAGATGAATATATCTTTAATATAACGTTAACAAATATAGAAAATCTTTGAGGTAAACAACGTAAGCTAAGGTTAGGCCGTCAATTTAGACGCTCTCTAGATTTTTTATTTTTTTTGTTCTTGTTATTTACTGTATTGTGATACAAATAAAGAGATAATGAATATTCTATAAAAGGAATATAAAATGAAAATTACACTTAATTAAAACTATTATTGTTTGGAGTTAAAAATATTAATCTTAGGAGAACTGGAAACACATTATTGGGTTTTGGTTTAGGTAATTATTTGGTGTTTGTTTTATGTTTTGTTTAATTAAGTAGTTTTAGTTATTTTAAAGTTTTCATGTTTTGCGCTCCACCTTATTTCTGTAACATTTTCTCTAGTTTTAGGATAACTGGTAGAAAATGGTGCACTACTTAGGCATTAAGTTAGTCCTAGCATTGTGATAATTATAAATAAATAAATAAATTAACAGCAAATAATGCCGTGTTACACGATCAAAGTGTGCAAAAACCACAAAACGAGGAAACTAGTGATCGGTAACTAACACATTTTCACAAAAGGAACCGGACTAGGAATCCAACGAAGCTGGGCCAAAAAAACCTTAGACTGTGTTATCTGTTTATATTTTTATGTTCACGGTGTAGAATGTTATTCGCAATAATATTTTATAACATAGTAGCGCTCTTATTATCGCTGATTAATTTATAATTTGATTAAAATAAAGTGCGGTTAAGCACTACTTACGCTTTGTCTGATATGGCTTGATCAATGACAGCTGGATAAAAATCTATTTGTCGGCCATTTTTCCGTTAATTAAATTGTAAGAGGGTTATTTATTTATAAATTAAATATAAAATTACTCGATACGATGCCATTTATGTACATTATTTAAGGAAATATGACCAACATGAAACACAAATGTCATTGATCATGTATGTACTATGGGACTGAGTCCTGGGTACACCTCTGCCTACCCCTTTGGGAAAAAAGGCGTGAATGTATGTTTTTTATATGTCATTGATCAAGGTAAATTAGAAAAGGCATAGTATTGTTTTAATGACGAAGCGCGTTCCTATTTTATTAGATCATTTGCAATTTTTTATTTTTAAAAATCACGGTAGAAATATTATATATTATGCACATTTTTAAATCTTATTATTATTATATAGTAAGGTCGACGCGGCCCTAAAACCAACAACTCCTTTAGTCAACAAATCAATCTAATTTCACAAACAAATTCAAGATAAAAAACTAAATAGCATTGTTTGAGGTGAATAATGAATAATAAGATATGACAACAGCACATAAAAATGAAGTATTGAACGTTCAAACAAGACTATGCATGGTTTACTACCACCAAGAACCCGAAACGCAGTAAGTAGATCTGGCAAAACATTGGACCAAAGTATTATAAATATAAAACCTTAACATTATAGATATTTCGACTCGAAATGAAGAATGTCAAATCAGGTTGACCATGCGCGTAGCTGTCACGCATGGCCAACCAGAGCTTTATAGGTATTTTTCGAAGGATCTTGAATGAGACTGTCTTGTAACATACTACGTGTTGAAAAAGGTATAGTTATATTTAAGGGAGCGCATATACCTATTCAACTGAACAAGATTAAAAAAAAATCTGAAATTCGCGTTAAATATGTATGACTTCCGTTGCAAAATGGATCAGCTGATCGGCAAATAAAATATATATGTTTTTTTTTCTTTTATTATAATGAGTGACAAGACGAGCAAATCAGGTGCCTGATGGTAAGCATCATGATTGCCCATATCAGACACAGTGCCACCCAGTGTTTTAAAATTCAAAATTCTGCGCGGCACTGCACTGCGCCTATCACCCTGAGATATGAGTTGTTGAATCTCATCATGTCCAGTAATTTCGCTGGCAACATTGCCCTTCATACCGGAACACAGTACTGTTTGCACATTACTGTTTGGCGGATGAATACCTGGCAAAGGTGTGGTACTTCCCCAGGCGGGCTCCTGCAAAAGAGGCCTACCACTACAAAAAAATGTATGGGAAGTATTTTTGTTTTCTAATTTCGCAACTCCTTTTGCTAGTCATTAAGGTTGACGGACACAGTAGACACAGAGTTCTACCTCCAATATATTTATGATACGAATATGGATATAAAAATATCATCCACGGGCGGGATTCGAACCACGCACCCTCCGCACCATTTCGCGTAGTGGGCACTCTACCACTTGAGCTACCGTGGAGGAGTGGAGGTACTAGTTGTCGGCAAAATTTTTCTATCCTATCTACCTAACGCCTATAGGGGCGTGTCAAGTGTCTAGTGGTAGAGTTGCCCACCACGCGGTGCGGATGGTGCGTGGCTCGAATCCCGCCCGTGTTTAAAACTTTTCTTTCAATTCTTTCAATATTCGTATTGTATATCTTCACAACAAACAGACATAAGAATAGGAATATATAACTATGATCGAAACCATTTTAAAGTTAAAAGGAACTCTACCGGTCCTTCGAAACGGTTACCATGTTAAATGCTAATTCTGGCAAGTTTCCAAAAAGTTTTGGCATTTTGGCTGTAGATGTTTCGAGGTCGATGACCCCACAACGGGTCTGTCATTAGTCGTAGACTGTTTGCTTTTATACGAAATATTTTAAAACAAAAACAAGGTGTGGTAATACTTGAGAGATGCATTTCCCCGTTAAACTGAACAATTTTTTAAAGAAAAAACCGATAGGCTGTATGGGGAGTCGAATTTTTTCTTTCGTGCAAGTTGTTTAAGTTGACGCGTAGATGCACCTCCTGAGTATTACTACCACCACCATCTCAGCCGTTGGTAATCCACTACTGAATATAGGCCTCCCCCATAAAGGGGGGTTTTGCCAATACTCGACACGCTTGGCAGACGGGATGTCGAGCGCAGTTCGATGGCTTTTTGCAGAGGACGCTGCTGACCGTTCTCTGGATCTGTTAACCCTTAGCCGGCTCTTACGGCAACCACGGGTAGAGAGGGTGGAGCACTATTCTAAACCCAGTAACTCCACGGCGAGTATTACTACATCTTTTTTTTATACGTTGTATTATGGGTGATAACTTTTTATTCCTTTTAGCTACAAAATTGCAGTCATGTAAAAAATGTTACGTTTTTAAAGACCTATCTTACGGTATATAGACTTCAATTCACCCTTGATATGTTATTCACAATGTCACAGAATAGATAATAATAATAGAATGGACACTGTTATCCGCCCACCAATCGATCCTTACTCACCCCGCAAGCAAGATTGAGCTCTCCACGAGCCCCGCTTCGCTGGGAAATCACCTAACGCACACTCTTGCACGTGTACGAAACTCCATGTGGGCAGTGTCTGTGTAGTAGGTAGTTATAGCGCGGCTTTTGTATGGGATTGAGTCGAGTGCCCGGGGTGTGACAATGTGTTTTGATCATATTTCAAAGTCACATGACTCCCACGAGTTTTAGAAAGTTGCTGTATGTGCCTAGGAGCTGAGTTTGCCGCATTTATTGTTATAATCATAAAATTTTACGTCGCGCTCGCAGCAAGCTGCTCACACCTTCATTATTATAACAATAAAAATTTTCGTCGCGCTCGCAGCAAGATGCTCGCGAAGTTTCAGTATTCTAAAAATCAAATTATATTCTTATATTAAAGCGGTCTTATCGCTTATTCGCTATTAAGCGATAAGACATATTCAGTTCAGCTTTAAAAACAATGTATTCCTAGCTACGACCTTGTACGATTGCAATTAATGTCTTTTAATAATGTTGTTATTTGTGTAGGTGTACTGAGATGTTAATAAAACAATAGACATATTATTGGGTTTTCCGCTTGCAATATTTCTATGCCACAAACTATGGGTACCTCGTTGACAGTATTATGTACATCTCTATCATATAATGCTCTAAATAAGTGGCCAACCTTACGCTCCGCCTTTGCTGAAGTACATTTTGTTCATGTATCTAGTTATGTGCTTCACTTGTTTAGTCTTCGTGCAACGGAATTCCAAAATAATGTACAATTTGTATAAAAATTAATGTTGGATTTGATAAACTGAAGTAATATTGATAATTGCCTAAAGAATTCTTAATTTCTTTTTTGAGAAGCCTTAGAGTCCCGCCATATTATATATAAGCATATTATATACATATTATAAGCTCAACAGAAAAGAGTAGAAAATAGAGGGGGGCGCCACTGTCTTTTTCAAAAATAAAAACAAAGGAAATAACACTTACACTTTTAATTAGTTCCGTTTATATACTTATCTGTCGAGCTATACATAGTTAAAGTGGCTTGTAGAAGGTTTTTTTGCAAAGGCGCTCACAGTGTTATGGCGGCTAAGAGACCGTGATTCCAAAGTTGCCCACTGAAATAGCTAAGTCGGTGCCATAATTTGTCACAGTCCAATAATAATCCCATATTTTTGCGGAAAGCCTAATAAACGGAGTAAATCAAGGTTTTATTCCCAAAGGTCACCCAGTAACCTACCTTACAGAGAACGTCAGTGGTTGTCACGGAGCTATGACGTCAAGCGTTATCAGATAACGAGACGGGGGACAGGGTAGCGCAGCGTAGTAAAGTACATACTAACTACATATACTGTGGACCTGAGACTTTATGCTAGTACTCCTCATTATTGCTATGATTTGACCACACTACAATAGTTTGACCCGTGCAGTGTATTTGGGGCACCCTTTTATTAGAAATTAAATTCAAATCATTGTTATTCAATGCTATTTTTATTTGAAAATACATATAACATAAGATCACGGCTTTTTCCAGGCTTTTTCCATTGTACCCATGATCCCATAGTGGGAACACCCATTGGATATAGCTGACATTGAATAAATTCCGAATAGAAAAATTTAATAAAAGCTTTTGCCGGACCTGGGAACCGAACCTGGGATCTCATGATCGACAGCAGCGCTTGCTAACCACTACGCTACCGAGGCTGTTCAAAAGTACATGGCAAAACCAATAGTCGCGACGTAACTTATTATAATAGAGTATCGCCCTGGCATCAGTAGTGGGATTAGATGTGCCCTAGGACGATTTAACCGTTCCGTGCCGTGGTTAATTCGTTCAAGGATGTGCCGATATGAAAAATATGGGTCACAACAAACGATATTACTCGCCTTTGCCAAAATGTCACGTGTAGCGGGACATTTGCCCCCTAGAACACAAGCCTATAATAATAATAATTTGAATTTATACTCTAACAGACGGGTTACCTCAATTACATTGATCGAGTCAATTCATATGGCTTATGTGGAATACTTAACCATATTGTCTGTTTCAGGTCGACGTCTAACGACTGCCCCCTACCTATCTTATAGGAAACAACAAGGACCTACAGTTTAACGTGCTTATTTATGGTGCTGTCCAAAGCAAATTCGCCCTCTTGCTCACACGTTCCCACATTTTGAAGATCTAAAAAATACTTCATGTAATTACGTAAAATAAAGTCAACTAGGTTCTAGAAAATAACAATATAAAGATTCAGTAAAAAAAAATTTTTTTTCTTTGTGCAGTTTTAAACATGAAAACTCGTTTGGATTAATATAGATTTTTTACTGAATCTATGTATTGTTATTTTCTAGAACCTAGTTGTGTTTATTATACGTAATTATATGTAGTATATTTTACATCTTCAAAAATGTTGGTACGTGTGAGCGACAGGGTGAATTTGCTTTGTAAAACGCCTCAAGTTCAGTGTAACAGTGGTTACCCTCTATAGGTATACAAGCGCCCACGCAGCAAGCCGCCCACACACCCTAGAGACGATAATACCGGAGCCTGGAAGTGGATGTCTCTCTGAACTGTGTCGGCCGCCTTAGTGCTCAATGGCTTGAGAAATCACTGCCTGTAATCCCGATCATGTCAATATTTACCCATAGTATCATATAATGTAGGAGTCGCAGAAAATCGTAGACTAACTTTAGATGCTTCGTCTGCGATTTCCTTTCAATTGTTGGCAGTTTTTTTAAGCAAATAATAATAATATAGGACATCTTCCACACATGGTCATCTAGTCCCAAACTAGGCTAGAAGCCTGAACTATGGTAAGCAGATGACTGATATACATACATATATAAGTTTATAACACCCAGACACGGATCAAACAGACATGTTCATGCATACAAATGTTTGATCTGACCGGGGATCGAACCCGGGCCCTGCACACAAAGCAGAGTTACTACCATCTGAGTCAACGAGGCTGTCAAAGAAATTGAGAATATATGGCATAATTATACTTATTGACTTATTTTTTTTTATGTTAGTGAGTGACAAGACGAACAAATCAGGTGCCTGATGGTAAGCATCATGATTGCCCATATCAGACACAGTGCCACCCAATGTTTTAAAATTCAAAATTCTGTGCGGCACTGCACTGCGCCTGTCACCCTGAGATATGAGTTGTTAAATCTCATCATGCCCTGTAATTTCGCTGGTAACATTGCCCTTCGGACCGGAACACATTAATGTTTGCACACTACTGCTTGGCGGATGAATAACTGGCAAAGGTGTGGTAATTCCCCAGGCGGGCCCCTGCAAAGAGGCCTACCACTACAAAAGTGAATGAATGAATGATAATAATACAGATTATAACAAGAAAACTTAAAATTGTATACCAAATGATAACATTCTATCCATATCTTGAATAAAAGATCACTTTTCTTTGAGAGATATGCATAAAACTAAAAGTATGTTAAAGTGGATCGCTTGCAAAATTTAAATGTACATAATATAATTGAAATAAATCGTCAAACTTTCACTCAAAAGTCTCATGTGTAACATTTCCACTACAAACACAAATATTACCACATCGCTATTGCAACGCGACTGCCAGTCCCAGTTTTCTTTTACCTGCACTGACACAAATCTGACATGAAAAACATAACTTTCCGTCACATTCCCGCGTCAATACCACTCGATTTTAAACTTTATCATTTTTAAATAGAGTTGCATTTCTTTTAAAATGCTTTAAACGGGTAACCGACCCGTTTATCAAAATAGTCGGGCGCCGCGCCGCGTGTAGGCGTGTAACTTTAGTGTATTCTGTGGCAGCCCATTCATAACGCGGACGTGTGACGTCACAACGCGACGTAGCAACGATTGTATCGATGAACAGATAGTAAATGTCACGTGGCTTGTACAGGAATAATAAAGAATAAATAAATCATTCTATAACTCAGTGAAGTGGCAGGTTAGCGCCGCGCTGCGGAATTGGAAGGCTTATCGATTTGAGAGCCTTTACAACGAAAAATGTGCAGTAATATTTAAACAATCAAATCAAATATTTATTTATTAAAGATAACTACGATCCATTTGTTAGGTACATACATTATTAATTAGTAAGTTAATTACATATTAAAAATAAAATATCATTATTATTATTAACGGAGTGCACGCCAAGCTTGTAAAAAAACAAGTAAAAAAAAAATTTCGAAATTCGTAAAAGAAATTTGACTAGGTGATTAGCTGATCCATTTTGTATGGAAAAAGTGATCCTATAAGGGCTCCGCTTTTGAAAGTTATGGAACTTAGGCTGGGTTTTTTGATCACTAGTTAAGTTGACCAATAGTTAATTTTTTTGACAAACAGTTAAAATTCGACAAAATTTGTTTTTTTCATCCCTGGTTACCTATTTTTTTCCACACGATTTAACCATTAGTTAGAAATTTAACTATAGTTAGTTTGACAAATGGTTAACTTAACCGAAACTAACGATCAAAAAACCGGCCCTGAAAATAAGTACACATATTATTGTGTTCTGTGCTGGAAACGCATCAGTTAGAAACCGTGTCACGCGATTAAAGTGCGTACAAAAATCACAAAACACAGACCAATCTATATATCTATGTCACAAAACGAAGTATAAATCAACGTTTATTATCGCATATATAGTCCGACACAAAAGAGTAGAAAATAATGGGGGCGCCACTGTCTTTTACAAGAGTAAAAACAATTTATTCAACACATACACTTTAAATTAGTTCCGTTTCTACTCTTTTCTGTCGAGCTATAACTCGCATTATTTCCGCCAAAACAAAAAATAATTTTTTTTTTTAATTTAAAATGCCCGTAATTTTAAATACATTTGAAATAAAAATGTCAAATCAGGTTGGCCATGCGTGTTGCCGTCACGCACACACGTATGACCAAAACCAAGCTATGTTTTTCGTAACTGGGTTGATGCTATCTCTTGATCTTATTGTTTTTAATATAAATTAATGGTATAAATTTGATAACATACAATCACGCCTTATTCCCGAGGGGGTAGGCAGAGGTGTCAAGTGTCACCCAGGACTCAGTCCCATAGTACGAGTAGGTACACCCACATTTCGCCAGTATGTTATTGGTCCCAAGTGATAGGGCGCGAGCCTATTGCCTATCTACCGGGCTCGACCTCTCCAGGCAGTAACGGAGATAATTACTAATGGAAAAATCCAATATTTAATTTATTTGTCTGACATGAAGATCGAACCCGGGACCTCATGATCGGCAGTCGACCTTGCGCCTACTAAGGCACCGAGGCAGTCGAGGTATATTTCATTACGAATAATATAAAATTTAAATGAATATGGTCTAATACCGCTTCATTAGAAGTATTTACAGGATACATGACCTCTTAGCAGTTTTCCACAATCCTATGGAAAATTTACTAAATTGATGTTTTACATTCCCCTATTTCCTCCAAATACAGTAAACCTATTTGATATATAATATATCCTGATATTTTAAAGCTATCATTTTATTTTTGTTTATAAACTCTAAATTTTTTTGTAGTGAACGTCCAATCACGCGAGTAAAACTGCGATTTTTGGAAGTTCACTATGATGAAACCAAGGGATTATAAGAAAAATTTAAATGACACGAACATAGGTTACTTCACTATAAAATATCAGGATATAAATTTAAAGAATGGGTTAATTATATTCCGAGGAAACAAGGGAATACAAAACATCGATTTGGTTAATTTTTCATAGGATTGTGTCGAATTCCTAGAAGGCCGCGTACGCTCTTAAGGTTGGTTCCGCCGATATCATTTCCCATACAAACTTTGAGGAACCGATAGAAGATTTATTATTTCTTCGTTAGTCTTTTATTTTAAGTAAAAAGTAATTATAAAATGGCGTTTATCTAGACATACTACAAAAATACCTTTTAAATCTGCAATAAATAAGGATTTTAAGTCTTTCCTAAGGTATTCCATAATTCTGATAAAGACTGACCTATTGAACTTAGAAGTTTATAATATTGATGTACTGTATTCATTAAGTTTAAAAGTGCGATTTGTGTGAGTTAGAAAGTACGCTATAACGGAACTTCGGAAGAACTTTCGGACAAACTTTTGTCATAGCTAGCAATACATACTCGTAGCAATACATCAATATTATAAACTTCGAAGTTCAGTAGGTCAGTCTCTGATAAATACCCATTTGCCATAATTCTGAATATCATGAATTGCATTTCATTCTGAACTACATATACACTATATATATGAATATGTACCTACTTAATTCAAACCCATACTCTCTGCCTCGACTGCCTCGGTGGCGTAGAGGGCGCATGCTCGACTGCCAATCAAGAGGTCCCGGGTTCGATTCCCAGGTCAGGCAGTGTTAAATATTGGATTTTTCCATTAGGAATTATCTCAATAACTGCCTGGAGTCTGGAAGTGTGCCCGGCAGATGGCAATACGCTCGCCCCCTATTACATGGGACCAATAACATACTGGCGAAATGTGGGTGTATCTACTATGAGACTGAGTCCTGGGTACACCTCTGCCTACCCCTTCGGGAAAAAGGCGTGAATGTATGTTATGTATGTATGTTAATTCAAACAATACGCTCATATTTTCTATTAAATATAACAAATAAAAATATAATACGGGTAGACATTATAGTACGTTATACTTACTATACGAGTTAATGTAACGAATGGAGTGATAACGGTTGGCCTTGGCTGATTTCTGTTATCAGCGAATTTTAACGCTCATTCTGTACCGTCGGAGTACGAGCGGGTATTAATTTAGAGTAGGTGTATAAGGCATGAGCGGAGCGTTTATGAAGCTCTATGCTCAAAACGTCTAAGTAGCAAATTGTCTACAAATCTATGGTGTCTTCAATGGTCGGATGTGAGAGGCATTTATTTTTATATTATTACCAACAGTGCTCGCGGTTTCACCGCTGTGTTATAATAACGCTGTGATATAATTATTGTTTTTTTTTTGATATGGCAGAGTGCCTTTATTGAAAAAAGACTAAACAATAGAGCTACTTACTTACTATCTACCCTAACTAAATACATTATACCATAGAACACTTCACCAAAAAATGAACCCAAAATTCTGGCGGAGCCCATGCCGACGAGTTATATTGAAACCACCAAGATAATTTTTAAATATAGGTATAATCAAAACATTATGTTACAGAAAAATTTAATTATTGTTGTATATGAGGGCATATTACATAACATTTTGTTATATATTGAATTGAGTATTTGATTTTGTTTTGCATAAATGGAAAGATCATATAACACGTAACAGAACTATTTTTAGTTTTTTTTTTTCGCTACAATTACAAAGTTTTACACATTAAAAAATCCATGCACACATAAAATAATACATGCACATAAAAAAATCATTCAAAAATTTTCACTATGTCCTTATCATTTTACTCTTGTTTGTAAACTCTTCATTTTTAGGGTTCCATACCTGAAAAGGAAAAAAGGAACCCTTATAGGATCACCTTGTAATCCGTCTGTCTGTTTGTCTGTCTAGTGGTCTTTCTGTCTTTATCCGTCAGTCAAGACACTTTTTCACGGGAACGCGTAGAGATATACAAGTAAAATTTGATATCAACTACTCAGATCTGCGGTCCCTTGTGGCTTTAAAAATATGTTGTAATCATGCTTCAGAGTTAAGGCAATCAAAAGTTACGGCTATTTTACTGCATATTTCCATACCTCGCGCAAGAGACTAAAAGCTCTAGAGTACTTCCTCCATGTTTGCAGCAGTTTGTAACTAGATGGCGCTGTATGTTCTTAGTAGGCGGATTGTTTTGGGATTGGAAACGTTTTGTTCAGGTATCTAGTTATGGAACCATAGGTAATTATATTTGGAGGAAACAGGGAAAAAAAACCCGATTTGTTTTCCCGTAATATTAGCACAGCTCCGTACTCGTTCACACTGCTTGGATATCGAAGCTACACTTCACAAGTAAGGTGCACGGATTGAAGTACACGGACGAATTTTAGTATGTTACAAGTATTAATCAATGACGTTGAATCGCTTTCGTAATAATATATCGTTGATAGTGTCAATTTCTCGTAGCGAGGATATGCTCTTAAGCGTGTGGTCCTTATTAATATTAAAACCGCTCGTCGCCTGTAGCTTATTCTCGGCAACGGTACCATGGCAACATTTTCACGTTTCATATTATTAAATATTTAACATTGTTATAATTTGATAACGATACCACACGTTTGCATCGTAAGATTTATTGTTCGTGCGCACAAATAGTTAAGCTTTAACTTTAATATGATACCTATTGGTTATTATTATACCTAGTGCTAGGCCTCTTTAGCAGGGGGCCGCCTGGGGAAGTACCACACCTTTGACAGTTATTCATCCGCCAAGCAGTAATGTGCAAACATTACTGTGTTCCGGTATGAAGGGCAATGTTACCAGCGAAATTAAAGCATGATGAGATTCAACATCTTATATCTCAGGGTGACAGGCGCAGTGAGTGCCGCGCAGAATTTTGAATTTGAAATCATGGGGTGGCACTGTGTCTGATATGGGCAATCATGATGCTTACCATCAGGCACCAGATTTGCTCGTCATGTCCACTCACTATCATACAAAATAAGTTAGAATATAGAATAGAATACGCGTTTATTCCAGTCCCAGTCTAAATAAACTGTTCCTGGAACCGGCTGATTGGCTCGGTTGGTTGGAACTCTATTCCGAGTTGCAACGTGTAGTAACCGGCTTTAGAATAGTGCTCCACCCTCTCTACCCGTGGTTGCCGTAAGAGCCGGCTAAGGGTTAACAGATCCAGGAGACGGGCAGCAGCGTCCTCGGAGAAAAACCATCGAACTGCGCTCGACAACCCGCCTGCCAAACGTGTCGAGTATTGGCAAAACCCCCCTTTATGTGGGAGGCCTATGTTCAGTAGTGGATTACCAACGGCTGAGATGATACATATTATATAGTCTTATAATACAAAAAAAATATATATTATATACTAGACTATAAAATAAATCTCAATTTGCCGTACGTATGAATAAGTAAATGCAAAAGGCTCGCCCCACATTGCATGGGATCTAGACATAACTGTCGAAGTATGAATGTACCTACTGTGGGACTGGGCACACCTCTGCCTAACCCTTTGGGAAAATGGCCTTATGTTATGAAAACACTAGCTGTCCCCCGCGGTTTCACAGTTCGTTCCCGTGGAAACATCGGAATAAAAAGTACCCCACGTGCTATTCCAGGGTCTAATCTATCTGCATACAGTATCTACATACATAATTTCAGCCGTTCAGTAGTTTTGGGGTGAAAGAGTAACAAACATCCATCCATCGATTCTCACAAACTTTCGCATTTATAATATTATTACCAGAAAGTAGGATAAGTCGTGGTACAACGAATTCTCAAAATGTCAAATCCTGGTAAAATTACACATAAACATACATACACATACATTCACGCCTTTTTCCCGAAGGGGTAGGCAGAGGTGTACCCAGGACTCAGTCCTATAGTAGATACACCCACATTTCGCCAGTATGTTATTGGTCCCATGTAATAGGGGGCGAGCCTATTGCCATCTACCGGGCACAGTTCCAGACTCCAGGCAGTTATTGAGATAATTCCTAATGGAAAAATCCAATATTTAACACTTGCCTGACCTGGGGATCGAACCCGGGAATCGAACCCGGGACCTCTTGATTGGCAGTCGAGCATGCGCCCTCTACGCCACCGAGGCAGAGACGGTAAAATTACAGAGCAAGTATAACCCGAATATGGTAGCCTATCCACCTATCGTGACACTTAAAATAATCATGTAGGTACATAACGGAGGTCTTTTTATGTTGGTGACGAAGATAACTAGCGTTGACCAGTTAAGAAGGATATAACGCCGAAAACTAAATATATGCGGGACTAGGTCTTACTGTTTAGTTTGAGATAGTGCATTATAATATGCATGAGCTAGACCTACCGCAATAGGTCACAATAAGCCAAGGTGACTGCAAATATTATACATAGGCATACATAATGTGTAGGTACTAGACTTACTTGATACTACCTATGCATATATGACATTATGAATAATGGCCGGCTTTATCCTTCCTACTAAAATTATAAATGCGAAAGTTTGTGAGAATGGATGGATGTATGGATGTTTGTTACTCTTTCACGCCAAAACTACTGAACCGTTGGGCTGAAATTCGGTGTAAAGATAGTTAAGACCCTGGAATAACATAAAAAATACATTTATTCCGATATTTCCACGGGAGCGAAGACTACGCGGGTGAAACCGCGGGGCACTACTAGTTAGAATATACGTATATCTTCCTTATTTATCAAATTGCCCGGTCATTGTTCATAATGCCCATCGCCTATTGGGCAAAGTAAAAATAAGCCATGCTGATTATGAGGTCCCGAGTTCAATCGCCGCTCAAGTCAAATAAATGTGTTACTGGATTTTTTCGATTAGAATTGTTCTCAATGAAAGTCTGGAGTCTGGAACTGCGCCCGGCAGATGGCAATATGCTTGCCCCCTATAACTGGCGAAGTTTGGGACCTACTATGGGACTAAGTTCTGCCTTCCCCTTCAGAAAAAAGGCGTGATGTTATGAATGAGTTGATTCCACCATCGCCCTTCTTTTACGGAACTTCGAGACAAACGGCAAAACGTCACCACTGTTTGTTAGATTTACCAACAGCTCGCACAAAGCGATTTGCCTCATCATTCATCCTGAGAATGACGAAGCAATGGAACTATAACGTGGGTATGTTCAAATCAAGAGTGAATAGGTATTTACTGAACAAGCGTGCTCCAACTTGACCGCATCATCACTTACCAACAGGTGAGATTGCGGTCAAACGCCTGTTTAGTTATATATTTAAAAAAAAATACATGTACGTACATATCTTGTTAATAATAATATTTATTTGAATAAAGCAGATGTTCGCAATTTTGATATAATTTTCATCATCCTCATTATTATTTAGGCATTATTGCGTCGCCGCCAGCTGTTGCCGTGCGCGATGCACCTCGCCCCGCCGTCCCCGCTCGCTCCCCGCTCGAGACGTCAGCGAAGACGACCACGTCGCCCCGGGCCTACGCGGCCGCAGCTGCTGCCCCCGCTGCCCTCGCCCCGCCCGCGCACCCGCAGCGGTCCTCTACCAACATGGAAAAGCAGCAGCAACGCAAATCAACGTGCAAGCTAGCCTGTGCACAGGCCGCACATGTCAGCTCGCTCCCGCCAGGTCCCGTCCAGCCGATGAACAAAGTCGATGAGGGCGGCTTCACCCTAGTGGAGAAGAGGAAGCGTCGACTTCGACCAGTACGCAACCAACGCGGCACCGCTCCCGCTGCGACTACTATTCGAGTCGCAGAGCCCATAATGGCGATCTATCTCTCCCGGTTTGAGAAGAGCACATCCGGTGAGGAGGTAGTACGCTACATCACGGAGAAGAGCCAAGGACGAGTCCCAGGACAGGAACTCTCCCAGATCTCACTGTCGAGGTTGGAGTCAACGAGGACGCAGAATTTCAAGTCCTACGTACTCCGGCTTCCGGTGAAATATAAGGAGATATTCCTGGCACCCGAATTTTGGCCTGCAGGAATCGTGTTCCGGCGCTTTAGGGAGGCGAGACAGAAAATTATCCCTACCTAGGTGTTTTAGTTTATGTTTTTATGTATGTTAGTCTGTAAGGTATTTATTAATATGGGCCTCTGGTGCGTATAATTTATTGTTATACGTACTATTGCCTGAAATAAATGAATTATTATTATTATTATTATTATCAACCTAAAAATACGTAGGTATTATTTTGATTAATCAATTTAACTAAAATAAATTAAATTATGTAGACGCTCTTAAAACAAATCTGATTTAATTTAAAGTTCATATATAATCGTAAAAATACAATATTATGCACATATATTAGCTTAATCGTCGTTCTATTAAGAATATTGTCGAATAGTCTACGAGCTCATATCATAGAAATCTATGATCTGAGTCTACGAGTCTATAAATCTATAATAGCTTGTCACTAATATAATGACAATGCTTCTTTATCTTATCTATTAAATTTGAAGCTAAAATCTTCAGATTTAATGTTAAACAAATACAAAACATCGACTTGGTAATTTATTATAGGATTGTGACAAATCTCTCGCATCATACGCTCATGATATTATAATTAGGTTGTTCGAAAAGTAATTTCATTTTTTCCCGACAGTTTTTTGCCAGCAAAGACCAAAAATTTTATGAGCGTGGTTATGCTACTACCAGAAAGATGGCAAAAGGTGTTGGACCAGAACGGCCAATATATAATTTAATAAGTATTTGTTTATTATACGAAAACTGTCTTTCTATTCGTCAAAAAAAACGAAATTACTTTCCGAACAACCTATTAGCTGCGTACCCAAGATAAATGTTATTATTATAATAATTAATATGTAACAAATTAACAACGATTACATAACTAAGAAACACGTCAATCGCATATCAGTATGTTATTATAAGTTATCATTTATTAATTGAAAATATTCAACGCGTTGATATAAACTTTGTACAAAGAAAGGTTTGGTAACATTCGTAAATTATACATTATTATGATAGCGATAACCCTAAATAAATAAGATAGTACGGTTTTTAAGGCTAGTGCCATACTAGTAGAGAACTACGCCACATACCAACATCGTTCATATAAAAACCAGTAGACAGATAGATACACTTTATTGGTACACCACAAAAAAATAATCCCTGAAATTTAAAATACATTATAACAAATAGTGTAACAATTGGCGATCTTATCGCTAAAGGCGATCTCTTGCCGACAACCTTGTAGAGAGAGGAGAGTACCGTAAATCACATATGGTCAGTAGGTAGGTGGTAGTAGATAATACGAGTACTTTTTGAAATTAATATAAGAAGTAAAAGTCAGCATCTTTTCTGATTCAAAATCATTGTGTCAAAATGACATCATTAAAACTAATGAAATATTGTATTGTTCTGTTCAGTAAAAAGACTTTCCCAAATATTGGAATTATATTTACTTGGGCCAAATCATTCATATAGTTATAATATACGTTAAGTATTTGCACGAAGAGAATCTCAATTAAAATATAATAAATCTCCAGTTTCCAGGGCAGAAAATTTTATTTTATCATTAAATTAGTCCTCGTTGTGCTGAATTATAAATAAATAAACCGAGATTTATATATATCATAATTTCCATCTGCCATAAATTATCGCTGTTAGTCGGATTGCGTAGTTATTTTCTCGTGTATCCTACGCCTTACTGGCCACGCTACTTCATTATTATGCGTAAAAGATAAATTTTGACTTTCGATTCAGATGGGTCGTGTGACTATGAAAATGGTTATTGATAAACTAATAATAATAATTTATTTACTGATATTTATTTCATACTAGATGCATAGGTATGCATTAATGTTTCTCGGGCGGGCGTATCAATGACACTGGTCACTATTTATATATATATATATATACCAATAGTACTATATACATATAGTAATACTAACTGTACACCGCGGTTTCACCCGCGTTATTTTCATTCCCGTGGGAATATCGTTATAAAAAGTACCCTATGTGTTATTCCAGGGTCTATGATATCTACATACCAAATTTTAGCTGAATCGGTTCAGTAGTTTTGGGGTGAAAGAGTAACAAACATCCATTCAGTATCTGTATATCCTTTCTCTGCATGGTTGTCTGGAAGAGATAGCTCTGAGCGATAATACCGCCCGTTTTTACTCTTTCTAGTTTTAAGTTTTCTTTTTGTCATTTTCTGTATTGTTGTGGTACCAATAAAGTGTTATCATTCATTCATCCATCCATCTATCCTCACAAACTTGCATTTATAATATGAGTAGAAAGTAGAATAGTAGGATAGACTATATACAGGGTTACAGCTAATCAGTCGCTCTTAAAACCTCGACTGCCTCGGTGACGTAGTGAGCGTAAGCTCGACTGCCTGACCTGGGAATCGAACTCGGGACCTCAAGGTTTAGAGGTTCCGAGTTCGATCCCCAGGTCAGGCAAAGTTTTATTGGATTTTTCCTTTAGGAATTATCTCCTTGACGGCCTGGAGTCTAAAACTGTGCCGGTATGGCACTAGGCTCGTCCTTATTTGGGACTTATAATATGCTGGCGAAATGTGGGTTCGCGTAAAAGGCGTGATTGTCTGTAGAGTTAGTTTCTCTTAAAATGTATTACTTATGTGTTATTCCAGGGTAAGCTATCTACATACCAAATTTCAGCTTAATCGGTTCAGTAGTTTTAGCAGGCTAGCAAGGCGCAGCTAATAATATATAATTCAGTTATCTGAACAGGTGACATTTATTTCTGCGTCATTCTTCATAAACATTACATTTACATAACGCTCACCGTAATAAATAACCCTTTACGGTATTTATATATATATATATATTATAAATATTTATAATACAATAAATAATCGATCAAATATCAAGGGCGTATGACAAGTTAATTATTATTGCATAAAGTTTTGATGAAAATCATTAAATTTCGTATCAATTATACAGTTTTATAGAACAACTATAATTATGAATGGTGTTATAAATCAAAAGATACTAGATAATAAATTATTACACATACCTATTTTTTTAGGTATCCGTAATATTATTTTGTATAAATATTTGCCTTCATTGTGTTATTTAATTCGGCAATTTAACACCGACTTATTTGAAAAATTCATAGTGGACCAACACATTTGCGAAATTCGTAGTAGACAAACACATTTGCAAAATTCGTAGTAGACAAACACATTTGCAAAATTAATAGCCGACAAAAACATCTGCAAAATTTGTAGTGTACCAAACACAAATGCAACATTAAAAATCGATAAAAACATCTGCAGAATTCGTAGTGGACAAACACAATTGCAAAATTCGTAGTTGGCAAACACATTTGCAAAATTCGTAGTAAATAAACACATTTGCAAAATTCGTAGTAAAGAAACACATTTGCAAAATTCGTAGTAAAGAAACACATTTGCAAAATTCATAGTCGACAAACACATTTGGAAAATAAACATTGGAAGTGCTTAGTTCAGAACGTTGAGCGGTAAAAAAGGTTCCACTCAATTTAATGAGCGAAGTTTTACATGACTATATTAAAATTATAGATCAATAAAGTTTTGCGTATTGGCAATAAAAAAAAACAAATACAAGTAGAATATCTACAAATTGAAATCTAGAATTAATAATATAGGTATTTAATACTTAAAGTCACTGATAGTGATTTGAAGCACTTGTATGCTTTTAATAGATCGGTGTATATCGCTGGCCTGTGACTTTGTGTGACTTTATAGTATGGTTTACCTAATGTGCCCGCATTTTGCTACAACGAAATAGTAATAGTAAGTATCATAAACTTTGACCTTAATCGGTATCACAGGCCACCGTATTTATTGCGCTCGCAGAGTCAACCGCGTCAGCTACATGCTACCGCAACCGTGTCAGGTTCGGAATATACCGGCAGAACCCCAGAAAGGATATGCCAATACGTGCGGTGCTGGTTCGATCAAATGATATGTAATCATACCATTGCCAGGATGTTTTATGTGGAGATTGTAAGTTTACGTAATCAGATAATAACATGTTTAATTTATTTAAAGTTACTTTTCTCCTTGTTGTAGATCTACAAAGGTTTAGACGTGGTGACGGCGAAGGCGAGCGCTAAGGAGAGGGAAATGGCTCGACATCATCTGCTGGACTTGCTGGAGCCGCATCAGATATTCACTGTGGTCGACTTCAGGAACCGGGCCTTGAAGATTGTATCCTTTTAAACATAACATCGATAAAAACTTTAGGGCGCGTAGTAGAAGCTGTGGGGACATAAAAGCTGGGTGCTTTTATTAATTTAGTTTGGTTATATAGGGAGGTAATGTAGTCAGTTGTTGGGCACCTTGCAGGCCATCTTAATAATATCTTAATTTGTAATTGGTTTAAAGGTTTAAGATACTTATAAAGCCTGCCACATACGCTAGGAAGCATGACAGGCATGCATGAACATAGCGTCTGTATGAGAAATCTGCTCGGTTTTGCCTGTACAGGCGTGGAAAACCGAGCGGATTTCTCACACACACGCTAGCTAATTCATAAGCGTTTGCCTGATCTTGCACGCCTGTCATGCATAACCTAGCGTGTCTGGCTGGCTTTATTATATCCCACCAAAAACATAAATGTAAAAAAATTGGCTAAGTACAATACAAAAATTATGCTTGGCTGTGGGCTTCGCCGCAAAAAGAATGGAGATCTAAATGAGTGCCAAGTTCTATGCAAAATCCAAATATGTATTTATAGGAACAAAATAACATTATGAACAAGTATTAAACTGTATTTCTTTGCTTTATTGGATACCTAGGTATAACAATTGCAGTTATTTAAAAAAAAAAGTGAGATCTTGAAGTAAGTTGGATTGAGATTTGACAAAAATGTGGTGTGTTCTAGCTAATAATTTCCATATTAATTAAAATACATTCATACAGTCACGCCTTGTTCCCGTTGGGGTAGGCAGAGACTATTTATTTCCACTTGCTACGATCCTGACATACAACTTTCGCTTCTTCCACTTTCATCACATTCTTAATGCATGCTCGTTGGTAGTTGGTACTTTTGACCTGGCCTTTCCTTAAGATAACATCAACTAATAATTAAAATAGTAGTAAAAATTAAATAGTGTTGTACAATAAATCCGGTAATATCGATATCGATGAAATGCCGGTTCCTATCTAGTGCAAACATATTATCCTGAAAAGGCGCCACAGTCTGCAAACAACCGCTTAAATGCCTTCTTTCTTATGTCGTTGAGTGAATTCTCGTGTAGAAAAAGTCGGGACGTTTTCCACTTACGAAAGGATCGGTTGCACTCAAATAAGTTGAGGTTTTGTGTGAAGAGTACAAACATTTTTTTTATGTCGTGCTCACTCTATTATCTATAGGCCCATAGGCGTTAGTACTGTTGTTTATTCTGTGCCATAGGTTGACAGTAAATAGGGATATTTATATCTTTCTTTATTATACGAGAAGATTTACTTTAACCTAAAAATGTAGAGATTTAATAAATTTAGATACTAAACTTCATATTTTACTTACTTTACTTTCTAGAACTCGATTTCGAAAAATCAATTGTTCGAAGATTCAAAAACATTATTTACCCACATGGTTACCGATAATTAGATATAGCACTTAAAGGGTTATTTATTCGTAATTTGGAACAACTTTTAGTATGGATCTAACACTGACATTGTAAAAAAATATCAGCTCCATAGGAAAACTTCATTGACATTTTACGAAATGTGCGGAATAGCTGCTTTTTTGGTATTTCAGAGTAGATTCCATGATGAAAATTGTTCCCTTTTACATACAATGACTATTCAAGAAGATTATCCTTACCTGTATAATGGTCAAGCGAAGTTTCCCTTGTGTATTCGCATTCCATGTCAAAGGCGGTACTCAGTATAGTTTTTGCCTGCAGTTCGTTCACCATATAATCCGCTTACAGCAGGCCGCCGTCAATACATTGATTTCAATTAGTGTTACGGTCATTCCCAATGGTTTCTCGTACCGTTAGTAATTGATTAGTTATTTTAATCATACTTTGACAGCTCTCATAGAAAAAGTTGTAGAGATACACCAAAAAATACTAATAATATACTCGAGCACAGTAATTTGTCGTTATTACAGTTTGTAGAAAATTATGTTTGTTTTCTAAATCGATCTTCGCGTTTGAATTTTGAATAAAAACTCGAAACAAGTTTGGGAAGATGTTAAAAGCTTAGATTATTCTTTCTCGGTCAACGAGAACATTTTCAACACTACTAAAATTACTGACCAAACTAAACGAAATCTGAGAGTCGGACAAATTGGCCCATGTACGAGTATGTGAACTGTGTATGTATGTTTCACAATCACAATTTGAGGACCATTGATTTGGTATTCATAAAATTATATGTGGTTATGACTCTATTATCATTTTGGAGATAGGATATAAGCCAAAGCGGGCAAGGCTGCAACCCCAAGATATAGGGATCGCGAGGTCTAGTTATATTACTACTCCGAACTATTTTAATATGTTATAAAAGTAATAAGAACAATTAGTAATTCTTATGCAACACTTTTAAAATTTTCATCTAAAATCACATATTTTGCTATCAATTTTTTACCCACTTAATTGACTTGACTGATAAAACAGATTGATAAGCTCATAGAGCAAGGAAAGACTCCGATCGTAGTGGGAGGCACTAACTACTACATAGAATCCATAGTTTATAAGATTCTAGTTGAAGACATGGATGACGATCAGGCACTTTTATGGGAAAAGAGTAGAAGAAAAAGAGATCATGATGACCCTGAAAGCAAAGATGCTAAAAAACCAGCACTTGACGTAAACAAAGAAATAGTAATAACTAAAGAACAAAATTTAGAAGAATGTAATACGGTGTCTAGCACTTCGAATAATTCTACAATAACTACAGAAATTAATTCAGATCAAAATGTAGATAACAAAGAAAAGATGAAGAATTTTGTGGACAATGAGAAGAACTTTACGAATGAAGAAGTGCATGCGCAACTGAAAGGAATTGATCCCGTTATGGCAGCGAGACTTCATCCTAATAATAGAAGAAAGATTCTCAGGTAAGTCTTAGAATATTATATCTGTAATTAAACATAACATAACATAACATATATTCAGGCCTTTTTTCCCGAAGGGGTAGGCAGAGGTGTACCCAGGACTCAGTCCCATAGTAGATACACCCACATTTCGCCAGTATGTTATTGGTCCCATGTAATAGGCGGCGAGCCTATTGCCATCTACCGGGCACAGTTCCAGACTCCAGGCAGTTATTGAGATAATTCCTAATCAGTCAGGCAGTGTTAAATATTGGAAAAAATCCAATATTTAACACTGCCTGACCTGGGGATCGAACCCGGGACCTCTTGATTGGCAGTCGAGCATGCGCCCTCTACGTCACTGAGGCAGTCTGTAATTAGTGTAATGAAATGCTTATGAGATGCTTATGGGAAACCTGAAAATAGTAACGCCACCACACCAATCGACAAAAATAAGTCAAAGTAAATATTAGGTCACATAAAGATAAATTCATAAAGATACCGAGGAGTAGATTTGCTATAAAAACTTTGTCTTCTATAAATAAATATATTACATGAGTTACACCATACTTTATGACGTGCGTAATTGAGTTAGTTACAATCCTAAAAATAATATGTAATAAAATGAGTACAATAAACTTAACGGAATAGGTACCTAAAGTTAAAGTTCAGGTTATAAAATCAAGTCATACAAAGGTCCGTGACGAAATTGACAATTTGCAATTTTAATATTTTTAATTTGATGCGACCGCTGTGGCGCCGGTAAAATTTTCCATTTAGGTTAACATTATTCCGTCGTATGCGTATTTACGTAAATTGACGCCTCCACATAAATCATTGAAAGATTGTATTCATTCAATAACGAAAGTGATCAACAAATCCACGCGCCCCGTTTTTATGAATGAAACGAGCTGCTATTTGTTTTGTTGTCAATAACAACTAGGTACGTAATTAAACAACCGTGTAGCCTTAACAATTTTCACTTTTATTGGAACGTAACAAGAACTATGCCTATATCGTTTCTCGTTTCTTATCTATAAATGTTAAAGTTCAATAATTATTATAACAAGCGACTGGCGTATTAGTTTGATCATTCAGAATACAATGATCGGTATGATTTACGACATTCTAACCTCGTGTGTCGATAATAAAAGCTATTTATACGCAGCACGTTTAATCAGTCTCTAGTCTCCGTAGTTTGTCCGTCACGTGATAGGTATAATATTATTCCTATCTAGCACTTTTTCTAGAGGTTCGATAAAGGGATTGAGAGTCGCTCTAGCGTGAATAATCTTAGTAATTCCATTATTAAACTCTAAAGTTAGCTTCGAATACTAATTCAGGTCAAATTGCATAAATTTCACGGTTGATTCCTTTGTTCGTTATACAGTCGTTTATTCGACGTTCATAATCTGTTTTCATTATCATTAGTTCGATGTTGCCTATGTAATGGCATTTAGTTGTTGCAACAATGTTTCTTTCAAATTCATTATGAAATTAAAGCTATAATAAAATACACACTTTTGTGATGAATAAAAATGCTTAAATCCCAAGAATGTAAGAGTTGCCTCAATTTTATCTCCATTCTTTATTTTACTTACTCAGATAGCAGTTTCCTATGTTTCATTTGTCTTGATATCTTACTGACCTTTAACACTTCCTGTTGCTTAATAATTTACGTATTTAGTATCTTTTTCATGAAACCCAGTAACATTGGTTTTGTCATTAGTGTGATTTATGTTATCAATAGCTTTTTTGTTATGCTATTTTGTCAAGGTTGAGTTTTTCTGTCAATCATATTTTATTAGGTTTATGAGAAGCCTTATCAATTTTTGCGTCGTTACATACCTATATTTTTGTTTGATGCCATTTGCCATTTACTAACTTATTCATCATCATCATCAACTCAGCCGTTGGTAATTCACAACTGAACATAGGCCTCCCCCATAAAGGAGGGTTTTGTCAATACTCGACACGCTTGGCAGGCGGGTTGTCGAGAGCAGTTCGATGGTTTTTTGTAGAGGACGCTGCTGCCCGTCCTCTGGATCTGTTAACCCTTAGCCGGCTCTAACGGCAACCAAGGGGAGAGAGGGTGGAGCACTATTCTAAAGCCGGGAGCTCGACGGCTCACGGCTAACTTATTCATTTCGATAAAAAAGATCTGAATAACACACAAAAAAAGACTAGAATAAAGTTATTTAATTTAATCAGTTACAATCGCAAAAAACTCTGAAACACCAAAAATTCAACCCTTTGAATTGATTAGAAGTTGCTTACAATGATTTACGACAGAATTGTCGCTATATTAAAAATCATAATTGGAAATGTATCAATTAAAATGCTGTTATAAATCAGATATCTCAGAAGAACAATTGCTGAAACGCTAAAACTTCCCCCGGCAACAAGAATGAGGCTCGAGCGGTTGACATAAACACCTAAATTGAAGGCCGTATGACATGATGACATACTCGTAAAACCAGAGAACCGAGCTAGCTGGCCCCCCTCCCTAATCTAATCATGCACGCAAGAGTAGGAAATGTATTGATGTCGGGGGTCCAAGTTACACTGGTCGGGCAGACTTCCGCAGGGCTTTGACCGCAGTCAAGGATCTGGTAGATCGTGTGCGTGTTGGGTGACCTTGGCTCTACTACCCGACGGTAGAATTGCCATAAAAATTGCGGAAAACCGCGGACAAGATGGCGCTCGCTCGAGTAGGATGGGTGTAGGATTCGGCAATTAATTTATACACCTATGGCGACTTTACACATATATTTATTAATTATTATGATATCATTTGTCAAAACCCTATATAATATAAGCCATTAAGCATTGCCATTATTTTTAGGAAAATGATGTTATTTTTCCAATATAATATATAATATATATACTTACACCATTAAAATATTAATTAGTGACCATAATCTGACCTTATAAGTACTCGTAGTATAATTATTTGGAACAAATAATAATATATTTTAAATTATAGAAAGGCAGATTTTTTTGAATTTGTTTCGATAGTAAAAGTTTAGTTTAGTTGTTGAGTTTGAGTTTGCAAACCAAACTCAAAAATATTTGTTCGTTTAGGTCACAATCTTCACAATTTTTCACGTCAGTTATAAACAGTAAGTCTACCGTGCGTTCGGAAAGATACAAGAAGAACGCACAAGAAACTTCAAGGGCTTAACTTTTCAACTGATAGTTTTACAATATTTAGTTTGGTTATATATTTGAATAGAATAGAATAGAATAGAATAATACTTTATTGCATACCAAAAAAAGAAACAATTTCACAAAAAGACACAATACAAAAGACACGGTAAACAACCGGCGGTCTTATCGCGTAAAGCAATTTCTTACAGACAACCTGGGGATGAAAAAGGACAGTAAACATTTAACGACGGTGGTGTGCAATTATATAGGTATTTACATAGATAATATGGCTACTTACATATTATATAAACATACTTTAAAATACTTATATTATAAATATTAACATATATACGTACAATAATATGATAATAATATAATACAAATTATATACTTATATATAATAATAATAATAGGTAATATATAAGCATACAAATATATTATATAGTTTGGTTATACAAACAAACGATGTTTGGAAGGTGCCGTGTGGTGGCTATGCAGAAGTTTCCAGGCATTTTCGTCCTCTATGTGCTGATTGACTTTATAATAAGCCTCCTTTAGTAAAGTAGTTAGTTATGGAGGTTTCGAATTTACCCTCTGAGAACCCCGGTATTTCTTTTAGGATTTTATTATAGACACGGATAGATTTCTAATAAATACTTTTTATTTGTTTGTTTTCGAATGAGGAGTACGTATATAATACACCTGTCTGAATTTGTCCCCTGTAAATATAATTAAGAGTTTTTCTATAAACTTGCAGAGAGGGTGGGTGGAAAGCGTGTGGGTTTCCAGATTAATTTCGGATTTTTGGTATAATATAATACATTATATGAATAACAATGTATTTTTATAGTATTGAAGTGCCGTAGGAGTAAAATATGGATTTTTATGAGTCGTTACGAAAAATATCATTCACAAATTGTTCTCTGGCTATGTCTTAATTAGACCATCTTAATTTGAAGTTTTAATTACGCTAAAAAAAGGTACCAACCTACACAATGGTTTTAACTACGTTACATACAACAAAAAGACGTGTAATATAGGGTTAGGGACAGTTGTACTATAAGAGTTGTTCTATCGATGGTACAAATGACATGTACCATGACAGAAAAGTATGGATATGCCTTCGTCATTATAATGGAGCTAGATCATAAGACGGTGTATCGACCATTGTATCTCTTGTATCATGTCAGAAAATTGATGTAGTGGTAGGCCTCTTTTGAAGGGGGCCGCCTGGGGAAGTACCACACCTTTGCCAGTTATTCATCCGCCAAGCAGTAATGTGCAAACATTACTGTGTTCCGATCTGAAGGGCAATGTTACCAGCGAAATTACTGGTGCTGATACTATTTCTCAGGGTGACAGACGCAGTGCAGTGCCGCGAAGAATTTTGGATTTTAAAACACTGGGTGGCACTGTGTCTGATATGGGCAATCATGATGCTTACCATCAGGCACCTGATTTGCTCGTCTTGTCACTCAATATCATAAAAAAAAAATCTGCCACATAAATTATCCTTTTCACACAAAATAACAATCATCTTCCTGTCCTTACCCCACATTAGGTCGGGTCTGCACAGCCACATCTTCCGTAACTCCAGACTATCCATTCGTCATCTCAGCACTCACTCCTCTTCACGCACATCCTAATGCACACAGAACATTTATAACTTTTTAGGACGTCCTCTTCTCACATAAACAATTACATTAATCCTCATAGTTCTGTTGATCACTTAAAACCATTACTTTCATCTCTCCGCATAACACGCCAATACTGAGCCAGTCTTCCGATCATTAATCTCTCAGTCTCTGCTATTTTTATGGGCCCCCCTATAACATGGTCCTTAAAACAACTGGCGAAGAGTGGGTGTGCACAGTGCCTACCTAGTATGGGGCTGAGTCCTCGGTGTCTTCTCCAGTTCTCCCTTCTCCGGTAACCTCTGCCCTTTTGGGAAAAGACAAGGTGGTATGATATTTTAAAATAAAATTTTGCCTCGCGGTTTTTCCCGCGTAGTCTTCTTTCCCGTGGGAATATTGAGACAAAAAGTACCCTTTATGTTAAATCAGGATCTTAACTATCTACGTACCGAATTTCAGCCCAATCGGTTTAGTTTTGGCCTGAAAGAGTAACAAAGATCCATCCATCCATCCTCACAAGCTTTCGCATTTATAATATAATTAAGAAGTAGTATATTATTTAGTAAATTTTTTCTATAAAGGCAAAATGAAAAATTAATAATTTATTATGTTAAACAACGACTAAACTCCCGTTTTGAAGTCGAAAACTCTCGACCTAGGCCTCTTGACCTTTCGGACAACTCCGGTGTCCTGCATCAGGAGCTCACACGTGTGCGGGATCGCAACTCGCGACGGACTGAATAACAAATATGAGTAACACTCACGGTAGTTTTCAAAATTAATAATGTATGTCCAATATACCTAAATCAATAGACATGGCCACCCTATTTTATATCGCCAACGCGGCCTGCTGATAACCCCGAATATATTTATCATGTGATTACTATACATTCGGCAAACCAGACGTATATTATACACATTATACTAATATTTGTATATATTCTAGAATTTATTCAAACGTTGGTACGTATTATGGCCAGTTTGTCGTGCTAATATGGCGACATCGCCGACTTCTGTTATATTCTGTAGAATAGACCTACTTTTACTATGACCGAAATAATAATAGATAGAATAATAATAATAGATTGTTTTGATTGAACACGAGGGGCTAAAGGAACTTATTGTATAGCTCGGTAGTTTTACTTGCGAGCTTTACCGAGGGAGTCTGCTTTATGGATACACCCATATTTCGCCAGTATGTTATTGGTATAGCATCACAGAATAAATCATAGTACTATAGGGGGCCAAACCTATTGTCATTACCGGGCACAGTTCCAGACTCCAGGCTGTCATAGAGATAATTCCTAATGGAAAAATCCAATAGCACTTTGCCTGACCTGGCGATCGAACCCGGGGCCTCGTGATTGACAGTCGAGCGTACGCCTAATATAACCGAGGCAGTTTAATTTTACAGATTAACGGATCTATTTGTAAAATTGTGTATCTATATATTATAGTGGTATAATATTATTATAGTGTTATGTATGTATATATATAATCTAAGTATGTTACGTATTCCGTTAAAAGCGAGTTACTTTTGTTATATGGACGAAAATGACTTACCTTTAGTAAAAACTGTCGAAAACAACACGAAATATATAAACAAAGTCAAAACTATTGCTCTTAAGCTCATAATAACTTCATATTGCTATGCCTAAAAATTTTAAGTTAACGTGAAAAACTTTTCATTTCATATAATGTTGTTTTTTTTATGCTGTGGTTTATATTATAGTATTAGTACTATGAGGTATATTATATTATTATTATATATAAGTATTTGGTATGCATTTTTTTTTATTTAAGTATAATGTGTTTGAAACCACCCTACCTTCAGTAAATATGTTTTTTCTTTCCCTGCATGGTTGCCTGGAAGAGATCACTCTGAGCGATAAGGACGCTAGTTGTTACTTCTTTCTAGTTTTAAGTGTTTCTTCTTTGTTATATTCTGTTATATTGTGGTTTCAATACAGAGTTTTCATTCATTCATTCTATTTGAAAGAATACTACTGTCTCGACTGCCATAAGGCCAAGTCAAAAGCACCTACAACCGACGAGCATGTATGAAAAATGTCATGAAAGTGAACGAAGCGAAAGATGTATGTCAGGATCGTAGCAAGTGGAGGGAAATAGTCTCTGCCTACCCCACAGGGAACAAGGCGTGACTGTATGTATGTGTCGACTGCCATAGAGAAGCAAGCCCCTATTTTAGTTTCTCATTTCCTCCGATAGGCGACGAGAGTCCAAGGAGAAAGACAGAAACGTGACTTGTGCAATAACATCGTGTTCCTGATACGTATTCAGTATTATTTTTAAAACGGAGGGAAAGAAAATGTTAATGCCTTAACGGGTTCTTACAGCTATGACTTTTATTTTATGATAATGAGTGACAAGACGAGCAAATCAGGTGCCTGATGGTAAGCATCATGATTGCTCATATCAGACACAGTGCCACCCAGTGTTTTAAAATTTTAAATTCTGCGCGGCACTGCACTGCGCCTGTCACCCTGATATACCACACACAAAGAAAATAACATCACAGGACACAGAAACTAAACTTAAATGTACAAGCGGCGGTCTTATCGCTAATGAGCGAGAAGCTAGAATTGATTATAAAATACATTGTGATAAGTAAGTGATATTGTTCCTGAATATTGATAGCGGAAGATGATTTATTTATATAACTTTTTATTTTATTTATTTAATAAAGTTAGCCCACGAACGTGCCCACTTGGCCTTATAGGCCAATTCAGGACTAAGCGTTTTTTGCTACTGCTCTAAGTAGCGGGAAATACCGCGCAGGTTTCGAATGGTATTTCTATGCAGTTCCGCGGCTAGAGCGAAATTGGATGTAGCGCTACCCAGAGCGGTTAGCTGAATAGGCCTTAAGAGTTTTGTGTAGCATCAGTAGTCCAGCGGAAATATGCCCGGCTTTAAATCCGGAGTCCCTGGATCGAATCTCACCATGTGGACTTTTCGCCTGGGCGCTACCGTGTTTAGGATGGCACGTAAAACTGTAGGTCCCGGCTGTTTCCTGTAAGATATGTAGGGAGCAGTCGTTAGGTCATGTCAGAGGCCTTGTAGGAATCTTGGCGACTTGAAACTCTGACAATATGGGTTGTCCACGTAACCCATATGAATTGACTCGAGCAATGTAATTGGGGTAACCCGTTCTGTTAGAGTTTAAATTCTAATTATTAAATTATGTGTTAGTGAAAATGATTCACTCGCCTAAGACTAAATCCGTGCCTGGACATGCAATATTTCAGTATTCCCTGTTTCAAGGGCGCTCTGCCGCCGCGCCTCAAGCGGAATAAAATATGAATATCATCACAAAAGCTGTAATACATTCCCGGATGAAACGGCGGCAGTGAGGCTTAGACTAGGTTTAGGCTATAGTTTTGTTTGTTGATATTGATATCCTTAATCTTTCATCGCATGATAAACAATGGGCACACAGTTTTTATAATAGGCCAGTAAGAAAAGTATGTAAAAAAAATAATTTATAAAGTGTCTGTCGAGCGTCAACGTGAATCATTTTCTTTAGTCAAATGCATTTTGCGATCGATAGACACTTTTTAATTTGCTGCCAGTTTGTGAAAGCAAATACACGTTACAGATTGCCAAAGAGTTCCTATTCCAAATTTTCCTTAATCGGCTGGTTTCCTTACTGGCCTATTCTAAAAACTTTCAGTGTTACCAACATTATTCTCTCTCATAATTAAGGCATTTTATTTCATTATTATTTTATTTTATTTTATTAATTTTAAGAAAACTTACAGCTAGTATACAAATAGGAAGAGACACAGGTACAGAAGGCCAATTACAAGTTTTCACTTATAGTATAAGAATATAAAAAAAAGAAATCTACGAGACAAGACAGATAAGTTAGACTGCACACTGAAACAGACAGATATTACCTAAAAATTTGAGAATGTGTTTAAACTGTTGAGGAAATTAATAAATAAATAAATAAATTCACTAAAGCAAAGGTTATATTTAAGTACGTAATTGAGTCATAACCAAATTTTGTCAAAGAATTTCTTGTTTAAAAGTCGCTTTAATTTTGCCATTGATGTAGTAAAGAGGTCAATATCGCACTCATCAGCCAATTCGTTGTAACACCTGCTCGCTCTTATAAGATATGTGTTCCGTCTGTATCTGTTATTAGCTATGGGAATGTGTAGCAACTTAGGTATTATTAAAATAATATCTTTATATTTTCATCATAAATCGTGAATGACGAGACTTTTGTTATCTATAATGTTTAATTAATACCATAGCAGTACTGCGCGGTTTCACCCTCTGAAAAGTATTCTGTGTTATTCCAGGGTCAACTACTTACGTACCAAATTTCAGATCAAATGATTCAGTACGGCTAAGGGTAATCAGATCTAGAGGACAGGCAGCAGTATCCTCTGCGTAAAACCATCGACCTGCGCTCGCCAACCCGCCTGCCAAGCGTGGCGAGTATTAGCAAAAGCCCCATTATTGGGGAGGCCTATATGTCCAGCAGTGGACTTCCAATCGCTGAGATGATGATATTTCCTATGTCCCTCTGTTTCACCCACAGAAAAGTCCAACAGTAAATTTCACTCCAATCTGTTCAGTATTTTTACCGTAAAGCGGTAACAAACGTTCGCATTTATAATATTAATGGGATTGGTAATGAAATTATACTAAAGTGACAAAATTATATATATAGATATAACTATTTTATGTACATGTACATTATACATATTTTAAGTACTTTATGACTATGTCGGTTGATCGGCGTGTACGCAGTGTACATTACTATAAATCACTCAATACACAACGCATTCCTGAACTCATGGGGGATTCTGCGACAGAGTGAGTAAGACAAGTCCTCTGGAATATATTTTGTTGCCCCCGGTCTTATCAATAGTTATGAATGACAGCTGTTAATAGGGGAAAACGAATTTTCCAACATACTATGTTGTTCTCGTGACGGCAAAAGACCTTTATGAACATAGTAACTGAAAAGACCTTTATGAACATAGTCTGAATTCTAAATTCAGACATTATAACATTTGTTATCATCATCATGGGCGCCTTTATACTGCAGCCTTGAATAAAGGTCTCTTCCCTACCTTCCACTCCTGTCCTAAGTTATCATGGCCTCCGTGTCTTCGAATGTCTGCATATAGTTGTGGTGGTCTGCCTCTTCCTCGGGTATCTGTTCTGGGTTCTATGACATCTCCGTTCTATGATTGTACAAAAGTCATAATTTATATAAAAAATAAACAGCTTGGTCGTCAGGAAACTCAACTAAAATAAAACTCTACTTAGTCAGCCGTGTGCCAGAAGTACTTTGGACGGTAATAACAACGGAATTGGCCCCGACAACAAAGCGGCAACGCGGCAGACCTAGGAGATAAAGGCGAGACAACCTTGACTCGCTTGCGAATGGATGGCAATCAATAGTCCAGGATCGTGTCATTTGGAATGTGGATAGGGAGGCCTTTGCCCTGCAGTTGGATCCAACAGGCTCATAATAAATTAATAATAACTCAACCTAGGGAGCTACAACTAGATTTGGTAAAGTTACCTTGATTCAATGGTATATCTGGATCGTCTGGTGTCAAGGTCAAGTGGTATAATATGAAGGAGGCTTATGCCCAGCAATGGGATGTGGATGATAATGAATGATATTTTAATGAATCGTCGGTATGTAGCGTAGGAAGACGGAGTATTAGCGTGGAGTATTAGTGTCGCCAGCACCAGTTGTTCCACCGTCCTGTGACGTGGAACTGCCATGCTTGGAATGCTGCCACGCAGCACTATTGCTATTGAACTCATATTCCAGCATATCGACTTGTTTACAAACTCTTTATGTGATATTGTAAGAAATTTTAAATTATACATAACATAACATAACATACATTCACGCCTTTTTCCCGAAGGGGTAGGCAGAGGTGTACCCAGGACTCAGTCCCATAGTAGATACACCCACATTTCGCCAGTATGTTATTGGTCCCATGTAATAGGGGGCGAGCCTATTGCCATATACCGGGCACAGTTCCAGACTCCAGGCAGCTATTGAGATAATTCCTAATGGAAAAATCCAATATTTAACACTATGCCTGACCTGGGGATCGAACCCGGGACCTCTTGATTGGCAGTCGAGCATGCGCCCACTACGCCACCGAGGCAGTTCAGTTTAAATTATACTGTAGTCATTATATTTAAATTATAATAATAATAATAATAATATGGGACAACTTCCACACACGGTCATCTGGTCCCAAACTAGGCTAGAAGCCTGTACTATGGTAACCAGATGACTGATATACATACTTATATAAGCTTATAACACCCAGACACAGATCAAACAGACATGTTCATGCACACAAATGTTTGACCTGACCGGGGATCGAACCCGGGCCCTGCGGCACAGAAAGCAGAGTTACTACTATCTGAGCCATCGAGGCTGTCAAAATCTCCCTCCAAATTAAAACTAGGATAGTCAGCGTTTTGGTGTTTATACTGTTAGTTTACTATTTATATATTGAAATGAATAAATTAGGGCTATATTAATGGATATTTAATGGACTGCCACGGTGGCGTAGAGGGCGCATGCTCGACTGCCACTCAAGAGGTCCCGGGTTCGATCCCCAGGTCAGGCAAAGTGTTAAATATTGGATTTTTCCATTAGGAATTATCTCATTAACTGCCTGGAGTCTGGAACTGTGCCCGGTAGATGGCAATAGGCTCGCCCCCTATTACATGGGACCAATAACATACTGGCGAAATGTGGGTGTTTCTAACTATGGGACTGAGTCCTGGGTACACCTCTGCCTACCCTTTCGGGAAAAAGGCGTGAATGTATGTTATATGTTAATGGAAATAGTCTCTACCTATCAATGGGATTGATACAGACAGAAAGTCCTCAAGAGGGAGGAAGTCTATGGCCCTTTACTGAATAGTGCTCTTCTTAGTCGAGACCTCATGACTCTTAGCACTATCTCCCTCCAGACATTCCTGTACTCCACCATCTGTATAGTACTTATAGCTAAAAAAAAGTAAAAAAAATTTCATGCCTATGTTCTAGGTGTTACAGATTTTTGATCAAACATGTTACTGGTGCCTGTTGTAGGTTTCAGAATTACCCGTGTGATAGGACAAATGCTTGAAGCCTGGCCCCCGTAGCATCCTGTCTCGTGTGTGTCCATCTTGTGGTAGTAGTAGAGCAAGCGTTACTATAAAGGTAGAACAAAAGGTTAAAGAATAAGCTAAAGTTACAGAATCGACGGCCGCTGTTATTGTTTTCCTTTGTCTATATGTTCATGTACTTCAGACATCTTAATATAATACACATGGAGGTTTCTATAGTAATAAAATTTTTATACGGTTATAAAAGTATAATATGAATTTTTTGGTATATCGCGTGACTCCAAAACGTTAGTAACGCAGCGCGTGCGACGCAGAATGGCCCATGCGCATGGACAATTGAACACACTTCCTTATTGTAAAGATTGCGTCATCCTTCGGCGCGCCGGTCGCGGTGACGTATCTTCTACAGGATCCTGGAAGAGTTCTGGACTTATGTTTCGAATACACCAAATCTCTCCGACGTCCCTCCGAATCCCTGTGACGGCCTAGTATTTAATCATCAGCATCAGCATCATCACAGCCATCGAAATTCTCGTCACGTTTGGAAGGCGGGTTGGCGAGCGCAGTCCAATGGTTACACAGAGGATGCTGTTGCCCGTTCTCTGGACCATACTATTTTATGAGGTAGCTGGTAACGCCAGTGTGATAAACTAGCATAGTAATAAGATACCAAAGTAATATACATTTTGTTAGAAGGTAAGAAAAAATCTCTCACATCTCTTTTATAAAAAATAATATAATGTGTTTTAATTTACTTTCCTGACTGCGGCTATTGATAAATATGTCTTTTTTTTCTGAGCATAACTTCTCAAAACGACGCGGAGCTGAATTGTTAGGAACGCTTCACTTATGAGACTATCTTGAACTAGTGTAAGAAAAGCGGCTTCGCCCGCTCGCAGATATTAATTATGGGAGATTTTACCAAAACTTTGGCGCCCTTTTTGAACCTCTTATAATGTGAATTTTCAAAAATCCTTTCTTAGCACACGTCCAGACAACGAAAACAATCTACATTCCAAGTTTCAAGTCTCCAGGATCAGTGGTTTGGGCTCTGCGTTGCATGTCAGTCAGTGAGTCATTTAGGATTTTATAATATGTAGTGATCAAGGACAAAAGGAAGTTAGTTCTAGCATGGACAACATTAAATAGTGGAGTGTACCTATGTATTTTTTTAAGTGACCTATGCTGTTGGTATTTCAGTCCTATTGGTTTAGTAGTTTTGGTGTCAAAGAGTAACAAACATCCATCCATCCTGACAAAATTTCGCATTTATAATATTGAATTGAATTAATTGAATGAATGGATGAATGAAATACATTTACGAGTATATTGGTACAACACTACCCAAAGTACACAATCCAAATACCACTTTGCCTGACCTGAGAATCGAACCCGGGATCTCATGATCGGCAAGCTTGCGCCCACTATGCAACCGAGGCAATCCTACAAATATTAACAAATATCTTTATAACACAAAGACTGAAAACAATGGACCTGAGACTTAATGCACCCCATTTCATGAAAAGGTTTGCACTAAAAATATTTAATCCAGCAAAAAGAATGGTCAGATATCAATCTCCGACATTAGTATGCGCGCTGCATTGCAATAAATAAAAAAACAAATAGCAAATAATAGATCTTTGTCATAACTTGACACGTTTACATATGGCAACTATTATACTACTTTATTATCTGTGGCTCACGGCGCCATCGCATGACGTCACATCCTCAGTTCATTCATGCCGAGACGCTCATTCATAAAACTTATCCATATTTATATGCACACAATTTTAATCTTTATATTAAAGTGATTAAATTAGTAAATTCCGTATACGTAATATTATGTGTGTGGAAAATGTATATATATTATATGTAATCTTAATCTATGATCTTAATGATATAAAGAACAATGGATTATTCTTAACAATTTTCCTCGTTTCTATCTGCTAATCTGGTTTAATAATATCAAAATTTATAAATTTATAACTCTGATGCAATATCGGCGTTTCTCGAATTTGTCCGACTTTAAGCATATTATTATAAATAATATACACAAATAAATAAAAGTAAAGTGCCTGTTTTTAATATTAAAATTACAGGTTTTTACTAAATGCATATGAAAGTAATAACAAAAATATTTTTTTTTTGGTTTGTCTGTTTGTTGTCACTTATCTCCGAAGCGGCTAGGCCAATTTTAATGGGACTTTTACTGGCAAATATGTTCATATAGTCTATAGTATAGTTCATATAGTGGGCATATAGTCTAGGTACTCTTATTTTACAAAAAGCCCAGAAAATTGTTACTACTTTTTTGTGTTGGTCATGTAAGTGATTTTAATCTATTAAAGAAAAAAATAATCTTTAACCCCAAAAAAGGTTTAGGGTCCCATGTAAAAAAATTAAAACCCTTTTCATTCGGGCTCATCTCCGAAACGGCTGGATAGATTTGAACGGGAATTTTACTGACTGACAGGTGATGTTACGCAAGCAATTTTTTTTTTTCAAGAAAAATGACTAACTCCACGCGGACAAAGTCGCGGATAACAACTAGTATTAAACATATATCTATCGAAGTTGTCATAATATTTATAAGACTTTTTTATTTTAAAACAAAGCTTAATTCTGTTTTCTATTATCGCCATTCTTGAATGAATGTATGAATAACTAAACAATTCAACGACATTGTGAATTAATCAAATTTTTATATACATAAAGGAATATTTATGTATAGGTAAATATTTTGTATGTGTTATGAAATTAACAACCAATGCGAATGTCAAATTATAGAGCAAGTACCCTATCTATGTACAGCCCATCAAATCTAAGAAGTACCCTTTGACGTTTCATCTTTTCAAGCGATTTCCAAGCCGTAATAACGGATTGATCCACTTTGCCCCACCAAACCGCCCCACTGGTGGGGCTTAGTAGAATGCTATAAATTCCGTAGCGGAATATGCCCCACTAAATTGACTTGGCGCGATAAGCCGAGTGAAATTTGACCCACCAGGGTTATCACATTATTGTTTGTGTAGGATATTCATGCGACTACATGTTCTTCCCTATTTTTATCAGGTTCCTGATGGTTTATAACTTTGCATAAGCGTAACTCACACAATTTTAATAACCTTCTACGTACGATTCTTGATTACTAAATTCAAATACTTCGAACAAGGCAATATAAGAACTGTCAAATGGTACTACATAGATTTGATGGACTGTAATTGCTGTAATACCTAACGATTACCACTGCGTAGGACCAAGTGCCCTTGGCATGTACTTGACTATGGAGTTAAGTGTCATTTTTATGTTTCCGCCCAAGTTCGTGAGACTTTTAATAGTGCCATGAACTCTACATGAAGCAAAAACTTTGTGGACGCAATGTACCGTGTTCTTTGGAAATAATATGTACCAAGCATCGGATATAAATAAAAGGGGAGATGAGGTACTGGCTGCTCGAAAATGGCAAGCTCAAATTAGGTCCGCTCTACGTGGAGCTCTTTGTTTGAACATTAGTACAAAGTAGATTTTTTATTTTTATTTATTTATTAAACGTACATAACAAATTACAACCACATAAAAAGTAGAATTAAAAAATAACAAGTTTCAATCTGGATCGTAACATAAAAACATGTGCGAACATCTAATTTAAAATAGTAACATGTCACGAAGAAAACAGCAACAAAAGAACTAATATTTACTTATATATAACTAATGCCGATAAAATGTAAATTGATTGTTTATAATAGTGTGCTCTGACCGGAGTCTGAACGGCTTGATCTAAAATTAAGAATATGTTTAATTGTACTAACAAATTGACTCAGTTTTGGAGTAAATATATCAATATCAGTTTGACTCAATAAAATTTCATTGTACTTGCGTGCCATTCTAGTTAACGGGTTGAAGACAGAGATATTGTACTTAAATATATTTAGGACAAAAAGATTCTGTTTTTGAGAATTGCGTTTTCCATACCTAATATTAAAGGAGATTTCCGATAAAAGTCCTGGAGAGTCAATGATGGAGTGAATAATTTTATAGAAATAAATTAAATCAAATGAAATATATATATATATATATATATATCTCATATAGTGATCTGGTACATAGCGACATCAAAATTTTGTTGTTTTTTTTTATGAAAGTGAGTGACAAGACGAGCTAATCAGGTGCCTGATAGTAAGCATCATGATTGCCCATATCAGACACAGTGCCTCCCTGAGATATGAGTTGATGAATCTCATCATGCCCAGTAATTTCACTGGTAACATTGCCCTTCATATCGGAACACAGTAATGTTTGCACATTACTGCTTGGCGGATGAATAACTAGCAAAGGTGTGGTACTTCCCCAATCGACCCTCTGCAAAAGAGGCCTACTACTACAAACATATAAATATATATTGTATGGAATACCTAGAAAAAAAAAACTCAAAAGCGTATAACTAGTAAAACTACTGGGAAATAGTTGTGAATTTCCCCTTACTACATAATTATTATTACAAAAATGTTATACCTAAAGTTGCGTCAGTTCATAAAGAAATCGATTTTTTTCATTTATTTTGGAAAATAAGTAATTAAAAGAACTTTAAAGAAACGTAATTACAACCACTAAAATGTCTTAAATTGCAATGCGTTGAGCGCCGCCTATGTGCGCATGAAATTTCATGATAGGGACCTTAAACCATTTAACAGAGACATTATTATTATTATAATAACCATAGATTATACTGGTCATCGCTCCATGACCTTAAGGCCTTGATAATAGAGCGTGTTGTGGAACGACCTTCGCGACTTCCTCCAGCGTTCGGAAGGGCCAACATGTGTCATAGTCGTAAAGGATTAAACCAACATTGGTTGTTACTAACTGCTAGTGTTGGGACTATTTGCAATATATTGACCGGGATTTTTTGAAGAAGATTTAAGATAAAGAATTCACGTACAACGGACCAGGTATAGAGTCTAAGTGCGGAAAAGGAGTCCACTTTACATTACAAGATAAAGAATTGATTGAAGATATGATGTACGTAATTTGATCACATTATAGTATAGCAGCCGGTCTGAAGGGCAACCAGCGAAATTACTGGGCATGACGAGGTTCAACAACAAATAACTCAGGGTGACAGGCGCAGTGCAGTACCGCGCATGATTTAGATTTTTAAAACACTGGGTGGCACTGTGTCTGATATGGGCAATCATGATGCTTACCATCAGGCAACCTGATTTGCTTGTCTTGTCACTCACTAACATAAAAAATAAGTACGCTACGGTACGGCTTGTGCTCACGGTAACATACCGTTTTTCTGCTGGATTTTGTGCAGTGTACGGTATATACAGTAATATTTGTGTATATTCGAGCACCGAATTTGCTGAATCGTAGTGCTACAAATACGCTAATTAACCAGATCCTGCAAAGAATTGGACGTTACCGTGGTAGAGGGGTGTTAGTCTGTAATTTATATACTTAGTTACTTTTTCTATAAATCAACAAATCTTCAATCAAATCCTAACTTATTCTCGGAAAAAGGTCCCGGGATCATCTATTCCGAATCCCGTTATCCAATTACGAAATCCATCCGCGGCATCACTAAACACTAATAATGGTTGGGTGCTCGCACGTATCAACGATTATATCAATTAAAACATGTGCTGACTTCTAATTCCTTCGATAACTGACGCACATTATGGGAATAATTATTCGACGGTGGTTAACGCCTCGCCACTTAACGCATTTGAATTTACGAATTAATTAATTAATCATTAAGACTTTTAGTGGTTTTCGAAACATGGAAGTGGAGACATGAGTTTTGAGTCATCTTTTTCCATCATGAGTTATGAGCCACGGGGCTCACCTAGTCAAATCACTCAAACTGCCTCGGTGGTGTAGTGGTTGCAAACTTAACTGCCGATCATGAAGTGACCGTGATCATGACCGGGTTCTATCCCCAGGTCAGGCAAAAGTGTTAACGGAACAAAGCCTCAACAGACATCTCAATGTCAGTCTGGAGTCAAAAACAGTGCCCAGTAGATGGCAATGGGCTCACCCCTTATAATAGGGGTATATTGGTCATGGGACCACTATCAAACGTATTGGCGAAATGTGGCTATGGGTCTGAGTCCTGAGTACACCTCTGCGCCTACCCCTTTGGGAAAAAGGCGTGATGCTATGTATTATGTTGGTACTCAGCATAAGTATCATATGACACGATAGTAAAAACAGACTGATCCAAGTCAATGTTTTTTTCGCGATTTCTGAACATTACCTTGAAAGAGACCTATCACGAAATTTCATGCTCTCATAGGCGGTGCTCAACGCATCGCAATTTACAGCATCTTAGCACTTGTAATTATGTTTCTTTAAAATTGTTTTAATTCGTTATTTTCCAAATTGATTTAGAACGCCAAAGTTGACCTAATATACAAAAATTACGATTGAATTATAATAGGGTTCTTAAGCACCTTTACTTATTTAATTAGGCTTGCATAATATACAGTTAATTTTGGCTCTCAACCCTTATCACCAACTTTACCATCTCTGCTCAATTTACTATGAGTCCTGTTTATCCCTGAGGAGCTGGAAAATCCAGTTACGCGTCGCGGTCCCAATAGGCAGCATAATCTTTTTCATATAGACAGAGGACGGACGGAAGCACGTGCGCGTGCTCAATGCACTCTGCGATACCAACACTGATTTTGACATTTCTTTTGACAAATGATCTACTATTATACCTGCAGTAATCAAATATTGTGAGAATTTAAAGATCAATGGAGCTATATGCAGGTAAACCTGATGATAGTGATACTTAGCTAATTAATTTTATTTTATAATTTTATTCAATTTACTGTATAAAAATAGGTTTTATTTGTAATTTCCTATAATCCTATTTTTTAACTAAATTTTAAGTTTTTATTTTAATTTATGTAATATAAGTGTTTAATAAAATCTGTGTGATAATTGTAATTGGTTATCGTTTTTATCACAATAAATTAATTTGTAATTTGTAAGTTAAAGATGCAAAACCCATATAAATTCCAATGACAAGCTATGACGCGTGATCCATACGCAACAGTGGCGTCATCTAACATGTTAATAATGCATTTAGTATTGCGACGCGACGGTAATTAACCGGTCTCTTCCCACGGTCCCGGTGTGGCGCATCACTAGCTATGCATGATGGAATGTAAGTGTGATAGGTTAAGCAACGGTCACGTTTAGATGGGTGACCGCTAGTGTAATTTAGAACTTAAAAATTTGATTTTATTTTGGAACTCAGTTGACTTTAGAGCATTTACGAGTTACTTAAGTTGATCTTAGGGATAAGTTGACAAGAAAATTATTAAACTCAAACTCAAACTCAAAAAGATTTATTCAAATAGGTCATACTCTGACACTTTTGCACGTCAATGACGATAAACAGTACTGAGTCTACCGTGCGTTCGGAAAGATACCTCTAAAAGAAGAACGCACAAGAAACTTGTACCCTTAATTAGCATTATTGAGTACAAGCTATGCCCGCGATTTCACCCGCTTAGATTTCGTTCCCCTGGGAATATCGAGATCACGAGTACCTTCAATCAATCAATTCGTCCAGGGTCTAAACTATCTACATTCCAAATTTCAGCCCAATCGGTTCAGTAGTTTTAGCGAGAAATAGTAACAAACATTTATCCTCACTAACTTTAGTATTTGTAATATTAGTAAGCTAAGGACTGACGTAGTGGTTCGCATGTGCTAATGGTGATCATGAGGCCCCGGATTCGATCGCCAGGTCATGCGAAAAGTGTAATCATAATCATTAACAAAAATGTGGGTACAAGAGGTCTTAAACACAGTAGAGACATATATACACAAGACATATCTATACCGTGTCTTAAATAAATAATATTATAGATCCATAACGTTCTACCTACTTGAAGTGTGCAAATTAATTGAAATTTAATAATTAAATTTGAATTATATTTGATTTTTTTTCTATCCTAACGCGCACAGGTGAATATTTTTCTTTCATTTTTTTATTTCAAGCGAAGCAGTCGATGCTTAGTCTATAAAAAATATATTTGAAAATTTCTGTTATTTGATTTTCCATCAGCTGTATGTATGCGTTCCGTATATTCATGACACATTATGTAAACTTTTATAAGATTTGAAACATAATATAAAAAATATTGGCAGCGAATTTTCAATATACTATGTTATAATAAACTGAAAAGGCCGTGAAATAATAACAAATTGTAAGCTATAATGTTTTGTTTCACGTACCGTCTACAATATTATTGAATGTGTCTAAAAATGAAACGAAAATTCCGTTACAATAACTAGCTGTAAAAACGCCCTGACGCATAGACACTAGCGCCTCCATATACATGAATATATTTTGTAAATACAGTGTACGTTTATTAGGTATGTGGGTAACGGTTTTAGGCCGATGTATTTCTATTCAATGCCATGGTCTATGGTTTGTTTACTTTCTGGGAAACACCATTACATGTTTTGAAATGTTTGGGTAAAAAGATTTTCCTTTGTGTGTTTTATTAGTACCACAGAATACTAACGCGACAGATGAGACATTCAAAATTATTTCAATAAATAGCGACTCTAGTTCCGACGCAATAAAGTGCAACTCAAGTCGCATAGCGCCTAATTGTCTGCTGACTCTCTTTCTATCAAATCTTAAAAACTTAAAAACTTATCTTAAAAACTACGCAACGGATTTAGATGCGGTTTTTTTTAATAGACAGACTGATTCAAGAGAAAGGTTTATATGTATAATACATGCATGATATAGCAGAGAAACACTGATAATTTTAGAGGTTTCTAATATGATGAAATAAAATGTATCACGAATTTACTCATGTTAAAACGTTCACTATACCTACTTCTGCTACCCGTGCGAAGCCGGGGCGGGCCGCTAGTAAGAATTAAAGTACTAACAGGCACGGGACACTCCGCAATAAAGATATGAAGCTACCAGCTGCCGGGGCGTCCGTCTGAAGCCTGTACTATGGTAACCAGAACTATGCCTAACTGTCTATAAAATTTGATTAGATACGTACATAAAGTATTATTTTTTTTTGAAAATAAGGACAAAAGTATTAAACAAATAAAAAATCTTTACAAAAAGCTTATCTCAACTATAGGCCCCGACGAGATTCGAACTCGTGATCTCCTGTTTACTAGACAGGCGCTTTAACCAACTAAGCCACGGCGCCTCTGCGCGGTCAGTCAAAATTAGTGAATATATGTTTTATGTGAAAGATAACTAATATGTAAAACCTACTTATCTCTGTTTACACAATTATTATGATAAATAGGTGTAATAAGTATTTCAATAGTAATTATTATTATGTACTAGCGATTATTTATTGTAACTGTTTACATTTCTTTTATATTATGCAAAACGACTAGTAAAGGGCAATCTTAGCTTGTCTTTGTACACCTAACATATTAAATAAGTGTAATAAATTACACATAATATGCGCACGTACCTACCTATATGGTACCTACTTTTTTATAATATAACTAGCTGACCCGGCAAACTTTGTTTTGCCATATAAATTCTTTTTAGAGATTATTTTAGTAGAAAAAAATTAATAAATTATTGTAAGTACGTGAGGATGTCGTGTATGAGTGGAAGAAGCATAGACCGTTGTAAAAATATCGCTATTAAAAAATAGGAGATCATCTCAGAGTAAGGATACCAGACGCAATTCAACGTCATTGGGGATGATGGAAGAAGGTAGAAAATTTAGGGTTGTATGTATTTGACAGCCTCGTTGGCGCAGACGGTAGTAACTCTGCTTTCTGTGGCGCAGGCCCCGGGTTCGATCCCCGGCCAGGTCAAACATTTGTGCGCATGAACATGTCTGTTTGATCTGTGTCTGGGTGTTATAAGCGTATTTAAGTATGTATATCAGTCATTTGGTTACCCATAGTACAGGCTGCTAGCCTAGTTTGGGACCAGGTGACCGTGTATGGAAGTTGTCCCATATTATTTTATAATATTTTTTATTTTATATTTTCATTAAAAAAATCTATACTGATATACTTATTATGCTCAGTTATGATGGTTTCAATCTTCTCTCTATTTTCCTGGCTATTTATTAATCCCACATTGTGCTGGGCTCGGCCTTCCTTACTTTTCTGCTTCACTTCGTTCTATCGTTGACATCGCTTTCTGAGATCTCGCACTCTTTCATGTGCCTTTGCACTACATCTTTCCACCGTATTTTGGGTCTGCCCTTGGATCTTCGACCGGGGATGGAAATTTGTAGCGTGATAGTTTGTGAGGATGGCTGGATGGATGGATGAATGGATGTTAGTTACTCTTTCACGCTAAAACTACTGAACCGATTGGGCTAAAATTCGATATGTAGATAGTTTAGACCCTGGAATAACACATGGGGTACTTTTTATCCCAATATTCCCTCGGGAACGAAGACTGCGTGGGTGAAACCGCCGGGCTCAGCTGGTTTCAACATAAATGAGCAAACTGTGAAACTGTGCACAATTCCAGACTCCAGCCTGTCACCAAAATCATTCCTGATGGAAAAATCCAAATTACACTCTGTCTGGGAATCGAACCCGGGACCTCGTGGTCGACAGTCGTGCTTCTGACCACCACGGCAGTCTGAACTGAAATGAAGGACTTACAAAAGAAATAATGCCAAAACTCACATCCAAAACCGGTCAGAATGGGATCACATTTCGTATGTGAAATCGATTTTCTTCGCGAATGGAACACTTTGCCAGGGTCATTGTTTCCCGAAAAATACAATTTGGAGGTCTTCAAGTCAAGAGTGAATAGGTATCTTCTAGGCAAGCACGCACGCACCATCGTCGACTGCGTCGTCATTTTAATTATTCTTATAAAAGCTTGGTATTTTCATAGCGAACTTCCGATTTTATAAACAAAAATGAAATGATATCGACTTACTTTACTTTAAAATATCAAGATATATATATATCAAATAGGTTTACTGTATTCGGAGAAAACAGATGAATACAAATCATCGATTTAGTCAATTTTCCATAGGATTGTGTCAAAAGATCAAGATATTTGCTAAGTTTGAACAAGCTTTTAGATTTCTTCTGAAGTGTATCACCTTTGTGGGTACAGAACACTCATCGCCTGTTAGAACGGTTCACGTATGATTTAATCTCCTTCACTTGAAAGCTTTACCACCCTTCGTCCGCGCCCCTTCATTCAATAGATGGGGTAGTAAGTGTGACAGTTTATGAAACTTCACACTTTACTGACTTAACAAGGTGTTACAAAAAGGTGTTCTAATACTAAAGCGTAGCGTCCGTGGTCCAGAGGGAATATGTCCGGCTTTAAATCTGGAGTCCCTGGATCGAATCTCACTATGTGGACTTTTCGCCTGGGCGCTACCGTGCTTCAGATGGCACGTTAAACTGTAGGTCCCGGTTGTTTCCTATATGATATGTAGGGGGCAGTCGCTAGGTCATGTCGGAGGCTGCGTAGGAATCTTGGCGACCTGAAACTCTGACAATATGGGCTGTCGACATAACCCATATGAATTGACTCGAGCAGTGTAAATGGGATAACCTGTTCTGTTAGAGTATAAATTCAAATTATATATTAATTATATTATAAAGGAATTTATCGTCGCCTGTCAAAGTATTACTTTCAAAAATGATTCAAAGATACATTATTTTTGACTTTATTACTGAATAGCCCAGCAATTGACCGCAGTCTCACCTGATGGTAAGTGACGACGCGGTCGACGATGGTGCGTGCTTGCATAGAAGATACCTATTCACTCTTGACTTGAGGATCTGCAGATTGTATTTTTCGAGAAACAATGATCTTGGCAAGATATTCCATTACTTCGCAGTTCGAACAATAAATGTTGATTTAAACCGCTTTCTAAGCTTTCGAAGTCGAACGAACCTCAACCATTTACGGATGCGTATAAATGAGTCGTACTCGTTGTCTGAAAGTGAAAGGGGGATGGCGGAATCAAATAATGTAGCTCCGCAGCGCACTCTCCGAAATGTATCATGTAGAAAACCGAAAGGCAGGCCACCTTACGCCGATGTTGCCGACTCTGGAGCCTAGAGTTTACCAACGTATTGTTAGCTTTTTGCTTTCCTTTATATAGAGTCCAAGGTATCAAGCTGATATTTGTTTTAGCTGGTAGTGTAATAATATTTTAGTTGTGTGTACGCATTATTTCAATTAACATATTCTATTCTCTTCTATAATAAAGCATCGAGAAGAACCATCAAGTATCCATCAGATGCTCGGCCCGTTTAAGAGTGGTCCTAATAATTTATTATTCGCATTGCTGTTTATCCAGGGTGATCTAATACTTTGACAACGTACAAAACAAGTCTATGATTTGTCATGTACCTTCACAATGTACTTCGAGTACACGTGAAGCTATTCCTATACCATAAAAAGAATAAACCACAATCATAATATTGTCACTCGCAAATAGGGGCTACACCCGACACTTTATAATTATAATTAATCTTTTGACAATACTCACGAAATTTTATTTTCCAAAGAGCAGAGGCCTTTTCCTCGTTGGACTAAACTAAACTCCTTTGATGTTTTAATTTAATGAACCTTCTACAATAGATGAGCTCAAAGACCGCCTCTGTTAAGTGCAAGGATTGTTGTAAATGGATGGAATCTATTTGACTCGCAGTCACGCATGTACTCCTGACGTAAGACATCGTATATGTTTTTGACTTAAATGATGTGATTACAGCTTCCGTATAATGTTTTTTTTCTACCTCACAACTGTACTTTTCCATTTGTCAGATAAGTTTTGTGGCACATCCAATCAAGTTGCTGTATTGTCATTGCTGTTCATTAATAAAGCTGTGTTTACACCCGAGCGACTCGTTATTAATTGTATTTGGACATAAGGCTTCCTACCCACGTTTTGATCCTTTGATAAAGTATCTTGAAAAAACGCTAGTGTGGCTTGAGCTTTAATAGGCTTACATGATAGTGATCTCTTTGTTTTAATTGCTTGTTTGATTTCACTTATCTTTACATCTATAGAAAATACAAAATGACGGTGTTTTTGACGGGCTATTTTATTAAGACGGAAGATTATAGAACTCAAAAAAAAAAATATTCAAATAGGTTATATTCTGACACTTTTGCACGTCAAAAAAGATAAACAATACTGAGTCTACCGTGCGTTCGGAAAGATACCTCTACAAGAAGAACACACAAAAAACTTGTAGGGCTTAATTTTTTCAACAGATAGTTTCACAATATTTGGTTTGGTTACATTCGTTTTCTTTGAAGGTGTCGCGAGGTGGCTATGCAGAAGTTTCCAGGCATCTTTGTCCTCTATGTACTGGTTGACTTTATAATAAGCCTTCTTTAGTAAAGTAGATTTTATATAGATTTTGAATTTACCCTCTGAGAGCCCAATTATTTTGAATACTATGTTGGTAAACGACATAAGCGACGCGACCTATCTGCCTATTTGATATCTTTGCGACATGTCGAATCGCGCCTGTAGGCTTGAAACATCAATCTGATGCCGCGGGATCATTTGACCAACTCATTAATTTTATTGTTCTTCCTTACTCAACAGAGAGCGCACTTCAATAGTGTTAGGTCATGAGCTCAGCAGCTCATGAATTGCCTCATTAGTGAAGAGTTGCAGATAAAGAAGCATGATGACTATCACAAGCTCGCAACACCGTAAGAAGTCCAATTTTAAAGGAAGTCACAACTCTTATCACAACCAAAAAACAGGACCTCCCAGTCCCTTCGAGTGTAGGGTTACCATCCGTCTGGATTAGTCCGGACTTTAAGACTTTTGCCCGGCTCTTTAATTTGTCCGGATTTTTACGCTATTTGATGGAATTAGAATAATAAAACATGCGTAAGTAAAATCATATAAGTCTTTATTCTCTATTAACTTCTCATTCATGTTTTAAACAATTCTTTAACAATCATTTTTAAGAAACCAAACAATGAATCTTCTATTGTAAAATTTGCAAACAATCAACTGAATCAAATATAAAAATATTTTATTCAAAACAAAAATACTTTGACGTAAAATAATGTAGCTAATTTTAGGTAAGGATTAGTATTTTAATCATAATAATCCCCCCGCAACTTAACTCCGCTCGCGATGTGCGTCCGCTTCCATGCCTACCTTACCACTGTAACTAATTGGTAATGTTTTCATTTAGTGACTAAAATGTCCGGACTTTTTTTGAAATGTCAGGCGTTTTGTCAGGACTTTTCTAATTGTTAAATGGTAACCCTACTGGAGTGTCGCACAATCTCCACCATCATCGCCTCATTTAGGTGTCTAGTCACGCTGGTTGCTTCCATAAGCCTACGAAATTATAAATATTAGTTTATTATTTGTACGGTTGGTAAACTTTAAGTTAAGTTTTTACATAATTAACGTGAGAATAGGCTAGCTATCGTATGGATCGTTATCCTAACCTCTGCCTTGTGTTAAGCATGAATTTAATATATTAAATTAGGGCAATAAAACTTATGAATAAAAAGCTTAAATTTTTATGACACCCACAATGATTATTTTAGGGTCCAGCGAATAAAACGTTTATTATTATAACGGTTTATTTTATTGTTATACTATACTTGCTAGCTAGCTTAATAAAATATGTTTTTATATACAGGACGGTTGAGTGGCATTATTCCATTAAAACGCATTCCCTTGTTTTGCCTCTAGATCAACATTAGAGCATTCATATAATCTAGGTCTGTAGTTCACCATCATCATCTCAGCCATAGGACGTCCACTACTGATTATAGGTCTGTAGTTAGAATGCCCGTATTATGAGTGGGTCTTCAAGTTCAAGTCAAGTCACCGGTAAAACTACTGCAAGAATCAGAAATTATTTTCTTTCTGAAGTTGTGATAAAGACGCTCTCTATAATAATTTACACCCGCATATATTATTACCTAGAAGTATTTTTACTACTTTATTATATGTTTGTTTTAGAAGGTGGTTGTACTCCTAGCACGAGTTTCTTGATAATTGACGAATTCGTATCGTCGCTATGTCAAAACACATAGACTTTTTCAGATAACGCTGGAATTCGATACGATTGCAAATGTCAAAAAAACTGCTAGACCGCTAGTAAAGTAGTAGTAGTAAAGTGCTAGTAAAGTACTCTGAACCAACATCATTTTACGAGGCACACAATCACAACACCGACCTCGCCGGCGAGGTCGAAGATCTCTCAGATCCTTCAGATCGGTTAGTTTCTCTCCAAGTAATCAAACAGATCAAACCATTGATAGGGCCCTAGGACACTCCCCTTCTGGGGTGCCAGGGCAAGTCTGACCCCACGTATTCTGGCGATGGCCCAAGCCGAGGTTCGTACCGTCTAGGTGTCCGTGTGCTAGTCGCCCTTAAACTTTGGCTCGAGTGTTTTCTGCGCTCACCACTGCCCGGTAAAGCTGTAGAGGCCATCTGAGGCCAACAGCATAGGTCATTTAAAAAAAAAAATTATATTACGGGTACACATAGATCATAGTCTATGATTCATATTTCTATAGAGATCAGATCACACTTGATTGAGCAATGAGTGCGGATAATAGCTAAGTAGATAGATAGATCAGAAATCAGAAATTTTATTTGCATTTAAACATGTATCTGTATAGGTCTTATCTACTACTATTACAATTTTGTTCCTCACGCTTTTTGCCCATGGGGCGTGCAAATGTATTAGGTAACTATAATCAAGTGTAATTTTCATAAAATATCATATTTTTATGATCGATGTAGGGACGTAGAAACTTCAATAAACGTACCAACGATATTTCGCCTAATAACCAATTACGAAGTTCAGATAACATATATACGTATATTATTGCGTCAAACTAGTATTATATAAACTATGTCACACCACGTCAGTCTATATCGTCAGACCAATTATTTAGTTATACGTGGACTATGTATGGGATCACCACGACTTTGTGATGAAATTCCTCATTGATGTTTTCATGGGGTCCCGGGAGCGATCCCCATGTCTGGCAGTTTTATTGGATCTTGCCGCCAGTATGTTTTTGGTCCCATGTAATATGGGGCGAGCCCAGGGCCATTTACCACTGTTCTTGACTCCAGGATGTCATAGAGATAATTCCTAATGGAAAAATCCAATGTTTAAAAGTTGTCCCATATTCTTATTATATTAAGACTATAGCCGAGAAACCAGATTGCCCTATCCAGCTGCACTGGATAAGGGTCATAACTGGTCAAGTTGTATAGTAATTATGTATACCTACCGCTAGAATTGATCTCAATTTTGTAAAAGTGTTGTTTCTATGGACTTTGGTCTGAATTATTTTATTTTTGTTTGTTGATTTATTATTGTTGCATAATAGTCATCCCGACTTAGAAACAAGTTAAAAATAGTAGTAGCCTGTTATTTAAACATTCGAGAAGCTAATAGTAGTTAATAATTAAAAGCGTGACTGACCATATAAAATAAAACATTCAACACTCCCTACTCATTACCTTTTCAAGTTTTAAGTATGTTGTACTAGTGATGAGCACATTGAAAGCTTTTTATCGATAATTTCGTTTTAATAAATAAGTATCAGATTAAGGAAGTATTATCAGATGAAAGCCTAAAAGTATCTCTACCGTTGGCTAAATTTTCATTATCATCAGTCCCAAAAATAGGTCACAGGATAATATAGGTTTTTTCCTACGAAGTTTAAGCCGAGGTCAGTAGCTTTATTGGCCATCAATAACGTTTGTTTCTGAATATAAATGACGACGACTAAAGTGTCAATACCATTCTAAAATGTCAAATTAATCTAAACGCAGTTACCGTCGTGTTCCTCAATCATCCAATAAAGTATTGATTTATAACATGTCATCGTATAATGTCAAATCTATCAATAAATTATTGAATCAGTCTAGACAGTAATGCCGCAGAATATTGTACAGAATGGCGGCTTTAGTAAATTTTTAACTATAAATACCTACTCACTAGGATTGCCGATATGCGCTCAAGTTAACAGAGCATAGAATGTCACGAGTCGTATGAAATTATGTGGTATGTTCCGAACCTGACTCAGTTAGGTTAGGAAAAGAAAAAAAAAATTTTTTCATTCTGAAGGAGGCTAGGTAAATATCATTTCGAATCTGACCGGCCAGTGAGTAATATTAGGAACTGCAAAAATATCAAATATTTTCGTTCCTAACGTAACACTCTTTTAAACGATTATTTTATTCAAACAAAAAGCTTTAAACTTATAGACATAATGTTAGCCACCAGTTAATTGAAATAGTTTTCACTTATAAAACAAGAGCGACAGAAGAGGAGTTATACCAAACCTCACCTGGCTGCGGGCTAGGATACGATCGAGCGTGGTGAACTGTGAGATTCCTCGAAAGCTGTGAGAGTCTATGTATGCGTGCGTTTTTGCCTCGTTTTATACATCTTTACTCCGCTTTTCGGACATTTCGTTCTAGTCGATCACCAATTGCCAATCTATATTTAGGGTTCAAGGTAAACAAGTTGAACAGGTTTTTTGTCGCTACATTAGATTAGGGTCTTTTTTAACATGATTCACAGGTTACAGGTGTAAGATGAGCATAATCATAATCAATAACCTAAACCTCAGAATAAATAATAGTAATAACGAAGCACGCCTTCGTGCACGTGCGATTCCGACGAGCAGGAATCAGTACCGCATATCCTGTTGAAGTGCTTTGAGCGCCAACGGGAGGACATAAGGCACCTGCCTGGAACTGAACTGAAGATGAATGTTACGAAAGAGAGTGTTTGGGATATTATGAAAGCACGCGGTTTCACCAGCGTAGTCATCGATCCCGTGAAAATATCGTGATAAAAAGTACGCCATGTGCTATTTCAGGGTCTAAACTATCTACACACCGATTTCAGCCCAATCGGTTCAGTAATTTAAGCGTAAAAAGGAACAAACATCCTTCCATCCACCCATCTAAACAAAACCGGGCTAGATGGCGCTGGAGTCGACTTAGAACTCGCTAGCGTTTTCACCTGTTTTATTTATTAGTAAGTTGTAAGAGAGGATAAATTTTGGAGTATGCTGAGCGAATGATGAAGATTGTGATATATAGAAATAGGACGAATCAAACTCAAACTCAAAACTCAAACTCAAAACTCAAACTCAAACTCAAACGTGTGTGTGTGAAAGGATAATAATTGATCCCCGACTCAGTCGGGGAACAGGAGCATACAATAAAAAAAAGTACTTAACGTAAGCTTACGCTTGCCTAAACCTAAGCTGCTTCACGCTCTTACGAGCGTGAAGTGAGTAGCTACTCGCAGTAGCCAATGTAAATATTTAGTTAACTGTAACAATAGAGAAGTAGCACATATTAAAAAATGGTATGCAAATGGTCCACAAGCAGCCCTGCAGCCAGTAGGTAATTAGTGCTCGCAAGTACAGGAAGATCGTCCTAGACAGGGCGTGAAAGAGCCCTGACTGACGTTATCCAAAGATCAACGATCGAGGATTTGTCACCTCCAATAAAATATGAAACAAGATAGTTTTCATCGTTGTTTTATGACCTCCTGTTAATCCAATTTATCTTAGTGGCCCATTTTTAAATATAACAAGGTACGCCGGTCATTAAAGAGACTAGACGCTATAATATATTAAAATAGAACGTTTAATTTTCGTAGTCTTGGACTGTAGACGAAACACATAAAGCCCTACGGATAGTCAATGAGATTTTATTTGTATATACGTTTTATCGCGGTGTGGGATAACGGCAGAGAGATTGTAATGGTTAAGTAATGAGAGTTTATGTAAAGAGACGTTTTATCACACTTTTGGGCTAGACTATCTTGAGTAATGGCTTTAATCTTATTGATAGGCGTACGTTACATTGGGGCGCCATTGCCATTGAAAGAACAAGTGCAAATTAGGAAATTTAAAAAAACCCCGTTTCTTTTTCTTGCTCTATCAGAAGACCCTAGTAATAAAAAAACACTATCTATCTTAAACATTGAGACAATTGCAATAAGTTCAATTATGTTATATTTGACTACTGGCTTAACTGAACCTGATGCAGCAGCATCAGTTAAGGTAACCAGGTGGTTGCAATATTGCTTAAGAAACATGATACCAAAATTTTAAATTGCATATATATCTATTCATCCACTATAAATTGATCCGCTGATTAATATAATCTTCAAACGGATGAACCGATTGTCATAAAAATAGCTATGTCGTCGTATCCAACAAGGCTGGGCAGCGTTCGGAAACCTACGCAATGTCTTTTCATCCATAATACTTCAGTGCCTCAAGTGTCTTCGACCGGTGTGTGTTACCAGTGATGACATACGGATCTGAAACGTGGTCTCTGACTGTGGGCCTTATCAGTAATCTCAAAATAGCGCAGCGAGCTATGGAGAGGCCTATGCTCGGGATTTATCTGCGAGATCGAATCAGAAATGAGGAGATCCGTAGACGATAGTTCCCGATACAGCCCAGCGGATTAGCAAGTTGAAGTGGCAATGGGCAGGGCACATAGCACGTAGAACTGATGGCCGATGGGGCTGTAATATTCTCGAATGGAGACAACGGATCGGCAAGCGCAGCGTAGGACGTCTATAAGGTGGACAGACGATCTGATAAGGGCGGCACGAACACACTGGATGCAGGCCGCTTACAACCGGAATAGATGGAAATCTATAGGGGAGGCCTATGTTCAGCAGTGGACGTCTTATGGATGAGCTCCACAAGATCCTCCTCTTATGCAAGAGTTCCAGAAAACCGTGTAGCATTGCATATATTTAAAATGTCAGTGGTTTATAGGTTCGCCAGTGTCAGTATAACACGTGTTCTCACTCCGTTCTCGTGTGACAAGCTGAATGTGCTGAATAAATGGTTAAGCATATCTCAACTTTTTACTATGTTGCTCTAGATATTAATGTCAAAAATCATCAAAGGCTTTGGATCAGGTACGGCTTAGTTTTGATTTATTTGCAATTCAACACAACACTAGCAGGCTATACCTATATTTTTTTACCTATATACGTATTTATAAATTTATAATACTAGCTGTGCCCCGCGGTTTCACCCGCGTAGTCTTCGTTCCCGTGGGAATATCGGGATAAAAAGTACCATATGTGTTATTTCAGGGTCTAAACTATCTACATACTGAATGTCAGCCCGATCGGTTCATTAGTTTTGGCGTGAAAGAGTAACAAACATCCATCCATCCTTCCTCACAAACTTTCGCATTTATAATGTTAGTAGGAAGTAGGATTGAGCACAACACTAGCAGGCTTAGCATAATACGGATATAAATTTATAATATCATTATATTCTCTGTATGGTACTCTGGAAGAGACCGCGCTGAGCTATAAGGCCGTAATTTTTTTAGTCTTTCTAGTTCTAGGTTTTTGGTTATTTTCAATATTGTGATACCAATATAGGGTTATCTATCTGTCTGTTTTAATATTTTTTTTATAAATATTTACTTTTTTTTTTCCTCTTTCTCGTCTTGTCTAACCTTCTATCTTAGTGTCCCTTATTCACTGTCCACTGTGCTAGCACTAGGCCAACTTTATTGCTATAGTACAGCATTTAACTCTTTAATTTAGTTTTATTTTGGCATTTACAAGGTTTTTAATGCAAAAAGTCAGTCATGCCGTCGTATGGCAAAGTGACCAGATTTCCCACTCGTTTTTGTCTGTTGCTAACCGAAATCCATAATGTTGTTAAAGTATGTCATCAGTCCGGTTCGCTGTAGACGTATTTAGGCCGTATGGGATATTAATCACTAGTGGTATCGATAACCTCGATACCAGCTCAAAATGAATGTTCACATCACTATGCCAAGGTCAATAACGCCAAATTTTCATGACTGCCGCCTATTCTACATTTCAACTTGCAAAATAAAAAACTTTAGAAGGCTGCCTCTGTTAAAATTTCCGTTTCGATGACGGCGCGGCACATGGCATGCTGATTTTATAAATATTTTATGCGATTATGAATTTTCATTCAAATAAATATTAAACTATGGCTTATACATTATTAATGTTAGATATATAATATAAATATAAACGCTAAAATAATTCGATCCAAGTGAAAATTAAACAATAAATAATATAAAATTATTTGAAATTATTATCGGTGCCTAATAGATACATTATACATTATATAATTGTATGGATCACAAAAATCATTAAATTGTATTATAAAATGGTATTATTATATTATTTCTTAATATTTATGTCTAACTCTAAATGGCTATATATATACTTATCTATATAAGATAACTTTAATGGACCTGCATGATTTATGGTGCATAGTGGTACGGTTCCATACCTAGATACCTGAACAAAACGCTTCTAATCCCGAAAAAAAAAACCGTCTACAGATCATACAGCGCCATCTATTAGTTCCTTGCACAAAGTATGGAAATATGCAGAAAAATGGCCATAACTTTTGATTGCGTTAACTTAGAAGTATCTCAAGAGACCGAAGATTTAAGTAGTTGATATTAATTTCAACTTGATACCTCCACGCGTTCCCGTTGAGAAGTGTCTGACAGACGGACATACGACAAAAAGACGGACATCAAAGTGATTGTATCAGTATTCCTCTTTTCCTTTTGTGGTACGGAACCCTAAAAACATCAGGACTTAGGTCACCCCCCCCTGCAGGTAGTGCCCAGAAATCTGGCTAGATTAACTCCCTGTATGGTCAAACTAATTTATTGACCTAGGTAGTTGCCAGCTTTATGGGATTGTTTTAACAAATTTTAAATATTTGTTATATTTAGTACCTGTTAATTTTTAATCTCGAGAAACACGAAAATGAAGAAACTGGATCCTGACCGCTGACCCTACTGAAGAGATCAGAACTGAACAGTAAAATTTCCTGTACAACTACACATCTGTTTGCGTGCCTGTTCTTAGTCTCAGCCTGTCTTCTACGGTGTTCATTTTATGATTACACTAGAGTTTCACGATAATTATTAGATAATGTATTTTAATTAATTTAGTCAATTTGGAGGGCAATGTTGGTTACAATTGTTTTACACGGTTCAGTTCCCGGTTTGATGGTCTTTGTTTGGCAAATTCTTGCTTGAAATGTTTTTGGGAAAGCGGGTGTAAATATATCTACAGTTAATTTAAATTTCATGCTTGTAAAGCTATCTTTTCTGTGTTTTACGCTTACTTCATGCGCTTCCCCTAATCCCTTTATTGTGTTTGGAGCCCTTTATTTCTATTTCTGTGGTGGCACCTTCTGTATTGTGAAGCCAGGCTAATGTTCTCCAATTCCAATTCTTCTCCAATTAAATATCTCCATTTTATAATTGGCATTGATCTTTCTGATAAAGCAACCGGAGAGAAAACGCGATCAAGCCATTTATTTAGTGTAGAATCTTAATAGAATTTTATATCTAGTAAGTCTATAAAACTAGATATAAAATTCTATTAGGTCATAATCTGACACTTTTGCACGTCAATGAAGATAAACAGTAATGAGTCTACCGTGCGTTCGGAAAGATATCTCTACAAGAAGAACGCACAATAAATTAGTAGAGCTTAATTTTTTTAACTGATAAAGGCAAACGCACCCGTGTCAAATCGCTACTGACCCAAAATTTCAGCCCTATCATTTTAGTAGTTTTGATATAAAGTATTTACAGTATAAAAACTTTCACATTCATAACAATAGTGGGACTTGAATGCTCATAAAAGTTTGCATACCTACAATTTTACTGTCTACAGTTATGTAACTACGTAGTTATTGTACTGGACATGACGAGTTTCAACAACTAATATGTCAGGGTGACAGGCGCAGTGTAGTAAAACACTGGGTGGCACTGTGTCTGATATGGGCAATCATGATTCTTACCATCAGGCACCTAATTTGCTCGTCTTGTCACTCACTATCATAAAAAAGTAGGATTTGACCCGAAAATAAATGCATTCAAACATTGCAAGTGAAAAAACTTGTAACCACAGATAAAGTTACAAGGTACCGGGCTTAAAACAAATTGTAGGACAATCTGCGACGCGGTAAATAAATCAAAAGAAATTCTGAAGAAATCGTACATACGTATTGTTGGGTTTTTATTATAATTTTATTTAGTTTTGAGTTTCAAAGGCCTCGCTACGTACCGTTAGGGTGTCCCATGTGTTACAAGTACGTGACCTGTTTTATATAATGATGAGAAGTTTTTGTACGCGGTTTCACTTGCCAACTAAATCTGTCCCTTTATGGTCTCACGCCAAAACTACTGAAGCGATTGATTTTGCTTAGACCGTGGAATAACACATGTACTTATACTAAGCGGGAGCATGGCTATATTATGTAGCCGTTCCATTAAATAATACTCGAACACTTCAGCATATTTTAAATGATTTATTCCAAGCCCACCATCTTCAATCTCGCTCTACAATCATCTGTCGCGCTGGCATCCACCTCCCTGTGTTGCCATCGCGCCCTCGCACATACCATAGATCTTCCTTAAACCACACGTTGCCATTAATACTTTTCATAAAACCATCAAAACGTTCACAGAATCCGTAGCATGCGCGTCACAAAATAACATCAACCCTACAATTATAATATAATAACTAATATTATAAATGTGAAAGTTTGTGAGGATGGATGGATGGATAGATGTTTGTTACTCTTTCACGCCAAAACTACTGAAGTGATTGGGCTGAAATGTGCTAATTAGGTAGGTTAGACCCTGGAATAACACATTGGGTACTTTTTCCCGATATTACCATGGGAACGCGGGTGAAACGACTTACGTTTCCACTCTGTTTTTTAATAAGTTTAGCGGCTTGAGTGACTTTTTTCTATACAAGAAAAGTTAGTTAATATTTAATAAACATACGCATTATATTTAGTTTTTTTTATCTGCTAAGAATAGAATAGAATAGAATAGAATAGAATTTATTAAGTTATTAACAAAAATATTATAACCTGCTGTTCTTATAGAATGTCCGTAACGTCACCATGCGGTTCCAACGGAAGACCAGCGCTGGTTGTTTACAGCCAGCACCATGCTGAGTTGGAACCGTGTTGGGACATACTTTGTTTCTATATTAAGTACGTCATACTGTCGTACTTTAAACTATTTTGTATGAAGTGTGTCTCAATAAATGATTATCTTACTTTCTTTCTTTCAAACCGCGGGGAACAGCTGGGATAAAAATAAACTTCAGTAGGCAAACAGACAAACACTAAAAACCCTCTGATTGTCTCCTACATATTAAGTATTTTTACATTCGGCCTTGTAAGTTAAGTTTCAAAAAGCTACGTGCATCCGTTTCGACTTAGAACCATGGATTGGCCAATAATGATATTCATTACAGCCATTGTGTCCACCTCTTTACGAATGCAAAACTGTATTGACCTTTTTAGAGACTTCATCAGAATACATTTATAAAGATTATTCTTTTATGGATCGATATAAAACAGTTATCATGTCGGTTTATCTGTTGAATGGCTTTGTCGTTTTAATAATAATATGGGACAACTTCCACACACGATCATCTGGTCCCAAACTAGGCTAGAAGCCAGTACTATGATAACGAGATGACTGATATACATACTTATATAAGCTTATAAATAACACCCAGACATAGATCAAACAGACATGTTCATACACACAAATGTTTGACCTGGCCGGGGAGGAGTACTATAACCATCTGAGCCAACGGTTGTCTATATAGCTCTATAAGTAATAATAAATTAATAAATAATGAATTTGAAGTTTGTGTGGGATATAATTAGGCTTCATTTCTAAAATCGGAAACCTTATCATAGTTATAAAAATAAAAAACCAAATTAAATCTTATATCGCCAATAAATTGATTATAAAAAGCGAGCAAACCCGCCTACAAAAAGTAGTTTAGCTTAAATTGTAATATGCCCGTCATAGTATGCAAATAGCGTTGCTATTTCGAGGACCTATTCTGGGTACTTAATAGAATATTCTTCTATGTTTTGCTGTTGCTAAGGAGCGTCGCTCTATGACAATACTAGCTGTGTCCCGCGGTTTCACCCGCGTAGTCTTCGTTCCCGTGGGAATATGGGGATAAAAAGTTCCCTATGTTTATTCCAGGGTCTAAACTATCTATGTACCGAATTTTAATCCAATTGGTTCAGTAGTTTTGGCGTAAAAGAGTCACAAAGATCCATCCATCCATCTCCACAAACATTCGCATTTATATCATTACTAGAAAGTACGATATTACCTACTATCTTTGTATTAATCTACTCTTAAGTCTTATAAATAAAACAATTGATTTGGGAGAACTATATATTATATTAATATTACTTTAATAATTATTTTAAGTAATAAGTGGAATACCGTAATGACAACTTGTCAAATATTTTCTGACGTGTTAATTTTTTGTTTTTTTTTTTTGTGATATGACTGTACTTTTAGAATTTTTATTATATTAATTTTTAATTTTATATATCTTTTGACATTAAATTTTTTTTACTTAAGAAATTGACTAATGTAATTTTATGATAATTTTTTTATGCAATGTTCCTAATATTATCAATGTGTTATTTAGTGTAAGTGGTATTTTGTAGTGCCGTACTAATTATCAATAAATAAATGAAATAAATTTAGTAATTAATATAAAAATTCAGTATATTTAATGCAAAAGATGGCTACTCGTGACCATGCCACCTATTAGCTTAAGTTACTGACAGTTGACAGTTCTGACTGCTTTCATAAAATAAGGTAGGAACAGATAGAATCACTACAGTAGGATAAGTAGAATAAGAATATTAAGGGTAAGATTGCCACAGGTTCGATTTGTTTTCTACGTCATCATCATCATCTCAGCCGTAGGACGTCCACTGCTCAACACAGGCCTCACCCATTGATTGCCATCAAGTCCGGTTGTAAGCGACCTGCACCCAGCGGTTTCCTACGAACTGTTTTTAGATCGTATATCCTCCTTGTGGAAGGAAAACTTTACAGCCCCATCGGCCATCAGCTCTTCGTGTTATGGGCCCTGCTCATTGCCACTTCAACTTGATAATCCGCTAGTTTTACGACTAAAATTACTTATGACAATGTCTTGCTTGTATTGCCTTCCAAAAGATTCCATTTCTTTGGATACATATCTTCATCGTATCTGGTGACGCATTTTAGAATCTCTACTATGACTGTGTCATATAATTTAAGGTTTTTATTATGAAATCTACGACGTAAATTCGGCAAATAACGACCTTGATTTTTAAATAATTTGGCAACACACGTCATAATGAAAGCTTGAAAACTGGTGTTCTCGTATTAATAATTATCGAATATATATTTAATGCTACGTTTTTAACATTTGACAGCCTCGTTGACTCAGACGGTAGTTACTCTGCTTTCTGTGCCGCAGGACCCGCGTTCGGTCCCCGGTCAAGTCACACATTTTGTGTGCATGAACATGTCTGTTTGATCTGTGTCTGGGTGTTATAAGCTTATATAAGTATGTATATCAGTGATCTGGTTACCATAGTACAGGCTTCTAGCCTAGTTTGGGACCAGATGACCGTGTGTGGAAGTTGTCCCATATTATTATTAATATTTATCAAACATTTGTTTTTTTCTTTTAATTTTTATTTTTCGCTTTCTAAAAAGTATGTTGGTGACATACATAATATTATAATGATGTTATAAAGTTTTCTGTAGTGAGGTTAGGAAGAGATCGCTCTTAGCGATAAGACCGACAATTGTTACACTATCATTCAATTATCATTATAATTAGTACAGATAAAATTTAACTATAAATCTATCTCGCGGTTACGCGGCTGTCATTGAGAAAATTTCTAATGTAAAAAAGTCAGTAACACTTTGCCTGACTTGGGGATCGAACCCGGAATCTCATGAGCGTTTGCGAACACTACGCTGCCGAGGCAGTCTTACACAGCAATTATTGCAAATTAAATAAAAGTTTGTAATAACATTGCCATTAGGCAAAATAATTTGTTAAGAGGTCCGTCATCCCGTTGTATTTAAGGACTGCACATAAAAAAAAAACGTTTTAAAATTCTCCCAATATTACTATAGCCTAATCTTATTTGTATAAGGGTGGAATAAATATCATGTTACCATCTGAGGCCTCCCTTACAAGTAGCTACGCTAGGGTACCTCGTAGGGGGTGGCAAATGCATTGTGTTCATAATTTGTGGTCATTGCGCGGGTAGCATTGTAATTTGGTACCATTTTTGTAATACTTCTGTATGTGCATACGTAATTTTGTATAATAATTTATAACAATGATTAGTTTAAATAAAATTATAGTGAAAAAACTTTTTAAAAATTTGCTTTTTTTTAGATAATTATGCGTTTTAGTTTTAGCTAGTCGTGTATACGAAATTTCAACTTAATTGGTTTAGGGAACGTTCTCTGTTCGGGCCGAACTACGAATTTTAAAAGAGCTTTTCCATTAACCTGAATATTATGTCGTTTTTATGAAAATAACTTACGAAAACGTGAATTTATTATTAAGGCGCAGTGCAAAGCAAATTCGCCCTCTCACTCATACGTACCCACATTTTTTATGGTATATAAAATACTACATGTAATTAAGTAAAATAAAGACAACTTGGTTCTACAAAATACAAATACAAAGATTTAATAAAAATCTTATTTAATCCAAACGAGTTTTCATGAATAAAAACCAGCACAAATAAAAAAAAATCAGAATAATAAAAAGGCACTGTTTGGATTAAATCGAATTTTTTACTGAATTTTTGTATTGTTATTTTCTAGAACTTAGTTTGCGTACATGTAGTATTTTTTATATCTTCAAAAATGTTGGTACGTGTGAGCGAGAGGGCGAATTTGCTTTAGACCGCTCCTTAAATAGTTGTTAATAAATCGTGTAAAAGGCCCTTAATTGTTTAAACTTCCGGGAGTGTGATATAACGTTATTATGAGGATGTTGAAAGTGTTATGGTGCGATGATCGATCAAAGGACTTTGAACTAATGTAAAATCAACATATCCCATGTTCATTTGTGTTAATTATACTAATAATAAGTAAGAGATAGTTGACTGCCTCGGTGGCGTAGAGGGCGCATGCTCGACTGCCAATCAAGAGGTCCCGGGTTCGATCCCCAGGTCAGGCAGTGTTAAATATTGGATTTTCCATTAGGAATTATCTCAATAACTGCCTGGAGTCTGGAACTGTGCCCGGTAGATGGCAATAGGCTCGCCCCCTATTACTTGGGACCAATAACATACTGGCGGAATGTGGGTGTATCTAGGTACTATGGGACTGAGTCCTGGGTACACCTCTGCCTACCCCTTCGGGAAAAAGGCGTGAATGTATGAATGTATGATAGTTGACAAGTGAGACAACTTCTAAAATAATCGCAGTTATCACCAGTGATGAAAGAGGTAGGAGCCAGCGGGAGACACCCATAATATCACACATTAAAACGCGGTGCTAAGCAAATTCGCCCTCTCGAATTTGATTTGATTTGAAGATATAAAATACTAAAATACTACATGTAATTACGTAAAATAAAAACAACTAGGATCTAGAAAATAATAATACAAAGATTCAGTAAAAAATCCAATTTAATCTAAACGAGTTTTCATGTATAAAAACATGCACAAAGAAAACAAATCTCAGAAAAATAAAAAGGCACTGAAAGTAGTAGGAGTAGTAGTTGTTTAGTATTTTATATGTAGTATTTTTTATATGTTCAAAAATGTGGGTAAGTGTGAGCGAGAGGGCGAATTTGCTTAGCACCGCGCCTTAAGGTTAAACATCACTCATACAAAATGAAAATACACCGATATCAAGGAATAGGGAATAATTATTTAATTTAGGGATGATTATTATTTGACAACCTCCTTGGCTCAGATGGTAGTAACTCTGCTTTCTGTACCGTAGGGCCCGGGTTCGATCCCCGGCCAGGTCAAACATTTGTGTGCATAAACATGTCTGTTTGATCTGTGTCTGGGTGTTATAAGCTTATATAAGTATGTATATCAGTGATCTGGTTACCATAGTACAGGCTTCTAGCCTAGTTTGGGACCAGATGACCGTGTGTGGAAGTTGTCCCATGTTATTATTATTATTATTAATGTTCCACTTAATTGTTTATGGTTGGCTCTGGATCTAGCTGTTATTTGCGCGAAAACATTGACAGTTGCTTGAGCGAACGTATATAGTTTTAGCGAATTAATAGATTACAAACTGTAACATTTTATATGGCATTTTTATTTTAAAGTATTTTTTATCCTAATATCCTAATCCTAATATTATACTATTATAAAGGCGAAAGTTTGTAAGTATGGATGTATGTATGGATGTTTGTTACTCTTTCACGCCAAAACTACTGAACCGATTGGGCTGAAATTTGGTACGTAAGTAGCTTAGACCCTGGAATAACACATAGGGTACTTTTTATCCCGATATTCCCACGGGAACGAAGACTACGCGGGTGAAACCGCGGGTCACAGCTAGTATTACATATATCAATTAATAAATTAAGATTTTTTTTGTCACAATTGTTATCATCAATTTTTAATTCTAATCATCATTAATGATATTAGAATAATGAAGATTATTTAATATTATTTTATATTAAAATGTAATATTATAAAACAAGACGTCTAAGTTTGAGCCATTACTTGAAAAAAAAACGAAAAAAATCCACGACGATTATAGAATGACATACAAAAACGATATTTAAACAATAAAATATGTACGGAAATGTCTACTGCGTAAAATATTAAGTGATAATATTTCTAACAAGGCGTCACCAACTGCGTCATACATTAAATTGAACCCTATGACATATGAGATACGGGTGATTTCGCTTCAAGATAAAAGTAGCAGAGTCGTAATAGCCTTGGAATCTACATATAAAATGTCGAATTCGTTTTCACTATTTGATAATAAATACTGCTACTAATACTGCATGCTAAAGGAGTGTTCTCATATGCCGACACGCTAACGGCTAATGACCAGCACGTACTAACGTTACTACACCAATAGATTAGATTAGATTAGATTACTCTTTCTTTCGACCATTTTTACATAATATTACACAGTACAACATCATAACTTAAAATTTAAGCTATAACAAAAAAATTATTGGTCGACAATGGGCGGCCTTATCGCTTTAAGCGATATCTTTCAGGCAACCAGTCTGGACGGAAAGGTGTATGATAGGACGAGTAGGGGTGGGATCGGGTACAAAATTATTACACAATTATATATATACTATACATAATTGGAATTATAATATTTATATATTATTATTAATATACTACATACATCTATAACATAATATGACATACATATATAATTCACTTTCATTAACACTATAAAAAATTTAAAAAAATTATGTATGTATTAAAAGCGTGTAACAATCATATTATATGAGTATACCATTCCATGTCGTGTTTTCTCCGTACTATGGACGATACACGTTCACAGATATGAACTCTCCTTAACTGGGCGATAAATTCACCTAAGTACTTCCTTAATTATATATGTTGTCCGTGGACACATGTGCGTACATTGAAAATTATGTTCTCGTTCAATTGGAAAATTATTAATAAAACACATAGAAAATGATTCACTAAATTATGAATAGAAATCTAGGTGATTTCTGAATTAGAACTAGGAAATATATAACATAAAATACATTCACACCTTTTTCCCGAAGGAGTAGGCAGAGGTGTACCCAGGACTCAGTCCCATAGTAGATACACCCACATTTCGCCAGTATGTTATTGGTCCCATGTAATAGGGGGCGAGCCTATTGCCATCTACCGGGCACAGTTCCGGACTCCAGGCAGTTATCGAGATAATTCCTAATGGAAAAATCCAATATTTAACACTGCCTGACCTGGGGATCGAACCCGGGACCTCTTGATTGGCAGTCGAGCATACGCCCTCTACGCCACCGAGGCAGTCGAAATATATAACATACATTCACGCCTTTTTCCCGAAGGGGTAGGCAGAGGTGGACCCAGGACTCAGTCCCATAGTAGATACACCCACATTTCGCCAGTATGTTATTGGTCCCATGTAATAGGGGGCGAGCCTATTGCCATCTACCGGGCACAGTTCCGGACTCCAGGCAGTTATCGAGATAATTCCTAATGGAAAAATCCAATATTTAACACTGCCTGACCTGGGGATCGAACCCGGGACCTCTTGATTGGCAGTCGAGCATACGCCCTCTACGCCACCGAGGCAGTCGAAATATATAACATACATTCACGCCTTTTTCCCGAAGGGGTAGGCAGAGGTGGACCCAGGACTCAGTCCCATTTTAGATACCCATATTTCGTACCCGTATATTATTGGTCCCATGTAATAGGGGGCGAGGCTGTTGCCATCTACCGAGCACAGTTCCAGATTCTAGGCAGATATTGAGATAAGTCCTTATGAAAAAATCCATTTTATTTTATTATCAAGTTTTTCAATATCTAGGTATAAAAATACTTAAATGTTCTTTATAAAATTTGAACCAAGTAAATCACTCCCATTCTACGATTTAAATGAATGTGGAGGAGGGCGCTAGTGTCAGTCTGTGCTAGAATGTTTTAAATTTGACTCAATATAGCGGAAAGTTTACTCTTTTTGACCACTTACTACTTACATAAATATCGAGCATATTGTAATCGATTTTGTACGGTCATAAAGTATAGTATCGTAGCAAACAAAAATCGTAGACTCATGCAGTTCGTAGCACTCCGCGTAGCAACGCGTAGCACTGGCACAGCTCATGCGTAGGCGCACTTCGCTTTACATTAAGACGCTGTCCAAAGCAAATTCGCCCTCTCGCTCACACGTACCCACATTTTGGAAGATCTTAAAAATACTACATAAAATTACGTAAAATAAATACAAGTAGATTCTAAAAAATAACAATACAAAGATTCACTAAAAAATCCAGTTGAATCCAAATAAGTTTGAAGTGCCTTTTTATTTTTCTAAGATTTTTTTTCTTTGTGAAGGTGTTTATACACGAAAACTCGTTTGGATTAAATTAGATTTTTTACTGAATCTTTCTATTTTTATTTTCTAAAACCTAGTTGTTATATTTATATATCTTCAAAAATGTGGGTACGTGTGAGCGAGAGGGCGAATTTGCTTTGGACAGCGCCTTTGGACTCTACAACTTTTTACTCGGAGAGGAAAGGGGAGCTTTTGTATTCCATGTAGGTATGTTTTATTTTGCACTACCCGTGGCACTACTAAGTAGACTTTTAACACTTTCTACAGTGTAATGAAAGACAGTGTTTAAATCTGTATATCTATATCAAACTACTATTATAGATTATAACTCTCAAATCTCAGTAAATGTAAAAAAGTGTTACTATTTAGAGCTTAGTAGTTTGCTGATAAGCTTATCCCCGTCTGTCGTGCAGAAAGCAGTCGCGTTTTACAATTTTTTAAATATTTCTTTTTTAAGATAAAGGTATTGATAGATACATGTATTGCCAGTATAGAAAAAAATACAAAAAAACAAATACAAACAGATTACAATAAAATAAATAGATTTATATTACTAGCAATTGGGATATGCTCAGCTTTGTGCTGCACAAGGTGACCCTGTGCAGCGCTGGTTTTCAGCATATCCCATGCTCGAACACAGATGTTAGCCGAGTAACGAAAAATATGATATAAGCGGTATTACAAATTACTTACATTAATTTTAGTTAACTTATAGTTTGTAGAAAGTCTTATGGAAAGAAAAAATAAGTAAATAACGCAAAAAATTTAAATAAATTCACTTTACAACAAGCACCTTAAAATAATTAAATTAAAATTAATTGGGTAAAATAAATCGAGAAACGCACCAATAAAATTGGCGAAAAATGAAAACTATTAAAAAGTAAAAGTGTCAAACTAATTATAATTTACCGTAAATAAACCGTATCAACTCCTACACCTGACCTATATAGCTGTACTACACTATAAAACAGATTTGCGAGTGTAAACTTTGCACAAAGTTTAAAATTTACAGTAAGAAAACTTTATTGAAATTGCTGAATTATACATCTTTCAAGGTTGCTGTTAATATATTTTAGTATAAAAATTTAATAAGTGGCGGTGTGCGGGGCAAGGTCGGTTAGTCTATAGACTATTCCTGCCCCCCTAGGGAACAAGGCGTGACTATATGTATGTACTAGCTGTGCCCCACGGTTTCACCCGTGTAGCCTTCATACTCGTAGGAATTCTCGTAGGATAAAAAGTACCCCATGTTATTCCAGGGTCTAAGCTATCTACACCCTCTCACACATATACACATACATACTCACCCCCACATCACATACAAACACTCGCCTTACATCCTTGAAGAGCACTAGTTATCGCAACACAGGGAATCCTACCGCGATAACTAGTGACACAAAATGTATCGTCATTGTTCATTATTATTCGTCGCTTTCATTAGTATTATTGTAAAATACCTGCTATTTTTATTAATATTATAACATTATAATAATCTGTGTAATAAATGTAATATGCTTAAATGATACTATGTATTCTCATAAATTTGTCTTAAATAAATAAATTATTATTATTATCAATTTTCAGCTCAATTGGTTTTTTACAAATTAGTTACAAATTAGTTTTAGCGTGAAAACGGAACAAACATACGCACAAAAAAACAGTGTAGATGGCGCTGGAGTCGCGTTAGAATACGCTAGCGTTTTGTTTACCTGTTGCAAAGGTATTTTTTTACATTGTACTGATATTTAATATTTTTATTATTAGTAGAATATGCTTCGGAAGGTACGCAAACCGTCATACGGTCGGGCGATAAGGTTATGGAGTTCACCGCCGAGGTTGGCGCGCTCGCTCCTCGTGATGTGCCCGCAGCCCCGACACATGGCGTCCGCAGAATGACCCCCAGGTTTTTTAATGGGTATTCCACTGGAATTCCTAGCCGGAATAGCTAGCTGCTAGCTCCGGTGGCGAGTCCCACATAACCCCTCCCATTTCCCAAGTGAGTGAGTGGGATATTGCATTTTCCTGGGTTACAAAAAAATGGAGTTTACCACGCATCAATCCTATCGAATCCGAGCGTCATGTGTCAAAAATGTATGCTGTTTGACATTCCGGACGATACGTCTAAAACAAAATGCTAAGCCATTGAATTCTGTGGCACCGGTTAGCAACACACTGAGTCGACATGATCTTCTACATGTTTAACACTACGTAACTCGGATGTTTTGGTTCAGATCTGTAATGTATTCTTATAATACAAGTCAGATCAAAGCGGCGAACTATAACGTAGGCGGTTCACGATTACACATCATCACCATTATCTAGTCGTTATTCTTAGAAAACGCGATTAACTTCGTTGCTTAAAAATAATCGCTAATAAAAGGTATTATTACCTACATAATAGTACATTGTTGCAAAAGCCGAGAAATAGGCGATTGCAGGTCGAGTATGAGTTTGAAGGCCGAGCCGTAAGCGAGGACTTCACTAATACAAGACAGGCAATTGCATTTCCACCGTGGCATATATATAGTGCTTTTAGTGCCAATTTTCTATTTATCATCTGTGCCGAAAGACAAACGCATTTATTGGTCACTTTGCCACTTTGAATGAAATATAAAGACTTTGGGAAATTACTATGAGCATGAAGTCTTTGCATTCAAACTCAAAAAGATTTATTCAAATAGGTCTCTGACACTTTTGCACGTCAATGAAGATAAATAGTGCGTTCGGAAAGATAGCTCTACAAGAAGAACGCACAAGAAACTTGTAGGGCTTAATATTTGCGTTTTCGTTTGCTTTGAAGGTAAAGAAATAAATTAGAAATATAGGTTTTGAATTTACCCTCTGAGAGCCCAGTAATCTCTTTTGGGATTTTATTATAGAAACGTACACTATTTCCTAATTTAAATTTTGCATTTGAATTTGAATCCGAGCCCCGCCTTCCATCTATTTCAGTCCCTTGTCAATGGTTAGGGAAATTCCGTGACTGTCTGACCCATTGAATGAATTGCGCCAGCGCAGCGCGGATACACGTCCGAAATAGCCGCACTACTAGACTAGAATATCGTTATGAGTGGGCCCCTTTCTGTTTCTATGTGAATGTGGGTTAATTGTATGTATTGTTAGTCTTTTGGCATCGCCGCGCCACTTGTATGATAATATCTCTCTTGGAAATTCAATGAGAGGAATTATTGGGTACTTAGGAATTATGTGACGAGTAATATTTTCTTATTTTCTCTTTATTCTTCTTTATTCTTATACAGCGTTCCTCCACAGAACAGATAATAATACTACGTATAGTATGGACATTGTCATCCGGCCACCAATCCTTCCTCACCTCGCCAGCGAGATTGAGCTCTCCACGAACCCCGCTTCTATGGGAATTCACCTCACGCACACTCTTGCACGTGTACAAAACTCCATGTGTGCAGTGTCTGTGTAATAGGTAGTTATAGCGCGGCTATTGTATGAGATTGAGTTGGGTGTCGCCACCGAAGCTGGAAGCGTAAATGTTAAATAAATAATTATAACATAACATCACGATTTTTTTCGAAGGGTAGACAGAACCTAGTCCCATTACTATACTCTCTTTTTAGACTTGTTTGATTCGTCCTAGTTTGGATGTCGTCTCCCAAGCAATCTTCTGCCGATGACGGATTTGGCGTATTCGGGCTGTAAGTTTGTCCCCTGCATAACCCTTCGGCCACTTTGGAAACTAATGATTCGAAACCAGTTTCCAAAACGGAATTATTCTTATAGAGTATTCTAACTCTGTGCTTTTAAGCTTGTCGCGATGCTTGTGCTGTACCTAGTACCTACTACCTACCACCTCACCCCGCGCAGAAATTGCGAAAAATGAGTACCTTCCGGAAGTAGCGTAGAGCCATTCTTTTATATTCAAATGGTATGGCCGTGTGGTTCCCGGCTATATAATAGGGCCACCCCTTTCTCATCCCGGTGAGAGCCGTGAGACATATTCGGAGAGCAGCGGGCAGCAGCGCTCTCCATTGACGTATATTCTACGATACACAAGAACGTTCTTAAAAAATATTTGCTCAAATTATGTTACTTAGTTCATTAAAGTTGCGTTTATTTATTAACGTCAAATACATGAAGTATGTAATCAAATCAAACGAAAAATAAATACGCGATTTGTTTTCCCGTAATATTACGCACAGCTCCGTACGCGTTCACACTTCATGGATGTCGAATCTACACTAAAGTTAGATTCACGGATTGAAGTGCACTAAAGTCGTGCAAAATGAGTGTTTGGAACGCGAAATCTAGTACGTAGTACATTAATATCATTGGCGCTCTCCATTTCCAAGTATTCTCACTACTGCGATCACCAAGCCGCCTGCCAAGCGTGGTGATTACGGTAAAATCCCCCATTTGAATAGTTAATGGCGTTCTATGGGGGAAGGCCTATGTTCAGCAGTGGACGTCTTCCGGCTGGTGATGTGCGATATAATATGTTCAAAGTTTGTTTGAATACGAGACTTAAAAATGCCAAGCTTAATGATTAAACAGTCTAAATCTAAAAATAACGGTAGGAATCCACCTCCCAGCGAATTTATTGTCAGCGCGTGTTGCCATAATGATATTCTTTATGTTTCACACGAGTATATAAATGATGAGGCGGACTTGTTGCTAACCGCAGATCTAGGTTAATCTCACGTCTGATATCAAACGATTGACCTAGATTCCCTGAATTATATTAAACATCTTGTAATTTACGAATAATACTTTCTTGAAAAAATACACTTTGAATTGTAAGACTGGAAACGAAATCGGTACTTCTGGTTTATAGGTTTTACTTTTTAATAGATTTGATATATGATTTTGGTAAGACAAATTTAATATATCCTATAGGTTATTCCAGGGTCTAAATTATCTATATACCAAATTATAGCCCAATTGTTTCTCTAGTTTTGGCGTGGACGGGTAACAAACATACGCACATGCACACGCAAACAAATTAGCGCTAAAAATAATATGAGCACCAGGAAAGGCATTTAATACTCATATATAATGATATAAAATTGTCATTATCCGTCCTCCGGCCCTCTATAAGAAATTGCTTAATGCGATAAGACCCGTATTGTTGCTTCGTTGTTTATTGTTTATATTATGTAACGAGCGAGCCTCCCTCGCTTCGTTCCGTTTTTTCTTATATTTTAAGTGCGAAAGTTTGTCAGCATGAATGGATAGATGTTTGTTACTCTTTCACGCCAAAACTACTGAACCGATGGAGCTGAAATTCGGTATGCTTAAACCTTGGAATTACACATAGGGTAATTTTTGTCCCGATATTCCCTCGGGAACGTAGACTACGCGGGTGAATCCGCGAGCATAGCTAGTATACATATAAACCTTCCCCTTACACCGCTCTGTCTATTTATGAAAACCGCATTAAAAACCGTTGCGTGGATTAAAAGATCTAAGCGTACATTGTGAAGCGACTTTGTTTTATTTTATGTTAGGATGGTAAACTATTCTTTTTCGCTTGGTTCCGCTAAAATTGTATCCCATCCCTTCACATTACACATCATCAGCCGGAAGACAACCACTGCTGAACATAGTCCTCCACCATATAACGCCATAAACTATTCATATGGGGGATTTTGCCGTACTTCACCACGCTTGTTGTGCGGCTTGGTGATCGCTGTAGTCGGAATATTTGGTGCCGGAGAGCGCTGCTGCCCACTCTCAGAATATGTGCCTCTGCCGGGTCTCGGCTCCCACAGGATGTGAAAGGGGTGGCCCTATATAAAGCTGGGAACCACACGGCCATCCCACCCCATCCCTTAGTCTGGTCTATTCTCGTAGATCTATCCGTCATGTCGTGTCATCTCTAAAATTGTCCCAGAATCCGGGAAATTCGATTTCACTACATTGAAAACGAAACTATAGTACGTTTTATTGTTCTGGCACACGTTTTCGCGAATGCTACGATATAATAAAACGTGGTTACGTCGTGTGACGCATTTTTGTGGGCGGTGTCGGAATAACGCTGTTCACCTTATCTGGCCACGCGGAAGTGACCGGATTTACATTTTTATTGAGTTTTTGTCTCATTTATAGAAATGTCAACATAATTTGCGCCCAGTTTAGACGTTCGGTTGACGAAGCGGGTGTTTGATGATAGATTTAAATTTAGAAACACGCTAATCCGCGTGCACTTAAACAAAAGGCGAAGGTTCAGATGTACTGGACTTGTTCCATAAATATAATATGGGATGGGTCGCAAAAATGTAAAGTTGGAACAATAATTCAACTTCCAAACATAACTTTTTAGGCGTTACATCCCTTTATAGTAAGTAAACTATTCCTTATAAATGTCAGTAAGAATTTACTGGAGCCCAAAAGCCAAATTGGATGCTCGGACTTGCCATGCTCGGAATGCTACTACGCAGCGAGCATTGGAAGCTCTTCAATTCGTTTGCGCACGAGTTCCAACGTCTAGACTTAACTACGGATCCTTTTTAAAGGCAGGAAGCGTTTTGGAGTTTTTTTTTTTAGTAAGAGACAAGACGAGCAAATCAGGTACCTGATGGTAAGCATCATAATTGTCCATATCAGACACAGTGCCATCCAGTGTTTTAAAATTCAAAATTCTTCGCGGCACTGCACTGCGTCTGTCACCCTGAGATATTTGTTGTAGAAACTCGTCATACCCAGTAATTTCGCTGGTAACATTGCCCATCAGACCGGAATAAAGTAATATTTGCACATTGATTGCTGGGTGGATGAATAACTGGCAAAGGTAGGTACTTCCCCAGGCGACCCCCTGTTAGGTTAGCTTTCTTCTTGTATGATAAATTATTAATGAAATAAAATGTAAGACCGATCGAAGTAGGCCCATCAAATCTAACAAGATCCTTTTATCAGTTCTTATTTAGACCTGTTGTAAGGATTTGTATTTAAATTTTGTGATTAAGAATGGTACATCTTGTGATAAAACTCATAATTTCATGGTTTTACAGCGGAGGTTATTGAAATTGTGTGAGTTACGCCTCTGCAAAGTTATTTCGGCTTGAATATTTAGAATAGATGAGCTGTAACAGTAATGCCTTCGATTTTCCGCCTTTCACGAAAGAGCCCTTTCACGAAAATCATTCAGTATCATGTTGTACGAAAACTGCTCTAACGTCGCAGTTTCCACTAGTGACGTAGTAGTGGGGGCGTAACTAGTACAATCGAAAATGTAAACGATCTATACTCGCAGACCGACTATTTGCTATTCACGGATCAGGGTGTGAATTGTGAACCGTTCACATGATTTGCAATAACATATTGTCACGTGTAAGCTCGACACTTGTTGCATTGGTCCTTTGTTAACTGCGTTGTGTAGTGAACCCGTTATATTTTACTAGGTACCATCAAAGCCGTAATTGGAGGTATTATATTGTTTGAAATATCACTTGATGTTTCGAGTGAGCTGGATTCCGAGGTGCATGGTGTCAGAAATGATCAATCATTTCAGCTATGTGTGACAAGAACAAACGGTCAGTAACGTCTGTCAGTGCCATTTAATATTTTAAGAGTACATTCGTCGAAACGTAGTGAGTATTGACTGTTATCCGGACTACTCACCCTAAAGACGACGTTTTGGGGGGGTGGTCAAGATTTCGTTAGGATTATGCAATGATACTGCTTCGCTTTGAAAGAAAATGAATGTAATTTGGTCCACTGCCACCCACGGATACGCGACACATGAAATGACGTCATTGGTACACGCGTGGCTTGCTCGAATATGGCGCTCGCGTACTTCAACGCTGTCAACACCATGCGCGCTTTGTCCGCGGTACACGTTTTGACTGCACGCGGTAAAAGTTGGTACACGAGTGGCTTGCTCGAATAAAAATGCTGTCTACGCCATGCACTCTTGCACGCGGTACACGGATGCGCGTATAGCGTGCGCGTGCACACCGCTCATGCTGTGCTGAATTTGAGCCTTAAATACTAGCGGACCTCTCCCGTACACAGCCACATTTCAACGATTTGGCTTTTATACTAAAATTAATTAAAGCGTCTCAAGCTTGAATTGTCTGTGCTGTGGTCATAAATAACAAATAAATTCTTTATTTACCAGAAAGATTTACATGACTTGATAATTGCTGTTGGATCCCACACCAGGCCAAGCGCACAACATACGTCACAAGCGCTCCGTGCACGCAATGAAAGATATGTCTCTAATTATTGCGCCGACTGTACCTTATTATAATTTAATTTATGAATGGTAGTGGAATGTGAACTTAATATTATAGATATGGAAATGTTGATCTTATTGCGTAACAGAAGAAACATGTAAAGAATTGGACCAGTTTCCTTGAATTTGAGCTTGTATTTAATTCGATAAAAGTGTAGGCGTGAACATGACGCTTTTGTTATAGAATTAGTTTTATTACCTCTTTAGTAGTTATGTAACTACTTTTTGCTACGATTTTCCGGAAAATTGCGTGCTGAATTTTTTTTTTTTTTTTTTTTATTATAGTGAGTGACAAGACGAGCTCATCAGATGCCTGATGGTAAGCATCATGATTGCCCATATCAGACACAGTGCCACCCAGTATTTTAAAATTCAAAATTCTTCGCGGCACTGCACTGCGCCTATCACCCTGAGATATGAGTTGTTTAATCTCATCATGCCCAGTAATTTCGCTGGTAACATTGCCCTTCATACCGGAACACAGTAATGTTTGGACATTACTGCTTGGCGGATGAATAACTGGCAAAGGTGTGGTACTTCCCCAGGCGGCCTCCTGCAAAAGAGGCCTACCACTACAAAAAAATATAACTTAACATCATCTAACAATATCTATTGCCAAGGTAATTTTGTAGTGGTAGGCCTCTTTTGCAGGGGGCCGCCTGGGGAAGTACCACACCTTTGCCAGTTATTCATCCGCCAAGCAGTAATATGCAAACTTTACTGTGTTCCGGTATGAAGGCCAATGTTACCAGCGAAATTACTGGGCATGATGAGATTCAACAACTCATATTTCAGGCTGACAGGCGCAGTGCAGTGCCGCGCAGAATTTTAAATTTTAAAACACTGGGTGGTACTGTGTCTTATATGGGCAATCATGATGCATACCATCAGGCACCTGATTAGCTCGTCTTGTCACTCAATATCATAAAAAAAAATAAAAAAGAAATAAAAAAAAAATAAAAAAAAAGGTAGGTAAATCCTGAATTTATAGCGCACGCCAATTTAAGAGATTTTTGATTTTTGACAGCCTCGGTAGCTCAGGTGGTAGTAACTCTGCTTTCTGTGCCGCAGGCCCCCGGTTTCGATCCCCAGCGAGGACATTTGTGTGCATGAACATTGAACATGTCTGTTTGTTCTGTGTCTGGGTGTAATAAACTTATATAATGTTTATTAGATGATGACTGATATACTGTATAATGTATATCAGTCATCTGGTTACCATAGTACAGGCTTCTAGCCTAGTTTGGGACCAGATGATCGTGCGTGGAAGTTGTCCCATATTATTATTATTATAGAAGCTCTAATCATCTTGCCTACATTTTTCCTATATCTGTATCTTTCTGGCATAAAAATGACTTAAATTTATTTTGAATTAATTTTAGTTTTTAGTCTTCTTGCCTAAAAGCAATTCTCGGTTCAGCGAAATATACTCATCTACCAGTATCGGCCATTCGTTGCGAATTTATCGTTCATACAAGTTTCTTGTGCGTTCTTCTTGTAGAGGTATCCTTCCGAACGCATGGTAGACTCATTTTCATTTATGTTCATTGCCGTGCAAAAGTGTCAGATCGCGACCTATTTGAATAAATCTTTTTGAGTTTTGAGTCAAAAATAATATACTTGCGTCTATAATAACGCCATCAATACCATGTCAAAAGGGATTGGTATTAAGCAGTATTGTTTAAAATTCCCGTCACACAGACAATATCTACGCAGTATGACACCCCGCGGTTTTTTTTCTCCGCCCACGCGCCTACTGCCGGGCCCCTAATCCGCGCGCCGTGAAGATATTCTCGCGACAATCTGGGGCCATCGAATTGGCGAATTCAAAATTCTAATTAGTTATAAGATGATCACCTACGAATTGTGTCTTATTACGATGCAGAAATAAGTCTATGTCTTCGTGGCCATACACAGTACGACAAGGATTATTTGGCGGGGCGCCAAAATTTTAATTGTCGCGTTGTCCTTGTGATATGTCACGAACTTACATCGTGATTTGCGATAACTGCGCCCTCTGCCAATGTCAGTATATACTTGCGACATTATTGTACCGTGGTATTTCTATGAAATCCACCATGATCTAAAATAATTTGGGCAAGGCAACTTGTATCTTTATGCTAGAAAAGTTTTGATGGCATGTTACATACACTATAGTTATATGTTATATACATATAACTATAGCTGAACACGTTATAATTATTATTATTAGCTACTGCTGTCCCACTTCTGGGCAAAGTCCATTTTTCATCTCGTCATTCATGTCGGTGGAGAGTCGAGATCTTTGTTGTGCCTGATTGGAAATCAAGCTCCGCCTATCTATTCCTGCTGCCGCGACAACGTTTTTTCATGTTTGTTGTTTTTGTACAATTTTTGCTACGTTTACCAAGATCGTAGACGGTTTTACTATAGGTGGTATTTCATCCCGTGGGAGCCGTGAGACACGGCAAGGGGAATCTTCGGAGAGTGAGCAGCAGCAGCTCTCCGTTTCCAAGTATTCCATCTACTGCAATTATCAAGCCACCTGCCAAGAGGGATGATTATGGCAAAATCCCCCTTATGAATAGTTTATGGCGTTCTATGGAATGGCTTATGTTCAGCAGTGGACGTCTTCCGACTGATGATGATGATGATGATGATGCTGACATCGCATTATCTATGTCCCTACATCCCTTTTTCTATGGCCGTACAGGCTCGCGGAATCGATCCGGCCGCGCCGTAAATCGGCCCTTGAGGACATGCCGCGAATAACATTACAACTCACGTATTATTGCGGATTAGTACACGCCTCCGGGGGGGATAGTCTTTTATATTTATAATTTATGAAGCCTCTGGCAGGACTATTATTGTTCACCCTATATTCTTTCTATTAAATAAGAATTAAGTTGCAGTTTTCGCTTTCCGTTTCGCTTGCGTTGATTTCGAGTTTGCCAATTTTGAGGCCGGTTCTCTTGGTTTGATGCCTACATTGCCCACGGAGGCGCTCGCACTGGTCCCAAGTTTGATTCCTGAGCATTGTAGACATTTTTATGTTAGATATAATTTTTTACATATCATTTACATACATTCATGCCTTTTGCACCGTTTCCATTGTACACCCACATTTCGTCAGTATGTAATTGATCCCATGTAATAGGGGGCAAGCCTGTCATCTACCGGGTACAGTACCAGACTCCAGGCAGTAGAGGTAATTAATAAAAAATCAATTTTGTCTGACCTGGGGATCAAACCCGGAACCTCATGATCGGCAGTCAAACTTGCGCCCATTACGGCACTGAGGCAGAGGCGAGGATAGATATTTTTAATCTGGATGGTAATATCGTTTGTTGAATACATATTGGTCTACCTTCTCCATAGGTACATAATCATTTTTACTATTAATTTCCAAAGAACTTTTTCTACTTTCATATGATTCGTATCAAGTTTAAAAACCTTTATTTTGTGCTAAAACTTAGGTACAAAGAACTGCTGCATAAGATGAAACGCAGACGGTCGTCGAACTTGCCTTCTGTCGCTTACCCTCACCTACCTCTTTGTTGTCTATGATACATACTTACCTATAATATAGGTAAGTAGTACGTGTTGTAGTAAAGTCCTGTAGTACCTTAGTCTAGGCATAAAACAAGCAAAACCATAGTTCATGATCATCATCTCAGCCGTTGGTAATTCACTACTGAACATAGGCCTCCCCCATAAAAGGGGGTTTTGCCAATACTAGACACGCTTGGCGGGCGGGTTGTGAAGCACAGTTCGATGTTTTTTAGCAGAGGACGCTGCTGTCCGTCCTCTGGATCTGTTAACCCTTAGCCGGCTCGCGGAAACCACGGTTAGAGTAGGTGGAGCACTATTCTAAAGCCGGTTACTCCACGGCACTTTATCAAACCATAGTTATATAGTCATAAATTTTGTCTGACGTATAGATTATAATATAAAAAATGCTAATAACACAGTCTTCAATGAATTTTCATCATCATCATCATCATATCAGCCATAGGACGTCCATTGCTGAACATAGGCCTCCCCCTTAGATTTCCATCCAGTCCGGTTGTAAGCGGCCTGCATCCAGCGTGCTCCTGCCGTACTTATCAGATCGTCTGTCCACCTTGTGGAGGACGTCCTACGCTGAATTTTACTTAGACCTAATATAGTGGTGATCAATTAGGTGGGAGGCAACGGGAAGCACCTAAAAATATGACTAAAATTTAATTAATAGGTACGTAATTGGTTTATAAACATATATTATACATAAATTATACCTTATATATCCTTTTATTTAAATCCCTTGTACGTTCCTATAGATTCATTTTAAAGTTTTCGCTTGTATATTTCCTTCTACGTAGTCCGACATTAGATTAAATATATAAAATGTGAAACGATTCGAGGCAGACGTCTCCCCGTCTGCGCCCTAGCCCAGCGCCCTTTGACCTTCGTCATAGATCAGAATAACACGATAGGAAGTGGAAAATACAAGTCACAGTAAATACATGTTACAATTCTCTTTGATACATTGCATAGGAATTATATTGTTTAAATTTCAAACAATATTAATAAATAATTACTTATATAAAACAAAAATACCATTATTATGTCAAGATAATAACTTCATATTGTCAAAAGTTTATTATAAAATTTAAAATTATATCACATTTAAATGACATAATAAATCACAATAAAATAAATAGTTTTTTAAATAATAATTTTCATCCGCCAAGCAGTGGTGTGCAGGCATTACTGTGTTTCGGTCTGAAGGGCAATGTTACCAGCGAAATTACTAGACATGAATGACGACTTTCAACAACTAATGTCTCAGGGTGACAGGCGCAGTGCACTGCCACTAAGCATTTTGAATTTTAAAACACTGGGTGGCACTGTGACGTGTTTGCTCGTCTTGTTGCTTAGTATCATAAAATAATAATAATAATAAGTAATCACATAAAATTTATAATCTCTATTAAATATTAATCAAAAAATCCGGTAAATGTGTAAAACGCTTTCTCCACAAGCCATTTTTTCAGTGAATATTTAAATGAGTTCATTGAGACAGTGATGTGACTTGTGTTATACTTCCTACTTGCAAATTCATCGGTCATAACTTTAAGAACAAATGACAGTCCCAAATCACTAATTCTTAAATATTTACTACAATCCTAAAAGATTTTAATTCGGAACATATTCATAGGAAATTCCTAACTCCTTATTAACAATTTAATCCTCGGAATAAATTTAGTCAACGTTTATTATAATAAGACGGTATAGGAAACCTTTTTTTTATTTAATTTTAAAGGTACGACAAATTATAAAAGGAAATGTATGTGTACACCTTTTTATATATTGCAATATTGTATGAATTATTAGAAATTTGGTCGCCGTATTTATTATATTTTTTGAGTGTTCATCATACTTTGGTTTGATAACAAACTCAGCCCTTACTCAAGCAATATCTGTAAAATTTCAAACGAATTACTACAGATATATAAAACACGTTCTCGATAAAGTCGGTACTTTATCACCTTTGAGTAAGTTCTGATTGTGAATCGTGGACGTCCTTTCTGAGTCCCGGTAATCTGTGTCGACGCGCCGTCTCGCCAGTACGGCCGCACTGAGCCCGCCCGGGCGGCCGCCCTTTCGTCCTACGGCCTATGTTACTCGCACCACAAAATATAAAAACACAGAAGGCAGGCAAGTGGCAGATACTCGTAGTCCATTTATTTATTAACTTTAATTAAAACGGTTACACACCAATTACATTAATTACAGTTACATTAAATTTATGAATAAAATTAAAATATAATGGATATGGCCTTATAGGGTTTAACACCTTTAGCGTCGACGGTTTTGCTGTATCGTAATTGCGTTATCGTAACTTTCTGCACACATGGTCAGTGGTACCTGTTCCGAAATAATAACCTATTCTAACTTTTCCAAGCTATTAGATATAATATATAAAGTACATATTTTCTGAAAGTTTTACAAAAATATTTTCGTTATTCGAGTTGCGTGCCATCGCAAAGTATAGGTATGACAGTGACAAGATGAGCATATCAGTTGCCTGATGGTGAGCATCATGATTGGCCATATCAGACATAGTGCTACCCAGTGTTTTAAAATTTATAATTCGGCACGGCACTGCACTGCGCCTGTCTCCCTGAAATATTAGTTGTTTGAAACTCATCATGCCCAGTAATTTCGCTGGTAACATTGCCCTTCAAACCGGAACACAGTAAGTAATGTTTGCACATTGCTTGGCGGCTGAATAACTGGCAAAGGTGTGGTACTTCCCCAGGCGGGCCCCTGCAAAAGAGGCCTACCACTACAAACAGATTATTTATAAATGAAAATCTAAGACAACCGGCCTTCTGTTCCTTCCTCCTGTTTAGTCCTACGACCTACGTTACCCGGGCCCTAGGAACTCGGGGTGGATTTATTGGTACGCAAACTGTCTGTCATTGACGAAACTCCTAAAGGCTCTCCTACAGTCTGCGAAAGTTGAGGTGGTGCTTAAATATTTGGAGTGCTTAAGAGATTTATCTAAACGTAGCTTTCAGATTGAGTAATCGACACAAGTCTTATTAATTACTAGCTGTGCCCCGCGGTTTCACCCGCATTGTCCTCGTTCCCGTGGAAATAGTGGGATAAAACATTAAAAGACAACTCAAACTCAAAAAGATTTATTCAAATAGGTCAAAATATGACACTTTTGCACCTCAATGAAGATAAACAGTACTGAGTCTACCGCGCGTTCGCAAAGATACCTCTACAAGAAAAACGCACAAGAAACTTGTAGGGCTTATTTTTTTCAACAGATAGTTTCACAAAATTTGGTTTGGTTACATTCGTTTTCTTTGAAGGTGCCGCGAGGTGGCTATGCAGAAGTTTCTAGGCATCTTTGTCCTCTATACAATATAAAACAAACAACACCAGCCAGCACCTCTGTATTATATAAGATCTATTATATTGTTATATTATCTGTTATTGTTATATATTGTTTACAATTAAGTCTTGTAAACAATAATATCATAGTAAATCCGGCTCCTTCGTCGTTTCGTCCCACGTCAGCTACCCTACACCCTACTATCATATTATCCTACTAAATATAAATGCGAAAGTATGTGAGGATGGATAGATGGATATTTGTTACTCATTCACGCAAAAACTACTGAATTTATCGGGTTGAAATTTGGTATGTAAGTAGCTTAGTCCCTGAAATAACACATTGTTATATCCATTTTACCCGAAAACCCCGGGAACGATGTCTACGCGGGTGAAACCGCGGGGCACAGCTAGTGTGTTATAAAAACGAGCTTTTATGGATGGGCTTTCGTAAAAACAAATAGATAATTAATTGACTTAGGTTTTCGTTTTTGTTCTCAGAAAAATAACAAAGTAACATCGACCGGTGGTTCTATTCCCACGCAAAGAGAGTAATTAAAAAAGTGCAATTTTTTTCCACTATTTTTCCTTCTTCATTTGTATTTTCTTCAGCTGAAAACATCGTTTTACGAATATAACTAAATAGACCGGACGCTATCCGTGTGTAGTTCACGAATGATTGAAGGAAATGAAGTACTTTAGATGTGTTTTGTCCTTCATTCAATATTTCATTCTAGTCCAGTAGTTACTTCTGATATATTATTTTCTGTTTATTGTCTGAAAAATTAAAGTAAAAGAAAATCTCGCTCTATGTTTAATTTACAGTTCGAATTATCCAGCAAAATCAAAATTTACTAGTTTCCGTACAGAGAATGAGAAGAATTTGTGAATGAGAAGGACTAGTGAAGGAGATGGACTAAATGAACAAACAAAATGGTGAACGAAATTCGAACGTCAAACAATAACTTTCTTTTGTTTCACTGAACTAATTGAACTACTGAAATAAATGAAAGATATAGGTAATTCACAGATATGAAAAAAAAAAATATTAATATCTTTTCTTTTTAGTGACACATCCTGCACATGTCTACCGGACGCTTTTTCTATTTTCTTTTTTATAAATGACATAGGTAATATTAGGTTGTATCATACTTCCCACTAATAATATAAATCTCTTATCTAATTATAATGTAAAAAAGTTACGTTTGTAACACGTAAACAAAACGCTAGCATGTTCTAACTTGCCTTCAGCGCCATCTAGATGGCACAAAAAAAACAGCGCTAGGGAGTTTTTTGTGTGTATGTTTGTTCCATTTTCATACTGAAACTACTAAACCGATTGAGCTGTGGTATGTAAATAGCTTAAGCCCTGGAATAACACATAATAACACATATTTTTTTATCTTGATAATCCCACGGGAACGAAGACTACACAGGTGAAACCGCGGGGCACAGTTAGTATTCCCATGAGCATCGCATTTGCAAATGGTAACGCAGTTGCAAAAACACTTTTGCAAGTAACATATATAGGAATATGTAGTTATGTTGCTTTCAGAAGTTGATACAGTTTTATAAATTCTACCCCGCTAGAAAATAATTCGGAAAAATGACAGAGCACTCACAAATTAGAAGACGTAAATTAAATACCTTTACAGTATCTAAGTGGGTAAGACGCCTACGGTATTGCTCTTGGTATAACACGTATAAGTCTGACTAGAGAGACATTTCAAGTGGCGGACGTGTCGCCGTCTGGTTACAAATGTAATGATGAAATATGGGAAGACGACACGACTCGCGCAGTTCCAAAGTTCGCGCGTATTTTTCCGCTGCATTTTTCTAAATTTACCCGGTCGTAGTGTTGCAATCATTTGGGTCAAATGCTACAACACTTTGTTTTTCCTCTGTCTGAAATATCTCTGTATTAAAAGTAAATCGTGACTGACTGACTAATCTATCAACACAGCTTAAACCACAGAAGATTTATAAGTAGGTAGGTAAAAGTCGGGTCATTATGTTTTCGTGCCCGACTTCTACCCACAGACATTTTAAGGTTTCTAAGGAAAAAAGACAGCTAAAGATGTAACTAACTTTCCTCTAAAATGAGGTGAGATGTTGAAAGTTAAAACTTCTAAGCGTATGATGTCAGAGTCCTTACCAACAGAAATATGCATACAGGGTTAAGTATAGGAAACCAACTGACCCTTGTAAAAATGATCGTAGCAACGTTCACTATGAAATCAACTGGAATCGCGATCAAATCAGCTGATCCACAAGAAAGGTTATTGACCCTTAGCTAAATGTATGGAAGAGCTGATATTTTTTTTTATTTCATAATCAGAGTTGGCACCATTTATGAAATGTATTCAAATTGAACAATCTTTAGAGGATGTCAAATAATTACCCAGTAACCTTGTAATATGGTCATAATCAGCGCATGTGTAACTGAATGTAGACGTGGGCGCTAGTGTCTTTGTCCTAGGTTATTTTAATGGCGATTTTATAGTGAGTCACTATGACAATAACCTATGGAACATATACTTCCGTATCTGACCATTTTCACAAATATCGTCGAAACCGAAACGGTCTTTTAGTAATAAATGTTAGTTATATTTTTAATAGGTTAGTCAGTTTTCCTTCCTCGAGCATGAAATTCTTGCATTATGGATTTTTGCTATTTATATCAATATCCGTTCCGTTGTCCCTATTATTGTTTATTTTTAACTATTATTTAGGTATAATAGTGAATATATAGGAATATATAGGTATAATAATGAAACCACAATAGCCCTTATTACATTAAAAAAATATTTTAAATTTCGGGTCCGCCCCGTTGTCCCGTTTTCACCCGCTCCGTTTTCCTCCGATTCGGTTCATTTATGAATTTTATCCGAAGCATTTTTTTATGAAAAGTACACACACTGGTCAAAGACTTTCGACTTGAGGCACTGAGGTATTTTGGACGAGAAGACATTGCGTAGGTTTTCCGAACGCTGCCCAGCCTAGGTATTTGGATTGGACGACTGACCTCTTTCTCGAAGTTGGACCTACCGAGTTGGACTGCTTGTCCTAGGTACACGTATGAGTCAACAAATTCTAGATTTATGCTTATTTGTGTCTTTTATTTTATCTTATTTTTATGTGGACTGCCTCAGTGGACTAGTGGGCGTAAGCTCAACAGCCGATGAGGTCCCGGGTTCGTTCCCCAGTTCTGACAAAGTGTCATAATCATAATCATAAATCATTTATTTTTCTACAAAACTTTTTAACAATTAATAAGTGGACGCCCTGACTCCTGGAAAAGCGGAAGCTGTGGACCAGAAGGCAGTTCTTCCCAGAATTCTTGAAATACCGAGTGTTATTGGATTTTCCATTAGGAATCATCTCTATGTCAGGCTGGAGTCTGGAACTGTGCCCGGTAGATGACAATAGGCGCGCCTCCTATTACTTGGGACCAAGAACATACTGGCGATATGTGGGTGTATGAACCTACTATGGGACTAAGTCATGACTAGACATCTGCCTACCCTTTCGGGAAAAACGCGTAATTGTTTGTTATTTTTTTACTTTTATTTAATATATTATTTATTTAATTTTTTTTTTTTATGTTGAGCCTAATGAAATTGCAAACACTATTAATTAGATATATGGCTATTTAAATACATATACCACTACATTATTCTATTGGCAACATCATAGAACAAATAGCTTGGTGCGTTAAAAATTGTATACCTACAGAAAAACGTCTCTAGTGAGACGTGTCCGACGGATTCGATTCAAAGACACGACACATCAGACAGGTGTGGAAAAACGTGAGAAAAGTAAGCGATACAATAGATACATGTTATATAATGTAAGAATATACCCTTCATGTCTGCCGACGAAGCGACTTGAGGTATTGTATTACTCACTATTGCTGTCTTCTAGTTTGTTACTGTGACGATCATAATATTATTCCTATGATTACATTCCAGTACTTATCTAAAAAATACTTCTTGTTTTGTCAAAGATTATTTATGTTTTGTTCGTTTATAAGCTTGTATTGTAGTGGTAGGCCTCTTTTGCTGGAGGCCGCCTGGGGAAGTACCACATCTTTGCCAGTTATTCATCCGCCAAGCAGTGATGTGCAAACATTACTGTGTTTCGGTCTGAAGGGCAAAGTTACCAGCGAAATTACGGGGCATGACGAGTTTCAACAACTAATATCTCAGGCGCAGTGCAGTGCCGCGCAGATTTTAGAATTTTAAAACACTGGGTGGCACTGTGTCTGATATGGGCAATCATGATGCTTACCATTAGCACCTGATTTGCTCGTCTTGTCACTCAATAACATAAAAAAATAGAATTATAATACAATTACTAAATACTAAATACCTTTAGCCTATCAAATCTAAGATTAACCGTTTGACCGTTCTTATTTGACCTTGTTTGCAGGATATGTATCTTAATCATTAAATTAAGAATTGTACATCTTTTGAGAAAATTCATAATTTCATGATTTTACCATCCATAAAAACGAGCTTTTATGGATGGGCTTTCGTAAAAACAAATAGATAATTAATTGACTTAGGTTTTCGTTTTTGTTCTCAGAAAAATAACAAAGTAACATCGACCGGTGGTTCTATTCCCACGCAAAGAGAGTAATTAAAAAAGTGCAATTTTTTCCACTATTTTTCCTTCTTCATTTGTATTTTCTTCAGCTGAAAACATCGTTTTACGAATATAACTAAATAGACCGGACGCTATCCGTGTGTAGTTAACGACTGATTGAAGGAAATGAAGTACTTTAGATGTGTTTTGTCCTTCATTCAATATTTCATTCTAGTCCAGTAGTTACTTCTGATATATTATTTTCTGTTTATTGTCTGAAAAATTAAAGAAAAGAAAATCTCGCTCTATGTTTAATTTACAGTTCGAATTATCCAGCAAAATCAAAATTTACTAGTTTCCATACAGAGAATGAGAAGAATTTGTGAATGAGAAGGACTAGTGAAGGAGATGGACTAAATGAACAAACAAAATGGTGAACGAAATTCGAACGTCAAACAATAACTTTCTTTTGTTTCACTGAACTAATTGAACTACTGAAATAAATGAAAGATATAGGTAATTCACACTATGAAAAAAAAAAATTAATATCTTTTCTTTTTAGTGACACATCCTGCACATGTCTACCGGACGCTTTTTCTATTTTCTTTTTTATAAATGACATAGGTAATATTAGGTTGTATCATACTTCCCACTAATAATATAAATCTCTTATCTAATTATAATGTAAAAAAGTTACGTTTGTAACACGTAAACAAAACGCTAGCATGTTCTAACTTGCCTTCAGCGCCATCTAGATGGCACAAAAAAAACAGCGCTAGGGAGTTTTTTGTGTGTATGTTTGTTCCATTTTCATACTAAAACTACTAAACCGATTGAGCTGTGGTATGTATATAGCTTAAGCCCTGGAATAACACATAATAACACATATTTTTTTATCTTGATAATCCCACGGGAACGAAGACTACACAGGTGAAACCGCGGGGCACAGTTAGTATTCCCATGAGCATCGCATTTGCAAATGGTAACGCAGTTGCAAAAACACTTTTGCAAGTAACATATATAGGAATATGTAGTTATGTTGCTTTCAGAAGTTGATACAGTTTTATAAATTCTACCCCGATAGAAAATAATTCGGAAAAATGACAGAGCACTCACAAATTAGAAGACGTAAATTAAATACCTTTACAGTATCTAAGTGGGTAAGACGCCTACGGTATTGCTCTTGGTATAACACGTATAAGTCTGACTAGAGAGACATTTCAAGTGGCGGACGTGTCGCCGTCTGGTTACAAATGTAATGATGAAATATGGGAAGACGACACGACTCGCGCAGTTCCAAAGTTCGCGCGTATTTTTCCGCTGCATTTTTCTAAATTTACCCGGTCGTAGTGTTGCAATCATTTGGGTCAAATGCTACAACACTTTGTTTTTCCTCTGTCTGAAATATCTCTGTATTAAAAGTAAATCGTGACTGACTGACTAATCTATCAACACAGCTTAAACCACAGAAGATTTATAAGTAGGTAGGTAAAAGTCGGGCCATTATGTTTTCGTGCCCGACTTCTACCCACAGACATTTTAAGGTTTCTAAGGAAAAAAGACAGCTAAAGATGTAACTAACTTTCCTCTAAAATGAGGTGAGATGTTGAAAGTTAAAACTTCTAAGCGTATGATGTCAGAGTCCTTACCAACAGAAATATGCATACAGTGTTAAGTATAGGAAACCAACTGACCCTTGTAAAAATGATCGTAGCAAGGTTCACTATGAAATCAACTGGAATCGCGATCAAATCAGCTGATCCACAAGAAAGGTTATTGACCCTTAGCTAAATGTATGGAAGAGCTGATATTTTTTTTTATTTCAATATCAGAGTTGGCACCATTATGAAATGTATTCAAATTGATTAATCTTTAGAGGATGTCAAATAATTACCCAGTAACCTTGTAATATGGTCATAATCAGCGCATGTGTAACTGAATGTAGACGTGGGCGCTAGTGTCTTTGTCCTAGGTTATTTTAATGGCGATTTTATAGTGAGTCACTATGACAATAACCTATGGAACATATACTTCCGTATCTGACCATTTTCACAAATATCGTCAAAACCGAAACGGTCTTTTAGTAATAAATGTTAGTCATATTTTTAATAGTTTAGTCACTTTTCCTTCCTCGAGCATGAAATTCTTGCATTATGGATTTTTGCTATTTATATCAATATCCGTTCCGTTGTCCTTATTATTGTTTATTTTTAACTATTATTTAGGTATAATAGTGAATATATAGGAATATATAGGTATAATAATGAAACCACAATAGCCCTTATTACATTAAAAAAATATTTTAAATTTCGGGTCCGCCCCGTTGTCCCGTTTTCACCCGCTCCGTTTTCCTCCGATTCGGTTCATTTATGAATTTTATCCGAAGCATTTTTTTATGAAAAGTACACACACTGGTCAAAGACTTTCGACTTGAGGCACTGAGGTATTTTGGACGAGAAGACATTGCGTAGGTTTTCCGAACGCTACCCAGCCTAGGTATTTGGATTGGACGACTGACCTCTTTCTCGAAGTTGGACCTACCGAGTTGGACTGCTTGTCCTAGGTACACGTATGAGTCAACAAATTCTAGATTTATGCTTATTTGTGTCTTTTATTTTATCTTATTTTTATGTGGACTGCCTCAGTGGACTAGTGGGCGTAAGCTCAACAGCCGATGAGGTCCCGGGTTCGTTCCCCAGTTCTGACAAAGTGTCATAATCATAATCATAAATCATTTATTTTTCTACAAAACTTTTTAACAATTAATAAGTGGACGCCCTGACTCCTGGAAAAGCGGAAGCTGTGGACCAGAAGGCAGTTCTTCCCAGAATTCTTGAAATACCGAGTGTTATTGGATTTTCCATTAGGAATCATCTATATGTCAGGCTGGAGTCTGGAACTGTGCCCGGTAGATGGCAATAGGCGCGCCTCCTATTACTTGGGACCAAGAACATACTGGCGATATGTGGGTGTATGAACCTACTATGGGACTAAGTCATGACTAGACATCTGCCTACCCTTTCGGGAAAAACGCGTAATTGTTTGTTATTTTGTTACTTATATTTAATATATTATTTATTTAATTTTTTTTTTTTATGTTGAGCCTAATGAAATTGCAAACACTATTAATTAGATATATGGCTATTTAAATACATATACCACTACATTATTCTATTGGCAACATCATAGAACAAATAGCTTGGTGCGTTAAAAATTGTATACCTACAGAAAAACGTCTCTAGTGAGACGTGTCCGACGGATTCGATTCAAAGACACGACACATCAGACAGGTGTGGAAAAACGTGAGAAAAGTAAGCGATACAATAGATACATGTTATTTAATGTAAGAATATACCCTTCATGTCTGCCGACGAAGCGACTTGAGGTATTGTATTACTCACTATTGCTGTCTTCTAGTTTGTTACTGTGACGATCATAATATTATTCCTATGATTACATTCCAGTACTTATCTAAAAAATACTCCTTGTTTTGTCAAAGATTATCTATGTTTTGTTCGTTTATAAGCTTATATTGTAGTGGCAGGCCTCTTTTGCTGGAGGCCGTCTGGGGAAGTACCACATCTTTGCCAGTTATTCATCCGCCAAGCAGTGATGTGCAAACATTACTGTGTTTCGGTCTGAAGGGCAATGTTACCAGCGAAATTACGGGGCATGACGAGTTTCAACAACTAATATCTCAGGCGCAGTGCAGTGCCGCGCAGATTTTAGAATTTTAAAACACTGGGTGGCACTGTGTCTGATATGGGCAATCATGATGCTTACCATTAGCACCTGATTTGCTCGTCTTGTCACTCAATAACATAAAAAAATAGAATTATAATACAATTACTAAATACTAAATACCTTTAGCCTATCAAATCTAAGATAAACCGTTTGACCGTTCTTATTTGACCTTGTTTGCAGGATATGTATCTTAATCATTAAATTAAGAATTGTACATCTTTTGAGAAAATTCATAATTTCATGATTTTACGGCGAATGTTATTGAAGTTGTGCGTATACTTATGCAGTTATTTCGGCTTAAAAAAATGCTTGAAATGATAAAAACGTTAAACAGTACTTTTTAGATTTGATTAAGATGTAGTCATAGTCCATGTTTCACACATATAACGAGAAGGACGAATCGATGTCCATGTATATTGTTTCTAGATAGCTATCGATTCAATAAGTATATTATGATGTGTGTGTTTGATGCCTCTTATCAGGTTTGATCTAGTAATGGTCTTCCAGTTTAGTGGCTACTCGGCGCTTGCCCTATATCTTTATGGGAAACTCTTTCTTTCCAGATTTTCCCTGGTTGCGCAAAAACCAATGATCAAAATGAAAGCGTTTTTATTCGACTATGATTTGAATGAAACTTGTTATAGTGTAGTAATATCATATCAAAATCTGTCAGTCAATAACCATTTGCGCCTAGATGAGTTTTGTTAATGTGAATATTTGCGTCTGATCCGTTATCTTTATAAACATGTGTGATTTAAAAATTAAGTTCACGTATAGAGAACTAGATGGCGTTGTACCGATAAGAAACAACAATCTGTTAAACAAACAGTTGCACCACCCTTATTTGTTATCGGCAACGAATCTAGAAACCGTGACAAGCATAAATAATCACTTTATCGGTTGGAATATGCAATATGTAACAGTACAGAAATGAAATGCATTATTTGCATGTATTCCTGTTTAATTAGTAGAATGTTTATGCTAATGCGCCTTGCATGGGGGTTCCGTGAATTCGCCGACGATATAAAGACTGTGGTATAACAAGCTTTCAACCTTTTGACAAAGGACAAAAACCATAAAAGTACATACCATATTTTACTTATTGAATTAAATGAAGTCAAAAATCAAATCTTTTTATTAAATTTGGTTCTAAGAAAGCACTTTTGCAAATCATTGAAGCTAATAGCGCGCACACAGGGTTCAATTTTAGTTGATCAACTTTTGTTGTTCAACAAAAAACTGAAAACGAATTTGATTTTTGTTTGTGGAAAAAAATATATTGAAAGTTTGGTTGGTTCGAGTCTTATGCGATTAAGCAGTTAATCAACTAAAATCGAACCGTGTGAATCCTCTATTATATTTTGTAATAAGTCTACCAACAACTTTTAACAGATTCTAAGACAAAGTCATCTAGTCTTCACTGTGACCACGAATACTGCAAAGCACGGTACTAATCTGTCACAAATGAAATTGAGGTTCATTGCTAGACCTGTGTGGCCAGGTATAAAAAATGTAAACATACGGATACAATCTGTTAACGTTGCAAAGTTTAATTTAATGACAAAACTAAGAAATCACTATATTTTAAATAATATTAACCATTTATTAATTTATTAGTAATTTTACTTGTTATATTAGCCCATAAAGTTTTTTTAATAATCAATACAGTTAGATAATTGCGAAAGCAGTAAACCGGAAAGAATGAAGAGAATAATGTGAAATTCTGAAGAATAAATTTGATGACAATTTGCTCAGTGAGAAATACTCTCACGTGCTGGTAAGCTTTTATAGGCCGCAAGGAAAATACGCGCAGTGTGCTACCTGCTTTAAACTGAGTAGAATTCCTTTTGTGGATCGACCGCTTTACATGATAGTGAGCTATTTTAAGCGCGCTCTACATATAGCTTTCAGTGTCTTATTAAATAACTAGTGGCCCGCCCCGGCTTCGCACGGGAGCAGTAAAAGTGAACGTTTTAACAGGAGTAAATTCGTGATACATTGTATTTTTATAGGTATAACCCTAATGGTTTACGCAGCGCACGCAAATTAATGACTATTTCTGTTACAGTGACCAAACCTGAACAGATGGAAACAATTTCCGAGGCCTATTTTGATGATATATAAGTACTACAAACCCCTAGTACATTATTTCTACCACCATTAATTTTCATATCGCATAAAAATATAAAATAATGACTTCTTCGATTATTGTGACTAAACCAAAACAGACTGATATAATGTCTGTGGACTATTTTTTGTAGATAGTGATAATTACTACAAACCCCTAGGCCTAGAACATTACTTTATTTTACCATGAATAGTTTTCACCGCATGCATATAATGACTGTTCGATAATTGTGACTAAACCAAAATAGATGAATATAATGTCCGTTCCCTATTTTGTAGATATTGGTAAATACTACAAACCCCTAGTACATTACTTTATTCTACCACAAATAGATTTCCCAGCGCATGAAAGTTAATGACTGCTTCGATTATTGTGACTAAACCAAAATAGATGGATATAATTTCCGTAGACTATTTTGTAGATATTGATAAGTCCTACAAACCCCTAGTACATTACTTTAATCTACCACCAATAGTTTTCACACTGCATGAAAAATAATGACTGCTTCGATTATTGTGACTAAACCAAAATAGATGGATATAATGTCCGTTCACTATTTTGTACATATTGGTAAGTACTGCAAACCCCTAGTACATTACTTTCTTCTACCACCAATACTTTTCACAGCGCATGCATATAATGACTGTTTCGATTATTGTGACTAAACCAAAATAGATGGATATAATGTCCGTGGACTATTTTGTAAATATTAGTAAGTACTACAAACCCCTGGTACATTATATTATTCTACCATTAATAGATTTCACAGCGCACGCAAGTTAATGAATATATTTGGTAATTATGTGACACCTTAGTTCACAATATTGCACATTTCTTGCGGATCCTTAATATTTTTCAAAACCTCGTAATATGACCTTGCAAGAAAATATTGAAAATTTTCTGTAGCGCCATCTAGTAAGCATTGTTGGAACTAAAATATTCATAAGAAACTTTAAATCTGTATTTTTCCACAAAAGGGCTGAAATTTTTGAAAACGCTAAAACACGTGTTTAATTATTTTCATTTTAGAATGTTTCTACAAAATTTGAAATTAATCGGCTGAAAAATGAAGTCTACTCCATATAAACTTTCAACCCCTATTTAATACACTTAGGGGTAAAATTTTGAAAAATCCTTTCTTATTACTTGTCTAGACTGTAAAAATAATCTATTGTCAAAATTTCATAATCATCGGTCCAGTAGTTTTGGCTCTGGGTTGATGAGTCAGTCAGTCAGTCAGTGAATCACTTTCTCTCTTTATATAATAGTATATTTTCTGTAGCGCCATCTAGTAAGCATTGTTGGAACTAAAATATTCATAAGAAACTTTAAATCTGTATTTTTCCACAAAAGGGCTAAAATTTTTGAAAACGCTAAAACACGTGTTTAATTATTTTCATTTTAGAATGTTTCTACAAAATTTGAAATTAATCGGCTGAAAAATGAAGTCTACTCCATACAAACTTTCAACCCCTATTTAATACACTTAGGGGTAAAATTTTGAAAAATCCTTTCTTATTACTTGTCTAGACTGTAAGAATAATCTATTGTCAAAATTTCATAATCATCGGTCCAGTAGTTTTGGCTCTGGGTTGATGAGTCAGTCAGTCAGTCAGTGAATCACTTTCTCTCTTTATATAATAGTATAGATATAGATAATAATAATATGGGACAACTTCCACACACGGTCATCTGGTCCCAAACTAGGCTAGAAGCCTGTACTATGGTAACCAGATGACTGATATACCTACATACTTATGTACTTATATAAGCTTATATATATACTTATATAAGACTGCCTCGGTGGCGTAGAGGGCGCATGCTCGACTGCCAATCAAGAGGTCCCGGGTTCGATCCCCAGGTCAGGCAAAGTGTTAAATATTGGATTTTTCCAATAGAAATTATCTCAATAACTGCCTGGAGTCTGGAACTGTGCCCGGTAGATGGCAATAGGCTCGCCCCCTATTACATGGGACCAATAACATACTGGCGAAATGTGGGTGTATCTACTATAGGACTGAGTCCTGGGTACACCTCGGCCTACCCCTTCGGGAAAAAAGGCGTGAATTTATGTTATGTTTATGTTTATAAGCTTATACCACCCAGACTCAGATCAAACAGATATGTTTATGCACACAAATGTTTGACCTGGCCGGGGATCGAACCCGGAGCCTGCGGCACTATAAGCAGAGTTATTACCATCTGAGCTAACGAGGCTGTCTTGATTGATGCATATAATATGAACATATAATATTATTATTAGACCTCTTAATTAAAATCAACTCGACTGCCTCGGTGGCGTAGAGGGCGTGTGCTCGACTGCCAATCAAGAGGTTCGATCCCCAGGTCAGGCAAAGTGGTAAATATTGGATTTTTCCATTAGGAATTATCTCAATAACTGCCTGGAGTCTGGAACTGTGCCCGGTAGATGGCAATAGGCTCGCCCCCTGAGTCCTGGGTACACCTCTGCCTACCCCTTCGGGAAAAAGGCGTGAATGTATGTTATGTATGTAATTAAAATCAATATTATATAGCTAATGTATGGTCTACTTGGCCCTTTAAATCATTCAACTTCTTTAATATCGTATGCTGTGACTCGAAATACATGATTTACTGCCGTTTTAAGAATAAAGTTAAAACAAACAATAATCACCCGTTCATTAACAATTAAATAATTTAATTAAGGTTTTTATTTAATGTTAACGTGTGGCAGGATGGTGGTAGTTATCTAGTCAATTAAATAACCCGTTTTGGAGATATCGTTAAATAAAAATTTATTTTCTGTTATCGGTTACATGGTTTAAATTGAATTAATCGATGTTTTTGGAATATTTGATGTTATTTTTGCAAGTGTAATTTTTACCTAAATCTCTTTATTTTTGTCGCTAAACTTTTTATGAGGCAGTCAGCTCGAGTCATCTCCAAGACGACCTTTTATACAAATAAAACGTTTTTTTTTATTCCACTGATTCCTCCGATTTTTTTTCGCAAATGCCAGTTTATTTTTACTAAACTCAAAGAATTATTGTTACGTTAAGTACACTCTTCATAAAAATACCAGGTAAAAACCGCAAAAACGTAAAAAAATAACTTCAAAGTAAATCAACCTGCGTGGTCGCGCCATCTGTCATACCAGGGCATATGGCAACTTTTATGGCCCTACGATTTGTTTATATAGCTTTCTTTCTCACTCGCCAAACTAATTAGTATCGCTGTCTCGCTCCATCCCAGTTTTCCTTCAAGGTACGGGGATAATTGAAATTGAACACTGCATGCGGGTTAAAGTGAAAGGACCTGTCTTGCCACAGAGTATTTATGTTTTTAATACAGATGTGTCGCCGTTTTTTACCTAGTTATTGTCTTAATGTCATCAAAATAAAAAGTACATTTTGTCTGTGGCAAGTACTCGTAGATGAAGACTGGACATTGGCAGGATCTGTCTAGTTATTTCACAAATAGAGCAAGAGATTGACTAATAAGGGCCAGTTTTTTGATCGTTGGTTACGGTTCAGTTCACCATTTGTGAAACTAACTATAGTTAAATTTCTAACCAATGGTTATATCGTGTGGAAAAAATTGTTAAATAGGGATGAAAAAACGAAACATGCCGCTGCGGACCCGGCTTACCATGGAAAGTAGGCGTGGCTTTGGTGTTATTTAACAGAATATTGTTATATAACACGCTAACACGTAGCTGTAGTCCCGGCTTAAGAGTTACATTTACTCGATTTTAGAGTTCAATGATATAAGAAAAAGTATTTGTCATGAAATTCTATATCCATTACTAGGTCTTTTTAGAGCAGGGTATCTTTATTTTTATTCCACTTGGTGGCGCTGATGTATGTTGACGATCGTTGTCAAATTATTATATTAATTTTTAAAATATTGTAATTTGTCGTTGGTTTTATTACAAGCTCCTTCTCTACTTTATTTTAACAATAATTTTTGTAAGAATAAACTTAGTACCGTAGAATGGGGCTATTCGGGACATATTTTCTAAAAAAAATGGCCATAAAACTTTTGTATGAAATCACATCCAACCCCATTTTTTTTTTTAAATAAGTCTGATGTTTGTCTACATTATTACGTAGTTCATATTAGTCTAGATGCGTAACAAACGAATATTTTTTTTTTAATGCCCGAGTCCAAAATAGCCCCTTCGATGGGGCTAATCAAGATCTCCACATTCAAAAGAGGTTTTGTAGTACTTGTGTCTGATTTATCGATTTAGACGACTCGGGTTCTATTTGGGACAGGAATAAAGTTGCGTTTAAAACCTCACAAACACAATTTTTATTTTTTTTTATAAAAAAAAACAATATTTTTTGTAAAGTAATTTTTTATTTTCATGCATAATTCTGAATCAACTTAAAAAAACATAAAAAAGTCTACAAATTCGCAGTATTTGGCCTCCTCAATGGCACAAGGTGATAAAGAAATACAATTTTTACAAAATTTAACTCGTTCTACAAAATAAACTTACAAAAATCACAAAAAAGGTGCCATCTTTTTATTCTAGCATTTAGCATTTATTATTATGGCACATTATTAAGAAAAGGTAATCTTAAAACTAAAAACAATTCGTAACTTAGTTATTGTTAAATATGTTAGGTTAGGTTATAACCTAACCTAACATATTTAACAATCAAAATAAATCTTGTCATCTTCATTTTCAACCAAATATTTTTCAGGTTTGGATGAAATTTGTTTTATATTAATATGTTTCACCAATGAAACTTCTGGTAAAATATCTCGGTCGACTCTTTTAGGTTTCATAAGTATTATGTCTGAATCATTTTGCCGTACAGTTTTGTAGAATGAAATGGTGTAAGAATAGTTTTCAAAATGTTCTATCACGCCAACATAATATTTCCAAGACTTTTTAATGTAGTACCTCACTAAGACCGTATCATTTACGTTATAAATATTAGAATCTAGTGGTAAATTTTCATTTGAATAACCTGCTACCTCCTCATTATTTTCTGGTTCTAGCTGATTAATTGGGCCTGGTGCTGGCTGCTCATTAGAGCCTTGTGCTAGTGGACATGCTATTATCTCTTCCTCACAGTTCTGAGCTAGCTGACCACTATGGTGTTGTACTGACTCCAGGTTAGAGCCATACCCTGGCTTTTGTGCTAGCTCCTCTTCGTTCGGGCTTGCCATTGACGCCTCATTACGACTACGTGCTGCCTTTTCATTAGAACCTAATATTAACTCCTCTTCATAGTCTGGCAATGTATTCTCACAAGGCTCTGGTCTTGGTTTCACTGCACGACGTCGTGATGATTCTCCACTAGGGCCTGGTTCGGGCTCTGCTGATAGAACTCTATTTTCAAAATAGGATATCGAAAAAGCTTGTTCTTCAGAACAGTTGGTATCATCACTGCCATACTCTTTTCTCAAATCTAAATCCATCAAATCAGAATCACTGTGCTGGCTCATATTATCAGACACACTGGTTGATTCGTCTAAATCATGTTGAGCTTTGTTCAGTCTCTTTTTTGTTGGATTCCTACTTTTGTTGATATTCTGAGATGACGTTGTAATTTTTTTGTTTACATGAGTTTTGGTTTTTTTTCCTTGTCCTTTGCCTTTAGTGCTCGTTGTTGGTTTTGGAGTTAAATCTTTTGCACATATGCTTTTCCCTGGTTCTACATCGCACCGCTTCCTTCTTTTGCTTGGAGCAGTGTCCTTAAAGCCTCTCATGTCTTGTAATATATCAATCACAACTTCAGAAGTAGCTAGGTTAACTTCTGCAGCTGTAACCAGTGCCCTTGGTAGTCTTGATTTCGGTCTTTCAGGGTTTACAGGGAATAGACCGCTCTTTTCAAAACCCGCTTTTAAATTGGCTGATATCACGTCTTTCTCAATCATTAAATCACATAATTGAGCTAGAAGCTTTGGAAAACAAGACTTTGCCATTGTTTTATATTTTCTACCATCTGCTGTCGTTTTCCAGTTTGTTAGAATGTTCTTCCAGTATTTCTTTAACGGCCCATAAAAGGCGACATCTAACGGTTGCATCAAGTGTGTGGACTTGGACGGCAAGCAGACGAATGAAATGTTTAGTGACTCGCAAGATTCTAGAATTTTCTCTGAAAAATGCGACGATAAATTATCGCCAATAATGACTTTTTTTCCAGTTTTTTTTTTTGCGAATGGAACAATTACTGTTTCGAACCAATCTTCAAAGCATGTCATGTCAAACCAGCCGGATTTTGACCTATTGTACCTAGTGTCGGGAGGTCCGCCCTCTATCCATGGCAGCCATACGCGTTCTGCTTTGTACACAACGTATATGGGTAACATTTGGCCATCTGCCGTTCCGGTAAACATTAAGCTCACTGCCGTCTTCGAATTATTTAAGACTCTTTCCGGGTACTTTGTGCCTCTTTTGAATACATACTTCTTAGCTCCAGGATCATCACAAAGATTAGTTTCATCAAAATTTATTATGTTTTCAGGAGGAACTCCTGAAATAGTGGTTATATAATTCTCAAAAAAGGCATCAATTGTTACAGGTGACACCTTTGCTCTCTCAGTAGAAATGTTAGTCGCAAATTTGTGAGATAATCTATTTTTATGTCGTTTCATGAAACTCAGAGCCCAGTCACGCCCTGGAAGATTATCTTTAAGGATGTGAACGGTCCTCCCAATTCTGTTTAAGTATTTCTGTGCTAAGACTCTTAAATCGAAAGCATCTAATGGAAAACCCCACTCGCCTAATACTTCGCAATATGACAGAAAGGCATTCTCTTCATTAGCATTAAATAAAGTAGGGTGACCTGCACTTTCATAAATCGTGTCTTTTTTACATTTACGGGCAAGTGTGCTTTTGGGTATATTATATTTGGTTGCTGCTTGTCGGACTGAACTGTCTCCTTCTCTCACTTCACGCACAGCATTTTCTAGGTCTTCTGTGGTATAAGACACATAAGGTAAGAATGTTTTTTGTCCAAAGTAGCCCCCAAATGCTGTCTATAATAGCCCCATTCGAAATATTCCACAAAAAAACAAACAACAATTCGATGATTTCAATATTAGAATTATCAAATATAATTATGAGAAAACAAAGATGTTTCATATAAATCACAATTGGTACTTACTTTAAAACTTTTTGACCCACGAATCTTAGTTGGACGGCAATTTTAGATCACTATATTTTAGACTTTTGCAAGAAAACACTTCACTCTCACACATGCTGCAATATAACCTTGACAGTGACAGTATTAAATTGCCATTAGATGCTGTGTTGCCAGGTAATTAAATGTTTTTTCTACTATTTTTATAGTAGGAATTATGGCATGATGAAACTTAAAATGGGACAGTGTCCCGAATAAACCTCGAATCTTAAATAGCCCCATTCTACGGTACCTATTTTTCGTTTCTTTTAAGTTACACATAAAAAAGGTAGTATCAAACATCTTCATATTAAACTTATTAACATAGAGTACATGCAATCAACTTGATAATGAGCTACGGAATCAACTTTTTGTCCAAAATCAACATGTCTCTCTGAGGACGGTTAACGCTAGGCATAACTTGTCATCTCGTAATCTGTTAACACTTAATTATTCATTGTCATTTTTTCCTTGCAGGGGGAATGACCCGAGTCCTAGGATCTACCTTTGTCTTGTAACCTAAGATAGTTTACGACTATTTTATGTGAAAATTTTATCATTATTCGCTTTGCTCGTGGTATATAAATTAGACTGTATGAATTGTATGGTTTATTATGCTTTTATGAACCTCTAGTTAATTATTCCGTTGGGCAAGTGAGTCCTATGGATTTGTTTTTATTTTTGTATTCATTAATAAGGAGTCCCTTTTATTTTTTTAATTCAACACAACGCTAAGACTAACTCAACACATCATACATTCACGCCTTTTTCCCGAAGGGGTATGCAGAGGTGCACCCAGGACTCAGCCCTATAGTAGATACACCCACATTTCGCAAGTATGTTATTGGTCTCATGTAATAGGGGGCGAGCCTATTGCCATCTATCGGGCACAGTTCCAGACTCCAGGCAGTTATTGAGATAATTCCTAATGGAAAAATCCAATATTTAACACTTTGCCTGACCTGGGGATCGAACCCGGGACCTCTTTATTGGCAGTCGAGCATGCGCCTTCTACGCCAACGAGGCAGTCTAAGACTAACTCAATGCTAGAATATCATGTAAGTACAAGCAGTCATCCTGGGACTGGAGATTCGAAAGTATAGAAAGGCTTCTGTCAACTTTCTATGAGCCTTTGGCCACGAATGAACAGACTTGTGGTGAATATAAACATTAATAATTAAATAAAATAACACTAAAAGTGTTATTTTATTATAACTGGTAATATATCAGAAAAGTAGTAACCGAAAAAATCTTAACACTAAATGTAAAACGACATTATCAGAGTCGTATAGAATGGACACTGTCATTCGCCTACCAATCGGGCCTTCCTCACCCTGCGAGCGAGATTGAGCTCGCCTTGATCCCGCTTCAATGGGAAATCGCCTCACGCACACTTTTGCGCGTGTACAAAACTCCATGTGTGCAGTGTGTGTAGTAGGTAGTTATATCGTGACTTTTATATGGGAATGAGTCGAGTGTCCGGGGCGTGCCTTAGATTAAGACCGTAATGGTGATGTGACATAAATGACAATGATTGTTAAAACATTAGTAACATTTGTGGTTTATACAGAAATATAAGAAAGTTTTTTTTTTAATTACTTTATAAAATTCACAGCCCTTCGCAGTTTATATACTATTTTCTAACATTTGTTTAAATACTCGTGTGCCTAGTTAAGGACCAGTCGGCCATGTATCAAATTCACTCATAGTAATTTAATATATTAACAAATTCTTAACAGAAATTGATTATTATTCATAGTAAATTCCTTGACTGCCTCGGTGGCGTAGAGGGCGTATGCTCGACTGCCAATCAAGAGGTCCCGGGTTCGATCCCCAGGTCAGGCAGTGTTTAAATATTGGATTTTTCCATGAGGAATTATCTCAATAACTGCCTGGAGTCTGGAACTGTGCCCGGTAGATGGCAATAGGCTCGCCCCCTATTACATGGGACCAATAACATACTGGCGAAATGTGGGTGTATCTAATATGGGACTGAGTCCTGGGTACACCTCTGCCTACCCCTTCGGGAAAAAGGCGTGAATGTATGTTATGTTATGTTAAATTCCTTGCCTTATAAAATAAACAAGATTTTACAAGGGACATAGTAAATAGTGTTTGCCCTAATGTGTCAAAGAATGTGCCTTTATAAGAAACAAATATTAATTTGCTTGAAATATTAATATTCTCAGGAACTATAGCTGGGTGCCGAATTCCGTATCATCTTTATATGAATGGGTTAAAGGAAAGTCTGAAAGTAGCGCCCCAGTGACTCAGAAAATTTTAAGAATGGAAGACTTGCGGATATGTTATGCGAAGGCAAAGAACATAATAGTATACTACGTATAGAATTAACACTGTCATCTGCCCACCAATAGGGTCTTCCTCACCCCGCGAGCGAGATTGTACTCTCGATGAGCCCCGCTTCTATGGGAAATCACCTCACGCACACTCTTGCGCGTGTACAAAGCTCCATGTGCGCAGTGTCTGTGTAGTAGGTAGTTATATTGTGACTTTTATATGGGAATTGAGTCGAGTCGCCAGGGTGTGACCATACCTAGGGCCGGTTTTTTGTTCGTTGATCACAGTTAAGTTAACCATTTGTTAATAGAATAGAATATAGAATAGAATTAATCAATGGTTAAATCGTGTGGAAAAAAAATCTTAATTATTGATGAAAAAACTAAATTTGCCGAATTTTAACTATTGGTGAAAAAAATTAACCATTGGTCGATTTAACTAGTGTTCAATAAAAGCCTTAGTGCCAGGTAAAGTGTCCTGTATCCTGTATTTTACTCTGTATAAATGACCTGGGGAAAGTCATTACTTCTAATAAATAAAACTTACATAACATAACATACAATCACGCCTTTTTCCCGAAGGGGTAGGCAGAGATGTACCCAGGAGTCAGTCCCATAGTAGGTACACCCACATTTCGCCACATACACCGGGCACAGTTCCAGTCTCCAAGCAGTTATTGAAATAATTCACAGGACGTCGACTGCTGAACATAGGCTTCCCCCATAGATTTCCATCTAGTCTGTTGTAAGCGGCCCACCTCCAGCGTGTTCCTCCGTCCTTATCAGATCGTCTGTCCACCTTGTGGGTGGACGTCCTACGCTGCGCTTGCCAATCCGTGGTCTCCATTCCAAAACTTTACAGTCCCATCGGCCATCGTTCTACTTGCTATAATGCCCTGCCCATTACCACTTGCTAATCCGCGGGGCTATGTCGGTACTGAGATAATTCCCGATGGAAAAATTCAATATCCAACGTTTTGCCTGATCTGGGGATCGAACCCGGGACCTCGTGATCGGCAGTTAAGCTTGCGTCCACTACGCTACCGAGGCACTCTAACAAAGAAAGCAAAGGAAGTGAAACGTGTCATTTTGAAATCATTGAAACGATCGTGCCACCTCTCATTCATAAATATCCAAAATCGTTATTACGTTAAGCTTTGGAATGTCTTAATCAAGTTACATTCCCAAAAGATACACCTATCATATGAAATACATGTAAAGTGTGAAAATCTCATTGATTCGATGTCATAAACACAAAGCGATTGTTTCCGGGCCATTTCACGGCCGGCCGCCCATCGCATCGGTAAACGCCGTGAAGTTATCGCCATAGGCTATGGTTAAGATGAGGAGCTGCTGCTTAATATTATTTTTTTTAATGACAGTGAGTGACAAGACGAGCAAATCAGGTGCCTGATGGTAAGCATCATGATTGCCTATATCAGACACAGTGCCACCCAGTGTTTTAAAATTCAAAATTCTGCGTGGCACTACACTGCGCCTGTCACCCTGAGATATTAGTTGTTGCAACTCGTCATGGCTAGTAATTTCGCTGGTAATATATCCCTTCAGACCGGAACACAGTAATGTTTGCACAATACTGCTTGGTGGATAAATAACTGCCAAAGGTATGGTACTTCCCCAGGCGGCCCTCTGCTAAAGAGGCCTACCAGATATATAAACAGAATGTAGAGTTATTTACATGCAATATATTATATACAAATTTGTCTTAAGTAGTTACACTTTTGGTCGACAATGGCCTTCCTTCTCACTTCTGGGCTACCATTCTTTGCAGAGATAGGGGCATGTGGAAAGAAAATGGAAAAAATCTATAACACATTAATGTTTTATAGATTTTCACACACAGCTAGTTAAGCTGTGCCCCGTGGTTTCACCCGCGTAGTTTCGTTCTCGTGAGAATATCGGCATAAAAAGTATCCTTTGTTTATTCCAGCGTCCAAACTATCTACATACCGAATTTCAGCCTAATCGGTTCAGTAGTTTTGGCGTGAAAGAGTGACAAACATCCATCCGCATTCAACCAATCACTTTCTCGCAAACTTTCGCATTTATAATATTAGTTGGATATTCAAACGCTGCATTTGCATCTATATCTGTTTATAATAAAACAAATTTTGTCAACAAGTTAAAATTCAAGATATTACAACAAAATTCTTTTGGCATTATAGTTTCTGAAAAGATGCCTTGTTTTGTATTACATAATTAAAGCTATGGAGCTTTGTAACGAATAAAAAAATGATCTGTTCTTGTTTCATGAAAATCATGAGTAATAATCGTGCCCGGCAGCTCTCAGCCTAAATCAATGTGATCCAAACGTTATCTATGGTGAATTGGGAAACAATTAATGATTGTAAATTGTAATGGAATCTCGCCGTCAAAGCTCGCGCCTGTCCGTGACCTGGGGAGCCGGCGGAGCGGATTTGTTTAATTACTATACAATTGATACACCTTCAGCTCGGAATTGGACCTCTAGGTGAGAATTTTTGAATATATTGATACAGATGTGAGCAAAAGCTTTCAAATAGTGTAGAACTATCAACTATATTGAAAGACAAGCCTGGTATGAACATATTATGCGTTGGGGTGAAAGACATATGGCCAAAAAGACTATGAGGATGAATGTAAGTGGTTCTTCTTCTTCTTCTACTTCTTAGCCTTTCTTAACCAGTAGATTGGTGTAGGCCTCCTTCAAACTCCTCCATTTTCCTCTACTTTGGGCAGTTAGAGTCCAGTTGCTACCCGCTATCTTTTTGATGTCATCCTTCCACCTCATTTGTGGCCGTCCCACTGGTCTTTTTTCCCCCCATGGTCTTCACTCCAAGAGTCTCCATGGACAAACTGTTTGAATGAGGATGCGTGTGCAAGAATGGGTGTAGAGATGGCGGATGATTAGACTAGAGTGGCGGAAAAAGACGTGCTATGCCGACACCGCCGAATGTGAGATATTTTAATTAATTTATTAAATAAGTAACAAAGGCTCAATTGTGTTAGAAGACATAAATATAAATTCTAAATATAATACACACATAAAAGGAGAACTACAAACTTTTTGATAAGGAAGGATATGGGCAGTGGGCAAGAAGATGATTTTCGATAGTTGAATCTGTTACACTAACGATTAGCTTATCGTTATACGTATATAGGTATATATAGTTCGACACAAAAGAGTAGAAAATAATGGGGGCGCCACTGTCTTTCACAAGAGTAAAAACAATTTCATCAACACATACACTTTAATTTAGTTCCGTTTCTACTCTTTTGTGTCGAACTATACCTATAAATATAATATTATAAATCTCAAATTTCAGTACATTGTATAAAACTTACGCTCTTAACAGGTGAACAAAACGCTTGCGAATTCTAACTCACCGCCATCGCCATCTAGCGCGGTTTTGGTTAGATTGGTAGATGGATGGATGTTTGTTACTCTTTCACGTCAAAACTACTGAATCGATTAGGCTGAAATTCTGTTTATAGATAGTTTAGACCCTGAAATAACATAAAAATTACTTTTTATCACGATATTCCCACGGGAACGAAAACTACGCGGGTGATAAATAAGTGATTTATATGGTAAGTTCGTATCACGATAACTAAATCTGCAGACTATAACTACCACATCAGTTCTATCTGAAATTTTGTTGCTTTTAATAAAATAAGCTTCGAGGATTAATTAACCTATTTTTTGGGAATATTTTAGTTCCTTATTTATTGTCGTCGTTTCTTCATAAATAAAATAAAAGCACTGTCAAATCGTTCGCGGAGCTGAGAACCGCAGGGGGAGAAAGATTCTCGAGTGGAGATAACAGACTCGAATAGGCATATCAGGCCAACCTTGCACAATTGTTTGCGTTTGTCTGCTATAACATATTTAGGGCTTAGCCGGCTCTTACGGCAACCAAAGGAAGAAAGAGTAATAAGTAGCTTTGTAGCTTGTACTATTCTATTTCCGGCACCCCACGGCGAGTTCAACAGTAGTCTGACGTTTTTAACTGATGATGATGATGTTGAGGTCTTCTCTGTTGGTTTTTATTTTATTTTGTATGATAATAAACACAGGCAACTCATAGGAGTATCGAATAAGTTGATCATTTAATAACATTACATTGAGCATTACGATTTCGATCTTTGTATTGAGTGAACCGACATCAGAAGTAGGATTTACTAAAGGACTGCATAGACCGTTCAAAACGTTAAAAAATCTCCCACTTCGAATCACGATAACAACAGCCAAAAAAACATCAATTGATAAAAATCTCATTCAAGCATGAAAACTAGGTTATGCACGAAATATTGCCTAGAAAGGTCATTATTAGATTAACTAGACCCACTGGATGGTGGTATGGTAGCCACCTGTGATGTTGTCACATGCTGCGAGCCATATGTGATGTTTCCGCCGCGGTGTGCGTGCTCGTTGTCGGCGGATGAACGACACGAGCTTTTGACATGACACGAAAAGTGACAAGATAACACGCACACTTGATTTAAAAGTCGTTTAAAAAGGGTTGGACTTTGATTTAAGTAAGCTTGGCCTAAGTAACCTCACCTTCTATTATATGTTTATTTATTGCCGGGACGAGAATATTATTCTCAATAATATTCCCATACGTACGTAGCTCCTCAGTTATCACGGTTTTATTTTAATTTTATTTTTTAAAGTGAGGATAAGTTCTAAGTATTTTTTATGATGCATGTTCAAATTTTAGAAGATCGTTAGCTAAATTGGTTATTATTAATGGCGATACTAAAATATTATTTGTATACAAGTTTTATAAGTTATCGTTGGATGAATTTATGGTTGTTTACAAGGGTTAATAGAATTCGAATAAGTCTAACTGGTACAGGAGCTGCTAATAACAGGAATCGGGATTTGTTGACGTTTGAGGTTCGTTGACATTATCATCATCCGCAGCCCACTACATCCCACTGCTGGGCATAGGCCCACTTCATATTATTATCATGCCACTTGACCTTATCCTATCCTGTGCAAGCCGTGTCCAAATGCGACCCGCCATTTTTAGTATATCATCCGCCCAACATGCTGCCGAACGATGCCTGTCTACCTGTTCTTGGCCACCATTCGGTCAACGTCTTACATCACCTGTCGTCACCGCGCCTGGCTACGTACCCTGTCCTACAGGTCGTTGACGTTTGGATCGAACTCAGTTCATTCCAAAACTGTTTTTAAAAAAAAATATTTGATAGTGTAAAGTGCCAATTGTAAAAAAGAGACTAAACAATAAAACACTTCGAAAATCCATTGGGCTAACATTTCTGCTGATAAAAAATATTTACATACTTGATGTGATTAAAGGACACCATCCAGACACGGTTCCTAGTCAAACTCGTTATCTGGATAAGATTAGACAATGGAAACACACAATTATATTTCGTTGACAAATCTCTTATTAGAATCCTCTCGGCCACACGGACGGTACTAATGCATAATTAATTATATCCTAATTAATCTTATACTTTGAATTGGTCGCTTAACATAATCATTATAATATCACCAAAATTATATGTACACTTGCAAAAAAACTTACACGACATTTTGAGTCTTATATGCAAGCAATAAGACAAACTTTTATTTCATGCAAACAAAGTTTTTGGCAAGATTAAATTTGTGTTGAGGCGCGACTGTTACTATGTGTTTTCAAACAATATCAATCATCAGATAGATCATAATTAATTCTTTGATCGTAATGATCATAGTATGTATATTAATATTGTGATTCTTGTATGTTTATTAATGATCATTATATTATGTTGTGTTGAAGGTGCTATATGAAATATTTTTGAAAGGCTGTATTTATAATGAATTTTAATATGAATATTTATACATCTTAGTTAATGCATTCGTATGATGGTGCATTCGTATGATGGTGTAACAAGTGCTTTTTTTATGTCATAGGTGTCAAATAAGCAGACGGTGTGCCTGATTGGTCTCGGTTATCGCCGCCTATGGGTACCTGCAACACCTGGGTATTGCCAGTATGTTGCCAAACCTTCAACACACTATTCACTCTCCTTCTGAGGTGCCTGTTGCAGTGTAATATAGAAATGAAAAAACCTTTCTCTTCTTTGTGCTCTATCATCAGACCCTAGTCACCATCTATCCATAAGATATTTATTGAGACAATTCATATGAGCTCAAACACGATACATCTGACTACTGGTCCATCTGAATCTGATACTGCAGCATCATGTCAAGGTTAAAAAGTCCTTGAAAAAGTAACAGGATACCAAATTTTGGATTGATTCGATCAAGACCATTGGAAGTTGCTCATGCCCTTTGAGCAATTTTTTCTTTCTATTCATTAAATTCGATTTTTTACTCAAACTCAAATAGATTTATTCAAATAGGTCATAATCTGACACTTTTGCACGTCAATGAAGATAAACAGTACTGAGTCTACCGTGCGTTCGGAAAGATACCTTTACAAGAAGAACGCACCAGGAAGTTGTAGGGCTTAATTTTTTCAACAGATAGTTTCACAATATTTGGTTTAGTTACATTCGTTTTCTTTGAAGGTGCCGCGAGGCGGCTATGCAGAAGTTTCCAGGCATCTTTGTCCTCTATGTACTGGTTGAATCTTCATATTTTCTAGAACCTAGTTGTCTTTATTTTACGTAATTACATGTAGTATTTGTTAGATCTTCCAAAATGTGGGTACGTGTGAGCGAGAGTGCGAATTCGTTTTGGACAGCGCTTTAATGAAAACTCTGAGCTCATCTAGTAATTATTGTAATTGTTACCAAGATCCCATTGTCCAGTTTTTACGAGAGCCAGTCGCGTAGGAATGCCAGCGCCGGAAAGGCCTTTCCGAGTGTATACGCATTGTGAATACGCGCCGAAAACGGCGTGCAATGACATTTTTTACTATCAATGACCTTTGTGGGACGTTGAGCTCCTGTTTTAACCATGTTTCGGTATTGTAAGTAAGCACGTCCGCGGAAGACAAATCATGTGGACAAAGATGGACTTTCCAATTTTGCAAGGCCGAAAAGAACTTGCTTTTTTTTAATAAAATTACTAGTTAATAAAATAGTAAAATAAAATAGTAATAGTAATAAAGTATAATAAAATAGTAGTTTAATAAAATTAGTACTGTGCCCCGCGGTTTCACCCGTTTAGTCTTCTTTCCCCGTGGGAATATGGGGATAAAACGCTATGTGTTATTACAGGGTCTAAACTATCTACATACCGAATTTCAGCTCCATCCATCCATCCATTTATCCATATATCCTCCCATCCATCCATCCTCACAAACTTTCATCATCATCATCATTATCTCAGCCATAGGACATCCACTGCTGAACATAGGCCTCCCCCATAGATTTCGATCTAGACCGGTTGTAAGCGACCTGCGTCCAGCGTCATCATGATGTGTTTATCAGATCGTCTATCTCTCTGTACTCGTACTCTGTATTTTAGGTAAATTGTAAAATTTACAATTTTAAATTGCTCACAATAATGAATAAAACATAGCTATAGCAAATACATCTCAGATCCTCGTAATCACTACATATTACAAAATCCTAAATGACTCACTGACTGACATGCAACGCAGAGCCCAAACCACTGATCCTAGAGACTTGAAACTTGGAATGCAGGTTCTCTGGACGTGTGCTAAGAAAGGTTTTTTAAAAATTCACATTCTAAGGGGTCCAAAAAGGGCTTCAAAGTTTTGGTATAAAACTCCCATATTTCATAATTCCGAGCGAGCAAAGCCGCTTTCTTATACTAGTATAATATAATTGGAGTGATTAGAACTTTAGCCTTAGGGAGAGCAAAGGCTCTAAAAATAAACGAAAGATTCTCCTGAAGTAAATATCTAGTTGATTTTTACTAATACCACCCAAGATTGGGTGGTACGACCTCCCAGCTTACAAACCACCACCTTCCTATGCCACACACACATACATTCACGCCTTTTTCCCGAAGGGGTAGGCAGAGGTGTACCCAGGACTCAGTCCCATAGTAGATACACCCACATTTCGCCAGTATGTTATTGGTCCCATGTAATAGGGGGCGAGCCTATTGCCATATACCGGGCACAGTTCCAGACTCCAGGCAGCTATTGAGATAATTCATAATGGAAAAATCCAATATTTAACACTATGCCTGACCTGGGGATCGAACCCGGGACCTCTTGATTGGCAGTCGAGCATGCGCCCACTACGCCACCGAGGCAGTCTTCCTATGCCAACAGATCATATTTATTATACTCTAATTAAAGGCATTTTTGTAGACTGACTTGTAGACCTTAGCTATCGTTCTAGTACCTTGTGAAAAAAAGACAAATCCAACGATATTAATGTACAACGTACTAGATTTCGCTTTCCGAACAATCACTTTGCTCCACTAAAGTGCACTTCGATCCGTGCACGTTCTTATCTATCGTATATACCTACGTGAACGCATCATGATTAGTTTTCAACTTTCGAATACCCCCCAGAAATCTCAAAACACTATCATTAAGAAGCCCAAAAAAGTCTAATTACGCCGTGGTTAAGACGACAATTCTCAGAAAATTATTTCCGAAGTAGTATCTCCGACAATAAAACTGCTCTGCTATCATCGCGACGTCGACGTCAGGTGGCTGACAGACTGACAGACCATCTATTATCCCCTACATTGTCTTTGACTATGTGTAACAAGAAAACAGAGGCGTGAAATGTCCATCACTGGAAATCTATGGCTGGTCACGCTTTTAGATCTTACTTATAATTTTAATAAAAATACTTAACGAAATTAAATAAATTAATAAAATAAAATAAAAAGCCTTTAATTTCATGCATAATTGTAAAAAGACATGGTTTTCTTATACCATAATTATTTTTGTTCCTCTACTGTAGAAACCTCAGATTGGGTGAAGACCTCCTCCAAAGATAAAGATATAATCAAAAGATCTAACAAAGGCAGTAGGAATATGCTGGATGCAAGCCGCTTATAACTGGACTATATGTTGATATATGCGGGAGGCCTATGTCCAGCAGTGGAATTCTTTAATTTATGTTTTAACGCGTTTTTGTCGTAAAATATGTGTTCGAATCGTGACTCACTTGAAACAAAAAATATTGGACTTTATACTCTCATAGGCCTCTGACTCTCCAACATGACCTAACGACCTCCTGCTGCTGCTTAATAGAAAAGTGGAAAATGCGAAGACAAATATGTAAAAGTTTGCATTGATGAATCTGTCACAGTAGTCTAATATGAATGAATGATAACTCTTAATTGGTGCCACAATAATACAGAAAAAAAAGGATGAAAACTAAATAGCAGCGCTCCGACTTCTTTATAGCTTCATACCAATAATGCGGGTACACTCCGCAGGCCTTGTTAAACTGATGTAGTTTCTATTTGGATATATTTTCGACGCAAGAAAATAACGAAACTAGCCATTACCAACCCTATTGCATCGAAATAAAAACATCTCGCCTGTCGGTAGGCCGTGAAGTCAATGACCGAGCTTTTTACATGGTTATGATTTTTTGTTGATATAATTTTTTGTTTGGAAACTAGTTACGTGAGCTAATTGTAATTTATTTTTAGTTATTAATATTGTGGGTGATTATTTATTTATGATCGCCGCTTACTTGTCTTAATAGATGAAGTTAATACTGTATGTTTTTTTTTTTTTTTTTCAGTAAATTAGTGGTTTCGCTAATGGAGTTATTTGCTAAAGACATGATCAAGTTAAATGTCCAATTTGCACAATGTTTGATGTTCTTTGCGACTATTGACTATTGTGGGACAGAACTTGAAGTTTTGAACTTGACCAAGTTCTGTCCCGATCTATCTGACCTCAGTCTCAGGACTCAGTCCCATAGTAGATACACAGCGATTACCAGCGAAATTACTGGGCATGATGAGATTCAACAACTCATATCTCAGGGTGACAGGTGCAGTGCAGTGCCGCGCAGAATTTTGAATTTCAAAACATTGGGTGGCACTGTGTCTGTTATGGGCAATCATAATGCTTACCATCAGGCACTTGATTTGCTCGTCTTGTAACTATCATAAAAAAAAAAAACTCTACACTGGCATCATCTCTACTCTTCTCGAAAGAATTGTGCCCAGTTGAAGACAATAGGCTCGCCCCTTGTTACATGGAACTTAAAAACAAACTGGCGAAGTAGGTGGTTCTACTATGGGAAGGAGTACATCTCTATTTAACCCTTCGGCGGAAAAGACTTACTTCTTTTCGCGCGTATCATCTTACACGAAATTCATTTAAAACTGTTTATGCTGACCTCTCTACAATTTCACCTTCTACAACGCGATTATGCAGTTTTTACTAATTTGATTCCCCATACTTCCTCAGCTCTCTCATTTTAATGGGTGAGCACAATTCAAAGAGAAGCGCTCATAGATAATTAGTTTCGTAGCATATTTTCATCAATATTTTACTACCTAACGGTCGTTTAAATGTTAATATATGAACAGGTGTTTAAAGGCATGGACTTAACTTTCAACCAAGCAAAAACCTTAACTTTTTCGCAATAACTTTTCTTCGTGTTACTTTGTAAAGATTAAAGAGCTATTAAAAACGTTACAGCGACATGGTACTAAGCTCCAGGAGTTATTGTTCGTTGCAACAAGGTAGGTTTTCTGCAAATGGATTGCAAAGAGAAATCAATAAGTAAGTTAAATAGTTATTGAATAAAAATGTGCCGAAACAAAAAAATAATCGATGTAATTAGGCAGTCTTGGGCTTAAGTAGATACGTAAGTAGTAACTCACTATCATAAACAAAAATTAACAGTATAACATACTCTCAACAAATAACCTTTCATTCAATAAAAAAAAATCCCCAAAGATCCATACATTATTGTATGGATCTTTGGGGATTTTTTTTTATACACATTAATAATATAACACTATCATGATAAAATTAATAAACATGCAACTGTTGATCGATTTCGCAGTTACTTAAGCGCTACAAATAAACTGACCTGTACAGGAGAATAATTATACCAATTACCGGATTTAAAGTTCCTTTGAAACAAGAACTGTATCTAAATAAACTTTCCTCGTTTTATGCACTAAAGCTCAAAAGATCATTCAAAAATATCGTCTATGACAAGGTTATAAAAAGCAAGCGGACATTCGTTTGCATTCTTCGATGATGTCGAATCGTTTTGTTCAATGGAAACCCTTTCACTTGGTTGTTTAATTCACTATTTATATTCAATGCGTACGTCTACGTCAAACGGAATTTAATCAAAGTTTTTGGTAGGCAAAAAAGGAGGAAAATAACTTTCCTCGGGGAAATTAGCTATACACTTATAACATAAACATACATTCACGCCTTTTTCCCGAAGGGGTAGGCAGAGGTGTACCCAGGACTCAGTCCCATAGTAGATACACCCACATTTCGCCAGTATGTTATTGGTCCCATGTAATAGGGGGCGAGCCTATTGCCATATACCGGGCACAGTTATACAGCTATACACTTATACAGGGTAGAATTTGAAATATTTTAATATTACTTAATCTTTGTGATTATTTAAGTACTTATGTATACATCACAGATTACAAGAATATATAATATGTATAAGTATGTATAGATAGATCGATAAGCAACCTTTAGAGCGTAGTTGGCCTTCTATGAATTTGACACAATCCTATGAAAAATTTACCATATTGATGTTTTGTATTCCCCTGTTTACTCCGAATATAATTTACCCATTCTATAAATTTATATACTGACATTTTTATAGTGAAGTAGCCCATGTTCGTGTCATTTTATTTTTTCTTATAAACCCTTGGATTTTCCATAGTGAACTTCCAAAAATCCTAATTATACTTGCGTGATTGGACGTTCACTACAGAAAAATGTAGAGTTTATAAACAAAAATAAATTGATAGGAACATACTTAACTTTATCTTTAAAATATCAGGATATAAATATATCAAATAGGTTCACACTATTCGGAGGAAACAGGGGAATACAAAACATCGATTTAGTCAATTATCCATAGGATTGTGTCAAACTGCTAAGAGGTCCTGAATCCTGTTAAAATTCAAAAACATATAGTACTAGCGACCCGTCCCGGCTTCGCACGGGTAGCAGAAGTAGGTATAGTGGACGTTTATCAGGAGTAAATTCGTGATACATTGTATTTTAATAAATATAACCCTAATGGTTTACGCAGCGCACGCAAATTAATGACTATTTCTGTTACAATGACCAAACCTTAACACATGTTATAATTTATCGTGGGCTATTTTGAAGATATTGATGAGTACTACAAACCCCTAGTACATTACTTTATTCTACCACCAATACTTTTCACACCACATGAAAAATAATCACTGCTTCGATTATTGTGACTAAACCAGAAAAGATGGATATAATCTATGTATACTGTTTTGTAGGTATTGATAATTAATACAATCCCCTAGTACATTACTTTAATCTACCACCGATAGTTTTCACACCGCATGAAAAATAATCACTGCTTCGATTATTGTGACTAAACCAAAAAAGATGGATATAATCTATGTATACTGTTTTGTAGGTATTAATAAGTACTACAAACCCCTAGTACATTATTTTACTCTACCACCAATAGTTTTCACACCGCATGAAAAATAATCACTGCTTCAATTATTGTGACTAAAACAAAATAGATGGATATAATCTATGTATACTGTTTTGTAGGTATTGATAAGTACTACAAACCCTAGTACATTACTTTACTCTACCACCAATAGTTTTCACACCGCATGAATAATAATCACTTTTTCGATTATTGTGACTAAACCAAAAAAGATAGATAGAATCTATGTATACTGTTTTGTAGGTATTGATAAGTACTACAAACCCCTAGTACATTACTTTACTCTACCACCAATAGTTTTCACACCGCATGAAAAATAATCACTTTTTCGATTATTGTGACTAAACCAAAAAAGATGGATATAATCTATGTATACTGTTTTGTAGGTATTGATAAGTACTACAAACCCCTAGTACATTACTTTACTCTACCACCAATAGTTTTCACACCGCATGAAAAATAATCACTGCTTCAATTATTGTGACTAAACCAAAATAGATGGATATAATCTATGTATACTGTTTTGTAGGTATTGATAAGTACTACAAACCCCTAGTACATTACTTTACTTTACCACCAATAGTTTTCACACCGCATGAAAAATAATAACTTTTTCGATTATTGTGACTAAACCAAAAAAGATGGATAGAATCTATGTATACTGTTTTGTAGGTATTGATAAGTACTACAAACCCCAAGTACATTACTTTACTCTACCACCAATAGTTTTCACACCGCATGAAAAATAATCATTTTTTTGGTTATTGTGACTAAACCAAAAAAGATGGATATAATCTATGTATACTGTTTTGTAGGTATTGATAAGTACTACAAACCCCTAGTACATTACTTTACTCTACCACCAATAGTTTTTACACTGCATGAAAAATAATCACTTTTTCGATTATTGTGACTAAACCAAAAAAGATGGATATAATCTATGTATACTGTTTTGTAGGTATTGATAAGTACTACAAACCCCTAGTACATTACTTTACTCTACCACCAATAGTTTTCACACCGCATGAAAAATAATCACTTTTTCGATTATTGTGACTTAACCAAAAAAGATGGATATAATCTATGTATACTGTTTTGTAGGTATTGATAAGTACTACAAACCCCTAGTACATTACTTTACTCTACCACCAATAGTTTTCACACCGCATGAAAAATAATCACTTTTTCGATTATTGTGACTAAACCAAAAAAGATGGATATAATCTATGTATACTGTATTGTAGGTATTGATAAGTACTACAAACTCCTAGTACATTACTTTACTCTACCACCAATAGTTTTCACACCGCATGAAAAATAATCACTTTTTCGATTATTGTGACTAAACCAAAAAAGATGGATATAATCTATGTATACTGTTTTGTAGGTATTGATAAGTACTACAAACCCCTAGTACATTACTTTACTATACCACCAATAGTTTTCACACCGCATGAAAATAATCACTTTTTCGATTATTGTGACTAAACCAAAAAAGATGGATATAATCTATGTATACTGTTTTGTAGGTATTGATAAGTACTACAAACCCCTAGTACATTATATTATTCTACCATCAATGCATTTCACAGCGCACGCAAATTTATGAATATGGTAATTATATTATGTAACACCTTGGTTCACAATATTGCAGTTTTCTTACGGATCCCCATTTTTTTTCAAAATCTCATATAGCCTATGGCACTCACACTGAATTAAGCTATCCATAAGTGAAAGAATTTTTAAAATCGGTCCAGTAGTTTCGGAGCCTATTCGTTACAAACAAAAAAACAAAAAAACAAAGTTTCTCTCTTTATAATATTAGTATAGATAACAATTGGCGATCTAATCGGTAATAGCGATCTCTTCCGGACAACCATGCACGGAGAGCAGAGTACCGTAAATCACATTTATATTTATGTATATCTTCAAGTTACTATAAGAAAAGAAAAATAATCCTATGTATTATTAGTAATGAAGCGACACTCACCTCCCCCGCCATTTTCCGTCGCCTGCTACCAGGCAGTCAATAAGGCAGTAACGCCCGTACATACGCACACATTTGTCGCGTGTACACGCTGTTATGTATTCTACGTAGTAGTAGCATAGAATAGAATAGAATACTCTTTATTGTCACCAAAATAACATAATACATATTAAACTAAAATAATATAAACCTAATTCTTGGTTGACAATGGGCGGCCTTATCGCTTTAAGCGATCTCTTCCAGGCAACCAGTCTGGACGGATAGGGGAATGATAGAATGAGTAGGGGATGGCAAAGGGTACACATTTTATTTCTCTTAAAACCAGATCATATTATACTAAAATATACATAATTATGTATACTCATATATAATATACTTATACCCTAAACATAGTAGGCTACGTGGGTGAGAACGAAATCCTATTAGGCCCACTGCCTTCTATTCTGAGGTCACCCTCTTTAAGCTGTTTCCCAAACCCAATCGATTCCGCAGATTTGGCGTGCAGAGGTAATAAAGCATCCTCAATCCACTTTTCATTGTCACTTATTATTGAATTCATAATAATGATAATAATAGGAATTTTGACTTGTTACAAAGAGCAACGTTCTCCTATATTTACCAATACCACACGGCCTGTCCTGCGTCCTGCACGCTAAAATGCAACTTCGGAATTCGTACGAACCGGCAAGGAACAAATAAAATTTAAAATCGCATTCCTGCGCGTACGCACCATGGGAGCCGAATGGCGGAGTGACCACGACGCGACGCGCCGTGCGCAACTTTATTTACTACTGCAATTATACTATGCCATTCAGGACTGTGGCTTACGTCTTGTGACTTATTCCCTTGAGATTGAGACAAAGGCACTTACTTAAGGCCTTTGTCTTAATCTCGGCAGAAATTTAAAAATTCAAGCATAATGCGCTGAAAAATATATTGTACCTATACTGCCTTTACAAAAGCTGCTCGCGCGTCACTGGTAACATACTTTTATCACAGAACAGATAATAATACTACGTATAGAATGGACACTGTTATCCGACCAGCAATCGGGCCTTCCTCACGCCGCGAGCGAGATTGAGCTCCGATGAGAGCCGACGGAGCTCGGAACGCACCTCACGCACACTCTTGCGCGTGTACAAAATCCCATGTCTGCAGTGTCTGTGTAATAGGTAGTTATAACGCGGCTTTTGTATGGGAATTGAGTCGAGTGTCCGGGGTGTGCTTTTATTTAAAAAAATGTTTATTTACCGCGCTAGCTGCTATTTCAAGAATCAGTTTAGGAATGAAGGGGGCGGCAAAATTGCTTTTCTTCTTCGGACGAGTTGCCAAACCTCTGCACTGCGCCACTATTATTGACCAATTCGTACCGAAAACTATTAACAAAAACGTAATAAATTTAAATAACACAGTAAGTACTCGTAGGTCGATTTTTGGAGTGTACCTCTGAATTTCGACAGTTCGTTGTTTCGACACGCCTCCAACTTCGAAAAAACATAGTTCGACAAGTCATTGCTTCGACTGGACATATATTCGACAAGCATTATTTCGACAGAATATACTGCGACAGCCCACACCTTCGAAAGACGACTACTTCGACAGACCTTGCGTCGACATGCACTTGTTCGGCAGATAATTATTTTGACAGACACATACCTTCGACATAATACTGTTTTACATTCTCTTCTTAAAAATTTTCAATGTTTATTTTTACCATAGGGGTTGAGTTTTAAAGAATCCTAATATACGTACGTATCTAATTATTACGAACATTTAAAAGTTTAATTAATGTGAAGTTTTAAGGTCATCGACTTAAAAATACAACTATCTTCATACAATTTCTTAACCCCCTATAAACAATGCCTAGCGCGAAAAGCCAGGGATTGTTTTGTAAATCCTTGAACACGTGTATTTTATTTATTTTTAAAGAGGCTTCATGTGAAAATTCAACTAAATCGTACTCTTCGTAACTTAAAAACTGTGGGGTTTACGGCTTTAGAACGTAGTTGCCGTAAGCCGGCTAAAGGTTGTCAGATCCAAAGGAAGGAAAGCAGCGTCCTCTGTGTAAGACCTAAGAACTGCGCTTGCCAACCCGCCTGCCAAGCGTGGCGAGTATTGATGAAACCCCCGTTATGGAGGAGGCCTATGTCCAGCAGTGGACTACAATTGGCTGAGATGGTGGATGGTGGTGGACTTAAAAAAAAATCATACATACTTTCAAACCCTATTTAACACACTTAGTGATGGAATTTTGAAAAAATATTTCTTATTACTTGTCTAGGCTATAAAAATAATCTACTGTTCAAATTTCATCATCTTGTAGTTTTGGCTCTGAGTTGATAAGAGTCAGTGAATCACTTCCTCTCTTTATCCCATTTACCGACTCACTCACTTGAAATCCAAATGGTCTAAGATGGGTGGCCGGTGTCTTGGGAAATATCATAGGGGGTGACGAATTTTTTTTATTTTTTTTTAAATCCCAGATTGCGGCCGAGTACGAAGTTGCGCTTCGATTTGGATGAAATTTTGGATTCGGTGGTTTTGGGGTTTTGATTTCAAATTTGGAATGGATTTTTTGATCCCACCACTTTTTTAACATAGCGGCCACACAGCACGAGCTGGTACGCGAGTACTCCCATGCAAGCAGCTTGCTGCGAAGCGTACTGCGCACCCTCTGTAATCGGGATAGCCCATTCGCCAACAAATTCTTTTTGTATTTTTTTGTTTTTTTTTTTTTTTTTTTTTTGTGTGATCTGAACTTTAGTTGGACTGGGTTTTGCACGAGCTGGTACGCGAGCGCTCTCGCGAGCAGCTTGCTGCGAAGCGAAAGCGCAAAATTTTAATTTAACATCTAATTCAATCAGTTTTTTTACATTTTAAAACAGTATTATGTCGAAGGTATGTCTGTCGAAATAATTATCTGCCGAACTAGTGCATGTCGACGCAAGGTCTGTCGAAGTAGTGGTCTTTCGAAGGTGTGGGCTGTCACAATATATTTTGTCGAAATAATGCTTGTCGAATGTATGTCCAGTCGAAGCAATGACTTGTCGAACTATGTTTTTTCGAAGTTGGAGGCGTGTCGAAACAACGAACTGTCGAAATTCAGAGGTACACTCCGATTTTTGGTCATTCGTATATTTATATAGCAGTTTTGTTTGTAGTCCCGAATGTGGTATTCCAAAAAGCAATGAAATCATCGGCTGTCGTCGGTAACAAACGGTTTCCTGTCGTTATCAATGACACTGGCATGGGCTGAAATAAAGGCGGGGTTTGAAGGGGCTATAAGGAGTCGTAATTTTCAAAACGCCGTTTCTTCTTCTTGTCGAGTGGTCTATTCTGGTCTGATCCCATGGAGAGATACCCAGGTGATCACTTTTATTTCATTTTTTTTTATTTTAGCCTGATGATCCCCGCTCACTCAAGCATTTGAAATGGAAATAGAGAGAGTCGGTGTGTGGCCAATTGTGCTGCCAAAGTATTATACTTTGTATAAATACGTATTGTGTTCTTACTTAATTACATACTAAACGTAGCAATCTTTGTAATTTATAAGATATCAGGTCTAATGTTTGGTTCGTTTTATAGTCCACTGTTTAACTCTTGATAAGCACAGAAAAGAGAACTTGGTGGTAAATACGAGTGACGTGAGTAAGTGCGAAAACTATAACAGCAATAGCCATACCATTATGCTTTAAAATCTTGCTATGAACAATTATAATTGTTATGAATATGCCCCAAAGTTCATCCTCAAGTCCGCCCCTGGCAACACGCATGGCCAACGTCAGCGATATCTCAAGAACGAATTAAGGGCAAAAGCGTTTACTAATTAGCACGCGAATTGGATGTGACGATGAACTTACTGATTAGAATTCTGAATGATTAAAGGCGGCCTGTGTATCGGTTGCTTTTTATACCGAAAACTAAATGTTTGGTTTGTTTGTAGAAAAAAATGTTGATAACGTTCTAATGGATGGGGCATCCAAATACTTACCTATAGATCCTTTACATTATAGACTTTTGTACACTGGACCTTATAAAAAAGTGTAATTTACGGACGAATTTGATACATTCCTATGAAAAATTTATCAAATCGAGGTTTTGTATTCCCGTGTTTCCTCCGAATATTATTAAATTGACATCCTGATATTTTTATAAGTATCACCCTTATTTAGTCTTATCTATTAAGTACCTACATAATAATTGTTACCATAGAAACTAAGAGCTTATATATTTTTCTGTTGTTCTAGCTGTGGTAATGAATAAATGCTTTCTATTCTAATCTATTCTATAATGTCAAATTACAAACTCAGCACGTTTTTATCTCATGATGAATTTATATAATTACATAGGTATATCTATTCCCCATTCGTTCCGAGATTTCTCTCAAAGAAATGCTTTTAATCAAATAATACAAAGTACCGGAGTAACTGTATAAAAAGTAAACACAATATTGTTCCTGTTCTCAAGTAGACTCTACATATTAGGTATATTATTCTGTTTTGTGAACCACTTATCCATTTATTTGACAATTGGATCTTCATTCTTCATTATTCAAGCTCAAAAGCTTTATGTTTTTATTTCAATCTCTCTCATGGGAATGGTGAATGGTCAAACCCATTCGGCAAGTTAAAATGAGAATTAATATTACCTATAGTTTGAGAGGCAAAAACGAGAAGTGCTGGTCTGGTTCTGACTTCACTGTGATTCATAAAAAAGTTGGTCAAGTTAGAAGTTGCTATTTTTGGATGGGTTCTAATGCAATTTTTTTAAGAGGGAAGGGTATAAAAGTAAAATATATTATTACTTATCTTAACATAAAATCACGCTTTTTCCTGAAGGGGTAGGCAGAGGCTTGGTCAGTTATGTTTGAAGTCTATGCATTTATAATCCTTTCTATCCTATCATAAATGTGAAAGTTTGTGCGTGTGGATGGAGTTAAACCCCCTCGTAGTCCAAGCCTCAAATTACTCGATAGTTCAAGCTGGAACTCCTCCCCTCCGTAGACGCCCGCAACGCACGTCCTGGACGGCTCTATCGCTCTAGGCTCTAGGCTCGCCCAATCCTACCAATATACGCAACAGTCGCTCCGTTTTCGGTACTACTGCCGGATACCAGATCCACCATCTCACACAATCACAACACCGACCTCGCCGGCGAGGTCGAAGATCTCTCAGATCCTTCAGATCGGTTAGTTTCTCTCCAAATAATCAAACAGATGAAACAATTGATGATATTCCCCTTCTGGGGTGCCAGAGCAAGTCTGACCCCCGGCCCAAGCCGAGGTTCGTACCGTGCCCTTGTGCTAGTCGCCCTTAAACTTTGGGTCGGACGCCTCCTGCGCTCACCACTGCCCAGTAAAGCTGTGGAGGGCCACCTGAGGCCAACAGCATAGGTCATTTAAAAAAAGTATGGGTGTCTCTTTCACGCCCAAACTACCTATTAAGCTGACATTGGGTGTGTGAAATTAGCTTACACCCTGGAATACAGAACATAGGGTACTTTATATCCCGATATTCCCACGGGAACGAAGACTAGGCGGGATATAAATGCTGAGATAGCAATATAGGCTCGCCCCCTATTATTATTAATACTAATTAATACTAGCAGTGCCCCGCGGTTTGACCCGCATAGTCTTCGTTCCCGTGAGATTATCGCGAAAAAGTACGTTCTGTGTTAGTCCAGGGTCTAAGCTTACATACTTGCCAAATTTCACTCCATCCATCCATCCATCCATCCATCCCTTGTCACAATCTTTTACATTTATAATATATTATTATATATAGTTTAGTCATAATAAGATCTTATATTAAGAGTAAAATAATGTATACCCTTTCCCACCCCCTACTCCTCCTATCATGCCCTATCCGTCCAGACTGGTTGCCTGGAAGAGATCGCTTAAAGCGATAAGGCCGCCCATTGTTGACCAATAAGAATAATTTAATTTGTAAGTTGATTGTATTCGGTGTACCTTGGTCATAATAAAGAGTATTCTATTCTATTAGTGTAAGAACAGCGGCTTTGCCCGCGCTCTCAATTATGAAATATGGGAGTTTAATACCAAACTTTTAACGCTCTATTTGGACCCCTTATAATGAGAATTTTTAAAAATTCTTTCTCAGCACACGTCCAGACAACGAAAAGAACCTACATTCCAAGTTTCAAGTCTCTAGGTTAAGTGGTTTGGGTTCTGCGTTGCATGTCAGTCAGTGAGTCATTTAGAATTTTATAATATATAGTGATTAACAGGATATTACATTATAGTATTACTAGCTGTGCCCCACGGTTTCACTCGACATACTACTATCGACATACCAAAATTCAGCTCAGCCCAGCAGTTTTGGCGTGAAAGAGCAACAAACATCCATGCATACATTCATCCAACCGACCGTCTATTCATACTCACACACTTTCGCATTTATTTATTAGGAAGTGTAATATATATATATATCCAGTAGATAACCGACAGTAGCTATGACCATTTAAAAACCACCTACGGAACGCGAAAACGTAAGCAACAGGTGTTGGGGCGTCGACCTGACGCGGTGCTAAAAACTACGTTAACTCAAGTAATACGCCTTGATGAGTTCTCGTGCAGACAGTTTTTTTGTTCCATTGAGTGGCACCGAGAGAGCACTGCCAACTAAAACATACGGTAAAAAATATAAGAGTCAGATGGGCGTTGATGCATTGACACCTTGGTCAATTTTAGTCAGTGGTTATGTTTTTGCAGCTTTGTTACAAGTCTATGAGAGAACAGTCTTCTGAACCTCTGATAGTTATAAACCTTTTGTAGTGTTTTATAGTGGTATGCCTCTTTCGTAGGAAGGGCCTAGGGAAGTACAAAGTTATTATTATAAGCCAGTTATTCGTCCGCCAAGCAGTAATGTGCAAACATTACTGTGTTCCGGTCTGAAGGGCAATGTTACCAGCGAAATTACTGAGCATGGCGAGTTTCAACAACTAACATCTCTGGGTGACAGGCGCAGTGCAGTGCTGCGCATGATTTGGAATTTTAAAGCACTGGGTGGCACTGTGTCTGATATGGACAATCATGATGCTTACCATCAGGCACCTGATTTGCTCGTCTTGTCACTCACTATCATAAAAAAAAAACAATCACCGAACAGACATGCATTTGGTTTGAGTGATACGAAAGAATGGAAGAAGATAGTGCTGTGGCAACACAGTCTATATCCATACCTATCCAAGCGCAAATAAAATAAACAGATTAAACAGAATAAATAAATGATAATCAAACACGATCAAAATAAAATTAAATATAAATAAAATGCTCCCTCAACAGTAAAAGGTTAAGGAACTTTTGACTTATATCGTTGCAAATACCCACACCTATACCTGGTTGTTTTCTATACAAAATATAATTTATCTATATATCGATACACAATATAATAACTCCGGAAACGCCGAAGTTTTGTAGGCAGCTTCAACCTCGATCTAAACTCATATAGGTTTCCCTACGATGGTAAGGAAACCATTAGAAGTGGAACTTTTAGATTGCGCGCACACAAATATAATGCACAGTGCTTTTGGAAACGGTAGGTCAACTTTGATTATTTCACCCTCGACACCCTCGTTGGCTCAGATGGTAGTCTTTCTGTGCCGCAGGCCCCGGGTGCGATTCCCGGCCAGGTTAAACATTTGTGTGCATGAACATATCTGTTTGATCTGTGTCTGGGTGTTATAAGCTTGTATAAGTATGTATATCAGTATTTTGGTTACCATAGTACAGGCTCTGCCTAGTTTGGGACCAGATGACAGTGTGTGGCAGTTGTCCCATATTATTATTTATTATTTATTCTTCTGCAGATTGAGGTTACATGTGAAAAATTATTACAATCATCATCAGCTCGTCCACTACGAAAAATAAGCCTCTCCTTATAGTGAGCCACGCAAATTTCGGTTCTTTTCTCCAACTACTACCAACGACATTCGTATTTCGCTTAGGTCGTAGCGGTTTAGGCGTGAAAATGTAACAGTTACTTTCGCATTTTTAATTAGTAGAAGTGCCGTGGGGTGCCGGTAATAGTACTTCACCCGTGGTTGCCCTAAGAACCGGCTAAGGGCACGGGCAATAGCATCCTCTGCGTAAATACTATCAAACAGTGTTTAGTTATTAGATATCGATATACTTTCATATTATTATGCATTTAGTAAAACCTGTAATTTTAATCTGCCTCGGTGGCGTAGTGGGCGCATGCTCGACTGCCAATCAAGAGGTCCCGGGTTCGATCCCCAGGTCAGGCATAGTGTTAAATATTGGATTTTTCCATTAGGAATTATCTCAATAACTGCCTGGAGTCTGGAACTGTGCCCGGTATATGGCAATAGGCTCGCCCCCTATTACATGGGACCAATAACATACTGGCGAAATGTGGGTGTATCTACTATGGGACTGAGTCCTGGGTACACCTCTGCCTACCCCTTCGGGAAAAAGGCGTGAATGTATGTTATGTTATGTTATGTAATTTTAATTTTCCATACAGACACTTCAATTTTACCTATATTTATTTGTATAGATATATACAGTCGATACTTGTTATTTCAATAAAATAAACATACCGATGACCGATACTAAAATGTACTTATTGTGTAAAACTTAACTTCGTAGCAAATAGATAACATATAAGTTAAGAGCGTCTAGTAACCGCCGGCTTCAAACTTGGGAGCCCCATAACACAGGATAAAACTCTGGATCCGCTCTTAAATTGTTCGCCATCGCAAGCCCAGAAATTGCTACAATTCCACTTTAAAAAGCCCACCATTTATATCTTTTCGTTCTTCGTCATTTATTACTTATTGCACCAATCGCATGGGCATTTCCACATCTAATTAATAGTGTATCAACTTTTCTTACTGCGACAAAGTACTGTCGTGTGAAGGGAGCAAAGTTTCCGATGATGGAAATGTAAGGACGGCTTAAGGTGAATGGATCCTGTCGCTTAAATTACGAAACAGAAGTGACGAGGTAGAATGACTTCGGAACTTTAAGTTGGAGTTGGAACCCGGACAGATCCCCTTGACATTAAGGTTTTTAAATATTTACTGGTTGCGCTCTGCGGCTTCGTCTGCAGTATGTGTAATGTGTTATAAGCACCTAAGTCGAACCTTTCTCAGGCTCTATGCTAGATAGATAGATAGACTCTTTTATACACAACTTATTACAAAATATCACTAAATACGGGAGCGATCTCTTCAAGACAACTGTGATTATCTTTTTGCTAGCATTCTGCTCATGTGTGGCCTGAAATGGACTTTGAGCTTTCAGGACAGATGGTTCAGAAGGAGACAAACATACATATATCCATTTATCCATCTTTCATCCAAAGATTCCTATGTATGAAATCTTTTATTTTTCTTTTATAAGATTAGTGGAATTATTGGAATAAATAAAAACATAAAAGCATCGGTGCTGCGTTTAAATGACAATAGCTACACGTTCTGCACCATTAAACTATCTAGTTTCAAGGAAAATAATCCTTTTTATAACTTTGATTGCGATAAGTCGGCGCAAGTGTCGTAAAAAGACTGATCCACTATCCTCCTGTGGAAATAAAGTCAGTTGTATAGTTGAAACCAAAACTCTTTAGGGAAAAATATTATTGTAAAAATTGCTCAAATAAAAATAATAAGATCGTTTATTTCTTCATAAGTGTATGGCACTTATGAAGAAATAAACTTTTTGAAAGTTAGTCTTAAATTGTAAATACTTAGATCTTATATGAAGATAGCCTGAACTAGTTTAATAACAACCTGTGTTTCAGGCAAAAATTGGCTTATAAGTACAATGGGATACAAATGAATGTACCATGATGAATAAGATTAAAAGTAATAATAACAAATGTACCTTAGAGTTTGAATTTTCAGCTAGAATTAATGTTTAAGTGTGCAAGTCTGGGCAACGCCTTTATTGTGGCTTAACGTTTTCGTCATCTCCCCTGTTTAAGTCCCCTGTGTAAGTGTTTACGTATTGAAACAAACTTTACAAAAACGAACGAAAAATAATTAGTTGCGGTTCCTTAGATAGGTATCTACGTTAATACTGAACGCTAAATTCTCAATTCTATCGGTTATTTACTAAGTAATGTCTTCAATTCCATTTTATTTGATCTATCTTAAACGTTCAACATCATGAACTGTATCAAACGATACCGGTCACACCTAGTTCAAGTGCCACGTACAATCTAATAGGTTGATCTCTCTAAGATCACTGACGGTGGGCAGACTTTAGACGTCACTTTTATGAGTTTTTAAGTGGCCGTTATGACGACAAGGTCCAAGTTAATGTCTTTATGTCGAGACTTGAGCTTAGTACACGGTAATTGTAGTGCTTCGTTTGAATTGTATCACAAGTTAAAGAGAGAAGACTAACCTGGTATGGATATGTTTTATGCGAAGTGATGAAAGTCAAGTGGTCAAAAGGACTATGAATATGAACCTAATATAGAAATATGAATATAGGAGAATGAATGTATGTGGATATGAGTGAAAAGGGAGTGCAGAGTTAATAAATAGCCCAAGAATATCCATCGAACGTACGGTTAAAATGTTCATAGAATTAGAAAAGGTCCAAGTGATTCCACTTCATCATCATCATCTCAGCCATAGCACGTCCACTGCTGAACGTAGGCCTCCCCCAAAGATTTATATCTAGACCGGTTGTAAACGGCCTGTATCCAGCGTGATCCTGCGTCTTTATCAGATCGTCTATCCACCTTGTGGGTAGACGTCCTACGCTGCGCTTGCCGGTCCATGGTCTCCATTCGAGAAATTTACAGCCCCATCGGCCATCAGTCCTACCCAATGCCATTTCAACTTGCTAATCCTATGGGCTATCGCAGAGATCCTATCTCACAGAGAGATTCCGCTTGGAGTCAATCATTTGTATAATAAAAAATGGGAGTGCAGCGATGATAAAATGGAATCTCGATAGACGATTTGCTATGCCGACCTCATCTCGTGTGGGATAATGGCACGATTATGATTGAATTTACAGAATTCTTTATGTACCGATTAGATCCGCGAATAAAGAAATCTATAGCCGCGGATATAGGAGTTGGGTCGCACTTTTTTAATCCGAGAATAATCAAAACGCGAATGAAAGAAGCGCAAATAAGGAGCTTTTACTGTACTAAATAGTGATGGAACCAGCAGCTTATTACCGGCTATCTAGGCTATCTTTTTTACTAATCAAGTCAACTTGTTCATTCCATTATCGAGTAGCATTCACAAGCTAGTAACTGGATCGTATGTAAACGCACTCGATCATCACTAAAGTATGAAATATCGAGAGGATGCGGTGTCACATAATTTTTTCTGGTTCCAGTCGAAATGTTAGGTAACCCGATAGTTAACGTCACGAGAACTACCTCTATTCACCATAAGAATAATAATATAAAACAATGGTCAATGTCACACGACGGGATTTTGGATGAGAATAAAGTTCTTCACGTCATATTTAGATCATGTCATGTCAAGTAATTTAAAATCACACGGTTTTCAATAGTTAAGCAAACACATAAAAGTCTACATTATAACTTAGCAATACAATATAGATAACAATAGAGACAACAATAGAGACAGACAACAATAGATCAAGGTGTGCTGCTATATACCTAAATTTGATTTTCGTACATTTCTGGACTTCGAATTAGTATAAGCTTTAAGATTATTTTTTTTCAATTTCTCATTATTATTATAGCGATAAGCCGCCACTTGTAATAAGCCTAAGATTATTTTAAATGTTATTCCCGTATTGTTGTGTCCTATTTTTGGTGTACAATAAAGTGTTTATCTGTCTATCTATTCTCATTCCTACGTACAAAGGAAATCGGTCATATCTATATTTTTTTAACCTTATAAATTTATAAACTAAAGTAATACCAAAATCAACCAGTGAGACCAGAACCCTCAATTCGTGGGAAGGTTTCGTCACACGGACTCATCTCCTGGAACAAAATAGTAAACAAAATAATAATTTTCAATGTGTCAAATGTTGACTTATTCGATTATAATGGACAATTTGGCAAGTTTTTAGGTAGCGTCAAGTAGTAAGCATACTACTTGTTTACATAAAACGCTTCATTTATGTATTACATACAAAAATCGCGATATAACTACCTACAACACAGACATGCACACATGGAGTTTTCTACATACGCAAGAGTGTGCGTGAGGTGATTTCCGAGCGAAGCGGGGCTCGTGGAGAGCTAAATCTCGCTCGCGGGTGAGGAAGGCCTGATTTGGTGGGACATGATGGCCCGAATGGTGGCGGATAACAGTGTCAATTCTATACGTAGTATTATTATCTGTTCTGTGGTATTGTGACAACTTGCGAAACAACACTTATAATCCCACTTATCCTACTAATATTACGAACGCGAAAGTTTGTCGGTGACTGGTTAGTGTGTATATCTTTGTTCCTTCTTCACGCTCAAACTACTCAACCAAGTGGGTTAAAATTTGGTGTGTAGATTACTCTTATCCTGGTATCCCACGGGAACTCGGACTTCACGGGCAAAATCGCGGGGCACAGCTAGTATCTTTAACCTATATATATGTATCTATTCTGAGGTACTTTTCAGCAAGTAAAAACGCGCTGCACAGGTACTTATTGTAAATAAAAAATGCAAAACCTTCTCTGTCTTACTCCATCTCATCATTAACAACCTCCTGCGTCACGTTTTTGAAAGTAAATTCGTAAAATATGCATATAAAATAATAATAATACGGGACAGTTTTCACACACGTTCATCTGGTCCCAAATAGGCTAGAAGTCTCTACTATGGTAACCAGATGACTGATCTACATACTTATATAAGCTTATAACACCCAGACACAGATCAAACAGACGTGTTCATGCACACAAATGTTTGACCTGGCCGGGGATCGAACCTGGGGCCTGCAGCTCAGAAAACAGAGTTACTACCATCTGTACCAACGAGGCTGTCAAATATGTATAATTTCTACACGTTAAAAAAGTTACTGTATATTCGTCACAAATTAGGGCTGATAATCTGAAAATGTCACGTCATGATAATGTCATTTCGTCACCAGGTCGATCGAAGTATGGCTGAAGTCAGGGAGACGGCACAGCGAGGTCCTCGCGGAGCAGAAGGAGACAGAGGGAGAACTACGAAGACCTGGAGCCACCGTCATATTCTGGCTCAAATGTGAACAGGTAAATACTATTAAAATCTTTTACAAGCTGGCTCAAACTCAAACTTAAAACCTTTTTAGAATGGGTCAGTACGAAAAGCAGGTGATGAAAAATTTCAGTCAGAGCGGGTAACACTGGCATAATTTGACGAGCTCAACTGTTTTTAAACAGTTAAAAACAGTTGAGACAGTAAAACAGTAAACAGTAAAACATTTCCTGATTTTAAAGAACTATGATAAATCTAAATATATTGAAATATGTAGAAAATTCAATGACTGACCGGCCTAACATTAATAAAATATCATTGCAATGAAATTTAAATGATATATAGAAAAATATCGTAACTTCGGCTAGGCGGTCTATCCACACGTAACGAGGTAAGACCGTCTGACAGCAATCATTTCTATACTTTGACAGTTAAAAATATTTGGTAAGTCTGTCTCGTTTCTTCAATCGGAGACAATCAATTTGTAGTGGTAGACCTCTTGCAGGGGGCCGCCTGGGGAAGTACCACACCTTTGCCAGTTATTCATCCGCCAAGCAGTAATGTCCAAACATTACTGTGTTCCGGTATGAAGGGTAATGTTACCAGCGAAATTACTGGGCATGATGAGATTCAACAACTCATATCTCAGGGTGATAGGCGCAGTGCAGTGCCGCGCAGAATTTTGAATTTTAAAATACTGGGTGTCACTGTGTCTGATATGGGCAATCATGATGCTTACCATCAGGCATCTGATGAGCTCGTCTTGTCACTCACTATCATAAAAAAAAAAAAAAAAAAAAAAAAAAATCAAAACTGTGCTACAAACAAATAGATAGAAGGTCTACATTTGAAGATAAGAACAAAAAATGTTAATACAAGGCAAGACCGACGTAAAAGTGAATCAAAATCAAAGAAATTGTAGAACTCAAAAAAAAAATTCAGTCAAATATCTCATCTCATGACAGTTGTAAAATTACCTACTAGATGGCGTACAATACGAATATGGAAAGAAAAATCCCTCGTATTGTATTTCAAGCGAATAAAAATATAAAAATACTTAGATGGCGTAACCTTGGACATTTCGTACAAAAATTGACAAAGGTTGTTTTTGCTATAAGGTCTTCATTTGTGTGTATGAGCGTGTCTGTTTAATCTGTGTCCTGGGTGTTATAAGCGTATATAATATGTATATCGGTCTTCTGGTTACCATATAGTACATGCTTTGCCTAGTTTGGGACCTGATGACCGCGTGTGGAAGTTGTCCTATATTGTTAATAATTTTAATTTTATATTTAGCGATTAAAAATTGTGACAAAAATTATAATTCCATACGGTTTTACGGCGAAGGTTACTGATATTGTGTGAGTTATGCAAGTTATTTCTTCTCTCCCAAAGCTCGAAAAGATGAATCGTCAAACGGTACATCTTAGATTACTTGAGTATTTTACACATATCATGCATTAACTCTCGAAATATCAATTAAAACTGCCATCAAATTTATTCCGCATCATTCCGCCGTGATATTTTCCCGCCAACATACTGTCAAGCGGGAATTCATCGATTAGGAACAGTTCTAATTTGTCATTGTATTATCTATGACACATCTCTATTGCGTAACACGAGCCCACGAGTAGTATTCCTTGAACCTCTAAGGAGCGTGGTATAGTTCAGATTTTGAAATAATTATTGAATACTGATATTGTGTTGTGTTTAATACTTAAACTATCAAAATATTCCTACTGAAGAAACTAAAATAACATTCGTAACACTACTTTGTCGCCGGCAGCATGTGCAAGGGTTAAGTTAAGGCGTTGCGGCAAAAACATGGGGTCTTAAGGCATAGGGATGCGATGGTCGTGACTCATGGTAAAAACTCGATAACTTTCTGTATTTATATCGATTTTATTCCTTCAACTAACCTTTGGAAATGTTAATTAGATTTCATATAATTATTTAAGATTAAACGCAGACTGTGCTTACACAAAACCGTTTTATGAGGTCCCGGATTCATCCCCGGGTCACGCAAGATGTGTTATTGGATTTCTCCATTAAGAATTATATCAAAGACAGCCTAGAGTCAGGAACTGTGCCCGATATTTGGCAATAGGCTCGCCCCCTATTACATGTGACTTAAAAGCATAACTGACGAAGTATGGATGTACCTACTATGGGACTGAGCCTTGGTTACACCTCGACCTACACCTTCGGGAAAAGGGCGTGATGTTGTGTTATGTAGTGGTTCATCATCATCCTCATCTCAGCCATAGGACGTCCACCGCTGCACATAGGCCTCTCCCATAGATTTCCATCTAGTCAGTCTGCTTGTAAGCGGCCTGCATCCAGCGTGTTCCAGCCGTCCTCATCAGATCGTCTGTCCACCTTGTGGATGGACATCCTACGCTGTGCTTGCCGGTCCGCGGTCTCCATTGGAGCACTTTACAGCCCCATCAGTTCTACGTGCTGCCCATTGTCACTTCAACTTGGTAATCCGCTGGGCTATGTCGATAGTGTGTATCCGATGATAACTAGAAAACCGTTCATCCGAGCTTTACGAAACTTGGTGCTGGCAGAGGCTGGCAGGTAGAACTTTCAAAAGTCAAATCAAATCGGTCAAGTTTGTATCACAAAATGAAAACAGAAGTCGCACACTGCACAATTTTCCCGTTCGTTTATATTCGCATACGTGCAAACTGTGGAATGATCTCCTGCTGCGGTCTTTCCGTTGAACTACAACTTGGGGCTCTTCAAAAGGAGAGTGAATAGTGTTGAAGAGGGTCAGCAACATCTGGCAATACCCCTGGTGTTGCATATTCATAGGCGGCGGTAACCGCTCACCATCAGTTCTGCTTCTTTGCCACCAATGGCATAAATAAATGGTACTCTGGAGCGAGGTCTCAGTTTGCGACGATATATTTTTATTAAATTGTAAAATATGACAGCATAAAATAAATTTCAATATTTTATCGATATTTGATGATAATTATATTATAATATTATATTAATCGATATTTTACTGTTCCACATCCCTAGGGCAAAAAGGCAAAAAGTTCTACCTCTATACACGCAGATGTGACTGCGCACCACCTGCCAATCACGGCGCGAGCGCAGGTGCCGCGTTGTTTACGTTTTTTGTCAATAATAGATGACAGGAATTCAAAAGATGGCCGGGCTGGTTGCTGCTCTTTAATTATTTGGTATCGTTGTAATTATAGGAATCCAAGATAAAGTATAGTTTTTATTGGAAACAATAAATTGGATAATCATTTTTGTCGTTGCTTCCATTTTTTTTGTCAGACTTAAATGATTTTAAAATGTGGTTTACACTTTTTATAGTTACTGTTGAAATATTGTAAGAGAACTATTATAGTACCTTGCCACTTATCTAAATACGCCGTGTCTGTGATCATAATGAACAAGGGCGCTAATGTTAAGAGTAAAAACTCTTGACAACTAGCGCAGAGAAGAACGTTGTATTATTGCAGAAAGTTTTTACACATGTCATGAAAAAAAATGTGTAAAAAGGAAGGCACCGTCAACGAAATTAGATTTTGTAATTTTGTAAGACACCTTACTAGTAGAAATCACTTTCTACGCGATCATTACTGTACGCAAAAGGCAGAACCCCGTCACTGCTTAATCGCCCGCATGCTGTAGCCTGCTACTACTACTATTCTGTGCTACTACGTAGAAAACATACCGTGTTTACACACATCAAATTTTAATGTGTGCGTAAGTACGGGCGTTACTGCCTCATTGACTGCCTGTTCGCAGGCGACAGGCAGGCGCAGGAGGTGAGCGTCTCTTCTTAAGCATTATTCTTTGAAAGAAAGAATGAAAGAATTTTTTTTTATTTAAGCACACGAAAATATTAGTCTTAATATTACTATTAATATGATATGATATGGTTATGATATGATTACTATTATATTGCGTGTGTCGCGAAAAAGTACCAACTCAGAATAAGGTTGGTCTTCCGTTGGCTATGCCTTGTATACCTTGCCTTGTATGCCTTGTTGGGTATGCCTTGGCGTTGTTTGACTATGCCTTGTACACCGTTGAGTGACCGTCGCGTGGATTTTTACTGAATCTTTGTATTATTATTTTCTAGTTCCTGGTTGTCTTTATTTTGCGTAATTACATGAAGTTTTTTTTATATCTTTAAAAATGTAGGTGCGTACGAGAGGGCGAATTAGCTTAGCACCGCGCCTTAAACATTTCGTCCCTTATCTCGTCTCCATGATAAAAATAGCTCATATAAGTACATGAATCGGCACTTGCAAGAACACCTGACTTCATTAAGCTTATAGCCATCGTATATCGCATACGTATATGGCTATCGGTCGAATATGTTCGTTTACCCTATCACGCGAACTTACCCTACCTTAGGGTACCTAGAACTTACTGCTAATAATCTTCATAATTTATTGTCTACTAACTTCCGGCCGGAACATTGCCTTTGTCGGGCAACTGGTATTTTAAAGGTATATTATTTTTAATCGTTGAATACTTTGGAAAAAAATTGTGTATTTATTTATCATTAAGGTGGTTGAGAGTTGAGACGAAGTATTTACTGTAATAGACGAAGTATTTACTGTAATAGACGAAGTATTTACTGTAATTTCCCAAACCAATGACGATGAAAGAAGGGATATAATTTCTTCATTAGTGTTTTATATTAAGCTCTACTTTATCTGACTTTATAACTGATACGAGTACTTTGACTGCCTCGGTGGCGTAGAGGGCGCATGCTCGACTGCCAATCAAGAGGTCCCGGGTTCGATCCCCAGGTCAGGCAACGTGTTAAAAATTGGATTTTTCCATTAGGAATTATCACAATAACTGCCTGGAGTGTGGAACTGTGCCCGGTAGATGGCAATAGGCTCGCCCCCTATTACATGGGACCAATAACATACTGGCGAAATGTGGGTGTACCTATCTACTATGGGACTGAGTCCTGAAAAAGGCGTGAATGTATGTTATGTTGTTATGTTCTACTATAATAATAATCCTACTTCCTATCCTACTTTCCTTCTAACTTTATAAATCTCAAATTTCAGTGCAATGTATAAAACTTACGATTTTAACAGGTTAACAAAACGCTTGAGAGTTCTAACTCACCTCCAGCACCATCTAGCGCGGTTTTGGATAGATTTATTTATTTATTCATTAATAGGACATAGAATGCTTACAGTATACACCAAACGCAAACTATGTTAGGAACGGCTTAGAAATAACCATAAGTTAGTTATTAGAATGCTTATACTATCATGAAATATGTCGACATGTTGGTTCTCGCTCAGAAACGCGGATGGATGAATGGATGTTTGTTACTCTTTCACGCCAAAACTACTGAACAGATTGGGCTGAAATTTGGTATGCAGGTAGTTTAGACCCTGGAATAACACATAGGATACTATTTTCCCGATATTCCCACGGGAACGATGTCTACGTGGGTGAAACCGTGGGGCCCTGCATACAATTACGCCTTTTTCTCGAAAGGGTAGGCAGAGGTGTACCCAGGACTCAGTCTCATAGTAGGCACACCCACATTTCGCCAGTATGTTATTAGTCCCATGTAATAGGGGGCGAGCCTATTGCCGTTTCCCGGGCACAGTTATAGACTCCATGCAGTTATTGAGATAAGTATTTCCTAATTTCACAAAAAAATATTCACTTTGCCTGCTCTGGGGATCGATTACGGGGCCTTCTGTTCGGCAGTCGAGCATGCGCCCACTATGCCACCGAGCTAGAGGCGAGGAAATAATTGCATATTGCATATTATACGCTTACGGCATGTGCCAACACCATATATAGAAACATTTTTCTAGTATCTTAAGCAGATGCAATGCATATTATACAAATACTAATACATTTTTGTTAAGCATAGTATATATTATAGTATAGCATATATAGTATAGAGTATAATATAGTATAGAGTATAGTAGAGCATAGTATAATATAGAGATAAAATGAATTAAAATTCGCCTCCGTAATGAATTGGCTGAATATTTAAACCGTTTCTAAAGATTTTCTGCGTAAATTCAAAATATAAGAATAGAGATAGGATCTTGAATCTTGGTGTATCTGCCGGTGTCGCCGCCCGATTTTAAAATTGCCCAGATCATGAAATGTTTAATTATATTTTAACTTAAGGCTGGAATTCACCAATTTTACGCGTCTGCTTAAAATAAGTTTTTTATTTATTAAGTCATTATCTAATGGGAGATTAAACCCAAAGGTCCAACTGTTTAAATTTTGGCCTAATAATTTCCATTTTAAAAATAATTACTGTACAAGTAAGCCGGTCAGGTAAACCTTATAGTTTAAAGCATATTCAAAGGGCGCACTGAAAGTTATTAGAATAGGCCAGCAAGAAAAGCAGCCGATTAAAAATGGGTTTAAATTACGAGTTAGGTGTTTTTGGGACTGCCTCGGTTTTCCATTAGGAATTATCTCAATAGCTGCCTGGAGTCTGGAACTGTGCCCGGTATATGGCAATAGGCTCGCCCCCTATTACATGGGACCAATAACATACTGGCGAAATGTGGGTGTATCTACTATGGGACTGAGTCCTGGGTACACCTCTGCCTACCCCTTCGGGAAAAAGGCGTGAATGTATGTTATGTTATGTATGTTTTTGGGAATCTTTAATGTGAATTAAATTCATATGTCATTTGTTAGGGTTATACAAATTGGCAGCTAGCAATTTTAAAAGTGTCTGTCTAAATGCATTTGAGTAGAGTAAATGATCCTTTTGTCGCTCAACCAATGACGTTGAATTGTCTGAATTAAATTCATACGTCATTAGTCTTTACAAATCGGCAGCAATTTAAATATAAAATTAAATAAAAAATAAATTATTAAGGCATACGTATGTATGCATAGTGTAGGGTTCCATACCTAGATACCAAGAACATACAGCGCCATCTATTAGTTCCTTGCGCTAAGTATGGAAATATGCAGTTAAATGGTCATAACTTTTGATTGTGTTAAGTTAGAAGTATGATTTTTTTACAGCCACAAGGGACCGCAGATCTGAATAGTTGATATCAATTTCAACTTGATATCTTCACGCGTTCCCGTTAAAAAGTGTCTTGACAGACAGACAAACGGACAACAAAGTGATCCAATAAGGGTTTCTTTTTTCTTTTGAGGTACGGATCCCTAAAAATAACACGACTGCCTCAAGTAATAATAATAATTGTACTTCAAGTTGTAGCTTAAAGGAACATTTCAGGGACTCGAACCGACCTCAATAAGGCAGTCGTCTTAAGTCTTAAAATACACTTTAATTCCACACGCCATCTGGCGTCTGTTTTCAGTAACCATAATGGATGTTCACAGCTCGACAGCCGCAAGTATTTGTAAATTCCTTAGTCATTTGACGAGCCCTTTGAATAAATATTTTCTTTAATTATAATATTGAAGACGTTAAAACTTACTAAGGCCGGAATTCACTATCTTTAAACGTCTGTTAATCGATATCTTGTTACGTAAAAGTAGAGACTAATCAAACTAATGCTTAAACAGACGCCATGTTGGCTGAAATCGAGCCTCAGAGAAAAAACCCAGCCTTAAATTATTGTATTTCCTTAATTAAATCTTATAAAAACCACGAGTTTAATCGAACCGTTACATTAAGCCTACATTAAGAACTCTAAATAATATAATACCGAATAATACGATAATTTCGCAAATGGGCTCCCGACTGACACCTCGGGGTAAATATACTCTGTGTATAGATAGACGATAATTTTAATTAACTAACGATGGCGGGAAAACGAGCATCATGAAAATAAGATTGTAAAATTATCAAAGGATTGTAAAGTTTAAAGATTATTGGAATTGTAGGTAAACAAACAATATAACAAACCATTACTTATATCAAAGAATAATAACTATCACTAAGTACGTATTTATAGGGTAAGATGTTACGTTATTAATGTTTTTTTTTTAATATGGAACAACTTCCGCAAAATCGTAGCAAGTGAAGAGAAACCGTCTCTGCCTACAACGGGAACAAGGCGTGACTGTATGTATATCGTTATATTACCACTAGACACATAATTTAAAATTTCAATTGAAATATGTGTTTTATTTCACAAAATGCCATCTCATAATCCGCCCTGAAAGCTCGTTACATTAATTATAATTTTAATATGGAAACACTTTATTTAATACATAGTAAGAATGCGAAGGTAAATTATTCTAATAACAATTCACCGTTTCCTATCGCAAAATCATAATTACAATTTGAAGTTGGGCTCCCAACACATTATTGTAATGTAAGTGCTTTAATGTAAGTGTTTTAATGTAATTAACTTGTTACTAGTAACAGGAGATCATTTAATTTTATGTAATTAATTATTACATTAATGATTAATAACACTAAAACTTTATTTAATGTTTATTAGAATTTAGTAAGCCGACAAAGGCAGGTGCGAAATGCTTACTGTATCTACTACCTACTTACCTTTACATTATTAAGACTTTTCATGTATCTGACCTCGCTCATTGCCTCAGTGGCGTAGTTGCAAGCGCTTCTACCGATCATGACGTCCCGGGTTCGAGCCCCAAGTCAGGCAAAAATGTTATTGGATTTTTTTCATTAGATTTTTTCTCAATGACAACCTGCAGTCTGGAACTGTGCCCGGCTGGCAACAGGCTCGCCCCCTATAATATGAACTGGCGTATTGTGAGTGTACCTACTATGGGGCGAATTATCCTGTCACAATGATTTGTCCTGGGGACAGACCGGAAAAAAGTTTGATCTGTCCCCCTGTTAGCAACGAAGGGACAGCTCGAACTTTATGCACTCCTTAACGGTTTTCTGTCCCCATATACAGGAACAGATAGGTGGACAGTTGAAACTTTTTGTGCATGTTTGTCCCGCATATAATTTAATGTATTAATTAAAAGTAATTTCTCCCATTAGCTTATTCCACAAATCCCCTCCGCATCGCCGACAGGGGAACTGAATCCTGGGCACACCTCTATCTAACCACCCATTCAGTAAAAAGGCATGATGCGTATTATTGGCTGTCATCATATTTCGAACTACAATTATATTATCACTATCACTACATAGTATAAAACAAAGTCGCTTTCCGCTGTCTGTCCCTATGTATGCTTAGATCTTTAAAACTACGCAACGGATTTTAATGCGGTTTTTAATAGATAGAGCGATTTAAGAGGAAGGTTTATATGTATAATATATTCTTATTATAGTAGAGAAACACTGATAATTTTAGAGGTTTCTAATGTGATGAAATAAAATGTATCACAAATTTACCCCTGTTAAAACGTTCACTATACCTACTTCTGCTACCAGTGCGAAGCCGGGACGGGCCACTAGTATATTATAAAATCCTCAATGACTTACTGACTGACATCCAACGCAGAGCCCAAACCACTGATACTAGAGACTTGAAACTTGGAATGTAGGTTCTTTTCGTTGTCTAGACGTGTGCTAAGAAAGGATTATTAAAAATTCACATTCTAAGGGGTCCAAAAAGAGCGTATTCATACTCCCATATTTCATAATTGTGAGCGGGCAAAGCCGCTGGGCTTCGACAACATCACATAACATACATTCACGCCTTTTTCCCGAAGGGGTAGGCAGAGGTGTACTCAGGACTCAGTCCCATAGTAGATACACCCACATTTCGCAAATGTTATTGGTCCCATGTAATAGGGGGCGAGCCTATTGCCATCTACCGGGCACAGTTCCAGACTCCAGGCAGTTATTGAGATAATTCCTAATGGAAAAATCCAATATTTAACACTGCCTGACCTGGGGATCGAACTTGGCTTAGACAAGTATGCCCATAATATTATAACTTCCTTTGTATTGCGTTTGTTTGGAACCTTGTATAAAGTACTCGTACAAATAGCAAAGGCTCTCAACTGAATGTGGTCTTCATATCTCTACAACATGAAGAAGACCACATTAAGTTTGCCACCTGCTAGTGTGAGGGTCATTAAACGAGCGTTTAAGGCAGGTCTACTAAATCGGATAATATTTGTAAGAAAGAGGACACGCAAGTGGCGCGTGCGCCGGCCCTCACCCACCTGTTGTGGATGCACCCAAATGATATGAATACAGGCTGTTCATTATCTAATTTATATATTTTTATTGGAAACACACGACTTGTGCATTATGCAAATTGCGACAAAAAGAATGAAACGGATTTAACGCGGATAAATCTTACCTATATTATATTTAAAAAAAAAAATAGTTTATTTCAGGCTCTTAGCCCATATGTGACGACAAAAAATTTACAGAAACATTAAAATTAGAATTGAATTAAAAATTTACATAAACTATAATTACAATAAAAATTTCTAAAATAATTTCCAAAATAAAATAATGTCAAATCAAAAATTAATAAAGAAAGTAAAAGAAAATCAATTATAATGCAGTAGGGGCAACGGGACAAGACGGGAGCATGAAATCGAAGTTAGTCGATTAGAACTTCATGTGCAGCTGAGTCCAGTGCTTCCAGATGGGAGACTCCAGTTTCTCTCTTATCACACTCACCATACTATTTGAGCTGCCCCGGACGCGACGCATAAGGGATGCTGCTTTTTTACGAAGAATCGCCTCAAATGAGTCTGTATTCCCGTCAGCAAACATCCCCGTTGCGCTACAAAACCTTGGCAGCCCAAACATTACCCTGAAACCGTTGTTATATTGGACACTATTACTACGGGAGTTACCGACATAGCTAGCAAGTATGCAAGTTGAAGTGGCAATTGGGATCCCATAACGCTCGCAGAACCGGTAACCGTTGAAGAAGAAAGGTGCTCAAGTGGAGACCACAGACCAGAAGACGATGGGGTGCGACGCGGTGAACCGACGATCTGGACAGGATCGCAGGCTCGCGGTGCAAGCGGACGGTGAGCAACCGCCATGAGTGGCGTTCTATTGGGGAGGCCTATGTTCAGCAGTGGACGTCTTCCGGCTGATGATGATGATGTAATTAAAAAAATAGTCTTTATAAATCAACAGCAACTATATAGGTATATGTGTATAGAATTTAAAATTTTACTAAACTATGACAGAACTGCATTCCGTAGGTTATACTCAAATTATTATAGATTTTTTACTTTTACCTAACTATTTCTTCTATATAATAAAATCGTTTAGTTCACGTGTAAAGAAACAACTTTATCGCAAGCATTTTATTACACATTACATTATGCTCGACTGCCATTCAAGAGGTCCCGGGTTCGATCTCTAGGTCAAGCAGTGTTAAATATTGGATTTTTCCATTAGGAATTATCTCAATAACTGCCTGGAGTCTGGAACTGTGCCCGGTAGATGGCAATAGGTTCGCCCCCTCTTACATGGGACCAATAATATACTGGCGAAATGTGGGTGTATCTCCTATGGGACTGAGTCCTGGTTACACCTCTGCCTACCCCTTCGGGAAAAAGGCGTGAATGTATGTTGTTATTTTATTACACATTTACAGAAATCGAGAAAAGCACCCATTCTCATAGTATTTTTATTACACCGCGCCAAACCAACTTCGTCAAAAAAACGATCAAAAACCAAACGGCCTGTATAAAGGTATCTTGCGCGCTCACCTGCCGTATTCCCGTTTTTCTTTATTCTCTTTTTTTTCTTTGTTTCCTCTTAACCCCAAGTCGTCGGGTAATAACCCGACATGTATTATGGTAGGTCATTTTAATGTTAACCTTTGTTGTTTTTTGTTGCACATCCGGATCTGGCGTCGCACGCTGCGCTACATTCCGCAAATTCCTGGCTGGCTAGTTAATTACTAAATTAAATAATAGTCACAAAACATGTGCGTCGCTGCAACTTTTAAAAGAATTATAGTCCATCAAATCTGAGAAGTACCGTTTGACAGTTTTTAATTTGCCTTGTTTAAAGGATTTGAATTTAAATTTAGTGATTAAGAATTGTATATTATGTTATGATAAAATTCATAATCTACTATGAGATTTAGTCCTGAATACACCTCTGCCTACCCCTTCGGGAAAAAGGCATTATTGTAAGTTATGTTATGTAAAATTCATAATTTTAAGGTTTTACGGCGAACGTTATTGAAACTGTGTGTGTTACGTGAACTTAGGTGCAAAGTTAAAAAGTTCGGCTTAAAAATTGCTTGAAAAGATGAAATGTCGAACGATACTTTTTAGATTTGATGGACTGTAAGTAGCTAGCCTTCCAGGAACTTTTTTTCCAACTGACACAGGCAAATGCAAAAATCGTGCAACGTAATGAAAAATCCAACAGCCTGGTTGGCACAGATGGTAGTAACTCTGCTTTCTGTGCCGCAGGCCCCGGGTTCGATCCCCGGCCAGGTCATACATTTGTGTGCATGAACATATCTGTTTGATCTGTGTCTGGGTGTTATAAGCTTATATAAGTACGTATATCAGTCATCTGGTTACAATAGTACAGGCTTCTAGTCTAGTTTGGGACCAGATGACCGTGTGTGAAAGTTGTCCCATATTATTATTATTATTAACTAATTAGATTATAGTGATTTCAAATCTGTGAGAAATCGCGGTCAAAGAGAAGACAAATATGTTCCAAAAAGGCAACTAGGTACTTTTACATTTTACTGGCTACAAAAAAATTAAGTGCCTATACAGAAGGCTAGTTAACATTATATATTACACATGAAGCTTATTTTTTATTTATCATCAAAAGCTTTGAAATTGAATGAGCCGTCAACTTCTATAATACATCAAATTTGGGATAGGGTTGCCACTCAGCATGCTTCTAGGAATTTTAATTTCGTTTCAGTTTAAAACTTTTTTGTTTTACTTGTAATGCAAGAATGTTGTAGCTTTTCTTTGTAATGTATATTGATGGTTACTGAAATTGATTATTGTAAGTTGATTGCTAACATAAATAATAAAACAGCGTGCTTATTACGAACAGCAGTAGAAGGGTGGAAAGCGTTTATTTGCTTAATGTCTAAACGTCATCTTTGTATGCCGTTTGACAGCACATTTTACTGCTGTTTTTACGCGATTGCAAGTTTGTAATACCACCCCATCATCATTATGATCATCTCAGCCGGTGGTAATCCACTACTGAACAAAGGTCTCCACCCTAAAGGAGGGTTTTGCCAATACTCGACAAGCTTGGCAGGCAGGTTTTCGAGCGCAGTTTGATGGTTTTTTTGCAGAGGACGCTGCTGCCCGTCCTCTGGATCTGTTAACCCTTAGCCGGCTCTTACGGCAACCACGGGCAGAGAGGGCGGAGCACTATTCTAAAGCCGGTAACTCCACCCGCCCCAGGTCTTTATTAATTTTTACAAAATATAACATTCAATAACATTAATCAACAGTTTAGGTATCATGATTTTTAATTAAAACTGGATCCATCAACTAGTTTACCTAGACATACATTCATATATTCACGCCTTTTTCCCGAAGGGGTAGGCAGAGGTGTACCCAGGACACAGTTCCATAGTAGATACACCCACATTTCGCCAGTATGTTATTGGTCCCATGTAATAGGGGGCGAGCCTATTGCCATCTACCGGGCACAGTTCCAGACTCCAGGCAATTATTGAGATAATTCCTAATGGAAAAATCCAATATTTAAGGGCTAAGTCCTATACATTCAAAATAATCGCGACTATTTACTCATATTCAATGTGTTTCAATAAGGTGCAGAGTAATACCTAAGGAGTTGCGTCAAACTAAACAACATGTAAAAGAAGCAATTGCAATTAGACTTCCCATACAAAATAGATCACCTGATCGATCATTTAGAAGTCAATGTTTTTTCTTCGACGTTTGACAATTCGACAGTTAGATGCCACCTTTAAGTATTAAAACACCTTTTTCACTCATCTCTTACTCAAAAAGTCCGTCATTGTTGCGTACCAGAGCGAGGCTATAATAACTTTTCCACCTCTAAGGAATAAAGTAAATTTCTTTTTATGTTTTGTTTGTTACCAACGAGATTATATTTTTTTGGTGTCGCATGTATATAGGCCAAAATGTTTTGATGAAATTGTAAATTTAAATTTCTTTAGTGAAAAGTAGACTGTAACACACGGCGCTAAAACCCATTATAATTCAGTTTCTATTCCGATACAATGGGTTTCTTTAGCCCCTTGTGTAACAATCTTCTATTTGTAACAACTGGATTAGTTAAAATATTATAAAAAGTGAAACGCGCCACCCCTAGAACCTAAGTAATAAATAATTTCACGTGAATTCATCGTATCTCAATCATCACGTCTTACGATCAATATTATCAATACTGTCTGTATTTTCTAAAGTGTGCGCTTGTATCAAAGCACCGACACGTATTGACAGAGATAACGATATTGCTGTGTGGAAAGATACACAGGGGAGGAATACGGAGGGGGGGGGGGGGGCTAATCTTTTCCAACTTATTAATAAATTACTTGGTACGAATAACATACCTACTGGCAAAATGTGGGTGTAACTATTTGGAACTGAGTCTTAGGACACCTTTACCCATACCCCTTGAGGGAAAAAAAACTTTATGTATGATATATTACGCTCATTAATATAATATGTAAAATTCAGCCGTCAGAAATTAACATAGCATCATTTTTACGCTCCTTTTCTGCCTCATCATCATCATCATCATCTCAGGCATAGGACGTCCACTGCTGAACATAGGCCCCCATAGATTTCCATCTAGTCTATTTGTAAGCGGCTTGCATCCAGCGTGTTCCTGCTGTCGTAATTAGACAGTCAGTCCACCTTGTAGGTGGGTCCTACGCTGCTACTCCATGGTTTCCTTTCGAGAACTTTACAGCCTTTACTTTGGTGCCTGATATCAGATAATTGTCTTAAAGACACACATCAAGGTACGTAGTAACTTTACATTACACCAGAATATCATCCATGAGAAAATAACATATATCATAGTATGTCTGGCGTGCCTGGTCTCTCGGTTTATGAAATTATCTACTCTGCTTCTTACTTTGGTTCTTTTCAACTAAACTTAATATAATCCCACACTTTATCACAATTGTGTACGACAAATCCTTGGTATAAGAATAGCTGATCATATAACTTTCTATGCTGTTAAATTCTAACCCAGCCCCTGTCCCTGAATACAACCCTGCCTTCTAACCTAGTCTTGCCATAACTCTAGTTAACTCCCACGAGTACGTACACAAGTATCGACAAGTTCACTAAAGAGGTTCAAACACCTCTACACAAAAAGTTTGTATACAAAAACATAGCCGAACTCTTTGGCGCAAAATAATGGTCCACATGACTCAAGATGGAGTAGCTTAGGGGAGGCCTTAGTTTAAAACGCGACTTTATTGATTATCTAGGTGTTACCTACTGTTTTTTTCCTTAGGAAGTAGCAAAGATATAATAGAGCATGATACTCAATACTCAATAAGGCCGGACTTGTCAGAATTGTAAAACAGAGAGAAGTTGCATATCTCGGCATTGATTTATAGAAAAGGGGAGATGAGGGTAAATGGAAAGCTCAAATTATGTCCCATTAGGTCCACGTACGTCAGTAAAGTTAATTGTCTCGTTTGCACTTCGGTCTTAGGTAAGTCTTTCTATCTTTGTTGTTTCAAATTTCACATGCCAGTTGTTGAGTAAGCGCTGAGAGAATGTACCCTATCTCCCCTTTTCTTTAAATCAATGTATCTCGGTCGTGTTTTGCAACTGCTGATGATTATGATTTTTTTTATGATAGTGAGTGTACAAGACGAGCATATCAGGTGCCTGATGGTAAGCATCATGATTGTCCATATCAGACATAGTGCCACACAGTGTTTTGAAATTAAAAATTCTGCGCGGCACTGCACTGCGCCTGTCATCCTGAGATATTAGTTGTCATGCTCAGTAATTTCGTCCCATTGCCCTTCAGACTGAAACACAGTAATGTTGCACATTACTGCTTGGCGGATGAATAACTGGCAAAGGTGTGGTACTTCCCCAGGCGGCTCCCCTGCAAAGAGGCATACCACTACAATGATGATGATGGGTAACATTGGTAAGATCTCGGGGGAACGATGGCGGAAACTATCTTGGCCTCGTAACATCAGGTAATGGACCGGAGTTAAGAATGTCCATCAACTGTTTAGGCTTGAAGGAGAAATTTAAAAGGATGACTGCCAACCTTCAGTAATGGAGAGGCACTTAAAGAAGAAGAAAGATAAGAGGTTGTATGAATAAGGAATACAGTTGGAGTTAGATAAGAAATATTGCAATGGGGTCAGCTATGAATATACTGTTTGGGACGCAACTGTAAAACGTGTTAGCGCAAAGATGCTAGCGCCACCAGTAATATTCATAAAATTCTTGTAAGTTTTTACATAACAATTTATTTCCGATTTTGTATAGACTAGGTCATTAGCCATTGGTCGCTCGCAGTTTAGCTTATTCATCGTAAAATTGACTTTTTTACTATTACGCAAATCAGTCGGCACGCAAAATGCCTATTTAATGTAGTATCAATTAAAAAACATAGTAAATTGGGAAAACTGCGTGATTGCCGGAATTCGAATCGGTTAAGCATGGTGCACATGAGAGATGAACTAGAGAGAGTGTTTAATAGATTAAAAAAGTGGTACCTATCACCGATAGAGAAGGTATTTAAACATAACATACATTCACGCCTTTTTCCCGAAGGGGTAGGCAGAGGTGTACCCAGGACTCAGTCCCACAGTAGATACACCCACATTTCGCCAGTACGTATGTTATTTCAATGGGCAAAAACAAAATGACTTGTCAATGGTAATGACAAAATACGAGTAGGTCCTGTGGTCTTTTTTAGGACTTTTCACTAACCTTTCACCCTCATTTAAAAATATATTTATATTATTTTTCTTTTTTTTTATTTATAAATTTTTTCACTAAATAACAAATGTAGTTATTCCAGTCGGTATTATTTTTTTTCTATACAGACAGAGTGCCTTTATTGAAAAAGGACTAAACAATAGAGCTACCTACTTACTATCTACTCGTACCCTAACTAAATACACAATACCACAGAACACTTCGAATCCACAGAACGACATGTCAGCCTATAGAAAATCCAAGTATGTAAAATCATCGAAATAAAATAATAATTTATTTATTGACAATATTCATCATCTCATCACCTTTCATCGCCGCAGGGCACTGCAAGTATATACTTTTTTTTTTAATTATTAGTGTAGGCTTATCCTAATCCGGCTTTAGTTATTCATGCGCCATAAAATATCGCAGACTACTACCGGTCGAGAAACACTCACTCTTTCACGGCTTTTATCTACATTAACCGCTTTTTTACGTTGGTACTGCACACTGCCTTAAATTCCTATTTTTTTTTAATTCTACTCAATAAATAGAGGCCATCATGAATTTAACAAGATAACAGTTTTTTTATTTTTTTAATTTATCAATGTACAAAGTTTGGAAATTTAGTATTTATTTTATAAATCATAACCTACCAATTTTAAATTTTAAAACAAAAAGCCAGTAGACATATATTTAGCAAAAATATAATAATATAAATTATACGATTCAGTAATTTTTAACAAAATGCATTTCTGTACTTTATTTGATTTAGACATGTGGCTTTAAAATATTTGACTTGATATAAATTAATCGGGTGTGTAATATTTGATATAAATATTTTTGACATAACGTTCATTATATAAAATTTCACTTGATATAATTTCATTTAATATAATAAACCATTGATATAACATGACGTTAAACATAGTTTCACTTGATATAATTTTTATTTGATATAATATTCATTTGATAAAACAATCTTTTGATATAAAACTTAAATGGTATATTTTTATTTGATATAACATTCATTTCACATAATATTCATCTGATATAACAAACTATTGATAAAAAAATTATTTTATAAATTTTTAAATTTATTAGCCTCTAGGTGCTATAACTTTATGAAATATTATTATGAGGCAGCATCACGTCTGTCGCTTCGCTAACCGCTCGCTGGCCTCGCGCGTTGTGGTCACACAAGTCAAACCTAAACCTAACGAACCGACGACGGAATGTTCTGAACTCTATAATTTGATAGAGTCGCTTCTGTCTATAAATATTATGTTTTTATTTTATTTTTTTAGTATGTGACAACTTCCACATACGGTCATCTGGTTCCAAACTAGGCTAGGAGCCTGTAATATGGTAATCAGATGACTGATATACATACTTATATAAGTTTATAACACCCAGACACAGATCAACCAGACATGTTCATGCACACGTTTGACTTGGCCGGGAATCGAACCCCAGGTCTGCGGCACAGAAAGCAGAGTTACTACCATCTGAGCCAACGAGCCTGTCAAAAATCAAATGTAGCAATATACCAAATAAAAATAATACCAAATGTTATATCGTTTATACCATATGAAAATCACATAAAGTAAAATTTTATATCAAATTAATAGCGCCCTACGCATCCAATTCAACAATGCATTCAGGATGCTGCTGGGGCTGCCTCGTTTCTGCAGTGCGTCGGGCATGTTCGCCGAGTCTCGTGTCGATTGTTTTTATACAACCATGCGGAAGCGGTGCGCATCCCTGTTGCGCAGGGTCCGAGGCAGCCCGAACACCATCCTGAAGGCATTCTCAAAACGGTTTGACTGTCGGTACTTGAATCACTGCTCTATGGTTCATTTAGTAGTGGTAAAATAGTACTGACTTATACGAAATACATGGACATAATCTCACATATAACATATTTTAATGAATTGACATTGGTATAATTGATTTTTAATTTATATAATGACATTTTCTTATTATTTATTATTATTTAATTCAATTTATAATTTATGACTATTTATTTCTAATTTCAATCAATTATTATGTCGATTCATTTTATTTTGTATTTTTTATTTGTTAATTTGTATTGTTATTTAATTTAGTAATTAATATTGTGTACCTATGATCCTTGTTGGTCGAAATAAACGATAAATAAAATAAATATTTTCATTTGATATAAACTTATTTAATATAAGTAAATAAGTTTATATCAAATGAAAATTATATGAAATCAACGTTTTATCAAGTGAAATTAATCATTTATCAATCATTTATATACCAAATGATGCGCACCCAAATTAATCAATCATCATCATCAGCCGGAAGACGTCGACTGCTGAACATAGGCCTCCTCCATATAGGGAAATTAATCAATACTTATTACAAATTAAAAAGTACACACAATCACAAAACAAGTACAGAAATATATTATACAAATTGTTCATATGTGGCTCGGTAGAAGGGGGCGTACGGTTGACATCTCCCGTATTAAATATACTAGCATATAAGTAGGTATACAATAGCACACCTAAAGTGGCCATTCCACCTGTCTAAGCCTCAAATTAGTTAATAGTTTAAGAGCCTCAGTAAGTCAAGGGCGGTCACCGAGCAGCTGGTTTCCTGCTGGTGAATTTTAATAAGCATTGCCGAATCGCCACGCTTGCTCCACTCAATATCATACAGAAAGGCGTCAACAGATCATCTGATCTACTCTAGTAAAACTAATGATGTTATACATATAAATAAACAGTGTTAGATGCGTTTTACCCGTGCGTGGCGATCTCGAGTCAAGCTATTTGGCTAGATTCAAGTCAGTCGCACCTTGTCTTGCGCCGATGTTACAAATATAATGTTTGCTGCTCATGTGAATTTTTTTATAGTTTGGATCTGTGTTAATCTCTTTCTGCTAACCGAGTTTTATATATCTATGCTATATTTTACTTTAATGAGTGATGGAAATAAAACCTGCATATTGTCATATTATATTGTACATAATTAGGTACAACAGAATGTCGCCACGTTTAAGGCTACTGTTTTTAATGAGTATAACGTCTCTATGTCATTAACAGATTATTGATTATTAACGATATTAGGCATCCGCCTAATATCCTTTTTTTTAATTCATACGCATACCTGTGTTAGGATATGCTGATAACCAGTGTTACCCAAGGAAGCCTTGCACGGCACAAAGCTGAGTCTCTCCCAATATTCTGGGATAATGTAGACATTATAATGTAAAAGTACATGCGCCTTTGTCCAAGAGCTCAAGGCTGGGCTTAGATAAGTGCTGAGTGAGTATGCCGGTCAGTCAATCAATCAGGACTTTGATATGGAGAAGATTTTATATAGATTTAATATAGAAGACGTATAAAAAGATAAATTCCAATTTCAACATTATAAATCTACTAGATTGGCTTTGCGTTGGGAATTAAGAGAACTCGTGAGCACAGAATGTTATACACTAATACCACGTTTACTAGGTACTACTCATATCTCGATCGTGCACTCCCTACTAGCCGTCGAGTGATTTACCCCGAGATTCCTGGTTAAGTGCCGCATCTATGTGTGCGAGCGTTTTTGGCTCGATGTAGGCCACCTTACCTTCGTTGTTGGATATTTTTCGCGTTCTCGAGTTTTACGACCTGATTCGAGGCCACAGTCGGTAACCAAGCGGAGTCTCAAATGATAGATTACTACTACACTATTTTAGGTACAATGTTTTAATTCTAAATTATTTTATGTCAAGATTTTTGTCAAGTGTGTGGGCGGACAATGGATGAGCTAGTTTTGAACAAAAAAGATGGTAAGGGTGATTTGAAGAAACAAAAAGAACTTTAGCTAATACACTAGACCAAAGACTTTTTTTCGAGTGGTAATGTCGATTAATTCTTGTGTACCTAAATCATAATTAAAACTACGAGTACTATTTTCTATATCCGAGGGTAGACGTTGAATAGTGTTTTTAGTGTTGTTAGTCAGTGCAGTGCTTCGGAAAACTGTCAAATGGCATAATTATTTCACATACATACATACAATACATTCACGCCTTTTTCTCGAAGGGGTAGGCAGAGGTGTACCCGGGACTCAGTCCCATAGTAGATACACCCACATTTCGCCAGTATGTTATTGGTCCCATGTAATAGGGGACGAGCCTATTGCCATCTACCGGGCACAGTTCCAGACTCCAGGCAGTTATTGAGATAATTCCTAATGGAATAATCCAATATTTAACACTATGCCTGACCTGGGTATCGAACCCGGGACCTCTTGATTGGCAGTCGAGCATGCGCCCACTACGCCACCGAGGCAGTCAATCATCATCATCAATAATTATTTTAGGTAGAAATTATGTCTCTGTGGTTCAGTGATCACAAGCTCTAAGTACTGTGGTATCTTTTCCCGTAGGTCTCGTGGCATTAAGAATTGTCTCAATGACAGCCTGAAATCTGAAACTGTGCCCATGTTTCTATAATACAGAAATACAGAGTATCAGGTCTAAAAGCCAAGGAATGTCCTCGTTTAAATAATCATGAAAGAAATAGAGTCGGGAACAGAAAGTTGCTACAAAAATATCTTATAAATAAATGTATCAAATGATTCACTTCACAGTTTGGGCAACTAACAAGTATAATATGTAGGTACCTCTACATTCTGATATAGATTAGGGAATGTATAGAAAGTGGAAGCGATTCTATTTAATAATAAAGTTTTAAATTCATCATTCCGCCGTGGAGTTACCCGCTTTAGAATAGTGCTCCACCCTCTCTACCCATGGCTGCCATAAGAGCCGGCTAAGGGTTAACAGATCCAGAGGACGGGCAGCAGCGTCCTTTGCAAAAAACCATCGAACTGCGCTCGACAACCTGCCTGCCAAGCGTGTCGAGCATTGGGCAAACCCCCCTTTATGGGGAAGGCCTATGTTCAGTAGTGGATTACCAACGGCTGAGATGATGATGAAATTCATCATTATCATCTAAGCCATAGGACGTCCACTGCTGAACATAGGCCTCCCCCATAGATTTCCATCCAATCCGATTGTAAGCGGCCTGCACCCAGTGTGTTCCTGTGCCCTTTTATCAGATCGTCTGTCCACATTGTGGGTGAACGTCCTACGCTATGTTTGCCGGTCCGTGGTCTCCATTCGAGAACTTTACAGCTCAATCGGCCATCAGTTCTACGTGCTATGTGCCCTGCCCATTGCCACTTCAACTTGTTAATCCTCTGAGCTATGTCGGTAACTTTCGTTCGTCTACGGATCTCCTCATTACTGATTCGATATCGCAGAGAAATCCCGAGCTTAGCCCTCTCTAGTATTAAATTATTCTTAGAAAAAAAAACGAATGTGATTTTTAGATACCTCAAAACCCAAACTTAAAATATATTTATACAATTAGGTCACAATTTTACACTTTCGCAAAATACGGAAATTAACTATAACTGCCTTCAGGCATCGATTTTAATTTATAAATACCCACTGCAAAATAAATTATTTTGCAGAAAATTTATAAATCAGGCGCATCTAGTCCCATGGAAATCTGGAACCAACCGTCGCAGGCGCATGCCAGTGCAGCCAATCGCTGCATAGCCACACCGTTCTATTTTAAAATTTGACAACTAATTTAAAACGTTCCTTTTTAAAGACCGTTTTCGTGTCCCCGTATAAATCAGCTAGACGTCGCTAGTTCATTCATTATTTAAGTTACAAATAGGTAGTTACAGTTGAAAACTGGAATGTTTTGGCCATTGTGTGTTGTGTACGTAAACTAATTTATTCTAACACACACACAATATTTTATCACCTAGATGTCACGTAATGTCATTTGGTTAACGTTTTATAAGTTTATTATTACTTTTTTGTAGTGGTAGGCCTCTTTTGCAAGAGGCCGCCTGGGTAAGTACCACACCTTTGCCAGTTATTCATCCGCCAAGCAGTAATGTGCAAACATTACTGTGTTCCGGTCTGAAGGGCAATGTTACCAATGAAATTACTGGGCATGACGAGTTTCAACAACTAATATCTCAGGGTGACAGGCGCAGTGCAGTGCCGTGCAGAATTATGAATTTTAAAACACTGGGTGCCACTGAACTGATATGGGCAATCATGATGCTTACCATCAGGCACCTGATTTGCTCGTCTTGTCACTCATCATTATCATCATCATCTCAGCCATAGGACGTCCACTGCTGAACATACTCGTAGGCCTCCCCCATAGATTTCCATTCAGTCCGGTTGTAAGCGGCCCGCCTCCATCGTGTTCCTGCCGTCTTTATCAGATCGTCTGTCCACCTTGTGACGTCCTATGCTGCGCTTGCTGGTCCGTGGTCTCCATTCGAGAACTTTGCAGCCCCATCGGCCATCAGTTCTACGTGCTATGTGCCCTGCCCATTGCCACTTCAACTTACTAATCCGCTGGGCTATGGCGATAAGGAACTTCGATCGGTGATCGACAGTGGCGCTTGCTATACGCCACTGAGAAAAAATAATACAAGTAGGTACCTATATCGATGAAAATTCGTGGAATATACCTAGAAATACATTATTTATAAAACTCTAACTTGCCAAGGTCAGACGCTACGTAGTGTTTGAACTTTAGAAGCACCTATTCCGAATTTATTTCAATATTTAAGACGGTTTATAAGCCGTGACGGAAAATACGTTTTTACTTGTTCCAAACTAATATAGCGTCCGCTTCGAATGCAATGATTTACCTTCTTCATGTCCGTAGACGTATCAGATGTTTCAGTTCAGGCCTGGTAGCCAAGGAAAACGAAATCCTAGGGGGTTTTCGAACGCCCTGAACGAATTAAGTGAACGAGACAGCTGATATGCATTGTTCGTGTTCGTTTTTACAGTTCAATGTGTAAACGTTTTTAAACGGTGAACAAAACGCTTGCGAGTTCTAACTCACCTCCAGCGCCAATAGCGCGGTTTTGGTTAGATTGATGGATGGATGGATGTTTGTTACTCTTTCACGCCAAAGCTACTGAACAGATTGGGTTGACATTTGGTATGTAGGTAGCTTATACCGTGGAATAATATATAGGATACTTTTTGCCCGATATTCCCACGGGAACGATGTCTACACGGGTCTACACGATACCGCGGGGCACAGCTAGTAGGAAATATATTGTTAAGGCATACCTTTTTAAGTACGCTAAGTAGGGCTCCATATAGATACCTGAACAATACGCTACCGAGTCAGTTGCAAAAGTTGTTTTTCCTTTTGGTACAAAATTTTAAAGTTTTGGGATTTTTTGCTATACTTGTGAAATAAGATCTGGCTTCTTGCCAATTTCATGATGCTGGGCCAACGGGAAGAACCCTAGTGGTTATTAGCCCGTTGCGCAAAGTATGGAAATATTTGGTAAATTGGCCGCAGAGGTATCTTTTCATTGCATTGACTTAGAAGTTTGATGTTTTTCAGCAGCAAGGGTCCGTGGACCGGAGTTGATATGAGTTTCAACTTGATATCTCAACGCGTTCCCGAGAAAAACGGTTATTGGCGACAGCCTTTTTCGTTATTATGTATTTTTACCTTTTATTTTTGAAAATATTTCTTTCTTTTAGGTGTGTGCCCAAATTGACTGAAAAAGTCACATTTTTCCATGCCTTCATAAAAAACACTGATTTGGCTACTATATTCTTCGTTTTTACCTATTTTGCGTCGTCTTACAAGGGTCTTGACACACGGACAGACAGACCGACGGATAACGAAGAGGTTCCTTTTTTCCTTTTAAGGTACGGGACCTAAAAACGGGGAAAACCAGCAGTTATCTCCGTCTCATAATATACTAGGTCAGCTGGTCGCTCAAAAGCCGCTGACACAACTTAAGGACTGTAGCCTTAAGCCACGGGTTCACTAAGGGACATTATCCAGCAACATGACGCGCAAAACTCAATCTACGTGTCGCTGCGACGTTGCAAAGCGTCCCACAACATTTTACGTGTCGGACATGTTGCTTTCTCCCGCTCCGAGAGCGAGCGCATGCGGCAATGATCCACGGCATTGTCTCGCGGGACATTCACGTAGTTGTCGAGCAACATGTTCCGCAACATTTCGCTCCGTTTGTCCCTTGAATAGGTTTGTGGAGTTCCTACAGCAGAGATAATGATGATAATGATGAATTTAAAGATAACACCTCATCTAGTCTCTACTCACGACTCTAGCAGACACTAGCATATTGCACTTGTGATCCGTGATTGTTGGTCTAAATCCGTCTAGTGTATGGATGTATGGAATCTTTACAGAAGTGGACATGGCCGTTAAAATATATGCCTCAGTGCATTTTACTAGCCCCTAATTATGACATTACGTTAGTTCCATGTTTGGCCACATCCGTTATGATGTTCCTATAGATATAGCACGCGCAAATGATGGCATAAAAATAAACAATGCCTCTCACAGTGGGTTAATTTCAGTTTCAGTTTCGCTGGGACGTTTCTGCTTGTAATAACGCTTGTGGCTGCTTGAACGCTATTCATGGGACGATTAGAAAATATATGTTTTTCTTGTTTTTTTTTTACTTTTCTACTCGAATTGTCTACGGGCTTTTATAATATTTGGTCCAGTGATTATTGCAGTAGGATTATGGAATAGTTAGTACTCTTTTTAGATTTCCCAGGCAAAATTTTGGATTTTTTCGTTAGGAATTTTCTCAATAAAAGCCTGGATATATGCCCGGTTAATTGCAATAATCTTGCCCCCCCCCCCCCCCACTTGGAACTTAGATCATTAAAAAATTGAAAGTATATGTGCACCTGCTGGGAAACTGGGAATGGCTTTTACACCTCTGTTTAAAAAGGCGTAATGTTATGTTATTTTTCGATTTTCGCTCACTTTTATTATAGTTATAACTATTTTACGTGATATCCTACTAATATTATAAATGCGAAAGTTTGTGAGGATGGATGGATGGATGTTTTTTACTCTTTCACGCCAAAAATACTGAACCGATTGGGCTGAACTTCGGTATATAGATAGTTTTCACCCTGGAATAACAACATAAAAGGTACTTTTGATCCTGATATTCCCACGGGAACGAAGACGCGGATGAAACCGCGGGGCACAGCTAGTACCCATACAATACCGAGTTTACAGCATACTGAAACCCCAACTGCTACTATAATCTCTGCAACCTCTTGACCGATTTAGTCCATGATCTACTTACAAAATGTTTATTATAATCAGTTCAGCTATTCTCAATTTATCAACTAAGTAATTAAAACGCAACATGAACAGCCAGCCTTATTTCAACTCCGAATAATCGAGTCATTAGAATTTCGGAAACCAGACTTGACCTTGGCTAGTATAATAGGTACGTCGCGATAGCAAAACCAGGTTGAATAGTCGCATTAAATAAAAATACACGTGAATAATGTCTTATCTTCCACGGTTGTTGGTAGACTTACGTCATTGTTGAACTGGTATGCGAATTTGGTTTTTTTCTGTTTAATTGTTCTATTTGTATGCTGTTGCCGGCCGTTGCAGTTCATTGCACTGGGGCGATAGAGCGCCGCATTCCTGTAATCTTAGTCAGGAGTGGAGTCGCAAATTAGATAGTCGCAGAAGACGAGCTCCTACAATACGAATGTGCACGTATTATACGAGTCGTCAAATTTCATGGAAAAACACTGGAAAGTAGCAGCAAGCGCACGCTCCAGAAGGTAAGTTTACACAATACACTTACACACTTTTTTATAATACACATATTTTACAATACACTTTTTAAAATATTATGTGTTTCTCGAGCCGCGTCCTGCCAACCCTATCGAGTAGTCCGAAGACAGACCCTGGCTATATCCGGGTTGGTCTTTTGTCTTAAATACTTCACTATAAGCCCAAGGTTTTTCAACCGGCTTTTTAATAGGGTTGTTACAATTAAGATTAGATACAAACTTATGTCACTAAATCTAGAGCAATTCTTCTGTACGTTTTGTATTTAGTGATGGAGTGTCGGGGAGTGCCGCCCACTGGGAGCGAATTTTGGACGATCTCAGAGTAGATTTGCAACTTCGGATGCGGTAGTGAGTGGGCCTTTATTTTATTTATTGTACAAATTTTAGTTTTGAAACAAGACAGTCCTCCCGAAATGAAGACGGTAAACGATGATTAGTGTCAATGCCGTGAGATTATGTCCGATTAACTTGCGTGTGGCGAGTGTTTGAGGAAAAGTTGCCAATTTACTGATAAAATAAGAAGATTTAAGTTATGATGTCTGTACGATTGAGTAACAAGAAAAAAATATGTATGCTATAAATAGCAGAGGGCCCAATATAGTTCCTTGTGGCACGCCACCACTTTGTGACTGCTAGACTTAGTACCTAGAGCTACTTCTACGTAATTTATTTGTGTCGTATCAATGTTTTCAATGATCCTAGTGCAATGAAAAGCTCTGTTGTCTCCCAATTTGGCAGCGACTAGCACCAGTAGGCCATATTGTAGAGGATGCGGTATGCAACGCTTGAGATACATCCATCGTTATAAAAATATAAATAAATTGTTTTGCGGCTTTAATTTTAATATAATAAGTAATTAACATTTCAAAAGACTTCATGCCAACCAATACAGACTACATAATATATCCATACATTTCCGAAGTCGAGGAACCTTTACTATATTTCAGCTAATTGTTTTTTAGCGATTTTAGAGTTGGTTCCATAGTGAAAAGTCGTTCCAAATATTGACAACAATGAACCTTTAAACTTTAAAAGAATGCTGTATAATACTGTTGGGTAAATGCCGTGGAGTTTCTGGCTTTAGAATAGTACCCCACCCTCTCTGCCCGTGGTAGCCATAAGAACCGGGTTAACAGATCCAGAGGACGGGCAGCAGCATTCTCTATGTAAAACCATCGAACTGCGCTCGCCAACCTGCCTGCCCAATGCCCGAGTGTGGCGAGTATTGGGCAAAACCCCCAAATGGGGGAGGCCTATGTCCAACAGTGGACTTCCTACGGCTGAGATGATGATGATAATGGTGACTGTTTAGGTAGTACAGTATACATAATATAACCTTTCGTTTAATCAAAAATGTTTGGCCCCTGAAGAACTTCGCTAACATTTTTCATCAACTTAGGTAAAATACGTTTTATATTATCGTCTAGACTAGACAATCAGGTATTTTCCTATAATAAAACAGATAGAGTGAACAAAACAAAACGACGGTAGGTACCTAGTCATAATTAAAATGTTGATTATAAATTAATTCAATTGTAGAATTATAAAGTTGAAGACAAAAAAAACGTTAATGAACCGTCAGGCCCTATTGACTCTGATAATATTCGTATGTTAATTGTTCAAGTTACAATAACTTCTCAATGGATCATAATATGTTACTCATTTATTTGTGGTTTTATCTAGCATTGAACTACTTTTAATGTTACTTGACAGACGTAATTAACTTTGCAACGGTCTAGCGATTTTGATAAAGCGTAGGATTCAGTAGTGTAGGCTTCGATAGAATGAGAAATTAATTAGACATTTCTTTAGATTTATTCTTTTGTAGACTTCTGAAACAAGAATATTTAGCTTTTAGTTTCGATTTTTAGTGTCATTAACAACATGCACAGTGCACCTCCCTCCCGCCCGCAAAATTGCATGCAAAGAGGAAATCAAATAGATCTCAAACTCAAACTCAAACTCAAACAGATTTATTCAAATAGGTCATAATCTGACACTTTTGTACGTCAATGAAGATACAGTACTGAGTCTACCGTGCGTTCGGAAAGATACCTCTACAAGAAGAACGCACAAGAAACTTGTAGGGCTTAATTTTTTCAACAGATAGTTTCACAATATTTGGTTTGGTTACATTCGTTTTCTTTGAAGGTGCCGCGAGGCGGCTATGCAGAAGTTTCCAGGCATCTTTGTCCTCTATGTACTGGTTGACTTTATAATAAGCCTTCTTAAGTAAAGTAGATTTTATATAGGTTTTGAATTTACCCTCTGAGAGCCCAGTTATCTCTTTTGGGATTTTATTATAGAAACGTACACTATTTCCTAAGAATGTCTTTTTATTTGTTTTAGATAATCTAAAGCTAGGTACAGCTATTTTGTCTTTATTCCTAGTATTAAAATTATGAAGGTCACTATTTAATTTTAATTTATGTAAATTTTTACGCACATACATGATGTTCTCATAAATGTATAAGGATGGTAGGGTCAGTATGTTTATTTCTTTAAATAATTCCCTCAGGGATTCGCGTGGACGCATCTCATAGATGGCACGAATCGCACGTTTTTGTAGTATAAAGATAGTTTCTATATCTGCAGCTGACCCCCACAACAGAATCCCATAAGACATCAAGCTATGGAAATATGCAAAGTACACTAATCTCGCCGTGGCTACATCTGTTAGTTGCCTAATTTTATAAACCGCGTAAGCTGCAGAGCTTAGTTTCCCTGAGAGCTCGGTGATATGAGTGCTCCATTGCAGTTTAGAGTCTATATTTATGCCAAGGAACAAAGTTGCATTGTCAATATTGAGTCTTTCACCGTCAAGAACTATGATTGGTTCTATACTTCTGACGTTAGGCAACGAAAATTTCAAACATTTAGTCTTTTTCGCATTCAATAACAGATTGTTTGCTGTGAACCATCTGGATATACTTGCTAAAGTATTATTAACATGTACTAGTGAAGTATCCTTCCTATCAACTTTAAAAATCAATGACGTATCATCGGCAAATAGAACTATATCTGCTAGACCGTGGACCATGTAAGGCAAATCGTTAATATATGCCAAAAACAGGAAAGGACCCAAAATTGATCCCTGTGGGACTCCCATCTTGACAGGAGAACTAGCAGATGTGATACCATTGACGCTAACCTTCTGCTGCCTATTAGACAAGTATGATTCCACCAGGTTCAGGGCATTCCCATGAATTCCATATACTTCTAACTTGCGCAGTAACGTGCAGTGTTCTACACAGTCGAATGCTTTGGAAAGGTCACAAAACACTCCAATGGCATCCTGTGAACTCTCCCAAGCCTCCAAGACAAGAGTCATGAGATGACAGCCTGCATCGGTTGTTGATCTGCATTTGGTGAAACCATACTGGTTTGAATGCAATATTCTATTTCTATTGAAATGTGACAGCAGTTGGTTTAGCATCAATTTCTCAAAGATTTTACTTAATACTGGCAAAACAGAGATTGGCCTATAGTTTGAGGGATCTGTCTTACTTCCCGATTTAAAGATAGGAGTGATTTTACTTATTTTCATTAGTTCTGGAAACGTGCCTTTATCTATGCATAGGTTAAATAAGTCTGCTAAGTAAGGAGCAATTGTGTTTATTATAGAATCTAGCATTTTTACAGATAGACCCCATAGATCTTCAGTAGCTTTAACATTTAAACTCTTGTACGTCTTTTTGATATCAATTAATGAGATGTGTTCAAACGAAAATTCAGGTATGGTGCGTTGGAAGTTTTCTTTAAGAAAAGCCTCCGCCAAGTCTGGGGATGAATCAAGTGACTTGGTCGCGTTCAGGGCTATGTTAGAGAAGAAATCGACAAAAATATTAGCGACTTCCTCAACATTTGTAATGTGTAGTTCTGAATAAATTTATATTCAGAATCTCTACATTTATCTTTACCTGTTTCTACGTTTATTGTTTTCCAAACCGTCTTAATTTTATTACTTGATTTGCGAATTTTGTCTCTAATATTTATGGCTTTTGCTTGGATGCACACAGCTTTAAAAATTTTTGAATAACATTTAACATACTCATGAAATGATTCTGAATTGGAATGGGCTTTATCTCTATATAACTCATACATATTATCTCTACTTTTCCTGATACCCTTGGTAGCCCAATCACTAAATTCTAGTTTCCCATTCGAGTGTAATTTCTTTTTGGGACATATCTCATTGAATTCCTTACTTATTACAGAAAATATGTTTTCATAATTGAAATTAGGGTCTTCCTCAGAGACAGCGACATTTTCCAGTTTTGATTCTATATTATTCCTAAGCTTTTCGAGTTTATATGTTGTTAGGGGCCTATGTTCAATTGTTGGTTTTTCTTTTGATTTTTCACTTATAAATTCTAGTGAGAGACCCTTGTGGTCAGACCTAACTCCACCCGTTATTGATAACTTCCTACTTTCGAAATTGGTAAAGATATTATCAATACAGGTCGATGAGGTAACTGTAACTCTTGTGGGCTCAGAGAATAGGTAACTCAAACCGAAGGACTTAAATAAACTAGTCAAATTAGTTTTATCTGGAGAATCTGACAAAATATCAATGTTAAAGTCACCGCATACAAGTACATGTTTATTACTTTTACAAATTTTGTTTAGAATTATTTCCATAGAGGACATAAAAGAAGTGAGATTCGAGTTCGGCGGCCTATATACACATAAGATTATGTGCCTTTTCACTTCTACACAAGCCACCTCGCAAGTTCGTTCCACAGAACAGCTGACAATATCATTTCGCTCTTTATATTTAATTGATTTTCTTAAAAGTATAATCGAGCCACCTCCTTCAGCAGATGTTCTGTTGAACTTACTGGCCACCTGAAAATTATTAACATTAAATGACATTTTATCATTTTTTAACCAAGTTTCACAGAAACATAAAATATCATAATTATATTTATCTAGAAGTAATTCAATGTCGTTAATTTTGCCAGAGAAGCGGTTTATATTTTGATAGAATAAAGATAATGTACAAGTACCACTCTCTGTTGTCTTAGAAATTAGTTTAAATTATTTTCCACAGTGTTATTTTTAGTACATATACTAATCACTGTGGAGTCATTATTTAACACCGTTATATTACCTATAACTGAATTAATATTATAAGCTACCAATGTAGCAAGCATCGAAATGCATTTCTTCGAACAGTACATAATATTGTCCGGGGTCAGTTGAAAGTTTTTAATAAACTTATTCATGTCAAAAAACATTAATTTGTCACTATGACGAGATGTCAGATTATGAAATAAATTGTTTATCATATGTGTGTGTTTATTTTGAGTTGAAGTTAACAATGAACAATATGGTAAGGCACACAGCATAATCTTAAAACAATTTATTTCAAGGAGAGAGGTTATGTTATTAATAACCTCCCTTTTGTCTATACCTATACTTTGTCCTATTAAGATGACAATAACTGTATTACTATCTATAGTATGAGCACTACTCCTAATCTTATCACATATTTGTGTGTAAGATGCACCGGGCATGCAATGATTATATATTATATGATTACTCTCATTGCACAACAGAGAACCAAAATCTACACCAATCCGGTCTGAGAAAACAAGTACCTTAGTCCTACTATGTCCAGCAATACATTGCTTCTCCCTCCGAGCCACTCGCACAGGAACAGCACATGGTGATTGTGAGGTCACCTGAGGCTCAGTTGATTTTGTTTGCAATTCTGAGTTAATGAAATCTACATTACTTGTAACCAATCGACACGTGTTTCGCGTCTACACGACGCATCATCAGCTGACCCCGCTGTAAGGGCGACAAATGTTAGTACGACGCCGCTCCTTGAGATGTTACCTCGCTGAACGCTGGAACAAGAGTTATTCTTTTGTGAAACTTAATCAGAGATCAGAAATGAAGAGATACGTAGATGAACGATAGTTACCGACATAGCCCAGCGGATTAGCAAGTTGGAGTGGCAATGGGCAGGTCACAAGAGTTAGGACTGCTGGCCGATACGGGCAAATCCTACTAAAATTATAAATATGAAATTTTGTGAGAATAGATGGATGAATGTTTATTACTCTTTCATGCCAAAACTACTGAACCGATTGGGCTGAAATTCGGTATGTAGATAGTTTAGACCCTGGAATAACCGCACCGTTTTTCTGATATTCACACGGGAACGATGACTACACGGGTGAAGCCGCGGGGCACAGTTAGTTTTCCATATACCTACAGTACACTTGGAAAAGTCTGTTCAGTAAGGGGACCATTTGTATGTTGGAATACATTCTTCAACAAGAATTCAAAATGACTTTACAAACTTGTAATTGCGAAGTTTAACAAACATATTAAAAGTTTTCTTTATACTAGATTGACTTGAATACCTTTAATAAAAATGCAAAAGTTTAATTGAATTTTATTGATGGATATGTGTGTGTATGTTAGTTACCTCTTCACGCCAAAACTCCTGAACCCGCTTGAGCTAAATTTGTTATATAAAAGGTAAGTACTTTTGAACCGCTCGGCTGGTATTCGACTAACTGCAAAACGAGTGAACAAAATCATAAGACCCTTCAAAATTGTTTTACGAGTATGTCTATATTGTTATATTAGCTTTGTCCATATAAGTCGGTGTGCCTTACAATAAACCGTCCCCCTTATTACGGACGCAACAAAAGTGTGGAAAGCGTGTTAAATTGCTAAATGGCTGCTGTCAAACGTCATTTTTTGTATACCTTTTGATAGCAGACATTAAGCAATTAAACGCTTTCCACACTTCTGTTGCGTCCGTAATAAGGGGGCGTTTCTAACTCTCCAAATCCGCGATTGCACCGTCTGACTCATGTCAATTATGTCATCCATTCTGTGGGTGCATGTCAGGGCTGGCACGAAATGATTCTGCCATTGATTTTAATATGGAGGGGCCGTGTAGTACGTATAGAACCTAATTGAAAATACATAATATATTTTTCATCACTCATGCTCGTAAACTGACTCTTTATGGCAACGCATTTACGTTCACAATACAGCTCATTACGCACTATGTCCATAAAATGTTAGAGGTACCGTTCGACAGTATTAATTTAGCCTTGTTTGAAGGAATTGAATTTAAATTTAGTGATTAAAAACGGTACACCTCGTGATAAAATTCATAATTCCATGGTTTTACGGCGAAGGTTATTGGAATTTTGTGAGTTACTTCTGTGCAAAGTTAATTGAATGTGTGAAAGTATGAAACGTCAAACGATACTTTTGAGATTTGATGGACAACTTTTCTTTTTATTTTATTTCCTCAAATAGTGTCTAAAGTTAATGTCCTAAAACAATCAATATTTTTGTATATTAGTAAACTTACTGAGGTTTTCAAAGAAAAGGGGAGATAGGGTACATTCTCTCAGAGCTTACTCAACAACTAGCATGTGCAATTTGAAACAACAAAGTTAGAAAGACGTACAAGACCGAGGTGCGAACGAGACAACAATTAACTTTACTGACGTACGTGGACCTAATGGGACCTAATTTGAGCTTTCCATTTTCGAGAAAATCATCTCCCGTTTTCTTTAAATCAATAGTTTTTTTAATATTATTATAAATCAATCATCGAAATTATCATTATTAGGTATACCTGTATAATATCAAATAATATATTATATACAACATAAAAATTTTAATTTGCGTATAAAACATTATTTTAGGCAACCCTAACTGCCAATTGCAGTCAGTGGGCCGATTTGTGTCTCAATGACCGCCCTACGACCGCTCGCGGCTGTCCGTGGGTGTCACTTGAACGGTGACCCTTTATGCATGTAGGTGGAGGCGCTGCCGTCTATGCACTAACGCATTTTGACATCTACTTATTATGGGGAAACATAAGTACCATTTTTGGTCACATTCATTATGATAGTAGACAGAGTAACTCCTAATCTATACTTATTAGGAAGTGCTTACAAGATGTAAGCCTTCCGGTCAGAAATAGCTTACGTAATAACCTTGAAAGGTAAATATGGGAACATAATTTGTAGGTAACATTGCCCTTCATACCGGAACACAGTAATGTTTGCACATTACTGTTTGGCGGATGAATAACTGGCAAAGGTGTGGTACTTCCCCAGGCGGCCCCCTGCAAAAGAGGCCTACCACTACAAAAATTTACAGACGATTCGATAACTTTAACTTATCCTCGATAATACCTTGCATTGTGACTTTTATGAACCACGGTTTATCCAAACTATGTCTTCCACAAACACTTGCTTTGTACGAACAACGTAATTAAGCACAGCACTTAATTAGCGTGCGTGGCGTCACAAGTTACATCCTACCGCATGATCAGGAGTGCAGGTCATGCGGCGTCGGTCACGACCGGCGCTTGCGCACGTTACCTTGCGTCTACTTTAAACTACGATCTCTTCAATATGAACGGGGGCGCTAGTTTATTATACTGTAGGGTTGATGTTATTTTGTGACGCGCATGCTACGGATTCTGTGAGCGTTTTGGTGGTTTTATGGAAGTTATTAATGGCAACGTGTAGTTTAAGGAAGATCTACGGTATGTGCGAGGACGCGATGGCAACACGGGGAGGGGGATGCCAGCGCGACAGAGGATTGTAGAGCGAGATGATAGGCTTGGAATAAATTATTCAAAATATGTTGAAGTGTTCGAGTATTACATAATGGAAAAGGAACTTCTACAATACTATGTTGCAAAAAGGTGTAGTGTACTCAGGGGACGTCAATCATAACTTTCAAAAGAAATAATTGCGAAATTATCGAAAATACAATTTTACTTCTCATACAAAATTGCCAATCAGCTGATCCATTTTAGTATTTTTCCAAATCGTTTTGTTTTGCGAATTCCGTAATTCAGTTTTTTGCAAGTTGCTTAGGTTGACAGGTGGATGCAACTAAGTATTACTACGTTTTTTTTTTAACGGACGTTTAGTTCCATTTTTGCTCACATTCATATTGATTCCTAGACAGAGTACAGAGTAAGGAGCCAGTCCTTGTTAATTATTATACATAATACATGTCTAGCTTGGATTGCTATCGCCTATGATTATGGGTATTATGTGCAATCGATGGTTATATATGCGGTGGAATTTATTTAATAGCTAAAGTACCACGGTAAAATAATACGGTATTTATACCAGTAGAGATAGATATAGGTAGATATATTAGTCAATCGTCACATCTATGGCAAAGTAACGAATATGAAAAAAATGCTTTTATAAAAGATGTAGATTGGTTGTTTACCTTTCGTGGCATATAAGTGGTAGAACATATTATTTTAGTAAAACCGCAGATTTGTAACTTTACGATGGAATGTAAGTATATTATCATTCATTTATTTCGGATAATAAAATCCCTAGGTAACATTAAAAATCATAAAAACATAGATTCCAAAATTAAGACCTGAAAAGTAAAATAAAATTAAATAAATTTGTATAAATAGTTAATATCAAATTTAATTGATTGAATTTGGCGTTACTTTTCGAAAACCTATTGCAAACTCTTAGAACATGAATATTTAGTTATTAGTTCCGATTTTTTTGTGTCAAAAACAACATGCACAGTGCATGTTGTTTTCCGCCCTCCCGCCCGCAAAATTGCATGCGAAGAGGAAATGCTATTAGGTATTATTTTTGTTAGTGACACCATTCATATTATTATATCAAAATTCAAAAATTAAAAAAATATAAATTTGTAGTCTTACTAATATTATAATTCCCAAATCATAGTACTATGTAAAAAGTTTCGTTTTTAACAGATGAACATAACGCTTGCGAGTTCTAACTCACCTCCAGCGCCATCTAGCGCGGTTTTGGTTAGATTGATGGAGAAATAGTTTTTGATAGCGTATATGGCTGATGAATTCGATATGAAATTTAATCGTAGCATTAGACTTGTCGGTAGGTAGAATGCGAAATGCAAATAAACACACACGCCCCTATAGTGCGTTAGGTAGATGGAATAGAAAAAAATTGCCGATGCCTAGTGCTTCCACGGAAGCTCATGTGGTAGAGTACCCACCACGCGGAATGGTACGGAAGGTGCGTGATTCGAATCCCACCCGTAAGGTGAAATTTTTCTTCTCATTTCAAATTGTTATCTTACTTATTTTTGTTATCTTTTTCAAATCATCATCTTCCTGTCCTTCTCCCAAATTAGATGGAGTCGGCACAGAACGTCATCTTTTCCAATTCCAATCTATCATCCGTCATCTCTGCACTCACTGCCGTTGCACGCAGATCTTCATATCCTGTTATCTTATTCCAATGCCTCGGTGGAGTAGAGGGCGCATGCTCGACTGCCAATCAAGAGGTCCCGGGTTCGATCCCCAGGTCAGGCAAAGTTTTAAATATTGGATTTTTCCATTAGGAATTATCTCAATAACTGCCTGGAGTCTGGAACTGTGCCCAGTAGATGGCAATAGGCTCGCTCCCTATTATATGGGACCAATAACATACTGGCGAAATGTGGGCGTATCTACTATGGGACTGAGTCCTGGGTACACCCCTTCGGGAAAAAAGGCGTGAATGTATGTTATGTTATGTTATTCCAATGCAACGTGAAAAGGCAAGTGCACGAAAATATTTTCTAAAATATATCAATATAAAGCTACATGTACCTATTACATCGCTGGCAGACCGAAGCCATCAATTCCCCTGTTCACGAGATAGTTTCCACCAGGGAACGTCAGTAAAAAATTGTCAGTCTTTTAAAAATACAACTCTCATTTTTAAAACGCTTACTCACTCGGAAGTCGGAAATAAAATTCTAAATATACTGAATACTACAGATGCGCAACGATTGCAGTATGGGCGTTATAATAAATCTCAGCAATATTGCTGAACCGAAAATTTGTGTGTATGTCGCTAATTTTATTGGAGTTTTGATAGTTGGGTATAGAGATAGTTTTGAGCTTTTAAACCCTGGAATGTGGTGTGAAACTTAGTTTTTCCTAAGCTTAAACTCAAATTTAAAAGATTTATTCAAATAGATCACAATCTGACACTTTTGCACGTCAATGAAGTCAGTAACCAGTCTACCGTGATTTCGGAAAGATGTACCTAGTACCTATCCTACTTATATTATAATTTCTTCTCAGTCTCAGTAGATTATAAATCTCAAACCTCAGTATAATATAAAAAGTTACCTTTGTAAAAGGTAAACGAAACGCTAGCGTGTTCTAACTCGAATCCCAGCGCCATCTATCGCTGTTTTGTGTGTATGTTTATTCCCCTTTCACGCTAAAACGACTTTTATATTTCAGTTTATTTTTTTAATTTTAGAACAGACAGTCTCTTCTCCTGTCAAGATGGGAGTCCCACAGGGATCAATTTTGGGTCCTTTCCTGTTTTTGGCATATATTAACGATTTGCCTTACATGGTCCACGGTCTAGCAGATATAGTTCTATTTGCCGATGATACGTCATTGATTTTTAAAGTTGATAGGAAGGATACTTCACTAGTACATGTTAATAATACTTTAGCAAGTATATCCAGATGGTTCACAGCAAACAATCTGTTATTGAATGCGAAAAAGACTAAATGTTTGAAATTTTCGTTGCCTAACGTCAGAAGTATAGAACCAATCATAGTTCTTGACGGTGAAAGACTCAATATTGACAATGCAACTTTGTTCCTTGGCATAAATATAGACTCTAAACTGCAATGGAGCACTCATATCACCGAGCTCTCAGGGAAACTAAGCTCTGCAGCTTACGCGGTTTATAAAATTAGGCAACTAACAGATGTAGCCACGGCGAGATTAGTGTACTTTGCATATTTCCATAGCTTGATGTCTTATGGGATTCTGTTGTGGGGGTCAGCTGCAGATATAGAAACTATCTTTGTACTACAAAAACGTGCGATTCGTGCCATCTATGAGATGCGTCCACGCGAATCCCTGAGGGATTTATTTAAAGAAATAAACATACTGACCCTACCATCCTTATACATTTATGAGAACATCATGTATGTGCGTAAAAATTTACATAAATTAAAATTAAATAGTGACCTTCATAATTTTAATACTAGGAATAAAGACAAAATAGCTGTACCTAGCTTTAGATTATCTAAAACAAATAAAAAGACATTCTTAGGAAATAGTGTACGTTTCTATAATAAAATCCCAAAAGAGATAACTGGGCTCTCAGAGGGTAAATTCAAAACCTATATAAAATCTACTTTACTTAAGAAGGCTTATTATAAAGTCAACCAGTACATAGAGGACAAAGATGCCTGGAAACTTCTGCATAGCCGCCTCGCGGCACCTTCAAAGAAAACGAATGTAACCAAACCAAATATTGTGAAACTATCTGTTGAAAAAATTAAGCCCTACAAGTTTCTTGTGCGTTCTTCTTGTAGAGGTATCTTTCCGAACGCACGGTAGACTCAGTACTGTATCTTCATTGACGTACAAAAGTGTCAGATTATGACCTATTTGAATAAATCTGTTTGAGTTTGAGTTTGACAGTGTCCATATAATATTAGTAATAATATCTTAAAATCTATTAGTCCCTACTTTTTATATTATAAATGCGAAAGTAACTCTGTCTGTCCGCCTGTTACGCTTTCCCGCATAAAGCTCTCAACCGATTTTGATGAAATTTGGCACAGACAATCTTTAGACCCTGAGAAAGGACATAGGCTACCTAAAAGTACGCAGACGAAGTCGCGGGTACCAGCTAGTAAGTAAATAAAAATAAAAAACAAACCTAAACAAATAAAAAATTAAACTTAACCGTTTGAGCTGAAATTAAGGTATTTAGAGAGCTTAGACCCTGAAATAACACATACTACTGTTATAATACCTAAATTTGAATGTTTGTATATAAATATGTTCGTTCTTACTACACCCAAAAATATTGAGCCGATTGGACAGCATAAAAGACCCTTACTACGTGACCAGTGTATTGTAGGTGCCAGTAACTCATTTGCAGTAGAAATATATGCCTTACGTTAGCGAGTGGGAGAGTTTACACCGACATCAAATATAAATAACATTTGCCATTTCACTGATAGGCTTATAGCCCGCCGGCCGATGAGACGGTTTTAAAATCCGTGTGAATTATGCTACTGCTGATACTTGTAGATTAAAAATAATTTTATTTGATATTATAATTAATATTACCTTTTGTACGTAAATCGCGAAAAGTTTGTGAAAAACGGCCCCTTTATTACGGACGCAACAGAAGTGTGGAAAGCGTTTAAATTGCTAAATGACTGCTGTCAAACGGCAGACAAAAAATGACGTTTGACAGCAAAATTTACGGCTGTTGTTACGCGATTGCATGTTCGTAATACCACCACCGTTTTCGTTTCTAACGGTTCAGTCTCGGAGAGCCACGTTTCGGAGGGCCCCGATTTCGATTAAATCAATTAAAAGCCAATTTTCCTTATGATTACTGCAAAATATCTTAACCAAGACAATACATAACATACAATTACGCCTTTTTCCCAAGGTGTAGGCAGAGGTGTAACCCAGGACTCCTTGCGTGTATGCGTGTAGCTAACACGCAAACATTCTAAAAAGAGCCATTATTTTCTTAAGGAACTGGAATGACTATCTTGTTGAGTAAAGATACTTGTACCTAACTATATTTTTTCCGAACAATAAATCTCAGACCACTAAGTAGATAATTACTTTTTTATTATTGTAGAGATAACGGGGCGCTCAGAGGGTAAATTCACAAACTATATAATATGTACTTTACTAAAGAAGGCTTATTATAAAGTTAATCAATACATAGAGGACAAAGATCCCTGGAAACTTTTGCATAGCCATCACGCGGTACCACCAAAATTATTATTATTATAAGCCTGATCTGTCCCACTGCTGGGCAAATGCCTATCTACCCTCAATTCACTTGTGGTTCATGAGGGTAAAGGTACCACCCAAATAAACAAACTATATATTGTAACACTATCATTTGAAAAAATTAAGCCCTACAAGTTTCTTGAGCGTTCTTCGTGTAGAAGTATCTTTCCGAACGCACGTGTTTATCTTCATGTGTGCAAATGTTACAAACGGACACTCCGTTTGTAACCTAATAAATAAATGAATAAATCTTTTTGAGTTTGAGTTAGAGATGAAAATAAGAATGTACTTAAGTGTTTATCTGAATGAGGGTATACGTGAAAAAGGAGTGAGTGACAGAGACTGGAATAGCGGAAGGCGTGCTGTGCCGACCCCACCTAGTGTGGGATAAGGACAGCAAGATGATTAGTTATTCTAAACAAAACATAGCTTTAAAATAAATTAATCAACTTGTTACAGGCAACCCACGACCAACGCTTGGACGCGCGCGTGGACAAAATGCTAGAAGATGGACTCATAGAGGAACTGCTTGACTTTCACGCGAGACATAACAAGCACAGAATGCAGGATGGCAGGTAAGCTTCCATAGTCGCTTTACAATACCTATGCAAATAAAGAAAATGATGTGCACCGGCAAACGCACAAACCTTTGACGCCTGACGCTACGAAAGAAAATTTTTATAATGTTTTAAGTATGTATATTATGTTTGTATATTATGATTAATTAATTTATTATATATTGTGAACATTATTGGTATATGTATAAACTGTAAAGGTGCGCCACCGTCTTTCTGCTGTAAATAAATCCTCTCCATCCATCGGTTGTCTGGAAGAAATCGCTTATTAGCGATGAGACCGCCGCTTGTACATTTAAGTTTAGTTTCTGTGTCCTGTAATGTTATTTCATTGTATGTGGTGTACAATAAATATCTATAATAGAAAGTTAAGTTTATAGTGGTTAACTGTAAAACTGTAAATTGACTGAAATATAATAATAATAATAATATGGGACAACTTACACACACGGTCATCTGGTCCCAAACTAGGCTAGAAGCCTGTATCATGGTAACCAGATGACTGATATACATACTTACATACGCTTATAACACCCAGACAGATCAAACAGACATGCTATGCACACAAATGTTTGACCTGGCCGGGGATCGAACCCGGGGACTGCGGTATAGAAAGCAGGGTGACTACCATCTGAGCCAATGAGGCTGTCAATATAAATGTTGAAAAGTTCGAAAAAAAAAAAACAATAGCACTGAGAGATGAATATAGAATACCTACATTTGGGATAAGAAATAGATAATCCATTCATAAGCAAATTTAAAGAGCATTTTATAGTTATTGTCGTAGTCCTTAATGTAGGCTTAAAAGTTGCTATACTCAAATGGGCATCATGTTGTACCATATAATTTATATTTGCATTTTTATTTAATGATAATGAGTGACAAGACGAGCAAATCAGGGACCTGATGGTAAGTATCATGATTGCCCATATTAGACACAGTATAGCGCGACGTCATAACCGCACTCATTCTGAGCACTCGCCTGAGGCGTATTTAAACATTCCCGCCTTTGGACGATAGGAAACATTACCTGAGTGGCAACAACGCACGCCACCTAGTACAAGCGTGTGTGAACTAACGCGGTCGTGATACCTCGCCGCCCGCGCCCGCACAGTCGCCCCGCCCGCTACCGCGACTAACGGCCGGTGTTTTGTTTTGTTATTAGTTTTTTATTGAGTTTTTGCGCATTTTATTGTATTATATTGTTTTATTTTTACACAATAGTGACTTTTTTCTTACGCCTCCACCACAACTGAGCCAGTCGGGCACTAAATCTGGCTGCCCTGCACGTGGGGCCCGCACGGACTCTGTTGTGTGCGGTGAAAAGTGAAGAGACTAATAAATAACCTAGTGTGTTTACGTTATATAAACATAAACTAAAATGCCGCAAACGCGTACTACCCGCCGTCAGTCTCGCCGGTCTTCTAACGAAGATGCAGACGAAGTATCCGCAGCCCCGGTAACCGTGGCGTCGCCGAGCATCAGCTTCAGCGACATAGCGTCGCTTATGGCGGCGCTTCAACGAAGCCAAACGGAAGCTATGGAGAGGCTGCTGGAGCGAGTCCTCACCTACAAGGAGCGTCAGGATTCACCGACGGTCACCCCGGTGCCCACCCCCGTTCCCACGCAAGCGGGGAACTTCGCGCGCTGTACGGCGCGTTTTGGTGGAGAGCAGGGGGAGAGCCTCGACGCCTTCCTGGACGCCGTCAAGGCCTACCGAGAGTACACCGGCGTTTCGGACCTAAACGCCGTGAGGGGCCTTTCTCTACTGCTCACCGGCGAGGCCGCTGTCTGGTGGCTCGGGGTGAAGGGTACCGTGGACAAATGGAGCGGCGCCGTAACGGCTCTTCGAGGCGCCTTCGGCGACCGGCGCCCTCCACATCGCATTTATATCGCGCTATTTAGCACGCGCCAAGAGCAGGGGGCGCGAACGGAGCGGTTCGTCGCTGGAGCTCGTGCCTTGCTCGCACGCCTCCCTCCGGATGACCTGTCTCCCAAGGTCCAGCTGGACATGGTGTACGGCCTCCTCCACCACCGCGTGAGGGAGAGACTCTGCCGCGACGAAATTGACTCCTTCAATACGTTGTTGCGCAAGGCGCGGGACATAGAGGACGCCGTCGACGAGGCCAACGATAGCCGACGGGCTATGTCCCCGCCCTCGAGGATGACGCCAGAGAAATCACTGGCGCCCCCACAGGAGCACTGCACCTGCGGCTCGACGACACCGCGCGAGGAGCGCGGGCCCGCCGCGTCGAGCAACAGTGGCGAAAGCAGTGACTGCGCCTCTTCTGACTCCCCTAGCAACAGCGACGTGCCGCACAGTACAAATAGAGGGACCAGAGAGCGTTATTGTGCTTATTGCAAAAATTATGGACATAATCGGGAAAACTGTTACAAGTTACTAAAGATAAACAAGAAAGTTAGTGAACCTAATGTATCTAGTGAATTAAACAATAATGGTGTTCCTTGTTCATGTTCACAGCTGAAGAGACCACATAGTACGGTGGAGTGCGTTGACGCCTCTCAGGTTCAGTATCCCACATCACTCCACCGACCCGTTCATCGGTCAAATTATTTACCTGACGGTAAGGTGAATAATACCCAGGTGAGTGCTCATGTTGACAATAAATATAATTGTTCGGCTACATTATCCCCTCTAAGAGTGGTGAAGCCGCCAGATAATCTTCCTCTGCACTTTTGTGGCATAGACTGCGGTAGGGTGACCATAAAAAATCAGGACAAAACTAGGGGCAATAATAAGATCGGTAGGGGGACCATGAAAAGTCAGGATAAGCATGAGGAAAGGGTCAACTTAGGGATAAGGTACAAGTATCGAGTGGAGGACTTGTACGCATTAAGGGAGTACACGGACCTAACCCCTTTCACGTCGCCATTTGCCGCCATTCGCCCTTTGTCCGTCACCAATCGCTTTACGGTGCCTAGAAAGCGTAGAGGAAGAACGCGCCGCTATCGAGATAGTCCTAAGTTGGACTCGGGACGTGTTACCAACTTAGAGGGGGAGTATATAGCGCGACGTCATAACCGCACTCATTCTGAGCACTCGCCTGAGGCGTATTTAAACATTCCCGCCTTTGGACGATAGGAAACATTACCTGAGTGGCGACAACGCACGCCACCTAGTACAAGCGTGTGTGAACTAACGCGGGCGTGATACCTCGCCGCCCGCGCCCGCACAGTCGCCCCGCCCGCTACCGCGACTAACGGCCGGTGTTTTGTTTTGTTATTAGTTTTTTATTGAGTTTTTGCGCATTTTATTGTATTATATTGTTTTATTTTTACACAATAGTGACTTTTTTCTTACGCCTCCACCACAACTGAGCCAGTCGGGCACTAAAACAGGGCCACCCAGTGTTTTAAAATTCTGAGTTTTGCGCGGCACTGCACTGCGCCTGTAACCCTGAGATAGTAACACCATTTATTTCACATGATTTGCAATAAACAAAACTTGAAACTGCAATAAAAAATAAGTCATATGGGATCCTTTAGGGGATGATAACTCATAGGATTGGCGCGCGCTGTGTAACCGTTAGAGTTAGTATCAAAAACAAAGCATTTAGGGGGTTTCTCGTCCATCTATACTATCTACTCGTATATCTATACTAATATTATAAAGAGAGAATCTTTGTTTTTTTTGTTTGTAACGAATAGGCTCCGAAACTACTGGACCGATTTTAAAAATTCTTTCACTTATGGATAGCTTAATTCAGTGTGAGTGACATAGGCTATATGAGATTTTGAAAAATATTAGGGATCCGTAAGAAAACTGCAATATTGTGAACCGAGGTGTCACATATATTCATTAATTTGCGTGCGCTGTGAAATCTATTGATGGTAGAATAAAATAATGTACTAGGGGTTTGTAGTACTTACTAATATCTACAAAATAGTCCACGGATATTTCATCCATCTATTTTGGTTTAGTCACGATAATCGAAACAGACATAATATGAATGCGCTGTAATAAGTATTGGAGGTAGAATAAAGTAATGTACTAGGGGTTTGTAGTACTTATCAATACCTACAAAACAGTATACATATATTATATCCATCTTTTTTGGTTTAATCACAATAATCGAAAAAGTTATTATTTTTCATACGGTGTGAAAACTATTGGTGGTAGAGTAAAGTAATGTACTAGGGGTTTGTAGTACTTATCAATACCTACAAAACAGTATACATAGATTATATCCATCTTTTTTGGTTTAGTCACAATAATCGAAAAAGTTATTATTTTTCATACGGTGTGAAAACTATTGGTGGTAGAGTAAAGTAATGTACTAGGGGTTTGTAGTACTTATCAATACCTACAAAACATAGATTATATCCATCTTTTTTGGTTTAGTCACAATAATCGAAGCAGTGATTATTTTTCATGCGGTGTGAAAACTATTGGTGGTAGAGTAAAGTAATGTACTAGGGGTTTGTAGTACTTATCAATACCTACAAAACAGTATACATAGATTATATCCATCTTTTTTGGTTTAGTCACAATAATCGAAGCAGTGATTATTTTTCTTGCGGTGTGAAAACTATTGGTGGTAGAGTAAAGTAATGTACTAGGGGTTTGTAGTACTTATCAATACCTACAAAACAGTATACATAGATTATATCCATCTTTTTTGGTTTAGTCACAATAATCGAAGCAGTGATTATTTTTCATGCGGTATGAAAACTATTGGTGGTAGAGTATAGTAATGTACTAGGGGTTTGTAGTACTTATCAATACCTACAAAACAGTATACATAGATTATATCCATCTTTTTTGGTTTAGTCACAATAATCGAAGCAGTGATTATTTTTCATGCTGTGTGAAAACTATTGGTGGTAGAGTAATGTACTAGGGGTTTGTAGTACTTATCAATACCTACAAAACAGTGTACATAGATTATATCCATCTTTTTTGGTTTAGTCACAATAATCGAAGCAGTGATTATTTTTCATGCGGTGTGAAAACTATCGGTGGAAGATTAAAGTAATGTACTAGGGGTTTGTAGTAATTATCAATACCTACAAAACAGTATACATAGATTATATCCATCTTTTTTGGTTTAGTCACAATAATCGAAGCAGTGATTATTTTTCATGCGGTGTGAAAACTGTTGGTGGTAGAGTAAAGTAATGTACTAGGGGTTTGTAGTACTTATCAATACCTACAAAACAGTAACCCTTTGCAACACAGTTATGTAAACTACAGCAAAGGGTTAGGGCTGCCACAAATCATTGTAACACCTAGTACTTGAACAAATAAAGAATTTTTGAATTTTGAATTTTGAGTATACATAAATTATATCAATCTTTTTTGGTTTAGTCACAATAATTGAAGCAGTGATTATTTTTAATGCGGTGTGAAAACTGTTGGTGGTAGAGTAAAGTAATGTACTAGGGGTTTGTAGTACTTATCAATACCTACAAAACAGTAACCCTTTGCAACACAGTTATGTAAACTACAGCAAAGGGTTAGGGCTGCCACAAATCATTGTAACACCTAGTACTTGAACAAATAAAGAATTTTTGAATTTTGAATTTTGAGTATACATAAATTATATCAATCTTTTTTGGTTTAGTCACAATAATTGAAGCAGTGATTATTTTAATGCGGTGTGAAAACTATTGGTGATAGATTAAAGTAATGTACTAGGGGTTTGTAGTATTTACCAATATTTACAAAACAGTCTACGGACATTATATCCATCTATTTTGGTTTAGTCACAATAATCGAAAGTCTTTATATGCATGCGATGTGCAAAGTATTGGTGGTAGAATAAAGGAATGTACTAGGGGTTTGTAGTACTTATCAATATCTTCAAAATAGCCCACGATAAATTTATACATGTGTTAAGGTTTGGTCATTGTAACAGAAATAGTCATTAATTTGCGTGCGCTGCGTAAACCATTAGGGTTATATCTATTAAAATACAATGTATCACGAATTTACTCCTGTTAAACGTTCACTATACCTAGACAAATTTTCCACTCAACTTTTTGTGGTTGGCTCTTAATCTGGCCATTATGCGCAAAAATATATTTGCTTTATAAAAACCGTATGGTTTTTATCATATTTACAAAAATCATAAAAGTAATCTCAAAATATTATTTTAACAGTTTTTTTTAATATGAAAAAACCATACCGTTTTTATCAACCGAATATATTTTTGCCCAAATAATGGCCAGATTAAGAGCCAACTACAACCAATTGAGAGAAAAATGTTATTATAATCTGCTAACTATTCGTGCGAATCCGGGAGATTTTTCCTAAAAATGAAAAAAATGTGACCATAGATATTATTACCAAAGCCAAGCCACGTTATTTTAGTACATTGTAAAATTGGATTGGAGAGTGATGCCATCCAGTGATTCCTAGATATCGTTATTAGTAACTGTGATACACAATACCTAGTGTTTATTAATATTAATGCCCGTATAAATGTCACGCTCGTAATTTAAAGTGATATCACTGCATCACTATATCTGGGTTTTATGATTGACTAGCTGTGCCCCGCGATTTCACCCGCGTATTGTCTAATTCCGCGATTGTCAAATTAAATTTTGTCTCGATTCACTATCTACAGATTTGACTCCCTAGAGGTCCTGATCTAATAACGATTCATTCGGCAGTTGGTTGCGTTTTTTAGGAATTTAACTGAATACAAAAAGTATGACATTACAATAGTATGTATTATTTGGTACTCTGTCTTCACTCACGAGGGGCTAGTTTCTATATAGAAGTGAAAATTTGCACGCTCATTTGGTTAGTTCCACCTTAATACGCAAGCTTGGGTGTCAGTATAGACTGAACATCCCATTCTTAATTCTAACACCTAACGACCTAACGACTGTAGCACAGATTTGAATGATCTGAAGACTGTAGTAATTAATTTCATAGACAATTACCGTGATCCGTGATAATATTAATAAATCACTAACGATATAATACGAGTAGGTACAAAAAAACAAGATGGCGTTAAATCGATTCTTAATTTAAACGAAACAAAGGGCATTCAATTCACACAAATTATGCGTGAAATTTTGCCGTGGGGTTACCGGCTTTAGAATAGTACCTCACCCTCTCTCCCCGTGGTTGCCGTAAGAGCCGGCTAAGGGCTATAGGATCCAGAGGACGGGCAGCAGCGTCCTCTGCGTAAATCCATCAAACTGCGCTCGCCAACCCGCCTGCCAAGCGTGGCGAGTATTGGCAACAACCCCCCTTATGGGGGAGGCTTATGTTCAGCAGTGGACTTCTAACGGTTGGATGATGATGATGATGCGTGAAATTACAAGGCGTTTGCCAACGCTCTCGCGAATCCATCTTAAAACATTCCAATGAATGAATTTGGGCGAATCAATCATTGATTACACTGTGTCTGCGATCATAATGAATGTGGGCAAAAATGGAATTAACATTACATCATATTAAGAAGTTGTGAAATCTCCTTAGCACATGGATGCTAGCGCCCTCGCACGCGTTCATAAAGATCGCAGACTGATACTTTTTTAACTTCCTTCAATCAGATAAGTGGAATTTTGGGAAAAGCAAAAAAATTAAAAAGCTAGGTATTTATTTACTTAAACCTGAAAAGCTAAAAAGTTTGTTTTATTTCGACAGATTCAAACTATAAATGATTCATAAGTAAATAACTACAAGTTAGTTAATGAACTTATGCTCAACAAAAGCAATAATTAAAAGGTACCATGGAGAAAATAAAAACGCAAAAACAAAATGGCGGGAACGGGCAACGTCCCCGCAAACAGCATCTGCCGTGCGGTTGTCTATGGTATCGTGTTGCATACACGTTGCTCTAGCACTATTGTTTTTGATACTTTGAAATAAAGTTAGTATTTAAAAAAATTAAGCAAATTTCATACAAAAAGGTCGAATTATGAACGCAAATTACATTGGCAAATAAGTAACTTGTTGAGTCCATATTTTTCGTAATTGGCCTGATAAAAAAAAAAAAAAATTAGTTAAGGATTAGGTATTATTTATAGTGTCCGACCGAAACAAGATTTTCAGCCGAAACCGAAACCGAAACTTTTTCAGACATGTTAAAAATCTACCGTTTACTGCATCACAATCTCGTACCTCATTACTATGCGCGAAAAATAATACAAAACTAAACTCACGACGAAAACACGCCGGACCGGCCGGCGATCTGACAACTGACGATGGCGGGTGGGTGACACGCGAGATACGAACTCTCCTGAAGTCAACCGAGCGACGCGCGATAGTTCACGAACATAGTTTTGGTGTAGCGGAAGATTCGGCCATTTTTAGCCGAAACCGAAACTCGTGCCGAAACTATATTTTTGAGCCGAAACTGGCCGAAACCGAACCTTCGGTCGGTCACTAATTATCTATAAGTTAATAAACTCCATAATTCCATCTAATAAGATTATTCGATACGCGTTTTCAGGTCATTCGGTTTCCCTTGATTTACCGTCACTTTCAAGGATTATTAAAATTTGGGAAAATGCTATAGTGGTTTGTATAATATTATGAAAGTGTCAAGAACATTGAAGAGTACTTGGAAAGTCGCGCAGCACGGTAGCAATGCCAACCGCAGGACTGTATTCTACTCTAATATCAACAGTTTACAATATCTACTGGATATGACATAATATATTTGTGATTAAGTAGTTTGGCCGAATCCATGAACCAGCAAAAAATTATTATACCACTTTTCTATACGAATGTAGATGGGTACTATATGTACCTGGTTTCGAATATCTTAATTTTGTAACCGTGTTTTGTACCATCATACTTTACACTAGCAATTCATTCGTGTGGATTAAAAAAAAATGTACTAACGCTAAATTAAAAAATTAGTAAAATTTCCCGCCCAAATGCAAGGTTAAAAGTCACATTTACACCTAATGGTGTAAAAAAGTAGTGTAGTAAACAAACTTAATGTAAATCTTCTGTAATAGTGGAGTACATTACATAATAATTATATTATCTTTTTTTCCACAACGACACGTACTTAAATAAGATGGATAGAATAGATTTTATTGATATCTAACAAACCCCAAACGTCACTGACTCACTGATGATCATCAAAATTATAGGGTACTTCCTGAAGCTGAAATTTGGGATGTAAGCTAGTATAAGTACACAAAAAACAAAACTATTCTAAAACTTGGAACTTTTACATATTATCCCTCTTAAATATTCTCATAAGCAACTTACATAAAGAAGTAAAATCACACTGTCAAAAAAAATATCAGATCTCACGTAGCAAGCTTCTAACTCTACACGCCCTAACTCTACGAGCCCTGACTACACAAACTCTACACCTGAGTCAAAATATTATGTGGCTTGGCCGTTTTGTCACTACAAGAACTATTGTATAACAGAAAAGTAATGAAAACAGTAAATACATTTTTTCTCCTTACGCCCATATGACTGTAGCGAAACGGCCAAGCCACATATTTTGACAAAGGTGTAAAGTTTGTGAGCGTGTAGAGTTGGACGAGATGGTGAATGCAACCGCGACCCCATCTCGCCCCGCTTCTCGGCGGAGGACTGTTCACACGGTTTTCGTGGGTGTAAGTCCCACACTCTGACACCCCCTTTTTTAGAAGGAAAGTACGAAGGTATTTCCCCTCCACCCCCCATCCAAAAAAAAGGTCGTGTAGACTTAGAAGTTTGGCTCTACATGAGTTCTGATAACTTTTTGACAATTTTTTTAAGATAGTGAGTAACAAAACGAGCAAATTAGGTCCCTGATGGTAAACATCATGATTGCCCATACCTATCGGACACAGTGCCACCCAATGTTTTAAAATTCAAAATTCTGCGCGGCACAGCACTGCGCCTGTCACTCTGAGATATTAGTTGCTGAACCTCGTTATGCCCAGTAATTTCGCTGGTAACATTGCCCTTCACCGGAACACAGTAATGTTTGCACATTACTGCTTGGCGGATGAATAGCTGGCAAAGGTGTGGTACTTCCCCAGACGGCCCCCTGCTAAAGAGGCCTACCACTACAAAAGTGGTACCATATGGTCCCGTCTTGTCAAAATTTAACATTAAAATGTTTTTGGTTAGATTACTATATTTTATCAATGTACTAACTTTCGTACGCCCACAATCGGCATGCCCAATAAAAATGCACAAAAACGCGGGTGGCTGGACTCTACAACGCTTTTTGTGAATGACTGTTGATCTCTCTATAATAAAAACATAATGCCTAACTTACTTGAATGGTTGAATCATAGACACCCGTTCATTATTTAACCGACTTTATAAGGAATGATCATCACACAGAATTCACAGATTTTTTTATAAGTAGCTGGAAGAGATCGCTTAAAGCGATAAGGCCGCCCATTGTCGATCAATATAGATTACTTTAAGATGAATTTGTATTTTATTTCTAATTTGGTGTCAATAATGAGTATTTTATTCTATTCTAAGTATTCTAAATATGTATAGCTAGTTTTTTTCCATGTACTTAATTCTTTTTTTTTTAATTAATTACATGTTTTTATAAAACAAGGCAGAATATTAACTTAGAATAATGTATTTTATTTTCTGGTTAACAGTGAGCTACGATTATTCAAAACTTATTCCGTTCGACCTAGACATTGTTTCCAATTTCCAATATTGGTTGAACTATTACATAATAATATTTATTTTAGTTAAGTTATTTAGTTATGTAACTACCATAATATTATGCTGTAAATCTGTAAACAAGTTGAAGTTTAATTAAGTGAGAGAAACAATCCTTGAGATGAAAACGTATAAGTTTTCATAAAGTTACTGGAATCTCGAATCTCGGTCAAGTTACGAGGCTACTTATGATGTTTTTTTTTTTTTTTTTTAATATGTGTTGACTGTTATAGTGTTTGCCAAAATAATTGATTCCGTGACAGGACTTTGGGCTTTTTCAATATTCGTGGTAGTTATTTGGACATTTGGTGCTGGAGATCCTCTCAAATCATTTTCCCTGAGGATTTTAATTAATTCCTAAAAACGTATCGTCAAAATAATTATAATAATACGTTAATTGAGTATTCGCAAAATGAATCACAGGCTGCGCCGCGATTATCGATTTCTCATTTGATTAATTTAAAATCATAATCGATTCCATTAATTTGAAATTCGATTTACATATAATAAAAATCGATTTTGTAATCAGGGGGTAATTGCTTTTGCTACCTGCTAATTTGCTTGCAAAATATTTTTGTTTTGTTATAGTATTCATAAAGTATATATCTTAGTAAAGTTCTTAAAGTAGATTTTATAGTCATAATTCATAATATTATATTTCAATTTCCTTTGGTTTTAGTGATCTATCTATGTGTATTATTATCTGTTCTGTGCTATGGAGCCTTCCCCACACCTCCGTCATTCAAACTCAAACTCAAACAGATTTATTCAAATAGGTCATAATCTGACACTTTTGCAAGTCAATAAAGATAAACAGTACTGAGTCTACCGTGCGTTCGGAAAGATACCTCTACAAGAAGAACGCACAAGAAACTTGTAGGGCTTAATTTTTTCAACAGATAGTTTTACAATATTTGGTTTGGTTACATTCGTTTTCTTTGAAGGTGCCGCGAGGCGGCTATGCAGAAGTTTCCAGGCATCTTTGTCCTCTATGTACTGGTTGACTTTATAATAAGCCTTCTTTAGTAAAGTAGATTTTATATAGGTTTTGAATTTACCTTCTGAGAGCCCAGTTATCTCTTTTGGGATTTTATTATAGAAACGTACACTATTTCCTAAGAATGTCTTTTTATTTGTTTTAGATAATCTAAAGCTAGGTGCAGCTATTTTGTCTTTATTCATTCACTATTTAATTTTAATTTATGTAAATATTTACGCACATACATGATGTTCTCATAAATGTATAAGGATGGTAGGGTCAGTATGTTTATATCTTTAAATAATTCCCTCAGGGATTTATGTTTCATTTAATGTTTTAGCTCTCCTTTTCCATCCCCAAGTTGTCTGTAAGAAATTGCTTTATGCGATAAGACCGCCGGTTGTTTACCGTGATATATATTTTTTGTATCGTTTTCTAACCTTGTTATTTAATTTGGTATGCAATAAAGTATTATTCTATTCTTTTCTATTTTTCGTCAATAAATAAAACATTAGGTACATTCATTGATTTAAAGAAAAGGGGAGATAACAAACATAGAAAGACATACCTAAAAACGAAGTGCGACCGAGACTACAATCGACTTTACTAACGTACGTGGACCTAATGAGACCTTATTTGAGCTTTCCATTTTCGAGAAGCCTGAACCTCATCTCCCCTTTTCTTTAAATCAATGGATACTGGATACATTACTTACTTGAAGCAACCATAGACATTTTTTTCGATATGCTGAAGCAACATTTTTTTATTCACTTTGTACCTTTTACCAAGTTTTCCGGAAGGGTGCAGGTGTGACCACATTTCGTCAGACAGGTCCGGGCTGTAACACAATCTTTGAAACAAAAACCGCTGCGTTTTTAGGCGTGAAACGAGTTTAAAACTAATTAGAACGGGGCTCGGCTCCATTACCGATAAATGGGGTTACTCTTTTATTAATATTGATAATTTATTCACTTTTCCAACAGTCAAAATTGAGGTCTCAGAGTTTCAGCTTTGATTTTAACGTATCTGAATTGTTCAGTATTTTTTAAAACGACATAACGTACTAAAATCACTTTTTTAACAACATAAGATAAGTTTTTAAGGCGCCGTTCTAATTACGTTTTTAGCGTGTTGTAGCGTGTTTGCAATATATAAGAGGAAGAGGTATTGAATAGTACCTATATGCGCTTTTTAACTATGGGCTACGCATGTCTAGTGCATTTGCCAATTTAAAGTTGTTCAGACCCTTTTTGTCATTTGGCATCGTAATTAAATATAAGCTTAGGTGCTTTAACATAGTTCATCATCATCATCATCATCACCAGCCATCAGAAATCCACTGCTAAAAAAGGCCTCCCCTTCAAATAAAAGTCATAGCGTGCAGTTAACAAACAATATTAATTAATTATTTTTTTTACAGCGAACCAGACTACACCAAAGGCGTGTTCCAAACGCTCGGCTTCAAGGAGTTTCACGACTACCTAATGATGACTGAAGAGGAACGGAACAGTGAAGAAGGAAAGAAACTTCTAGAAGAAAGCATAAAAAACATGAAAAGGGGAACAAGGAGGTACGCGAGACGGCAGAACAAGATTGTCAGGGGAAGATTTTTGGAACATCCGGGTAGACAGGTAATGTTTGCTTTATGATTATTAAAATACAATAGATTATTTTATTAATTTATGACTGCTCGATTTAAACGTTTCAATCAGTAATTAATTTTTATATTCTGTATTAAAATACGCATCAAAGTATTAAATTCTATTAAATATTTGCATATTTATAATAACGACATCTAGTGGCGAGTAGAGTTACTATTACTAGGAAAAGATTCTAAATTATTGTAACGCCATCTGTTGCCGAGTAGTTATTTAATTGTGACTTATTTTGGTTTACATAGATGGCGCTGTTTTACATTAACTAAATTTAATATATCCTAGATTGTGTATTAAAATTTGTTTTAATTTCAGGTGCCACCGATTTACGAATTGGACACAACAGATATATCCAAATGGGACGAAAATGTAAAAAATAAGGCTATAGTAATAATAGAAAGCTACATGAATAATACTAATTGTAATTTTCATCCACTGGATTCGAAACTTAGTGAAGAAGCGCGCAGTGTTGATGGAAATTCGCATAATTATTGCGATATTTGTGAAAGATTATTTTTAGGGGACAATGTTTTTGCTATACATTTGAAGTCTAATCGGCACACAAGAGCGTTGAAAAAGAAGAAAAAACTGGAACAAAGTAAACAAGAACAGGTCAATCAGAGTGAAAATGAGTAGATAAGTTTTATAGGCAATAAAAGATGAAAACGATAAGGATGCTGACAATTTATAAACGAGAGAGGGCGCTAGTGTCTTGGTGTAACAGCATTATGACAGCAATTCAATACAATGGAATTAGTAGTTCAATTTTTGGTCACTGTCATAAAGATCTTACAAGTTTGTCTCGTTTTTCAGCTTTTAGTGAAATTGTTAATTTTATGTAAGTTATTAATAAAAGAATAATTTAAACTAAATTATAACCATCTTTATTTTATATTACAACTACTACTTATATTTACAAACCAAAACGAAGAAACTTAATTTCCATCAACAATTTCAGAATTTGTTTTGTTTTTAGGTGCTCTGTAATCATAGTGCTCTAACTCGGGGTATTTCTTGACGATTTCGCTGTAGGCTTCGCATAATCTGACAAACTCCATGTTGGCCATTTGGAATGGACGTACCACTGGATCTACATCAGCTAGCTTATACATTTTTAATGCCATTTCAACCCTAATGTCTTCTGGGAACAAGGTCTGAGCTCCTCTGATTGAATACTTCTGCCTCATGTTAAATATCTGTCGTACAACTTTCTCAAACATTTTAAAGGGTCGTTTAGTTAATGGATGCTTCAAAGGTGTTAATGTGACTACGCCAACATCTACATCAGGTTTTGGAAGAAATGCTGCCCCTGAGATATCAAACTTGTAGTTAACATTACACCAAGTCTGACACATAACGGAAAGTCTGCATCGCTGTTTATCTAAAATGCGGGCAACCATTCTTTCCGCTACTTCTTTTTGAAATGTTAATGTCATTCTTGTTCTACCATAAGCCCAGGGACCTTCTTGTTTAGACATCATCTCCAGCCATCTGATTATCAGAATAGTAGAGACACTGAAAGGCAAATTGCCAAGGAGGTTCAATGGTGGAGGTTGATCCATCCAATCAGTTTTCACATCATCAGGGATATAACTTGTGAGGTCAGTCTTGAGAATGTCACCTGTTATTATATCTACATTAACTTTGTCTTTGCAAGCATCAGCTATTAGTTCTAGAGATGGTATGAAGCGCGGATCCTTTTCGATCAGAATTACTTTTCTCGGTGCTTGGTGGATAATGGAGCGTGTTATGCCGCCGGGTCCCGGCCCGACTTCGCAGACGACGTTGTCTGTTATATTTCCCGCCGCACGCACTATCTTATCGATCAATCGCGGTTCCATAAGAAAGTTTTGCGACAGTTCTTTGAGAGCACGCAGTTTATACAACCTAATGACATCTTTGATACTGGGTAAAGGAGGCAGCCTTACATGCAAAGCTTTCTTTGCCGCGGCCATTATTGCTGCACTTTAGCGGGCTCGTTGAAGTCGTCGAGGAACGTTTCCTGTTTCACGGCGAATATTGAGTACATGTAAACACCGAGAACTCCCGCACCGATTGCTAATCCTGTAAGCCTGTTTTTCTTCGCGATCAACTGCAATTTCTGCACTCTCTCCTTGTTTTTCTGCTCTATCACCCTCATGTACGCGAGCTCCGCCTCCTTCAGCACTGGATCTAGTTTCGTGCCGCTGATTTTCGGCTTGAAATCGTTGTCTCCCATTACGAAATAGAAATTTGTTAAATTCAGTAACCTCAAAAACTGCAGTTCCTCAGATTGACAGTACCACAGAGTACATTTAAATGACAGTACAGAGTACAGACTATGTCAACCTTATCAAGTTGATCTGACTTATTTTCTGTTTCCACATCTATTGTATTTGCCAATTTCACTAACTATAGCCCAACAAATCCATGAAGTATAGCTCGACAGAAAAGAGTAGAAACAGAACTAATTTAAAATGTACGTGTTGACCTAAGTTTTTCTAATTGATAAATACCACTGTATTTTCTACTCTTTTATGTCGAACTATACCGTTTGACATATTTTCAAACTTTGGGGGAGAAGAAATAATTTTGCAGCGTAACTCACACAACTTCATTAAAACCTACGCCGTAAAACGATGAATTATGATTTTTATCACACGTACATGACAATTTTTTTTTTTTTTGATAGTCCTAATAAGAAGACTCTGAAATCTGCTTTAATAATATTTTTAGTATCGCCATTAATTATTATCAATTGAGCAAATGTTCTAAATTAAAACATGGGTCGCCATAAAAAAATACTTAGTACTTAACCTCACTTTATTTAAATCAAAGTATAAATTAAACGGCAATAGTAAGATTTTGAGATTGATACTTTGTTTGGGGAATATTATTGCGAATAACATTCTCTACCCGGCAATATAGGATAGAAAGCAAGGTTTTCTTGGCCCATCTTTCTTGTATTACGAGTCCGTTTCCTTTAAGTTCAAATCCTTCAGACAAGGCAAAATAATAACTGCCAAATGATATTTCTTAGATTTGATGGGCTACAATCATATATTATTATTTTTTTGTCAGTGCCTCTACGCTCGCCCGACACTAAATCCAAATATACAGAAAGTACCTTTTAACAATTTGTCGAACATAAAATACACCGTTGTGTACCAAGGTTGTCTGGAAGAGATCGCTCTTAGCGATAAGACCGCCAATCGTTACACTATTTGTCATACTTTGACACTTACACAATCGAACCATTTGGCCGTTTAGTCATGTGAACAGCTATGTCCCGTAACGATTTTAAGTTACCTAAAATGTAACAACCCGTGATTACGACTTACGACTTACGACGCGAAATGAGGAAACGTTCGTTGTATTTTGTGGACAAAACTTCTGTTAACCATAGACAAAATTCATGAAAATTATTGCTCGGAGCAAAAAATGAATGGATGAACGACTACAGATAAAATCAGGTATCTTTACGTTTCAATATACGCACGCGACGTGGGCGTTTTTTTTCAAAATGGAGTAATATTCATAAAAACACAAGAAATGTGTGATTTAATTGGAGAACAAACGGAAATTTTGTAATTATCACAAAAATCTTGCTTATTATTATGTAAAATAAAATTGAGATCAAAGAGTGCATAAAAAACAATAACATAAACAGCTGATAGAATTAAAACAAAAACAAATGCCATGCGCGCAGTCGTGCAGCTGTCTCAGTCAAAATACTTCTTTTTCGCACTCGTGGTAGCGATTCGTGGACGTAAGTAGCGATGGCAATGCGAGCTGGCAACGTCGCTGTTCGCCATTGGACGGACGTCGGCCATCCAGTTGCCAGTTTTCTGATTGCTTGCCTTTGCCAGTGTCTCAATCATTCTCAATTTTCCATTTGCATTCGAAGTGGTTGCATGTGCGACGTTAATCTCGCTCACGAACCGCGTTAACTTTGTGTTTTTGTGTTACAAAAATGCCGTTTATTTCGAAAGATTGGCGTTCTCCGGGTGAGGAATGGGTTAAAACTCAAGAGGGTTGGGAGAAGAAGAAAGTGTTGGAGTGTACGTCGCAAAGGTGAGTGGCGTTGCAAAATAAACAGAGTTCTTTGTTCGTAGTGCAACGATAGAATAACACGGGCCATTTACTACGCTAATTATACTAATGTTTGGACTAACTGCTTGGTTGTTCTTGATTGTTGAATTGCGATTTGTTGCAGATACCACGCGCTAACTAACTTTAATAATTCGGACGAGCAACAGAAGTCGTGGTAAGTGATCCCTTTCTGTTGTCATAAAGAGTTGATCAGCTGTTTATGTTGTGCTAAACAGAAACAGACATTGATTTTTCTACGCGTAGCGCGAATCCTCGCGTTTCTAGGATTAGTGGAAACCTAGGTAGGTATTTAGCTTGTTTTCTAGTTTGTAGGCATTAGTTATGTTGACAAAGGTAAACCTACATTACTACCAACTAGGCACACTATGTACCCATTACCCATGTACATGCAAATAAACAGAGGAAGTAAGTAGGTACCTACATGTGTACCTACTTTCTTACCATCGAGATAATATTAATACCTAAATAAATAGTTACCTACTTAGATTTTATAATATAATATTATATCTATACATATCTAATTTTTGATCAACTTGTTTTGTTATTTATTGTATATAGGCCTATTTACCTATTTAAAAAAAAAGGATATTAATACTGGGCTGAAATTTTTTCATGTTTTATTTAGATACAAACTTACATAAGTATTTCTTAGCTCTTTCATGATTCCAGTTCTTACTTTCATGCAAAGCAATGGAGTGGGGTCAATAGTTTTTCTTTTTTTAAATATTATGATAATTCGTCAATTTGTTACAATTTTGGAGTTGTCATTTTTACCTTAGCTCATTTATATCCATTTATTACAATTGTACTTGTATCCATTCAGTGCCGTCAAACCCTACAACTTTGCCTCCAGGGGTATCTTTGCCCAAAATGCATTTTTTAAGGAAAATCGTTTTTAGGAAAAAAATCTCTTGCATTATGGCAGCATTAATATTTTTGGTAGAAACTAGATTATGTTTCTGGTATCACTGTCTATAGCGTCTGCAGCCAACTTCATTCAGTATCCTGTCATAAATTGCTGAGTGAGGGGCTTAATTTTGCGGGCAAATTTTTTGCGAAATACCCGGGTAACATTGCCAACTCATTTTATGAGGAAAGTTTTGTCTGTATTAGTAGGAATTTGAAAGAAAACGGTCTAAATTGCCCTGAAGTTTATACTAGTTCTTATAACATTGATCTTAAAGTTATAATTTCCTTAAAAAAATCGACATGGGTAATGTTGGCTAAAAGTCGAGTAACTTCGCCCGCCATCAAAATCATCGAAATCATGTAATAAATATCGTCCTAAAAATATAAACACTATTCTAATCCATGCACATCATCCCAATGTTGCAGACTATAGCGAAAAATACCAATGCGTCAGTAGAAAAAACCTGAGATATCTTAATTTTATTGAAAAAAGTGGGCAAAGTTGTAGGGTTTTACGGTGGCTATCTTACTTCTATCACAGATTAACTAATAGTTCCTTACGGAATTCTATTTTACAAGCTATTATTTAACTATCAGTGTATGTATGTAAAACAACTTATGTCTAAAGCATTTTCTCGTACTGAAGTACCTAAAAAATGAAAAAGAAAAGCTAAGGAAGCATCTAGGTCAGGTTGAAATGGGTCAACTGCTAGAAAACGCGGACAATACCGATTTATTTGCGAAAGAATTTCTTATCCATTTTACTACATTTTATTTTGGTAAATCCGAGACATTGAGAAAATTATAAATGCGAAAGTTTGTGAGGATGGATTGATGGATGTTTGTGACTCTTTCACACCAAAACTACTGAACCGATTGGGCTGAAATTCTTTATGTACTAGATAATTTAGACTTCAGACTGGTAACATATACCTAACCTAACCTAACATATACCTCGTATTATGGTATTTTATCCCGATGCGATTTTCCCACGGGAACGATGACAACGCGGGTGGAGCCGCGGGATACAGCTAGTTATAGTTTTATCTATATATTATTAGGTATATCTATATATTACATATCTATGACAAAACATTTTGGAGCCGATCGCGACAGGAAAGGGAAAAGAGGATATAGGTATATATTTATAATGTTCAATCTCGAACACGTAACGAGGTGTTCTTCAATTTGATGAAGTCGTTAGCATTTTAAATTTGAAACGTTTTACGTGAACAGCGATTAATGGTCCGTGTGTGGGTTTGGATTATGGATCGATTTAATTAACTACATATAAAAGATACCACGTTGCAGCTATGTTTTTGGCTTTTAAATTGACTCCCAGAGGCGAACTCTGGGCGAACTCTCTCAAAAAGAAATTATGACCTTGAAGAAAGTGGGAATTACATACAAAGTCAACTTGACACTTGTCTTCGGACTTATTCTCTGTGATGATATTATGAATTTTAATACAGTTTCACCACTTGACTTATTATCCGCCTTCTTCGTTCACTGCTGGTCATAAGCTTCCAGTAGTGTCCACAATCCACAATCAGACTCCATTTGCCTGACCTAAGCAATTAATAGAAAGTGCACGTGATAATCGCGCAGTCACGCCGCATGCTTTCAGACTTCATATTATATTATACCGTATACCCCCTCATTATACCGTTTCTACTCATATGGTGACACATTTTCTATCTTATACAAGTTCCAAGCTCGCATGGCCATTTTAAATAATGACTTTATACTAGATGTCAACGTTCCTGGGAGACGGAGGATACAGTCCTCTTTCTGGGCTAGCTTTATGGATCTCTTTGAAGATAACAACCATTTCTCGTCAATTTTCTAGATTTCCTAACCATACGGAAGATTTGTTTTGTAAACAAATTGCATAATGTAAAATTGAGTTCAAGTCGGTCCAATTCTCAATTCGAGCGGAGTTCAAGAAATCTGGCAAGCTCCCAATAAATGCATCATACATAATAATTTATTTACTCAAAATAGCTTTTAGATTACATTTTGCTCTGTAATAAGAGTTTGTATATTTTTTCCTGAATCTTTCTAAATCTGATTTTCTTCCGAATATACTCTGAGACATTTATTTCGCTTGGTCAATGAAAAGAACCATCTAAACAAAGTTTAACGTAATCTAAAACCGTGTTATAGGTAGGTACTTTATATTGCGAATGTGTTCACAAGTTTATTCACCTGTGACTAACACAGTCACTGTTTTGTTTACCTGCATTTAACCAACGTTTATATTATGTTTCATCTGTTCGCTTGAAACACTGGCCCCATTTTCTGAATATAAGTATGAGGCAACACGGATTTCTGTTTTGCTATCATTTACAAGCGATCCGCTCTGTTTTCGCATGGGTGTAATTTTGTAAACAGAAGTGAAAAATGTGAAGTCACTGTTTTGGCTTTGATTATGATATTTCTATATACACCTTATTTCACCCGAGCGAAGCTGAAGCACGTGATTTTTATAATCCTACCGTGTAAATGATAGTGAAAATCTTATCCAAATTTGTTGCGTGATATGGAAGGAGTTAACGGATACCGACATTGTTTAAGACAGTTACTAACTGAGGTGAGGTAAGGTGAGGTGAACCCACGGTGTTACCCGCGTAGTCTTCGTTCCCGTAGGTATATCGGGATAAAAAGTATCCCATGTGTTATTCCAGGGTCTAAGCTATCTAATTGCCAAATTTTGGCTCAATCGGTTCAGTAGTTTTAGCGTGAAAAGAGTACAAAGAGTACAAACTTACACACACAACATTTTTACATTGTAGTACTGAGATTTGAGATTTATAATATTAGTAACATATATGTCGTGGTGTTACCGGCTTTAGAATAGTGCTCCACCCTCTACCCGTGGTTGCCGTAAGAGCCGGCTAAGGGTTAACATAACAGATCCAGAGGACGGGCAGCAACGTCCTCTGCAAAAAACCATAGATATTGGCCCAGTCATTTTAGTTAAAAAACGGGGTCAACCTCGGAATGAAACATAATAAGCTGTAAACTGGTATAAACCTTTTTTTTCTCGTTCTAAATGTTGTCTCAAAAGTCACAAGTGCTATCGTGTCCGCGTCTTAAGATATTGAAGGTCAAAGGCCGTAAAAATCGGTTTTTCGTGAATATCTCGCTTTCTATTGCTTAAATGAGGTTTTCATCTATTATAAAGTTGTAGAGTATAAAATTTTCTACAACTTTTGTTTGAACTTTTTTTTCATACGATCAACCGTTTTTGCGGTAGATCGCGAAGAGTGCGCCGCGTAGTTACGGTTATCAGTACGTTGTATAATAGTAGATTAGTAGCCAAGGGCTGTAAGGCATCAATTGCAGCCCGAGATATTTAGGCGCACGAGCGCAGCGAGGGCGCCTATACTTCGAGGGTGCAATTGATGCTTACACCCGAGCTAACTACTCTGCTTTACATCTCGATTGTGAGGTAAGTAGAAAAACACCGGCATTACAAGAATAAAACATTTTAAAGTAAAAGTTTTCTATTCCCGCCTTTTTTCATCTCTTTTTTAAATTATTTTTTTCAAGAACGAAATTGAGCTTCGTAGTTCGATATTTAAAATTGATGACTATTATACTCATACGAAGACAAGGAATAGCGAAGCGACCTCTTTTGTCATTGGCCTGAATGCATGATGTCTATTGCCAGTATGATGGTTAGATGTACGCAAACTTTTTGAAAGAGTGAAGTTTTTTTTAAATTACTTACCGCCCTAGGGCTTTTCTAGCTACATTATTACCCTAGAGCGCTAATTGGTCACTTACAAGCCCCATTTGGGGGTAATAAGGACCTACTTACCGAATATGAGAGATGTAAAGTTAATTATGTACTAAAACATTATAATTATTAAATAATAACCATTATTTATATACTAATTATTAATTATTTATATTTCATTAAAATAAAAAAATAAACATACATTCACGCCTTTTTCCCGAAGGGGTAGGCAGAGGTGTATCCAGGACTCAGTCCCATAGAAGATACACCCAGATTTCGCCAGTATGTTATTGGTCCCATGTAATAGGGGGCGAGCCTACTGCCATTTACCAGGCACAGTTCCAGACTCCAGGCAGTTATTGTGATAATTCCTAATGGAAAAATCAAATTTTTAACACTTTGCCTGACCTGGGGATCGAACCCGGGACCTCTTGATTGGCAGTCAAGCATGCGCCCTCTACACCACCGAGGCAGTCATTAAAATAAGTGACTTAATTATTTATAGTTAACTATAGTATATTATTAATTTTGGATTACATATTTTAATTATATTTTAAGTTAAAAAGACAGTAAGGGAATATATTTTATACATATATTTATATATCATTAAATATAGTATATTATACATTTCAATAAATGTAGTATATAATTAACTTTATACAACGTACTGATAACCGTAACTCACGCTTGACCTTGCATTAGGCCTGTCATTTTTATGACTACGCGGCGCACTCTTCGCGGTCTACCGCAAAAACGGTTGATCGTATGAAAAAAAAGTTCAAACAAAAGTTGTAGAGAATTTTATACTCTACAACTTTATAATAGGTGCAAATCTCATTTAAGCAATAGGAAGCGAGATATTCACGAAAAACCAATTTTTACGGCCTTTGACCTTCAATATCTTAAGACGCGGACACGATAGCACTTGTGACTTTTGAGACAACATTTAGAACGACAAAACAAAGGTTTATACCAATTTACAGCTTATTATCTTTCATTCCGAGGTGAAACCCCTAAAACGACTGGGCTATATGCGCTCGACAACCCGCACAACAAGCGTGTCGAGTATTGGCAAAACCCGCCTTTATGGGGAAGGCCTATGTTCAGTAGTGGACCAACGGCTGAGATGATGTTGATTAAGATTAAACAAGTCGTCATTAATATTGGTGATAGTTGATGATGTGACTACGTCTAAAGTAAATAATATGTGTTGTATTATATAAACTACCACCTTATTGTTTATAACAGTATTACCTACTTGTCAATTAAAGCTCTATTTTATCTCAATCAATCTTCATTGTGGTCGTGATACGGTTCGAAGTCACTAATTGTTACTCTACGTTGTTTAGACCTTTGGTTTATTTAAAGATTCGACTTCCTACTTACTGAATTCACCATGAAAACAATGACTATCGACATCCGGCTTAAGGAGGCGGCGACCGGAAAATTTATACAAACGATAGTTAAATCATTTGAAATCAGAGCATATATCCAACATTTAATGACGTTGTTCGGAATGGTGCACTAGTTATCTAGGTTCCTAATTATATTCCAATCCAAAATAGAAGTACTTTGGACTAAGATATGATAAAAATCCAAAATTTAGGTATTTTGACTAAAAATAGAAATATTTTCGAATGTAATTCCAAATTTTAAGTATTTTAGACTAAAATATAATTAGAAACCTAAATAACTAGTGTCTCATTCCGAATATCTTCATTAAATGTTGGAAATATGCTCTGATTTCAAATGATTTAACTATTACGTTTGTATGGGGTATTCTCCGGTCGCCGCCCCGTTAACACCAATATTGACATACCAAAATTATCATTAAACTAGCGTAATTTCTGCGACTTCGTTCTCGAGGAAATTCGAGAATTTAAGAAAGGACTCAAACTCAAACGATTAACTTTGAGTTTTCAATGCATTATGATTGATTTATTTAATGCAAAAAGAAGTACTTTGGACTAAGATATGATAAAAATCCAAAATTTAGGTATTTTGACTAAATAGAAATAATATTTTCGAATGTAATTCCAAATTTTAAGTATTTTAGACTAAAATATAATAAGAAACCTAAATAACTAGTGTCTCATTCCGAATATCTTCATTAAATGTTTGAAATATGCTCTGATTTCAAATGATTTAACTATTACGTTTGTATATGGGGTATTCTTCGGTCGCCGCCCCGTTAACACCAATATTGACATACCAAAATTATCATTAAACTAGCGTAATTCCTGCGACTTGTTCTCAAAGGACTCAAACTCAAACAATTAACTTTGAGCTTTCAATGCATTTTGATTGATTTATTTAATGCAAAAATCTTAGGTTTTTGACATTTTAATGATGCATCTATGCAGAATGCAATACTGTAGAATGCAGAACCAGACTTCAGTTATTTCCAGTTTATCTTTCTCTTTATCCTTGGAAAAACTAATATCAATGCATTTGTACAGTAGAACTACAGCCTTCGTGGGACCTTCGCTGTGTCAGTTAAATGGGTCAAGGCTTAACTCGGGAAGCGCTACACAGATTTGCTTTTATATAACATGGTCGAATTGTAGGCTGATAGTTGTTTGATGTGCTTTAGTAAGTGTTTTTTTAACTTAAAGATTTATTTTCTATAATTTTAGATATATTGAACAAAACATCTGAGGTTGATAAAGTCGCGTGGCCCAAACTTTTTTGAAATCGATCTAAATAAGAGAATTTCTAATTACCAACACCACTAACCCAAAATTTTTGGAGGCTGAACCAGGCTCCCTACTTTCTATAAACATTTAAATAAGTACATACTTGAAAGTGCAGCCTAATTCAGTTTTATAAGATTTTGTCTTGTCCGAACCACAGAATATAGAACGTCCTAGTATTAAACGTCGGTGCCAGCCATGAAAAATTTACCCATTTCTTATAATGTTTTTCTATTATGTAGGTATCAACTCTTCCATAATAATTAAAACTACTCATCATTTATATTGTTAATTTGGGAAGAGGGCCCCCAAGATACAGGTTTACCTAGTTTGGGGACCATTGTTTGTATGATAACATTGTATGTTCTTATCAATAAACGTTATCTTATCTTACGTTATCTAATATTAAGTTTAGTTCGATTCTATAAGTACGTACTTTGGCAGATTTTTTTTTCAAAAGTTTGTCTTCAAATCAACTCTGATTCCTTCATATACTTCACACAACAGTTTTCCCACTTCATTTTGTTTACCGAAATTTCCAGTACCCTCTGCCCTTTAAGTTTTATCAAGATAGATTAGAGAACGATGACTGTTGGCTTTTAGGGCAGAATAAACGTCGGGACCGCACCCGAATGTTTATACAATATATCTGTATATTTGATCAAGTAAAGAGGTGAGGAACCTTCTCCCCCCACCCTTAACTTTCATGGAACTTTTATATTTATTGTAACTTTCAAGATTATTTGTGTGTATTTTAAAAATTGGCAACCAGATATAGGTAGCGCTTTTTTGGAAACGTCTACATCCTACTAATATTATTAATCTCAAATCTAAGTACAATCACAGGTACTATGTAAAACTAGTTACATTTGTAACAGGTAAACAAAACGCTAGCGTGTTCTAGCGCTGTTTTTTGTTTGTGTGTATGTTTGTTCCGTTTTCACACTAAAAGCACTGAACCGATTGAGCTGAAATTCGGTATGTAGATAGCTTAGACCGAGGAATAACACATAGGATACTTTTTATCACGATATTCCTACGGGAACGAAGATAATTTATTTTCTGCCGAGTATAATTTTTTTTTATGTTATAATTTTTTCGAATGTCAAGTAGTAGGAAGTCTTTATTGTAGTGTGTTGAAATTGTCCAATATAATATTACTAATATGCGTGTATGTGCGTTTCTCTCTCTCGGTCCTCCATATCGATTTCGATGACGGCGACCATGGATTAGTATTATTTTTTTGAGCTCTAATATGGCTCGACATTTATTTTTAAATAATGACAGCAGAGTTGGCCAAATCTACTCAACGTGAAGTTGTAAGTGTATGTGTAGAAGGGCTTGGGTCTCTCTTTTAGTCGTTGGCGTTTGTAGACGATTTTCCTCTAGCGCCTGGAGACGATTTTCCTCAAACAGCTTAATATTTTTATAGATGGTCGATCGCCAAGATGACCTACGGACAGAGAGTTCCTCCCAACATTCGGGATCTATAGTGCAAGTGTTCAGATGTATTTTGAACACATCTTTATAGCGCAGATGTTGACCGCCTTGCTTATGCGTTTCTGTAGCGCTCTATCCGTAGTGGTATTACCTAATATCTAGGAATGTAAGCCGAATTCGGTCGAATTCAAATGGTTTCACAGTAACTGAGCATCTGTTACCTTGAGCGTGTAGCCGCGTTGAGTTACATCGTCTACCACTTCAAAGATACTACTTTTTGTTAACTCCCCACATCAATTAAGGTTAATGAAACATGCCTAATTTGGTTGCAAATCGGTTATTATCTGTTCTAGTATGTGGGTCAGGGTCGTTTGTACAGCACGTATCGATTATGAATTATGACAAAAACGGAAGACGCCTATTGAATGATATTAATTTGCAATACATCACCGTTTTTATTATGACTTATTGATGATGCTTTATTCTATTTTTCGATATAACTATTTCGTCTTCTGTCTGACTTTTTAACGGCAACGGAGATATCAAGTTGGAATTGATATCAACTAATCAGAACAGCGGTCCCCTGTGGCTGTAAAAAAATACTTCTCAGTATACGCAATCAAAAGTTATGGCCATTTTACTGCATATTTCCATACTTTTTGCGCATGGAACTAATAGAAGGCGCTGTATGTTCTTGGTATCTAGGTATGGAACCCTACACTATGCGTACATACGTATGCCTTCACAATTTATTTTTTACTCGACCACGGCAAAGACGAACAGGAAAGATTACATTTGTATGACAGTCCATAGATAGTTAGCATGGACCAGTGTCCATGTAACTAGAAAATATAACTAACCTACTCGGCCGATTTTGATGAATAAGGTGCCAATTGACTCCTTATTCTAGTAATCATAAGGACATAAAATTTTTATTAGTCGGGGTTTTATAATTTTTTACCCACATGTATCTTTTATTATTCTGATTATAGAATAGCCTTCTTTTATAAAAATATGGGACAACTTCCTCACTCTAGGTACGTGCAATTATTTGTTCTATAATATAAAGAAAAGGGGAGATGATGTAGCGACTTCTCGAAAATGGAAGCTCAAATTAGGTCCCATTAGGTCCACGTACGTCAATAAAGTAAGGTCGTACGAGCGAATTATATTGTCTCGGTCGCACTTCGGTCTAAGGTACGTGTTTCTATCTTTATTGTTCATTACCTATATGTCACTGTGCAAACTTCACACTGAGCAATTGCACGTGCCATTTGTTGAGTAACCGCTGGGAGAACGTTCCCTATCTCCCCTTTTCTTTGTATCAATTACTACACCCGATTTTTTTTTTTCAGTGTTAACGTAACACCAACCATATCAATATATAAAAACATAACAACATAACATACATTCACGCCTTTTTCCCGAAGGGGTAGGCAGAGGTGTACCCAGGACTCAGTCCCATAGTAGATACATCCACAGTTCGCCAGTATGTTATTGGTCCCATGTAATAGGGGGCGAGCCTATTGCCATCTACCGGGCACAGTTCCAGACTCCAGGCAGTTATTGAGATAATTCCTAATGGAAAAATCCAATATTTAACAGTGCCTGACCTGGGGATCGAGCCCGGGACCTCTTGATTGGCAGTCGAGCATGCGCACTCTACGCCACAAAGGCAGTCAATATGTATTATAATATATATAATATAATTTATATAATATAAAGAGTTCCTACCTATAACCAGAATAATATTATGTTCACAGCCTACCGTATAATGTTTCCGGGTTTACTTAAGCTAGCCCAAAAGAAAAACTGTTGACAACACCAGCAGCCCGTAGCGGAAACGTCAGACTGTCTTTCCAGCAATTTACCAATCAACTAAATTACACTGCCAACTTGGGTCGTAATCTGATCTATGAGAAAATCCATCAGACGCGTGACCGAGCTCATTTCGCACCGTATTCCAACAGTGACAGAGAAAATTGAACCTTATCATCTCTTGATTAAGTTGGAATTGTATCGGAAGTTAATAGTAAGATAGTGAAAGTCCTTAGTTCCCTTGTGTGTTTATTTTTGTATCACGGAAGTTTATAAATAGGGTAATTTATTACTCATGAGCTTTATGGATATGAACGTCAAACCAGTCAACCGTTCAAACTTTTAATTGTATATATAGACATCTGGAATTTAATAACATACCGAGTTCCTATCAGTGCCTTAGAATCGTTTTAGCTTTGCAATTATTGAAGTAGGTATGTAGGTACTAGGTAGCTACGGTTTGAAATTTCATCCCTTCCTGTTTGTGTTTTTGGTTGGGATTATATAGTTCGATTCGATGACCTATGGGGCTGTAAACTTCTCGAAAGGAGACCACGGACCGGCAAGCGCAGCGTAGAACGTCCACCCACAAGGTGGACAGACGATCTGACAAAGACGGCAGGAACCCGCTGGATACGGGCCGCTTACTACTGAACTGGATGGAAATCTATGAGGGAGGCCTATTTTCAGCAGAGGACGTCCTATGGCTGAGATGATGATGATGATGATGATACAGTTCAGAGTTCAGTGTTACCTTCTATATCTATTACTTTCGTAAAGCTCACGTTTATTGCATTATTTTATAAACAGAAGGGTTTACAAACAGCTGGTACCTAATGAGTTTTTGATTATATTTGCGAGGTAAATTTTCACTCCCGTCACGCCCTCAAAGTTCCGCCAAGTCGGACTAAATGGCACTACGACAATGGCTAATAATTTAGGGGAAATTAAGATAATATTTTATACAGCTAATTTTTAAACATAATAACATTTTGATCTACGAAATTGTAGGTATTAAAAGGAAGAATATCAAAACAAGGCTTCACGCAATGTTAATCTCAAATCATCGGTGTTATGTATCAACGTTCTCGATCTGATTTAATACAATCCATTGTTTTGATAAACTCCTTTCAATGAAACATGTAAAAATACTTCTGAATTATGAAAATCATTTGGAGATGGAAAACTGCTTTCCATGCTAGCTGTAAACATCTTCATAAAGCATCTTCTTGGTTAAGGAATCTATTCTATCTATACGAGTGGGATCAGGATCGCGAAAGTCAACAAAAACGAGATAAACAAATATATTATTTCAAACACGCGTCCCGTCCAAAACATGCGTCGCGACATTTAGCCGTCTAAAGAACGCAGTAAAACCGTTTAAGTTCTAAAACGGGAGTACTGAAGAGCTCTCAAACTAAATGGGTGACTAAAGGTTGGACAGTTGAACATCCTTGGCCAGCTGCCAGGGAACAGTTGCCTTGCTTGGCTGAAATGGGCTAAACTATGCCGTTTGTGGTACAATCTCTTTGGTCTACTGCTCAGAACTTGGCACATGTTGGATTTCAGATTGATTGACATGAAATGGTTCAATGAACCTTGAATTGAATGATTCAGTCCGTGTTAGGCAAAAGCTGTGAGCAAACAATGAATTATTTCTTATTGCAGTACTTAAGAATAACAACATATATGACATCTGTTAATTTTATTTGCGAAAGTGGAAAATACTCTAAAATCATGGAAATCGGGGTTTGAATTTAACTTTAGCTCTGCTCGTTAGTCTAAAGTCTACAATAACACCTGACGACATAGGTACTCTTACTTTTCTTGAGGTTCTTCGTTGAATCGAAAGGTGGAATAAAAGATGAGAGAGTTATTGGAAAAATAACTCAATTCAACCAATATTTCCTCCCCACCAACGTTGATTGCTTTTTGGATGTAATCTTGAGCCTTACGTACTCGTGTAACCTATATGTGAGATACAATTTAACATGCCACAAAGGACTGTAATTCTGTAATAATAATATTCGTTAAATGTCATCATACAGAACAAATTTGCATTTTCGTTTAGAAATTCTCGCTCGCAATATCGTGTCTGCTCTGTCACGAACACGACGTAATATTGCGTCCAAATCTTGTGTAACGTTGAACTCTGGATTTTATACACCTATTCTATATCAGTACCTTTTGCTTTACATAGAAACGTATTAACATTTCATCCTTATTTCTTATAAACTATCTACGTACGTTCTATTCTGTACTTAATACAGTAATACAGAATAGAACGTGTATTCACTTTCGCTCTCCAATACAATTTATGTAATGTCATTATGTGACGCAATTTGAGTAGTTTTTAATAACGTGCTGATTATTTAATTATACTTATTACACATTTATTCGTAATGATAATTGTGTAATCCTCGGAATAATGTCTTTTGATGTAATCTCGTTCTACGAGATGAGCTATTTACCTGATTTAATCTATAACGCTGTGTTGGCCTTAATATTACTGATACTGTATTACCTAGGCTTTTATTCACCGGCTCACTGATATGTCTCGTATGCCCATTAATTTCTCGTGCCCATCTAAATTCTAAAGAGCTAATTGTGGTGGAATAATGAATGTGGTAATCTTTACTCAGTTTTCCGTGTAAAATAATAGGCGGGTAACGCAAAAAATAAAAATAATAGATTTTTACAACTCAGGCCCCATGGTCTGCACTGCTGTAAAAAAAAAGTCAACGCAATTAACCACACAAACCAATTTACCACACATTGCCATACATTTCTAACGGCTTTGGTTTGGCCTAGCATCATGAAATTTGGCAAGAAGAAAGATCTTATATCACAATTAAAAGGGAAAAAACCCAAAACCGTTAAATTTTATAAAATTTTTTTCAGTGATTTTTAACATGTTTCCAACTAGATGACGCTGTATGTTCTTAGGACGCGAGTGGCGTTTTGTTCAAGTATTTAGGTATGGAAGCCTACTTAGCATACTTAAAAAGGTATGCCTTAACAATTTATGTCTTGGTAATCCGAATGGTTCTTCTTCATAACATCAACTTATTATGTGCTGAAGTTTAGTTCTGAGCACTTTTTGTTATCACATTGTGTTAAGATCCACAAAAAACATAATGTGAATCATGAAGCCAAGGACAAAACAACTTAGATTACTAAGATTCAAAATGAATAGCTTCAAATCTCGTGTTTTTTCTCAGCAGAATCTTTGTTTTGAGACACCGAGTGCTTGTATCAGGTTATAATATCATTGTTTCGCTGATTCGCTGTAACTCTGAGCTCAAGTTTTATGCTTTCTACCTTTCCAAACGATATAAAAGTAGTAATGGCCTTTGAATCAGAGCTTGTCCCATTAGGACCACCCATTCGACCGAGACCTTGCACGTTAGTTGACGAACGGATAGATGCAAGTTCAGGTTTATTATTATTGATATGACCTTCTAACGCTTGCAGCTTGCATTTTAATGGAAAGGTCTCGTATCATACCTAACACATAAAGAACCCAATATGGCTTTATCTTGTTGGACAGTCTCAAAGGGAATCTTTATTCTATCATTTGCATAGACTCGTAACATAGCACTGGCTGCTGTTGCCTGCTGTTGTTTCATAATCTATAAAATATTCTAAATTATTCCAGGTTCTATGCTGCTACTGATTTTCAGCTCAATCGGTTATGTAATTTTGTCATAAAACTGCAACAAACACGTCCCTACTTTCGCATTTATGGTAAAAAAAATGAGAGCATGAAAACGGACGTATAAAATTATTACAGCTGTGTATGCATTCGCTTCATGCGATCGGTGCAATGTTGCGCACGCGCCGACCCGGAATCATTTCAGGAACTGTACATGTACACCTTACCATTCTAATTTGATCTCTACCATTTAATATTCATGGAAATAATGTTATTGAAGCTTGGGGTCTTTCTTAATCGGTGGTGAAGCTCTTGAAGTTTCGCTGATCTACGTAAGATAGTGTATTTATAATAGCATGTCCTAAGTATTATATTTTGTACGTGATTATTACAGTACCTAATGATAGTACACGATAGTGAAATCCTTCTCACTTTCACTCGTGCCGTACTTGGGTCATAATTACAGTCATTAGGTAGGAAGTACTGTCTTGAACTCTTTTCTATGAGGAAACTGCTTTTCCTCTTTAAATTCGTCCATTTTGCCATGTGAATAACCTACTCTTAATTTTGCACTGATGGTTGTCAGTGATTATTATTTTTTAATTAAGTATTTAAAAAAGTACCTTAGTAGTAGGTCTAGGGTATCTTATTCCCTTTTATGTCCCTTTGATGAATGGAATTCCTTTCTTCTGCAAAATATATTATTAAAAGCTTCAACATATTCGTTGGCTGACAACATTTCAGAGCTATCGTTTCAACAGAAGCTAACGTCAACGACCCTTCTATTGCAACTGTTTACCAACAACCATTATAAGATGGACGGTCTCTTTCACTGAACACCATCTTGTATCATACAATTAGAGCTTTTATGAGAATTCAGACAGTTCTTGCACACTGGTTGATGCGTTGCGAAGTAGCTAACGTGGAAAATGCAAGAGGCCGCGATGACTCAGTACTTAGTTCCTTGATTTTAGTGCTTCGGTAGAATGAATATGTCTTCTTCAATAAGACTTATTGTTCTTTTATAAGTATTTCCAGTTTTTTTCTTTTATACGCAATACAATCAAAAAAGGTTACTAGAACGTGTTAAGAACTAAGTATCTACCGATTTTTCTCAAACGCATATTATATCAAAAAAGAAAAAACACTGAGGCTCATTTTGCCATGAAGTACCCACAAATAACAAGTTATTATTATTGCTTGACTATATAGGTATAATCACCGCAATACCATACCATTAGCATTACGTAAAAACTTTCTAAAGAATGGGAATATTGTTCGGAAACCTCTGACAAAAAGATTCCATGATTGTTGGGCTCGGTAAAAACTCATTGAATGAGATCTATCATTGTGAGATAATTAATACGCTCAACCACTTCGTACTGTAGCTGTCGTAATACTTATAATAATTAAAACTGAACGTCTTCAGTTTTAATTATTATAAGTATCGTCATACAAAATATAATTTGTTGAAACTTTTTGCTGCAAAATTTTTCTCCAATGTAAACTTTCGGAAACATTATGTTATCCGGATCTAGGAAAAAGAGACCAACATGTCTACTTAGAGATATATCTCCGAAGTACTGGGAAATCTTCACATTTAATTTTATAGAAATAAATTGTAATGTCTCTCTATTAGCATATGAATCATGTTAGACGCATTTTACTGGTGACATGGTATCGGATTAATTTAAGGAAACCCGTTCAGTTGAAGTTTTATACTGCAATTTAATTATAACGTTGTAGTTGGATCGTCAAAACTTATCAGATTATTTGTATGTTCATATAAAATTTAAACTGCACTTCCAAAAATTATATGCAGTTCACTCAGACTCGATACTTGTGACCCGTTTATAAAGAGTACCAATTGAACAATCATCCAATCAAAACCGATTGAATTCCAATCAAGTATGGATCGAAATCATTTTACATTTTTCCACTATCCTGGTAGTATAATAATCCTATCCTGTTATAATAATAATATACGCTAATATGTATATATTATATACCTAGTATATTATTATTTGACAGTTATTCATCCGCCAAGCAGTAATGTGCAAACATTACTGTGTTCCGGTATGAAGGGCAATGTTACCAGCGAAATTACTGGGCATGACGAGATTCAACAACTGATATCTCAGGGTGACAGGCGCAGTGCAGTGCCACGAAGAATTTTTAATTTTAAAACACTGGGTGGCACTGTGTCTGATATGGGCAATCATGATGCTTACCATCAGGCACTTGATTTGCTCGTCTTGTCACTATCATAAAAAAAAATATTTTTATATTTTTTTTTTAATATAAATTAGTATTATATATATTATTTTTTTTTATAAATTAATTAATTATTGATTATTATATACGTATATGCATTATTATATATGCACTAGCTGTGCCCTGCGGTTTCACCCGCGTGGGAATATCGGGGTAAAAAGCACCCAATGTGTTAAGCTATCTACATACTAAATTTCAGCTCAATCGGTACAGTAGTTTTAGAGTGAACACGGAACAAAAATACACACAAAAAAAATCGCTAGATGGCAATTTAATGGATGGTTGAGTAGAACACGCTAGCGTTTTGTTTACCTGTTACAAAGGTAACTTTTACACATTGTACTAAGATTTGAGAATTATACTAGGATGTATATCGTATGTACTCGTTATTGCTGTTGCCAATATTTGGTATATCATCTGTATGAAAATCTCAAAGGTTCCCCCCAAAAAATATTCATAAGTTATCCTGATATCCCTTTGCGTGTGCCAAAACGGGTTACATCCTCTATCATCGTAACAATGAGCCACTCAACCACTGTATCGTGAACCACCTTACTTCCACGAAATTACTGTTCAATCGACCACACAATCTGGTCAAGTATTCAGGTCAGAATAAATCAAATGACCTATTTTGCTTCGGACGATTTGCTCAATATTTGGTCCTCGCGTAATGAAATGCGAAGGAAAATTGAGTAAAAGAACGTAGAGGTACCAATCGTCAACCCTTTCCTATGTTAGAAAGGTTTTTATCCTTAAAGGTCCCTTTCCTTGTAGATTGTAACAGATTTTCTGATGTTTTCGTAAATCTTTCTTGGGATAAGAAGTCCGAAATAGAATACTGGGTCTTTGGTTATTTATAGGGAATATGGGCCGTGGGATAAGATAAATGTTCATACTAGTTTTGAAATTCACAGGACTTCAGAAAGCGAGGATGCAGAAAAAAACACGAGCGACTCAAGAATACCGCCACACTGCCACATCACAATCAAATGCACTAGAGAAGTATGTTCTTTTCTATTAATTGTTACCAATTATTTGGATAATATTATTATTGACCAATCTTCTGGTGGACTGTTATATTATTTCCCAAATAAATGTCTTCGATTATCTCCAGCGGAACTGTCTGTACTACTTGCATCCTTATCCCAATAGATATCTTAATAATTAATAACCTTGTTGGATGGGACTATGGGTAGACCACTCTCGTGTTTCGTTGAACTACCAAACTGTCTCGATGCTTAATCGGGGCAAGAACGTTAAAATATGCAACAAATTTGTTGAACCTTTCGTCTGTTCCTAATACTGAGGCCATTGATAGGGGGTTTTATGTTCACACTTTCACACCAAAACTGAAGGAGAATCGCTTTTGTTACTTTTACGTACGTATCGCTTTCTCGTTGTTTACCCGTTTACTGCGTTTTGTGGTACAGGCACAGCAAGCTTTTTCGCTCTACTCATGTGGCTGTTTTGGTCTCAAAGTTTGGAAGTTATTGTTTTCCGAAAAGTGCAATCTGGAGGTCTAACTAAACAAGTCAAGAGTGAATAGGTATCTTCTAGGCAAGCACGCACTATTGTCGACTGCGTCGTCACTTACCTATACCATCACTGACTGAGACTGTGGTCAAGGTCATTCGTGATTAAAAATAAATAAAAAAGCTTAACAGACAAAAATAACCTTCTTTGGACCCTCCTCTCTAGAGCCAATGTTTACCTATCTCTTGAATAGTTCACTGATCTGACTGACCTTTTAATCCACGCAAGGGAGGCGAGCACTAATTTCCTAGGCTATTATTATTTTCAATATTTTCTTATCCTCAGACTGCCTCGTTGGTCTATAATGGTCGCGAGCGATACTGCTGAGCATGTAGTCCTGGGTTAGATTCCGAGGGGCATAAAGAGCATAAGACATAAAGAGTTATTGGTATTTTAATTAAGTATTTCTAAATAGCAGCCTGGAAACTGGAGTTGTGCCCGGTTGATTGTAATAGGTTCGTCCCCATAGGAATTTAAAACATGACTGGCGAGATGTGGATGTACCTATATATTCATAGTAGGTACAAATCTACCTAGCCCTTTGGGTTAAAAGGCGTGATGTTATATTTACCTCTTCTAGATAGCTGGTTTCAACGGCCTATCAGAAGCAGTCCGAAGACTGGATTTCTCATCAGCCGTCCGTGACGTGAGGAGGTTCAACTATATATGCGCACTCCTAGAGTTACTGCTTTGCGGACAAAGACTGACCCACTTACCTGGTGCTGCACAGAAACTGCTGTTGTCCATGTTGGAACAGCTAGCTGATCAAGGTTAGTTGTCATTATATAATCTCTCATTGGAGGGGTTTTGCCAATACTCGCTACGCTTGGCAGGCGGGTTCGCAAGAGCAGTTCAATGGTTTGATAGCCTATGTTCAGCAGTAGACTTCCAACAGCTGAAATGATTATGATGATTTTTTGCAAACCCCGACCTTGGCACGAAAGACTAGATGACATTTGTCTTAAACAGAGTTTGAAAAATTATTAAATCTACAGCCTATTAAAAGAGATAACTGGCGGAGTGTGGGTCATTATACCTATATGGGTACACCTCTGCCTAACCTTTCGGGAGAAATGCGTGATGTTATGATGATGATAAAATGTGATATAAACTCTTCCAGTGGCAACATCGAAACAGAATCTAAACGCGCTCCGTTGCCTACTAGTAGCATTATCAACCTTGCGCGAGGCCGAGCGTGCGGCGTGCTGGGGACGACCACTCGGCTCGCGAGCGTTGTGGGGTCACCACGACCACGCCATAGCCAGGATACATAGGATCGCTGATGCTATTAGCATACAGGAGGTTAGTCACTGTTTACGGGTTATCAAAGGACTGTTTACATGTATATACATAGGTCGGTGCGGGTCGGGTGTCAAATACAACGCGCTCCAGAACTATTATATTAACCTCAGACAGAGATATAGATGGACGATGGATAAGTTTGACGTGTCTGTGGCATCGTAGCTTTTAACGGATGGACCGTTTTTGATACATTTTTTGTGTATGAAAGTTGGCATGATAGAGTGTTCTTAGTTTTGTCTCATGAAAATCGGTTTAGCCCTTCGAAGATTAAAATCTTTTTTCAGTTGAAGGGAATATGAGCAACGTCCAGTGGTTTGTTCGATTCGGAATTTGGTGTCCTATCACTTCAACAATATTTCAAGCCTTTGGTAGACTTGACACGATGATGCAGCATCTGGTCCAGATGGGCCAGTAGCCAAATATATCGTGTTTGGACTTATTGATTATTGGAATAGTCTCAATGAATATGCAACAGATAGATGGGGACCAGGGTCTGATAATGGAACAGGAGAAGGGGGTTCTATAAATTTCTTAATTTACATTAAAATTTATCTATGCAGCCACTTGACCACTGAGTAGATAAGATACGTAAGGGTGTATTTGTTTTTGGGTTCCAGCCTGGACCAGAAGTAGCTCCTAAACTACACGACTTACCCGAAGAGTGCATCAGAGAAATACTGCTAAGGATATCGGATCACAGAGATCTAGATGTAAGTTTTTTTTTATGATAGTGAATGACAAGACGAGCAAATCAGGGGCCTGATGGTAAGCATCAAGATTGCCCATATCAGACACAGTGTCACCTAGTGTTTTAAAATTCAAAATTCTGCGCGGCACTGCACTGTGCCTGTCACCCTGAGATATGAGTTGATAAATCTCATCATGCCCAGTAATTTCGCTGGTAACATTGCCCTTTAGGCCGGAACACAGTTATGTTTGTACATTACTGCTTGATAATAGTTGGCTTAGATATTAAATTGATTGGAGTCAATTTAGCATTTAATAACTAATTTTAGACAGGCCTTAGAAATTGTAACTGTTGGTACGATAGATATATTTCTAATCCAACAAAGGTACGAAAGCAATTTCACAATAAATTCTTAAATCTTCTTACCAAAGGTATTAATTTTATTTTCCATCAAAACTTTAAAAACAGATAAAAACCAATAGCAACTTTCTGACTAAATGTGTTTTTCCAACAATAGTACGCAATTTTCAAACAATAAGGAATTTTGTAACAATTATTCAAGATATCCTTAATTCGGACACCAAGGATCCAACATTATTGCAGAATTGCTTACTTTTGGACATAAGTAAGCAAAACAAAACAAAAGTAAGCAATTATCCAACAATAGAGCAACCAACAATAATAAGCAATTTTCCCACAAAAGTAAGCAATTTCCAACAAAAGCGAGCAATTTTCCATCAAAAGCAATCCTTTCTCCTAATAGTCCGCATCATCAGCGTGGCCAGTGATGTCGTGCATAGTGTCGGAGCAGCGCACGTGGCGCGAGCTGGTGCGGCACCACTTCACTCGCGCGCAGGAAGACAAGCACAAACACAAGTGCACCACGCACTCGTGTGTCGACTGGAAGAACATGTTCCATACGCTTAGGAAGTAAGTTTAATATTATACTATTTACTGGCCCACTGATAAGTACTTTTTTTTTTTTATTATTTACAAATTAAAATACTAAATAAAATACAATTTAAAAAGTTACCTCTATGTAACTGGTGAACAAAACGCTACATATAAAACATACATTCACGCCTTTTTCCCGAAGGGGTAGGCAGAGGTGTACCCAGGACTCAGTCCCATAGTAGATACACCCACATTTCGCCAGTATGTTATTAGTCCCATGTAATAGGGGGCGAGCCTATTGCCATCTACCGGGCACAGTTCCAGACTCCAGGCAGTTATTGTGATAATTCCTAATGGAAAAATCCAATATTTAACACTGCCTGACCTGGGGATCGAACCTAGCGTATTCTAACTCGACCCCAGCGGCATCTAACGCTGGTTTTAGGGTTCCGTGCCTCAAAAAGAAAAAAGGAACCCTTATAGGATCACTTTGTTGTCCGTCTGTCAAGACACTTTTACGAGAACGCGTGGAGCTATCAAGTTGAAATTGATATCAGCTACTCAAATCTGCGGTCTATTGTGGCTGTAAAAAAATCATACGTCTAAGTTAAAGTAATTAAAATTATAGCCATTTTACTGCATATTTCCATACTTTGCGCAAGGAACTAGATGGAGCTGTACGTTCTTAGTAGGCGGATTGTTTTTGGGATTAGAAGCATTTTGGTCAGGTATCTAGGTATGGAACCTACACTTTGCATACATACGTATGCCTTGACAATTTATTTTGTGTGTATGTTTGTTTCGTTTTCACGCTAAAACAACTGATCCGATTGAGCAGAAATTTGATGGGTATATAGATTGGACCCTGGTTTTTATAGTTTTAGCTGTGCCTCGCGTTTTTACCCGCGTAGTCATCGTTCCCGTGGAAATATCGTGATAATAAGTACCCTATGTGTTATTCCAGGGTACCTAAACTATCTACATACCGAATTTCAGCCCAATCGGTTCAGTAGTTTTGGCGTGAAAGAGTAACCATCCTCACATTTTCAAATTTATTAGTAGGATGTAATTTCAAACAAATAATTTAATTGAAATAATATTGTTTCACAGACAATATGGACTGCGAGAAGACTTGCAGTACGCCGAGACGTTATCTCTGTGTAGACACTGCAAGTGTTTGTTCTGGAGATCGCTCGGACACCCCTGTATAGCCGATCAAGTAAGAATCACTTAATTTACTATTAGAAATCAGAAGTTTTTTTTTACAATAAAATTGAATAGCCTAAGAATCACAACATTTGAATCGATAATACAAGGGACCGCTAATTTTCACAGAACATAAGCAGGCCTAGGACACTCCGCAATAAAGTTATGAAGCTACAAGTCGCTGGGGCGTCCGTCAGAACGGGACATCTATTGGTTAGACAGAGAGAACAGATATAGAGATACACGATAGAAAGTGAGGCAGCTTGTAGATTAACGATAAAATAATTAGTAAGGCGCTGTGCGACCTGAAATGCACTTTATTGCGTCGGAGCTAGAGTCGCTATTTATTTGAATGATTTCGAGGAGTGTCCCTTCTGTCCCTTTTTAGTATTAGTATTCTGTGACGTAAGTAAAAACGTCCGCACGGTACGATAGCTTGATCGAGACTACGTGGGGAGCCATTGTGCATACAACCAGCTTGCTTTTATACCGTTCGAACAGAATTAGACAGATTGTGACCAAGGTCTATAGATGGAGCAAGAAGTAGTGGAAGAGGGATATCTTTTAAATATCCTAGTTTACATTTGTCCATTATGTTTTCTTTCCAGTGTCCAGAATATCGTGAGCGGCTGAAAGAAGCGGGAGGACCTCTCCCGCCTTGTCCCGTCCCGCCCGCGGCTTTCCTTAAATTCTTCTCACTTTGAACCTTATGCTATCGAGAATAAGGACTTGTTTGCATTATATTAATACTCTCCTTTGTTAAAAAGTTTTACAGATTTCCGGTTGTCTATGGTTCTTTTAACAACCACTTACAAGCGAATTGGTATCTTATGTCCAGGTTACACGGTTGTTTTTGTAGGAAATCTGTGCCTTGCTTAAAATGAGGGTACTTTGAACATAATGGGATAGTTGAGTTCGTGCATTATGAATTAGGTATTATGATTTTTTAAATAAGTATTATTTTATTCAAAATATATTATTATAACTAATGCAGCTTGTTGATAGAAATTATGATAATACATAAAATCATAATATTTTTGCATCTTTTACTTATCCAAAAAAGTAACTTATAAAAACGACTGAATTATGGAAAGATCTCAGGCGGGCTGGCCTATCATTGAATTTAATGTAGAGCTATATATCTCTTTTTCGTGAAAAAAAATATATAGAGAAAAGCACAAAATCTGGAAATTTTTTATAACATTTTGTTGAAATTTTGTTGCAATAGATATGACATAAAAGAAATTTAAAAAAAGAAAGAAAATATTCTTGTGCCTACGTATGTATAGCTCTAATTATAAAAAAAAAAAGTGTTATGTATAAAATTCTTGAATTATTGATGTTAGTTGATATATTTTAGGTAGAGATTATAAATGCAATGAATTACTTTTTCGGTAAATTGAGCCAGAATGTTGCTTTAAAACTAACGGTATTATTAGTCAACTGCAAATAATGAAAAAAAAAATTGTTAAAAAAAATTGTTGCAATATTGTAAAAAAAATTGTTGCAATATTGATTTGTCTATGACGAGATTTAATCCCTTTGAACTCCAGCGGACACTAAGGCCTCCACTACACGCTAGGTTAGACGTCAATCAAGTGCCAAAAATCATGATTCTTCTCAGACATAAATACCGAAAATACCTACAAAAATCGGGTTTATTATACAACTCATAATGTCGCATAAAATGGCTGTCATAGTTTGATTTAACTACTACGAAACTTGTCGCTTATATTGGCTGATCAGGCACTTATCTACAACTGTCACAACCAACAATGTGCTGACAGTTAGACAAGTTAACTATCAATCATCGCGGTGACTGACAACACTGACAGCAAAACCTACCGTGTAATGAACTCCATAAAGTAGGTATTGAAATTCCGGCCACCGGTGACCCGTGTTTTGAACGTTTTAAAGATTTAGTTATTTTTTATTGCACTAACACTAAATACAACGCTTTAAAAATACTTGTGTATGTGATATTCCCAAAACTGATTTTTCGTGTGCTTATTTTATTGATATCATAATATTGATATGATTTTGTTTGTTTGTTTTTTTTTATTAAACTTCTATTTAATATTTTATTCTGTTCGGTATTGTAAACTTTGCGAGCTCGGTATTATAAGTTTTTATTTGTAAAAATGTAAAAATTTAATTTTTCAATGGACAGTTTTGATATGATTTTCCTAAACCACGACGTTAACGTTTAATTAATTAAATGAATTGCATTTTTAATTTTACCAAATAAAATATACTCCTTAAATTAAAACCAATTTTATGTGTACTTATTGTAAATTGCAATATAATTCATCTTTTGAAATTTGACAAATGTGTATATAGGTACATATACAATTTTAATTAATTCTATTTGACTTATTTGGTTTTAGTTTTGGATTTTGATATGTTTTTTTGATTTGTAATGTTACCTATGGATTTTATTATCTAAAATAAATGAAATAAAAAAAACATTATCAAAAATAGGAATTAATATAACTGATAAAATATTCTGGGCCTAAAACAAGACATTGTTCTAACTTTGGTATTCCGTCACACTAAAAAAAAAAACTATAAAAAAATTAGGAAAATAGCTGTATATAGTATAGTCATAATATAATAAGCACTATCTACTAGTGGGTCAACTGTGTCTAGACTGTGGTCTTCACTACTTCGAAGGCATAAAAAAAATCTTAAGATTTATTTTCAAGGTCAAAGTAAATTAAAATTGATCACAATATGACACTTTCAAGTCAATGAAGCTGAATAAGAATGAACTGTGCCGTGGTACAAATTAACTGGCTTTGGACAAGAGAAAGAGAGTCACTAAATATTATTTTCCTTTAAATATTGTTTGTTTCACAAATAGATATTGTGCCACTCCACAATTTGTTATTTAATGTTATTCAACGCGTTCAACTAATATTTATTATTGCTAAAATGTGTTCTAAGCATAATGCCTATGAATATGATTATAAGTTACTATTATATTTAATAAGGTGTAAAGAAGGAAAAATAATTATGAAAATTGTTACAAGCCGGTTCAATAAAGAAAAGTCTCTAAAATCATGTCGTCTCGCTTGCACACTAGTCAGAGCACTAGTATGCAAGCGAGAGGACATGATTAGCGCCGCTATCTTAGATTCGTTTCTATATTGAACCGGGTTATACATTTGTGTCCATAGCACGTTATAGACTGGTTTTCACTATATGAGTACACTTTGGACCAAGTACGCTCGGACTACACTTCTGACGCTAATCATATACCCTCTTATTACATTGACTAAATTTACTCAGAGGATTAAATCGGTAATAAGTTTCTATAGGAATAAACTCCTTATTACCGATTTAATCCATGTAAATTTAGTCAATGTTAAGCAGAACGAAACGAATTTTAGAATTATTTTTATGAAAACTCCCACACCTGCCCGCGTCGATACGGCCGAATCGGTGGTGAGCTCAGAACAAAAAGGTGGTGTGAGGTTTCATAGGATTTCATATAAGTAAAGAATTTCCGCTCGGATAAATGTGCGCGAGGGATAGTAAACACGTCATCCTAAACATCTTCATTCCTTATTTCTAATCATATTCTTACAAGCAGACTCTGACAAAATGTAGGAAACAAAATTCCAAGTAAAATATCTTAGGATCGCGGCATGAAAATGTCATACTCCTCTGGGGGGATCTTTTCTTGTTATTGTAATAAAATGTAGAAAATTAGTACATTTTTGTAGCCTTATTACAAAAACTCATTTTAAAGTGGTCCTGCCTACCAAAAAGTAAATTTTTTATACATTTCAACTAACCAATTTTGCATAGAAACTTTTACAATATAATTAGAAAACCTCCAAAATCTGTATAAATCTTAAATTATTATTATTATGTTGGCAAACAAATAAAGTACAATTTCTTAGAATTTCTACCTACCTGTACCATAATCTGCTTGATTGATTAGAGACCATTACCTATCTTAAGATGTCCGTCTAAAGACCACTTTAGAACGAGATTTTTCTTCAAAAAACAATAAATCAAAAAACTATAAATGTATAAATTTTTTTGTAAGAAGCAAATTTAAAGTGTAATTTTTGTAATTTTCTACATTTTATTTCAATAACATACAATGACACACCTAACACCTACATAGTGTACTTTTATAATGAAAACCAGGCTTAATTATTGCAATATACATGATTCATTCAGGTGCAAAAATTAAAGCACACTTTAAAAAACAAAAAATTTAGTGCAATATCCATATTTCTTCGAAAGTAAGTACTACTTTCGAAGAAGTTGTTTTAAAGAAGAAGTTTTTAGTTGCAAATGTGATATTTTTAAGATAATTGATGTTTCATTGTAAAGATGCTACCTATACTTAGTAGTTCACATGTAGCAAGCAGCTTACCTATATTTAAGTGATTTTTAGTTATTCTGTGATTATTTTTGTGTGAAGGAATTGTTTGTTTTGTATTGTCTCACTATATTATGGTATTGTAACGGTATGAAGTATACTTATTTTGAACAAGAATTTTGTTTTATTAATTGAGTAGGGGGGCGGAGGCAGCTCGCGTCCGTAGGATTTACCATCTTTCCTAAGACCCACCCTACACGTGCCCCCTGGGTGGTGCTAAACGAGCTGCAAACGCCGGGCACGGGCGGCGGTAAATAGCCCGTAGGCCACCACAGGCCTGGAGGAGGTAAATACCCTCCTAAAAAGTGGACTTGTCACCTTGGGAAAGTGCCAAGCTTATTCATTCCCACAAAAAGTATGAAAAAATGTTAAATAATGAAGATGATTTGTCATGCGACCCGGCTAACCCCCGGCGCTCTCCGGTAACCGGGCCCGAGAGTGAGAAATATGTTACCGATGACCGGTCATGCAACCCGGCTGACCCCCGGCGCTCGCAGGTACCCGGGCCTACGAGTGTGAAATCTGCTACCGAAGACTGTGAAGAAACTAATTTAATAACAATGCGGAAGCTTTTTTTGTCCTTTGGGGTAAATGTATATCCAATCAGTCCATTTTCTCTGATGATGGTGATTATTTTCTTGTAGTATTCTGCTGTTGTGGCTAGCACATGCAGTATTCTTTTGTTTAAAATTTTGAGGCTGAATTGATCCTTACCGCACACAGATTCAATTAGTTTTGTGAGCTCCTTGACATCTTGGATGCCATAAAGGACAATCGGAGGTGGTTTACTAGGGTTTTTGGGGTGATTTGTGAGCCCTATGTGTTTGTCTGGGGAGTCCAAGGGAAGGATTTCAAACCTGTTGCTTGTTGCATTTCTTTCCAACTGGGGGGGAGAGTCACTTATTTTCCTCTTTTTATTGAAACGGGGAGATGGGGCTCGTTGCCATGAGGGTGGAGCAGGATTTTGGTGGTTAGATTCTATTCCTTGAATTGGATTTCTGGATTCTTTAATGTTTCCATGTTGAGGTTTATCTTTCATTGAGTTCTCACTCAAGGATTGGCTTCGTTGTCGTAACTTCAAGCATACCTTTATGGAATAATTGTTGAGTGAGAACCTTCTTGGTTGGTGCTGGCTTTAAAAACCTGCACTATTCTACTCCACATGAAGCCATTATCAATGCTATTGAGGCAACTGGTAACCAGGTGAAGGGAGAGATAATAAATGCGCGATATGGACCTGAAAAGAAACCCTCATCTACATTTTTTGTTAACCTCGAACCAGGAAATGACAATCCTGCAGTAAAAAACATTACTAACATTTACAATAAAAAAGTTAAAATTGAAGATCCCCGTAAATCCAAGACTATAGTCCAATGTCAACGATGCCAAGAATATGGCCACTCCAAGAACAATTGTATGAGACCATTTAGATGTGTCAAGTGTGCAGGAAATCACAAAACATCCGACTGTGCCAAGAAAGATCGAAGTACTCCGGCCAAATGTGCTCTATGCACATGCGATCACCCAGCAAACTACAAAGGCTGTCAAGTCTATAGGGAGCTTCTTGCTCGGAGACTCAACAACTCTAAGCCGAGAGAAAGAGCCTTCAACAACCGACTGCAACCTGCCTATAACAGACAATTTACTACTACATCTACTATTGATCCCAGCATGCCGCTCCCATCTACCGAGAAAAGTCATGTCTCACATCAAAAATCATATGCAGAAGCATCTAAAGCACCGCAAACCCACAACAAAGCACCACAAACAGCCACTAGCTCTGGCAACATTACCAGTACTCCAACCAACCTTGAAAATATTCTCCTAAAACAAAGTGAGAAGATTGACCTCTTACTTCAACAAATAAGTTCAATGCTGGGGCTTATCATGACTCTTGTTCAGAAGTTATCAAAATGAATAGGACTACATGTAGCATGCTACACGTAGCCACTTGGAACATCAACGGTTTAGTACCTAATACCCATGAATTAGAAGCATTCCTTAAGAATAACAAGCTTGATGTATGTCTTATATCCGAAGCACACACTACCTCTAGAAGCAGAATATGTATCCCGGGGTATATCATATACTTTACCTGTCATCCTGACGGCGGAGCACATGCTGGCTCAGCAATTGCCATTAAAACCAGTGTTAAACACTACTTGCTAGAACAGTTTTCTACTGACCATCTTCAAGCTACCACGGTTCGAATAGAAGACCATTGTGGCTACTTAAACCTATCGGCAGTGTACTGCCCTCCGCGTCACACTATTAAGGAAGCAATGTTTACTGAATTCTTCCAAACTCTAGGTAACCGCTTCATAGCAGGTGGAGATTGGAATGCTAAACATTCCTACTGGGGTGCACGGACCACCGTAACAAGGGGTCGTGAATTAAAAAAGAGCCTCGACGCTAACAAACTAACACCCTTCTCCTCTGGAGAGCCGACTTATTGGCCCACAGATAATCACAAGATCCCTGATCTCTTGGACTTCTTCATCACCAAGAATATATCCAACCTGTACATCCATATGGAATCAAGCCTCGACGGGACCTCAGACCACACCCCAGTACTGATGATATTGAGTACAACAGTTATCAATCGTGATACTAATGATGAAAATCTTCACAATGTTAAAACAGACTGGCTCAACTTCCAAGATTACCTTGAATCTAAAATTAATCTCAATCTTCCACTTGAAACTGCCGAAGACATTGATGAAGCTTGCATATACTTCACAAATCTGATCCAGGTATCGGCCTGGACAAATACCCCTGAATTGCCTACACATTCTAACAGTACTCCAATTCCAGTTGAGATCCGCAAAAAAATATCAGAAAAACGCAGACTGCGAAGGGTGTGGCAGCTTTCACGTAAAAAAGACGACAAAACTCGCCTGAATCGTGCGATTGTAGAACTAAAAACCACACTCGCCGAAATTGCTAACGAATCCCTCAAACGAAAACTGGAATCGCTATCTCCGCATAATAATGGCCCTTACTCTCTTTGGAAAGCGACAAGTTCCATGGCTCAACCTCAACCATGCCTTCCGCCGATCAGATCTGGACAAACATGGGCTCGTACAGACTCTGAAAAATCTGAACTATTTGCAGCTCACCTGGCAGAGGTTTTTAAGCCTAATGACTCCGACTGCTCTGAGGACCCAGAAATAGATGAAACTCTCAACCAAGACTTCCAGCTTAGCACTCCATTACGTCCGACGTCTCCGGGCGAATTGCGTAAGGAAATCTCATCTCTTAAACTAAATAAAGCTCCTGGATACGATTTGATTACTCCAAAGCTACTAAAAGAGCTGCCCAGGAAGTGCATTGTCTTTTTAACAAACTTATTCAATGCTACCATGAGATTACATTATTTTCCTACTCCCTGGAAAGTGTCGCAAATAGTAATGATCCATAAAACTGGCAAACCAGCCAATGAAGTTACATCTTATCGACCCATCAGCCTCACTCCTTTAGTGTCGAAACTCTGGGAGAGAATAATATTGACCAGACTCATTCCACATTTAGACGACAGCAATGTGATACCGGATCACCAGTTCGGATTCCGCAAAAATCACTCTACCGTGGAACAAGTCCACAGGGTCTACAACACTATAAGACACAGCCTCGAGAAAAAAGAATACTGCTCCGCCGCATTTCTCGATATACAACAAGCTTTCGACCGGGTATGGCATAAAGGTTTATTATGTAAAATAAAAAAGACTCTCCCTTATCAATATTACCACATAATGGCTTCTTACCTCGACCAGAGGATATTCCAAGTTAAGCAAAGAAACGCCAGATCATCCTTCCACACATGTCGCGCTGGAGTGCCTCAGGGCTCGGTGCTTGGACCAGTACTATATAACATATTCACTTATGACCTACCACAGGCTCCCAGTGTGACAGTTGCAACCTACGCTGATGATGCTGCATTCCTCTCGTCCAATGATGATCCAGATGAGGCCAGTAGAACTCTCCAAACACAATTAGACCTGACTAATGATTGGTTGCAAAAGTGGCGAGTTAAAGCTAGTGCCCCAAAATCTCACCACATAACTTTCACCCTCAGAAAAAATCTGTGTCCTGCAACTAAACTTGGCCAGGTTCCATTACCACAGACCACATGTGTGAAATACCTGGGATTCTATCTGGATCAGCGTATGACTTGGAAACATCACATAAAACATAAACGAGACGACGTGAACAACCGCTTTAGAAATCTCCTGTGGCTTCTTGGTCGACAGTCTACACTATCACTAAGTAACAAAGTCAGAGTCTACTGCTCGGTCATCAAACCGATTTGGACTTACGGGATTCAACTATGGTCTACAGCCAGCAAATCTAACATCTTGTGTTTACAACGAGCTCAAAATGCCATCACGAGAACAATCAGTGGAGCAACCTGGTTCACCCGTAACTCGGAAATACATGAATATCTTAATATAAAAACAGTTGAGGAAGAAGCAAAACGATACTCATCCAAATATATAAATAGACTAGAACTTCACCCTAACCCTTTGGCGGGCAACCTGTTGCGCGAAAGTGAATTTAATCGCCTTAAAAGAGCCAACGTGCTCATTACTCAGGATGGGCAAAGCTCTAGGCGTTGTCTATGACTTGCTCATCAAAAGCCAATGGATAAACACAACCAATCTGATAAAAGTCTGGGGACTGATGGCAGATAATCGAGGAAAAAAAAAAAAAAAAAAAAAAAAAATTAATTGAGTAGGTGCCTTTTTCCACAAGTTAGGCACAGGTGGACACAGGTGGACAATATCAAATTGCCGATCTGAGCTAATTTTTGCAGTTAAAATAATATGGGTGGAAGACAAAGATTAATTAACATTGAAGTAAAATACTTTAATATATTTTTTATCACAAGTTGTTACAAAAAGATTTAGTGTAATACTTAAGCCTACCATCTACCTACCTACCTGTCAAACTAAACATTTTGCAAAATGCTGGAATGGTGGAATATTTTGAATAGTGAGACAACTTTTCTGATATCTATAATATATTTTTAAACATTTTTCTAACAATCGCCCCTTAAGGCGCGATCCAAAGCAAATTCACCCTCTCGACAAAAATCTTATAAAATAAAAAGGCACTGAAAACTTGCTTGGATTAAATTGGATTATTTACAGAATCTTTCTATTTTTCTTCTAGTTCCTAGTTGTCTTTATTTTACGTTATTACATGTGGTATTTTTTAGATCTTCAAAAATGTAGGTGGTATGATCACTCATACCACCCACATTTTTCGCCCTCTCACTCATTTGTTTTGGACTGTGCCTTAAGTACTTGCTAAAACTCAACCTGCAAATCAATCTTTCAACCCAAGTCTATGCTTTCAACAATGTGTTGGTTTCTCTTGCCCCATAGTGGTACCCAAATTAGCTTCAAAATGGAACACTTTCATTGTTGTTTCAACTTGTGTGCTCACTGGTGTAATTTGTACCTAATTTTATGTATACTACTATGGACCAATATTACATAAATTATTAAGCTCGTATCACATAAGTTAACATTGAAACCATTTTAACATTGCATAGCTTTTATTTTGAATATTACATCATCAGCCGGAAGATGTCTACTGCTGAACAAAGGCTTTCCCCATAGAACACCATAAATATTCAATTTAATTTGAAATTAATTTGAATATGATTATATTCATGAGGGGGAATTTTGGCATAATCACCACACTTGGCAGGCAGCTCGGTGATTGCAGTACTTGGAATACTTGGAAACAGAGTGCTGCTGCCCACTCTCTGAATATGTCTCATGGCTCCTAGGGGATGAGAGTGATGGCCCTATTATATAGCGGGGAACCACACAGCACACTATGAACATTTTCATTAATTTTATTTAACACTTCGAATATTATGCATGAATATTAGGGAATATTAAAGTAATTAATAAATATACTTCACTTAGCACTAGGAAAATTCAGCTTTCACATTCTCACAATGACGAACTAAATGTTTCAATTTATAAACGAGATCCTGTAATTGTTGGCCGCCACAAGTAAAACGGACATCGTCGCCGTCAGTCTTCAGTATAACAGTGTACAGTAAGTTATCTGATCCAGTCCCGGTAGTGTTTGTTACCACTTCAAGTTTCCACTCGACGTCGACGATTTTTGGTAGAATGTTCAACTCATGAGCCTTGGAATCCATGGTTTCTTATTTATTGATTATTTGGGGTTGAGGACCACGGAGAGCTACTCAGCTATTATGTTTTTATTGATAACGCAAAACATTTCCCTTAAATTTCACCGCTACCGCGTCTTGTTTTATCCAAACTTCAAAATAAGATTTTATGTTGTTTTTTTGCTTGATTTCAATATCTTGAAACTGTAGTTTATTGATTTAAAGTTATAGTAATCGTTCTTTCGTATAGTATAATTCTTCTGTAATTTTTAATCTTGATAATTTTTTATTAGTAAAACCTCCGAGTAAATTTTAACACAAAACAAAAGGATACTACCTATAGATAAAAAGAACTCTGTGGATACTACTACTGTATACTTACTCTCTCAGCACAGCTGAGTTGCGAGCTGACAGCTGACAATGACATTTCGGCTCGGCCCGTATTTAAGTTATCTGTGTCAGTTTTACAAACTGTTTCAGATAAACCACAAACTATAGAAGTTTCAAGTTTGTAGCTCTTTCACATTCATTGAAGTACTTCAATAATTATGTCAGCCAAAGCGGAAACGGTACCACAGGTACCACAGGACCACAGAGCTCAGCATAGATAATACATCTATAGAACTCAGAATGGTACCAGTACTGCAACTATTTGTAAACACGAGACGATTCCTATTTTTCTAATTTTTTACATTAGAATCAACAAAAACAATGGTTATAGCCATTGGGTTCGAAGGGAGCGCTAATAAGCTTGGCATCGGTATTGTAAAAGATGGGGAAATACTAGCAAATTGCAGGCGAACTTATATCACACCACCGGGCGAAGGTTAGTTCAGTCTTATTAAAAAACAATGGCTTTTACCACCACCATAGATATCAGTAGTGTAAATAAAGCTTTAAAAAATATTTCTTAAACTTTAGACAAACAAGTTTCAAATTCGAAAATATGTAAGAAAAGTCTTTTAAATAATATATCTTTTTAGGTTTTCAACCTCGAGAAACGGCAGAACACCATCAACAGCACATTCATGAGGTTCTACGCGAAGCTTTAGATCAATCTGGCATCAAGCCAGAGGATATTGATGTGGTTTGCTATACTAAAGGGCCAGGCATGGCGCCACCTCTTATGGTTTGTGCTATAGTCGCAAGAACCTGTGCTTTACTCTGGAAAAAACCTTTATTAGGAGTTAATCATTGTATTGGTCGTATCCTTTTCATGTCTACTATTAACATCAACTCAGGGTGACATGCCGACTATAGCTGTTTTTTTTTCTGGTGCATCCTATTTGTATAGTAATAACAGTAACTATTTACCTATGAAGCACCTGCTATTATTTTAATATGAGTAAAATAAACCAAAAATAATTATATTAATCTGCTCACACTTTACATACAAAAAAGTTATAATAGTAGATTGTTACACTAGGGGCTAAAGAGACCCATTGTTTACAAGGTAGTTTGATTCAGCTTTAAAAAGGGATTAAATAGAAATCGAGTTATTGTCACTACTGACAAGGCGCTAAAACTCATAATAAAATTATGAAATAATAAAAAATATAAAATTATGAAAGTTTTATGAAAAGTAGTTTTCACTATAACTGTGAGAAAATAAAATTATTAATTTCACCAAAACATTTTGGCTAATATCCTATACATGCGACACCAAAAAAATATAATTGCATTGGTAACAGAGAAAAATTAAAAAGAAATTTACTCAACCCCCTAGATCTTGAAAAGTGATTTTATCCCCACTGTTATGCAATCATATAAAATATAATATGCGACAAAAATAGTAAGTAAGATAATGATAGTAAGATTTCACCTGAACAACTGCACACAGACATAGAAATGGGCAGATTAATAACAAAAGCCAACAATCCAACAGTTCTGTATGTGAGCGGGGGCAACACACAGATTATAGCATACTCTAGAAAGAGGTACAGGATATTTGGTGAGACTATTGATATTGCTGTGGGGAATTGTTTGGACAGGTGAGTTAGAAGAATAAAGACTGTCCATTTTAGGCTATGAACTTTCATACAAATATAATATGTTATATATAATATGTTATACAGCCCTAAAACGTGGTGAAATTCTGTTGTCCTACTTATATATAGAATATAATATTATATGCAGCTTTGTTTCCATCATTCATAAGTAAAAGATAGCAGAGATATATACAACACAATAATATCCCTAAGCCATAATTAAATTAAGTGTTTTATATTTTTTATGTATGTTAGTCTGTAAGGTATTTTTTATTAATATGGGCCTCTGGTGCATATAATTTATTATACGCACTATTGCCTGAAATAAATGAAATTATTATTATTATTATATAAAACCCGGTTGTCAGAAAGAGATGAACACAGGTACACAGCTATGTGAGCAGCAAACTTTATACGTGCAACATCGGCGCAAGACAAGGTGCGACTGACTTGACTCAAGCCAATTAGCTTTACTTAAGTTCACCATGCAGAGCAGGGTAAAACGCATCTACCTCAGTTATATAAAGTCATTGATTTTAGGCCATTAATCCTACTTCCTATCCTACTAATATTATAAATGTGAAAGTTTGTGAGGATGGGTGGATGGATGTTAGTTACTCTTTTACGCCAAAACTACTGAACCGATTAGGCTGGAATTTGGTATGTATATAGTTTAGACCCTATTGCACACTTGTGCACTGCCTCGGTGGCGTAGAGGGCGCATGCTCGACTGCCAATCAAGAGGTCCCGGGTTCGATCCCCAGGTCAGGCAAAGTGTTAAATATTGGATTTTTCCATTAGGAATTATTTCAATAACTGCCTGGAGTCTGGAACTGTGCCCGGTAGATGGCAATAGGCTCGCCCCCTATTACATGGGACCAATATAACATACTGGCGAAATGTGGGTGTATCTACTATGGGACTGAGTCCTGGGTACACCTCTGCCTACCCCTTCGGGAAAAAAGGCGTGAATGTGTGTTTATGCACACTTGTGTACTTTTTATCCTGATACGAATGGGAACGAAGACTACCCGAGTGAATCCGCGGGTCGCAGCAAGTTTTATTTAGACCTTTTCTGTGGCAAGCTTTAAGAGTGTATGCAGCCTTCTAGGAATTTGACACAATCCTATGAAAAATTTACCAAATGGATTGTATTCCCGTGTATCCTGCGAATATTATTAACCCATTCTATAAATTTATATCCTGATATTTTTATAGTGAAGTAAACTATGTCCCTGTCATTTAATTTTTCTTTTGAACTCGTTGGTTTTTCATAGAGAACTTCCAAAAATCTCAGTTTTTCACGCGTGATTGGGCGTTCACTACAAAAAAATGTAGAGTTTACCTATAAACAAAAATAAAATGATAGGGCTTTACTTCATATTTAAAATATCAGGATATAAATATATCAAATAGGTTTACTGTATTCGGAGGAAACCGAGGAATACAAAACATCGATTTAGTAAATTTTCCATAGGATTGTGTCAAACTGCTAAGAGGTTCTCTTTCCTGATAATTCTTTCTTAATCTTTGTTGTTTACTTGCAGGTTTGCTCGTGTATTAAAATTATCAAATGCCCCAAGTCCTGGCTACAATATTGAACAAGCTGCTAAGAAAGGAAACAAATACTTACACCTACCTTATGCCGTTAAAGGTAAGCTTAAAGGCACGGAGGTCTTTGAAAAGGCCCTTTTTGGGTTTCCAAAGAGAAAATTCATGTATTAATCCCCTTATCCCATTAAACTGAGCTTGGCGAGCTCAGTTTCAGTATGTAAGTAGTTTAGACCCTGGAATAACACATAGGGTACTTTTTATTTGACATTCCCACGGGAACGAAGACTACGCGGGTGGAGCCGCGGGGCACGGCTAGTTTATAATAAATAGTAGTTTTTGTGTCCTGTCACAGAATACCAAAGGGACAGAAGGGACACTCCACAAAATCATTTATATAAATAGCGACTCTAGCTCCGACGCAATAAAGTGCAATTCAGGTCGCACAGCGCCTAACTTGTTATAGTTCTATTAACATACAAGTTGCCTCTCTTTCTATCGCATAGCTCTCTATCTGTTCTCTCTGTCTTGCCCATAGAAATTTTGCAGGCCTGGTCCTGTGTGGTATTTCTTAGTTTATAGCTTACAATAAAGTATTAACTATTGATCTACCTATATCAATTGTCAAAGAGCTCCAAAACATTTCCAGGCATGGATGTAAGTTTCTCCGGCATCCTATCGTACATGGAGGATAAGATAGACGAGTTGCTGAAGGAATACACGCCAGAGGACTTGTGCTACTCATTACAAGAGACAGTGTTTGCTATGCTCGTGGAGATCACTGAGCGGGCCATGGCACATTGTGAATCTGATGAAGTTGGTATATTTTATTACTATCTGTACCGTTGGTTATTGTTCCGTGACTTTGTCTGTGTGGAATTCAAGGGTTTTAATTTTTTCTACGGAACACGATTAATTTTTTTTAAAAGAAATCATCAACTATCTGCTAGTGAAAGTCCCGTTAAAATCGGTCCAGTCGTTTCGGAGAATAACGGCAACAGACAGACAAAAAAATTATTTTTGGTAGAATAAGTAGTGTTTACGTTCATAGAAATACATACAATCACGCCTTTTTTGTACTCGGTCCCATAGCCGACAAACCCACATTTCGGCAGTATGTTATTGGTCCCTTGAAATAGGGGGCGAGCCTATTGCAATCTACCTGGGACAGTTCCAAACTCCAAGCAGTTATTGAGATAGTTTTTACAAACTGTGCCTGGTGGATTACCAACGGCTGAGATGATGATTAGTCATCATCTCAGCCGTTGGTAATCCACTACTGAACATAGGCCTCCCTCATAAAGGGGGGTTTTGCCAATACTCGACACGCTTGGCAGGCGGGTTGTCGAGCGAGTTCCTAATGGAAAAAGCCAATAATTAACACTGGCTGACTTGGGGATCGAACCCGGGGCCTCCTAATCGGCAGTCCAAAAAAAACGAATTATATCCAAAAAAAACAACAACAGCAAGCACCTATGGAAATGTATTAAAAAGGTCACTTTCAGGTCAAAACACCAGGAATCAAATTCGAGTTTACTGCCTTTGCACTCCTCACCTATACTAGCCGCTAACAACATAAATAGTTACTTCGTAAATGTAGGGAAAAAATTAGCGGAACCTATTACAAATATCCAGCCCGCCACGCTATCCATAGACTCCAAGTTATCTAGCTTAAAAACTTTTGCTTTGCTAAATACCGACGAGCACGAAATTACACAAATTATTTCCGGGCTGAAAGATGATTGCGCAGCTGGGTGGGATAATATTAACAATAAAATCCTCAAAAAATTTAAGCATTTACTGGTAGCTCCCCTAACATCTATTTTTCAAACTTGCCTCTCTAGTGGAATTTTTCCAAAATGTTTAAAAAAGGCCGTAGTAATTCCAATATTTAAATCTGGTAGCAAAGATCAGGTCTCAAATTATAGACCTATATCTCTATTACCAGCAGTGTCAAAAATTTTAGAGAAAATTATAAATAAAAGGCTTGTAAACTACTTGGAAAAAAATCATTTTCTCTCGCCCATGCAGTTTGGTTTTAGAGGTAAATTATCCACGGCAGATGCAGTTCATGATCTGACTTCTTATGTCTCGCAAGAACTTGGAAATGGAAACCAGTGCTTAGGTCTTTTCCTAGATTTGGCAAAAGCTTTTGACACTGTGTCTATCCCCATTCTTCTAAAAAAGCTAGAGACTTTGGGTATACGTGAGACCCAGTTGAGACTTTTTGAGGACTATCTGGATGACCGGTACCAATGTGTTAGGATTGGAAATACTACCAGTGATTATCAAAAAAACTCAGGTTTTGGCGTACCACAGGGCAGCATATTGGGCCCTACTCTATTTTTGGTTTACATAAATGATCTCTGCAATCTAAATTTAAATTCTGGTAAAATCATTTCATACGCTGACGATACGGCATTAATTTTTTCCGCCAAATCATCCGCAGAATTATTCGAATATGCACAGGCAGGATTTAACATTGTAAACAATTGGCTTCAGCACAACCTACTTACATTGAACGCTGATAAAACAAAATATATTCACTTTTCCATGCGAAAGCCTCAAGGTTATATATTACATCCGCATTTGTACGCACATAATTGTCAAAATCAATTAGTCAACATAACATGTAAATGTCCAATCATCAGTAAAACTACCAATATTAAATATCTCGGGGTTACGATTGATGAGACTCTATCTTTTAAGCAACACATTGGAAATGTAACTAACAGGCTTCGCAAAATAATATATGTTTTTAAAACACTCCGAACAATAGCAGAGTCAAAACTTATCATGCAAATCTATTTAGCCTTATGTCAATCCATAATTCAGTACTGTATAACCTCCTGGGGTGGAGCTCTAAAAACGACTATTCTACCCCTTGAACGTGCTCAAAGGGCAATCCTCAAAGTAGCCCACTACAAACCATTCTTCTATCCTACACACCTTTTATATAAAAACTGCAACGTGTTAACTGTGCGCCAACTTTTCATCTTCCACTTAATATTAGCACAACATCGGAGGCTTGCTTATAACACAAATGTGACTAACAAGAGACGGAAAGATATAGTCTGTCCTACAGCAGCGAGCTCGAAGCATATATTTATAAATAGATTCTTTTCGTTTCTAGGTCCTTTTCTTTATAATAAAATAAATAGAACTTTAAATATATATGAACTAAATAATTTTTGTTGTAAGAAAAATGTAAGTAGATATTTACAGACCCTGTCTTACAAACAGACAGAAGACTTACTTTTAGTGTGTAAATAAGTAATTTGTTTTAAGTATTATTTTTTTATGTTTTACCTAAAATAATTTGACTCAGTAATTAAGCAATACGTAAGTTATCGTTAATTTATTTGTATCCCATTGTACTTATAAGAAATTTTTTGCCTGAAATACAGGTTTGTTAAACCTAGTTCAGGCTATATTCATATTAGGTCTAAGTTTTTACAATTTATTTAATTATCAAAAATGTGAACTTATGAAGAAATAAACGATATTATTTATTTATTTTATTTATTATATAAAATCCTTTTTTTTATAGTGGTAGGCCTCTTTTGCAGGAGGCCGCCTTGGGAAGTACCAGTACACCTTTGCCACAGTTATTCATCCGCCAAGCAGTAATGTGCAAACATTACTGTGTTCCGGTCTGAACAACTTATATCTCAGAGTGACAGGCGCAGTACAGTGCCGCGCAGAATTTTGAATTTTAAGACACTGGGTAGCACTGTGTCTGATATGGGCAATCATGATGCTTACCATCAGGCACCTGATTTGCTCGTCTTGTCACTCATTATCAAAAAAAAACCCTGTCATTTTAATATTCAACAATTTTTTTCCTGATTCGAAAGAATCGTAGATCCGATCCGGGGCCGCTAATCAGAGTGAAAAAAAAATGGCCGTGTATGATGGTGTAAAAGATGACCTGTATTTTCCAATTCCAGGTCCTAATAGTAGGCGGTGTGGGCTGCAACGAGCGCCTTCAAGATATGATGGGAGTTATGTGTGGAGAACGCGGCTCCAAGATCTTCGCAACGGACGAGCGGTTCTGCATAGACAACGGCGTGATGATAGCCCACGCGGGAGCCCTAGCCTTCGCTAGTGGAACCAGGATGGACATGAACGAAGCCACTGTGACTCAGAGATATAGGACTGATGATGTTCTCGTCACGTGGAGAGATGACTGATTAAACTTGGTTGTTGATTTTTGTGTTTTAATTTACGTCATATGACTTGTAACTATAGATACTTGTATACTTGTAGGTATAGATATACCAATCATTTTGTTTGTTGGGGGTCAAACCCCCTCTATCATTGTTATATCCATATTTTTTTACAATCTGAATGAAAATTTTCACCATCGGGCGGGATTCGAACCCGAACTCGCCTCACCATTACGCGTGGTGGGCACTACCACTTGAGCTACCGCTAATGACTAGTGCCTCCAGGGTCGCAGCGTGCTGCTCGCGTCATTGTTATAGCAATAAAATATTTCTGGTTTAGTTACCTCCCCTGAGATCAATTCCTGGCCACGGCCTTGACTTCAGCCTTTACAGATTATTAGCTCTTTTCTAGCGGTATTTGAGCAACTTCCAGTGGTCTAATCAGATCAAAATTTGGTATCCTGTTACTTCACCAATATTGCAACGACTTGGTAACCTCGATCTGATCCTACAGCATCAAGTTCAGATGGATCAGTAGTCTAATATATTGTATGAGAGGGTCTGATGATAGAACATGATTAAGTGGAGGAGATGGTTTATAAAATTTCTTAATTTACACTTTAATAGAAAATTTTATAAGAAAATTGAAACAAATCTTGTAACATTCTAATAATAATCCAACCGTATATTTTGTTCAAATAAAGATTTCACTGCATAGGGATCAAAAATCAAATAACATCAAACACTCAAACAACAAGTTATTACAAACTATTGGATTAATTTTATTGAAATAAATGTCCAATTATAAATTATTCATAAACTATGGGCTATCTAAAACCTCAACATAATTCATAATATTGAAACTTAACAAGTATGAATACTTATAACGCAAAGAAATGCAAACATTTACACTTTGTCTACGATCTCGTGTGAAATGGCGCTAGTGGCCATGAGCATTTTGACGAAGACTTATGATTGAAAATGAAGTTCAATTTTCAACCACTTCACAAAGATGAGCATACAAGAAATGCTTTTATTATAGGTTACACACATTTTTTGTTCATTCACAAAATTACCATTAAATTATTTACAAAAGTATTTAGTTCTTAACCGATTTATTGCCATCTAAACATAGAAATTACCATCTCAAAGAAACAAGGCGTCGCCGAACTTTCGATGGGCTAACTAACATGTCTTCTAGATTCAAACTATTTATTTTAAAATTGTTATTGCTACATTGCAATACTACTTTAACATAGTAATATGTACCTATTGTCTTTTTATTTTATAAAATTATTCGTAAAAATAATACAATAATATAATCTTTATGATTTAACTTGGAGCTACTTGGCACAAGACTGTATAAATAAATAATGAGTATAAATTGCCATTTCAACTAAAAAGATTTAAAAAATTGATTTCTTACTTAACATACATGCTTACACGGTAAAATAAAAAATAATAACTTTCAATTAATTTTTTTAGATGTTTACAGTATTGCGAACATAAGTTGCTCAAAGTTTTTTTTATTATAAGTATCTGTTAAATAAGTTACTTCTTTATTTATTTAGGCTTTAGCATTGAAAAAATTGGTTGTCCGTAAAGTCTGTTTACTGACGATAGTTGAACGTGACAACGCGCTCACTCAAGTAGGAGAGAGACGGATGTCGAACGCTGCCGAACGCAAAGGCCGATTGTGCTTCTTTGTCGCTCGTTCCGCGCTCTCGCTTGCACTTCAAGCCTTACATGGAACGCCTCCGAGCGAGGTAACGCCGCATGAGTCATGTTTTTTCGTGCGTGCAGCCGGCTCTATCGAATTATAAGACGTTGTCACGTCAAAAATATTAGATACATATTTTTCAACGCTAAAGCCTAAGACGGGAATTAAAATAAATTAACATGTATTATTATGTATTAAAATGAGTCAGTTCTTATACCTATACATTCTTCTGAACTCTGATATAATAAGACAGTAATACAGTAAGTAACGAATAAATAATGCGCACGCGCTTCGACAATACCGCTAGCTTACCTACTAAGACTAAGACGATCTTGTCAAATGCAGCAACATAACCACGCCAATATCGGCTTATCCAAGCTTGTGCAACACATACCAACTAGCATTGTGATATGCACACTACAATATTAAATTGCCGCATTTTCAGAGCTGTTGATTTAAGGTAGCGTGGTAGGTTGTATGGGGGGTCAAAGATTTTACTTTTTGATTGAACTAGCATTCTACAAAGTAAGTGATAGCTCACTTAGACACGCTAATATCTTATAAAAGTTGGTAACAGTAATAGTTCCCTCTTAACCCTGATGTGCATTATTTATATGCTCAAACTGTACATAAATCATTAACACTGACTGCGAAAAACACACACCTTGCGTTTTTGAAATGCGTGTTTTGGGACGGGTTAAATATACTGACACGTAATTTCCTTACCGGGGATATTTTATTTTGTTATATTTTGTTTCACAGTCAACATGTTATAATATAATAGGCAGTTCTCCTACATTCTCCTGGTCTCTGATATAAGACAAAATGTACCTTATCTTCAATGCATTTATTGTTGAGTCTACCCATTTGTACTTATGACTATACACTGAATATCCTATAATAGATTTCAATGTTCCGTATCTCATAATTCTGAACTGTGTAGGCCTGTGTAGATGATTATCCATGTCACCTGTAAATAAAAGCTATATTTAAGGTTGGCGCACACATCGCGACCCGTGTGAGTCGGGGGCCATCCAATGGGTGTTTTGACATTAATTGCGGAAAACACACTGTATTTTTTAAAATACAAATCATAAGGCCCACTCTGTTTTCGGAACAGGCAAATAATAACCCCCAGGAGCTCAATTTCCAAACTTGGGGAACATAACATACATTCACGCCTTTTTCCCGAAGGGTTATAGTTCTATTTGCCGATGATACGTCATTGATTTTTAAAGTTGATAGGAAGGATACTTCACTAGTACATGTTAATAATACTTTAGCAAGTATATCCAGATGGTTCACAGCAAACAATCTGTTATTGAATGCGAAAAAGACTAAATGTTTGAAATTTTCGTTGCCTAACGTCAGAAGTAAAGAACCAATCATAGTTCTTGACGGTGAAAGACTCAATATTGACAATGCAACTTTGTTCCTTGGCATAAATATAGACTCTAAACTGCAATGGAGCACTCATATCACCGAGCTCTCAGGGAAACTAAGCTCTGCAGCTTACGCGGTTTATAAAATTAGGCAACTAACAGATGTAGCCACGGCGAGATTAGTGTACTTTGCATATTTCCATAGCTTGATGTCTTATGGGATTCTGTTGTGGGGGTCAGCTGCAGATATAGAAACTATCTTTATACTACAAAAACGTGCGATTCGTGCCATCTATGAGATGCGTCCACGCGAATCCCTGAGGGAATTATTTAAAGAAATAAACATACTGACCCTACCATCCTTATACATTTATGAGAACATCATGTATGTGCGTAAAAATTTACATAAATTAAAATTAAATAGTGACCTTCATAATTTTAATACTAGGAATAAAGACAAAATAGCTGTACCTAGCTTTAGATTATCTAAAACAAATAAAAAGACATTCTTAGGAAATAGTGTACGTTTCTATAATAAAATCCCAAAAGAGATAACTGGGCTCTCAGAGGGTAAATTCAAAACCTATATAAAATCTACTTTACTTAAGAAGGCTTATTATAAAGTCAACCAGTACATAGAGGACAAAGATGCCTGGAAACTTCTGCATAGCCGCCTCGCGGCACCTTCAAAGAAAACGAATGTAACCAAACCAAATATTGTGAAACTATCTGTTGAAAAAATTAAGCCCTACAAGTTTCTTGTGCGTTCTTCTTGTAGAGGTATCTTTCCGAACGCACGGTAGACTCAGTACTGTATCTTCATTGACGTACAAAAGTGTCAGATTATGACCTATTTGAATAAATCTGTTTGAGTTTGAGTTTTGAGTTTGGGTAGGCAGAGGTGTACCCAGGATGTCCCATAGTAGATACACCCACATTTCACCAGTAGTTATTGGTCCCATGTAATAGGGGGCGTGAATGAATGTTTATGTTATGTTTTATAACTATTTAGTTTATTTGTTTTTGTTAATATATATGTTATAAAAAACCGGCCCTAAGAAGTACCATTCAAGCTGTCCCTTGAGGCCCCCCTGCGAGTGCAGGTACATTTACTATTATTAATATTGTGAATAAATGGAGATTAAAGAAACAGAGTTTTATGTTACCCCTGTGTTCATTAGGACATTATTATAGGCAGGAACCATAAGACCTACTTTATCACCCGTATATTAGTGATTATGTATTTATACCATACCTATATAGGTGACCCTTATATGAAAATAAACACACACCCTGTAGGCAATAGGTAGGTGTGAACTAGATAAGCCTATGCAAAGTTATTTCTTCTCTGTAAAAGTGTGAAAAGATGATATGTCAAATGGTACTTCTTGTTGCTGGGCTTCGGTAGATACTATATAGGTATGATACTATTCAAATCTTACCAAAAATCCAGCAAATGAAGTCATGAATCCTTCTTTAGTTATTTCCCACATACCACCATATTCCTCTTCGTCAATATTTTGGAAATTTAATACATAAAAGTATATTACTCCTGCATTTACAAGCACGAATCTGGAATCATATTTTATTATAAAAATACTTTTCAATAATCATTGAATAACAGCAGCATTGGCAGGATTTTATTCTCTTGAAAGTAACATCTCATTTAAGCTACCTACAAGCTTAATTTCATCCCATTCTGTTCAGTAGTTTTGGCGTAAAGTGGTGGCAAACACTTGACACTTTTACATATTTAATAAAGATAGGTATTACATAGAAATTACTTGACTTACAGTAAAACACCTATGAATCCTTTGAGCGGTAGTAATCCCCAACCCAAACCCAAAACAATACCCAGAGCTTGTCGCATCCAATAAATTACATCTAGAAATTCGTCCTGTAATAAAAACATTTGTCATTGACACTTGCTAATCAAATTGAATAGAAAACTTTAGACTCGTGATCAAAAACTAACCTTGTCCGGCCATTCCGCTTTCGCAGTTAATGCTTTCTTCCATACCGATTCGCTCGCTTTTCCTTTAACAGCATTGTCTACCGATTTACTTTTGTTAGACATTTTTATGTTATTTAACAGATTATTTGCTATTTTTTATTCATGAACCTGATCGAAAATTGAAATCAATAATTTTAGATTTTTTTATCTTACACGTCACTGTGACATGACATTTAGAGTAATTTTATCTGTCATTTTGATAACCTAAAGCGCGACAAGGATCTTTCGACACATGCTTTTTTTAACAGACTTTTACCACACGTTAGTGTATTTGCCAGAGTCAAATTGATGAAATCTTAAGTTCGTCATCATCATTTCAGCCTTAGGACGTCCACTGCTGATCATAAGCCTCCCCCATAGATGATCTAATCAGGTTGTAAGCGGCCAGCATCTAGCGTGTTCCTTCTATCAGATCGTCTGACCACCTTGTTGGTAGAAGTCCTACACTGCGCTTGCCGCTCCATGGTCTTTCGTGGAATTTCAAGTTGCTAACTCGTTAAATATATTCATACTTATTTACTCGAAATAAACATGATGAAGGATACATTCTACATATTACGAAATAGTATTCTGCAAAAAATTCGGGAGGTGTGAACGTATCCAGCCAGGAGCCAGAAAATAAAACAATATAATACAAAAACAGCATATATAAAAAAAATTAAAAGCCAGAAGCGACTCTATTCTTCACTCGTCGTAATCTCTCTGCCTCCATTTGTTTAGTGATGTCCCAGCACTGTTTGTTTAGAGAATCGTAACCTCTAGATATTGATACAAGGCGGGCCAACACTAGCAGCCTATGTAGATCGTCAGCTGTGACTGGATTGTCGCTGTCTGATTTACTGCGCATCTCTATGAAGTCATCTTCTACAAACTGTAAAGAGGAAATAAACAAACTATATAATAAATATAATATGGGACAACTTCCACACACGGTCATCTGGTCCCAAACTAGGTTAGAAGCCTGTACTATGGTAACCAGATGACTGATATACATACTTATATAAGCTTGTAACACCCAGACACAGATCAAATAGACATATTCATGCACACAAATGTTTGACCTGACCGGGGATCGAACCCAGGCCCTGCGGCACAGAAAGCAGAGTTACTACCATCTGAGCCATCGACGCTGTCAAACTATTTAATGTTTCAAGTTTCAAGGCATAGCGGGATTTAAAAGCGCTTCAAATGCTTAGAATATATATTAATAAAAAGTTATACGAGCGTGGGTGAGGGCTATACTCTGATCAAAATGCATAGAGAAAAACGACCACCTATTGGCGATTTTGTTTCATACTTAGTTAGGTATAACATATTACGATTATGACGACTTGGATTGTAAACCAGTTTGGTAGGTACACAAAATATGTATATGATGTTATATGTTGTTCTTAAAGTGGGTGACAGATAGGCGAACATAAAGTATGCGGTTATAAAGCTCGACTCGACGTAGGTGACACACACGAACTAAGTTCATTATGTTATGAGATGTCGTCAATGGAGGTGCCTTGTGTTATTTAGGAAAAGTACGATTTTGATGAATTTTTAAGGTATATTGATAGCATACAGCTCAAGAATAAGGCTTCAATAAATTCTGTTGATATGAATAATTTTTAACATAAAATAATTTTTAAAGATTAATATGAATAAATTTCATTGTAAACCAAAATAAACTCAAATGACATACATGTCAAAATACACAAACGATTGCAACTACAAACTATCAAATCTCATAGGAATACGGCGGCTCGCGCCGGAGATAGACGGAGATAGATTTAACTTTAAAAGGCCAGGGCGGGCTACGAGTAAGATTTCAAACCTGTTGGATCTCCGACAAGCTTACTCGGCAGTTTTTAAGTACGCGGACTTAAGGTGACAGACTAGCGATAAAGCTTGCCGAGCCGTAAGTACGCGAGTAAGTTCGATAGTCTAAAGTGAGCGCTAGACAAATAAAGAATTAACAAAGAATTTAATTTTGATTAATCTAATTAAAATCAGTGACTTTAAAAGTTATTCACAACAGAATTTATTGAAGCTTTATTTCTACATACAAATTTTGACTTAGATGTGTTATCTGATGTACCTCTGACGCTATCAAAATACCGTAGAATTTCATCAAAATTCTACTTTTCCTAAACAACACAAGGCTACCTCCATCAACAACATCTCGTAACATTATTAATATTATAATGGAATCAGGGTGTTGGAGCGAACTGTGCACTATTTATATTATAAAATCCTAAACGACTCACTGACTGACTAGCAACGAAGAGCCCAAACCACTGATCCTAGAGACTTGAAACTTAGAATGTAAGTTCTGTTAGTTGTCTGGACATGTGCTAAGAAAGGATTTTTGAAAATTCTCATTCTAAGGGGCCCAAAAAGGGCATCAAAGTTTTGGTATAATAACTGAGCGGGCAAAGCCGCTGGGCTTATAGTAAACAATAGTATTATAAAATCACCTGTAAATCTTCACAAATGGTATATTTCACGAGTTTGAGATGTGTGAGATAAGTTCGTATGATGTTCATAATGTCTTCCTTCAAGTAGTAAGTAGCTGCTTCTACTATAGCGTCGAATATTTGTAGGGAAGACTCTTCCGGCCGTAGGGGGAGGTGGTAGTCACTCTGTAAATTAATTTAAACTTTTTATAAATTATTATCACTTTCTCTCTTCACTCCACGAGGTCGAATCAGAAATGAGGAAATGAGTGGAAAAATCACCTTAAGAGGATAACCATAACATACAATCACGCCTTTTTCCCGAAGGGGTAGGCAGAGGTGTACCCAGGACTCCGCTGACCTAATATGAAAAAATAGGGAATAAATTTCCACTAAATTTTTTTTTTTTATGAAATAAACAGGCATTTGACCGCAATCTCACCTGTTGGTAAGTGATGATGCGGCCTAAGTTGGAGCACGCTTGTTCACACCTATTCACTCTTGATTTGAACATACCCACGTTATAGTTTTCGGGAAAAACGAACGACGGCAGCAAGACGAGCTCATCAGATGCCTGATGGTAAGCATCATGATTGCCCATATCAGACACAGTGCCACCCAGAATTTTAAAATTCAAAATTCTGTGCGGCACTGCACTGCGCCTATCACCCTGAGATATGAGTTGTTGAATCGCATCATGCCCAGTAATTTCGTTGGTAACATTGCCCTTCATACCGGAACACAGTAATGTTTGGAAATTACTGCTTGGCGGATGAATAACTGGCAAAGGTGTGGTACTTCCCCAGGCGGCCCCCTGCAAAAGAGGCCTACCACTACAAACTACGAGTTCCATTGCTTCGTCATTCTCATGATGAATGATGAGGCAAATCGCTTTGTGCGAGCTGTTGGTAAATCTACCAAATAGTGGTAACGTTTTGCCGTTAGTCTCGAAGTTCGGTAAAAGAAGGGCGATGGTGGAATCAACTCATGCAATTCAGTGGCGCATTCTCCGTGATGTATTTTGTAAAATACGCATAGACTAGCAACTGAACGTCGATGTGCAAGACTTTGTAGTTTTGACTCTGTTAGTCTCTCATCACCTATAAGCTTTCGAGCACGACGTTCAATGGAGTCCAAAGCCTCGAGCTGGTATTGTTTGTGCTTGGCTCTTAATCTGGCCTTTATATGCGCTAAAACATATTCAATTAATAAAAACCTTAGAAACAGTTTCTTCGTATTTATTAAAATTGTAAAAAAGTAGTTTTTAGATTATGTTAATGTTTTTTTTATATATAACAAAAAACATACTTTTTTCTTTAACATATTTTCGCGCTAATAAAAAGGCCAAATTCAAAGCTAAACAAACAATTCAGTGGAAAATAGTTCCGTATTTCTTCGTATTTGTGTATTTCCATTTTGTTTGGAAGACGAATCACCTTAACAGGAAAGAGGACCTCTTAGCAGTTTGACACAATCCTATCGAAAATTTACTAAGTCGATGTTTTGTATTCCCCTGTTTCCTCCGTTTCAGTAAATCTATTGGATATATTTATATACTGATATTTTAAAGATGAAGCATGTCCCTATCATTTTTTTTTATAAACTCTACATTTTTTTGTCGTGAACGTCCAATCACGCGAGTAAAACTGGGATTTTTGGAAGTTCACTATGAAAAACCAAAGGGTTCATAAGAAAAATTAAAATGACAGGTTACTTCACTATAAAAATATCAGGATATAAATTTATAGAATGTGTTTTATATATTCGGGGGAAACAGGGGAATATAAAATATCGATTTGGCAAATTTTTCATAGGATTGTGTCAAATTCCTATCGGCTGCATAAGCTCTTAATTAGTGATTAACTTAATTACCGGCAACAAAGACTTCCCCTCCGACAACACAAGCACACCAATATCGGAATCAAACTCCATCTTATAATACTTGAAGTCGTATTCCACCTTCTGCGTTTGTATAGTGCGGCCTAGAGCAGCTATATTGTTGACTCCGGTCGCGTCCAACCGACCCTGTTGGAGTTTAGTTTCGTCTATTATGAGGTGTGTGTGTTTGCTTAATTGTAGTACGCCGCTTGTTAGGCGATTGCAGTCATAGTCTTTTCTGAAAGGTATAATATAATCATAAATCAACGTTTAACGTCACCCATTGTATGGGTTATTATTTAATATAGTTATTAATACTGTTTGAGGACTCTGCATACATTGATTTTATCGTTAAGTTATAAATTAGAACTAATTGAGTATATGTGAAAAAAATAAGTCGTATTTATCAAGTTATTTTGTAAGTTTATTGAAAATTTTGTATTATCCGATTCAAAACTCACTAAAAATTTTTTTTTTTGCTAATTACTACCAATTCAAAATTGATACAATTCCAATAGGAGTCAATTGTTCACGAACGCGCTACGAGTGGTCGCCATGATTGTGACGTCATTATGTTATAGTTATGTATGGTACTTTATAATATTTTGACGTCACTACAGGTCACGAGCTCGTTCGGGTACTATCGGCTTGTTTTCGGTACTGGATTAAAAATGATTTTTTTTATTTGATATCACTTTGTAATTATAGCGAATAAAAGAAAACTAAAAATAGTTTTGGTACGAATCTTATATATTATGATCTTTCCATTTATGCCAAAAGAAAATAAAATTCAAATACTTAATTGTTAATTGTTTGTTAGTTGTTGAGTACGGTTGCGTGACGTCGGGACACTTAGTTTAAAAATAAATGAGCAGTGTGCTCTGAACGACGCCTTTATTGGTACTGTTTGTTATAAAAAACTTATGGCTAAAGAAATCTGTAGAGTTATGTTATGTGTTAAGTTTAGCGTGGGAACTCAAGTGCTCTGTATAGTGAGCCCATACAATATAATAGATAACTAATACACGGTATAGATAAGGTTAGTCTAAAGTCCAGTGTGTCATGCCTTTAATAATGTCCTAATGAACACAGGGTTAAGACACAACTCCGTATTCTTTGATCTCCGTTTATTCACAATATTAATAATAGTAAATGCACCTGCCTACGCGGGGGTCCGTGCGCGACTGCTTGATATAATTCATTGCAACTGCATCGACAACTATTGTACAATCTAGATGCAACAAGATAGCGCTGAATGTTCTTAGAAGGCGTTTTGTTGTAGTTGTTGTAGTTTTTGTTGTAATGTAGGGTTCCATACCTAGATACCTGATCTAGGTATGGAACCCTACATTATGCATACATAATATGTATGCCTTAACAATTTAACAAATTTCAATTGCTAATCACTTAAAGGAATAAAGCAGTCAATACTTACTTAGGCAAAAGAGCGAGTGTGTTCATATTTTCAATAGTCATGGGCAGATAATAACTCTTAGTGACAAACTGCTTTATGATATCATACAACTGACAGGCATAGTCGGGGTATTTTTTTATAGGCATGTTGGATATGTTCAAGCAAAACTGACCGAGCGCCATGGTCTCTTGACGTAGATATCTGAAACATATAATCACACCTTTTTCCCAAAGGGGTAGGCAGAGATGTGCCGCAGTGGGGTAGTGGGAGCGAACTCGACTGCCGATCATGAGGTCCCAGGTTCGATCCCCAAGTCAGGAAAAGTGTTAAATATTGAATTATACAAAATGGAACGGCTGATCAGTAAAGTATGGGAAGTAGAACCTTTTGCAAATCTCGCAACTCAAATTACGAGTACTGTAAGAGCTGCAGACGAAAATTAAAAGTTTGCGGTTGCGTGTTTTTTATAAATAACACTACATTATATCTGATAATTATCAATAATTAAGGTAGCAATTAACAATGCTTTTTATTTCGTCAGGACAAAATGCCAGAAATTCTTAAAAAAAATATTTAATTGCCATGCAAAGCTTGATTACCCAGATTCTTTTAAATTTCTTTATGTTTTGTTAAATACTTACACACAAGCAATGAGATGGCATATTAGATATTCAGCAGCCAGTTCATCACCCAGTAATAATTCTTTCAATGCTTTCAACAAGTGTTCCCTTGCTGACATTGCATTCTGTAGGACATCAGCTGAAAACACAATTGAAAAAATTAAGCTCTACAAGTTTCTTGTGCGTTCTTCTTGTGGAGGTATCTTTCCGAACGCACGGTAGACTCAATACTGTTTATCTTGATTGACGTGCAAAAGTGTCAGAGTATGACCTATTTGAATAAATCTTTGAGTTTGAGTTTGGACGTTTTATAAAAAAAATTAAAAGCTACCTTGATCAAAGTCTCCTATAACCAGCGGGTTACAATGTTCCAACCTCCTCACGCACACTGCATGGATCCTCGGGACCAAGCTCGGCGGCGGGTTGTGGGTGATCACTTCTGCATCGTTCTCAACAGAAGGTTCTAGAAACGAGTTCTTCTCTGGTTGAAACTCGCCGGACAGCGCCGGGTCTACTGACAGGAAACCTACTACTTCGACCATCTCGTTCAACTTGAGGTTGTCGCTTTCGTCGTAGATCTGGAAAATATTGCGGTGTTTGTGATGATTCAGTAATTATTGGCCAAATACATCCTATTAATACTATAAACGCGAAAGTTTGTGAGGATGGATAGATGGATGTTTGTTACTCTTTCACGCTAAAACTACTGAATGGATTGGTAAAAAGTAGTTATTTTTAATGTTAATGTTATTTTTAAATAACAAAAAAACCGTACGGTCTTCATAAACAAAATATGATATCGCGCAAATAAAGGCCAGATCCAGAGCCAACCACAAACAATCGAGAGAAAAATCTGTGTATTTTTATTTTGTATGAGTGAATGAAGTTTACCCTCCTGTTGGGCACATGAAATATTTGAACTGAAATACATTATAGAAAATCAACAAAAAAAAAAGAATCTAGAGTCAATTGTAATATAACTAATTGTAAGTTGTTTAATTGTAAGATTGTAATTTGTGTGTTGTAAGATTGTAGATTAAAATTGACTTTCGAATCCCGCTTGTGGGTGTAATTTTTCCTTCCCATATTCAACATTATATTATTTGTGATATACATATATAACACCCAGACACAGATGAACGGTTCTATCACTGTACTAGCCGCCATAGCTCCTCCACACACAATAAATACTTGGACTTCACACATTGTGCGATTTTTGTGTTCTTTTCTGCCATTTGTGTGCAAACTTTGGAATCATCTTCCTACAGCGGTTTTCCCGTTATTGAGGTACAACATGGGGCTCTTCAAAAGGACAGTGAATAGTGTTGAAGAATCGGCAACATACTGGCAATACCCCTGGTGTTGCAGGTATCCATAAGCAATGGTTACGCCTCAACATCAGGCACACCGTCAACTTGTGCACCTATGGCATAAAAAAACAGACATGCTCATACGCAAAAATGTTTAATCAAATCCAGGACCTGTGGCTCAAAAGGCTACCAACTAAGACAATTCAAAACTTCACCTTTCATTGTGTATCCCTTACCTTTACAATACAAGACTTTCCTTGCACATCAGGTAACGGGAAATTCAGCAGATGCGCCCTTGAAACCACATTCCCTGACTCATTGACATGTTTCTCCGTCCTTTGCTCTTTAACTTCACTCTCCACTTCCATTTCATCCTCTCTTTCATCGTAGCTTCTCTTTAATTTTAGGGAGGAATTTAACCTTTTGAATGAGCTAGGTTGATCCTCTAGGTGTTGCAGATGGTTTTGTTTGTCTTCAATGTGTTTAGCCCAGTCATTCAGGCCGGGTATGGATATTACTACCATGGTCTGTCTTTGAGCACTTTTTAGATTTTCTGTGTAGTTGATTTTTTCCTTTTCCTGGAAGAAATTAGTTTTGTAGATTGTAAATAATTATACATTTATAAATGTAGTCGTAAATATAGGAAATTGATAACATTAAGAAATACTTATTGATATTAATTAACCCCTTTTTTATCATTAAATATATTATTATGATAATTTTAGTTTGTTATGATTTACAACAGTAAATGTCGAGTTTATTGTAATAAATTATGCTGTTTTCAGCATAACTTAAAATTTACTGTCTCAGAGTTCAAACTGGCTACCGGGCGTTTTGGGCTTTAATGGATGTGTATAACATTCGTAAATGGCATTGCTGTACTCCAAAATATAATGTTTCCGAATAGAAAATAGAATAATATGAGTATATCTGTGTATTTGACAGCAGTTTAGAAAACTTGGATATTCTATAGAATAACATGGCAGCCTGTGGATTTTCAAGTGTTCTATGGCATAGTGTATTTATTTAAGGTAGATAGTAACAGTAGATAGCTCTATTGTTTAGTCTATTGTCAATAAAGGCACTCTGCCCTGAAAAAAAAAAGTAAATAGGTAACATAATATAAGTTCTTACCAAAATATTAGCTGTGTCCCTATACTTTCCCGACTTAGTCCTAATTTCCTGTGTAGATGTATTATACACCTCAAAGTGTTCAAAGTAGAACTCGGGGTTGTGCATGTCCTGAATCATGCCTCGAAACCTCACCAGAGTACTATCCGGGAGGTTGTGAGAGGCATTTGAGTTTAATAATGGTATCTGCAATTAATAATTATTATTGTTAAATTGGCAAAACCTCCCTTAATGGGGGAGGCCTATGTTCAGTAGTGGATTACCAACGGCTGAGATGATGATGATGTTATAATAATTAAATTTTGTTTGTTTTACTTTAATATCAAATTGTGGCATGACGGATTAGGGGTTTCTTGTGAGTTTATTGTTGGCAAGTAGGTAGGTAGGTAGTGGAGGCACTGGTGTCATTAGCACTACTATGAGTACCTACTCATTTGATTTTGATGAATGAGGTGTGAATGAATTCGTAATTACAATGCGGAAGGCATAAGCCCCAATCGGCAATCTGTATTCATTTTATTAATTTAAAATAGGTACTTTTAATTAATCTTGAGAAGAAGGTTAGGCAAAGGTCATGTGCAAAGATTTTTAAAATCCAATAAATACACATACCTTATACCAATTTGGGAGATTTAATAGTTTCTGCTTCCATGCTTCCTCATTAGCACTCCACAAATCAGGAGTTACCGAATCAAAATCGATGGAATCTGGCATTTTTATTCACTATTTTCAAAAGAACAAGGCAATTTGTAGAAAACGTGTTTTATTTTAAATATCAACATAAATTATGGAATTTAAAATGTATTATTGCATCAAATGCATTGCAAAATTTGCTTTGCTTTTATGTTCATGTAAAATGTAAATTTCAAATTTATTTATTATTGTAAATGCAGTGTTGCCAGTTGCCAACAATATTTTCAAAATCCGCTAAGTTAATTGGTATTTCCATCAAAATATCATTAAATTTTCTTATTTTGTTAATAATAGTTAATAATAGCCGTTAAACGAAATATATATATATATTTCGTTTAACGTTTTATATATATATATATATATATATATTCACATATTCACAGGTTAATTATAATTTAAATTATACATATATGTACCAACTGTATACTGAAAATAATGCGTTATATGTCAACTAACATAACTTTATTTCTCTATCTCTATCTTCTCTTATACATGTGAACCTATTAATTAGCCTTTAATTGTCGTCTTATTCATAAACATTGTTGAAATGTAGTTTCTGTTTCGTTATGGGTATATCCCGTCCGCCGTTAGAAAGATTTTTTTCCCGTTTTCAACCTATCCAAATCCGCTAGACATGACGGGAAATCTGTTAAGTTGGCAACGCTGCTGTAAAGCTTTTGAATTTAGATTTTTGACAGCTAATTAGCGCGCGAAATAAATGACAATGACAGTTTTGAGATTATTTTTCTGAAGAACGAACAGAACCACACGAATGTATTGTCAATGAAAATATTAATATGTGATATTAAATTAAGTTCTAGTCAAGTTATCATGTTACACAACTCAAAGTCGGACGAGTTAAAAACTAGCCTAAAAATCATACTTCTAGTAAATTCATGAAAATTTGCTAGCAGCTTTTTTTTAAATTAAACTCAAAATTCATACCACAACATACATAAAAAAAAAATTATTAGCCTTTAGACTCTTTTCTCTAGTGGCAAATGGAGTAGGTACACAGTACACATTAAATAAGAATAATCATGATCATTCACACGATAATCATTAATCATGTTCGGCTCAAAAACGTTTTATACAAGGTCGGCTACATATCGATAGTAGTATTTTCAAGACAATAATGGCAAATCTGTGATTTTTAATGATTTTTTAGTAAGCTTGGTAGTTTGTATTCTGTGCTTGGTAGAATTGGTAGACTTGGTAGATTATAATTTTAGAAATTTTGAAAGTTTGGGTTTCGTTTCGGCTTCGATTGCAAGACAAAGTTGTATCAAGTTCTTGATTTGGAAGCCTTATTTAAATTGTTTCCACCTTCCAACGCAAAATATTAGTTGTTATATCGCATAAGACGAAGTAAAAAAGTGAGGTATATAATCCAACTGAATTCATTAGATTAGTGATTAAAAATACACCCTTAAAAATGAGTAAGTACTTATTCAAGAGCTAAGAGGATAATATTTACTTGCGTCTTGCCTGCATCAATCCAAAATTACTATAAATTATTTGTTTTATATTATGACTAGACTAGACATAGTACATAACCTCAAATACATGTAGGTACTGCTGCCTTAACTCTTTTTTATTTGATTATGTACGTACTATTTAGTTAAGTATTAAATACTATAGTCCATCAAATCTAAGAAGTACCTTTCTGTAATCTCTCTTATTCACTAAATTTAAATCCAGATCCAACAAGGAAAATAAAAACTGTCAAATGGTGACTGCCTCGGTGGCGTAGTGGGCGGATGCTCGACTGCCAATCAAGAGGTCCCGGGTTCGATCCCCAGGTCAGGCATAGTGCTAAATATTGGATTTTTTCCATTAGGAATTATCTCAATAGCTGCCTGGAGTCTGGAATTGTGCCCGGTATATGGCAATAGGCTCGCCCCCTATTACATGGGACCAATAACATACTGGCGAAATGTGAGTGTATCTACTATGGGACTGAGTCCTGGGTACACCTCTGCCTACCCCTTCGGGAAAAAGGCGTGAATGTATGTTATGTTATGTCAAATGGTAATTCTTTGAGTATAATATAACCTATATAGTTGAAGTAAAAGAGGAAAAGTAGGTGAGCAGAGCCTGGCTATAGCCGCGATAGTTGCTAAGATGAGGAGACAGTTACTATTTTATTATATATTTATTTTAGCGATGGATATTCGGCCCAACTACACCATTTACATAAATAACTTAAATGAAAAAATCAAGAAAGAGGAACTGAAGAAATCTCTTTATGCCATATTTTCACAATTTGGCCAAATATTGGACATAGTGGCACTGAAAACATTGAAGATGAGAGGGCAAGCGTTTGTCATTTTCAAAGAAATATCAAGCGCCACTGTTGCATTGAGGAGTATGCAAGGATTCCCGTTTTATGATAAACCTATGGTGAGCGACCAAAATATACTTTTCTATTTTTTTTATGATAGTGAGTAACAAGACAAGCAAATCACATGCCTGATGGTAAGATCATAATTAATGATTGTCCATATCAGACACAGTGCCCCACAGCCTTTTAAAATTCAAAATTCTGCACGGCACTGCACTGTGCCTGTCACACTGAGATATTAGTTGAAACTCGTCATGCTACTGGCAAAGGTGTGGTACTTTCCCTGCAAAAGAGACCTACCACTATGAATACTTGAAATTGTTCTGCAAAGGAAGTATGCCACACATTAGGGGCATTTTTTTAAGCATGATCATGTATACAGCACCCATTATGTGCCAATATAAGAATGTTTTCTAACGCATGTGGGTTCAATCTTGTTTGCCAATCAAGGTCTAACCACAAAATATTTATACTAACAGAAGGCAAGGTTGGTTCAAAACCCATTCTTGCACACACTGCGCATTTTACATGAAGAGATGGGGAAAGTCTGAGGCTGCCTAGTTGTGAACTGCAAGTTTAAAGCATGCATGTGTGTGAATGTGTTTTGGTCTATTGTATTCACCTTTTACCTTCGATTTGTATATTTATTTTGTGGATTGCCTCACTGTAGCTACTGCTACTGCCGATCATGAGGTGCCAGGTTCAATCCCGAGGTCAGGTCATATATACAATAATATTAAGTCAAGATAAGAATTGAGATTGGATTTATTATCATTATTGAATTATATGAGATAATTGTATTTAAATTTTAGAATTGGAATTAAAAGTTAAGTTGAATGTCCAAAGTCAGTGATAATTCAAAATTTTGCCAGAATTGCAGGACAAAAATTAATTAAAGTAGTGCAAGACAGAGACAAATGGTGAAAATTAGAGGAGGCTGCCTAGCAGTAGGTGCTCATGGGCTGACAATGATGATGATGATCTTGACAAAAAAAAAACATTGTCTATTTGTCATTTTGCACAGTGACTTGCTAAGAGCTTTTTCAGATTATTTTTGTAATCTTATGTCTTGTAATATTTTATAAATTACAGAGAATCCAATACTCCAAAACAGACAGTGACGTCATAGCTAAAGTGAAGGGCACATTCCAAGAAAGACCCAAACGTCCCAAACTACCAAAGATTTTGGACGAAAGCAAGAAAAAGAAGAAGGATGCCAATAAGCCTGGAGCTTTACAGGGAATGGGTGGCCCTGGGTTGCTTAATAATGTAAATGCTGAACAACCTCCAAACCAGATCCTGTTCTTGACTAATCTACCTGATGAGACTTCTGAGATGATGTTGTCTATGTTGTTCAATCAGTAAGTATATATTTTACATCATTTGTGCTCAATGTTGGCTAGTGAATATCAAAATGGTAGCTGTAAAGTGCAGTGGCAACACTGGCTCTCTAATCAAATGATTAGGTTGAAAAGCCCAAAGTTGAGCAGTTTATGTATAAATAATACTAGCTGCGCTACGGTTTCAAGGTTTTATCCCCTAAGTACCTGGGCTGTGCTATGTCTACTTATATGCACCAAATTTCAGCCTGATAAATTCAGTAGTTTAGAATTATTGTAGTGGTAACAAAGATACACACACACACACAAACTTTTGCATTTATAAAATGTACAAGCTTTTAGGATGTACAAATAAGTGTATCTTTTTTATTTTACAGATTCCCTGGCTTTAAAGAAGTGCGTCTGGTACCAAACCGACACGACATCGCATTTGTGGAGTTTGCTAACGAAATGCAATCTGCAGCAGCCAAAGAAGCCCTACAAGGATTCAAGATTACACCTACTCATGCAATGAAGATCACATTTGCTAAGAAATAGTGTTATTTAAGTATAGTATTTTTAAGAAATAAAGTATAAGACTCTGAGGACTGTTTTAAGCATTGCACTTCGCTGGAACAGCTCTCTACCCAGGCTGTGAATAGTCATTACGTCCCTATGAAATTCTTTGATTTTCTTCCTGAGAAAAATTGAAAATACAATTATTATAAATATAGGCTACATTATATAGGTTACGAACGAGTTTTAGATTAGAATCATTGCAAATTCGACTCTCATTAATTTTCCTGAGAGCTTCATCGCTCACGGCTTTCTATCTAGTTACGCTAGTTACTAGTTCCAAGTAAGGCATAGTAGAAATTAAATATGGTAGTAAAACGACTAATAGCTAGTGGCAACATTTTGTTTTATACTACCAAATTAAAAAAATCCATAGCTCACTTGGTCAGAAAAGGACAAATATATTAATTTCAATATGTGAAAAAGGAATAGGCCTATTTTACTAAATAGGTTTGTTTGTAATTTTGATGGACTATAAATTATTTTTGGTGATTGCGAAATGTCAAAAGTTGGTATTCCTTTGCAAATGAAGTAAATTATATTTGGTTAATTTAACATTTATTTACACTGTCTGCTCCGTTTTCGGGGCACAAAATACAAGCTCAATTCTATTAACGTTGGTTACATATAAGTTCAGTGTGAGTGTCTGACGAAATTAGTCCAAAAACATGGAAGATATATTTCAGTGGTGTAGAGAAGGAAATGCGTTGCTCGTGCGAGTTTGGCTGGACGATACCGAACATGACATGAATCAGGGGTAAGAGTAGTTTAATGGCTTCATATTTTTATATGAATTGGCCATCTGGAATGACCAGATGTTCCGTAGATGGCACGGGTAAAGTCACGCCCACAGAGTAGTCATGGCCATAATGCGTCAGCTATGGTCAAAATAATAGTAACATGGATGAGATCAGACTTACAAGAAACACATCTCATTCATGGCCAACCAGAATAATACTCAATAATTAATATGATAGTATAAGTACCTAAAAATAAAGAAAAATGGGCACACCTATTTGTTATTCTAAGTTCTGTTACCTACATACATACTTTATGCAAAATCGGTTCAGTGGTTTTGGCATAAAGAGGTAACAAACTTGCACATTTCCATCTATTTATTAGTAGGACAGGAAATGGGATTATTGTATGAAGTACCTAATAGAAAACAAAATACTACAAACAGGTAATAGGAAAACCTAAAAGGATGATATTCCTTCAGTAACATGATTTATTTTTAATATTTTCCTTATATTATTTTATAGGTATTTAACCATTATGAATAATAAATAGGTGTAATGGTTTCGATTTTTAAGCCAGCCATAAAAGTGCTATTCTGCATTTTTCCATAAAAAAAATTCTCAATTAATTCTCTCAATTAGTCTGGAATTCTGCCCTCTTGATGACTGATGGCAATAGGGCACAATGACTCAAAATATGTATAACTAGCTGTGCCTTGCGGATTCACCTGTGTAGGCATAGTTCCCATGGGGATAATGGGAAAAAAGTACCCTATCTGTTATTATTTATATATTATATAAATAATATATGTTATTGTTTATATGTTATTCCAGGGTCCAAGCTACCTACATACCAAATTTCAACCCAATCCATTGAGTAGTTTATGGGTGAAAGAGTATCAAACATCCATCCATCCATTCATTCATCCCCACAAACTTGCACATTCATAATATTAGTAGGATATCGGTGTACAAACCATAGGAATAATAATACCTAATTAACCTTTGGGGAAATGGTGTGATGTTATTAAAAAAGTAAAATAGATCTTAAATACACTAAGCTGTTTAAATTACATTAGTTTAAGTTACAGATTAGGTATAAATAGAATAAAATCAAATATCTATTAAATTTTTTAAATCAAATATTATGTATTGTGTTTGAGTTTGAAATCACTCAATAATATTTCAGAGATGACCATGGCTTCAGTCCATTGCACTGGGCATGCAAGGAGGGCCATCTCAAGATTGTTGAAATGCTGATCAGGAGGGGAGCCAGAATCAATCTCACCAACATGGGAGATGATACACCCTTGCATTTGGCTGCTGCACATGGGCATAGACCTATTGTGCAATTGGTAAGAAGAAAACAGATTAAGATATTAGACAGATGTGGCCCTTAGAGCCATGACCCACCTACGCAATCAATGAAATCCCAATTCTAGTCCCTGACAGATGACTATTTCTATTTCTCTACACTTGCTGCTAAGAGCACACGACTTCCGCTTCTTCCTATTTCATCATATTCACACAACCGGCAAGCGCAGCATAGGACGTCCACTCACAAGGTGGACAATTGATCTGATGAGGACTGCAGGAACAAGCTGGATGCAAGGCAAGCCAATTATAACCGGATTAGATGACATTCTATGGGGAGCCCTATGTTCAGCAGTGGACGTCATATGACTGAGATAATGATAACAATACTTGCTTGTTGGTTGTGGATACTTTTGACCTTTACTCAAGACACCTTTTTTTACCTGCAATTTACTCATAATCGCCCACTGAGGGAGCTTGCGAGTTATGTCGATCTCGACATCAACACCACTACCAACTAAAACCCCATGAAGTCCCTTTGGCAACACGAAAAGTACTCCATTATTTTACAGCTTCTACAAAACAGAGTGGATGTGAACTTCACAAACGAGCATGGCAACTCTCCTCTACACTATGCTTGTTTCTGGGGCTACACTTCTATTGCTGAAGAGTTATTGATGGCCGGAGCGTTGGTGTCCCTTGCCAATAAGGATGGGGACACACCCTTGGATAAAACTAGGGGACTGCTTGTGCAGAGGTAAGAATTTTCTGAATTAATTTCTTTTAACCTCCTTGGTGACGTAAGTGGGTGCAAGCTCGACTGCCAATCATGAGGTCCCGGACTTGATCCTCGGGTCAGGCAAACTGTAAAATATTGGATTTTTCCATTAGAAATTATCAATAACTGCCTGGAGTCTGGAACTGTGGTAGATGGCAATAGGCTCGCCCCCTATTACATGGGACCAACTGGCGAAATGTGGGTGTACCTACTATAGGACTGAGTCCTGGGTACACCTCTGCATACCCCTTTGGGAAATAGATGTGATTGTATTAATTTCTTTTGTTTCTTGTGTTAAAGCAGACTCTTGCAGAGCTTTATTTTGGGCATTTTTCTAATATTTATGCAAGGAGACATGAGTTATTTCCAATCTATATTTTATATGCAATTGTAATTATATTCTAAAAGCATTCTGTTATAGTATAATTTCAAAACATTTAAATCGACTCTATATGAATATGGGAACAAAAATTTCACCCACAAGCGGGACTTGAACCCGCACCCTCCACACCAATCCGCGTGGCGGCACTCTACCTATTGAGCTACCGTGGTGATACTAGGCATCGGCAAAATGTCTTTCTACTCATATTCACCGTCCCGTCATGTTCTGTATATGCATGGTTGTCTGGAAGAGATCGCTCTGAGCGATAAGGCCGCCAGTTGTTACTCTTTCTAGTTTTTAAGTTTTCTTTTGCCTTTTTTGTATAATTGTGGTACCAATAAAGTGTTATCATTCATTCATTCATATTGTATTTTTAAGTGAATAGACCACTTGCCACTTAGTCTATAAAATATAAAATATTTTAAATTTATTGTCATTTTTCAGACTCCACGAGATAGCAACAAGCCAAGGTCAAGACATGAAGAAGATCCAGTTCAAAGACCAGTCGTGGCTCGGCCTGAAGACCCGCAGCCGGGACGCCACTCTGTCGAGGCACAAGGGGATCAACATCAATGAGTTGGCGCTGCATACTAGGATCGCTGTTACTCCATCTGGTATGATGTATATTTTTTATTAATTAAATCGTTCCTGTAGGCCTTATCAGCAGGCAGGCAGCGCAAAATTTATCAAAGTATATGGAAAATAATGTCAACCATTAAAAAAGCCGTCAAAACACGGAAGCTATGCGGTGTTTACTACGGTACGATAGAAATCTGCAGTCAGCAATAAGTGATGTAATTGAAAAAGTTGATAAATCGGTCATTGTTTCCGCAAAAAATACGCCGTCAACAGTGTGGCGTTAGTGGAATGCGTATTATGTTTGACGAAGCAAAACAATTGATTGCAGAAATGAAGGTCATTCAATAATTAGAACACATTAATATTATTGACCTTGCGAGATCAATGTACTCATGTAGCCGTGTATACATGAAGAACAGACCATCACAGGAATATATCTGCTTTCTGTGCCGCAGGCCCCGGGTTCGATCCCCGGCCAGGTCAAACATTTGTGTGCATGAACATGTCTGTTTCATCTGTGTCTGGGTGTTATAAGCATATAATATAAGTATGTATATCGTCTGGTTACCATAATATAGGCTTCTAGTCTAGTTTGGGACCAGATGATCGTGTGTGGAAGTTTTCCCATATTATTGTTATTATAATGAGGTTGCATGGTTACAAAGCGTTTCGTAGCGAGGCTCAGGGTACACGCGTAGAGGCTTCTGAAGGCATGGGGCGGTTCCCCGCCCCTACATATAAAATAGTTGAATTGTATGTACAACGTTGTTATATTTTGGTCATAATCAAGTAGGTATTCTATCGTACTGTATGTTTTCCAGGAGAAACATGGCGCGGCAGATGGCAGAAGAACGATATAGTCGCGAAGATTCTCGCCGTGCGCGAGTGTACGCCAAGAGTACAACGAGACTTTAACGAGGAGTTTCCTAAACTCAGGATATTCTCGCATCCTAACATATTGCCCGTGGTGAGCTACTTTTTATTAATCAATATTCATAATATAAGATCTTGATTCTTGCTAAATTTCTTGATGCTATGCCAACGGGAACGATGACTACGCGGGTGAAACCGCGGAGCACAGTTATTAATACATATGTTTTTTTCGTCCACAGGTGGGTTGTTGCGTATCTCCCCCATCTTTAGTAGTTATATCCCAATACATGTCATGGGGCTCTCTAGACGCATTGTTACACGGAAGCGCCGGGGGTCGAGTTGTGGTCGACGCGGCGGCTGCTTTACGACTAGCCAGAGATATAGCGGCTGGGTTGGCGTATCTACACTCGCTGCCGAGAGATACCATCCTGCCGAGCTTCCATTTGAACAGCAAGCATATTATGGTGAGTGTTGGAGCAATAAGAATAGCCGCTATACGACTAGCTAAAGATATAGCGGCTGGGTTAGTGTATCTACACTCACATCCTGCCGAGATTCCATATATGGTCAAGTGGGTAGTAGTCAAATTAGGCGTACTTTCTAATTCATGAACAAATTGATATTGCCAAAAGGAAAGGCCAGGTCGAAAGTACCTACAAGTATTTAAATTAAAGTTCAATAGCCTCGATGGCTCAGATGGTAGAAACTCTGCTTTCTGTGCCGCAGGCCCCGGGTTCGATCACCGGCCAGGTCAAACATTTGTGTGCATGAACATGTCTGTTTGATCTTTGTCTGGGTGTTATAAGCTTATATAAGTATGTTTATCAGTCGTCTGCTTACCATAGTACAGGCTTCTAGCCTAGTTTGGGACCAGATGACGGTGTGTGGAAGTTGTCCCATATTATTTATAAAGTTTCTCCTTGAGAATTTCATAATTCCGATAAATACATATTTGCCGTTTTAAAACGTATCTTTTGTAGTATAACTGGATAAATGCCACTTTATAATTAGTTATTAAAATAAAACTCTAACGAAGAAAATAACTATCTTCTGTCATAGTCATTGCGGTTCCTTAATGTTTGTATTAGAAATGATGTGGGCTCAACCACCTTAACATTTGTGTCCACAGATCGACGAAGACCTAACAGCCCGCATCAACATGGCGGACTCAAAGTTCTCGTTCCAAGAGAAGGGCCGCATTTACGCACCGGCATGGATGGCCCCCGAGGCCTTGACCAAGCCGGCGGCCAAAAGGAACTGGGAGGCCGCGGATATGTGGAGCTTCGCTATATTACTGTGGGAACTGGCCACTAGAGAGGTAATTTAACTTACAACTTTTTTCAACAGCTTTGGTTAACGGGGCAGCGACCGAAGAATTCCCCATACAAACGTAATAGTAAAATCATTTTAAATCAGAGCATAATATTTCTTACAATTAATAACGTTATTCGGAATGAAACACTAGTTATCTTGATTCCTAATTATATTTTAGTCTATAATACTCATAATTTGGAGTTATATTTGAAAATACTAGAAGCCTGTACTATGGTAACCAGATGACTGATATACATACTTATATAAGCTTATAACACCCAGACACAGATCAAACAGACATGTTCATGCACACAAATGTTTGACCTGGCCGGGGATCGAACCCGGGGCCTGCAGCACAGAAAGCAGAGTTACTACCATCTGAGCCAACGAGGCTGTCTTGTATTTAATACACATATTATGACATATAGTGATGATAAATTTCCATTGTTTCCAGATACCATTCGCAGATCTATCGCCAATGGAATGTGGCATGAAGATAGCCCTCGAAGGTCTCCGTATCACCATCCCGCCGGGCGTTTCTCCTCACATCGCTAAACTTATCAAGATATGCATGAACGAGGACTGCGGGAAACGACCCTCCTTCGAAATGATACTGCCCATTTTGGAGAAGATGAAACGCTAAAAATTATGCATGATGAGGTAAAACAGTTTTTTTCTTTCAATATTGAAACGTTTTAGGCTAAACGCCTTATGCCCACCTAAAGATTTATAAAAACAAGTATGTATTTGTAATACCTACATTTACTTTATCAGAACGAATAATGCTTGCAAAATATTATTTAACAAAAAATATCCGATAAACAGTCTACAAATTAAAATTGATACTTCAAATACCTACTTTAACATCAGAGGTAAGATTATAATAATATAAGCATTAATGAAAGCAACGTGTAACAATAGGTACAATTTGTAACACTCGCTGTAACACCATTCTTAGATTGTTACATTACAGAGCTCTCAGTGAGCGACTTAATGCTTGTGTCACAGTAAGTAAAAATTTTAAGAACCGCCTAAAATAAGTGCAAATTTAATGTCTCGACATTATTACGAGTAAAATAGTGCCATTAACGTTTAAACTGTTTAGTGCAATTAAACTATTGTAATTATTTTATTTATTAATACATTTTATTATGCAGAATGTTGTCTCGAAAGCTCTAACTCCCTTAAGCGTTTGATTTCTGTACAAAATGGAATTACACTAATATGAAGAAAGCCAGAATAATTTTCCACTCAATTGTTTATGGTTGGCTCTTGATTTGGACTTTATTTGCTGTAAAACATATTTGGTTAAAGAAAACCTTGCGGTTTTTTTTCATATTTTTTAATGGAAATGGTTAAAAAAATGGTTTTTAGGCTACCTTAAAAAATATCAAAATCTCATTCGAAACTATCATGATTGTCTACATTAGAATCACTTTTAGCGTGGTATTTACCATGATTCGACGTTTTACTGTGTTCTTCCGTGATCACGGCGCATGCATAAAAAAAAATACATTCACGCCTTTTTTCCCGGGGTAGGCAGAGGTGTACCCAGGAATCCATCCCATAGTAGATACACCCACATTTCGCCAGATCATGGCGCATGCAACTGTGTCGCAATATCGGAAAACTTTTTAAAAGTCGAATCATGGTAAATATTCCATAAAAAGTGATTCTAATAGATTTTCTCTAATTGACCATACTTTTTGTTTCTCTAATTGACTAATTTGTCCAAGTTGTATGTAGTTTGTTGTTTGTTGTGTAGTTGACCAAATTATACAATAGAGCAAGAGCCCGTGACGGCCAGACCTTCGTTATTTTATAAAAGCTGAAAGTTTCTCTGTGTGTGTCCCTAGTACAGGTAAGAATGATCCCCACTCACGAAGCTGAGGCAGCGGTGGCTTTGGCAGGTAACAGGTAACAAAGGTGTATAAAATTCCATCTCAAATTTATCATAGAATAAAACTTAATTTTTTTATATTTGATTCATAATAGTATCAAAACTCACGTTGCTCATTGCCAGACAGTTAGTATGGTGGCAACCCTATGCCGGACACCCTTAAACTATTATAATTTATAATTATACTTACGTTATATTATAAAGTCTAAATTTTATATATAATGTTTTGGGGGCCTATTAATCTATGTTTACATAATAGCCGGACAGTTTCGACGGTTCTATCATCTTGCCAGACGCATTCAAAGTGAGCAGTAGTTGGGAGAGCAAGGAGCGTATACAGTAACTAGTGCGAGTGAGACAGAGCGCTTGGTCTATTGCAGCCCTTCACTGCGCATCCACTGTTATTAAGTTCAAATTGTGCAGTTTATTTTTTTCTAAATCAAGAAGTTTCATTAAATAAATTTTTACAGTTTGAATAACAAATAATTAAAACAATACTCAGTAAAATTGTTCTAATACAATTTCAATCATATCGAAACTCAAATATTGCCTTCTTCATTCTTTTCTGCGATAGTAAAAAAACCAAGTTAATTTAATTACAAATAGTCCAAAATTAACGTACAATAATTTAACATAATTATCAAATAGTCTGACATTTTTTTAAAGTTTCCTCAGAAAATATTATTATATGTTCATCACTTTTCTTACATAATAATACATTACATAACATACATAATACATATATAATAATATATTACATAATATGTGACATAATAATATCTAAGATACTAATCAACTAAGTTTAACGTCGTGCGCAAGAGTTGTTTGAATATTGAATAGTATGTCTGACGAACTACTATTATTTGAGCTGATGGAGTGCATCAACGAAGATGCTTTTGTTTTGAAGATGTTCTCGATGAGTGTTTAGAGCTTCCCACAATATTTCTAACTGGTGGTACGTAACCCTTCGTGCCACCACTTGACGAGATTGTTAACTGTATACAAAAAAAAAAAACACTTAAGAAAGGTAAAGGTACACGAATTCCACACTGTTGATTGGACATGGAATTATTATTGAGGTTTGATATTACGAATCGTTAAATAATATCCAAAACACTTAATTATATAGAAAACATAAACTAACAGCTTACCTCATTATAAATTTACTTATTTTGTTTTGTTCCAAACGCCAAACACAAACTAATAATTCCACTTTTAAAACTACCGCGCTCGTAAAGAATAATAAGGATGACATCGGCTAGTTCGTTCAAAAATTTTAATTACGATTTCGTATAATAATCTTGGAAATTCAAGCATTAATGGTAAGACATACCCAAAATATTAAATAAATAAAATTTTGTAAAATATAAAATAATTTAATGTATTTTATTCGCAAAACTTAATATAAAATTGGGGTCTAAAAAAATCCGGTAATTTCCGATTTTTATGTAAGATGCCGTTTCAAAACGAAGCGGCCATTGAATGAGACCACGAGATTTTTATATAGCGTTGTCTTCTTCTCGCTCGGCGGCGGAAAGTTGGATCAGAGACAACGTTTTGTTCATTCTTTCTGACGTAATACGATTCAAATGCGATCGTCGCTTATTGAGTTGATGGTATGAAATTTTTAGGTACCTAAATTGAATAGAGTCGGAATTGAATTGCTAGCCTATGAGTTGATGGTAGGCCTGCTGATCACATTTACTTTATAAACTGCACAGAAAAATAATACGTTTATTCTGAGCATAACCGTTCACCAGATAGTTACAATAAACAACAGCTGATGCGCAGTGAAGTGAAGGGCCGCAATAGACCAAGCGCTCTGTCTCACTCGCACTAGTTACTGTATACGCTCCTTGCTCTCCCAACTACTGCTCACTTTGAATGCATCTGGCAAGATGATAGAACCGTCGAAACTGTCCGGCTATTATGTAAACATAGATTAATAGGCCCCCAAAACATTATATATAAAATTTAGACTTTATAATATAACGTAAGTATAATTATAAATTATAATAGAATGCGTCTGGCAAGATGATAGAACCGTCGAAACTGTCCGGCTATTATGTAAACATAGATTAATAGGCCCCCAAAACATTATATATAAAATTTAGACTTTATAATATAACGTAAGTATAATTATAAATTATAATAGTTTAAGGGTGTCCGGCATAGGGTTGCCACCATACTAACTGTCTGGCAATGAGCAACGTGAGTTTTGATACTATTATGAATCAAATATAAAAAAATTAAGTTTTATTCTATGATAAATTTGAGATGGAATTTTATACACCTTTGTTACCTGTTACCTGCCAAAGCCACCGCTGCCTCAGCTTCGTGAGTGGGGATCATTCTTACCTGTACTAGGGACACACACAGAGAAACTTTCAGCTTTTATAAAATAACGAAGGTCTGGCCGTCACGGGCTCTTGGGCCACAACTTTAAACGGATATTATAGCGTATATTTACATAATATTTATACCTGACGTTTACCGATTACTGCGGGCACCGAGAACTTTTTGATTAAAATATTAGACGGTTTGACATCTGACAGTTGTGTTATAAACAAAATTTAGTCATATTAAGTAATAAAAGGTATCCAGATTATTATGGAATTAATAACTCAAATGATTAATCAAATATCCTCTAAGTACTTATATTTACGGAAATCTTCTCCTCTTCTCCCTAGCAACTACCCGGCTATAGCCAGGCTCTGCTTTCCGGCTATTTCTTCTCCACTTAGCTCGGTCTTGTGCATACTCTACGGAGACTTATATTGAAATATGACAGAAAAAATTATTTTAGTTGTCAGATATCAAGCTATATTATATAAACTATAAATCTTTCCACATTCCTGTGACCACGAACACTGCAAAGTATTTTAAAAGTCAGGAATAAATAATGAAATCCGTTAAAAGTTGTTTATTTGAAAGAGTAACAATCACGAAGGCCTAAGAAATCATATGACCATCTTATGTGAAAGTAGTTTCAGATAGTATACAAAACATGATGCTTTTACTGCCAGTATTTCATAGTTGTCGTGTACTTAGGTTGTGTTTTTAATATTGAAATTATTTAAAAAATAACGGATCGGTGCTAAGTTTAACATTTATTTTATAACATATTTTCATATAATCGTTTTATATTCATAGTACCTAAATAGAATCTCTGTGTGTTGTAATATAACTTTGAGATTAACCGTTTTCATTATACAATTTGTTACAAAAAGGTGTAGGATAATTGAGGTCTACCTTTCAAACTAAACATTTGAATACATTTTATGAAAATATCGGCCCCCTTATTACGGACGCAACAGAAGTGTGGAAATCGTTTTATTGCTTAATGTCTGCTGTCAAAAGGTATACAAAAAATGATGTTTGACAGCAGACATTTAGCAATTCAAACGCTTTCCACACTTCTGTTGCGTCCGTAATAAGGGTGCGGGACTTGATCACGCTTTTTTTTGTAACAAGTCCTATATATACGACATTTTATTAAAATGTCGAGCTCATTTAATAAAGTCAGATTATTTATTTTATTAAAATGTCAGTGATGTCACTAGTTTTTTCCGAAAAAATTCAAGGTGACTGATTTTATTTTGCAACCTCCGGCCCGTAGCAATATAGGCCAGTCTATTGTTAGATCTCGTGAGAGTAGTTTATATCCAAGTTTGCAACGCCGAAAACCCGTGCTACATACATGGTGCTAATTCTGGCACGTTTCAGCTTTTTAAAAAACACCTACCATAATGAATCGTTTTTCCAAGCATCTATGTGGCTATTCCCTCATATAACATTTCTGTTGTGCCATCATTTTTTTTTACTGGGAGAGAGGGGTACAGTATCAAAGTAACAATTGGAAATAACACATAACATAACATACATTCACGCCTTTTTCCCGAAGGGGTAGGCAGAGGTGTACCCAGGACTCAGTCCCATAGTAGATACACCCACATTTCGCCAGTATGTTATTGGTCCCATGTAATAGGGGGCGAGCCTATTGCCATCTACCGGGCACAGTTCCAGACTCCAGGCAGTTATTGAGATAATTCCTAATGGAAAAATCCAATATTTAACACTTTGCCTGACCTGGGGATCGAACCCGGGACCTCTTGGTTGGCAGTCGAGCATGTGCCCTCTACGGCACCGAGGCAGTGGAAATAACACGATCGTGTTTAAAGTACCTTAAACACAAATATTATTGAATAACCTTATATTGGGATTTCGCAGTGCTTTTAACGATTAAAATTAATATTTATTGTGTTATGAAATATGTACTGGTTATATTATATAAACATGTTTTTTAAATAGTATTTATTGTAGAATGCTTAATATAAATAAATGCTGGATTCGACCAAATTTGTGATAGTCGATGTCTTGAGGGTAAAATAATTTACCAAAAAATCTACTATAAGGGGACTAAAACTTCCCCTAAATGCACAAACAACTATCTAAAAGACCCCATTTTCATGAATTTTAGTGAGAAAACAAAGTCACCAATTCAGACTTCAAACAAGTCATGTCTTGCTCAAACATTGAAGCTGCTGATGATTGCTGATTGTGTTCAAAATCACTTATTTGTTCATTTCCTTCGTTTGATGTCCAATCTCCCTACGTGTTATTGGCAAGTTGTAGTGTTATAAACACTTTCACAAGCTACAAATAAGAATTGAATTGAATTTGATGCTAATGAGATATTAAAAGAGGCGAGGCCGGCTGTTATGCAGTATCACTTCATAACCTTGGAGAAAGCATATCTCTTAAAGCGTCGTCTTTAGGTTAAGTTGTTTGTGTTTAAAACCTTAGGCTTAGGCCCCCTTAGGCCCCTTTGTTGGACACATACCTGTATTCAAGAACAATATGATGACCGGAACGCATTGGGCTGGTAAATACAATTGGAATTGTCCACCGTGACGAACGCGGTGAGAAATTCCTTACTAAGCACACTACCTACCTCACATAATAAGTATTTCTTGAATACGTGTGTTATACTACAAATAGACGATCAAATATGGTACGGCTGTACCACGAACTTGGTTCGCCATCGTACCATGTTTTATCGCAATGTCCTGCGAACATTATTATTACGGTGGTACGGCCGAATCATGTTTGATCATCTTTCCCGTATGAAAGAATGTTGAATCCAGCTAAAAAGTAATAGATGTGCCTTATGCTATGCCAATTTATTATGTAGAAATAAAAGCTTTATTGACATATTGAAATAATGAATAGATTTAAGTGAAATAATATTTTTGATGTCAAAATGTTGCAACTTTCATAAAGTTATTTAATGTACTAACAATTTTGTAATAAAAACACTTGAAAATCCAATGACTTTATTATTTCACTCTTTTGTAATACTTACATACAATCACGCCTTTTTCCCGAAGGGGCAGGAAGAGGTGTGTCGAGGACTCAATCCCATAGTAGGTACACCCACATTTCGCCAGTATGTTATTGGTCCCATTTAATAGGCGGCGAGCCTATTGTCATCTACCGGGCACAGTTCTAGACTCCAGGGTGTCATATAGAGATAATAAATGGCAAAATCTAATAACTTTACCTGGGGATCGAATCCGGGACTTCATAATCGGCAGAAGAACTTACGCTAAAGCAGTTTTATAATACATTATTAATAATACAAAGTATATCAACTTGTCTTTATTCAAATCTATAAATTCGTAAAATACACTTTATATGGCTACACATTTATTTTTGAAAAGCTTTGAAACAAAACAAAAACAATACTAGAAAAACGATGGAAAGGCTGATTTTAGAAAACTCCATAAGATTTTTATAATAGAGCTGCTCTATTTTCCTATTTAACTGCGTTAATATTGCTAGTATACAAATATTCTACCATTTTGGTAGAAAGCGGTAAAAATATTATAATGTCGAAAAATATACTTATCACAAAAAATTAAGCTTGTGTAATTTGAGTGTCCTCATTGACTTCATCAACGAAATCAGCCAACATATCTTCAACCGTTACGTTATCGCCATTTGGTAGCAATTTGCTTGGCAAAATTTCTTCAATTTCAATGTTTTCACCGTTTACAATGTTTTCTGACGGATTAATATTTTTTTCTGGTGACTTGTTAATTCCATTTTCCTTGGGTACCTCTTCAATAGACAAAGTCTCCTTAGTTTTATCTACATCTTGAGAGCTTTTAACTTGTTGCCCGCACGTGATCTGAATATCATCCGTTTCGCTAGTACTTGGAAGATTTTCATCATCTAGTTTTTCGAGTATAGCAACTTTTTGCGCAGTGTTGTAGCCATATGAAACCTCCATAGACACAGGACTATTTTCTCCGTCTACTGTGTCGTTTGACACTTGCAAAGGCAACTGGGTTGTCGCTTCGAAAATTTCATCTTTACTGGGTACATTGACAACTTGCGTTTCTACTGTGTGAATGTAACTTGGGCTCCTTTGTGTTAATGATTCAACTAAGCTTTCTCTTTCAGTTGCCGCTGCACTATTTGGATTGCTTTGATCAAGATCTTCGGTATTTTCTTCTGGCAGAGTTGTTATACTGCTTGTCTCTGGTTCTTTTTCCTCATTTCCTTGAACGTCTTCAAAGAAAATGCCTTCATTTTCACCGCTGGTATCACTGATTTCTATGGAGCTTTGTGAATCACTGCTGAGGCTTATTTTATCGGATACTTCTCCAATTTCAATACGTGGCTTTTTGCTTAAGGGCTCGTCTGGTATTGTGATGATTTCTTCTTCCTCTGCTATTTCTGATGGCATTCTGAAAAATAATTTGCTATTTTAGTCAATATTATGGCGTAGGGTCAGTTGTACCATTGATGGTACAAATGATACACCGTTGTATCACTAATTCTAATACCATGATAGAAAAGTATGGATATTCCTTCGTAGTTCTAATGAAACTAGCGATACACTGTTATATTGATATCGAAACTACCAACCTACCAAAACATTTTAGAAGAAATTCAATAATATGAACTGGCAACTCTAAATGCAATAAACTTAAAATTATAACATATTTTTCCAAATCTTTATATATTTATTAATAATATTTATCACTGGTGGCAAATGTGTAAGCCGAGTGACAACTTTAGCAAACACAAGCCGCGCGACGCCAAAATACTCCTGAGCTAACAATTAAAAATAAAAAAAATTACCTTTCCTGTCCAAGCAACCTTTCCAAAACGGCTCTATTTCTCTCGGACATTTGTTTCCTTTCATCTCGTTTCTTAGGCTCGTGTTCCACGGCGAAGTTTATTGAAGGAGGGGAACAGTGGAGGTGAAGCCTTATGTCTAGGAGGGCTTGCGAGCAAAATTTTGATATCTAGTAAAAAAAATTAACATAGTTTTTATATTTAACATATTTAAATTAACAATACGCCATGTTTTCCCGACGTTAGCCAGAGATCACCTAATGTGGGTGGTACTTACTTACTATAGTCACAGAATAGATAATAATACTACGTATAGAATGGACACTGTCATCCGCCCAACAATCGGGCCTTCCTCACCCCGTGAGCGAGATTGAGCTCTCCACGAGCTCCGCTTCTATGGGAAATCACCTCACGCACACTCTTGCACGTGTACAAAACTCCATGTGTGCAGTGTCGGTGTAGGAGGTAGTTATAGCGCGGCTTTTGTTTAGGATTTGAGTCGGGTGTGCTATGGTACCAAGTTTCAAGTTACACCAATATTTGACAAGTTACGTTTTAAGTTTTAACATCCTACTAATATTACAAATGCGAAAGTCTGTGAGGATGGAAGGATGTTTGTTACTCTTTCACGCCAAAACTACTGAACCGATCGGGATGAAATTCGATATGTAGATAGTTTAGACCATGGAATAACACATAGGACACTTTTCATCGCGATATTCCCACGGGAACGAAGACTACGCGAGTGAAACCGCGGGGTACAGCTAATCTATTCTATTGTACCTACTATGGGACTGCGTTCTTGGTATACCTTTGCCTTCCCCTTCGGGAAAAGGCGTGTAATGTGAGTAAAATTATCACGATTTTTAGCTTTCATCATCATCATCATCATCTCAGCCATATTTAGCCTTTTATTATCATCATCTCAGCCATAGGACGTCCACTGCTGAACATAGGCCTCCCCCATAGATTTCAATCCAGTTCAGTTGTATGCGGACTCCAGCGTGTTCCTGCCGTCCTTATCAGATCTTCTGTCCACCTTGTGGGTGGACGTCTTACGCTGTGCTTGCCGGTCCGTGGTCTCCATTCGAGAACTTTACAGTCCCATCGGCTGATTCTACGTGCTATGTGCCACCCATTGCCACTTCAACTTGCCAACTTTTATCTTTGTATAGGTAAAAATGACTTACCTCTGAATGTCTAGAGTTAACTAGTTCACTATAAACCATCAAGCAGTACTGGGTGGGTGGTATCTTGCAAGTTTTCCTGCTCGTCTCCAGTACTCTCAATAACGCCATGGCGCGCTCTATGGAGACATTGTCTATGGTGTAGCATTGTTGGACTATTATTTCTTGAAATTGCTGAAAAAAAAAAATATCACCATATATATCTTTATATATATAATTCTACTGTACGTGTGTATGTCAATTAAGTCGTCCTAAACGACTGGACCGATTTGAATGATTTTTTTTGTATGCGTTTGGGTGGCGCCCTGGATGGTTCAGATTTTAGATTCACAAATCAGCCCGGCAGATTTAATATCCCAATCGCTTGAAGTATCATGCAGGACAACGTCTGTCGGGTCCGCTAGTTATATTATAAAATCCTAAATGACTCACTGACTGACATGCAACGCAGAGCTCAAACCGCTGATCCTAGAGACTTGAAACTTGGACTGTATGTTGTTTTCGTTGTCTGAACGTGTGCTGAGAAATGATTTTTGAAAATTCACATTCAAAGGGGTCCAAAAAGGGCGTCAAAGTTTTGTTATAAAACTCCTGTGTTTCATAATAATTGCGAGCGGGCAAAGCCGCTTTTCTTGCACTAGTTACAAATAAAAATTACACTCAACAATACAATTTTCAGAGCGCTAAATTTAGTTCTGCAATTCGGATATTATATAGTCTTACGGCCTTTAAATGTGGGTGTATCTACTATGGGACTGAGTCCTGGGTAAACCTCTGCCTACCCCTTCGGGAATAAGGCGTGAATGTAGGTTTTTTTTTTTGTTTTTACGGCCTTTATACTTACTAGCTGTGCCCCGCGGTTTCACCCGCGTAGTCTTCGTTCCCTTTGAAATATCGGGACAAAAAGTACATTTTATGTTATTTCAGGGTCTAAACTATCTACATACCGAATTTCAGCCCAAATGGTTCAGTAGTTTTGGCGTGAAAGAGTAACAAACATCCATGCATCCTCACAAACTTTCACTATAAATGCGAATATTAGTAGGACGAAATTAGAAAGCTAACTTGTGCTCTGAAAACCAGACGATGTAAAAGTCGGCAAAAATTGCAAATGTGGAAAATTGGAGATGGAATGGAACAGAGATGGACCCCGATAGGTCTATTTCCTTTAGATTAAAAGCTCAAAGGGGACTCTGCACGTTGGATTTAAAAAAAAGGTCTCCATGCACGCCTATCAAAAGACCGGGTACAGTCCGTGTTTTCGAGCGACATAACAGAATATATTTGTTTCAGACACATGATCCATAGTTAAATATAATTATTAAATATTTGAATACCTTATGTATTGTCGGCTTCAAAAATATGCCACAAGTTGTGAGAAAACTTTCAGCACATTCCAATGCTGCGATTGCCACTTCGTCATTTGATTCATTGCTCCTACAAACAAATAAATTGTTAAGGCATACATATGTATGCATAGTGTAGGGTTCCATAGCTAACAAGAACATACAGCGCCATCTATTAGTTCCTTGCGCAAAGTACGGAAATATGCAGTAAAATGGCTATAACTTTTCACTGCGTAAACTTAGAAGTATGATTTATTTACAGCCACAAGGGACCGCAGATCTGAGTAGTTAATATTAATTTCAACTTTATACCTCCACGCGTTCCCGTTAAATGTGTCTTGATAGACAGACACACGGACAACAAAGTGATTGTATAAGGGTTATTTTTTTTTTCTTTTTGTGGTACTGAACACTAAAAACAAACTGCTAGCTGTGATACTTAACTTAATGCTAAAATAGCATTCTTTGCCAGATATCCTGGAAACTGGACAAAGGAAAATATTTATTATCGTTAATTAAACTGCCTCGGTGTCGTAGAGGGCGCATGCTCGACTGCCAATCAAGAGGTCTCGGGTTCGATCCCCAGGTCAGGTAGTGTTAAATATTGGATTTTTCCAAATTGGATTTTTAGGAATTATCTCAATAACTGCCTGGAGTCTGGAACTCCCCTATTACATGGAACCAATAACATACTGGCGAAATGTGGGTGTACCTACTATGGGACTGAGTCCTGGGTACACCTCTGCCTACCCCTTCGGGAAAAAGGCGTGATTGTATGTTATGTTTATGTTATGTTAATTAAAATATATTTATTATAATAGATTATTTTTAACATACATATTGATTTTATTTTTTTCTCCGGGCATGTGGGAAGAGATGTTGCTCTGCTTCAGCATTGTGTTTGCCAATCTTTTTCTCGCTTTCTTACTGAGGTTTTTCATAGGTTGAGAACTTGCCTGAAATATGGAAACTTTATTTACTAATAATGTGATACCTGATACGTTTTACTATATCTTTTTTTTATTCAACTAAAAATAATGTGAGAATTTGTTTATGTTATAATTTATTAGTTGTAATTTTTTTTTTATGATAGTGAGTAAATCAGTTGTCTGATGGTCTGATGCTCATATCAGACACAGTGCCACCCAGTGTTTTAAAATTCAAAATTCTGCTGAAACTCCTCATGCCCAGTAATTTCGCTGGTAACACTGTCTTTCAGATCGGACACAGTAATGTTATCACTAAATGCCTTCGTCAAAACTATAATTTACTGCGGGTCATAAATGAATGTAACTGACATTCAAATTCAAATGAATTTTCGTTTGCGAATTTCAAATTTCTTTCATTTGCAAGTTGTTTAGATGCACCCTTAACGGGAAAGAGGACCTCTTAGCAGTTTGACACAACCCTATGGAAAATTGACTAAATCGATGTTTTGTATCCCCCTGTTTCCTCCGAATACAGTAAACCTATTTGATATATTTATATCCTGATATCTTAAAGCTGAAGTAAAGTATGCCACTATTATTTTATTTTTGTTTATAAACGCTACATTTTTTTGTAGTGAACGTCCAATCACGCGAGTAAAACTGGGATTTTTGGAAGTTTACTATGAAAAATCCAAGGGTTTATAAGAATAATTAAAATGACAGGGACAGGTTACTTCACTATAAAAATATCAGGATATAAATTTATACAATGGGTTTATTATATACGGAGGAAACAGCGGAATACAAAACATCGACTTGGTAATTTTTTCATAGGATTGTGTCAAATAATAACTGCCTGGAGGTTGGAACTGTGCCCGGTAGATGGCAATAGGCTCGCCCCCTATTACATGGGACCAATAACATACTGGCGAAATGTGGGTGTATCTACTATGGGACTGAGTCCTGGGTACACCTCTGCCTACCCCTTCGGGAAAAAGGCGTGAATGTATGATTGTGTCAAATTCCTAGAAGGCCGCTTACTACATCTATTTATGACACTTTGTATAATGCTTACAGTGAGTTGTATGACATGTTTAGTAGGTGTAATGTCCTTCAGTATGTATCCTGTGAGCTCCGTGTCCCAAGTATGAGGTTGTCCGGTCCTATGTACGGTCAGACAATGTGTCAGCGAGGTGTACGCTGTTATACGGACTTTGCTGGAACAAACATTACATTTATAAGGGATATATATAATATATAGGCTTATATAATAAAGGTTATTTATTTATTCATCATACAAGAAGAAAGCTAACAGTATTTAACCAAAACGCTTCTTACCTTAATTAAATACTATGACTTAAATATATTATACATAGACTTAAAATAATTTGAATTTATACTCCAATAGAACGGGTAACCCCAAATACACTGCTCAAGTCAATTCATATGGGGTATGTGGACAACCCATATTGTGTTGTTCAGGTCGTTAGCTCATGTCGGAGGCTGCGTTTCCTACGCACATGAGCTAACGACTGCTCCCTACATATCTTATAGGAAACTATAAGGACCTACAGTTTAACGTGACATCTGTAACACGGTAGCACCCAGGCGAAAAGTCCGGATGGTGAGATTCCAGATTTAATGATTCCACAGGGACACCGGATTTAAAAAATTCCCGCTGGACTATGACGCTACTATAACTATTGAACTCTTAAGGTAAGTTTAATGAATTAATAAATCTATTTTCAAAATTTAATAATTATAAAAGAAGATTAAAAAGTGACTGCAAAACTCATTCTACGAAAGGAGGAAACAGGGGAATACAAAACATCGATTTAGTAAATTTTCCACAGGATTGTGTCAAACTGCTATAGAACAATATGTACCTGGCGTCTTTGCTGAGGTTATCGGAGCTCCATCTGAGCGTTTGCAAAACTATCCTGAACACCAACGATGAAAACGGAATGATGTTCGATCCCAAACTGAAAATACAATTCAAATTCATTAGTTCTTCTTGCAAATATGTCATTCTTTACGTAGATTTAAAGGTATATAAGAATATGATTTTGTATAACTTCGATAGAATTAAAAATGGAATATGTTTGTTATATTTATAACATCACAATACACGGAGCGATTATCGTCCGCACCCGCCGCGGTTACGAGCCCGCATTGCTTGTTGAAATCACAAAATATATAGAAATGTAGATAGCAATTTTCAGGATTTTTCAGGACAGGCTGCGTAACCGCAAAAACAAACGGTCTCGTGGGTATTGAAATCAAACCGCCTAACCTCGACCGCGGCGGTCGCGGACGCAAACCGCTCCTTTACAGGACCTCTTAGCAGTTTGACACAATCCTATGTAAAATTTACTCAATCGATGTTTTGTATTCCCCTGTTTCCTCCGAAAACAGTAAACCTATTTGATATATTTATATCCTGATATTTTAAAGTTGAAGTAAAGTATATCCCTATCATTTTATTTTGTTTATAAACTCAACATTTTTTTGTAGTGAACGACCTATCACTCGAGTAAAACTGCGATTTTTAGAAGTTCACTATGAATAAACCAAGGGTTTATAAGAAAAATTAAAATGACAGGGACATAGGTTACTTCACTATTAAAATATCAGGATTAAAATTTATAGAATGGGTTAATTATATTCGGAAGAAACACTTCCCGTGTTACAAAACATCGATTTGGTAAATTTTTCTTAGGATTGTGTCAAATTCCTAGAAGGCCGTGTACACTCTTAAGTTCCTACTCTTAGAAGATAATAGATTAATTCCTGTAATCCTGTGTACACATATTTTTCATGTTAAACATTTCTTACCATGCAACTAAAGCATCAAGTGTCCTCAGAGCTTGTATTTTAGCCGTAGCAACAATCTCAGTGTTATTGCCCGAAGCACTCACACCACGGAGAATAACCTCCAATATCAATTGTGGACGGATTGGCTTTGCTACCGGGTAGATTTCACTGAAAACAGCATGTTGAAGTTAGTTCTTTGATTACAAAGCTGTTTGTCTGCATTTTTAGGGTTCCCCACCTCATTATAATAATTATATATACCTGTATCGTTTAAATTCATTGACATGTTATTAAGTGTTAATTATATTTTCTGTTGTTTAGATATAGTAGTTAGTACCTAATGACTAACGACTTTATAAATATTCGCACGCCAGGTGTGGCAAAATATGTTGAAACCTAAACTTACCAAGATCTTACATATATGTACACATATTCTTGGCGAATAAATAAATTTCATTTCATTTCATTTCAAAGGAAAAAGGAACCCTCCATCTGTCCGTCTGTCAAGACCTTTCTACGTGAGGGCGCGTGAAATTGATATCAATAACTCAAGAAATAACATTACCAATCAAATTTTCAATTTTGCCTGAATTTTTAAACCACGCTTTTACAGAAGCTGAAAAAACATCTAAGTTTTTGGCCATATTTCTGTAAATTAAGTTCTAAGTGGGTTCTTAATTTATCAATTGAATATTAAATTACCCAATGAGATACAATTTATGTACCAAATATAGGGACATATTATGACTAAAAAAAAAAAAATATTTATGTTCAGCTGTCATTGATCAAGCTAAATAAGATATGGTATTGTATGTTAAAATCTGTGCAAGCAAAGTCATACCACAAAGCTTGTTCTATAGTAAAACTCAATACTTACACAAGCATAGCCTGTATGAAAACCAGTACATTTCTGAGCCTGACACTCAATAAATTTGTTTTGTCTACAACATCCTGTGCGTTTGTCACGCTGTCTATATCTTCTAGGGCTACGAGCAGTGGTAGTTCTGAATGTGTTGTTTTCTTCTGCAATAAATATGACTGCATTAGTTAGACCAGTGTCCCAACTTTACACAACACTGACACAACAACGAACACATATTGCAGTTGTGGTTCATCCGGGGTATTATAAATGCCCCATGGTACATTCGAAACGAATATCCAACCGGGACCTGAATATAGATCTCGTTGCCAGTGCCAGGAAATCTGCAGAAGCCCATGGACGAAGGCTTCATCAACACGTAAATGTCAAGGCCATCCAGCTCCTTGACAATACGGATGTAAATGTACACAATACGGATATAGTGAGAAGTCTTCAAAGAACAAAGCCTTTTGAGTTGGTGTAGTGACAGTGACAGTAAAATGTAGTGTTATTATCAGTGTAGTGCTACATATTGAGAACACACGAACAGTGCCTCACCTCACCCTAATAGACAGTAAGAATAAGTCCCAATGGTGCCAATTCTCAGTGCTAAATGTTTATTTATATGTAGCAATTCAATTTAGATCTAAATTACTCATTAGCCTTTAATTGAAATTAGGCTAGATTGTAATTCAATGACATAACCGTCATGGTATCACAGAATAAATAATAGTACTAACATACAGAAACATCACTTAAGAGCCAATATTTTATAAAAAGTGACCCTATGCCCCCCACACAATAAAGCTCAATTTCATTCGCCGGAACTTTTCTAAATCTTTTTATAATATCCTATAAAGTTTACTACAGAGAGAATTGACTTGAGTCGTAGCATGTATTGCGCCAATCAAGTTTGATACCATAGAGTTACAAACATGCAAAAAAAATATCCATGCCAAATGTCTGCAGACACACAACTACAGAAAACAATCACACTGCATACAGTGCTCTGGCTTTTGGTAAAAATCTTTCAATCTAAATTGAGCTTTAAAAGTGACACAATGCAAATTCTATTGTGTCTCGAATCTTGGCACTCTAGAGGTAAATAAATCTGACATGCATTCGGAATGATACATCTATATGAACGCACAACAAATGTATTGGGCGTTATTTTGTCTACTGCCGTAAAATAAAGTTTGCTTTAAAATCTATCATATATGTATTTATTATAATCTCGCCTTGTTCCCCTTGGCAGGCTATTACATACGTAAAGGCAGGTAGGCAGAGACTATTTCTCTCCACTTGACATATTATGACTTTCGCTTCTCCTACTTTCATCACATTTCTGGTTTCTGCTTAAAGATCTTTATTTTTCATTAAGAACTACATCACTTAAATGAGAAACTAGGCATTACAGCTTATTTTTTTGTGTCCAGCATTTTCACTCTATATAATTCATATTGCTTACTTAGCTTATGAAAAACAATTCTACACCATAAAATATAAATATAAAATTAATAATAACTCATTAACATAATATATCAATACTAAAGTAAATCCCGAGACTTCATTCCAATGGGAGTTTTGGAAATTCTTTCCTTATTTCTTGCCTATCTTTTCTTAGTACTGTGAAACTACGTGCAAGTTTCAGGTTTATAGGTTCAAATTTTAATTAAAATATCATCAATTGTAGTGGTAGGCCTCTTTAGCAGGGCAGGCAGCTTGTACCACACCTTTGCCAGTTATCCTTTGCCAGCCAAACAGCGATGTGCAAACATTACTGTGTTCCGGTCTGAAGGGCAATGTTACCAGCGAAATTACTGGGCATGATGAGATTCAACAACTAATATCTTGGGGTGACAGGCGCACTGCAGTGCCGCGCAGAATTTTGAATTTGAAACACTGGGTGGCACTGTGTCTCATATGGGCAATCATGATGCTTACCATCAGGCACCTGATTTGCTCGTCTTGTCATTCACTATCATAAAAAAAAAAACAAATAACATCAACCTATTCTTGAAAATCAATATAATATAATAAATATAAAATACCTGTACATGATGATTGGAGCTCTTAGTGAAGAGTGAATCGATGAGAGTATGTGCAGCTTCACACAATGCAGTTGTTTGTTCTCTCCAGCAGGATTTAGCTGATGCTGACTTTACTTGAGGTGGTCTCACCTGTAACATATTTGCCGCATTTGTAATAATTATTGATGAATATTGATGAATAATTATTAATAAATATTGACATGACCTATAAACATTTAGGTAGGTTGGCTTCTGAATAGATGAACTCAAAGGAAACGGACTCATAATCCAAGGAATCTGGGCCCAGAAAATCATACAATATCCTTTATTACTGGGTAGAGAATGATATTCGCAATAATATTCTCAAACATAGTATCCAACTTATTATCGCCGTTTAATTTGTAATTTGATTAAAATAAAGTGAGTTTAAGTACTAATATTTTTTTTCATGGCGACGCACATTCTAATTTTAAAAGAGCATTTGTTTTGCATTTGCATACTAAAAAATATTAGAGTATGGATACCGATTCAACGTCATTGTTTATATATCAATAAAATCTAAATTATAGCATAAGGCCGCCATGGACCAGAAACCAACAACTCCTTTAAGGGGGGCCGTTTAGGGAGGAGAGTAATCCCCATGACCCCCCCCCCCTCCAAATTCGAGCTACTCTATTCCGAAGCTTAGGTTATGTATAGGTACCTGTTGTAATGCATGAGCACATTTTGCTGCTGAAATGACAGTGTAGTAACTTGTTGAGCTCAGAAAATGTATCATATGGTTCTCTATCGCTGCTCTGTGCTGGCCACAATATTTTGGGAAGCTGGAATGTGATAAAAAATCTTAATAATTAGTTCGTTTTTTCAAGTTAAATGCATGTTTTATATCTTATAGGTTAGGTACTAGGTACGCACCGGTTTATAACATTTTCTAAGGCGTTCAACCACTGATTGCAATGTGAATTTTTGTATTTAGATAGATTTTGAAAGAACGCAGTCAATGCATCTTTCACCGCCTCGCTATCGTTTGGATCCACGTCCCGAACTTTATCCAAATACTGACCTAAAATTTTACTTGGTTAGACATCGAGTATTAGTCGTATTTAAAGTTTAAAGATCTTCTGAGCTAGGAAGATCGTAGTACTTACTCATTATTATGTTTTTCAGCTGTTTTATAGTCAAATTTGTGTCACCTAAATAAAAAAATTATGAAAATTACTTTTGTAAACAAATTCACTTCACAAAAGCACAGATCACTATATTTAGCACAGAACACATATACAAGATATTTAGTCACAAAAGTAATACGACCTTGTATAAGTGTTCTGTGAGTACGACTGACTGACCACAGATAATAGTAATACGCTGTGGTACTACGTGTTACGTGACTGACCACTCAAGGTTCGCTCAAGTCTGTGTGTGGACCACTCCGGCTCGGACATTTTGTGCTGTGGTTTGCTTAAGTTTGCCACAGAATAAGACATGTTTGCCAGCTATGGTTCTTTGGTTTGAGGCACAGAACAAGTACTAATAAATTGATCTGTGCAGAACAAACCACAGATAAACGTTTGAGGCTTGTATATGTGTTCTGTGGTTTGAGGCTTGTATATGTGTTCTGTGGTTTGAGGTTTGCTGCTTTTTCTTTCGTCTTTCACTTCGGTTTCTATCCGAGTTTAGCGTTTGTCTACTTTTCTGAATGAATAATTGTAAACAACAAATCGTGACCTATTTTACGCGGAGCGGTTGTGTCTAGTGTCTATCGTGCGCACTAATTAAAACTTACAATGGCCACATTAGACGATAAAATATTGGGTGAAAAGTTGCAGAACTATTGTAGCAGTAGTGAAGACGAAGGTGGTTCAGACGACGAAAGAAGCGGTGACGAGGAAGGGAATCCTATAAGAAGTGAAGTTGCTAAAGCAGAGCCTCCGCCTATTAACGGTTGGAATGGATCCGCTAGCAATACGGGGCCGAAAGGTGTGCTCGAAGATTGGCGTCGATTCAAGCAATTGGAAGCCGAAAACAGGAAAGAATTGGAGAAAGAACGCATCGCTTTGGCTAAAAAGCTGACTCTTACCGTTAAACCAGACCGTGAGGCAACTGAGGATAAGAAAGTTGAAGAAATCGAGGATGAATTAAACGAGTTAATAGACGAAGAGTTTCTCTTGGATTATCAGAAAAAACGTATGCAAGAGTTGATGGCACAGTTGCAAAAGGTACCCAAATTCGGCACAACAATCTCGCTGAATTCTAAAAACGAGTTTTTAGATGCGATTGACAAGGAAGATCCGAAAGTGACCATCATTATCCATATTTACAATAATTCTTCGATAGCGTGTGAGACTATGAATGGGTGTTTGGATGTGTTAGCGGCTGATTATCCAGCTATTAAGTTCTGTAAGATATATGCTGATGTGACAGGCTTGAGTAGGCATTTCCGTGTGGATGGGGTGCCAGCCCTCCTTGTTTACAAAGGAGGACATGTTATTGGAAACTTTGTTCAACTGGCCACAGAACTAGGCAATGATTTCTTTGCTACTGATGTCGAGAGATTCCTTATAGAGTATGGAATGCTGCCTGAAAAGTAGATTTACATTTTGTATGTCAAATATTTTGAGATCTCCATATTGAGATTTTGCTATAAGTAAGTAGTATTAATGTGTGCTGTAAAACCAGAATAATCAATAGTAGATTGTAACACAAGATTCTAAAGAGACCCATTGTATGTGAGATAATTTTACTGCCTCGCTTTATCAAGGGAGTAATAAAAAACTGAGTTATAATGGGTTTTAGTGCGGTGTGTACACAAAATTTTTCACTATGATTGTGAGAAAATTAAATTATTAATTTTATCAAAACATCCTGTATGTGTAACACCAAAAAAATATAATCTTCTTGGGAACAGACAAAAATTAAAAACATTTACTTTATCCCCTACAGGTGGAAAAGTTATTTTAGCCCTGTTCTGGTACACAACAATGAGGACTTTTAAGCGAGAGGAGTAAAATAATCTTTTTAACACGATAAGGTTCCCAAGTACAGAAAACTATGGACCCATTTAATTGCCTATCCCATAACATGCAGGGTGTGGTAACCACATATTAGATTAAAAAAAAAACAAACTGTGTTTTCCACAGTTAGTGTTATATGAGTAATGAAATGGGCTTTACACTTATATATTTTATTTTAATTTATTTGTGGGAGTTGCAGGATAATTTATTTAAAAGGTGTCTTCATCTGTGATTTGAGATTTGTTTGATTTTACATAATATTATGTAATACAGTCACACCTCGTTTCCGTTATGGTTTTGATATCAGTTTATAAAAATCATTGGAGATTATTATTCCTTGCTGTCAATTCATGAGTATTCCTGTGACCCACATTCAGACACCGCTAAGTAATTAAATATCATGTGTTGGAATTAGCTAAATCAATGTTTTAAACACATTTTAGTTGTTACTGTAATAATTATTATCATAGAATATTGATAAGTTTCTGTGCGCGCTCTGACCAGATGCCACGAGCTAAAAACAAAAGCTTGGAAAATGAGGCAATTTTTAAATTGTGCGTGTGTAATGTGCGTAAAAAACAGTTTGCTAGGAGTGCTAGTTTTTTTATACTTGCAATCTGCAGTAAGATAAGCGCGCACTACGATAAAATTCGCAAATCTAAACAATGCCAATATAAGAGAGTGTGCGCACTGCGAAAATGAATTTTGTGAAGAATTTGTCATTATTTATCGCATTTCGCAAATCGCAACGATTATTTATCGTAGTGCGCGCTTCGCCTAATATGCATTGAGCGAGAGTTTGGGTTTCTGCGGAGCATCACGTGAGTGGCCCAGGAGGGCTAGAGTGATAATTTTTAACGAAGTGGCTCTGGTAGTTTTAGTTGCCGCATTTGACAAGTATGTATATTGTTGGAGCGCGCCCGAAGACCTCTCGGTAATCTAAGAAAATTTAAATATGAATTTGTGTAGTTTAAGTAAGCCTTATTTATTATAAAATAAGCTCTAAAATAATAGTAGTGTGCTAGCGCCTGTGTGACTTTTTAATATAGCACTTAAATATGTAAAAAAACGATTTACTACTGTACTACATATACCTACTTACTTATTTACAAGTAATAATTAATTTTGATCCTATCAATGCATATTGTGTACCTGCATTTCATTTAAGATATTTTATTTAAGGCGCGTGCTAAGCAAATTCGCCCTCTCGCTCACACAGACCCACGTTTTTTAAGATATAAAAATACTATATGTAATTACGTAAAATAAAAACAACTAGGACCTAGAAAATAACAATACAAAGATTCAGTAAAAATCCAATTTAATCCAAACAAGTTTTCAGTGCCTTTTTATTTTTCTAAGATTTTTTTTCTTTGTGCAGATGAACATTTATGTACAGGTATGTATATAATACTGTAGGGTTATTATATAATGCGTGTATGGGGGCATACACGTTGTCAGGTTGGCCGAGTGTAGGGTTGATGTTATTTTGTGACGCGCATGCTACGGATTCTGTGAACGTTTTGGTGGTTTTATGGAAAGTATTAATGGCAACGTGTGATTTCACGGAGATCTATGGCATGTGCGAGGGCGCGATGGCAACACAGGGAGGTGGATGCCAGCGCGACAGATGATTGTAGAGCGAGATTGAAGATGGTGGCCTTGAAATAAATCATGTAAAATATGCTGAAGTGTTCGAGTATTATTTAATGGAAAAGGCACGTTTACAATACCTACATGAAAACTCGTTTGGAATAAATTGGATTTTTTACTGAATCTTTGTATTGTTATTTTCTAGATCCTAGTTGTCTTTATTTTACGTAATTACATGTAGTATTTTTTATATCTTCAAAAATGTGGGTATGTGTGAGCGAGAGTACGAATTTGCTTAGCACCGCGCCTTAAAATATAGTTAAGTTTTTTCACAAAAAGATATTGCATTTCATTAGTTATTAAGTTTTAAAAAATCACCTACCAGTTTTGAGAGGCAAAAGTACATAATTTCATGAACTAAAACCTTCCTTTTGTACCTTAATAACTTAATAAAACGTGTTACTTTATTAATATTAACCTATATTGGATTTTTCCATAAGGAATTATCTCAATAACTGCCTGGAGTCTGGAACTGTACCCGGTAGATGGCAATAGGCTCAGCCCCTATTACATGGGACTAATAACATACTGGCGAAACGTGGGTGTGCCTACTATGGGACTGAGTCCTGGGTACACCTTTGCCTACCCCTTCGGGAAAAAGGCGTGATTGTATGTTATGTTATATTTTTATTTAATCCCATAAAAATAGCGTTTTAAATCAACTGCCAATCTTCAATGCTGCCAATAATTTAAAGAGTAGAAGATTCTGTCCATTTCGAAAATATTTTTATTTATTTACATGTGCTTAAGGTCTAATAATTTAATTAATGAATGTAAGTAGTACCCACAACAGTATATTATCTGCTTGTCCATGGTAAAGTGAATAAAATGATAAACAGAAAATTATAATTTTTGTGTATTCATTACGACGCTAATAGAGCCCCAAGTCTGCCGTCCGACTCTCAGAATACTATTACTAGCTATTACCACTATTTTTATAAATTCTCATCAGCAGTATCTCAAAATTTGGTTTTGCCGCGTTTAAGCTTGTGGACGGCAGTAAGCCATCAAGTGAAATGGCATTGTAAAGGTGGATGCACATCTATCCGAGGCGAACGAAAGGTATTTTTGCATTATAATATGAAACCTGGCGCACAACACCGATTCGGACGATTCAACGCGGACAGGTGTGCTAGGTTTCATAGGATTTCATATAAAAAATTAAAAAAATCGTTTCGCTCGGCGCGTTCGGCTCGGATAGACTGATGTGCATTCATCTTGCCATTTCACTTGATGGCTTACTAATAATAATTTTAAATCTAATAGATCAAACCTTATCTAAACATAACATCACGCATATTTACTGGCTGGTTGGCTCAGCCGGTAGTGACACTGCCTTCTAAGCCGCAGGTCCCGAGTTCGATCCCCGTGTCTGTGGCTGTAAGTATGTATATCAGTATCCTGGTTACCACGGTAGAGACTTCTAGCCTACTTTGAGACCAGCCCCCTTAGCATGACACGGGGATAACTAGATTTCCCCGTTTTTCTCTCTTTTGCGCCTGAACAATTCGTATCTGCTATCTTGTTCTTTGTTTAACCTTGTCTAAAATACTTCTGTGTGAAATACCTACCTTGCTTATGCTTTTTAGATCATTCGGTATACCTGGGCTTGGGTTAATAAAACCCGAAGTATAGGTACCTATAATAAATGTAAATTACCTAGCTTTATTTAGGCTTAAAATGTATGCAAGGTGAAAAAGAAAGTAACTTTCTCTTACCTACCATTTATATGCAAATCCACGTGATTAATGGGCAAGAAGGCATTGTCGGCGACTATTTCGAGCGTAATTTCCTCATTATATCTTTGCGATTGTCCGATAATCGCAGCGGTCTGCGGTTTCCCGCGACCGCTCTTTGTGGTCTGATTACGGATTCAATTGTTTTTACTTTGTACCTACTTTATCTAAGTTTGTAGGTATATAAAAAAGTCTGTTAAGAAGGAATCGTTTATTCCACTTTATTTATCTGGGTGAACAAAGTGGATAAAAAAGTCTCCTCAATTCACCTCGAATGGTTCCGTAACGCGTAACGTAGCATCACGCCCTTTTCTTGAAGGGGGTAGTCAGAGGTGTACCCATAGGGCCTAGAGCCATAGTCACCCACTCTTCGCTAGTTATGTTTTTGTTAGACTAATTACATGGGATTATAGGGGGCAAGCTTAATGCCAATCTATCAGGTAACAGTTCCAGGCTGAGATAATTCCTACCTCTTAAACCAGATCAAACCCTAGCTCGCTAGTATTACGCCACCGAGGTAACCTATTTAGTTTTTACTTTTTATAATAGTAGGTAGGTACTCTGGGTACCTATTTCACTATATTCAGTGTGACCAAATATAAATTACAATACGGCTGTTTGGAAGAGCTCGCTATGAGCCACAAGACCTACAATTGTTATATACATATTATATCATGTCGCTCGAAAACATGTGCTATATACGGTCTTTTAATAGGCGTACACGGAGACCATTTTTTTTAAAGTCCAACGTGTAGATGCCCCTTTGAGCTTTTAATCTAAAGGTAATGGATATAACCTATCAGGTTCCATCTCTGAAATTATCTACAGAAGATGAGCTCAAACACAACCCCCGCTAGGTGCAAGCACTATTGGGAATGGGTGGTAACTACGAGTGATTTCTAGATGGAAGGTATAGCTCGACACAAAAGAGTAGAAACGGAACTAATTTAAAGTGTATGTGTTGATTAAATTGTTTTTACTCTAGTAAGAGACAGTGGCGCTCCCATTATTTTCTACTCTTTTGTGTCGAACTATAACCGGGCTATTGCTAGACTCCGGCACCTGCCACTTTTCTCTCATGGTGAAATATTACGGCAGGCGATGACTCGCCGCTCACTAAACGGATTTCCCATAAAGGCCGCCCTCCACAGGGGAATAAAGGCGACGAGAGGAGTAATGATGATGTGAGCTAGAATACTCTAGCCAATACTGGTAGGAGAGGTGTCTTGGACTTTCAACGGCGGCTTTAATATATCATTCTTGTGAGTTCTCGCGGAAATGTTCAAGTCTATCACCACCCTAGGATTCAAGATAATTTCAATTTTTAGATTAGTTATCGCTTACCTAAATATAAAAACAAACAAAAATCCTTATCAATATAATTTATTAGTAACGTAGCACTTAAATTACATTATGCTTACGGAAACTAGGTATATTGTTCTTACAAATACTCCTCGAGAGGGTAGAATACTCGAAACAGGTTCATCTGAGATTAACTCCTGTAAAAGTGATATAAAAAATTGCCTTAGTAACCATAAAAGGCAATTTAGTCCATTGGATTTGCTACCTGTTTCACTAATTTAGGTATGGACTTAAGTATTACATTATATTGTTCTGATAATTACTAATTCCAATGTAATACATTGTTCCTCATTATAATTATTATGTATGTAATTTATATTAAAAACAAATCATCAATATTGTTGTTGATAAGAAGTAAAATATAATAAGCCTTTGCCCAGAAGGTACCTACACTTATGCACAGATCAGGGTTACTGCATAAACGTAAGTACTCTTTGGTGCCTCGATAACACCCAGATTGTAATAAACAGAAAACAGATGCAGGAAAATAATTACGAATTTATATTAGATAGGTAATATTTATAATTGCCACTATACGATGAGAACGCTTTAAGAGACCGACGACCGTTCCTCATACAAACGTAATTCCTAAATAATTTACAATCAGAGCATGTTTGCAACATACAATGATGTTATTCAAAATGAGACTAGTTAGTTATCTGAGTTCCTAATTAATTTTAATCCAAAATATAAGTACTTTAGACTAAGGTATAATAAATATCAAACTCCTAGAACAAGAATATTTAGTTTTTAGTTCCGATTTTTATCCGATATATTAAAAATCGGAACTAAAAATTCTTGTTCTAGCAGTTTGCAATGGAGTTCCGAAAAGTAACGCCAAATTCAATCAATTATAATAAATATACAAAATATAGTTTTTTCATATTTCTTACTCCAAAATTTTGGATAAAAAATATAATTAGGAAACATCTAGTTTCCTAATTATATTTTTTAACTTTTTATTATTATATTTTTTATTATTTTTAAACTAGCGTTTGGTTCCAAATAACATTATTGTATGTTGAATATATTACATTTAATGCTTTGATTGTAAATGGTTTAGGTGTCACGTTTGTATGGAGAATTTGTCAGTCGCTGGCCTCTTAAGCGGGTAGACATTTCCCAAGTATGACTAAATATTTTATTACATCTTATATATTAAGATCTTTTTACACAGAACTGATTCTGTATTAATATTACTCATACAATGCTCTAATCGTTCTATTATTACAATAATATTAACTAGCTACTAAAATTTATTTTGAATACAGTGAAACAGGTTCGTTACACATACAACCATGAAGCTATCAGGGTCATCACCTATTCAAAAAACGCTAACGACAATGATTATTGGTGCGCGGTAATTTAAGCGCAAAATTGTAAATCGCGATGTAAAAATGACACAAAACGTGTCGACGTTTCTTTAATTTGGGCTTTACGTTGCGCCAATAAATTCATGTCGCTATACTAGAGTTTGTGACAACCCTATGCTCTACAGATCGACTACGATCTAAATGAATGTGGCCTAAAATTTTCTTAATAACCCCATTGGGTGCTTAGTTGATTTCGCTCAGAATAATGCGTCAAAATCGCGGACAAGAAACAATTGGGCTGCTGTTATTGGTTGATATAATATGATCAGCCAATCACAGAAGGTCGGCTGGTTTTATATAGATCGTTTGACTTCAAACATGCAATAGTTCATGTTTTATGAAATGATAACATATTTGAAAGTTTATGCAAACATTGAATTTAATATGAATCCAAGAGAAGCTAATACTATAACCCTAGAGATTGTATTACCAACAACACGTTGAAGCAAGGAATAAGGAAACGTAGTCTTGAATGCAACGTATGATTTTCATCTCTTTCTTCCTTTAGGGCGACCATGTTAAAGAAAAAGACGAAAAATATATGCCACGTCATTTAAGAAAATGTGTTTCTTGCTTCAACGCGTTGTTCGCAATGCGACCTTCAGTGTTGTAGTGTAAGCTGCTTTTGTGAATCCATCCCATATTATGCAGTATCACTGTATAAACTTGACGAAAACATCGTTTTTAGGTTGAGTCGTCTTGCCTACATTCATAAAGATCGAGGTTATGTATCTAGCTAATTTCAACGATTTCGTCGCTCACTTCAGTGCGCCTGCGCTTGGGCGGTCTTTCCGCTGGTTCGTCGTCGTCTTCCTCGATGATCTCCATGTCACTATCACTGTCGTTCCTTGATCGAGACGGACCAGGTTTTGGTTCAGAATTATCACCGTTTTTGGGTTCACCGTTGGTGTCTTTAGGGGCTGGCATTGGGGCGTCAGCGTCTGTTACCAAACGCCAGGATTTCTCCTCGTCTTCTTGCTGTAAGCGGACCCTAACTTCGTAGTTCTGTAGGAAGTCGTCAACCATAAGGGCACACCTGAAAGACAAAAACGATGTTAACATTCAAACTCAAAAAGATTCATTCAATTAGGTCACAATCTTTTTTTTTCTATCATTCTATCAGACACAGTGCCACCCAGTGTTTTAAAATTAGCTGTTGAAACTCGTCATGTCCAGTCATTTCGCTGGTAACATTTCCTTTCAGACGGGAACACAGTAATGTTTGCACATTACAGCTTGGCGGATGAATAACTGGCAAAGGTTGACTACTCTGTATGTGTACTTACCCATCATTGAGCCCAATCTCGTCTAGAGTTTTATCATTATTGTGGTCAGTTTCCCCCGGTTCCGAAGATAGAACAACGAGTCCCTTCCCTTCGACGGTGGCGTCTGGCGCTTGCATGTTGAGTCCTTCTTTGAACGCGCTGTTTAGATCTTTTAACGTCAGCTGTTTGAGATTGCAAGCCAATGCCACTTCTGGTTTAGGAGCGCATACGTAGCATTTGGGGTTTGGTGGGGTTAGAGCTGCAATGGAAGATTTATATTATTGTAGCGTCCGTGGTCCAGCGGAAATATGACCGGCTTTAAATCCGGAGTCCCTGGATCGAATCTCACCATGTGGACTTTTCGCCTGGGCGCTACCGAGTGTCGGATGTCACGTTAAACTGCAGGTCCCTATAGTTTCCTATAAGATATGTAGGGGGCAGTCGTTAGCTCATGTCGGAGGCTGCGCAGGAATCTTGGCGATCTGAAACCCTGACAATATGGGTTATCCATATAATCCATATGAATTGTCTCGAGCAGTGTAATTGGGGTAACCCGTTCTGTTAGAGTATAAATTAAAATTATTTATTAATTATCAGTATGGATTCCCAGAAATTCCTCGATTTTCCCCGCATTTGGCAGCGCTGGAATAATGGTACCAGAAGCACACCCCGGACACTCGAATCAATTCCCATAGAAAAGCCGCGATATAACTACCTACTACACAGACTGCACACATGGAGTTTTGTACACGCGCAAGAGTTTGCGTGAGGTGATTTCCGAGCGAAGCGGGGCTCGTGGAGAGCTCAATCTCGCTCACAGAGTAAGGAAGGCCCGATTGGTGGGCGGATGACAGTGTCCATTCTATACTATCTATTATCTATACATAGTATTATTATCTGTTCTATGCCTGGAGCGAAGCGAGGAACGAACGAATAAATAAAATGGAAGTGTCTGTTTGTAATATTGAAATTACAAAGTTTTTACTTAACGAAAGTCAAGGTATAATATAAAAAAATTTTGTCTGTTTGTTCCAGTACCGTGCCGCTAATCTCTGAAACTGCTGAACCGGTTATTATGAGACTTTGACTAACAGATAGCTGATGCTATAAGAAGTTGCTTACTTGAGCTATTTTAAGCGTTTCATACCTTAATGGAACGCTTATAGGATCACTTTATTGTCCGTCTGACTGTGTGTCTGTCTGTGTGTGTGTCGGTCTGTCTGTCAAGACATATTTTCTCGGGAATGCGTGAAGGTATCATTCGTTCAAATTGATATCAATAACTAAGGTCTAGGGTCCCTTGCTGCTGTAAAAAAATCAAACGACCAAGTAAACGCTAAAAATAGCTACGGCCATTTTACCGCACATTTCTATACTTTGCACAACCGACTGACAAACTCTAGGGTACTTCCCGTTGGCCTAGCATCATGAAATTTGGCAAGAAACAAGATCTTATATCACAAGTAAAGGAATTAATACCAAAACCGTAAAATATTACAAAAAAATAATTGTAATAACTATCATGTTTCCAGTAGTATCCAACTAGATGACGCTGTTCTTGGCACGCGGTAGCGATTTGTTCTGGTATCTAGGTATGGAACCTTACATTAAGCATACTTCTTCTTTTCGAATCGAAAAAGCTATAATATTTTATATTTATAACACTTTGGTCCAGTATTTTGCCAAATCTATGGCATTTTGGTTTGCTTTGAAAAGGTCCTCCATCGTACATGCTGTGGGACAGTTAGGACACTGCAAGAGGTGCGACATTGATTGGACAACCCCACAGTCGCACTTGTCGTCGCTAGAGAAACCCCACCTAACCCGGGGTGGTATTACGAACATGCAATCGCGTAACAGCAGTAAATTTTGCTGTCAAACGTCATTTTTTGTATGGCGTTTGATAGCAGACATTTAGCAATTTAAACGGTTTCCACACTTCTGTTGCGTCCGTAATAAGGGGGCGGTTTTCTTTGCATCTTCCGACACCAGCTCGAAGTCTGTTTAAGGAATTCCAATCACTGGCCAGGGAAGATTGCCACCCGGTGGAAGTTTCTCTGCAGGTGGGTAGGTAGTGAGAGAGGACTGACAGAGGAGGGTAATATAAAAGTAAGCATTCTTAATAAGGTATAATAATTTATTTTAAGCAAAATGATAAGGGTTCCGTATAAAAATGTAAAACCCTCAATATCCACGCGGAAGAAGTCGCCGGTAACAGCTAATATTACATAATCGCGCAAATTAATTTAGAATATGAATAAAGTATTAATATTTTAACTTACTCTTTTCAGAGACGAACAGTTGTTGTCTATGGTTGACCTTAGGGCGTAGATACACGCTGGTGGCGTTGGCCAGATGTCCCATCAATATAGTTTGCGCACGACACGCGGCTAAACCCGCCACTATAGCGTTTGCGGTCGCTATGGCGGGGATTATATTACCAGCCATTGCTGTTGACAAAAAAAAATTATACATAAACAAAAATTGCATTAATTTATCTATACCTTGTAAAATATACATAAACATAACATACATTCACGCCTTTTTCCGATCGGATAGGCAGAGGTGTACTCAGGACTCAGTCCCATAGTAGATACACCCACATTTCGCCAGTATGTTATTGGTCCGTTATAGGGGGCGAGCCTATTGCCATCTACCGGGCACAGTTCCAGACTCCAGGCAGTTATTGAGATAATTCCTAATGGAAAAATCCAATATTTAACACTGCCTGACCTGGGGATCGAACCCGGGACCTCTTGATTGGCAGTCGAGCATGCGCCCTCTACGCCACCGAGGCAGTCAAGTTGTAAAATATAGCTTGAAATAAAGCGGATGGAGTCTCATAAAACAAAAATTGAAGCACCATAGTAAGCCAGCTCGCTAATACAAAAATGACGGCATGATATTAGCCAAATGTTTTGATGAAATTAATAATTTTATTTTCTCACAATTGTAGTGAAAAAGTAGAGAGTAACACGGGCGCTAAAACCCATTATAACTCGTATATATCTATTTATTAAGTACAATACAGTACAATCATTTATTCATAATTTTCACTTACACGTCACTTTAGGTATAATAATTAATAATAATAGCATTATTAATTCGTTTGGTTTTTGTCACGATGGTACAAAATGAATATGTATAAAAATAAATTAATGTAATGATAATATAGCTCTAATACGATCGATAATGTACCTCGTATACAAAGGGTCTCTTTAGTCCCTTGTATCTACAAATTGTTAGGCTCTTATTGATCAAGCTATATTTGACCAGGAATTACCAAAATTACCAAATCATGAGGTCCTGAGTTAGATCCCCAGTTCAGGCAGTTTTAATGGATTTTTCCATTTGGAATTATCTCAGTGACCACCTGGAGTCCGAAACTGTGCCCGGTAGATGGCAATAGACTTGCCCCCTATTACATGGGACCAATATATAATAACATACTTTTTGTAGTGGTAGGCCTCTTTTGCAGGGGGCCGCCTGGGGAAGTACCACACCTTTGCCAGTTATTCATCCGCCAAGCAGTGATGTGCAAACATTACTGTGTTCCGGTCTGAAGGGCAATGTTACCAGCGAAATTACTGGGCATCAATTAATATCTCAAGGTGACGGGCGCAGTGCAGTGCCGCGCAGAATTTTGAATTTTAAAACACTGGGTGGCACTGTGTCTGATATGGGCTGACCATCAGGCACCTGATATGCTCGTCTTGTCACTCAACATTATAAAAAATATACTGGCAGAATGTGGGTGTACCTACAATGGGACTATATCCTGGGTACACCTTTGCATATCCCTTCGTGAAAAAGGCGTGATTTGTTGTTGTCTGTTGTTATTACCGAAACAAAAAGTCTCGAGAATAGGGTTGTGTCCACTATAAATAAATCGGATGCACGGTTGTTTCTGATTATTAACTAAGATGTAGAAATACTAAAAAACTAAATGATTTATAAAACGAAATAAAGATTAATAATATTTTCAATAAATAAATTCCGTAAAACTAGGCGTACGATCACGTGATATTAAACACCAATCAGAAAGCGTGACGTCACACCGCGGCAAACATCATTGTTGTTGTTGACGTTTCCATAAAACAGAGCAAGTTATTTAATTAGTTTTTCGTTTTTTAGCTATTTTTGACAAGTTAACATAGTGGTTTTCAGTTATTTCTTGAAAGACAGATATATTTCGCTATGGAATCAGGATTTATTAAAGCAAATAGTACGAATTTACCCAGAATTGACGCCGTCATGCTCGGCAATTTTTTCGCATCAAATACTGACTTTTGCTCATCGGAATTCCGCAATGCTAAAACCTCTGTGTAAGTATGAATATGTGTAAATTATATAATACATGTTCATTGACTTATTATAAACATAAACAGTATTATTTGTTTCGTAGTTTGTCATACTTAATGTAAGTTGCCGGACATTGGTTTTGAGGTTAGATTTGCTAAGTATTATTTAAATTTCAGGTCGTCACGAGCTTCATATGGAGATGACGCCATAAGTTACGTGCAACTTAAGCGTGACAGCAAGTTGTGTACAGTAAAGTGCAAAATATGTCCTGAACACAAAGTTCATGCAAGGTTATATGGAGTACAGCCTGGTTTCATGCGCACTCGTGCTACTGTTCCCGTAACATGATACTCCATATAATTAACCATGTCATTTGGCAACTAGAATAAGAAAATAATGTTGGTTAATTATAATAAATATAACACTAAATTAAAATTCTACCTGATAACAACATAACATAACCTTTACTCGTAAATTAAAACTTGAAAAATAATGATTCATTATTTTTGTTTTAAATTTGTAAATATGTTGATTGTGTGACTTACATCAAAATGATCTTCACAAAAATACATTCTCGAAACTGCAGATAAACTATTAGCATCATCTCTCCTCGCAAGGTTTAGCCACTTTTTTCGTATATGTTTATTGTTTGGAACATAAATGAATAATTTGTTTGGCGTTTTTATAGTCGTACTTTTACACTGGGGCACTACACAGTTCTTGTAATAAGAGGAATTCATTTTTAATTAGAGAAAACTAACAACTCCCAGAAAAACACACGATTCCTTTGTTGTGTTTGTCACGGTGTGACGTCATTCAAAACGCCATGACAGTCTGGAGCGTTTTTGCGGTAAATTCAAATTGATTTTTTAAAACCAAAAATACACAATATAAATGATCGAATTTTTCAAAAATAATAAGTTTTTAGGGTAAAATAGATAGTAAGATAATGTATTAACCAATTTTTCAAATTTAGTCAACTAGCCTATTACAACGGCCATAACACAATATTAGTGAGATAAAAAAGTTATACTTACATTTGATTTCAAAGCGAGACTTCAACGGTATATTGAATATATGTGCGCGGATATTGGCGGCCGCCGTCACGAAATCCATCGAACTCTTCTCGTCCTTATCCCACACGAGGTGATCACCCTCGGGACGGGACTTCAGATCTTGTTGGAGGGACGACACGCTCGATGCAAAAACCTATCATAACATAACATACTACAATATGAATATCAGTGGAAAAATTTCACCCTTGACACTGAATACTGAAGGGACAGAAGGGACACTCCTCAAAATCATTTGAATAAATAGCGAAGCTATGTCCGACGCAATAAGGTGCAATTCAGGTCGCACAGCGCCTAATTATCACTATAAACATCCTAAATGACTCACTGACTGACATGCAACGCAGAGCCCAAACCACTGATCCTAGAGACTTGAAACTTGGAATCTAATTCTTTTTGTTGTCTGTATGTTTTATGTATGCTAAGGATTTTTAAAAATTCACATTATAAGGGGTTCAAAAAAGACGTCAAAGTTTTGGTATAAAACTGCCATATTTTTCATTTTAATCACAAGATGTTACAGTTCTTATCCACTAAATATAAAATTCAAATACTTCAAACAAGACAAAATAATAACTGTCAAAGGGAACTTCTTAAATTTGCAGGGCTGTAGGTACAATTAGAAATTACCTAATATTTACAGATGACCTAGTAAAAACACCAGGAACACTCTGGATGCAAGTCGCTTACAGGACTAGATGGAAATCTTTGTGGGAGGCCTTTTTCCAGCAGTGGACGTCCTTCGGCACGGGGGGGCGACGTTTCTTCCATAGCTAATAGGTATTGTATGACAGTAGCGAACATCTTGGTGAATTACTAATTATAATTTACCTGAGCACATTCATGCACAGACCAGGTCCTCTGGTCGGGCAGTCCGCTGTGCTGCGCCGGAGTATCATTCTTCCCGGGCAGGTTGTTCCAATTCAAAGGCACGGGGGGGCGACGTTTCTTCCATAGATTCTCCATGGTCAATAGGTATTGTATATCAGTTGTGAACAGCTTCGTGAATAGCTTCTCTGCATCGTAGTTTGTTTCCGCTGCCCATGCACGGGTGCTTTTGCGGGTTACGTTTCCTGATAGATAATAATTTGTTTACAATAATTTGTCACTGTATGCCCATCACAAGCACACAGCAATATTGAGATTGAGATTATATCATACGGTCTATTTATCCCTTTGCAACCTATTATTGCGACAAATTGCATTTAAAAACCTTAAAAGAGCTAACATATTCCTTGTTCATGAACTTTCAGAAGAGTAAGGCTTTTCGCAGAGCCTCAATGTCGAACTGTGTCTTGCAAAAAGTCACCAATACCGAGAGTCCTAGCTGCGTTCAATGCTCTTCTGGACGACAACCCAAATTGTGATTTATTTGATGATGCATAATGTCCTTTATGTCGGAATGCTTGAGATTTTGTGAGAAAGATGGATATGTGGTTTCTTCTATAATATTATAATTCTAATTTTTGGACATAATCATTTTAATTCTAATTTTTTGTTGACATTGTGTAAATATTGTATTCAAATTGTATTTTATCTAATTTGTAATTTTTTTTTTTTTTGTAATTTGACATGATTTTTATTCTATTTCATTTAATGTAATAATTGTATCAATTAGTGTAATTGGATTTAGCCGTACTAATTTTGAATAAATAAATAAATAAAATAAAATAAATAAATGAAAATGATTTCTGAATATAATAGACTTTTTATGCTAACTGTCATGTACTGAAGATGAGGGTAGTTCGAGAAACCGTTAGTCTGGAATTGTGGATCTAAGCTGTGAGTGTTAATTAAGTAATTTAGGTAATTCGGCGTAAATATAATAGTGGCGACGAGTGAAAACTGTAAAAAACTGTTAAATAACTGTTTAGTGTTGTGATAAATAAAAAATATAGCTATGGGTATTAAATTTAATGAGTTTGATGTGGCACATGGATGTTGGGAAAATTACATTGAAAGATTTTGCTATTGCCTAGAAGCAAGTGAAATAGAACAAGATGAAAAGAAAAAGGCGAATTTTCTAGCTGTTTGTGGTCCTGATTTGTATGATTTAATTATTTCATTGATTTCTCCAAAGAAGATAGGTGAGGTGAGTTTTTCAAATATGGTGGCCATTTTGACAAACCATTTTCATCCAAAGCCAAATGAGACTGTGGAATCTTATAAATTTCATACTACAAATCAAGAAATAGGCGAAAAAATGAGAGATTATATTGCTAAATTGCGAAAACTGAGCATACACTGTAACTTTACAGATCTAGATCGTACTCTTAGAGACAGGTTGGTGTGTGGCATAAATGATAAAGATATTCAAAAGAAACTGTTACAGCAGAACAAATTATCTTTTGGGCAGGCTTGTGAAATTGCACTGTCACATGAGACGGCTAACTTTGATGCAAATATTATTGTACAAACCGGTCCTAGTACAAGCGCTGTCATGCAGGATGATAATATGGAAGTACCTATGGAAATTAACAAGGTGATAAGGAAAAAAGGTATTAAAGAATCCAATAATTCTGGTTGTTTTCGCTGTGGCAGGCAACATAAAGGGGAATGCAGATTCCGTTGGAGCAAATGTCACCACTGTGGGAAGGTAGGACATATAGAAGCAGCATGTTTTGTAAAGGCAAAGCAAACTAAACAGAACAACTCTGATTGCAATGGATTGTATGAGGTAGGTCTTAATAGTATTAGACAAGATAAGGTGAAGCCATTCCAAGTTAAAGTGTTGCTGAATGATACAGAACTACTGATGGAGGTGGATTCAGGCTGCCCATACACAATAATAAATGAGAACACAGCCAGACTCATATGGAAGGGTAAAATGCCACATTTAGAGACTACAAATATCGGCCTGAAGTCATATACTGATGGGAAGCTTTTGCTACTGGGGAACGCTTCAGTCGAAGTAAAATATAAAAATGTTATTAAAAATATGAATATATTGATAACTAGAGGAAACGGTACGAGTTTAATTGGACGAAATTGGTTCCAGGATTTAGGCATTTTAATACACGGTATTAATAATGTAAAAATATCTGCAAATGAGAAAAATCTGGTGGAACAGCTAATAGGAAAATATAAACAAGTGTTCGAGCCAGGGTTAGGGAAATATACAGGCCCTGTGGTAAATATTACGCCAAAGGAGGGGTCCGCCCCAAGATTCCTGAGAGCTAGATCAGTTGCATTTGCTAGGAGAAAGGAAGTCTTTAAGGAAATTGATAGATTAGTGAGTGAAGATGTGCTCGAACCAACGGCTCACTCAGAGTGGGCCACTCCTTTAGTAGTTGTGCCATAGCCTTTAAGATACAACTACCCCACGGATCATTGTTATCTTTAAGGTGACGGGTCACCTGTATAAGGTGACCTTGGGAATTTATTTAGGCAAGCAGGCTCGGGCATGCCTGACGCTATAATATTATGATGGGGTACCCACTATTTATTATTATGTGGTTATACTCGCGACGATTAGTTTCTGATCATAATTTGCGAGCAAGGAGCCTGTGTGGAAGAATACTATATTGTATGAAAAACCCAAGGTCAAACCATGTCTTTGGGTTTTTCATGGAAGTGTCGCGTTCGTTTTTTATAAAATTTAAGATAGTTCTAACAGCTAGAACCTTTTTCTTGATCTTTCATTTGTTGCTATCAGTGGAATAAAGTTATAAACATAAACACTATTTGCACCAACTAAAAAGTTGTTTTCCACGTATGCTCGTTGCTCGCAAATATGATCAGGCACTAATCGTTAGTCGCGAGTATAGCCACAGAATAATAAATAGTATTAGCATAGCGCCAGGCGTAATTGCATGCCTGTGCCCGCCTTGATAGATTTCCAAGGTCACATGTATACCCGTCACCTTAAATAAAGAATTTCAATAACCAATCTGATAAAAGTCTCAAAACTGACAAGATAAAAAGAGAAAAGAGAAGTTTACATACCAGCATCACCCTCAGTTTCCACACCCTTAGCCAAGGCCTCATCGCCAGCCGCCTCTGGATCAGCTGTATCCGGGCTAACATCCTGATCGGGGTCTTCCTCTCCAAACAGCTGGTTGAACAGATGCTTAGCCCAAACTATGCAGTGTATAGGCTCCGATGGCGTGTTTCTTATGGTGCAGCCCGGGAATGTCTTCTGAGGTGCCTTCGGTTGGCACTCGTAGCATTGTGTCAGGCCTTTCTTTATTAGCTCCACCTGGGATATTTCAATGACTACTTCATTTTGCAAGTGGCTCTATGGTTCGCAAGCGCTACTGCTGCCGACATGAGATCCCGGGTACGATTGACAGGTCAGGAAAAAGTGTTATTGGATTTTTCCATTTGGAATTTTTTCAATGACAGCCTGGAGTTTGGAACTGAGCCTCCTATTACATGAGACTTAAAACATAACTGTTGAAATGTGGGTGTACCTACCATGGGACTGGGAACAGGTACCCCTCTGCCTACCCCTTTGGGAAAAACATGTGATGTTATGTTATGTTTGTGCATGTGAATTATCAGAAGTTACTCTCAGAAGTTAGCTGTTATGTAAACGAAGTAAAACACCTTTACATGTCGTAATATACGTACTGTGTAGCTAAAATGGCTAACTTCCGAAAGTTCATAAAGTTTTTTGCGAGCCTTATACTTCAATTTCATTAAATTAAAATAAATCTGCCATGTAAATTATTATTGTTATGTGAAAGATATCAATGTGGCTAAAACTGAGGGCCAACGTTTGCATTTTATTTAATTTTTCTTACCCAACATAGAATTTAAAGTATTGATTGTTTTAAAATCAATCAAAATCTGAATAATAACACTAACCTGTCCAGCATAGCCAGCAGTGCCAGTCTCAATGAGTGGTACATTAGCAGCGAGGCACATTCTGTTCACATGATTCCGCGCCACACGGTTGTCCAGGGCATTTATCACTATGTTGAACTGCTTAAAGTAGCTCACGCTGTAATCATTGCTGGAAGACAATTGAGTTAGTTATTAATATCAATAAAAATGATTTATTGCCTACATATCCTATAGCAGAGAACCTGGACATTCAGATTGACATGTTATCAGATTGTCCACATTGTGGGTGGACGTCCTATGCTGCGCTTGCCGGTCTGTGACTCCATTCGAGAATTTTACGCACCCATCGGCCATCAGTTCTTTGTACTATGTGCCCTGCCCATTGCCACTTCAACATTATGTGCTCTCCACATGAAATTTGAAGAGAATGTTCTCCTCTACAATTGTCTTTTTTCAATGCATTGAGTTTTCAAAATAACATAACTTTGGGCATTTTTTTCCGAAGGGGTAGGCAGAGGTTTTTTTAGTCCCATTTAACAGGGGGTATGCCAATTACCATCTACCAGACATAGTCCCAGACCCCAGACTGTCATTGAGAAAATTCTTAATGGCAAAATGTGTTTTTCTCAGGAACATAGGAATTTATTGTTTTTAATAGAAATTCAGATCATTTTGGGTTGTCTGTCATAGTTTTAGTACAATTTTTGTCTCATCTAATTACACTATAATGAAGAATACAAAGTATACCTAATGACACTATCATGATGGGCGATTATCTTGACATTAGGATTGAAGCTCAATGCACTCTCCTTAGCCACCTGCGCCTTGGACTTGCCAACATGTTCCTTATGAAAGAGGAACTGACGATTCAAGTTGCTCACATCTATTGTGTCCAAGTCAATCTGAAAATGTATTAGAAAAGAGATCATAATACATAAATTTTAAGAACATACAATATATATGCAGGTTTTCACCTGTCACGAACTCCATTGGGCATGTTATGTCACATATCAGTTACATTTAGAGAACACAAGATGTATATTTTCTGCAGTTAAATGAGTGTATTGGTAGCATTGATATAAAGAAAAGGGGAGATAGAGTATGTTCTCCCAGCGCTTACTCAACAAATGGCACGTGCAATTTGCTCAGTGTGAAGTTTGCACAGTGAAATAATGAACACAAAGATAGAAAGACGTATGCTAAGACCGAAGTGCGACAGAGACAACAATATTATTCACTCGTAACCTTACTTTACTGACGTATGTGGACCTAATGGGACCTAATTTAAACATGCCATTTTCGAAAAGCCTCATCTCCTCTTTTCTTTATATCAAAAGTAGATGTGAAAGTTGTGTGTCAGGATTGTAGCAAGTGGAACAATATTATGTTCTCTGAGTACCTTAAAGGTAACAATGCGTAACTTTATGTATATGTAATGGTTAATTTACAGGTTAATTTATCTTCACGACAAGGCTATTGACCTGACTAACCTTAGTGATTTGGCAGACTTGTAGTTGGAATGATTTAAACTTGCCCAGTTATAATAAGGTGGATAGGATTGCTATGACGTGATTTATGTAGCGAAATACATCGTTTTGCTATTTGAGGTTCACTGTTGACGCTTGGTGTAAATTTTCTATCTTGTCCTAAAGCTTCAAACTGGTAAGGGAAAACAGTGAATCGTGTTATGATTTATTATGAAAGGTAAGAAACATTATTTACGTACGATTTCAATGTAAGGAAAGCCGGTGAGCACGAGATTCTTCAATATCTCACAACCTATGCCGCCGGCGCCGACAACCAGGATCTTTGAATTGGCGATAGCTTCCGTCAATTTCTCGTCGAACACGCCCGCCACTCGAGCTACCATGATGATGGGAGTAATTTTCACTTGATATTAAGAAGAAAACAATTATTTCTTTCTTATTTTCCAGTCAACGCAACGTAACTAAAATAAAAGTACTCTGTGGTAGCAAAGCGCAGCGCATTACACAGAACAGCGCATTGATTTTAAATGACATCTCCAGTGTTGCCAGTAGCCGATAGTCAAAAGTAATATGAGACCGCTTGAAAAGTACCATTTTTACGTGAAATGTAACATTGTCATAATTTACGTGGAAAATGGCACTAAATACTGTAGTATGGTATTTTGAAAAAAAAACTTTTTGAAACGACCTATTTCTTTATAATATGATTACTTCTTGATATTATAATATACTATAAAAATTGGGTTCTCGAGTGAATTTAGATTAGATACGATCGCTAATTTAGGAACGAATCGAATTACGAATCCCGTCAATATCATATTTTAGCGTATCATTAAATAATAAGTCATTTTGATCTACCAAAGAAAAACAGGCGAAATTGCCAGATTTGGTGGGACGCAAATATTACAAAACTACAGCCCAGCATATCATATGTAAGTAGCACCCTTTGACGTTTCATCTTTACTTAATAATATAAAAATTTCTTTGCATTGGCGTAACTAACAAAATTTCAATAACCTTCGCCTTAATCCCATGAAATTATAAAAAAAATTAAATCAAATCTCTCAAACAAGGCAAAATAATAACTGTCAAACGGTACTTCTTAGATTTTTTGGGCTATAGTGCATGTTCTGTTTGCTATTGCTATATTCATCATTCTTCAATTGTGAGAAACAGCATATTATAAGCGAAAGCGATGATCCGAAGCAAGGCTTTAAAGTGCGATATGATGGCACGGCGGCAAAACGAAAATTTTCCTGAGTGCATTCTATTTCGCGATTGTAATTTTTGTGCTAGAAAATATCTTAATATTAAGAGTAACATTTTGAGTCGTGTATTATGGAGATAACATGAGAGGGTCAAAAGTAACATAAAATGTTACAAAAGTAACAATAAGGCAACGCTAGACATCTGTCAAATGTTAAAATTGGCGTCAGCACAGATCTATTAGATCTGTGGGCGTCAGTAGCGTCAGTTCCCGAGTCGTCGTTCAAAAAACGCATAACACCACAGAGTAAATATAGTCTTTTCAATAATTGCGGCACAGATAAGCATAGGTACAATGACAAAAGTACGGTCGTACGCGCCTTTTGTTCTGTGTGCGATGGTAAATTGCCGTTTTTTACTTTACGTAACTTGTATCATGGTAAGGTTAAATGTGTATAGCACACAAGAAATATCAATTCAGTCAGATCATTTCTTCTGTCCTGTATACCCATTTTACCATAGGGTACAGAGTACGGCTATTCACAATGAACCGAGAGACTCCCAATACATTGCTCCAACACGTAGATACAGAAACGCTTAGATTTTCTGCAAAGCTCAAAAAAAAATCCTTAGGCCACTTTACGTTTTATGAATGTTAAAGAAGGTATTTAGATAGTATCTAGGTAAGTATATGTTATATCTTATATAATAAGAAATATCATTCGCCACTTTACCGAAAGGTCGTTGGGTTGAGCCGAGTTAAAAATTCTTGACAACAGTCGCTTTTAGACAGTTAAAGTGGCAATTTTAGGGAATTTATTGCATTTTCCGGCTATATCTCGGCTTTCCTCGGCCCAAATTAAATGTTATTGCGAAAATAATTAAATTACAGAAATCTATGAACGACTGTTGTACCTATTTAAGATCTACTTACCGTTAGCAGTTCTAATAGATGACTAAATATTATACCTACTCTTGACACATACCTACCCTATGTGTCAAGTATAAATAATAAGTGTATCTAATTAAAATATACTTACATACGCGATAAAATTCGTTAATTAATGGTCTAAATTTAATTCTAAAAAATAATTAGCTATATAGTACCTACGTAATATTAAAAATAATATACTTGTATAGTAGGTAACTACGCTCGACGTAGGTAGTAGGTCAGTAATTAAGTAGTTATCAAAAATAAGTAGGTAGGTGTGGTCCGGTGTCTATGATATTCCTTACCACATAATAATTAAATATAAGTATACTGGCGTAGTCTAGTCTTAGTTCATTTAATAGTATGAGATAGCTGTAATTTCACATTTCTCTAACAATCAGACACGTAAGAATAAGAAACCTACATCAAAAATAGGTAGGTAATGGAAAAGTCTTTGTCCTCAAAAATTGACAACCGAAATAAAGTTGGTCCCGACACCGTCTGCCGTTTCAACATCAGATATTGAATAATACATTATATTAAGATCTACGGTTATATTCATCCTACGACGTGATTGTCAAGCCATTCCTATTCCTGCAAGGATGGCTGTAAGTTTCTCCAATGGAGACCACGTGCCGGCAAGCGCAGTGTTGGACGTCCACCCACAAAATGGACAGACAATCTAATAAAGATATCACGCTGGAAGCTGGATATTACTTACAACCAGATAGTAATTAGATGAAAAACTATGGGGGAGGTCTATGTCCAGCTGTGGACTTCCTAAGGCTGAGGCTAAGGGTTTTCTTCGGAAATAGTGTAGGTACGTTTCTATAGGGTAAATTCAAAACATACTTGTATAAAATCTATTTTACTAAAGAAGGCTTATTATAAAGTCAAGAGGACAAAGATGCGTGTAAACTTCTGCATAGCCACCACGCGGCACCTTCCAAACAAACGAATGTAACCAAACCAATTATTGTAAACCAGTCAGTAAAACTCATTTGAATTTAGCCCTACAACTAGCTTGTGCGTTCTTATTGTAGAGGTATCTTTCCGAACGCACGGTAGATTCAGTACTGTTTATCTTCATTGATGTGCAAAAGTGTCAGATTGAGACCTATTTGAATAACTCTTTTATGAGATTTTTTAGTTTGAGTTTGAGATATATAATGATTATTTATTTAGGTATTACTTGGCTGTAATACCAGTCTAGTCTAAGCTAGGTACTTAACGGCCTGATCGCGGTTTAGTAGGTACCTACCTAGTTTCTTTGTGAAGAGGTAACAGACATAGGTACACGTCTAAACTTTATATTTATAGTGATTAAGAAGGCGGGTAGTGCAATGGGATATGGTGGGATTTAATGTCAAGGAAGAGTCCGAACATAACATGACATACATTCACGCCTTTTTCCCGAAGGGTTAGGCAGAGGTGTACCCAGGACTCAGTCCCATAGTAGATACACCCACATTTCGCCAGTATGTTATTGGTCCCATGTAATAGGGGGCGAGCCTATTGCCATCTACCGGGCACAAGAGTCCGAAAATGTAAATATATAAGCTTATTACCCAGTCCTTTCATCGCAGATGGTGACAAAACGGTGTAGTGCCTACCTATTTAGGTATCTATTACTTATTGATATTTTCACACAAACGGTAAGTTGCCGTGGGGTTACCGGCTTTAGAATAGTGCTCCGCCCTCTCTCCCCGTGGTTGCTGTAAGAGCCGGCTAAGGGTTAACAGATCCAGCGGACGGGCAGCAGCGTCCTCTGCGTAAACCATCAAACTGCGCTAGCCAACCCGCCTGCCAAGCGTGGTGAGTATTGGCAACAACTCCCCTTATGGGGGAGGCCTATGTTTAGCCGTGGACTTCCAACGGTCGGATAATGATGATGATGGTAAGATGCCGATTCTCTCTTCAGTTTGTTACGATTTACATCTCTCCGAGAAACCCCGAAAACGCCCAAGGAAAGAAAATGTGTGATTTTTCCTTCTCTTTCGCTTTTCGATTTTTGCTCGCCTGCTTATTGCTGCCAGTATTGTTGCCCATTAAAAAAAACGACTAGAAAAGCGAACGACAAGACTCAGTCCTTCTCGCCGAGACTTCTGACCGTGAGCACATAACAGATAATGTACAAAACTCCATGTGTGCAGTGTCTGTGTAGTAGGTAGTGTGAGGTATTTCGAGATTTATATATTAATCTACTGGGAATGCGGGTAGATGTTTTTCTTTTGTCTTGAAATAAATGACGATTGAGCTGCAAGTATCGTGGTCTTATTTATCAGTTTCGGTCGGATATTTCTCGGGTAGTTATTAGTATATCGTGACTTTTGTATGGAATTGAGCCGAGTGTCCGATATATGCCTTGAGTCTATAATAGGTGATAAAAAATATCGGGAATTCCTGAGTTTTCGAATACTTGCCCTGAAGCTTAAAAAAAACATAACATACGTTCACGCCTTTTTCCCGAAGGGGTAGGCAGAGATGTACCCAGGACTCAGTCCCATGTAGCTGAACCCACCCTGAAGCTTAAATCGGTCTGAATCCTGGAGATAGTTGTTTATTATTCTAGTATCACATTAATACGACGACATAAGTATCGACCTAATTACGTAGCTGTAGCTACGTTTAATGTTTGATAATTATTATCCCTTCATCATATTACAATAATGGGGCCGTATGACTGTTACAGAGGACTATTTTGGTAAAAACAGACAAAAGAATATCTTTCAAAGTCTAGGTATGCCTAAAAACATTTAAACAAAGCTAAACACATCAGCGAAAACTATATTATAATTTTAACAGTGATTGGGCGAGCACGAGAAAAAAAAAACGATGTTTCAATTCTAACTGGACGCGGAATTAAAACTGTAAAAGTTTTTCAAAAGCTGCCTGACCTGACGATCGACGTGATGAGCAGCTTGCAATATTAGGATTTGGATTGACGAATGCATGGCGTGAATCATCGGCAGTTAAGATGTATAATTTGGTTTACCCCACGATTGCGGGGCCCTAGGTACTCGCCCAGAGTGCCCAGAGGAAAGGAAGGGCCTGTTTGCTTTTAGTGGAGCGGAGTGCGTTTTAAGACTGGACAATCTAATCCCAAAATTCCGTACCACCTTTCCCTCGTAACTCCACATTTTACTAACAGCAATTAAGTGAACTACTTTCAAAGCCCAAAGTTGGTTCCAAGGTTCCAAAGCTTGGGCTTCCTTGCATGCGTAAAGCCGCATTAAATCCAACAATAATGAATTTGTCCGTCCAACGTGTGCCAAAATTGCACCATTTCTGCTAAAATAGCAATTTAGAGGACGCACCGTTTGGCGTAATTACGTGCTAGCCTGTGAACCACAGTAATGTGAATGCGCGGAATTTAACCCGTAGATGTAGATTATGGAAATTAACGGTATTATCTGTGAAATTTCTGGGGCTTTACCATAGAATAAGTAGGAAAGACATAACAGACTTTAAATAAGATTATAAATATAAATAATTGTTTATTGTTCTATATGTAGTCGTTTGTCGGTCACCCTGTGAGGACCTCCGCGATACAGGTCAGCCCTAGTGCGGGGTCCACTGAAAATATTTTTTTATTTATTAAGCCGGGTCCGCAGCGGCATGTTTTTGTATTACCTAACACAATAACATGAAAAGTGGGCGTGGCTTTGGTGTTATATAACAAAATATTGTTATATAACACGCTAACACGTTATCCGTCGCGGATGGAAAACATCACCCGATTTCACCTGCGGGGGGGGTTCGTAGTTCATTTTTTGTTAGCGCTCGTGCCGTTAACATCTCTGCTGGATATTTGAAAATCATAATCTCCTTTTGTAGCATACAATATTTAGCAATTTTCTATTATTTAGAGACTGTAGCATATTGTGAGTCGGAATCAATGGATTTTAAACAAGAAAACACTTGCCCTTGTACGGAGCTTGTTTTAGAAAATGATAATTGCTAACAAAAACATTTTCGGTGTCAAGTCGTTGCGGACGAGTTGTTATATAACACCTGTTATATAACACGGTTAGATAACAACGTTTTGTTACTAACATTTAGCTGTAGACCCGGCTTTAGATTTTTTATTGAACTCTTAGATTGAACTGATACAAATAAAAAAAAATTAAGTGATAAAAACTCATTCCAACGAACTTGAGAATTTACATTATTTCGCGCAAGAAAACTGACAGATGTCTATTACTTTATTTATTTATTACTTTTGACGTGGGATATTGGAAAACATGGGCCAGTTATAATATAAATAAAAACAATTTAACTATTTTTTCGGATACCATTCGGACCTACCCTTTCCAAAATAAATGTACTTACTTAAGCTAGTCTGAATCTAAGAACATGGCGCCAAAAAAAGATAAAGGTAAAGCTGATAAAGGGAAAGGAGGTAAGGGAGGCAAGGACCAGCAGAAACCAGGACAAGCTCCCAAGCCAAAGAAGATTCCACCACCACCAGCTTGCTTCACCAATGAGGATATAGCTAAATTTAAAGAAATGTTTAAAGCACATGATGAAGATAATATTGATATGGTTACTATTTACCTACTACCTTAGCATCCCCGGAGGACGTCCACTGGTGGACATAGGCCTCCCGCATAAGGGACTAATCACACTTATTTAGTTCTGTCAGGCCTGTGACACTCCACGCTTTTGCTTTAAAGCTATAGGTACCCGGAGAGCGTGGTCTAGACGGGCTAATTCAGTGGGTTGGCACGCGCAGGCGCGTGCCGGCACAGTCGCACGTTAGCGTAGCGTTGCGTCGTCAATTGTTTTGTGTTCTGTGGTCCATTCCTAACATCGTAAGAAGGAATAAGAAATATGCGATAGAAAGAGAGGCAGTTTGAACGATAATTAGTTGGGCGCCTTGCGACCTGAATTGCACTTTATTGCGTCGGAGCTAGAGTCGCTATTTATTTGAATGATTTTGAGGAGTGTCCCTTCTGTCCCTTATTTGTATTCTGTAGTTCTGTTCAGCTTTTCCATAGAAAACCACGCTTTTGTATGAGATGCGTTTAGCTCCATACAGCTTAACGGATGCGTACGCATCTTATTTACTGAATTTACAGAGCTGAATAATAATAATAATTTCAATGTATACTCTCAGAACGGGTTACCCCAATGACTTACACTGCTCGAGTCAATTCATATGAGTACAACCCATATTTTCAGAGTTTCAGGTCGCTAAGATTCCTACAGGGCCTCCGACATGACTAACTTAACGACGGCCCCCTACATATACATAGCCGGGATCAACAGTTTAACGTGAATCCGAAACACGGTAGCGCCCAGATGAAAAGTCCACATGGTGAGATTAGATCCAGGGATTCCGGATTTAAAGCCGGGCATATTCCCGCTGGACCACAGACGCTATAGTGTAATTAGATAAAAGTTTGATTAGTCCCCGAGGGAGGATACTCGATTCCAATACTCGACATGCTTGGCAGGCGGGTTGTCCGTTGTTCGATGGTTTTTTTGCAGAAGACGCTGCTGCCCGTCCTCTGGATCTGTTAGCCCTTAGCCGGCTCTTACGGCACCCACGGGTAAAGAGGGTGGAGCACTATTCTAAAGTCGGTAACTCCACGGCAAATAAGTACTAGTCTGATAGCAATGTGAATGAAGTAGTGTGATAAAATAAATACTGTAAAACCAATTCATTTGAATTTTCCTCTGATGTGGTTGCTACGGCACGCAATTATCAGGTGCTAGTTAAACGCGTACGAACAATATGTTTTGTACCTAAAATGTAGGTTAATATTCTCTCCCCTTCATTCAAACCCACTCTTCCGAAAATTTATTAAATGGCTGTGTGTATACGAGTACTAAATATTATGCTGTAAAATGTTAATAATAGGTTGACATTTTCATGTGAACAATAAATTTTAAAAGGTCGATCTAAAGTTAGATTTTAATATAGAGTTGTTGACAACGCTTTGATAATGCTTAATTATACAAATTGCATTAAAACGTTCTTAAGCTTAATAATGGAACAAACACGATAGGTTTCGCTGTGGCTGTGAGTTTTGCCTCAATCACGGTAATGATTGATGTAACCTGTCCTTGACGGTTACGCGGACACGCGACCTCTTAGCAATTTGACACAACCTAATGGAAATTTTGCCAAATCAATGCTTTGTATTCCCCTGTCCCTGCGTTTATTTTAAAATTTTACAAAGATCCAGTTAAAAATGTCGGTTGGACTCGTTTTTTTATACCTAAGGTAAAAGGTATAAAAAACGAGAACGATGGTATGGACCCTCACTCCTGCCTACGGCCATGCCAGTATTTGGCCTGAGCGCGAGCGAAGACTTATTAATTATCTAAGCTTCCTTTACTATTTTTACATTAAACATGATCTAATAATTCTTAAGGGTTGTACCTATAGATAAAAGAATTATTAGATCCTGTTTATAAATTATAGTGGCCCGCCCCGGCTTCGCACGGGAGACGTAGAAGTGAACCTTTTAACAGGAGTAAATTCGTGATACATTGTATTTTTATAGGTATAACCCTAATGGTTTACACAGCGCACGCAAATTAATGACTATTTCTGTTACAGTGACCATACCTTAACAGATGGAAACAATTTCCGAAACCGATTTTGATGATATATAAGTACTATAAAACCCCTAGTACATTATTTCTACCACCATTAATTTTCATACCGCATAAAAATAATGACTTCTTCGATTATTGTGACTAAACCAAAACAGACTGATATAATGTCCGTGGACTATTTTTTGTAGATAGTGATAATTACCCATAGCCCTAGAACATTACTTTATTCTACCATGAATAGTTTTCACCGCATGCATATAATGACTGTTCGATAATTGTGATTAAACCAAAATAGATGAATTTAATGTCCGTTCACTATTTTGTAGATAATGGTAAATACTACAAACCCCTAGTACATTACTTTATTCTACCACAAATAGATTTCCCTGCGCATGAAAGTTAATGACTGCTCCGATTATTGTGACTAAACCAAAATAAATGGATATAATTTCCGTAGACTATTTTGTAGATATTGATAAGTCCTACAAACCCCTAGTACATTACTTTAATCTACCACCAAAAGTTTTCACACTGCATGAAAAATAATGACTGCTTCGATTATTGTGACTAAACCAAAATAGATGGATATAATGTCCGTTCACTATTTTGTACATATTGGTAAGTACTGCAAACCCCTAGTACATTACTTTATTCTACCACCAATACTTTTCACAGCGCATGCATATAATGACTGTTTCGATTATTGTGACTAAACCAAAATAGACGGATATAATGTCCGTGGACTATTTTGTAAATATTAGTAAGTACTACAAACCCCTAGTACATTATATTATTCTACCGTTAATAGATTTCACAGCGCACACAAGTTAATGAATATATTTGGTAATTATGTGACACCTTAGTTCACAATATTGCAGATTTCTTGCGGATCCCTAATATTTTTCAAAACCTCGTAATATAGCCTATGTCACTCACACTGAATTAAGCTCTCCACTCAGAGTAAGGATACCAAAGAGAACCAGTCGGGCAAAAATCTGTTCCAAGCCGCGAGTCTGGTACCGCCACAATATAGTCTGGTACTATGTGGTTAGTTGCATGGCAACCGTAGGCCGTGCGCGTGATGCCAGTGTTAGGTAAAAAGCTAACCGAATAACAACAGATACGTGCGTGAAAGCGATAGCTTTTCATCATTTAGGCATGTATTTACAATAATTTTAAGTATTTATGTATCCACATTGCGTGTTTCTATTTTATTTTCATTTTTTAACACAATAAAATGGACAGCAGCGTTTTGTTCGAATGAAAAACTATGAAGTCGATTATATTTTAAATATTTTTGCGTAATATTATCAGAACTTAAATACATTTTTTTTTTACATAAATTAAGGTTTGGCATTAATTACCTAGTGAAATGAAAACATTTTAAACATTGAATTAAATATTTGTTTATTTATCTCAATGGGGAGCCACACGCAAAGCTGTTTGCAGATGGCGCTCTAATCGACTGTACTTTGTTTACATTTGGGTGTTAGTAGAGCGTTTGCGATTTTCTGCGATATGCTATGATAATATAAATTATGTATTCACTTATGACTGTGACTCAACTTAAAAACGAACGCTTCGAGGAAGGCTTCAGTTGCTGGGAAAAAGGCCGATTTGATAGAAAGGTGACGATATCAAATATTCAAGGTTATTTTTATATATAATTTCCTTTGACTCCTTTTCTCAAAAAGATGTTGTCGTTCTAGAGCAGCCGGAGTTTCAGGTTTTACCTTAGTAAAAGAGAATATCGATGGTACAGCTGTCTTTCTGAGAAACCTTGCAAGTGGTTCATTACCTGAAATAAATAATAGATAAGGATGTTATGAGCGCCAAGAATGACTAAGAAAGTGGAGAATAGGCATACTAGCTGTACCGATTTACCTGTATATATTATCTAAATAACTCAATTATAAAAATCAGCAATTGTAACATCAATTCACCAAATTCATCACAAATTTTCTAAAATCTACAATCATTCATCACTCTTATTACATTACATCATTAAATCTTTAAATAGAATGTTTATCAACAATTTTATAGTCAATTTATTTATTTCTCTATCAAATTATAAGCACTTTTATCAAATAATCTTCTTTGAAATGCACTGACAATCGTGCAGAAGCACTTGATTTGAAGTTTTGAATCCGTAAAGCAGACTCCCATTGTTTTTTGCGTTTGGGATCCTTAGGGAACAAATGTACGCCCTTATTATTACAATTAATAACAGAACACTGCGGCATTTAGATCTATAAAACTCAAAACAACAATAACTTTTTAAAAATTCTATATGATTTGACAGTTGTAATGTCAAGGCAAGGTACAGTCGATCATACGCCATCTATCGTGATAAAAAGTTAGTTTTCCTCCCCATTACGTACTGTGCATTATAATATTATACTTTTTGTTTCTAATTGGTTTACATTACATAGTCCTCGTTAATTTTACATTTATGATAACATTTTAATAATTTTGTGACTTTCGACATTTTTATTTTTTATTTATGAAGAGTATAAAAGTAATCATATCACGTAACAATTTAGAATAATATCGTCAAAGGGCCTTTCTACGTGCTAGAATCAGGCCCACTAACCTGTACTCACTATTAAACCGAGATTCTATCATGTAACTGAATTATCTTTACAAACATAAAAAAAAATTATTTTAAAACTTTTTGACTCATTTCAATTTTAATTTAAGAATATTTATTTATAAAAGTTAAAAAGTACTAGTGTAATTAATTTATTAAAAAAAAAATATATTTAAATCACAAAATCTTTTTGTGTAGGTAAGACTACTCCAATGCTCCTATGTTCGCCCGCGTCGCTTAGTGTCAAATTTAACATAGAACTTCATAGGGTGAAAAATCGTTCAATCTAAATTAGGCTTTAAAACAATCAGGTAAATAGAGTTTAAATTCAAATAATAGAAATTCAGTAGATGTCAAAGCGCGTGGACACTTTTTTGTGAAGCTTGTTCAGGGATTGTGGATCTGTAGAAGGAAGAGATTCAACGTCATTGGCTCTCCATAAGTAAAAGATTTTTTAAATCGGTCCAGTAGTTTCGGAACCTATTCGTTGCAAATATTAAACAAAGTTTGTCACTTTATACTATGATATTGGTATTGTGGTAATAGATTGAATAATCTGGAGACATTTACGGATTACGGAAACAGTGAAAACAGTAAGAAGAGCATTCATAATTCGATGTTGTTGCAACCCAGTTTAATAGAGCTATGATAAAGAGAAGCGAAATCATAAGCGACTGCCTCTATGGCGTAGAAGGCGCAAGCTTGATTGCCAATCAAGAGGTCCCGGGTTCGAAACCCAGGTCAGGCAAAGTGATAAATATTGAATTTTTCTATGAGGAATTATCTCAATAACTGCCTGGAGTCTGGAACTGTGCCCGGTAGATGGCAATAGGCTCGTCCCCTATTACATGGGACCAAGAAAATACTGGCGAAATGTGGGTGTATCTACTGTGGGACTTAGTCCTGGGTACACCTCTGCTTCCCCTTCGGGAAAAAGGGCGTGAATGTATGTTTTTGTTATTTTTTTTAAGTCATAAGCGCGTTTTAATTACTTACAGAACGCCATCTATTATGCAATGTTGGAACTAAATTACCTAAAAATGTTGCTTTAGGGTAGTTATGTTTTGCAAGAAAATATTACATTTTTCTGTAGCGCCATCTAGTAAGCATTGTTGGAACTAAAATATTCATATGAAACTTTAAAACTGTATTTTTCCACAAAAGGGCTGAAATTTTTGAAAACTTTATTTAATTATTTTCATTTTAGAATGTTTCTACAAAATTTGAAATTAATCGGCTGAAAAATGAAGTCTTCTCCATACAAACTTTCAACCCCTATTTAATACACTTAGGGGTAAAATTTGGAAAAATCCTTTCTTATTACTTGTCTAGACTGTAAAAATAATCTATTGTCAAAATTTCATCATCATCGATCCAGTAGTTTTGGCTCTGGGTTGATGAGTCAGTCAGTCAGTCAGTCAGTGAATCACTATCTCTCTTTATATAATAGTATAGATATAGATATATAGATATAGATATTCCATTATATCAATGTTTACTTTTACAAATTTGATTAGACTATATTTTACAGGTTCCCCTTGAAGCGATCCCCCTCATGCTCCGAAAACTCGGCTTCAATCCAAAAACCGCCGAAGTACAAGAGCTGTTCAAAGTGTTCCTCGAGGATGAATACGTAGATACAGTCGAATTCCACGAATGGTTGTTTATGATCGAAGCCAAAATGGGATGGGGAGATGACTTCGAACTTGCAGTCACTAAGGCATTCGCCGCTCTAAGTCACGACGACGAAGAAACTGGCATCTGCGACTTCGAAATCCTTCGAGAAGAACTATTCACATGGGGCGAACCTTTCGAAGAAATAGAATTCGTGGATTTCATCAAACTGGCGACTAAAGATAAAACATTAAAAATCGACGACGGAACATTCAATTATGTTAAGTTTATTGAGAACATGAATGCCAAGGATGTGAAGTATATAAAGGAGCCTATTAATTTCTTCAAATTAGACCAGAAGACGCTGGCTGAGATGGCGATGAAGAAGGCCGCAGAGGAGAAGGAGGAAGAAGAGAAGAAGGAGGCTGAGAGGAAAGCTAAGGAGGAAGCTAAGAGACAGAGGATGATTGCTGACGGTTTGGTTCCACCGGATTAGAGATATACATTTTTTACAGTGTTTTTACTTGTCGTATACATATATTGCACCGGTATAAAATACCGTTTTTTAAAGTTTTCTATTGCATTTTGAATACAAACTAGTGTAAGAACAGCTGCTTTTCCTGCTCACAATTATGAAATATAGGAGTTTTATACCAAAAATTTGACGCCCTTTTTGGACCTCTTAGAATGTGATTTTGTGTGAAAATCCTTTTAAGCACACGTTCAGACAACGAAAAGAACCTACATTCCAAGTTTCAAGTCTCTAGGATCAGTGGTTGGGGCTCTGCGTTGCATGCAATGACGTTGAATCGCTTCCTTCTACAGACGCACAATCCCTAAACAAGCTTCACAAAAAGGTGTCCATCACTGACAATTACGCGCTTTGACATCTGCTGAATTTCTATTATTTGAATTTAAACTCTATTTACCTGATTGCTTTAAAGCCTAATTTGGATTGAACGATTTTTCACCCTATGAAGTTCAATGTTAAATTTGACACTAAGCGACGCGGGCGAACATAGGAGCATTGGAGTAGACTTATATGCACTACAAATATTTAGTGATTTAAATATTTAATTTTTTTAAATAAATTAATCACACTTATACTTTTTAACTTTATAAATATATATTACAAGAAATAAAATTTAAAAGGGTCAAAAAGTTTTAAAATTAAAATGTAGATAGATAGATAGATAGATAATACTTTATTGTACACCACACACAAAGAAAATAACATTACAGGATACAGAAACTAACTTAAATGTAAAAGCGGCGGTCTTATCGCTAATAAGCGATTTCTTCAGACAACCGATGGATGGAGAGGATTTATTTACAGCAGAAAGACGGTGGCGCATCTTAACAGTTTATACTACCAATTGATGATCATAATATATAATAAAAATAAATAAATTACTAATAATACATATACTTATATATATATATATATATACATAGAAATAAATAAATTACTAATAATACATACATTAAAAAAAATAATAATATAATATATATAAAAATAATATGATGAATGAAGAGTATAATAATATTATAATATCCAGACAAATACATATACGATAAGTATATATAATTACATAAATATACATATTACAATGTTCCTAATATGAGATAAATATCATAAATAGGTAGGTACTATGTCAGACAAATTATCTTAATATGGTTATGATCATAACAGATTGACAGACTGTTGAGCTAGATAGTGGCCCCTCACCGAGACTTGAACACGGCCAATGATGGCGCACGTCTTATGTCTACCGGGAGAGCGTTCCACAAGCGTACAGCTTGCACTGCAAAAGAACCATCAAAGAACGAGGTCCTATGTGTGGGGCATCCTAGAGTAAGATTATCCAAAGACCTGAGCGTGTAAAGGTTAGAGCAGTGGAGAAATTGAAATTGGCTCTTTAGATAGCGCAGATTGGCTCTTTAGATGTATTTATGTTTGTAAAGATAATTTTAAGTTACTTGATAGAATCTCGGTTAATAGTGAGTACAGGTTCGTGGGCCTGTTTCTAGCACGTAGAAAGGATCTTTGACGATATTATTCTAAATTGTTACGTGATATGATTACTTTTATACTCTTAATAAAACAAAAATATTAAAATGTTATCATAAATTGTAAAATTAACGAGGACTATGCAATGTAAACCAATTAGAAACAAAAAGTATAATATTATAATGCACAGTGCGTTATTGAGATAAAATAAACAAAATTTAATTCAATGTTTTAAATATTTTCAATCTACTTATCCACAGGTAATTAATGCCAAACCTTAATTTATGTAAAAAAATATATTTATGTTCGGATAATATTATCCAAAAATATTTAAAATGTAATCGACTTCATAGTTTTTCATTCGAACAAAGCGCTGTTGTCCATTTTATTGTGTTAAAAAATTAAAATAAAATAGAAACACGTATTATGGATATATAAATTCCTAAAATTATTGTAAATACATGCCTAAAATTATGAAAAGCTATCACTTTCACGCACGTATCTGTTGTTATTCGGTAGCTTTTTACCTAACCATTGGCATCACGCGCACGGGCCCTACGGTTGCTATGCAACTAACCACATAGTACCAGACTATATTGTGGCGGTAACCAAACTCACGGCTTGGAACAGATTTTTGCCACGACTGTTTCTCTTTGGTATCCTTACTCTGAGGTTGCATGTCATTAAGGATGTGAGTCATTTAGGATTTTATATAATATATAGTGATCACTATTTGTAAATACGCAAACTGATTATGTCGATGACTGATGATAATTTCTCTCATATAATATAACACAACAGCACGCCTTTTCGCATAGCGGTAGGCAGAGGTGTACCCAGGACCCAGTCCCATAGTAGGTCCATTCACACTTTGCCAGTTAGGTATGTTTTTTAGGTCCTATGACCCATGTAAAAGAGGGCGAGCCTATTGCCATCTACCGGGCACGATTCCAAATTCCAGGCTGTCATTGAGAAAATCCCTAAGGAAAGATCTAAAGTAACTCTTTTTGCTTGATCCTGGGATCACACCCGGGACTTCATGATTGTTAGTAGCGCCACCGAGGCAGTTGAGGGAGAGTAATTTATCTCTACTTACGACAAAATATGTACCCACACATACTCGACGACCATAGTAACAAGTCATCGTGTTACGAAGCCGGTTAAAAATAAATTACTCGGTCTAGAGTGTAGACCAACATGATCATAACAAGATCGAGTTTTGTTATAGAACTTTACAATATTAATGCAAGCCATGAAGTTTATAAGTGGTTCAAGGCATGAGCAAAAAAATGCGAAGGTAAAGGCGAGCAGATCACGTATCGGGCCATGCTACGTAGCGCGCGCTACGGCCGTAGCATAACCGCGTAGCTGGTGCTACGAGCTACGTAGCACTCAACTGAATAATGAAATATGTTTTATTGATACTCCGTTTTGAAAACAAGTTTCACTTTTCCTGATAGTAGATCCACGTAGCCTGATAACTATTTCGATTTTCCGTGTAAGTAGTATTTGTGTGTGTACATATGTTGTTACCTCACCCCAAAACAACATAACCGATTGAGTTGTTTGGTATGTAGATAATTTAGATTTTATATAATAGTTTAGACTGGAAGGGGCACAGCAAACTCGAATGTCCTCAAATAATTGTAGTGGTAGGCTTCTTTGCAGGGGGCCGCCTGGGGAAGTACCACACCTTTGCCAGTTATTCATCCGCCAAGCAGTAATGTGCAACATTACTGTGTTCCGGTCTGAAGGGCAATGTTTCCAGCGAAATTACTGGGCATGATGAGATTCAACAACTCATATCTCAGGGTGACAGGCGCAGTGCAGTGCCGCGCAGAATTTTGAATTTTAAAACACTCGGTAGCACTGTGTCTGATATAGGCAATCATGATGCTTACCATCAGGCACCTAATTTGCTCGTCTTGTCACTCACTATCATAAAAAAATAAATAAATAAACTTATGAAAAGCTTACCTATAAACTTTTAACTGACCTACTTCTACTATCTGAAAATAGCGTTACATGAAAACACACTGGTCTCCGCGCGCACTCCAATTGGATACCGCTCTCATACGTGTCATGCGGCAAATAAAACTACGCCTCAATCGGCGCATATGAGCCTGTCCAACACATTTTTTTATGCACACTAGCACTTCCTGCAAGCTGTTTTTTATGTGCTAGTATTGTGTTCTCACACTACAATTTAAAAATTGCCTCATTTTCGAAGATTTTCTTTTAGGCAGTGCGGTATCTGGTCGGGTCTTATGAATAATCTAAGATTTAAGGAGAAAGGATAAGAAAAAGAATTTGGTGAAGGGGAACAAAAGCGAAAATTACCTCTAACCTATTATAAGTAGTCTTTTTCACCCTACTATGGTCTCTCATTGAGTTAATAGCACCTGATATCCGCCATTACTTTATTAATCGATTGTTTTTAATTAGTGCGATATTTGATCGTAGAGTGCGCGGATGATTATCAATAATCTAAGGGTCCTATAATACCTGTAGTTATCTAAATATTTCCCGTTCAGTATCAGAAAATTGGATCACTTAGTTATAAAGGAAGCTTTTAAATCAAGTCTCTTTGGAAAACAAAGTTGTATTTTAAAATTTTAATTTGTTGGTTATTAAAAGAGAGATAATAAACAATTAACTTTATTACTGAGACTCTGTAAAAGGATTTTGGTACTCAGTTACAAGTAGATTAGTAAAAGCTGGCGCGTTCACCGTACTAGCACTAATACTATAACTAATCATCATCGTCTCAGCTACGGCTGAGTCACGGTGCGGTACGGTACGGTACATTGATTTCCTTCCATCTGGTCCAGTTGTAAGCGGCTTGCATACAGCGTGTACCTGTTATATTTACTTGATCATCTGTCCTACCCTGCACTTGCCAACATAACTAATAGAGATGTGAATATTTAAGACCGTACAACTATATCTGAATACAGATACAAGATACGTATTTTTTATCTGGTATCTAAAATACTTTTTAAAATTAAATTGTATATCTTGTATATAAATTTTTACCTTTTGCTTATATCTATAGGTAGTTAATTATTAACTTTTCAAGTTTTGAATCCAAAAGTGCGCTCCCTTATAACTAGATATTATTTTCAAAAAATGAATTTAATTTAAGATTTTTATTTTAAATAATATAAACGTTTTTTTTTGTTATGGTTGTAAGTAACAAGACGAGCAAATCAGATGCCTGATGATAAGCACCATGATTGCCCATAACAGACACAGTGCCACCCAGTGTTTTAATATTCAAAATACTGCGCGGCACTGCACTGCGCCTGTCACCCTGAGATATTAGTTGTTGAATCTCATCATTCCCAGTAATTTCGCTGGTAACATTGGCCTTCATACCGGAACACAGTAATGTTAGCACATTACTGTTTGGCGGATGAATAACTGGCAAAGGTGTGGTACTTCCCCAGGCGGCCCTCTGCAAAAGAGGCCTACCACTACACGTCGTGTCTAAGAACTAGAGGTCGATTTTAGATTGACGATAATAGACTCCAGCGGAGAGCCGAGAGCTTTCTTTTCTTATTCCTAGAAAGCTTAGGTACGCAGCGTCTGTCCACGAGTGGCGTGGTTGAGCGTGGGCCTGCGTCTGCATTTTAACGTGTATATATGTAAGGGAGTCTGGGGATATAACGATCTTAGTATTTTGTACATACTATATGTTTATTTATTCTTTAAGACCGCTATTTCTTTTTCTTTTGACCGCAATAGACTACTTATGATGCGTACGTCGACGATATACGTTACGATGTCATGCCATGAACTTAATAACAAACACTAACGAGAATGTGTCGTACCAGCTTTCGTTAATCCACCTGTAGGTAAAGATAAGTCAGTGAGTTAGTAAATAGAAAAAATAAAACCAACTTCAATAGTCCAGTGAAAGGCTCAAATAAATTGAGTTAATTGCACAGACTATTTATAAATGAAGTAGTTGTTAAAGCTGCTTGAGACTTTCTGGAACAATTCAAGCGATGTTAACAACTTCAAAGCGCTTTTGAAGCAACATTCGCAGCACTAATAATGAGAAACATTACTTTTTCTAAGAACTAAGGTTTTGTGCTGGGTGGGACCACAAACGCGACGCCTATATAGCGACGTGAATCGATGTGAAACGAAAATATCAGAATCAGAATTTCGTTTATTGCATGAACTGTAGAGAATGTGTGGTGTGAAACACTTTCGACCATGTACAACAACATAATAATATTAAAAATAGAATAAAATTTAAATACTACTTATATCTAAACAAGCAAATGTCAACTAAATTCTTCACAATCGTTTCTTCGCGTGGAGGTCAAGTTGATATTGATATGAAATACTTAGTAGGTCTACGGTAATGTATTAGGGGTGTGTAGTATTTATCAAGAATTATGTTTATATTATTATTTTAGTTTAATATGTATTATGTTCTTTTGGTGATAATAAAGAGTATTCTATTCTATTCTATTCTAATACATACATACAGTCACGCCTTGTTCCCGGTGGGGTAGGCAGAGACTATTTCCCTCCACTTGCTACGATCCTGACATACAACTTTCGCTTCGTTCACTTTCATGACATTTTTCATACATGCTCGTCGGTTGTAGGTACTTTTGACTTGGCCTTTCCTAAGTACAACGTCAACTTGTTCATGAAAAATACGCCTAGGTCGACCGCTACCGACTTGACCATTCACACTAGCCTTATAAATCTCTTTTGTTAATCTCCTTTCATCCATCCTCTCCACATGTCCGAACCACCTCAGCATTCCTTTCTCTATCTTTTATTAGTAAGTTTATCATAATGTCTTTGGTTAGTAACCGGACTTTGACATTTGTAGTTAATGTCAAATCAAGTTCACCAAGAACGCCAATAGCCCCGCTGTACCCCTCTATGGACAACCAGCCGTGCCTTTTTAGACACTTTCTGACTGTTCATAAAGGTATGCAACGCCCCATTCACTTGATTTCCTGCCAAAACTCTATTCTAATATGTTCATAATAATAGTCCACAGACAGTATATCTATCAATTTTGGTTTGGTCACAATTTACCAAATAGTCCGATGATAATTTATCCCTTTGTTTGGTTTGGTCACTATAACAGATATAGTCATTAATTTGCGTGCGCTGCGTAAACCATGTATATATCACGAATTTACTCCTGTTAAAACGTTAAGCATTTATGCTAACCGTACGACGCCGGGGCGGGCCACTAGTACTATTATTAAAGAGTACATAAAAAGTCTAATTCGGCATAATATAAGCCAGATGTCGATTTATTATTCCCGTTTTACCTTTCGCCTTTCGAAGGCTCGTTTCCTAATTCCATTATAACAATGATCGATCAAAAACTTTCTTCCGGAGCGAATAAACTTGGTATAATAAAAACTCAGAGGAACATCAACAAGCTCATGTGTAGGAAATCCTATGAGAGTACTGAAACAGGTAGGCAATAGACTTTCTGTGTTGCCTGTTGGGTAAAAAAAACTTCCTTATAGTGCTGATATTTTTGCAAAGAAAATGTGGTCTTAAGCTGCGTGTATACTACAACGTGTTAAAAAAGGTGTAGTTATACTTAGAGGAGTCTACCTGTCAAACTGAAAAAATTTAAAAATAAAGTATTTCGAAATTCGCAAATAAACTATCGATCGGCAAATTTTTATGGAGAGTCGAATTTTTGTTTTGCGTATTTCGCTATTCTATTTTTTGCAAGATGTTGAAGTAGAGAATTATTACTACACCATTTTGTAACATGTTGTATACTCTCGAAGTACTCGCTTGAAAGTATTTAGATTTTTCCTTAAATACAACTGTAGCTTAAGTATAATTCGCTCGCGTTAAGTTTGATTCTCCCTTTTACCTGAGTGACCCGGAGTTGAATTTAGAAAAATCCTGGATGCTTACGTCTTAATAATATTAATATGTGTGCCACGATTCAATCTGTTCAGCCATTTGAGCTATATACGTTGATCAATCATATCACCATCTCCTTCATCCAACCGTTAGAAGTCCACTGCTGAACATAAGCCTCCCCATAAGGGGGGTTGTTGCCAATACTTGCCACGCTTGGCAGGCGGGTTGGCGAGCGCAGTTTGATGGTTTTACGCAGAGGACGCTGCTGTCCTCTGGATCTTAAAGCCCTTAGCCGGCTCTTACGGCAACCACGGGGAGAGAGGGTGAAGTACTATTCTAAAGCCGGTGACCCCACGGCAATTTCACCATCTCCTTATATAACAAATAATATTATACACAGAATATTCAAATATGAGTCAGTTCAGTCATGGGGTTGTAAATTTATTTATGTATAGACATAATACGCGGCACCTTCAAAGAAAACGAATGAAACCAAACCAAATATTGTAAAACTATCTGTTGAAAAAATTAAGCCCTACAAGTTTCTTGTGCGTTCTTCTTGTAGAGGTATCTTTCCGAACGCACGGTAGACTCAGTACTGTTTATCTTTATTGACGTGCAAAAGTGTCAGATTATGACCTATTTGAATAAATCTGTTTGAGTTTGAGTTTGAGTTTGAATAAGATACAATAAAATAACGATATGTTTCCTGGTCTATAATTCCGCGAGCAGCGAGTCTTATCAGTGAGCGGAAATCTTCGATTCCCACGACGCCGCGCCGCACAACGTTGAGTCTCCTAGCGGTGAGCTAAATATGTTTTGTCGTATTTTTTCAATAAGTACTGTCAAGCACATATTTTACTAAACCAAATCCAGCCAACGACTGCCTCGGTGGCGTAATTTACACCTGTGTGCCTTTCAACCCAATCCCTTCAACGGTATGAGCGTTCCATCACGGCTTACTTATAAAAAAATAGAATATAAAGAGGTGACGGCGAGGTCTCAGTTCTCAATAGGTGCCAAGTGCACTATATTATCCCTATAAATTGGTAAAAATATAGGAGATGGAAACATCAAGCTCCTCTTCTAAAAGCGTTACGTTGTTTAGGTTCCAAGTGTCGTAATAGGACTAAACTAGGTACCAAGAATATTATGCCTTCCATTGGGCGAGTAGGAGATAGAAATATCTCTATTAATAAAAATATATATTTTTTTTTAATATGGGACATCTTCCACACACGGTCATCAGGTCCCAAACTAGGCTAGAAGCCTGTACTATATGGTAACCAAATTACTGATATACATACTTATATAAGCTTATAGCACCCAGACACAGATCAAACAGACATGTTCATGCACACAAATGTTTGACCTGGCCGGGGATCGAACCCGGGACCTGCGGCACAGAAAGCTGAGTTACTACCATCTGAGCCAACGAGGCTGTCAAAATCTTAGTTGACTGTCCTACTTTATACTTACCTTAATACTTACTTATATTCGAATGGTAGATCTATTATATTATAATATAAATCTTTGCACTCGCTTACTAATATCACACTCTGGACACTCGACTGAATTCCCATACAAAAGTCACGATACAACTACCTACTACACAGACACTGCACACATGGAGTTTTGTACATGCGCAAGCGTGTGCGTGAGGTGATTTCCCAGCGAAGCGGGGTGAGGAAGGACCGATTGGTGGGCAGATGATAGTGTCTATTCTATACGTAGTATTATTTGTTATCTGTTCTGTGCTAATATCATACGTAACTATATATAACTATATATATATATATATAATATTACAAATCACAGTACAATGTTAAAAAGTTACCTTTACGATCGGTAAACAAAACGCTAGCGTGTTATAACTCGATCCAAGCGCTGTTTTTCATGTGTATTCTTGTTCCCGTTTTCACGCAAAAAATACTGAACCGATTGAGCTTAAATTTGGTATGTAGATAGCTTCACCCCTGGAATAAAACATAGGGTACTTTTCAGTACTTATATCCTGTATCCAATGTATCCAATACTATATCCTGATGAAGACTACGCGGGTGAAACCGCAAGCCACTGGTTTAAAGGTTAGGTATTTTTTGTTTTTTAATCACTATTAAAACAACAAAAAACCTATGTTTAAGACTAGGCAAGCTTGCTTGGACTTTCAACTAGGTATTGTTAATAGGTGCTATGTGTACCAATTTTTTTTTTTGTGTGTATCGGATCTTTGATCTTTTAGGAGAAATTTAGAGGATGCGTCGAGCGTATTGATCAACGAATGCACTAACGTATCGTCGGTTGAATGTGCAAGGTAAAATATTTTATCATACATTTGTTCTGATGTAACACGACCTATAATACGCGATTCATCTTCCGTCAGATGCGAACGACTTTTATCGCAAGTAGTACGGATACCTTGCTAAGATTAGAATTCCCCAGTGTATTTTTTTAATTCCTTGCCAAACTGTGTTCAAAATCAATGAAAAGACACAAGTTACATGACAATTTGGCTACAATCCAGACGGGGATTACACAATTGCATGCTTCTGGTTAAATTCGTGTACAAAACGAATTTCTGTTCGGAGTCAATAGGAGAGTTACCTACTGTTTACCAAATATTGAATTTATCTTTCCTATACAACGTAGTACAAAAAGTTTTAGTAATTCTTCATCATCATCATCATCATCATCATCATATCGGCCATAGGACGTCTATTGCTGAACATAGGGCTCCCCCTTAGATTTCCATCCAGTCCGGTTGTAAGCGGCCTGCATCCAGCGTGCTCCTGCCGTACTTCTCAGATCGTCTGTCCACCTTGTGGGAGGACGTCCTACGCTGCGCTTACCAGTCCGTGGTCTCCATTCGAGAACTTTACGGCTCCATCGGCCATCAGTTCTACGTGCTATGTGCCCTTCCCATTGCCACTTCAACTTGCTAATCCGCTGGGCTATGTCGGTAACTTTCGTTCGTCTACGGATCTCCTCATTTCTGACTCGATCTCGAGTCACAGTCAGAGACCACGTTTCAGATCCGTAAGTCATCACTGGTAACACACACTGGTCGAAGACTTTCGACTTGAGGCACTGAGGTATTTTGGACGAGAAGACATTGCGTAGGTTTCCGAACGCAGCCCAGCCTAGTTGGATTCGACGATTGACCTCTTTCCCGAAGTTGGACCTAGTAATTCTTAAGCGGGTGCACCCATCCAAATGTGTCAGCTTTGTATAGGAAATCGAAACTTTTCTTTTTTCTTTTTGAATTTCACAGGTGTTTCGTTTGAAAGTTGTTTAGGTTGATGGGTAGATAGATGCATCACCTTAAGTATTACAACACAATTTTATTAAACGTTTTATTATCAAGTTTTGATAAGGATTCGATTAATTTTGACATAGCAGATTTTCAGGCATTGTGTTACGCATATACATCATACATCATACATACGAAAGTTGCCAAATTTTCGAAACTATTGTTTTTATGTAGTGCGGTTGGAGCGCGCATAGTAAAAGAGGACCTCTTAGCAAATTGACACAATTCTATGGAAAATTTACCAAATCAATGGTTTGTATTTTCCTGTTTCCTCCGAATATAGTAAAACTATTTGATATACTTCACCCAAGATCACACGAGTTAAACTGGGGTTTTTAGTGAACTTCTAAAGTCGGGCGAGCCAATTGCCATCTACCGGGAACAGTTCCAGACTCCAGGCTGGCGTTGAGAATATTCCTCAGATCTAACCCGGGACCTCAAGGTCGTAAACGTCAATTCATCGTAAAAAGGTTTAAAACTGGCAAATAGCATACTATAAGTCCACATCACTGTGTCAACAACAACACCACAAAAAATAAACATATGTTGCCAGCCCTAATAAAGTGCGTACAACTTTATCTCTCTACTTGGTTTAAGTAGTTGTTGTTTATTATGGTTACATTTTATGTAGATACAAGTTTAATATATCAAAATGTTTACCGGGAATAATTCTGTTGTTCGATAGAAAGTCGAATATTATGTTCTCAGTTTCAGTCAGGACTGTGTGGTCTAAACCTTAGGACTTAAGCCAGACTTCACCTGTACCCTGACGCCATACAAACGAAGCTCTGGCAAACCTCACCTTATAAATCTTATCAGTAAGTGTTGACCAGACATCCCAGTGTGTTCTATCGGTTAGGTCGAGAAGGTAGTGCAGGTTCTGGGCATGCATTAACTACATAAAATACCGCTTCCGTTACCGCTTCTTATACATAGATGTAAATTTACGTGTGATGGAAAGTAAAACCCAAAGTTTTTGGAATTAATGACAACAAATAATTTTTCTTTATCTTTCTTCTTTAATTTTTTTTTATGATAATGAGTAACAAGACGAGCAAATCAAGTACCTAATGGTAAGCATCATGATTTCCCATATCAGACACAGTGCCACTCAGTGTTTTAAAATACCTTATTCTGCGCGGCACTGCACTGCGCCTGTCACCCTGAGATATAAGTTGTTGAACCTCGTCATGCCCAGTAATTTCGCTGGTAATATTGCCCTTCAGACCGGAACACAGTAATGTTTGCACATTACTGCTTGGCGGATGAATAACTGGCAAAGGTGTGGGCCTACCACTACAACAATCATTAATATTTCAACAACATTCATATTTCAACACAATTCAAAGCATAAGTATTTAATCAAAATTATTTAACCATTACGATCCAGTCAAATAGTTAAATAATTTCGAAGCATGGGTTGTTTTGTATATATTGATTTAAAGAAAAGGGGAGATGAGGTACTGGCTCCTCGAAAATGGAAAGCTCAAATTAGGTCCCATTAGGTCCACGTACGTCAGTAAAGGGGGGTCGTACTAGCGACTAATATTGTTGTCACGGTCGCACTTCGGTCTTAGGTACGTCTTTCTATCTTTATTGTTCATATTGCACTGTGCAAACTGCACACTGAGCAAATATCCCGTGTCAGTTGTCGAGCAAGCGCTGGGAGAAGGTACCCTATCTGCCCTTTTCTTTAAACCTATAATAATAATATGGGACAACTTCCACACACGGTCATCTGGTCCCAAACTAGGCTAGAAGCCTGTACTATGGTAACCAGATGTTTGATATACATACTTATATAAGGTTATTATAACACCCAGACACAGATCAAACAGACATGTTCATGCACACAATAAATGTTTGACCTGGCCGGGGCTCGAACCCGGGCCCTGCGGCACAGAAAGCAGAGTAACTACTTACCATCTGAGCTAAAGAGACTGTCAATGGTTGTATAGTTTATTTTGCTGTGCATTGTGCAGTTGTGTTGACGTAAATTGCATAATCTGTCGGTGTATACATTTCATCACTCGTGACTGTACTCGTGTAAGTATAGCTTGAATTAAAAGAGTAGAATATAATGGGGGCGCCATTCTATTTATCATTTAGACTAACTTTTAAGTCAACACGTACACTTTAAATTAGTTCCGTTTCTACTCTTTTCTGTCGAGCTATAAGACCATTGATGATGATGAGTTCGTGACTAATTCCTAACTCAATAAAGAATGGATACAAAGTATCTCACTTCTCATATCCGTTTCATAATGAACCCGTGCTTTAATTTGTTCCCGATAGCTGTTTCATTTTTCTATTACGACATTCACTGAATTGAAAATGGCGTCGTGGCGATTGACCGTTTTTCCGTGGATATTGTGTTCGAATCGCAATACTTTTGTGCAGTGCAATGTGTTGTCTCGTGTAGAGCGCGCAATATGAAACGACTATTCGATATTAAAACTGAATACAGGTTTTGTTGTGTGATGTTTTTATTTGTTTTTATGTTCAGGTGCATACGAGTTTGCCCAAAGCGAAAATTCGTCTGTTCAATGGCAAGAATGGTTTCATATACTTGAAATTCTTAAGTACTTGTAATATACTACTATAAAATACTGTAATATACTTGTAATACTTAAGTCTGCCAAAAAATCTTGTCCACCCGAAAGAGCGTGTGTAAAAAAAAATTGAATATTTTTCTCAAAAAGCTCTGAGTTATATTCAAATTGCAAATTGCAATTGCAAATTGCAAATCAAATTGACTCCAAGACTCAGTAGCATATCAGATACACCCAAACTTCGCCTGTTTTGTTCTTAGTCTCATGTAATAGGGGCGAGCCTATTGTCAACATATATAGGTATAACATAAATTATATACCAGGCACAGTTCCAGATTCTAAGCTGCCATTGATATAATTCGTAATGGAAAACCGTACCTATACCTAATAGTATGAAATATTTTTTTTTCATTTACCGTCCTAAGGCACCTGCATAAAACCTGTATTTATCGCCAGTTTGATGATGTATTGATTCCGTAAGATCTAAAAACAGTCCGAGCGATAAAATCAACATTCTCTTGTCTATTACACTTGTTTTTAAAAAGGCTCCTAGAAAAATTCATCACCCTAAAACATCAAAGTCCTTTTTCTCTTCGATCTATTTTCCCATCTGAATAACAACCAATGGATGTCTTATCTGTTAGTTGTTAGACACGTTACACACGTGTTTAGCTACGGCAAGTTCATATAGACAATTTAGTTCTTTAGCATCGTCCAAAAATAACCTAACTACGCGATCATCGCGTGATCGCGCGAATTTTATTCTCAAAAATCCGCGATCAAATATACAGTGTACAACTTACTGTACTGTACTCAAGATAAAACATTATTTATTTCATTTCGCGGGTTCGTAATTTCGTGCGACTAATATTAGCGTAAACTTGCGATGATCGCGAAATTGTGTTGTATTAACAGGAAAGAGGACCTCTTTGCAGGTTGACACAATCATATATATAATGTATGTTTCGTATTCTCCTGTTTCCTTCGATTGTAATACCTATTTAATATATTTATATCATGATATTTTGAAAAGGTAGTAAACTATGTCCCTATCATTGTATGTTTGTTTATAAACTCATGATTTGTAGTGAACATCTAATCATGCGGGTAAAACTGAAATTTTCAGAAGTTCACAATGAAAAACCCGAGGGTATATAAAATAAAATAAAATAACAGGGATGTAGTTTACGTCACTATAAAAATATCGGGTTATAAATGTATATAGAATGGGTTAATTATATTCGGAGGAAATAGGGGAATACAAAACATGAATTCGGTAAATTTTTCATAAGATTGTGTCAAATTTCTCGTAGCGAGGACGACGCCATACGGTTTTCAACCAGCTCGTACGATTGGTGCAAATTGGTATTATAACGATAGCCGCCTGTACGTCTGTTCTGTTCTAGTCTGTTCTTAGGCTCGTTATTAAATACACATTATTATTATGTTCGCATTAGGTTCTATAATAAGTGTCGATTCAATCGATTGTTTTAGTAACAATCGTCCATCTCTATTCACAATCAGTCGTGACTTTCAATCGCTGCATGAAGCTGGCCGGTGAATGGTATGGCCTATACTTGTTTCTGTCGCGTATTTTCAGCATTATTTATCTATAAGTATTACGTACCAATGTACCCTACCCGATAAGGGTGAAATTATTTTCTCCCAGTTGCCTCCCCCGATTTCCTCCCTCGTAGTCCCTCGTAGTCTTTGTTCCTGTGGAAATAACGGGATAAAAACTACCCTACCAAGTATTATTCAAACTCAAACTCAAACAGATTTATTCAAATAGGTCATAATCTGACACTTTTGCACGTCAATGAAGATAAACAGTAATGAGTCTACCGTGCGTTCGGAAAGATACCTCTACAAGAAGAACGCACAAATAACTTGTAGGCTAGGTACAGCTATTTTGTCTTTATTTCTAGTATTAAAATTATGAAGGTCACTAATCCAGGGTCTAAGCTATCTACATACCAAATTTTAGCTCACTCGGTTCAGTAGTTTTAGCGTGAAATCGCAACAAATTTACACACAAAAAAACAGCGCTTGATGGCTGTGGTAGACTCAGTACTGTTATCTTCATTGACGTGCAAAAGTGTCAGATTATGACCTATTTGAATAAATCTTTTTGAGTTGAATTGAGTTGAGACTAGTGTTTTGTTTACCTATTACAAAGGTAACTTTTGTGCTGAGATTTAAGATTTATAATATTAGTAGCAAGTATCTATTGACCTATTGTTATCACTTTATTTCAACTTTGAAATTTGTATACTTATTATAATGACTATGACATCTTGTAGAATAACCATGTTTCTTGCCAATCAATGTCATTTCATTTCAACAGTGTGAAACACCCCTAAAACAGCAGTATCCGCGTTGAACTCAATGTAATTCAGTTTCGAGGGCCTCATTGAATATTCCATCGGTCACAGTTCAAAGCGTTGCTTGATGACGAGCATTTCTATTCAATGAACAAAAATCTCATTGAAGGATCGTGCTGACCACTTGTAATGTTCCTTCAATATATTAAATCTTAGGTGGCATGGGCCGCGTGGTATAGACTACCTCGCCAACCGTTCTTCTCTATTCAATTATAGTAGGTTCATATTTATTTTAAACGCATGAGCTTCTAACTATTTAAATAGCGTCCGACCATCTGGTTGGTGTTTTTGATTTAATTTTGGCGTACTTGATTTAAGGTCAGTGTGGTTGATTTGCTAGGAAACATGTCACTAGAGGCTATCAAACGAGCAAACAAAAAAGCTTTCTTTGTGTCAGTAGAATTAAACTGCGGCTTTTCATTCGAGGCGCTATATCACAGATTAAGTGGTTGTGTGGTCTATGTTTCGATACAAAGTGGGAAACTTGCCATCTTACGAACAGAATGTTAAATAAGCACATTTGCAAGTAACTCTAATAAAGGCTGCCATTGTTCCATATCTTCAGCAGTTTGGGTTCCAGCCTTCAAACCCTTGAAAAACTTTATAGGAAGGGTTTTCTAAAGACTTTGTTCGGTTAAGTGTAACAGTTTTGTCAAATATGCCTAATCTTTGAGGTACAGTCAAGTTCAGAATTGGAGGCATATAACATACGCCTTTTTTCCGAAACGCCTTTTTTGACTGCCTCGGTGGCGTAGATGGCGCATGCTCGACTGTCAATCAAGAGGTCCCGGGTTCGATCCCCAGGTCAGGCAAAGTGTTAAAAATTGGATTTTTCCATTAGGAATTATCACAATAACTGCCTGGAGTCTGGAACTGTGCCCGGTAGATGGCAATAGGCTCGCCCCCTATTACATGGGACCAATAACATACTGGCGAAATGTGGGTGTATCTATTATGGGACTGAGTCCTGGATACACCTCTGCCTACCTCTTCGGGAAAAAGGCGTGAATGTATGTTATGTTTTTCCTTGAGGCGTAGGTAGGCCAAAGGTATACCTCTGCCTACACCCATATTTCGCAGTATGTTATTGGTCCCATGTAATAGTGCGCGAGTCTATTCCCTTCTACTGGGCACAATTCTCCAGGCTGTCATTGAGATAATTCCTTATGGAAAATCCAATAACACTTTGCCTGACTTAGGGATCGAACCCGGTACCTCATGACCGGCAATCGCACTTGCGCCCACTACTATTCTGAACAATATTGACAAAACCTGAACATCAGCGGCCCTAGCATAGCGACCCAGAGACACTAAGTCCCAGGGGGTTAGAACGAGACGCAGATAGGAGAAAAAAACAGGGAAAACAAATATTTATCTTTGTGTCATGATGTCATCCTGACCGATTTCGGCCTCGGCGACTGTGAAAACTGGACAGGCATATTTAACTTAGACTGCTGTTATTAGGGTGTAAATTCTCCACCCTCTGGTGCGCTCTGTAATGACTCGCGTATCCTATCTTATTAACAAAGGTACGAGCACATTTGGGACAAGTCAGTAAATTACCAACGTAATTATAATTAATGGCCGGTGGTGGACGGGCCTTGAGTTCATCACGTTTGCGGTCTAGCTCGGAACGACGATCGTCTTCAAAGATGCTGACTTGTTGATGAATGAGACGCCGCCCATCGGGGCGTTGTGCTGCTTTCACCTCCCACTGAGAGGGCTCTACTTTGCAACGCTTCAAATGCCTTTTTAGAACATCCTTGTATCTTAGGTACTGGCCACCGCTTTTACGCTTACCGTACTGGAGTTCTGAGAAGAAGATGCGTTTCGCCACTCTACTCTCCGACATCCGAGACTTTGTGTCATACTAGGCCGGTCGGTGACACCTAGCGCCTGCTAGTCCTATTCACATCCAATACGTGTTATTGAATGAAGGCTAGACTCAATACGACGTACCATATAAAATTAGTTATGGTCATACTTACCAAACCATGTTATTTTTGCCAGTTATTCATCCGCGTAGCAGTAATGTGCAAACATTACTGTTTTCCGGTCTGAAGGGCAATATTATCAGCTAAATTACTGGGCATGACGAGTTTCAACAAGTAATATCTCAGGGTGACAGGCGCAGTGCAGCGCCGCGCAGAATTTTATATTTTAAAACACTGGGTGGCACTGTGTTTGATATGGGCAATCATGATGATTACCATCAGGCACCTGATTTACTCGTCTTGTTAAGTACTTACTATCATAAACAAAATTTTAGCTACACGTTTCGTTTTATATCTTCGCATGGGACGGATTCGAGTTAAAGATGAAAATTATTTTAAAATTTTGCCTCCAATTACAAATCTGAGTGTACATGTAGAAAATAATACAAAATTTTCTCTTTCACTTCATTTGAAGGTGTCTTTTAACCGAAGATGGTATAACAAATTCGTAAATTGCGTTAAACTGCCTATTCAAAGAGTAGCAGAAATTGTTAACTTTTTCAAATATTCTTTTCTTGGCAGGCTTTCGGTGGATTATCGTAATGGTTTCGGAAGGGAGGTTTAAAAAGGTACACTTACCATCTTCTTGATAATAAAACGCTTGAATAAACAATTTGTTTACTGAGCTTTTTTATAACCAAAACATTTTAACTTTTATAACACTTTGTATTCTGACTGTGCTAACTGTAAAGACTAAAGATAGAAAGACGTACCTAAGACCGAAGTGCGACCGAAACAACAATATTAGTCGCTCGTACGACCTTACTTTACTGACGTACGTGGACCCAATGGGACCTAATTCGAACTTTCTATTTTAGAGAAGCCAGTACCACATATTTTTTTTTTTTTATGATCATGAGTAACAAGACGAACAAATCAGGTGCCTGATGGTAAGCATCATGATTGCCCATATCAGACACAGTGCCACCCAGTGTTTTAATATTCAAAATTCTGCGTAGCACTGCACTGCGCCTGTCACCCTGAGATATGAGTTGTTGAATCTCACCATGCCCAGTAATTTCGCTGGTAACATTGCCCTTCAGACCGGAACACAGTAATGTTTGCACATTACTGCTTGGCGGCTGAATAACTTGCAAAGGTGTGGTACTTCCCCAGGCGGCCTCCTGCAAAAGAGACCTACCACTACAAAAGAATCTCATCTCCTCTTTTCTTTAAATCAGTGGGCGGCATTATACAATTCCAAGTAGTTTTAATAATGGAAACCGTAATCATGCAAAAACGTTGCACCAGACGTAGGCAATCGAGTTAACTGACACATAACCAAGTTGTCTCGCGGCGCATCGCGCTTCCACTAACCTCGTTACTGGGATTAAAGCTAGTTCCACAGTTTATACACGATAATGTTTAGAGCACGTTGAGTGCACAAAGTTTTTATTGTAGTAAATTATTATTTTACTGCAACAAATACGAATAAGTATATTGAGAAGACAGCCTTTTGAGCTAGTGCTGTGACAAATGATCAATTTTAATGTTTATAAAATATTTGTATAACCTGACCTGTATTGACATACATTCACGCCTTTTTCCCGAAGGGGTAGGCAGTGGTGTACCCAGGACTCAGTCCCACAGTAGATTCACCCACATTTCGCCAGTATGTGATTGGTCCCATGTAATAGGGGGCGAGCCTATTGCCATCTACCGGGCACAGTTCCAGACTCCAGGTAGTTATTGAGATAATTCCTAATGCAAAAATTCAATATTTGACACTGCCTGACCTGGGGATCGAACCCTGGACATGATTGGCAGTCGAGCATGCGCCCTCTACGCCACCGAGGCAGACCTGTATTGTATTCAACATATTATATGAATAAACATGATTATTGCGAATATGACAGTAAAATATAGTGTATAGTCTAGGGGAGCATATCCTTCGCGATAGCAGATCTAATCAAACAAATTATCACTATTGAAAGAGTTTTTAACGTGAACAAAACTGATGATTTTCTTAGCTTTAGATTATTTAAAACAAATAAAAAATCATTCTTAGGAAATAGTGTACGTTTCTATAATAAAATCTCAAAAGAGATAACGGGGCTCTCAGAGGGTAAATTCAAAATCTATATAAAATCTACTTTACTAAAGAAGGCTTATTACAATGTAAATCAGTACATAGAGGACAAAGAGGTCTGGGAACTTCCGCATAGCCACCACGCGGCACCTCAACAAACGAGTGTAACCAAACAAAATATTGTAAAACAATCAGTTGAAAAAATTAAGCCCTACAAGTTTCTTTTGCGTTCTTCTTGTAAAGGTATCTTTCCGAACGCACGGTAGACTCGTTACTGTTTATTTTCATTGACGTACAAAAGTGTCAGATTGTGACCTATTTGAATAAATCTTTTTGACTTTGACTTATTGCTTAATACTATAGGTACACGAATATCTTTTAGAGTATAAAACCAACGAACCAATGAAATCCGTTTTAAATCGATCGGATTACAAATCGGCCAATAGCGGTCCGCGTCACTCAACATAATCGTAGCGTTGGGGCTTGAGCCCACGAGTGGCGTGGACGGCTCGCCGTTAACAAGGCGGGAAAATTTGAGTTACTACTAGTGTTATTAAAAGTGTTATATTGAGAACACACGCATAGAGTGCCTCACCTCACCTTAATATAGGTATAGAATATAGACAATAAGTATAAGTCTCAATGGACACATTCCCATTGCCCGGGGATCGAACCCGATGTGGCTCAGAAAGGAAAGTAAGTAACTAGCATCTGAGCCAACGGGTCTGTAGTAGCATTATATTATTATTTTTTTTATATTAAAAAGGTCTGCGTTTGACCCCAATCTCACCTGATGGAAAGTGAAGATGAGGCCTAAGATGGAGCACGCTTTCCTAGAAGATAATTATTCACTCTTCTCTTGAAGACCCCTAGATCGTATTCAAGTGAGAAGAAGTACGTATCTAAGTTAAAAGTATGTTTTTTTGTCGTATGTATAAAGTGACCTTCTTATTTCCTATATATGAGCGTTTCCTATATATGAGCGCAAATGTATTTTATATCGCTTTATGACAAAGCACTCGCAAGTTTAAATTGCGTTCGTATGCTCAGATAAAAATAAACTTAATATGAAAATCATAATATAATCTGGCCGCATTTCTAGCCATTCAATTTCGTTGGGAAACCGCGGGTGCATGTGCAATCATATTATTAGCTGTTGCTTTGCTTTGAAGCTTGTGAGAATAACTTCTAACTTGAATATTATTAGCTTTGAAATTATAATTTTTCTCTGCATTTTATAAATTTGCTATTCACTTTTCCACTCGTTTTAAAGAGAAGTGATTTTAGCTACAATTTTCCTTCACAATATTAAATATTATGTAGGTGTTTCATTTATCTTGAACCCGTGATTTTTAATAGAAATTGTGTACAGTCGAGCATAAACTTGGAGGTATATATTTTAAAGGTGAATTAACGATGTCTTGATGTGTTTGATATCCTCCAATCACATGATTGTATTTTCATATCTTAGCTTGATTACTTGTTTCTACAATTTTTTTTGACCCAGGGAAATATGCATACAGATACACGGCCATGCTGGGGGGCAGAGCCGGGTTATGTCGGGATGGAAAGCCCCTGACGGGGATCTTCTCGACCGACTGAAACCCTGGGGGAAATCCTGCGGGATGCCATGTGTCGGGGCTGCGGGCACGTCGAAGCACTCATCCGCAGCTACTTGTTTCTACCAGAGCGAAGTTCATAACCATAGTTTATATGGTTATGTCCTTAGTTTATATGCTTTATTTTAGCATAAATAAAGATTTTTATGGACAGTAATATTAGTATTACTGTCCATAAAAATCTTTATTGGTTGTGTACGCCTGCCAAATTCAAAGCCGATAATAACAGGTGTCATATGATTCACTTCTGACAAATACACAATACGTCCAAGACACATAAATCACAGTCTGACTTAAGTTTTCTGAAAGCAATTATTTTTCAATACTTACCTCGAATTACGAACTCGACTGTACATTTAAACACAACAAAAATTAATAAATCTAATAAGTGGGTTTTCAACGTTCTCAGAATTTTCCTATTCCATAAAAGCCTGCCGGCTATGACCTTTGGAAAATTATAACATGGTTTCGTAAATTCACTTCTTACACAATCTACTTATATACATGTACGTACGTATATCTATTTAATTTCAACAATAAGGCGGTTCTCATATTAACGAAAATGTTATATAGTTCATCATCATTATCATCTCCATGGGACGTTCACCGCTGAACATAGGCTGAACATAAACCGGTTGTAAGCGGTCTGCATCCAGCGTGATCCTGCTGTCTATCAGAACGTCTGTCCACCTTGTGGGTGGACATCCTACGCTACGCTTGCCGGTCCGTGGTCTCTATTGTATTGTTATTGTGGCGGAAATAATATAAAATAGTGTTCGTTTTCGAAGACATATTTAATTGATTTTAATATTGTTTTGTAATTTTTGTACAATTTGAGGGTATGTCAATAAGGCATTTTTAGCTGATGTGTTTCCAGTGAAGCAGTCCAGTGAAGAGTCCAGTTAGATACAATTTTTGTTACGTTTTTATTGTTTCAGAGGGTATCTTATGAGAGTTTTTTTTATTTATTTATTTTTTTATGATAATGAGTAACAAGACGAACAAATCATGTGCCTGATGGTAAGCATCATGATTGCCCATATCACACACAGCGCCACTCAGTGTTTTAAAATTCAAAATTCTGCGCGGCACTGCACTGCGCCTGTCACCCTGAGATATTAATTGTTGAATCTCGTCCTCGTCATGCCCAGTAATTTCGCTGGTAACATTGCCCTTCAGACCGGAACACAGTAATGTTTGCACATTACTGCTTGGCGGATGAATAACTGGTAAAGGTGTGGTACTTCCCCAGGCGGCCCCCTGCAAAAGAGGCCTACCACTAGTAGTTAGTAATAACATGATAAATTTTATGATTCCTCTCCTTTAGCTTTTGCTCGATGGATGCGCTGAGGGCGTTTGGTTTTTTAGCCGCCATATTAATATTATAGTCCCGTACTAACTACCTCGGTAAAAGACAGTATATAAACATAAATTCCAATAAATTCCAAACGAAAGGTCACCAGTCACCGAGTTCTACGAAATCATAAATCTAAATACACTCCATGAGTAGCCATGATAAAAACAGTCTCGCATATTCCGTCCTAGATTTTCCACTGTCATTCGTTACTCAGATAATTAAAAGGCATCGGCGTCGAGGCTGTTACCAAATTATTCGCTTTCCTACAAATTACAGCTCTTGCAATTTGTCATCACTTTTTGCTCATTATTCACTTCGTTACATTTGTTTACATTAATTACATTAGCAATATGCAATATTAACACAGAATATTAGGATTTTGTAGTGGTAGGCCTCTTTTGCAGGTGGCCTGGGGAAGTACCAAATCTTTGCCAGTTATTCATCCGCCAAGCATTAATGTGCAATTATTACTGTGTTCCGGTTTAGAGTTGACGAGTTTCAACAACTAATATCACAGGGTGACAGGCGCAGTGCAGTGCCGCGTAGATTGTTGAATTTAAAAACACTGGGTGGTACTGTGTCTGATATGGGCAATCATGATGCTTACCATCAGGCACCTGATTTGCTCGCCTTGTCACTTCACTATCATAAAAAAAAGGATCATAATTATTCGTAACACATATTAGGTACTATTAGAAGGAAAATAACATAATACTATTATAATACAGCAAATTTCTTTGTGTTTCTTTTTAATGTTTGTTGAAAATTCGAGCAACTCGGCTACGAATGTGGTGGTGAATTTGGATCAGTTGCCATAGAAGGTATGTAGAAAGACTTTCAATTGTTTTATCTTCGAAAAAAAAACATGTACTTAAGTATTCTTTCAGGCAGTCTGACCAGACAATCCAGATCTATTAGTCACGTAAATTCAGGTAGGTACTTTACTATATACCAGAATTTTAGCATGCGAGTGTTTTTGGATCGGTCTTAAAATTTAGCGAGATTTTTACAGTGCTAACTGGTTTTGAGTGTCGGCTGTGCTGAATATATTCAGTTTTCAGATTGAATAAATAATTCGAACGCAATCATTGGTCGTACTGCAGCGCTTCTGCAATGCGCACACCTCATAAAATTAAATAGAACTGTGCCCGGTATATGGCGATACCCTGCTACATGTGAATAAAAACATAACAGGCGAACTGTGGGTGTATCTACTATGAGACTTGGTGCATATGAGTGGCAAGCGCAGCCTTGGGATGTCCACCCACAAGGTGGACAGACGATCTGATCAGGACGGCAGGAACACGCTGGATGCAGGTCGCTTACAACCTTCAGAAAACTGTTACGTGAGCATTATGGTAAAGAGGTTCACCCCTCATGATAATATTGTGTACTACCCTCCTTCCTTTCATTTTTTGTCTCCTAGTTTCTTCTTCTTTGTTTTATGGCTTCAACCCTTTAGTGATTGATGTGTCGAGTTTAATGCATTTTCAAGTAGTCAGTTGCACTTTTCATGATATCCTGATTTCATGGGTATCTTGGAGGACTAAACATACATTCACGCCTTTTTCCCGAAGGGGTAGGCAGAGGTGTACCCAGGAATCAGTTCCATAGTAGATACACCCAGTATGTTATTGGTCCCATGTAATAGGGGGCGAGCCTATTGCCATCTACCGGGCACAGTTCCAGACTCCAGGCAGTTATTGAGATAATTCCTAATGGAAAAATCCAATATTTAACACTGCCTGACCTGGGGATCGAACCCGGGACCTCTTAATTGGCAGTCAAGCATGCGCCCTCTACGCCACCGAGGCAGTCTTGGAGGACTATCAGGCTATAATATTACTTATATATAGGTATTATTTATTATAATATATATATTTATGTCTATTTTATATATGTGTTATATTATATATTGTATTTGATATAACTACATAGTTTAGATTAGTTGTCTGTGTATGTTTTAATAACATTTCATATTTGCACTCCATCCAATTTCTGTAACATTTTCTCTTGTTTTAGGATAAGTGGTAGAAAATGCATTAAGTTGGTCCTAGCATTGTGCTGAATTATAAATAAATAAATAAATTCGGACTGACTGGATGGAAATCTATGGGGGAGACTCAGCAGGGGACGACTCTGCCTACCCCTTCGGTAAAAAGGCGTGATGTTATGTTCTTTATTATGTTCTGTTCAAGTAGACTTTATGCACCATTGTAAAAACCTTTGTGTGAGAAATAAATATATTATATAAATAAATTATTATATATCCTAAGTAAAATGTAAAATGATCAATCATATAAACCTCAATATAACAGAAGTGTAATCAAGTATCCTCGTCACCTCCTGAGTAATTACCGCCCCTTTAGTAAGAGGAGTTACACACTAGATAAGTTAAGAATGGTACGATTAAGATGAAAGATCCTAATATTCATAACTTGCCAGTTATTCATTCGCCAAGCAGTAATGTGCAAAAATTACTGTGTCCCGAACTGAAGGGCATTGTTACCAGCGAAATTACTGGGCATGACGAGTTTCAACAGCTAATATCTCGGAGTGACAGGCGCAGTGCAGCGCCGCGAAGAATTTTAAATTTTAAAACACTGTGTGGCACTGTGTCTGATATGGGCAATCATGATGCTTACCATCAGGCACCTGATTTGCTCGTCTTGTCACTCACTATCATAAAAAAAAATCATAACTACTTCAACAAAAAACGATGCAAGCGCCGAAAATGACATAGTAGTAATTATTGCTTATTATAAATTTAATAGGTACTCTGGTACTTTTAATGGGTATAAAATTAAGCCCTCTGAAAAGCAACAAATTCTCGGTTCAATGTTTTAAGCGTAAATCAAACCGTAAATCACAATCATAGATAATAATTTAACCTTCCACGCTACATTTGTCCAAATATGTCCAGTGACATATCAGTAAAGTAGATCCTCTAAATCATGGAATGTTGACATCGGGGCGTCCGGAAACCGGAAGGCACCAACCTCGGTCCGCGGTTAGTGAGAAATCCCTTAAATGAGACGTAATAACCAAGATAAATTGCCACACCCTGTATAAATCAGTTAAGACATAATATTATGTAATAAGTACGTGAAATGTCACCGTTTGTTTAATTATGATATTAGTGTGTGACAGCATGATAAAAGCATCATATTATGAAGATAATGCTACAACGGTAGAGAGACCTTAAAGACAAATAGCTGCACCTAGCTTTAGAATATCTAAAACAAATAAAAAGACATTCTTAGGAAATAGTGTACGTTTCTATAATAAAATCCCAAAAGAGATAACTGGGCTCTCAGAGGGTAAATTCAAAACCTATATAAAATCTACTTTACTAAAGAAGGCTTATTATAAAGTCAACCAGTACATAGAGGACAAAGATGCCTGGAATCTTCTGCATACCGCCTCGCGGCACCTTTAAAGAAAACGAATGTCACCAAACCAAATATTTTAAAACTATCTGTTGAAAAAATTAAGCCCTACAAGTTTCTTGTGCGTTCTTCTTGTAGAGGTATCTTTCCGAACGCACGGTAGACTCAGTACTGTTTATCTTTATTGACGTGCAAAAGTGTCAGATTATGACCTATTTGAATAAATCTGTTTGAGTTTGAGTTTGAGTTTGATTGATGATAGGGTACGTTCTACTTACTCAACAAATGGCGCGTGTAATTTGAAACAACAAAGATAGAAAGACGTACCTAAGACCGAAGTGCGACCGAGACAACAATAAACTTTACTGACATATGTGAACCTAATTTTTTTTTTTATGATAATGAATGACAAGACGAGCAAATCAGGTGCCTGATGGTAAGCATCATGATCGCCCATATCAGACACAGTGCCACCCAGTGTTTTAAAATTCAAAATTCTGCGCGGCACTGCACTGCGCCTGTCACCCTGAGATATTAGTTGTTGAATCTCATCATGCCCAGTAATTTCGCTGGTAACATTGCCCTTCAGACCGGGACACAGTAATGTTTGCACATTACTGCTTGGCGGATGAATAACTGGCAAAGGTGTTGTACTTCCCCAGGCGACCCCCTGCTAAAGAGGCCTACCACTACAAAAAAAACCTAACCTTGTGCTTTCTTCTTGTAGAGGTATCTTTACCACCATCCGAGATTCATTACTCTTTACATTTTCATTGACTTACAAATAAAATATAATAATCTAAAACCTAGAAATCTCGTCTTAATAATCACACAATAACATTTGCAAACTATGTTTGGGATTAGAATGATATTGTTGCATTATTTAATGCATTCAATGTTTTAAAATTTGGCAAAATAAATTCATTTCTGTAAGGGCGATGCCCCATTAGTGCGTTGCGTTGCGCTGAGACGTCGCAACGTTGATGGTGCGTCGTTTTTCATATATATTTTACAATATTTACTTTACGTTGCGTCGCCGCATCGACGGACAAGAGATGAAGCGAGAGGGAGGGTGATGCGTTGAACGTCCCAGATGTGGCATACAATGCGTTGACCCGTTGCGACGATACGACGCAACGCAGCGCAACGCAATAATGGGGCATCACCCTAACAGGTAAATTGGGTAGGATACTTTTTTGTTGTTAACTTATCATTATGGGACTACATCTACCGAAGACGCTTCAAGCAGCGTAAATGTACTTACCTATCTATATACTTAGTTAAATCCGCAGTCTTAAAATCACGTAGAGCTAATTAATAACATTTGTTCCTATCCCGTCATTAATTAAGGTTTAAGTTATCGTCACCATATTCCCATTAGCGTTCGGTTACAATAATCAATTCTAGATATAATCACAAACCTTTAGAGCCTTTTGGTAATTAAGAGCCCCAAAACGTGGTGTCGTTTGAAAACTTTTGATATTTGTTACTATTATAATTTGAACTTTTAACGAAATTTTCATTAGGTGAATTTGAATTTGAATTTGAATTAGGGATTTGTGATTTTGTAATGTGTCATTTTGGATAACTAAATATTAAATATACATAATATTGTATTTGTATTATAAGAAAAACTTTTTATTAAATGTTATTTATAACAAAACAGTAATTAAGAGAGATTTATCTCTAGAATACAAAGTCTATATTACGTAATTACATATAATCCTTATTACTCTATTTTAGGCCTTTTTTTAGTCCGCTTTAGTACTGTCACCGTGGAGTTACCGGCTTTAGAATAGTGCCACCCTGTCTACCCGTGGTTGCCATAAGAGCCGGCTAAGGGTTAACAGATACAGAAGACGGAAGGGCAGAGCGTCTTCTAAAAAAAAAAATCATCGAACTGCGCTCGACAACCTGCCTGCCAAGCGTGTCGAGTATTGGCAAAATGAATATCTGACTCGTCTATCTGGACATATTGAGCATATAGACGCTCTGTAATACTGAATCGTCATCATCATTATTTCAGCCGTAATTACTGCACAGGTTTCCATCTAGTCTGGTTACTGGTTGTAAGCGGCTTGCATCCAGCGTGATTCTACAGTCTTTGTTAGATCGTCTGTCCATCTGGCGGGTGGACGTCCTATGCTGAGCTGGTCGGTCCGGGTTCTCCATTCAAGAATCTTACAACTCCCTCGGTCATTATTTCTACGTGAATTATGCTCTGTCCATTGCAACACCCACTCGCTAATCCGCTCGGCTATGGATGAATAGAGATAATATACTGATAATAATTAATTCCTAATATTGAACGAGTATGTGTGTCTTTGCCTAAAATAGCTCTCTATCAATCCTAGACAGAGCAATTTAAACTACTTTACGGCTTGTTTACTCTTTTACGAGTTTCCAATAGATGCTTAATGCAGTGTGTAGGAAACTTTACGGTTTCATGTGCAGTTAGTGCATTCGATTTTGTAGCTACTCCTAAAAACCAAAAGGAACGAACGTTTCGATTAAAATAATATGTAGTTGATTCAAAGAGGTTATATATATATATATATATATATATATATATATATATATATATATATATATATATATATATATATATATATATATATATATATATATCTATAGTGTACGAGATACCGGTCATTGGTAGATTCAAGAATTTTACAAAACTTTGTTAAAGGTTATTGTCCATAAGATTGTATTCTGGAGTAGTAGTGTTTGAAACTTTAGGTATACATAATATACCTAACACTGACTACCACGATTATTAAAATTAGAATTATTATGTAATCATTACATAATATGTAAATGACGCGATAAAATCAGTTAAACGTTGTTTAATTCCATAAGTAACAATAGTGAAAATCTAAGATGACAACTTATTTATATTTTTTTAAAATCGTCAGGTAATGCATGCATGCCCAAGATACCACAGTACATACTGTGATAATATGTAGCTATAAAATATGTTACAGCTAAATACATGGAAAATATTAGGAAAGAGGAGTCCAGGTAGAAGAAGAACACAATTTACACCAGTGGTATACCACGAGCACGCCTTCTCTATATAGAGCTGCTGTGTCGAGGAAGCCACCATGATGGTCGCCAACCTTCGTTAGAAGGCGACACCCAAAGAAACAGATGCATACCCAGAATCAACATTAACCATCATGTAGGTGCAAAGACATCTGATGAATATTTTAACCTGACACCCGCGTCACGGTTCTATCGCTGTACTAGCCGCCATCGTCTGAGAGCTCATCCGCATAATCGATACGTGCAATACCACATACGTGCAAATTCTGGAATGAACTCCCTGCTGCGGTCTTCCCGTTGAGCTACCACATGGGGCTCTTCAAAAGTAGAGTGAATAGAGTGTCGAAGGGTCAGCAACATACTGGTAATACCCCTGGTGTTGCAGGTATCCATAAGCGGTGGTAACCGCTCACCATCAGGCACACCGTCTGCTTGTTTGCCACCTATGGCATAAAAAAAATCCTCTCGACTAAACCGGCAGGAACAATAAAATACAGTTATAATATAACACTGGTTTCAACTAAAGCCTAACTGATCCTTGATCTCTGCGTGGAGAATTTGTGAATGGTACAAAACTTTAATACTTATTTGATGTGCAACCGCATTAATGTTATTATTGACGTAATTTTAACCGTTGCTTAAATGGTGTAACGCGTACTTAATATTGGTCTAGACAGAGATATGAGGGTCGGTTAAGATTTCATCATCATTAGCTGGAAGGCGTCCACTGCTGAACATAGGCTTCGCCCATAGAATGTCATAAACTATGCATATAATCGCAGTAGTTGGAATACTTGGAAACGGAGAGCACTATTTTCCACTCTATGAATATGTCCCTCTGCCGGATCTCACGGGACAAGGGGTGGCCCTAATATATAACCCGGAACCACACGGCCGAAAGGTACGGTTAAGCTTTGGTTAACTTTAATGTTGTACCACTCAGCCAGAGTCAGTTCCTAACGTTAATATGCCGCATTCAATATATGAACTCTCATCGCATCAGAATGATTTATTATTTAAATAAGGTAAGCTTCGTGGGGAAATTGCCAAGTGGTAACCCTTATTGATTGGCAGCTTATAAATTATGTAAGGGCAAGCTCTTACCTCTCAGCGTCACTTTGGTATAAGTACAAGTGGAATGGTAATTACATGTTGATTCTTCAGGTCAATTACTTCTACAAGTCTGCGTCGCGCGGTATTATTTGCTGCTAAAGTGGATCTATTATAGCTGGATTTTATTATCTATTATATAGGTACCTAATTTCAGATTAATCGGTTTGTTGATTTTGGCATGAAGAGATACTTTAATTTATTTTTAGCTATCAGTACACTCTTTCGCATTTTAAAGCCTCAAACCCACCGCTGCGCATGTTGTGCACAGGCACGCGGCGTATTTTAACTGCGTGGGTTCATTTGTTTGACAACGTGGGTGTACATTTCTATTGCAGGACACGCTATACACGCATCCGTGTACCGCGTGCATAGTGTGCATGGCGTTGAGTTGCGCGAGCGCCATATTGGAGCAAGCCACGCATGTACCAATGACGTAAATTCATGCATGTCCGTAGATTGCAATGGACCCAATTACATACATTTTCTTGCAAAGCAAAGCTTGACGCACGTTCGTAGTCTCTCCGTGCGCTGCAGTGGGTTTGAGCCTTAAATTTCTACGCGTGTACCAACGTGTACTGCATGAATTACCAACGTGTACCGCGTGCACAGCGTGCATGGTGTTGACAACGTTGAGCTACACAAGCAAAGCGAAGCTAGAGTGCGTACCTACTATATTTATTATTCAACCTTTCCAAGTTTTGCGTGTTAGTACGAGTAGTAACGCTAAAAGATTTCTTGAAAATCACCATAATATTAATAAAAAATAATTAAAAAGCTTTTTACAAAAGCAATTAAAATACGAAGCTATCAATCACATCTTATGAGAGACATATTTTCTGCGCGGATTGTACGATGAAATGTGGAAAATTACTTTCAAAAGGGTATTTCATGTACAGACCATTAGCCGTTTATTGGAGCCAAAGGAAAATATAAAATAATGAGGGAGTTTTACGACATCGACAAATTGTTGTTATTGACCTGACAATAAATTTGGTACCTAGCAATTAATTGCTCAATATTTGTTTCATCTCTCAAATAATATAATATTTCGAGCTAAATAGCCTTATTTTGGAATAAGGCTATAATAATATATTCTTTTGTAATGGAATTTTTTCACTTTCAATCAGTAAAACTGCAACCCGGCCCTATCATAGATGAACAAAGTGGAATAACCAAAGTGGAAACCAGCGCTGCACAGGGTCACCCTGAGCAGTACAAAGCTGAGCATATCCCAATTGCTAGTAGTAATCTAACCTTATTTAATTTTTGTGAAATGCTTAAATTTGCATTATTTTTTTCTATGCCGGCAATAAATTTATCTTATCTTAATAAACCCTATACTCAAGTCCGTTTTAGGCCATACTGTGACTGTACAGTCCCGTGAGATAAAATGTAAACACTAATGGATTTTGGAATTCATGTCAACATTTCATTTCATATTATGTATTCATAAACAATCAATTAATTGTATTTTTGAAAAAACACATTGCATGGCAAAAGAAACTATACAACCCATGCTTCAAAATTATCTAACCATTATTTACATAATATTATAGCTTTGATAAAAATATACATTTTAGGCTTTAGAAAAATAAAAGTGGTTTCATAGTACGTATTCTAATGTAAAACGTGTCATTAATGGAAATTCAAACATCTAAAACAATCCAAGTTCGCTAAAGGCTAAAAACCGACCCTGTGTTTAACGGTTTACCATTATTCATTATGTCTTTGAACCCGTGAGCGACTTCTTTTTTTGCTTTAATAAAAAATAGCCGTTCCATTATTTGCGTTTTGTTTGAATGTTTTCAGTTCTTTTTTCATATGGAATTAGGTGTATTTTTGCACACGCCTACATAACCTACTGTTCAACTTTACAATTACAAATACAATTTACAAATACGACGTTACAATTGTTCTTACGAATTTGCGGTGTGTTATGTGTATTAGGGATTTATGATTTGCCCACATTATTACAAAAAATCAGACAAAACCAACAAAACACAGATTTCTTTAATAATTATTTATCTTTAATTTCATATTTTATAATTAAACAATAACAACTATCACTCTACATTACTTTAATGCAAGTATTATACTTACAAGAACATTTTATATATTTTCTAAACACATTGAAAAGTCATAATTATGTAGACATCGTAAATTCTAAAAATGCTCGACTTCAGGAAACCTGGGCCTCTGCTGCACGAGTGTTTTAAGACGGCGATGATTACTCGTTTATAATATCAAACCATTTTCAGAGCTTCTGCAGACGGCGTTTATTTATCGCCGACGACACGCAGCTGCGGCGAGTATATGATTCAAAAACGCAAATCGAACGCAATCCAGAAGGACCTACTAATATTTTTTAAATATCCGGCTCCGTAAGTGCGCGTTCGCGAAACGCTCGTCGTGGGTAATAATAAAAACGCCGTGTGCAGAGGCCTCGTTTTTGAAGATATAAAAAAATACTACATGTAATTACGTAAAATAAAGACAACGAGGACCTAGAACAACAATACAAAGATTCAGCAAAAATCCAATTTAATCCAAACACGTTTTCAGTACCTTCTTATTTTTATGAGATTTTTTCTTTTGCAGCTTTTATACATGAAAACTCTTCGAATATGTCCCTCTGTTGGGTTTCAGGGCTCCCACGGGATGAGAAAGGGGTGGTCCTATTATATAGCCTGCACCACACGGCCAAATTTTATTTATACCCTACCAATTCAGAAATTGTCACAGTTGCCCATTTTCAACATTTTGAAAAGTAGTTTGCACGTTCAAGATATCTATTTATAAGTAGGATTTTATTCTGTAGTAGGAGTTAGGTATTAGAACAAATGTTTATTAATTCATCATGCAGACAGGAACAGGCTCGCAGCCCATGCACTGCGGAGGAGAGTAGGGGACGCAGGATTCCTCTCCCAGGCAGGTATGGTCTTCGCAGACGTCCAGAATCGACGTGCATAGTCGGTACGCTGAGAACAAATAGATACAAGTGTAGAGTCTCGACTCTCGACTGTTTGAAGACTGCATACATTGATTTTATCGTTAAGTTATAAGTTAGAATTAATAGTTAAATGTTTGTTAGTTGTTGAGTACGGGTGCGCGACGCCGGGACGCTTAGTTTGAAAATGAAAGAGCAGTGTGCTCTGAACGACGCCTTTATTGGTACTGTTTGTTATATAGAGTTATGTTAAGTGTTAAGTTTAGCGTGGGAACTAGTGCTCTGTATGGTGAGCCCATACAACAAGGTTTTGTAAACTACCGTATGTGTAAACTCCAAGGGAAATACAATACCTAATACCTATATCCAAAGGTCCAAAACCTAGGTTGAGGGTTTCGAATTAACTATGTACGTGGGTCACGTCGTAATTTGAGAAATACAAGGTGTTTCCAACAGTATATGCGCAAGAGTGTCTTATCCAAAAAAAAAACGTTTGTTTTACAGTGGGACCGTATAGGCCGGGGGCGTAGCGGAATAACAAATTTTTCACTGAGGGTGCGTACCGGCCGGGGGCGTACCGGAATGGGACCCTAATGGCCGGGCCCCTTTATGCTTAACTTACAAATTATATACGTGGTAAAAAATGGTATAGTAATACTTAATAGGGTGTATCTACCCGTCAACCCTGCAAAACCTCGTTGACTGCCTCGGTGGCGTAGTGGGCGCAAGCTCGACTGACGATCATGAGGAGGGTTTGATCCCCAGGTCAGGCAAAGTGTTAAATATTGGATTTTTCTATAAAGAATTATCTCTATAGCTGTCTGGAATCTAGAATTGTGCCCGGTAGATGTCAATAGGCTCGCCCCCTACTACATGGGACCAATAACATACTGGCAAAATGTGGGTGTACCTACTATGGGACTGAGTCCTGGGTACACCTCTGTCTACCCCTTTGGGAAAATGGCGTGATTGTATGTATGTAACCTTGCGAAAGAAAGAATTGCAAAATTCGCATAAAACATTCGACTTTCCATACATTGCTGATCAGCTGATCCTTTTATATGGGAAGTCAAACTTTGTTTTATTTCGCGCAAATTTCGCAAAATTGCAGTTTTCTTACGGACCCCTATTTTTTTTCATACTCTTATAATATAGCCTATGTTACTCACGCTAAATTAAGCTTTCTATAAGTGAAATTTTTTTTTCGGTCCAGAAGTTTCGGAGCATATTCGTTACAAACACAAAAGAAACAAACTAAAAAACATAGGTTCTCTCTTTATTATGGTCTTAGATTATGGTCAATGACGTTGAATGGCAGAAGAGGTATGTAATGTTCGAGCATATTACTATTATTTTTTTGGTGAGGTACTACCTATTCGGTCTAGAGCTAAGACCTACTGGTCGTGAGATAGAACAAGCTAGATAATTTCGCAAATATAATTTGTTTTAATGTTTATAAACTTACTATTAACGCACTCTCCATTAATACAGCATCCGCCACAGCATTGCTCGTGATCCGTACACTGGAATAATACATACATTACGTCGTTTTATCTTGGCGAGTCTTAACATAGACTCTACGAACTTAAGCGAATGTAAACTCGTGAACAAATTTGTTATTATTATGATTGAACTAAACTCAACATTACATTTACAATATACATTTGTTCGTATATTTGTTTATGTGGCAATAACGGTTTTGTTCATGAGTTTACAAGCGCTAAAGTTCGCAGAGCCTATGTTCAGACTCGCCGACATAAAACGACGGTATTGTACATGAATATGGTAGTTTGAATACCCATCCAAATGCGTGTGTGCCTCTATGGTCTAGTTTTTCATGGTTGTATCACCGCTAGCTATAATATATACAATATATAACTAGCCGCCATAATCGATTAATGGACGTTTCTGTTATTTTCTGCCGCAAACGTGCAAACTGTGGGATGGTCTGCCTGCTGCGGTCTTCCCGTTGAGCTACAACATGGGGCTCTTCAAAAGGAGACTGAATAGAGTGCTGGAGGGTCGGCAACATACTGGCAATACCACTGGTGTTACAGGTGTAGGCTATAGGCGGTGGTAACCGCGATACCTACCTACCTGAAACATAATATTAACAAACAATTTATACGAGTATGTCTCTACGCATTAGGTATGTTTGTCATAAGATAATGTGATAACAAGCTCTGAAGTGGAACGAGTTAATTTATTGTAGACCTTGGATCGACATCATAGATAGTTAGGCAAAATCGCGCAACGACTGCGGGCTCTCTTGGTTGAATAATGGACATATGTCAGCCAATTAGAGCAGTCCGGTAACGTCCGCGATGGTATCTCGCGTGTTTTTAAGCAAAATCACCTTCATTATTCATTATATTTGATAGCTGTTCTATAATTTCAAAAACTAATCAGACTGGTTAGGTACTTATCAGTTACGATAAGTTCTAAAGCAATTATTTGGTTTGTGTTTAGTAGAAACTAAAAGGTTTCTTAATTAAAAGTAAATATATTATATTAAGTGTTTTATTGAAAAAAGACTAAACAATAGAGCTACCTACTTACTACCTACCCTAACTAAATACACTATATCATAGAACGCTTCGAAAATCCACAGGCCGACATGCCAGCCTATAGAAAATCCAAGTGCTCTAAACCACTGTCAGATGGTAGCGTACCCAAGATACTGGCGGCATTGCCACGTTGAATAGCAATGCTTATACGTTGAGCCAGATAAACGCCAGCATTTTGATCACGCGTCGCCTCGACCAAGCGCTCAGATAGATTTTTGAAAATGCGATGAGCTCCCGGCCCCCACGGTCCCAGAGTCTCGACTCCAAACGGTTCAAATATTAAAAGTAAGTTTCTACGTAATATCGGTCTGTGACATTCCACGTTTTCGCTTTGAAGCTACAGGTGCCCGGAGTGCGCGTGGTCTAGACGGGCTAATTCAGTGGGTAGACACGCGCAGGTGAGCGCCGGCTGAGTCGCATGTTAGCGCGTAGCGTTGCGTCGTCAATTGTTGTGAGATCTAACGCTATGCGTTCATTCGGGGCGGCCCTTACGTAAAGAGACCTATTTTAACGCACTCATAGTGGACCCTACAAAATAAATGTTCCTTTATACTCTGTGGTAATGTTGAGATTTTGTCTCGGTGAATATTTTGCGGTTTTTGAATTTCTTATTTAATATATTAGAATATTATTTATTTTAATGGGTCAGCTAGTAGTTCGAGAAAAATGACGTTAAAAACGCATCCGCAATTATTATTATCCGGCAATCAGGCAAAAACAGGCAAAAACGGACCAATCAAAATAAATAAATAAATGAATAATATGGGACAACATCCACACACGGTCATGTGGTCCCAAACTAAGCTAGAAGCCTGTACTATGGTAAACAGATGATTGATATACATATAAGCTTATAACATCCAGACACAGATCAAACAGACATGTTCATGCACACAGATGTTTGACCTGGCCGGGGATCAAACCCGGGGCCTGCGGCACAGAAAGGAGAGTTACTACCATCTGTGCCAACCAGGCTGTCAATCGTAATATTACTCGTATATCTGTTATCGAAGCTGTGCGTTCGCATTTCGCACAGATTGTTATACGAACGGTGAATGAGATGGCCTGCCGTGATGAAAGTAGTGAGAAATCCCTTAATTTGCACAGTGTTGTACACATATTATGTTTTACATATGTTTACATTATGTTTTATTCTTGAATATGGATGTAAATGTATATAACCTATATCCATCCTCCTATCCTACTAATATTATAGATGCGAAAGTCTGTGAGGAAGGATGGATGAATGGATGGATGTTAATTACCTTATAGCTCAGTAATAGCTACCAAGACACAGATCCAACAGACATGTTCATGCACAAAAATGTTTGACCTGGCCTGGAATCGAACCCAGGACCTGCGGCACAGAAAGTTGAGTTACTACCAATAGAGCCAACGAGGCTTCATCGCATTCGGATGGTTAAATTATTACAAGAGTCCGAACCCCGAATGGTAATAATGCATGTCTATTAGTAAATAAGTAGATACCTACAACTCCCAAATGTTAAACAATTTTTAATTCTTACAAACATGTCACCCGGCACTCGTATTACCTTACACTGCTTACACTTAAAACCTAAGATTATATAGTTTGACAGACAAATTAAAAAGATTACATCCCTAACGTCGTAAGAAGGAATAAGAGATACCTACGCGATAGAAAGAGGCAGCTTGAACGCTAATTAGTTGGGCGCCGTGCGACCTGAATTGCACTTTATTGCGTCGGAGCTATAGAGTCGCTATTTATTTGAATGCTATTGAGGAGTGTCCCTTTTGTCCCTTATTTGTATTCTGTGGTAATATATACTTTCCTAGACTCAGATACATACTCGAGAAATGGTATTTATATCACTTTGCGATGGAGATACAAGAAAAAATAATAGGTACAAGAAGTGCTTATTTTCTATTAAAAAAACATGACATTATACCCATTTCCCGCCAGTGTTGCAATCCTGCGCAAATGCAACAAGCAAACACCAAGCTGACAACAAAACGACTCGCATTGTTCTATTTTATTTATTTTTATCCCTGCAAAATATACTTTTAATAGCTATTTAAAACACACAACGAAGCACAGAATCACTTATAATATTTTTGGATAATGCTAATAACGCGCGAAGCTATTTTCACATTTTTTAATAACACTGCTTTTTGATATAAGTGTGATTTGGAAGCCCGAATTAATAAGGAATGGGATATTTTCCTTCCGGCTTCGTGACGATAACAGAAAACTGTATGTATGTATTTTTTATATATTTATAAGTATTTCAAAGATGATTTATTTAAAAGATGTGCAGTCAAAACTCGTGATTTGAAAATGTGAAAATTGCCGGTGGCGCGCCGAGGTCGGCCGCTGTGACCGAGTTTGTATTGTGTGCTTATTACGTGTCCTGATAGAGTCTAGATTTGTCGCTATTTATTTAAAAAAAAAAACGATATTTTATGCAGATTCTATATTTTCGATTGATAAATCAAGATTGCTTTTAGTAATAAAATTAATAATCAGTAATTAATACGAAATACGAACGATACGAATACGATTTTGGCTACTTAAGCTCACACTACCTCTCACGTTTTGTTTGGAAAATTGATCCTTTTTTCCTCTCGAGGTACGCAACGATAAAAATTAAGCTTCCCGCATTATACCTGACATTTTCACATGTTCACCATAATCATCAACACATGGTGGCAAGTAGGACACATTCTAAAAAAATCCTATTTGTCACAATGGTGACGTCACTAATTTGACAAGTAAGACAAGTCGTTTTAAAAATCCCAGGTGCCACTAGTGGAAAAGGCCCCTGATAGATAACTACTACGTTCTTACAATAAACACGACGTAAACACGGTAATAAATCAATTTATGATATGCGATTAATTTATCATACTCTATTTATAACATACAACTTAACATTACATATATACAAGTAAGAACGAAAATAATGGATACTTCTACAAATTATATTGGACAATAGAAATAGTACGATAGCACATTAATGAAATACGTAATTAGACACTGTCATTTCGTAATACACAAAGCCATGTAAATGAGAACTCTACACCTGTATAGATATTTCCTCTCTCTTGGCAATTTTATTGGTCCGAGGGAGAGGTCACAGGTCAGGGTATTCTGGACATGTAAATAATGTTATGCATGATTAAGCCTTCATACAAGTTGTTGGTTTTGGAAAGTATTTAACAATAGAGAAAGTACCTACATAGTCGCATTTATTTGCTGATGGATTAGAAACGATATCATGGGTTTTGCCAGTTAGCCGACAAATGACCGGCAAAAATTAATAATACGAGTACATAATGTCTATATTCATTTTCAATAACAACTGTAACATAATATTTTATATTTGAAAGATTGAAGCAGTCTTATACGCTTGAAATATAATATAAATATAGGATAAAAATATACCACCTACGAGCGTGACTTAAACCCGCACCTGCCGCACCTATCGGCCTGGGGGCACTCTCCCAGTTGAGCTATCGTGGAGGTATTTTTCAATCACACCTACCGCCTATAGGGAAGCGGGGAGGATCTATCAAAAAACTCAAAAACTCAAACTCCAACAGATTTATTCAAATAGGTCATAATCTGACACTTTTGCACGTCAATGAAGATAAACAGTACTGAGTCTACCGTGCGTTCGGAAAGATACCTCTACAAGAAGAACGCAGAAGAAACTTGTAGGGCTTAATTTTTTCAACAGATAGTTTTACAATATTTGGTTTGGTTACATTCGTTTTCTTTGAAGGTGCCGCGAGGCGGCTATGCAGAAGTTTTCAGGCATCTTTGTCCTCTATTTATAGGTTGATGCATTTCACATTCTACTTCTTCCAGTTTAAGTCTCGCTCGTAGGTGAAATATTTCTTTCAATTTTCATATTGTACAACTATAACATAACATAACACCTCGTTTACCCAAAGAGTTAGGCAGAGGTGAATCCAGTCCTCAGATAACTATATACTCAAAGATCCAGTCCTATATATTATAATTTTATCCGAAGAAGAAAAATAATGTGCAAGACGATTATATTATTTTCAACACCCTTACTTGTAACGTGACCGATATCTCAACGTATTTAGGTTCATTATACTGCATTTTACGCACTAGTGCTTTTTACTTTACATTACAGCTCTAGTGCTCTTTACTTTACGTAGTTCTGTACTTTACGTTTACTTTTTAATCGCTACAAAGAGTATTTAAGCCATAAAACAATATTTTTTTAAAAATACATACATACATACATACATACAGTCACGCCTTGTTCCCGTTGGGGTAGGCAGAGACTATTTCTTTCCACTTGCTACGATCCTGACATACAACTTTCGCTTCTTCCACTTTCATCACATTCTTCATGCATGCTCGTTTTTTAAAATAATGAATTATATTATTTTTTATATATATATATATTAAGTCATAACAATCATCATCATCATCATCATCTCAGCCGTTAGTAATCCACTACTGAACATAGGCCTCCCCCATAAAGAGGGGGTTTTGCCAATACTCGACACGCTTGGCAGGCGGATTGTCGAGCGCTGTTCGATTTTTTTTTTGCAGAGGACGCTGCTGCCCGACCTCTGGATCTGTTAACCCTTAGCCGACTCTTACGGCAACCACGGGGAGAGAGGGCGGAGCACTATTCTAAAGCCGGTAACTCCACGGCACTAACAATATTTTTATCATATTTTCTTCTAAATACACATTTTTAACAACAAATCTGAATTTGTGTATTGAAAACTTTTTTTTGTGTTTATTTACATTTTAATACGTGCATTTATGTAGGTAAGAGCGCAGCACGTGAAAAAAAAAACCGCGCCCAATTTTCATTTGCTAAGAATATATCAATTGCTCCGAGGAATTTATGGTAATCCCGGTCCTTTAGAACTTACGATAGAGTCGATTTTCGTTTACTTTCGATCGAATGACAATGGCTCGTGGTTCTCTGAATTTGGTCCTTTCAGACGTAGTGCCCAAATTTTCATTGCGTGGTTTTTGATTAATATTACTTATTAAAAATGTTAACATATTTCGAAGAAGAGGAGTTATAAGATCTTACCGATATTATCTTAATTTTAGGGTGCTCCCGGTGGATGGTAATAGGCTCGCCCCCTATTACATGGGACCAATAACATACTAGCGAAATGTGGGTGTATCTACTATGGGACTGATTCCTGGGTACACCTCTGCCTACCCCTTCGGGAAAAAGGCGTAAATGTATGTTATGTTATGTTATGTTTGTTATGCTCCACTTCCACCACCATGGTGAATTGCAGAAATTCATGTTATTATTGTATATTGTGTCACTACACACTGCTCTTTGCAATATCAAATGATATTTACTTCAATCTTAATCTAAGTTTAATATAACGTTAATTATACACATAGCAAAAAATTTTTTATTTAATATTTTTCGGTAGGTACCCTCTCATGGGCGCTGACAGAAAACCAGCGCTGAGTGTTCCTACACTCAGCATAACGCTGAGTCAGAGCCTTTTCGGCGATTTTATGGTGACACTGGCACACGCAAATATGTATATATATGTATGTAATTTGTATGTGCATGTGTGTGTATGTATGTGCATACATGTATATATATTATTATTATTATTTTTTGATACGGTTTTTATTTTTTAATCAGTACTTAAACTACATACTTATGTACCTTGTACCTTGTTGATGTTTGTACCTATGTATTTTTTTGTGTCACCTATGAGCGTCGATTAAATGTTTTTTCTTTCTTTCTTTCTTTCTTACTCGGTATCTGTACCGGATTCTGGTACATAAGGGAGCTTCCTTTTGTGATTAATGAAACTCCAGCATGAACTTAATTGTTTTTTATTTATGAAATTTAGAATAAATCAGTGCTTGAAGAGCCGGTAGTGAAGGAGAGTTTTTTTTTCGTTGAAAACTTAAGTAGCGCCTGGCAAAATTATCATCGTCAGATTGCTATGATTATTAAAGAAGGCTCTGGCCTGAACATCTTCCGGCCCCGGGAAAGAAACCATAAAATTGTCTTCAGTGCAATTCGTCAGCCGTGGGGAGGGGACAGAGCCTTGTAAGTGGCCTTCGCACACAGCCCCTTGTGGTGGTGACATCTGCGACTCTTGAAATTCCATCAGGTCCAGGGAAAAGACGAGCAACTCGTCCAAGACGCCAACACAGCGGTGGAGCATTGTCTTCTTGAAGAAGAACCAGGTCGTCGAGTTTCAGCTTGTCATAGTTGGTTCTCCATTTGGTCCTGTGTTGAAGTTCAGCGACATATTCCTTCTGCCATCTTCTCCAAAAATGCTGGCGGAGCCGCTCAATTCGAGCATATCGTTGGAGTGAAGTTTCTGGTCGGTCCTCCAGAGCAGGAGTAGGCATTGCGTTCAGCGGTCTCCCGATGAGAAAGTGCCCTGGGGAAAGGGAAAGGAGGTCTTTAGGAGAGGCAGGCAGAGGGCACAAGGGACGACTGTTTAGTATAGCCTCCACTTGCGCAAACAAAGTTGACAACTCTTCAAATGTCAAATGACTATTCCCTACAACGCGGCGCAAATGGTGCTTAGCGGATTTTACGCCAGCTTCCCATATACCACCGAAGTGAGGAGCGTAAGCAGGTGAGAATTTAAATTTAATGCCCTCCTGACTTGCAAAATCAGACAAAGGTTCTGCAGTGGATTTAATAAAATCCCCTATTTCTTTCGCAGCAGCAACAAAGTTGCGGCCGTTATCGCAGAATATTTCCGCTGGCTTTCCTCTACGAGCTATAAATCGACGAAGCGTCATAATAAATGCATTTTTACTTAAATCACTTACGGCCTCTAAATGGATACATTTGTAACGCAAACATACAAATAAACAGAGATAACATTTCACTAGACGGCTACCTCGACCTTTACGATTGAGTATAAAAAAGGGTCCTGCCATATCTATACCTACTGACATAAATGGAAATTGAGGTGTGATACGTTGGTGAGGCAAATCACCCATCTTGGGTAACAATGTTTTGCCACGTAAACGCACACAACGTACACATTTGTTTACTGTGCGCCGCGCCAAGTACCTACCATTGACGGGCCATACGTACTCGCGCACGGTCGCTAGCAGCAACTGTGCACCTGCATGCATGTTACGTAAATGCTCCTTTTCAAATATTAGTTTCGTTAAATGATGTGACGCATGCAAAAGAATTGGATGTTTTTTATCGTACGCATAATCTGAAGCGCTAATACGTCCGCCAACTCGAATTAATCCTACATCGTCTAGAAACGGAGATAAAGAAAGTATTTTACTTTTCAATAGTAATGGTTTATTTTTAATTAAGCAATCGTACTCGACGGCAAACGATTCTCGTTGCGCCACCATACAAAGATAATGAAATGACTCATTCAACTCTTTAACAGTCAATGAACCTATAATTTTATTGCCTTTATTTTTTAAATTATAAACAAATCGTTTTATGTATGCAATTGTTCTTTGAAGCCTTGTTAGATTAGAGAAATTTTCGAAATTAATAATGTTTTTATTTATGATGACTGTGTTAGATTTTGTCTCAGGTAAATGATCAATTTTAGCGTTTAACAAAGGCCATTCTGACTCGTCTTTAGTTAAGAAATTAGGTCCAGTCCACCATAATGGCATGGATAATAACTGGAGGGCATCCACCCCCCTTGAAATTAAATCGGCAGGGTTGGCTGCAGTTGGTACATACCGCCATGATGATTTATCTGAAAGTTCAGTAATTTCGGCTATTCGATTCGCAACAAATACCTTTAATTTATTTAAATCGCTGACTATCCACGCAAGTACTATGGTGGAATCACACCAGTGCACGACACGTGTAGGCGCATACCTAATCGACTGCAATGTTGACCTGCTCAGTTTGGCAGCGAGCAGTGCAGCGCACAGCTCTAAGCGAGGTACGGTCGTAGGCTTTAGTGGTGCAACCTTGGACTTCGAAGTCAGTAATCGACAAGCGACGTGACCATGTACGTCTGTCGATCGCATGTATATACATGCCCCGTATGCACTTAGAGATGCATCACTAAAGACATGCATTTCTATTTTCGCAGGTGAATCGCACAAAACTCGTCTAGGGATTTCTACATTTTTTAAAGACAACATGCCTTTGTAAAATTGATCCCATTCCTTACTTATGTCTAGTGGAACAGACTGGTCCCAATCCAGTTTCTGTTTCCACAATTTTTGCAACAACATTTTAGGCTGTATTATAAAAGGACTCAATAAACCCAAGGGGTCAAAGATCTTGAAAGCATTAGACATAATTATGCGCTTTGTTATGACATTAGGTTTAGCTATGTTTTTTATAGGAAAATTAAATGTATCATTTACTGGACACCATCCCAAACCTAGAGTGCTGGATGATTCACTTATCATTAAATTTTGTTGAGCATTTGTGTCAGAATCCACAAATAAATTTTTTAAGTTACTTTTGAATTTACGCAAATTAAAACAGCCGGTACTCAATGTACGAGTGACTTCGCTCTGAATGTACCTTAACAGCTGTTCGTCGTCGGCGCCTGTGATAAGGTCGTCGACGTAAAAATCATGTTTTATTATAGTTTTTATAAGTGAGTCATCGTGCTCCTCTCCTAATTGAAGTAAACAGCGCGTGCTTAGATAGCTTGCGCTCGCTGTGCCATACGTCAAGGTGTTTAACCGCAACGTTTTTATATACTGTGACTCATCATCCCTCCATACAATAAGCTGCAAATCCCGGTCGCTCTCATTTACCTGAACTTGTCTATACATTTTCTCGATATCGCCAGTTAATATGTATTTGAAATGACGCGCTCGAATTAATATGCTGAATAATGAGTCTTGAACGTTCGGTCCCACCATCAAGATATCATTTAGTGAATATCCTGATGACGATTGCTCCGAGCCACTAAACACTACGCGAAGCTTGGTAGATTCACTGTCCTGCTTTAGAACAGCATGGTGACAGAGAAAATACGACGGGACGGGTTTTATTAAGGCCGACTCAGACAAATGTCCAAGTGCAGCGTATTCATTTATAAAATTTGAGTACTCTGATTTTAAGGTAGGATTCCGCCTGAACCTTTTTTCGAGACTGAACAATCGCCTTTTGGCTAGCCCGTAAGTATCGCCAAGACGATCTGGAGAAGACGATAGGGGCAATTTAACGCAGAAACGACCATCGTCCAGTCTCTTCATATTTTCTAGAAAGTGCCTTTCACAAATTTCATCATTTTCGGTTTCAGCCTTTGCAAATGGAATTTCTTCTAGTTGCCAAAACCTTTCAAGTGAAGTATGTATTTCGTCTGACGTCATCGTGGCGTGATTACACTTAACGCCGCTTAAATTGACAAGTGAATCTACTGGGCCGGACACTAACCATCCTAATTTGGAACTGCGTAATTTAGGAACCCTAGGACCAAGACACTTTTGCTCGTTACCTAAAACATCCCAAAAAACATCAGCGCCGATCAACATGTCAACAGACGCCGGTTTATAGAAGGTTGGGTCGGCCAGCTGGATGCCGTCAGGTATGTTTAGCTTGTTTACATTGACCGATGATCTCGGTAAGTTACTTGTTAGCTCATTTAGAACATAACAAGACAACAATACATTAAATTCTGTATTTCGTGACTTTATCTGAACGTCACATTTTTCGACTACCCTATCTGAACAATTATTGCCAATCCCAATGACCTTTAGCGATTGTATGGGACATGAATCGAGTGATAGTTTTTGTTGTAGTTGTTTAGTTATAAACGACGACTGACTGCCACAGTCTAGAAGTGCACGAACCACTTCTGTTTCCCTTGTTTTAGGATTCACAACCTCGATTAAGGCGGTAGATAGCAGTATTTCAGTGCATTGATTTGATAAATTTACGGTTGTTATTTCGTCCTGATCACAACTGTCTGTGGAGGCGTGGTTGGCCACGGGCTGCTCCGGGTTGTGCAACAGGGAATTGTGTTTTTTATGACAAATACGACAGGGACCGACACGACATTCGCGCTCGGGATGACCTTGCCGTAGGCAATTATTGCATAACTTATATAATTTAACGTCGGCTAATCGTTCTTTAATGCTCTTATCTTTAAATACGGAACAGTCATAAATTCTATGATTCATTCCGCAAATAATGCAAATGAATGTTGATTTTAGCTTATCATTGTTTACACTTGCAAATGATTTCGTGTGATTTGATTTTACTTGTTTATTTTTGTTTGTATTATAGTTTTTATTATTTGTGTTGTTATTATTGTTATTATTGTAATTATTTAATTTAGTATGATCAGAATTGCGCGATGTAGATGATGAATTTTTGGCGTTATTGTTACGATTGAGAGATTCTAACACATCAGCACGATCAGTGAGCATTTTGAAAAAGTTATTTAAGGTAGGCTGCCCATCCACCGTATTTAGGTACTCTTCCCACTTGGCTAGCGTTTGAGTGTGCAATTTTGACGACATCATAAAAATTATTAGGGTATCCCACTTGTCTATCGGTTGACCTAGACTGCGTAAGGCACGTAAGTTTTTAGTTACTGTATCCACTAGAAACCGAAGTGACTTCTCAGTTTCACTGGTAGCAGGTTCGATACTAAACAAGGCGCTTAAATGGTGATTTGTCAACAATCTTTTGTTGTTGTAGCGGTCGCAAATCAACTTCCAAGCCTCCTCATATGTGTCAGATGACATTTCTAAGTTGGAAATAACCCTAGCAGCAGCCCCGTCTAAATAGGATACCAAGTAGTGGTATTTTTGAATAGGCGATATTTTATCATTATCATGAATTAGATTCTTAAATGTATCGTGAAATTCAAGCCAGCGGAAATATGCACCATCAAATTTTGCGATATTTATTTGAGGCAACTTTACACCGAAGTCCTTGTGATCGTGAGAACACTGAGGCACTTGAATAATGGATTCCCGCCGGTGTTGATCTTCAGTCTTATTATATTGATCAATAATATTTTTTGCTGTGGCGATATTTAGAATAAACTCATGCTCAATGTTCTCTCGCTCTTCTAGTTCTTCAGATAAATTTGTGTGATTAAGAACCTCAATCTCTTCTTGCAAGTTATCAAAACGTGTCGATAAGGTCTCAAATCTTTGAAGCTTTAAATTCAACTCAGTTAACTCCATAGCCGTCAAATGAGATTTTTGTATTTGATTAACTAAATAGTTTTTAAATTTAGTTACTTGACCCTTTACAGAGCTACGCCTACGGTATAGCTCCTCCAAAGTTGAGACCTCGACATCCTTAGCGGAGGCCATTATGGAAATAATTAATTGATTTATAAGTTATAAATTTGTAAAATCTCACGCTCCTCAGAACGGTGTATCGCTTGTCTTCTTCGCCAAGCACCAGTTGCAGCCGCCGAACGCGCCGCGATATGATGTAACACCTGGCTGGCGTAGGCCGCTATCTCAGTGCATCTGTAAAGCGCAGGCAGTGGGATTAACAATGCGAATTGATAATGAAGAACGCGGATTGATGCTAATTTAATCTAAATTTGGAATGCTATACTTAAAGTTACCAGGTTTTTATTGCGCACCACGTTGACCACGTGGAATGTTTAGGTAAATTTATAAAAACGTACAATAATTAAGTTATAATTGAAGAAATAATTTAAGTTCAGGATAAAATTTGTTGAAATAACACTTGTTAATCGCAAAGAAAGCTATGTAAAATGGGAATTTAGAGATATTTAGAGGTTAGTTTGGTAAGGAAAGGGCACTTATCTTTTTGCAGACCGCAGTTCCCGGCGTGAATCTTTAGCTGATCCACTGACCACCGTTCCCCTCATGGGCCACCAAATTATGTACCGGATTCTGGTACATAAGGGAGCTTCCTTTTGTGATTAATGAAACTCCAGCATGAACTTAATTGTTTTTTATTTATGAAATTTAGAATAAATCAGTGCTTGAAGAGCCGGTAGTGAAGGAGAGAGTTTTTTTTTTCGTTGAAAACTTAAGTAGCGCCTGGCAAAATTATCATCGTCAGATTGCTATGATTATTAAAGAAGGCTCTGGCCTGAACAGTATCTCTTATTCACGGTCGCTTTTGGCTCGCGCGAACAATACCACCTCGTGCGTAATGTTCAATTTAGCACACTTGTATCACAATGTTTACAAGCAAGTTAATTATTTACAACCATTGTTGTATTAGGTATGTAGGCCTGTACTAAATTTTCTAACTGTTTGAAAACTACGTTTTTACGAAATTAACTGCATAAGTAATTATTGTACATTCATAGTAATTTTGAAATTCGCAGTACTCCCAAAAATCACTTTATATGCAAATAAGAGAATTCTTTGAAAAAGTTTCGAAGGGTGTCCGTAAAGATAGAAATTTAGTGGCAGTAAAAGGTGTACAGAACCCAGATTATGTAAATGGTCCCTTGTCCCATCTTGTTTGTCCCGTTTTGGGAACTGTCCCATTTTATTTGGTACGCGTGGAGAGAATGATAAATTCAAATGTTTGAAAGGTTTTGTTGCCTATGTAAGATATACGTTTACTACTTGAAACGCTATGAAAATAGCAAAACCATAATTTAAACGGGTATCATACAAAACTGGTTGAACACACTCAAAGTAAAAAAATAAATTGTTAAAGCATAGGTATGTATGCATAGTGTAGGGTTCCATACCTAGATACCAAGACCATACAGCGCCATCTATTACTTCCTTGCGCAAAGTTTGGAAATATGCAGTAAAATGACCATAACCTTTAGTACTTATGATTTTTTTACAGCCACAAGGGACCGCAGATCTGAGTAGTTGATATCAATTACAACTTGATACCTCCACGCGTGCTGGATAAAATTGACAGACGGACAGATAGACAGATACACGGACAACAAAGTGATCTTATAAGGGTTTATTTTTTACTATATTATAAGGGCTCACAAGGTCTACTGTTCTCATCCACTAGTGCAGGTACTAACAGGTTTATTTTAATAAATGAAAAATTAAACAAATAATAATACTGGTCTACAGTGGTTTTGTTGCCCTAGATATGAAAATGATTTTGGGTCTATTTATGCACACAATTCATAACACAATCAATGATTTTGTAATCAGTGTATTTGCTCTGATTTTTTTTTAATCCTTATTTTTCATTTTACATTTCAAAAATCGAATAACGTGAAACAAAATAACATATATATTTATAATGTCAGTTATTTTTTGAGAAATTAGGATACATCAAAGTAAAAAAAGAAGAAAATTTTGAAAATATATTTTATATTTCCATAAAACGCCTTTTATAAACTTTTCTTTAATAATTTTTCAGGGGATAATCTCTTTTCAAAAACCTAAGTGTTCAAAATATAAGATAATATGTAAAAATCATAAAAATACGAGCACATTGAGAACTTGCATGAATATATTCGTAATCTGGGCACTTGAAAACGTAAAAATTTGCAATGATATCCAGGGCAACAAAAAAAAAATTTTTTTTTGTAGAATATAGGCTGTAGAATATAATTGTATTGTATAGTAATAATCATCTCACAATGTCTATGTTAACTTCATCACTGTCACAATCTTCAAATTCAGCTGCCACCATAATTAAACTCACGAATAACATCAATAACTTAATCTGATCGAGCATCGCGTCGGTTGAAATTCTATCCGCGGTTTAATCCACAACGGATTTTACGAGTCCATTTATTTTGTCACCGACCAACATTATCTTTGTTACATAAATGAGGTAAAATAGTCTTTTTAGTTATAGTTTTAAGGTATATGTTGAATTTTCGGTATGTTTGTCCAGATTCTAAGGACATATCGCTGTCGTTGTACTCACTGTGTGCGATACGATGTACATATTAGTATGAACTAGCTACCCGCCCTTGCTTTGGTCGTGATTATATATGTAAACCTTCCTTTTCAATCTATCTATTGATGAAAACCGCATTAAAATCAGTTGGGTAGTTTAAGTCAAAAATACGAGCTTATAGACGCGAAAGCGACTTTGTTTTCTAGACAGATAGAGATCTTAATATTTGATGTGTTACCCCAATAAGAAAAGAGCGATATAATGTCAAACACCATTATTATCTCAGCTGTTGTAAGTCCACTGCTGGATATAGGCCTCCTCCAATAAGGGGGTTTTTGCCAATACTCACCACGCTTGGCAGGCGGTTTGTCGAGCGCAGTTGGATGGTTTACCAGAGGACGCTGCTGCCCGTTCTCTGGACTATCAAACACAACTCAAACTGTGGTGGACCTTCAAAGTCAAAGTCAAAATGATTTATTCAAATATTTCACAGTCTGACACTTTTGTACGTCAATGAAGATAAACAGTAATGAGTCTACCGTGCGCTCGGAAAGATACCTTTACAAGAAGAACGCACAAAAAATCTTGTAGGGCTTAATTTTTTCAACTGATTGTTTTACAATATTTGGTTTGGTTACATCTTTTGTTTGTGTCGGTGCCGCATGGTGGCTATGCAGAAGTTTCCAAGCATCTTTGTCCTCTATTTACTGATTGACTTTATAATAAGTCTTCCTTAGTAAAGCAGATTATACAGAGGTTTTGAATTTACCCTCTGAGAGCCCCGTTATCACTTTTGGGATTATATTGACAGCCTCTGTGGCGCAAATGGTAGTAACTCAGCTTTCTGTGCCGCAGGGCCCGGGTTCGATCCCCTGCCAGGTCAATAATTTGTGTGCATGAACATGTCTGTTTGATCTATGTCTGGGTGTTATAAGTTTATATTAGTATGTATATCAGTCGTCTGGTTACCATAGTAGAGGCTTCTAGCCTAGTTTGGGATTAGTTGACCGTGTGTGAAAGTTGTCCCATATTATTATTATTATTATTATTATAGAAACCTTAAAATTATCTAATTAATATGAAATCGCATCGGTACGTGTGTAAGCAAACCTCGCACCAAGTCACGGCACATTTAGTAAAATTAAAAGCGAATTCTGAACAAATATAAAGGTCTTTGGGTTTGCCTATTGTTGGGGTCACAATGAAATATTAGGCCTCGGAATTTTGTTCCGAAAGAATTCAAACAATAGCGTACCTGCGCTATACTAATTTGATCGTGTATAATTATTTAGAACAAGGATCTACGAGTGTAAAAAACTAGTCAGAACGTAACATTTTACATATAGGAATGTGATTGATTAAAATTCCTTATAACAGGTGTTACAAAAAGTAAAATAATATAACTTAAGGAGGTGAATCTACCCTCAAACTGGACAAATTTCCAAAGAAAGAATAATGAAATTTGCAAAAAATAATTCGACTTCCTCATTCAAATTTTCCGATCAGTTGATACATTTTGTATGGGAATTTTGATAATTTTGCCATTCTTTCTTTGAAAAGTTGTTCAGTTTGAGGGTAGAATCACCTACTTTAGTATTACTAAACCTGTTTGTAACACCTTTTATAATGAATTTTAATCAATTACTTTCCTATGTTTTTACCTTCCCTCTAGTTTGTTATAACAGCCATTCTTTCTTGTGGAACTGAACAACTTTATTTAGATAGAACCTCTTAAATATGACTATACCTACACGTTGATACTCTTCATAATTAGAGACAATTTAAAAAAGAAAAACCTGTAAGTATAAGCTCTTAATGCTTTGGCTCTTAATGGTTGAGATGAAGATGATGTTGATGATGATAATGTCAGTAGGTATAAGAGGTTATATACGTCACGCTTTCTCATAATTTTGTAGTTAAGTCTACTCAAAAAGATTTATTCAAATAGGTCACAATCTGACACTTTTGTACGTCAATGAAGATAAACCCAGCATTCAGTCTACTGTGCGTTCGGAGAGATACCTTTACAAGAGGAACGCACAAGAAACTTGTAGGGCTTAATTTTTTCAACTGATTGTTTTACAATACCTCCTTTAACTAAGTTTACAATATTGGTTTGGTTACATTCGTTTGTTTGTGTCGGTGCCGCGTGGTGGCTATGCAGAAGTTTCCAAGCATGTTTGTCTTCTATGTACTGATTTATTTTATAATAAGCCCTCTTTAGTAAAGAAGATTTTATATAGGTTTTGTAGTTGAGGAGTTTATCAGTTTTGTGCGTATATACCTAATACAACTGCCTATCTAATATTATAATGTGACGGCCTCACGTTGGGCATATTTGCACCAATAATAAGTAACATTGGTCCTCAATGTGTATTTAGAAACAAATTGTATCCAAGCCACACATTGGGGTATTGAATATTGGTGCTCAATATTACGCCCAATGTGAAGCCGCTGCATAAAGTGATAAAATGAGAAAATTATACAACTTTGCTACCTGACATTATCTCGTGGAGTGTTCGTGCGTGGAATTCGTTTTCAATAATCCTGAGAACCGTTTGATAGGCTTTTGTAGTTTAGTAGGTTAGATAAATAGATAAACACTTTATTCATTGTACATACACAGGAGACAACATACAGAAAAAATATTCTAATTAATCTGAGCCTAGTACAAGTGGCGGTCTTATCGCTTATGCGATTTCTTCCAGACACACGGAAAAACCAAGTAAGTGGCAAGCGTGCATACATAACTATATAAGTCGATCTATAGCACTTCTTTTATCAGGTGTATTCAGGTTGTATAGGTAGGTGGTCTCTGATTGCGGGTTTTATTAGTAAGCTCAAAATAGCGCAATGAGATATACTATGGAGAGTGCGATGCTCGGGATTTCTCTGCGAGATCGAATCAGGAATGAGGAGATCCGTAGACGAACCAAAGTTACCGACATAGCCCAGAGGATTAGCAAGCTGAAGTGGCAATGGGCAGAGCACATAGCACGAAGAACTGATGGCCGATGGGACTGTAAAGTTGGAGGATGGAGACCACGGAACGGCCAGCGCAGCGTAGGACTTCCACCCACAAGGTGGACAGACGATCTGATAAGGACGGTGGGAACACGCTGGATGAATGCCACTTACAACCGGACTGGATAGTGGAGGCCTGTGTTCAGCAGTGGACGTCCTATGGCTGAGATGATGATGATGACGATGTACCTATCTCTTCTAATACAGTTAAAGAAGATAAATAATGCACGTCGTGGTCAGTGACAGTGATTCTATTAAGCCGAACCTGGCCGACTACCTCCTTCTTGAGCCCGGTGTGCATTATTTATCGATGAATTATAAAATATGTGTATAGGTATACACTACTTTAGGTACTAAACCGTTTTTCTTTAATCTTGAGGACCTCCGAATACAGACCAGCCCTTGCACGGAGTTCGCGGAAAATACATTAAAATGAGGACTATCTATATCAAAATAGAAGCGAATCAAGTTTAAAATAAATTGCTAAAGCATACATATATATGCATTGTTTAGGGTTCCATTCCTAGATACCTGAACAAACGCTTCCAATAATACAGCGCCATCTATTAGTTCCTTGCGCAAAGTATAGAAATATGTAGTAAAATGGCCATAATTTTTGATTGCGTTAACTTACAAGTATGATTTTTTTACAACCACAAGGGGCCGCAGATCTGAGTAGTTGATATCAATTTCAGCCTGATACCTCCACGCGTTCCCGTTAAAAAGTGTCTTGACAGACAGACAGACAGACGAACAACAAAGTGATCCTATAAGGTTTCTTTTTTTCCTTTTGCGATACGGAACCCTAAAAATCAAAATATTGAAACAGTTACCGAGGAAATGAATAAGAAAATTTGTTATTTGTAGAGTTTTTGCTACTTAACCAGCAGTTATTACACATATTAAAAAAACTAAGAAAAGATTTTATTACAATTTGTAATCATACCAAAATGATGTAGGAAACAGCTGTAACTCAGGTACGAAGGAATTACGTCCTTGTTTCTGCAAGTCGGGTTTCCGAAGTGTTTTAAATGCCATAAAACTGCTGTTTGTTATCATACCAAAATTATGTAGGAAAGTAGTTACGTCCTTGTTTCCGCAGTTCGGGTTCCCGAAGTGTTTTAAAAGCCATAAAACTGCTGCGTGCTTGTGAACTGTGCGATTTATCTATTTACCTTCGGTTTTCTTCAATTTACTGGTTTTCAGTTGCAGACGTTGTTTTGGTCTTTGGTATTTATTTCGTAGCTTTATTTTGTGGTATCGAACATCTTATTTCAATTAAAATTTATGACAGTATAATATTAAGGTCATAGAGCGGGTAAGATCAACAAAATATATTTTGAAATATAGCTGTGCCCCGCGGTTTCACCCGCGTTGTTTTCGTTCCCGTGGTAATATTGGGATAAAAAGTACTTTTTATGTTATTCCCGGGTCTAAACTTCAGCTAAAACTACCGGTTCAGTAGTTTTGGCGTGAAAGAGTAACAAACATCTATCCATCCATCCATCCAACTTTTGCATTTATAATATTAGTAGGATGTAGAACTTCAGTGACTACTGGTCTAAAATTAATAAAAGATCATTGTCTAGATGTTCCTTTTCCAATAAATAATACTCGAACACTTCAGCTTATTTTAAATAATTTATTCCAAGCCCACCATCTTCAATCTTGCTCTACAATCCTCTGTCGACCTGGCATCCACGTCCCCGTGTTTACATCGCGCCCGCGCTCATATCAAAGATCTTCCTTAAACAACACGTTGCCATTAATACTTTCCACAAAACCACCAAAACGTTCACAGAATCTGTAGCATGCGCGTGTCTGTAGCATGCACAAAATAACATCAACCCTACACTCGGCCAACCTGACAACCATACACGCATTATATGATAACCCTAAAATTGCAATGAAAAAATTATATTAGAATATTTTTGTACCTTCAGCGGCTAGACGGTCTTTCCGTGAGTTACGCCACTCCGCTACACGAAATCGTGAAAATCGCTCCACGCGCTTTAAATATTATTTTTAATTTCAAAACTATTCCGTAACGAGGTACACTTCTTTGTAACACTTTGTATAACGTTTTACAAAAAAAGTGTTATAACACTTTTTAAGCATTCTATGGTGTAGTAATACCAAAGACGATTATAATTGACCGAGCGAGCTAAGCGTCTCAGTTACGAGAATGACCAAAAATGCTTTTGACCGGATGTCCTTCTGTCCTTCTGGTAGTCAGTTTTCGTCTACAGGCCACATTTTCCAACCGATTATGACAAAAATTGGCACACAGGTTACTTAATTTTTTTTTTGATCGCGATTTTTGATTGGCGGGAAATTAGGGGAGAAAGAGGAGTAAGTTCGCTGTAGCATTATTTGTCTATGGATTTTCATCAAATTGTATCTTGTGTAGAATGAAGTCCATATAGGACTTCATTCTACACAAGATTTGGAAACCACGACTCACATCTAGTAAACTAATGCAATATTGACTTAGGACTGATCAAAGCTTCCAGTTGTAAACTTATACTTGAAAGGTATACTGAGGAAGGTGTGTTTGAAGACCCTAAGGGACCCTTAATAATGGACCCTTTTGAAAGCATCTGTCACAATGATGTATAAAAATGCCAATACACAAGGTCTTGATTTGTTTGGATTCTTTATGGGGCTTTTTTATTTTATTTATGGATTCTGCTATTGTATATAGTAAAAATAAAAGAATGTTGTAAGATATATATAGATAACTGTTAATAATAACAGATAATATAAAGAAAAAATACAAATCAACAATAACTAATTAAAACCTTACTAATTAACATTTTTGTAGTGGTAGGCCTCTTTTGCAGGGGGCCACCTGGCGAAGTACCACGCCTTTGCCAGTTATTCATCCGCCAAGCAGTAATGTGCAAACATTACTGTGTTCCGGTTTGAAGGGCAATGTTACCAGAGAAATTACTGGGCTTCAACAACGAGGTTCAACAACATATATGTCAGGGTGACAGGCGCAGTGCAGTGACGCGCAGAATTTTGAATTTTATAACTGTGTCTGATATGGGTAATCATGATGCTTACCATCAGGCACTTGATTTGCTCGTCTTGCTACTCATTATCATAAAAAAAACACTAATATTATACAATAATAATGATCAAACAATATACTTGTCAATGCGGGATTCGCATCTGAAGGGTTCCTTCTTAAAGGTACCTGTATATATTACCTTCCCTTACCTACTAAATGCACCTAACACAGCAAATGACCTTTGGCCGAGTGAGTCCCAAATTCTTTTCGAACGTCACAAAAACAAGTTACACAAAAAAAATTACGGGTCTACAGTGCTTTTTTATTTTTCTAAGTTTTTTTTTTGTGCAGGTACTTACATGAAAACTTGTTTGGATTAAATTAGATTTTTTACTGAATCTGTATTGTTATTTTGTAGTTCCTAGTTGTCTTTATTTTACGTAATTAAATGAAGTATTTTTTATATCTTCAAAAATGTGGGTGCGTGTGACCGAGAGGGCAAATTTGGACAGCGCCTTAAAGCCGGTCATATTCCCGCTGGACGCTACGTAAAAGTTGTATCACTAGTCACCTACTACGCTACTACCTTAACTTCTAAAAGTACCTTAAGATAGAAATGGAGTATCAATATTTCATCATCATCAACAGCAGGAAGACGTCCATTGCTGAACATAGGCCTTCCTCATAGAATGCCATAAACTATTCATATTTTGTTCGTATTTTGCCGTAATCACCACGCTTGGCAGTCATCAATATTTATGATTTATGTCGTTATATTTATGCATTACGAAAAAGGTGTTAGTTAAAAAGTACTATTAAGTAAAAATTAAAATTAGTTTTAGCCTATTTTTGACCCCGAAGAAAATTAAGAATATTTGAGTAAGAAGAGCTGATGGCAAATATCTTTTATTTCGTCAAACTGTCCAAAACTTGATTCGGCCTTAGAAAACATCCAAACTTGCCTTTCTACGCTGTTTCACTTCAAATTGTACCTATAAAAGTTATTTATATTTCTGTTTAGTCCACATTTCTGCGGCTCAGCCCTTTCAGGCTCACTGACCCTTCCTCTTGCGTTTAGAGGTGAACCTTTGGCCTTTTTAAGCATATGCTTTGAAACGCGCTTTCACACGTAAAGCGACATACGAGAAATTCCGCGGTCTCAATTAATTCGTTTTGCCATGATTGTGGCTTGACGCCGTGATGGTATGGCCCAATAAGTATAACAGCAGGTTGGCACGATTTGGGTAAAAATATGCCGTAAATGTACACTTTTACGCAACACCGTAAGAAAACACGGTTAGGTGGATATGCACCCTGGTCGATGATTCAGCGAGCAGCGAGTATTTTGTCAGTGAGTGGCAAAGCGTCGATTCCCACGACGCCGCATAACGGTGAGTCTCCTAGCGGTGAGCTATGTTTCGTCGAGTCTTGTTATGTATATGTGTTATGGGCCCTATTTCTCTGTCGTAAATGCGCACCGGCGAACGAGTTAGTTAGTAACTAGTTACAATTATTATTTATTCTGTGACTGTGGCAAACAATACGAACTTTGACATAGCGGACTAATCACGGTATGTGTGAAAGCGCAGTTTTATGCGCAGATTTTACTGAAAAACCTTATATTTTTGCGTGTTTGTTAAAAACCTAATGTATAAACCTTTTTCATGTTTTAACCAGATGGCTGCGTCAGATACTAGGTTAAACGGATTAGTCCAAAATAACTGACCTTTACGCTCTTTTAGCACCATTTTTAAAATATTCGGGTATATCGCGCAACACTAAAAGCCCATAAAAGTTACTGGTACACTCTGTCTACCATTATAATGAATGTGGGCAAAAAAGGTACTAAACTTTTCGCCATAATGAGTAGGTTTAGTGTATAGACGTCAGCGCCTTCAGTTTCTTTCATAAATATCGTAGACAATGACTGTAGAGTTAATTGTTATTCCCTATCTGACGCATGCAAATAACAATCACCATAATAATTCGTCTGTTATTACATTGTTAATATTCCCCTGCTACAAAACAAACATGAAGGTCAGAACTTAGGTCATAAAGTATGTAAGTCAATAGTACTAAGTCCTATTTACAAGATTATTAGGTACTTAACTTACTCTATTACTAGGGACCCCTAGGCAGATGTGTAGGTACATTACATTATACTAAGTGAGACCTGTGTCTGATATGGGCAATCATGATGTTTACCATCAGGCATCTGATTCGCTCGTCTTGTCACTCACTATCATAAAAAAAACTTGAGACTCGTAATAATTATCTATGTTCGTTAAAAGATAAAGTTTGAAAGTTCTGTAATACTGCTGAATCTTCTCAAAGTCTTCTCAAAGCTTCTCAAAGAGTTATAATTGAAATGATCATCATTATAAATGTCATAGCTTCTAAATTATTCTCCAAATGTCTACTATAGAGAAATGACTTTCTTTTCGCCAGACGAGGCAGGAAATATCAAAATGTCAAGAGAATTAAAATTTACTGACACTCTAGCGATTGCAGCTGCGTTTGCAAAAATAACTCTAGTTTTATTCGAGAATTTCAGATATGACATTACTGCGTCCATATTTCGTTTGAAAACAGTTTATGCCTAGTAGAAAGTATGTATCCCATTGTCTTGGCAAATGAGAGCCAAGGGTTTCGAACATATTAATTTATGCATTCGATTAGTTATCATCTATTTACAATCCTACTGATATTATTAATCTCAAATCTCAGTACAATGTTAAAAAAAAATACGTTTGTAACAGATAAACAAAACGCTAGCGAGGTCTAACTCGACTCCAGCGCCATCTAGATGGCACAAAAAATAAAGCTAGCGCTGTTTTTTGTGTGTATGTTTGTTTTATTTTCATGCTAAAACTACTTAACCGATCGAGCTGAAATTTAGAATGTAGACAGCTTAGACTCTGGAATAATACATAGGGTACTTTTTATCCCGATATTCCTTCGGGAACAAAGACTACACGGGCGAAACCACGGGACACGGCCAGTAAAATTTAATAGTTAATAATTGCTACGAACTGTAGCCTGATGGCAGATGGGGCTGTAAAGTTCTCGAATGGAGACCGCGGACCGGTAAGAGGTGCAAAGGACGTCCACTCACAAGGTGCACAGACGATCTGACAAGGACGGCAGGAACACGATGGAGGCGGGCCGCTTACAATCTTAAAATCGTTGGGGTAGGCCTATGTTCAGCAGTGGACGTCCTATGGCTGAGATGATGATGATGATGAAGTGCTACGAAAGTTGAAAGTTAAAAACGCTACTGCCGATCTTGAGGTTCCGGGTTTGATCCTCAGGTCAAAAAAAAATGTTTTATTGGATTTTCCCAATAGGAATTTACTCAATGAAAGTCTGGAGTCTGGTATTGTTCCCGGAAGATGACAACGTTATATCCTCTGACATGTTCGGCACGAATCGGCTAAGACGATAGGCGAAAGGCGGAACTAATTTTTTCATAATATTATGTCTTCCGAAACACGGTACTTAGCACCTAGCACCCATAAATGGTGTACGGATACGTTTTTTTTTATGACAATGAGTTACAAGACGAGCAAATTAGGTGCCTGATGGTAAGCATCATGATTGCCCATATCAGACACAGTGCCACCCAGTGTTTTAATATTCAAAATTCTGCGCGGCACTGCACTGCCTGTCACCTCGACAAATAAGTTGATGAAATGCCCAGGTCATGCCCAGTAATTTATCTGGTAACTTTGCCCTTCACACCGGAACACAGTAATGTTTGCACATTACTGCTTGGCGGATGAATAACTGGCAAAGGTGTGGTACTTCCCCAGGCGGCCTCCTGTAAAAGAGGCCTACCATTACAAATATGTAGTACGAATACGGATAGTACCATTCAAATAAAGTCCGAAAAGTAGAGACTTATCGAGCGTTGCTCATAACTCATATAGCTAGCTATACAAAGAAAAATGCTACGATAAATAGTTTTGGAGGGTCTTATAAAAAAAACCAGGCTTATTTCGATCTCCGAACACTGTAATTAGATTCCCACAACTTCATCCACCTTCAACACATCTAAACTCTGGAATATACCGTTATTACTAAAGTGTCTTAAGGAGGCGGCGACCGGAGAATTCTCATACACACATAATAGCTAAATTATTTTTGGTTGGGATTAATTATTGGGTGTTATAAGCGTATATAAGTATGTATAATAGTCATCTAGTTACCATAGTACAGACTTCTAGCCTAGTTTGAACCAGATGACCGCGTGTGGAATTTGTCCCTTATTATTATTATTTGAAATGAGAGCATATTTCCAACATTAAAGACGTTATTCGGAATGAGATACTATTTATCTGGGTTCCTAATAATATTTCAATCCAAAATAGTAGTTGGACTAAAAAATTATAAAAATCCAAAATATAGGTTGTGTTTTCAAATATAACTCCAAATTATAAGCATTTTAGACAAAGATATAATTAGGAACCTAGATAACTAGTATCTTATTCCGCATAATCCCCGTGTTGGGACACACTTTGTTTCTTTCTTTATGTGTTCAAATGTATGTCATATACTTTATATATACTCGGTCTTAAATATAGTATGTGGAGTCTAGGAATTGTGTGTTTCTCAATAAATGTATTTTCTTTCTTTCTTTCTTTCTTTCTTTCATAACGTCATTAAATGTTGGAAATATGCTCTGATTTTTAATGATTTAACTATTACGTTTGTATGGGGAATTCTCCGATCGTCGCCCCGTTAACTTCTACCCAATTCTATAACAAATATACAAAAAGCACGAAAACTTTGTTCAACCCAAATAGAAAGTTTGCTCTAAGTAAAAGTTTTGTTGGAGGTCTCTTTCAGTGAGATTTTGGTCACAATCAAGACTTTGATCTTCACAAACTATTGGAGGAAGTATGTAGTAACTTATTTAGTAAACTTTGGCGGTTTTATCTAACTTTATAGGACATTGATAAATAAAGTTATATTCTATCTCAGTTATGAGGTACAAATGATTTATGTAATTACCTAATAAGAATTCACATAACCCTCTGATATCTAGTTTTCACTATGCATTACTTACTACTCTAGTTTTATCTCTTATTATTATTATTATTTGAAAAATCATTTGTGTGTTTAATTTAAGTAATTCAATAATAAAATAAGAGTCAATAAAATAAATATTAATAATTAATACACAACTAACAATAGTCAAAATTAACTCCAGTCAAATATTTCCCCCCTTGACGTTCCCGATGCAAAGGCAGAATGAATGGAATGCGCAGAAATAGATTCTTAGATCTGTTAGGACTTTTTAGACCAATACACCTGCACAAAGCCCCCTCTCACTTTTGTCAAGCGCTATTAAACGCGTGACGCGACCTGTAATTTATACTTCTGCATACAAAATTGCATCACTTTTTTATCTACATTGAAACCGTGCAACCAAACTATCAGGTGATCACTAACACGAGGACAAAAAATCAAATAAAACAAATGTTTGAGATTTTTAAAAAGGTTTATGTAGCTCAAAAATTCGATGCTCGATGAACAAATATCCAATAAAATAAGATGAAACAAGCAAAACGCGTCAAAATAAGCAATTCCTTCAAATAAATCCGCATCAGACACTAGCCCTTTTTGGTATCGAGTATCGACGTTCGACGAGAAATCTTATTTCCCGGTCTATGACGTAAGCCAATAAAAGGTCGACTTGAGAAAAATGTAGACAAGCAATTCGTGTCACATTCCGTCCCTCGGGGCTTTTCCGTAGTGAGGAACCTAATATAGACAGATTTGTTAATCCCAAGGGTTCAATGTTCAAGCCCAATATACTGCAAGTTGTGTGTAAGTGGTAAACAAAAGTTGTAAACAAGATCTCAAGGGATTATGTGTACATACTCCTATATTAATAATTATACTTAAGTTACATTCGGATATGTTCTGTCTCTAGAAAACAGCTGATAATTTTGATTTTCATGAGATGCTCTTTCCTGTTAGCAGGAAAGAGGACCTCTTAACAGTTTGACACAATCCTATGGAAAATTTACTACATCGATGTTTTGTATTCCTCTATTTTCTCCGAATACAGTAAACCTTTTTGATATATTTATATGCTGATATTTTTAAAATAAAGTAAAGTATGTCCTCATCATTTTATTTTTGTTTATAAACTCAATTTTTTTTTAGTGTACGTCCAATCACGCGAGTAAAACTGGGACTTTTAGAAGTTCACTATGAAAAAACCGAGAGTATATTATAAAATAAACTAAAATGACAGGGAGATAGTTTACTATAAAAATACCAGGATATTTTACAAATACAAATAGCTTTATTTCTTAGAGTATTGCGTATATAGTGTTGGAATAGTAAAAAAGTGTCAAAGTTTCCGGTGTACAAATATTTAATTTAAAATATTACAAACTTCTCGTAGCTACGAGTATGTATCTATATCCTACACATTCTTAGAAGATGATGTTTACGTAGCAATATAACTTAGAAATAAATTATTCATTAGCCTGAAATAGGCTAGATTGTAATTATAATAATATTCACTTTATTTCAGTCATAAACCATACATTTTGTTACATAATACATTAAATAATTAAACATTGAAATATAATAATAAATAATTGAAAGTAAATTAATTATAATTATAAATTAATTAAATACATTAAATTAAATCAAATCAAAATCAAATAAAATAAAATTAAAAACTAGCTAAAATCTATCCGTCCAGTCAGCATTCCCATCCACCTGCCTTGTGCCTTGTGACAGTCAAATCTATCAACAATCATCTTCAGGAGACTGTTGCCACTGCCACATATGCGTTGGCGAAGGGAAGCAACTTTCTTGCGGAGGATAGCATGGTAGCCATCAGTTTGAGCCTCCGCGAACATTCCCGACGCACTGCAGTACCGTGGCAATCCCACGGTACTGCACAGTACACACAGTACGCACAGTACTGCGGTAAGTAATGAGATGGCAAATGTTACGAGGTTTCGCCATACGAAAAAAATTAATACCATATAATTTATTTAAATGATCAATCTGGCCTCTGTCCTGCCAACCAAGACTTATGACGTATGACTTTTGAAAGTTCAGTAGTATTATTTATTAGATTTTTCCTATGTTAAGTGAAAACGACTTCAAACCTATGTTAAAATAACATAGTCTAAACATATGAGATTGTTAGACGTGATATAACTACAATATTTTGCGATAATAGTGTGTGTGGTAGTTTCGTGTATACGTTGCCAGAATTCTTAAGTATGTTGTGGAAATAAGTGAAGGAACTTCTTAAGTTATTGTATATCAATCATGTGTCAGAAACGAGTGCCTAATGCTCGAGACGTGAAAGGATGACGGAAGACATTACTCTTTCTCGCGTTACGGTGTCAAGGGTCTACATTTCAAAGAAATATATTATGTTTGTATTTTTTAATCCTATTTTCCTACTAATCCTATTTCCTACTATAATATTTTTTTTTCTCAAATATAATAGGTACAAATTGCATTATAGCTTAACTAATTAATTCTAAACTTTCTATGATAAACAACAAGTGATAATGATAAGTAAGTTTAACACATAATATTACCCAATATAAATGCGAAAGTTTGGAAGGATGGTTGGTTGGATGGATGGATTGGTGAATGTTTGTTACTCATTCACGCCAAAACTACTGAACCGATTGGGCTGACATTCGGTAGGTAGATTTGGTAGGGAGATAGATAGTTTAGACCCTGGAATAGCACATAGGGTAATTTTTATCGCAATATTCCCACGGGAACGATGACTA